>BSBN01001062.1:5000000-7500000 GCA_027924645.1 Cunninghamia lanceolata
TCTCTTTCTTTGTTCTCTCCCTTTCCATAACCTTAGGATCTACTTGTTGGGAAATTAATTTTCAATAGGATGTTAGAAACCTTAAAATTGTGTGATCAAAATATAGTTATGTTTGTTGTAGTAAATTATTTAGCAACTATTAGTCCAAAGAACATGAAATCATGTGCATGCCATGTACACATGAGATACAAGGATTTACACAAGAAACCCTTATGGGGGAGAAACCCACAAGCACAAGGATAGTTACAATTATATTAATCTAAAACAAACTTCAAATTAATTAGTCTCTTTTACTCCTTGCTCAATCTATAGACTATAATATGCAACCTTCATAATCACTCTTCATAGCATTATCACATCAGACAAGGGTCATTGTACCTTGGCATTTAAACATGTTTTTCATGTATCAAATCCAGGGTTGTGTCCTAGGTTGTCTACAATAACGAACTTCATAATCAACAGTCATTCAACTAATCCTACTGATTTTATTGTATAAAGGATTAATGCTGCTAATTTATCTGCTGTGAAATGAAATTATGAGAACACTAAAATAATGCTAAAGTAGTAGATCGCTGAAAATGATCTATTCTAGTTCACACAAAGCTGAAAACATGCATCTATTAGAAACAATTATTAAACAGGAATAGATCTATTTATGAAAGCAGTAAAATTGTACTCCTAATAAAATCTATAAATAAAACAATGAAGCAAAGATACTAGCCTCCTGTTTGTTGGTGGGAGTGGGCCCTTGCTCCACACCTTCAGGACCGAAGGCTAAAACAAGAACTCATAATAGAAATGTAATAACACAATCTTTCCTTCAATTGAATCTCATCAAGGCATGATGTATTCAAAAAGTATATCTATTCTAAAAATGGAAATTACAATAATTCTAATAGTAAAATCTGTATATCGTTCTGTTGCTTCTATCTAAACATATATTAGTCCAAGTGACAAGATATCTTTTGGAACTAACTGTTCTATCTATCAGTTCATTTATGAGATACAACCAATCTCTTATTCTAACTAAGACATACAATTTTCTAACTGAAAAGTATAATCATGCAAACTGAAAAGGCTTTAGTGGTACAGAAGTTCCACTAAATATGAAGTCTTAACTTAAATAACAATGGGCAGCGAGGCCCTGGAATATATGTTTTAAACAAGTCTTTGAAACTCATGCAAAATCAAATAGAAAGGGGATCAGATCCCTGGTAGATAACTGGAGTCTTCACCAGAACATTTTGGTACTGGACAGCAGACTCTGTAGCACTGCAATTGCACTCGGAGATTATAGGTTGACAGCAGCATCGGAGACTCTGCACTATTGCTAGCAGCTCTGAAGATTGTGTGCTACTGCTAGCAACTTTGGAGATGCATCCATGATTCCACTGAGGCATGGATCCAGGGATCACCCACCTCCTTTTCTCTCCTACTCCTTCTTCTTCAAAACTCCTCCAACACTTTGGGAAAATGTTGAAGTCCAGTGTAGTATCTTCCATATCTGGCTCCGGAGATCACCAAAATTGCCTTTCGCTTGTATAGCTATACCTATGAACTCAAAAAGAGATTTTTCTGCACAATTTCATTAATTTACTGCAACATAAGTCCTTTCATAAAAAAAATCTTTAGTAATCCATCTCTCATTAGTATAATTAAAACAAGTCTTTACAATTTCTATGGTGCAAATACCAGGACAAACAGAATGAAAGGACGGGAAAAGGGAGTAAAAAGGTATGTTGATTTGAGTGCTACCTGGAACTCATCATCCCCCTTGACTTAAAGGTTGATAGGTCCTCTGGCACTTCATAGCCTGGTCTTGTTGAGGTGGTATATTTTATCAGTGAGATTGTACTCCTCATAAGTTGACCAAGTTGTGAAGTTTGTATTGTCATTCCCTTTGAACTGTTCAACCTGTATTACTCATTATTGAAATTTGGCATCCTCCATCTGTTCAACCCATATGGGAAATGGCTCAATGATGAGGGGCAGACTGAAGTGACCACCTATCAAATCTTGCTTATATTTGTCCATCAATTTAGACACTGCCCTTGCTTTTCGCATAAACAACCTGAGGTTGGCTGGGGACACTACTTCCTTCATCTTTTGCTCTAGAGTTAGAGTGTTCCATCCTTTCTTCCTAATGGTGATCATCTGACTGGATGAGTTATGCATGAAGAAACCAAATTCAATAGCATACTCCTACAGGTGTTGCTGATACAGGGGCATAATTTTTGTTCTACCTTTTGGGGAATAAATTTTCACTCTGAAATGAATTTCAAAGCCCATGGGATTTAGACACTCTCTCCTAAGGAATAGGCTTGTCTCTACATTATTCTTGGTGTAAGCCTCCATTTATTCATTCCATATCTGACGATTTCTCATCAATGACATAAATGCTCTGAGCTGACATTCACCCACAAAGTAGTTGATGAAGAAAGTGTGGTCTTTTATGAAGAAATCATGTAGGTACAGTTCACACAATTTTTTTTTGCCTTCATCAGAACTCTTCATGTACACCTCAAGGAAATATTTCTCATCTTGTATACTTTCAGTTAAATTATAAAGAACCAGTGATATTTTCCTTTGGAGGATCCATTCTTGCAAAAATAGAGCATAACTACCACTGGGAGGTCTGCAGGATATGATTTCAGCAGAGAGAGTGGCTACAGTGGTGACCTTCTCTTATAGAGCCTTTACTTTCTCTGTCATGGTGGTTACTGCTCTTTGCAGTTGTAACATCTCCTTGGATCCCTCTAACTCCCTACATCTCCTTTCCCAATAAAATAGGGCTTTAGGAATGGCTATTGGGAGTATCCCTAGATATACGTCTGTTTGAGTTCCTTGTTCAATAGTAGCAGCTGGATTGGTCAATTCCTGAAGTAGCTCTTCTTGATCATATATCTTATTGTTGGCCCATGTTAATTGCTTATTCTAATGCTACATTTTCTCTATCATTGCTGAAATCAAAGTGATGTAATTATCTCTGGCTTTGATAATATTAGAGGTATTCTTTGTTGCCTCTTCATCCCTTTTTCTAATCTCAGACTCTTTATTCGTAATGATTTCCTATTTTTCCTCTACTTCTTTAATCAACTTCTCAACTTCTTGCTTTTGCACTGTGTCTTTTTCTTTCATGACCTTCTTGAGGTTAGTGATAATCAAGTTCTTTCCCCACAACATCCTCTTTAGATTCTCAATCTCTTCCATCAATTGTTGCTCTATTGGAACCTCTATATCTTCTTGACCAGAATGATGTGAGTATCTCCTTGTTTATCCTCCTTCTATCCTTTCTTCATCAGAGGTTTCTATTTCTTCCTATCCTCTAATGTCAGCTTGCCCCCTATTCACCTCCCTCCTCTTGCCGAGCCTCTTCTTCTTGAGCCTCTTCTTATTTCTCTTCCTTTTGGTTTTTTGCAAAGGTTTAGGTTGATGAGGGTCCAACCTGCTCTTGGGGAGGAGTCATGGAGGTTTTGAACTCCATGAGAACCTCAGCCAAGAGAGTAGTATCATTTTTTACCTAAGTAGGTTGTCTCTTTCTTTTACTTCTCTAGAGCACTGGTGGGGCCTGTGCCTCTGGAGCTAGAACATATCCCTCAGAATCTGAAGAGATAGTTAGGGTTTCCCCTTGTGCTACCTCTGGAGCTTGGGTACATTCTGGTTATGGAATCTCTTGAGTCTAAGTCTTTGGAGGGGCAGTGGACTCTGGAGTAATCCATTCAACTATTCTTCTTCTTATGCTCCTTCTGATCAAGGGAATCTCATCTAAATCCTTAGATTCTTCCTCTGCCCTTTTATGTTTGCTAGACATAGGGGTTTTTGAAGATCTTTTTGTCTTCTCTCTTTGCCCTACTTCTTTTCTGTGCTTTTTGGGCCTAGAAGTCTGGGTAGATTCTGTTGCTACCTCCTCTTCCATAATTATAGCACCCCTCATTTGTCTAGTTGGGGTGGACTTAGCTAGGGCTAACTTTTGTTTTGCTGAGTGAGTTACCCAGGAAAGTTGTTCTGCAATTGTTTCTTCTAGCTGCTCAACTGCAGTAGAGGTTTCTCCCACAACTTCTTTGCCCTTCCTCTTCTTCTTAGTAGCTATGGTAGGTGCTGGGATTTCTTATGTTGTTTGTGGGATAGAAGTTGGGGTTTCCTCCACCATTTTCTTCTTTACCTTACTTCTCCCAATGGCTGGGGATGAAGTGGAGGGTGTTGCTTCTTTAGTCTCTTGAGTGGAGGAAGTTGTTTCTGCAGTTGTTTTCCTGATTTTTGTTTTGACTTGCTGTGTGTCATTTAAAAATGACTGCCACAAAGCCTCCCCTTCACTCCTAGACAAAAAATGATGTTTGACAACCAAGTAAATGAGGCCATGGTGCTTCATGGGACCCTTCCCCTATTGGTACTTATCTGCTAGAGCCACCATGGCAGAGTATAGAAAATTTGGAATGTTGATGTTGTATTTTGGATGGGCATGCCCATGCCTTAAGAAAATCAACATCTTCATTATGGGTCCTAGGACTAAGGAGAATTGTCTATCACAAGTAAAATATTTCATGAGCCACATGGCTAAGGATTGCCATGGTTGAGGGAGTGAGGTTCTGATAATTCCTTTTACTTCACCTTTACTCAAGTGTAATTACACTTCAGGATCATTTTCTACTGAGAGATTTTAAATTAAATCAAAGTAGAGGGTTTTGAGATGATAAAACCTCTCACCTTGTTCTGGTCGGCCTGAGATGTGGTTGATGATGGTGGTTGAAACGTTGATGGTAACTCCTTGCACTTTTGTTTGGTTATTCTTTAGATTATGTAGGAATTCATCAACTATGTCTTCATGAAACCCTTTAAATTTTTCCAGGAACTCTAACCACCCTGCATTTCTTAATATATCTACTGAGACTTGATCCTGAAGCAGTCCCTCTAGATTTTTAGGCTTAGACTTCTTTTTGACTCCCATGTTGCTTGTACTTTTTCTCTCTTCTATGTATATATGAACCCCTTTCTATTAACTCTTTCCTTGAGTCCCCTGTGGAGCTCTCTCTCTCTCTCTCTGTGGTGATAGACACCTTTCTACCCTAGAGATCCCTTGTTTCTTCAGAAAACTCTGCTGCAATGGTTGTTATACTATTTTTGGAGTTTGAAAAGCTCTGCAATCTCTGGAGTTTGGAAGCTTATTGTTTTCTTTGATATCTCTTAACAATGATTTATTGATTATAGGAGGGTTTATTTACTTCAAATGATTTGAATTGAGGAATAAGTCATCATTATAGGGAAGGATTTGACACTCTAGAGTGGAGATGTCAGTATGGTAGTTATGGCGACATGCATAGGATGAAAGAGGAATAATGGCAGAGGGGGGTACGTGTCTGAATATTTGCACAAAAATAGAAATGAAAAGACCGGTAATAATTAACTAATTCGAGTGAAATACCTGGATTAAGATTTGTAATGAATAACCAATGCGCTTGGGCTGCTGCACCGCTGCTTTGATGAGGTGTGACGTTACTTTACCTTCATGCAACTTCCTATTAACTGGCATGATGTCAGCATCGTACAATCTGGTACTTTCTCTTGCAAATGGATTTGAATGCGACGTGTTAGCAGGTGACATCATTGGGTGTCATGTAAATGATGTCTATTGGTGGCTGCAAAGTAGGCGTCCTACATGGGTTTCCTTTTTTTGAAAGTGGAGGATGAGTCATGATGACCTCATCATTTAGTGTCCCCACTTTAACATCTGGAAAGGTGGCTCCCGAGCGTTTGAACTGCTACTAAGTTGGTGAAGCGTCGAAGGTGCTCCTAGTTGACTCCAGAGATGTATTTGTATGGCTCTGGAGGAGTGCCTGGTTAGCTCTGGAGTGGCTTCTCTTGGAATCTTGCATGAAGAAGGGAACCGCCATTTGCTGGTTTTCAGTCCTGCAGGCGAGAAAGACAACCATTTACTGGTTTTCAATCTTTCCCTTATTTTTTCTTTTTTTTTGAGAAGGGTCGCCATTTATTGGTTTTCAACCCCTCTTTTTTTTTTCTTTTTTTTAGATAAGGGCCGCCATTTGCTAGTTTTCAACCCCTCTTTTTTTTTAATTTGTTGACCTTTAAATTTCTTCAACTTGTGGTAGAGGTCGTGACCCCTGTCACCAAGCACAAGCCCTTGGTAAACTCCTCCTTTGTAGCTAGTCTTGTATAGAGCCAAATTATGTGACCATTTACTAAGAATGTGTCTTCTCCTCCATCAATGGGTGCTAGCAAAACTAGTCCATTCTCATAGACTTCCTTAATTTGGTAAGGTCGCATCCAATGGGTTTATAACTTCCCCTTAAACTCCTTAAACTTAGAATCATACAAGAGAACCCAGTCCCCTTATTGAAATTCCCTCTTTTTGATGTGTTGATCATGCCATTATTTCCTTTGGTACTGAATAAGTTTCATCTGCTATATGGCCTCTATCTTGATTTCATCCAACTCATTGAGTTGAAGAATCCTATCTTGCTGTGCTATAGATAATGATAACCCAATGTCCAATGATGTCTTTAGTGTTTGCAATTCGATTTCTATGGACAGTATGGGTTTCTTCCCATAAACCAATTCATAGGGTGAAAACTTGGTTGTTGATTTCCATGTGGTGTTGTAATCCCAAACTGCTTTAGGTAACTTGCTAGCCCAATCTTTCCTATTCATGGCCATTGTTCTTATCAGGATGTTTTCAAGCTCGCTATTTGTTACCTCTATCTACCCATTAGCTTGGGTGTGGTAAGGTGAAGACTTCTCATGCTTAATCTGGTATAGATATGTGAAAGGTTGAATTACCTGAGAAGTGAATATTGGCCCTCTATCTAAAACTATTGATCTCGGAGCTCTAAACCTCAAGAAGATTTTGTTATAAAGAAAATCAACAACTCTTTCATCCCTTGCAAACTGCAATGCTTGAACTTCTGCCCATTTGGTTACATAGTTGGTGTAGACCAAAATATATTATTTGCCTGAAGAAGGTGGAGAAATTGGCCCTACAAAATCCAAGCCCCATTGCTCAAATGGCTCCAACACCACTTGAGGGTGCAGTGACATTTCTTGGGTGAAGGTTGGCTGACCCATCCTTTGGCACTGATCACACTGCTGCACATACCTCTTGGTATCCTTATGGGGAGATGGCCAGTAGTAATCAGCTCCTAGGATTTTGTGGATTGTTCTTTGAATAATGTCCACCTGAGAGTTCATCATGACATGCCCTTAAAACATCAAAGATTTCATCAGCTCTTAAACACCCACGTAAGATAAAGTCAAGACCACATTTAAATACCAAACCATTCAACCATTTGTAAGATAAACTTTCTTTTACCAATTACTTCTTTTGTTTTGAGGTGAAATGAGATGGAAACAAGCATGTAGCTAAGAAATTAGCTATGTTAGCAAACCAAAGTGTACTAGAAGAAACAACAAAGAGATGTTCATCTGGAAACCTGTCTTCCATTGGTTGGTTTTCTCCACCTATATGCAATCTTGACATAAAGTCAGCAACCAAATTAAACTTCCCTAGATTTTCTATGATAGTAATGTCAAATTCTTGCAATAGTAACAACCATTTGATTGTCCTCACACCTACTACTGGTTTGTTCATTAAGTATTTAATGGTTACATGATCAATATGCACAAATATTTTATATCCTGTGATATAATGCCTGAATTTGTTAATAGCATATATGACTGCCAAGAATTCATTTTTGGTTGTTGTATAGTTATTTTTCTGCAAGGGTAAGGTTCTTACTAATGTAGTAGATTGCATGCATACCTTCCCCTTCCTCTTTCTATCCTAAGACTACCCCTATTGACTCATTTGAAGCATCAGTTTGTATGTGAAAGGGTAAAGTCCAATTGGGTCTCCTCAAAACAGGTGTGACAGTAAGTTTCTCTTTAATGGTTTCAAATGCTAATTGGAAATCCTCTGTCCAGAGAAAGTCAACATCCTTGGTGAGCAAAGAAAACATATGGGCAGCTATTCTGCTGAAATTTTCTATAAATCTCATATAGTATCCTGCATGACCTAGGAAGCTTCTAACATTTGTTTGGTTCTAAGGTGAGGGTAATTGCTTTATCACTTCTATTTTGTTCTGGTCTACTTTGATTCCTTTGGCTGATATGTGATGTCCACGGACAATTCCCTCCTCTACCATCATAAAGCATTTTTCATGGCTTAAGGATAGTTGATTCTTTTCACAACATTGCAGCACCTTATCTAGGTTTTTAAGGGCTTCTTCAAAGGTGTCTCCATACATAGTAAAGTCATCCATATAGACTTCCATACATTCATTAGCTAATTCAACAAAAATGGCTAAAACAACCCTCTGAAAGGTAACTGGAGTGTTACATAGGCCAAATGGAAGAACTCTATATCCAAAAGTTCCCCATGAACAAGTAAAGGTGGTTTTGTCCTGGTCCTCTGGTGCTACTTGAATCTAGTTATACCCACTCAATCCATCTAAGAATGAGAAGTACTTTTTCCCTGCTAGGTTGCCTAGCACTTGGTCAATGAATGGCAAGGGAAAATAATCCTTCTTTGTGACTTTGTTTAGTTCTCTGTAATCAATACATACCCTCCATTTCCCATTTTTTTAGGCACTATAACTAAGGGTGAAACCCACTAACTCTCTGAAATAGGATAGATGAACCCTACTTGTAGCAATTTCTCTATTTCAGTTTTAAAAATATCTTTTAGGGTAGGGTTTAATCTCTTCTGGGGTTGTCTGACAGGTTTGACATCTTCAGTGTATATATGATGGGTACAAATCTTAGGAGGAATGCCCTTCATATCCTGGTATTCCCAAGCAAAAATTGTTGAATGTGAGACTAGGAGATTAAGAAGTGCTTCTTCCTATTTTCTTGCTAGCTGAGTGTTGATGTTCAATGTTTTCCCAAGTAAGATCATGACCTGCTTTGTAATTTGATCCATAGATGTCCCTACCCCATATTCTAGAGTCATAGTGTTGAGAGGACAAGAATGTGGAAGCAACATATGAAATGTGGCCAAGTCTCTATAAAAAGTTTTTCCACAAGGAATGATATTTGCAAGGGTACAATGGGCAGCAATTAGGAATTCTCTCCTCAAGTCTTGGGCTAATTCCATTATATCCTCATCAATGAGAATGTGAGTTATGTATTCAGGCGTGTCATAGTTTATTTCTTCTTCTAACTCACCTAAATGTTCCTTGATAGTAACAATAGCTACTGAGGCACTATTTTCCATGTTATTAGGCTCATCTACCCACACTTTTCCTGAGTAGTGTATTGATGGTTTAGCTGGAGGATATAAGGAGATTTCCTTCAAGTCTATCCCATTGGATATGACCATGTCCCCAATTCTGCAATCAATAGATGCTATTGATATAGCTAGCCATGGTCTTCCTAGGATCAAGGGGTAAGCATTTCTTTGGTTTTTAGGTTCTAATATCAGAAAGTCTACTGGAAATTCCCATGATTCCACAACAATTGAAACATCAGTTAATACCCCTTTTGGAATAGCCACTGATTGGTCAGCCAATTAGAGAATTATGAATGTGGCCTAGACACCGGTCAGGGCCAATTTATCCAAGGTGTGCACTGTCATTATGTTTATTGCTGCTCCTAAATCAACCAAAACATTAGATATTTCTACCCTTGAAATGTGGACAACTGTGACAGGGTTCCCAGGATCTCCATATTTTGGGAGGAACATCTCCCCCACAAGAAGGTCTACCACTTTTTCTTCCACCTGAATGGTGGTAGGAAAGTTTTTCTTCCTGCCTTGGGTTTTAACACAATGTTGTTTGATGAATTGGTTCAACTTAGGCACATCCCTAATTGCTTGTAGGAGTGGAATTTCAATATTCAATTGTTTGATTTCTTGTAGAAGTTTTGATTCCATGATAGGTTAGACTTGTTTTTATAGGATGGTTTTCTAAGGGACATGTTGTTTGAGCCGTTCTGGGTAAGGTGCTAGTTTTTCCACCTCAGGAGCAGCTCTGACGTTCTTCTCAGAAGTAGTTCTAGAGGTGATGCCTTTAGGAGGAACTCTAGAGTGTAACTTAAGGGTTGTTCTTCTAGCACAGTTTCAATAGTAATCTCCTCCTGAGGTTGAGTGGATGGATTTTCAAGTTCCATATCATTAGTTACTTCAACTATGAGCGGAGGGGATGGTCTTGGTAGTGCTTTCCCAGAACGTAGCTGGAGGTTATGTAGATAAATAGAGTTTACACTAGCCATGTTTTCTTGCTCTGTCATGTAAACAGATGCTCCCTATTTATTTTGTGGATTTGCTATAGGTTGATCTAGTAAGGGTGGTTGACTAACTGGCTCATTTGGTGATTGTCCTTGTGTGTTTGGGGTCTAGTTAGTAATGCTTGTTGTTGAGGTTGGAAACGTCTAGGTTGTCCTTGGTATTGTTGACTGTAACTCTGCTGAGGACCCCACTAAGGCTGCATATTTTGTGATCCCAATTGTTGTGGCCATTATTAGTTTCCCCAAGGTTGGTTTTTCCACTACTGGTTTTTCCATTGTTGGTTTGACCAGTCTTGTGGTACCCAAGGAGGAATGTTTTGAGGTCCCTACCAAGTTGGATTCCATTGATTGTTTCCCCAATTTTAAGGACCCCTATAGGAAGCCTAATTTGGGTGCTGATTGTATGGGAAATGGCTAATTTGTTTTTTCTCACGTAATTCAACTCATCTTCTATTATGGTATTCTTTTTAGTCAGCCTTCTTAAGGTCAGGGGCTGATCACAATGACTGGTAGGGTGCTCTTGTCACAAATCTGACAGATTTATGACTTGTCCAATGGACATTCTCTCAAAAGGTGTTTGTTCCTACACCTAGGACAGTATATGGAGAGGGGGTTTAACTATTCTATTTTGTTCAGTTGTTCTAGTCTTTGCTTGAATTCCACCTAATGTGGTATTTAACTAGACTAAGATATCTGTTTTGAGGTTTGCAATGTCTTCCATTAATTCTCCTACTCCATTCTTTCCTTTAAAATACCTGGGTGTTCTCACTTCATCCTGGGTTCTAGAGTAGTTCCTACAGATTTCCTCTATAGCAGGTATATCCATTTTGTTGATATTTCCTCTCTCGATTAGATTTAGTGTCTATTTTGATTCTCTATCCAATCCTTTTACAAACAGAGTTCTAGCCAAGGGGTGAGCCATAGGATTTCCATATCTCCTCAAGGCAAAGTTGAACCTATCTAGGTAGTCTTCTAAACTCTCATCCTCTCTTTGTTTAGTTTTGAATGGCTCCTTTTTATCACTAAACCTATAGTAATCTTGGTACTTGTCCAGGAACTCAATTTCCATATGATCCCATGAGTGAATGGAGTATGGGGCTAAACCCATGAACCACCTCATAGCAGAATATTTAAGGGTTGATGGGAAAAGTTTGAGCTTTTGATTATCTGATCCGTAGTCATAGGTCTGGCATACGACTTTAAACTCAAACAGAAACTGATCTGGATCCTCAGAAGCAAGACCCCTAAAGTTTGGTAGGTTTGAAGGTGAAATGTTCTTCATAGGGGCATTATCTCCATGAGCAAGGACAATAGGATTTGAGATGGTCTTGGAATTTTCATGCTCTGTGTAATGTCCCCTTCTAGCTAGACACTAGTTGTCGGCAGGATTAGCCTATTAATCGGCCCTCGTAGGCTAATGTGATTGGATAGAGGGTCTTTTGTGACATAAACCTAGTCAGTGGATGGTTTATTTCTTCTCTAGAGTTCAGTAAGTTTCAGGGTTGGCCTTTGCAAGGGTTTCAAGACTCCTTTTCTCATACTTACTATTTATAGTAGGTCATTCAGTCAGGATTACTATTTATAGCAGGGCACCTGAATGGGATATTTGGTAGTGTTGATTCCAGTATTCAGTTCGCTTGGAGAAATAAGGTGTTTTGCCTAAGTTACGATGTTTAATTATTATTAAAGGTCACTTTGATAATAATTAATATTTTAATGTTATAATATAACGTTATATTTGCACTTTATGCTTGAGGGTCATTTCATCATTAAAGAGGGGGCCATTTAATTAATTGTTTGGGGCGCCAATTTCAAGGATATATTATAATGTCCAAAGTGCAAATATTATATTATTTTGAATGACACTAAAAAGGCAAAATTAAGGAAATTGAGTTCTTGAGGAAATATATAAAGGAGCCAAGGAAAGTTGGAGCTCATTCTATTATGCATTTTGATAACTCATATCATGTTTTCTATTGGCGTTGGAGAAGAGAAACGAGGGTTTCTGTATTTTCTAGAGCTTTTAGGCATTGGAGAGCGTAGGTCCTTCAGTGTATTAGCATTCTGAGGTTGTGAGACTATCAGCTGAAGATTGCTTAACAGTTGGCTTCATTCAGGAGTCAAGTTTGTGCATATTAGAGAAGTATTTCTAGGGTTTTAGGCATATTCGTCATCATAGAAGGTGATTTTGACAAGGGTTGCATTATATGATCATCACACACATTTCCAAGGGTCGTACCATTTGTTATGTAGCCAACCGTACTACCTCGACCCATGGCGTATTTTCCTTGGGTCCAAACGCCTATCTTCTCTAAGGCCTTTCATCACTATAAGGGGTGGCTAGATCTAGGAGGAGATTTGACAGAGTTTTTTGGTGGAGAAATATTTTTGAGTTACTTTTTCAGAGCCATTTAGTGCTGCTTTTTCATTATCAGACCTGGTAAAGTCAAATTCAGAAAATGGGTATGTTGGAATTAGATATGTAATCACTTTTTATGAACTGGGTTGTCTTTTGTTTATTGAAAAGATGATTGTATAAGCAGGAAATAAAATCTAGAATTTTTAGACTCATTGCATCGTGTAAAATCATAATTTTTGAAGTATGTGTTTGCTGTTATAATTTATGATATTATGCAAGATTTTGCTTTAATGTATGTGAAGGAGAACTAGGGTTCTTACACTCTGCCTCATCATTGTGATTATCCTCCATGTCCGATGTCTCTTCTTTCTGAGATTCAGTGTGAGGTTCTGAGGAAATGGGTTCTTGTAACATATAAGCTTGGTGTCTTTCTTGCAATTCTTGAATATACTCAGAGAGTGAAAGATTTCAAGGACTTGGGGGAATTTCAATTTGGGGTGTAGTTTCCAAGGTAGGTTTTAAGTGTCCCTCTTCAACAAGATCTTGTACCACCCTATTGCTCTCTCATGTAGTTTGTTGCTAGGGTGTTTGTTTTATGTATCTACCTCTTGAATCCCTAGGTCTAACCATACATATTCAATTTTTTTACTTGGTAGTTTAAATTATTTATTTTTCATTGAAATAACTAATTAAATTTGTGGTATGACTTGTTGTTTCAGCCAAATTTGCATACATCAAGTAGTAGACATCGTGGCATGAAGGGAGCACTTGTGATTAGGTGCATCAAGTTCCCATTGTTAAGAAATGATTAACAAATGACATTTATAAAATATCAACATCTCTATTTCTTTGTAAAAGGGTTCGATCCCTTTCAAAAACCCATTTTACTAATATTAAAAACAAATGCCACTTACATTAGATTTAAATCCAACAGTGGATCATTTCTTTTTCTTTTGTTGAACTTGCATAATTCAAATTTTATGTAGAAACACTTGGTTGAATTGGCCTTGAGGAACAAGTTTATAGTTTTTACTTGACCTTAACAGTCCCATACCAATTTTTGACATTCTAGTTGTAATAGTTCAAATTCACAACTTCAGAGTGCCCCTTCCTCTATTGTTAGCCTTTTGTATCCTTGGAAGGTTGTCATACATCTATAATGATTTGACATGTGATTGTATTAAGGATCCACAAAAGACCCACACAACTATTCACAACTACAAATATATGGAAGTATGTCTACATGCTTACAACAAGTGATTCATGATACAATGAAGCACAACACAATGAAATAACAAGATGCATATTTACAACACTTAAGAATATGTAGTAGTGTTGCTCATGTCATCAATACATGTTATATCCCTTACTTTCTCATGCAAATGGATAAACTATGTTTTCATCTATAATGGATGTGTACATGTTTGCTATCAATGATAATGGATGTGTTCTTTGTACAATTTTGAAGAAATGTGAGGGCTGAAGTTACATTGCCTCATAAACTTTACCTTCTTGTCCTTCATTATCTTTAGGTAGACTTGTTTCCTCAAACTCACCAATCACTGAGTGAAGTTAGATACATTTCACAATAGAAATTATGTAGATACATGTGATAACAACTCTCTTATAGATCTTATCCAAATTTCTCATAACCTACATTGACTGTGCATTTGTCTTTCTCTTGCAAAACGAGAGAGAGAGAGAGAGAGAGAGAGAGAGAGAGAGAGAGAGAGAGAGAGAGAGAGAGAGAGAGAGAGAGAGAGAGAGAGAGAGAGATGTTTGGCATGATTCACATATCCTCATTTCAACTTCTATATGGTTTCCATGCTTTGCATATCCTCATTTCACCTTCTATATGGTTTCCATGCTTTGCATATCCTCATTTCACCTTCTATATGGTTTCCATGCTTTGCATATCCTCATTTCACCTTTCTACATTTGTTTTACACCTGCCACTTTGCATACATGTCTATCAGGGCAATTGCAACTACAATATCTGACAAAATTCCAATATCCTTTATGCTTTGATGGATATAATTAGAACACATTGGATCAAGTGAGAACACCATATTAACCCAAGGAGAGTAGAGAAAAGACCTAAAAATGAAGATTACAACATAGCTTTTAGTTTAGTTTCATCTACTAGAAAGGTGCTAGGAGTGAAATTTTGCATTCCATATTTCATGGGGTCAAATTAATTGTGCCAACATGTCGGGGTGGGTGGGTGAATGCTAGGGGAGGTGTCTTCTCAATGATGAAGCCTCTTGGTCATTATCAGCTACATCAAACACAGACAATCTCTTAAGAGCCCTAAGACAAAAAAGGTGTCAAACTTTGAACTGTTTGTTCTATCAAACAGTAACACCTGCAAACATCTTATTTACATGTATAGGTGTATGTAAAGTCCACATAAAAATACATACATTAATTTTTTTAAATCAATTTCATTTGCCTATGGTGGCAAGGAACACATTGTTCCACAATGCTTCAGTTTCATGCAATGAAAAGGTGCTAGGAGTGAAATTTTGCATTCCACAGCTCATGGGGATAAAATGACTATGCCAACACATTGGGGTAGGTAGGTAAATGCTAGAGGAGGTCTTCTTTCATGCACCAAGTGTCCCAATCATTTCGGGTTGCAGGCTATCGGTAAAGTCACTTAAGATCCCTAAGAGCAAAAATCTGCCAAACTTTGATAGAGCAGCTCTCAAAATTTGTGGTAGCTGGGAATGTTTTGTTTAGACCTATAGGTTCACATGGGGTCCATCCACAATAACCTCTCCTAGTTGTGGTCAACTCCAATCTGTTTGACCATGCTCAAATTAAATGCATTCTTGCAAAAATGCATTAGTGGCATGCAACTTAACCTTGCTAGGAGCCATATTTTTTGTTCTACTCATTGTGGGGCCAAAATGACTACAACAATGAATCAAGGTGGGTGGTTAAATGCTAGGGGAGGTCTTGTTTCATTCACCAAGTGTCCTAGTCGTTCCGACTTGCAGGCTACCGATAAAGTCACTTAAGATCCCTAAGAGCAAAAAACTACCAAACTTTGACAAAGCAGTTCTCAAAATTTGTGGTTGCTGGGAATGTCCCATTTGGACCTACAGGTGTACATGGGGTCCATCCATAATAACCTCTCCCCATTTTGGTCAACTCCAATCCATTTTATTGTGCCAAAATTAAATGCATTCTTGCAAAATGCATCAATGACATGCAACACAACCTTGCCAGAAGCCATATTTTCCATTCTACTCATCGTGGGGTCGAATGAACTGCGCCAACGTGTCAGGGTAGGTGGGTAAATATTAAGGGAGGTCTTGTTTCATGCACAAAGTGTCCTAGTCGTTCCGAGCTGTAGGCTACTAGTAAAGTCACTTAAGATCCCTAAAAGAAAAAAAACTTCTAAACTTTGGAGTAGTTCTTTGAATTCGTGGTAGCTGGGAATGTTTTGTTTAGACCTACAGGTACACATGGGGTCCATCCACAATACCCTCTCCTAGTTTTGGTCAACTCCAATCCATTTGATCATTGCCGAAATTAAATACATTCTTGCAAAATGCATCAGTGGCATGCAACACAACCTTGTTAGGAGCCATATTTTTCATTATTCTCATCATGGGGTTGAATTGATTGCACCAACATGTTGGGGTGGGCAGGTAAATGCTAGGGGAGGTCTCATTTTGTGCACCAAGTGTCCTAGTCGTTCCAGGCTGCAAGCTACCGACAAAGTCACTTACATCTTGGGGTGGGTGAGTAAATGCTAAGGGAGGTCTCGTTTCATGCGCCAAGTGTTCCAGTTGTTCTAGGATGTAGGCTACTAGCAAAGTCACTTGACGCACTTGGCACATGAAATGATTGGGACACTTGGCGCATGAAATGACTGGGACACTTGGCGCATCAAACCACACCTTCCCTAGTATTTACCCGCCCACGTCGACACATTGGCACAGTCCATTCAACCACACGATGAGCAAAACAAAAAATATGGCTCCTAGCAAGGTTATGCTGCATGCTACTGATGCATTTTGCAAGAATGCATTTAATTTTGGCACGGTCAAACAGATTGGAGTTGACCAAAACTAGGAGAGGTTATTGTGAATGGACCCCATTTGTACCTGTAGGTCTGAATGAAACATTCTCAGCTACCACAAATTCTAAGAATTACTCTGTTAAAGTTTGGTAGTTTTTTGCTTTTAGGGATCTTTAGTGACTTTGCTGGTAGCCTGCAACCTAAAACAACTGGGACACTTGGTGCACAAAATGAGACCTCCCCTAGCATTTAACCACCCACCCCGATGTGTTGGTGTAGTTTGTTCAACCCCACAATGAGCATAACAAAAATATGGCTCTCAACAAGGTTGTGCTGCATGCCACTGATGCATTTAATTTAGGCACAGTCAAATGGATTGGATTTGAATGAAACTAAGAGAGATTATTGTGGATGGACCCCATGTGCACCTGTAGGTTTGAACAAAACATTTCTAACTACCACAAATTCCAAGAACTGCTCCATCAAAGTTTAGCAGTTTTTAACTCTTAGGGATCTTAAGTGACTTTGTTGGTAGCCTGCAACCTAGAATGACTGGGACACTTGGCACATGAAAAGTGATCTCCCCTAGCATTTACCTAGCCACCCTGATGTTTTGGCATAGTCAGTTTGGCCCCATGACTAGCATAACGAAAAATATGGCTCATGGCAAGGTTGTGTTGCATGCCATTGATGCATTTTGCAAGAATGCATTTAATTTTGGCATGGTCAAATGGATCAGAGTTGACCAAAACTAGAAGAGGTTATTGTGGACAGACCCCACATGTACCTGTAGGTCTAAATGAAACATTCCCAGCTACCAAAAATTTTGAGAACTGCTCTGTCAAAGTTTGTTAGTTTTTTGCTCTTAAAAATCTTAAGTGACTTTGCCGGTAGCCTCTAGCTCAGAATGAATGGGAAACTTGGTGCATGAAACGAGACTTCCCATAGAATTTACCCTCCTACACCGACATGCTGGTGTAGTCCATTCGGCCCCATGAGTTATGGAATGCAAAATTTCTCTCCTAGCACCTTTCCACTGCATGAAACTTAAGCATTTTGGAACAATGCATTCCTTGCCATATAGGGAAATGAAATTGTTTTAAAAAAACTAAGGTAGGTATTTATAGGTGGAATTGACATCCACCTATACATGCAAAGAAGATGTTCATAGGTTTCACGGTTTGATAGAACAGTTGGTCCAAAGTTTGACACCTTTTTTTTTTTGTCTTAGGGCTCTTAAGAGATTGTTTGCATTTGATGTAGTTGATAATGACCAGGAGGCTTCACCACTGAAAATACACCTCCCTTAGCATTCACCCACCCACCTCGATGTGTTGGCATAGTTAATTCAACCCCATGAGGTATGGAATACAAAATTTCACTCTGAGCACCTTTCTAGTAGATGAAACTAAACTAAAAGCTATGTTGTAATCTTCATTTTTAAGTCTTTCCTCTATTCTCCTAGAGCATGTGAATTGTTTGATAGGACACCTTAAAGAGATCCCATCTCATGGAATGCATAAAGGATGTTTGGAATAGGGTACATGGACATCCATCAAAGCATAAAGGATATGGGTATTTTGCTAGATGTTGATGTTGTAGTTGCAACTGCCTCTCATTCCTACGTCCATGACTAAGTTAAAATAAAATGTATGCCATCCTTTCTAAAGGGTCCACAGATGAAATGTATTACTGGGAAGTGTTAATAAACATTTGCAAGTGAAGGTTTTATTTCATTCATTTACAATGAGGCAATTCACATGTATGGACAAGGTGTTGAGGACACATATTTCATCTATTTGTTGGTAAAAGCTAGGGTTTTCTAGATTTTCTAAAGTATTTTCAGCTTATAGCAAGCATGCCATAGCTTTCCCTTCACCTAGAGTCCATAATGGGGAGTGATAATATCAATTTTTACTAATTTTGGCATCACTTCAGACCTAGCATCAATAAAATTTAGGGTTTTATGCAAGATTTATTTCAAAAAGTGAGGTTTTGGTAGTGTATGAGGGTTTGGATTCATAGCATTTATTGAATGTCATTGAGTTAAGTGAGGTTTTGTACCATGTAGGAGGGTTTGGTACAATCATGGAGAGGCTTATTATGCAAGTTTGAGGTTGTCTTTTATTGTCCTTTTGAGGATTTGTGTTGATATGACAGTCATAGGAGGCTAGTCAAGGACTGCCATAGTTTTAGGGACAGTTATGGAGTCATTTCTTGTTTGAAACCCTCATCAAGATGGTATTATATGTAGATATAGAATATCTTTAGTTATGTATACCTAAAACAAGGACATGTTGTAGTGCCAAATATGTCACCATGATGCAAGAGATAGTTTTGATGTCATACATCTTAAGGCTCAAAACTATCGATCAAAAATCCTAGCATGAACTCAAGTTTGCAAAAGGACTTCATCACTAGTCTTGGATCACATCTAGATACCTAAAGTTGACTACCATTATTGCAAACAGGGTATGGACAACCATCAAAGCATAAAGGATATAGGAATTTTGTTAGATGTTGTAATTGCAGCTGCCCTTGTAGACATGTATGCAAAGTGTGGAAGCATAGACAAGGCAAATGGATTGTTTGATAGAACACCTCAAAGCATAAAGGATATAGGATTTTTTTTCATATGTTGTAATTGTAGTTGCCCTTGTAGACATGTATGCAAATTGTGGAAGCATAGACAAGGCACGTGGACTGTTTGATAGAACACCTTAAAGCATAAAGGATATAGGATTTTTGTCATATGTTGTAATTGCATCTGCCCTTGTAGACATGTATGCAAAGTGTAAAAGCATAGATAAGGCACATGGACTGTTTGATAAAACACATCAAAGCATAAAGGATATAATATTTTTGTCATATGTTGTAATTGTAGCTAGCCTTGTAGACATGTATGCAAAGTGTGGAAGCATAGACAAGGCATGTGGAATGTTTGATAGAACACCTCAAAGCATAAAGGATATAGGATTTTTGTCATATGTTGTAATTGTAGCTTCCCTTGTAGACATGTATGCAAAATGTGGAAGCATAGACAAGGTACGCAGACTATTTGATAGAACACCTCAAAGCATAAAGCATATAGGATTTATATCATATGTTGTAATTGCAACTGCCCTTGTAGACATGTATGCAAAGTGTGGAAGCATAGACAGGCACATGGACTATTTGATAGAACACCTTAAAGCATAAAGGATATAGGATTTTTGTCATATGTTGTAATTGTAGCTGCCCTTGTAGACATGTATGCAAAGTGTGGATGCATAGACAAGGCGCATGGATTGTTTGATAAAACACCTCAAAGCATAAAGGATATAGGATTTTTGTCATACGTTGTAATTGCAACTGCCCTTGTAGACATGTATACAAAGTGTGGAAGCATAGACAAGGCACATGGACTATTTGATAGAACACCTCAAAGCATAAAGGATATAGAATTTTTGTCATATGTTGTAATTGCAGCTGCCCTTGTAGACATGTATGCAAAGTGTTGAATCATAGACAAGGCACGTGGAATGTTTGATAGAACACCTCAAAGCATAAAGGAAATAGGATTTTTGTCATATGTTGTAATTTCAATTGCCCTTGTAGACATGTATGCAAAGTGTAGAAGCATAGACAAGGCACGTGGACTGTTTGATAGAACACCTCAAAGCATAAAGGATATAGGATTTTTCTCATATGTTGTAATTGTAGATGCCCTTGTAGACATGTATGCAAAGTGTGGAAGCATGGACACGCGTAAAGCAAAAAATGGATTTATTGAGAAGGATTTAGAAACTTTCAAGCAAATGCAATTGGCACATGTAAATCCAAATTCCACAACCTTTGCCAGCATCCTCCCTGTCTTTACCAAAT
The DNA here is from genome assembly GCA_027924645.1 of Cunninghamia lanceolata. Lineage (NCBI taxonomy): Eukaryota > Viridiplantae > Streptophyta > Pinopsida > Cupressales > Cupressaceae > Cunninghamia > Cunninghamia lanceolata. Next base: position 5,020,490 of record BSBN01001062.1, read on the forward strand.
TAGGATCTTTGGAACAGGGTATGGACAACCATCAAAACATAAAGGATATAGGAATTTTGTCAAATGTTGTAATTACAGTTGCCCTTGTAGACATGTATGCAAAGTGTGGAAACATAGATAAGGTACGTGGACTATTTGACCTAACACCCCAAAGCATAAGGATATCAGAATTTTGTCATATGTTATATTTGCAGTTGCCCTTGTAGACATGTATGCAAAGTGTGGAAGCATAGACAAGGCACGTGGAATGTTTGACCTAACACCTCAAAGAATAAAGGATACTAGAATTTTGTCAGATATTATATTTGTAGCTACCCTTGTAGACATGTATGAAAAGTGTGGAAGCATAGACAAGGCATGTCAATTGTTTGACCTAACACCTCAAAGAGATGTCCTGTCATGGAATGCAATGATTGCAAGATATGCAAAAAATGCATTTGTTGAAAAGGCTTTAGAAACTTTCAAGGAAATGCAATTGACATGTGTAAAGACAAATTCCACAACCTTTGCCAGCATCCTCCAAATTAAGATATTTGGAACAGGGTATGGACAACCATTAAAGCATAAAGGATATAGGAATTTTGCCAGATGTTGTAATTGCAACTACCCTTGTAGACATGTATGCAAAGTGTGGAAACATAGACAAGGCACATGGATTGTTTGACCTAACACCTCAAAGCATAAAGGATACCAAAATTTTGTAAGATGTTGTATTTGCATCTTCCCTTGTAGACATGTATGCAAAGTGTGGAAGCATAGCAAGGCACGTGGACTATTTGACCTAACACCTCAAAGAGATGTCCTCTCATGGAATGCAATGATTGCAAGATATGCAGAAAATGGATATGTTGAAAAGGCTTTAGAAACTTTCAAGAAAATGTAATTGGCACATGTAAAGCCAAATTCCACAACCTTTGCTAGCATTCTCCCTGTCTGTGCCAAATTAGGATCTTTGGAATAGTGTATGGACAACCATCAAAGCATTAAGGATATAGTAAATTTGTTAGATGTTGTAATTGCAGCTGTCCTTATAGACATGTATGCAAAGTTGTCATGCCCACATTTCCCATGCGGTCACGACACACAACACACATGTCATGTCCACATTTGACATGTGGTCATGACATGAACTATGAAAAACTTTTCTACCTATCCCTAGGAACCCCCTCGCACGCGTCTGCACGCTCGGTGGCAATACGCATGAGGCGTAAACATGTCAGACATAATTCAGGAACGTGTGTTATCCTACGCTGTCCCCTGTGTGATGAAAGCCATCTAGGGGGTATGCGATGCAAAGCGTGCCACTTTTAGGGTTAGAATGGTTTAATCCGAACCCTAAGTTTCCTAGGTGAGAAGGTGATTTCGTCAGATTCGAAACCAAACCCTATTTCTAAAACAAAATGAAATCGAATAAATCAAAAATATGAAAAATAAATGGCATAATGGATGCATGATAAGATGGAGTGATAAAATGAAAGTCAATAAAATATCATAAAAAATAAAACCCTAAAATCTAGGAAAAATTTGACAGCATAACGCGTTTTCAATAATTGAATTATAAATTTTAAAATAAAAACTCCAACAAGAATTCAAAGAAAAATTTAAAAATAATAATTAAATTTGAGGAAAGATTAAAAATTAAAATATTTTGCCAAGGTCAAATAAATCGACCCTACAGTTAAATATTAAAATTAAAAAATAATTAACGACCAAAATATAAAACTCAATACTTGAGTCCATTAATACATATAATCTCGACTATTACATTTATTAATTAACTCAAGTGAAAATTAATTGAAAGGAGGATAAATTAAAATATCGCTTCTAAGATAAGATTGAATAAATTAAAATTAAATTCAATAAAAAGATCTCCCTAAACGTTAAAATTAAAACGCACTAGATAATCTATAAAGGAATGCCCAATTATAATTTACAAGTCAAGGGATCAAGAATCCCATTAAATCGAATTCCTATTCCCATTTAATTAAATCCCACATGAAAGAATAAAAATCACATTCCAAAATAAAATTATAAATCAAATAAATTAAAAACACTAAGGGAGGCAATAAATCCAAAAGTCAAAAGTGAAGAAAAGAAGGAAGTTTGAATTTTCCGTGCACAAAATTAGAAATGACTAATTTTCCTCTCATTCCCACTCAACCCTAACCAATATTTTATTAGTTTCCTTATGGAAACCCTAACTCATCATATTCTATTGTTTTCTATTGTGTTCTATTCTCTTTCTTGTTTTCTCTTTGTTTTTGGTTTCCCTTCTTGTTTTGCAGGTTGGAGTTTTGAGAGAAGATTGTCAGCCATAGAAGAACCACACAGAGGTATATACATAATGTAAATAGTGTGCCCCCTTTTTTTTGATACACAGAGGTCAATATGCGGGTATATATATATACTTACATATTTATATTTATGAAATACATAGGGGTCAACCATGGCCGAATGGTATAACAGTGAAAAGGGAAGTCGAAGGTCTAACACCACCGCTGTCACCGTTCAAAGGGAAGAAAAGGGTTTGGGGGTGGTGTTTGGGGCCGCTCTATGGAACGGTGAGGAGTGTGGTGTTTGCAGGGAGAGTGGAGAGGGCGTTCATCGGGAGAAGAAGGTGGGTTGGGGGTGTGGGGAGGAGGCGGTGCCTCCACCCACACCCACGTGTGGTGTTCGTAGGGAGGGTGGAGAGGGCGTTCGGCGGGATAAGAAGGGGGGTCAGGGGTGTGGGTGGAGGCACCGCCTCCTCCCCACACCCTACTGTCAAAAGGGGGGGCTGTGGGTGCCGCCGCCGACAGCCCTTCCATTATTTTTTTATATATTTTTTTTATAAAAACACTACTCTACACAGTCCACCATACTTAAAATTCATTCTCTCTGATATTTTTTTAATACTTGAACTCAGTCTATTTAATATATATATATACACACACACACACACACACACACACACAGTTACATGCATATCTTTTTTTTTGTTTGTTAAAACAGTAGCATCATATATATATATATATATATACATTCACAGCTACATGTATATAATTTTTTTTTTAAAACAGTAACATTAAATATAAAATATATTTTTTTCCTTATAATTAGAATATGTATATATATTCATATAATACTTACACACACACACACACACACACACACACACACACACACACACACACATATATATATATATATGTATGTAATATATTATATGTACATATATATATATACACAAAACACACAATAGAATGACATAACCAGATCTATGACTCATAACAACCATTTGGATATGTAAAAATTAAATAAACAGATTTACTAATCTCCCCCTTTTTTTCTTTTCTCTTTGTTTAGAAATGAATATAACAGAACCACATTTCCTTTTTACAACAACTAGATATATATAGTTTTTGAAGTAAAGAACAACAACTAATTAAAATTTCTTTTGACAACTTAAAAAAAAAAACACATAACCACAATAACAAAATAGTGAACATCCATTTTATTTTATATTTAACAAACAACCATTTCAGAATACAACAAGTATGATTTCATAGGTGGGATTAAAATAAACAGCAACCATAATTCTCATGTCAACTTTCCAATAACAATAGGCACAACAGCAAGCTTATAGTAACCATTTTGAATAGATTTTGAAGAATACTCACACTTTATTTTCTTACATCTACAAGCACAAAAAATAGTAAATAAATTTTGACCAGCATTACAATAAAGAATACTTCATTTTTTTAGATTTCTCTGCAACAACATGGACAATGGTTCATAATAATTGCCAACAAAATAATATTGCAAAAGGGGTGACAATGAGCTTCTCCAAGCTCCATTTCTCCCACTACAAACCTACAAGAAGCAAACAACAAAAAGGGGAACAAGCCACTATGAAATGCCCTCCTCCCTACCGTAGACCCGCAAGTGGGTCACCCCCGAGCTAGGGAGGTAGGAAACACATGGTTGCACACACACACCACAACAATCAACACAAAAATAACTCAGCAATTACCTATGGATTAACACATAACAAAACTCATGAAAATGAGTTTGATGGGGGTAGGGAATGGACCCCTCTACTCAAAAGGCCACACCAAAATCCCAAAACACCAAGTCTCAAGGCCTCAAGCCAAATCCTCCAAAACACATATCTCCAAATAACTCAAAAACTGTCATGGCACTCTTGCCATCAAAATGATCTCAACACTAAGAAAAAGCCCTCAAGACTATAAGTAGCACAAATATGGAGGTGACCTCGAGGAGGTTCACTCTCCCCTACCCCATAAAAGTTGAGCCTTACCTCCAAATGGAGGTGCTCTCACCAAACTCCCAACACACATAAAAATGAAAACAACAAGCAACAAAAACCCACAAACACAACATAAAAGAAATATACAAGGGTAATGAACATAGTCATGGAGCTTACCTTCAAAAGCCCTAATAATGGAAGCACGTTTGGTGAAGAGCTCCAAGCTTCTCCAAATCTTCCAATCTCCAAAATTTTCTCTAACTCTCCAAAAGAAACTCCAAGAATAGAAAGAAAATCTAAAATGCAAGAACCCCACACTCCTCCACAAGAGGAGGTAATATAGGCCTTCTAATTTGGCCTTGAGGAATGAGAAGGTGACACTTGTCACCTTCTCCTTCCTCTTCCTATGCCACTTGCAAGGGAGAGGAAGTGTGAGGGTGACAAGTGTCACCTTCCAATTCCATCCCAATCCTCACCTTATCCACTTGTGCTCACACGTGTGAGAGAACAAGTGGTGAGGTGGCGATTCCCTTCAAGCCTCCATGAGGATAAGGGATGCCATATGTCACCCTCTTATTCTCCAAGAAAGCCATCTCCCTCCAAGATGCTCTCACACATGTGTGAGAGTCTTGGAGGGAGATCCCACACACTTGGGAGTCTTGGAGACCTCCCAAGTCTTCTTGGTGAAGGGATCCCCAAACTTTGGGAAGGGAGATGAGTCTTTCCCAAAGCATGACTCATCTCCCACCCTTAGCCATTTCAAAATTCGTCACTTTGACTAAACCTCAGTTTAGAGTGACCAAAAGTGAGTTACCCCAAGGTTTAGTTAGTCAAAATTGACCCTAGACCCATGGGTAACCACCTAGGGTAAGTTTTGGGACACTAAGGTTCACCTAGGAAGTCATAAATCCACTTTAAATGGCCCAAAAATAAAAACAATACCAAGTGGTGTAAAACAATAAAAATTATACAACACATGATATAATTTAATTTAAACAAAGGGGTACTAGGCCAAAATAATAAAACAACAAGCACTTAAACAACATTTGAATCAAACGTGATCCTCATCCCTCTTGGGAATGGATCGGTTTCACAGGGAATAACATATGTGTGAATACTACCTCCAATTTCCCGTGGCCTGGGAATATACTCCTGCACATCTAGATCAAGTGTCAATCATATCATGAATAATCATAGCCGAAGCAACTGGAATTAAATTCATGCCATTGAATACAACATTAATCGTCTACAACATAACTCAAGATTAACTGCATTTTCTATCTAATGTCACATAATCATCATCACATAAAGAACTAGAAATCACATCAATATACATCATCTAATATGTCTCGCATGTCTAGTCTCATCATAGCATCACAATATGATCAAATCGAATCACCATATGTCTAATCAATGTCAAATCAAAATCAGGAGATATAATCAAATCTGCATAATGGAACAATAGTATCTAAAAGTATGATAATGTCATCAATTGAAATGTAACATGATCAAAATAAGGAAGGAAAAATAATTGGCCTCACAAAAGTGTGAAAGTATAGATAAGGCACATGGATTGTCTGACCTAACACCTCAAAGAGATGTCCTCTCATGGAATGTAATGATTGCAAGATATGCAAAAAATGGATTTATTGAAAAGGCTTTAGAAACTTTCAAGCAAATGCAATTAGCACGCGGAAAGCCAAATTCCACAACCTTTTCCAGCATCCTCCCCATCTTTGCCAAATTAGGATCTTTGGAACAAGGTATGGACAACCATCAAAGCATAAAGGATATAGGAATTTTGTCAGATGTTGTAATTGCAGCTACCCTTGTAGACATGTTTGAAAAGTGTGGAAGCATAGACAAGGCATGTGGACTGTTTGATAGAACACCACAAAGAGATGTCCTCTCATGAAATGCAATGATTACAAGATATGTAGAAAATGGATTTGTTGAAAAGACTTTAGAAACTTTCAAGCAAATGTAATTGGCACATGTAAAGCCAAATTTCACAACCATTGCCAACATCCTCCCTGCCTATGCCAAATTAGGATCTTTGGAACAAGGTATGAACAACCATCAAAGCATAAAGGATATAGGAATTTTTTCTAGATGTTGTATTTGCATCTGCCCTTGTAGACATGTATGCAAAGTGTGGAAGCATAGACAACATATGTGAATTGTTTGACTTTAGCCCTGCTAGACGTGTATGCAAAGTGTGGAAGCATAGACAAGGCATGTGAACTATATGACTTTAACAAGTTGTTATGCCAACCTCCATCATGCTCAAACCCTTGATACGAACTCATTTGCACTAAATACCTCACAAAACACTCAACCGTGAAGGACTTCTTAAGATAACTATTAGCATGATAAAATGAGACAATACCATAAAAAATCTCTCCTTACAAGCTTTAGAGATGATACTGCCACCTATCATAAATGATGTTTGGACTCTTGAAGAACCTTTTTCTAAGAATTGGAAACTTGTAACAAATATTTGATGTTGTCATACACAACAGTTAGTATCACTCAACCATGATGCATGAACAAAAATGATAACAATTCAATGCAACCTTTAAGAAAAACCATTATATCTCTATGAAATATATGCCATTATAACCTTCAAACAAAGTCCATAGAACTCAATGACATATATGTGATTAGACCCTTCATGCAAAATCCATGTATTCTCAAGTCAATGTCACTTAACCATAATGCATCAACAAGCACACTAGGCACACTATAAGAGTTTCAATCAACCTTAAAAAAATCCATACAACAAAATGACATATATACCATCAAATCCTTCAAACAAAACCTAGATAATGCAATGACATATATTTCATTATAGCCTTCATATAAAAGTCATGATCATGCACAAGATTGAATGTCAATAACCATGATTTATGAATAAGAAGACTATGCACATAGTCATAGGAGTTTAATCCACACTACCCATGATGCATGCATGACACTTGTATGATATTATGCCACATATGCCATTCAACTCTTATGCACACCATCTATGTATATATTAGATATATGTCATTCAACCCTTATGCACGCCATGTGCATATGAGAGAGATAGTGATAGAGACAGAGGGAAATATAGAGACGTAGAATAAGTACAAACGATTAAAACCATTTAATCTATGAATACACAGAATATTTATAGAGATTAGTCTCGATAAAGCCATGAAGGCATACAAATGTCATCAAAATGTCATACAATGCCATGATGCCAACATTGTCTCTCAAACTACAAAATGTCATCAATATATAGTCATACAAATTACATTATGAATGTGCCATGTAAAGGCATAAAGTGTCTTTGTCATAGGTAGAAACACTAAATTATTGAAACATTCAGCCTCTCTTTGCTTGACCAAAAATTGAACCTCGATCCCCTAAATTAGTTGTTGTCTTGCGTTGTTCTGATCTCCTGCGTCCCTCACTATTTTGTATTTCAAGATGTATATACAAATTATAAAATTATATACTATGCCAAACTCTATTACTAAAAAATATTATTTTAAAATGATATAAAAATAATATACACACAACATATTGGTAGTCTAGTTGTTCTTGCCTATGACGCTCGACATCATCAAGAGAGGTTTGTCCTTCAGATAGGAGTGTTTACATAAATCTATAGCATAACAAAAATGTATTTATCAATTTTCTCAAATACCTAATGATGTCAATTGAAACAAAATAATCATAATTAAATGTATATGTTCATACTCATACCCGTGTTAGACACATTGTCGATGAAATTGCTGCATAAACACCGATATCCAAATTCTCTTGTATACCAGGAGGTGTGACAGGTGAATACATCAACTAAACAAACAATAACAGATTTAACTCAGAAACTCTAATACGCATAAACAATAAAATTATTTTTTACAAAATAAAAATTAAAAATGAGTTATAGCCTACCTCTGTGTATCCAATTCCACAACTAACCATATGAACATGCATGTTAGATGGTGATGTAATGCCCACCTGTTCAACAAAAAATTGCATTTTCAAAATTTTAATGTATTATTCTAAATATAAAATACTTTTTTTGATATATTAGATTTTACCTTTGAAAAAGATGCACTTGAACAACTCATTGGTGGGATGGTCGATGTCGTACCATTGGGTTGTGACATTACACCCTAAAATGTATAATATATGCATAATTTTAATTCAATTCTATAATTAAAAATCAATTTACATTTCAAAATTTAAGTATAAGATATAAAAATCTTATAAATTCATATAAAAATACCTGTGTGTGATCAACAAACAAATCATTTAATAGCTCATCATCCATCACCACATCTAATTGATGACCTCGTACTGCTGGATCACCCACTCTGTTCCCAAAACATCTAAAATGACAATGAGTGCATTCGTGGGAGGTGGCACCCTTTGCACCCTCTAGATCATAATCTACTCCATAGCATAAATTAGAACAACTAAGGCACAGGTGAGAGCTAGGAGCACTAGAGTTGGATGATTGTGCTACCTATATATTTGTTGAAGCACAAGACTGGGATACTTGCGTGCCATGTTGTACAAGTGTGTCTGTGAGGCTAGCAATAGCATGGAGAGTCTACACCTCCATAGTCTCCTTGATGATTGATGAAATCGTCACATGTTGGTTGATTTTTTGTGCTAGTGGTCTTTGTGGATGGTTTGCATCCTGACGAGCTCCCCATATATGTTGGGCAAAGCCTCCACCTCTACCCTAAAACTCCCTCATATCAAAATAATTAAGAATTTCACAAAGAACAAACTCACAATAAAGTTTCCTGAGAAAATATAATGGCACCTTGTGGTTAGTACATGGAGGTTGGTCAAATACCATCCACCACCTTTCCCAAAAATTACTTCTTATTTCATTATGATTGTACCAATGTATTGGAAATCTCTTTGAAGTGTCAAGAAGCAGTGCATTGGTTCTAGGATCAGTAAAAAGAGCACAAATTTGTCATTTTGTAATCTCTCTTTTTTTTACCATTGTAGGACAATTTTGTTGCATAGAATTCACAACATGATTCTTTATATCTTTTCCATTCATCTATTTGACTCATCACAAAGTCAACACTCTTCATCATTCCTTCCAATGATGAAGCGAGCGATGTATGGTGTGGGTTTGATATTGATGCCTTCAATTTTGAAACTATTTATATAAGTTGAATTTTTATTTTCTTCTAAATGCCCTAACAAAACCTCTTGACTTTGTCTAGGGTTTCTCAGAAGTGTTGGAGGAGATTGGGGTTTTGTAGGGTTCTCTTCAGGCATTTCCTCATCCAAATTTGGTTCTAGGTTAGAGTCTATAGGATCTGATATAAATGTTTTTTAAAAAATTAAATTCATAAAAAAGAATCAAATTTATTGAAATGCAAACACAATTTGATTACAAAATGCTAAAATCATGGACCTACCTCTTCTCCCACCTGACATAATGGCAATTTTGATTGCAAAATGATGAATTTTAAAAAATGTGAATGCGTTTTGGAGCTCCACAGTGTGCACTGGACCGGCAGAGGGTCGCGGCTAGGGGAAAACACATAAGTAAGTTTTTTTTTCTTTTTTACACAGTCAAAATGCACTCGCATTTTGGGGCTTCCAAAACGTGAGTGCATTTTGAAAGCCCAAAACACAAGCTCATTTTGGAAACAAAAAATGCGAGTGCGTTTTGGCTTGGGCTTTACCAAGCCATAATGTGAGCATGTTTTTTTATTTCAAAATAACACACCGTGTTTTTTCTAAACATGATCACACTTTGTCTAAAATTGGATATTTGGCCACTTTTTTGTATAGCATTTCCATGCACTCGCCCTAGGCATAACCTACACTTCATCTTGGTTATAAAAATCTAGAATTATGGTAACAAACCTAAGTAGGTAATATTGTTCTCTTTTGACAAGATATAAGATCCTAACGGAGTTAAAATGGACAAACCTTGGAGGGGGTTCATGGGTGGAAAGGAATTCTTGGTTGGGGTCAACTTGCACCCATACATCCTTAACAAGGTAGTGAATGTTTTCTTGAGAGTCTATTCCAGAGTGAAGACATTCTGTGTATAGGGTTTCTATGTGTTGTATGCATGAAGTCTTGATTGTATACATTAAGACAAGTAGATTTTCAATGGTTCGTGATAGAACTAAGTTTGTTAGATATCTTGATCAAATACTATTTATTATTATATCCCTTCATGGATAGTACATCATTCTTGTTCAAAATATTATTGATGAATTTTGGATTCCTTAAGGATAATATTATAATACAAAGATTGTCTCTAGTTAAAAGAGCTTTCTTGGTATTGAGAATGTTAACTTGATTAGTTATCGTTGCATAGGATATAGATTTTTAATAGAAAACACAAATATAATGAGTTAAGCATTATGGAAATATGGGCATTTTTTTATATGAATTAGACTCTAACCCTCTCATTGTGTATGTATTCAATATAATTTATGATGACTTATTGAATAATGTATTATGGATATGAAAAAAAGGATTAAATTCTCTATGAAATTTATTTTATTTCACCATACAATTATATGGTATTATCAATGCATTGTACACCTAAATTGTAATCTTCATTTGACAGTGAATGTCACTGTAACATGATAGTAGTTATAAGTGGTAGTTGATTGTATTAGAGATACATGCACATTATATTGTGAATATGGTTTTATTAATAAGCGAATAGTAGTAAGGTGAATGATAGCAATGATACTTGAATAAAACATTGTGATTACAGTAGAATATTAATAGTTGTATAAAAAGGTTCTCATTGATGACATTTCTAGGCTAATCCAACCTCTTGATAACAAAGAAAACATAAAATGGACCCCCACTTGTTAGGATTAAGGTGCCATCAACCTTGTAAATCCTATGTAATTTATTATTCCTATTATTGTTTGTAAATCACCCATAAGGGAGAAAGGTTTCACCAGTAGCGATCTTATTTTAGCCGCATCTTTATATTAGGTCACAAATCTAACGGTCGATATTATGTCAGTTTTCTTGCCCTAGAAGGCAACCCCATTTATAAGGATATTTGTACTACATTTTTAGCAGAGTTGAGAGTAATAGGTGCCACTCGATTGAAGACTGAAGAGGAAGAGGAAGAGGAAGTGCATGTATTGTAATCTCATATTTGAAGATAATACAACTTGGAGCCTCTTTTCTTGGTGAAGTTTTTTACCTGAAAGGGTTTTTTCCACATTACATATTGTGTTATGTGTTCAGTTCTTAATGCATGTTATTTCTGTGTAGTGGGTTTTATTTTTGTTGCAATCTCCATTGATTCTACATTATTTAGAGGACATTAATAAGGTTTGAATCAGATTTTTGTTGTGTGGTTTGCACCTTCATTTCTAACATTTGGTATCAGAGCCTGGCCAGTTTTGACTCTTGGGTGGTAGTGTGAAGGTTTTTTAGATGCAGTGGGAGATTTGGTTGTTGTTTGTTTGCAAATCTTGTGTAGATATCATGGTTGCATCCACTGTTGCTTCTACCTCTTAGTTGGACATTGAAAAATTCAATGGTATGGGGTACGAATGGTGGAAGCTGAAAATGGAGGATTTGCTAGAGGAAAGAAACCAGTGGTTGGCTGTTATGAATGAAATAGAATGTGATGATGTTGCTCCAGATGAGTGGGATAGACTGGATAAAAAGGCATGAGGTACAATCCGGCTGTGTCTTGCAGATTCTATTCTACTAAATGTTGCAAGTGAGAACTCTGCACATAGCTTGTGGAAGCGTCTGGGTGAGATCTACCAAGCCAAGAGTATGGTAAACAAGCTTTATTTAAATTGTAAATTATTTTCCATGAAAATGAAAGAGGGTGAATCATTTGCAGAGCATTTGAATTTGTTTAATTTATTATTGAGTCAACTAGCATCTGTAGATGTTGATGTGAATGAGGAAGATAAATGTATATTGCTTCTCTATTCTTTACCTGAGTCATGGGAGAATGTTATTTTGGCTATCACTATTAATCTCACAGATCTGAAGTTGGATTCTCTTGTTTCAGTTCTGCTATCACAGTAATTGATGAAGAAAAGTTTAGATAGTTCAGGGGATGCTCTTAGTATTAGGGGAAGGTCTATGGAAAGAGGACCAAAAGGAGATCAGAAGGGGTCTAAAGAATGGTCTAAGGGTTGTTCTAAGACTCTTGGAAATAAGAACAGAGTCAAGTGTTGGAACTTTAGAAAGAGAAGACATGTGAAAAAGGAATGTAGAAACCTAGAGAAATAATGGGATTCCACTACTGATAAGTCTTTGAATGTAGGTGATGAGGTTTTACTTTCTGCATGTAATGTTGTTTCTCATGATCATTGGTTGGTTGACTCAGGATGCTTGTACCAAATGACCCCGCATAAAGAATGGTTTTCCACATACAAAGAGTATGATGGAGGAAATGTGTACCTCGGCCCGGCAACTCTACATATCCTATTGTTGGACAAGGGAAGGTAATGTTGTGTTTCAGCGATAGGAGAATTAAAACCCCCCTTGGTATTTTGCGTGTTCCTGGATTGGCTAGAAATTTGATTTCTGTTTCAAAGTTGAATGATTTGGGAATGCATGTGACATTTGATAAGCATGGTTGCAGATTGGTGAGAGGAAACTTGGTGGTAGCGAAGGGGAAAAGATTGGGAACTCTATTTAAGCTAGAAGCCACTACTGTTTGTAATGCCTCTTATGCATCTGAGGCTAATACTGAAAATACATGTATGTTGTGGCATCGTAGATTGGGCCACATGAGTCAGTCTGATTTAAAGACTATCTTAAATAAAAAATTGTTAGACAGTTTATCCCATTCTGATGAGAGTTTTAAATTTGTGAACATTGTGTGTTTGGAAAACATAATAGATCTCTATTTCCTTTAGGCAGTAATAAATCTAATGATAAACTGGAACTTATTCATTCAGATGTTTTTGGTCTAGTGGATGTTGAATCAATTGGAAAAACTAGATATTTTGTTTCCTTCATTGATGATGTCTCAAGGTTTACCTGGATTTATTTTATGCATCACAAATATGAAGTGTTCACTAAGTTTAAGGAATTTAAAGCTTTAGTCAAAAAGCAATCAGATTATAAGATAAAGGTTTTGAGATCTGACAATGGAGGGGAAAATTGTTCTAAGGAATTTGATGATTTATGTAAGCATGTAGGTATTATTAGACAAAAGACTACTTTATATACACCACAACAGAATGCAGTGGTAGAAATGATGAATCAGACAATAGTGGAAAGAGCTAGAAGTATGTTGAGTGAATCACAGTTGGACAAATGCTTTTGGGTAGAAGATGTGTGTACTGCAAACTACTTGGTTAATAGATCTCCATGTAAGGCTTTTGTTTCAACTCCTTATAAAATGTGGATATGTAAGAAACCTTTTGTTTCACATTTAAGGGTATTTGGCTACGAGTCTTATGTTCATGTGCCTAAATAAAAATGAACTAAGTTAGATCCAAAAGCTGAGAAGTGTATTTTTATTGGATATGGTGATAATGTAAAAGGTTATAAGATTTGGAATCCACTAACCTAGAATATTGTCTATTCTAGAGATGTTATTTTCAAGGAACTTAGTGTTATTTCATAACTTGAACAACCAAAGAAAAAAGAAGAAAAGGTGAAGAGAGTGCATTTTGAATTAGAGCATGAAGATGCACCTTAGGAAGAACATAATGATGGATTGGGGGTGAAGAAGCAGAAGAAGACTCGAGTGAAAGTTCTGATGAGGAAGAATCTGTTGTAATAGAAGAAGTTGGTACAAATGAGCATGCAAAAGAACCTAAAGAGTCTATTACTCCACCTCTTAGAAGATCCATAAGACAACATAGCCTAGTTGATAGATATAGCCCACCAGATTTCTGTTGTGTATTTGCTTTATTGAGTACTAAAGATGAGTCTAGATCCTATAGGGAATCTATTCATGCAATCTTGATAGTGAGTCTTGGCAGTTATCCATGCAGGAGGAGATGATGTCTTTAGACTCTTGCAACACCTAGGATCTTATTCGTTTGCCCAAAGGAAGAAAAGCCATAGGTTGCAAGTGGGTCTTTAAGAAGAAATTTGGAGCAGATGATTCATTGGAGAAGTACAAGGCTAGACTGGTAGCCAATGGCTACTCCCAGAGAGAGGGAGTTGATTTTGGTGAAATTTTCTCTCTTGTTGCTAAATTATCTTCCATTAGACTTCTTTATCTATTGCTGCAGCATATGATTTTGAGATCGAGCAAATGGATGTTAAGACTGTATTTTTGCATGGATATCTTGAGGAAGAAATTTACAAGCAACATCCTACAGGTTTTTAGGTAAAAGGGGAAGAACATTGGGTTTGTAGACTAAAGAGGTCTCTTTATGGTTTGAAACAGTCCGCTAGAATGTGGTACCATACATTTGATTCATTTGTGTTGAAATTAGGTTTTGTTAGAAGCAAGGAGGATCACTCTGTTTACATTCATTATATTGATGATTCTATTCTGATCATTGCATTGTATGTTGACGACATGTTAGTTTTCAACAATACTAAGGGTATGATCAATGAATTGAAAGCCCAACTTTTAGGTGCATTTGATATGAAGGATCTTGGAGCAGCTAGGTATATTCTAGGTATGGAGATCAGGAGGGACAGAGGTAACAAAAAGCTTTGGTTGTCTCAGAGTAAATATGTGAATACCATTTTGTAGAGATTTAGTATGCAGGACTGTAACCCAGTTAGAGTTCCTTTAGCCATTGGTACCAAGATTTCATCAGATATGTGTCCAAAGAATGAAGATGATTTAAAGGATATGTCTAATGTGTCATATGCTAGTGCTGTAGGGAGTGTGATGTATGCAATGGTTTGCACTAGACTAGATATTGCCCAAGTAGTGGGAGTTTTGAGCATATTTATGTCTAACCTTGGTAGACAGCATTGGAATTATGCGAAGAGGGTGTTTAGATATCTAGCAGGTACTCCTAATGACAGTTTGGTTTATTTTGGTACTAACAGTGCTGACAAAACTTTGGACATACAGGGATTTGTTGATGCAGATTGGGCAGGTGACTTGGATAGTCGAAGGTCCACCAGTGGCTATGTGTTTACTTTGTTTGGCAGAGCAATGAGTTGGATGAGCAAAAGGTAGCCCACGGTTGCTTTGTCCACCAT
Organism: Cunninghamia lanceolata; assembly: GCA_027924645.1. Lineage (NCBI taxonomy): Eukaryota > Viridiplantae > Streptophyta > Pinopsida > Cupressales > Cupressaceae > Cunninghamia > Cunninghamia lanceolata. The sequence continues at coordinate 5,035,908 of BSBN01001062.1, forward strand.
TAAAGAAAAGTATATGGATGCTACCCATGTCTCTAAGGAGGCAATTTCATTGAGGAGATTGTGTACAGGTATTGGTTTTGATTGTAGGATCACTCAGATTGATTGTGATAGCCAGAGTGCTATTTGTTTGGCCAAGAATCCTATGTATCATGCTCAGACTAAGCATGTTGATGTACATTATCATTATGTTTGAGAAATTTTTGCAAATAGACAAATTGGGCTGAAGAAGGTAGACACTCAAGAGAATGTTGCAGATGCTTTGACCAAGCCTGTGAACACAGAAAAATTATTTAGCGTAGAGAGGCCATGGGCCTTGCTTCTAGTGCCTAATTATTTTATGGTTTTCCTACGAGTATTTACAATGTATGATGTCAAGTGGGAGAATGTTAGGATTAAGGTGTCATCAACCTTGTAAATCCTATGTAACTTATTATTCCTATTATTGTTTGTAAATCACCTGTAAGGGATGAAAGGTTTCACTAGCAACGATCTTGTTTCAACCGCATGTTTATATCTGGTCCCCAACACTAATTCATCTGCGATGGGGGGTCGAAGGGGGGTTTCCCCTTGTGAGGGGTCCTAGGGGATCATCCCCCCGTCGGGGGGTCCAGGGGGTCACGTGCCCCAGTGGGGGCTTGGGGGCAACACTAATATTTTTAGGGCATAAAGTATGAGCCAATATTTTTAACATATTAAATGGTTTCAAATTTTAATTAATAGTGAGAAAATTATACTCCAAATAAGGGGACATATTAATTGTTATGTATTTCCATTATTTTTCCTAAATTATCACTTGGATTAGTAGCATGTCCTTGTGATGAAATAAGTCCCAATTAATCCTAATTTTTATTTCTAATAGACACAATAACTTCACAAAACATAAGTGACAATCTTTCATTTGAGTATGGTACTCCATCTAAAATTACTTTTCATTAATTTTGAATATTTAAGAGTAGGATGGTATTAGACCAATAAATGCCTTTGGTTGGTTGAGAAGATTGTCTAGTGTAAACGAGGCCAACAATTTTAGACCGTTTCTTATCCCCAATAGATTTCAAGTTCCTTGAATATTATATCCTATCTTCTTCAACAACTCCAAACCAATTCTTGTGGTGTATTTTTTGAAACTATTATATGAATATAATGGATAATAAAAGTGTTAAAATCATAAGGGATTACTATCTTCTCATCTATTTTTATTTTAGAATATTTCGTTGTAGTCTTCTTTTCCTATAACTCTTTGAATTATATATTCATATCGGTTAACAATTTACATTTTAGTAACAAAATCATTTATGGAATGTCTATAATATTGTGTGTTTCCTATTTTCAAAGTAATCCTACAGTAAAATAGCTTCTCAATTAAGAAATATTCATCTGCACTTTTATAAATTGATCCATGGTGGGGTTGAGGTTCTTCTATAATCATTAGTTATCACTCTTAGTGGTTGATTTTCTTTTACTAGTAACTTGTGCTTATTTTAGGATGTGGAAGGTAGATCTTAATCTTGGTGTTGATTAAAGATTATTCTGTGTAGTTGGTGTTGATTAACGAGTATTTTCCTATAACCAACCACCTCTATAATTATGTAACACTAATAATTCAATGCAAAATAATTTTTTTAGATTGATAAACATTATGCCATTCCTACATAAATTTCTATCCAAAAAGAATAACACACACTTCTAGAGTTGTTATGTGGCAAATAACTATGTCTCGAAATAGCCTAAATGTATATGGGAAGCAATCCTTGTCATATCTCTACTCTAGAATATGACTTACCCATAAAATTATATATTATTGAGGGTGAAATATTAGAATATTTAACCTCTTGACAACATAATTTTGTCAAGAATGGCATGTGAGATAAAGTAAATTCGCATCAACAAAAGAGAATTTTCAAGGGCTTGAGAAAACCATTAGTCCAACTCTGTGCATCGTTCTCTTCATTTGCCTCACCATCACATTTGTTTTTTCTAACATACCATCGCCAATCGACAAATATGAAACCATAGTGAGTAAAACGTTGTAGAAGATTGGGGCCATCAATGTAATTCAAGTAGAAGTGTTATTCCTTTCTTTTTGGAAATGGAGCTTACCTAAAAAGTTTGGGTGCACTTTTAATGGATTGGGCGGGGGTAAATTCAAAACAAAAATTCAAACTTTAACCATGGAAAGTAGTCATAGGTTTGACATTAGTGTACTATGCATTAATATCAAGTGCTAGAGATTTCAATGGAACTATTGAAAACATGGATAGCAGGGAGGTAAAATAGTGTTGACAAAATTCCTCTATTCTTTAACTTGGCAAATGCAAACAATGTGACTGCCTTGTGATAAGTAGTCGTGTTGTTTTATGTGACTATCACACTTTATGGGCATCCACCAAACTTCTGCACTTGACATCGATATGAAGGCGATTGTAATGGTTAATAGGAAATGGACGGGTTATGTAGGCCCCATCTAAGAAAGTCAAAGTTTAGAGTGTGTGAGATAAGCTTAGCCTATGTGAACTAGTAGTGATTTTTATGAGATCATTGTGAGAGTACACTCTATGGAAAGTAGTAAACTTGTGATTTATTAAATGACATGATAAAGAATGGAATTAAGTATGATGAACACGAAAAGCATCAAACAATTGTATTTAAATCAACTAAAGTTTTTCTAAACATATGCATTCAGAAGATATCATTGTGTAAATTCTTGTAGTATGAATAAAAAGGAAAGTTCTAGCATGTAAGATTGCATCCCCATAACCATTCAATATAGTAATAATATGCTTCCTAATAATGTTTTAATTATAAGAAGTATGAACTAATCTATTAAGAGATAATGAAAAATTATAAACATGAATAGAGGTACCATGAGTTGCATTAGAAATATCATCATCATCATGAGACATATCAACATTGGAAGAAAAAGGAAAATAGTTTTTCCTCATTAGATGCATCATGCTATGAAGGAGAGGTATTCAAATGTAAATCACTATCACATGCCATTGAAAGAGTGCAATCATCATGAATAAAATGGGTAAGTATAGTGAAGGCATATAAAATCAATGGAAAAGTGATAACTCCTTGCATGAAAGATGGAAAGTTGGCTACACACTGGAACAATGGGCCCATAGAACACACGAGGCCTTCCTTTTGGTAAATAAACATCAAGAAATCAAGTATTAATATGTTATTTAATAAATTGTGAATACACATTAAGATCCTTGAGCAAAAATGCACATTGAAAATGGAAAAAATGTACATGGCAATATATAATGAAGGAAATAATATTAATAAGGGGTTTATGTATTGTTACAAGAATGATGACCTAGAGAAAAGACCTAAATGAAGTTCAAAATTAAGGTTTGACCAAAATGTAGAGAAACAATGCTATATCTTAAAACCTCATATATGTAATATATTCCACACTATGATTTAGATCTAATCAAATTATAGACAATAAGAAAATTGATTTGAATCACATGAGTTGAGAATGAAAAAGCTAGAGAATGGTAAGAGGTCCTTTGTTATTTTAAATGTGATGTCAATTTTTATCTTTGATTTTGACCTACTAATATGCTGTGATAAATGATCAACATCTATAATTTGATGATGGAATAGTAGTCAAACAGAAGAAGTGGCATGATATAAAATGTTTTGATAATGCACACTATGTTGTGCCATGTGGTGTGATTCTAAACATAGTTACCTCATGTAGTCTAGTCCTAATTATATGAACCAATCCTTTGTTGATATAGAGTTTCTTAAAATTTTCATCTTCATTTGTGGGTTTGATTAGAGCTTTGGATTTTTGTGAGTATTGGCAATATATTACTTGGCCTTTCATCATACTTGGGTATGCGAAGAAGCTTGTATTTCTATCTCTCTAGCAGACAAGAGATATAACATAAATAATTACAGTCATCTAAAGGAGCCTTATTATAATTTGAAGCTCGTACCCATAACCATGGATGTGGTATTTTGTATAATCATTTTTATGATCAAATAATAGTCAAGTCTAGATAGGGAGCTTCATAGGGAACCTTTGATTGGAAGTCTTTATTAGTGATTCCTAGTATGTGGACTTTATCACATTCTTTAGAATAATCATCGAAATGAAATACACTTCTATTTTTCATTTCAATATTATATGAATGTGTAAGTACTACAAGGTGTATCAAACTTTGTTTAAGTTTGTGTGATGTTTAGGATGATTATGTGTAGTAATAGTATTTTGCCTAGTGATGAGGTTCAATTTCTTGTTAGTATTACTATACACTTGGTCCTAAACTTAGGGGTTTCTAGTATCCTGAAAACTATGATAATTGAATATTCTTGTTTTCTAGTAGGACTTAATTGGTCATTTCGCTTATGAAGTAATAATGATGAACCATTAAAATTATAAACATTGCTCTTGTGTAGACACCTAGACTTATGAGACTAGTAAATTGTAGGCTAAAAAAATGCATTTTGAGTTAACATTATCATTTAGAATATTGAATTGGTCTTGGTTAACGTGTAAAGGTTGTCCTAACTAAGTAGTTAGTTGAATGGGAATATAACAGTTTAAATTACTAAATTTTGCGATGTTGCTTGAAAACATGTTTGAATAACATAAATGTCTAGATTACATGCTCGATGTGGTACTTAAACTAGTGTTTTATTTTGGTTTAGACTTTTAAATAGTTTTTGATGAATTCGTAAAAGAAAGTATAGTATGAAATATTTGATGTGTAGTCAAATTTTCCTTTGGGTGCATTAATGTATGTGTCATGATATTATTTTATTGGAAGTTCTTTTAACTATTATAGAAATAGTCAATTTTATAGTTAGAAATTCAATAATCAAAACAAATCATAGTATTTGGTATACACGATGCCTTTGGTTCACATTTACGGGTCAAGCCATTGCGATTGAATTATTGCATCTAATTCCTAGCATAGTTGTAACAACAATGTCTATGACTTGGCTCCTATAAATCATTCGGGAGAGATAAGGACATTTTTATTTACTTTTTGCTTTTTCTAAGATTTGAGTGAAGTGACAAATCATACTCGAACTAGTCCTCTATTTTTTCTAATTTTAGTTTACTTGAATTATTTCATGCTAAAAATTTTGAATTCACAATAGAATGAAACTTAGTAATCATAGAACTATCTAAACCAAGTCTTAGAAGAGAACCAAGCATTCTTTGGATGTCGTTACTCTATCCAAGTGGGTAATAGTTGACGAGAAACTATCTAAGGAAATAGACCCTAGAAAGGGTTGCATACCTACTACAACTAATTAACCTAGAAAAATAACTAGAATTACATGTTATAGCTTGATCCCATGCATATGGGTATGTAGGCAGTCTGGGCAAATGCAGGAGGTTCCCAGACTCAAGTTTTTATATGCATTGTTTTGAATTAGAAAACTAGGAAGGGCCCGAACCCATTACAAAAAAATCATAAAGGTGAACGAAACAAGTTTCACGAGTAAAACATAACCAAGAAACCAGACAAAATAGCAAAAAATAGACACAGAACCAGTAGAACTAGCAACTGCCAGAAAGGCTAGCTACAAACGAGTAGTGAAAAACTACTACTTAGACAAATTTTCCAAGCCACTTATGGCTTGCGATTCCCTATTCAAAAAGTCCAGCTTGTCTTCAAAGGTACTTTCCTACGTCTTCTTGTCTTGATCAACCTAAGGATCTTTGATGATATCTTTGCCTTTGCTATTTTTTATTTTAGCCCTTGTTCCATTGGTCAGACCTGCAACAACCTACATCAAATTGTTGCCAGAAGTAGCCCCAGCTTGAGCTTCTCTAGCAGCCTTACATTTTTCTATTTCTGCTTGAAACACATAAAGTGTTGTAGCAGAATTCTTTATCGTATCCTTGCTAAAGGCTACTATCTCCTCCATATTCTTCTTTATGTTTTCTTGGTTAGCCTTTATCTTGTTAATTTTCTCCTCCATACTTTCCCATTTCTCAAACATCTTTGCAAGATTCTCGACTTTCTGCCAAAGCTCATCCTCGTCCTCCCTCAGCCATTCAGAAGTCTCAAGCTATGTAATTACCTCAAGATGTTGGATTTTACGTTTCACATGGTACATTTGTGCTAATTGCAACTTGAGGACTTGGTTTTGTAGGTCCATTTCTTGGTATAAAGTAGCCACTTTATCCACCATCTGTGACAGGACTTGCATTCATTCTTCCCTGTGCTAGGATTAGTGGCAGAGGCGCTACTAGGGGTGAACTGAACTTTCTTAGAGGGCAAATCCATATCCATGTTTTTAGTGCTTTGTATCCCAATCATTATAAATCTGGACTGCTCGTCATTAGGTCACAGATCTGACAGTCGATATTATGTCAGTTTTCTTTCCCTAGAAGGCAACCTCCTTTTATAAGGATATTTGTACTGCATTTTTTAGTAGAGTTGAGAGTAACAGACATCGCTGGATTGAAGACTACTGAAGAAGAGGAAGTGCATGGATTGTAATCTCATATTTGAAGATAATACAATTTGGAGCCTCTTTTCTTGGTGGAGTTTTTTACTTGGGTTTTCTCCACGTTACATACTGTGGTATGTGTTCAGTTCTTAATGCATGTTATTTCTGTGTAGTGGGTTTTATTTCTGTTGCAATCTCCATTGATTCTACATTATTTAGAGGACATTAATAAGGTTTGAATCAGATTTTTGTTGTGTGGTTTGCACCTTCATTTCTAACACCACCTCCTAGATTTCACAAACTAAATTTCAATGGAGAATCATTAGGGAATCTATGCTCCTTACATTTTGCCTATACAATTAGAGACAACAATGATAATCTGATCAAAATAACTTCAATGAGACTCCCTCTAAGAATTTAAAACAAGACATAAGCCTCTACCCTTCTTCTTAACCTTCAACTAGTCAAGTCATGCAATTTTGATGCAATTAAGATTGAGATAAATTCCATGGTTGTCATTGGTTTTTTTTTTGTTGCTCGTTGAACGCTTTTGACTGGAGATATGAACTGGTGTGGCCATACTATGGGGGACCTCATCCCTTGGCATGAACGCTTGCATTAATGCTGGAGGTTCAAACTCGCGAACTTGTTGGCCCAACAAAGACCCTCCGCCTGCGAGCACAACAGTCCAACAAAGACACAGATCCTATGAGCACGTTAGACTAGCGAAGGCTCAAGCCTGCGAGCTCTTTGGCCTAGCGGGGGTTTGAACCTTGGTCGCTGCCACTACCGCCACTACAACTGAACGACTTAACCACCAAACCATGCCTTTAACAACTCCATGGTTATCATTGTTAATATCCAAAACAAAAAAATAAATAAAATGGAGTAAACAACATTCTATTCTATTTGTGGCCTGTATTATATTGGATTTGATAAACAAATTCAAGACAAATCATTACTACCATGAAAGCAACAATGTGGCTGATTTCTTATCCAACCAAGCAATTGATAGGGAGGAAGTTTTAAAATTAAGTAATCGTATTGATAAGTGGCCAAGATTCCAAAATGTGTGGAATTAATGGCACAATATTTCATCATCTCCTTAGCTCATATGAATGATGTCAAAATATTCATTACACCTCATGCGACACAAGGTTGGGCATTACTTCAATGTTGTTCCCCATCACCATCACCACCACCGCACTCCACTCCGCTTGCTCTCTCAATCTAGCTCTCCATCCTTTCACTCTACATAGATGGACATGGTGGTAATTCTTTTTGGCGAATCATGCCAGATGGTGTTCACTGAAAATATCATTCAGACAAACGGATGTGATAGACTTTCTTTTATCAGTGTGGCGACATTGTTGAAGCTATTAAGGAAATCTTAGAAAGGGATTTTGGTGAGGAAGTTGCACGACACCAAGTGAACACCAAGATTTCCTCCAAATTTATCTCAAACATCCTACTGATCATGGGAGTCTGAGACAAAGAGATGGAAAAGGCACTCGACAAACATTACATTTGGGAAACATCCTACTGATCATGGGAGTCTGAGACAAAGAGATGGAAAAGGCACTCGACAAACATTACATTTGGGAAAAGCAAAGGAAGAACTCGGATGTGATAGTTGATAATGCTAATTGGCCCCCTAGAATTCCTCTGCCAATAATTGAAATGGAATTCCGTGGCCTGACATTAATGGGGATTATTTTGGAATTCAAGGCAAGATTGGTATCTTTGGTTAGAGAGGCTGTTGCGATACAAGAATACCTCATGGGTAGAGTAAGCTTCTATAAACCTAAGATGGACGTTCTAAGCCTTGTAGAGCCATTCAAACATGATGTAGGGCAAGGAAGGTTCATTGTGATAAAGGCAGAAAAAGCCATGAAATTCCTTGGTCAAGGGAATGGACGGGACCTACAAGAAATGCTCCATAAATCCAGATGCTGAAGACATGGATTGTGCATATACATAACGTAGTGTACTTTAAATAGATCTTTACATAGTTTTTCATCTAATACAAAGTTTATCTTCTATGTTGTGGCCTATGACAACCTTTTTCTATGCTTTCAAAGTCCCTTGTTTACAGGGTGGAAATATTATGTAATTTTTTAATACTATGATATTAATGAAAAGGGTGAAGGCCTTACCCTGGTTCGACTGATCAAAGAAATAGTTGTATAAAAGGTACACATTGGTGATATGGTAATCTTGCATGTGGAAAGCCTTAATGCTAAAGTTTTACTTAACATGTGTATAGTAGGAATTGGGTTCAATAAAACTAAGGCTGCCAGTGATGCTTGAGAGTAAATAATATAATGAGTCGACAGAGCAATGACATAGGTTAGACCAGTCTATGATATCCTTGGTTTACATGATGGATGGAACTTTGTGTAATAACTGGGATACTTTTCTAATATTTAGCCGATAGGCTTATATGTGGGACATTTTTGTCCCGTAAAACTGTCTCATGTTGGAAAGTGGACGCCATCCCGATTTCCCCGTTTTTGTGTGATTATTTGTTTTTGCACAAAAGCTTTTGATTGATTTCGGCATTAACAGATATTTTTAAACGGCAGTTTTTTTTAATTAAAAAATTTAAAAATAATTTAGAAAAAAAAAATTGATTTTGCATTTTTTATAAACTTGTTTATTGATTTTGACGGCTTTTTTTTTTAATTGATTTGGGTATTTTTAAAATTTTAATAAATTTATTTATTGATTTCTTTAACAACATTTGTTTGTTGATTTGACTATTTTTTAAATAGGTTTATCTATTGATTTGGGCATTTTTTTTTAAAATATAAAATTGCCATAAGGCTAGCAATAGTGTATTAAAATAATAAATTTGGGGGGTAAGGCTAGCAATATTTGGGCAGTTTTTTAATATAAATTTGAGGGAAAGCTAGCAATAGTGTATTAAAATAATAAATTTGGGGTAAGGCTAGCAATAGTGTATTAAAATAAAAATAATCATATTAAAATATTGTATTAAATCTTTTTAATCATTTCATGGGTGGGTCCAATCTTTTAAAGAATTAAAAAAAAAAAATTTAAAACAAAAAAATGATTCATTAAATCTTATAATGCAGCTTAATTTTAAAAGCATTAGAAGTTGTCGTCATTGAAATTTTTAAAAAAATAATTTAAAACAAAAAAATGATTCATTAAATCTTATAAAGCAGCTTAATTTTAAAAGCATTAGAGGTTGTCGTCATTAACAAGCAAAATTTCGTTGAATTAAGTCAAGAAATTGGTTCGTTCATTTTAAATAAATAATGTAGCTGGTATATTAAATTAATTTTTTTATTTGCATTTAAAAAAAATATTATTATTAAATTTATTTGTTGTTTTTTTAAGAACAACCCAATATGTATTTACATGAAGAAAGGCATGGCCATAGCAAAAATTACATGAGACAATAATATAAAATATTATTATTGATTGAACAACAATATTGTATTAAAATAAAAAACAATTAAAAAAAATTATTAAATTTATTTGTTGTTTTTTAATAACAACGCAATATGTATTAAAATAATATTTTTTTAGTGTTAAATCAATATAACGAGAGTATGACATGACATTGTGCGATACACATATCCGACACATTAATTGAGGTTTAAATGCTCATTTGGTGGCAAATTCGATCAGGCCTGCAAATTGACGGTGCGTGGCCAGCTTGTACTCCTATATGTGGGAGAGTTTATGATTTGTATATTAATAATTATTATAATAACAAAAAAATTTGTACAGTTTTAAGATGGTGAGTAAATATTCTTTATGTTGGCACCCATGTGAAATAAATTCACTTAGCTCAAATAATGTTACTTAATGGGATGCGAATTTATTTGTTGTTGGGATGACCAAATGAGAATTTATTTCAATTTTGCTCGGCACCAGCTAGAGTTTCAGCAGTAAGTTTTCCACCACCCAGGATTTTGGCGTTCCTTGTAGGTATTTGTTGCTCCTCCCAGATTCCTGAGTTGTTTTATACAGATTCCTCAATTCAACTTCCCATCAATTTTTTTACTACATTTTCATCTTACAGTTTCTCCATTTCAACTTCCCAGGAATATTTTTTAATTCGTTCAAACTTTTGGTGAAATCTTTTTGCAAAATAAATGAATTTACATTAGAATGGTAAACTTTATTTTTTAACTCGTTCAAACTTTGGGTGAAATCTTTTTGCAAAATAAATGAATTTATATTAGAATGGTAAACTTAAATCCTTAGGGAGTATAAAATAATAATAGAACTTATTTTCTCGACAGTCCTCTATTTTGTGAACAAACACACACTAACAAGCTACATATGTATTCAAACGTTGTTTCATTCAATATTACACAGAATTCTTAGAAGAATAATATACTTTTTCAGTTTCCTCCAAGCACACTTCAGAACCCTACGACCATAAAGAGTGAAATCCATGCCCAAGTCAAACCTAAAAGTAAAAAAAACACATATGAGCATCTTTGAAGGAGAATGCAATGAGGCAAAATTAGAAACAACAGGAGATGACAATGTAAGTATCTTTCAGTAATTTTGGAGTTGATATTTTAGTATTTTCTCCAGAAAATAGAAGTCTCTCTAATGAGTAGTTTAAGCATGAAGGACAAAAGGTATCCAAACAAATAAAATATTCTCTACTCAAACCCAAGGCCAGGTGTGTTTTACAGTTTTACCAAAAATATCATTCTTGTAATTTGTTGCCTATCTGACCTATAATATAACCAAAACACATATTGAATTTCAAAAATGAAAATGCCACTGTTTGAATAAAGGATTTTTTGGGATAAATTTTACAAAGAGACATCATTGGCAAGGCAGTAAATACATGACAAATGAGGCACCTAAAAAAACTAAAGGGATATCAACCCCTATCACCTTTCTCAAGCTGGTTAATTTCAGTTACTCAAATTTGTAGTCAAGGATCTAGTATGCAAAAAATGGGGGCCACAATTATGGATTTGTACATCACCATTAGATCCTCCCGAAATTAACTAATAACTACAATTAAATATACCTCTAGCTGTCTCGAAGCCTCAGGCCAATGAAATTGCTTTTGCTGGAGAAGCTTCAGAAAACCGATAAAAGAAATCTGTGTGCATGAAAATCAACACTCAATCATGCAAATTGAACGATGGTTCCACTAAAATTATTATTATTGAATTAAAGTGTCAATACCAAAAACTGTCAAAACATTACAGTCTACATGACCAAAAAGGCAGGAAGGTGTAATCATGAAGAGGTTCTTAGATAATCCAAATAATATTATTGCCATCATTCCACATACTCACAAGCTTTTAGTGTATTGCACACAAAGACTTCTTATCAGGCTTAATCCTCAAGCAATTGGCACAGGGACATTTATTCAGGCATGTAGACTCCATTGCAGAAATCTTATTTTCTAGTACTAAAACCAGGTCACAATATGACATGTTTGGCAACTTTGTTCAGACATTCCTCTAGCATTTAGTGCAGGCCCCATTGCACAAATCATATTTATTAGTACTAAAATCAAGGTCACTACATGACATGTTTGGTATAAGGAGGGCTAATTGCCCAGAAAAAGTTGTGGACAAAGCAAATAGAATAAAACCACAAGATTATAGGCAAAAACTATACCAATAAGTATGCTCCTAAAATAGTTGATATCCTCATAATTAGAATTAAGAATTAAATAATCTGAGCATAACAAACTGGTAAGATTTACCATTTTACCAATTTATTTGGATCCCAAGATATTCTTGGGGAGGGGTCAACAATCATTGAGAATTCTCTTATGTTATATTGGTGTTAGCTGAAGGAAGAAACACTTACAAACAACAAAGTAGGGTGGGCAATAAAGAGGAGAAAAAATAATGCCAGTTAAGATTTAAGAACTATATTTTATTTTATGAATATAGTTCTGTTCACAAGTCCTCTAAGAAAAGGCATGGAATCCACCATATGAAGAAGGTCAAATATCAAATAGCATAACATAAGCTTACATGAGTGCATCTTTATAATGCATATCAAACACATTAAGAAATGGTGGTGAATGTATAGTTGAAGCAATCCAACTTACATCCCATACTGAAACCAGAATGGGTAATTGATGGTGGCAATGCAAAGGTTTAAGGTCTTGAAATGAATTGGATCTTGGGATTTGAGAGCCCATTTATCTAATCCTAGTATAGCTATCTTCTTTATTTATTCAAAAAAAACAATTAGGGGCATTTCTCCATTCTAAAAGAAAAATAAAAAATAAAGCAGTAGAAAGATTGTGTGCAGGTGCTTTTTGTAACGTAGCATATCATTAGCATTGCAAAAATAAAAAATTCTACCAGTTTATGTTTGATGGTTGGTTCTTGTTGAGTCTAGACACAAGACCTCTACTTATGCTGAATTACAAAGAGCAATTCCTCAAAAGAGAAAAAGGAGTGCCTTAATAGAGTTTAGGGGAAGAAAATTGGTTGTACAGTTGTGCTAAATGGTTTGCCTGATAGAAAGTGTTAGGCCATTTCTTCTGATTTCTTAATTGAAAGTGACAATGGTTATGAAATCCATCCATGCATAAGCTCATGTTAAGGATTCTGCATTTTTACATTATTTGTTAGAGAAGTCCATGGTGGAGATAGCCATATAGCATGTTGCCTAATTCAAAAATAGTGCAACTAAAACCAAGTAAACACCTATCAAAGTCCTAAAATGTGCACAAGCCCACTCCTACCTCCCAAAAGCCTATGAAAAAAGATACACGGTTTAATTCAAAAGCACTCTTACGATCTTTATGGATTGTGCAAAACTCATGCGTACTTTTGGATTTTTCCAATTTTTTGACAGAGTTGGATTTTTGTTGAACTTTATTTTAAATTTTGAAATTTATACTTTGTACACATTTTTTCATAGAATGCCACATAAAATCCATACCCATACTCTTGTTTTGAAAATATGATGTGTTAAGGAAGGTAAATTGAGGCCCCCGTTCCCTTTGTATGTCACTTGCTTCATTTAGGCTTATGTAATGTTGTGGATGGAAGTTATCTCTTGTGTTTTTATAAGAATAGAATTTTCAAGGTGAAATTATGTATAGATGACGTGTCAAAAAAAATTGAAAAAAAAAATCTGTCCAACATTTTAAATATTTACAATTGATATAGATTTTCCCCTCACATAATGGGTTGTTGTAGTTGTACAATTAGCATTTGGAAATTCTCCTTTTCCAAACACTTTGGCTATCAATTCCTAATCACCATATAGACTCACTATCTCCAAGTAGGTATGACAAAACAATTCATAGATGGTTGTCATACATTTTTAAATTTTATTTTAACTTCAAAAAATGTAAATTTATATCATATTCTTGTCATTCTAGAAGAAACACCACATTATAAATATTCATGTAATCTCCTAAGTGTGAGAGTGTTGGCTTGTTACAGTTGGACGTTTGGAACTCTGCAATTGTCCTTTTCCAAATGTTTTGGCATTCAATTCCTAGAGATATTTATCATCCTACACGTGCAGTCTCTCCAGATAGGTATGGAACTTTTGACCAGATTCCTTCTCATAGAAAGCTTGTAGTATGCTAACTGTTTTGGATAAAAAGAAATTCTATTTCAAGTTTAATCTTTTTAGCTGCCATGTAGGTGAAGCTATGCTAGCCGTAGTGCATGGGGAAAAAATCTATTTCGAACATAAATTTTAAGGGTTTGAATTCCATTCAGATTGATACACTTGCTATTTATAATTAAACTCTTATAAATATATTGTCATTATTGTCTACAATTTTCAATTTGACTAAAATCAGAAAACACTTTGAAACCTCTTCATGCAGTGTGTAAATGGTGCTAGAATTGATGCCTCAAGCAGTTCAATCCAGAAATGTCATGGATGTAATCAACTCTCCATTACTGCAGATTGTGTCTCTAAAAAAGATTGATCCTGGTGGGAGTTCAGGCGATAGATATAAAGTTGTATTGTCTGATGGATTGCATATGCAAGTGGCCATTTTGCCTGGTAAATTTAATGACCATTTTTCCTCCCAGACATTGAAGATAGGATCCATAGTGCGTTTGACACATTACATATGTCGTCCCACTGAAGATTCAAGGTAGGGTTGCACGTTCACCATCGACCATTTAACCTTTTTTGTGGCCATATATACATGTGTTTCATAGTGTTTATATTAAACTATTTTTCCTTGTCCATTCTTACAAGACCATTATAATCTTTGAACTAGATCTTGCCTGTACTGGCAGTCAGTTACTTGGCGACCCCAAATTCCTCTATAGGCAACAAGAAGAGAAGATGCATCTAGCCATGGGAAGCCCTTCACCCTGGTGAAATACAATGTTTGGTATAGCCAACCCTTCTCAGCAAAAGGATGAGCCTAAAAATATTACCCCAATTAAAGGTTTGAACCCGTATCAGGGCAAATGGACAATCAAAGACCATGTAACAAGTAAGAAACCCACACATCAATTCAAAAATGATAGAAACAATGGACAAGTGTTTATCTTTGACATGATAGATATAGAAGGAACTAAAATTAGGGTTGCTTGCTTCAACGATATTCCAGAGCTGCACTATGGACTAGTACATGTGGGAGAACTATACACACTTTCAAACACTGTGATAAGGGATGCAAACAAGATTTACAATAAGCTAAATAGTCACATGGAAATCACTCTAGACCAGGATTCAGTCTTGCGACAATGTGATGATGACCCCTCAATTCCAAAGCATCACTTCAAATTCACTTCAATTGATAAAATTGCAAACATGGACAACAATAGTCTCATTGATATTGTTGGTGTTGTCATTACTGTTGGTGATACATCAACAATAAGACGGAGAGATGGTATTGAAGTGTTGAGGAGGAGTTTAGAGTTGCAGGACATGTCGTCTTCATCCATTCAAGTGAATTTATGGGGCCCTGTTTCTAATAAAGAAGGTCTGGAACTCAAAAGACTAAAAGATTCTCAGGAGACTGTTGTAATTGCTATTAAAAATGGTCATGTTTCTAAATTCAATGGAAAGGTTATCAACACTTCTGCCACTGGAATTCTTTCTATAAACCTTGAGATACCTGAAGCACAAGACATCAGGCATTGGATGGATAAAGAGGAAAAAAATCTACTGCCACCCTCAACAAATTCAACCTTCTCAACAGCATTGCCTATGAAGATGACAATCTTATCTCTTCTAGAATAATGGCTCAACCTTTCTAGGCCACTGTGAAAGCAACCATCAAATTTGTCAAAACCGATGCCTTTTGCTACCTAGCTTGCCCGTTGATGGTGAATGGTAAAGAGTGCAAAAAGAAATGCATCCAAGGTGATGATGGCAAATTGTGCTGCACAAAATATGATGTCCCCCTTGAAGAGTGCAACTATAAATACCTAGTGCATGGAAATACAGGACCACACTGACAATGCTTGGGTTATGGCCAGAAATGTTCCAATGAGGTGGCGGCTGATATGTTCCAGATATCTGCAAAAGAATTGTACATGTTACAATATGACACACATGCTGAAAGAAGCCCTGAATCCATCATAAAAAATGTGCTTTTCAAACAATTCCTCCTCACACTATCAACTAGGACCAAGGTGTACAAATCTCAAGAAAGGTTCAAATCACTCATTATTAAAGCTACAAACATAGATTTTGGTTTTGAGTGTAGCTACTTGCTCTCCAAAATTTTAGAAATGTCTGCCTCTACATTGTATTTGAGTTATAACTATTACTATGTTGGAATTTTGCTGATATAAACTAGGATTTATTGTTAAAAGTGGATGTAATCAAAGAAAAGAGGTCATGTACTGATCACTACCTATCTTGATTGTACACTTTCTTTTTGTTTGTCAATGAGATATATAGTCTACACCTTCTTTGCCTCTTTCATGCTTTAGCAAATGGTATACTTTGTCTCTATTTTGCTGCTATATTTGTATCTTGCCATGTCCCCATTCAGAGATTCTTGTAAATTGACTGTATATATTATAAATAGTTAAAATAATATATATATATATGGTATTAATATATAATTCTAAAAAACATAATAAAAATAGTTAGATTACATTATACTATAAACTCTCACCATCACCATTTGTTTTGTCAAATGCACATTCTAAGCACCAAAAAAATACATCTTATTAATTAAAAGTTGTTTTTTTCCCTGCATGTTTAGAGAGTACTGGTATTTTTACTTTTAGACTGTTCTTCTTTAATTTAAAAATAAATAATATTTATAGGAAAAATGAACAAAACATATTTATAAAACAATTGGTATCTTTACTTTTTTGAACTATGGATTTATTTTATTTGCTGCATATATAAAAAAAATATTGTCTTTACTTTGATTTTGCTATAACTATTCTTTTAATTTGAAAAATACATAAAATTTATAAGCCTATTAATGAAGATTACATAAAACAAATGCTCACCATTGAACAAAACCTATGAATTTTCCAGTTTGATGCCAAACTTGCTAAAGCTGACCGCAAAATTTGTAGGTGTAAACAAGTACCAGTTGATATAATTGTCAATGGCCACTAGCAGCACTGATACCACCATCTCCTTTGAGCAACCAAAGAGTGATTCGTTAAACATTGACATCAAAAAAGTAATGGAGAAGATAGAAGATGTTCTCAGACAAACTTACAAATTAAATAGAATGTATTGTCAATTGTACAAACTCATTGAATCCTGACGTGTTATGGAAGCAGACATGTATGCAATGGAAAACATAAAAGAAAAAGTTCACGCATCAATTGATAGCTTGACTTTAACAAAAGAAGGCCTAGAGGAAACATGCCAAATGCTTAGAGAAAGGTACTATGTTGAGTACTACGGGGTTGACACAGACAACTCAACAAGCAGTTCCGCTGGCAAATAGAACAACTTCGAGATAAAACAATTAATCTGTACATATTAATCATGTTTTTGTGTGGGCATAGACAGTGCGTACAACACTAACCCTATTGACATTGAAGACTCTAATTCGTAATTTCGTAAGCATAACATATGCAAGCTTTCATAGTTATTTTACATTACTTATCCTTATTTTCGTGGGAAGATAATTTGTAAACCTTATGTCTTAATGAGTTAAATCCTAAAGAATATAACCGTCTTCATTAAATATTCATACTGTGCGTGCATTCAAGGAAAAAACATTTAATAAATTATTGCTATTTTATTTTAAAGAACTATTTATTTAACATTTGTGGTAAAATGTATACTCATAAAACCAATAAAAAAAAATGTATACTCATAATTTCTGCATTTGGATGGGTTCCATGGTTTTCGATTACATTGGGGCACGTTATTTCCTCATTTGGGCTGCATTTGAGATGGGCTGTTTTCTCGCCTAGATTATATTGGGATGGTTCTTCTTCATTTGGATTGCATTGGTAGGTTCTATTTGTTTGCATTGCATTGAAGTGTCTCTATATGTCTTTCAAATGGGTTTTGTTTGTCTAGCGTCCACTCAAAATGGACTCAAAGGACTCAATTGAATCTAAAAATATTTTAGATAAAAATATATTCATTTTGCTTAACCACAACACATATGTCTTTTTTCCATTCTGACAAGCTTTAAAATATATGTTGAATATGTCTACAGTCTTTGGATATCTTTGATGATGAGGAGTTGTACATTTTGAAAGAAACTATGTAAGCTTAAAAAGGACTTACAAAAGAATTATAATTCATCTTAAGGCCGTGGAAATATAGAGACTAATCTTTTTAATGATGACAAGATAATTTTTCTTTATTGGCATTGTGCAAACCTTTACCAAATTGTCATAATCATTTAATAACCATCTAGGAAAAACCCTATAGAATACAGTTATTGGCGTCCTGGTCTTTGGGATCATTCCTTTGCATCCATCTTCAAGGACAAAAAGAGTGAAGCCAAGCTAGAAAACACCCATTTGGTATTCATCCTCTGTTATGTTTATTGTAGTTAGCCTGCTCCAAAACGGTATTTTCCTTGGTTATGGTTGGATGGTTTCATGTAGGTGGATAGGGAAGAGCTTTAACAATAGGTACTTGAGCGTAGAAATTTTGTGGAAACCTATGGATTACATCATATCAGTTCACATTTACCAGCGTACAAACAACCTGTGCTAAAATGGGAGTTTTGGTAGAGGGTTTGGACATCCATCAAAGCATAAAAGAGAGGAATTTTGACAGATTTTGTAGATGCAATAGCCTTGGTAGACATGTATGTAAAATGTGGAAGCATAGAGAAGACACGTGAATTGTTTGACAAAATGCCTCAAAGAACTGTGGTTTCATGGAATGTAAGGGCTGTAGAATATGTACAAAATGGATTTGTTGAAAAAGCTTTAGAAATTTTCAAGTAAATGCAAATGGCAGGTGTAAATCTAGACTCTAGAAACCTTTGCCAGCATCCTCCCTGCCTGTGCCAAAATGGGAACATTGGAACACGATATGGACCTCTATCAAAGCATAATGAAACAGGGAATTTTGTCTGATACTATAGTTAGAAATACTCTGGTAGACATGTATTCAATATGTGGAAGCTTTCAAAAAAATGGACTGCACTTAGATGGGCTTTATCCATTGACATTGGAATTATTATAGAAGTTGCAGTCACATTCATCATTGCTATAAACCCCTCCAATTTTATTACATAGAAAAACATAATGGTGTTTAGTTACCTCTTCTAGGAATGAAAGGCATGATAAGGTAAGCACAATTGGTGCCAATTAAGTGTGCAAGGGTCGAGCATAAGACATTGGCTTTGTACCCAACTCTGCTGCAAGTCTTGTGAATGAATTTTCCAGCTTCTGCATGTTTAAAAAAATACAAATATTTGCTTTTGCTACTGAATGAATTCTAGCTTCTATTGTTTTCCCCCCTCCTTTTTTTGTATCATTTTCCTATGTAGCCACGTTTCTATTTTTTTACCTCTCTTTAACCGGGAGAAGTGTTAATTGGTAGCTCGCAGACGGTGGGGCAAAAAATAGCAGTGCAAGATACGTGGCAAATACGTGTCCTTCAAAACATTGAAGAATACAAATATTATTTTGTTATAACGCCATCCCAGAAAGTATAGATTCATTGGCTGGTAAAATAGCATTATTCTTCTAATCACATTTAGCCAATCAAGATTTCGTTAATGTGGATTTATTAAGTTGAAACAACATAATAATTTAAGTACTAATCACACAGTCTTGGTGGAGGCAGAAATACCCAATACAGTTGCAAGGGCGTAGGAAACAAATTCATAACTTGGGCGTGTAATATTTGATGCATATCCTCAACTGCGGTTAGAAACTTCAAACATGTAGCGCATTTCTGGTTTGCACTTGAAATATCCTTGATTCTAGATGATGGCCATGAGTAGATAGTTGAAGGTCACTATTTCAATTAAACCCTTGAATCCCTTTGATAGGTGCAATACCATCTCCGTCATGGGCGGTGTTAGGGAACTCCTGTGAGTTATTTTGCATATTGGATTATTACCAGTTGAGGCTAGAGGCCATACATTTGCTCATTCATCTTTGCGGTGGGCCACCTCTATTTGAATTGTATAGGTTTCATCTGTTTGAACATATTCATGATGGTTGAGTGCAATTGAATCAAATCTTTTATTATTAGAGTTGATCTCGAATTGAATAAAATCTTTTGTTATTGGAGTTGATCTCAAATTGAATCAGCAATACATTGATACTGTTTATAGTTGGTATCCCAGTCCGTTGTGCATGAGATTCTGAGTTTCATTTTAATGCCATAGGGTGTATGTGTTAATAAAAAAACATTCAGCACTAGGGTTGCAAACAATAAGTTGAAAAAAATAATGACAAAAAAACCCTAACCGAGCAAAAATAAAACCACATTCATTTGTATAGATTTGGGTAATGTCTTTAAATTGTTTGTATGGGAAGTCTGGAGAGTTTCTAGAATGAGTTTACACCTTTATTGTTATAAACTAATCAGAATTGTGTGGAATTAAGTACTTCTCTATAGTCTAGAGTTCAATCTTTGGCCATCTATTGGTCATTTGCTAATACATCCATGGCCTGATTGTAGACCCATCTAGCTAAATCTGTTTGTGCACATTTGTGTTCAAACAGAAGGGATTGCTGATCCTAATTTTATGGTGCAAGTGATCACATGTATGTTGAATCATGTAGCTATAGGGAAAAGAAGAACCTTGACCCAAGAATAGGAAGCAGTCAATAGAAAGTTTAAGCATAAAGCATTTAAAGGACTATTTTTACCACTTGATAAACTTTGAGTAGTCTATTTGTGTTTCTTTTTTTTCCTTCAAAATACAAAATTGTGAATGGAAGAGATAATCACAGAAAAAATAGTAGCAGAACTCATATCGTCTATCTTCCTAAAAACCTTAATCCTAGAACTTACTGCAAACACTTGTTAGGAAAACTTGGCAGGCTCCCACCAATAATTGATTCAAAAATATTACTCATTAATAAATTTATAAACTATAAACTATATCACTTATATTATATTTTAATTCATTAAATACATAGTTATTTACTATATTACATAATAATTTCAATAATTATCAAAAAAATTAATTTGATTTATAAAATTAAAATTATAAAACTAACCAAATAAATAAACTTGTAAAATTATTACAGTTACAAAATAAAAATAATAATAAATTAATAAATTTGAAAAATTATATAGTAAGGTGTGTTGCTTTGTCCTCTTCAATAACATTTCTCATCCTTCCTTTGTTTACAATATGTCATGATATTTGTAATGTTTCTTCAATGCAGATTATTGATCAACTTTCTTCTATTTTGAAGAGGATGGCTACCCAAACGCCTATGACATCAATTGAAAGAAGGAAGAACAAAAATGAAAGAAACAAATTATATTACAAGCAACATAGAGATGAAATATCTGTTCGTCGTTGCTTGCAACGGATGCAAGGGACAACACCAACATTTATGGGACCCCCATCAACAAGTATGGAAGTGGCTACAGGTGCACACAATACAATAGAGCTAACATCCAACCCAGTGCAAAACTTTGCTGGCATTGACAATTGTATGCCACAATCCACAACACATGTATAGAAGGGAAAAGAAAGAAGCAAAACATATTACAACCAACATAGAGATGAAATATTTGTTCATCGTCACTTGCAGCAGATGCAAGGGACAACACCAACATTTACGGGACCCCCATCAACAAATATGGAAGTGGCTATAGGTGCACACAATACAATAGAGTTAACATCCAACCCAGTGCAAAACTTTGCTCGCATTGACAATTGTATGCCACAATCCACAACACATGTAGAGAAGGGAAAAGAGAAACTAGATGATTCAAACCACCTAGTTAACAACCCTCACAAAGAACAACTTGTCCTGCCTACAACCAAATAGTCCACTGAGCGGAAAAATAAAACCATGACAAGTTCATCATCAACGACTATTGGAGCTTCTACAACTCCCAACAATATAGATGAAATTACAATTTCTCAAAGTCTACGACACACCCTTGCCCAAAATGTCCCGCGCTGAGAAATTCCCCCTCTAGATACTTTGAAGCAATGCAACATTTTAGGCATCGAATAGAAGCATTGTCAAAACTAGAAATATGCACTGTATGTAAAGAGTCATATACTGGCATGAGCACGCGCACAATCGGTTCAAATACAGTTTGCAATAGATGCCACGCAGAGAAAGGCATACACTGGTTCTTTGCATCAAACAACTTAGACCCGGGTGAGCAACCAAGAGTATTAAAAGTCCTTACACAAGTGGAGGAGATGCTCATAGCTCGTGTAACACCGATACTATAGGTAACCCATGCTCTGGTAGGGCAGTTCAAATATATTGGACACACCATAATCTTCCCTCAAGATATTACAACAATCGCAAAACATCTACCACGAAGATTGGAGGACCTTGAGGTCCTCATAGTTAGACGAGCAAACAATGAAGGAAAGCACTATGATTGTTACGTAATTAGAGCACATGTTTTGGATGCTCTAGAATTTAAAATAAATAATGACCCATACTACAAAGATGTCCAAATAGATATCGATTCACTAAACTAGCTACCTGAAACCCACAGATGTCTCACACATGCTACGCAACTTCAAACATGATACTGAACAAACAACAATGGAAGATGTCGAAACTATTGGTGATGATGATCTTGGTCATCCCTTTGCACATTCATCATCCTTTGTTCCAAAACTGCCAAATCAACTCCGAGAATTGGATGCCATAAAACAAATTTTGCAACTGGACCATATGGACTGTAACACTATTCCATGGCCTACAATTGGTCCCTCACCAATAAACAAATACAACATCGAGGGATTATTAGATATGGCTTTTCCAACACTGTTCCCAAAAGGGGATGCACTCCCCCTCCAACCAAGAAGCAAATGGGTTCACTTGTATGAGTATGCTTTACATTTGATGAGATTTCATGATAATAGATTCGGTCATCATGTGAGATTCTATTATTTTCTATACAACCTCATAATGTGGCATCGTAGCCAATAGATTGCCATAATTTTTATCAAAAAAAAGCATAGATGAAAACATACCAACCACTATAGAAGGACTCTGAAATTGCTTGCATGATTTCTCTGATGATCAATTGGCTGAGAAGCTAATGCGTTTTGGGACTTCTTTAAGGGGCACACGCTCTTACTGGAACAATTGCCGATATAAGCTAACCACCATGATCATCCAATTGGGATCTCTAACTTTTTTCTTCACATTAAGTGTAGCCGATATGAAATGGCCTGACCTTCATACATTGTTTACTCATAATACCCTCCCACCATTGCAGTACACAAGAAAATGATTTATAGAGAATGTAATTCAAAACCCACACACAACATCCCTATGCCTGCACCAACGGTTTTCAATCTTCCATGAAAAGGTGATAGAGAACTTGTTAAATACAAAGGATTATTAGTTTAGATATGAGTGGCAACACTGAGGGTCCACTCATGTACATGGGTTCTTGTGGCTAGAAGATGCACGAAACATGAACACAATTTATTGGCATAATCAAAACAAGATCGAAAAAGCAAAAAAAATCTTCGATAAGTATGTCTCTGCTTGGAAACCTTGTAAACAATCTGAAATAACTACATGATCCACCATTCTCCTTTGGATGACCCATGTTTATTGGACACTTCACAAATACTTTCTAGAAATCCATTGTCAGATTACAAAGAATTAGTCAATACTGTGCAAAGACACATGAAGTGTACAAAACAAACATGCTTGAAGAAACGGGGTCAAAATACTAAGTGTTGTTACAAAGCACCATGGATAGAACAAATGGAATCTACCTTGACTTGCAACAACGAAGGGCACAAATCTTACAACCCAGCAAGAAATGATGATAGACTAAATATCCATAGCCTCGAGATGCTGGGCATATGGCGGGCTAATGTAGACTACCAACCTGTCGTTTCAAAAGAATTGGTCCTCAAATACATTGCAAAGTATGCATCAAAAGCTGAGAAAAAATCTAAAAGTTGTCTTGAAATGTTGAAAAGGATAGCACACATAGGAAAATCTGAAGATAAAGCATTACTCGCATATCAAAAATTCATGATAGAGATAGTTGCAGATTGTGCAATCGGTGCATAAGAGACTTGCCACATGCTACAAAAATTGCCCCTTGTATCCTGTAGCCAAAAATTTGTCTCGCTTAATGTCAGTAAAAGGGTATTGCAACGTATAACAAAAACAACTGATGAATCTAAGTTGACAACTACTAATATCAAATATTATATGCAATGACCTTCTGAACTAGAAACAACCTCTTTAATTGAATCAACACAAATGTACTTGTTCTGCTCCCGTCGCAAAGGAAATAAATGGCAAAAGAGAAAAGACAAGGCAATTGTCAATGTGTCACCTCAATTCTATTGTATTCCAGTGGAGGACATAGAACATTTTGAAACATTCTGTTGGAGTGAGCTACTATTGTACAAACCTTTTCACGACATTCTGATAGACATAGGCCTCATAAAACAAGAAATAGTCACAAATTGGAAATGCATGAGAGAAAACAATTACTCCCCTTGGCATGTCAACCGAGCAATACAAAACCATAAGGTCGATGAGGAAGACCAAGAAGAAGATAACGAGATGCATGTCGAAGATTGCCATAACATATATGAGTGGGAATTACTATCACAAATGGGTGTCCCAACTAGCTTTATCGTAGATGAATTAGATATTCTTGGAAGACGAGACTTTGACATCAACTACACATGGAATAGAAGTGATGTACCTCCACACTTGCACGGAAATGCTACTCAATTCATATCTAGGGGTAAACTATCAATCGAGCAGCATGCTCGCTACTCCCAGCCCTTTAACACGACAGTCTACCAACTCGCACCCACACAACAATTGGCATTAGACATCATTACTCAACATCACACAGACCCATCCCAAAAATAATCTTTACACATGATCTTACAAGGAATGGAAGGAACTGAAAAATCATATCTAATTAACTGCATTAGAAACACATTGAATGGGTGCAACTTAAACAAAAATAGTCCCTTGCTTGCACTTGTACCTACAGGAGTGGCTGCTTACAACATACGAGTCACAACAATCCATATGTGCCTAAGGATTCCTATTAAAGAAATGTGACCTCTGCAAGGTCAGGCTCTTACAATGTTTCAAAGGGATTTAAAAGATGTCAAATATGTCCTAAAACTACTACTAAAAATTGATATCTGTTTGCACGAGGCATTTCCCCATCAACAATACCAAAGTTTCGGTGGTGTGTCCATTATCCTTGTTGGTGACCTTGGCTAACTACTGCTTGTTATGGACAAGCCTATATATGCATCACATTCAACTGCACTAATGTTATGGCAAATTTTCACTGTAGTCATCACATTAGAGACTATTTTCCGTCAACAAGGTGAAAGTCAATCTCAAATAGAATTCCATCACATCCTCCAAAATATAAGAAATGCCAAACCAATTCAACATGATTGGGAAACACTAATGAAACACACAAACAAAATGTTGGGCACAACATAAATAGAAGAGTTCAATAGGTCAATGCATTTATTTGTAACTAACAACTTGGCTTTGTTACATAACAAGAAAATGCTAAAACTACTAAATGCTCCTATTGCACTGAGGATTGCACAAACTACTTGACAAAACACAAACGAATTTGATGATGATGACCAACTACAACAAGAGGTTTTGTTATGCATTGGCCAACAAGTTATTTTAACAACAAATTTATGGAATGCTACCACCCTTGTGAATGGATCATTAGGACAAATTGTAGCTATTGTCTATGATGATGATTGCAAACCCCCAGATTTTCCAATGTATGTTGTCATCAAGTTCGATAGTTACAATGGTCCAGCATGGGATACAAACAATCCAAAAAACATCCCCATACCACTATTCACACGAGGCAATCGTAGACAACTTCTAGTTTCCATGGCTTGGGCCATAACAATCCATAAATCCCAGGGCTTGACATTAAATAGTGCTACAATAAACATAGGGAAAATTAAAAGACAAGGCCTAACATTCACAGCGATATCTAGAGTCAAGACCATAGAGAACCTCCACATAGAACCACCATTCTCTTTTGACTGGTACTCAAAAGCAGAAGAATTGATACACTATAATTAGAAAGAAAGAGGAGGCTCACTTGCAACTACTTTCTTGCAAATACAGCTAGGTACATGCGTACGCTTATCATTTTATTGACATTTCATGCTTTATTGGTCATTATAATATTTCTTCCTTTGTTCAATGGCATGCAAGACAATGGGGATCGCAAAGTGCTAACAACATCGAGTGATCCACTATTGCTATAATTTTGGCAATAAAGATGGAAAAACTAAGCCTTGATTTGTTTGCATTCACTATTAAGATGTAGGTCATGGTGAAGTTGCCTACTCAAATTCAAAAGCATGGGTTTCCAACTCCTCAAGCAGTTAACTCCACTATCCTTACTGAATCCCACAACTCCCAAGTCTATTTGGATCCCTAAATCCCAAAATCAACAATCCCCCATTACTGCCCACATCCCCCTCCTAATCAAAAGCTTCAATATTTAATTCGGTTTGTCCAATCGTTGGTCATGGTTCCCCTCCACCCCATGGAATTCTCTTCTACACCCAACTCCCTATCACATATCCCCTATCACGTATTTCTCCCCCATTGCATTTGTTTCTTACATGCTTTTGCATGATCCACACCGTAATCCACATCATAGCCCACGTCATAATCCATCACATAATCCTTGTTATCATCCACATCACAATCCACCAATTCTATGCACATAATGACATGTGACATGGTCCATGTCTAACATATACCCAACATTGAACATTGTGCTTCTTGCTATGTAAACAAACACTTGAGTCCCCATCCCATCCAAACAATAAAATAAAATAAAAAGAGAAAAAATAACAAAAAAAATGAGAAAAAATAGTGAAGGAAAAAATCCGGCCAATGGTGAAAACCACTCCGTGTGGCACATATTTGGGGGAAAATAATTCCTTCCCTCCATCCATCCATAACATCCTTTTATCCAATCCATTATGTGTCCTTATCCTTTCGTATTTCTATCCACCATCTCCCTCTCTGTCCTATCGTCTCCCATCCATCCTATCCACTGTTTCTTCCTCATGTTCCTATTGTGATCCCCTAAAGCATGCTTTGCACACCTCTTGACATAGTATGGAGTCCAACCATCCCTTCCAAGCATTGTCCCTATCGTGCATCATCTAAAGTATCACCTCGCCTTATCATCACATCCAATACCCCTTCACCCATCTATCGTAAACCTCCCATCCATTGCATCTATCATCACCTATCTTCTTTTCCTTTCAGGTTAGTCTCCTCACAATGTAGTGTAACATTTCCTTTGATTCTTCAGCATATGTGGCGAGATAGAGGCGTGGTTAGAAAAGGTATGACATGGTGGCTCTTCCACGTGGGACATGATTGATGCCGCATAGATACCATAATCCCATACATTTTGGTAGCACATGAAAGTAAGGAATTTCTATCTATTATTGTCATGCCCTCTTAGTGTCCTATTTTTAAATATTTTATAGAAATTGGCGCTAACATTTTCATATGTATCCTTGTTCATTTGTTTCATAGTTTATCATAATCGTGAATGGAGTGTACCAAGATACAACAAATTCACACATGGGCAAGAGATCTTATATTTCAAGACCCAGATAGCCAAGAGAGAAATGATCCCATAGATTTGTCTACACTTGAAAGTATGAAATTACTATCTATTGTTGTCATGCGCTCTTAGCATCCTGTTCTAGATTTTTCTTTTGTACAGATCAGCGCTAACATTTTCATAAGCATCCTTGTTCATTTGGTTCACAGATTATCATGTTTGTTACTGGGGTGCACCAAAAAATATGCTCATGCTTCCAATAACAAAGTGGAAAGACCCTTCTTATGACAAAGAAGCCATTCAATTCCCTGTTGAGTTCTTATTGAATTTCTATCTATTGTTGTCATGCCGTCTTAGTGTCCTATTTTTAAATATTTTATAGGAATTGGTGCTAACATTTTCATATGTATCCTTGTTCATTTGTTTCATAGTTTATCATAATTGTGAATGGAGTGTAACAAGATACAACAAATTCACACATTGGTGAGAGATCTTATATTTCAAGACCTAGATAACCAAGAGAGAAATGATCCCATAGATTTGTCTACACTTGAAAGTATGAAATTACTATCTATTGTTGTCATGCGCTCTTAGCATCCTGTTCTAGATCTTTCTTTTATACAAATCAGCACTAACATTTCATGAGCATCCTTGTTCATTTGGTTCATAAATCATCATGTTCGTGATTAGGGTGCACCAAAAATTATGCTCATGCTTCCAATAACAAAGTGGGAAGACCCTACTTATGATAAAGAATCCATTCAATTCCTTGTTGAGTTTCTTATTGTTGTCATGTCCTCTTAGTGTCCTATTTTTAAATATTTTATAGAGATTGGCGCTAACATTTTCATATGTATCCTTGTACATTTGTTTCATAGTTTATCATAATTGTGAATTGAGTGTACCAAGATACTGTAAAAAAATCACACATGGGCGAGAGATCTTATATTTCAAGACCAAATGAGAATTTATTTGTTGCTAGGATGACCAAATGAGAATTTATTTTAATTTTGCTCGGCACCAGCTAGAGTTTTAGCAGTAAGTTTTCAACCACCCAGGATTTTAGTGTTCATTGCAGGTATTTGTTGCTCCTCCCAGATTCCTGAATTGTTTTATACAGATTCCTCAATTCAACTTCCCATGAAATTTTTTTACTACATTTTCATCTTACAGTTTCTCCATTTCAACTTCCCAGGAATATTTTTTAACTCGTTCAAACATTTGGTTAAATCTTTTTGCAAAATAAATGAATTTACATTAGAATGGTAAACTTTATTTTTTAACTCGTTCAAACTTTGGGTGAAATCTTTTTGCAAAATAAATGAATTTACATTAGAATGGTAAACTTAAATCCTTCATTGAAGGAGTATAAAATAATAATAGAACTTATTTTCTCTATAGTCCTCTGTTTTGTGAACAAACACACACTAACAAGCTACATATGTATTCAAATATTGTTTCATTCAATATTACACATAATTCTTAGAAGAATAATATACTTTTTTAATTTCCTCCAAGCACACTTCAGGCCCCTATGACCATAAAGAGTGAAATCCATGCCCAAGTCAAACCTAAAAGTAAAAAAAAACACATATGAGCATCTTTGAAGGAGAACACAATGAGGCAAAATTAGAAGCAACATGAGACGACAGTGTAAGTATCTTTTAGTAATTTTGGAGTTGATATTTTATTATTTTCTCCAGTAAATAGAAGTTTCTCTAATGAGTAGTTTAAGCATGAAGGACAAAAGGTATCCAAAAAAATAAAATATTCTCTACTCAAACCCAAGGCCAGGTGTGTTTTATACTTTTACCAAAAATGTCATTCTTGTAATTTGTTGCCTATCTGACCTATAATATAATCAAAAAACATATTGAATTTAAAAAATGAAAATGCCACTGTTTGAACAAAGGATTTTTTGGGATAAATTTTACAAAGAGATATCATTTGCAAGGCAGTAAATACATGACAAATGAGGTACCTAAAAAAACTAAAGGGATATCAACTCCTATCACCTTTCTCAAGCTGGTTAATTTCAGTGACTCAAATTTACAGTCAAGCATCTAGTATGCAGAAAATGGGGGCCACAGTTATGATGTTGTACATCACCATTAGATCCTCCTGAAATTAACTAATAACTACAATTAAATATACCTCTAGTTGTCTCAAAGCCTCAGGCTAGTGAAACTGCTTTTGTTGGAGAAGCTTCAACTGTTTTTGCTCGAGAAGCTTCAGAAAACCAATAAAAGAAATCTGTGTGCATGAAAATCAACACTCAATCATGCAAATTGAACAATGGTTCCACTAAAATTATTATTATTGAATTGAAGTGTCAATACCAAAAACTGTCAAAACATTACAGTTTACATGACCAAAAAGGCAGGAAGGTGTAATCATGAAGAGGTTCTTGGATAATCCAAATAATATTATTGCCATCATTCCACATACTCACAAGCTTTCAGTGTATTGCACATAAAGACTTCTTATCAGGTTTAATCCTCAAGCAATTGGCACAAGGACCTTTATTCAGGCATGTAGACTCCATTGCAGAAATCTTATTTTCTAGTACTAAAACCAAGTCACAATATGACATGTTTGGGAACATTGTTTAGGCATTCCTCTAGCATTTAGTGTAGGCCCCATTGCACAAATCATATTTATTAGTACTAAAATCAAGGTCACTACATGACATGTTTGGTATAGGGAGGGCTAATTGCCCAGAAAAAGTTGTGGACAAAGCTAATAGAATAAAACTGCAAGATTATAGGCACAAACTATACCAATAAGTATGCTCCTAAAATAGTTGACATCGTCATAATTGGAATGATAACAATTAAATAATCTGAGCATAACAAACTGATAAGATTTAACATTTTGCCAATTTATCTGGATCCCAAGATATTCTTGGGGAGGGGTCAATAATCATTGAGAATTTTCTTATGTTATATTGGTGTCAGCTGAAGGAAGAAACACTTACAAACAACAAATCAGGGTGGGCAATAAACGAGAGAAAAAACAATGCCAGTTAAGATATAAGAATTGTATTTTATTTTATGAATATAGTTCTGTTCATAAGTCCTCTAAGAAAATGCACGGAATCCACCATATAAAGAAGGTCAAATATCAAATAGCATAACATAAGCTTACATAAGCACATCTTTATAATGCATATCACACACATTAAGAAATAGTGGTGAATGTATAGTTGAAGCAATCTAACCTACATCCCTTACAGAAACTAGAATGGGTAATTGATGCTGGCAATGCAGAGGTTTAAGGTCTTGAAATAAATTAGATCTTGGGATTTTAGAGCCCATTTATCTAATCCTAGTATAGCTATCTTCTTTATTTATTCAAAAAAAAAATAGGGGCATTTCTCCATTTTAAAAGAAAAATAAAAAATAAAGCAGCAAAAAGATTGTGTGCAGGTACTTTTTGTAATGTAGCATATCATTAGCATTGCAAAAATAAAAACTTCTACCAGTTTATGTTTGATGGTTGGTTCTTGCTGGGTCTAGACATAAGACCTCTACTTATGCCGAATTACAAAGAGCAATTCCTCAAAAGAGAAAAAGGAGTGCCTTAATAGAGTTCAGGAGAAGACGATTGGTTGTACAGTTGTGCTAAATGGTTTAACTGATAGAAAGTGTTAGTCCATTTCTTTTGATTTCTTAACTGAAAGTGACAATGGTTATGAAATCCACCCATGCATAAGGTCATGTTAAGGATTCTACATTTTTACATTATTTGTTAGAGAAGTTCATGGTGGAGATAGCCATATAGCATGTTGCCTAATTTAAAAAAAGTGCAACTAAAACCAAGTAAACACCTATCAAAGTCCTAAAATGTGCACAAGCCCACTTCTACCTCCCAAAAGCCTATGAAAAAAGATACACAGTTTAGTACAAAAGCACTCTTACTATCTTTTAGATTGTGCAAAACTCATGCGTACTTCTGGATTTTTCCAATTTTTTGACAGAGTTGGATTTTTGTTGAACTTTATTTTAAATTTTGAAATTTATACTTTGTACACATTTTTTCATAGAATACAACATAAAATCCATACCCATACTCTTGTTTTGAAAATACAATGTGTTAAGGAAGGTAAATTGAGGCCCCGTTCCCTTTGTATGTCACTTGCTTCATTTAGGCTTATGTAATGTTGTGGATGGAAGTTATCTCTTGTGTTTTTATAAGAATAGAATTTTCAAAGTGAAATTGTGTATAGATGATGTGTCAAAAAAAATTGAAAAAAAAATCTGTCCAACAATTTAAATATTTACAATTGATATAGATTTTCCCCTCACATAATGGGTTGTTGTAGTTGCACAATTAGCATTTGGAAATTCTCCTTTTCCAAACACTTTGGCTATCAATTCCTGATCACCATATAGACTCACTATCTCCAAGTAGGTATGACAAAACAATTCATAGATGGTTGTCATACATTTTTAAATTTTATTTTAACTTCAACAAATGTAAATTTATATCATAATCTTGGCATTCTAGAAGAAACACCACATTATAAATATTCATGTAATCTCCTAAGTGTGAGAGTGTTGGCTTGTTACAGTTGGACGTTTGGAACTCTGCAATTGTCCTTTTCTAAATGTTTTGGCATTCAATTCCTAGAGGTATTTATCATCCTACATGTGCAGTCTCTCCAGATAGGTATGGAAATTTTGACCAGATTCCTTCTCATAGAAAGCTTGTAGTATGCTAACTGTTTTGGATAAAAAGAAATTCTATTTCAAGTTTAATCTTTTTAGCCACCATGTAGGTGAAGCTTTGCTAGCCGTAGTGTATAAGGAAAATTCTATTCCAAACCTAAATTTTAAGTGTTTGAATTCCATTCAGATTGATACACTTGCTATTTATAATTGAACTCTTATAAATATATTGTCATTATTGTCTAGAATTTTCAATTTGACTAAAATTAGAAAACACTTTGAAACCTCTTCATGCAGTGTGTAAATGGCACTAGAATTGATGCCTCGAGCAATTCAATCCATAAATACCAGGGATGTAATCACCTCTCCATCACTGCAGATTGTGTCTCTAAAAAAGATTAATCCTGGTGGGAGTTCAAGCGATAGATATAAAGTTGTATTGTCTGATGGCTTGCATATGCAAGTGGCCATTTTGCCTGGTAAATTTAATGACCATTTTTCCTCCCAGACATTGAATATAGGATCCATAGTGCGTTTGATGCATTACATATGTCGTTCCATAGAAGATTCGATGTAGGGTTGCATGTTACCCATCTATCATTTAACTTTTTGGTGGCCAGATATACATGTGTTTCATAGTGTTTATATTAAACTATTTTTCCTTGTCTGTTCTTACAAGACCATTATAATCTTTGAGCTAGATCTTGCCTGTACTAACTATCAGTTACTTGGCGACCCCAAATTCCTCTATAGGCAACAAGAAGAGAAGATGCATCTAGCCATGGGAAGTGCTTCACCCCGGCGAAATACAATGTTTGGTATAGCCACCCCTTCTCGGCAACAGGATGCACCTAAAAATATTACCCCAATTAAAGGTTTGAACCCGTATCAAGGTAAATGGACAATCAAAGGCCGTGTAACAACTAAGAAATCCATGCATCAATTCAAAAATTCTAGAAACAATGGACAAGTGTTCAGCTTTGGCATGATAGATATGGAAGGAACTGAAATTAGGGTTGCTTGCTTCAACAATATTGCAGAGTTGCACTATGGACGGGTGCATGTGGGAGAACTATACACACTTTCAAACGGTGCGATAAGAGATGCAAACAAGATTTACAACAAGCTAAACAGTCACATGGAAATCACTCTAGACCAGGATTCAGTCTTGCAATGATGTGATGATGACCCCTCAATTCCAAAGCATCACTTCAAATTCACTTCAATTGATAAAATTGCAAATATGGACAACAATAGTCTCATTGATATTGCTTGTGTTGTCGTTACCATTGGTGATACATCAACAATAAGATGATAAGATAGTACTCAAGTGTTGAGGAGGAGTTTAGAGTTGCAGGACATGTCATCTTCGTCCATTCAAGTGAATTTATGGGGCCCTGTTTCTAATAAAGAAGGTCTGGAACTCAAAAGACTAAAAGATTCTCAGGAGATTATTGTAATTGCTATTAAAAATGGTTGTGTTTTTGAATTCAATGGAAAGGTTATCAACACTTCTACCACTGCAATTCTGTCTATAAACCCTGAGGTACCTGAAGCACAAGACATTTGGCATTGGATGATAAAGAGTGAAAAAATCTACTGCCACCCTCAACAAATTCAGCCCTCTCAACTACATTGTCTATGAGGATGACAATCTTATCTCTTCTAGAACACTCTAGAACAATGGCTCAACCTTTGCAGGCCATTGTGACAGCAACCATCAAATTTGTCAAAACCGATGCCTTTTGCTACCCAGCTTGCCCGTTGATGGTGAA
Organism: Cunninghamia lanceolata; assembly: GCA_027924645.1. Lineage (NCBI taxonomy): Eukaryota > Viridiplantae > Streptophyta > Pinopsida > Cupressales > Cupressaceae > Cunninghamia > Cunninghamia lanceolata. Next base: position 5,069,956 of record BSBN01001062.1, read on the forward strand.
TGTTAAAGAGTGCAAAAAGAAATGCATCCAAGGTGATGATGGAAAATGGCGCTGCACAAAATGTGATGTCCCCCTTGAAGAGTGCAACTATAAATACCTGGTACGCATGAAAATACAGGACCACACTGACAATGCTTGGGTTGTGGCCAGAAATGTTCCAATAAGGTGGCGACTGATATGTTCCAGATATCCGCAGAAGAATTGTACATGTTACAATATGACACACATGCTGAAAGAAGCCTTGAATCCATCATAAAAAATGTGCTTTTCAAACAATTCCTCCTCACACTCTCAACTAGGACCGAGGTGTACAACTCTCAAGAAAGGTTCAAATCAGTCATTATTAAAGCTACAAATGTAGATTTGGTTTTGAGTGTAGCTACTTTCTCCCAAATTTTAGAAATTTGAGTTATAACTATTACCATGTTGGAATTTTGTTGATATAAACTAGGATTTATTGTTAAAAGTGGATGTAATCAAAGAAAAGAGGTGTCATGTACTGATCACTACCTATCTTGATTGTACTCTTTCTTTTTGTTTGTCAATGAGATATATAGTCTACACCTTCTTTGCCTCTTTCACACTTTAGCAAATTGTATACTTTGTCTCTATTTTACTGCTATATTTGTATCTTGCCATGTCCCCATTCAGACATTCTTGTAAATTGACTGTATATATTATAAATAGTTAAAATAATATATATATATATATATATATATATATATATATATATATGGTATTAATATATAATTCTAATAAACATAATAAAAATAGTTAGATTACATTATACTATAAACTCTCACCATCACCATTTGCTTTGTGAAATGCACATTGTAAGCACAAAAAAAAATACATCTTATCAATTAAAAGTTACTTTTTTTCCCTACATGTTTAGAGAGTACTGATATTTTTACTTTTAGACTGTTCTTCTTTATTTTAAAAATAAATAATATTTATAGGAAAAAATGAACAAAACATATTTAAAAAACAATCGGTATCTTTACTTTTTTGAACTATGGATTTATTTTATTTGCTGCATATATAAAAAAATATTATCTTTACTTTGATTTTGCTATAACTATTCTTTTAATTTGAAAAATACATAACATTTATAAGCCTATTAATGAAGATTTCAAAAAACAAATGCTCACCATTGAAGAAAACCTGCGAATTTTCTAGTTTGATGCCAAACTTGCTAAAGCTAACCTCAAAATTTGTAGGTGTAAACAAGTATCGATTGATATAATTGTCAATGGCCAGCAGCAACACTGATACCAACATCTCCTTTGAGCAACCAAAGAGTGATTCGTTAAACATTGACAACAAAAAAGTAATGGAGAGGATAGAAGATGTTCTCAGACAAACTTACAAATTAAATAGAATGTATTGTCAATTGTACAAACTCATTGACTCCCGACGTGTTATGGAAGCAGACCTGTATGCAGTGGAAAACATAAAAGAAAACATTCATGTGGCAATTGATAGCTTGACTTTAACAAAAGAAGGCCTAGAGGAAACATGCCAAATGGTCAAAGAAAGGTACTATGTTGAGTACTACGGGGTTGACACAGACAACTCCACAAGCAGTTCCGCTATCAAATAGAACAAATTTGAGATAAAACAATTAATCTGTGCATAATCATGCTTTTGTGTGGGCATAGACAATGCATACAACACTAAACATGTTGACATTGAAGGCTCTAATTTGTAATTTTGTAAGCACAACATATGCAAGCTTTCATTGTTATTTTATAGTACTTATCCTTATTTTCGTGGAAAGATAATTTATAAACCTTATGTCTTAATGACTTAAATCCTAAAGAATATAACCATCTTCATTAAATATTCATACTGTGTGTGCATTCAAGGAAAAAATATTTAATAAATTATTGCTATTTTATTTTAAAGAACTATTTATTTAACATTTGTGGTAAAATGTATACTCATAATTTCTACATTTGGATGGGTTCCATGGTTTTCGATTACATTGGGGCACGTTATTTCCTCATTTGGCCTGCATTGAGATGGGTTGTTTTCTCACTTGGATTATATTGGGATGGTTCTTCTTCATTTGGATTGCATTGGAATTGGTATATGTCCATTCAAATAGGTTCTATTTGTTTGCATTGCATTGAAGTGTCTCTATATGTCTTTCGAATGGGTTTTGTTTGTCTAGCCTCCACTCAAAATGGACTCAAAGGACTCGGTTGAATCTAAAAATATTTTAGATAAAAATATATTCATTTCACTTAACCACAACACATATGTCTTTTTTCCATTCTGATAGGCTTTAAAAGATATGTTGAATATGTCTACAATCTTTGGATATCTTTGATGATGAGGAGTTGTACATTTTGAAAGAAACTGTGTAAGCTTAAAAATGACTTCCAAAAGCATTATAATTCATCTTAAGGTTGATGAAATATAGAGACTAATTTTTTTTAATGATCTCAATCTAATTTTTCTTTATTGGCCTTGTGTAAACCTTTACCAAATTGTGATAATTATTTAATAACCATCTAGGAAAAACCCTATAGAATACAGTTACTAGCATCCTGGTCTTTGGGATCATTCCTTTGCATCCATCTTCAAGGACAAAAAGAGTGAATCCAAGCTAGAAAACACTCATTTGGTATTCATCCTCTATTGTGTTTACTGTAGTTAGCCTGCTCCAAAATAGTATTTTACTTGGTTATGGTTGGATGGTTTCATGGTTTCATGTAGGTGGATAGGGAAGAGATTAAACAGTAGGTACTTGAGCGTAGAAATTTTCTGGAAACCTGTGGATTGTAGCGTATCAATTCACATTTGCCAGTGTACAAACAACCTGTGCTAAAATGGGAGTTTTGGTAGAGGGTTTGGACATCCATCAAAGCATAAAAGAGAGGAATTTTGGCAGATTTTGTAGATACAACAACCCTGGTAGACATGTATGCAAATGTGGAAGCATAGAGAAGACATGTGAACTATTTGACAAAATGCCTCAAAGAACTGTGGTTTCATGGAATGCAAGGGCTGCAGGATATGCACAAAATGGATTTGTTGAAAAAGCTTTAGAAATTTTCAAGCAAATGCAAATGGCAGGTGTAAAGCTAGACTCCAGAAACCTTTGCCAACATCCTCCCTACCTGTGCCAAAATGGAAACATTGGAACACGATATGGACCTCTATCAAAGCATAATGAAACGGGGAATTTTGTCTGATAGTGTAGTTGGAGATACTCTGGTAGACATGTATGCAATATGTGGAAGCTTTCAGATATATGGACTGCACTTAGATGGGCTTTATGCATTGACATTGGAATTATTATAGAAGTTGCTGTTGCATTCATCATTGCTATAAACCCCTCCAATTTTATTACATGGAAAAACATAATGGTGTTTAGTTACCTCTACTAGGAATGAAAGGCATGATAAAGTAAGCACAATTGGTGCCAGTTAAGTGTGCAAGAGTTGTGCAGAAGACATTGTCTCTGTACCCAACTTTGCTGCAACTCTTGAAAATGAATTTTCCAGCTCCTGCATGTTTAAAAAAATACAAATATTTGCTTTTGTTATTGAATGAATTCTAGCTTCTATTGTTTCCCCCCCTCCTTTTTTTTCGTATCGTTTTCTTGTGTAGCGACGTTTCTTTTTTTTACCTCTCTTTAACCGGGAGAAGTGTTAATTGGTAGCTCGCAGATGGTGGGGCAGAAAATAACGGTGCAAGATACGTGGCAAATACGTGTCCTTCAAAACATTGAAGAATACAAATATTATTTTGTTATAATGCCGTCCCAGAAAGTATACATTTATTAGATGGTAAAATAACATTATTATTCTAATCACGTTTAGCCAATCAAGCTTTTGTTAATGTGGATTTATTAAGTTGAAACAACATAATAATTGAAGTACTAATCACACAGTCTTGGTGGAGGTAGAAATACCTAATATAGTTGCAAGGGCGTAGGAAACAAATTCATAACTTGGGCGCATAATATTTGATGCATATCCTTAGTCGCGGTTAGAAACTTCAAACAGGCAGCACATTTCTGGTCTGCACTTGAAATATCCTTGATTCTAGATGATGGCCATGAGTAGATAGTTGCAGATCACTTGTTTAGGGGAAAATTGGATATGTTAATGTTCTAATCTTTAGATGTCTAAATCTACCTCTCCACTATACATTCAAGGATCTAGGGTTGAGTGACAAGCACTATCATACCCTAGGTCACTTGCAGATGTAGGGAAACTTGGATTAGGGAATTTAATTATTAATTTTCCTTCTCTTATGTCCAATTAACCAATAAAACCCTAATTATGCAAATCTAACAACAAATTGACAAATGACGGAAAAAGATCTTGCAGACAGGAGTAAAATACCAAATCACAGAATACATGTTTTTGGGGTTCTAAAGTGGAACAGTTGGGGACACTGGAGCGGGTGCCGAAGTCCAAGGTACCTGTTTCTTTGCAGAATCTGGACCTCCTTCCGACACTGATCAACCCTGTAACTTTTGTTTCCTGAAACTTAGATGCGGAGGACACTAGAGCGAGCGCCCAAGTCCTGGAACTGCTCATGTGTCCTACTTTTCTTTAGATCCTGAATCCTTGATCTCTGTCAATCCTTCCTACAACTCCACTTTTTCCAAATGCGACACCTGTAACCTGTAATCACAAGACTTGGTTTGGGGGTTGTGGTGTTTAGAAGCTTGCCTCAGTCAAGCCCCGGAGGACACTTAAGTCTCTGAACACCGTTGTTAGATAAAGAGTGCGTGCCCTTGTGAGGCAGAGGCAAAAACCAAAGGAATCAATGATGAAAACACAATATTATGTCACCTTGTAGTGAATCTCTCATGGGAGGAAGATGCTCTTCATGCCATGAGGAAATTGATGCTCAAATCTACAAATATCAACACACAAAACACACAAGTCTACTCTTGCAACACAATAGAAGCCTTGAATCACCTTGAGAACACAATAGCTTGCTAGTAATCATCTAGTTTACAAATGAATGCCTAAGCATGCTTATATATGCAACTACAAGCACTCTTGCCAAGATTTTAAAAATCAAAACTTACCGTGTCGGTAAAAGGACCAAATAACGGTCATAAATTGACACTTGGAAATTAGGGCTGCCAATACATGCATTAAAGTAAGGTCACAAACACAACAAACTCACCAAGCATGGAGAAGACACGCTAATCACATAGGAGACAGTAACAGACATGCAAAACATGGAGAAGACAGTTATAGTCACATAGAACACAGAGAAGACAATCAATGCATAGAAGACACATTAATGCATGGAAGACATAAATGATATCTTTTCTTTTCTTTTTCTCATATATATGAAATGTAGATGCAAGTACTAGAAAGTAAACAAACCTCCCATAATACAGGATGCACTCATCGAGCAAGTCTTTAGACTGTATATATGGGGAAACACACACGCAAGACATGCAAAACCTCCCAAAATGTAGGATACATATGGGGCAACAGACATGCCAAACAAAGCAAGCATGCTAAACACACACAATTTGAAGTCACGGAGAAAACACGACAGATAAGCGATGGAGTGTACCTATCTCTAGGTCTAACACCATCTCAGGCACATTACAGGCACACACTGACGATTGGGCTTCACCACAACAATCACCAAAGACACGCTTAAGGATTGAGTTAGTCACAGAAGCACTCCCCGCCTCCGCAGAGGACTTTTGAAAATGCAACCCCACCCACGTCACGAAGAAACCTTATAGTGAAGAGGAAGCATGGCATACCACCCCACCTGCGTCATAGAGACACCTTACAGTGAAAAGGATGTATGAGCTCAAAAGTATACAACCTCACCCACATCACGGAGATGCCTTACGGTGAAAAGGAGGTATACACAATAGATAGATAGATTGATTGTAAACAAACTCAGGATGCAGGAAGTACTCATCGTACTAGCCTACACCTAAGGACAAGCACATTGTTAACATCTACAACAGACAACTTACCTTATATATGCCCCCACCTTAAGGTAGTTGATATCAGTTATCGATATCAAGCACGTTAACATAGGAAGAAAACACACAAGGAAACACTGACTTTCGCAAAGCCCATGCCCCCTGGAGGTGGCATGTACTTTATGATCGCCAAATGTTCCCACAAACACATCCCTACAAGAAACGTGTTAGTGTCTACAACATCATGATAAACAACAAAATTAATGCATATGATTAACCACACAAAGAGCCAAGGTTATACAATGAATTCAGAGTTCGAGGATAACCATGGGGCTATATCACAAAGCTCTCCGAATCAAGTACCACCAAGGCCAGATTCAAAGGCAAACAAAAGGTGCACAGAGCAGCAATATTGTTAAGGTTTGTAAATGTGATAGAAACATCATGAAATTCACTATGCGAAAAGCACGAGTGCTTCCACTAGCTGAGTGTCAGATAAGATATACAACCCCATCGTCATATTAGGAATTAAGTCCAATTTTTGATTTCTCGCGAAAGGGACACTAGGTCCGCATCAGTATAAATGTTTGTCATCATTCACCTGCTAGGTGGAAACACTAGAGGAAGGGAAATAATAAATTAGAGAGGAGAGACAAGTGTCTTAGGGATAGTCATGTAGGAGGGTGCCCCCAGGTCACCAACTGCGACGCTATGTCCATAAGACAAAACACACAACAATGAAATCAGAGAGAGAGGTAATATAGAAGAATGGTGATACAAATAGAAGAAGGTCACAACAGAGGCGGTCTCCTAGTATCCCGGACCTTACAAGAGAATCTAGGGTCATCCCAGAAGGCCTAAACAACACATAACACATCATGGGGGAAACACATCACAAGAGAGATAAAGAGTTAGAGATACTTACCTGGTAGCACCATTGTTAAGAACAAACATATCTGTCATGTTGTTTTCATCTTATTGAATTAACATTAAGTTTAGGACAACGGGAAGCTTTATTTTCTTTAAAAGGATTATATCCAATGCCACTTGAGTAATGTGTTGAAGTGGATTCTATAAGTACTCGAATTCCTTGTTGATTTACACCACATCCCTTACCTACATAGTCATTATGTTTATACAAAATTTGAAATTCATGACCATATAGAGAATCTAGTTCCTTAGAGGAAGGTGAAGCCTCATAGGTATCATAATTTGTAGTATAAGTTAGAGTATTGTCTTTATTTTCTACCAAGGGGACTTTAGGTTTTTTAGGTGCTTGAAAAGATTGCTTAGGTGGTATTGATGCCACTTTTGACTTGTCAAGGCTGTTAATTTTATATTCTCCCATACTTCAAGGATTAAAATCTAATGGGTCCCAATCATCACCAAAGAGTGCATTTGATGTTCTAGAGTCTTGTATAACATTATCTATTGATGAAGCAGCTCGTGAATTGTTTAAACTTGTATGTTTGTAAAGTAGTTTTTGATTTTCAATGTGTAAGCAGTTATCTGGTTCAGCATCGGCATGAATAGTATGAAGTTTACCTTTGAATATAAATTTGATTGAACGATGCAAGGTGGAAGGAACTGCCCCCAATGCATGAATCCAAGGTCTACCAAGAATCATGTTGTAAGATAGAGAACAAGGCATGACATGAATCAAGGTAGGCACAAGCACAGGTCCTATTTGTATAGGCAGAGTTATAGTACCCACGGATTGTCGTCCAACATTATCAAAGCCATGAATGTTAATGCTGTTTGGTGTGATTTGTGATGTGTCAACCTTGATTTTGTGTAGTAGGTCAATGCTACAAACATTAAGAGTCGATCCATTGTCAATCATAACTTGTTTTACTAATGTTTTATTTATTATGACATAGATCATAAGAGGATCATAATGGTTTTGAACTTCAATTGACGGTAGTTCCTGTGGTTGAAAGAGAATATCCACTTTTGTCACATGCATACTATCCAATACAGCTGCTACATCATTAGGCTTAGCAGTAGGTGGGACAATCACCTTTTGCAAAGCTTCTTGGAGCATTCCATGGTATGTAGGTGATGTTTGTATTAAATCCCAAAGAGAGATCTTAGCCAGAGTAGCGTGAAGCTATTTGACAAGATCATACTCTTGACCACTTTTATGAGTAAGACGAGGTGGTTGAGGGAGCATAGGTTGAGAACATGGAAGAGAGACAGGCACATGTGGTGTTTGGTTACTTTGCTTGTTATTACGGGTGTTGTATGTGTGAGCAATCACATTGTGGTGTGGTTTTTGTAACACATTTTGAACACCTTGGACCGTAATCACCAGGTTTAAGCAAGAGGGTGCACTAGGTGCCCCTCAGACAATCATCTTAGGAATATTGCTACAAAGTTTATTAACAATTATTGAATTAACATTGTTTCCCTCTTGATTGCACCTAATATCCATCCCCAAAGGATTTAATATGAGAGACCTTTTATCATCCACTAATGCTACATCTTGGCCAGGGAGAGTAGTGGGATGAGAGGAAGGTACATCATCATCATCATCATCATACTCTGTGGCGGAAAAGGGTTTTTCCCTCTCATCTTTCTCATGAGTATTCCTAGAGATGAATTTGGTTAAATCTTATAATATCAAAGGATATGCTCATGTGAGTAAAGTGAAGCTACTAAAATCATGTGTGTAACAAAGTAATTGCAACTCATATGTAGAACATATAGAAGCGTCAATACCACTGATATAAGCTATATGTTCTAGAATATGAGGATTCTCATTAGTGAAATTAGAGAAATTTTCAAAATCTAGGGTATACTCATGCAAATATTTCAGAGATGAATAACATGAAGATGCCATAATGAAATGCAAAATCAGATTTTAACAATTTCCAAGAATATACAAAAGACAAGTGCAAATTGTATGCAAGGATGATGTTAAATGCTTATTTTTTGTACTTTTTTCGATGCGAATGAATGAAATAGATGGTGTTGTCAGGATTTCAGTCAAGTTCAGCAAGTTATCTATCTGATATCAGTCCAAAACAGCAGAAATATCCTTCTCAACACACTCTTGATGCAAATCCAAGATAATGCCAAGTCAACTATAGTGAAAATATGTCAAAATAGGCACTTTTTTCACCAAAACTCAATGCAAAAGGGCATAACAAAGGGTGTTGTGAGGAAAATGATGATGGAAAGAAAATAATATCAGTAATAACAGCCACTTGATGCAAAAATACCCAACACAACACGCTTTTAATGCCACTTAAGGTCAAATCCTAGTGAAAATATAGCAAAAATAGGCTATTTTTCACGGTTTCTCAACTCCAAGACCTAGCAAGAGGGGCGTTGTAATGAATTTCAGGAGGTACAGAAAATAATATCAATAATATAAGTCACCTCAATCCATAAAATTGATCACAACACGCTTGGAGTGCAAACTAGGTCAAACCCTAGGGCAAAAATAGCCAAAATGTGTAGTTTTTCACCAAATTTTCACTACAAGAGCCTGATAAAAGGGTGTTGTGAAGATTTTTATGAGGATAAAAAAATGATTACCCTAATAACAGAAAATTAATTCCAAAATAACTTTCACAACACACCTATGGTGCAAGTTTATAAAGTTGATAAGGCCAAATTTAGTGAAAATCGTTGTTTTTGAAGCCCTAGGTTTGAAATCTTGGGTCAAAATGCTATGCGAATGTTTTGAAGTATGATTTATGGTGAAATTGACTTACTCTCAGATCTGAAAATGATTTTCAAGCTTGAACATGCAAAATGCCCATGCAAATTTAATAAAAATGCATCAAAATTGCTAGTTTTTTGGTGAAATTTTCTGTGCAAAAATGTAAATATTTTAAATCTAAATGTCAATTTACACTAAAATGAAAGACTACAGACAAATGTAAATTTAAAGACAAATGTTAATTTGAATGAGCCTCTAAAATCAGTATAAAAAATTGAGAAAAAGATTTTGCCTACTAACCCTAGATTTTGGAATTACTGGGTTATATAAAATTGTCAAAATTTCTACAAAATCCTAGCAATTAAATGATAAAAATGTAATGCAAGTTTCTGAATTTTTGGATTTTTCTATAGTTTATATCAGATCTGATGCAAAAATCATGAATTAGGAAAATTTAGAAAGAATTGATGCAATTTAGTAAGCCAAACAATGTAATGTTTTTTTGTATTTTTCTAATTTTTCAATTTTTTTGAATTTTTCTTAATGAAATGAAATGAATGACTATATGAATGAATGAAATCAATCCAAATCTGAAGACAAACTCTCAACAAGTTGCAATTTAAGTCCAAAAACATGGGTTCACCAAAATGTTTAGGGGAAAATTGGATTTGTTAATGTTCTAATCTTTAGATGTCTAAATCCGCCTCTCCACTATACATTCAAGGATCTAGGGTCGAGTGACGAGCACTATCATACCCTAGGTCACTTGCAGATGTAGGGAAACTTGGATTAGGGAATTTAATTATTAATTTTCCTTCTCTTATGTCCAATTAACCATTAAAACCCTAATTATGCAAATCTGACAACAAATTGACAAATGACAGAAAAAGCTCTTGCAGACAGGAGTAAAATACCAAATCACAGAATACCTATTTTTGGGGTTCCAAAGTGGAACAATCGGGGACACTGGATCGGGCGCCCAAGTCTAAGGTATCCGTTTCTTCACAGAATCTGGACCTCCTTACGACACTGACAAGCCATGTAACTTCTGTTTCCTAAAACTTAGATGCGGAGGACACTAGAGCGAGCGCCCAAGTCCTGAAAGTGCTCTTGTGTCCTACTTTTCTTCAGATCCTGAATCCTTGATGTCTGCCAATCCTTCCTATGACTCCACTTTTCTGAAATGCATACCTGTAACCTGTAATCACAAGACTTGGTTTAGGGGTTGTGGTGTTTAGAAGCTTGTCTCACTCAAGCTCCAGAGGACACTTAAGTCTCTAAACACCGTTGTTAGATAAAGAGTGCGTACCCTTATGAGGTAGAGGCAAAAACCAAAGGAATCAATGATGAAAACACAATATTATGTCACCTTGTAGTGAAGCTCTCATGGGAGGAAGATGTTCTTCATGCCATGAGGAAATTGATGCTCAAATCTGCAAATATCAACACACAAAACACACAAGTCTGCTCTTGCAACATAATAGAAGCCTTGAATCACCTTGAGAACACAATAGCTTGCTAGTAATCATCTAGTTTACAAATAAATTCCTAAGAATGCTTATATATGCAACTACAAGCACTCCCGCCAAGATTTTAAAAATCAAAACTTACCATTTCAGCAAAAGGACCAAATAACAGTCATAAACTGACACCCAGAAATTAGGGCTGCCCCAAAATAGGGCAGGACTAAGGCGCGGGCGCCCAAGTCCTCCCCCTATTTTGGGCAGGGTATAGCTCAAGGGGTCCACCTAGGTCCAATTTGCCATGAAACCTAGGCCTCATTCCATTGGGATGCTAAAATAAGAACTAAGATGTCCTAAATGCATACTAAAGACCCGGGAGCTAAACCTTATGAGGGAAAAGCCCCCAAGGGGACATTTTCTGATGTTACATCACTATTTCAATCAAACCCTCAAATCCCTTTGATAGGTGCAATACCATCTTCGTCATGGGTGGTGCTAGGGAACTCCTGTGAGTTATTTTGCATATTGGATTACTACCAGTTGAGGCCAGAGGCCATACATTTGCTCATCCATCTCTGCGGTGGGCTGCCTCTATCTGAATTGTATAGGTTTCATTTGTTTGAACATATTCATGACGGTTGAGTGCATATGAATCAAATCTTTTGTTATTGGAGTTGATCTCGAATTGAATCAGTAATACATTCATACTGTTTATAGTTGGTATACCAGTCCGTTGTGTGTGAGATTCTGAGTTTCATTTTAATGCCATAGGGTGTATGTGTTAATAAAAAACACTCAGCACTAGGGTTGCAAACAACAAGTTGAAAAAAACAATGGCAAAAAAACCCCAACCTAGTAGAAATAAAACCACATTCATTTGTATAGACTTGGGTAATGTCTTTAAATTGTCTGTATGGGAAGTCTGAAGAGTTTCTAGAATGAGTTTACACCTTTATTGTTATAAACTAATAAGAATTGTGTGGAATTAAGTACTTCTCTATAGTCTAGAGTTCAATCTTTGGCTATCTATTTGTCGTTTGCTGATACATCCATGGCCTGATTGTAGACCCATCTGGCTAAATCTGTTTGTGTACATTTGTGTCTGAAAAGAAGGGACTGTTGATCCTAATTTTATGGTGCAAGTGATCACATGTAAGTTGAATCATGCAGCTACAGGGAAAAGAAGAACCTTGACCCAAGAATAGGAAGCAGTCAATAGAAAGTTTGAGCAGAAAGCATTTAAAGGACTGCTTTTACCACTTGATAAACTTTGAGTAGTCTGTTTGTGTTTCTTTTTTTCCTTCAAAATACAAAATTGTGAATGGAAGAGATAATCATAGAAAAAATAGTAGCAGAACTCATATCGTCTGTCTTCCTAAAGACCTTAATCCTAGAACTTACTACAAACACTTGTTAGGAAAAATTGGCAGGCTCCCACCAATAATTGATTCAAAAATATTACTCATTAATTAATTTATAAACTATATCACTTAGATTATATTTTAATTCATTAAATATATAGTTTTTTACTATAGTACATAATAATTTCAATAGTTAGTAAAAAAATTAATTTGATTTATAAAATTAAATTTATAAAACTACCAAAATAAATAAACTTGTAAAATTATTACAATTACAAAATAATAATAATAATAAACTAATAAATTTGAAAAATTATATAGTAAGGTGTGTTGCTATGTCCTCTTCAATAACATTTCTCATCCTTCCTTTGTTTACAATATGTCATGATATTTGTAATGTTTCTTCTATGCAGATTATTGCTCAACTTTCTTCTATTTTGAAGAGGATGGATACTCAAACCCCTATGACAAGAATTGAAAGAAGAAGGAAGAACAAAAATGAAAGAAACAAATTCTATTACAACCAACATAGAGATGAAGTATCTATTCGTCGTCACTTGCAACAGATGCAAGGGAACACACCAACATTTATGGGATCCCCATCAACAAGTATGGAAGTGGCTACAGGTGCACACAATACAATAGATCTAACATCCAATCCAGTGCAAAACTTTGCTCGCATTGACAATTGTATGCCACAATCCACAACACATGTAGAGAAGGGAAAATAAAGAAGCAAAACATATTACAACCAACATAGAGATGAAATATCTATTCGTCATCACTTGCAGCAGATGCAAGGGACAACACCAACATTTACGGGACCCCCATCAACAAATATGGAAGTGGCTACAGGTGCACACAATACAATAGAGTTAACATTCAACCCAGTGCAAAACTTTGCTCGCATTGACAATTGTATGCCACAATCCACAGCACATGTAGAGAAGGGAAAAGAGAGACTAGATGATTCAAATCACCTAGTTAACAACCCTCACAAAGTATAGCTTGTCCTGCCAGCAACCAGGCGGTCCACTGAGTGGAAAAATAAAACCATGACAAGTTCATCATGAATGACTACTGGAGCTTCTACAACTCCCAACAATATAGACAAAATTACAATTGCTCAAAGTATGACACACCCCTTTTCAAAATGTCTTGCGCCGATAAATTTTCCCCCTAGATACTTTGAAGCAATGTAATGTTTTAGGCATCGAATAGATGCATTGTCGAAACTAGAAATATGCACTGAATGTAAAGAGTCATATACTGGCATGAGCATGCACATGATCGGTTCAAATAGAGTTTGCAATAGATGCCACGCAGAGAAAGGCATACACCAGTTCTTTGCATCAAACAACTTAGACCGGGCGAGCAACCAAGAGTATTAAAAGTCCTTACACAAGTGGAGGAGATGCTCATAGCTCATGTAACACCGATACTACAGGTAACCCATGCTCAAGGAGGGCAGTTCAAATATAGTGGACACACCACAATCTTCCCTCAATATATTACAACAATCGCAAAACATCTAACACGAAGATTGGAGGACCTTGAGGTCCTCATAGTTAGACGAACAAACAATGAAGGAAAGCCCTAAGATTGTTATGTAAGTAGAGCACATGTTTTGGATGCTCTGGAATTTAAAATAAATAATGACCCATACTACAAAGATGTCCACATAGATATGGATTCACTAAACCAGCTACCTGAAACCAACACGGATGTCTCGCACATGCTACGTAACTTCAAACATGATACTGAACAAACAACAATGGAAGATGTCGAAACTATGGGTGATGATGATCTTGGTCATCCCTTTGCACATTCATCATCCTTTGTTCAAAAAATACCAAATAAACCCTAAGAATTGGATGCCATAAAACAAATTTTGCAGCTAGACCACACAGACTGTAACACTATTCCATGGCCTACGATTGGTCCCTCACCAATAAATGAATACAACACCAAGGGATTATTAGATATGGATTTTCCAACACTGTTCCCAAAAGGGGATGCACTCCCCCTCCAACCAAGAAGCAAACAGGTTCACTTGCATGAGTATGCTTTGCATTTGATGAGATTTCATGATAATAGATTCGGTCGTCATGTGAGATTCCATTATTTTCTATACAATCTCATAATGCGACATCATAACCAATAGATTGCCATAGTTTTTATAAAAGAAAAACATAGATGAAAACATACCAACCACTATAGAAGGGCTCCGAAACCACTTGCATGATTTCTCTGATGATCAATTGGCTGAGCAACTAATGTGTTTTGGGACTTCTTTAAGGGGCACATGCTCTTACTGGAACAAGTGCCAATTTGAGCTAGCCACCATGATCAGCCAATTGGGATCTTTGGCATTTTTCTTCACATTAAGTGCAACTGATATGAAATGGCCTAACCTTCATACATTGTTTACTCATAATACCCTCCCACCATTGCAGTACACAAGAAGATGATTTACAGAGAATGTAATTCAAAACCCACACACAACATCCTTATACCTACACCAACGGTTTTCAATCTTCTGTGAAGAGGTGATAGAGAACTTGTCAAATACAAAGGATTATTGGTATAGATATGAGTGGCAACATCGAGGGTCCGCTCATGTACATGGGTTCTTGTGGCTAGAAGATGCACCAAACATGGACACAATTGATTGGCATAATAAAAACGAGGTCAAAAAAGCTAAAAAAATCTTCAATAAGTATGTCTCCGCTTAGAACCCTCATAAACAATCTGAAATAACTCACATGATCCACCATTTTCCTTTGGATGACCCATGTTTATTGGACACTTCCCAAATACTTTCTATAGATCCATTGGCAGATTACGAATAATTAGTCAATATTGTGCAAAGACACACGAAGTGTACTAAACAAACATGCTTGAAACAACGGGGTCAAAATACTGAGTGTCGATACAAAGCACCATGGATAGCACAAATGGAATCTACCTTGACCTGCAACAACGAAGGGCACAAATCTTACAACCCAGCAAGAAATGATGATAGACTAAATATCCATTGCCCTGAGATGCTGGGCATATAGCGGGCTAACGTAGACTGCCAACCTGTCGTTTCAAAAGAATTGGTCCTCAAATACATAACAAAGTATGCATCAAAAGATGAGAAAAAATCTAAAAGTTGTCTTGAAATGTTGAAAAGGATAGCACACATAGGAAAATCTAAAGATAAAGCATTACTCACATATCAAAAATTCATGACAGAGATATTTGCAGATCGTGACATCGGTGCACAGGAGACCTGCCACATGCTACAAAAATTGCCCCTTGTATCTTGTAGCCGAAATTTCTCTCGCTAAATGTCGGTAAAAAGTTATTGCAATGTATAACAAAAACAACTGATGAATCTGAGCTGACAACTACTTATATAAAATCTTATATGCAACAACCTTCTGAACTAGAAACAACCTCTTTAATTGAATCAACACAAATTGATGCAGGAGCATCCAGGGTGTAAGGGCAATCTTGCATCAACCAAAAGAATAAAAAATGTGTTGTTTCTTTTCAATAAGGGCTAAATTTGGCAGGGTTACTATTTTTAGTAAGTTTGCATTTGTGCATGGTTGGATACAAAATCTTACACGGACCTCCAGAATGGTGAATTGAAGCTAATGGTGAAGAAATCACTTCAATATCATTTGTCATTTGTGAGATATTAAAATTTCAAATTCCAAAAATCCTATTGAAATATTCAAAGTCAAATTTGAGGCATTTAGAGGCTCCGGATGGGCCCAAAATTTGGTGGGAAACCTAATTAGTCTACCTATTGATACTGCTTGTGCACCATCGTCTTTTCGAGAGCTTTCCGAAAAGGTATTATAATTGAAAATCCAACGGTGGGATCGAAAGTTATGGCCCCGCGAGACCTATTTTTGGAGGGAGATGCAAATTTCGAAATTAAGCTGGTGGTCGCCAAAAAGGGCTATACATGACCATTTTTGGGAACCCTTAGGGTAGTAGAGTTAAGGGGGAAGGTGTAGAGTCAAGAAAGGTAGGGAAAGTAGAAACCCTAGTTGATTTGGGAATTACAGAAGGCTGAAGATTCCAGAGTCTTGAGAGAGGGAGCTGTAGTGTGTTGCAACTTGTAGGGGATTCATCCTCTGATTGTATTTGAGCTTCTGTAATGTAATGTTTTGCCCATATTAATAAAATATCATTCTATTTTCTGTGTGCAATTTCTGTTATTGTGTGTTTTATGATTTACACCCTTCATCAAGTGGTATCAGAGCAAGGGTTCCTGAGTATGTAGACAAATCGCTGACTATGAGGCAGTTTGCACCAGGACTTGAGGTTGTGGGTTTGCTACAGAGATCAAGACACCTCCACGAAGAAACCGTGGTGGGAGGAATGCTTTGACGGAAGAGGGTTTTAGAGCCCTACAAAGACAAATCGATGCATTTCAAGAGGAGCTGAGAAGAGGGTTTGAGCCAAGAAGGAGAGAGGAAAGCGAAGATGAAGCTGAAGAAGAGCTATCTGAGGAAGAACAATAAGCTGCAGGAGATCCCGCAGAAGTTAGGTTGTTGAGGGCCATTTCAAAGATCGGAAAGAGGCCCAGGATCGAAGTTTCTACCAAATCTGGAGTTTTGAATCCGGAACAACTTATTGATTGGATCAATGATATGGAGGAGTATTTCGAGTATGAAGATGTGGAAGACCCTGAACGGGTCAAGTTTGCAAAGACAAAGTTGAAGGGCCATGCCAGTATTTGGTGGAAGGAGGTCTAGTTAGAGAGAAATAAAAGAGGAAAAACAAAGATTACCAAATGGGATCATATGGTGGAGAAATTGAAGAAGTAGTTCATTCTTGTGGACTATGAGATGGAGTTGCTGAAGAAGCTACAAGGATTGAAGCAAGGTAACAAGTCTGTTAAAGAGTATACAGAAGATTTTTATAAGATCACTATCAGGACAAGCCATGGAGAGGCCAACAAGGAGAAGGTAGCTCGTTACATTAATGGGTTGAGGCCAAGTATTCAAGAAGAGTTGAGCCTGGTGAGAATGACCACCATAGAAGATGCTTACTAGTTTTCCCTGAAGGTGGAAGAGAAGATGAATAAGAGATTTGAAAGCAAGAAAAGGGGAAGAGGTCAAGGCAGAAGGACTGGTGGAAGACCTTATGGAGGCCGAAATGAAGATCTAAAGAAAAGTGAAGAAGCTAGAACCAGTCAAAATCAGAGAGGAGACAATACCTACCGCCCTCGTGACTAGAATAATGGTGAGCAAAGAGGAAGAGGAAGAGGTAGACCTGGGCAAGGACCTGGAAGAGGAGGTTTTAGAGGAACATGTTTCCAATGTGGAGAAGAAGGGCATCGAGCATACGAGTGTCTGTAACATCAAGGAAGGATGAATAGAAGACCTGAAGGTAATGCACGAGTTGCACATGTGGATGAAGATGCACAGTTTGAGCGCTCCGAAGATGCAGAAAGGGGAGAAACCCTAGTTGTCAGAAGAACTTTGTTGAATGAGGAGAAAGAACCCAATTAGAGGAAGAGTTTATTCCGCACAAGGTGCAAATGTGAAGGTAAGTGTTGTGATATTATTATTGACAGCAGAAGCACTGATAATCTCATTTTAGAGGAGATGGTTGACAAGTTGAAGTTGACAAGAAGAAATCATCCGCATCCATACCGGATTGCATGGTTGCAGAAGGACCATAGAGCTTTGGTCAATGAGTAGTGTTTAGTGAAGTTCAAGATTGGTGACTACCATGATGAAGTGTTGTGTGACATTATACTGATGGATGCATGTCATATGTTATTGGGGAGGCTGTGGCAGTATGATAGGAGCACTGTCCATGATGGCTGTGCAAACACATACTCCCTAACAAAGGATGGAGTCCGTCATAAGTTGAAGCCCTTGAAAGAGGTGGAAGAAAAGGTATGTAGTACTACCAGAATTTGCTTGGTAGATGGTAGAAAGTTTTTGGAGGGTATGAAGCATAAGCGTCATTGCTTTGCATTGATTCCTAAGATTAGTCAAGAGAAATGTGAAGATGTACCAACAGAAGTCTCAGAAATGTTGGAAGAATTTCAAGATATTGTCTCTGATAATGTACCAAAAGGTTTACCACCAGTGAGGAAGATAAGTCATCAAATGGATTTGATACCAAAAGCTAGTTTGCCAAATAAGGCAGCCCACAGAATGACTCCAGTAGAGAATGAAGAGTTAAATAGACAAGTTCATGAGCTGTTAATGAAGGGACTGATAAGGGAGAGCCTAAGTCCATGTGCGGTACCTGCGGTACTAGCACCAAAGAAAGATGGAGAGTGGAGGATGTGTACAAATTCCTGAGCCATCAACAAGATCACAATCAAGTACAGATTTTCATTGCCCAGAATGGATGACATAATGGATTGTTTGAGTGGAGCCAAGTACTTCACGAAGATTGATCTGAAGAGTGGGTATCACCAAATTCGAATCAAAGAAGGAGATGAATGGAAGACAGCCTTCAAGAAAAAGGAGGGTTTGTATGAGTGATTAGTCATGCCATTTGGGCTAACCAATACACTGAGCACATTCATGCGGCTCATGAATGAGGTACTGAAAGAATTTTTGGGAAGTTTTGTTATTGTTTATGTAGATGACATTTTGATTTTCAGTAAGACTTGGGATGAGCATTTGATGCATATAAGAAGAGTTTTAGAGAAGTTGAGGGAGGAGAAGTTGTTGATCAATATGAAGAAATGTAGTTTTGCAAAGAAGGAGTTGGTATACCTGGGATTTGTTGTCTTAGAGGAAGGTCTTAAGATGGACCCAGAGAAGGTGAGGGCTATCATTGAATGGCCTACACCAAGGAGTGCTTTCAAGGTAAGATCTTTTCATGGTTTGGCAAGTTTTTATAGAAAGTTTATCAGGAATTTCAGTAGCATTTGTGCACCCCTAACTGAGACAATGAGAGGGGATAGAAAAGAGTTTAGATGGACTAAAGGAGCATACAAAAGCTTTGATACATTAAAGCAGAAAGTCATAGAACAACCTGTTTTGGCACTTCCAGATTTCAATAAGGTATTTCAGGTAGATTGTGATGCTAGTGGTAGTGGTGTAGGAGCTGTTCTGAGTCAAGAAGGTAAGCCCATTGCCTATTTTAGTGAGAAGCTTAATGATGCCAAGAAAAAGTATTCTATTTATGATCAGGAGTTTTATGCAATAGTTCAGGCTTTGAAGAAATGGAGACATTATTTGTTGCCAAAAGAGTTTGTTTTATATACTAATCATTAGGCTTTGCAGTATCTTAATAGTCAAGGGAAGTTAAATCAAAGGCACTTAAAATGGGTTGAGTTTTTGCAGAGTTATACTTTTGTTTTGAAGCACAGGAGTGGGAAGTCCAACAAATTTGCAGATGCCTTGAGTAGAAGGCAAAATTTGTTGACAGAAATGAAGATAGAGGTTTTTGGATTTGATGAACTCAAAAGTTCATATCCTAAAGATCCAGATTTTGTAGAGGCTTGGAAAGCTTGTCTGGAACCTATTACTTTGGATAGGACAAAATGGTTGGATTTCATAATCCAAGATGGCATGTTGTTTAGAGGAAGCCAGTTGTGCATTCCGAGGAGTTCCATTAGAGAGAACTTGATTAAGGAGAAGCATAGTGGAGGATTAGCTGGACACTTTGGTCGAGATAATACCATTGCTATTGTTGGTGGACATTATTACTGGCCACAATTGCAGCAAGATGTGAGGAAATTTGTGTAGAGTTGCAAAGTGTGTCAGATGGCAAAAGGAACAAGTCAGAATATAGGGCTACATCAGCCATTACCTATACTAGAGAAGCCATGGGATGATATTAGTATGGATTTTGTTCTTGGCTTACCAAGGACACAGAGAGGACATGAATCCATTTTTGTGGTGGTGGACAGATTCTCAAAGATGGCCCATTTTATTCCTTGCAAAAAGACTAATGATGCTATTCATATTGCAGAGTTATTTTTTAGGGAGGTGGTGAGACCACATGGTCTACCTAAGAGCATAGTTTCAGATCGAGATACCAAGTTTGTTGGTTATTTCTAGAGGACATTGTAGAAGAAGTTGAAGACAAATTTGAAGTTCAGTTCTGCACACCATCCACAGACTGATGGATAGATGGAAGTGGTGAATAGGAGTTTGGGTAACCTGCTACGATGCTTAGTAGAAGATAAGCCCAAGGGATGGGATTTGATTTTACCATAGGCAAAATTTGCTTACAATAATTCTATCAATAGGAGCACAGGTAAATCTCCATTCCAGGTTGTGTATGGGAGTAGCCCAAGAATTACTTCCGAACTGAGGACGATGGATAAGGGGGAGAAGAGTAGTGCCGAAGCTGAAAATTTTGCTGAGCACATGAAGAATTTGCACGAAGAGGTAAGAAAGCATATCCACAAGATGAATTCTCAGTATAAGGCTAAGGCAGATCAGAAGAGGAGACATAAGGAGTTTCAGGAGGGTGATGAAGTCATGGTTCACTTGAGAAAAGAAAGATTTCTAGTTGGTACATATAATAAGCTGAAGATGAGGAAATTTGGACCATGTAGAATCCTAAAGAAGCACGATTCAAGAAATGCATTTGAGGTAGAGTTGCCTGATGACATCAATTTTCACCAGTGTTCAATATTTCAAATCTGACAGAGTATCATGATGATGGACTTGATAAAGGAACACAATGGGACATTCTAGCATCTACTTCAAAGAAGGAGGACATAGAGGGCATTCTAGCCATGTGGGTAAGAGTACAAGAAACAGGCAGTATACAGAATACTTGGTGAAATGGAAAGGAAGGCCTGTTGAAGATTCATCATGGTTATCTGAGATTGAGAATAACCGTTTTGGTTTTCCTGTAACTCATGAGAAGTGACAGGGTCACTTTCAAATTACCCCGAGTGTCTAATGCAGGAGCATCCAGGGTGTAAGGGCAATCTTGCATCAACCAAAAAAAATAAAAAATGAGTTGTTTCTTTTCAATAAGGGCTAAATTTGGCAGGGTTACTATTTTTAGTAAGTTTGCATTTGTGCATGGTTGGATACAAAATCTTACACGGACCTCCAGAATGGTGAATTGAAGCTAATGGTGAAGAAATCACTTCAATATCATTTGTCATTTGTGAGATATTAAAATTTCAAATTCCAAAAATCGTATTGAAATATTCAAAGTCAAATTTTAGGCACATAGAGGCTCCGGATGGGCCCGAAATTTGGTGGGGAACCCAAGCAATGTACCTATTGGTACTACTTGTGCACCATCGTTTTTTCAAGAGCTTTTCGAAAAGGTATTATAATTGAAAATCCAATGGTCGGATCGAAAGTTATGGCCCCGCGAAGTTGACCTATTTTTGGCGGGAGATGCAAATTTTGAAATTAAGTTGGTGGTCGCCAAAAAGGGCTATATATGACCATTTTTGGGAACCCTTAGGGTAGTAGAGTTAAGGGGGAAGGTGTAGAGTCAAGAAAGGTGGGGAAATTAGAAACCCTAGTTGATTTGGGAATTACAGAAGGCTGAAGATTCCAGAGTCTTGAGAGAGGGAGTTGTACTGTGTTGCAGCCTGTAGGGGATTCATCCTCTGTAATGTAATGTTTTGCCCATATTAATAAAATATCATTCTATTTTCTGTGTGCAATTTCTATTATTGTGTGTTTTATGATTTACCCCCTTCATCACAAATGTACTCGTTCTACTATCGTTGCAAAGGAAATAAATGGCGAAAGAGAAAAGACAAGGCAATTGTCAATGTGTCACCTCGATTCTATAGTATTCCAGCGGAGGACAATGAACATTTTGAAACATTCTGTTGGAGTGAGCTACTACTATATAAACCTTTTCACGACATTTTGACAGACATAGGCCTCACAAAACAAGAAATAGTCACAAATTGGAAATGCATGAGAGCATACAATTACTCCCCTTGGCATGTCGACCGAGCAACACAAAACCATGAGGTGGATGAGGAAGACCAAGAAGAAGATAACGAGATGCATGTCGAAGATTGCCATAACCTATATGAGTGGGAATTACTATCACAAATGGGTGTCCCAACTAGCTTTTATCATAGATGAATTAGATATTCTTGGAAGACAAGACTTTGACATCAACTACACATGGAATAGAAGTGATGTACCTCCACACTTGCATGAAAATGCTACTCAATTCATATCTAGGGGTAAACTATCAATTGAGCAACATGCTCACTACTTCCAGCCCTTTAAAACAACAGTCTACCAACTCGCACCCACACAACAATTGGCATTAGACATCATTACTCAACATCACACATACCCATCCCCAAAAGAACCTTTACACATGATCATACAAGGAACGATAGGAACTAGAAAATCATATGTAATTAACTCCATTAGAAACACATTGAACGAGTGCAACTTAAACAAAAATAGCCCCTTGCTTACACTTACACCTACAGGAGTGGCTGCTTACAACATATGAGCCACAACAATCCACATGTGCCTATGGATTCCTATTAAC
Source organism: Cunninghamia lanceolata (assembly GCA_027924645.1). NCBI lineage: Eukaryota > Viridiplantae > Streptophyta > Pinopsida > Cupressales > Cupressaceae > Cunninghamia > Cunninghamia lanceolata. The sequence continues at coordinate 5,092,867 of BSBN01001062.1, forward strand.
AAAATGCGACCTTTGCAAGGTCAAGCTCTTATAGTGTTTCAAAGGGATTTAAAAGATGTCAAATATGTCCTGATAGACGAAATGAGCTTTATAGGGCCAAAACTACTACTGAAAATTGATATCCATTTGCGCGAGGCATTTTCCCATCGACAAGACCAAAGTTTCAATGGTGTGTCCATTATCCTTTTTGGTGACCTTGGCCAACTACCGGCTATTATGGACAAGCCTATATATGCATCACATTCAACTGCACTAATGTTTTGGCAAACTTTTACTGTAGTCATCACATTGGAGACTATTTTTCGTCAACAAGGTGAAAGTCAATCTCAAATAGAATTCCGTCGCATCCTCCAAAATATAAGAAATTCCCAACCAATTCAACATGATTGGGAAACACTAATGAAAAGTATAAACAAAATGTTGGGCGCAACAGAAATAGAAGAGTTCAATAGGTCAATGCATTTATTTGTAACTAACAACTTGGCTTTGTTACATAACAAGAAAATGTTAAAACTGCTAAATACTCCTATTGCACTGAGCATTGCACATACTACTTGACAAAACACAAATGAATTTGATGATGACGACCAACTACAACAAGAGATCTTGTTATGCATTGGCCAACAAATTATGTTAAAAACAAATTTATGGACTGATACCAGCCTTGTGAATGGATCATTAGGATAAATTGTAGCTATTGTCTATGATGATGATTGCAAACCCCTAGATTTGCCAATGTATGTTGTCATCAAGTTTGATAGTTACAGTGGTCTAGCATGGGATACAAACAATCCAAAAAACATCACCATACCACCAGCCACACAAGGTAATCGTAGACAACTTCTAGTTTCCATGGATTGGGCCATAACAATCCATAAATCCCAGGGCTTGACATTAAAAAGAGCTACAATAAACATAGGGGAAATTGAAAGACAAGGCCTAACATTCACAACAATATCTAGAGTCAAGGCCATAGAGAACCTCTGCATAGAACCACCATTCTCTTTTGACCGGTACTCAAATGTAGGACAATCGATACACTATAATTAGAAAGAAAGAGGATGCTCGCTTGCAACTACTTTCTTGCAAATACAGTCAGGTACATGTGTACGCTTATCATTTTATTGACATTTCATGCTTTATTTGTCATTATAATATTTCTTCCTTTGTTCAATGGCATGCAAGACAATGGGGATCGCAAAGTGCTAATAGCATCGAGCGGTCCTCTATTGCTCTAATTTTGCCAATAAAGATGGAAAAACTAAGCCTTGATTTGTTTGCATTCACTATTAAGATGTAGGTCATGGTGAAGTTGCCAACTCAAATTCAGAAGCATGGATTTCCAACTCCTCAAGCAGTTAACTCCATTATCCTTACTGAATCCCACAACTCCCAAGTCTATTTGGATCCCTAAATCCCAAAATCAATAATCCCCCATTACTGCCCACATCCCCCTCCCAATCAAAAGCTTCAATATTTAATTCGGTCTATCCAACCGTTGGTCATGGTTCCCCTCCACCCCATGGAATTTTCTTTTGCACTCAACTCCCTATCACATGTCCCCTATCACACATTTCTCCCCATCGCATTTGTTTCATACACGCTTTTACATGATCCACACCGTAATCCACATCATAGCCCACGTCATAATCCATCACATAATCCTTGTTATCATCCACATCACAATCCACAATCCACTAATTCTATGCACATAATGACATGTGACATGGTCCATGTCCAGCAAATACCCAACATTGAACATTGTCCTGCTTTCTATGGAAACAAATACTTGAGTCCCTATCCCATCCAAAAAAAACAAAAAAAAGAGAGAAAAACAACAAAAAAATGAGAAAATAGTGAAGGAAAAAATCTGGCCAATGGTGAAAACCACTCCGTGTGGCACCTTGGGCAAGTACCATCATGAAAACCTTTCATGGGTGTCATGCATAATCCTTCTTCCATCCATTCATATACCATATTTGGGGGAAAATCATTCCTTCTCTCTATCCATCCATAACATCCTTTTATCCAATCCATTATGTGTCCTTATCTTTTCGTATTTCTATCCACCATTTCCCTCTCTGTCCTATCATCTCCCATCCATCCTATCCATTGTATCTTCCTCCTTTTCCTATTGTGATCCCCTAAAGCATGCTTTGCACACCTCTTGATATACTATGGAGTCCAACCATCCCTTCCAAGCATCGTCCCTATCGTGCATCATCCAAAGTATCACCTCGCCTTATCATTAGATCCAATACCCCTCCACCCATCTATCTCAAACCTCCCATCCATTACATCCATCATCGCCTATCTTCTTTTCCTTTCGGGTTAGTCTCCTCACAATGTAGTGCAACATTTCCCTAGATTATTCAGCATACGTGGTGAGATAGAGGTGTGGTTAGAAAAGGTATGACATGGTGGCTCTTCCACGTGGGACAAGATTGATGCCCCATAGATACCATAATCCCATACATTTTGGCAACACCTGAAAGTAAGGAATTTCTATCTATTATTGTCATGCCCTCTTAGTGTCCTATTTTTAAATATTTTATAGAAATTGGCACTAACATTTTCATATGTATCTTTGTTCATTTGTTTCATAGTTTATCATAATCATGAATGGAGTGTACCAAGATACAACAAATTCCCACATGGGCGAGAGATCTTATATTTCAAGACCTAGATAGCCAAGAGAGAAATGATCCCATAGATTTGTCTACACTTGAAAGTATGAAATTACTATCTATTGTTGTCATGCGCTCTTAGCATCCTGTTCTAGATTTTTCTTTTGTATAGATCAGCGCTAACATTTTCATAAGCATCCTTGTTCATTTGATTCATAGATTATCATGTTCATGACTGGGGTGCACCAAAAAATATGCTCATGCTTCCAATAACAAAGTGGGAAGACTGTTCTTATGATAAAGAAGCTATTCAATTCCCTGTTGAGTTTCTTATTGAATTTCTATCTATTATTGTCATGCTCTCTTAGTGTCCTATTTTTAAATATTTTATAGAAATTGGCGCTAACATTTTTATATGTATCCTTGTTCATTTGTTTCATAGTTTATCATAATCGTGAATGGAGTCTAACAAGATACAACAAATTCACACACGGGCGAGAGATCTTATATTTCAAGACTGAGATAGCCAAGAGAGAAATGATCCCATAGATTTGTCTACACTTGAAAGTATAAAATTACTATCGATTGTTGTCATGTGCTCTTAGCATCCTGTTCTAGATCTTTCTTTTATACAGATCAACGCTAACATTTTCATGAGCATCCTTGTTCATTTGGTTCACAGATCATCATGTTCGTGATTGGGGTGCACCAAAAAATATGCTCATGCTTCCAATAACAAAGTGGGAAGACCCTACTTATGATAAAGAAGCCAATCAATTCCCTGTTGAGTTTCTTATTGTTATCATGCCCTCTTAGTGTCCTATTTTTAAATATTTTATAGAGATTGGCACTAATATTTTCATATGTATCCTTGTACATTTGTTTCATAGTTTATCATAATCGAGAATGGAGTGTACCAAGATACAACAAATTCACACATGGGCGAGAGATCTTATATTTCAAGACCCAGATAACCAAGAGAGAAATGATCCCATAGATTTGTCTACACTCGAAAGTATGAAATTACTATCTATTGTTGTCATGCGCCCTTACCATCGTGTTCTAGATTTTTCTTTTATACAGATCAGCACTAACATTTTCATAAGCATTCGTGTTCATTTGGTTCACAGATTATCATGTTCGTGACTGGGGTGCACCAAAAAAAATGCTCATGCTTCCAATAACAAAGTGGGAAGACCCTACTTATGATAAAGAAGCCATTCAATTCCCTATGGACAAGAGATCTTATAGTTCAAGACCCAGATAGCCAAGAGAAAAATAATCCCATACATTTGACTACACTTGAAAGTAAGAAATTTCTATCTACTGTTGTCATGCCCTCTTAGTGTCCTATTTTAAAATTTTTATAGAAACAAGACCCCGATAGCCAGCAGAGAAATGATCCCATAGATTTTACTACACTTAAATGTAAGGAATTTCTAGCTATTTTATACAAAATAGATTTCTAAATTTTTTAAAATATGAATTATCGCTAACATTTTCATAAGCATCCTTGTTCATTTGATTCACAGATTGCCATGATCGTGAATGGAGTGTACCAAGAAATATGCTCATGGTTCCAATTACAAAGTGGCAAGACCCTACTGATGATAAAGAAGCCATTCAATTCCCCGTTGGGTTTCTTATTGACCTTGCATCCCAGTACGATATTTGTATGGAAAAGGCATTATTTTAAACTCATAATTCAATTTTATACACTTGCATCCTAGTACGATAACCAGTAGAGAAATGATCCCATAGATTCAACTACACTTGTAAGTAAGGAATTTCTATCTATTTTATACAAAATAGATTTCTGAATTTTTTAAATACAAATTAGTGCTAACATTTTCATAAGCATCCTTGTTCATTTGATTCACAGATTGCCATGATCGTGAATGGAGTGTACCAAGAAATATGCTCATGGTTCCAATTACAAAGTGGCAAGACCCTACTGATGATAAAGAAGCCATTCAATTCCCCGTTGGGTTTCTAATTGACCTTGCATGATCCCAGTATGATATTTGCATGGAAAAGGCATTATTTAAAACTATTTTGAGGTTTCCTTGAAAATGAAAAATGGAATGTTAATTAACACTTTGGTATGCATTATTGAGGTATGACATGGTGGCTCTTCCACGTGGGATAGGATTGATGCCCCATAGATACCATAATCCCATACATTTTGGCAGCACCTAAAAGTAAGGAATTTCTATCTATTGTTGTCATGCCCTCTCAGTGTCCTATTTTTAAATATTTTATAGAAATTGGTGCTAACATTTTCATAAGTATCCTTATTCATTTGTTTCATAGTTTATCATAGTCATGGATGAATTGTACCAAGATACAACAAATTCACACGTGGACGAGAGATGTTATATTCTAAGACCCAGATAGCCAAGACAAAAATGATACAAAGTAAGGAATTCTTGTCTATTGTTGTCATGCCCTCGTAGTTGTTCATTTGTTTCATAGTTTATCATAGTCATGGATGGATTGTACCAAGATAAAACAAACTCACATGTGGACGAGAGATGTTATATTCCAAGACCCAGATAACCAAGACAAAAATGATACAAAGTAAAGAATTCCTGTCTATTGTTGTCATGCGCTAGTATTCTCATAAGCATCCTTGTTCATTTGGTTCACAGATTGTCATGATCGAGAATGGAGTTTACCAAGAAGTATGCTCATGGTTCCAATTACAAACTGGCAAGACCCTGTTGATGATAAATAAGCCATTCAATTCCCTTCTGAGTTTATTTTTGATCCTACATCCCAATACGATCCTTGCATGGAAGAAGCATTATTTAAAACTCACAATAGAGATCAAAAGTATACGTATTTTGAGGTTTTCTTGAAAATCAATAATGGACTTTTAATTAACACTTTCAAATGCATTATTAAGCTATCTATTTGTGATAACATATTCTAATAGATTTGGTGTATTACTTGCATAACCATGCATTGGACAATGTACAAATGTTCCTTGTGTTTTACATCAACATGTTAAATCTATTTATGGAAATTTTGAGATAAATGAAGATCTTATGTTTTCCATACACTACTTTTGTGCCTGTTTGTTTTCCATGGAAATTTTGACAGTGCATCAGATTTCTTGCATAACCATGCATTATTAAGCTATCTATTTTACATCTTGTGATACCATATTCTAATAGATTTGGCGTATTACTTGCATAACCATGCATTAGACAATGTACAATTGTTCCTTGTGTTTTACATCAACATGTTAAATCTGTTTATGGAAATTTTGAGATAAATGAAGATCTTATGTTTTCCATACACTACTTTTGTGCTTGTTTGTTTTCCATGGAAATTTTGACAGTGCATTCCCAAACAATAATTGTCGAGATATGAGCAGAAAACCCAATGTTAGCTTTACATATTTCTTGTTCCATCCTCAAAAACTATTTACTTTACAGATAGCTTATTAGAAAAATTTGTTGCGCGTTCACCTCATGCAACTGCTAGTATAGTTAATTGTATGCAAAGTGGTGATTATGTTGTGTCTTAAACATAAGGTGTGATAGTATTTATGTATGAACAATGGTGTATTACATGGTCTTCTCTGAACCTAGAATAATAGAAATATTTTAATCATGGCATTCTTGGTGATATAGTTGTTGTTACTTACCACCGTGTTAACTAGATTTAGTAATCCTAATAATGTATTGAAAGATTGTGTAAATTAGTGATGAATATGAATGAGGGTACTTGAATTGTCTACAACATTGGATAGGGTTCTCTATGTTCATATTTAAACTACTTTTAATGACATGATAATTCTTATGCGGTGGAACTACTATCATTGCATGTGGCATTTGATATATTGAGACATAGTAAAAGAATTATATGTATAACAATTAATAAAGGTTAGAACTATAGTTTTATTAAATATGACTACGTAATGGACATGCATTAGAATATTACTAATAAATGAATATATGAATATTAATTGAATGGTTTTGTAACAATTTAATGTATGTAGATTTGGGAAAAGGTATATGACCTTCTGACAAAGAAACTATTAATTGTGGCTATCGAAACTATTTGTATAACTGACAACTAGTTTGAATAGTGATTTATTTAACTAGAGTGTAAAACCTAAAGAAAAAATAGTTACAAATAAAAGTTCAGTGTATCTTATTCATGTGTAGCTTCCATGTTGGTATATTTATTCAAGGAAGTTAGCTTTGAAATGAGAACTATAGGGTTAAATTTTCATGTAAAGTAAAGTGAATGTTATCTTAACCTAGTTCAAATATACTCAAACCTAACAAGAGTGAATGTTAATTTAAGGTTCAAATGGGGGAAATCTAATTAACCCTAATTGGATGGAATTGGTGATGAAAGAATGACTAGAAGTACATGGGTTAAATCTTAAGGTTTAAGTAACACTTGAAAGAGAGAAGAGGATAATCCCAACACTATATTGGGGTCTAATTAGACTTGTAGTAGGAATTAAAAAAATTTATAGGGAAGGCATGACATGTCTTCATACAAAAATAATTTTCAAACTTGATCAAGTAACACTTGATGCAATGTAGAGGAACATATGAGTATAAAGAAGGTTTGACTAGTCTCACTATTGCTCAAGCTTCATGCTTATCTAGTAACACTTGACGGATGAAGAACTCATGATGATATCATGTGGCACTTGGTTCATTCATGTTTGATGTACCCAATCATGTGACACTTAACATAATGCAATGTACTATGTTTGGCTAAGTGGTAGTTGGCTAGACATTAAAATGGGTTAGTCAAGTAAGACTTGATGTTTGCATAAGTTTCAATTGATCAAATAACACTTGATAATTATGTAACTTCAAATATAGTAAGTTAGTTAAATAGACTTGTGGATCAAAGATGCATTGAGTTTCACAAACCAAGATCAATTCTAACTATCATTGAAGATATGTACAACAATTGAAAGAAAGTAGAATATTAATTAGATCTACTTTCTATGGATGTGGGTGTTATCTTCTGAAGTTCAATTAGAGTTAAACTTAATTTATGAGACATAATATCTGCTTTAACTACAAGACCCACATTTAAAAAAAAATTGAAGGTATAAAATTTGGGCTTATTGCACCATCATCCTTGTACATATGTTTGCGTAGTTAAAATCTTTGAGATGCTTTTTTGAAACTATTGTCAATTTCCATGGATTTGTGTTTTGAATTGTGGGTTAAATCACAAAACCCTTGTGATCCTAAAAGTTTTATCTTTATGATTGAATCTTATTGATTCCATGGGATTCTCATTAATCCTTATAAAGGGTGTTGTACCTTATGAAAACATGTTTGTGTTGTGTCCTTGTGATGGCTTGTTCTAAGGAATTTTTAATGAAGTTAAAACCTTCGTAAAAACCTTATGAGGTTGTGAAATGAGTATGATCAATCCTTGTATGGGGACTATGTAGTAGACTTGTGATAAATTGTATCCAAGAGTAGTCTAAACATGAAATTTGAATTAGAATCTATATGTGAGTCTTTTGTAGACCGATAGGTGGATTTTGGAATCTTGAAACGTAAACTTATGTGTAGGTTGAATGTGTATAATGTGTGTATAGGTAAAATTGAGCTTAGGATAAATCAAACAATGATAATAAACTCAATCCTATAACATCAAAAGATCGATCTAAAAGTTAACCAAATCAATGAATAATCAAATTATGAACAAAGACGCTATCACCTAGATTGTATTGATCTCTTGGATTTATGTGGATTGCTGAATATGTTGTGTACCCATGGTTGCAACAAGCGGATGTAGATAGTAATTGCGTTCCCAAAGATACGATGTACTCAACGATGCGATGAATGCTCAATGCGCTATAGGAATGCCTGAGAATAAATGATTGAAGAGTGCTCAAAAGCTAATGATCGAAGAGGATTTGTGAAAGAGTGAAGGGGGTATATATAGGTTTCAATAAAGATCAATCAATGGTGGAGATAAATTAATGAAATCAATGGATGAGATAAATCTAGAGCTCATGATGAATGTGCACATGCCATGTGTCATGCTTTAAAGCTATTTTTATTAAGTTAATTGCTTTTTGGCTAAAGATAGGATTCGATTTTATAAATTTAGAATGCTTTTTTCTAATTTATGAGTTGGTGATAAAAATAATAAGATTAAAGCCAATTAACTCAACTTTAGATTTACTTTTTGCATGATTTGAATAAAATTTAAATAATAAATTATTAAATTTGTGTGCATGATGAACAAGATTTATTTTTAGAAGAACTAGAAGATAAAAATAAATTAATTAAATAAATTTATTTAATTTATTGTGCATGATTGCAGAATAGACAAGATATAAATAAAATATTTATTTTATTTATTTTTTAGAAGATAAAGTCAACTTAAATAAACTTGAACAATTTATTTAAATTTAGAAGAATAATTGATTAGTTAAATAATTAAAATTATTTAATTGTGAATAAGAAGAATTTGATTGATGAAATTAATTAAATAATAAATTTATTTAATTAATGTGGATTTGAAATTTGAAAGAGGATAATGATTTAATTAAATAATTAAAATTATTTAATTTGGAGGAATAAAGTGGATTTTATTGAAATTAAATAAATAAATAGAATTCATTCAATTAATTTTAAATTTAGCATCGATGATGGCATGGTTCGGTGGTTAAGTCGCTCGGTTGTAGTGGCGGCCACCAGAGTTCAAACCCCCGCTGGGCCAACGAGCTCGCAGGCTTTACGCCTTCGCTGGGCCAACGAGCTCGCGGGTTTGAAGTGTTCCTTCTTGGGGATGAGTTCCCCCGTGTTGTGGCCTCACCGGTTCATCGCTCCGGGCAAAAGCGTTAGTGTGGAGCCGGAGGGCGTGTCACGCCAGCGTCACCGGTCACGTTAAAAAGTTTACCAGGCGCATTATCTTTTAAAAAAAAATTAAATTTAGGGAAAATAGAGGAAATAGATGAATTTGATGAAATTAATTAAATAATTAGATTATTTAATTAATGTTAAATGCAAGTTATTTGGGAAGAATTAATGTATGCAAGTGATTTAGTCAAAATTGATGAATGCAAGTAATACGATGCGAAGGGTCATTTTTGGGTGTCTACATTTTGCCCCTCTTTGATACAATGTAGTTTATAGCGTTGTTTCAAAGAAAATGATGATAAAGATTTGATACAATTATGATGCCCCAGTGTAGCTGGCATAGGATGCCCCCTCGAGAGGAAAGACAGGGAAGCGACAGAAGGACTAGGTTGACTCGCGACTAGAAGAAAGGAGAACAACGCAATAGAAACAGGCTTAGAAAGACAAGATTGGGAACATGAAGACTGACAAGATGAAGAATTTTAGCTAACATGAGGCATAACTAGACAAGGGTGGGAAAGACATAGGGTAGGGTAGCTATAAGTAGGGCCCACAATGGAGTCATAAGAAGAAGATGCTTTGTTAACACTCTTACCTTTATCAGGATTTTGACCTTTACTATGTTGAGGGAATGGATCCTTGTATACATTAAGTCTTTGTTTGATGTATGTTGAGGAGGTTCATCAAAGGTAATCTCACCTCTGTCAATGAGGTTTTGGATCAGGTGTTTCAATTTCATGCAAGATGAGGTTATGTGTCCTTTTGTTCTATGGAACTCACAATATTTGTTATCTTTGTACCATGTTGGTTTGAAAGCGGGTTCATCATATTGACGTGCTTCGAGTAGCGTGATGAGTCCATTTTGGATTAGTTTCTTGAGGACTGACTCAATAGGTTTACCCAAAGGAGTGAATTGACGTCGTGGAGGATAGTCTTGTTCTTGTTGTTGGGGTCACTGTTGTGGTTGTTGTTGTTGTTGTTCTCTAGGACTAGATGGGGTTGCTTTTGATAGATTGAGTGGTAGTTGGAGGGTTTGGATGTGCTTAGAATCCACAACACCATCATTCACAACGTTCTTGTTTTTGTTCCAAAATTTAGGTTTGTCATTTGATTATTGTTGAGGAGGGTTGTCTTTGCTCTCCTTAAAGATTTTGACTACACCTTTTGCAATAAGGGCTTTTTCAATATTAGTTCCTTTGTGAATGATCTCCTCAAATGAGGTAGCACTTTGTACTTGTAAATGAAATCCAAGATTGGGATTAAGATTTTGTACAAAGATGCTAACGAGTTGCTTTTCAGGTATTTGAAAGGGGAATTTGCTAGCCGTACTTCACCATCTTTGTACGAAGGAGGTAAAGGTTTCGCCATTTCGTTGTTTGTTGTTACACAAGTCCTTCATGGAAATCTCATGTTTATTATTGTAAGAGAAATGGGTAGAAAATTTCTCAGCTAGTTCATTGAAAGTTTTAATGCTCGTGGGTAGGTGCGAGAACCATTCTATTGCTTGTCCTCCAAGACTACAAGGAAAGAGGTGCATAAGATATGTGTCATTATGAGAAACCTTAAGGCAAGCAATGTAGAACTCTCTAAGATGGTCTTTCAAACCGCCTTTTCCTTTGTATTTGTCAAATTTAGGTATGTCAAAGTTAGGTGGAAAAGGGATCATTGATAAAGATCGATCAAATGGGTATGGACAAATCTCCTCCAACAAGAAGGTTTTCTTGATGTGACTGAATGAAAGATCATCTAGTTGTTTTTGCATTTCGGCAAGCTTAAGCTCATAAGCTGATGGGGGTGTTGATAAAGCCAAATTTTGTTGAGTTTGGGGTGGTTGTTGCGGCCCATAATATGTATAGGGATAAGTATAAGCATTAAGATTATAAGGGTCATATGAAGTTTAGGGATTGTTTTGGGTAGGATCAATGAAAAAAGTTGGAGGTTGTTGATTTTGTGGAGGTGCTAGATATGAATGTTGAGGGGGATTTTGATATTGTTGTGGAGGGATGATGTAAGTGTTTTGATTTGATGGCGGTTGATATTGATTGACATAAGTGATGTTGGGTGGAGTGGTGTAGGTGTTATTTAGATTTTGAGGTGGTTGAGGTGGATTGATATGGGTAGTATTGACGTTGGAAGAATGTTGGGGTGGAGAGACATAAGTAGTATTAATGTTTGAAGAATGTTGGGGTAGTGTGACATGAGTAGTGTTGAAGTTTAAAATTGTTGGGGTGGAGTGATATGAGCAGTATTGATATGTGAAGAATGTTGGGGTGGAGTGACATGAGTAGTGTTGAGATTTTGATTAGGTGATGGTTGGAGTGTTTGAACTTGTGACACTTGTGGCAGAGTGACATAAGCATTCATAGGTGTATAGTTGGAAGGAAAAGATGACCATGATGGGGTAGCAAATGCAAGATTAGATATGGTCGTATGAATTTGTGATGTGCATGGAGGATTTTGGGAATTGGTAGGTATGGATGTGTCTAAGAAGGGGTTGGTTTGTTGAGCTTGTTTTTCTAATTTGGCTTGTCTTTCTAGTTCGACTTGATTAGCTGCTTGATGTAGGGCCTTTTGTTGGGCATTGTAGATTTCCATGTGAGTGAGGACAAGTCCAAGTGATGTTTCTCCCATGGGATTTTGATTTTGAAAAAGAGGATTGACATATTCTGATGTGAAAGGATTAGATATTTCCCCTTGTGAAGAAGATTTGGGAATTGGTGTAGATATGGTAGACATAATTTGGACGGGGTTTACTTGTGGTCTACTCATAGCATCTTGAAATAGGTCTTTCTCCTTAATATTAGATGTATCAAAATCAAAAGACAATTTGGCTTCTTTTTGTGAAAGCAAATGGAAGTAGTGATCTTGATTAGAGCTAATGAGTTTATTAATAGTAGCCATGGTTTTTGGATCTTGCATGATTTCATCTAAATTTTGACACTTCTTCTTGAGAGGATTGACCTCCTAGAAAGTTTGGCTCTTCTTGAGAAATGTTTTGACCCATGTTAAAGTGAGATGAATCAATCAAAGAGGTATTACCCTCTTGAGGACTGTTTTGGACAATGTTTTGACCTTCGAGTTGGGGATTGTAAATGGGTTATTTTGATGATCTTGTTGAGGGGTATGTGGAAGATTTTGTTGTGTGGTGTTTTGCTTAGCCTCCATAGCTTGACGATATTGGTGTCTAGTGGTGACCATAAGGTTGTTCAAATGCACTAAAACAGAGGTTGGGGTTGATTTTGGATTGATTTGATTAAGTTGAGATCACTATGTTGGTGGATTTGATATGGGTTGCTTGTGGAAGATAATAGAACTAGACCAATAGCTATTTTGGATGATTGATTAACTATCACAGAGTTAGACTAATGACCTCAAATGAAGGTGAATAGGGTTAATGGCATTTAGACCAACTTAAGAGAAGTTTGTTCTCTAAGCTAGTGCAAAACCAATAACGGATACTAATTCCTCTTCAAAGACCCAAGAGATGTAATCATTCTCAAGTCAAAGACAAACTAGGGGATTGATGTGATCTATGATATATGGTGGAGACCAAATTACATAGCTAGAAAAAGTGTGAGTTAGGATTTAGGCTTGTTTGGTGAAGATGGAGTTGATAGATAATAATCTCAAGAGGATAAATGGTTGGAAAAGTCCAAGTTTTTGGGTGTGATAATGGATGAAATGGTTTGATGGTTGATGAAATAGGTTTTATAGTATTGTAGGATGACAGCTCAGAGGTTTATTTGATCAAAATGTGAAGTTTGCTGTATTCTGGGATAAATGGATGAATGGTGACAGACAGAAACCAAAGGCACTAGACTGTGGCTCAAATGCATGTGATTGTATGCCAAAAGCACTGGACTATGGTTCAAATGTGCGTAACTATATGCCAAAAGTGCTAGATTATGGTTCAAAAGCACGGAACTATGGTTCAAAAGCGCGTCAATTAAGTGCAGATGCGCATTTTTTATGACAGTGTGTTTTCAAGGTAAAATTTGATAGAGTTTGATTAGTTTTTTGATAGGATTGCTTTGACAAGATAACAAGCATAGTAAACAAAGTGGTCCAGGACTAACACAACAAATAGTGTATGTTCTAGGCTCACGAAAAAGCCCAAGTTTTCATGGGTATACCACAATTGACAAACATAATCAAGCACTTTTTTATTCCTAAGGACAAGCTTCACTGTGATAAATTCATCCCACAACTTGGAATCTCCGTTGACTCAAGTATCATTACACCTAATATGGGTGCGTATACTTTTTCATCTTTGTGAGAGAGGATAGATAGGGACCTCTAGGACTGGAAAGATGGCCCAATCACCCTTTCCACGGAAAGCTACAAGTAGCTTATCCTAAGCTGGGGATTTCTGTCTCATCTCAAGGGAGCCTTATGGTGAGTAATCTTGAGGGCAAAACCTTCTATGCCCTTGCACTAAAATTTATCACAACATTCGGAGGTAGATCAGGTAGTCACTAGCTATGTGGTTTTTAGTTACTTTGGGGGACCAACGCCTTGTGAGCATTCGGCAAGCTACTAAAAGCTTTTACCAACTTTATTAGGAATGCAATATACCCTACACAAGTGTGATATTTCTTTCACAAGAGTGTTACGTACAATTCCTTTCAACTTGGCACCGTAAGGCAAGGCTAATGCTAGTTAGGACATGTCTTTTGCCTCAACCAATTTATATAGCAGTCCAAAGGAAAGATCCGTTTAGGGTCATCCCTTTTGGATGAAACACAATCCGAAAGTAGGCCCTTCTAAAGGATAAACTAAAAGTAAAAGATAGATGAGTCTGGTTTTTCGATCACCCAAGTTTTCATGAGGGGGAGCATATACCTATCACTTTACAAGCATGGAAAACACATGTTCATTTTATCCAATACAAAAAAAAGTGCAACTAGACTAATCACACAAGATTGCAAAAGATAAATGTAGATTTCCTTTAAGAAATTGAAGTGTTTCTAAGACTTAGTCAAAAAGATTTGTAATATTCAGTGTTTGTCTTACAAAGATGTGTTAGGAAACCTATTTGCTTTGTGATGAGTGATAAGAATGTTGCAACAAGTTGATTGGTTCCACAAAAACCAAATAGTCGGCGAAAAATAAATCAATGGACCAAAAGCACTTGACTGTGGTTCATATGCATGTCATAAATTACCAGATGTGCTGGATTGTGGTGCAGAAGCACTCTCTTTCAGACCAAAAGTGCTTAGATTTAGTGCAGATGTGCTTTTATTCCGACCAAAATTGTGCTACATATGCGCTTCTTCAGACCAAAAGCACTTGAAATCGATGCAGATGTGTGTTTTTAATATATTCCTGCAAAAAAACAAAGTCTTATAAAAAAGGAAAGATTTGAATGATTTGTCAGATGACCCAGGATGTTGATGAGTGATGAGATCCGTAGCCTGCAATCAAGAACGAATACAAAAACACCATGAAATGACAGGTTAGCTCAAATAACGTAAATACTCCTAAATAAATCAACTTAGGAAGTATATAAGATGATTGTAGGGCAAATAAATCATCTTGCCAAATAATATATGATCAACTAGATTGTGAGAAAACCCTTTTAAATAAGAAAATTATCCAGAAAAATCCCAAAACTAAAAGCGTATTACTGTGTTGCATATGCATTGAACTGTTGACTGAAAGCACTGGACTGTGCGCCAAAAGTGCCTGACTATCGCTCGAAGGCGCGTCGTAGTAGGCCAAAAGCGCTTTTTTGTTGCTCAATTGCGCTTTTCTGTGTTGTTTGTGTTTTTCTGTACTGTACTTCAAAAAATCAAGTTTTCCAGAGAAAAACAAAGGTTAGTGGGTCCCACCGGGCGTGCCAAAATGTGTATAGGTAAAATCGAGCTTAGGATAAATCAAACAATGATAATAAACTCAATCCTATAACATCAAAATATCGATCTAATAGATAACCAAATCAATGAATAATCAAATTATGAACAAAGAAGCTATCACCTAGATTGTATTGATCTCTTGGATTATGTGGATTGCTCAATATGTTGCGTACCCATGGTTGCAACAAGAGGATGTAGATAATAATTGCGTGCTCAAAGATACGATGTGCTCAATGATGCGATGAATGCTCAATACGCTATAAGAATGTCTGAGAATAAATGATCGAAGAGTGCTCAAAAGATGAATGATCGAAGAGGATTTGTGAAAGAGTGAAGGGGGTATATATAGGTTTCAATAAAAATTGATCAATGGTGGAGATAAATTAATGAAATCAATGGATGAGATAAATCCAGAGCTCATGATGAATGTGCACATGCCATGTGTCATGCTTTAAAGCTTTTTTTATTAAGTTAATTGCTTTCTCGTTAAAGATAGGATTCGATTTCATAAATTTAGAATGCTTTTTCTAATTTATGAGTTGGTAATAAAAATAATAAGATTAAAGCCAATTAACTCAACTTTAAATTTGCTTTTTGCATGATTTGAATAAAATTTAAATAATAAATTATTAAATTTGTGTGCATGATGAACAAGATTTATTTTTAGAAGAATTAGAAGATAAAAATAAATTAAATAAATAAATTTATTTAATTTATCGTGCATAATTGCAGAATAGACAAGATATAAATAAAATATTAATTTTTTTTTTTAGAAGATAAAGTCAACTTAAATAAACTTGAACAATTTATTTAAATTTAGAATAATAATTGATTAATTAAATAATTAAAATTATTTAATTGTGAATAAGAAGAATTTGATTGATGAAATTAATTAAATAATAAATTTATTTAATTAATGTGGATTTGAAATTTGAAAGAGGATAATGATTTAATTAAATAATTAAAATTATTTAATTTGGAGGAATAAAGTGGATTTTATTGAAATTAATTGAATAAATAGAATTCATTCAATTAATTTTAAATTTAGGGAAAATAGAGGCAATAGATGAATTTGATGAAATTAATTAAATAGTTAGATTATTCAATTAATGTTAAATGCAAGTGATTTGGGAAGAATTAATGCATAAAAGTGATTTAGGCGAAATTGATGAATGCAAGTAATACGATGCGAAGGGTCATTTTTGGGTGTCTACATAATGTTTTTTATGTGAATTGATGGCTCTTCTCCACACTAGGGAAATGCCTAGAGTAATATGGTATTGTCACATGCACTTGACAATGGTATTATAGTGAAGTGGTAGCTTACTCAAGTCCCCTTCAATCTTGAAGCATGTTGGAGGCTTCTTAATCGATTCTTCTCCATCGATCCTTCTCCATGTGGATGGCTTGGGTAAAGTTTTTGAATTATTCATCTATACACCTTATATTTTACATCATGAATTATTTTGTAATTTAGTATGTATGCTCTTCTAGGATGGTGGCTTGACACCTCCTAAATGTACTTAATTCTAGAACTTGTTAAATAGTTTAATAATAATTGTAAATTCAAGAATCTTGGACATCTATGTTTATGCTTCAAATCCTAGCAAGTAGATTGATATTTAGATTGAATTTTAATGAATGTAGGATGTTGTTACTGTGCATATTTAAACCTATTCATGCAATTTGTAACATGCAAATTTTAATAGAAAGATATGATGGTTATTTGGAATGGCAATGTCTTTTGAGGTTGCAATGTCTTGTGAATGGAGTAACATGTGTCCTAATGGTTGTATGACATATATTTTTTAATATAGTCATGATGTTTATGCTTGCTTGGAAGTTGGTGATTCTTCCGTAACCAGAAGTGAAAACCTACCTTGTGAGTCCTCTCTCTCTAGGTTTTCCTCTCATGGAGATGAGGTGAATGTTATAAATAAAGTAGAATCTAATATCTTGGTTTTTAAATTTATCATTAAAACACCTATATTTACATGTGTACAATCTTTAGAGCATAATATGTTTATATTTGATCATTGTAGTGTTTTACAAATTTAAGAATCCTTGAGACCCCTATCTTACCTAGTTTTGTATCCTATATGTATCTATGTATAAAAGAATTAATGTACTTTTGATGAGTGTTTTGACACACCAACCTAGGTAGGGCAAAAATTTTCTCTACCTCTCCTAAAAGGAAATAAAATCTCCTCAAGGTTTATAACACTAAGTCTTAGCTATGTAGGATAACCTAGAGATTGATGTATTTTTGTTTTAATCAAAAGGATATGGTGGAAACTAAGATAAAATAATTACAAAGTCTTATTGCAATCAGTTATAAATCAAATAACTAGGATCTATAAAATTATTCAAATTAATTTAACATAAATTTCATTGCATTCATACATTAATTTCCATGTGCAAATCAACAACGAAAATATACTTACAATTAGGAGAACTTATCTTTTCAAGTTAGATCATGAGTTGAATCTTAATATAAAATCTAGATAATCTAACACTAAATTTACTCTTAAATTTAATTGATTTGTAAAATATTATAAAAAAAGTTAGGCCAAGGAGAATGAGAAATGAGCCTGTTTTATGCCAATAGCAAATCTAATTTTGTTGAGTAGACAAATCCAACGAAACCAATCTCCTATTTGACTAGTACACATAACCAAAACAAAAGAAGGTGCAAATGTATAAGGATAACTCAACCATGAAGAAAAATTATCCAAATCACCATATTCATGTGTAGATCAAGTATGCTAATCTTCACAGTCTTTAATTTGAATAATATTTCATGAAGTACTTAGTGGAATTCACCAACACTCAATTGAGTTGGAGAAATGAAACTAATACAACATAAGTCCTGTTTAGAAAACCAATGAAAAATGAAATGAAATCCAAGTAAATTATAAAATTGCATAAGGAAAATTAGTTTCCTACCCTTTACAATATCTTCTTGCCAATCTTGAATAGGCTCTAGCCAAGTAAAGTTCGTAGTTTTTTGGCATAAGTTGGCTATGAATATTAAACTAAAATTTATGATTCCAAGAACAAATCGAAGGTGCTAAGGTAACAAAGGCCCCAATGAAATAGAGATATGATTCAACTTGAATTCAAATATCAAGGAGTCATTGAGATTTAAGAATAGATCTCAATTTAACCATTTTAATTCATTTATCTATTCGGCACTCTCACTAGGTAGCATGCTTTCATATGTAAAATCACCCTCATATAGATCCTTCTTGCATAATTCCAATGCATAAATCATGATCTCAGTGTCAAGAGTCTAGATTTATCTTTGAATAAGAGGTTCTCCTAGTCAACTTCTAATACTAGTGGTCATGACTCGCTAAAATAAGTACCCAATTCTAAACATAGATTTTTTAGTGGTGAATATTCACCATGGAAAATAGTTCAAATCAAGGCCTTAATTTTTGGAAAATAATACAAGCTATAAGGGGAACAAAATTGCCACATTTTTACCAAACTTTAGTTTATCAATAGTTAAGTTGCCCAAGGATTATTTTATTAAACTTTTAAATTAAATTGTTTCCCCATAGTAAATGATGTGTGATTGGATCCTAATTATCTAAAGTCTATAATATGCATTAAAAATCTAAATCATATTCATCATTAATATTACATTCCCACTTGTTTTGGGGGTCATATCGCCGCTACTATTAAATTCCCACTTGTTTTGGGGCCATGTTCATTTTGAAATTAAAATTTGGTGGCATTTTCCACTTAGAAATCTTATATAATTAGGTTTTCAAGGGTTGTGTTGTGGCCCCCAAGTGCAAACTAGACTGTAGACAAACCACATAGTCCTATGGCAGCAACAAGACCATCAAACATGACTTGCCAATGTTTTGTTGTGATGGACAACACTTGTATTCTCTTTTTTTTCCTTTATTATCATGGCCTTTGAAAACTAGGGTATATAGAGCCTCAAATTCAATGATCATGAAGAATACATGTAGCATAAAGTTCATGTACTAATACTATTTTTTTTATGTTTGCATGGATAATAAATTAAGATCTTGCCTACAATCTATGTGATGCGGTCATGGTAGGAGGGTCCAAGAAGCACTATCTAGTTATACAACTCATAACAAAGATTTAGCCACAATTTCCATAACTCACATGAATACACACATTGAATAGATAGCTTGTTCTATTACCACTGGAATAAAATCACAAAATTTTGTACAAGTCCTCTTACATGCTAAGCCACAACCTTTTCATTACATTCAAATTATCTAAGATTACACAAATAGATAGTTATCACTAGAAGTCCTACATGCAAAACTTTGCACTAAACTATAGAACACCACTTCTAGACTGATTACAAGCGAACATAA
This sequence comes from Cunninghamia lanceolata, assembly GCA_027924645.1. Classification (NCBI taxonomy): domain Eukaryota; kingdom Viridiplantae; phylum Streptophyta; class Pinopsida; order Cupressales; family Cupressaceae; genus Cunninghamia; species Cunninghamia lanceolata. The sequence continues at coordinate 5,112,582 of BSBN01001062.1, forward strand.
TGATTTCTAGCGTAATGCAACCTCAGAGTTGAACCCAGACTTGTTGCAAGGACTATGACATGACCTAATAGAAGTATTCTCAACACTACCTTCCTACATGCCACCTTGGACACCCTCAAATTGTATCCCACATCATACTACCAACTACTATAATCTATCATTCAAATCTCACTCCCTCACTTCTAAACTTACCTTCTAAGCCTTTACTCTCTCTTGGTCTTCTTTGCTTGCTTTCCACCAATTCAAAACTTCTTATTTATATCATTCCCCATCTTTTCACATGATCTGTGTCAACCATAAGTTGGAAAAAATCCTAAAACCATATGAAACATGTTACCAACTAAATATAACAAAATTTATAAATTACATTGGTCCAGTAGTGAAGACTCTCCATGTAACACACCAAAATCCTTCACACTGGCCACTAGACACTCCAAATTATTTACCTTTGGCACAAACCCAAAATAAACTCTTCGCAAATAGAAACAACTCTAACAACTCATTGTCAAACTGTAGTCACTCTGCAAGATAAATAGCAAACCTCCACTTATCTAATCAACCTCAAACTTTAACTGTAGATACAAGAACATATAAAACCTATACAACAATAGTAGAACACAATTCCATCATGCAGTGAAATGTGTCACCATTTACTACCATGGATTCTTAACCACAAACATACATCCACACACACTTATCAAATTAGACTATAATTCTTCTTTCCTTCTAGTCATGACACCATATTCTTAAGGTCCCCTAGGATGTGCTTGCATTAGACTCCCATGGTAACTAAAAATGAGTCCCTCATTTTCTAGGGCAACCTACCTCTTCTGCTTAGAGGTTCCACCTTGTCACTTCTTCAACTCATTCTTTCCACCTCTTCAAGTATGTTTCAAGAAATCCACCATGAGTGTTTCTTTCTCTCATGTTGCTTGTCACTTTGTTCCACCAACCACTTTTTGTATTATTTGTTCTTGGCCAAAATTCAATCACATACCACTTGCCCTTGTCAACAAGCAATCCTTCACATCTATTAGTTTCCTTCCTAGTCATTGCATACCCTTTTGTTATGATTTCCTTGGACACAATTTTCTTAGTATAGATCCTCATCCTCTTATTCATCTGTCCTATCCTCTGGAATGCTTCTTTTGCATTTGTGGTGTTGCCATCCATTCCAGCAATGCCACACATTTTTGGGATCAATGCATATCATCCCTCCCCAATGCACACACCAGTGCTATTGTAAAACTATCTTACTCTTACCCTTAGCAACATTAATTTGTTCTTTTGCCCATCCTTCTAGATTAGGTATGTGCTATCTCTCCTATCATACACTACCTCCCTATCGAATTGCAATGGTCTTCCCAACAGAGGATGGTACACATTCATTGGTACAATATCACACAACACCTCATCATGGTATGCCCTTATGTTGAACCTTACCTAACACTATTCCTCCACCCAAATCTAGTCTCCCTACTATAACTAGCCTATCTAGTATGGATGCAGATGTTTTATCCTCCTTAGCCCCAACTTGTCAACCATTTCCACAAACACCAAGTTGTTCATGCTACCACTATCCACTACTACCTCGCAACATTTACCGCTTGCCTTACATCTAGTCCTAAACAAACTCTTCCTTTGCATCAGCTCATCCCTCCTTTTGTATCTCAAATCTGATGCAGGGGCATCTCATGAATTTTTAAAATTTATGTTAGCTTTTAAATTTTGGTGGGTTTCTGTGGTGTTTTGGGTGTTTTGTGTGTTCGGAGGTGTCGTGGTGTTACCTCCTGTTACATTGTATTTGATCTTCCTATCACAAACAACTAATATTGGAGCTCCTGTAACCATAGTGATAGAAATAAATAAGAACAAATAGCTGAGGAGTAATAACTAGGAGGAGCAGTTACAATAATTCTTATGAAGGAAGAAAGCAGTCAGTTGTGGACAGAGGGAATAAGATGAATGAATCAGTTACAAGATAGAAAGAGGATTGAACGGTAGCGGCAGAATTATCAAAGCAGAAAAGAATCTTGGAATGACTGAGTCGAGCCAATGTTGAGATAGATGTAAGGGCAGTCATTTGGTGGGTGACTAATTACCAGCCAGGAATTGATAGTTTCTTAAAACGGCTGCAGAGATACATAAAGTAGATGCTCATCATGAATGGTGAAGGAGGAGAGATAGTTGAGAGGTTGAGAGGTAACAACCAATGGAAAAGGAATCGATGGCTGAGAACATAATGGCCACATAGAATAGGAGGCATTATAAAAGAAAGATGAGATGGAGGGTGAATGACCAGGAAAAGAGTAAGGCCAAGTTGGCCGGAAATGAATATGGAATGCCATATGGCAAAGACCAATAAAAGAGGTCATGAGCAGAAGAAAAAAAAACACGGAGCAATAGAATAAAAGGGAGGCCGCATGCACAGAGAGGGGGAGGAGGTGAAATCAAAGAATAGAAGGCTAATAAGGATGGCCATAAGGAATAGGAGAGGGTCGATAGAGATAGGCCACAGAGAAAAAGAACCCGTTGGTAGTCGAAGGCCAAAAGACTCGTGAAGTTGTCGTGGGAGGCTAAAAAGAAGAACGGTCAGGAAGAAGAGACCAGAAGGAAGGTTAGAGTAGACAAAGTGGTGGAGAAGATTAAGAGGGAGGTTGTAGATAGTAGGTCATAGCCAACAAGAGGAAATCAAATGTGGCCAAGGGCCAAATAGTATAAGACTAGCGAGGAGGTAAAGGCCGATGAGAGGCCAAAGAGATTATGGTGTAGCTGTGATTTGAATAGTTTTGTGATATTTTGTAATAAAGGCCAAGTTGGCTAAATGAAATGAAAGATCAATTTCTTTTGCATTATGTCTCTATATCATGTGTGTGGACAGCTCCTATAGCTAGTTCAAACTAAGTCTGAATTCATGTCATTCCTATCCTTAATGTGTTGCTTGTTAGTTCTTGTCACCATTTTGGCAGTAAGATGTAGCAGTCCATTTGGACAAAGGAAGAAATTTGATTAAGAATCATGGAATGGTGCAATTACCATGCTATCAGAGTGCAGAACGATCTGAGTAGGAAGATTGAATGTGTTATTTGTTGTAGTGGTTGATTAACAAGTTGAATTTGAGTGCTGGGTAGATCACCAAAGTGAGGAAACTTGGCCTGGAAAAGATGAAGCAAAATATGGAGTTCGAAAGAGAGTTGGCAGCATTAAAAAGAGATTTAAAAGAATACATGATTGCAAGGTAGAAATGGCTTGAAGAAGAAAGCTAGGAATACTTCTAGGTATGGCCAATGGAGAAGAAAGTAAGATGGCCAGTAAAGTTGATTTTGGAGAAAAGAAAAAGGCAAAAGATGAATGCCTTGAGAATAGTGGAGAAGGATGAAAAGAGTGCCCACAGAGATTGGGACAGCAAGAGGTTGCCAGAGGAGCAACATGCACCAGAAGTGGTGAATTAAGTTCTCATTGAAGAGAACATGAGAAAGGATAAAGATGAGGAAAGAAGAGAGGAAGAGCAAGAAGTGCCACAAGAAACACTTGTGGAAAAGAGAAATGAAGAGAGAAGAGTGTCCTTGAAGAAGGCATTGAGAGAGACACTATGGTCTCTTATTCTGTTGATTAATATTATGTTTGCAGCTGTGTAAGCAAGTTTGAAGAAGGCATTCGTAAAGGTCAAACATGAGACCTTGAAGATGATGGAAAATGGGGTAAGAATAGCACCCGGAAAGAGAGTTGAAGGTGAGAAAAGATTGATTATAGCAGCATGTCAAAAAGAGCTTGTAGCAGAGGTACATTGTAAAGTGCCTAAAACTGAAGAGGAGCATGAAGCTGAGGATCACCAGATAGAAGATGAGGATCAGAAGATAGCCCCTGAATTTTATGATGGCGTGGACGAAGTTGCAGCGGTAGCACAAGTTGCTCATAAAAGGGAAGAGCTGGAAATGGAAGAAGCCAATGAAGAAAATAGCTCAGGGTAGCAGGTAAAGAAGAGTTGCAAAGCTAATTTTGATTTTGTAAATGAAGATTGTACTATTGGTTTAAATCATGTGCATAGAAGTCTGATTGTGGATGGACAAGTTGGTGAGAAGAGAAAATGGGTAGATCATGGGTACATAGTCCCATGTTGGCAAAAGAGAAAAATAGATAAAGGACCAGAGCTGAAGTATAGAAAGAATGTTATTTTTGACAAGCAGGTGCAAAGAGTGAGGAGTATGCTAATGAACCAGAAGCAAACAGATGTGCAGATGAAGTGGCTAGCAAGGAGGCCTGGAGGAGAAGATGAGTTGAGGATGAAGTCAAAGCAAAGAATGGGGAGCATAAATGTAGCAATGAAAAGAGAGCAGCCCAAGGTGGAGGCAAACAAAGTTTGGAAAGCAAAGAGTATGGCAGCTGAGAGGACAAAGGGAGATGCAATAAATGATGTTGATAAACGAATGGAGATTGTAAGTGAAAATGTTGGTAAAGAGCCTGTGAAGGAACCTGATGAGAATAAAATGGAGGCACTAGAGTGGCAGCAATTAGAAAATGCCCCAGGTGTTGTGCAAGGTAAACAAATTGAGTTAATTCATGATGTTATTGAAACTTTTGATGTTTTTGTTGTAGGGAAAAGATAGATTAAACAATGTGCCAGATTGTCATGTTGGTGATGAGGCTTTGAATGAAATTTATAATTTTAGGGAAGTTGCCAAGGTCAATGAGATGAATAGTGATAGGGAGATGAATGAGTATGAGGAAGAAATGTGGAGGATGGTAGATGAGAAAGAGATGAAGAGAAGAAAATATCAGAAGAAGCAAGAAGGCAAAAAAAGGCAGATTGAAAAATACAGCAGGAAGCATGCCAGAGAAGAGGAAAATTGATAGAGTTAAACTTGAAAAGAGGACAACAGTGGTTTATGGTACAAAAAATGAAGATGCAGATTTGGACAAGAGAGCAATTGAAGATGAAGAGGATGATGTTAGAGTAGCAGCAATCCAAGGAGAGGAAGACAAACAAAAGAATGATGAAGATGATGTAGCAAAAGAATTTGAAAGAGGAACATCAGCTGAAGACAATGAAGAGGATTTGTGGAGACAATTTGTAGCCATTGAAGAAGAATGGAATGAGAAGATTAAGAGTTTGAGCATAAGAAGGACAGCAGAGGAGGTTGAGGACAATGGTGTAGAAGATGTTGCAGACTTGGAGAGGAAGATGATAAAGGATGAGTTTGGAAATACTTTGTTGCAGTAGATGGCCATGGAGGAAGAGTGTCTAGATAGAAAGTTAGATGTAGAGAAGGTAAATGTTGATAATGCAGTAGATAATGTTGAAGATATGGAAATTTCTCCATTTGCCTATGGTTTGTTAGATAGAAATAAAGAGAGAGTTAGAAATCAGAGGAGGATGGAATTTGTTGAAGACAGTTTCAGGAGAATAGAGGACAACAGTGCAAAATAGAGTTGGATGAATGTTGCACATAAGTAGGAGAGAATGTGGAAGAAATGAAAGAAGAAGAAATTTTACTGAAGTATCCCATGTGCCGGAGCACATGATCCTTGTTCCCTATGGAGTCTGATGCAAGGGCATCTCATGAATTTTTAAATTTTATGTTAGCTTTTAAATTTTGGTGGGTTTCTGTGGTGTTTTGATTATTTTGTGTGTTCAGAGGTGTCGTGGTGTTACCTCTTGTTGTATTGTATTTGATCTTCCTATCGCAAACAATTGATATTGGAGCTCTTGTCACCATAGTGACAGAAATAATTAAGAATGGACAATTGAGGAGTAATAACTAGGAGGAGCAGTTACAAGAATCCTTATGAAGGAAGAAAGTAGTTAGTTGCGGATAGAGGGAATAAGAGGAATGAATTAGTTACAAGACAGAAAGAGGATTGAACGGCAGCGGCAGAATTATCAAAGCATAAAAGAATCTTGGAATGGCTGAGTCGACTAGCCAGTCTTGAGACAGATGTAAGGGCATTCATTTGGTGGGTGACTAATTACTAGCCAGGAATTGATAGTTTCTTAAAACGGATGCAGAGATACATAAAGTAGATGCTCATTGTGAATGACAAAGGAGGAGAGATAGTCGAGAGGCTGAGAGGTAACAACCAAGGGAAAAGGAATTGATGGCTGAGAACATAATGGCCACACAGAATAGAAGGAGGCATTATAAAATAAATCTGAGATAGAGAGTGAATGACCAGGAAAAGAGTAAGGCTGAGTTGGCCACAAATGAATATGGAATGCCATCTGGCAAAGACCAATAAAAGAGGTTGTGAGCAGAAGAAAAAAACCATGGAGCAATAGATTAAAAGGGAGACCGCATGCACAGAGAGGGGGAGGTGGTGAAATAAAAGAATAAAAGGCCAATAAGGATGACCAAAAGGAATAGGAGAGGGTCAATAGAGATAGGCCGCAAAGAAAAAGAACCCACTGGCAGTCAAAGGCCAGAAGACTCATGAAGTTGTCATGGGAAGCTAAAAAGAAGAACGGTCAGGAAGAAGAGACCAGAAGGAAGGTTAGAGCAAACAAAGTGGTGGAGAAGATTAAGAGGGAGGTTACATGGAGTAGATCGTAGCTGACAAGAGGAAATCAAATGTGGCCAAGGGCCAAATAGTATAAGACCAGTGAGGAGGTAAAGGCTGATGAGAGGCCAAAGAGATTATGGTGTAGCTGTGATTTGAATAGTTTTGTGATATTTTGTAATAAAGGTCAAGTTGGCTAAATGAAATGAAAGATCAATTTCTTTTGCATTATGTCTCTGTATCATGTGTGTGGACAGCTCCTGTAGTTGGTTCGAACTAAGTCTGAATTCATGTCATTCATGTCCTTAATGTGTTGCATGTTAGTTCTTGTCACCATTTTGACAGTAATGTAGCAGTCCATTTGGACAAAGGAAGAAATTTGATTAAGAATCATGGAATGGTATGATGATCGTGCTATCAAAATCCCTCCATGAAACTAATGAATCCCCACAGGTTGATCCCACAATAGTGTGTCCCATTTGTGGGACATATTGCTTTTTACCTAAAATCACATATTTTTAAGAAAAATAATGATTTAGATCTTTTTGAAGGTGGTTAGTTCAAACCCCCTTTGATAAGACCCCCCAGTCTTTAATCAAACCCTAGATAGAGTCTCTTCTGCAGGTCTATCAAAATGTTGACAAAAAACAATTTTACTTCACCTTTTAGGAGATCAAACGAAGTCATTTGAAAATGCCATTTTGAAAGTATATAGCCCTTAGTATTATTTTTCCAAATATTATAATATGTATTATGTTTTCTTTAATATTATTATTTTAAAATTTTATAATGAATGTAGATCCATTACAAAAAAGCAATGACCTATATTCAAGACACTAGGAAAGAGAACAAACATTGTTAAAAAAATGTCAAAAAAATGCATTGCACTCAACATATATTTCCTTATTTGAATGAAAAAGAATATATACTAAGAGAAATGTACTATGGAATAATATAGGTCTAAAAATTTTGTTAGTACTAATTCAAAAATAAATAATTTTTTTTAAATTACTGAAAATATCCATGCACTAGAAAGTGGAGTTCATGATCTAATTCTAATAGATCATGAATTTTTTTTATTTTTAGTGAAAGTTATGTGTTATGGAATAATGTCACTCAATAAAAAATAATATAAAAAATAAAAATTGTTTGAAAAATAAAAATAAAATATGATAGAAATATGTTTTTAAAATTATAGCTTAAATTTACATAGAAAATTCCACAAAGTTCATTATTTTACATCATCCTTAAATTCTTGACCATTTGTTCCCTATAATTGACACAAAGTGAAAATGCTAAAAAATATTTATTTTGAGCAACCCACTTAGGCCAAAAAGTGGGACACACTATTGTGGGATCACCCCACACTCAGGATCCCTCTTAGAAGTGGTTGACCTTGTTGATTGTCAGGAACACTGAGAGGGGGAGTGAATCAGTGTTCTATAAACTTTTTCTTGCACTTTTACTTTTAACCATTTCAAAGGATTAATCAAATAGAAGCATAATATACAAATGAACAGCATCCACAAAAGCATGACACATAACACTAAGATTTTATGTGGAAAACCCAAAATGGGAAAAACCATGGAGAGGATTAGCTCTCATAAATATATTGCAATCTTTACAAAATGATGTTTAGTCTTGGTCACTCCACGGGCCTAGAACATGATGGCTTAGTGCCATGAAGTACAACTAGATTTAGCAAGCTCACTGCCTCAACCCTAAACCTAGCAAGATTACAATGAGGGTTGTTAAACCCTATTGAAGGCTCACTGCCTTGATGACAAAAGCTTGCTTCCAATCAGATCACACATGATAACTGAATACTGCTTAAGCATCTGCCACTATGCCAGGGTGTAGTCATTTAGTAACTGAATTCTAAATCCCAAGTCTTCATCGTTGCTTCTCTTCTAATCCTGCTCTTCTATTTGCATGCTCGCACCACACATACTTCTACTCACACACTTCCTCAACCAAAGATCATTGCTCTTATATATATCCGCATCATGATTTAATCCTTAATTAGGTCAGCATCCAAGAGGTGAAACGTGTACATAGAAAGATGTACCTTGTCGCTTAATCCAATGCACTATGTGTCGTGCGGACCCAAATATTCTCCCAAACGTGTTCATATAGGTTGGCTCTAATCATTCAATTACTTACATAGATCTTTCACACACTATCCTTTCTCTGCATCATAATTTATCTCACCAGTCAGCCTGTTCCTCAAGAGCATGCTTAACAACTTCACCTGCTAACTTACAAATTTTACTGAGGATCTCAAAACACCTTCCAAATCATATCAAGGGCTCTTAATGCATTCCCAATCTTACCCTTAGAACCACAAGGCATTATATCATCTTGTGGATAAATGCAGACCATTAGAACTCAGACTCTATCTCTATCAAACACTATGCCGATACATAGCATCTTGTAGCTAACCTTCCAGACTTCAGATCTCCTAACTCTGGAATAAGATACTCCATATAAGTGTTTACAACACCTCAACATCGCATCACAAAATACTTATCTGCGGAGGAATGCGGACCACTGCACTATGCCCTATTCATTGTTCCTGCTATACCTTTGCTTACCCAGACTTAGACATTTCTCCAAGATGACTTCCAGAGGAATTCAGGGCATAATCTCTAAGGCATAACACTGTCAAACAATTGAGAACATCATACCTGAACCGCATTACCGGATCATCATCTGCGGAGGCATACTGTCCTCTACTCTGCATACTTTCCATACTTAGCCATTTTTTGTCAACCGGACCTAGAATCTAACATGTTCTTCCATAGATATCTCTTCTTGTCATGGTGATAGGATCTCTAAGCCTTGTTGCCATCAATGACATCATACAGATCCATACCAGAGTAGTGTCTCTTGCCAACAATATCCCCCTTTGGCATTGATGGAAACACTTAGTGAAAAATGCCTGACTGCACTGCTCCCCCTTACTATATATACTGTACTTTCTTGCTCCCCTGAGATGATTATCCATTTTTCACCGATCTACTTCTCCCCCTTTGACATCAATGGCAAAGGGTGTGATCCGGAACCAAAAAGTTTGTCAAAATTTCAAAAATTTATATATTATGCCACATATTTACAAGTGCAATCTTCATAATATTACATGTGTTTAAGAACATCATTAAATATGTTTTTGATCAGTGTCCACTCAGCATCCCAACTTTTCTTTGCATTTTCTAGAATTTGAATTTGACCGCTGAGGAGAAAAACTAAGGCTTCTGCCCTTTTAAGATCAGAAGTTGTGTCTGCTTGGATAGCTAACTTGGCCTCTGTAATAAGATTTGTCATTAAGTCTAGCTTTGGGCAAACTAACCTTTTTAGTTGTCTCATCCTTCTTTTTATTTGGTACTTTTGATTTGTTAAGTCAGTCAATTCATTGTGAATATTAATGACTTTTGTTTTTGTCCTTATGACTGACTCAACTTTCGGATCAAATTTCTCAGAGATATCCAGCAATTTTTGTTCCAAATCTTTGATCTTTTCTTCAATCTTTTGAGCAGTTTTAGGCCAGGACAAACAGAACTTGTACATATCTCTAGCATCCTTCATAGCTTTTTGAATGTTGGCTATTGTATTATTTAATTGATTTTGTCCTTTGCTATCATCAATTTCAATTCTTCTAATCTTTTCTCATCAAATTCTTGCCATGCCTTCATTTCTGTAGATTTCTCAAAAGATTCAAATTGTTTACTTACCAAATTTATCAGGTCCTTTAGATGACTTGATGAGGGCATGGATAAATCCCTTTTAAATGTGGGTAGCATCTTTTCTAAGATTCCTGATGCTTCATCAATCAGTTCACTATCTTCAATATGTGATTTTAGCATCTCTTCTTGAGCTTGTGTCTAAACAATTTAAATCCACTTAAACTTCTGTGCCAGAGACATTGTATCCAGATTTATTGGGCCATTCAGAAAATCTGATTCATCCACATCTTGTTTCTCTTTCTCTAGCACTTCTTTCTCTGATGCAGCAGTGTCTCTTGACATAGTAGGCACCTCTTCTTCCTAATTTTGTTCTAGATTATCTAATTCCATATTCTTATTAGTTTCCTCTGCTTGTTCAAATGGAATATTTACCAATTCTTCCTCAGTTTCTCCTTTGTTAGTATTATCCTCAGTCTGTTGTGCCAGAGAAGTTCTCACTTGAGAGTCATCTGTGGGCTCCTCTTCTTCCTCAAACTTTCTACCATTTGTATCAGTTTCTTGACCCAAACTTATTTTCGGAGCAGATGAATTGACAGGAACATTAGTTTCTTCATCAACACTTGAAGTGGGAAGATTGTGTTGCTTCAGGGCTTTCAAGATGATCTCTTCTGTTTCTTTCACTACTTTGTTAGTTTCACCTATCATTAACAAATTCATCCTTGTTTTAGTTCTAAATTGATCCTTTGTCTCCTTGAAGATTAGATTTTCTTCATCTGCAGTGATTTCTAGATATAGTCTAGTCAACACATGTTTTCTTAGCTCAATATCTTTAGCCCTGGCATTCTCCTTTCTAATGCTCAAAATGTTTGCTAGACTTTCTGGGAGATCAGAGATGATCTCAATGAGGTCTTTGCTGAAAGTGTTGAGATATTTTATAGTGGCTTCCTCCAGACTCCTTTTGTCTTCTTTACCATATTCATCAAAGTGCTTAATCATGGGTTTTAGATTCCCATCTACAGTGACAGCCTTTACTATATCTGCAAGTGTTGGGAGTATTTTCTGTCTCTTGCTGGACTTCTCCTCTCCAAAGAATTTTCCTTTGTAGCTTCTGGAGGCTTTAATAGCCTCAGCTTTCATCTTCTTGACTTCTTCATCTGACTCAGTCTCTTCTTCATCCTTTTCACCAATAATAACATATAACCTTTTTCCTTTCACTTTTTGCCACTTCATTTGTTTGGTAGTAGACTTCTTTGAATATTTCTCCAGGTTTGATGATGATGTAGCACCAAATGGAGTGGCAAAGCTTCTGGTGGTCCTCTGAGTCCTTTCTGGTTTGTTCTATTTTAATTGAGATTTCTCCAGAATCTGTACTGGCTCATCCTTTTTCTTCTCTTCTGTTGTTTTCTCTCCCTTTTCCCTTTCATCTTTTAGTTGTTCCTTGGTGATGCCATATCTTGCAATGATCTCTTCTACTTCTTTCCTCACTTTTCTGGAAGATTCAGGTTTTATGTGTTCAACATACAGTTTCATAGATATTTCTTCATATGTACCAAATATTTCTTCTTTTATATCCTTAGGTTTACTCAACATATGTTTGGCATAGTTGTCCAATATATTACCACTTACTTCATACCCCATGGGCATGATCTAGACTATTCTGGGCTCAACGGCCTCCATCAGACATTGGTCCTTAGTAACCATAAAATAGATACTATCTTTGTATTTCTCAACGATTCCATTGGGAATTCTTTCCCTAGACTACATCATGCTCTAAAAGTTTTTGAAGAATCCCCAAAGGGCTACTTTTTGTTCATTTTGACCACCTAAGTTGCTAAGACATTATCTTATTTGAGCAGCTACTGGTTGATTTCTTAACCAGATTAAACCCTTGTGATTAGGAAATTCATTTAGAAAGTAAAAGAACAAGCACATAATGAGCGTACCGAATTTGAAGGGATGACTCTTACTTTCTTTTATTTTCTTCATATTATCCATCAACTAAACCCTCAACAGTTTGTACAAGTCATAATCAGCATTTTCTTTGATCATCTAATATGCAGTGTAAATTGTCGTACCTGAGATAGAGTTTTCTTTTCTGGAGAAATAGATCTTGTACCCTATGACCATTGAAGCAAATTTCATAGTGGGATCGATGATATATTTTATTATCATTCCCCTTTTATCAAATTGTGCTCCAGTAGCTTCTGTGACTATTTGATTTTTAACTACCTTTAGCAGTGGCATACCTCCAGTAGAATTTAATCTGGTGACTGCTTGGATTACATCTTTTATTATCTTGAAGGGTTGCTCCTTTCCCAGCCACATAAATTCATCATGGATTCTTCTTAGCATGTAACACACCCATTCATCTTCAGCAAATGTGGGGTACTCAATGTATTATAAATTTCTTTTCGTTTAGAATCATGTGCTCTTCCTTCAGGTTGAACTGATCATTACTCAGGTGATTTTGAAATAGATCTATGAAACAGGTTCCTCAGATTTCCTCTAGGGCAACATGAATGTATGCCCTAACGTCTTCAACATATAAAACTCCATGTGGAATACTTGAGAATGCACCCATTTGATCAACTTTAGTTGCTTTATGAGGATATTTCTTGAATTTGGGTCGAGGGGCGTTTGGTAATGTCTATGATTTGAGGAGTTGCCATAGAAAAGATTTAATAGATTTACAATGAGGGTTTCTGTGGTAAATATCTTGAGATGCTGAGATTAGGTTTCCTTCACCTGAATCGATCTGAGCTTGAATCTTTGTTGTGCCTTGAATTCTTGCCTTAATCTCTTTCCGACGTCTAAAAAACTTTGAATGCAAAGTGAATTTGAGACCAAAAGACTTGCCTTTTATTCTCTGCACTTGACCTGATTGTCATAAATGCTTTAAAAAAAAGCTTCTTGACTTATTTCTGATGGACACAGTAAATTAGAATTGCTCCACAAAATGCCACATCAGCTTATTCCCTTCCAGTTTTTCTTTTAGAGGATTTGTCTTGTCGAATTCTACCAAGAATCTTTGTGCTAAAATCCAACACCAACTACTTGGCTGGGGAGTTTGGATTTCCAATACTACTCCCCTTGAGCCAATTCCCACAATTCATTCCTCAAAGAGGGTATCCGCATCAGATGTTGGTGCGGATCTATCCTCAATTAAAATTACTTCCTTATCAATCCATGTTTCATCCATTTCTTCCTTGGTTTCAACCGATCCACTTTCTCTTTTCCTTTATCATTTCTCTGCTATGTTTTCCTTTCTGTAGAATAGTGATTTCTCTTCACATTTCTGCTTCTGCAAAATCTTTCAACATGTCCAAATTTGTTGCAACTGAAGCACATCACATTCTTTTGACTTTGATTCCTTCCAGAATTTTCTCTACATTGATTTGCCATATGTCCAAATTTATTGCATGCAAAACATTTTCCATTGAATGGTTGACTGTTCCTTGTATTTTGAAAGTTAGTTCCTATAGAGCTTCTGCATTCATTTGATCTGTGTCCTATTTTATAGCAAGCATTGCACCTAATAGAGTTCTGACTTACTTTATTTCTGCATACAACAGCTTTATGACCAGTTCTTTTGCAAGTGAAGCATTTACCTTTGAATGATTGTTCATTCCTCCCGTTGTTGGAACTTTTCCTGATTTGATTTCTACATTCATTTGCTCTATGACCAATTTTCTTGCAATTAAAACACTGACCAGAGAATAATGGAGTCTTTTGATTTATTATGCTCCTACACTGAGTAGCCCTGTGACCAAACTTATTGCATGAATTACAATAACCATTGAAAGATGGGTACCTTTGAGCATTTGGTTGTCTGACCGGAGGTCTTCTTCTTTGATTTCTGAACTGGTATCCTTTGTTATGCCTTGACTCAGTGCTCATTTGACTAGAGTTTTAACTTTCTCCTTTCTCAAATCCTAAACCATGTTTGTCATCAGTATTCTTCTAGCTAGCAATCATTTCATCAAGCTTTGCAGTACTTATCTTGAATTTCTCTTCAAAACTTTTGGCCTTTTCCAGATCTATTTTCAAACTTATAATTTCTTTTTCAAGTCTTACACAATCTTCTGATTTGTTCTTCACAATCAAATTTAGATCATCTTCTACTCTTTTTCTTTCTGTAACTTCTACTTCCAATTCATTTAGGGCTTCATTTGCTGATAAAAATTGGTCACTGACTTCTTTGTATTTGTCTTTGAATTTCTTGACTTGCTCTTTCAGCTTTAAGATGCATTCATCATCTTGATGCAAGCTTTCTTTCAGATCCCTGACCTCTACTTTAGAAATTTCTAGATCCATAAGAGCTGCTTCTAGTTGGTTGTATCTCTCATAATTTCCATACCTTCTTGCTACCATGATCACACTATCCCAGATCTTCCTTAAGATGTTAAACTTTTTCAAAGGAACCTTGCTCTGATACCAATTGTTGATTGTCAGGAACACTAAGAGCGGGGGGTGAATCAGTGTTCTATAAACTTTTTCTTGCACTTTTAATTCTAACCATTTCAAAGGATAGTAATCAAATAGAAGCATAATATACAAATGAATAGCATCCACAAAAGCATGACACATAACACCAAGATTTTACGTGGAAAACCCAAAATGGGAAAAACCATGGAGAGGATTAGCTCTCATAAATATATTGTAATCTTTACAAAATGATGTTCAGGCTTGGTCACTCCATGGGCCTAGAACATGATGGCTTACTGCCATGAAGTACAACTAGATTTAGCAGGCTCACTGCCTCAACCCTAAACCTAGAAAGATTACAATGAGGGTTGTTAAACCCTATTGAAGGCTCACTACCTTGATGACAAAAGTTTGCTTCCAATCAGATCACACATGATAACTAAATATTACTTAAGCATCTTCCACTATGCCAAGGTGCAGTCATTTAGTAACTAAATTCTAAATCCCAAGTCTTCATCGCTGCTTCTCTTCTAATTTTGCTCTTCTGTTTGCATGCTCGCACCACACACACTTCTACTCACACACTTCCTCAACTGAAGATCATTGCTCTTATATATATCTGCATCATGATTTAATCCTTAATCAGGCGGGCATCCAAGAGGTGAAACGTGTACATAGAAAGATGTACCTTGTCACTCAATCCAATGCACTGTGTCGCTTGGACCCAAATCTTCTCCCAAATGTATATAGGTTGACTCTAATCATTCAATTACTTACATAGATCTTTCACACAATATCCTTTCTCCGCATCATGATTTATCTCACCAGTCGGCCTATTCCTCAAGAGCATGCTTAACAACTTCACCTGCTGGCTTACAACTTGTACTAAGGATCTCAAAACACCTTCCAAATCATATCAAGGGTTCTTTACGCATTCCTAATCTTACCCTTAGAACCACAAGGCATTATATCATCTTGCGGATAAATGCGGACCATCAGAACTTAGACTATGTCTCTGTCAAACACTATGCCGATACATAGCAGCTTGTAGCTAACCTTCTGGTGGACTTCAGATCTCCTAACTCTGGAATAAGATACTCCATATAAGTGTTTACAACACCTCAACACCATATCACAAAACACTTATCTGCGGAGGAATGTGGACCACTGCATTATGTCCTATTCACTATTCCTGTTATACCTTTGTTTACCTAGACTTAGACATTTCTCTAAGATGACTTCTGAAGGAAGTCAAGGCATAATTTCCAAGGCATAACACTGTCAAACAATTGAGAACATCATACCTGAACTACATTATCAGATCATCATCTGCGGAGGCATACTGTCCAGCTTACTGTCCTCTACTCTGCATACTTTCCAACTTAGCCATTTTCTATCAACCGGACCTGGAATCTAACATGTTCTTCCATAGATATCTCTTCCTGTCATGGTGATAGGATCTCTAAGCCTTTTTGCCATCAATGACAACATACAGATCCATACTGGAGCAGTGTCTCTTGCCAACAGACCTTTCATCACCAAATGCAGCTCTCGTGGTCTCCTCTACCCTCCTTCCTTAGAATTGTAGCTTGTGTGCTATCCTTCACTCTCCTTAGAAATTGAATGCTCCGTGTCCTTCACCACACCTAAAATAGGTTCCCCTTAAGGATTTATACCTTTTTCTCTCATATCCTCCTCTCCCTTATTGAGTATATCCCCTTTGCTCCATTCTAGCCTCTCTATGGTGAGTATCGTCTACCCTTTCATCTTTGCGGTAGCTTCATCATCCTCTCTACCTTTGTAGTAGCTTCTAAAGTTTCCTTCTTTGTTACCACAATTTCTCCTATAATATCTTTCTCTCTGCGATGGGGATCTCAACCTTATCTTTCATTACAATATTGGTTACCTCTCCCTTGACCCCTTGGCATTGCTTCCCTATCACTGCATCCCATTCTACTACTTTGATTCTTCTCTTCTCTGTCTCCCTAGCGATTCCACTTTTCCTCTTACTTTCAATTCAACTTATTCTCTATAGCGAGAGCCAACTAATAGTCCTCCTCAAATGTCTATATACTCCACATATCTGATGGGTTCCTTCAACCCATTGATGTACTTGGCCACTTTCTCTACCCCTCCCTCATGATGTCCTAACCTAATGGTCAACTAATAGCATTCCTCCATGTACTCCTTCATAGTCATATTCCCCTACCACAAATTGTGCATCTCCTTCAACAACTCCAACTGGTAGTTCACCGAGATGAACTTGGATTTCAAATTTTCTACCATCCAATCCCACTTTGCAATGCAAGGCTTCCCCTTCCTATTTTCTCTATCTAGACTTCCTTCCACCATATCATTGCATGACATTTTAGTTTGGTCTTAACAAATTTTACCATGTTTGGGTCTATAATGTCCTCATACTCAAAATGTTCCTTCAGATTGGTGATCCAATCAATCATCTCCTCATGGTCCAACTTCCCAAAATAGTTTAAGATATCCACTCTAGTCCTTTAACCAATGCCAATAATGGCCTTCAACATCCTTTCTTCCTTGTCCTCTTCACTTCTTCTTGCTTCCATAGGATCTACCTCCTACTCTTCATTACTTTCCTTGGCCCTAGGGTTTGGGTTCCTCCAATAGTCCTACTCTAAGGCATCCATTTGGTTTTGCATAGCCTTCAACATATCATACATCTCCTCCATTCTACCTACAACATTGATCATAGCTTGCCTTCTCCTCAGCGGCATCTTAGATCAAAAATCTATTCACACTCACCCCTTTGCAAACTTCCTCACAATTGGCACTCTATCTACAAACTTGTGGACTAACACAATCTAAAGCTTATTTAATCCCTACAAAACCAAATTTGGCACCTCACCACCATAATTGCTATCACTGCAACCTATGTTTTATCAAAGTCACATGCTCAAAATGTGACTAAATGCACTCACATCCTACCAAAAATACTCCCTTGATCCAACCTCGCTCTAATACAAAGTGATGTAGTCATGGCATGAAGATCTAGGAAGGATTGTCCAAGTGTGAAGCTCACAACAAAGATTTAGCCACAATTGCCACAACTCACAAGAATACACACATTGAATAGATAGCTTATTTGATTACCAATGTAATACTATCACAAAATTTTCCATAGTGGCCCCTCTTACATGCCAGGATACAATCATTTCATTACATTAAAATTATCCAAGATTACACAAATGGATAGTTATCAGTAGGGCTTCCTACATGAAAAACATTACACTAAACTATGAAACATAATGATTTCCAACGTAATGCAACCTTAGAGTTAAACACAGACTTGCCACAAGTGTGACATGACCTAACAGAAGTATTCTCAACATCACCTTCCAGACTAATTACAAGCAGACATAATGATCTCCAACATAGTGCAACCTTAGAGTTAAACACAGACTTGTCGCAAGTGTGACATGAACTAATAGAAGTGTTCTCAACACCGCCTTCCTACATGCCACCTTGGACACCTTCAGATTGTATCACTCAAATCTCACTCCCTCATTATTGAACTTACCTTCTACACCTCTACTATCTCCTAGTTTTCTTTGCTTGCTTTCCACTAATTCAAAACTTCTTATTTATATCATTCCCCAGCTCTTCACATGATCTTTCTTGGCCATAAGTTGTCGCAAAGCCCAAAACCATATGAAACATGTCACCAACTAAATATAACAAAATTTATAAATTATATTGATCCAATGGTGGTTAATCTCCATGTAGCACACCAAGGACCTTCACAATGACTACTAGACACACCACAAATATTCTCCTTTGGCACAAACCCAAAATAAACTCTTTGCAAATAGAAACAACTCTAACAACTCACGTTGTCAAATCACAATAACTCTGCAAGCCAAATATCCAACCTCCACTTATCTAATTAACCTCAAAATTTAACTACAGATACAAGAACAATATATAAAACCTATACCTCAATCGTAGAATCCAACTCCATCACGTGGTAAAATGTACCACCATTTACTACCATAGAATACTAACCACAAACATACATCCACACACAATTATCACATTAGACTATATTTTTTCTTTCCTTAGACATGCCACCATATTCTCAAGGTCCCCTGGGATGCACCCATCACTATGACAAGTATTCACTTTATATAATGCTTGCAATAGCTCTTTTGGTGTTGTTGTTGCAAGATGAGGCGTGAATGGGTATGCCTACTTGTGTTATCAGCAGATAAATTGTGATAATTCATGTATGGATTTCAAGTGTTTGATAAAGTGTTTTTAGGTGATAAAAGGATTATTCTTATTGATCTTCAATATTTAGATAAATTTGTAGAAAAATTTCTCACCATTAATTTCCTTTCTAATCTAACATTTTTAATTTCTTTCTAGGAAGTAATAAGCACGTGTGATTTAAAATGTTCGTCCATTCTGGAATTTCTTTTGTACCATTGGATTATTTGTTAATCAAATAGCTAGGTGAACATTATAAATCGCACATGTTTATTACTTTCCATAAAGAAATTAGATTTGTCTCGTTAGAGAGGAAATTGATGGTGTAGATTCATGCATAGCTTGGAGTAGGGAATTGCGCCAACCAACTATGCAAATATTGATGGACCCATAATTTAGATAACATTTGATTTTATGGTTAATCTAAGTTAATAATTTCTTTTTCCATAGGAAGAATTTGCCATATTAGCAAATAATTCCCCAAGGATTTTTTAATTTAGCAATATATATAAATTTACTAAGAATTTTTTCCTCAAATAAAAGTAGAATTTTCCATAAAAATTAATGCACTCAATCAAGATTCACCTAGATTTTATAAAATAAATTAGAGACCTTTTCTTAAAGTTATCACTGTTCTAGATTTCCAATTCAAGAATATCTACTAAAGCAATACTTAAGCAATACTTGTCACTCATCACTTTCATTCTTCCTAGTATTAAGTATCATCAATTGAAATAGACCTATGACATGAAAACGAAGCATCAAATTCCTTTTATAGGGGTCACATAATCAGCTTTAATATAAGTTAGCATGCTCTATACAAGTTAGATTTAGCACAAGTTATATCTGAGACCACATGCAAGATTCATTAAAGAAGATCAAATTTAAATTCTACAAGGTGTGTTTTGATCAGATATGTGATGCTCCAGAGTCAAAAATCCAGAAGATGAGACAAGGAGACCACTCTAAAATTCTCTCAAAATTTATGATCATCGGGTTTGAGCCCGTCTTCATTTACTAAAGAAAACTGTCAAACTAAATCGCTCGCAAGTCATTAAAACAATGTCAAATAGATGGCTGAAAGTGATAGTCTAGGATCTCATGGCTCGAAGCAAAATACACAACTTTTAACTACTTCAGTTCAATCTAGTCTCGAAATGTGCACATAGTCTCAAGATGCGACTTATATTAAAGCATGGATGAAAGAGTTTTTACAGCTACTAGACTTGAACTTCACAGTCAATTGAGATTGATCAGACCTTGATCAATACGGGCTTCGAATTTTTCAGGTACGTAATAAGAAAGGCCGGGGAGTGACTACAAATACTATGGATAGGACTAACTACAATCAATCATATCATCCCGAGGATTAGGAGAATAATTTGTATGGACTCTAGATGGATAGTGACGACTTGACTATCCATCTATTGTACATGTGATACAACTAGTCATCACAAGTATTCCGATCAGGTTCATGTCAGTTGTATTACATATATATAACTCAAGTAAAGGTAGGGGCCTTGCCCTTACCCTAAAACAAAACTTTGGGATGCCCAAGTCATTAACTCGACTAAGGCGTTGCACATAGACAACCTCAAATTGCCCACAATAGAAGAGTAGCTTGCAAGAGGTGGGTAGAAGTCCATAGTATTCATAGTAGCCCTACTCTAGATAGTTTGACAAGTGGTTGGGACCTGGGCTAAGCCTTGGCTAAACTTTGGGAATCATGATGCCATATTTCTTTTCAAATCCTTCTAGCCATTATCTTACAATAATTCTTGCTAGGAAGAACACCAATGTTGTGGTGATTCAGTAATGAGCTACTCTATAGCGCATCCTTGGACAATACTCAAGGCTCTAGACTAGATAGTGGGAGCACACTTCCATTTTTTATGAGCCCAAACAATAGATTCAATAAGTTCTTGCTTATAGTCAAGTTTTAAATTTCATTTTGAATATGCTCCCACCTAATGCATTCAAAGTGTGCCCACCTAAATTAAATCACCATTACAAGTGTAGTCCAACGTTGACATTATGAGTTCAGGGGCAAACTGCAAATTGTATTAAATCAATATTCCACAATTACTTGCAAATATGCTAAATTTGTCTACACTAGCTATTTTACACTATTGGAGTCTAATATTTGACCCTCACAACCCATTAGATCCTACAAAACAATGATAATCCTTCTACAAGAGATTTCAGTATAGCCAAAATATGCAATAATATTCATACAATATGTGTGTTCCGAAAAGAGCTTACAATTTACATATGAACCCCCAATTATATAGAGAAGGGGTGAGATGAGAAGGTAGTTAAGGAGACTAACCACCTTGCATGCACATAGGACAAGAGTGATAAAGGTGTCATGTGTACATGAGTTAGGTGTCACCAACAAGGTGAACATGTGTCTCATCCATATGAGGTGAGACAAAAAGGTAAAAAAACCAAAGTTGGACTTAACTAGTGTGAATAGGACTCTCGTAGATAGGCTAAAAGCTAACTAGTTGTATAATGTCCTTATTTACACTAGCATACACCAGGCTCAACAAGAATGATTTTGAATCTTGTTTGAGTTTTCAAGTTTTCTTCCCCTATAGGTTCAAATAGAGATCAAATTTTCTCTTGATTTGTAATCTATATCAAAATCATATGCAACTATGGATATCATGTCTCTCAAATAGAGCCTTCTCTCAATCTCTTGTTAAGGATTATCTCCTTCATTTTAACATTTTCTTTTGTGTTCTCTTGTAAAGGAGGATATAAGATAGTACCTTTGCATGAAGTCATTGGATAATGGTATGAAGGTAGGAAGAACATGGGTTTAAGAAAGAAATATGTGAGGATAGTAAAGATGAACTTGGGCTCTCTTATAATTTCTATGTTAAATTTAATTGACAGTAGATGGAAGGTTTTCAATTAAAAAATGTATGTAAGTGGATATGTGATAATCTCCCTTCTTGTCTCAAATCATATTGTGACTCTTCCAAAATTAATTCAATAAGAATTAATATATACCATACTTGTGCGTATATGATGTGTGAAGGTTATAAGTTCAAATTGCAATAAGAATTTTTTACTACTTTTTAATTGTAAAGTGTGTTGGTTAAGCACAATTAATTTTTAGGGCATAAAGTATGAGCCAATATTTTTAACATATTAAATGGTTTCAAATTTTAATTAATAGTGATAAAGTTATACTCCAAATAAGGGGACATATTAATTGTTATGTATTTCCATTATTTTTCCTAAATTATCACTTGGATTAGTAGCATGTCCTTGTGAAGAAATAAGTCCCCCTTAATCCTAATTTTTATTTCCAATAGACACAATAACTTCACAAAACATAAGTGACAATCTTTCATTTGAGTATGGTACTCCATCTAAAATTACTTTTCATTAATTTTGAAGATTTAAGAGTAGGATGCTATTAGACCAACAAATGCCTTTGGTTGGTTGAGAAGATTGTCTATTGTAAACAAGGCCAACAATTTTAGACCGTTTCTTACCCCAATAGATTCCAAGTTCCTTGAATATTATATCCTATCTTTTTTAACAACTCCAAACCAATTCTTGTGGTGTATTTTTTGAAACTATTATATGAATATAATGGATAATAAAAGTGTTAAAATCAAAAGGGATTACTATCTTCTCATCTATTTTTATTTTAGAATATGTTGTTGCAGTCTTCTTTTCCTATAACTCTTTGAATTGTATATGCTTATCGGTTAACAATTTACCTTTTAGTAACAAAATCCTTTATGGATTGTCTATAATATTGTGTGTTTCCTATTTTCAAAGTAATCCTACAGTAAAATAGCTTCTTATTTAAGAAATATTCATCTGCACTTTTATAAATTGATCCACGGTGGGATTGAGGTTCTTCTATAATCATTAGTTATCACTCTTAGTGGTTGATTTTCTTTTAGTAGTAACTTGTGCTTATTTTAGGATGTGGAAGGTAGATCTTAATCTTGGTATTGATGAAAGAGTATTATGTGTAGTTGATGTTGATTAACGAGTATTTTCCTATAACCAACCACCTCTACGATTATGTAACACTAATAATCCAATGTAAAATACAATTTTTAGATTGATAAACATTATTCCATTCCTACATAAATTTCTTTCCAAAAAGAATAACACACACTTCTAGAGTTGTTATGTGGCAAATAACTATGTCTCAAAATAGCCAAATGTTATATGGGAAGCAATCATTGTCATATCTCTACTCTAGAATATGACTTACCCATAAAATTATATACTATTGAGGGCGAAATGTTAGAATGTTTAACCTTTTGACAACATAATTTTGTCAAGAATGGCATGTGAGATAAAGTAAATTCACATCAACAAAAGAGAATTTTCAAGGGCTTGAGAAAACCATTAGTCTAAACTCTATGCATCATTCTCTTCATTTGCCTCACCATTACATTTGATTTTTCTAACTTACCATCGCCAACCAACAAATATGAAACCACAGTGAGTATAACCTTGTAAAAGACTGGGGCCATCAATATAATTCAAGTAGAAGTGTTATTCCTTCCTTTTTGGAAATGGAGCTTACCTAAAAAGTTTGGGTGCACTTTTAATTGATTGGGCGGGGGTCAATTCAAAAAAAAAATTAAAACTTTAACCATGGCAAGTGGTAATGGGTTTAACATTAGTGTACTAGATGCCTTAATAGCAAGTGCTAGAGCTTTCAATGGAACTATTGACAATATGGATAGCAAGGAGGTAAAATAGTGTTGACAACAAAATTCCTCTATTCTTTAACTTGGCAAATGCAAATAGTGTGACTGCCTTGTGATAAATAGTCATGTTGTTTTATATTACTATCACACTTTATGGGCATCCACCAAACTTCCGCACTTGACATCGATATGAAGATGATTGTAATGGTTAATAGGAAATGGACGGGTTATACAGGCCCCACCTAAGAAAGTCAAAGTTTAGAGTGTGTGAGATAAGCTTAGCCTATGCGAACTAGTATTGATTTTAATTGAGATCATTGTGAGAGTACACTCTATGGAAAGTAGTAAACTTGTGATTTATTAAATGACATGATAAAGAATGGAATTAAGTATGATGAACATGAAAAGCATCAAACCATTGTATTTAAATCAACTAAAGTTTTTCTAAATATATGCATTCAGAAGATATCATCGTGTAAATTCTTGTAGTATGAAGAAAAAGGAAAGATCTAGCCTATAATATTGCATCCCCATAACCACTAAATATAGTAATAATAGGCTTCCTAATAATGTGTTAATTATAGGAAGTATGAACTAATCTATTAAGACATAATGAAAAATTATAAACACAAATAGAGGTACCATGAGTTGAATTAGAAATATCACCATCATCACGAGACATAACAACAACATTGGAAGAAAAAGGAAAATAGTTTTCATCTTTTGATTAGTTATCTTTAGGTTCCTCATTAGATGCATCATGCTATGAAGGAGAGGTATTCAAAGGTAAATCACTATCACATGCCATTGAAAGAGTGCAATCATCATGAATAAAACGGGTAAGTATAGTGAAGGCATATAAAATCAATGGAAAAGTGATAACTCCTTGCATGAAAGATGGAAAGTTGGCTACACATTGGAACAATGGGTCCATAGAACACATGAAAACTTCCTTTTGGTAAACAAACATCAAGAAATCAAGTATTAATATGTTATTTAATAAATTGTGAATACACATCAACATCCTTGAGCAAGAATGCACATTGAAAATGGAAAAAATGTGCATGTCAATATATAATGAAGGAAATAATATCAATAAGGGGTTTATGTATTGTTACAAGAATGATGACCTAGAGAAAAGACCTAAATGAAGTTAAAAATTAAGGTTTGACCAAAATGTAGAGAAATAATGCTATATCCTAAAACCTCATATATGTAATATATTCCACACTATGATTTAGATCTAATCAAATTATAGACAATAAGAAAATTGATTTGATTCACATGAGTTGAGAATGAAAAAGCTAGAGAATGGTAAGAAGTGTTTTGTTATTTTAAATGTGATGTCAATTTTTATCTTTGATTTTGACCTACTAATATGCTATGATAAACGATCAACATCTATAATTTGATGATGGAATAGTAGTCAAACAGAAGAAGTGGCATGATACAAAATGCTTTGATAATGCATGCACTATGTTGTGCCATGTGGTGTGATTCTAAACATAGTTACCTCATGTAATCTAGTCCTAATTGCATGAACCAATCCTTTGTTGATATAGAGTTTCTTAATTTTTTCATCTTCATTTGTGGGTTTGATTAGAGCTTTGGATTTTTGTGAGTATTGGCAATATATTACTTGGCCTTCCATCATCCTTGGGTATGCCAAGAAGCTTGTATTTTTATCTCTCTAGTAAACAAGAGATATAACATAAATAATTGCATTCATCTGAAGGAGCCTTATTATAATTTGAAGCTCATACCCATAACCATGGATGTGGTATTTTGTATAATCATTTTTATGATCATATAACAATCAAGTCTAGATAGGGAGCTTCATAGGGAACCTTTGATTGGAAGTTTTTATTATTGATTCCTAGTATGGGGACTTTATCACATTCTTTAGAATAATCATCGAAATGAAATACACTTCTATTTTACATTTCAATATTATATGAATGTGTAAGAACTACAAGGTGTATCAAACTTTATTCAAGTTTGTGTGATGTTTAGGATGATTATGTGTAGTAATAGTATTTTGCCTAGTGATGAGGTTCAAGTTCTTGTTAGAATTACTATAAACTTGGTCCTAAACTTAGGGGTTTCTGGTATCCCAAAAACTATGATAATTGAATATTCTTGTTTTCTAGTAGGACTTAACTGGTCATTTGGCTTATGAAGTAGTAATGATGAACCATTAAAATTATAAACATTGCTCTTGTGTAGACACCTAGACTTATGAGACTAGTAAATTGTAGGCTAAAAAAATGTATTTTGAGTTAACATTATCATTTAGAACATTGAATTGGTCTTGGTTAACATGTAAAGGTTGTCCTAACTAAGTAATTAGTTGAATGGGAATATAACAGTTTAAATTACTAAATTTTGCAATGTTACTTGAAAACATGTTTGAATAACATAAATGTCTAGATTACATGCTTGATGTGGTACTTAAACTAGTGTAACTACATTTTGGTTTAGACTTTTAAATAGTTTTTGATGAATTCATAAAAGAAAGTATAGTATGACATATTTGATGTGTAGTCAAATTTTCCTTTGGGTGCATTGATGTATGTGTCATGATATTATTTTATTGGATGTTCTTTTAACTATTATAGAAATAGTCAATTTTATAGTTATAAATTCAATAACTAAAACAAATCATAGTATTTGGTATACATGATGCCTTTGGTTCACATTTACGAGTCAAGTGATTGCGATTGAACTACTGCATCTAATTCCTAGCATAGCTGTAACAATGATGTCTAGGACTTTGCCCCTATAAATCATTGGGGAGGGATAAGGACATTTTTATTTACTTTTTACTTTTTTCTAAGATTTGAGTGAAGTGACAAATCATACTCAAACTAGTCCTCTATTTTTCTAATTTTAGTTTATTTGAATTATTTCATGCTAAAAATTTTGAATTCACAATAGAATGAAACTTGGTAATCATAAAACTATCTAAACCAAGTCTTGGGAGAGAACCAAGGATTCTTTGGATGCCGTTACTCTATCCAAGTGGGTAGTAGTTGATGAGAAACTATCTAAGGAAATATAATGCAGAGAAATAAAGACAAAGATGTACTTTCAACAACATACACAAGATTCTACTGACCTTTCAATAGGTTTCACCAATTATACCCTCTTTTGGCAAGCTTTTCCTTCTAGGCCTAAAACTTGCATTTGAGCAAATAAGCACTTCACATAACAAAACCACTTGAAATGGTGATACTTTATGGCTTCTCAAGCCTTCAACCAGTCCTAAGGGTCTTAAAAAACCTTAACCTTCCAGGGGTAAACTCAACAAAACAACATTTTTGAACAAACCTTCATTAAACTAGGGTTTCTTGACAATTTGACAAGGTTTTCAAGTACATAGTCTTTAATATCTCATGAAAACCAACACTTTTGGAGCCCAAACATGGTGGACAGTTAGAAAACACCTAGACAGAGTTTCGCTAAAAATTTCAAGATTTTTCACTGTGGGAATCAAAAGTTATGAAGTTTTTTGTAAACTTGAAAGCCCTAGTTTCTGAACAGAGCAACGAGCATTGTTTTTGCCATAACTTGAGAAAAACTCAATGAAATCACTTCAAACCACCTGCATTTGAACCTTAGTACATTCCATTATTATTCCATGCAATCATAGACCTGAAACTATGTTGTACAAGTCCGTACCAATCTATTCTTTGTTGTTTTTCAGAAAAACTGTCAAAGTTGTTAGCACTATTTTCATCATAACTTGCTTATTTTAACATGAAATTAAACCAAATAAAATGCATTAGAATTTAAAAATAGAGCTTTACACTTCCATCTACTTTCAGACCATGTAATAGGCTATACAAATCCATACGAATCTATTTTCTTGTTGTTTCATAGGAAAAACTGTCATAAAATTGACAAAAACAGGGTATTCTTCATAAAATCTTGCCACTCAACTTCCTGGAGCATATTTTTCCTTCATTCCACATCAAAATAAATTTTTAAAACAGTTACAAGTAGAGCATATATCTTTTTCCATCAAAATCCCCAATAGCTATGTCATTAAACTAGACATAAATTTATGCTCTCTTTTTTGCAACTTTTAACCATGAACTAAGAAACAAAACAACAAAAAGATCTTACATGATTCCCATGGTCCTTTAAGACCTTATTAGACTTGGGAAAGCCAAAAAGAAGAGTGGAGAACAATCCCCAACCTTGTAGCAAGCCAAAATCCTCCTAGAAATTCAAATTTACATTTTGGCAAGAAACCAAAAAGTGTGAATTCTAGCCTATTCAACCTATCAAAACCATTGGATTAGTATCCCAATGGACCTCCTAAGACCTTCACAAACTTAACAAAGACTCCTAACATCAAAATGAGCATAAAAACTATACATGAAAGTGATGCTCCTACATGAGTGTATTTTTCCTTCATTCCACATCAAAAGAACTTTTGAAAATAGTTACAAGTTGAGCATATATCTTTTTCCATCAAAAATGCTAATAGCTATGCCATTAAACTAGACATTTATGCTCTCTTTTTGCAACTTTTAACCATGAACTAAGAAAAAAAAAAAAAAAAGACCTTACATGATTCCCATAGTCCTTTAAGACCTTATTAGACTCTAGAAAGCCAAAAACAAAGAGTGGAGAACAATCCCCAACCTTGTAGCAAGCCAAAATCCTCCTAGAAATTCAAATTTATATTTTGGCGGGAAACCAAAAAAATTGAATTCTAGCCTATTCAACCTATCAAAACCATTAGATTAGGATCCCAATGGACCTCCTAAGACCTTCACAAACTTAACAAAGACTCCTAACATCAAAATGAGCATAAAAACTATACATGAAAGTGATGCTCCTGCATTAAAATACGGCCCTATAAAGGGTTGCATACCTACTACAACTAATTAACCTATAAAATAACTAGAATTACATATGTTATAGCTTGATCCCATGCATATGGGTATGTAGGCAATTTGGACAAATGTAGGAGGTTCCCAGACTCAAGTTTTCATGTGCATTGTTTTGAATTAGAAAACCGGGAAGGGCCTGAACCCATTATAGAAAAGCCATAAAGGCAAACGAAACAAGTTTCACGAGGAGTAAAACATAACCAAGAAACCAGACAAAATAGTAAAAAATAGACACAGAACCAGTAGAACCAACAGCTGCCAGAAAGGCCAACCACAGACTAGTAATGAAAAATTGCTACTTAGACAAATTTTTCAGGCCACTTATGGCCTACCATTCCCTGTTCAAAAATTTCAGCTTGTCTTCAAAGGTGCTTTCCTACATCTTCTTGTCTTGATCAACCTAAGGATCTTTGATGATCTCTTTGCCTTTGCTATTTTTTCTTTTAGCCCTTGTCCCATTGGTCGGACCTGCAACAACCTACATCAAATTGTTATCATAAGTAGCCCCAGCTTGAGCTTCTCTAGCAGCCTTACGTTTTTCCATTTTTTCTTGAAACGCATAAAGTGTTGTAGCAGAATTCTTTACCATATCCTTGCTAAAGGGTACTATCTCCTCCATATTCTTCTTTATTTTTTCCTAGTTAGCCTTTATCTTGTTAATTTCCTCCTCCATACTTTCCCATTTCTCAAACATCTTTGCAAGGTTCTCGACTTCTTGCCAAAGCTTATCCTCATTCTCCCTCATCCATTCAGAAGTCTCAAGTTGTGTAATTACCTCAAGATGCTGGATTTTACATTTCACATGGTGCATTTGTGCTAATTTCCACTTGAGGACTTGGTTTTGTAGGTCCATTGCTTGGTATAAAGTAGCCACTTTATCCACCATCTGCTGACAAGACTTGCATTCATTCTTCTTTGTGCTAGGATTAGTGGCTGAGGGGCTGCTGGGGGTGAACTGAACTTTCCCAGAATCCATATCCCTATTTTTAGTGCTATGTATCCCAATCGTATTTAATAATTTAATTTTTCCCTTCACCTGGGGCAACTCATCTACATCAGGGGAAACATCCCTATTAATTCCTTTTCCTTTATCCTTCCCACCTAGGATAGGGGAAGTATACTTCATAGGGGGAAAGTCTTTATCCTTCCTTTTACCCTTAGTCTGGGGCATCTCCTCTAACACAGGGGAATCATCCCTGAAAATACCTTTACCTTTGTCCTTTCCTCCCATGGTAGCGGGATCCTCATGTAACTTATGGTTGCTTTTGTTGGGCGTAATGGCAGTATTCTTCTCAAGGATAGACCCAATGGGATTAGACACCTTGTTTTTCTTCTTATTAGTCTGGGCCTAGGGAGTAGTACATTTAGGAGCCTTAACAAAGGTGGTCTCAACCTCTCTATCCAGGGTTTTAGCAGAGGTAGTAGGGTTAACAGCTTGGGTTTTCTTACTCCCTGTTTCATCGAGTAACTTCTCAACTAGTGAAGGATTGTATATTCTACGATTAAAAGCCAGGGTTGGGGTTAAAGACAACTCAAATTTATATATTGCATAGATTAAACCCTAGTGGAGAGGGAGGGGATTCTCCCTAATCAGGACCTTTTGGACAGAGTCCTCAAGGGAGGTAAACAACTAGTAGGGAAATTTGATTTGAATATTATCCCTAAAATGATTAAGCAAAGGGAACAAGTAAGCATTAAATCTTTTGTTCATCTACCATCAAGGGTGACATACCTCCTAATCACCTTTGCAACCCTTTTCCAAACTCCAGGAAAGTCATCGTGATAGCACCTGTTATGCAATCTATTTACTTTATCCCCCTCATGCTGAAACCTTCTCATATCTTCCTAGTAATTTCCTTTAATCTTCTTAGGGAGATGAGTTCCCTCCATTTTCAACCCAATTACCTCAGCTATTAACTCTTCGGCCACTCTGAAAGAAATACTTCTCACATACACTACGCCAGCCTTCCACGAGGTGGCAAACTCTCTAGAAAGGAGCATATCATAACCATTCATAGCCTTAATTAAAGGGGTGAAATTACCTCTTTCCAAGATATCCCAGAGCTCAACATCATTCTCAATGTTGTCATGGTCGCTAGGCTTTGTTTAAAGAGGGTCACCTCCCATGGTGAACAACTCTGCAACAACAGCTTCAATCTTCGCTATGTATCTAGTCTCAATTATAAAGAATAACCAAATGCTATGAGAAAGATAAGCTCGAAGGTTGGGACTTAACTTGACAATATTATTTCTAGTCCTTCAATAAGCTTCCCTCGTGTGAGAGGTCCTTTCCTTCTTAGAGGCACTCACACCTTAAGTGGATTTGTTTTCTTCATTGTTGATTATGGCTTTGATAATGTCAGGGATGATCTCCCCTTCTTTCCAACATATTATGTCTTCAACTCGAGTCCCTAAGTTTGCTAGGGCTTCAGCAAGCCCGTTCCCCTCTCTATAGCTATGACAAATGTCTACCTTCTCCAAGGTTGTCAACCTATTTTTGCTTATTTCGATTAGGTCTTTAAAAAATAGCAAGGTTTTTCTTTAGATTGGAGCATGTTGAGAATATTTTTGGAGTCACCTTCCACCACAATTTTCTTTATACCTTTGTTTATTGTCATTTTTATGCCTTGAAAAGCTACATTAGTTCTAGCATAATTACATGTCTAGACCCCCAAATTCTCAACGTAAGCTCCCAATACTTGACCATTGTTGTCTCTTAAGAGACCACCCCTACCCGCCTAACTAGGATTACCTTTAGAAGCTCTATCAAAATTAAGTTTGAACCAACCTGGGTTAGGGGGACCATTTTCATGTGCAAATTGTGTTAGAACACTGATATACTGAGAAGGGGGGTGAATCAATATATGCCAAAACTTAATCCAAATCGATCAACCAAAACTTTTACTGCCCTAAACAGATGATAAAGCAAATTAAGCAATTCAAAACACAACACATAAGCACACAACCATAACACCAAATTTATAAGGAAACCCAAGAAGGGGAAAACCACGGTGAGCAAACTGCTTGGATCTATTGTCCAAATCCAGCCTCACAAATAATATAAACAGATTTACAATAGGTTTTATGGGCTACAACCCAAAGGAAGCTACAAGTCCCTGAAATGTACAATGCTACAACACTTACAGAAAGAAACTACAACCTCAATACAACATAACTAATGACTTTTGTTAAACAATCACCTCTGCAACATCAACATCTCCCACACTAACATGAAACTCCAGCACCTCTCCTCACACAAACACTTCTACCTTCAACACACTACCAAACACACAAAACCTCACATCCACACTTGTACAACCAACCTCATACACTCTCACACACTCTTACACACTCTTACTTTTCACACCAAACAAGATCTTTTATTTATATCCTCCGCAATCTTTAAAAACTTTCTCCTTCGTCGGCCAAGATGAAACATGTAAACATAAGACATGCAATGGCCACACAAAGTCAACTCCCAAAATATGTAGAACCTTAAAGTAGTTCAAGACAAGTGATAAGCAAGACCTATTCTTCCTTAGCATAATCTTCCACACCGGCGCACACTTCCAAACATCAGGCACAATCATCTTCAGCCCAACAACACTTATCCTTCCACATTATAGCTCCGAACCCAAAAAGATATCAGAGAGACCAATTAGTGGATCACTTCACAAGAAATATATGACTTCTAAACACATACTCAGATATTCCTTTCTCTGAATTAATGATCTTCTTTCTAGCACAAACAAATAGATACTTAACCTGGCATCACTTGCAAACCTGAAACAAATAGTCTTGAGATAGAACAGTGGAAAACAAACTTGCGGTACACTTCAGCACCTGAAACCTAAAAATAACAAACATATAGACCATCTGAACACATCCTCCAAATAGCAATGCCACATAATGTAATGTGGTGAAATACAGTGGCTTCTGCATTCTCCTTCTGGTAACCCTAATCAGCAACATGATTTGTCTTTACTCTGTTGATTCCAGAGAACCTCTATGGTAAATCAAAACATCTAAAACTTGAATATATCATTCCTAATATAAATATTCTTATCCTTCAAACTACAAGACTTCATCTTCAAAAGCGGAGAAATACGGAACACTCTGACACTTTCTGACTACAACCACACAAAATCATTGTCTTCACTCTGCAAGCTCTAGAATCTTTTGTGGTAACTTCCAAGCTCTAAAATTAGGATCATACATACTTCAAACTTGTCTCTGACTAACTTCCAAACTACAAGGCCACAACTTCAAATGCGGAGGAATGCGGAGGAATGTGGAGCATTCTCCCGAGCTTCTTCAATGTAGCTTCTAGTGCCTTGGACTTTCTAAACCTTTATTTCAAAACTAAAATAATGCTCTTCATCAGGAAATAATGAATACAATATTCACCACACCAGAGACATCATTCCTAACATCATACATGACTCTTTTCAACAAAACAAGAATCTTCAAGTTAGCACATCCTTTGTCTATGAACTTCAGAAGATAGGGTACAACTATGTACAGATAGTACATGACTTCCATCACCTTACCCTTCACTTCACAACTTCTCTGATCAACACTCCTTTGTCTACTACTTTGAGTTGCCCATTTGATCACTTATTATTGATCACCACTCTGCACCAAACTCCCTTGACATATCTATTCTCTGGCATCTCTATTCTCTGACATCTCTATCGACATCACTGATCAACACTCCACACCACTATTAACATCAATGACAACACATATGCAATAATCTCCCCCTTTGGCATTGATGGAAACACTTGACCTGTATGCAAAATTCTCCCCCTTTGACATCAAGGACAAAGGGCTAGTGGTCTTCTTCTAAATTTGCAAAAATAATCTCCCCATGTCTTCAGCAACCTTGTTAGTCTCTTTCTACTTGCTCCCCTTGAGAGGTAGCCTCCATCAATCCAAGGTACAGATGCACAATCTATGCATCTATTTAGAAGGAGGGGCAGTCACCCCTAACTTTTGTCTAAGATACTCAAATGTGTCCTTAGAAAGTGCCTTTGTAAAGATGTCTACAACTTGATCCTTTTTAGGCACATATTCTAATCTAACCTTTTTATTTGCAACCTTCTCTCTCAAAAAGTGATATTTGATAGATATGTGCTTGGTTCTAGAATGCATCACTAGATTATTTGAAATATTGATGGTACTTGTATTGTCAAAAAGAATAGGAATGGGTTCATCATATATTACCTTAATATCCTTCAAAGTTTGCTTCATCCACAGCACTTGAGTGCAGCAAGATGTTGTAGCTATATATTATGCTTTTGTTGTTGATAAGGACATTGATTCCTACTTCTTACTAAACCAAGAGACCAATCTGTCTCCCAAAAAGAAAGCTCCTCCATTGGTACTTCTTCTGTCATCAACACTACCAACCCAATCTACATTAGTATAAGCACTCAATGAAAAATCATCACCTTTTTGATACCACAATCCATACTCTAGAGTGCTCTTCAAATATCTGAAGATTCTCTTGACTTCCTTCACATGTGTTTCTTTAGGATCATCTTGAAACCTTGCAACCAAGCGTACAGCTTGCAAATGTTAGACCTTGATGTTGTTACGTATAGTAGTCCCCCAATCATAGACCTATACAGAGTCTAATCAACTTGAGGTGATTCATCATCTTTACTCAAATGACAACCTATTACCATAGGATTACTCATTGGTTTGTAGTCTTCCATGCCAAATTTCTTCAACATCTCCTTGACATACTTTGCTTGAGAGATAAAGATGCCATCATCTGATTGAGCAATTTACAGTCCAAGAAAAAATGATAACTCACCTATCATAGACATTTCAAATTATTTTTGCATCTCTTCAGCAAACTTCTTACACATTTCATCATTGCCATCAAAAATTATATCATCAACATACACAACAATAATTAGAATTTGTTCATGCTCAATCTTGATGTAAATATTACTATCTGCGGTACCTTTCTTGAAGCCTTGCTGGTGTAAGTATTTGTCTAATCTTGCATACCAATCCCTAGGGGCTTTTTTGAGACCATACAAAGCCTTCTTAATTCTGGATACCATGTTTGGGTCTTCTGATAAATGAATCCATCTAGTTGTTCTATGTAGACTTCTAAATCACCATTCAGGAAAGCATATTTGACATCCATGTGATATATCTTGAAACTGTTATGCACTGCAAAAGCAAGAAATAATATGATTGCTTCCATTCTTGCCACCAAAGCAAATATCTCTTCATAGTCAATACCTTCAACTTGTGAATAACCCTTGCATACCAACCTTGCTTTGTTCCTAACCACTTCTCCATCTTCATTCAATTTATTTCTACATACCCATTTAGTACCTATCACATTTTTATCTATGGGTCTCAGCACCAACTCCCAAGTCTGATTTTTATCTATCTGATTTAGTTCTTCTTCCAGAGCTTATATCCATCCTTCATCCTTGCTAGCCTCGGCAACAGTTTTAGGTTCTACTCTTGACAGTAAAGAAAATTTTACCTATTCATTTGTTCTTGCAAATCTTCTTCTTGTATGAACTCCTTCATTCTTGTCTCCAATGATATGATGAATGATTCCTCTGAACATACTTGGCAGGAGTCCTGGTAGTCTTCTCTTGAGTTTCTTCCTTTTCTTCAACTTCTTCTTCTGTGCAGGCAGGTTCATCTGACCAGTAGTCTTCTTTCTCATCTGTGATTTGATGTGACTCTTCATCAACCCTAACATTTGCACTCTCAACTATCTTCCTCAATCTTTTTTTGTAACACTTGTAAGCTTTGTTGGTAGTTGAGTATCCAAGGAAAAGTCCTTCATCAACTCTTGAGTCAAACTTTCCTAGATCTTCTTCATCTCTTTTGATGTAGCATTTGCTTCCAAAAACTCTAAAATACTTAACTGATGCTAGTCTTCCATTCCCTAGCTCATAGGGTGTCTTGGTGTTGTGCCTTCTTAGTTGTCCTCTATTAAGAATGTAGATTGTGTTGTGAATTGCTTCTTTCCAATATACATTAGGCAACTTAGCTTCACTTAACATGGTCCTTCCCATCTCTTGAACAGTTCTATTCTTCCTCTTTGTAACACCATTTTGCTAAGGGATTCTAGCAACAAAATAGTGCCTCTTTATTCAATGTTCTTCACAAAATTCTTCAAACTCATTTGATGTAAATTCTCCACCTCTATTAGACCTTAAACACTTGATTCTAGAATTCATTTCATTTTCAACCATGGACTTGAAAATCTTAAACTTACTAAAAGCTTATGATTTTTCTTTCAAGAATGTAACCCAAGTCATTTTAGAGAAATCATCAATTAGCAACATAAAATAGCTCTCACCTTATAGACTTTTTACCATAGTAGTTCCAAACAAGTCAATATGAATCAGTTCCAATGGCCTTGTAGTAGAATACTCCATGGAATTGAAAAGTATACTTGTCTGCTTCCCAATCTGGCATTCCTTGCATAAGGTGCTTGTAGGCTTGATGATCATTGGCATGTCTCTTACAACTTGCATGGATCTGATCTTCACAAGATTGTCAAAGTTGATGTGCCCCATCCTTTTGTGCCATAGCCAACATTCATTTATTTTTCTTAGAAGACAAGTCCTTTCATTAACTCCCTTTAGATTATACAAGTTGCCTTCTGTCCTAAACCCTTCTGCCACCAGTTTTCTAGACTTTGCTCTTCTAATTTCACACCCTTGATCATGAAATGTGATTGTGTCCTTTACTACACATTTGACTTACACTAAGAAGATTATGCTTCATGCCTTCTACATAAAGAA
Source organism: Cunninghamia lanceolata (assembly GCA_027924645.1). Classification (NCBI taxonomy): domain Eukaryota; kingdom Viridiplantae; phylum Streptophyta; class Pinopsida; order Cupressales; family Cupressaceae; genus Cunninghamia; species Cunninghamia lanceolata. The sequence goes on from BSBN01001062.1 coordinate 5,148,815, forward strand.
CATCATGTGTTTAGATCTTCCATCAATACTTACGGTGCCTTTTCCACTGATCTTTGCAGATGAATTGTCTCCAAACCTGACCAATCCACCATTCCACTTACCAAGATTGATGAATTTGCTCTTATCACTTGTCATGTGATTTGTACATCCACTATCTATTACCCAAAGATTTTTTTTCCCTTGAGAATGAAATTTTGTTTGGACAACCATTGAATTTTCAACTTCATTATTTGTCTCCTCACGTTTGAAAGCATCACTTTCCTTATCTTGCTCAGCAACATCTGTCAATTGATATTCTGATTTTTCTAATCCACTCTTGCAATATCTTACTATATGTCCAAAATTGTTACAAATTTGACATACCACATTGACATCCACTAGAGAAGCAAGAGAATTTTTATTTTTCTATTCATTTCAGACTTGCAATCCATAGCCTTATGACCAAATTTATTGCAGATAAAACAATAACCAAAGAAAACATGATTAAACCTGCTTATGAAGGATTGTCTTGCATGAAAAGGTCTTCCTTGAGGCATGATGAGAACTGCTCCTTCAAGGTCATCCAAACCTCCAAACTTTTCTTTTTCCAATTTCTTTTTGAGTGATATAACTTCTTTCTCAATTCTTGTGCATTCTTTTGGTTTGGCTTCAATTAGGGATTTTTGTTCTTTAATCTCTTCCCTTACACAGTCCAAGTTTTCAAGAGCAGAGATAAGTTCTCCTTCAAAATCAACTTCACCTTCTTCATCTAAAGTTTTTTGCAACACATTACGGATTACCATTTCCATGAATAGGGATTCTCCTCTTTCATCATCTGAAGTGTAATGATCTACCTCTTCTACAGAGTTGCAGTCTTCCTTGGAAAAGAGGTTCCTCTTGAAGTTGTTTCTTTTGAAACCTTTGCTGCTATTTTCATTTTCTCCAAAAGCACATTTAGAAGCATAATGAACAACTCTTCAACATTTAAGACATTTGAACGGTAGCTTACCTTTATAGGTTCTTGATCCCCTCTGTAACTTTCTCACAAAGTTTCCTTCTTCTTCCTCAACTTCATTGCATACATCAGATGTTCCTTCTTTCTTCACAATCTTGAAAGTAGCTTCTCTTTGACATTGACCTATGACTTCATTTTTCATATCATAGGCAGTGAGGGACCCAAACAACTCTTCCATGATGAGTTTCTTCAAATCTTTGGCTTCTTCAATTGCAGAAACTTTTGAATCAAATCTATGAGGGAGATTTCTCAGAACTTTCTTCACAACCATTGAGTCAGCTACATCTTCACCTAGACACCTGATTCCATTGACTGCTTCATCTACTCGGAGCAAATAGCCAACAATGTTTTCCTTGTCTTTCATCCCTAGATTCTAAAGCACTATTTTGTAAGATTGTAGCTTTGCTTCCTTTACAATGGCATTCCCTTCATAGAGATTTTTGAGCTTCTCCCATATCTCTTTGATTGTCTTGAACCACACTACCTTGACTAACTTTGAACTGTTCAAACCACTTAAGATGTCATTCTTGGCTTTAGTATTATTTTCATGAGCCTTATTCATATTCGAATCTATAATAGGATGACTAGGTTTAGCATAATTATCCATGGCAGCTCTCCAAACATCATACCCTAGCAAGGTAAGATAGGCTTCCATCCTTACACTCCAAAAATCATAGTTACTTCCATCAAACATTGGAGCTTTAGAACAGGACTCCTTCTGAGCCATGTGTTTCATTCCAAGATCTACCTTCAGTTGTTAGGTTGCACCAAGGAACTCAACTCTGATACCAATTGTTAGAACACATTGGTATACTAAGAGGGGGGTGAATCAGTATATGTCAAAACTTAATCCAAATCAATCAATCAAAACTTTTACTGCCTTAAATATATGATCAAGCAAATTAAGCAATTCAAAGAACAACACATAAGCACACAACCATAACCCCAGATTTATGTGGAAACCATATAAGGGAAAAACCATGGTGAGAAAGCTTCTTGGATCTACTATCCAAATCTAGCATCACAAATAATATAAATAGATTTACAACAGGTTTTATGGGCTACAACCCAAAGGAAGCTACAACTCATTGAAATACAATGCTACAACACTTACAAAAAGAGGCTACAACCTCAGTATAACACAACAGATGACTTCTGCTAAACAATCACCTCCACAACATCAACATCTCCCACACTAACATGAAACTCCAACACCTCTGCTCACACAAACAATGATACCTTCAACACACTACCAAATACACAAAACCTCACATACACACTAGCACAACCAACCTCACACACTCTCACACACTCTTACTTTTCATAGCAAACCAGATCTTTTATTTATATCCTCTACAAGCTTTAAAAACTTTATCCTTCGTCGGCCAAGATGAAACATGTAAACATGAGACGTGCAATGGCCACACAAATTTGGCTTCCAAAAGATGTAGAACCTTAAAATAGTTCAATCCAAGTGATAACCAAGACCTATTCTTCCTTAGCACAATCTTCCACATTGGCGCACACTTCCAAACATTAGGCATAAACATCAAGTCAACCCAACAACACTTATCCTTCCACATTATAGCTCTAGACCCAAAAAGATACCAGAGAGACCAATCAGTATCATGCAAATCACTTCACAAGAAATGTATGACTTGTAAACACATTCTTAGATATTCCTTTATCTGAATTAATGATCTTCTTTTTGGCACAAACAAACAGATACTTAACCTGGCATCACTTGCAAACCCTAAACAAACAGTCTTGAGATAGAACAGTGGAAAACAGACTTATGGTGCACTGCAACACCTGAAACCTAAAACTAACAAACATACAAACCATCTAAACACATCCTCCAAATAGAAATACCACATAATTTAATGCAATGAAATGCGGTGGCTTCTGCATTCTCCTTCTGGCAACCCTAATCAGCAACATGATTTGTCTTTACTCTGTTGACTCTGGAGAACCTCTGCAGTATATCAAAACATCTGAAACTTGAACATATCATTCCTCTAATATGAATCTTCTTATCCTTCAAACCACAAGACCTCATCTTCAAAAGCAAAGAATACGTAGCACTTCTCTGACACTTCTTGACTACAATCACACAGAATCATGGTATTCACTCTACAAGCTCTAGAATCTTCTACGGTAACTTCCAAGCTCTAAAACTAGGATCATACATACTTCACACTTTTCTCTGACTAACTTCCAAACTGCAAGGCCACAACTTCAAATACGGAGTAATGTAGAGCATTCTCCTGAGCTTCTTCAATCTAGCTTCCAATGCCTTGGATTTTCTGAACCTTTCTTCCAAAACTAAAACAATGCTCTTCATCAAGAAACAATGAATATAATATCCACCACACCAAAGACATCATTCCCAACATCATACACAACTCTTTTCAACAAAACAAGAATCTTCAAGTTAGCACATCCTTTGTCTATGAACTTCAGAAGATAGGGTACAACTGTGTACAGATAGTACATGACTTCCATCACCTTACCCTTCACTTCACAACTTCTCTAATCAACACTCCTTTGTCTGCTTCTTTGAGCCAACCCTTTGATCACTTATTACTGATCACCACTCTGCATCAAACTCCCTTCACATCTCTATTCTCTGGCATCTCTATTGACATCATTGATCAGTACTCCACACTGTTGTTGACATCAATGACAACACATATGCAACACATTGTTGGTATGTCTTCTTAAAATTAGACTAACCAATATGCGTTAACCAATTTATAATAAATTATAAATTAAAAGAATTAACTCATATTCTTTGATACTCAAAAGAGTTTTAAATGAATTGTTCACATCCTTGAGGCTTTAAGATAAATTTTGAGGTGGGTTGTGAACCTAAAATATATATGAATATGTCTGGACAGACAATGACCTTGGTACATTTCTTGTAGGGAAATGTAATCTCTCAAGAAGACTTGGGTCATGTTTTGACCTGATGAGTCATGTCTCTTGCCAACACATTATTTTTACCTATCTTGTTTGAACAAAAGTAAGTTGTTTGTCATGTTCCTCGGTAGATTTCTAGTAGGGAAATGTAATCTCTCAAGAAGACTTGGGACATGATTTGACCCGATGAGTCATGCCTCTTGCCAACACATTATTTTTACCTATCTTGTTTGGACAAAAGTAAGTTGTTTGTCCTGTTTGGTCAAAAGTAAGTTCCATGTCCCATTTGGATAGAAGTAATTTGTTTGTCCCATTTGGACATAAGAGTTTTCCTACCCCATATCAACAAAAGATTCATATGACTATCTTGTCCTAATTATTTAGATAAGAACACTATTTAAAAAAATTTATAGTGATGTTCATTGTCAAATTATGAGTCTAATACATAAATAACCTAGTGGGTTGTTTCACCAGACTTACCATACATGGTCCACAAGATAGGAAAGAGAGAGAGGTGGATTCCCTACTTTAGAGATACCGTAAATATTTGGGATTTATGAGGGGTATGAATTTAATTTTGGTTGAGGAAGAAACTATTTTTACCATTCAAAAATCCATTATAGGGTTCATTACCTCTAGGATAGTTGGCAATAAGGGTGATGTAGGATCCTGTTTAGCTAGGAACAAATTCTAGATGAGATCAAGATACAAGGGAGGAGATACACATGGGAAGTATATGTCTTGGCCTACACATATCATGATATTTATCATATTATTAGGCTAAGGGTAGAGGAAACTAACCACCTATCATTATTCATGGGTTTAATTTTAGAGAATTTTATCCCTTATTAGAAAGAGATGTTAGTTCATGACCCTTGAGCACCTTGAGCAACGAGGTGGGATAGATTAACATGGTTCCCAAGGACCATTTATAATATAGGGATTATGACTTTAGATAACCTTATTGTTGACTCCTACGTCACAATGAGGGGATGTCTAGGAGGGAAATAAGGGGATTACAAATGCATGTAGAACCATTAATTCTTTGACTAACTAATGGGGATAAAAATAGATGCACACTATGGACATGGATGCCCAATAGTTTGGGCGAAAGTAGTTACAACCTTATTCCCCATTATAACAATTGTAGAAGTACAATGAGGTTAGATTAGGACCCATAGGGAGAGAAAGATGGACCCCTTTGACACCTAGGGTACCCATTACATGAGTAGGGAGGAAAGTTGTGAGTACTATAAGCACAATTACAAAAGGACAAATTAGAGAGGTAGAGTGGTAGCACCAATAGTAGTAACAAAGGTAGAAACTAAGAGTAAGGTTGAGATAGAGGTAGAGGTGGAGGACTCATATTACAAGTTGAGCAAGAAGGAGCCAAACATGCAAATGAATCTAGTGAGTAATCCCCAAATGTCATAGAGGTAGTGAGTAGGGCTCCAAAAGGAGATGGGTACATGAAGGTAGATGGAAAGGCACCCAGACCTCCACCATAGAGTTTAATTAGAGTAGAAATCATAGACCTTATCTAGCAAAAATGTGATCCACATGAGTTATTATGCTTTATTTCTTATTTCCTTTCATGTTAAATTTTGAAGTTCTATTGATGGTAATATGAGAGAATAGGTTATTTTATAGCACATTCTTTATAAATATGATGTATACAATGTGATTTTGAGTCTTTTTTTTTGTCATGTGGATGTAGATATAGTTATATATTGGACTTTTATTTGAGACATAGAGTTAGGAATTTTTTAGCCTATGATTGGCAAGATGAGGGATGATCTATTGATTAAACCTAGATGCCCTATTTTGATAGGAAACCACATAAATATTTTTTCTCCAACCTAATATCTTCCTAGGGTCTCCTAGCCCAAAGGATAGAGATTATGTAGCTATAGGCCAAGGTAGCAACAATCAAATATTCAATGAGAGTAGCTTGAGGTAGTTTGATGTATAGATGTCCTAGTAGAAAATCACACTTGAAACCTCATCAGAGCCCTAGTAGGAGAGATCCTTCTCACTCACATGGTGTACAGGGATTACTTTAAGGAACCCCCCCTAAAAAAACCTATAAAATCCTAGCTAAGTGTTATAATTTTCCTAGCAAATCTTTCCTTTTTTTTGGAAAAAAATATTAATTTTCCTAGCGAATCTATGCACATTATTAGAAATTTTTATAAAATCCTGGCAAATCATAGTGAGTGATAGACAAACATATTAATTACAATGGTGAATCCTTCCTTTAAAATTTTACATAGTGGGTCGGCACAGTCCCCCTATATATTCTTTTATTTTTTATAATTCTAAAGCAGGGGCTCGAGGGTGGCAGCCACTGACGGGGTCAAGGGGCAGCGCTCCTTGCAGGGGTCGACGAGGTAGAATTTATAATTTTTAAATTCATTATTGAGAAGGCATTGGAACACATAAAAATTTAATATTTTAAAAATCACTTTAAAAACAAAAATAAATGAAAGACTAAATCTGTACCTTTTATTTACTACTAATCAAACAACTATAATTGATTTTCGTGTGTCCTTTAAGCATTGCTTTTTTAAAGGCATGTTGAGCGTGGAATTGCTTTTAGGCAATGGGATTAAGATCTAATCCCATTGCCCAAAAGCAATTTCAGGCTCATTTAAGCATGTGCCTTTTTAAAGGCGATCTAATCCCATGGCCCAAAAGCAATTCTAGACTCATTTAAGCATGTGCCTTTTTAAAGGCATGTTGAGCCTGGAATTTCTTTTGGGTCGTGTAATTCCGGGCTCAGCATGCCTTTAAAAAGGCACATGCTTAAAGGACCCACAAAATTTAATTACAACCATTAGATTAAATGGAATTCAATGGATATAAATAAAATACGGACCCTGATTCTGTAATATAAGAAGGAATTTAATACACTAATGGCAAAATTGGTCCTCATACATGGTGAACCATTTAATGTTATTGGCGAATATGTGGGTGAATTAAAACATGCCTCTGAAATTCTAGGCGAATCACCGTTAGAGCCACATAGTTTTCTATGGCGAAAATACTAATTATAAATGCCTCGTAAATAAATTGGTGGCAAATTGAAATGCAATTGACCAAAAATTTGAAAAATTCTGGCAAATTGCCCCTCACCAGTTACAATATATTCACCAAATCGCAATTGGCAGAATTAAACTATTCACCAATTGGCGAAGATTCGCCACTAAAAAATCCATGATGTTGCATCAAAATTTATGTAGAGCTAAGAGCAAGAGTAGAGAAGAATCCTTATACACTCTAGGACTCAAGGCTCACACAAACCTTGAGTTTATTAACACATGTGCTTTTGATTTTGGATTCCCCCAACATGAGAGGTTTTATTATTCTCAAACACAATATTGTTTCACATTTTTACCATCCCCTATGTGGGAGACTTTATTGTACCTAAACAAATATTTTTCTTTGACATTTATATATAGTGATAATTTTAAGAAACTCCCCTAAAAAATATAAAATCCTAGTGAATCCTAGCCCAAGGCATTAATTTTTGTGGTGAATGTATGCCTATTTTGGAGAAAAATAATTTATGTGCTAAATGTGTTCATATTTGTAAACAATGTTAGTTTTTGCTAGAAAAATATAGATGTATTCAAGCAAATTAATTGGAAAATTATCAATTGAATTTGAAAGGATAAAATTAATTATAGAGTGAATTTTCCAAATCTCTTTTAAAAAATTCATAATGTGGATGGTGAAAATATTATGATGCTAAATGATAAGGATTAAATCATTTAATGAATTTTTAGCTTGATAAAGATTGAATTATTTAATAAATTCTTCATCATCCAATGGACATTGATCAACGGATTAAGTTGTATTCTACGAGAAAATTCTAACACACCCACATTTGGGATAAAACATTCAAAATAAGCATTACCATTAATATTATAATACATATACCTTATGTCATGCATGTGAAAAAATAATTGGAGTGAGAATTAAATAGTAATTCTTAATAGAAATATAAGTTTTAATAAATATTATGCATCATTCGATATATAATGATCAATGGCTTAAGTTCTATTTCAAGCCAAAGTTATGACACCCAAATTTTGACTTAAAGTTTTTGGAATAGGCCTATTTAATAGAAAAGTGTCAATGATTGAATAAAACTTTGACTTGTTATGACATGACATTTATATATCTTCAATAATTTTAGTGATTGCATGACAAGTAATGCACATTCAGGTGAGAATTAAATGGGTGAGTGTAGGATCATGATTGGCCAAACAATACACCTAAGTGGCAATTAAAATACTAAAAACATACTTAAGTAATTTCAGGGCAAAAATTGAATGAGTTATCTACGTGATGTGAAAACAAGGTAGTAATAAAAGTTGTAGGAAATTGAATTTAGTTTATGGGCTACTACTTTTTTTTGAAAATTTAAAATTAATTTTGTAAATATTGGATATTTCAATGAGGCACTACTAAAATTTACAGAAAAACATAGAAAGTAGATGTCCTTCTAGGCAACCTACGTATAAACAAAAGAAAATAAATTTCCTCCGAATTTTGGATTTAAGTAAAGGACACATGAGTAGATGTGATGTAAACTTTCACCTTGAGAGCAATTTTGAGCAATAGTTTCGAAAGGATAAATCCTATATTAGTGATTGGAGAATTTATATACTGATTTATCTTTTAGTTGAGATATTTTTTAAAAAATGAGAAACCACAACACTCTCTACAACCAAATCATTCGACAATGGTATATTATTTTCATGTTTTTGCAATAGCTAGTCTAGGTTTATCTTTACAATAGTTTGATTTTCACTCCATTTTAGCTACTAATATACATACCTCACTCCTTGGCCATCCCTCATCCATCCCCATCCATTTCCATCAATCCTCATAGCCATTTTATTCATATTTTCGTTCTCATGTCCGATCCTAACTCCATTGAAGCCCTAGATATCTTCGCTTTAGTTTTATTTGTATTATTATCAAAAATCAAAAAATATATTACACATCAGTACTCATATTAGTCACATTTAATTTTACATCAGATTTGTAATTTTGGGTTTCCATTTGTTTTCATTTTATTCCTCACCCATGACTCTTATCTCCTTGTGAACCTTAGAATACCTAGTCTTGGTTTTCCTTTCATATCTCCCTCAAAATCCATTGTCATCTCTCCAAGCCAACTTTGACACCTTCCTATTGCTAATACATTTCCATCTATACTTTGTTGATTTTTATTTCCATTTGTATAGTTTTTCTCTCTCCCAAGTGTCACATTGTGTCAACTTTTCTCACATTGCCTCTTGGTTTTCAATACACTTGGCATTTGTTGTTTGTGTTTAAAATTAGTCTAATTTCTTTACACAAACTCATTATATATATTTTTACTAGTATGTTTATGACATGTGGATCTAAGTTTGAAAACCAACAAGGGGGATAATTAAGGGAATGTCCCCTTTAACCATTTTTTGGCAGGTGTTTCCTATTGAAAATTTGTGTTTGTAGGTTCAATAGAGGGAAACCCATGAAAAACAAATGTTGTGAAAATACAAAATCTACTTGAGAGATGGAGAAGAACCTTCTTGCAAAATTTTAGGTCAAATTGAGGTAGATGACTTATCCAGACCCCAAGGCCTAGCCCCTAACTTCTCCTCAGGGCTGATCATAGTATTAGGTGCACCTCTAGGCTTCAACTCGAGGTTGGGTGCACTCCCCCTTACAATGAAGTCCTGAGCTCAACATTTAATGAAATTTGGTTTGCAAGCTCCTAGTGACCTGTAGATGCCAAATTTGTGGGTCCTTAGTCTAAAATCAACTATATCTCTTTGTGATTTTTTTTTGTGATTTGCAATGAATTTTATCCAATTTGACATATTTTTCCATTTTAATCCATCTCATGTTTACCATCGTGAAAAGTGTCAATACTAAGTATTGATCAACATCAAATTCTAAACCTACCAAGAAAACTTGTTGGTGTATGACCTCAAGGACTTCTCAATCCCCAGACTTCTCCAAACCCCTGGGTGCACCTCTCATTGTAGAAAAATTGTTTGCTCAAATTTTGATGAAATATAATTTGGAAACTCTGTAGACAATTATAAATCTATTCTAGTGTTCCCTAGTCAATATAGATGCATTTACCCCACTTTCTTTGTTGTTTTGGATTTCCTATTTTAGTACATGTGTGTTCTCATTATTCATTGTTTGTATGCATGTATCACATCCAAGTTTCATACTTATCTCTTGTTGTTAGGTGTTATTGCTAGAAAAACACTTAATTTTATTTCACTTTATATTAGCATTAATACTCAACAACGCCAATTTAAAAAGAACATTTTTTTGTTCTTTCAATGTTTAATACCTAGAATCAAACTTGGGAAAAACACTCAAATGCAACCAACATTTTTTTGAGTATGAGAGCCCTACTAAAGGAAATGCAATAAGTGCGTATGCATTGTCACACATGTGACATCACAAGAAACCAAATATGTGTAGAAGGTATGTGCATTACTTAAGAATTGCTCAAGTTTTTTGGGATTTAGAACTACTGACATATTCCCACCATGATAGACAATAGGTTCGCCTAGTTTCCCAGGTGATGCAAACTCATCTAAGCCCCAACTAGCATTGAGTTCTCAAGTTGAAATTTCTCATAGACTAGGGCTAATTCTTCAAGGTATTGCACTTAGAGGAACGTTCCTGAAAGTAATGTCCCATTAATTAAATACATGTATATTTTTTAAAATATTTTGTAGTTATTATATAGTATTTAACAATAATATGATACCATAATTTATAATTTAACACAAGCATTATGGAGAGCAGAAGCAAGAGCGGAAGCGGGAGAGGAAGCGCGAGTGGGAGCGAGGCCAGTGTTGAGGATGATGGAATCGGCTTTTGTGGCGGTGTTTAGTGTTGGTTCTTTGATTTGCATATCGTTTGTACAACTCATGTTTTTACTTTTATGTCTGTGGATACCTCATGGTGTCCATTTTAATTGGCAATGGCTTGTGGGCACCTGTGCCCATGCTTTCCCTTGTTGGGCTCATCTCTATACTTCCTAATTTATATTTTATCAATATAATCTCCCGCAATGCAGTTTATCGACAAAAAATAATAACAATAATATGATATCTATTATATATTTCAATGTGAACATTTTATTTCCTTGTACATAGTAAATATACTTTGTATCCATGAAATACATGTATTATCATTATTGAATATAAATTTAATATTTTGACCATCAATAATAATGTATTTACAAATATATATTTTGATAAAAGGTAAAAAAGGAGGATTTTGAAAGGGCCTTCTCCCTTTTACAAACTAACCATAAAAAATAGTATTACAACAGCCTAACAATATCCAAAAATAAAAAAAAGATATAAAACCTAAACTATAGAAAGATAGGTCTACCAATGGCCAAGAGACTAGGAAAAAATGCCACCAAAATGCCCTACATCTACAACTAGCACAAGAAACCTCCATAGATTAGAGTTGATTAATTACCACCACTACTTCCCATTCCTCCTAGATGAACTCAAGGTGTTTTTCAATGAACTCGGTATTCTCTTACTCTATAGTTTCACTCTCTCTCACCCTCTAGCTTCAATTTCTAGAGCTAGGACCAATATTCCCCTAATTTAGGCATGATCTAATCTTTTCCTACAAAATTGTAATACTATTGGCACTATTCTAGACGGTGGTTCTACTCACATCAACTACCTTTTTTAAGTTATACTTGTTTTCTTGAATATCCTTTTTCTAGGATGAATATACTATCATCCTAGATAATGATGTCATCTTTCAAGTTGTTTTCCTCTAAGATATTCTAATGATTGAAAATGAGCTTCTCCATTTCTAATGGTACAAGAACCTCACCATCGATTTTACTCGTCAGCAAGGAAGTTTTAATACTTTTTTAAATTTAAAATGAAACCATTTCAATATTTTACAGTGTGACACAAATTCTTTATGCATCTCCACAAATTTATGACCCAACATGGTCACCACAAAATCCATGGCCTCAATGGATGAGGAAGATAGGAGAGTGAAGGGTAGGGTTTAGGTCTAAATATTTATTCTCAAAAAAGATGGTCTCCTCATCACCAATGTCCTCTAGCATAGCCTTACCCTATTCCTTATGCTTATTCTTAGGGGTGATACCTTCTTCAACCTCCTAGAAATCAGACTCATCCTCCTCCATTGTTCTCTTTTCCTCTTTTAGTTTGGACTTGGGTTGTTAGAGTCCTCTCCACTAGTAAAATTTACCCCTTGAAAAGAAATAGGGATATAATTTAATTGGGATTCGGGGATCCTTAAATTTTGAAATAGGGGATTCCTAGATCAGAGGATTATTGAGCTTTTTGCAAGGGGGTTGAGGAGATATGGAAGGGTTGGGGACATAAGGGGCAAGTGAACCAAGTGGGGAAAGCTTTGAAGTAATAGCATGATTATCCAACAACAGAGTAATGGATTGCTGTGATAGAGTAGCACCTATGCCTCTTTTCAATTCTAACACTAAGTTTTCTAGGGATGACAGAAAGAAAAAAGGAAATCTGACCAAATAAGTGTGGTGAAAATGACTCAACAATGCTAAATGAAACATGTAAATGGACTATAAACACACTTCAAGGGTAATATACCTTATAATTTGTAAAGTCACTTCATCCCTAGGGTAGGGCAATGAGGTTCTAGTGTCTCTTCAATTTCTCCTCATCTCTCAAGAAAGATGAGAGAGCTTCCTCCTTGTTGTGTCTGTCATTGAAGATTTTCATCCCCTCCATCAACAAGCTTGTAATCTAAGCAATGATTAGGTGGTATATATAGATCCAAGGAAACATGTAAATAAAATATCTCAAGGGAATGGGTTAGCAAACTACCAACAATCTCACGCCCTTGTTGCTTATAAAGTATACTAGGTAATGGGCCTTGTGGTTAAATTAATTTTTAAAAGTTCTTCCCTAATAAACATAGCTATATTGTTGTACCTAGTTATATTTTTGACTCTATTAATGAACATAGATATATAGAAGTAATAGATAATAACTATTAGTAGGTAAATAAAAAATTAATAGGACCTATTAAATTAAATAACTAAATAATCATGTGATGCAACCTAAAAAGAAAATTTTAAATAAGATATTAAGGCAAAGTAAAATAAAGGAAGGGTCAAGATAGTAGATCTCCCCCTTTCAGAACATGCTTTAAATGGAATGAATCAACCATCAAATATTGACTAGTTCTAAGTTAAGTAGGAGATCCTCCTCAAACTAGTCCTCAATCAAACTACTTTCTATTGTACACGAAATTGAACTAAAACTAGAAATTGAAGTTACAATAGAAATGAGACTTAGTAACCGAAATAGGTCACCATTATTTTACCCAAGTGGGTAATAGTTGATAGAAAATTGTTCAGGGTGATAGTACCTTGAAAAGGGTTGCATACTCACTTTAAACTTGCTTAACCCTAGAAGCCACAACTATTTATATATTACAACTTGATTATGTGGATATGGACATGTAGGTAGTTGGTGAATAAAGGAGACTCCCAACTTAAGTTTGAGTGTGCATGCATTTGTTGAGTCTCCATTAAACGGGACTTGACAATTTCCCAACTAAAAGGAATTAGTACTCTAGAGATCCCATTGGATCATTTGCTTTTCCAAAAAGAAAAATTCTTAAAATTTTACCTTAAGAGCTATTTGTTTCTATATAAATATCATTTTAATAGCTATTTAGATTAGCACATACATGTAGGTGAGAAATTTTCAATGAGTATGCTCACTATAAGCCCTAATTTTTTTATAGACTTGTTATATGGTTCATGACTTTAGACTTGTGGTTTTATTTCTTTGATTATGGTTTGGTACTATCTTATGGACTATGGAACATGTGTGTTGGACATTTATATGGTTTAATGTGTGGTTAGGAGTGTTTGACTTATGAGTTGTTGTTAATTGGATTTTCTAGCACATTGTGACTTGAAATATTTGTATGTGAAGTGGATGGGATTATGTTAGATTGGAGTACATTTTATTTATAATGCAAGGAAATAGTGTTGTATAATTAAATGAATTATGTTTATGAGATATTATCAATGATGGTTAAATTGTATGTTTGCTTTGGCTATATTTTTCAAGACAATCTGATGTTCAAAATTGAGTTTTGCACAAGGTGGCCAAGGCTTAAAATATACAGAGATTTATCAAGAACTACTATTGTGTTAAACCAGTAAAAAACCTAGTCTATTTTGCATGGAGGAATAAAGGCTTAGTTAATTTTTGTGTGTGTTATATGATTTAATTTGTCTTAGTCTAGATATTATTATTATTATTTTCAATTTTGAGTGAAATTAATTAATTTTAGTCTTTTAAAATTTTCCATGGTTATGATGTTTGGTTAAGTGATTTAATTTTAAAAATGTTATTATTCTTTTTGCGTTATTTAATATAATTTTAATGTTGATATGTTATCTTTTATTGTTGTGATAAGATTTTATTTAATTGTTTTACTTATTTCTTTTTAATTTATTTAGATTTTTGTTTTAATTTTTATTTTTATTGTTTTATTGAGAGATTTATTGTTTTAATGAATTCTTTTTGTTTTCGGGGAAAAAGGATGACTTTTTGGAGCAATTAATTTTGTTTTAATGGAGTTTTTGAGAGGGGAGTTTTTTTTTCATGAAAAGGGATTTTGGGAAAAAAAATGGATGGTTTGAGAATTCTAGAAGCTTTGGAATTTGAAAGGATTGGTTTTGGATTTCTGGGATTATGAATTTGACAACTCTTGCCTTGGTTGTGCTTCTCCTAACTTGGATGGAAAAGGTAGGATCTTTATCTTGGAAAATTCTTATGTTTTGTATGGTTGTATTTTGTTTGAAAGAAATCTTGTTATTTGAATTTGGTGCAGTTGTTGGGTGTTTGGGAAATTTCATGTTGGGGATCCAGAGAGGTGATAAACCTCTCTTTGAGGAACTTTTTCCGTAGTTGAGTTTATGTATTTTGAAGGGTTGTTAAATACTGTTGTTGGGTCTTCTTGGAAGAAGGATGAATGAAGTTGTAGTTGGGATTTGTGAATGAAGGGTTGTGTGAAGATTTTGAAGTTGGGTTATGAATGAAGTTGGGTTTTGTAGTTGGGTTGAGAAGGAATTTTGAAGGGTTGTTAATGCTTGTTCCCCAAGAGAGGAGGTTTCTCCCTCTTCCCCTTGTTAAAGAATCCATTAAGATTCTTGTTTCTATTTGTGAGTCTCAACTTGGGTTTGGGAAAGATTGTTGTGTACGTAAATTTTTGTGAAGGTTAATTTGTGTGAAACCATGTTCTTGGTAAATCTCCCAAGCTCGAGGGTGGATTGGTATTTCAATCCTACGGTAGGGTGGAGAGTGAGCCGGGCCATCTTGTTTGGCTTGTTGTTGTGCAATAATGCTTTGGATCTTCTTGTCAAAGAAGTTCTTGTTCCAAGAGTTGAAGTCATGTTCATTTAAAGAAGTTGCGAAAAAGATGAAAATTTTGTATTCCTATATAGTTTCATTGAGTCAAGTAGATGCAAGATGTGGATTTGTATGAACACCAATTTGGTTGTAAAATGAATAATTTACTATGTGATTTAAAATCCAGTATGCAGCTGTATATTTCACTTTTGAAAGTATGTGATTATTTCTTTTAAAGAATTGTGTTGGATCTCTACCTGTTAAATGCTTCATACGAGTAAATTGCTTATACCAATTAGATTTAAGAATTTGTTTTTTGTTTATTTGCATGATACATATATATATTATTTTATTTTATATATTCTAGAAATTAAGTTTTTTGATTATATAGTTTTACCAGAAATAAAATTTTACTGTGTATCTATCGATGACCAGCTGATTGATGTGTATGTGTCTATATATATATATATATATATATATATATATATATATATTTATTTATTTATTTATTTATTTATTTTCCTAGTGTGTTGCTTATGATCTCTGTGTATAATTTATTTTCATACCTGCAACCTGCATGTTAGAAAGATAATAAGGAAGAACTTATTGAACTTAAATGAATAAATAGTTATAGGAAAGAAAAATGAAAAGGCTTGTTTTAAATAAAATGAATATAGTAATATATTTATATATTCTTTTGTTATAAATCGGTTGTATTTTATTTAAGCTATATTTTGCTCTATTACTTCTTTTATTAGATAATTAAATTCAATAGGCAAGTAGTTTTATTCGTAATAAATCTACTTTATTTTGTTTTAAAACATGTATTTAATTTATCTATTCTTTATTTATCTCTTTAAATGGTTAATTAAATTTAATAAATAAATTGATTTTATTAACCATTAGTGATGTAAATAATTAATTTATCTTTAAATTTAATAATTATTATCAAATTAATTAGTTAGCATCTTGTTACCGTTGAGCAATGTAGTTAGTCTTATGATAGGAAATATAAAACAAGTTTGTTAAGACTCTAGTTTAATGACTCTTTTGTCTTGTTATTTTTTTCGTGTGAAGAGTTTTCTACAGTACCTTTTTCTCTAGAGGGTTGTACGTATTGAGGACTTATTAGGTAAATGTCATCTATTAATTTAATTTAGTTAATTTTAACTTTAAAAAAAATCTGCAACGTGTGCCCATTTGTACATGTGTGTATAGGCGGGCATTAGGCTCACACCATTACATCTGACACAATTTATAATAAAATAAAATTTATATTATATATTATATTACACAAATATAATATATTGTACGTATTATAACATATATTACACTATGAGGAAGAACATAACTCATTAACATTTTACAAACCCTTGGAAGACCCTAAAAGATGTCATTGTACAAACCTCTTAAGGCATATATCTAACTATTCTTAATTAGATTATTGCCCTTCAATTATATACATGTTATTTATTTGTTTGCAAGACAAGACTATAATACACATTATAATTTATTTAAATATGATTTACCTTGCATAATAAAAAACCATAATATCATGATTTCTAGTGCCCATTTGCTCCACTAAATACAATGACAAAATCATCTCATATAAAACAAGTTTAAACCCTTATCATATGAATATGAAAATGCATTCCATGAAATCCTTAACACAATTATAATTCCAATCCATTATAGTAAATATTATGGAAAACCTATTGTTGGTTTATATTGTTAAAAAAACATTTAAATTGAAATCAAACCCTAATCTTATTACCTTTTCATTTTGTTTCATCTCTACTTTTTTCATGATGTGTTTAATTATTACTTTTACTTCATATGTATCTTAGATTTGGTTAAATTTTAGTATTTATTTTGATTTAAATTATTTAAATCTTCAAGGCAAGGATACCCATTTTCATTTCCCATAATTAAACATTCCTCTTCTAATTTTGAAATTTACACACAAGTGTCATAAGCATTATAACCTTCTCCACTAACAACAATAGCCTTTACATTTCTAATTAGTAAAAAATATGTAGTCAAGTGGAATAAAATCTACAAGTCTAGGGTCTTCAAGAACAAATCCTCAAATCCTTCACCTTAAAATTGTGCAAGCAATAGAAGGTACTTACCACCCTACCATATGGCATCATCAAGCTCAATATTTCATGTCTCTAGCCCACCCCTAAGCCAATATACTACTCTAGGACTAGGGATTATACAAAAATTTAAAGGTGAACAACTAGCAAACTAATAAGGACTTGTCTAATCATATGAATCAACTCAATGATTCATGAGAGAGGAAGCCAAAGCTAAGGTAACACATACTTGAAACAACATTTGATAAAGATTACAAGGGTGGATTGAACTCTTCTCACCCCAACCCTTGATGGTAACAGGTTGTCATTGATGTCAAATGTGTTGTTGCAAGATTACATTCTGTTAAATTTGTCTTTACAAATGCATATATCAATTGAAGTTGTGAGTTGATCTTAGTATACAAACAAATGTTGAAATCAGGGAGTTTAGTCTCAGAGATATGTGTGTTTATTAAAAGGTCGATGCAGAGATATGTGTGTTTATTAAAAGTTGTGTATTGTTGTTGACAGGAGCAAGAGACATCATCTTGTGTGTTCTTTCTATTGTTATATCACAGTTTGTGTTTATCGTGTTGTCATGCTCAAGTCAAGGTTGTCAGGTTGTGCTCAAAACAAGATATGAGATGTGATCTTGATTCATGATTTACTTGGACAAAGATTGTCTTCACAGTCAATACAGTAGGAATCTTGCTTGTATACAGTAATATCATGTTGTTTACAAGTGACAGTGGTTGATACAAATAGCACGGAATGGTCTTCTGGATGTTGGTATGGTCTTCATGTCAGATGTTCTTTTCAGGAGTTCAAAATATCATTCTTGTTCAAGAGTTTCATATTTGTGTTGAAGAATGTGACATGTTGAAGTTGATGCTTCACTCATTCTTTATGTCATGGGTATTGTTACTCCTTATCAAAGGTAGTTAGAAGTTTCATTTAAGATTTCTTCACAGGTGATGATAATCATGATAAGTTTTTGAGTTTGATTCAAACCTCAATCTAGATGACTTCAAGTTTGTCTCAAGGTGGATCAACATATTAAAGTCATATTGTCTGCTTGGGTTCAATTCACATATTATAGTTGGTCTTGACAAAGCTTTAATCAAATTCACAGGTCAAAGGTATATGATTAATGTTTGGAGAAGTTTTTATTGCATAAGGGTGATGTGTTCTTCACAAACTTGTCAAAGTCAAACAACATCTAACATCTTTGTTAAGCTAGTCTTAACCGTCTAATGCATATTACACTTTTCTTATGTTTGAAAAGTGACTTACAATGGAAGGTTTGCAACTTAAGTTTCACCGCTTGAAGGGGTTCTTAGACATGGCGGTGACCGGCCACTTCATATTCCTAACCGACTTCATCGGTCTCTCACGAGTGATCGGGGCGCCAAAACATGATCGGTGGCTACGTTTAAATCTTCGGTGGGCGCGAACGTGGAGATCTATGGCAAGCATTTAAATATAAACCTTGACCCTGCAGATAATATTTGACGGTCTTTGAGACGTCACTGCAGATAAAGCTTTTTGAAACTGTAGTTTAAATGCTATCTTAGAGCCCGAATGGAAAGGGATTTGTTTTGGGAGTTGTTTTTTTGTATGTAGATTCTTTCTATTTTTTGAAACTAATAAACCTCTCTTTCTATCTCTCGTACAACTCAAGATACTATTAAGGAGAGTTTTTTTTTTATATTAAGAAGAAGAGTTTTTGTGATAAGAAGACTAAGAGTTTTTTTTTTCTTTAAGGAGTGTTAGAAAGAATGCAAAGAAAAGGATGCTTTTTGAGACTTAATTGATGCAAACATATATTATTATTTTTCAGAGAGAAGATGAAATTTTTGTTGAAAAGAAGATGAAGATTTTGATTGGGAAGATAAAAAGAGACAAGAATGAGGGCAGATATGAAAGATGAACGGATTTCTTTTATGAAGAGAAAATAAATAGTGGAAATTATTCATGATTTCTTGCAGGAGAATGATGGAATTTGAAAGGTCTTTTGAAGATAAAATTGCACACAGAAGAATATCAAAGTTGATCATTTATTTTGTGAATAAGATTTTCTTCTTGCAGATGGATTGGCATTTGGATTTCTTGATGTTTTTATTTTTGAAAATGAAGGGGTTTTTGATTTACAGAGAGAAGGTGAAATGATTTTGTTTACGGAGAGAAGGTGAAATGATTTTGTTTGCAGAGAGAAGGTGAAATGATTATCTTGTATATAATGGCTTTGCAGGTAGATTGATGTGTGATATTTGTGCAGATCAATGATGAACTGACAGGGATCAAATACAGATACAGAGACTGACAAGGTGATCAAAAAGACAATATGCAATTGCAATGATAATCAGGTGAAATTGATTGAATGGTTGGTAAGGTAGAGATGAAACATACAGAGAAAAGTAGTGTTGTTAAGCATATTAGAATACAGGATTGATATGCAGTGTTGTTGTATGGAGGATTAGAATACAGGATTGATATGCAGTGTTGTTGAATGGATCAGAATACAGGATTAATTTGTAGAGAAAATTGTTTATAGAGATTTCTATATGGAGCTTGTTTGCAGAAGTAAGAAAAAGAAAATGGTCTTGATTTGAAAATCAAACAGAAGGTATAAGGTTGTATACAATGGTGCAAATCCGATTGAACAGCAATCATGTCTTGCACACAAAGATTGATGTTTTCTTAATAGGCATTGTATTAGCCAGTGAGGCTTATAGGTCAGTGTGACCTTAATATTTGTCAGTGAGACAATTTGTATTGCCAGTGAGGCATGTTTTTCAGTTAAGCCAGTGAGGCACTTCATGAGTGGTTTTTCTACCCCTGAGGGTTTTCCACTCGGTAAAAAGGTTGTGTCTTAATTTCTTCTATGTGTGTGCATATTATTGGTTTGATCATGTTTTGTTTACATCTGTTATTGTAAGTCTTGTGCATATAAACTCAACAAATCATTAATGTATTCCTTTCCATCTGTTCTGTAAGAGAAAGCTTTCAAAAAGTTGTAAAATGTTTGAAAATTAATACAACACTGATTCACCCCCCCTCTCAGTGTTGTCCAGACTCCTACAACCCTTACACTTAATCAATCATTTCTTGCATAGGTTTAACAATTACAAGAAAACAATACTATGAAAACATGGCATTCACACAATCAAGCCAAACATTCCATTGCAACAAATTTTTATTTTTTTTACTTTTAAAAACAAGATTTAAACACAAACTCAAATGATGAGGAAGACCTACCTCTAGATAGCTTCCAATAAAGGTAATTCCTCTTCTTCACTAAGAAATTCTATAGGCATAAATGCAACAAAGAGCTCTCTAGCTCTCTCCCCTATTCTTTCTCACCCAAAAATCTCCAAGTAAAAAAATATAGTAGAAAATTACCCAACAACCCCTCTCAAGGACAAAATAATAGTATATATGAAAGGTGTTGTGTCATCGAGATGCATGGCCATCTTTTCCATCTCATGTACATGCAAAGACACCACTTGTAAAGGTAGGTTCGAGTGGTAGGAGGGAAGAGTTTACTTGCAATGCTCTCCCTCAACCTCATTGCATGCCTAATGATGGCATGCTCCTCCCAAGATGTTGGGTGAGAACAAAATCCTCAACACTCAAACACAAGCCCTTGGGAGTAATTATCCCACAAGTACTTAGCCTAGGGGCAGGTTTTACCTAACAATCACGTAGAAACATATTTTGATGCCTTTAAGAAATTTATATAAGTACAAATCCAAGTTTTCACATGAAGGGGAATATTTACATAATCAAATTGCCATCACAAATTAAATACATCTAAAACAACTTGAGATAGGTATAATGCTCAGGTGAAATTATGCTTAATGTTAGGATTATAGGTGCCATTCACCTTACAATCCTAAGTCGATTTAATTGTAGATGATAAATAATGTATGTACTCCAAGAACATGAAGAGGGTGAAAGTGGACACCCCAATGTGTGTGGGAACAATTATTTATTAATATTTTATTCTCTTGCATGTATTTTTAATGATAGTAATGGCAAGAGTTATAAAAGAATTCAAACATGAGTTATAGAGCATCTTTCTCATCATGGGCTATAACAAGGCATTAATTTGTCCATGTAGAGTGCCTAGAATGAGCTTAATGAGGGAATTTGACCATTGTGATTATATTTATGATGCATAAGTGGTGTAAGAGAAGTTAAATTCTATTATGGGAGGTTAATCAATTGATTATGGGCATTATATTTATTGTCATGTGCCTCAAAATTTTTTAAAGGTCCCATTTTTGTGCCTCCTTGTGGTCTGAAAATTTTTCATAACCGATCTAAGAAATCTTTAGTGGGCCCACCTTAATGATATTTGTGTTTTGGTGACTACTTTCCTTCTCCATGTCTTTGCCATGTCCTATCATTCCCAAAAATCTCATTGAATTCCATGATTTAGTGCTTCCCTTGTCTTTTTCTAGCTTATGGATGTCTAGTTTTGATGTCCTTCGAAAAACTCCATTTCCCCTCATTCAATTTGGAGGGTCAAATCATGGTTTTTCTTTATGATCTTGGAGATGGTGGCTATGTGTGTCACACAACCTCAACAGGCTCTTTTGTTCTAGAATTCAAGCACTTTGGTAATTCCAAGTTTTTCAGGGACATCGGGACTTTCTATCCCTCTATACTCTAAAAACCCCATTTCCCCATGATTCAATTTGGAGGGTCAAATCATGGTTTTTTCTAATGATCTTGGAGATTGTGGTTATGTGTGTCACCCAGCATCAACAAGTTCTTTCATTCTATAATCTAGGCACTTTGGGAATTTCATGTTTTTCAGGGACATCAAGACTTTTTGTTGCTTTGTCCTCCGAAAACCCCATTTCCCCTAATTCAATTTGGAGGGTCAAATCATGTTTTTTTATAATGATCTCAAAGATGGTGGCTATGTGTGTCACCCAGCATTAGCAAGCTCTTTTGTTTTAGAATTCAAGCACTTTGGGAATTTCATTTTTTAGGGACATTAGGGCTTTCTGTCCCTATGTCCTCTAAAAATTCCATTCCTCATTCAATTTGGAGGGTCAAATCATGATTTTTTTCTGATGATCTCAGATATTGTGGTTATTTGTCTCACCCAGCATAAACAATATCTTTTGTTTCAAAATTTAGGCACTTTGGGAATGTCAGGTTTTTCAGGGACATCAGGACTTTCTGTCCCTTTGTCCCTCTGTCCTCTGAAAACCCCATTTCCCCTCATTCAATTTGGAGGGTCAAATCTTGGAGTTTTCAGGTGAAATCAAAGGCTATGGACTATTGGCACTTCCTTCCATCTATTTGGACCATTGTTCGAGTGTTTCACTAATTTTGGATTTTCATGTTCTCTAAAATTATTTCGGACCCCCCTCATTTTTTCGTGGCCATTTGGGGGGCCAAAACTTAATTTTTTTTATTATATCAGAGATTTGGGTTATGTTTATCATGTTTCATCCTCTAGAACTTTCGTTTGGGGGTTTGGGTCAAATGGGAATTTCAAGTTTTCGAATGATCGCAAAACTTTTCCAAAAATCCCTGAATCCTTAGTTCTTCTAGATTTCCCATTTCTCATGGGATGCCCCATTTTGTCTAAATGTCCAAATCATTTTTGGACTTTGGAATTTTCACTTTTCCAAAAATCATGAGTTCAAAGTTCTTCTGAGTTTCCCATTTCCCATGGGGTGCACCTTTTGGCTTGAATGTCCAAATCATTTTCAAACTTTAGAATTTGCACTTTTCAAAAAGTTCTAGGGTTCTTGGTTCTTCTAGGATTCCCATTTCCCATGGGGATTTTGAGTTTTCCGAGGATGTTGGGATGTTTCAGGTCTCTTGGTTCTTCCATAATTCTTACTTATGTCCAAAAAACTTAGAATTTTCATGTTTCTTCAACACACGTCGGGACACTCCAACAACTCTAGGGCCACCATTAATGATCATTTTGAATCTCGGTAGCATGGTAATTGAGCTCCACACCCTAGGACTACTCTAGGCCCCTCCATGATGAAATATTTGTACCAAGGCATTGGCAAACACTCCATATAGGTAGAGTTTTCTGATACAACCCATGTGGTTCTGATGCAACATGTATGGGCGACATGCAAATGTGTTGGCTACTCCATATCCATGTCTAAACTACAACAACGAATTGTAATGCTATATATACAAGTTCTTAAGATGTAAAAAAGGTTGGTCATTGAACCAATTTATGGACTGCAAGTGTCTCAGCAGTGTTCTAAAGCATCAAATAATGCAGTATGATTTGTAAAGGGATAAAATGCACCTTGTAAAGCATAGGAAGGTTATTCAAAGATAGATACATGTAATGGTATGTCTCTAGAGTAGGTTTTAATTATTCAAGGGGGTGTTTGAATCTAGTTTCTCATCCTCTCTTGCCACATTTGTTTGTATGAATGTAACAAAAGCTAGAGAATCATGTGACGGTATTTTAATTCATTGCAAAGCTTTTGTAATGCTCTTTATTTTTGTTCCATATGGATTTTTGTAGTTCTATTTAGATTACTAAGAATGTCCATTGCATGAGATGAGATGTATGCATTATATGATGATGCACAATAGATTCCTTTTATCTTTTCATTCTTGCATCTTTTTCCTCTTTGCAAATCCATGACTATACTACCCAATGGAGTAGGCACCGGTCTGATTGGTGAAGGACCAACAATTTTAAAATTATTATTCTCTCTCTCATATTAGTTGTAGGTAGATTAGATCCTACCATGCTTGCATGATTCCGTATTGTACACTCAGTCATACCTTATGCAATTCTGGAATTGAACATCATTAGAGAATCATGCATGTGTGTTCTAAATCCTCTTGTCCCTATGTATGCAATGCTAAGTGGATTCATTTGTTGGATAAGTACAATATAGCTATCATCTTTAGGTGCAGGGTAAGAGTGATTTTTCATCTATTTATCAGAGGTCTGATAGGTCCATATGTAGCTAGTGTTGACATGACCTTAATGACAACTATAGGGTTCATAACACATTGGGTATAGTTGCTTGAGGACCTAATGTTTAAATTGTTTATGTTGTTGAGACCTCGGGGAATACACCCTTGGCCTTGCAAAGCCTTAAGACAAAGGTGAGTTTACCCACTCATAGAAATTGGTCCATTCATGCCACTGTTTGATCATAAGCCTTACCCATTGTCTAAGCATTACATATCACTAGCCTTAGGTTCTAGTGTTTAGTCCTTAGGATTGGTGGAACTGCATGTTTGAACACCAACAAAAGTAGCACCATTATCAGAGAGAAGTTAAGGGTTAGAATAATTTGAATACTCTGCTAGTAATTAGACCCAAAAAAATTTTAGCCTTGGTGGTTTAGTCTGCCCCAATGTTTTCCTTATGTCATGAGGTGGCAAATCTGCTATTGTAACTTAGATTTTGTGTTGCTGATTGAGGCCTGTTGGTAGTTCAATGAACATTCTTCCACACTGGTGTAGTAACAAGTCAAGGTGTATAATTGCTTCTTCTATCCTCTCCTAAAGCAAGAATTATTGTGCTATGATTTTATTTTAGAAAGAAGTGCAGTCTTGTTTCAACATGTCATGAATTTCCAATCTTGGCCTTTAGGTATGAATATGTTAATAGGGCAACCCTTTCTTGTTCTCCATCTTATAATTCATGTCCTACGCATTATACAAATGAGTATGACTCAAATTATTTATGTTATATCGTAAAATGTCCCCCTTGTACTTTTACCTGGACTAAGCTTAGCTCTCGGGTCCCTTGATTTCGATCATGCATGTTAGAAATGAATCTTGAGGTAAATTCCCCTAGAACCCATGACAAATGGGACATAGGGATGAACATTGAGCTTAATGCAAACCCAAAATAGGTCCCAGGGATTGGACACTCGCACCCATGTCCTGTCCTATTTTGTCGGGGTCCCAAAATCCTATGTCGGCTTATGACCGTTAAATGGTGTTCCTTGTTGGCATCTTAAGTTTGAATATGAAACTATAGCGGGAATGCATATATAAGCATGTTTAGGGCTTCATTTATAAACTAGATGATTTGGATTTTAAGGTGAACTTATGATCATAGAGCATTCAAGGCATTCATTGTGTTACAGGGTAGAATATTGTTGTTGTGTTTGTTATTACAAATTTGGCTTCATCTTCTCATGTTGTGAAGGATCTTCATCTATGTGAGAGCTACACCTATGAGGTGATATCTATTCATGTTTCAATCAATCATTTATCAATTTGTTTTTACCTCTGTCCTACAAGGACACGCACTCTCTATCTAACAACGGTGTTGGAAGGCTTGAATGCCATTCTAGGGCTTGACTGAGGCAAGCTCCTAAACACAACCCCCTAACCCCTCTCTTGTGATTGCAAGTGATAGGTGTTGGATTCCACGGAGTGGAGTTGCAAAGGAGTGTTGCAAAACATAAGGATCTTGGATCTAACTGAAAAGGGCAGAGAAGAGCACTACCAGGGCTTGGGCGCTAGTCTATTTTCCCTCCAGGTTTGCAGAGCTAGAAATCTCTGGAACAGTGATAATCAATAGCAGAAAAGGTCTGAAAACCCTCAATAAAAATACCACCTTGGGCTTGGACGCTAGTCCCTTTGCCCCCAAAATTTTAGGATTCCAAACTTTGAAATTTGGTATGCATCTAACCTTCATTTAGTATCTCTGTGTGCAAGCATTTGTCGGAATTCATCTAATTATTCACAATTTTGCATAATTAGGATTTTGAGCATAATTGGGCTTAAATTAACACGTTAATCTTCTATTTCCAAATTTTCTTATCATTCCAAGTGACAGAATAACCTAATAGTTGAGTCCTCTTGCAAAAGTTGAGACTCGGCTTGATTCCATGTCCTTGAATGTATGTAGTGAAAGGAGGATCTAATCAAACCCATCTTCCCTTCTTTTTCTACATTACCTTTTGGTGAACCTGTATTTTTCTTAACATTGCACCTTCTTGAGTGTTGTACTTCAGATTTGCATTAATACATTTCATTGTCATCATATTGTATTGGAAAATCTACAAAAAAATTTGAAAATTTTGAAAAATCAAGCATCCTAGGCTTGAATTTTGACATAGTTTACACTATTTTCATTGCATCTCATCTAAATTATTTAATTCTCTGATATTTACATCAGATCTGATATAAATTACAGCATTACATCATTCTATAATCATTTGCATCGCATTTTCACACTTCATTTGTTAGAATTTGCTTGAAATTACGCATTTTTTTCATATAACCTAGTCTTTGCAAAAGCTAGGGTTTGTGGTTAAAATCTTGTTTCAGAATTTATTACTCCTTTGAACACTCTTTCAAATCTGATTTTGGACTGTAGTGTTGCTGTATTGTATGTATTTGCATCTTACTTTGGCATTTTAGAACATTTACATTGAAAAAAGTGAAAAACTCAAGCATTTTAGGTCATAAACAAGCATAGTTTTGCATCCACTTCCTTGCATAGGTGTTGAAAATCTTTTGAAATCTGATATTGCATTCATTTAAACACATACATACATTTATCATTTAAAAATTTGACATCATTTTGCACTTTTGCTTGAAAACTTGCCTATTTTTTTATATTACACATTGTGCATTTCAATGCTAAGGGTGATATCCACTTTCTTTAAACAAACTTACAAATCGCGCATATTGCCTTGGTGTGTTGCATTATTTCACTCTACTCATTTGGTTTTTTGTGGACCTTGTGTGTCTTTCATGACCTGCTTCCCTCAAATAAGTGTTTAAAGGGTGAAATAATCTCACATTACACGGCTTCTCATCACAAAAACAAGGTCATGGAGGTATCTTGTTATTCATCTTTGGAAGCTTTGTTTGCATACATCATAGATGTTGTTAATTTTTACAAATTTATTGATAAATATCCTCAAGTCCTACAACAAATTGCACACATCTATGACATTGATATCCCCATGAGTTCTACATATGAAATTCTATGTTACATATCTGATTTTTAAAGTTTCACCACTCTCGTGGGTATCTATCCTTCGATCTTGGAAAACCTTATTGATTTCATCTCCACGAAAGACAATGAAGAAGGAAATCATCAAGACATCCCTCCTTCTCTCCCTACATTTCATGACGACATAATGGACATCCTTTTTGATACATACGAAGTTGATATAGCCCTGGGTGATTCATCTAATAGTCCAAAGACTTCTACCAGCATAACCTCACTTGGTGAGGATATCTTGGCGCAAGAAAAAGATATTATTGAAACATTTATTAACACTACCCTTCCATCCCTTCCTACTCTCTCTGGTCAGGATGAAGCATTGGATGATGCAGATTCTCTATGTGAACAGCTTCTTCAACCTATTGACACTGAAAATTCAACCAATCTTCAAACACTTCTCAACTACATCTTAAACAAAGAAACGGATCACACACCCTTACCTGAACACTCACATACCTTGGAAACTACTAAAAATTTGGAAAACATAGATGAACATGTTCTTGACAACCAAGGTATTCCAACACCTTACAAGCCAGTCGAAACAGGCATTTTTCGGGCCCCTACACCACCTCAATTGATTGACATAGAAAACTATGACATTCCTCCAACAACATCATTAATAGATACCTTTCCATTGACAACTCCTATGATTGTACCTTCACAAACTCAAGAAAACATGGAAGGAAGAAGAAGAGATAAAGCTTTGACCATCAAGGTAAAGATCAAAATCAAGGACAAAAGGTAAGTATTTCTAACTCTGGTGGTCACATATATCGTAGCAATATTTGCTCGTTTATGTGGCATGCCCTCTTGTGTTGTGTTTCCTCGTGATGTGTTATATGTTGTTTAGGCCTCCTTGGATGACCCTTGATACTCTTGTAAGGTCAAGGATACTGGGAGACCGTCTCTGTTGTGATCATTCTTCTATTTGTATCAGCATTCTTCTATCTTGCCTCTTCTCTATTTTTGTTGTTGTGTCATACCTTAGGGGCATAGCATTGTGGTTGATGACTTGTGGGGCATCCTCCTACGTGACGACCCTAAGGCACTTGTTCTCCTCTCTCATTTTATTGTTTACCTTCCTCTAGTGATTCTACCTAGTTGGCGGATGACGAAAAATAAACAAGTAACTGATATGGACTGAATGTCCCTTCAGCAAGCAAGCAAAAATGGACCTAGTCCATACATGAAGATGGGGTTGATTTTATCCAATGCTTGGCTAGTAGAATCATTCCGTGTGATATTTGATGTTGTCTTATCTTTTCTAACAAATCATAACAATACATCTGCTCTGTGCACTTTGATTATCTTGTATCTCACCTTGTTGTTACACTCGGTTCTGAGGTACCGGCAGTATAAGCCCAGCGGCTATACTCAAATTTGAACCTGTATGTGTAGCCTTGGTTTATTTGATATGATTCATGCATAGCTTTCATGTTTTTCTTTAGTTATTATCTTAGAGTAAGATTTGTAACCTTTCTTGTTATATTAGTATATCAAATCAATGTGTTTGTGGGAACATTCAGTGATCGTGGCACATGTCACCTTTGGGGGGCATGGGCTTTGTGAAAGATCTTGTTCTCTTGTGTGTTTTCTCTCTACCTTAACGTGCTTGATATTGGTACATGATATCAACCACCTTAAGGTGGGGGCATATATAAGGTAAGTTGTCTGATGATTTTTGTACTAATGAAGCATGTTTGTAAGCCCTTTGCAGAGGCAGGATGTTGTATCTCCAATGCGAGTGCACATCTTTATCTATATTGCAATCAAAAATCCCTCTATGGAGGCAGGATATCATGCATATCCTTTTATTCAAAAATCCCTATGTGGAGGTGGGATATCATGCATATCCTTTTATTCAAAAAACCATCCGTGCAAGGCGGAATGGTGTATCTCTTGAGCTAGTGTACATCCTTTTATTTTAAAATTCCTCCGAGAAAGCAGGGTTGGATCTAAGACTATCCTCCCATAAGTGTATTTTTTATGGCATAAGCCCAACCGCCAGGTGCGTCTGTAGCGTGTTTGAGATGGTGGGAACTTAGCGATAAGCTCCTTCCATCACCTTGTTTGTCGTGTTTAAGATGTAAAGTATGTCTTTGGCATGCTATATAGTGCTCATGTTTTCCATGTGTCTTCCATGTGTTTTCCCCCATGAAATAACCCACCCCTTATGAGTTTAGTGGTTTTGCTAATCTAGGTTTGGTTTCATTCATCGTTTGAAGAGTTTTATGTGGTTAAGTTGATCCCTGCTTGCGTTTTGGTGTTGCGTCCATAACATAACATAACATAACATGCATGCATATATTTTGCAAATACAAGGAAATAGAATTTACCCAGATGCTCTAATACAATGGAAATGTGCTAAATATCCATCATCAAATACCCATATAAAGATTAGACCAATACATCGAGAAACTAACATACCCTTATTGTTGTTCCAGAAAATAGACATGAAAATCATTGTATCAGCAACATCGTCCTTCGATCCTCCTTTATTTTGACAAGAAGAAAATGATCATACACATGAGAGTACATATTAGCACATATGCAAAGAGTTACAGCTCATACATGACCCTGGAAAGTATGAAATGGACTGTGATAGTGTGACTAAGTGTTGGCATCCAAATGCCCCTGCTGGTATGGCCTATAGCTATTGATTAGCATTGGTTTCTGTGTCTTTCCATCACCAAATAGGTTATAAACTACTCAGAACTCTTGGACATATCTCTTCCTTGAAATATCAAACATTTATTGCAACAAACGACCCCCAAATGAAGCCTTCAATGTTGGTACGGCCTTCAGCTAGGTACAACCTGCATAGGATGTGTATGGCTTGGGGTTTGGGCTAATAACTCAAGCAAACTCCTTCCAAAAACCTGTAATGTATCCTTTAGTATGCCCCAACAATTATGATGATAGATACCTAAAGATATTGCAATGAAAACATCTCTGCGACAATGCTCAAAGTCTCCAAACTGACTACAATGAAGCACAGCTGCAACCACTGGATATGGCTACCAAAAACCCCCTTGGGTGATCTCTCACACCTACAAGAAGTTGCTACTGATGGTGGTTTCCATCACCAAAAGCCAAAGGTTTCTTCAAACCCTCAAAACATGGAGAGCAAAATGCATTAGAAAATATGATGTCGTGAATGAGAGCTCTTCCTTTTGATTTTTTCCTTTTATAATTCCCTCTTGAGGTCGACTACTTTTGAGAGAAAATTTTAATATCATTAATTTGTTTTATTTTCCCCTGAGCGCTCAAGTCCAATACAAGTGACTTTTAATTTTTACATTTTATATTTTATATTTTTGCTAAGTCACCGACAATATATTATAAAGTCCATATATTAAATATAAAAATAAACTTATAGACTTTAATATGAAAGCCCAAACGGTCTCGAAATCTCATGAGTTATGGACCGTTGGAAAGGTCTCAACGAAACGCTTTTCCTCCAATACTGAATGTCCAAAAATAGAAGAAACCCTAACTTACTAAAAATAGTAAGTTCTCTGAAACCAACCATCCGAACTACCAAAGTTCCCTAACCACCTTGGTTAGCCTACGGGAACCAAGTATAGGCTAACACCGCTAGAAATGGGGACATTACACCCCATGTGTAGTTTCAAGGGTGTGACGAAATGGCCCTCCTACACTCGGTCTTTGTATGGCATGTTTTCTCCCAAGCATAGTCTCAAGGGTGTGGTGAAATGCCCCTCCTATGTGTTGGGTTTTGTATGGCATGTTTTCTCTCAAGTGTAGTCTCAAGGGTGTGGTGAAATTCCCCTCCTACACTTTGGGATTTGTTTGGTGTGTTTTCTCCCCCATATGTAGTCTCAAGGGTGTGGCGAAATGCCCCTCCTACATTTTGTAGTTGTGTGTTGCATTTTTTATTTTTCCATGTATCTGCATTCATATATATGAAAATGAAAAAGAAAGTATCAAGTGTATTCTTCATGACTGCTCTTGTGTCTTCTCTATGCTTTGCATGTCTTCAATGTTGTCTTCTCTGTGTTTTGTGTGCATGTTACTGTCTTCTACGTGTTTTGCGTGTCTGTGATGTGTTTTCTAATGCTTACCTAAGACTGGAGGCTAGAAATAGTTCCTCAATCTTGGTGTATGCATCTCCTTTATGTGCTTGGTGTGTTTGTTGTGTTTTGATCGTACTTTAATGCATGTATGGGTCGTAAGATCATACATACATTAAAGTGGGGGCTAAATGTTATGTCATAAAATGTCCCCCTTGGACTTTTACCTCCTAAGTTTAGCTCCCAAGTCCCTTGATTTTGATCATGCATGTTAGAAATGAATCTTGAGGCAAATTCCCCTGGAACCCATGACAAATGGGACATAGGGATGAACACTAAGCTTAATTTATAGACCCAAAATAGGTCCCAAGGATTGGGCGCACGCGCCCTTGTCTTGCCCTATTTTGTCGGGGTCCCAAAATCTTATATCGGCTTATGACCATTAAATGGTGTTCCTTGTCGACATCTTAAGTTTGAATTATGAAATTATAGCGGGAATACATATATAAGCATGTTTAGGGCTTCATTTGTAAACTAGAAGATGATTTGGATTTTAAGGTGAACTTATGATCATAGAGAATTCAAGGCATTCATTGTGTTGCAGATCAAACTATTATTGTTGTGTTTGTTATTGCAGATTTGGTTTCATCTTCTCATGTTGTGAAGGATCTTCATCTATGTAAGAGCTACACCTGTGAGGTGATATCTATTCGTGTTTCAATCAATCATTTATCAAATTGTTTTTTCCTCTGTCCTGCAAGGACACGCACTATTTATCTAATAATGGTGTTGGAATGCTTGAATGTTATTCTGAAGCTTGACTGAGGCAAGCTCCTAAACACCACAACCCCCCAACCCCTCTCTTGTGATTGTAGGTGACAGGTGTTAGATTCTCCAAAGTGGAGTTGTAGAGGAGTGTTGTAGAACATAAGGATCCTGGATTTGATAGAAAAGGGCAGAGAAGAGCACTACCAGGGCTCGGGCACTAGTCCCTTTGTCCTCTAGGTTTACAGAGCCATAAACCTCTAGAACAGTGATAATTAGTAGCAGAAAAGGTCTAATGGAAAAACTTAGTTAAAAATGCTCGATTTCTCCCCCTTTCTATATACACTCTATATTTCTTCTCCCCCTGAGATGTTTTTCATATTTTTCACTGATCTTCTTCTCTCCCTTTGACAGCAATGAAAAAGGTGTAGGTTCCAAAGTTAAAACTTGTCAAAACTACAAACATTTGTTGTACTCTACCACATAAAAATACCACCTTGGGCTTGGGCACTAGTCCCTTTGCCCCTGACTTTTTAAGATTCTAAACTTTGAAAATTGATATGCATCTAACCTTCATTTAGTATCTTTGTATGTGAGCATTTGCTGGAATTCACTTATTTATTCATGATTTTGCATAATTAGGGTTTTAAGCATAATTGGGCTTAAATTAACACATTAATCATCAATTTCCAAATTTCCTTATTATTCCAAGTGACAGAAGAACCTGATAGCTGAGTCCTCTTGCAAAAGTTGAGATTTGGCTTGATTCCATGTCCTTCAATGTATGTAGTGAAAGGAGGATCTAATCAAACAATTAATCAAACCCATCTTCCCTTATTTTTCTACATTACAATTTCAATGATACTTCATCTTCTAGACCTAGTAGTTATAATTCATTTTCAACATATTCTCAAAGTCATGCATACATACACCGTCAAAATAAACTCATTATGCAACAAAAAGAAATTGAAAATCAACTCAGGTTCCTTGAGGTTAGTGTGCAGTCTAATAAACTTCTTGATGCCCCAAATTGTTTAAGTGTTTGGTCTCCTTCCATTCCCCTTGACATGATCTACAAGTAGTTGAACCTCTCATGGGTCGGTTATGAAATTCAAACTATGACATCTAAGGTGTTCAGTCAGGTGCCTATCTTTGATGGGCATGATCTATATGATGGGGAAGTACATGCTGCTTCATTTTCAAAATTCATGGATAGATTTCAATTTGAATATGAGGACATGTGGATGAGCTTCTTGGTGAATCATTTATTGGAATGGAAAGGAGATCAATTGTGGGTTTTCCAAAACATCACTTTGGTTCTTGGAATGACCTAGTGGTAGCATTTGAGGAGTACACAATTGGCCTAAACCCTATTACTCTTGTTTGGAAATTAACAAATGTAAGAAGGCAAGAGGGAGAGTCTATCAAGGACCTCAGTCATATGTTTTCCATTGCACTATCAAAAATTCCAAAGGCTTTCAAACCTTCTATCCTAGCCTGCATTCATATGTTTTTTGAAGCATATAAGGTTTGTTTGGGTGTAGTGCAGGAGGACTTGAAGCTTACTAGTCTGTAGTAGGACCTATGCCTTGATGCCTTGGAAAGAGTAAGAAATGAATACATTGCAAGGTCTCTGCCCCCAAAGTCAAGTGTTATAAGAAATAGATTAATGAAGGGAAGTAATGCAACCAATCAGGTTGAGTGTGTAGTCATAAGGGTCAAGTTGTGTGATGTGGCATCATATGAAAGTTGTGCAAAAAGTTAAAATAGTGTGTCCACTTGTCTTCAGTTGGATGGATCATTGATTCCCTTGGGGATGGTGATGATGTTGCTTTGCCAATTGACTCCCAACCTGAAGTCAAGGATGGTAGTGATATGCCTACACTTAGTGATAACTGATCTAAGACAAATGTTGGTGCGGGGATTGGTGTTCACTCTGGGGGCCTTACCATGAACCATGGTGTTGTTGTTGTGGATGCAAGTATGGAGGATGAATTACAACAACTTTATTATTCATTAGATGTGCTTCCTTACTTTGTTGAATTTGAGGATGCCCACACCTTCCTTGTTGCCAATGAATATGAAGAGTGTGAAGGTGTGCATGATCATAATGCTATTCCAGGTCAAGGAGTTTTAAACCTTGGTGAAATTTTAGGACTTGGTTTGGGGAAAGTATCATATGCTGACACAGATTGCATTGAGAACATATTTTTGGTCTCATCAGTTGAGCATTCTGATGTAGGTTTTGCATGTTGTTAAGGGAATCAAGATGTTTGTTTGCACATTGGTGAAGAGGAAAATCAGATTATAGATTAGTTTCTTGGTAGTAGTATTTTTACAGTAGGTTGCATTGAAGAGCCCAAAAGAGAGGCAATTTGAAGATGATGAGGCTTCACTTGAAATGCCTCAAATTTCTAATTTATATGTTGATAATGCAAAAATGGATTTGAATCAAATCTTTGATTCAATCATGGAAGAACACATCAACATTTATGGTGTAGCTAGGTTGCAGGAGCTTGAACAATTAGATGATATTGCCCAGCTTGAAGTTGCACTTGAAATTGACACTTTTCAACTTGATGTTTAGGAGGATATTTTTCTTCACATTGATTTGTGTGCAGGTTTATTTATGCATCATGCTACCAAGGATCTTGAAAGAGTATTTCTATGAGGGGCAACATGATGATGGGTCATATTATCTATGGCTACCATGTCCTGGTGACAGTGACTTCCATTTCCAACATGATGATATGAATAGTTATAGTTTTCTAGCACATGCTTGGAAGAAACCTCATTGGTTGTAGCTTAGTGAAGGATGTAATTTCAACTTGAGGATGCTAAGTTCCTTCTTCAAGCTTGTGTTTGATAGAGGTAAATGGCATGCAATAGTTTGTCCATGGTGAAGTGCCATGGATCTTCATTGTAGGGTCTAACCTACAAGTGTTCTAAATTTTGTTTACAACCATACCCATTTACCTTTATGCTTCCATGTCATTGGTTGTATGTGTTCATGTGTATAATTTATTGTACTTTTCCTTATACATATTGGCTTGCTTTTGTTTCCCTCCGTCCTCACCACCTTTTTGGCATTTTGGTCTACAACTCAAAGATAACTAGATCCTCACTATGCATGCAAGAGGCACACATCCCCAACTGGAGCCAATATTGGCATGTGCCTCAAAACTTTTCAAAGGTCCCATTTTTGTGCCTCCCTGTGGTCTGAAAATTTTTTGCCCACTACTAATAATCGATCTAAGAAATCTTCAGTGGGCCTGCCTCTGATATTTGTGTTGTGGTAACTATTTTCCTTCTCCATTCCTTTTCCATGTCTTATGATTCCCAAAAAATCTCATTGAATTATGTGATTCAATGCTTCCCTTGTCTTTTTCTAGCTTATGGATATCTGGTTCTAATGTCCTCTGGAAACCCCATTTCCCCTCATTCAATTTGAAGGATCAAATCATGCTTTTTTTTATGATCTCAGAGATTGTGGCTATGTGTGTCACTCAGCATCAATAAGCTCTTTTGTTCTAGAATTCAGGCACTTTGGGAATTTCATTTTTCAAGGACATCGGGACTTTCTATCCCTCTATACTCTAAAAACCCCATTTCCCATCATTCAATTTGGAGGGTCAAATCATTGTTTTTTTATGATCTCAAAGATGGTGGCTGTGTGTGTCACCTAGCATCAACAGGCTCTTTCATTTTGGAATTCAAGCACTTCAAGAATTTCAAGTTTTTTAGGGACATTAGGACTTTCTATCCCTTTGTCCTCCAAAAACCTCGTTTCCCCTCATTCAATTTGAAGGGTCAAATCATGGTTTTTTCTAATGATCTCGAATATGGTGGCTATATGTGTCATCCAAAATCAGCAGGCTCTTTTGTATCAAAATTCAAGCACTTTGGGAATTTCAAGTTTTTTAGGGATATCAGGAGTTTATGTCCCTCTGTCCTCTGAAAACCCCATTTCCCCTCATTCAATTTGGAGGGTCAACCAATGGTTTTTTTATGATGATCTCAGAGATGGTGGCTATGTGTGTCACCCAACATCAACAAACTCTTTTGTTCCAGAATTCAGGCACTTTGGGAATTTCAAGTTTTTCAGTGACATCATAACTTTATGTCCCTCTATCCTCTAAAAACCCCATTTCCCCTCATTCAATTTGGATGGTCAAATATTGAAATTTTCAATTGAAATCAAAGGCTATGGAATGTTGGCACCCCCTTGCATCTATTTGGACTATTGTTCAAGTGTTTCACTCATTTTGGATTTTTTATGTTCTCAAAAATCCTTTTGGATCCCCTCATTTTTTGTGCCCATTTGGAGGGTCAAAACTTAATATTTTCTAATGATCTCAAAGATTTGGGTTATGTTCATCATTTCATCCTTTGGAGCTTTCATTTGGGGTTTGGGTCAAATGGAAATTTTGGGTTTTTAGAGGACAGGTGAACTTTTCCAAATATCCTTGAGTCCTTGGCTCTTCCGGGTTTCCCATTTCCCATGGGGCACTCTATTTCGCCTAAATGTCCAAATGATTTTTATACTTTGGAATTTGCACTTTTCAAAAAATCCATGAGTTCAAGTTCTTCTAGGTTTCCCCCATGGGGCGCCTCTTTTGGCCTGAATGTCCAAATCCTTTTTGAACTTTAGAATTTGCACTTTTCAAAAACTTTTGGGGTTCCTAGTTCTTCCAAGATTCCCATTTCGCATGGGTTCCCATAGGGATTTCAGGTTTTCCAGGGACGTTGGGATGTTTTGGGCTTTCTGGTTCTTCCATAATTCTGACTTCCAGCCCAAAAAACTCAAAAAAATTGTGTTTCTTCAACACACGACGGGACACTCTAGCGACTCTCAAGGCTACCATTAATGATCATTTTGAAGCCTAGTGTTGTGGTAGGTGAGTTCCATACGCCCCGGGACTACTCTAGGCCCCTCCATGATGAAATCTTTGTATCAAGGCATGGGCAAACACTCCAAATATGCAGAGTTTTCTGGTACAACCCATGTGGTTATGATGCAGCGAGCATGGGTGACCTACAAACATGTTGACTGCTCCATATCCACGTCCAAGATGCAACAGTGAATTGTAATGCTATATATACATGTTCTTAAGATGTAAAAAAGGTTGGTCATTGAACCAATTTCTGGACTACAAGTTTCGATAGTGTTCTAGGGCATCAAATGATGCAGGTTGATTTGTAAAGGGATAAAATGCACCTTGTAAAGCATAGGAAGGTTATTCAAAGATAGATGCATGTAATGGTATGTCTCTAGGGTAGTTTGTAATTATTCAAGAGGGTGTTTGAACCTATTTTCTCATCCTCTCTTGCCACATTTTCCGGTATGAATGTAATAGAAGCTAGAGAAGTATGTGTCAGTATTTTAATTCATTGCAAAGCTTTTATAATGCTCTTTCTTTCTGTTCCATATGGTTTTTTGCAATTTTGTTTGGATTATTAAGAATGTCCACTACATGAGATGAGATATATGCATTATATGAGGATGTACAATAGATTCCATTTTTCTTTTCATTCCTACATCTTTTTCCTCTTTGCAAATCCATGACTATGTTGCCCAATGGAGTAGGCACTAGTCTAATTGGTGAAGAGCCAACACTTTTAAAATTATTATTCTCTCTTGTTAACTGTAGGTAGATTAGGTCCTACGATGCTTGCATGATTCAGTATTGTACACTCATTCATACCTTATGCAATCTCAAAATTGAACATCATTAGAGAATCATGCATGTGTGTTCTTTCCTCTTGTCCATGTGTATGCAATGCTAAGTGGATTCATTTGTTAGATAAATACAGTATAGTTGTCATCTTTAAGTGTAGGGTAAGAGTGGATTTCCATTTGTTTATCAAAGGTTTGATAGGTCTGTATGTTTCTAGTGTTGACATGAACTTAGTGACAACTATAGGGTTCATAGCACATCAGGTATAGTTGCTTGAGGACCTAATGCTTAAATTGTTTATGTTGTTCAGACCTCAGGGAATACCCCCCTTGGCCTTGTAGAGCCTAAAGATGAAGGTGAGTTTACCCACTCACAACAATTGGTCCATTCATACCATTTTCTAATCATAATCCTTACCCATTACCTAAGCATGACATATCCCTAGCCTTAGGTTCTAGCATTGAGTCTTTAGGATTGGTGGAACTACATGTTTGAGTATGAATAGGATTTTTCATCGAGTTTATGGGTGCCTAGTTTTGGGCCCATGGTATTCGCCCCTTGTTTTGTAAACCATTTATGGTTTTAGTTTTCAATTGTTCTATATATATTGGAGCCTTAGAATAGTGGTATAGTAATAGGTTGAAGACATCTTATAGGTACATAGATGTTGCAAAATTATATCAAATTGAAATCCTTGTCTATAAAAGATTAATGTGTGCTCTCTTTTATGGTGGAGTTTTTTTTGAAAAAGGTTTCTCCGTGTACATATAGTGTTGTGTGTTTCATTATCATGGTTTGCTAATTTCATGTGCTCTTCATTTCCATTATGTTCTTGGTTTATACATGAACACTAAAATTTATATATTAAGTTTGATGTTATTGCTACAATAGTTCATTCTATTTTTCAACATTTGGTATTAGATCCTTGATTTTGATTAGAGCGGGACACCTTTCTAGAAATATTGTATGTTTTTTGTGTTGTAGTGGGAGTACTTTTCTTTGTGTGTTTACATATCTATGTGTGTATTGCACATCATGGCAAGTTCACCTTGGTTGGGTATTGAGAAATTCAATGGAACTGGTTACAAGTTGCATAAGGTAAAGATTAAGGATCTCCTTGAAGAGAGATTAGTGGAGAACTATTACAAATGAAAATAAACCAGGTGTTATATCCACATATGATTGAAGAAATTAGACAAAAAGGCATGAGGAACCATTTGGTTGTTTCTTGGAGGTCCGGTCCTATTGAATGTTGCTAAGGAGGCCACCGCATATCTCCTATGGAGGAGGATTGGTGATATCTACCAAAAAAAGATTCGGGTAAATAAATTGTATTTGAAAATAAAATGTATTTGTTAAAAATAAAATATGGGGACTCTATGGTAGAACATTTATACTTGTTTAGTTTGATACTAAGTCAGTTGGGATCCACTGATGTTGAGATAGGTGAGGAGGATAAGTGTATATTGTTACTTTTATCTTATTCTAAATCATGGGAAACTTAAATCCTTTCTCTAAGTGGTCAGATGACAGATCCAAGTTTGGATGCCCTTGTTGTTTTACTTGTAGAGGAAATGAGGAAGAAAACCATGGAATAGAGCTAAAAGAATGCATTACATGTTTGGGGAACACCCAAGGACAAAGGAGGATCAAAAGGGGATTAGAAAAATTTTACAAAGAAATCTAAGTCTATGGGCCATCCTAAGACCCTGGGAAAGAGTAGAGCGAAGTGATAGAACTATGATAAACAGGGGAATGTGAAGGAGTATAGAAATGAGGAGATCTATGACTCTAAAGAAAAATCCTTTGATGAAGGTGATGAAGCCTTGTTTATTTTTGCTAATAGTATTTCTAACAAATCATGGTTGATTGACTTAGGTTGTTTGTATCATATAACTCCCCACAAGGAATGGTTCCTTCCTACCATGCATCTAATGGAGGAGAAGTGTATCTAGGTGACAACAGTTTGAATTAGATTGTTGACTATGAGAAGGTACAGTTATGTTTTGGTGATGGGAGGGTGAAAACCCTTACTGGTGTTTTAAATAGTTTTGGACTTCCTAGAAACTTCATTTATGTTTCCAATTTGAATGATTCAGGGATGCATGTGACATTTGATAAGTTTGGTTGTAGGGTGGTGAGAGAGAATTTGGTGGTTGTTAAAGGGTCTTGTGTTGGGACTTTGTTTAGGCTAAATGCCTCTACTTTTTGTAACTTTTCCAATATAACTGGCACCAAAAATAAATGTATGTTCTAGCACCAACATTTGGGCCACAGTAGTGAAAAGGGGCTTAAGAACTTGATTAATAAAAATTTGGTTGATATTTTTTCTTATTCTGATGAGCATTTTAATTTCTACGAACATTGTGTGTTCAAAAAATGGAATAGAGTATTTTTTCCTTCATGCAGTGACAAAGATAAGATACTGTTAGAGATTATTCATTTAGATGTGTTTGGTCAAACTGATGTTAAATCTATGGGAAAATCTTGTTATTTCATTACTTTCATTGTTGATGCCTCTAGATACACCTGGATTTATTTTATGCATTCTAAATCTAAAGTGTTTGCTAAGTTTAATGAATTTAAAGCCTTAGTTGAAAATAAAATAGATTATAAAATAAGGGTGTTGAGATTTGATAATGGGGGTGAATATTTTCCAAGGAATTTGATGAGTTGTCTAAGCATGTAGGTATTGTTCAACAAAAGACTACACCATCCACACCTCAAGAGAATGGGGTGGAAAAGAGAATGAATCGAACCTTTTTAAAAAGATTCAAAAGTATGTTGAGTGGTAGAGTTGGATCGATGCTTTTGCATAGAGGCTATGAGGACTACTTCTTGTTTGGTAAATAGGTCTCCTTCTACAACTCTTGTTAATAAAACTCCTTATGAAGTGTGGATAGGTAAGAAATATTTTGTTTCATATTTATGGGTATTTGGTTGTAAGGTTTATGTTCATGTGCCTAAGGAAAAGAAATCTAAACTAGATCCAAAAGCATATAAATGTATATTTGTTGGTTACAGTGACAATGTAAAAGTTTATAAGATTTTAAATCCACTAACCAAGAAAATGGTCTATTTGAGAGGTGATTTTCATAGAATTTAGAGCATTTTCAAATCCTATACAACCAAAGAAAAAAGAAAGATGGAAAACTATGCATTTTGAGACTAAGGTTGAAAAGCAGGAAGATGCCCATGTTGAAGAACAAGATGATGGATTAGAAGATGGAGATGAAGAATAGGCTTTTGATGAGAGTCCTAAGTAGGATGAGTACGTTGAGCATGAAAAAAAATAAGTAGAGCCCCTTACTCCTACCTTGAGAAAATCCAAAGGACAATGAAACCCAGTTAAAAATTATAGCCCACCAAATTTATGTTGTATATTTTCTTTGTTATATACTGACAATGAACCAAGATCTTTCAAAGAGGCTCTCTCTTAAAGGATAGTGAATCTTTTATGCAAGCAATGTAGGAGGAGATGATGGCCTTAGAAAAATGTGACACCTAGGATCTTATTAATTCACCCAAGGGAAGAAAGCCCATTGGTTGCAAGTGGTTGTATAAAAAGAAGATTAGAGTAAATGGATAGTTAGATTGGTACAAGGCCACATTGGTGGCCAAGGGCTACTCCTAGAGAGAGGGAGTTGATTTTGTTG
Organism: Cunninghamia lanceolata; assembly: GCA_027924645.1. NCBI lineage: Eukaryota > Viridiplantae > Streptophyta > Pinopsida > Cupressales > Cupressaceae > Cunninghamia > Cunninghamia lanceolata. The sequence goes on from BSBN01001062.1 coordinate 5,190,374, forward strand.
AAATATTCTCTCCTGTTGCTAAGTTATCTTCTATTAGATTTTTGTTATCCATTGCTTTAGCATGTGATTTTGAAATAGATTGAATGGATGTTAAAATTACTTTCATGCATGGGGGTCTAGAGAGGAGATTTACATGTGATAACCTAATGATTTTTTTGTAAAGGAGAAGGAACATTTGGTTTGCAAGTTGAAACAATCATTATATGGTCTAAAGCAATCACTCCACATGTGGTGTTGATGTGTTTGTACTAAAACTAAGTTATGTTAGGAGAAAAAAAGATCATTGTGCTTATGTTAAAATTATTGATGATCAAATTATAATCATTGTCATGTATGTGGATGACATGTTTATTGGTAAATAGTAAGGTGATAATTAGGGAGCTCAAAACTCAACTTTCTAACACATTTGATATGAAGAATTTGGGGGTTGCAATTAAATTCTTGGTATAGAGATCAACATGGATCAAGTACACATGAAGCTTTGGTTAAGTTAGAGTAAGTATGTTGATACCATTTTGCAATGGTTTAGTATGCATAATTGCAAACCTATGAGTATTACTTTTCCCATAGCATTAAACTTTCATTAGATATGTGTCCCAAGTCGGATAATGATTTTAAGGATATGTCAAACATGTCTTATGCTAGTACTATTGGTATCTTGATGTATGGAATGGTTTACACTAGATCGTATATTGCCCAAGCAGTGAGAGTTTTGAGTAGGTTTTTGTCTAACCCTAGTAAGGAGCATGGACTTATGTTAAGAGGGTGTTTAGATATCTATGAGGGATTTCTAATTATTGTTTGTGTTATCATGGTATTAATTATGTGGATAAGACATTCAATATATAGGGCTTTGTGGATGCATATTGGGCAAGTGACTTGGATAGTCAAAGGTCCACAAGTGGCTATGTACTCTCTTTGTTTGGTGGTGCAGTGAGTTAGATGATTAAGAGGTATCCCACAATTGTTTCATCCACCACCGAAGCAGAGTATATAGCTTCTACACATGCCTCTAATGAGGCAGTATAGTTATAAAGATTGTTTCAAGTATTGGTTTTGACTGTAGGGTGGTTAGAATCAATTGTGATAGTCAGAGTGTTATATGTTTGGCCAAGAACCCCATGAACCTGCTTATACTAAGTATGTTTATATTTACTATCATTTTGTGAGTGATGTGGTAGAATGGTAAAGTCATGTTACAGAAAGTTGACACTCAAGATAATATTACAAATTCCCTTACAAACCTAGTGAGCACAGAAAAGTTCTCTTGGTGCAAAAAGGTCATGGGCCTTGGATCTTGTACCTGATTTATTTTATGTTCCCAACTTATCATTGCAATATAAATGTCAAGTGGGAGAATGTTAGGGTTATAGGTGTCATTCACCTTGCAATCCCGTCTTGATTTAATTGTAGAAAATAAATAATGTATGTAGTCCAAGGAACATGGAGAAAGTGAAAGTAGATCCCTCTATGTGTGTGGGGATAATTATATATTAATATTTTATTCTCGTACATGTATTTGTAATGGCACTAATGATAGGAAAACAAGTCAAACATGAGTTATGGAGCATTTTTCTCATCATGGGCTATGACAAGATATTAATTTGCTCATGTGGAGTGCCTTGAATTGGGAAAGTGGACTTAATGAGGGAATCTAACTATTATGATGATATTTATGACACATAAGTGGTGTAAGAGGATTTATTTTCTATTTAGAGTGGTTGACCAATTAATTATGGGTGTTGAATTTTTTCATGGAGGTTATGGGCACCTAAATTTGGACCCATGGTATTTGCCCCTTGTTTGTAAACCATTTATGGTTTCTTGTTTCCGATTGTTCTATATATAGGAGCCTCGAAATAGTAGTATTGTAACAGGTTGAAAACATCTTACAGGTACATAGATATTGCTAGAATTATATCAAATTGAATGGAAAAGTTTGTTGTACATATATTTTTATTCACAGAAGATTAATATGAACTTGTGCTCTCTTTAATGGAATTTTTTCCAAAAAGGTTTCTCCATGTACATCTGATGTGTGTTTCATTATCGTATTTTCTTGATTTTATGTGTTCTTCATTTACATTGCATTGTTGGTTTATACAAAACATTAAAATCTAGACATTAAATTTGATGTTACTGCTACAATAGTTCACTCTATTTTTAACATTTAAACACATGGGAGTCCTAGTTCTTTTGTGGACTATGACAATTGGTGTAATCAAGAATCACAATCAAGCTTCCTTTACTTCACCATATGAAGTGGAAGGGGTGACTAGAGTTCTAGTGTGATCTCGCATCTCCTACTTGAGAACATGTATAAAACACCTACACACTCAAAGAACACGTTAAATAAATCCAAAAAATATAGCCAAAGCACTATGACAAAATTAAACTATTCACTCATAATAATCAAAATTTCTCATAAATGTAAGAACAACTCATCATAATTATCTATATTGGAATCTACCTCAACATAATCCAAATCAATATAAGCATCCATATGTATCATCATAATAGTCCATATCCACATTTTTGTAATTCACTATTCATGTAAAATCGCCATATCACTACCAAATTCAATTTGTAAACAAGTATTGTTCTAATGTCTAAGTCCATGTCAACAACTCATCTATCAAAATCATAATCAAATAGAATCAACATTTAAATTCTCATAATAAATAAAATGCAACATTAAATTTAGTATCACATATGCATGCCTACACATTATCAAATATATATCAACAAATACGAATGGTTGGCAACTAACTAAATATGGTTATAAGTAAGCATCAATCTACCATAATCATCTAGGCAACACGGAAATACATGAATCTCTTAACATAGTTATATCATAAGATATCTATGTGCAAGTCCACAACATCCATAGCCAAAATAAAGTACAAAAGTGCTAATGAGATTGCAATAAAAGACAGGCCTTACAACTAGAGTCTTTTGCAACCAAAATAGAACCCCTATAGCACCTGCTACAAGTGGCACCTACATCAAGAAGATAGGCCTTACAAAATGAATCAACACTAAAACATACAATCTTTCAACAAATAATCTTTTTCTAATGTATCATGAAAAATATTATAACTAACTAATTAAATTGGAATATCCAAACCTAGAACTAGAAATGTTGCATTTTTTTGGTGGTAGAATGTCTTGAGAATCTGAATTCCTTCTTGCTTGTTTTTTCACTATGCCTACATGACTATCAGGTCAATATCCAAGGTAAGGTTGGGTTGACAACAAAAGATTAGAATGTTAGAACAAATATGACGTTTGACAAAGGCTAGTTTGAAAACCAACAAAAATGGTCATGTTATCACTGGGAATCACACCCATATGCAAGGCCGGTGAAGCACTGCAATTCCATGTAACATGGGACTAATTTCAAGTTGTGGGTGTCCTATAACGAAATTAGACCTCTAGATTATGGGCTGGTTCCCTTCAAATGTTCTATTGAGATGTATCTTTTTTACTATTTTGGAAAAGGGAAGAAAGAAACTAAATGAATACTAAAGGTAAAAAATGGTGATGCACCTGATTTGGATAAAATAATGCAATCTGATCCACGATGTTTACTCAGAAATCTGACTTTTACACAATCCAGTCTTGGCATAAATATCACATAAATGTTTCTAAGGAAGGTTTTGAAAATAGGTTTTTATGAAGGAAATGGTTTTTTCACAACACAAAAAGACTATTTTTGGTTAACACAACCTAAGACCTATGATGAATATATGCTCAATGCTGCAAACAAGGAAGTGAGACAATAATTTTAAAGGTTTTAATGATAAAACACAGCAAAATTTCATCAAAATCACTTCAATAATCAGCACTAAAAGGAAAGGTAATTCAACTGATCTCAAATAAACAAAGGAACGCACTGCAAAGAAGACAAAAATATAACCTGTAACCTGTCGATCTCTCAATAAAACTGTAAAAATGAGCTACAAGAATTCTCCAATCTGTCTGAATCAGAATGAGAATCAAGAACTAGAAAAAATAAATTTTTGTTTTACAATATATAGGTTTGCTCTCTCAAAGAGGCATGCAAAATATGGACTTGCAGATAACTGCCTCTAAAAATCATCACTCCCTAGCAACCTCCAAAATTTTCAAAATTAGGGTCTAAAACTGCCACAAATTAAGCAAAAATAGCTTCAATTTGGGGCTCTCCATATGCTAGACCAAAAAGTTGACCAAGAACCCTAAAAATACTTATAAAAATCATGCAAAACCTCCTAGGTGGCCTAGTTAACTCAACTAATCAATTTGCATGATTTTGCATGAGCAAAATTGATTGTGAGTAAATAATAAAGTATGGCTTTACAATTTGTGGAAAATAATAAATTAATTTAGAAAATATTACTTTATTATTTATTTTACAATTAATAACTTTGTAAAATCATGCATGATTAGAAGAAAAAATATCACTCCTTATCACTCCAATTACACTTTCCTATTTTGCATGATATGAGCACAAATAGGACTTAGAAGAAAAAGAAAACTCCTTATACCTCCATGTGAGAAAAAATCCCTATTTTGCATGATTTACACATTAAGGCAAAATTTGTTACCCTTATCACTCTATGATCAATGAGAAAATATTATCTTCTCTCTACAAGATAAAATCTTAAGTCACTCCATGTATCATAACACTCCATGCACAAAACAGTATGCATAAACATCCTTATGACTCCCCTTTGATGCCTTAGTGCCTATATATATCATTATATTTTTAAGCCACCTTATATCTCCATATGCAAACTCAATATCAAGAAAGAAAATCTACAACTCCATGACTCCATCTCCATCACTGCATCATCATACTTGCACCATGCCTGCCACCTTGTATATTCCATGCTCTGTCCTTATGCATGCCATGTCTAAAATCATACTCCTCATGGCTTTGTTTGCCACCATGCATAATCAAGAAGGGTCCTTACCTTTGGATGTTTGCAAAAAGACAAGGAATCTTGACTAGCATGTGTATCTTTGACCATGTTATTTACTCGACCACCAAGGAGTTTTAAATAGCTTATAAGGCATGAAGCCTTTCTTTCTCATCATACGACCCTTCTTGACTTAATAGAAATCAAGTCTTAAGCAATGTCGATCGGCCACTCCATGTTATGATGGTTAGGAATATTCAAGACCAAAGTCTTGACCATGGGCACCTCTTGGATAATGTAATTATTTGTCTTTTGTGAGTCAAAAATCACACTTTAGAAAAAAAGAAACTTCTAACAAAAGCAAAGAGATAACCCTAAAACTGCTCATTCTTCATTTGGCATTCTTCTTCAACGCTCTACAACTGCATTATGTTGGTTTAGGGTTTGAATGCCTCCATCATATCTCTGATCTTTCTCCTTTCCATGGCTTCTCTTGGTTGAATCTTTGGAACTCTACATCATAAGGAAGAAGGTAACACTTGCTTGAGTTTCATATGAGGCATTTTATTGATATATGTAGTTTTATTTCTCTTTAATGGTTGCGGCCTCCTTCTTCTTTCATGGTTCTCTCCATCATTGTGCATTCTTTAACTGTGGATAGATCTATCTTTCTGTCAGCAAAAAAGAGGTAAGCACTTGTCATTCTTCATCTTCTATAGCTTCATTTGTCTCTTTTACAGTTTGAAAAATGACAAGGGTTGTATGTAGACATGGGTATTGCATTTTTTAGCAAAAAATGTCTTATCTCTATCGGTCATGCCTGTATATGTCTCTTTTTATCTTTTACTTGGATGTAAGTGCATAAATCCTGAGGGTTTGAAACTTGAGATGAGGGTTTGTTATCTTCTTGCATTTTCAAGGCCTCCACCTTGTCACGGCCATGCCTCATCTGTATGTAGGCACCAAACTATGGTAGACTGTTGAGGGTTTGTAAGTTTTGAAACTAGGGTTTCAACCCTCCTTGCACAAAAACTCCTTCACACTATCACGGCCATTCTCTTTCACTGTTATCTCTTTCTCTTTTGACTGTAAGTGAAGAGAAGAAACAAGGGTTTGTTCATTTTGTACTTTCAAGGCTTCTATTTGTCATGGCCATCCTCCTGTGGTATTTCACTACTCTTTCTTTTTACTTGTAAGTGCAAAAGAAACAAGGGTTTGTTATTTTCTTGAAAAGATCCTATTCATTTTGCAGATGAGTATACATTTTATCATGAAAAATCTTGTTCTTCTGGCATGGCTATGACTGTATTTCTTCTCTGTCTGAAACTTCTTGACTGTGGGTGCAAAAATGACACTAGGGTTTGAATTTTAAATAAGTGAAAGATCACTTTGCATCATATAGAACTCTCTCCTCCTACTCCTTGTGACTGTCATGCTATTAATGATACACCTTATCTCATCTGTCCTCCACTGTAGCTCCTGGGTATAATGACAACAAGATTTTGATATTCAAAAAGAATGACTGTTATTCATTTATCTCCAACTGTATCATACATTGACATTTCTGGAAGACTCTCCTGTTGCATAAATGGTTTCTTTAGCTTATTTGCATATCAAAATCTTGTATCTCTTTCGCCTACTAACTGTAAGATGATGGACTGTTTGTCATGTCTGATGATCTCCTGAAATGTGTAACTATCTTTGTTGCATCTGGATTCTACTATAGCATAGATATCATGTTATCTTCTCCTTGGTTGTCTATGGCATTCTTAAGGTACTCCTGTAGCATAGATAACATGTTCTTGCATACTCACTGCTTATCTCATCATTTGGATCTCATAGTAGCATATATATCAAGCATTCTTCTCCTTGGTTGTCTGTTTACTATGACTGTATCATGATAGAACAATGGCATAAAAGAAAGAGAACTGTTTACCTTGTGAATTTCATATTCTTTGTCAATCACCAATACTGTAGCATCTTCTTCTGTTGTTTCTCCTTCATCATTGACTTACTCTTGTAGATGCATATGGTAACTATGATCTACTCTAACTATTTTTTACTTGCAAAAGCTACTTCATTATCACTGCCTTGACTGTCTATAGTGAAGGTGACTGAACTTGTCTTTGTTCTTCATGGTATCTCTCTTTATGGCATTGTTGATTGTATCATGGTAGCACTATAGCTCCAAGGTGTATGAGATAAGGCTTGTTTGATCAATATAGTGATGAGATACGTGGAAACCACCTTGTTATCTTTGGACCATGGCATTCCTGTCACTCCACTATGCTTAATGTATTTGGATCCTTCTGTTCTAGACATGATTGTCTCTTGCTTTTGGATTTGTACTTCACTGTCATGTCAGTGATGACCAGGGATTTTTTTAGTGGCAAATCTTCGCCAATTGGCGAATAGTTCGAATCTAAAAATGCAAATTTGGCGAATATATTGCAACCAACGAGGGGCTAAATCGCTCGATTTTTACGAAAATTTATTTTTTCTTGGTTAAATCGCCAGAGAATTATTTTTGTAAACCAATAAATTAAATTGTTTCACCAAGTAAATTATGTGTCATTAATCTGATTCGCCAATAGTTTATAATAAATTTAAAATCTTATTTGGATTCGCCATTGCTACTATATTATTTTCATTACTTTCGAGGTAATATCGCCATTATAATAATACATTATCCTATACTTTAGGGCTAATTTCGCTTTGAATATGCCTTTCATTCATTATCATTGATTATCACTTTAATCAAACGGTTGTGGTTGAATTCCGCGACTCTTTTAACATGTGCCTTTTAAAAGGCTTGCTAGGGCCTGAAATTTGTTTTGAGCCACACGATTAGATTATGATCTTCTGGCTCAAAACAAATTTTGGGCCCTAGTAAGCTTTTCAAAAGGCACATGTTAAAGGGGTCGCGGAATTCAACCACATTCGTCTGATCAAAATGATAATCAATGGCAAGAATTTAGTTTTATTTTAGTCTTGTTTTAAAGCAAAATATTTAAAAAATACTTAATCCAATGCATTTTGGATAGTGAATTTGTGCTTGGTGGCGCTGGGGCCGCTGTCCCCAGACCCCGCGAGGGGGCACTGCCCCCTCGACCCCCACAAGGGGCGCTGCCCCTTGACCCCACCGGTGGCTGCCACCCTCGGGCCCCTGCTTCAAAATTAAACAAAAAACAAAAGAATATATGGGGGACTACGTCGACCAAATATGCATTTTTTAAAGGAAGGATTCGCCATTATAATTAATTTCCTTGGTAATCATTTCCTAATATTCGCCATTGGATTTATTTTTTTAGTGAGTTTTCACTAGGATTCGCCACAAATTTTTAATTTTTTTAATAATGTGGATAGATTCGCCAGGATTTTATAGGTTTTTTTAGGGGGGGTTTCCTTAAAGTTATCATTGGTGATGACCCTACATTGTATATTCATCATATGCTTCATCTTTGGATGCTTGAATGTTTGAACATCTGACTACAATTGGACTATTTCATCTGTACCTCCTTGTATCTTGATGCTTTGAAGTTTTAAGGCATTGATGACTGCCTAGTTTGTTGGTCCATGACAATGATTTATCATGACTGTATTTCACACTGCCATATATTAGCTAGAGCTAATGATGCCTTGTTTTTTTATTTGTCTCTTTAAAAAGCATAACTTGTATCTTTCAGCTGGCTTGATCACTTTGAATACCTATATCATGTCATTTACCTCTTACTCTTTTGTCATAATGAGATGATACCTTCACATGATTTATCCTGTACTTGTTCAAATGATATACAAGCTCTTATATCTTGGGAGCTTTATTATGTTCTCTTCTCTTTATCGGGCACAATAATTTGAAAACTTGTATCATATCCTTGTACTATGAATGCACTATGTCAGTTACTCTTATTAGCTGTGATGACATAAATACATGCATTCATAATGATATTGTACCTCAAATGGCTCTTGTAGCCTGGATGACTGTAATCTAATTTCTGCATTTTGTTTTTGTCAAACTTGACTCAGTCATGTTAATCTGATTTGTTCCAATCAACTGTAATAATGTCATGATGATATATCCTTTCTGTAAGTTGATTAGATGATGCATGGTATAGCTTGGAATGATGCATCCTATATTTTCCGATACTCTTTTCAAAAAATGAAAAGAAACATGATGGGCTCAAACCCTTGTGGGAGCCACATTTAATCCACATGTTTGTTTGTCTTCAAATCAGCAACAAAACTTGTCCTATACCTGCACAGTGAACAAACAAATTAGCATTAAAAATTACCTTATAGTGTTGATTGATCTTCTTCATAATTTCTTCCTGATTTGTGTCATTATCTAATCTGATTTCTCATCTGAATGCATGATATGATAAGTAGATGTCTCTGTTTGATAAAAGCATGTGATAATTTTAGACATCTGGAGCACTAACAGGGTTGTCCCCAAAATTTTGCAGGTTCAACTAATGATGGCTTGGAGTGAAGACTGAAGACTTGAAGGGTGGCATCAACAGCAATCTCCATCATCAGGGAATGATGGATGTTTAGATTTATCATGTGTTCATTTCCTTTTCTTTTATCAAACAGATGCATAGCTTGCATGTCTGAAATTGCTCAGTCTAGTTACTCCCATGGCTTGTGTGGGACACATTTGAACACTTCTTTTAAACATGATCAGTTAATTTCTCTTATGCATATGATGTATATGTATTTCTTTTTTCAATCAATGCATGAGATAAAGTAATAGATACTTGAATGTATGTTCAAAACATGACATGAAATAACAATGCAATACAAATATTTTTCTTTCTTTTATTCAAAACTGATTAACTGAATAATCAATCTAACTTATAATTCCTGAAGATCAAACTATATAGAACAACTGTATTTCTTGAATCTTTGATTTCTTGACAATCTATTCCCTTGTCATGATAACTTATCAATCCTGATTGGACTGATGGGTTATCCTGACAACTGGATATCATTCTTTGCTCTGTCAAGGCATCAACTGTTCAATGAATGCAATAACTTAAAGTTTTCTATTATTCCTTCTAAACAATTACACTTAGGTCCAACTAATTTTAAGTGTGAACAAAAAATTAGTAACAGGTCCTAAGGAAAGTTCTTACAAAGTTTGTTTTGTGGCTATGGGCTCTTCAAAATTGGACCCTTCAGATGACTTCAAATGGATAATTTTAATCTATAAATTGGTTGGGAGTGATTGGCATAAAAAATGGATCTAAATTGACCAAAACTAGAGGAAGAACATAAGACAAACTCACATTTTGGAAGCACATTACGCATGTGAAGGAAAATGATGAGTTCACTACTTCGCACGAAGTCATGGCTTTTACCAGTATTTGGTTTCCGCAGAGAACATGAATTCGTTAGGGTGAACAAGTAACTTGTCAGGGCAAACACGCATTCACCACTTGAATGAAGCAACAAACTTGTAATTGAAGGGAAAAAATAGTTTTTACACAAAATGAAGTACGAGATATTACTAGACAATAAATGGCAAGCAAATGAGCAACTAGGGGAAAGGGGCAAGTTGCCGCCCACGCCCCAATAACTGCTATGTTATTGTGCACTTGACCCCCCAATTAAATTTTTAAAAAGAACCAATACATGTAAAATACCAACCTAATAAATTAACACAAATGCACCAATACATGTTCACAACTCCATGTATGGGGCGACATGTTGAAATGACACTTTTTCGACCCATGTGCACATAACGCGTCCTAGAGTGAAATGTATAAGTGCCCACAAGCTGAAAAAATAGCTTTAAGCTCTTCAATCGCATACGGAGAAACCCAAAAAAAATCGTTGAAATCCGATATGTCTAGCTATGAGCTTGACAAATGCGAGTGGTTATCGGCACATCGTTGCGCATGTATGGGGCGACATGTTGAAATGACACTTTTTCTACCCATGTGCACATAACGCGTCCTAGAGTGAAATGTATAAGTGCCCACAAGCTAAAAGAATAGCTTTAAGCTCTTCGGTCGCATACAGAGAAACCCAAGAAAAATCGTCGAAATCTGATATGTCTAGCTATGAGCTTGACGTGCACGAAGTTAGGGTGGGCGGCTACTGGCCCCTTTCCCCTAGGAGGTGATAGTCAAAAAGTGGAGCCTTACCCTAGAGACACAACACAATTTTGTTTCCATGCCTTGTTGACATATTTTGGGATCTTGGTCATTATTGGACTTACCATGTTATTAGCCCATTCCATTTTGGACACTTACAATCTCATTAAAGGTGCTAAAGTATTATCATCATTTGTTTTAGAAAGTGTCTAATCATGATGATTCATAGAGATGAATTGAAGTAAAAATCCTCTAGGATAGATGGGAAGCATGCAAACAATCAACAATCTTATGCATAGAACATGTAGGATCCGTTGTGGTAAAAGAAGGCTATATCATCTAAGGCAAAAGCATAAAAATCAATAAAGAGTAAAAATAACCTATAATCCATGATGTATGCATAAAAGAAATCCTAAAACAAAGACATCATAATCCATAGTAAAATATATATAATAATAAGGTGCAACCAAGAAAGGGTTGAGAAGAGGTGGTAAACAATAAAAGTTCAAACCCTAATCAGATCTGAAATGATCATTGCAAATAATTAGAAATATCATAATTGAAGGAGATACAAAAAAGGTCAAAACCTTAGAGATGTTTGAATGTCGATGTCACCAAATGTAAAGAAATAAAATGATTTCCTTGAATAAAAATGGGTTTTACTGAATATAACAAGCAATAAAATCCAAAAAAGCTAATTTAGAATCATGACAAATTATATGATAGAATTTAGACACCTAGAGATTAAGATTGAAAGTACTTAGTTGATTTCGATGGTCAATAGATAATTGTCCATTGTTTTGATCATCTTGACTTGTAGCTCAAAATCACTTTAGATGGATGTGTTGGAAGTAAAATGATGAAACTTGAGCTAGGTTGATCTTAGAATTTGTGAGGTCAACCTTGCAACTGTGGATTTGAGATTTTTGCCTACAAAAATGACCTTCAACTACATATTTGACCCTTTGACTACAAATTCGACCCTCTGACCTTCAAACCCTCTATACTTGCAAAAGAGACTTCCTTGATGTCTATACTCGCAATGAAAAAACCTAATGGTGTCTGATGAACACTATTTGGTGCTTGCTATGCAAGGATCATCGTAGACAGGCCCCCGGCTGATCGATTTAACAATTATTGTAAGAGCTGAATGATAGCAAGCAACAACACAAATGACATTGATAGTTATGATAATGTTAGATGATTGACACAATGCAAATGGAATGCAATGCAACAAATATTACGACGACCCGGTGCAAGAGCTAAAGTATTACCAGTGTTGGTGTAAAAATTAATGTGGTTGATGTGGAAAGACGAATAGCAAACAGATACCATGAGGTGTCCAAATAATAGGTGGATTGCCTATTATATCATGGATGCAAATGACCTAGGGGTGATTTTTTTATACTTTTTTCTAGCGCACAATTTGAGAATCTTGATGTGTAAAATAATAAATAACAACTAGTGGAAAAAGAGTTGGCTTGTGCCCATTATAAAATTTAAATTTTGAACAAGCCACTCAAATCCATGTTACAAAACTAACTTTGTTCAAGTCTACACCCATGAATTTGAACCTAGGAGAAGAGTGTGTGATCTAATATCAATGATTGTCTTAGCAAGGGTTAACTTTTGCCTCTGATGATCAATCTAAGTTTGAGGTCAACGGGTGTGCCAAATGTCAAAATCATGTGCTATAAGACAATTTACTTGAGGCAACCATACAAAGTTGGTGTAAAATGAAGGGTAAAAGTGCAAGACATGCACTTTTCAACCTTACAAATAGTAGATACAATATTTCATTCCAATTAACAAAGTAATAAAATAGTAGCACCAACATTAAGGGAGAGGGGCCAATTGCCGCCCACGCCCCAATAACCGCTATGTTTTTGTGCACTTGACCCCCAATAAAATTTTTAAAAAGAACCAATACATGTAAAATACCAACCTAATAAATTAACACAAATGCACCAATAGATGTTCACAACATTTGTACATGTTCACAACTGCACCAATACATCTTCACAACTCCAATAAATTAACCAATGAAATTAAGACAAGTGCACAAATGTGATGGCGAGCAGTTACTGGCACATCGTTGCGCATGTATAGGGCGACATGTTGAAATGACACTTTTTCAACCCATGTGCACATAACGTGTCCTACAGGTAAATGTATAAGTGCCCAGACGATGAAAGAATAGCTTTAAGCTCTTCGGTCACATACAGAGGAACCCAAAAAAAATCGTCGAAATTCGATGTCTAGTTATGTGCTTGAAGTGCGCAAAGTTAAGGTGGGCAGCAACTAGCCCCTCTCCCTTAGTGCATAAACTTGGATTAGAGACAAGCATACAACACTAAAACCCATTAGTAGTGTTGCATAAGGATGCAAAAAATACCAGCCACCAGAGCAGTAAAGATTGAGTTTGTGATGTCAATTAAGTGTGTTGAGCAGTATGAATGTATAATTTCATTAAATATTTCCATCCTTACATGAGGATGGGATATACGATATTCATGAAGCAAGAACCAATATTAAGTGTAGGCCAGCCAAACGTTCATCATCAATACAAAGGCAAAGGATGGATCTAATCACAAGACACTACAAGATTTATCCATTAAATCAATGCCTAAAGACCGATTTAAATTCTTAGAGAATATTGGGGCACATAAATTGTTTCTTTACGAATCCCAGAAGCAAATTCCAGCCTGAAAATTGATTCCTGAACCTAAAAAAAGGTACTTTCTGGCTGTTTCCTTTTTGCAGTTGTATTTTCTTAGTGTAGAACTACAATTTTACAATACTTAATGCAATCTAAAATATGAAGAACTCCTCAATCGCAAGATATTCAATTTTCACTGTTTTTCCTTTTTTAGTGGTATTTTCTTAGTTTAGAACTACAATTATATAGGACTTGATGCATTGCGGTTTATTAGTTAATTTATGAGATCACGGTTTGCCTACTTTTTGCTTGCCTTTCAAGAAAGTGGTGGTTTGCCCTATGTACTCGTAAATATTCAAAACTCTAAAATAAAAAATAAGATAAGCAAGAAAGTCAATAAATAACATGATTAATATATAACACCTCAAGAAAGTCAAAAAATATCAAGATTATATCACCTCAAGAAAGTCAATAAATAATATGATCAATATATAACATTTACGATACTCAGCTTGTCAAGCCCTCTTGTACGAGGATAAGATTATTCTAAGAAGCATCTCAGCATAGTTTCACTGCAGTATCGTTAAAATCATAACTCCTACCAAAGCCACAAACTGTACCCAATACCTGCTCCACGTACCAAATTATACCACTACCACTCGACATAAAATTACATCACATCTCACCACCATTTCAGAGGAATAAGTGGTAGGAATCAACGAGTCACAATAAAAACTAAATTCTCGGTTCCATAGAAAGAGAGAATGATCCCACATAAGATCCAAAAGATCAACGACGGCCAAAACTAATGGAGTTATTTACAAGCTAATTTTAAACAAAGTAAATGCATGACCAATTACATGCAATAACCACAAATACAAACCCATAAGAAAATGGAATTTATGGATTATAGTTTCTTGTACAGTTTTCTGAGTCAAGCGTACAAATCACACACAATTGATGAAAGCAAAGGTCAATTTGCAACACATTGGTTAAAAATTTGTAGTAGAGCCACTGGGCTGAGCAATGCAAAGCAACAAATTTTCAAAAATGCGCTTCAAAGTCGTGCTATATTTAAGGACCAGATCAAAGCACCTTCAAAATTGATTAAAATTTAGTAGGGTAAATGATAGATTTAGTAGGGTAAATGATGTTGATACACAAAGTGAAAATGTTGGACCTTTAGAGCTCACAAGTTAGGACAATCTCTTCTCTGATTAGGTCATGAAGAGTTACCTGCCGTGAGCAATCAGTAAGTATCTCACGTTTGAATTTTCCCTGCAGCTGATCTCAAACTTGAGCATTCTAATGAGCACGGTATAATATCTGGATGTTGTTGAACCTCAACAACTCAAATCAAAATCACCCAAAAACATGCAAAAAAGATGGAGCAAGCATGTGAATTGAATTGGATTATTATTATGAAATAAGGTTATGGAAGCACCAACCAAAAGCCAAAAGTTATTATGGACTTGAAAAGGCTGTGCATTAAAGATGTATCTGAGGCGCCTTCAGTGTTGCTAACCTTGTGTATGATATTGATCTGTATGCACACCAGGCAATTGACCAATCACAGCCCATGCGCCCATGCACAACATTATACAATAGAGAATAAGAAAAGAGATGCAGGTATAAGTTTTCCAAATGGTCTACAAAATTGGAGAATACCGAATGGGATATTTACAATAACCACACAATGGATGCACCTGATCTAGCATCTGAACTCAGATCCTATCAAAAACCACTATCTTCAAAGGAACAGCTAATTAAGGTAGAATGATAGAAATCCCCACCTTCCTATGTTTTGTATGTAAGTGTGATCTAATGGATATGTCAGTCATAACAAAGCTAGGAAGGATTGGTGACCTACTGAACCCAAGCCAATTATAATCACCTCTCCAAGAATAGTAGGGTGTAATCCTCTCTATTTGCTTATTTCAATCTAGGAAGAGGGTTTTAAAATTACACCTCCAAGAATTAGAGCTTTTCATAACATCACCGTGATCATAAGAAACATCCAATGCAGATCAAGATATTAAAGTGTTCTTTCAAAATCTCTTTATAAGGGTTTTAACTCTTCTCAACCTCCATTAAGATTTAACTACTACAAAACTTCTGTAAACAACTCAATCCTTTTCCACTGCGTTAGTGGTTCTTTTTGTTGCACCTTAGTTATCAGCATAGACAAAAATGTGCATTCCTAAATGAACTTCGGAAAATCAAGGCTCAATGTTGACACCAGAATGAAGATTTATAAGTATTGAATCAACTAGCATGCAAATTTTCATTCACATTGTATTGTTAAGATGTGAACAAATAGTTTGAAAATATAAAGATCTTGTGATTAAGTTGAATTCAAAAGTTTATGCAAGCAAAACAAAGTTGTTCAAATGACGCACAGAACAACTTATTCAAACTAATGATAACATGTAATACCAGTCCCAATAATTGCGGTTGAAAATTTAGTGGCAAAAAGGTGTTGCTTTGATAATTAAACTTGTATAATCAATGTTGCTGCTAACAGCCAATGTTACAAACTCTGAACATCTAACCCTCCTGAAAATGCCAGGAAACAGAATGAACCTGCCACAGGAATAGGAACAGATAGTTGCCTGCTGCAGCCAATTTAAGGATAAGGCTGCATTCATGAATATTTGCAGCTCGAGCCAAAAACTTATTATGCTCACTTGCCTACGTAATTGAATCCTACAGATTTGTTGCTGTAAAATCGTTTCCAAACAGCAACCTCTTGTCAAAATGACTCAAACTATAATAAGGAACTTCTTTGCTACTCAAATACTTCTATATTCACACTTAAGCAGCTTATAGGTGACTGAGTGACTATTATTGATGTCACAATCAATCCCATTTCAGAGATTTCCATGATAAAAAAAAATCCTACAAATTCATTGCATGATAATCATGCACCATTTTCAAATCAAATCCTGACAAAGCTAAATGAATTGACTAGATTTACCATTACGCCTAGGAAACACAATCAGGCTCGGAATCTGACGAACTTAGCTCAGATGACACACTTCCCAAGCTGCCAACATGGATATCAACTGCCACATTTGGAAACTGACAACAGCCTCTGCTAAATTTAGCAGATATTGTCCTTGACTTCATCTGCTGCATAGCATCAACTAATCATTAAGAAAGAAGAGAATTAACATTTTCTTCTGATCAAAGTATCAATGATAAATTCATTAGCTAGAAAGCCTTTTTGGCTGAAATTAATATTACAATTGAACATATTATAGATGACTTTGAGGGAGGAAAATTCTGGATCAGTTACCTGTTGATAAAAGGCATTGATTTCCTCCTCTGTTAGTGCTTCTTCCCCTTCCGCATCTTCCTCCCACCCAAGAGACCGAAGAAAGGCAGCTTCTTCCTCCTCAGATCCACCCATAAAAGAATACATGTTTGTAGATGCTGGACTGCCAGTTTCACTGGACTCTGCAGCAGTATCAGTTTCTGCTCGGACAGAACCACTTGTGGCATTTATAATGTTCACCAAATTGCATGCTACTTGAACTGCAGGCCCTGCATTGTCAGAGTTCTCACATACACTTTCCAAATTACCATTTTCTTTTACTCCTACCATAGTCTCACTACTTGTGACAGCATTAGCATTTTGTTCAACAGCTTTCTGCTCAGTTGATGACCCAGAAGCCTTCCTCCTCAAAGTATTGAAAAAATCACTTCGATTCTGAGCTTGGGACAGTGGTTTTTTCTCCTCATTCATTAAGCTGTTGTCTTTTGACCGCTGTGCTGTCCCATGGTCAAGTCCAGCTGATACACATGTTGATGACGTTGGCATTGTTTTCCGATCCAAAAAGGACTTTGAATTCCTGGGACCTATCACACTAGAATTTCCACCTGCACCAACACCTGCAGTTAGGGCACCCACAGTCATGTTGTTGATAATCCCTCCCATTGTGGGGGCCAAGCTATCAGACATCACAGATTTAGAAACTCCATTCTTCTCTCTAGCTGACTTCAAAACAAGAAGCTTCCCCCCTTGAGGCACCTTGGGAGGTTCAGGTCGCCCAGTTGCTCTAACTGGAGAAATAACCTGCTGGCCAACCTTACCAGTTGATGTAGGAGTGTCAATGGTCCTAAGCATTTTCGGTTTCAACTTCTCAGATGGCCCAAACCCCTGCAAACAGAAAATGAAGATATGTAACTATATACACTCCCAATAAGCAAGTGTTTCACATGCAAGAAATTGTGCAAAACATTACAAGAGTTCCCAGATCCTTCCAATAAATGGGGCAGAAAAAAACGTTTGTCATACTCTACCAACCACCATTACAATCCACATAAAGTTCACTGTTTTGAAATTTTCAGTAAACATCCCACATGATATAAGCATTTCCATGGAAAAATCTATTCAACAAGTCAAATGAACTGACTCGTAAAAAAGCAAAAAGTTGATTGGGTACATCACTATCTTTAAGGAGATAAACTCGTCATTTCAAAAGGTTTAAACCAATTGCGAACTTATAACCTGCACCCAAACTTATTAAACAATCACATTAAAAACTTATGTGATATGACCAAAAAAAGTGGTTAAAGCAACTAGGAGAAAACAGAATAATGTGTAGGTTATGCAAAATGGCATTAAAAAACTAGAAGCACTATTCTAATGCCCAAGAACAAAACACAAACCGCATACACTGCCACAAAGGCTAATAAAAAGAACTGAAGGAGAAAATTTTCAAGTAATCACAACTGAGGGGATCATTTCCAGGAGAAGTACTATTTAATGTTTTGTTTCTTTTCATTCTAAATATTCTCAACATACTATAAATTCAAGCTTCTAGGGAGTTGACTGGGCACTACTTTTACACTAACTTACATCTCTGTAGTTCCATTACTATTTAGTTCATATTCAAGACTTCATGTCTGCAAGAATCTCAAAGGAGGAAGTACAACAGGATTCCGGAAATCTTTAGCAAATAAATTAATAGTTCAAACTTCAAACCTAAGTTGCCAGTTTGGATTCAGGTTGGGTTCCGCTTCAGGTTTGCAGGTTCAGTAAGTGGATTTGGCAGAAAGAAAATTAGGGTTGGGTTCATCCATACAAAAAATATAAAAAAATCATATATATATATGGCCTTCATTCAATCCAAATTCCTATTATATCTTTGAAACATCTAAATTTTAATTTTTTAATCCATAAAAGGCCTTTCCTTAATTAATTAATAAATAAATAACAGACCTTCCTGACAAAAGCCTATTATTAATTAATGAAAGAAAAACTATTTGAAGGAAAAATACAAGAACAGATATTTTATTATTTGAAAATAGATTTCTTATTAAATAGATGAGCAACTAGATTGAGCATCAAATAGACATGCAGGATGATTAATTGGGTATCTTGCAGCCAAATAGAGGATCAAATAGAAGAAAAAATATCAAAAAAGATCAAATATTTTCCATCGTGAAATGCATCCCTGGATTACGTTCGTGAGACTGGAGATATGGACATGTGTCTATCTACAGTAATAGATGGATGTTGTCTGTCGTCCATCTCCATCAAGTAAGGGGAAGAGGTTCAAGAAGAGCATGTGATTTGCATTTGCAGAGTCAATGTAACCAAAGATTTTTTTTAATTGTTAAATGAGATTTGCAGAAGTTCAGGAAGGGCAAAAGATTTTTCTGCTGGGTTTTTCATGGGTTCATCCGGGACAAACCCACCGTCTCTTTGCCACCCCCTACTGTTCAAATCCCCTGCTGCACCAAACTGGATCCAGAACTGGGTTCGAAATGGACCCGGATCTGGGCCTCTGTTGAACAAACAGAGCATCATAGCTTCAAACTGAAAATGCTTCATTTCAGATTTTTTCAAAAAGGGTTACCAAGTCTTGCATGTTAATGGGAAGACGGTTCAATAGTGAGGTCAACAGCATGTTCCACCATCTTCCAGAGTTCCATTGTAAAGGGGCCAACCCGCCCAGCAGCATCTATACAGTTGGAATCAGGTGCAAGCTCTACACAAACATTGCAAAATAGATATTCCCATGTCATGCCTTCTAAGTCAAAAGTGAGACCAAACCTCACAGGCTGTTAACTCACCAAGGTGTTTGATGCTGAGCAAGCAAAAAAGTCTGAAAAAGAAGGCCATTGACAATCCTTCCAATCAAGCAAAGATCTTTGCAAACCATCTCTAGAAGACAAAAACAAATACTCTTAACTGAATCTGAGTTTTCACTAGCTTGACTGAACAATGAATCACAACTACTGTCTTGGAGAATATTTGCTGATATTTTATTTTTTTGAACACCATGGAAATTTGTAAAAATGATCACATCCATACACATCTTCAAATGCTCATTCCCTCTACTAAAAAAACAAACCCTAGGGATCCCTGAAGCTAAGACAGAAGTATATCTCCTTCTTGAGATGAACCTTCCTCTAAATAAGAGATGGGTGCTACAAAAGTTCCCACTTTTCCTGCATCCATCTTCTTCTCCCTTCCTCGGTATTAGTTCTTTTGCTCATAAGTGCC
Source organism: Cunninghamia lanceolata (assembly GCA_027924645.1). Lineage (NCBI taxonomy): Eukaryota > Viridiplantae > Streptophyta > Pinopsida > Cupressales > Cupressaceae > Cunninghamia > Cunninghamia lanceolata. The sequence goes on from BSBN01001062.1 coordinate 5,210,552, forward strand.
AAATCAAGGCAATTATTGACTAGTTTTTTCCTAAGTTGCAGGGTTCGCCTGCCAAAGGTGCGGGTGCGGGTAAGGTGCGGGTGCGGGTGCCCTGTGGGTGCGGGCAGGGTGCGATGGAAGGGGGCTGGGTGCGTCCCGGACGCACCCGGGTTCACTGGGTTCGAACCCAGCCTAAAAAAAGAGAACCCGCATAGCACCCGGAACACACCCACGCCCCCATTCATTTTTTTTTTAATTTTTTTCAACTTAAACATCAATTTTATATTTTTTTAAACATTCTAAAATGCAAATGAAACCATAAAAAGACATTATAAACACACTTTTGCCATTTTCAACTCATTTCTTTCATTCCAAAACACAAAAACTCTCCATTGTGGTTGAACTCAAAAAACATTTTGTGGTTGAGGGTTCAGAGAGCGAGCACACTTTTTCAGCCAGTGCCGCGAGTGGCAGTGGTGTTGGTTGTGGTTCTTCAAATGATTTTGCTAATGTCCAAGATGATGATGATGATGTGGAGGATTTAGCAAATCCATATGATGATTGACACTTGTCATTTGACATTGAAACAATGAAAATTGATTGTTGAACATGATATTATTATTTTGAATCTTGTTATTGAACTTGAAGTTCGAGTTTTATGTTTTATGATATTCAAGTTGATGGTGGTTTTGTTGATTATATGATGCTATGTGGTGTTCTACACTTTATTCTTGCAATTCTACACTTAATTCTTGCTTCTATGCTTAATTTTTTTGCATATACATATATTTATATATATATATAAAAAAACGAACCCAACCCCCAAAAAAAATTTTGGCCGAACCCGCGAACCCGAACCCGCACCCGCACCAGAACCGGCAACTTAGGTTTTTTCATGTGTCCCTCAGGCAAGCTCTCTAACAAAGGTTTTGGTTTTTCCTGCACCTTTATCTCAAGTAAATGGCTCTTATAGAAAACAAATTACTCATCATTATTAAATCAAATTAATCATGATGTGAAAGAATCATAACATTTTTGCCCAAGTTCCATCGTCTCCTTTTACCTGTAGGCTGTAATGTTATCTCAAATATCAGAAGACCAACACAATTGGAAACAAAGAAGCTCATGCAGATATATTTATTCTTGCAAATGCTAAGAAACATTTAATTGTGTCTTGCATTACAACGCAGAGTCTTATCACAAATTGCATGCATGGCACTCCACACATTTAGAGTTCGATGGGTAGTAAAAATTGAATTTCAATAAGACTAACTTCGATTGAAAGCCTGGATAAAGACTAGAGACGATTTATGTACCTCAAAGACCACTAGCCTTCATGTGTGATCAATGCAACCACTGCCACTCCATTATGTCAATTTAAACAACAGAATAAATGGAGTTTTGCCAAAAGCTGTGTTTTAGTTTTCAAGCCACTATTTAAGAAAATACCTACAAATTTCAAAACAGGAATATGACTAGTGTATTAACAATGAATTTTGCAAACACAAGTTCAGAAAACTCAGAGTGTAAGTACTAGGCACCCTAAATGGGCCTTAAGGAAGTGCAATCCTACAAAAGAGGATTGCCTTAAGTTAATTATTTTTATGGTGCCACAAAGGGCAACCCAGGTCTTGCTATCCATGTTTTTACTCCTCCTGGTATTCCTAAACCTGCCAAGTACAAACTGCCAATCTGAAGCAGAGGCTCTAGTTGAAGGGACTTGTGCAACAATAGATAAACGCTTTATAAAACCTGGGATACAGGGGGATTTGTTTCTAATTAAGTTTCCAGTTCAGGTACCTTTCTATTGGCCCTGGTTTAATACGGCTGTTCAAAAATAGAAAAAATAGAAAAGTTATAGCTGAATAAATAAAATTTACCATAATATGTATAACATAAACAAAATTAACCAAAAACACTCCTGATAATTGATAACCCAATGTCAAATGAAAAAAATAATTAAGAGGTTTGGTGTTCTTCCTTATTATTTTTTCAGGGTTTAGGATTTTGCTTTCAATGTGTGAATTTTCTGTCCTTTTTTTTTGCTTTTTTCATCAATTGATACTGTTTTTTAATGGCCCATTTGACTGAAGGTTTGCCCCGGGTCTGGGGTACCCTGTCCAGGGCAAACCTAGCCCAGAAGCATGGAGGAATGAGATGCAGAATTTAGTGGCAATCTGCAGATGCGTGCTCCTGGATCTCCATCCTTTAAAAGATTTCATCGTGATGCCAGTTAATCATGCTAATGCATTCAGTATCCTGATGGGGGCCTTGACCATTTTATTGCAATCTGATGCTTATAAGTTTTTTAATATTTTTTTCTGCATTTGTTGAACATCTTGTGAAGTTGCTTTGCTGTACAAACCTATGTAGCAGTGGAAGTGACCCTCTGAAACCATGCGCGTGGACTTCGAAACAGAAATCTCATGCAGCACTACTACAAGGGGAAGGAAAAGCTCAACCCTCCACTCAACCTTCAGGAAATCCCAGTAAGAATAAGCATTCTATGAAAAATGTTAAAGGGCAACAGTCAGCTTCACCCTTGATATTGAGGCCTCAAAATGGGTAAATAATCCAGCCATGTACAAGCAAATAATGGAGATGGTTGAGTTGGGATTTAGTTTTAAAAAATAGGTAAGAGATTCAGCTACCAGCATGTTCAAAGAGCATATGCTTCCTGAATGAGGTTCAACAGAACCAGGAGGAATGTGAAGCCATTCTGAGAGAAAAGCATATAGCCATGGTAAGTATGTTAGACTGCAAGACTGTCACTGAATTACAAAAGAAGATTTGCTATCAAAATGAGACAAATAGGATTCTCCTGGAGTTCATGACCAGAAGGTATTAAACTAAATATAGTATTTCTATATTAATGGCCAATCTTTTTGCTTTATTAGCTTCAGCTGTTTGCTTTATACAGCTGTTTGTCTACTCTTAGTTCTTGTAAATTCTTTATAAGAGCATTCGCTCTTCTTTGTAATATATTGTATTGTATTATTCAATAATAATATTTTCCATATTATTTCTCACATTTCTGTAACATGGTATCAGAGCTCCGGGTTCGAGCTCTGCCGTACATTGTACGGACGCCGATTTATGGATTCCTTGTTTGATCCAATTTGTTCCGTGACTCAGCAGTTCTATTTTTGAATAAACGTTTAATGCTTTGAGATCTCTGGCATCGACAGTCTTTGTTGAAAAGTGTGAAGTCGCCATTTCTGTATTCACTTACAGCAATTTGGACGCGATTTGAAGACTCTATATCGGCGGTTTGTTCCTATTCGCTGCAACTCCAGCAACCACGTTTTTTCTTCAAACGCCTGATTTGCTTCCTCAGCGGATTTACATTGTGGTCGCGTTTTTCTTCTGCATATGGTCGTGGTCAGTATTTTGGGTCGCAATCTGTGCCTCCCGCGTGTTTTGTCTTCCGTTTCTCTGCTCTAGAAGTCGCCATTACAACTAAAGGTCGCTGGTTCCAGTCTTTTGATCATTGCCTCTCATCCTTCTTTGGCAGTGTTTTTGTTTGTAGACCCGTTAAAGTATGAGTCGCTGAAAATCTTTGGTGGGTTTCTTCTGTTTTCCAAACTGCGATTTTGATTGGTGGTCGTGATCTCTGCTTTATGCGTTTCTTATCAGCGCGATCTTCTTTATATTATCTGCGGAGGCTTCCTCTATCTGTGGTTGCGTCTACTTTTGGGACTCTCTATTTTGTCTTCAACTCTTCTTACGCGAGTTCTTACCTCGCGATTAGGGTTTCAATGTTCGCATTTTGGTTCTGCAGGCAACTCTAAGCAACAAAATCGTGGTGAAAATAATGATGGCTTTACTCATCGAGTGTTGTGCCTTAGGGTTTATCTATTTCTTTGGATTTTTTCTATTCTTGTCTATTTTTCAATGTGTTGCTTTTCGTGCCTCGAAAAGCATGAAGATAGTGCCTTGTGCCAAACAGAAGAAATCTATATTTTATGCCTTTATGGCTAAACGCCCTGCCGATCATATCAAAACCTCTGCCTAGTACGTTGATTCGAGTGCTTCCCGACATTTCACACATCGGCGAGATTGGTTCACTGAGTACACACCATTTAGAGATTCTGTCATCTTTGGAGGAGGCGAAGAGTACACCGTTGTCGGAAAAGGCACTGTGCAGATTCAGTCTAGTAAGAGAAATTTAATATTTCTCGATGTTTACTTCGTACCCGGCATGGAGCTAAACCTACTCACTGTCAGTCAGATTATGCGACACTCACCGCATCTGGATGTTGTCTTCAGCATGCACTCATGCAACATAGTGGACCGTGAAACACGCACCACTGTTGCTCAGGCTCTTGAGGATCATGGTCTATATAGACTAGTGGATTCTAGTGATTCTCCAGAGCAAGCTTTGGTAGCCTGGTAGCCAGGAGCACTTCCCTCAATAAACTCTAGCATCAGCATTATGGGCATCTCAACATGCACTATCTCTCTCAGCTAGCTTGGGAGAGTCTAGTCGGTGGTCTTCCAAACATTCAGACTCAACTTCCTGGCGTCTGCGACGCATGTAAGGCTGGCAAACAGCTTAGGACCCCTTTTTCTGATGGTGACAAATGGAGAGCATCCAAGGTTTTGCAGTTGGTTCACGCTGATGTATGTGGACCAATGAACACTCCTTCAGTTACTGGGTGCAGATACTTTTTGCTTTTTGTTGTTGATTTCAGCAAAAAGATGTGGGTGTATTTCTTGAAAAAGAAATCTGATGTACTTAGTACATTTCAGCAGTTCAAAGCCTTGGTGGAAAAAGAGTCCGGCTCTCAAATCATCTCTCTTCGATCTAATAATGGGGGGGAGTTTTGTTCCTCTAATTTCACCCATTTCTGTGCAGCACATGGCATCAAACGTTAGCTTACTACACCTTACACACCTCAGCAAAATGGTGTTGTTGAGCGTCACAATCGCACTATTACAGAGATGGCACGTTCTATGTTAGAACATTGCAGTGTTCCCAAGAAATTCTGGACTGAAGCAATCTACACTGCTGTCTATCTTCTGAACCGATCTCCCACTTATGCAGTCAGAAAAATGACTCTTGAAGAAGCATGGTCTGGATGTAAACCTCGCGTCAATCATTTGAAAGTGTTTGGCTCCACTACTCATGTTTGGATTCCAGATGTCAAACGCACTAAGTTGGACTCCAAAAGCCAGAAACTCATGTTCACTGGCTATAGTAAAAATCATAAGGCTTACTGACTGATTGATATAACCACTGATCGTCTCATCTTCAGTCGTGATGTCATAGTTGATGAGACTACTGGGCCTTTTCTGCTCTCTACTTCATCTACTCACACTGAGGATCAACCTTTGGAGGATTCCGATTTGGGTGTTCACATTCCTCTTGCTCCACCTGATGCGAGGGCTCCTGAAGTTATGCCTGTACGCACCCCTCAAGATATTTTGGATCCTCCTAATCTTGTTCCTGCCCTCCTAGTGTTGTTGATGCACCTATTTGAGGTGGTGGTTCACCTGCTCTTCGACCTAAATGGTGGGCCAAAACGATTGGTTATCTTCATGATAATGAATTAGTCGAGGGTAGATCTGCTCGGAAGAAGAGCAAACTGCAAAATACTGCCAATTTTGCCCTCATGGCCAATCTTCACAGCATCTCAAAGCCTCAACATATTCTGAGGCTAGTGTACCTAAATGGGAAAAGGCTATGGATGCCGGGCATCACAGCCTGCTAAAGAACAATACCTGGGTTCTTGCTGATCTTCCACCTAGGAAGAAGCGCATTGGGTGCAAATGGGTGTACAAAGTCAAGTACAAGGCTAATGGGACTCTTGACAAGTATAAGGCTCGGTTGGTTGCCAAAGGGTTCTCCCAGCAAGAAGGCTTTGACTATGAGGAGACCTTTGCCCCTACAACCAAAATGAGTACCATCCAACTTCTCCTTGCTATGGCAGCCCAGTTTGGGTGGAAAGTCCATCAAATGGACGTCAAGAGCACCTTCCTCAACGGAGATTTGCAGGAAGAAGTCTACATGACGCAACCTTCTGGCTTCAAGGTTGCTGGTAAAGAACATCAGGTGTGAAAATTGGTGAAAGCTCTTTATGGCCTCAAACAGGCTCCCCGGGCATGGTACATAAAAATTGATCTGTATCTCGTGGATCATGACTTTCAGTGAAGCCCTTCTGATTCCAATCTATATGTCCAAAAGTATATTGATGATAGTCTCTACATTGTTGTCTATGTCGATGATCTCATTATTACCGGCAGCTCAAAGTAGTTGATTCTAGAAATCAAACATGATCTCAGTCAAACCTTTGACATGACAGACTTGGGCCTCCTGCATTATTGCCTAGGTATTGAGGTTTGGCTGCACCCTGACTACATCTTCATCTCTCAGTCCAAATATGCTAGAAGTCTATTGGACAAATTCCGGATGACAGACTGCAAACCTACCTCTACCCCCATGGAGAAAGGATTGAATGAATGAATGAAGGCTTTTAATAATGTCCACGAGGTCAGACAGCCTATGGGACCACAGAAACCAAAACACGCTGCAAAAAGAGCCAAAACCCGCAGGAGGGCCACAATCCACAAAAGGCAGATCACACACACAGCCCCCAACTGAACTCTTTTGCTTTTTGGATCTTATATCTTCTGCTATGTATCTTGATCAAATACATCGCGAGTTTATCTAACCTCTCTTCTTCAAACAAGCTGGTCAAGGAGTCAACATTCAAAGTATCCCTGTAATTGACCCTAATATCCTCGTAGCCTGAGCACTCCATGATGTAGTGCCATTCCGTCTCCACTAAATCCAGATTGCATAAACAGCAGATTCTCTCCTCCCATTCTTCTTTAGGCCTCGACCACCTTTCGGTTTCACATCTAAGTTGGTGCGAACTAGTTCTTAGTTGTGCCATTAACATTTTCGCTTTCCATTTTATGTCCGCTCCTAAGTAGTTTTTTTGCGTGTGGTCCCATGAGGGATTGAGATGTGTTATGTAATATTGTTTTTTCCTTCCTACTTGCTTTGTCCACATGCTTACTTTGACTTTTTCTTGCACATAATTTTTGATATCCCCTTTTGTATTTGGGCATTCTTTTATGCTAATACCCCACTTATTCATCCACCTGTCATTCTGTTTCATCCATGTACTCCTTTCTAATTTTTCCTCCGCTGCCATTTTGGGCCATCGGGATGCCTCCATGTTCTCAAGCCTCTTTAAATAACTTAACACCCGCGTCAGTGCTGATGCCTCCATCGGAAAGGCCCCGGCCTCAGCTAGTGCAATCTCATAAGGGACCGATGCTTTAATTCTGAGGCTACTTGTGATTAGATGCTTTTGTAGCCTCTCTATTTGTCTCCACTTCATCTCCGAAGTATTACCACCCCAAACCTCGCAGCCATAGAGCACCACCGGCACCACTAGCAACCCAAAAAGAGTTCTCTTAGTTTTCCAATCCCACAATTCGGCCCTTCTGCACCGGTTTTGCAAGGAGAATAGAGCTTTCCAGCCCCCTTGTATCCTTTTAGCTCTACATGTCTCCCAACTGAGTTTATTATGGAAATCTAGGCCAAGATATTTGTATTCATTGACAACCTATAGGGGGCTGCCATCAAAGACAAACTCCATCGAAACCTTCTTTCTTTTCAAGATAAAGATCATGATCTTAGTTTTACTAGTGTTCACTTGCATCCCAACCTCTTGGCAAAACGATTCTAGAGCTTTCAAGTGTTCCTTCAAGTCGTGCGTTGTTTTTGCCATTAGAATAAGATCATCTGCATATAAAAGCAGCTTTATAACATAGCTGGCCAAGCAAACACCCCCCCCACCAAACTTGTCAATCCACTCCTCTAATTTGTCAATGTACAGACCAAACAGGGTAGGAGATAACGGACAGCCCTATTTTACCCCAATGTCACTCCCGAAGCATTCTGATAATCCATGTTTGGTTCTAATTTTAGCACGCACTTGATCGTACAACCTATGAACAGCAACCCTGTATTTTTCTGGAATTCCCAGCTCTTCCATTCTACTCCATAATTTGCTTCTAGGAACCGTATCGAACGCCTTCTTGAAGTCGACAAAACAACAGAAGACCTCTTCCCCTTGCTTATCCCAAACCTTTTCAATCAAGTGTCTAAGGGTAATACAATGGTCGATTGTAGAGTGTTTTGGCCTAAAACCTGCTTGTCCTTTCGCTCTCTTTCCTTCTTTTTCTGCCCACATACTGATACGGCGTTCAACTATACTCCCAAAGAGTTTGCCAAAAAGAGGATTGATCATTATAGTGCGGTAGTTCGAAGGGTTATTGACATCTCCACTTTTGAACAGAGGAATGACGACACTGGTCGTCCAGTTTGTAGGGAAACCATTCCTGATGACCCCATTAAAAATCCTTTTGATGTGCGGTGTAAGAACTTCTAGGCCCCATTTTATGTATTCTGCTTGTAAACCATCTATGTCACGCACTTTACCCACCGCTAGCTTTTTAATTCCCTCTTTAATGTCTTTTGTAGAAAAGAGCTTGACCATTGAGTTGATAGTTGGGGGAACATCTCTACTTTGATCGCGCTCATACAGTTGTTTTGCATATTCTAACCATTGGGAATCTGTAATATCATTTTCAGCAGTTGTGTTTTTTTGTTGCAATTCTTTATAGAAGCCTTTTGAGTTGCTCTTTCCAAGAGACATCAACTCTTTTCTTCTTGCTTGCATGCAGGCCTCTTTTTTCATTCTAACCAATTTTACATATTCCTTTTTATTTCCATGGGTTTTCAACTTTCTCTTTGCGGTCTTGCAATCTTCGTCATACCATGGGTTAGCCGGAAAATTGTTTTTAAAGCTTCTTTTAGGTCTAGACCTCTTGCACATGTTGAGAGCGTTATGAATTATCAATGTCAACTTATCGCTGCCTATTGTTCTCCTACCTATATTGGCTGTCCTGGTATCTTTTATTCCTTGCATCTGTTTTTCAATTGCTGTTCTAAATATCTCCTGATTTTCTTGTGTTAGGAGGATTGTGCCTTGGGGTACCATTTTCTCTTGGCTATGTTGCGGTCTATTTTGATGCTGATGTTGAGTGTCTTTTTGCATTTTGATCTTTACATGAATGGGATTGTGGTATGAATTCATTTCTATAGGACACTCTCTCACTTCTCTCAATTCATTCGGACTCTCCTGTAGAGAATGAATCTGCATTCAAACAATTAGTTGGCAGCCTCATTTATCTTACTGCCACTCGACCTGATCTTAGTTTTGCAGTCAGCTACATCTCTCGCTTCACGGCTGCTCCTAAAACTGCCCATTGGGTTGCAGCAAACGTGTGTTGAGATATGTGCAAGGCACTTCAGACTTTGGCATTTTGTATGGCAAGTGCAAAGATCCTCCGCTGCTTGGCTTTAACGATTCAGATTGACAAGTTCTGTTGATGACAGGAAGACTACCTCTGGATATGTTTTCAGCCTGGGCACAGGTGCAGTCACATGGACCAGCAAGAAGCAACAAGTAGTTGCTCTCTCCTCGACAAAAGTTGAATATAGGGGAGCTGTTAAAGCAGCCTGTGAGGCAGTTTGGCTTCGTAGGATGCTTTTAGAAATGCAAATGCCTCCAACAGGTCCTTCACCCTTGTATTGTGACAATCAAGGGGTGCTGAAACTTGCAAAGAATCTCGTCTTCCATGAACGGACAAAACATGTTGATCTCTCTTGTAATTTCATTCGCCAGCTGGTTGAAGACGGATCCGTTGTGTTGCAGTATCTTTCTACAAAGGATCAGACTACCGATATTCTCACTACGTCTCTGGGCCCAGATAAGTTTTTCAAATTTCGGGGGCATCTTGGTGTAGTTGACCGATTGAGCATTAAGGGAGGGTATTAAACTAAATATAGTATTTCTATATTAATGGTCAATCTTTTTGCTTTATTAGCTTCAGTTGTTTGCTTTATACAGCTGTTCGTCTATTCTTAGTTCTTGTAAATTCTTTATAAGAGCATTCGCTCTTCTTTGTAATATATTGTATTGTATTATTCAATAATAATATTTTCAATATTATTTCTGTCACATTTCTGTAACAGAAGGAAGACCGAGTTAAATTACTAGCAGAAACTTAACACTATTGATTTCCCTCTCAATCCAACTAAGACTGGGATCTATGTCAAAAGACTTAGGGGATAACCATTCTTCCCTAATAAAAACCACAACCCTGCTGAGCAATTCTCAAAAGAATCCTTCCAATATTGATCAACATACACAAGTCCAATATAATGAGAATCTCAATACAATTATATTTGATTGTGTGCAAGGCAGCATAAAAGGTGCATGAACGATTGTAATTTTTTCATATCGATTAATATTGTAAGTCACTTAACATTGTTTTTGTTAGAAACTAAGTTGCTGGATATTCTGGGGTACCTCTATCATATCTGTATCAGCATATCTCATGAAGATTAATCATATCCGGGCTGTGTCAGGGGCATATTGAGGTCATATCCAATAACTAATCTAGTACTCAAATATAGCAGGTGCTCAATATACGAAATCACTAAACTACTACATCTACTTAAAGTGAATGAAAGTCTCTATTTTTTGAGCCTTCCCAAGACATCCATATCCTCATAAGATGTCCAATTGAAACTAAAACAGAGGCATGCTTATCTATTTTTGGTACCACTACACACAACAATTCTAAAAAGCATTTGAAGCCGTCACAACTTTAAACTTTGCAATGCAACACTAGCAAATCAGAAGAAGAGTACAAAGGAAAGACCAACACCAGTGATGTATTTAGAACAAAAATCCAAGAAATCAAAAGGTGCATTAAAATTGAAAAGCAACACAAATGCAACTCAAATATATACGGAAACAGAATGCTTCTCCTTGAACACAAAAAGCACCCCGTTAAAATTCCAATCAAGATAGAGAATATGCCTGCAAGCAAATAACTAAATTATGACAGTAACAATAAGTTTTTTAATTATGGATGCAAAGAAAGAGCCGCATAGAAACCCTGGACTATTTATCTAAATTGTGGACGAGCTTCCACAGATTTAAAATGATATAAAGTAAGCTTAGTACATTCTAGATGAGCTACCATTAGCAATGGCTTGGAACCAGTGTTTCTCAAGGTTTTAGGCACAGAAAAAAATTTCTAAATATAAACATGAGCTCAAACAATGACTCTTGAAACTTCTCTAAATTTGAAAGGGAGTGAACGCATAGGTGCCTGAATCAACCATCAATGTCAATCTGAAACAAATTCAATTATGATGTCAGTGAATTTAACTCGCTTGATGTAAGATTGCCTAGTCTCATAGACACATTGAAGACATTGTTTAACCAGAAAAAAAAATTGAACTTGGAACAGTTTAATGTATTCCACCAGAAAGCATAGGATAAAAATCTTATTGTGGGCGGCTTCCAACTGTTAGTAATTTAACCCAAAGTAGCAAAAATCTCTCAGGAATTAATCAACAAACCAAAAGATTAAGAGTTTTTCAGTCCATCGAGAAAAATTAGGGTTAGGGTTAGGGTTAGAAAAATTAGAAAAAATTGCCACACAAATCAGAAAACATCCCATAAACCGAAATAGCAATTTTCTTGGAAAAAATTCAAGATTTTTTGAAAAGTACACTTTTTTCCCAATAAAATTGCCAAAAATGAAAAATACAGCCAAAAATCAGGTTGACCAATTAAATCAAAAAATTGCTATTTTTCAAAAGATAAAAGTCGGTAAGGGGGGAGGGGGCCGAGTGGCAATTAATCAATCGGGATAAATTGGTGATTTCTGCTACTATGGTTTAACCAGTGTTCCACAAGGACATGTCTCTGGGGTCCAACTGATGTCCCAGGGACTTTGGGGCTTGGAGGGAGCATTCCCTTTTCTCATGACTAGACAGCCTGCTCCATTTGGTGCATACAAATAAAAAAGAATAACATTTCAAATAACATAATGCTAAAAAGGGGAGAAGATTTTCATTGCAAATTCAGCACGTCGTATTTACTTTTCCATATTTCAGCTAATTTTAGTTTGTTTAAATTATATTAATAGTAGGATAAGAAAGTTAGCCATCCTCCCACCCCATCCCCAAAACTAAAGAAAAAAGTTGCCATCCCTGCAACTGCATTCCCCCATCCCAGAAACTCGGTGGAACAGCCAATTTAGCATTGGCTTAACCTCCATCTAAAGCAAGACTCTTAGCAGGCAGTCAAATAAGCCTTTGACCACCAAGAGTTTGCTGCCCAGTTTCCATTCAACAGGTCCCCAACTTTCATTTATGGTTGTGTGTTTTATTCCTTGCTTCTAAGTTTCTAAGCAGTAATGTTTATCAATTTGTTTGTGAATGCGTTTTGGTTCAACCGGAGTTTGTCTGAGAAACGAATCTTAGCAGTTCATGTGCGAATGGACCAGAATCATGTGTGATGTGACAAATTCCAGCAGGTGAGCACTATCACTTTAGCAGGCTACTTGGAGTCCTCACTCTACTCTCTACTCCACCTAAGAAGGCTTCATTTCAATCACAAAAAGCTCATGGGACACCTTCCTTCAACAGTTATTTTCTTTTTGTTGTCTAAAAGGTGCAGGCGTGGTGAGACACCCTGATATGACTGCACTTAAACATCCATTGGATTCCAAATTTTTCCCATTTTAAAATAGAACAACTATTTACCACTTTTTTTGTGTGCATGATGCGATAAGGGGATTGGTAAAGCTGTCCCTCTTGGGAACAGGAGGTCCCAAGTTCTAATCACGACAAAACTTTTACATTTTTACCATTTTTTAAAAATTTAAAAAATGGCAGATGTTTAAGAAAAGCCCCTAATATCCCTAGGATGCCGAGGCATCCACAATATTAACAAAAAAATATATGGATTTCCCAGAGCCAAACCAGTTTTCTTGTAAAAGGGGGGAACGAGGGGGAAAACTCATCCCATCCCTGTCCCCTGTTCCCAAAATGTCCTGAATGTCCAAGATGAACGAGTGTCTAGGCCCCAGGGACACATTGTGAGAAAAGGTGGGGATCCACAATTCGTAAAACTTGCTTAAGAAATAAAAAGCAGCAAGGTTTCTATCAATTGCAAAGCATCAACATAAAACACAACCATAAACTATAAATCTGAATTCAAAAGCTAAAAAATAGCATGAAGAGAATACTAGACTCACTTTTGACATAAGAACATTACTCTATTTAATCTCCTCTCATGGAGTTCCTATTCTACATAATTTACTTAACATGTCTCCTCTCATATTTCTTCACTCTCTCCTCTCTTCTCATGTGCAGGAAAAAGCTCTAATTTATAGGACTAACCCTAAAATAATCCTATTGGACCACCTAAATGTTAATTTTTATTTGCTTGCTTACACAAGATGCCTTTTTTTTCTAATTTCATGATAATTTAAAATAGGAGAAAAACGAAAGTTTTCTAACTTAGGGAACTCCCTGAGGAAACTTAAATAATATGGTGTATGGTTGATCCCACAACAGTGTGTCCCACTTGTGTGATAGAGCACAAAAATGAGTTTTGGAAGGCAAAAACTGTTGAACACCTTGGAATGAAGGTTATTCATTCAAAGGTAAAATGCCTGCAACATGTAAACAGGCTTCGAATGAATGTGGGGGTTCGAATGAAGGCCTTTTTCAATTTTTAAATGTTGCACATTTAAAAACCTTATATAAAGGGACCTACGAATGAAGGTACCACACTACCTTTGTTTGAAGGTACCTTCATTCAAAGGTCAAAATATTTTTTTGTTTTGAAGGGTTGGACCATCATATGGAGTCACCATGACATGAGATTCTGCAAGATCATAGCCTTCAAAATAAACTTTCCGAAAAGTATAATTCTTAATATAACTTATTTTAATTTTTATATTTATTTTCTATTTTCTAGTGAACACAAGTTTTTTTACCAAACATAAAGGTCTCCATTCAAAGCACATGGAAAAAAAAAGTTAAGTACCAAAAAAATACTAAAAAACATGTGCATACTCCGTATTAATGTCCTTGTTTCAGCAAAAACATAAAATAAATTTCGACATATACAAAAAAAATTTATGCATTATGGCATAATATTACTCTAAATTATAATTAATCTAAATTACAATTAATAATAAAAAAATATGCAACAAAAAATTACGAAAAAATATGCATGCCCTAGATATCAATGTTAATGATCTATGTTTAAGAAATTATGAACTTATCTTATTTCTAAAAAAAATTATGCCTTATGGCATAATATCAAGGAGACTGGAGGATGTGTCCCCAACATTTTTTGGGGCATCCATGTTTTTGAAACGTCCCCCAGCTGTCTCCAATTTTTCAAAATCTGCAAGGGACATCCTGGAAAAATACAAGGGTCGGCCAACCATCCCCTAGACAGCTGGGGAAGTCACAATCCTGGGGATGGCCGACAGTCCCCAATGAAAAGTTCACATTTTAAAAAAAAGGCCCAGCAATGAAAAAAATATATTTTTTATTTTCTTTTAGGTGGGCCAGCACGCTCTAAATGGAGAAAATGAGCTTCATTTTCATTTAAACATCATTTTTGCTTGTCCAAAAACATTGCAGCCAAAAAGGAGAAGAAAAAAAAATTTAGCAAGGTTGGTTTGAAGGAGCAGCTGGAGGAGAAATTGAATCTAGGGCATCATTGGGAGAGAGACAACAAAACAAGTGAGAGCTATGTCATTCTTTCATTTTATTTTTATTTAAAAATAAATAAATCAAAGTTTCAAGGAAGAAAAGTCTGATTTTTCTTTTTCAATTTTTAGTTTGAACTTGCATTATATTCTCACAAAACAACATGAGCAGCAGTGGCAGTGAGAGTAGTGACCATGAAGTGGAAGAAAATGAAATAAATATTAGAATGTCAGCCTCATCAAAGAATGGGAGTGTTGGGGGTGGTGGAGAACAGCCACAAAACCCATTTGAGTGCCCTTCTGTTGTCTTGAAACCTTATGTAAAGGGCCCTTTTAAATCCAAAAAAGCTCTTCTCCAACTTGTGACAGCCCTACATGCCCAAAAAAAACAGTGGGGAATAGAGTGTGGTTGTGTCATATTTGCAATAAAGACTCTAGAGGGAGCTACACCAAGGTATGGTCTCATTTCTTGGGTGTTACAAGTCGTGGAGTTAAGGTGTGTCCAGACATAAAGAAGGATGAGAAGGTACAAGTTCATAGATTGCATATGGAGGCGGAAACAAGGTCTAAAGGTGTGCCAATGCTTGTCCATTCTACACAATCAGCTATGCCTATGCCATCCATAGTTGGTAGTGGTAGTGATGTTGCCACAAGAGGAAAGAGAAAGACTAGTGGAAGTGAGAGGTTGGGGACAGTTGCAAGTATGTTCAATGTGCAAGCACGGGATGCAACAAAGTCTTCCATTACCAAAAAATTTTATGCTCATGCCATCCAATTTCATGTGGCCCGTTCTCCTTACTTCAAACAAATGATCAAAGATAGCTTCTATTGGTCCCTCATTTGTCCCCCCTGGAGATAATAAACTACACACTACCCTCCTTGACAATGAATATTCTAAAGTGAGTTTGGTGATGGCAAACATGAGGCAAACTTGGATCAAGACAAGTTGTTCTATTGTCATGGATGGGTGGGACCGATATTAGACGTCGGCCACTCATCGACATCATAGTCACATGCATAACTGGGTTTTATTTTCTTAGTCATTGATTGTTTAGGTAAACATAAGGATGAAAACTTTCAATTTAACATTTTGAGAGAGGCCATAGAGAAGGTTGGGGCCTTAAATGTTATACAAGTGGTAATTGATTCAAAATGTGTGAGCAAATTGGCTAGCATGATGGTGGAGGGTGCTTACAAGTGCATCTTTTGGACCCCGTGTTGTGTTCATACATTGAACAATGCATTGAAAGACATAGGAAAAATAAATTGGGTGAAGCAAGTGGTGGTAGAAGCTAGAGATGTTTAGATGTTCATTTGCAACCACCACACCTCACTTGCTCTCTTCAGGATTTTTTCAAAGTACGAATTCCTCAAACATGTGGAGACAAAATACGCCAGTTACTACATTTTGTTAGAGAGGATGCTTGGCGTGCATGAGCCTCTACAGTTGATGATGGTGAATCCAGAGTGGAGTAGATGACCTAATTCAAACTCTACTGAAGGAAAAGCTATCAAACAAAGGATCCTTGATGACGATTGGTGGTACACTGTGAGGTAAGACATTGCTGATTTTATTAATAAATTGCTGATTTTAATAAATTTTAAATATTAAATTTCTGATTTTATTATTAAATTTCTTATTTTAATTTTTTAATTTTATTGTTCAATGTTTCAAAGTTTCTAACTTGTCATTTAACTTTGAGTCTCATAATCTTATTCTTTTTTGAAATTTTTGCTTGCACTTTGCAAATATGTTTGCTCCTTCATCTCTTCTATCGTAGATGTCATTAGATATGCTGATACAGACTCTCCTAGTCTTGGAGAGATCTATGAGACAATTGACAGCATGCTTGGGAAGATGAAGCAAGCAATTTTTACTACGGATCCTAATTTGAGATTATGACCAACATATTACGCCCATTGTGATGTGGCGGTGGAACACTACGAACACCCCGCTTCATATGGCAGCCTTTGCTCTAAATCCCAAATGATATGCACCAAAGGTTGGAAGGCTGCCTCCTTGTAATGATGAAGAGGTGAAAGAAGGGTTGATGAAGAGGTGAAAGAAGGTTTAATGAAGACCTTTTGAAAGATGTATTCAAATGAGGAGTCCGGTATACTTCGTACACAATGGCTTGCCTTCACAAATCTTTGTGGTCCAACATTCAACAAACCAGAGGCAAAAATAGATAGAGCTACATTAGCTCAAACTGACCCTATTGGATGGTGGACATGGCACAGGAAAGATACACCAGAGTTGAGGATGTTTGCCATTCATCTCCTTTTGTAATGTCCCCAATTGACGTTTAGCCAAGTCGTGAACAATTAGCCTATTTCCGAGTTTTCCCGTAGGCTAATTGGTGTGCAAAGGAGAACTCCAACCTTCTTGGAAAGCACTGGTCTGGTCAAATGTGAGTGTGGTTTGTGGCAATGAGCTCAATTGATCTTGTGGAGTCCTATGATGCTTCCAGAAATGATTTCGGGCTTGTTAGAAGCTCCCCAAACTTCTTGGAGAGGTCGCCTATTTATAGTAAGTCACCCAATTGGCATCAATCATCATCCCAAACCTTTAGGATCATGTTGGTATGGTCAAATTTGCAATTCGCTTCATTTTGGGATTTTCCGTAAGTTGAGTGAGTTATTAATTAAGCCATTTAATTAATAAATTCACTTAAATTATCTTAAGTTGGAAATATTAAAAGATAACTTAAGTGTAATAGCTCTTTGGAAAGGTAATTTGATTTATTATTTGATGGGGCACATAAAATTGAACGCATAGGCATGGGAAAAAAGGAATAATTAAAGTGAGCAAAAAGGATTATTTATCTTCAAAAAAGAAATATTTCCCAAGCGCCCTAAAAGTGTCTATATAAGAGGATTTCAACGCTCATTTGAAGTTTATGCATTTTTTATATGATATTTCTGTGAGAACTTATGAGCTTTGTCCTGTAACGTTGAGACCCTCACTTCATCCCTAGTTTTGGTTGTGAAAGATCAACCCCAGCTAGTTTATTGGATGATTTTGCCTCTGAAATCACATAGATCTTCAATGGAGTCCTTTTGTTGTGGCATAGAGAAGAGTATTTTTCATGTGTTCTAAAGAAGTTTTTTGGTGATGCAGATTTCAGTGTGGTTATTGGAGTGTTTGATGTTGTTTTTCATGTCAATTTCTGTTTGTTTTTTTTTGTTTTTTCCAGGCCGTACCAACAGCAACCGTACCATTCACTCTTATGCAAAAATCAGTATTTTGGTGAAGATTCAAGCTGACTCAGATTTGTTTGTCTTTAGTGGTCATAAAAGACGAGAGAATGCTGACCGTACCCTTTTTGCATAAAAGATTGTTTGGAAGTTGAAGCCGTACCAAATAGAGGAAGCCCTACCTTGAGGGAGTACGTGGGAAAGTAGGAAATGAAACGCCTACGTTAGGGTTTCTTTCTTGTGTTAAAAGTCGGTACCCAGCAATAAGGAAGGTATTCCTATGACTTGGAAGAGGTGTTTGTGAGTATTCAGAGATATATGAGCAATTTGATGGTATTTTGACCTGCTGTACCAGCAAGGTACAATTCTGATTTTATTTTCTGATCAGTTGTCATATGCTTTCCTGTTGGTTTAAGGCAGTTTGGGGTATGTTTGGGTGAAGTTACAGTAGTGTTTCATCAGTTGTGCTCACTCTTGGTGTGTGACATGCAAATTTAAGTGTTTCTGGGTGAAAACGGTAATTTTCTGATGTGTACAGTCTGATATGCAGTTGCAGCAGTGCTCAGAAAATGTACTTCCTATATCAGCAGTACAATCTTGATGATAACAATGCATTGTAAGCTTGGTTTCCATGATTGTTTGATCAATACATTTGTTGCAGCAGTGTCTAAAGACTTCAGATCAGAAATTAAGTTATTTGCTTCTCATATTTATCATATGTAATCTCATATATTATTACAATCTCTTTAATTGTCTTCAATTCAGTAGTTGCAATGATAAATGAATGTAAAACACTAGATGGTAGTACCGCCAATGCATCTGCATAGCATGTATGTCATTTTGTAATCTACTGGACGGTTCAGCTCCAGTTTATATAACATATTGCATTCAAAACCCTATTTTGGCATCGAACAAGCTTATCGACCAATTTGGTCTTGATACAAGCTTAGACATTCTGCCAAGGTTCATCTATACACACTGATCCCGCTATATAAGTGGTTGATAGGTCGGCTACGTTGCCTTGCATGTGTCTTTGGTCGGCTTGCCACCTCACATTCTATTTTTGCATTCAAACAACTAGTTGTGTGATTTGAACACCGTATACTCTCACCTTGCCCACTCTGGGAATTGGGTGATTAGAAAGTGTATCGGAGACTGCCTGTGATTCGGACTTCAGCTAACATTATTTTGAAAAAACTAGGGTGGTCATTACACCTTTCATAGGTCACCAATTCCTCAGCTACAAAGAGGAATCGGTCCACATACGACTTTATCCACTCTCTCAAGAGGAATAGGCTTACATCTAGATGAGCAGAGAAGTTAGTGGTCGTGCATAGTGCTCTACGACTTCAAGATCGTCAAACTCTAGGGTATCGACAAACTCCAGCTTTACAATGGGATGTTGATCCTGAAGACGCCACCCAAGTTGATGAGAAGGAGGCATAGGAGGGATTGGTTGCAATGAATTATGAAACCAATTAAGTTTTGACATTTGCTAATTTGTTTGACTCTCATGTGAACTCTCCATTCAACTCAAATGTTATGTATTAAGGATCTATGATGTATATGATGAATGCTTTATCAATGTTAATATGTTATCATATGAATATTTGAAATTTCCCTATATATTTTGAATTTTCTCTATTTTTTATATAGCAATCCCCTTTGCTATCCCTTGTCATTGCATAATATCAATCATTAAAAATACTGTAAAACATAGCAGGAAAAATCAGATTTCAAAAAAAAAACATAAAAAAGGGAGAAAAACCTAGTGTTTTTGAAATTTAAAGGCATTTCAATAGGATAGAAATATAATTTTAAATTTTCCCTATTTTTTATATAGCAATCCCCTTTGCTACCCCTTGTCATTGCATAATATCACTCATTAAAAATACTGTAAAGCATAGCAGCAAAAATCAGATTTCAAAAAAAACATAAAAAAGGGAGAAAAACCTATTGTTTTTGAAATTTAAAGGCATTTCAATAGGATAGAAATATAGAAAGCAAATAAAATTGAGAGTTAAGCCCATCAATTGTGGAATATAGATTTTTGTCATTTATGTTCATGTAAAAAACATATAATTAAACTTTAATAAGAACATATATTTCCTTTTAAAATATAAATCTCATTTTAATTTCAATTATTAATTCCTCACTTCATTATCTTTAATTTTTTAATTTTTTTAAATTCAATCCATAATAATTGCTCCATTAACATTGTGCACACGTATATTATAGTTTTGATACAATATATTATTTTGGTCTAATAAACTTAAATAAAATCAATTGCATTTATAAATTTAGTGACCATAAAATTTTATACTTCTCATGAAAAATGAGCATCACATTCTTTTGTTCTCAATACCCAACTCGTAAAAGTAGCATTTACCATATCCTAAAGGTTTATGACTATCAATGCATAATTGTTACTATGCATGCACATCTATAACTATGCATCTGTAAATTGTTATCTGTAATCTCTTGTTTGCTTTAATACAATAAAAAAACTCACGTCAAATAATTTTATTGATCAATATACTAACCATGTGCCTCAGTTGAAGTCATAGAGAACAATGGTCACAATCTAAGTCACATAGAAATGAAGGAATAATTCATTGGAGCCAATATCTGCCCTAACCCACGTCGCAACACCAAAAATGCCTTCTAAAGGCAAAAACAACAATCCCTAACCCACGTCGCGACACCAAAAATGCCTTCTAAAGGCAAAAATAACAATCCCTAACCCACGTCGCGACATCAAAAATGCCTTCTAAACTCAAAAATAACAATGCCAAATATGTCCCACCAAATAACAATTGGTATTGGAAACCTTGATCCAAAAAAAATTGTGGAACAACATTAAAAATCGAAGAAAAATGCAACGTACGATTTAAAAACAATTTAAACACGTTTAGTCAAGCAAAAATTGGTCAACAAACATAGATCCCAATTTTATTTTTAAAATGTAATTTCATAGGTCAAAAAATCACCACTAGTGGCATTTCACAATTTTCCCAATTAATCATGTGTTTTTGGCGATTTATGCTTCTATGCTATAAAGTACTAAAAACAAGTTATTAAGAAATGTTTAAAAAATGAAACAAACTATTTTTTAAATGTATTTATTAGAATCTACACAAAATCTCGAAAATCATTAGTTCACATCATCTTCAAATTCTTAACAATTTACTTGCCATAAGTGAAAGTCAAAATTCGGTTAAAAATGTTGATTTCGATGTCCCACTTTGGCCAATAAGTGGGACACTATTGTGAGATCACCCATATACATGATAACACCAACACATATCCCTAAGGAAACTACTTAGAACCAAAGAAACCCAAGGACATGTCTCCTCCCTTTTTCAAGTGTCCCTATATCGAGGACATTCCAAGGATGCCGAGACACCTTAGAGACATCCCCCCCGCCATCCCGTAACTTGAACATCTCTCAAGAAGCGTCTTGGGTATGGCTTGAAAATAGCAAGAAACTTCAGGGAGACGTCCCCCGCCATCCCCTAACTTGAACATCTCTCAAGAAACAGCCTGGGTATGGCTTGGAAATAGCAAAAAACTTCAGGGACGACCCCTAGAAAAGTTTTTTTTACATTCTTCAAATAAAACAAATAAAATATTGACTAATACAAGTAGAGTGTGCAACAATACCGAGATTCTTGAAGGCATCTGAAAGATCCGCTTTGAGTAATCATGAGTTAGCATGTTGTTTCCTATAAATTTTGCTCAAGTCCTTTTTCAAGAGTTTGATCATCATTATACCTTGTTGAGTTAGTCATTGTCTAATTTTGGTGTGCTAAAACTTCAAAATTTTCCAAGTTCCCAAAACTTCTAAGTCTTTCTTCCTTTTCAACCATTTTGAGTTTTCTTTAACTTTGTCAACAATTTCACAAGTTCACAAACCTTTCAAAACCCCAACAAGGCTATCCTTTGTCGACATTTCTCTTAGTCCCCGAACTGTCCAAGTCCCCAACAAAAGGTATTCCTTTTAACTCGTTGCCCTTTTTTTAAAAAAATTCAACTCGTAAAAATTCCGACAACCAAAAGCGTCAATGATTCTCATGGTTCACAAACATTTGGAATCCCCGACAAAAGTTCTAGAGCCCAAAGCTCCGATAAAAGTTACAAGTTTTCAAAGAAAGTGATGTCAATGAGTTCTAGGTTCCCGAAATGCCAACAAGTTCTTAAACAAACAATGGAAACAAGCAAACTCAAAAGTATGTCGACAGTTTCAAATGTTCGCGAACCTCTTGAAACACCGACAAGGTTTCAAAGTTTTCAAACTTCGACTGGAGAAGGCTGCAGAGATTATATGTCAGTGAGTTCAAAGTTTCTTGAAATCGCCAACAGAGTTAAGAAATGCTCCAAAAGCTCGATGGCTCCTTTTCTTCAATTTCAAACAAGGCATCAACACTTCTCAAAGTTTCAGAACTTTCTAAAACGCTGACAAGATGTTTTAAAAGGCAGAATTCATAACTCGAAATTGAAGCGACAACATATCATTAAGTTCACAAACACTCTAAATCACCAACAAAGTTAGGAAAAACTCAAAAACGCTGACAAGTTAAAAATACAAGTATAAAGGATTCATGCAAGTTCATTTGTAATCACAAAACACACAAACGACAAAGGAGCGTTGCCACCCAACCAGATATATGCCATTGAGACAATTTCTCAACAATTATCAACAAGAAATTCCCTCCATCTATCCAAATCTACATTGTGAGGTAGGTTAAACATAATCCCTCTCAAATCATTTCAAATTTCCTATGCATTTGCCTTGCCAATTCAAAACCCTATTGTCTGCTTACTGTTGAATTTAGAGTCTCCCAAAACTTAAACGTGTGCCTTAATGAACTGCACCTATCACAATTGCTCTATATATATCAAAACAAACTCCTCTCTCTTGTTGTCCATCAAAATTTACTTGAAATCGTAGCTCGCCTTATATGGTTGTTATCTAAACCTCACAAAATGAAGTTTGATTATCAAGGGTATGACCACGCTGCAATTCTAAAAAACTCATCGTCACAAGTGGGAGATGATAGTAATCTAGGGCACATAAGTTTAGAAGAATTTTGGAATCAAATGCAACAAAACCCTAGAACTCCAATTGTAGAGGCAACATTCTCAAGTGGTCTAGCCCATGTTGGTGGTTTTCCAGCCTTTGTTCAAAGTACACACTTGGTCCTTGCCTGTGCCAAACATTACAAACCAAACATTAGAGAAAATAGAACTGTTGATGACCAATTGGTAGCTAGGCTAGATGGTCCCTCTTAGTATCACTTTCAGACTCCCTCACAAGGATGAATTTGCAAACATGAACTTAGTCGAAGCAAGCCAATTCTTTCAAGAGAAGGAAGCTTGCCTCCTTAACATTGCAAAAATTTGGTTAAAAGTACCTTAAAAAAGTCAAGTCCCAAATTCCAAAGAATTTGCAAAGGTCTCATTTCAATGAGGACATCTCAAACATAATCACCCTGCTCAACAAATTAATGAGAAATAGGGAAACAAGCTCCTTTGAATATTGGATGTGCCAATTTATTATAGTAATTTGTTACCAGTCACAATATATCAATTGGGGTAAATTGATAAGTGATAATTTACATAACCGATTGGTGAACTTCCAAGCTAACCAACATTTCTACACGTCTTCGTACCTATTCTATGCAATTGCGAGTATGAAAGCATGGCCTAGGTTGTAGTCACAAGGAGTGTATGATAATACCATGCAAATTTACGACTTCTATCCTCAATTGCAATTGGAAGTCAATAATAAGAATTTCAAGAGAGTAAATTATGCTTTCACCATGCTAACAGTAAGACAGTTGGATGGAAATGTAGGACTCGAGATTTCTCCTGAGGCGACTAACCTAATCACCCAGTTTGGAAGTTATTTCATACAGTTCCCAAGATTCACGTATATCAGGATTGGCGGTTTTGAAGACCATCCATATAAGCTACCTCGCTATTTAAGCAATCACCTTGTTCTTATTGAGGCATGCAAGCAAATGGGAGTTGTCGACAAGAGATGTAAATAAAGGAAGAAAATTGGATATCCCTTTCCCATAGGCCGAAGTTATTACACTTGTCAGTCATGCACGAATACCCAAAACATTGAGAGGTCCCTTGCAAAAGTTTCTATGTATTTTTATGTAGAAAGATTTCCCTTTGACAATAAGAACTATGTCAAGGTAAACTTACATCTTGTAGCAAGATATATTTACTCTCCTCAATTGGAGGATTACTGGGCAAATTGTGAGAATGATTTTGAAGTCAAAAGGAGAGACTGGATGAAAATTACAATCAAACAAATTGAAGCTTTCAATCTTGGGCAGGACATCACAGGTATTGTAGATGATGGCAATGGTCTGGTAGACCAAATTTTCACATCTACTCTACAACTATAGCCACTTACGCCCATCAATTGGGCTAACAAAGCAATAAAGGACATGAGAGAAAGTTCTCTTTTCATCATCAAGAAAACCAAGAAGTGGCCGGATGCAAATATTGTTGAGCATACAGCCACGATGCCACATGGCACTCCAAGGAAGCAAAAACAAACCGATAAGCAAAGTGGGGCATCTAGGACACAACATTTCACAATAGTGTATTCTACAAGGTCCAGGGCAAGTGCCACTGTAGGCAGTCATGAGGAGGATCTCAAGAAAGGAGTTGACTTAAAGAGCACCTATGTTGAAGGAGATGCAAATCCCAGGAAGAAACTTGAGGTAAAGAGGCCACTAGCCCCGACCAAGCAAAGCACCCAAGTTGACTCTAAAGTACTATTGGTGAACAGATTTGTCGTTGTGATTATATCTTCAAGAATGACTTTGTTTTGCCCGAAGAGCAGCAATAATCGTACCAATAGTTGAAGAGATCGCTATAGAAGAGTAGTGGTCTTCCTCTATGTTCGAGAAGGCCGGCTCCCTCGTATGATCAAATTTGGGCTTTTTGTGGTAATTTGACCGAAAATACCAAAAGGTAAAAGGAAAACTAAATGAAAAAATTCACAGAAACCCTAGCGGCAGACACAAGAATACCAATTGGGATTTCACAAACTTATTTAAAACTAACAAAACACATCACAAAATCAAAAACTACGTTTCCAGATTCATATGATGGGTTTCACAACAAAATATATGATACTTTGACAATAATGGAAGAACAACACACGAATCTCAACATACGAGGAGAAAGGGTTGCATGAACAACTTTAAATCAAGATACCGAGATTATAACTGCATTTCTTTGCATATATTGCACAGTTTATAAATGTTCCAACAAATGACCAATGGTTTTCCACAATGACAAAAAAGAATTACTGATTCAACACACGAAAAAATAGGTAATAATAACACAGAAAACACCCACAACATAAGAATCAAATGCTTCCTGTATTATATCATTGAAGTTACACAACTACAAAAACCTTTATGTACAATGTTTGAATCCAGAAGTCCTCTGTTTACTCTCAGTTCTGCTCAAAAACAGAAAAAGAACCAAAAGAAAATGGAACTGGAACCCCCTTTACATTCGAAAACCAAGTATTTATAACCTCCCAGCCCATAACCAACTCTTAACTGACTTGCAACTACCACTTTTCAGACTTTACAAGATGTTTTAAAATATTACAAAGTCCTTTTTAATGAGCGTATGTTTCAACTCATTAAAAGAGATGTTTTATAAACTTTAATAAAACTGACTTTATAATAAAAGGTTGAGTCTTTGTTGAAATTTGACGAGCATATGCCCGTCAAGGCATTCCGTCGAACACTTGGCTCGCACTGGCTGTAGTGTCTTTTGTCAAACATATTCATTTGTTTCCCTCTCTTCACTCAAACAAATTGCAGATTCAGTAGTTTCTTCAAAATTTGCACATATTGCTTTCAAAACAGCTCCTTTGTCTCATATGCAATTGAAACTCATAGTTTTCTTGAAGAAATACTCGAATACATGTATCAGTAAGAGTTGCCCCTGCTTCAACATCTTCAGGCACTGTTCAGGTCTATTGATGTAGTGGCATCAATCTCTGATTTTTCTTTATGAAATGGATTTTGTAGTGCACTGGAGCTTTGATGATCAGATTCAACAAAACTATACCTACCTTTATTTCAAATAATTCTCCAACCTCTGCCACTACAACTCTGATACGACTAAGTAGCAACACGTCACATCTTCAAAAACGTGACAGCTAAATATGACCAGATCAAAGCATCTACAGCTGCTTTGAAGGATTTCAGAGCAGCTATAACTGTATCATGGAACTTTGGCATGTAGTTATGAAGTTAAGATAAACCTTGAATGGGCACTTTAAAGCTAGTTATCTCATTTCACTCCATCCTAAGTACAATGAAAAATTTACGAAGGATGGAACGCTCCAGCAAAGAGACATAAAGGTTCAATATGTTTCATTCATCGAAACTGAAACATCTAATCATCTGGTTTACCGGCCTCCTGTGCAACAGATGAAAATCCTTCAATGTTTCCATAATGTATTACTCATTGAATTCTCCCATTCCTTTGGCAGAATGACACACTAAACTCAAAATCACATATCCATTTGAAACATATAACTGCAAATCTTAGCACTCCTTCTAGATGCAATTGCTAACTCTTCACAATGGTGACACAGAAATAATTAGATTTCCTCCCCTTCAACATCATTAAGTACATGTCTTGAATCTGGAAAATACCCTGCCCTGATCTCTCAAGTCAATTTCTCCAACTTTGCATAGGTCTCCCGTGTCTATGGATGTGAACTGTCTCCTGCACAAAAAGCATGTAACATATTATGGCCTTCAATCCAATAGGCCTACATAGCTACATACAAAAAGAACACCCACAAAAGTGATGTGGTCTGCTGTTATATCTTCCTAGTGCATTTGGTCAAAAAGTTGAAAGGGTTTCCTTCCCATGCCTATGCTGAGCATTTCTTGTTATCATTGCATTCTATGAAATCACATTCCTCTCTGACATGTTGTTAAACTCTTTGAGTGCATCTACTATGCTCCCACATTTAGCATACAGGGTAAAAATGGCATTTTGCATGGAGACATTGAATCAAAACCATTTTTTATAGTCTAGGCATGTATCTGTTTTCCCTCTTCTAAATCTGCAAGACCAGCACATGCACTTACTGCAGAAGGAAATGTAAATAGGTCTGCCTTCAACCTAGACTGTCACATTTGAAAAAGAGTTGCAATGCCTCTTCGCCGTGTCCATTTCCAATGCCAGAATGCACCTTCAACCTCCTTATTCTGTGTGTATGGACTGAGGAAATTTGTTGTGAACAAATTTGTTGTGAGTTTCTTTCCACACGAACAAATGTGCAGATATCCATTTATAAGATATTGTGGAGTTCAATTCTATACTCTCCAAATGCATTTGCTTGGAAGTTTTTAAAACCTCTTCAACAAATCCATTTAGTGCAGATCTCTGCATTCCCCATTTTGCATGAACATCTACGAGAGCACTTGCAACTGCAACATTTGACCTAATTCTGCTTTCAATTATGCTTTAATGAACGTCCATACTCTGTTTTGAAATCCAGCAGAAAGGTTGTGGAACTGGTTTTAAACCTGCGCATTGCATTTGATTGAAAGTTTCTGAAGTCTTTTCAAAAAATCTCTTTAGTACAGACCCAGCAATGATTGTGTTCCATGAGACCACAGTTGGATGATGTGTTTAAACAAGTTGTGTGCCTTTTGTATGCCTCCAAGTTCTCTACACAAGTTTACCATAGCATTTGCAACTAGAATATCTGACAAAAACCCAATCGATTATGCTTTGATGGATATACCCTGTTATAAAGCGCCATACAGGCCGCAGGCTGGGAAGATGATGGCAAAGGTTGAGAAATAGATCATTTCAAGATCATTGTGATTATTGCACCTTAAGATACCACATTTCTTTAAAGCGTCTATCAAACAGTTCACATTCCTTGCTTGTGCTTCCATTTCTGGGCGTATCGCCTGTAAACATGACATTTCAACAAACCTTTTCTCGAAGGCATTCTGTGAAACATTTCCTGTGCCTTGTCTATGCTTCCATATCTTGCGTACATGGCTGCTTGTAACTGAGAAGGGCGTAGAAATATTGTTCAAACAGGGGAATCGGGGGTTTTGAAGCGTTTAAGGACAATTTGGGTGAAAATGAATTGGTGTCGAAGGAAAAGGAGGTGTTCCCACTTCCCACTCAATTGCCGACAAAGTGAAGTGAAACGTGAATGAAAAAGGAATGTCAGGACTTTAGCATCGGTCAGGAAAATGTCGAGAGTTAAGAGGGTCAATTAGGAGCTATCGAGGGTTTCGGGGTCATTGGGAATTGTCGGAAGTTCCTAGTGCATTAGGAACTTAGCAATGGGTAAAATGTCGGGGGTTTCGTGTAGGTCACGAACTAAAGTGAATTTTGAAGATTTTAATAGATTTTTTGGATTTTAAAATGCCGATAAAGGATAATAGCATGAATACTAAGGGTTTTAAAAACCGTAAAATACCCCGACACTGTGAAACTTTAAAAGATTTTTATCCAATCAGTACCACGGCTTTTGACATTTGATTTTTCAAACCAAAGAGGTGCCACAGGAGTAAAATATCAAGATTTCAAGAAATTATTAAACTCACGAACCCGCTTCTAAAAGTGCTCGACAAATCCGCAAACACGGTGAATGAAGATCTATGCATAACTTTTGCCTGGAATGATGTTTTCTCTTGAAAACATGCCACGTTGTCAATAATGACGTCATGAAACCCCCTATTAGACCATTTTGCTCTAGCCCCCATGAAACTCCTGATTTAATCGTTTCTACAAATTGCTGACGGAATATCAAAAGTTTAATATCTCCCAATGGAAACTTGCCACATTGGGCGAAATGAAGTCACGAACACCCTCGTAAAAGGATTTTGCACCATCTCTCATGGATTTCGAGATTTAATTGTGTTTGTAAATCTTGATAAATTGCTTAATTGCTCTGATGGTTCCAGTTGAAGTGATGGACTTTTCTCCTCAAACTGGCGTACCTGTACTAGGTTTAATGCAAGAAATTCACATGAACCAAGTTAAACATGACATTTCAAAGATGGACAAGTATGACGACTGGTGCAGGAACCAAGCGACGTTGTCGCTTTGCCACCACACATGACTCGACAAAGGAGTTTGACACATGACGATGCTTGTTGTTTCGACGCGAGAAGTTTGAATTTGGTAGTGTTGAAACAAGGTTAACAAGTACCTATAGACTCTATCCAACAACCACCTACTACTAATGCTAATCCTTCTTCCTCTCAACTCCCTCCTTCACCTCCACATACGCCTCTCCATCCACCTTCATCACAAAAGTCTCCTCCCTATCCACCACCTGCCATCACAAAAGCCAACAATGTCCCTAGGGTCACTCTTCCTCCTATTATTTCCTCTTCCGATCCCAAGAAAACACGTCACCTCCCCAATTCCATGGCTAAAGGAAATGGTTGTTAAGAAGAGATAACACATACAAGTTATTGATTCAGGGTTCAATGTCATAGCAAAGATGCTACAAATGACTCCTCAACCAAAGAAGGCTCACACTACTTCATGGTTGATGGTAGACCCTTCCTCTAGTGATCAATACATGGGAATTGTTGAGCTTACTGCAGATAAAAATGAGGAAGATATGACAGAGACTGATTACAAAGTCTCCCGGGTCAATCTTGGCCCAACCACACACAAGAGTGACATTCACAACTTTCAAGTGTCGGCTGCCAAGTTGGTAGAAAGGATAGAAAAGGAAAAGGAGACTGGGGAGCAATTAGAGAAGCAAATACATGTGTTGACTTCCTACATCAAATCTATTGTTGATACATCTGCTCAACCTCTGACAATATCATTAGCTTCTACTAGCTCAGCCGTGGGAGATGTGAGCAAAGAGGCCATTGAGAAAATCAGCAAATATCAACCGTATGGCAGTGTAGCTAAGTCCTAGGTAGTGCAGAATACCCTCAATGGCCTCAACTTCATAGAAGAGGCAGTGAAATTATATCAAACGGCTGACGAAAAGAAAAAGGAATTAGATGCAGAGACTGAGGCGGCCAAAAAGGAAGACGTCATTTGGCAAGGAATTATAAGGGACTTGCAGGAAATGGCCAAAGTGGACGTCAACATGTTAATCTCCGAAAGGTCATCAACAATGTTGATGAATATGACATTTCCTAGTATAAGAGCATAGAGTGGAAATTGTTGATTTCGAAACAAACAATTTTGGAGTTGAAAAGGCTCTCTAAACTATGTGATCTGATTAAGTCTGATATCATAGTCAATTGCTTATCTTTTGAAGCTGGTATCCTTGGGGAAGATGAGGTTAATTTGGTAGATATTCATGCTGTCAAGAAAAGTTTTAAAGATATGATCACTGAAGAGTTGTTTAATAAGGAGACTGCAAATGCCAATACCATGCAAAAGCTTAGCTCGGTGTCATCCGCCCTGATTGGCTGCCACAAAGACGTTTCAACTTTTCTCAAAAGAATGAAAGAGGGGGATGAAACCTTGGCGACCTGGAAATTGCACCTACTTACAACCATCATACCAGGCACCAAGCTAATTGCACCAACTATCAAGCAATTCAGAGTTTTCAAGGCCAAATCATCTTTGGAATAGTCAAAATCACCAAAGTCGAAGGCTTCAAAAGAGCAAAATTCATATCAACTGACCTGAAGACTTGTCTCTCAATTTCCTTTATTGCTTTTTCTAAGTCATTTTAATATGACTTACTAAAGTGACTTTACGATTATAAGTTATGAAAGGAGAAGCCTATTTATCAATTGCATGGACATGGATACGGTATCCATTACAAATACAATATCCGTATCAGATACGGATACGGCTACCTTAATATGGATATGGCTAGATACGGCAATCATTCATGTGTGTGTGTGTGTGTGTTTTATTAATAAATTATAAATATGAATTAAAAAATATTTTATTATATAATGTATTATATTAAAATATAATTTATTATTTTATAATAACGTATTATAATTATTAATAAATATTAAACTTATTAAATTCAAATACTAATATATATAATTATAATACATATTAAAACTTAAATACATATTATAATTATTAATAAATATTAAAGATTACAAAGATTAATATTAAACTTATTAATTTGAATAATATATTATTTTAAATACTATATATTAAAAGCAAATTTATAAATTTATAAAACTTTTCTACCAACGGAGAGGGGGTGTGAGGGGGCTTGTATTTCGTGGAGAGCCAAGATCCTTATTGCTCAATTAAGAACTAACTCTCACCAACTCCGGTGTGAAACAGGGCGGTGGAAAAAGCCTGAAGAAGCATGGGAAGAACGGGTGTGTATCTTTTGCAATACCGGAGCAGTCGAATCCGAAAAACACTTTATTATGGAGTGTGAGGCTTTCAAGGACATCAGGGACAAGTTTTCCAGCAGTTTGATGACTCTTTTGTGGCATAGCTTATTCAGCGAAGAGAATGTTGGGAAGTTTGGGAGCCTCATCATCACTTTGAACAGGAAAAGAACCAAAGTGCAGAAGACAAAAACTGCCAGGCTGGCAGTCCCATAGGCTATTTTTAGCCTCGTGGACTTTAAAAGCTATCCATTCATTCATTCATAAATGACCAAAGAACCTAATCCATTCGTTCCTGCCCTAGTAGCATCAAACAAAATGCGGATCTAGCGAATCCATCAATGGAGATAGGCCATGTCATTTCCTTCCCTTCCACGGGGCAAAATGTCCACAAGCCAAAACACATTGTCCCAACTACAGTGGCAAAGTAATAGGTGGAAAATACCAGAGCAGGTAGAGGAAAATACAAGCTACAAGGGTCATACACAACAATATACGGCAAAACAAGTCATACGCAAAAAAATATGGCACAAATGATGGGGGTTGCTGAATCCAAATGTATACGACATGGCCATTTTATTCCCAGATTTTGGATACGAGCAGGCATGATATCTGAGTTGTATCAAGGTCGTATCGTGTCCATATTCGTACCCGATACATCGATACACATGCTAGTGAAGCGGGGGGTGTCGTATCTAGTAACTCTGCAATTTATACAAGGCTTGCTTGTTAAGAAAGGACTTTTGATTCTCTCACATTTGTACAGAAACAAAAATAGTCTATAAAGCTCTATCTTTTGGAGTTAAATAAAGGACAACATTGCTAGTCTATGAGCTTGCATGTTAATCTTTATGCTGTAGATTTTTCTTATGTTAAATTTGTAGCCATTCTTTAAATATTTTCTGTCATGTGGGAAATGCAATTAGTTTCATTTGATATGTAAATTTATCCTATGAAAATTTGGATGCAATAAATGGTTGTTTTTTGATCTAGGTCTAAAAACCCTAAATTAATGAATCTTTCTTATGCCTGATGACATTCTTTCTTTCAAACCTTAGTTGCATATCTATCTTTTAAATGTCATCTTTTAAAAAAGTAAATCTTTGTGTTTGTTCCTTCCTCTTTTTGAAATCTTCCCATTTTCATTCCCGGAAAGTCTAGATTTTTTGGCCCCATATTAGCCATACCTAGGGTTTCCTCTCTTTCTTGTGTGTTTCCTGCTTTTTGGTTAAAAGCATACCTCAGAAAATTAAAATCCATCATACGAGGGAGCTGCCCCTCTCAAACGTTGAGGAAAATCAACTAATTCAATAGCGGTTTCTCCAACTATTGTAAACTTTGTCGCTGCCCATGGGGGTGAGTCAAGGCTGTTTTTAGTGAAAAATCACAGCAACAAATTTGTTTACCAACACATGGCGATAGGTGCATCAAGAACATAGTGAAGCACAGCACAAGTCCACAACATATATATGATATACAGTAGGGAGAACACATATTTTTACCATGTGACACCTAGCAAATGTGGTTACAAAGACTATATGTGTGCTTGTAGGCACGGCTCTATGTAGCAAAGGAATACTAAACAAAGATTGTTTGGTGCAAAGATATGTTACAAAGGGTGCAAAGACAAAGCCCAAATTAATTCAGTTTATGGTTCAGGCAGCAAATGGCAGGTTTTAGAAAAAAATTGAAAGAGCCATGGAATAATCCAAGAAGCACATTACATGGGAAATTTTAATAATGGTTTAGTGCATCACTCTTCACAGATTACATAGAACATTCTTGTACAATACAATTGGTATCATTGATGGTCATGGAGGATGGCACAAGAGAATAACGATGAAGTAAGTGTAGGAATCACTTTCAGTTTGGTCTCTGCACAAGTGTAACACTTGGTAGTTGTGTCTAGGAGCCACAATTGAATTCATGCTATAATCGTGCATTATGGTTTTGTATAACTATACATGCACAGCAAGATAAAAAGTGCAAGTTTAGAAGAGACTAAATAGTAAATACAAACCCTTGATGGCACAAGTTTTTGAGATTTGCTGTTAGTAGATTTTGAGTGTATATATGACCACAGATCAAATGAGGACCAAATATTATGTGGTGCAACTAAACTAGAGGCAGTCCCTCATATTGGCAGTTACTCAGATTCAGAGTCTGATTTTGATTTATGCGAGGATTAGGCAGAGGCAAAGCAGCAGTAGATCCAGTTGTCTACATTTTGTCATTTTCTAGTTGTAGCCTTTTCATTTTGTTGCATATGCACATTGGTAATGAAAACTCAAATCATTAGACATTGAAAATAGTTAATTTGTATGTTGAATGATGTGAATTCTCAATTCAGCTCTAATGTTTCATAATATGGTTATATAATGAATATGATGAATGCCTTATCATATCAATATCTGAAATTTTCTATATTTTTAAATTCCCCCTATTTTTTTAATTTTCATCCCCTACTGTCCCCTAAGAAAAGGCCTCCCATCCCCTGCCGTCCTGGAAACACATCCACCTGTTTCATGCCATCCCCATCCTAGAAACTTGGTGGAACATAGCGTAGAACAAGATATCATTTTCTAGACTTGGCAGTATGAAAATCAGAATGCAGACCAGTGTAAGCCAGATATAATTACTGAAGAACACTGATCTGAGTAAACCTCTACAGTTCACATTTTCCCCTCCTCATCAGATAATGTTAAAATTTCTGCCAATACATGCTGGGATAAGTTGCCAAATCAGAATGAGGTACAGGTACAGAGTACAGTATGCCAGTATGGCAAACATTTTTTGAGGGTCAGGTACATTCTGGGTACATCCATACAAAAAACATATAAAAATCATAAATATGTTATTAATTAGAAATATATATAAATTAGTAAGCAGGGTTAATTGGTAATATATTTATTAGTAATTTTCTAAATCATTAATTATTAGCAGTATACAAATCATTAGTAATCACTACTATATATTAGTAATATATAAAAACTGCAATGGTTTATTAATTAGTAATCAGCCTCATATAAAAAATTCTATAGACCCCAACACCCTCCCCACCCAAAAAAAGGGCAGTCAAAAAAGCTCCAATCCTTCCCCTTTTCATTCTGCAAGGCTAAATGCTTCAAAGACCAAAATCCCCCAAAATCCACAAAATAATCATCAGCTTCTTTGCAAAGACTTAATCTATGACGCACATGGCCGTCTGCAAATCATCAGTAGTCTAACTTCCCAACCCGCAAGACATTCTGCAAATCTGAGAAGCTCCATGGTTTTCACTCCCATCCACCAAATCCACACAATAAGAATCTTTGTGCAAGCCTTACTTTTCCAAGCCTGCAGGTGATCCAGCCCATCTAGGGTTGAAATGATATCAACCAACTACGGGTGCACAGCCACAAAGTGGCCTCTCTCCGGCAGGTGCTGGGCTCCAGTGCCAACACCTCCATCTTCTTCTGCAACAAGCTTTTGTCCATCTCCAACCAGCTTGTGGCCACTTCGTACCCCGTGGACAACACATGCCTCCTGTTCTCTGCCTTTCTAGTTTCTCTATGCAGTTGGGCTTCACCAGGGCGAAGAACACAATGAACATAATGTTGACGAATGTGTTGAAGCCTCTGGAAACACCTCGTCCAACCTAGAATCATCCGGGTACGTGCATCAATGACCCCCAAATGATTCTGAATCCAAAAAAAATACCCTGCCTGATTCCACAGGCATTTCATACCCAAATACAATTCTGGGACCAATCATAGGTTTTCCTGCTAAATCAATAACATAGATGCTGGACATAATTTCTGATTATCACACTATGTCACCGAATTAAAAATTTGCAATTTCAAGTGCTGCTGTCAAGCTTACAACAATGGCAAACATGCATAGCAACATATTGGTCCCTTCTATGAGAAATCTATATAAAGCATAAGAGAAACAAACAGCTTAAGACTCAAAGACTACACCTAACAGACTTAAAGAAAGCTATTAAGTGCACAGGAAGAAGGATGTGCATAAGATTTAGACAATGCACCTACTAGACTTTTAACACTGCAAGATATTACTACTTCTCCTCCCTTCTTGTAAGCATTTAGCAAAATGACCTCATTGAGGCTGAGTATATTATGCAAAGTAGCAAAGGAGGGTGTCATAATTGTTTTCCATTAGAAATTCAAAAAATTGTGCACTGAACAAATGATCGTGGATAGCCTGCAATTTCGCATAAGTGAACTGCAAAATATTGCCAAAATGCATTGACTTTCTTCAGACAGAATTAAGCCTAAAAGGGGGATGATTCTGTACCGTAGTTTTCGGCATTGAAGGTGTCATAGGTATCAGTTGCCGTGATTGCTTCAAGGCCAATTCCTCTAGCCTTTGGGTTTCAATAGATAACTGCAGAAGAGAGAAAAAATGATCACTCGGTATTCCAGGCTGCCAAGCAAAGAAATAAAATTACACAGAATATGCTATGAAATAATTCTGACCTGAGGAGGAGTACGAACTCGAGGAGGGTTCTGCACTAACGCCTCTGCCATATTGAGTCCACTTGAAGATGCTATTGCAGGGGTAACTGAAGAAACAGAAGATCCTGTACTGGTTTGCTGAGAAGATGTAAATGGCCCACTGCTACCTCCATTTGCAACAGGAGCATCTGCAAGTGCAGAGCTCCATCCATCAGCTCCAAAAACTAATACATTTAATGGTGGTCCTTGACTTGATCCTGTAGCAATAGTCAAGCTTGGCGAAGAAGCCCTAACTATATCAGGTATCCCAACAGTCCCTTGGCCATGCCAAATTGAATTTGAACTTGAATTTGGTGTCACATTTGAGTGGTTGCCTGCTTGTCTATCTTCAGATCCAAGAGATGGAAAGTTCCTTTCAAAAGCAGCTTTGTTTATGTTACCAACTATATTTCCCACAACAAGGGGCGCAGTCAAACTTCCCAGTTCATTTGCAGATTTCTTTGACCCATTCTCCATCCTTTTGTTCAAGATCAGTGACTGGGATCGTTTCAAGGTAGCTTCTGTTTCATATTTGCTTGCAAAAGATGAATTAGGCCATACATGACTATCATATCGATCCTGGCCTTTTTCCCTGTAATCTCCTCCAAATGATTTCTCTCTGTCTCGAAAGTCAAGTTCACGCTCCCACTCCCTTTCTTTACCAATACGTTGCAGATCCCTATCACGATCACCACGGAATGAAGAATTCCGATTAAAACTAGAATAAGCCCTGTCCGAGTTTGCCCGATCACTTATTCCTCCATTAAAGCTGAGACCTCTTCGAGAAGATGAAAAAGGAGCTCTCTCTGCCAATGTGGAGTTCCGTGGAGAGTCATAGTCACCATGACGTGATCCAAAAGAGTTTGAATGAAGAAAATTTCTATATCTAGTGGCTGAAATTTGGACGTCACAATCATCTGCATCGAACAAATAGAGGGGAAAAAAATTATAAATTGATTTAAAAGGAAAATTCAGGCGTAAATACATAAGAGGTTGAAAAGCAAAACAAACCTGAGAATATAGAAGAAGAGGAACTATGAGATGTTGACCCACTTCCACATCCACTAGTACCTTTCAGCCATTGTGGAACCAAAGCAGGCTCACTTTTATCCATAACTGCTATAGACCATGATCAATTTCTTGAATGAATTCCAACATATGCTAAACCAGAAATGATGCAATCCTAGGATGCTTCCCCTTAATTACAAAACCAACATCCCCCACACCTGTCTCCCCAATGTAAACCCTCCCTGTTAACTGTATTAATAGCATGGCTTGTATCCTTCACCACAAACCCATTTTGTTTCCAGACATGTATCCAAGCCGTAGACCCTTCCTTTCAGATGTAAATATAGTGTGTCTTGTATCCTTCAAGACAAACCCTTCCTTTTTATTGAATTTCACTTCAGACCCTTCCTGTTCACCATAATTCTAGTATAATAGGTTATTTAATTTTACACACACCCCACTGACAGACAACACACCTGAACCTGAACCTGTTCTTGGTATCAACTTCCAGCATTTTATGATAAGTGTACTCTTCCTCAGACCTTTTGAGGCGATCTTCAAAGAAATTCAGCCATTGCAGTTGATTTAATAAGCTTTATTTTCAAACTTCACTGGGTTTAAGAAATCCCACAAAAAAATCTGCAACTAGAAGCCATAAACTAGGCAAAAAAATGTTCCAAATAAAAGCACCAACAACTGTACAAGGTAGGAACAAAAAAATCTATAATAGTCCAGATTATTCACAGGTATATATACTTGCTTTACTGTTCCAGTAGATATCTGAAATAAGGCATTGGCATGAAAATCAATAATCTGCAGCCTACATGTCTGCTTCTATCATATAAAGCCTGCTTCTATCATATAAAATAGTGCATTTAAACCTCGTTACAACAGATTACACTCTCTATATAGAAATCTCACTGAGAGAAAAACCTCAAAGCAGCAAATAACTTAATGTTGCCAACATAGGTGCATAAGAATTAAAACCCTATCGCAAGAAGTTAACACAGAAATCTAGCATGTCGTCAAATAACTGAAGGTGATGTCAATCAAGACACCGTCGCCATAGATTACATACAACCAAACCTCGCCACTGGTCAGTCTCAATCCTGGGCTGCAAACCCCTGAGTATTCTTTTTTTCCGTTTCTTCACAATTGTAATCTTGTGTAAAACCCTAAGACTCTTTTCCACCTTGCTTCAACAATTAGAGTGTTGCAAAACCATGAAAGAAAAAAACCTGCTTCAGCGACAATTGCAGTGTTGTTGTGCAAAACCCTAAGATTTGTTTGCCCTTGTCCAACAATTGCTCTGGTATGGAAAACCCTATGAATTGTTTTTCTCCAACAACTGCAGTGTTTAACAGCCGATTTAGCAAACCCTTGAAAATCAAAGCCTCGACGCTAGAAAACAGAAAAACCCTTGTGCCCCACCAAACCCTAGCGACGGCTGGCCAAATCTTCCCCGTTAAAAACCATTGGTTCCACCACAACGCTCTAAAATAAATGTTATCTACGATCTCCCGCTTTATGCTGTATTGTCGGACTTAAAAAATACCTGAATAAACTATAATTGGGTGGCGGAAAAAGCCAAACCCAGCTTCCAAACTGTGCTTTATTCCATAATTACAATCAGCATACACCCTATCCGAAGCCAAAATTTTATTTTGGTGGACGAAAAACCTAAATGAAGCGTTTTAGGGTTAGAATGACGTGCAACCTGTATCAAATTTCGCCTTGGAAAATTCCTCGTTAAACGGCGCCGCTGGGCTGCCTCTTTTCTGGCGTAGATTCTAAGAAAGAAAACAGCAAAAATTGTTTGTATAGATTTTTCTACCACTTATTCTTCTTCTCTCCTTGAATTTGTGCTCAATGTGTTTTGGTAGAGAAAGATGCAGAAGAGCAGAGAGAGCAGAAATAATATTTTTTCTTCTTCTTCTTTCTTCTTCTTCTTCTTGTGTTGCGAATAGAAAAACAAAAACACACGAGCAGAATTATTTCTGGGAAAAACTGTCGCCCTGCTGGCCGGGAAATTTTCCCGGCAGAAAAACTGTTACTCTCCTCTCGCTGATTGCTGTCCCTCCGATTTTCACAGATGGGCGGTTGCGGACTTTGTTACGTGGCAGTTTTGCTTACGTGGCACGAGTTGCGACGCTGCATGAGTTCCACGTCGGCTTCTGCTTGTTTTTACCCCTGAGCTTTTTTCAATAAGTTTTTATTTAATCAAGCTTATATTAATTTTAATCATTATCATGCGATTATGATGCTGAAGCATTAATTTCAGCGGATATTGCCTCTGCCTAGGATTCTTTCGTTTTAAATTCTGGAAAGCCGCTTATCTTATTATTGGTTTTCAATTTTCAATGCTTAAAGCTATTGGTTCTCTAGTAATTGTCTTGACCTAACAACCTTTTTAACGCTTTCAATTT
This sequence comes from Cunninghamia lanceolata, assembly GCA_027924645.1. Taxonomy (NCBI): domain Eukaryota; kingdom Viridiplantae; phylum Streptophyta; class Pinopsida; order Cupressales; family Cupressaceae; genus Cunninghamia; species Cunninghamia lanceolata. The sequence continues at coordinate 5,249,654 of BSBN01001062.1, forward strand.
TAATGTTTTTGTATCTTTGTATTTTTTTTCAAACCTAAAAGAGTATCTTCATCGTATTTTTCTTAAATATTCTTATGCCTAGGTTTTTGCAATTTTAATTTTGATATCACTAACCCAAAAATATCCAAATAAGGAATAATAATAATAAGTTGGTTGTTGTATTAACATCTTCAAATCACAATCAAGATTAGGGTATTTATGATCGTTTGTGATTGAAAGATATTTTGTTATGATTTGTAGTTAATGATCTAACTTTATCTTTGCTATCAAATTTGAAACTTTAAAGCCTTGACGAACTAGTAAATAACATGTGCTCTATTTAGGTCCAATCCAACAACTATTCACCTTGGTGTGTGGCCTTGAACTTTGTGCTTCTAGAACTTCACCTTTGATATCTAAAAAGGGTGGTGATTAGAAGCACCAATAGAACTTGTTGTGATATGATTATCGATTTTGAACAAGTTGGAAGACACACCAAGCAAATATATATATATATATATATATATATATATATATATATATATATATATATATATATTGATGCAATGCGCCTAGATGCTTGAACGATGTGATGTTGTCAGGGGCTAGTGGATGATCTAAAATGAACTAGATTTTTGTCCTTCCATACAACACCCTAACACCACAATTTGAATATTTCATGCTTGAGTCAGTTGGTAATGACTAATAGGAAGTAAGTAGGTTTGAATCCATGTTTACATTTAAATTTGGAGATTCGGGAGTCAAAACCACACGTTTAGTTCAGCACCAAGTTCAGAATTGTAATTGCAATTTTAAAACAAGGTAAGGAACAATAAATATGAGGTTGATTTCCAACCATCAGGGAACAAGGATTCATAATCATATAAGATACAGGTTTGATGTCAATTCTTGCACATAAATATGCCTTTGGACACTAAGTTATTACTTTTGGGACAAAGGGTCAAAGTATATCCTAAATGAATGGGAGAAGGTTTTTTTAAGTATACAAGTTTCACTTTTACATTTTTCCCACACTTTGACTTGCATGTTAACTATTACGAATCATAGATGAATGCATGTCAAAGTAAACAAGCAATCAATATGAAAGTAAATTACAAGTGCATATAAAATGTCAGGCTAGGAATGGACTGAAATAAAAATGGAAATCAATGAGAATGCAAACCCAAAAGATTGATTCATTAAATGAAGGAATTGTACATAAATAGATCATCAAAGTGACCTTTCAGTTCACAACAAAGAGATTGTTCAGTTTATCTTCAGGATGACTATTCAAATTCTACAAAAAATCCCAAGGATTATTTACATAATATTGCATCCCCCTTATCTACAAGGGTTTTAGTGAGACCAAGCATGCCTTTGAATTTTTCAAATTTCTCCCTTCCAAGTGCTTTTGTCAGGATGTCTATTGGTTGATCTGCAATTGAACAATGGACCATTTTGACTCTACCACATAATGTCAAATCAAATGGAATTTGATGTTGATGTGCTTGGTTCGATCGTGAAAGATTGGATTCTTTGCCATCTTGATTGCAGAAGTGTTGTCAATCATGAGTGGTGTTGATGAAATCTATTTTTCCTGCAAATCCTTAATAACCCTTCTAAGCCACAGTATTTCTCTAGTTGCTTCAAAAGTTGCCATATATTCTGCTTCTGCTAAAGAAAGAGTTGAAACTTATTATTTCTTTGACTTCCAACTAATGACTACTGATCCCAAATTCATCAAGAAACTTGAAGTAGATTTCCCATCTTCAAGATTCCTTGCATAGTCTGAATCTAAATATCCAACTAGTTTGAAATCTACTATTTTGGAGTAATGAAGCCCAAAATTTTGAGTTCCCTTAAGATAATGAAGAACCCTCTTTGCTTCTAGCCAATGACTTTCTCTCAACTTTTGCATGAATCTAGAGAGAACGCCAACAACAAATAAATTGTCTAGTCTAGTTGTCGCTACATAGATCAAACTTCCTATGAGTTGTCTATACTTAGTCGCGTCTTCAAAATTTGTAGTATTGTCTAATGTTAATTTTAGATTTTGTTCCATGGATGTGCTTAGTGGTTTATAGTCTATCATTCCAAAACAACTCAAGATTTCACCAATATACTTCTATTGTGTGATGAAAATGGACTTGGATTTTTGAATCACTTCAATACCTAAATAGTAATGAAGATGACTCAAATCTGTCATTTCAAAACCCTTCATCAAATCTATTTTGAATTTTACAGTGTATTTTTCATTATTTCTTGTTATGAAGAGATCATTCACATATACAACTAGATATACAATTGTTTTGTTAATTGTCTTGACAAAAAGAGTCCCATCTTCAAATTCAAAATATTTGAAGTTCATGCTTAAGAGGTCCTCGGTGAGTTTTTCATACCAAGCTCATGGGCTTGTTTGAAACAATACAATGATTTTACTAACTTGCACACTTTGTGTTCTTGACATTTAATTGCAAAACCTTCTATTTGAGTCATGTAAATTATTTCTTTAAGATCACCATTAAAAAAAGTAGTTTTCACATCCATCTAATGAACTTTCCATCCATTTTGTGTTGCCAAAGCCAACAAAACCCGAATGGTGGTCTATTTTGTTGTAGGTGTAAAGGTTTCCTCATGGTATATTCCTTCTTTTTTAGCACATCCCTTTGTGACAAGTCTTGCTTTGTGTGTTTTCAAGTAAGTTGTTTGCTTTGTATTTGTTTCGAAAGACCCACTTGCAACCAATGGGTTTAGAATTGAGTGGAGGATTAACCAACTCGCAAGTGCCATTTTTTATCAAGGCATCATATTCATCTTTCATTGTTTTTCTCAACACATCAAGCTTTTTTGCTTGTTTGAAGGAAGTTGGTTCTAAATCAAAAGCAATATTGATTTCATCTTTGATGCTCTTCCAAGGTACGCTTTACTAGCTTATCTTGAATGTTTTCTATGAACTTTTATTCTTGTTGTTTGGCTTTATATGCAATTCTAGTGGTTGTTTTTCTAACTTCATTAGGTTTAACTTCTTTGAAGTCTATGTGACTCATTTTAGCATCTTTTATGTGTTACTTCTAGAGCAATTGGTGCCTCATGTTCTTGTTCTGAAGCTCCTTCATCTATTGGTTGTTTCTCTGCAAACAAGCTTTCTTCCTCAGATGAAGTTTCAAATTCTTCCTTAGGTGGAATTTCATGTTCAACTATTGGAGACAAAATGGGTTCAACAAATTCCAAACAATGTGCCCACCCTTAATGTTTGGAATTGACATATCACTTTCTTTAAAAATGCCAAATTTTGCAAATTTCTCAAGTCGATGCAATTGTCAATCAATGTTGGATAAGTTCTTTGTGGTTTCATAAAAAATATCTCTTGCAATGAGAAATTTCGTATTTCTCTCGTCATACAAACTATAGCCCTTTGTGGATTTTGAATATCCCAAAAGGATGCACTTGTGACTCTTGTGGTCCAACTTGTTCATTTTCTCCTTAGGAATCAATGCATAGCAGATGGATCCGAAAACCCAAAGATGTCGCACTGACGAAAGATGACCATACCAAATTTCATATGGAATCTTCATTTGAAGAGCTGTTGAAGGTGACCTATTATGGAGATAAACAACTGTTTGAGCTACTTTTGCCCAAAAGTGCAAGTTTACTCCTTCGAAATACAACATTGCTCAAAACATATTCATCGTAGTTTTGTTTATTCTTTCAACTACTCCATTTTGTTGAGGTGTAAGAAACTCTAAGATGATGCTTGATTCCATTTTTCTTGAGATAGTCTTCCAACACCTTTGATGTGAATTCACCACCATTATCGATCCTTAATGTACCAATATGGGATTGTGCATCATTTTCAATCATGGTGCACTCCTTAAATGTTTCAAAAGCTTATAATTTTTGCTTCATAGATAGATCTAGGGCATTTGGTTGTAGTCATCAATGAACAACATGAAATATATATTACCACTGAAAGAAGGAACTAGATGAGGACCACACAAATTAGAGTGAATCAGTTGCAATTTCCTTTCAGCTCTCCAATTTGACTTTTGAAAAGGCTCTCTTTCTTTTTTAGCCAATATGCATGCTTCACACTTTTTAATCTTTTTGGGTAGATTTAGCAAACCTACAACACCATTGTTTTGCATTGTGTGAATGTTGTCATAGTTGGTATGCCCAAATCTTGCATACCACAATAGACTTGATAATATTCCTCCTTCAATGAGGTGAGCAAAGTTCTTTGAAATTGAAGACTCTCCTTTGAGTTTCAACAATTTTTCTTCCTCAAATCCAATCAAGGCAGTTATTTTATCACTTTTTCTTTTGATTATAACCTCTCCATCATCCAATAAGATGGAGTGGCCTTATTGTCAAATGAGTACTGGGGACAAGTTTCTTTTCAACTAAGGAAGGTATAAGACATTACGGAGAAAAAATCTAGAAGTCCCAATGATTCAAGAGTCAAATTGTCCCTTTTCCTTCAGGTTACAAACTTGTTTTGTCATCCAAGTACACAAATCCACATCTTTCTTCATGAAACTATTCAAAGAAGTCTCTTCGAAAAGTTGTGTTGTGTGGCACTCATATCTAGGACCCCAACATCAAACGAAGTTAAATTTATGGATACATAGTTGACATCATCTGATATGGAAAGAACACATTCACTTGCAAACTAAACTGAGTCTGATTCTAAGTTTTTCTTCTTACCCTTGTTTGCTTACTTTTATTTTTGATAGGCCTCAATATTTTCTCATGGCATTCTGTATTCATGGGTTTCATGACTCCTCTTTTTACCACAATGTTTGCAAAACAAATTTTGTTTGTCATTTTTCTTTTCATGATGTTGACTATTTTTTTGCTAATTCTACCTCCTTTTTCTCTATAGCCTCCTTTCTCTCTTTCATTTCCTTCACTTTTGGAAGATGAACCATTATTGGGATATTTATCTTTTTGATAAGCATAGTAATATCCTCTCATGTGGATTCATTTTTTCTAAATGTTTTTCCTCTTTCAGCCTTCTTTTCAACCAATTGATCGAAAGTGAGTGTCTTCGGTTGATTGCATGCTTGTAATGACTCCAAGTAGATTGAATATGTGGGAATAAGAGCTTTTATGAATGCAATCATATATGTAGACCAACTTTACATTGACAACTTCAACACAATGCTTGACTACTCAGATTTTAGAAGTGAGACTCATCGCATCACCATCCTTCAACTCAAATTTGAACAACTTCAATTTTATTTGTATTTGTTCCAATTCTAAACGTGAATCATACAAATCCTTCAATTTGTGTAGTGCTTCCCATAATGTATTGCATCCTTGAATGCGATGAAAAGCTTCTCCATCAACTAAAGCCCTTATCAAGGCTAATATCTTAGAATTTTTATATTTCCAGATTTTTTTTTTTCTACAACTGCTATGAGTTCAGTTGGTTATGAGTCTCCATCATAAATGTTGAACCATAACTCATTGAAGATGAGAGTGTTCTCAACTTGTCTTAACCATTATGACCAAGTTTTTTGGTCAATGTTGTACCAATAATTGATGTGATAGAATGTATTTTGTTGTTAATGGGAGATGGATTGGTTTCATATCACTCTAAAAGGTTTCCTTTTCTATATACAACTAGACCGATATACCACACCTCTTGATATGCTCACCCTTCTGATATACCTATTGGTACGTGGAAGAAGCCCTTCCTTTCTTTATACTTATTGGTACATGAAAGAAATGTTAAAGCACATGAGATTAGAGAGGTACATGTCACATAGGTAGTATGTGAAAAGGATTCACCCTATCAATGACACCCTTTTGGGATTTACGTCTTATGATAGTGACAAATGGGTAACGAAGGGAAATAGAAAATGAAAAATGTGTCTACATTTCTCCCCAATGATTTATAGGGATGATGTGACAAAAGTCGTTGTTGTAGCTATATTAGGCAGTGGGTATAGTAGTTCAATCGTAAAGGCTTGACCTATAAACATGAACTAGAGGTACTGTAAATACTAAATGTTGTGATTGTTTTAGTTTATAAATTTTTCTTTTGTTTGTTTATTTGCATTAAAAATGACTTATTTTGCTATATATTTTAAATAAGTCATAAAATTTCAAATATCCTCCAAATTTATTTTCTCAAAAAATAACTTTTCAAAACTAGGGTAATAAAAAATTAAATTTTCCAAAATACTTTTCCTCTAGAATTTTAAAGGTATCTATTTTTTTGGAAATATGAAACTTATCTTTGAAAATGGTGCAGGAGCACCCCAAGAAGACTACAGTCTTATGCATTTTCTATATTTAATGTAATAAGGTCTGTTTGACCAGACTTGTCATTAGTGTTTGTAATTCGGTTTCTATTTGTTTTTCCCTAGGACCCTTATCGAGCTGTCATGATAAGGTTGTTAGTTTGTTAAGAGTTTGTTAGTTGCTTATCTCTCCCAGCCGCTTGGAATTATCTCCCAGCCACTGGGAGTCATGTCAGTACTACTATTGGCAAGTAGATAAATAGCTCAGCTCAGATAGATTGAGGTGTGGTTGAGAGAGATAGGGATCAAAGCAGTATTGTGCAGTTAAGTTTGAAGATGGTGAAATCAGATATTTGTATTTCAATTCAAGAAGCAATAAAAGAAGATCTTGTTTGTGTTTGATTTCCTTGTATAATCAGTTTTCTAATTTGCAGTCGAAATGATTCGTTAACCCATTCCATCAGTGAGATTCTTCGAATCGGTGGAATGGCTGTATATAGTAGGTTAGGTTTTATGTTTTGTGTTTATTCAATTTGTGTTCACAGGATCGATTATAGCATGCTTAGATAAATCCTAGCATCCTCATGTGATAGGTCGTCAAAAGGTAGAAATATGTATGTTTGCAGGAGGAACAGTTTAGTGAAATCACGAGTGTTTTAACTGGGCTGATCGGCGCAGTTAAAGTGTTGTAGGCAGTTTTGGTTTCTTGTGGTTGAACCCATTTCAATGGTTCGAGGGATTTCGATTCAATGGAGGAAGTGTCGATGTGAGTTCCAACATTGGATTCCGTCAACAGTCAAAGCCCGGTGGAAAATCTTTGGATTGAACCATTAGTGAAGGGTTCAACGGTTCGTAAGTTCATCGGTGTAAACAGTGTAACGGCCGAGGGACTTTGGGTTTGGTCGATAGTCTAAGTATCGGCGAAGGAAAGCTTCAATTGAACCTTTGAACCGGTTCAATAGTTCAAAGGTTCAACGGTTCAACCGGACCGTTTGGTTCAAACATTCAGCGACGAAGAAAGTAGCGACAATTGAACCATTCGTTGAACCGATTCAGTGGTTTGGTGGTTCAACAGTTCAATAAAGCTATAGATCCAGTGGTTCGACAGTGTAGTTGAGATTTGCCATTGGCGATGGTCTCGCTGATAGGTGCAAAATCTAATCCCCATTGACTAGAGGAAGGAGCTCAGCGTGACAAAGTTCAAGCTCACAGATAGAAGTGGGTTTTTGTCGATGAAAGAACATATGCAGGAAATGTATGTTGCGGGTGACTATTAACCAATCGTCACGATTCCGCTGCCCGCTCTGCGTCATAGTGGTATCAGAGTGAAGGAGTATCTTCTGGGAAGATAAGAAGACAGAATGTCAGACAGAGAGGGAACATCAGAGCTCCCAGCAAGGACAACCAATGCTGAGTTGGCTGTCTTGGTGAAGAAGCAGATTGCCAAGAGCAAGGCAGTGAAAGCTCAGAATCTGGCTTTGAAAGATGAGTTGGAGAAATTGAGGGATAGAGTAAGTTCTAGAAAAGAAGATGATAGGGAAGAAGAGGAAATCCCTAGGCGGGAAGAAGTAGATGTTCCTACAGACCAGAGACCCTTATTGAATGCCCTCAAATCCATGGAGAGGAGGACCATGGATGTGAAACTGGATTTACCAGTGTTTACAGGAAAGATGGATCTTGACTTAGTGATGGAGTGGATAGACTCCTTGAATAATTTCTTTGAAATAGAAGAAATACCAGAGCATCAAAAGGTAAAGATGGCATAGTCCAAAATGAAAGAGGCTGCATTGACTTGGTGGAATTTCATCCAAGATGACAGGTGAAAGAAGGTAAAAATAGGGTTGCTACTTGGAAGAAAATGGTGGCTTTAGTGAAGGAAGCCTATGTTCCATTGGATTATAATATCCAATTACATAAAAGGAGACAAAATCTGAAACACAAAGAGTTAGATGTCAGTTCATACACTGAAGAATTCATGAAACTATGTGTCAAAACAAAGGTAAAGGAAAATGAGGAAGAGAGGGTAGCAAGGTATCTCAATGGGTTGAGACTTGCCATCCAAGAAGATTTAAATCTGCATAGTCCAGATACAGTTCAGAAGTGCTACCAATTAGCACTCAAGATAGAAGAGAAGTTAAAGAGAAGGCAAGAACAGAATAGCAGAGGAAGAGGAAGACAACAAAGAGGTGGAAGAAGTCCTTTCAGAGGCAAAGGTAATGGATTTGGATATCACAGAGAAACCAATCAGGAAAACAGCAAAGGAGATAACAGTCAAACTCAAAGAGGAAACTACAATCAACAAGGAAACTTTAGGGGCAGAAGACCACCATTCAGAGGAAGATCCTAGGGCAGAGGATCTATCAGATGTTACAATTGTAATTAGGAAGGTCATATAGCCAGCCGATGTCCAGAGAAAGCATCAAGTTCGATGGGAGAAAGAAGAACAAATCTGATACAAGAATCTGATTGTCAAAGTGTGACTAGCTCAAACACTGGCCAAAGTGTAAGAGCTTCTGATAGTTATGGATATCCTGAGACAGGAGAATCTTTAATGATTAGAAGAGCAATGACCACCATGAAGGTACCTTACAGAGAACCCCCACAAAGAAAATCTCTTTTCAAGACTACTTGCAAGGCCGGAGGAAAGGTATGTAGAGTTCTGATTGACTCTAGATCTACTGAAAATTTTGTGTCTGCTGAAATGGTAGAAAAGCTGAAACTTAGAAGATTGCCACATCCTTACCCATATAAGATTTCATGGCTCACTCAAGGTCAGCAAACAGTTGTAGAAGAGCAGGCCTGGGTAGAATTTCAAATTGGAACATATAAGGATAGACTATTGTTTGACATAGCTCAGATGGACGCTTGTCATCTCCTATTTGGCAGACCATGGCAATATGATTTAGGAGCACAACATGATGGAGTTAGAAATACATATTCAATCACCAAGGATGGTAAGGTGATAGAGTTACTACCATTGATGGAGAAGGAGGTAGAGTCAAAGGGGAAAGAAGCCAAGGTAATGCTGGTAGAAGGTAAACAGTTCTTGAAAGAAATAATAGAAGAGGGTACAGTTGCATATGACCTAATTCCATGCCTGAAAGTAAATCAAGAACAGCAGCAAGAAATCAAGGGAGAGAAGTGACAGAGGTTCATAGATCCTACTGTCCAAGAGTTGTTGGATAAATACAAAGGCATCATCTCTGATGGAATGCCAAGATCCCTACCACCTGTAAGGGATATCAGCCATTGCATAGATCTGATCCCAGGATCTACACTTCCAAACAAAGCAACATACAAGCTTACCCCAGAACAGAATGCAGAAGTAGCAAGACAGATTGAAAAATTGTTGGACACAGGCCTAATTGGCAAGAGTTTAAGTCCACGTGTAGTACCCGCTGTACTAGCACCGAAGAAGGAAGGCACTTGGAGGCTTTGTATTGATTTCAGGGCTATTAATAAGATCACAATCAGGTATAGGTTCCCAATACCTAGGATAGAAGATTTGCTTGATTGTTTAGGAGGTGCTAAGTATTTCACAAAAATAGATTTGAAGAGTGGTTATCATCAGATCAGGATTAGGCCAGGAGATGAGTGGAAAACAACATTTAAAACAAATGAGGGGTTGTATGAGTGGAAGGTCATGCCTTTTGGTTTGTCCAATGCCCCCAGTACTTTTATGAGATCGATGAATGAGGTCTTGAGAGAATTTATAGGCAAATTTGTCATAGTATATCTAGATGACATTCTGATTTTCAGTAATACAAGGGAAGAACACCTCAGACACATAGATTTGGTTCTCAAAAGGTTACATGAAGAGCAATTAATGATCAACTTGGAAAAGTGTTTGTTTATGCAGGAAGAGATCACCTATTTGGGTTTTGTCATTTCACAGGGTAAACTGAAAATGGATAAGGAGAAGGTAAGTGCCATATTGTCTTGGCCAACTCCTAGCATAGCGAATGATGTCAGAAGTTTCCATGGGTTAGCAACCTTCTATAGGAAGTTTATAAGAGGGTTTAGTCATATCTTTGCACCCATGCTTGACACCATTAAAGGAGGACAGAAGTGCAGGTTTACTTGGACCACAGAAGCAGATGATTCATTTGAAACACTGAAGAAGGTGGCACAGCAGCCGGTTCTTACACTTCCTGATTTTAACAAGATTTTTCAGGTTGAATGTGATGCAAGTCACATGGCAATTGGAGCAATACTCAGTCAAGAAGGGAGGCCTATTGCATTTTTTAGTGAGAAATTAAATGATGCTAAGAAAAGATATTCATCCTATGATGTGGAGATGTATGCTCTAGTCCAGTCACTCAAGAAGTGGAGGCATTACTTAATGCCAAAAGAATTCATAGTATTTACAGATAATCAAACTCTTAGTTTCATTAACAGTCAAGAGAAGCTGAACCATAGACACATGAAATGGGTGGAAACTTTGCAAGCTTTCACCTTCACACTCAAGCACAAGAAAGGAGTTAAGAACAAGGTAGCAGATGCTTTGAGCAGGAGGGTTCTAACCATAAATCAGATTCAATTGGAAAGTGTTGGCATTGATTCTTTGAAGAATATGTATGATGCTGATGAAGACTTTGGAGAAATATATCAAGTATGTACTTCTTTTGGAGATAAGTATCATGCAGAATTTTCTGAATTTTTGATCCAAGATAGATTGTTGTGTATACCAAGGTGTTCTATGAGGTTGAATATCATCCAGGAAAAACATTGTGGAGCTATGGCAGGACATTTTGGTTTGGATAAAACCCTTGATCTTGTCAGAAGACATTATTATTGGCCTAAACTACAGTCAGATGTCAAAAAATTTGTGGAGACATGTGTGATATCCCAGAAAGCAAAAGGCAGATCCACTAATGCAGGTTTATGTCAGCCTTTACCCATTCCTTCTAGACCATGGGAAAGCATAAGCACGGATTTTGTGTTGGGTTTACCTAGAACAAGGAAGGGATATGATAGTGTCTTTGTTGTAGTTGATAGATTCAGCAAAATGGCACATTTCTTGCCATGTAAAACCACTTGTGATGCTTCATATGTTGCAAATTTGTTTTTCAAGGAAATAGTGAGAATACATGGATTGCCATTGAGCATAGTGTCAAATAGAGATGTGAAGTTTATTGGTCATTTTTGGAGGACTCTTTGGAAGAAGATTGGATCCAATTTGTCTTTCTCATCAGCTTATCATCCTCAAACGGATGGACAGGCTAAAGTAGTAAATCGTTCATTGGGAAATCTGCTCAATTGTCTGACAAGGCAGCATGGAGAGAAATGGGATAACATCCTGTCACAGGCAGAATTTTCTTATAATGACACATCAATAAGAGTACAGGAAAGTCACCTTTTCAGGTAGTATATGGTATCCACCCCAGAGGTATTTTGGAGTTAAGAGATATGCCTACAGGAGAGTCTATTAGTGTAGATGGAGAAGCTTTTGCAGCAGCAATCAAAGAGGTGCATGATCAAGTCAAGATCCAACTCCAGCAAACTACTTTGAAGTACAAAGAATATGCTGATACAAAGAAGAGAGATGTACAGTTTGACATTGGAGATTTGGTATGGGTTAATCTGAAAAAGGAAAGACTTCCCAAAGGAAAACACACCAAACTAATGCAGAGGAAGATTGGACCATGTCAAATTTTGAAGAAATATGGACAAAATGCTTATGAAATCCAACTTCCTTCTGATTTTGGATTGTCCCCTATATTTAATGTATGTGATTTAACTCCATACAAACATAATGCAAATATGGAACAGGAAACATTACAGGATACAGCAGATGATGATATTCTTAAACATGATCCACCAAAATTGTAGAAGATTTTAGACTCCAAAATGGTAAAGAAGACCAGGAACAAAGAATATATGGAATACTTGGTGGCTTGGCAAGGGAAACCTGATTCAAAGGCAGTTTGGATGCCTGAAGCGCAGATCATCAAATAGGGTGCAGATCTTCAAACTCTCATCTCAAGTGGACTTGAGATTTCTTTTCTTGGGGAGTATGGTGCAAGAGCACCCCAAGAAGACTAGAGTCTTATGCATTTTCTATATTTAATGTAATAAGGTCTGTTTGACCAGACTTGTCGTTGGTGTTTGTAATTCAGTTTCTATTTTTTTTCCCTAGGACCCTTATCAAGTTGTCATGATAAGGTTGTTAGTTTGTTAAGAGTTTGTTAGTTGGTTATCTCTCCCAGCTGCTTGGAATTATCTCCCATCCACTGGGAGTCATGTTAGTACTACTATTGGCAAGTAGATAATAGCTCAGCTTAGATAGATTGAGGTGTGGTTGAGAGAGATAGGGATCAAAGCAGTATTGTACAGTTAAGTTTGAAGACGGTGAAATCAGATATTTATATTTCAATTCAGGAAGCAATAAAAGAAGATCTTGTTTATGTTCGATTTCCTTGTATAATCAATTTTCTAATTTGCAGTTGAAATGATTCGTTAACCCATTCCACCGATGATGAGATTCTTCGAATCGGTGGAATGGCTATATATAGTAGGTTAGGTTTTATGTTTTGTGTTTGTTCAATTTGTGTTTGCGGGATTGATTATAGCATGTTTAGATAAATCCTAGCATCCTCATGTGCTAGGCCATCAAAAGGTAGAAATCCGTATGTTTGCAGGAGGAACAGTTTAGTGAAAAATCACGAGTGTTTTGACTAGGCTGATTGGTGCAATTAAAGTGTTGCAAGCAGTTTTGGTTTCTTGTGGTTGAACCCATTTCAATGGTTTGAGGGATTTTGGTTCAATGGAGGAAGTGTCGATGTGAGTTCCAACATTGGATTCCATCAACAGTCGAAGCCCGGTGGAAAATCTTTGGATTGAACCGTTAGTGAAGGGTTCAACAGTTCGTAAGTTCATCAGCATAAACACTGTAACGACCGAGGGACTTTGGGTTTGGTTGATAGTCTAAGTATCGGCAAAGGAAAGCTTCGATTGAACCTTTGAACTAGTTCAACGGTTCAATCGGACCGTTTGGTTCAAACATTCGGCGACAGAGAAAGTAGCGACAGTTGAACTATTCGTTGAACCAGTTCAGTGGTTCGGTGGTTCAATAAAGCTATGGATCCAGTGGTTCGACAGTGTAGTTGAGATTTGCCATTAGCGATGGTCTTGCCAATAGGCGCAAAATCTAATCCCCATCGACTAGGGGAAAGAGCTCGGCATGACAAAGTTCAAGCTCGCAGATAGAAGTGGGTTTTTGTCGATGAAAGAACATTAGTAGGAAATGTATGTTGCGGGTGACTATTAACTAATCGTCACGATTCCGTTGCCCGCTCTGCGTCAGAAAAGGAGACGTTTCAAATTCCTTAACATGAATTATTATCATCTCTTTACATAGACGATGACTTGCAAAGTACCAACAAAGCACTAAGCGCTCTCACTAACCTTCTATTTAATGACTGAGATTTTCAAAAATCTTCAATAGTAGACAACGGTGGAGAATTTATAAACTCCTATAGCAAAACATCTGTGATCGAAGGCAAAATCTAGTGTAGTGACTATGTGGAAACCTGTACCGATGTGGTGTAATATCCCCAACTACTTTTTTGAAACTTTTACAATATTGAATGATGTAAAATGCAGGTCCGCACTTATGATCACCTAGATCTCAATGTGGGCAAGGCGAGAGCATACGATGTTTAGAAACACTATCTAGATGAATGTAATGCTAGAAAAGTAAATAGTCAACATAGTTGAGAGCATATAGTCGACATAGCCAACCAAATCAACACCTTTTTAGTAGACAAGTATATGTATATGCTCAAAGCCACTGGAAAATAACAAGCAAGTTCAATCCAAGCCAAATTGATTGATAACACGTAGACCTAATCAATGCCAAAACAAGCTAGAAAATAAATACAAATGCAAAGGGATCTAGTGGTAAATCTTCCAAGCTCCTTACAAATATTAAATGAAATCACTACTTGGTGGTAAAACCACCCAAATTTACAATGCAACTAATCTAGACTAGTAGAGAACCATCCAATTTCACACAAATTATCAGTAAACAAGGATATGTAATTTTTCGAAGGTATAGTAGCAGTAAACTATTTAGATCAACAAATGAACAAATGGAACAACCAATGTATACTCTAAATATTAAAAGCATGGAGAAATAAAAGTACCTTCTAATGGAAAATTTATATGGCTACCAGTGAGAGTTGTACGACACATAAATACCATCAAATATTGTCAATAAGTTTGAATGACCCATTGATATAAACTGATACAATCCTTATAAAGATAGTACAACTATTGCAACCCTTAACAAATTGTATGACTTCTAAAAATCTATTTGAACTACAATGAAGACTCCCAACAAATACACCTGCAAAATTTAGATTTTAATCTTTGATTGATATAATTGTACCTGAGTTAGTATGACACTTTGGAGTTGAAAAATACCTTAATTAAAAATGTGATCTAAAACTATACACTATGCATGAATAACAAAAAACATAGCTACCAAAAATAAAGACAAACTTATTAACTCTGATTCATTCTAACCTTCCAAACTTGTACGGAAACCTTTGCCGATAAGTAGTTGCCAATCAAATCTTGTACGACCAGTCAGGGGAAAGGCTTCACTTAAATGGTTATGTTTTTGTGTTGCTGATATCATGGTCTGATCCTACTGATATGAGTCTAGGAAGGGTATGATCTACCCCGAATAGTTACACAAGCCCATATGCAATTGATCTCAATCTGTACAACCCACAAAAAGAGCATTACTATGTTGTGATTTCCCCTCGGGACTAGTGCATTTGAATTTCAATCCATACAACCAACATGGGATGTATGATCTTCCTCAAATTGCCTTACCAGATCTCCTTAGAAACTAAAAAAATCCAACACTTAGAAAAATGCTATGCAACTGAAAAAATGAACAACTCCAAAAACACATAATTGATAAATTACAAATATTTAACTCACTAGTGATTCCTAGATGAAATAACTAAAATGATTAAGAGGGTTTTCATCCTCGAAACCAAATATTGAAGCACATAGGTAATTCCTAAATGTAATTACTCAATCAACTAGGAGGGTTTTAGTCCCCAAAACTAATCTTGGAAAAAGGGTTTTTTGTCCTTATGTAGAAGAAGATGAACATAATTCAATCTTTGAAACAGGGGTTTTCTCAAATTCAAAAATAACCTCTTTGTTCTAAATCCCTTCTTTTAGGGTAACTTATAATAGGGAAACAAAATATTATATTTTATTTACACTTTTCCCTCTCTAATAATAAATAAGGTGAATTTGTAATCAAGTTTAATTTGGTAATACTTTTAATCTTCTATTTCGAACATCACTTTTATGACTCACGTTTAAAACAACTTTTTAAGTCACCACTTTGTACCCCATGCCTAGTGTTATCACTTTTGGCCCACTTTTAAGAACACTTTATGACGTTGGCCACCCTTCTTTTAAATAAATAACTAAACATAAATTTCCTTAAGAAAAAAATATCAAGTTACCTTAAGACAACTTAAGTTGATTATTTAATTATTTTCCCTAGCTCGAAAAGGGGACATGATAGTTTGCTTGTTCTGAAATTGTTTGTCCTCAAGAAAACTTGATTCAACCTTCCAACTCCTTCCAATCAATCCCTACTACAAATATTAGGATCCCAAATTAACCTTGGGAAATTGGCAATTCTTGATACATAAACCTTCGTGAGATGCAATAGGCTTTTGCTGCACCTCTCTAATATAATTATGAATTGGAAGCCTTGCACTAGGTGATGCTTCTTCAACTATCACAATGAGTGAATCTTCTAAATTTTCCCCTATAATAGTTGAATCATAAATCAACTACGATCTAGAAAATGTTTATAAATCATCATAGTCTTCAACTTGGAAATTAATTCCCTAACTAGACCACTCTTTATGGAGACCTAATACTATGCAATTGTCTTCTATAGTTGTTATTTCTAATTGCCAACTAGTTTGACCTCCTCAAATTGCTCTGTTTGAACCAAATCAATTTCCTCTTGAATCCTATCAAGTTATTCAATTGCTTGCTTAACTTCCATAACCCTTGTTTTAGTCCCTTGTTCTCTAAACATTAACATAACAACTACCTGATCTTCTACTTTATGTAGAAACAAACTATAGGTTAAACTAAGCTCAACAATGAGTTCATCAACCCTTTCCTCCATTTCCTTAGATGCATTAAGGCCTCTTCTGCAAATTTGATGGCATTAGATCTTTATCTTTTACCAGATGCAAATATTTTGATTTCATTATTTCCAATGCATTCATTGCTACTTTCAAATTTATAAGAGTGATTGTACACTTAGTCCTATCAACACTTACTTCACCTTTTGTGTCTTTCTTCTTCTCCTCAATTTGAACAATCTTCAAACTTAGATTTAGATCTTCAATGAGCCTTTTCATGTTATCCAACTTTGTTAAGACTTGCACCTTTTTCTCTTCTATTATAGACAATTGTTTCTTCAACTCATGCAACTCCTTGGGCCTCTAATTAATTTCTAGAAAAATGACTTTTCTTTGCTTGCTCTTGGCTGCAAAAACTAACTTTTCTACATGAAATTATCTTTGAAGTATCTTCTGGAAATAAAATTGCTTGTAAGTGCAACAAGATCTCCAAGACTTACTAAGTTACCTTTCGCTTGGTGGGAAAGATCTATATATCCAGGTTGCTGAGATTCTAATGCTACAAATTTCTCATTATCCTCTGCCTCTTAGACAACATTCTCATAAGATTTAGTAAACTTAGCCATCCAAGGATGGTCCTTAATCATTTGATTTTGACCCTCTACCAAGGAAGACTACACTACTTGTGAATCCACTACTTCACAAACATCATATGTTTGGCTAATGGTTACTTCTAGAATCTTCTCCTTCAAATTCTTGAGAGTTTCCTTGCAAACTTCCAAGTATTAGGAATGACAACACTGTGAATAGGCAATGTACCAACAAGAGACTTTACTTTATGAAAATTCATTATTTGCTTCACTTCAATTTTTAGAAGCACGTGTCTTAAATAATCACTTGGATCCCATATTCTTATGAGTAGACAACCTTGAACTAATAGATATATATGTCCTTTGCTACAAGTTGTGTTCTTCACATGTTATCTATCCTTATGGTACTTTTCATGATGACAAGAATCTTGCCATAATATCAATCCTTTACTAGAATCGGTACCTTCGTGCCTTAAGTTGTAATCATGGAGATAGTCAATTTGCTTCTCATTAACTGTTGATCTAAAAAATTTAGCAAGCTCAAAATCAACACTATTTTCTAGAACATGCTTCTGAATAGACTCTTTCTAAAAGAAAATCTAATAAGTTTCTTGCATTGGAACATCCTTCTCATATTCAAAATTTACATCACTAAAGTGATCCAAGTGCCTAGTTCATTAATTGTTGATCTAAGAAAATTCAGCAAGCTTAAAACCAACATTAGTAATTGATGAGTCCTTTTTCTCATATACATGTCTTCTAACAAAGTCATCGTGGAACTCCTCCTCACACGCTTCTTGATTCAAGGTATTCTTTTCATTTTCATAGGAATTCTCTAAGTGTATATTTTCCTTTGTTGATGATTTTGATAAAACAACACCATCTTTCTAGTGACTCAAAATATTCTTCTCACTTTCATTCTTACAATTATTTGGCAAATCACTCGTATATGGCATGGATTCAATCTTTTGAGATTTTGATGAATGCAAAATTAACAAGAACAACTTTTTTACTTGTGTCATCAACAAGGGATGCTTCCTCTTTGACTTTATTAAAATCATTCTTTTGTTGGTCAACAATCTTAGAAGTCAATAAGATATCTTTTTCTTCATTAAATTCTATACTTTCCACCTTGGCAGATTCCTCCATGGGTTGCTTCCTTCCAATTTCTTGCAACTCTAATTTTTCTTCCTTCTCATGTTCTACTCTCACAAATTTAGGTTCCCCTATCTTCTTTTCGAGATCTCTATTTGATTCTTCATCTAGCTTCACTTCTTCTTTACTCCAACATTTATGACTTATCTCTTAGGTTTCCTTGCATGAGAGGTAAAACCTTTGCCTTCTAAATTTATTTTTGTTGTCATCTTTCTTTTTAACAATAGGAGAGCTCTTCTTTTGTTGGCTAGAAAAAGATGTCTTAGAGTGGGGTTTAGTCCTTTGTATTGAAGACTCTAGCTCTGAATTTTCTACTTCCTTTAGAAATGATTTCATGGGTTCTTGCTTCACAACAACTTCTCTTGATTCTTCTCCCTTCACAATTTTTTTCTTCATCTCCAACTCCTTGGATACTTAGATTGTCTTCTTTATGGTAGGGAATGTCTTCTTTTGTTGGCTGGAAGGAAGTGACTTAGACTAGAGCACAAAAGATTCTAGAGATGAAATCCTCTTGTCAGTTTCTTGAGGCCTTGGTTCTAATTTTTATTCCTTTCTCATTTTTTAATGTATTCATGAAGGCCTCTTTTGTTTGGATTCCCCACTTCAAGTAATTCCAAATAACCATCAAAGGAATTTTGGTCTTTGAATTCATTAGGCAATTCTTGATACTAATCAAGAATTTTGGTGCCCTCAAATTTATAATTCATTATATCCTCCTGTATTTTCATTAGCACCTCTTAAAACATATCTTTATCCTCTTCTTTTTGTAAGGATCTTGGCTGATAAGGATTGGGAGTGGGACCAATAATAGATCGAATATTTGTTGGGGGACTCTTGTTCTAATTTAAGTTTGCCATGAACTTTATCACAGTCTTTTCCAAAGCATTCTGACTTTGTCTAAGAGATTTAAGATAAAATCATGTCTTATTTCTATCTCCCATGGCTCACAAGCTAGAAAAATAAATCTTTGAATAATATATCATTGTTGAAACTCAAAACATGCAACCACTGAAACTAACATGTAGCCATTGAACACTGACATACAACTACTGAAACTGACATGCAACAATTGCAATCTACAACAAATGGTTATCTTTTGAATAGGCTGGCAAGACCACTAGCATTGATATCACTATAATATCCCCAACTATTTTTTAAAAAACTTTTACAATATTGAATGATGCAAAATGTAAGTTTGCATACTTTCTAATCACCTAGATCTCGATGTGGTCAAGGTGAGAGCATACAATGTTTAGATACACTATGTGGACGAATGTAATTTTAGAAAAGTAAATAGGCAACATAGGTGACCAAATCAACACCTCTTTGATAGATAAGTATGCATATATGCTCAAAGCCACTAGCAAATAACAAGCATGTTTGATCCAAGAAAAATTGGCCGATAACACACAACCCTGATCAATGCTAAAATAGGTTGGAAAAGAAATGTAAATGCCAAGGGATCCAACATTAAACCTTCTAGGATCCTTACAAATATTAAATGCAATCACTATTTGGCAGTAATACCATCCAAATTTATAATGCAACTAATCTAGACTGGCAGAGAACATCCAATTTTATATAAATGGTGAGTAAACAAGTATATGCAATATTTCAAAGGTATAATAGAAACAAACTATTTGGATAAACAAATGGACAAAAAAATCCAATGTATACTTTGATTAATCAAAATCATGGAGAAGTAAGAGTGCCCTCTAATGGAAACTTCATATGGCTGCCAATGAGAGTTGCATGATAGATAAATACCATTAAATATTGTCAATAAGTTTGAATGAGCTACTGATATAAACTAGTACAATCCTCATAAAGATAGTAAAGTTGCTGCAAACCTTAACAAACTATTCGACTGCTAAAAATTTGTTTGAACAACAGTGGAGACTCCCAACAAATACACCCAAAAATATAGATTTTAATCTTTGATTGTTATAGACAATACCTGAGTTAGTATGACACTTTGGAGCTATGAAATAACTTAATTAAAGATATGATATGAAATTGTACACTATGCATGAATAAGAGAAAATATAGCTACCAAAAATCAACATAAACTTATTAACCCTAATTCATTCCAACCTTCCAAACTTGTACAAAAACCTATATTGATGAGTAGTGGCCAATCAAATCTTGTACGACCAGTAAGGGGAAAGGCTTCACTTGAATAGTGTGGTCTTTGTGCTACTAATACCATAGTTTGATCCTGTTGACATGAGTCTATAAAGGGTATATTCTACCGTAAATAGTTACACAAACCCCTATGCAACTAATCTCAACCTACACAACCCACAAAAATAGCATTACTCTATTGTGATTTCCTCTTAGGAGTGGTTCATTTGAATGTCAATTCATACAACTAGCATGGGATGTATGATCGTCCTCAAGCCGCCTTACCAGATCTCCTTCAAAACTGAAAAAATCCAACACTCAAAAAAATGTTGTGCAACCGAAGAAAATGAACAACTCCATAAACACACAACTGATAAATTGCAAATATTCAGCTCACTGGTGATTCCTAGATTAAATCACTCAAATGGTTAAGAGGGTATTCATCCTCGAAACTAGATCTTGAAGCACAAATGTAATTCCTTAATGGAATTACTCAATCAACTAGGAGGGTTTTTGTTCCCAAAATTGATCTTACCAAAAGGGTTTTCATCCTTAGGTAGAAGAAGATTGACAAAGTTTAATCTTTGAAACAATGGTTTTCTCAAAATTAGCAATAGCCTCTTTCTGTTCTAAATTCCTTCTTTTCTAGGCACTTTTAGGGCAACAAAATATTATCTCTTTTATTTACACATTTTCCTCTCCAATAATAAAACAATGTGACTTTTGAATCTTTTAATTTGATAATATTTTTAATCCCCTATTTTCAACACCACTTTTATGACTCATTTTTAAAACAACTTGTTTAAGTCACTACTTTGCACCCCATGTCTAGTGTTATCACTTTTGGTCCTCTTTTAAAAAACCTTTATGACATTGGCCACCCTTCTTTTAAATGAAAAACTAAACATAAGTTGTATTTAAGAAAATAATATAAAGCTACCATAAGACAACTTAAGTTAGTTATTTAATTGTTTTCCCTAACTTGAAAAGGGGACATGACATGTGGAGATGGGGAAAAATGTAGGCTAAATCTTATGAAGATAAAAAGAAAAAGTGTGGAAGCACAAATAAAATAGAGAATTGGCTATAATGTCACGGGAGTGGAATAAAGCGTATGAGAAGCACCTGGAAGCAAAGAGTCATAAGTTAGAGAGAAAGTATGGGAGACATGAGCAGTCCCATAGCAAGCTACCACGTAGACTATAATTTAAATATTGTTATTGTCTCTGTGTGCATCTTATTCCTAAGCAATTCCAAAATGAACTGCGCTTCCTTTGAGGTTTTGAAAAATAGTGGGTTTTCTTGTGAAATCCCTCAATCTGGCTGAGTTAATATTGATCTCTAAGAGAAGCTTAAGAAATCCCTCAATCTGCCTTCCATTGGTTCTCTCCAAAATAAGCAGAGCCCCATTGGTTGATGTAGTCTTCTTTTTGTATGATGTACTTGTTTAGAGAGATGAAGATGA
Source organism: Cunninghamia lanceolata (assembly GCA_027924645.1). Classification (NCBI taxonomy): domain Eukaryota; kingdom Viridiplantae; phylum Streptophyta; class Pinopsida; order Cupressales; family Cupressaceae; genus Cunninghamia; species Cunninghamia lanceolata. The sequence continues at coordinate 5,271,354 of BSBN01001062.1, forward strand.
TGAAGAAACCATGGTGTGTGGAGAGATGAACTCTTGATTGGAGCAAAAATATGGAGGAATATCTTATTGTGTTTTTCTAGATGAATAGAGGAACATTTTATTATAGCTATGGAGGATGAAGAAAAAATAACTTGTGCTCTGATACCAATGTCAGGCTAAGAATGGACTAAAATAAAAATGAAAATCGATGAGAATGCAAACCCAAAAGATTGATTCAATGAATGAAGGAACTATAGATAAATAGATCATCAAAGTGATCTTTTAGTTCACAATAAATGGACTATTTAGTTCATCTTCAAGATGATAGTTCAAATTCTACAAAAAATCCCAAGGATTATTTACAAATATTTACATAATATTACATAAAAAGCATATTAATATGGAAAATGATCTACACAAGCTCCTTGTAGTGATCAATCCATCTTGAAACCTACAAGCACAAAATTCCATGAGTAGCACATGATGAGATAGGCATGAACAACTACTTAACAAAGTCAACAATTAGCATTTAAAAGTAAGAAAAAGAGATGTGGTGCTACAAAGGATCCATAAAGAATAAAAGTGAGAAAAAATGGGCTATGAAGTAACCATAATAAATAAAATTGAGCAATGTTTCCCTGGGAAGGAGACATCATAGTCAAGAGAAAGTGTTGTAGGGCAATGAAAGGAGTTATCAAAAGAACATTAGTGATATTATATTCCCCTCTAATTGGTTGCATGCGAATGATGAAATGAATTGGCTTCAATTGGTTGCATGGGAATGATGAAATAAATCATAGGGGAGGAGTAGAAGTAACATGTAATAAGAATGATCATGTAATTTTCAAAAATCATTTAATAAGTCATAAATATCCAAGTGAAAGTCTAGAGTTGTGTCCCACTTTGGGTTGACAAAATAGTTTCAAGTGAAATACTTTCACTTGAAACTATGTGGCACCTAGTGGCATAAAGAGTTTCATCTGAAACCCTTTCACTCGAAATTTTTTTGGGTGAAAGAGTTTTTGTCAAAACTCATTAAAATACAAAAAGAAAAAAATACAGGTTGTCATTTCCAGTTTTGCCCAAATTAATTCTACTTGAATTGACTTCACCCCAATGAGTTTTGTGTGATCCATCTAGCTTTTGAGATCATTTCAGGACTTCTTTGAGCTTCTACACCCTCAATTTGAGGTAGGTTTTGAACCTCTAGTTTGATATATGTTTTTCTAATATGAAATTTTTATCTTTTAAATAAAATTTTTAATATTTATATGTATGAAATATATTTTTTTAATATTTTACATATGTATACAATGTGTATGTGTGCATCTACATGGAACCATGATTTGATTTCAATGTAAACCTATTATGTAGGAAAAGTGGGAATAAGGTTGATTTGATGAATGATATGCCTAGATCCTCCTTTCACACATAACAATCTAGGACAGTTAACCAAGTTGAATCACAACTTTTGTAAGAGGATTCACCTACAGGTTGGTTGTCACTTGTAATGATAGGGAAATTTGGAGATTGATGATTAATGTATTAATTTAATGTCCAATTATACTTAAATCCCTAATTATGCAAAATTATAAACAAACAAATGAATTCCGATAAATGCTCGCACACAAAGACAATAGATAGAGATTAGTTACTGACCATTTTTTTAAGTTCAGGATACTAAACAGTCGGGGGCAAAGGGACTAGCACCCAAGCCCAAGGTGGCAATTTCTTCAGGGGCTTCTAGACTCCTTTCGGCACTGATGATCCTTGTTCAGATGATTTTCAGTTATGCAACTCCAGACGGCAAACAGACTAGCGCCCAAGCCCTGATAGTGCTCTTTTCTACTTCTTTCTTTCAGATCCAAAATCCTTATCCTCTGCAACACTTCTCTACAACTCCACTCTTCGTGATCTGATACCTATCACCTGCAATCACAAGGAGAGGGGTTGGGGGTTGTGGTGTTTAGGATCTTGCCTTAGTCAAGCCCTAGAATGGCATTCAAGCCTTCCAACACTGTTGTTTGATAAAGTGTGTATCCCTGTGGGATAGATGCAAAAACAATTTGATAAATGATTGATTCAAACACAAATAGATATCACCTCGGAGCTGCAGCTTGCATGTAGATGAATATCCTTCACAACAAGAGAAGATGAAGCCAAATTCGCATAACAAACATAATAACAAGACAAGTCTACTCTACCACAATGAATGCTTTGAATGCTCTACAATCATAAGTTCACCAAAGTATCATAATCATCTTCTAGTTTACAAATGAAACCCTAAACATGCTTATATATGCATTCCCACTTTAATTTCGTAATTCAAACTTAAGATGTTGGCAAGGAAGGCCTTTAACAGTCACTTTACCGACATTCAAATTTGGGACCCACCTAAAATAGGGAAGGACTAGGGCGTGAGCGCCCAAGCCCTTGGGTCCTATTTTAAGGCAGGGTCAAACTCAACAATGTTCCTCAAGCCCCATTTGACACGGGGTTTAGGCCATTTTGTCTTTGGAGTCAGATTTAACATGCATGATGAAAAACAAGGGACCCGGGAGCTAAACTTAGGAGGTAAAAGTCCTAGGGGGACATTTTACGACATAACATTTACCCCCCACTTTAATGTATGTATGATCTTACGACCCATACACGCATTAAAGTACAGTCAAAACACAACAAACACACTAGGCACTTAAAGTTAATGCATATACAAAGATTGAGGAACTATTTCTAGCCCCCAGTCTCAGGTAGACATTAAAGAAAACACATTGCAGACACGCCAAACATAATGAAGACAGTAATAGGCATGCAAAACATAGAGAAGACAGTAACATGAATGCACGACATGGAGAAGACAGTATTGAAGACATGCCAAACATAATGAATAAAGTGAATGCAACTTGATTATTTATTTTTTCATTTTCATATATATGAATGCAGATACATAGAAAGTAAAAATGAAACACACAACCCCAAAATGTAGGAGGGGCATTTCGCCACACCCTTGAGACCACACAAGGGGGAGAAGACACAACAAACAAATCCCAAAGTGTAGGAGGGGCATTTCGCCACACCCTTGAGACTACATAAGGGGGAGAAGACACAACAAACAAATCCCAAAGTGTAGGAGGGGCATTTTGCCACACCCTTGAGACTACACTTGAGAACAAGCACGCCATACAAAACCCAGAGCATAGGAGGGGCATTTCGCCACACCCTTGAGACTATGCTTGGGAGAAAACACGCCATACAAAGCCTGAGTGTAGGAGGGACATTTCGCCACACCCTTGAAACTACACATGGGGGAAAACACATGGAAAACATGAGCGCCATATAGTATGCTAAAGACATACTATACGTCTTAAACACGAAAAACAAGGTGATGGAAGGAATTTATTTCTAAGCCCCCACCATCTTAGGCGTGCTACAGGCACACATGATGGTTGGGCTTATGCCACAACAACTGCCAAAGACATGCCTAAGGGAGGATACACCAACTCTGCCTACTCTAAGGACTTTTGAAATAAAAAGGATGTGCACTAGCTCAAGAGATACACCATCCCTGCCTCCACAAATGGCTTTGAATAAAAGGATATGCATGATATCTCACCTCCACAAAGGACTTTCTGATTGCAATATAGAATAAAGATGTGCACTCGTGCTAGAGATATAACATCCTGCCTCTGCAGAGGGCTTACAAACACGCTCCGTTAGTACCAAAATCATCAGACAACTTACCTTATATGCCCCCACCGTAAGGTGGTTGATATTGTGTATTGATATCAAGGACATTAAGGTAGAGAAAAAACATACAAGGGAACAAGAGCTTTCACAAAGCCCATGCTCCCAATGGTGACATGTGCTCACAATCACTGAATGTTCCCACAAACACACTTCTTAATCTAAGCTATGCATGAAAATAAAGAAGCCAAGGCTACACAAACGGGTTCAAGTCCGAGAATAGCTATGGGGCTTATATCGCAGGCATCTCAGAACTGAGTGTAACAACAAGGCGAGACACCCAAAAAAATCAAAGTGCATGGAGTAGATGTATTATTATGATTTTTTAGCAAAGATAAGACAACATCAAATATCACACAGAGTGATTCTACTAGCCAAGCGTTAGATATATAAATTAATCCCATCTTCATATATGGACTAGGTCCATTTCTGCTTTACTTGTTGAAGGGACACACAATCCGTATCAGTATATGTTTATTTTTCATCATCCGCTGACTAGACAAAATCACTAGAAGGTAAACAATAAAAAGAGAGAGGAGAACAAGTGTCATAGTAACAATCACATAGGAAGATGCCCCCAAGTCATCAATCGCAATGCTATGCCCCCAAGACACAACACACAACAATAAAAATAGAGGAGAAGCAAGATAGAAGAATGATGATACAAATAGAAGAATGGTCATAACAGAGGCGGTCTCCCAATATCTTCTACCTTACAAGAGTATCAAGGGTCATCCAAGGAGGCCTAAACAACACATAACACATCACAGGGGGAACACAACACAAGAGGGGAGTTCACATAAATGAGAAAATAATGCTATGATATAAGTGACCACCAAGGTTAGAAATATTTACCTATTACACAATCAAACTAGCATTTGTCAACGAGCAAATCATCATCTTCCCAATCTTGAATATTAGCGGAGAGAGGTATATAAGGTACAATAGCCCAACGTTTGTCATTATCATTAATCTCCTTTTCTTTAAGTTTTTCTTTATTTGGTTCAATGTTAGGTGGAATGTTTTCTTGTTGAGGTGTATTTCGTTGGGCAAAATCTTGTCTTCTCTTCCTCCTTTCTCTTGCTTGTCTATTCCTTCTTGTCTTATTGCTTATATCTTCAAAAGTAGTTTCATGTTTTTCCATAGGTTTTCTTATCTCAGAGGAGGAAGCTTGTAAAAATCTAGTTTGCCTTGATAAAGTGCCTTTTTCTCGATGAATACCTCCTGATCCTTGTAAGGATGACAGAGGAGGAACCTCAACATAGAGTCCTTTACGTTTATCTCTAAGAAGTTCTTCTAATGTGAGTTGTTCTTCTCTTGTTGCTTGTTGAATAGAAGGTTCAGCCACTCTAGATAGAAGTTTTGCTTTGTATCATCTATATGCTAAGAAAGTTTGGTCTCTTCATGGCTCAGGGTCTCTATCAGGTTGTGGCCAAAAGCAATCAAGAGTAAAGTTCTTTTCCATAACCATGGGTTGCCGTGTATTACGACGAATAGTACACACTTGTCCATGTAAAGGGAATTTTATGCATTTGTCTATTATTGAAGGGACAACCTTCATAGCTTTTAGGCATGGATGTCCTAGTTTTATGTGGAAGAGGTCAGATAAAGAGATGACATCAAATAATTGATCCATGGCTTTATCATAAACTGTAACCAATAAAGTTATCTTCCCAAAGATAGGCATGAAAGCTCCAGTATGTGTATTAATCATCAAATCCTAAGGTTCATAAGAATCTTGTATCAAATCATGCAAAAGAAGGAAATCTTCTATTACCACATTAGTCATGCAATTAGGATATATAAGTGTACCATGCACGGGAATCTCCATTACATTCACTGTAATATAGAGAGGTCCCTCAATATCACTCATTGTTTTATCATGAGGTGTAAATGTTATTTCAGGTTCAGAAGTTTTTCTTTTCAAATAAGGTCTAGGATGGAACCTAGAATTATTGTTTCGATTAGAAGCCATGTATGTATGTTTTAAAATAGATACCAAATCTTATTTTAAAAGATTTTGATATATATGCAATGAAATGTATGCAAAACTATGTATGTTTTTTATTATAGTAAGCGACAGAACTAAGGTGCCGAACCCATTACAAAAAAACCACTAGGGTGCACAAAAAGTCCAACAAAAAATACCAAAGAAACTATAACAGCATCTAAAAACACAAAAATAGCAGACCGCCACTAGACATACAACAAACAAAACACAAAATAATAACAACAAAGAAAACCCTAGGGCTGATTAAACAACTGGCCCCAGTCCTCAGTGAGGAACTGATACATTTCCTCATATTCCTTCATTTGTTTGTTCTCGATGACGTGCTTGTTGAGCTCCAACCGCCAGAGTAGTAGCCGACCTGTGCGTTACCTTTGACGCGAATCTAGCCAGAAATTTGAAATTCTTTTCCAGCTCCTCCACCCTTTTATTTAGGTCCTCGATCACCTTGCCCTTCTTGGTCTTCATGCTAACCTTGTTGATTTTGATAGTGTCCTCTTTCATTTTTTTTTTTTCAGAATTTTTCATCTCCAAACCCTGAACATTCAGTTTCGAGAAGTTACTAGGACCATTGTCATCAAACTCCATGCCCACAGTCTCCTCCTTAATACTAGTATTAACCTCACCTTCAGTATTCTCCACTTTGTCACCCGAGTCAGTAGAAACAATATGCTCTTTCAGAGAAGGAGTTGGTTTGGTCGCCAATCGACTAGACCTTCTGGTCGATGGCACTCTGTATTTACCCCAGGGTATGAAATTCTCATCATACCACGTGTTTTCACTGTCTTCCTCACCACCCTTGGAAACCTCCACTTCCTTCCCTTTGTCCAGGTTGTGAACCTCCTTGGGCATGTCCCCACTGTTCTTGCAGACTCCGTCCTTCGCCTCCTTGATTCTATTTTGGGGGGTACCACCCTTATTTTCTTCCACTGCTAGTTTTCTCTTGGTGGGTTTAGAGCTCCCTTTAGGGCTAGAAGTCTTAGGTTCTACCTAGCTAGTGGAAATAGCCACATTGTGGATGGGGCTATTCTCAAGACTGGGCTTCTTTTTAGTGGTAGAGACCTTGGCCTTATTAGGGGTGTCCACAGACTTCTCTGAGGTAAGTTCAATGATAATGACAGCATGGCCCTGGTCAGGGGTTTGTTTGGAAGCCGAGGGGGAGTTGTCCACACGAGTAGCTTTGATTTGTTGGGGAGGACACAAGGCCAGGTGGAATTTATACAGTCTGTAAATAAGACCTTGGTGGAGTAGTATGAGAGGTTTGTTGGGGTTCACAGAATGCTGCTCAATGGTCACCTCGATCGAGTTCTCTAAAGAGGAAAGCAAATAGAACAAAAAGCTAATAAACTAACTTCTCCTAAAGTGATTCAAAAACATGAAATGATAGTGATAGAACTGGTAGAACCTACCTTCCAGGGTGAAATATTTGATAATAATTAACACACATCATCCCACGGCTTGGGCAATTACTCCCTGTCAAACCTGCCTTGATGATTATGTAGCACTTCCCCTTTCTTAAGGAACAATGCCATACCCTTCGAGTCTGACACCTTGCTTAGCCTTTTCTTCTTAACCCCATCGGTAGACATACTAGTGGCTAGACCGATGACCTCCTTAGAAATTTTGGAGCCAACACCACCAACTTGAACCCTTTTGTCATCCAACGACTGCACAAACTGTTTCAAGAGATTTTAATCGTGGCCCCGGAGGCACTCAAGATACGGGGCCACCCCTCCCTCACAGCACACATGCTAGAGGGTTTCATTCTTCTTAAACTCCTCACAAGAAACAGGTTCAGTGCAAGTCCTCTCACCACCCATTTTCATAGAGTAGAGAAACTTAGTAGAATTCTGAGTAAGAATGTTAACTTAGTCAAAACGAATAGCCTTAACCTTGAAGTTATTACATAGCCAGCGGGGTGACGCAAAAACTTTGAAATGAAATCTGTCACCTTGCCACTTTGTGAAATCATGTTTCCATAAATTTGCCTTGCACGAATTAGAAGCCCTGTACTTGTCATGATACTTGGCCTTTAAAAAATCATTATTATGAGCTTTTCAGCCACTTAAAAATCCAGGTCTAGTCATCCCCTTAGCCACATGACTGACCACGTGCCTAACCTAATGAATCATCCTAGTCATGATGCTTATCTGGCACCAAGACATCCCATGGCATATCATCCTACTCAAGTTGTTGATCTGGCTAAGAGTAGTCCCACGACAAATCCTTATAACCACCTTGGTGATATGGTTGTAACTCATCAATATTTGTAACTTAGCGATATATCTAATGATGATATCACTATGAATTTTCCTTTTTTGGTGCCATAAGTGCACTTTAGTGGGGCAGGGATTCAAAATTTCCTGTTTATAATTCATCATAAAAATAGTGGACACTATTCTACTCCTTACAAAGGAAGGTTTAGATTTGATTGGGGAGGTTGTCAATATTTCTCCAACATCTCCAACAGCTTAGGTTTTGTCGCAGGTCATCCATGCAGTCTACCACCTTATTGCCTTACCTATAGGTGTGCTCTATCTCCTTCTTAGTGAACCCAACCAATAAGTCTGCTACGTCCTCAGTAATATCCTCGAGCTTCCAACCAATGTCAGACCTGCCCAAAGCAGCATCCACAATAATTTTTGAATCCCCTTGTTTTGAATTTTATCAACTCCTAAGGAGAGAACAAACTTGAGCCCCCATAACAAGGCTAGGCCCTCTACCACATTATTGGATTGGATGCCAATACCCCTCGCATAAGCAACAATTAAGTGCCCTTTATCACTTTTGATGACACCACCCCCGCTAGCCAAGCCAGTGCTCTTTTTTTCATCCCCATCAAATTGAGTTTAACCCAATCCTTGGGGGGTCTCTAGATGGTATTTTGCCTGGCCAACTTCTTATAATTGTCAAAGGTGGTAATATCCACTGTTAAACCTCAGATCTTAGCAATCTATAGTTCAAAATGAGTGGGGGGTTCTTTGGCAGTGTTCAGACTACTGATGGAAGTATTCTCAGAAGCCAATTTGCTAAAGGAGAAGAAGACCTCCTTAGCACATTTAGCAGTCTCCCTGAATATTCTGTTATTTCTCTCTTTCTATATGCTCCACCCCAGATATGGGGGAATTTGCCTCCACAATTCCTTGATTCTTGGGTGTTTGAAGGGGCTGGTCCAACTTTGAATGAAGTCCTTGAGGTTTTCACTCATAACCTAGTCAATGCCGAATTTATCCAAGGTTCTTCCCCAAACCTCCCTAGTGAAATCACAATGGAAGAGAAGGTGTTGTATGTACTCTTCTTCTTTTTGGCACAAAACACACCGATTAACTAGTTTGAAGCCCCTCTTGTTAAGGTTATTAGTAGTAAGGATTTTATGGTGGGCCGTAGACCACTAGAAGAAATTAATTTTGGGGGTCAAGTGGCTGTTTCAAACCTTATTTCATAAATGGTTGTCATGAACACTGTTAGACAACAAATTGTAAGTAGTTTTAACTGAGAAAACTCCCTTCCTGTCTTGAGCCCAAAGCATCTCATCTTGTCTAGGAAATAAAGGGATCCTGCACTTGCTCAGCTCCAGTTGCAAAGACAAAGTCCCTCGATCTCGTAGCACATTGTCATTTCGACAATCAACCATGTTTTTCCATTTTCTTTGGCCCTGGGTTTGCTGAGTGATGTAATCATTGACCAACACCCCAAAATGAGTGGTGGTTCTAAGTTTAAGGTTGACATTTCCCTAGTTGGACAGAGGAACCTCATGAAGCCAATCATCCCAAAACCTTATCTTATCCCCCTTACCAAGCTTCCACTTTATGCCTTTAGATAATATGTTTATAGTTTTGATTATCTTGTTCCAAATAATGGATCGTTTAGGGAGGCTCTCCCTCTTTAAGAACTCATTCCTATCCCCATTGTGCAAGTACTTGGCTCTCATGGTCTGCACCCAGTCTTTATGATCCTTTAAGAAACTCCATCTAACCTTTTCCAACAACGCTTTGTTCATCAACTGGATCTTTCTTATACCCAGACCCCCTTGAGTTTTGGGGAGGCAAACTTTGTCCCAGCCAATGAAAGAGATTGTCTTCTTTTCCTTAACCCTCGTCCAGAGAAACATTTTCTAAATTTTCTCAAAATTCTCTTCTATAAATCTAGGCATCTTGAAAAGAGTGAGAAAGTAGGTGGGGATACCCTAGAGGGACGCCTTCAGGAGTTGGTACTTTCCCTCTTGGCTCAGAAGTTTACCCTTCCAACCTTCCATCTTTTTTTTGGATCCTTTCAAGGATATAATTCTAGTAAGAGGGGTTGATTTCCTTAATAGTGAGGGGAAGACCCAAGTAAGTAGTTGGGAGGGTGGCCTTATTACAATTCAAGATATCTTTAATCTTCTCTTGGAGTTCTTGATGAGCATTGAAGAAGAAGACATTGCTCTTCTCATAGTTTATGCATTGCTTAGAGGCTTCAACACTGTCGTTAAGGAGTTTTTCCATCTTCTTGCTTCCACCACCGAGGCAACACCAAACAACATGGTGTCGTCCACAAACTGCTGGATAGCCAAGGGAACCACTGTAGACATAGCTCTAACACCCTTAAGATCATGTCTATCCAGGAGTTTCAAGATGTTCCTTCCCAAGACCTTTGCCATGATAATGAACAAATAGGGGGATAGGGAATCTCCCTGCCTAATTCCTCTGCCAACATTGAAATACCCCTAGGGAGATCCATTGACCAGTATGGAGTACTTGACAATAGTCACAAATTCACTTATAAGTTTAATCAATTTATCATGGAACCCAAACCTCCTTAGCACTTTGAATAGGAAATCCCATGAAATTCTATCTTAGGCCTTTGATATATCTAGTTTTAGAGCCATACCTAGGATATTGCTCATGTCCATCGAGTGGATTATCTCACAAGTGGAGATGGAAACATCCACAATCTGTCTACCAAGGACAAACCCCTTCTCACAGCTAGTAATAAGGTTGTCCAAAAATGGCTATAATTTGAGGACCAGGGTCTTAGTGATAATCTTATAGATAGTGTTGTAGAGGCTTATTAGGCTGAAATCAACCATAGTCTCAGAGGTATTCTTCTTGGGGATAAGATCTATAAAAGTGGAGTTAATCTATTTGAGGACCTTACTAGTTCTGAAGAAATCTCTGACAACTACAGTAACATCAAAACCAACTATATCCCAAAAATCTTGGAAGAAAGTTAGGGGGAAGCCATTTGGACTAGGTGCTTTGAAGGCCCCCATAGAGAACACCACCGCCCTTACTTCCTCACTGGAAATCTATTTCAAAAGGGCACAGCTGTCTTCAGTCGAGAGAATTGAAGGAATGTTGTCCAGCAACTCCACTTCGCTACCAAGATTAGGAATGACCCTTTACTCGGAGAGGAAGTTCTTGAAATAGTTAGAGGCCAGTTGCCTCAATTCATCCTCTGAATTGACCTCTCTATTGTTTTCATCTACTAGTTTGGTAATTTTGTTTCTCTTTCTGTGCTTCATAACTGACTGGTGAAAGAAGATAGTGTTTCTATCCCCTTCAGTCAGCCATTGGATTCTAGATTTCTGCTTCCAAAAGATCTCTTATTTTTTCATTATTTCCCTCAAATCCTTAAGAAGAGCCTCTTCACTATTGAAGTTAGATTCACTCCTATCCCCCTTGGCCCTATTGGTCTGGATGACAAAGAGGCCGTCAAATATGTGTTTCTCTTGGGTCATGATATTGCTAGAGTAGAACTTGTTGCAGCCTTTAACTTTTTGCTTGACATGAATCAATTTTTGGGTGAGTCTAAACATGGGGGAACCATGCACAATGATGCTCCACCAATTTGCTAAGCAATCTCTGAAATCAAGGTGGGAAGCCCACATGATTTTGTATATGAATGGAAAGGGACCTTTAGGAGCTCCTTCCCTCCAAATGAATAAAAGAGCATTGTGATTAGAGATGGTATGAGGTAGGGTAGTCAAAGTAGAGTCTTGCACAATATTCCAATTAGACAAAATCAAGAATCTATCTAATTTAACTTGTATCAACTGGTCTCCCCTTCTTCTGTTGGTCTAGGGGAAGAGTTGATTGTTAACCTCTACATCCATCAGCCCAGTCTAGTTGAGAAAGTCTGCTAGATCCGCCATGCTATCAGAGAAGTATGTAATACCCCTAGACTTTTTTGAAGGGAAGAGAGGGGTATTAAAGTCTCCAGCCAACATCCAATTAGTTCTTTTCTCAGCATTCAGTCTTAGAATCAAACCTTCCTAGAGATCCTTTCTGGCACTCCTAGTGTTGGGAGCATAGATGCTTATGAGTTTCTAGGATTTATTGTTGAGGGTGAATTTCACTTCAAGACTACTTTTACTATGGGAGCAGTAACTACCATGAGGATGTGTTTGTTCCACATAGTGACCAGGCCCCTCGAAGTACCCATAGAGGGTCTGATTAGGTAGTCCGTTGTGGGCCAGATTTTGCTGGCAACATCTTTAAAGTTCTCTTCAGACATTTTAACTTCATGAAGGAGGATAATATCCACCTTGTTATCATAGATGCATTTTTTAACCATAAACTACTTTTGGGGACTGTTGAGCCCCCTCACATTCCAAGAGAGGAGCTTCATTTATGACCTTGTTTGGAGAGAGCCTCCAGAGTGCTTTATCTCGCAATGGATATTTTCTTGGTTGCTTCTCTATGTCTTGTTTCTCTCTGTGAGGATCTTCCAGCCTTCCCATTTGTCCCCACATCTCCTAATTTTTTCAGATGGACTTTGCCCTTCCTTTTGGGTATCACTCAACCCTCCTGATTACTCCAAGTAGAACTAGGACCTGTACTAGGTGATAGAACTTTGGGTGGGGAAAGTCCCTTCCTCCCTGAATCCATGACTTCCTAAACAACAGACTGACCACCAACAGATACTTGTCCTATAATAGATGGACCACCTTTATGCAGAGGAGTGGGTTTGTCTTTAGGGGCAAGTCTTTGATCTCCCCTTCTTCAATCTCCTCTGAACCTGCAGAAGCTTCCTTGCAAAGGTTCGACTATTGTTCAGGTCCTGGGGTGGCCTTATTTGAGGGCCTATCTGGTTTTTTTAGTTTAGATGGGTACTCAATAATGCTCAGTAAATCCTCTTTGAAAGGGTAGTCCTCAGTATCAATCACTTCCTCATTCCCTTCTTTGGGTTCTTTAGGAGCTTGCATTCATTGATGAAGTGACCTTTCTTTGAAAAGTTTTGACAAAATGTGGTTGCATTCTTAGACACCAGATGTTTTTCCTAATTACCATACTTGGAATTTATATTAGTGGTATTAGGTAGAGTTTTGTTGATATCTACGTTAACACAAAAGCGGGCAAAAACTAACCTTATTTTATTCTTGGTGGTGTTATCTAGTGCAATGAATCTTCCAAAGGAGTTCCCAGTCTAGTGAAGATCTCCTCATCCTAATATTCTATTGGTAGACTAGGTAGCCTAACCCAAACTAGGGCAGACTTGCTCGACTCCATGGCCACATCGAACCCTGGTTTCTAGCGCCCTAGGCTCAGATTGTGTCTCCCATATAGCCAAGGGCTACCAACCAAAATCAAAACAAGGTCCTCTTTGGCTGTGAATTTGAGCAGAAAAAAGGCTTCCAACCATTGTGCTGGTAATGACACTTCCCTTTAGGTGCCATCTCAAAGCAACCCACCTCCTCACCATGTCGATGTTTGGTCTTAGAGAGTGGAACTTACCCACTAGGGAGAGCTCCATGGATAAGACTATTTTTTCCATCATTTGATCTAGGATTTGAAGATCCATTCCCCTCTCCATCTCTGACAACACAGGGGCAAAAAAGTCTTCACAGTTCTATTTCTCTTCCCCAAGCAGGGCCTTTTTCCAAGCCTTGGGGTCCAAATTTGAGGCTGGAATTTCGTGCTATGAAGTACTGCTTGAGGCATTACTTGTTGCAGTAGGTTTGATCAGATGGCCTAGCGGGGGAGCAGGTGGCCCCTTAGGTTGACGGCAACCATGACCTAAGTAGGTTCAAAACGAGTTCGAGCAAAAAAGTTACAGAGCACTTTCAAAGTTGTAGTACAATTTGCAAAACTATGTATGTTTATGACCTAAAAATGCTTGATTTTTTTTCACTTTTTTCAATGCAAATGCCTAAAATGTTACATCCCTAATTTTGCCTTTATTTTTGCTGTTATCAGAAAATGTGAACAATAGCATTAAACAACTAATCATCCAATAACTCAATGGAAATTGATGTAAACACAAGTAAACCAAGAATATACCTTCGAAGATCGTTTTACCTCTATGCTTCCATTGTTCACCTATCTCCTCTTGATATTGATGGTAATGGATCTCTTAGAAGTGTGTACTTCCTTGCTGTTGAAGATGACAAGAATAGAACGATTGTGATATGGAATGTGCAATGGAGACTAAACTACAATGCAACTATAATGGATATGGGTGATTGATAATGGAGACCTGATGATGATAATGGATTTGTAATGCAAATGCAATGAAGATGGTTTAGCCAAAGGCACGCTAGTATGATTCCTGTAGAGTAAGATTGCTAAAACTAAGATGGATATGAAATGGGTATGAGGACCTTATTTATATAGACTGAGGGAAGACCAAATCCAAGTGTCAATAGATCCATGATTGGAGGAATTTATTGAGATGTGTATGGTTGAGAAAGCTTGAGGGAATGTGTGCGAATCAGAAGAGGACAAGTTTCCAAGTTTTCTTCATGAGTTATGGGAGTTAACATAATAGATTGAAGAGTTAACTGAGATGATTGATCAGTTAACTGGGTTGATTAGAGAGTCAATAGAATAGATTGACCAGTGAACTCAATTGACTAATTGGTTAATAGATTTTATTGATGAGTTAACTAATCTGACTAGAGGATAAATAGGACATGTGGGTGAGGGAATATTAGCTTATTAAATATTAAAATATTTAATTACATGTGCAACAAGGTGAGGTGGAAAGGTGATGTGGATTAGTGATGTGGATTTTATGGAATCAGGACTTAGGATAGAGGAATATAGGATTAATTAAATACTTTAGAATTATTTAATTATGTGAGATATTAGAAGAATTAGGGGATTTAATTAAATAAAATGATTTTATTTAATTTTGGAGGGATGTGAATCATTTAAATAAATTAGGATATTTATTTAATTGATAGAGGAATGATAATAAATTAAATATTAAAATATTTATTTAATTTGACTTAGCCATTTTTAGGTGTATACATTTACTATTTACTTTTACGTGAATAGAAATGAATTTATGGAAAAATGATTTGACGTTATGATTTAATGTCATTGAAAATTGTGGATTTCATTGTATATCAATATATGTGATTAGGGATAATGCATATAATTGAATGATTTAGCAAATTATTTTTATGAGAATTTGATTAGTTAATTCATAAGGTTTATGAATGGACTAATGATGCATTGATCATGATCTAGTGATGGCAAGATGTATGCAGGAAAATAGGTTTTTGATTACTCTTCAAGAAAGAGAGAGAGTATCTTTTGAGGAGAGGAGAATAGACCTTGGGTTATAAATGATTATTTGCCAACTGAGTATAGTATACCACAATTAGTTAACTCTTGTCGAATGAGGTGAGTCACATTTAAGTGGTTAGTTTGTTGATTGGCTCAACAGGTTGTCAATGTCTTTTAGAACCCTTTTGAGCTTTTATTGCATTGATCTAGTCATTCTACGAAATCGACGTTGTCAAGGAAGAACGATAGTCATTTTATGACTAACGTGACTTTCTATCGATCGCGTCGAAAAAGAGTTTACGTTTGCGTCTTCAAGGCGTAGTTGGTTTATTGTATGTATATGGTTTTAATGTCAAATATTTTGTTTACTATCAAAACAAAAATGACGTGGTATGTTTTTATACGTGATGGGGAGATGAACTCGACCCAATCACTCTTTTTGCGTAGGTATTACGTCACATTATTATCATTCTTTTTGATACTTATATATAATCTTAAATTATCATTATGTTATTATTATTAAAAAAATATTGGCTAGTTCATAGTTGCTCGTGGTCTTAAATAATAACCACCTTCTTTATTAAAGAAGCTCTCGTTCATAACTAATTTCGAGAGTTTTGAATACCTTTTGAGGGAGTGGTCATTTGTGAGAAGAGTGGTAATTAATACTGTTGTATGGAAATGTGAACAATAGCATAAAGAACTAAAATCCAATAACACAATAGAAAATGAGAAAAATGCAAATAAACAAAAGATAATACCTTTGATACCCAAATTACCTCTGTGCTTCCATTGTTCGCCTATCTCCTCTTGATCTTGATTGTAATGAAGCCCTTAGAAGTATGTACTCCCTTGCTTGTTTGAAGATGACAAGAATAGAATTGCTGTGATATGAATGTGCAAATGGAGTCTAAACTACAATGCAACTATAGTGGAGACGGGTTGATGGAAACATGGTGATGATAATGGATTGATAATGCAAATGCAATGATAACTTTGCCAAAGGAACGTTGTGATGAATTATGTAGAGTAAGTTTACGAATGCTCAGATGGATATAAAATGGGTTTGAAGACCTTGTTCATATAGGATGAGGGAAGACCAAATCTAAGTGTCATCAGATCCATAATTGGAGGAATTTCTTGAGTTGTGAATGGTTGAGAAAGTTTGAGGGAATATGCGTGAATTAGAAGAGGACAAGTGTCCA
Organism: Cunninghamia lanceolata; assembly: GCA_027924645.1. Lineage (NCBI taxonomy): Eukaryota > Viridiplantae > Streptophyta > Pinopsida > Cupressales > Cupressaceae > Cunninghamia > Cunninghamia lanceolata. The sequence continues at coordinate 5,287,784 of BSBN01001062.1, forward strand.
AACCTTCTTCATTAGTTTATGGGAGATAATAGAATAGATTGAAGAGTTAACTGAGATGATTGATTAGTTAACTGGGTTGATTGGGAGTCAACAGAATAGATTGAGGAGTTAACTGAGATGAGTGATTAGTTAACTAGGTTGATTGGGGAGTTAATAGAATAGATTGACCAGTGAACTCAATTGACTAATTAGTTAACATATTTGATTGATGACTTAACTAATCTGACTGGAAGATAAATAGGACATGTGGGTGAGGGAATATTAGCTAATTAAATATTAAAATATTTAATTACATGTGAAACATGGTGAGGTGGAAAGGTGAGGTGGATTGGTGAGGTGGATTTATGGAATTAGGACTTAGGATAGAGGAATTTAGGATTAATTAAATAATGTAGGATTATTTAACTATGTGAGACATTAGGAGATAGGGAATTTAATTAAATAAAATTATTTTTATTTAATTTTGGGATAATGTGAATCATTTAAATAAATTAGGATATTTATTTATTTGATAGAGGAATAAGAATTAAGATAAATATTAAAATATTTTACTTAATTCGACATAAGCCAATTTTAGGTGTATACATTTTGCCCCTCTTTGATGCAATGTGTTTTATCACGTTGTTTCAAAGAATAAAATAAAAATAAAAAATAAAAAAATTTATGCAATTGACACATGCCCCAGTTTGCCCCTGGTACAGGTTTATGACGATAGGATGCCCTCTCGGGAGATTGGGCGGGAAGAATGTGATGACAAGATGATGAATAATCTCACGATGAGATAGGTTGACAAGATAGATGGGAGAAGAAAATGGAGGATGCAAGATAAGGGATGGATGAAATAGTTAAATGACATGCTATGCCAGAGAAATTGATAACACACACAAGCAAGCAAGCAAGTATGCACAAATGATACAAGAACAAACGAGGTATTGCTCCTGTCTAGCCATAAACTGATGATTAATCGATAATGATTGACGACGATAGTATTGTCATTGCAGGGAACGATATATCCCTAGATCAACACAAAGATGTGGGAAAGATATATCCCATTGTCAATGATGATTGACTGATTTGGTTTACAATGAGATTAGGATCAAAACCCTTGATTGCAATTGGATAATTTTGACAAGAGTGATTTACTCGATTGGTAAGGATTAAGGATGGACTCGCATTTGGATCAATGCTTGGATTGATTGGATAGATTTGATGATTAGATGAATGATTGGATTGGTGATTAGTGATGCCCCAGTCACTCAAGAGTGAGGGTGACAAGGAAAAGATAATGGTAATTTAGCAAACAAGATGAAAGACGACGAAAGATAATTTAGAAGAATGATTTGGTTAATGGATGAAATGGATCTTTCAACACTTGGAATGAGGTCTAAGATGCGATGCTTATAATGGAATGATATGCAAGTTGATATGTATGGATGTGCGGATTTGTTATCTTCATATATGCAAGTATTTGAAGTACTTTGTTTCATCATTGGGCATTTTTTGTTTCTTTTCTCTTTAAAATGTTGTAAGAAAATACAAACATCTAGGTATAATTAAACCATGATGACCTAAGCATCTCTTACATGGATTTTGATATAGCAAGTTGATACAAGCATCTAGTCAAAATTGCATCTAGATGACCTGAGTACGCCTTGTATGTAAACAGATAAGGATTGCCCCCTTTCATGTTTAGACCTCTTAAGTCCTCGATGATCTTTTGTTGATCATGTCGTTAGACAAAAGTCACCACATTACTAAAGATTGAACTACAAACAAAAAACAAATAAAACATTTATGCCCCCATCATAGCTCCTCTAGTGTGTTACATCCTTGAGTAGCATAGAAAGACATAATAACAAAAACCAAGACATAAGACTTTAACCCTTTTTAACAAGCACAAATTTTCCTGCCATAGTTATGTTTTCTTGCAACAAAAACAGATACAATCATCATGGTGGTTGAGGTCCATTGTGTCCTGTTTATAGGTCTAGTTCTTGCGTCAAGTGTTTTGTTGAAAAAGTGCGTTTGCAATGCTGCCTGTTGTCTAGTGATGTATCACGATCCTTATTGTAATCCTCTGAGATGCAGGACATTCAAGAATCCAACTCTTCAACTAGGTCGAGGATTTTACCCCCAGTCAAGTAAGCGATTGATTTATTGTGGATGAACTGATGATAGACATGAAGAAACGAGCCCTAAGGGACTGACCTAGTGCCTCAGGGGCTCATTGATAATGGCCTTGCCTACGTGATGACATAGAGGCAACGTAGTTCAAGGTTGACTTTGTGGACCTAGGACCTAGGCGATGGGAAAGATGTGGATCAGAAGGACAAAAGGATAGGTGAGACAGAATGGAATGGATGGGAAAGGAGCCTCGTGGTTGCATCGATGATGGCCTTGCCTACGTGATAGCTCAGAGGCGACATAGTTTGACAATGGTTGAATGGATTGGTTGAGGATAGATGACAAGATGGACACAAGTCTGGATTGGCAACTTGATGGAAGGAGGTGATAAGGACGAGTGAGCAACAAGCCATGGTAGGTATCTTGATGTGATTGGGTGGATTCAGTTAGGAAGGATGAATGACGGACAAGGTTGGAAAAGATGGAGGAGGCAGTTTTATCACAAGTAGCACCTGTTTACCAGGTTTTCACCACTTGCTTTTATTTGCACAGTAGCTAAAATACCCATAACGCCTATTTGTCAAGTTTTCATCATAGTATCTATACAAGGCGCATGTTTACCAGGTTTTCACTAGAGGATGATATTTTTGTGGTTTTTTAATTTTTTTTTATGTTGATTTTTTTTTTAACTCCCTTGCATTGGGGTTTAGGTGTAGAATTTTCGGTGATGCATGCTATTGATGGGGTCATCAAAAAGTCCACCTTTTGATGTAGCCAATTGATAAGCACCTAACCCATAAGTAGTAATGATGACATAAGGATCCAGCCAGTTGGATTCAAACTTACCTTTCTTCTCTCTATCTTGTTGATTCCTGGGATTCTCTTTGAGGACTAGGTCACCAACCTGAAATACCCGGGGCTTTACTCTGTGGTTGTAACTTCTAGACATCCTTTGTTGATAAGCCTTGATATGGTTAAAGGCCTGTTGCCTTCTTTCTTCCAATAGCTCTAACTCTTGAAGTCTGGATACTTTGTACTCTTCATCAGATATGAGGCCTTTTAATGATACACGCAATGATGGGATCTCGACTTCAATGGGTAAGATGGCTTCAGAGCCATAGATGAGGGAATATGGCGTTGCACCTGTGGGTGTGTGAATACTTGTGCGATAGGCCCACAACACAGGATTCAATTGGACGTGCCAATCACGGCCGACATCATTGAGAGTCTTTTTCAGGATTTTAAAGATGGTTTTATTTGATGCCTCTGCCTGACCGTTTCCTTGGGGGTAATATGAGGTGGAGAAGCGGTGTTGGATATAGAATTTGTCACACAGGTCTTTAACATCTTAGTTTTTGAATGGTTGTCCATTATCAGTGATAATGGATAAAGGGATACCATAGCGGCAAATAATGTAGTTCAGGATGAAAGAGGCAATCTGTTTTCCTGTGACATTGGCTAGTGGTACGACTTCAATCCACTTTGTAAAGTACTCGGTGGTAGTGATTATGAATTTATGGCCACTGGATGATGGAGGGTGGATCTTGCCCACTAAATCGAGTCCCCATTGACAGAAAGGCCAAGGAGTCGTTAAAGGCTGAAGCTCCTGTGTTGGTGCGTGTATCAAGTTTCCATGGATTTGGCATTTCTTGCACCTCTTTACAAAATGATAGGAATCTTTCTCCATAGTAGGCCAGTAGTATCCCATGTGATGAGTTTCTTAGCCAGGGTAGGACCACTAGAGTGGGTCCCGCATATACCATCGTGCACTTCACCCAGGGCAGTTTGATACTCCTCGCTATCGAGACACCTAAGGAGAGTAGCATCGAGACCTTGTTGATATAAGGTGTTGGTGATAATGGCATAACGAGATGCTTGACAAATGAAGGTTCACTTTTGGTTATTTGAGAGACCAGGTGGTAGGGTATTGTCTTTTAGATAGGCAAAAACTTTTCCATATAATGGAAAATTTGATCCTACAATATGGTAAATGATGTGGGATTCAAGAGTGTCGTATGTAGGGTAGGGCACTGGCTCTACCAAGAAATCATAACGTGATTGGTTGTCAGGGATGTCAAGGATAGACGCATTTGTTGACATGGCATCCGCTGCTTTATTCTCTATCCTCGATATCTACTCAAAAGAGATTTCAACAAAGTATTCTTTGAAGTCATCTACCATTTGTTTGTATGATATTAACTTCTCATCCTTAGTTTGGTAGTTGTCATTCACTTGGTTGATGACCAGTTGTGAGTCACCATACACCTGAAGTTTTGTGATGTTCCACTCAACTGCTAGCTTGATGCCAATGACTAGGGATTCATACTCTGCCACATTGTTAGTGCAAGGAAAGAGCAGTTTGTATAATTTTAGAATGGTGCCACCATTGGGTGTGATCAACAAAATACTTACCTTGGACCCATGCTGAGTATATGAGTCGTCAAAGTAGAGTTTCCAGGTTGATGTGGTTATGTGAAAGATAGATTCGTTTAGAAACTTGAAGCTCAATGGGTTATCATCTGTTAGAGGCGCATCTGCTAGCTGATCTACAAGTACTTGCCCCTTTATTGCATGCCTGTCTACATACTCGATGTCAAACTCATTGAGTAGCATGACCCATTTGGACAATCTACCTATAAGGGCAGCCTTGTTGAGCAAATATTTTAATGGATCAATTTTTGCTACTAGCTTGATGGAATGCGATAGCATGCAATGTCTCTATTTTTGTGAAGCGAAGACCACAACGAGGCATGCTCTTTCAATTGGTGTGTATTGTAGCTCATAGACAACCAGTGTTTGGCTGAAGTAATAAATTGCCTATTCTTTCCCTTCATGATTTTGTTGTGCAAGTAGAGCTCCTAGAGCTGTTGGTGTGGCAAAGATATAAAGGAGCAAAGGTTTGCCCTAGATTGGTGGCATCAATACAGGTGGTTCCATGAGATACTCCTTTAACTGTTGAAATGCTTGTTCACACGAATCATTCCATTTGAAAGGAATATTCTTATGGAGGAGGTGTGTGAATGGGTGGCACTTATTTGCCAATTGAGAAATGAACCTTCTAATATATTGTAGTTTTCCCTATAGAGACCTTAATTGACTGAGATTTTTAGGAGGTGGCATTTCCACAATGGCCTTCACCTTAGCTAGGTCTAATTCGATTCCATTGGCGGACACGATGTATCCAATAAGCTTGTCGGATGTGACTCCAAAGACGCACTTCTTTGGGTTGAGGCGCACATTGAACTGCTCCAATCTTGTGAAGATCTTGTCTAATACTGCCAGGTGTCCTTCTCTTGTGAGTGATTTCTCTAAGATGTCATCTACATAATCTTCAGGTGCAATTTTGATCTGGTTATATCCCGAGAAACCATCCATTAGCGACAACATAATGTGCCTTGCCGTGAGATCTACAATAATGTCAATGTTTGGCAAAGGGAAATCATCTTTTGGACAAGCTTTATTCAGGTCCCTGAAGTCATTACATAGTCAAACTCTTCCATCTGGTTTGGCGACATGCACTATATTTGAGATCCACTCAGGATAGTCTATTGGTTTGATGAACCCCACATCTAGCAGCTTCTTCAGTTCCTCTTTTACCATAAGGGCGACATGCGGGTGCATCTTTCGAAGTTTTTGCTTAACTGGTTTAGCTCCTGGAGCTAATGACAAGTGATGCATAATGAGATTTGGATCTAGCCCTGGCATATCCACATACGATCAAGAAAAGTTGATTTGTTTCCTTTTGAAGAATTCGGTGAACTCTGGCTTTTCTTGTGCAATTAAAGATTGTGCCATATAGATCATCCTGGGACTGTCACCTGTACTGATGTTGATATGTTCTGTTGGTTCCATCAAGATTGAGGATCTCTCCTAATGCATTAGATTGGGGAGAGGGTCAAGCCTTTCGTCCTTCGGCGCCTCAGAGAGGTTTTCACCATTGGATACGTCTTTCATATTTTTACTGTTTTGATGATCTAACACTGCCGCAGAGTAGTTTTCACCATTAGATCCATTTTTCATTTTTACATTTTTGAGACTAAAAGGCTTGACACTCTCTCCAAAATAAGCCCTATCTTTGAGTTCTATGGCATAGCCAACCCTGTGATCCCCTGCGGGTATATGCTCCCTAAGCTCCAGATAGTCTATGATGGCTTCATTGTTTTGAAAGGTATCGAGCCCAGGGGGAGTGTCTTTTAAGTCCCAATCTATGAGTTCTAGATGCAGTAGTGGTAGAGGGTCAATGGGTTGGTCTGGTCTGAGGGTATTGATGGTCAAGATGGAGGAGTTAAGGTGGCTATTATAAGCATTAACAATGCCTACGATGGTACTCTCCACAAGTTGGTCTGTTAAGTGTGGTATCATTCTTTCCTCACGAATCTCACTATCATTATTATGCGGGTCGAACTCTAAAGGTCTAGCCCTTAGACTTTGTCCCCCATTATTTGCATGGGTAGGGTCATACTCATGGACCACTTCTATGCATTTTTCATCACAAGATAGTTCAGAGAGACTATCCAATTCACATTCATTGGAGTCAGTCTCACTCCATCCTTGTAGTTGGTGAATTTGATCTAATAGAGTAGTAGTAGATGTTTGTGGTTGTTTGCCTTTAAGCTTATCTGTTCCCTTGGTCTTTATTTTGCCGGTGTAGCCTAGCCCTATAGTGTCTCAGGCTGTTAGTGTAAGAGGTTGGATAGGTTCAGTGATACCTTCCTTTCTCAATCTGATGGACCCATGACCTTCATACCCCATTCTTTGTAGTATTGAGAATCCTTGACCATATTGTTTAGTTTGTATTGTGGAGTGATTGTCGTGTTTCTTAGATAGACTGTCTTCATCCTTATATAACCATTGTAGGATGTCTTTTTCATCACTCTCCTCTTCAAGGCTTCCCCATTTGATAAACGGACCTTTAGTAGTTTCTAAGGCCTTGGGTTTTCTCATGGAAGGCTTTCCATAGGATCTGGGAGAGAGAGGGAGGTGTGCTAAGAAAAAGGATTGGGCGATTGTTTATTCACCAAGACCGTTATCTTTGAGCTTGAGGCCAGATTGGGGTGCCTTCGATGTGGAAGGGAGTGAAGTTGGGTTAACATGGGATGAAGATGACGCAGAGGCATGGTTATTGAGAATTACAACGTTAGGTTTGGATTGTACGGAGTTGCAATATTGGAAAGGATTGGAATCACCTTGGATGGTGATTTCGTGGCTTTCATGGGGGGAACTTGATACACTGGTGGTAGGTTGATGGCATTGCCTTCATAGCATGTATCCAAGGTCTTCCAAGGAGAATATTATACGCAAGCTCCATGTCAAGCACTTGACACACTACATCCTTTACTATAGGTCCCACTCTAATAGGCAAAACAATAGTCCCCTTTGAAGTTCTTTCCTCTTCATCGTAAGCTTTGATGGTGATTTTCTTTTTAGGATCGATAGCATTCTCCGAAAACCCCAATGTAAGGATTAGCTTTAAGGTGCAAATATTTAAACCGACTCCTCCATTGATTAGAACCCTTTTGATTTTATGCTTGTGGATGAAGGCTTCTATGTGGAGAGACACATTATGAGGTTGGGTGATGGACATGTCATCCTTTTAAGTAAATGATAGGAAATGAGGTGTGGTAATATGACCTACCATGGTCTGAAACTATTCTTCAGCGAGGTTTGTTGGGATGGTGGCTTCCGAAAGGCTTGGTCAATTATGGCTCTATGGGATGGGGACAAATGCATAAGTTCCAAGATGAAAATGTGTGTGGGTGTCTTGTGAAGTTGATCCAAGACATTGTACTAGTTGAATGGAGATGATGGCTTGGACGGGGCACCCTTAAGAGTAACTTTTCCACCATGAGTGGTCACATTACAATTAGGGGTTTTATTTATAGTGATGACATTGATATGTGAATGACTCTCTGAAATGTGGTTAACAACATAGTCATATGACACATTTGTATAATTTGCAATGTTAGCCCCACTTCTGTTTTGATTTGAAGGCCCTCCCTTCTCATAGTTGGGGAGTGGATTCTTGAATGCTAAGTGATCATCATTAGAGGCATGTCCATCAAGTGATACCTTTTTCTAGTCCAATAAGTCTTGAATGGTGTGTTTGAGCGCTTGACAGTCATTAGTTTTGTGTCCCTTGTTTCGGTGATATTCACAGAAGTCAGTGTCATTCCACCAAGGAGGTTTAACTTTTGGTTCATAATCCCACACCGTTGGAAGCGTTATGAGATTATTTGATATTAGCTTCCATAGGGTGGATTCCAATGTTTCTCCTAGAGGTGTGAACTTTCTTCGAGGAGGATAGTTTGTAGATCGTGATTCAGTGTTTCCTTGTTTGTGTTGTGGAGGGTTGTTTTGTGGGCTCGATAAGTTGAAAATTGGTTGTTTTGGCGCCACATTTTTGGCATCAACCACCCCATCATTCATGATGTTCTTATTTTTAGTCCAAAATCATGGTTTATCTATGTTGGCATTTGCACTAGGGGTGTCCTTGTAAAGTTTGATTTGACCCTTTGCTATCAAAGCCTTTTCAATGAGTAAACCCATCTTAATGACCTTACTAAAGAAGTAGGGAATTGGATCTGAATTTGATAGCTAAGATCCAGGTGTAGGTTGTGGACAAACATTTCAAGCATTTGTTTTTCTGGTATATGATATGGACATTCGCTTGCCAATTGTCTCCATCTTTGTAAGAAAGAGGTGAAGGATTCTCCACCTTTTTGTTTAGTGTTACAAAGATCTAACATTGAGATTTCATGCTCAATATTGTAGGAGAAGTGTGTGACAAACTTATCCACTAGTTCGTTGAAAGTTTGAATGCCGGGAGGTAGTCGTGAGAACCACTCCATAGCTTGCCCTCCCAAGCTCCTTGGGAATAGTCGCATGAGATAAGTGTCATTGTGGGTGACTTCGAGACATGCTACACTAATTCTCTGATGTGATCTCTTGGATCACCCTTTCCTCGATAGTTGTCAAATTTTGGTACCTCAAATTTTGAGGGGAAAGGTATCATGATCAAGGTCTTGTCAAAAGGATATGGTGAAATATCCTCTAGAGAATAGTGTTTTGTTAATGCTCCTATTTGAATGTCAGTGAGCTATCGCTGCGAGACTTGGATTTGTTGAGTTGATAAGTCTAGAGGGTTCATGGTATCCTTCGTCTTCTTCGAATTGGAAGCATTAAGATCAATTTTGGGAGTATCTTTATCTCGTTTGGAGCCATCTTTCGATGACTCAACTTCATTGGACGCATTGTTCTCTCTTAGACTGGAGAGATCAAAGTTAGAGGGCAACTTAGCTCCTTGTTGAGCTAACATGAGGAAGTATTTTTGAGGGTCCATGTTTAGGACCTTGTCCATCATCTCAAGAAATTTTGCGTCCTGTGAGACACCAATTACTTCCTCATACGATATTTCTTCCTCTTTCCCATTGTGAGGTGGAGATGTTATGTCTTTGTTCAAAGGATCCATATCTTGCTTTTCTTTAGATTTTGATCTAGTGTCAACCATAAAAACCATTTGGTGGGGGTGAGTGTTGGATGAAGATGCTTGTGAAGGGATGCTTTGTGGTGTGGTTGAGATGAGAAGATTTTTCCTAAGGTTTGAAATTTGATCTACTGTTTGCTCAAACAAACATGCTCTTGAGGTAAAAGATAGTCAAAGTAGGGAGAGTTAATCACCGCTATTGATATGGACCACTTTTATCAAGATAACACTAGTGTAGTTCTGAGATGAAGGATGATATATCTTGGTATGAAACCAACTAGATTTTTGCTTTGAGCTTTTGGAAGATTTTAATGACACCTTAGTAGGAAACTTGTTTGTTTTGCTTGATGTTTTTGAGATGGATGATATGGCAAATGGAAATGGTTTGGAAAATGGATGTGAAATTGATTTGTATGGTTTCTTTGAGATCACAAATGAGGTACATGCAATAATGGGTACCAGAAAATGTTTTTGCTTTTTCTCTCCAACTGTGTGCAAGTGCTCTTTATTTTTTTTTTGGTTTTCTCTGTTTTGAGGTTGCTTTTGCCTAATTTTTCAACTATGGCAAGGAAGACACAACAAACACAAAAGATATTTTCATGATTTTTGCTTTTTTTAGTATTTTTGGACTTTTTATGGCAAAAAGCAAGTGCAATCCTAGGTTGGTAAGGACAATATAAACTGAATTCTCACTATTTCTAGTTGAGGCATCTTCAGGAGGTGATATTCTCCCTTCCTTGCACCAGCTTATAGGGGTTTTTGGCTACTAAAAACAAAGGATGATTAGTAAGTGCAACCGTTTGAGTGGTTATACATGCGGCAACACTACTCTCCATTATGAAGTCTCCCAACCTACAAGGGTTACACCTTGGAGGGTTTTGGGGGAGGTTGGCTGTCGGTATAACACAACTTCACTCATTGCTTGAAGCTTTCACTCCAAACACAATTTATTTATAGTGGCTTGGTAGAGCTTAGCTTTAGCTGTTCCCACTTGGACAGAAGGATATCCAAGGGCAGGCCTCTCCAAAGGTTTAACACATGTGAAATGATATGTCTGGCATTTTGGTCAACTAAGATAGGGGAGAGCATAGGCCTAGTATCATTCCAAAAACATGAAAGACAATGGTTCTTTAATACCTAGTTAAAAATAAAGAAACTAAATGTGTTTATCTACCGAGCACAATCCATTTGACTAGATAGCAATAACTTTGAAAAGGTGGTTCATTTTATCCCTTAAACAAATCTATGTGAAGATTGTTTGTTGCAGAATAAAAGGAAACAAGTTACTTTCCCCTAAGTTAATCTAGATGAGAGATTTGTAATTGTAAGATTGCCTTGAAAGATTTGTTTAATTTTTAAACACCTAAATGGGAATTAGTGCAAGTTGTATGCAATGAATCAATTTACTTTCCTAATTAGAGCTAGATGAAAATTGTATGCAAGTTTCATGAACAATGGTTTACTCCTTCCTAATTAGGACTAGATGAAAATTGTATGTAAGTTGTATAATAATGCCTAAACCAATCCTATTCAACACTTAGTGAAAAAATTATTGTCTTTAGTGGACATTCTGCACCAAAACTAAATTAGTAGTCTCCTGATGTCTACCTGTAGTCCACGAAAACAAAAATGAATCAAGAAGTTTGCAAATCAAATGTTTAGGTGAAAAATAGATAATCTAAAAAATATCATGGAACTATGATTTGTGATAGTAAAATATAGAGTAAAATTAGAATCTACACGAAATTCTATGCTGTTTCAAAAAAATTTCATGAAAATTTGATAAAAAATGCCAAAGTTATGGTCATTTGAAGTTTTCAAGGTAAAGTCAACTTTGACTGATTAAACATGTTGATATTGACCTAGTGGGCCGAAGATACCTATACCGTTGAAAAGTTTGTTGAATTATCTTTCCAATGACTGTAAATTTTTGAAAATATGACCTTCCTGCAAAAAGTTATGCCAAAAAGAAAAAAATACCCCTATTTTGACAACATTAACATTTTAAAAAAGAAATTAAATAAACAAATTAAAAAAAATGAAGTTTAACATTAAAATTAAAAAGAATAAAAAATTATAACATAAAAAAGAAAACCTAACCATAAATTAAATTAATTTTTTTTTGGTTGTTTTTGTTTGTGCTGTGTGTGTAGGTGCAGGGTGGAGGAGGCAGTGTGGCGGCGGTGGCTAAGCAGGGGCGGTGGCTGAGCAGGGGCAGCGGGGCAGCGGCGGATGGTTTGGGGGTAGGCGCAGGGGGAGGGATTGGGAGGGGGTCTAGGGATAGGTGTTAGGGTGGGTTGAGGGGATGGGAAGGGTTGGGAGGCGTAGGGATTAGGGGGTGGGGGAAGGGAAGGTAGGCGACAGAGGGAGGTGCGGTGGGGGGGGACTGAGAGGGGTCAGGGTTGCAGGGAGGGTCGTACGTAGGGGAGGGATGGGAAACAAGGATCGGGGACGGGGGTTAAGGGGGTTAAGGGGGGTCGGGGATTGGGTCTGTGGTAGGGTGCGCAGGGGATGGGTGTGGGGAGGGTAGGGTTAGGGGGTAGGTTGTGGGGTAGGCGGGTTGCAGGCAGGGGCTTCGACCCTTGTCTGTCAATATTTTTTTTTTAAAGGAAAAATACAATAAAATCTTAAAATTAAAAAAAAAAATACTGTAATTTATTTTTATTTTTTTGCAATCTAATAAAATGATATCTAAAAAAATGTTTACTGATTTAAACCAAAAATTTCTGTGTTTTTTTGTTGTTGCAAAAATAGGCCAAAAAGTAAAAAAAAAATTCAAAAAATTTCAAGTAACGAAAACTAGGCAAATTATATGTTATTTCTTACCTCCGAGGCCTTCTGGACTCAACGGTGAGCTTGGTTTGTGCGTAGGAGGTCGTTTGTGAAAGTCACTTGCCAAATGCATAACAAAACACACCTGAATCTATGACAAAACAAACTTGACAAATGCTCACAAACACAAAATGGGTCAGATCACAGTGGGTGCCATAATGTTGTATGGAAATGTGAACAATAGCATAAAGAACTAAAATCTAATAACACAATAGAAAATGAGACAAATGCAAATAAACAAAAGATAATACCTTTGATACCCAAATTACCTCTGTGCTTCCATTGTTCACCTATCTGCTCTTGATCTTGATTGTAATGAAGCCCTCAAAAGTATGCACTCCCTTGCTTGTTTGAAGATGACAAGAATAGAATGGTTGTGATATGAATGTGCAAATGGAGTCTAAACTACAATGCAATTATAGTGGAGATGGGTTGATGGAGACATGGTGATGATAATGGATTGATAATGCAAATGCAATGATAACTTTGCCAAAGGCACGCTGTGATGAATTCTGCAGAGTAAGTTTACGAATGCTCAGATGGATATAAAATGGGTGTGAAGACCTTCTTTATATAGGACGAGGGAAGACCAAATCCAAGTGTCATCAGATCCATAATTGGAGGAATTTCCTAAGTTGTGAATGGTTGAGAAAGTTTGAGGGAATGTGCGCGAATCAGAAGAGGACAAGTGTCCAAACCTTCTTCATGAGTTTATGGGAGATAACATAATAGATTGAAGAGTTAACTGAGATGATTGATTAGTTAACTGGGTTGATTGGGAGTCAACATAATAGATTGAGGAGTTAACTGAGATGATTGATCAGTTAACTGGGTTGATTGGGGAGTCAACATAATAGATTGACCAATGAACTCAATTGACTAATTAGTTAACATATTTGATTGATGAGTTAGCTAATCTGACTGGAAGATAAATAGGACATGTGGGTGAGGGAATATTAGCTAATTAAATATTAAAATATTTAATTACATGTGCAACATGGTGAGGTGGAAAGGTGAGGTGGATTGGGGAGGTGGATTTATGGAATTAGGACTTAGGATAGAGGAATTTAGGATTAATTAAATAATGTAGGATTATTTAATTATGTGAGACATTAGGAGAATTAAGGAATTTAATTAAATAAAATGATTTTTATTTAATTTTGGGATAATGTGAATCATTTAAATAAATTAGGATATTTATTTATTTGATAGAGGAATAAGAATTAAGATAAATATTAAAATATTTCACTTAATTCGACATGAGCTAATTTTAGGTGTATACAAATACCACATTTCCCTCTAAACTCTACATGCTTGGGTTGAGAGCACATGGAGGCTTATATGGTGGAAGTATTCTTGGCACGTAGGAGAGTCCTTTAACGACTTGCTAGTGGAGTCACGAGAGAATATAGGATGGTTTTCTTAGGAGGAAAGGGGAACATAGTTTTCTTATAAATAGAGGGGAAAGGATAGCATAGCGACTACGACAAAAAGAAAAATATAGATATTGTGGAAGTCTTTAGGGTGAACACAAGAATCGAAAGGAGAACACTAAAAACAATAAAAAGCTTTGGAGATATTAGCTTTCAGTGAGGGCGAAGGGCGAATAACATTAAAGAATAACTATCGAACAAATGAGTAAACTAGAGTTCACAGTGGTCGAGCTTGAGCTGGCATAGGATCTTCTGTAGCGTGACAAAAATAGGTTCTTTTCCTTTTCAAAGTTTTTGTATAGTTATTGTTATACTGTTTAATATGTTCTTGTCATCTTTCAAACTGTTTATCGCTGCTTTTATCCTGTAAGGCTGACGTCCATGGGTGACAGTAAGGCCGAAGCTATAAAGTTTAGTTTGATACATAGCTTTTGATATTGATTTATACTGTGATATGAGCCGTAGTTTTCATTGGAAGGAATTTTCTATTATTGAACATTTTGGGCAGATGGTTTAGTTTAATATCATATTTGTACCATTGGATAAATGTAGACATACATAATTGTAAGATTGTAGAAGATGAGAGTATCTCTATAAATCATTATAAACATGTTCTTATATCTATTTGTATTATATTACGAAGACTCTATTTATATATATATATATATAAAAGTGTAAGTCAACAGTGATTACGTTGTTCCAAAAGAGGTCTTCGACATGATAAGGAGTAAAGAGATGTTTAATATATAGCGTAAGTCAGCAATGATTACGTTGTTCCAAAAGAGGTCTTCGACATGATAAGGAGTAAAGAGAGAGACACACACAGTTATATATATATTATATAAACGTCTCTTTACTCCTTATCATGTCGAAGACCTCTTTTGGAACAACGTAATCACTACTGACTTACGCTTGAATAAGGTTCATTATATAATGAATTCTTATGTTGTAGTTATCATAAGACTCTTATACTCGTTCCATGATTAAGTAACCTAGTGTTTTGGAGAAATCACACTGAGAATACTTTAGAACAACTAATGAAATTTTATAGTTTTGAATTGTGCAAAAGGTACCCGATTATAATAGTTTGTTTATGCTACATTATATATATTTTTGATATGTGGAAAAACAACTTAGACATTAAACTTAGGTTGACAACAACTTAAACTAGTCTTTGTATATTTGTTATCAAATCAATCGTAAGTCAATATTCTAGACTCATATGGAAACATAGAGTTTGATATAATTAAGATTTCATTGGAAAGGGAGAATAACCTTGTAGTAAAAGATTGAACAGCCTCTTAATGATAAGAATATCATAATTATTCTACCAGAAACTATGTGTCTCTAGACACCTTTAAGGTTGATTTTATTGTGGACCTACTATAGTAATCTTGTACCAACCAATGGTCATTGCTTGAGCTAGGTTGAAAGGCTAAGGAATTCAATAATAAAGCTACTATTTTTAAACAGTGAACTTGTGATGGAGAAGACATGTAGAACCAAGGCTCTCAAGTTTATTGTTCCAAGACTTAGAAGTCAAGTCTATGAAGTTTTGATATAGATGTTGTTGGCAAGAGACACTATATGGATTCATGGTTGTTGTCATTGATGGCAACAAAGGTCATCCCACATATCCGCAAGTCATGGTGTGCCTCTACCGGAAGTCAGAATGAAGAACTGTTGTGGTCCGGTGAATAAGAACAGAGCATGTGGCAAGGTCCGACAGATTTGTCCGGACCTCTCAGAGGAAGTGTCTTGGTGCAGTGTGGATTTGGGGAAGTCAAGAGGACTACCTTGAGTAGTATATTCCAAGGATTTAGCCTCCAGTGATGGACAAAGAAAAAGATATGAATAGCTGAGTACCGGATTCCTGAAAGACAGTGAGAACAGAGGAAGAACTGACTGACAGAGCATCAGAATATTTTCTGGATGTGTTACTGTTGATGGTAAAGGTTGTGAAGGCATGAATCATGTTTGGCCGACATGATTAATGATATCTACAAGTATATGCTTGATCCGCATTGCTTGGTGAGCAAGGATTCAGCCGACAGAACAGAGTTTGTAAGAAACTAGACTGTTCCGGATGCCGACTAGAAAGGTGATGAAATTACTTGTGCATATATAGAGGATGGATTTAGTTGTGAAAAGAGTGATTGTGTGATGGTGTATGCGAATAAGTGCAGAGCAGAGCAGAAGTAGTAAGAAAGATCCGGTATGTGAAAGGATAGCAGAATAAAAGACAGAGGAAAGATGAAGTGCAGCAGATCAGTGTACTGAGCCTAACCGGAACTGAACTCCAGCATATGTAGATGCTTCCAATCAGTTCAAGTATTATATAACATTCTTTTGTAGACAATGTGTCTCTTTGTAGGCAGTGTGCCTCTTGTGAGCAGTGTGCTCGGGCAGTGAGCCCTAATTGGCAAGTGCCATTTTTGTAACTCCTTATTCTTCTAACAGAGAATAATCTTTGGGTTAATCACCCTGTGGTTTTCTCCCTTAACCGGGTTTCCACGTCAAAAATACTGTGTCATGTGTTTCTCATTTCATGGTAATGTTTGTTTGTTTAATTCAATGCTGCTTTGAATAATAAGTAAGTTCAAAAGAAGAAATAATTTAGATAACTGATTCACCCCCCCTCTCAGTTATCAACAATTGGTATCAGAGCTAAGTTCCTCCTAATAGAGCCTAACAGCTTGAGGAAGATCTGGGAATTCAAATGGATGCATATGGTTTAAGGGAGCAACTCAAGACTGCCCTTGAGGATCTGGAACAGTCAAACTTTGAAGTCAATGAATTAAAGGAAAGACTCAAACAGGCTGATGAATTCATGAGAGAACTAAAAGACAAATTAAGTCTCTCTATGAAAAAGAGAAAGGAGCTACTCCAACAATTGGCAAGACAAAGTGAAGAAAGCAATACAAATGAAGAATTGACTGAGAAAACCAAGTTATGTGAAAAGTTATCAAAAGAAGTCATTATGTTAAGACATGAAATGGAATCAGGAACTATAAAGTTTACTCAAGAGATTGAAGAAAAAAGAAAAGCTGAAGACAATCTAAGACAATCTCTTAAAGAGAAATCAGAAGAATGCCACCAGATGGACAGGATTATTAGACATCTTGAATCTGATCTTGAAGATGCCAAAGATAATGAAGAAAAGCTTGAGGATCAAATTGTCTCCCTCAAAAGAGATCTTCAAACAGCAAATGAATATATAGAAAAATTCAAGATAAGTTCTGCCCAACTTGAAGTACTTCTTGGAAGTCAAAAGAAGACAGATGACAAGTATGGTTTGGGATATGAGAAAGGAGAAAGCTCCGGATCCTGTCAAAAGAATTTTGGATCAGAAAATCCAAGGAATAGGCCTAGAAGACCTCCGGTAAGACAGCCCAATGCTCAAAGATATCCATCTTTCAATGGATACTGCCACAGCTGCAATCACTTTGGTCACAAAGCTAATCAGTGCAGAAAAAGAATGAATCAAACTAATCCATCCTTCTCCGGATAGTGCTTTAACTGCAAAAGGCATGGACACAAGTCTCATGAATGCAGAAATATGCAAGTAAACAAATCATTCAATGGTAGATGCTTTGCATGCAATAGAATAGGTCATTGGCTAATCAATGCAGATCAAGAGGTTATCAGTCAAATATGCAAAGAAATGTTATTTGCCAAATCTGTAATAGGTCTGGTCATAATGCTAAAGTCTGCAGAAGCAAGAATCAGGACAAAAGAGGTCCGGTGTATAATCAGAATCAAGACAAGGGTAAACAAAAGATGAATGCGGATGAAGTTAGGAATCAGATGAGCAAAACATGGGTAAAGAAAAGTTCAGAGAATATAGAAATTGGATCCGCACCAGACTCTGGTGCTGATATTCCTTCCGAAAATTAAAAAGTGAGCTCTGGCTCAAGGGGAGACTCAAAGAAAATCCTGTTCCCCCAGCCAATCAAGTGGTGCCGGATATGGCACAAGATGCGGAGTAAAGGGTTTGAAGATATAAATCTTGAGATAATCCAGATAAGATTTCAGAGGTTCGCATGAAGATATAAAGAAGTTGTGATCGATCAAGTAAGACCTGTTCCGGGAGATGCTCCGGAATGACAGAGGATTACAAAAGGGTCCGGAGAGATCCGGAAGTGCATTATTTTACTCTGCGGATTGGACAGAGTGTTTGGGATGTTCTTGTAATGTGTCATCTTGATTTGTTCATGATTGAAAGATCCGCATGATGTTCATAGATCAGGACTGATCCGGGATACTCCAAGCTATCCGGATAAGGCAAACCGGAATAATGTAGGTGGAGCATTTATTGCAAACAGATATTAGGGTTTGCGAAATGATATAAGGGATTTCTCAATAATCACTTGATCATTCCACACCCAAGAAGAAGCGAAAAGCGGAGCTCTGCAACAAAATTCATCAAGTTCACCAAAGATCACTTGCAGAAGTTACTACATACAGAAATCAATCCAACCACTCCTTATAACCGAAGGTGCATAAGGTATTTTCCGTTTTCAATATCTCACTGCAAATCTTTGAAAAATGGCTACTCCGAATATAGTTAAGATCTCTGATAGACCTCGTCCCACATTCAAGAAACATCCTTACAAATCGTTGGAGGTAGATCCACTAGGAGCCTTCTCTAGTGTTCCACATGGTGTATTGCATACGGAAGACATTAGGGTTTACATCCATGCAAATTTTGAAGACTTTGGAGAATCAAAACTGATGGATATCTATCACAAACAATTGATAGATGACTCCTTTGAGATTAAACCTCAGTACAAAGCCATCCGGGACAAACACTTTGCACAGTGCATCCATTTCCCCTGTTTTGAAGAAGATGAATGGGTCCGGTATGTACTAAGTAGAGTGCATGACAACTTCCTATGGTTGAACAAGCCCTTCAAGATCACCAAAGACGTAATTAGGGCTGTAACCGGTCTGCACTCATCCGGTGGATTACCTGTTCTCAAGTCTGTCAAAAATCAGACAGTTAGTGATGCAACCGGATCCAAGTTTGACAAGAGAGCTATGACAGTTGAAGACATCATTGAACCGGATGTCAAATTTGCATCTATGATAATTGGTTACAAAATCTATCACTCCAGTAGGGAAAATTCAGTACCAGGAACTGCAATCTACACAGCTTATCAAATGTTAAAGGAGAATGTAGACTATGACTTGTGTGAGCTTCTTGTAAACCAACTTTTTGAAAATCTGTAGAAGATTAAGAAGGACAAGAAAAACTCCTTCAAGTATGGCAATCTGATCCTTTGTCTCTTCTTTTATTACATGAATGAGCTTCCCGGATACAGTGGATGGATATGGCAGAATGACAGACCGGTTGCCATCCAAATCAGAGATTATTTGCATGGACTTGGGGATGCTAAAGCAAGAAATACAGCTCTATGGGGATATTTCAAGAACTTCCAAAGCATGATGCATGCAAGAGAAAGAATACCCCAATCCCTTGTTGAAAAGTACAAAGACATAGTATTCTTCATGGTAGAAACAGATCAGTGTCTAATGGAGGCAGTAGAACCAAGAACTGTATGGATCATGCCCATGGGGTATGAAGTGGATGAACAGATAGTGGAGCTGCATGTTCAACACATGCTAAGTCAGCCCAAAGATCCAAAGGCAGAAACCTTTGAGGAGCTGAGTGTAAAGATCCATGTAGAACTCAGGGAACCTGAGATAAAGAGGAAGGTGAGAAAAGAAGTAGAGCATATTGCTCAAGGCCTAGGCATCCCAAAGGAGGCACTTGATGCCAACCGGGAAAAGAGAAGAAAGGCTGAGGAAGAAAAGAAAGAGGCAGAAAAGAAAAGCAAGAAAAGTGCTCCGGTGGAAACCTCAACTCGGACCAGATCATCAAAAGGATCTACACCTATCAGAACCAAAAGCTCAAAACTGGAAGTCCAGGGATCCGGTAAGAGATCTAAGACAAAAGCCTCAAGAGCTTATCAAAGCCAAAAGGATGAAGAAGAAACTGAGTCAGATGAGGGAGTAAAAGAAATAAAGAAGCAGAAGAAGAAAGGATCCGGTAAACCCTCTTCAGGCCAAGACAAGGAAGAAATGACAGAGGAATTTGCTGAAAAGCCCACCCTGTCTCTAGACAGTGTAGTCAAATCAGTCACTGTGGATGGGAACCTTCAACTGGTGGCTGAATTCTATGATGACTACAATGAGGCAGATCAAAAGATCCTGCAGGAAGCTATAATTAGGTACCTAAACATTTACAATAAAGCTTTTATTGAGATTATCTCTGAAATTCCTAAGAGTCTAGAGAAGGAATTAGAAATAAGAAAGAATAATGCCATGGCAAAAGACTTTGAGATCAGGGAACAGATAGCTATTCAGCTATATCCTTCAATTGATCACAAAACAATGAACATGATATTCAAAGACTGCAAGGATGAATTTAGAAGCAAAGCAAGGATGAATCAGCTTATGCTTGGTGAGACCGACAAAGTAGCCAAGGACACTGAAGAGATCCTCCAGAATACATTCAAAAGGTTCAACATTCTTATTATAGAGGACTTAGGTGTAGAAACAGCTACGGACTTGGAATCATCTGCTCCGGAAGAAGTGCCACTTGAACAGACTAACATCTCTTCTCCAGCTTCTCCTACAGTCTCCGGATCCCAAGAAGAAGAGAAATTACAGGAGAAAGAAGCAGCAGTAAAAGAAAAAGAGGTTGACAGCACCAAGGATGCAGAGAAAGAGAAGAATCCAACAGAGAAAACCACAACTGAAAGTGGTAAGAATGTGGAAGGAGAAAAGACTCCAAAGGACAAAACTGCAGAAGAAAAGAAACATCTGTCTCCGGCAAGAGACACTGCACAAACTGTTCAAAAGTTTCTGAGCCAAGAAACATTAGAGATTGATGAACCGGAGCTTCTAAAAGGCCCATTCGACTTTGACTCTCTCTCTCCGGTACAGACAATGAAGATAGCTTCATTTGCAAATGCTAAGGCAAATGAAAAACTCCTAAAGTCTCATATGGAAGACTGTGAGTTGATAGAGGCTGCTTCCGGAGTGCTTGAAAAGATTATGCCATCAATCTAGATAGATCCGACAGCCTCCTCTTCCGGTAATCTCAAAACCTTAGTCAGCAGTGTTGATACACATTTTGATTCTCTAGAAAAATCAGCTGAAGAAAAGGTCCGGAAGGAATTTTTGGATAAAAGATTTTTAGAAGTACTAGGATTAATCTCTAATGATAGGAGAAATATGAGTATTGGAATAAAGAGCTTAGAAAATGCTCTTAAGGATGGTGGTGATATTTACAAATTTTGTATCTCCTGGTCAAAGGCAACAGTAGAAATTGATAAGAAAATAAAAGCAGAACAGGACAAACTACAAAGTTTGTCTCAAAGTTTTGATCCTCTCTCTTCCTCCATAGTAAATCAAGAATGTCAAACTATTGCAATCACAAATGCAATAAAGAACTTTGAGAAGGAAAGGAAGAATATCACTAACCGGATGGGAGAACTTAGAAGGATTATAATCCCTAAGTTAGAAACTATGCATGAGGCCATCAGTGATGCTCAGACTACCGCCCAAACAAATGATCTGACAGATCTAAAGAGGGCAGAAGCTTTTGCATTTTTGTTGAGTGGTCACATTTCAATTTTGGATAGAATGAAGCAAAGTTGGGCTACATAACTGATCCAACTGAAGACATCTTTTGCAGACATTCTTCAGTTTATGTGAGTATGTAAATATGCGGCTATGTATAGAAAATTTTTGAAAATTTTGGTGTGCGGACCCTACCCTTTGCCATTGATGTCAAAGGGGGAGTGAGGAGCAGTGAAAAATGAGGAATCCAACTAAGGGGGAGTTCCGGAAATTGTATATAAAGATAGAGCATCAGCAAAGGGGGAGCATAGTGTAAACACTTAGTCATTTTTCACTAAGTGTTGCCATCAATGCCAAAGGGGGAGATTGTTGGCAAGAGACACTATATGGATTCATGGTTGTTGTCATTGATGGCAACAAAGGTCATCCCACATATCCGCAAGTCATGGTGTGCCTCTACCGGAAGTCAGAATGAAGAACTATTGTGGTCCGGTGAACAAGAACAGAGCATGTGGCAAGGTCCGACAGATTGGTCTGGACCTCTCAGAGGAAGTGTCTTGGCGCAGTGCGGATTTGGGGAAGTCAAGAGGACTACCTTGAGTAGTATATTCCAAGGATTTAGCCTCCGGTGATGGACAAAGAAAAAGATATGAATAGCTGAGTACCGGATTCCTGAAAGACAGTGAGAACAGAGGAAGAATTGACTGACAGAGCATCAGAATATTTTCTGGATGTGTTACTGTTGATGGTAAAGGTTGTGAAGGCATGAATCATGTTTGGCCGACATGATTAATGATATCTACAAGTATATGCTTGATCCGCATTGCTTGGTGAGCAAGGATTCAGCTGACATAATAGAGTTTGTAAGAAACTAGATTGTTCCAGATGCCGACTAGAAAGGTGATGAAATTACTTGTGCGGATATATATAGAGGATGGATTTAGTTGTGAAAAGAGTGATTGTGTGATGGTGTATGCGAATAAGTGCAGAGCAGAGCAGAAGTAGTAAGAAAGATCCGGTATGTGAAAGGATAGTAGAATAAAAGACAGAGGAAAGATGAAGTGCAGCAAATCAGTGTACTGAGCCTAACCGGAACTGAACTCCAGCATATGTAGATGCTTCCAATCAGTTCAAGTATTATATAACATTCTTTTGTAGACAGTGTGTCTCTTTGTAGGCAGTGTGCCTCTTGTGAGCAGTGTGCTCGGGCAGTGAGCCCTAATTGGCAAGTGCCATTTTTGTAACTCCTTATTCTTCTAACAGAGAATAATCTTTGGGTTAATCACCCCGTGGTTTTCTCCCTTAACCAGGTTTCCACGTCAAAAATACTGTGTCATGTGTTTCTCATTTCATGGTAATGTTTGTTTGTTTAATTCAATGCTGCTTTGAATAATAAGAAAGTTCAAAAGAAGAAATAATTTGGATAACTGATTCACCCCCCCCCTCTCAGTTATCAACAGATGTTCCCTCAACTCATTAAGTTCTATTGTTTTTAATCCTTGACTTCGTGAAAGGTTTTCACTTAATCTAAAGTATAAAGGAATGATTTGAGATCATTTGAAATATCTTAAGTTATTATGTGCTTGTATATATTGACATATATGCATTCTTCAACTAGAAAATCTGATCTATTATATAAGGTCAATATGGTTAAGTATTTAACCTTTCTATACCTAGAGTTAGTTTATGAAAAGAGACCATCAGGTCAGAAATGATATTTTATTATTTATATCTCAAAACCCATTTAGATTTGAAAGATTGAATTTGATCAAGAGTACTTGCAATGGTACTATTATCACAATTTTAATAGAGAATAATACCTCATAAAGTATATACATAAAATGAGATAAGGTCATTACGATATTGAAATAGCTATATGATGACAAAAGTATAAATTTTCTTATGAGAAACACTTTTCTTCTTGTTATATTATATTACAAATCTAAGGGAATAGGTGATCCAAGGATGTTGAACCCTAGATAGCCTTTGTTAGCATCTATTGCTTATGTTATGTTATCTCGAGAGGAAGAGTAATCTAGACAATGCAAAGATATAGAAGATCATAGCTTTTGTTCTATAGAACTTATTTTAGTGCTAAGTGCACATAAGACAAAGTAGACCCTAGGTTGGGCGTCAATGGAGTGATATATTCCAGGGTTGGGCATGTTGAGAGCTTCGTAACTCAATCCCCCACATGATTGCGGTAAACTTTCAAGATTGATAAAGGTTTATGTGACATTTGTTCACAAGGATGTTATATATGAGTTCATAACCTAACTTATATTGAAAGTCAGTAGACTCAAGTAGACCAAGGGGTCAAAAGTAAATTATTATCTCTTATGATTCAAACCTTTTATGGTTGAAAGATTGACTTAGATCAAAATAATAGATGTGAAATGATAGTATTCTTTTAGATATTATATGGGCAAGGATTTACCCCGAATACTATGCTTATTCATGTTACGTGAAATGTGAATTCGAGCAATGCCAAGTGGCCTAGGAAACACTAGCGGTATTTTTTCTAGTGTTTTGTTATACTTATACTAATTACCTTTGGAAAACAAGGATGTTTGATAAATCCATGTATATGTGAGAGAAGCTAAACTCTAGTATTAAAACAAGAATGATTTTAGAAAACCTATAACTCTTATGTCGGATATGACATTGTATACATATATTGCGTGTATATCCTAGATTAAGGATTTGTTTTAAGTCAGATTGATTAGAATGGATTATAGTATAGACAAGTTTGTGTCTAGAGTTACTAAATGAAGGGGTAAGTACCCTAATTATGTTTATTTATTCTTACTTATAAGAAAGAAAATAATTTCCTAGACTATGATTCTTAACCTTGGTAAGGCAACCATCTTAGTTGTTAATGAATCGACTTAAAGTTCTTTAAGTGTCGATAAGTTTTGGATCTCGGGTATTGCAAAGTTGCAATGAGTATCCTTGAATAGAAAGTTAATCTATAAGGTTTATAGAACATAGACAACGTTTTGAGAACCTTTTGAAGTCGGGAAGACTGAATTAGAGTTGATAAAACTATTTAGTCAAACTACAGGATGTGATAATATCCAAGTCAAGTTGGGATGGGTGAACATTATGACCACATTCATTGTGAACATTTATTTATATTGAAACTTTGGCCAAAGTAATGCACATGTCTCTACGTGCATTGTCGGTTCACCGTAGCTGGATTGCATAACCTATTGGAATGATCATACTTAGCTAGAGGGTATCTAGGGTTGTATGATCGATAGAGTTATGTAGGATACAACACTATGTATTCAAATGGAAAATTACTATTGGTCACATTTGGTCTATACTCTTCGTGAAGAATAAGGCCACTTCCAATTGGAAGATGTGTGGGAGACCGCCAGTCTGTGGTTGGAGGAAAAGCACTTGGAAGATGCTCTCTCTCTCTCTCTCTCTAGCAGAAGACATGCCAAGGCTTGTGATAAGGATGTCAGAATTCTAGATGCAGTATACCTTTGGGTTATATGACTTATGTTTATTAAGACCATGTAAAATATTATCTATTGCAGACATTTGTAATGGTAAAGACAAAATGTCATCTTTGTATATTATAACTTGTATATTTAAGAAAGGAAATTATGATTTTGTGATGTATCTTGATTTGTTAAGATTATATATTAATTCAAAAAAAAGAAGTTCAATCTTTTTCACCTTATGTGTTTTATCTCTTGGTAAATATCTGATTTTAGTCTTGTTGAAGAATTTGGTTGTTACATAAAAGAAGTAGTGTTGTGATAAAATTACAAAAGGGAAGTGAATTAAATCCTTATTATTAGTCTAATAATGCAAAAATATCTTTCACAACACACCTATCATGCAAATCTAGATGAAGGATGAGTCAAAATCTAGTGAAAATGTAAAAAATTTAAACCCTAATTGTGAAATTAAGGCATGAAACTATGCAAAATGATGTATTAATGAAGTCTAATTAGATTTATGATGTGAAATAGCTCATATCAGATCTGAAAATGATGTCATAAGTCCTACAATGCTCAATGCAAGTGCAATTTTAAGGAGAAATGAGTGAATATGCTAGTTTTTGTTGAAATTGATTGTGTAAATGCAAATTTTGAGATTTAAATGCAAAAACATACTATGATGAAACACTAAAATCATAAATCAGTCCTAAAAGAGTGTTTAAAGGAGTAGTACAATTTGAAAAAGGATTTTAACTACAAACCCTAGCTATTGCCAAGACTAGGTTATATGAAAAATGCACAATTTTAAGCAAATTTTAACAATTTAATCATGAAAATATAATGCAAATGATCATAAAATGATGTACTGATGTAATTTATATCAGATCTAATGTAAAAATAAGAGATTAGATGAAATGAAATGAAATTAATACAAACTATGTTAAAATGCAAGCCTAGAATGCTAATTTTTTTCAATTTTTTTGTAGATTTTCAAATGCAATAAGATGATAATGAAATGAATGAATGAAAATATGAAGTACAACACTCAACAAGGTGCAAAATTCAATAAAAACACGGGTTCACCAAAATGTTATGTAGGAAAAGTGGGAATAGGGTTGATTTGATGAATGATATGCCTAGATCCTCCTTTCACACATAACATTCTAGGATAGTTAACAGAGTTGAATCACAACTTTTGCAAGAGGATTCACCTACAGGTTGGTTGTCACTTGTAATTATAGGGAAATTTGGAAATTAAAGATTAATGTATTAATTTAATGCCCAATTATGCTTAAAACCCTAATTATGCAAAATCGTAAAAAAACAGATGAATTTTGACAAATGCTCGCACATAAAGATAGTAGACAAAGATTAGTTACTGACCATTTTTTGAAGTTCAGGATACTGAACAGTCAGGGGCAAAGGGACTAGCGCCCAAGACCAAGGTGGCAATTTCTTTAGGGACTTCTGGACTCCTTCTAGCACTAATGATCCCTATTCAGATGATTTTTAGGTGTGCAACTCTAGAGGGCGAAGTGACTAATGCCCAAGCCCTAACAATGCTCTTTTCCTCTTCTTTCTTTTGGATCTGAAATTCTTATCCTCTACAACACTTCTCTGCAACTCCACTCTTCGTGATCTGATACCTATCACCTGCAATCACAAGGAGAGGGGTTGGGGGTTGTAGTGTTTAGGATCTTGCCTCAGTCAAGCCCTGGAATGGCATTCAAGCCTTCCAACACTGTTGTTTGATAAAGAGTGTGTATCCCTGTAGGATAGAGGCAAAAACAAATTGATAAATGATTGATTCAAACACAAATAGATATCACCTCAGAGGTGTAGCTCACATGTAGATGAATATCCTTCACAACATGAGAAGATGAAGCCAACTTTGCATAACAAACACAATAACAAGACAAGTCTACTCTACCACAATAAATGCTTTGAATGCTCTACAATCATAAGTTTGCCAAAGTATCATAATCATCTTCTAATTTACAATGAAACCCTAAACATGCTTATATATGCATTCCTACTTTAATTTTGTAATTCAAACTTAAGATGTCGGCAAGGAAGGCCTTTAACGGTCACTTTATCGACATTAAAAAATGGGACCCACCTAAAATAGGGCAGGACTAGGGCGTGAGAGCCCAAGCCCCTGGGTCCTATCTGAAGGCAAGGTCAAACTCAACAATGTCCCTCAAGCCACATTTGACATGGGTTTCAGGCCATTTTGTCTCGAGAGTCAGATTTAACATGCATGATGAAAAACAAGGGAGGTAAAAGTCCTAGGGGGACATTTTGTACGACATAACAAAACCCTAAACCCTAAATCTAAAATGGAAATCTTGGATTGGTTTCAATATAAATCATAAATTTCTAAACATGTATCCTTAATTCTATCAAAATATAAACCCTAAACTAACCCTAGACCCTAAATGTCAAACCCTAAAACCTAAACTAAAAGTTGAACCAAACAAGCTAAATGGACTACACATATCAAAATTGAAATTGATATGAAAATTGATAATGGAATGTCAAAATTGATATCAAATTTAATTTTGATATCAATTCAATTCATATTTATATTTTATATCAATTCAATTCATATTGATATATAAATTCATAAATATTTCAATGATATCAATATCAATTGAATTGATACCAATATCAAATTCAATTTTAAAATCAATAATTAAATTAATTTTGATATATATCAATTTCAATGTTGATGTCAATTCAATTGAATTGCTATATAAATTCATGTAAACATTTTGATATCAATTTTGATATATTCATACCAAAAATGATATCAATATCAAATTTGATATATTCATACCAAAAATGATATCAATATCAAATTTGATATCAATTTTAATTTTGATGTCCAAGTTAAATCAATTTTCATATCAATTCAATTCATGTAAACATTTTGATATCAAATTTGATATATTTATTGATAATAAAATGCAGGCCTAAGGTCTATACTACTTATGTCAAATAAGTTAACCTTAGGGAGTAAGAAGGAAATTAGAAGAATGCAGTAGATAACATATGCATAACATAAAGATTCAAACAATTTACACATTCATTGGCACCATAAGATAGGTCTACTCATATATTCATATCATGTATTCTTTATACAATGTACATCCTTTACTGCAAGCATATTGTAAGCAAATAAACATGAAATAGCAAAAATAAGGACTTAAATGCACAAGTTAAACCTTAGATTTCATGCCTAATTACTACCTCTAGATTGAACCAAAGAAAATGAATAAAGTAGGAAATATAATAATCTCACCCAACTCCTTGCACCTTTGCACCCAAAAGGTAGATTGGTTCAAGATAGTTGATGTTAGGTACTCACTACAATAGTATAACATTGCATTTCAAGTTCTAATGATTATGCCTTGGAAGATGTTCAATTTATAGATTTTTTGATGGATGGATAAGGTTAATATTTGAAGGTGGATAAGGATAAGATTTTTGAAAAAAAAATAGAATAAGGATGAGGATAAATCATGAAGAAGATATAATAAAATATTTATTTATTTATTTTAACTAGATGCAAATCAGTTAGAAATAGAAATAAATCAAAAGGGATGAGATAGGATAATTAGAAGATAGTTAATGGAATTATCTAATTGTAGACACCTAAAAATGTCTTGACCCTTTAACTATTCCTCTGCATTTTCCATACCACTAATTTCCCCTTTCATTTGATTAATTAAATAAATTCATAATTATTTAATTAATTAACCCTACATCATCTCCAATCATCCATCCTTAGCCATTCACAATCAATTCACCCTTAGTCCTAAATTAATTTAATTAATTCAACATTATACCTTATAACATCATCCCAATTAATTAAATAAACATGCTAAACATTTATTTGGTTAATTTGTCCACTTCCCTAAACCTAATTAATTAGATAAATCATACTTATTTAATTAATCTTCCCTACTAATCAGCCTAAACCTAGCTTAGTTGATTAAATTGTTGTTATTTAATTAGCTACCCTAGCCTACATGACCTCTAGACCTGAATTAATTAAATAAATCATTATTTAATTAATTCTAAACACTGATTAACCCATCCACTAATTTTTTCTAACCATATTAATTAATTTAATCACCCTGATTAACTTGGTCAAACCTTCATTAACACCTTCTCCCACAACCCATAAATAAAAAATTCAAAAAATCACACGAACCTTCCAACTCATCTTTCTATTTTCATGTTAAAACATTCTCCATGAAATTAGCTTACAAATGTAAGGCCCCAAAAATGTGCATGTGTCACATGTCTCTCACCACTCCACATAAAATAGAATTTTAAATTTCATCTCATTCCAAGGAAATATTTTTTTATTTCCTCATAAGTCTAAATCACATTAAATGCAAAGCCTTCCTCAAAATGAATTTAAAATTCATTTTTATTCCTAGCCATCCATCTTTCTTGATGAGATCTTAGCCCTTGATCTCATTCATTGATTTCAACTTTGAATCCTAGCCCTTGGATTCAAATCCCTCCAAAATTGCCTATAAATATGATCCTCCACAAGGCATTTTCACAACTCAATTTTAGTAGCCTTATTATGCCAAAATAGATTTCAATTCTCTTCCATCATACTATCCTTATGCTAGGATTTTGTGTTGATTTGTGAGAGCATTCCACATTCTTCCATCATCTTTGGGTGAAGCTAGGGAGTTGGGTGCACATCCTCTACCTTATCAAGGAGTGAGGAGACTTCAAAGCATCTTGGAAGGTATAACACTTGTTTTTGATATTTATATCCATGTTTTTATGCTTTTGTAGTTCTTTTCATCTTCATTTGGCACACTCGGTGGGACCCCCTGGTCCTAATCTAACTTTATTTTGAGTGTTTTGTGAAGGTTCTTGATGGACAGGTTGGATTAGCGCTATATTTTCCTACAGTCGCACTATATCTTCGTAGTATAGTGCCATTTTTATCTATCATAGCTCTATTTCTCTTTGAATTAGTGTTATCTATACCTATTTTAATGCTATTCTCTTAAAATGTTTGCTAACATCTTGGGTCAAGAAGATTTTTATACTTGTTTTGTACTCCTCACTGTCTATTGCAGAAGTTTGCTCTCTATTTTTTAATAGAGTATCTTGGCCTTAATGGGATATCATGCCCATTTTTCTTGAAACATTTTAAACATTAAGTTTGAAGTTATTTTTGCACCTTCTAGGGCAAACTAAACTATTTTTTTGAGTGCTAACTGTTCTATTCAGCTTGGGCTGACCTTGCAATCTATTTTAGCTCTCATTTTCATCATTTTTGTGCAAGTTTGTCCTCTATTTGTGTGTAGGTCCCTCATTTCTACAGTTTAGTGCTATCTTTGCCCAAAACTGTGCCATATAGCTCTCTGTCAGACAAACAGGCAGGTATAACTTAGTTTAGCACAATTTGGTTCTACTTTAGCACTATTTGTCTATGTTTAGCACTATGTTCTGGTTCAACACTATCTGTCTGTTCTTTAGCGCTATTTGTATCTGCTGTTCTATTGTCTATCTCTGTTTTAACACAAATAGTGACTGTTTCAGCGCTATATTCTGTTTGTTTAGCACCATTTTCTTATTCTTTAGTACCATTTAAGTCTGTTTTAGCACCATCTAGATCTGTTTTAGTGCCATTTCCTTCTATTTCAGTGCTATTATCTGATAGTGTTTCTTGAAGTTCATGCAAGTTCTAACAAGTTTTTGCACGTATCATAAATGTTTTTCAAAGGCTTTTTACCAAAATGACTAACTAATTTAGTGCAAATTCATTGGTCCAAGATCTTGTTTTCATATACTAATATAGTTGCACTAAATTAGACTAGTTGAAAATTAACTTTGCTTGCTTTATTTGGTTTGTGTGTGGATGTATGCTATCCCCTCGCACCTTAGGGTGATCTTAGGGATTAAAAGTCTACACTCAAAAATCTTTTATCTCTTTTAAGTGTTATCCCAAAGGGGTCATTTTATTGCGTATGCTGTCCCCTTGCGCTTCGTGCGATCTTGGGTGATCAAAAGCAAGGGTGATTTCTTCTTAGGAGGCATGCTTGGGATTTCATCACCCCAAGGGATGACCTCAACCACATGTACTAGTGGGGTATATAAAGAGGGGAGAGCAAAAGTTGTACCTTAATGGTGAACTCGATTGGTCCAAATTGAGCCTTAAGACCCTTGGTCCACTGAGACTTGGTTTAGTGATATTTGTGGCACATCGCTGTGGCAGATCTTGTTCATGGTCTTGTTCCTCATGTACCTTGTGTATGAAGAGGACTCCATAATATCCTAGTTTAATACCTTTTGGCTATCATACCTTGTAGTGCATCATTGTAGAGGGGAAGATACTCATTGTACCGTTATACTTGAGATAAGCATTACCTTGGGCAAGACGAAAGTCTCCTTGGTAAGGGGTGTATGGTGATCCATGACCTTACATTCCCTATCTATCCAAGCTATAGCACCAAAGGTATTAGTGGGGGTGGGAATCTTAGTTCACTTTGAGTTGAGATTGACCCACGACCACTTTGTGACATCTACAAGGTATGATACTCCCACTTGACTAATGCTAGGATGTTCATGTGAATAGTGTGTCTTCATGACGAAACCTGTACAAGCCAATTTATCCAAAGTCCAACTTGATTCAAAGTCATTGTGTTCTCTTGTTTGATTTTGTGCTTGCCAAGAACCTTTGAAATTATTCCAAATCCAACATTTGAACCTTTGACATCATCCAAATCCAACATTTGAGCCAAAGTCCAAAAAAAATTCCAAGTTTGACATAAATCCAATCAAAGTTCAAACACTATCTATCATTCAATGTTATATGCTCATTGTTTAGTGCTATATGCTTTTCTATTAGCACCTTCCCTTTAGTGCAATTTGCCCACCAGTCAGCACCATCTTTGTTCTTGTCAACACCATTTGTCCCTCTATTAGTGTCATCTGGATCTGTATTAGCGCTATTTTCAAACAGTGTCCAAAACCCATCAATTGACTTGTACTTGAATTCCTGAGCTTAGTTTGACCTTAGCATCTAGAAACCTTGTCAAAATCACTAAAAATAAAATCACCCCTTTTGAGTCCAACCTTTGTCCACATTTCCATCTTCAACCTTCATCCAAATTCCATTTACATCATCCCCATTTGACCTTAGATAAAAACACCTTGATATTGGACCCTTCACTTTAGTCCACCCATCTCAAATTCAAATCAATTATTGTCCCCAACCTTTCATTCCATTTCCAAAGGGTTTTTCACAAAACCCTAACTCAAGTCCATTATCCTACATTATCCATTTGACCTTAGAAAGATATCTCAATTTTCATTTTTGGACCTTTGCACTTTCCAATTTCATCCTTTTCATCCAAATGAATCATTGTCCCAACCTTTCATCTCAAAATTCCAAAATATTTCCAACCTTAGTCCAAGTCCAATCAACCTTATCCCAAATATCAACCAACATTATCCAAATCTTTATCCAAACCTAATCAATTATCAACCCACATCTAAAATCAAACCTATCCAAATCCAATCAACAACATCAACATCCAAAAATAAAAAAATCAAACAAACATCCAAAAACATCCCTCAAATAAAGTTTGTGCAAAAGTTAAATCTAGATCTCATCATCCTCTAATTTATAGGGAGCTCAAGAATTTGTCTACCTTAAGTTCTTTTATAAGTTAGCCCTTTTATCAACTCTTAGATAAATTGACTTAGAAGCCTAGACAACTCCTAAGTTGCTAAACTCGAAGGCATCCCACTTTGATTGGTGGTCATTAGTCTACCCTCAAGTAAAATAATCCTTTTCTCTTTTTGCTTAAGGTCATTAGTCTACCTTAGGTAAGAAGAGAACATCCTTTTGCAATCCAAAAGATATAGATTTATTTAATCTCTCCTTTGATTTGAAATATCCTTTCAAAACATTATCAAATTTGTCCAAAAATCACTCCCAAAAATCATATATACCTTAGTCATCCATTCCAAAATCATCATCCCCAAATTTATCCTAAGTATCTTTTTATCACACATCCAAAAATCATCCTCAAATCCTTTTATGTTTGGTCTAAAAATCTAAGGTCATCCAAAATCATCCATTCATCTTTTCATTTATCCATTCATATTTTGAATTCATTTCTCTAAGGTCATAAGCTTCATCCACCTCTCAACATCAAACCAATCCATACCCAATCCATTGCATGCCATTGAAAAGGTCCCAAGATAGGAAAAATAAGGAATTGGAACCCTTTAGAATCAACTTTGGGATGCCTCAAACCAATCAAAATAATGTTCCTATAGGCCAAAAACAATAATCATTTGATGCTAATGCTATGATAAATCCTTTTGCAATTCAACCACTAGGACCACCATCCACCACCAATGACATTGATCAAGATGTCCTAGATTTCATGCAAGAGGCCAACTCCATGGACATACTAGATAGATTCCTAAAGTTAGACCCAAACAAATACCTTGAATTCCTCACCCAAAATGGTGCTGCAATACCCAACTCCTCACAACCATCCTCATCTAACACTATCCCTAACACATCCCAAAATTAAAATACCACCACGTCAAATCCTACCTCCACATCAACTATATCAATCCTTATCTCCGCATCAACATCAACTATAACCACATCCACTCCCCAAATCACCCTCAACATCCCAACAACACCATGTACATGAGTACTTCCACAAGTGTACCCCAATTCGATGCCAACACTATAGCCTTCATGGTGCGATTGTTTTCCCAACCACCTTACAACACATCTAACACTAATCCATTCAACAACCCCTCATCTAACTTCACATACATACAATCCCCTGTCTCCCAACCTCCCATCTCACAACCCCCCGTTGTGTCATCTTCCATTCAAAATCCCAACCAACAACAAATTCCACCACATGTTCTACAACAATGCCTTGCCTATCAATAACACCAAGCCCAATAAAATCAAAACCAAAACCCACCTCAACATCAACAAATCCCTAATTTCCTCCTCCAACAACAAACACACATACCTCAACCTCCACCAACCTAGGATTTATCTAGCATTGTGCAAACCTTAATCCAAAAGGTTGATGATATGCAACATGGTTACAAAATGAAACAATACTCATTCGAGGATATTTGCCCATACCCATTCGATAGAACCATTCCCATGCCACCTTTCCCTAAAAATTTTGAAACACCAAAATTTGACAAGTATAAAGGGAGAGGGGACCCTAGGGAAAACCTTAGGGAGTTTTACATTGCTTGCCTAGAGGTCTCGTACGACGACACATACTTGATGAGACTCTTTCCTAGAAGCCTAGGTGGTCAAGCCACCAAATGGTTTGCTCATATTCCCCCCAAGATCAAAACATTCCATGAGTTTGTGGAGAAATTTGTTAATCATTTCTCTTATTACTTTGAATATGAGATATCTATGACAGACCTTTGCAACATGAAACAAAAGAGTGGGGAATCCTTCGCTGCCTTTCTACAAAGGTGGAGAAGCCTAGCAAGCAAACTCCCTTGTCCTATTCCTAAGAAATAATTAGTCACCATGTTTGTGACAAATTTGAATCAAGAAATGGGCTTCCATTTGCAAATCAAATGCGCGTCAACCTTTAAAGAAGTCATAGACAAGGGAACCACCATTGAGAGAGCCCTCATTACCAAAGGGGCTATAAAAATGTACAAAAATGACAACAAAAATAACAGCAACGACAACAACAACAAGATCAATGACAACAACACCAACACCCCCAACACAAACAACAACAACCAAACCCATGAAAAACCTTGCTTTTGGGGCAAAAACAAAAATACTCTTAACAATGGTGTCACCGATGTTAAGAGTGTCCAAAATATACAAACCACTACACCATCAAACCCATCCACAAGCAATAATACAAATATTCCCAAGGGACCACCCAAACAAAACAATGCACCCAAGAGGAGATTCACACCCTTGGGTGAACCTATCAAGGATGTTTTGAGAAATCTCATCAAGGCAGACTTAATCACATTGCCACCCATTCGCTCCTATGACGATAATCAATTTAAACCCTCTTGGTTTGATGAAAATGCCTATTATGAATACCATCGTGTGAAAGGGCATAAGACATCTAATTGTATGAGGTTGAAAAATTGCATCCAAGACCTTGTAGATAGAGGTGATATAACTATTGATGAACCTCCTAAAAAATCACCTAATTCCAACCTAGGAGCATACAAAGATCCACTCCTGAATCATAACAAGGGAAAAGCATCTTCCTTAAATCAATCCCACAACATAGTCCCTCCACCCTCTTCTTTCAATTTTGTCATGGGTCGTATAGAAGAATCATCTAACCAAGTCAACACCATCACCATTAGAGCCAAGATACCCAATTGTGCTGTCATTACTCATCACAACCACATCTCCATCCATGGAGCCCCTACCAATGATCAACCCTCTACATCTGCACCCACTAATCCTTCATCCACTCACAAGTATAACCTCCTTGGACATCTCAGAAAACTCCCCACTCAAATCTCCATCCTCGAATTACTTCGTACATCTCCCCTCCATAAAGATGTCCTTGATTAGGCTTTAATGGAAACCCAAGTCCCTACCAACTTGAATGTTGATCAATTCCAAGCCATGGCGGGACACATCGCCTCACCTCACCATCTCACCTTCTCTGAAAAGGACCTTCCTGTGTCTAACACCTCACACAATGAAGCCCTTCACATCGAAGTCCTAATAAGCAAACATACCATAAAGAGAGTCTTAATAGATGGTGGCTCTGGCCTAAACCTTTGCACTCTAAAATTATAAAAACACTTGGGATACTCTGATTTGGTTGTGGACTCTAGTGAGTGTATAACCATAAAAGGATATGATGATACCGAAAGATTGTCTGAGGGCACCGTTAAGCTTCCCATTCAAGTGGGACAAAAGATTTTAGAAACCAAATGTCAAGTTCTTGATCTGGACCTTCCATACAACATCCTCCTCAGCCGACCATGGATCCATGCCATGCAATTTGTTCCATCCACTTTTCATCAATGCCTAAAATTTCCATATAATGACACAAAAGTTACTATCTATGCTGATCCCCATCCTTTCCAATACTACATCTTTTTGGAGGGACACGATTGAACTTTCTGCCCATACAACAATGCCATAAAAGTATCCACCACCAACACCAATCCAACACCATCGACCTCATACATTGATCCCTCCAACATCACATCCACCTCACAATCACTTACCCCTCCCAAGATCAAAATAAGTGACATGAAGTCTCAACAGTTATCATCAAATGCAAGCCATCTCCCATCTTCGAGTGAAAGCACTTCATGGAACAAGATGTCCTCGAAGACATATCCTCATGGTTGTACAAGGATGAAGATGAACAACAAGAAGCTCCTATCCTCCCAACCAAAATCTATGGGAAAGGTCTCGAGATTGTCAAACATATGAATTACAAAGGACAAGGCATCATAGGCCTTCATGAACAAGGGATTATCGAGCCTATTCAAGAAACAAGGAATCCTCACCTGCATGGAATAGGGTATAGAAAACAAGAGTCTACCTCCACCGAACTTGAGTATATCTTGAGTGTAGCTACTAGGTCTTTCCCTATGATTGATAATACCAATGAAGTGGACCATCAAGACTCCTTTTCTGATTTTGCCAAACTTTTTGAATCCTCCATATGCACCATTTACACCCTATCAACTATGACATCAACATCCACTGACCTCTCGCTAGTCAATCCCCAACTCATAGATTGGGACCAACAAGGACCTCCCATCCTTGATATCGCACAAAATGACGAATCTATTGTAGAATTCCTAGGGGTTAGAGACCATATGAGACCATCCAAATGGGTTGGATGGGTACATCTTATGTACCTGTGTACTGGATACTTCCTTCATATTCCAGACTACCTACATACCTTGTATCCATAGGATCAAGGCACATTAAGATGTGAGTGATGATGAATATGTAGTTCTGGCTTATAGTGATGATGTAGGGATGGTTCGAGATGGGTTGGATGATGGAATGACGATGTGTTGGATGATTGTTTTGGGGATTTTATAATTTTTTTATTTTTTGGGGTTTTTGGATTTTCTAATGTTTTTGGGTTTTGTGGTTTTCTATTTTTTTGGATTTTGGTGATTTTATGATGTTTTTTGGATTTTTCAAATTTTATACTGTACAAGGGA
The DNA here is from genome assembly GCA_027924645.1 of Cunninghamia lanceolata. NCBI lineage: Eukaryota > Viridiplantae > Streptophyta > Pinopsida > Cupressales > Cupressaceae > Cunninghamia > Cunninghamia lanceolata. The sequence goes on from BSBN01001062.1 coordinate 5,324,941, forward strand.
GGGCATACAAGGATCATCGTTTTAGGAATCTACCTTGGGTGGGTGATGAATGGATGAGATGGTTGATGCTGAATGTTTATGATTCCAATCCATGAGATGGAAAGGATATGGAGTGATGTGAAGGATGCGAGGACTTATTAGATGGTAGGATTAACCACTACATATGGCACCTGAGACAAGATTTCACCATGGTACTTATCTAAGGCGTCGCCGGAGTGATTTTTACCATTGGATGACTTTATTGCACTTGGCTTTTTTTCTTGAATTTTTGATTTTTTTTGCTTTTTTAAAATTTTTTTGACTTGGAATACTTGATGGGTTAGGCATAGAAATTTTTCAGGTGCATGATGTTCATAGGCTCATCTAGAGGCTACCCCTCAGGTGTTGCAAGCTGATAAGATCATGATCCATAGCTAGTTGTGATGACATAAGGTCCCAACCAATTAGGCTTGAACTTACCCTTCTTGTGACACTCTTATAGGTTCCTCTGATTTTCCATAAGGACTAAGTCGCCTATCTCAAACTGACAGTTCTTGATCTTCTTATTATAGCTTTTGCGTAGGAGATTCTGATAAGCCTGTAGGTGATTAAGAGCATTCAAGCACTTCTCATCCAGAAGTTCTAGCTCATTTAGTCTTGCAACTCGATACTTCTCCCCAGTAATGATATTCTATAGTGAGATTCTAAGAGATGGGAGCTCGACCTCGATTGGTAGGATGGCTTTGGAACCAAATACTAAAGAGTATGGAGGGGCTCCTATAGGAGTACGGATGCTTGTGCGGTAGGCCCAAAGGGTAGGATTGAGTTGAAGGTGCTAGTCACGACCAACTTCATTAACTGTCTTCTTCAGGATGCGTAAGATGGTTTTATTGGAAGTAGCTTGACCATTACCTTGCAGGTAATACGGTGTGGAAAAGTGATGTTGGATGTGGAATTTTTTGCAAAGTGCAAACTTCTTGTTTCTTGAACAGTTTCTTGATGTCGATGATGATGTAAAGGGGGATGCCATAGTGGCATATTATGTAATGGAGGATAAATTTTACGATTTGGATACCAGTGGTGTAAGTGAGTACAATGGCTTCTACCCACTTGGTAAAATATTCAGTGGCGGTGATAATGAACTTATGTCCATTAGATGATGGTGGATGGATTTTGCCTATGAGGTTGAGCCCCCATTGTGAAAAGGGCCAAGGGGTCATGATCAGCTATAGTTCCTATGATGGTGCATGGATGAGATCACCATGTTGTTGACATGGAAGGCATTACTTCACAAATTGATGAGTGTCTTGTTCCATAGTGGGCTAGTAGTATCATGTCCTGAGAATCTTCTTTGCTAGAGTAGGTCCACTAGAATGTGTCCCACAAATACCTTCGTGTACCTCTTGTAAGGCCACTTTGGCTTCCCTAAAACTAAGGCATCTAAGAAGAGTACCATCAAGACTTTTGTGGTAAAGAGTATCACCTATGATGTTGAAGCGTGAGGCTCAGAGGATGAAAGTGCGATGTTGTGCGAATGTTAGGTTGGGTGGAATGATGTTGTCATGGAGATAGAGATAGGTTTCTTGGTACCACGGAGATAAGGGACCAACAATGTTGCATATTAGCTCAGATTGCAGAACATCATAGGCCGGCATTAGAAGTTATTTAGTCAGGAACTCACATTTTTTACTGTCCTTTTTCATGTCAACCAAGGATCCTATGGTAGCCATGGAGTCTACTTCTTTATTATTCAACCTTGGTATTTGCTCAAAAGGGATGTCATGAAACTAGTCCTTGACATCATCAACCATTCTTTTATAGGACAGGATCTTATCATCCTTTGTTTTGTATTCATTGTTGACTTGTCTGATAACTAGCTGAGAGTCACCATAAACTATGAGCTTTTTAATCTTCCATTAGATGGACATGTGAAGTCCTGTGATGAGGGCCTCATATTCTGCTACGTTGTTTGTGCATGGAAATGTTATTTTGTAGGATTTTGGAATAGTGTCTCCTTGAGGGGTAACAAACAAGATGCCTGTCCTTGAGCCATGATGTGTGTAGGATCCATCAAAATACATTTTCCATGTGTCCGCTGTTGGTGTCACTGTGAGTACGGACTCATCTGGGAATTATGAAAGCAATGGTTGTTTTGTTGGGATAGGTGCATTAACTAATTGATTAGTAATTACTTGTCCTTTGATGGCCTTTCATTTTGTGTACTCAATGTCAAACTCACTTAGGATCATAACCCACTTAACCATTCGTCTAGTGAGAGTTGCTCTAGTCAATAGATATTTTAGCAAATCAATTTTGGCAATGAGCTTTGTCTTATGATTGAGCATATAGTGTCTTAGCTTTTGTGAGGTGAAGACAAGTACAAGGCATGCTCATTCAATAGGAGTATAATTCAGCTCATACGTCACCAAAGTGTAGCTGATGTAGTATACGACTCTCTCTTTTCCTTGTTCATCATGTTGTGCTAGCAAGGCCCCTATTGTTGTTGAGATGTATAGGAGGGGTTGTCCTTACTTTGGTGGAATAAGGACAAGTGGTGTGGTAAGATATTTCTTTAGCTACTCAAAGTATTTCTAACACTTGTCATCCCATACAAATGATGTATCTTTTTGAAGGAGATGCTGAAATGGCTGACACTTATCTGCAAGTTGTGCTATGAAGCAGCGTATAGACTAAAGCTTCCCTTGAAGGCTATGGAGTTGTTTGAGTGAAATTTAGGTGGAGGCATCTCCACTATAGCCTTAACCTTAGTGGGGTTGACTTCAATACCTCTTCTTGATACAATGTGCCCTAGGAGATTTCCAGAGGTGACCCCAAAGACACATTGCTTAGGATTGAGCCACACCTTGTATTGTTCTAATCTGTCAAAGATTTTTTCCAACACATTCAAATGATCTTCTCTAGTCTTGGATTTTCCTAGCAAATAATCTACATAATCTTCCATTATGTTGTGGGAAAGGTCATGGAAGATGACAATCATGGCTCTCTGATATGTGGCTCCTGTGTTTTTCAACCCAAAGGGCATCACAACCCAGCAAAAGGTTCCCCATGGACCTATGAAGGCTATTTTATGTTGGTCTTCTTCTACTATCCTAATTTGGTTATAGCCAGAAAATCCATCCATGAGGGACAACATTTCATGTCCGGCAGTGAGATCAACAATTTGATATCTATGTTGGGTAGTGGCAAGTCATCTTTAGGGCATGCCTTATTGAGATCTTTGAAATTGGTGCACACACGGATGCTCCCAGTGACTTTGGATATTAGCACAATATTTGACACCCATTCAAGATAGTTAATAGGTGTAATGAATCTGACATATAGGAGCTACTTAAGATCATCTTTGACGAGGAGTGCAACTTGGGGATTCATTTTCCTTAGCTTTTGTTTTACTAGTTTTGCGGGGTCCAATCCTAGCGTATTGGCATATGTCCATGTGAAGTTATGACTCCTTTGTTTGAAGAAGGCCAAGAAGGCCTCTTGTTCTACTATTGTAAGGGGTTTTTATTGGAATGTGATCTTGGGTGCTTCTTCGATTCCAAGGTTCATTTCATGTGACACTTCTACTAGGATCAACGATCTTTCTTGATACAATTTTGGGACTTTGAGGAGGTCCATTCTCTCATCCCCTAGCACCTCAAGGAGGTTTTCACTAGGGGATTGTCCTTTATTTTGATTTTTCATCATCCAAAAGTGCCACGAAGTGGTTTTCACTAGGGGATGTTATTTTTATGTTTATACTTTCGTGACTAAGAGATTGGATTGTCTCCCCAAAGTATGCAAAGGTGTTGAATTCCATTATGTATCCATAACATCATTTACATTACACTATATCATCACCATACCATTACATTAACCATATTGTTGCATTACCATTACATTTATCCATCATGCATAATATATGTTTATTAATCTAAGCATATATTTCCATTACCATTTCATTCATCCATCATGCATAATATATGTTTATTAATCTGAGCATATATTTCCATTTCATCATTCATCCATCATGCATAATATATGTTTATTAATCTGAGTATATATTTCCATTTCATTAATCATCCATTTGCATAATATATGTTTATTAATCTGAGCATATATTTCCATTTCATTAATCATCTATTTGCATAATATATGTTTATTAATCTGAGCATATATTTCCATTTTATTAATCATCCATTTGCATAATATATGTTTATTAATCTGAGCATATATTTCCATTTCATTAACCATCCATTTACATAATATATGTTTATTAATCTAAGCATAAATTCAATTCCCGTAAAATCATTGCATAATCCACATCATAATACATTCATAATCCATGAAACCATAAAATATACATCATATAACGCATAAAATGCATCCATAATCATCATATGACAACATGTATAATCATCACATAGACATCAATGCATCCATCAAATAAACATATAATCCATAGCAATGCATAATCCATAAACACATCCATCATATCCATAAACCATCATAACCATAAATGCATAAACACCATAACACCATATATATCACCACCAAAAAATCATTATACATGTATCGCTCAAAATCACATAATGTCATGATATAAAAAAATGTGTGCCTTGAAGGCTCAAAGTATATCAAAATACATCAACGCCCAAAGGTATACAAATATACATCAACCATGAGCTGAGGAGCCCCTAGCAGAGTTTGTAGGAGAGTCAGGTCAGTGATGTGGAGGTGGCCCCATGGGTGCCTGCCGCTGAGACTGTTGTTGCTACTGGTATGGTGGCTCTTGATGCTGAGACGGTTGCTGTATAGACCTCTGAGAGTGGCCTAAACTATAGGAACCTGACATACCAGACCGGCTATGCTGACTATAGCTCAGTACTCTCTGTCCCTCAGGAACTGTTGTGCAGTAGGCTCTGTAATAATACTCGACCCTCGCTCTCTAGTCTGCCAACTACTACTGGACTTGAGATAGCTGCTGTTGGACTTGAGATAGCTGCTGCTGTGCTGCTATGTAGTTCCCCCACATTTGGGCCATGTTGGTTCCAGTAATGACACCATGCATCTGTGAGACCTACTGCTATAACTAAGCCACCTATGCCTCAGCCTATTGTCCCCTAACCTCAACCCTTTATAGCCTAGCCTCTGTCCCCTATCACATCACTATCTCAACATCCCTCTCTGCTAAAATCTGTGCCATCTGTGCTTGCATTTGACTCTAGAGATGGCCTATCTATGCCTGCAGAATCTGAATCTACGGATCTCCATCCCTACCACTCACTCTGTCTAATAGGGCCTGTAGACCCTATAATTGTTACTAAATTTTGTTGACACCTAATTTAGTAGGACCAAATTTGCAGTTGTTTCAAAAGGAGTAAAAGAAATTTTTTTAAGTTATTGCAATCAGTGAATATTTGATGTCTTGACAAGAGGAAACAATGATCAGTTGTCATAATAATCCAACAATCCAATCAGGACTGTCAAACCATCATGACAAGTGAATTTTAATGTCAAAAAATCAAATAGCCAATGAGAGACAATTGATCTAAACTATTTTTATCTTTCAGAGTTATAAGACAATTTGATTATTCAAATGATCATAATTGAAAGCAAGAAAGAGAGGTATTCATTTGAACTGTCATATTTTATATCATATTTTGAACATACATTCAGTTTCAGTTATTCTATCCTATGCATTGATTGAAAAGGAAACATACATAAATCAATTGCATAAGGTAAATTAATTGATCATTGTGTCCCACACAAGCCGTGGGAGTGACTAAACTGAGTAAATGTAGACATATGCAAGCTATAGATCTGATGATAAAAGGAAATGGAAAACAACATATGAGAATATTAAATATCCATCATTACCTGTGAGCAACGTTGATGTCCTTTAATGATGGCCGGTCTTCATATCTTTATCTTCAACTCTAGTCATGTCAGTGCACCTGCAAAAAAATAGGGAAAGTCCTGTTAGAAGCTCCAAATTTTTAAGATTATTATATGCTTTTATCAATAGACATATCAACTTACATACATCATGCATTTCATATGAAGGGATCAAATCAGACATGTGTAATAAATCAGATCATCATGAGAAAGATCAATCAACTTCAAGAGGTATGTTTTTATGCTAACTTGTTTGTTCACTGTGCAGGTATAGGAAAAGTAATGTTGCTGATTTGAAGACATATTAAGCATGTGGAGAAAATGTGGCTCCCACGAGGGTAGAGCCCAACATGTTTCCTTCTTCTACATTCAGGAAGGATATCAGATTGCAAAGGACAGGAATTCCGACATAAAGGTATTTTTCCATCTTTTTGTTACGATTGGACTATGATTCTACCATTCAAGTATACCTTAGTTGAATAATGAGACAACATATATGCCACATCATGCGTGGATCCATTTGGAACAACAAAGTAAAAGAGAGCAGTCGTTTGGACTGACACAACATAAAAAGCACATATGTGAATTATGAAAAAGTTATGATATGCACAAAGTTTTATTGATACGAATGCAGAGGTCTGATACATTTCAAGTTCAAGTTCCAAACACCAAGGCCTTTGTTAGGTCAATAGTACTATAAACATGTCTGAACATTTATGAACCACATAGTGCCTATGGGATTCAATGCATAAAAAATGAAGGACAACAATCTACTTTACAGAGCATTCATAATTGGCATATATACAGCCTTTTATTTTCAAATAAAGGAGAGCTCCTATAGTTCTAGAACCTTTAGTCACAATGTTATCATATAGACTGTTATGATATGAACTCTTACTCTAAAAGGTAGAGAGGCCATCATGTACATGAATAGCAACTTGTAGAGAACCATCATAATCAGAACAACCCTGTGTCTGTAAGTAAAGATAATGCAAATCATAAATATGCTCAGGTTGATTCAAAAAAGGGACAACATGGTAGTTCTAAGTCACTCTCACATGCAAAGAGGAATGAAGAAACAACATTATGGTGCATAATTGCCTCCAAATGGGTTGCCAGATCTCTTTTTTCTTCTTGGGAGAGTTGCTCATGATATTTTAGATGCAATTAGATGTTCACTTGAGCTTTGGAGTTTCTGTTTCACTGATCTTCTTTGACAATGTGCCTTTAAAAAATGATGAAATATCAAGTTTAGTTTTGTTAGTTTGTTATCATGAAAAATAGCTTTTCAGAGTAATGATCATGCTACAATAACAATGACAGGCAGGCATGACTATATAATCAAGGAGTTTTAAACTAAAGCAGTCATAATAGTCAGTTTGGATAGAGAATAAAGACAAATATTTACCACTTTTGTTGTGAATGAGGTGTAAGTTTGCTACTACAGTCAATTGAAATGTCTAAAAGGCAATCTAAATGACTATAACAACAATCTTAAATGACTGTAATAGCAGGGAATGACCTTCCAACTCCCGACAAACTAGCCTAGCTGGTGAAGTCAATCTTTGTCAAGAAGATAAAAATTTATGACTCAAAGGTGCAAGTTTATCGTGCATTTTACTACACTATATGTATAAATTTTTGAGAAAAATAAGAAAGGCAGGGTGGATGTCACTGGGAGGTATTCTATTATGTGTGATAGGTTCAGAGGCAATGTTTGTAGATTTGGGCACTTCTCACATTTAGCCATCAAGATTGCTTTCACTTTTGAGGTGTATCCTGTTCTAATCTTAGCATATATGGGTCAAACTGCCTATCTTTCAAAACATCATCATATAAATATTAGCTATACAATCACTATAGAAGAAACAAGATGAGGACTCATAAATAGCAAACACACTCATAAATAGTAGATTATGAATTGGATACATTAAGCAATCTAAAGACAGATAAGATATAGTCTGAGAATGACTGTATAACAACAAAGAGGGTAGAGAATAGTGTCAGTAACGTAACATTAGAATGTCAATATAAGTGAAAGGAAATAGTCACGCTTTAAGGAGCATTCCACCAGTTTAGAAGATGGAGAGATGATCAGATAGACAACTGATAGGGACCAAGACTAATGAAAGTGGGACAGTCCACTATTTCCTTAATCCTTTCTCTTGGTTGAAAGATTGTAAAGAGGTTGTACTTGATGATCGAAGTGACAAACTACCAGAGAAGAAACCTCATCTTTATTTCTTTATACAAGTACAAGAACAGATGACATATCACAATGACATTGTAATGCAATAGAAGGAGACAACCATCACTTGGCATCCTTATCATAACACCCATATGGATCGTAGTAGCTGAAGATAGTCATAAAAAAACCCCAGAGTCCAATAAGCCAATGAGGGTATAGTCAGTAACCATGAAGAATAGATAACATCATGAGAGGATGGTCACCCTTATATCAGGACACAGTCAAGGGACAACAATAAACTTGTTGTCAAAATGAACAAGACAAAGAGATATAATGGAAATGTGCATAATGAAAGGAATGAAATATACGATAGGCCAGGATAAGAAAAAGGCCATTCTAAATAGAAATGTTAAAAACCCTCACTTGCATTTTTTGAAAACCCTCATTTTCTTTTACATCTACAGCTAAGTGGAGATATACAGGAAACAACATGTAATACAGCCGTGGCCAATAAAGGGTTATTTCTTCAAAAATATCAAAAAACCCTTATCGTCTCATAGGCGCGAGCAAGGAAAGGGAAATACACATAAACAACAAACTAAGGAGGTATTTTTCACTTTTGCATAAAGAAAATATATTAAAAGATGAAATAAACACTTACAACAAAAGTTATTAAGAAGGGAACTAAAATATCAAATAGAGAAGTATCTTATCTTTTTTGTACATGAAAAGCTCAATAAAAACAAAGCGTGACTTACGGGAGGTATAAAAATGATGAGATAGCTCGAAACCTATAGTAGTAGAGTCTCCAAAAGCCATCGAAACAGCTATAGAGGGAGCCAAAAAACCTTGCATGGTAGCGCACTCACAATAGAAAAGCCAAAAGATGAAGAGGTGAAATGAGAAGTGACAAACTGTTTTAGGGTTGTGTTTTCCTTTTTGCTCGATGGTCTTCCTTTTCTCTTTTTGTTTTTGACTTTACAAAAAACAAATCATTTTTACCTTATACTCCATGGTCAAAGACTTATGTCTTTCAACCTAATGATCATACCACAAAAGTCTCGTGGGCAAAACATAATGATTCTTGCAAAGTCAAAATTAGAAATCATTTGAAGTCAAATATGGAGATTATTAGAAAGTCAAAGGTAGAATATCAAGTGAAATACAAAGTGGGCAAAGGTAATGCAAGGTAAGGTGGCAGGTTGAAAGGACAATACATGAGGAAGGCAGAAACAAGTGGATAAGGTAAAGTTTTGCATGGTGGTATTTGTATGGAGACCAAATTATTTGCAATGTGAAAGAAGACAAAGGGTAAAATGGCAAGAGTGTAGATAAGGTGAGGATTTTTTTTTTGCATGATGATATTAGGTGATATACCTTATGAAGGCAAGGGGACGTATTTTGCCTTGATGTTTTGTGATGCAATCTTTTTCTCCTTGGCAATGTAATAGGGTTAATTTTTGCCTTAGTGCATGTGAGATACAACTAGGAGATTATTTCTTGCATGGAGGCATAAGGAGATTTTTTCTTTCTCTTAAAGTCCTATTTTTACATCAAATCATGCAAATTATGCAAATTGGGTAAGTGTAATTGGAGAGATAAGGTGTTTGTTTTCTCTTTCATCTATCCTGCATAACTTTACAATTGAAATCAATGTAAGTAAATAATAAAGTAATATTCTACAAATTACTTTATTATTTTTCACAAGTTGTAAAATCATAAAAAATAGTACAAAATGTAACTAATAGTAAAGTAATTATCACTTAATTACTTTATTATTTACTCACATCAATTTTGCAATGCAAAATAGATGAGTTGAGTTAACTGAGGTTATTTAGAGACTTTTGCATGATTTGGAGGGAAATTTGAGGAGTTTTGGTCAACTTCTTGGTCAAACATATGGAGAGGATAAACTTGGAGCTATTTTTGCTCAATTGTGACAGTTTGGACCCTTATTTTCAGGGATTTCTTGGTTTGCTCGTGGATCACTTTTTGAGGATTTATTTTTAGAGGTAGTTAGTTGCAGTTCTATTTTTCATGCCTCTTGGAGAGAGCAATCTATATATTGTAAAGCAAAACTTAGTTTTGCTAGTTCTTACCTCTTTTGCTCTTTACACTTTGGAAGAGAAGAAAGGTTTTGTAACTCAATTTTACAGATTTTATAGAGATAATAGTAGGTTACATGTTCCATTTTCTTTTCTCTCATGCAATATTTTCCTTTATTTTTCATTGAAATCAAGTGTTTGCCTTTCCATTAATGCTACTTGTATGGATGATTTGATGAAATTTTATTGTGTTTAAATATCAAAACCTTTAAAATTATTGTCTCATTCTTACTTGCAAGTGTTAACCATAGTGATATTACAGGTCTTAGGTTGTGTTACTGAAATCTTTTCTTTCATGTTGTGAAAAAATCTTTTTCCTTCATAAAGAAGATAATTTCCATCCTTAGAAACATTTTTGTGATTATTTTGCCAAAAGTGGATTGTGTGGATAAGATTTCTGAGATCTATTGTGAGTCAGATTTGCAAGTTTTCCATCATTATTAGGTGCATCACCAACTTTTTACAATTTTATTATCTTTAGAAACCCCCTTTTTACCTTTTTCCAAACCAAAGTCATAGATTCAAACTAAATATTTTAAGGGAGCCAGCCCATAATCTGGAGGTTCAAACTCAATATAGGTCACCCACAACCTGAGTTTGTCCCCATATTTCAAAGGATTGCAGAGTTTCACAACTTTACATAAGGGTGCAATCCTCATCGACAACAATAATCTCTATAGCTGTGTAAGAGCGTTGTCTCTCTACTGTAACAATGGCTAGATCCTACTGCTGTCTTGCCACATGCTCCTCGAGGCTCACCACTTCGGCCTGTAGCATCGTCGTATCCTTCTGCTCATCTCTTCTAGGTCACACCCATTGATGGCTAGCAAATGGAGTGGGACTAGGGCCAGTACCTAATGGCCCTGCACTCGAGGTGTCCACCTAGCCTAAAGTCCCCACCTGTGGCCTCTGATCCACTGGTGCCTGCTCTGAAGGTGCTTGTGCCACAAGAACCTACCCCACCTGCCGCAGATCAACTAGTGCCTGTATGACTGGTGCTTGTCCCACAATTGGTGCCTATTTCACATGGCCCTTTCCAATAGGTGCCTGGCCCACTTATCCTTGCCTTGCTGCTACCTGTCCTGCAGATGTCACTGTTAAAACATCTACATCATCAGCTCCTCCTCCCCATCTCCCTCCTCCTAAACTTCTACCTCCTCCATGACGTACTCCTCCCACACCTCCTCCTCCTCCTCTCCCGGATCGACCTTTGGAATTGTAAGTCGTACAGGCCTCACCTGCTGCCACCACATATCATATGTGGGGGTCATCCCTGCATCCACTATCAGACTCCCCAATCCCACTGCACTGGTTGCAATGCTACCCAGTCTAACAATGCCACCTATGGTTGTAGCTATGTAGGCCAGGCTAGCACATCTTCTAGTCCTCGCATGTAAATAGCCATGACCTAAGGCAAATCCTACCTCAACTTGAACTACCACATCACATGTGACATAATGAACCTCTCGATCATGTGCTTTGTCCACCCCATCATATATCAAGGTTGAAAGGTATAAGATATATGTATGTGATCATCTGACCATGCCTCTACTCCTATATATGGTTGCCATATGACCGTATCCATATCATCTAATTGTCATTGCCAATATCTCAGATGCCCCAATTGTGTATGATGAAGAGGTGCTCTATACAAAAATACATAAGGCTCAAACTACCCTCTCACATAGCCACATTCAAGATTCATAATCCATATATGCTTCCACGCCCACACGTGGAACAATGTCACCCCTACTCCCAAGCTCACATCTGCTTGGTATACTACCAGGTGCATCTCATGGTACAGCTAGGCTAGCAAGCAGGGTCCCCATGCAAACACTGTACCCTGAGTGATGGGTTGAAATATTGGCCTCTATTTATGTTATTTTTATATGCTTTTAGAATTTTTCCGTATGATCCTCCAGACACTTTTCCAACATCACCATCATTATATACTATCTTTTTATATACTTTGCAAGACCTTGAATCTATGTTATTAATATGGAATATGGTGATGATATTATCAATTAAATGATTTCAACATGAGTATGCATGCAATATAGATGGAATCCTATGGTTTAATTATGAAGGTTATTTGTGTGTAGATGTTTTGTGGAATTAACCCCCGTGCAACAAGAATGTGACATCAAGGAAAGGTGAATTTGCAGTGAGTTGTAGGATAGGAGAATTAAAGGAAGTCGAAGTCAAGACGCTAAAAGTGTAGGCAGCTGGAGGATGAATGTGAACCATCATGGAAAGGAATAAATGTAGAAGAAGTAGACTTGTTTCAAACATAGCTTATGTGTGTTCTTCATACAGGTTGTTGCATAAGAATTCTTGTTTGAATAAGATTCTCCTTCCTATGTTCAGTTGGAATTAATAAATCAATCATAAACTTGTATCCTAGTATCTAGGAATGGATTAATGATTGAAGTTAGTTGGTAGTTGCATAAGACTCTCCTATTTCTGTATAAGTTAGGGGGGATGAGTTCGATGTCGAGGAGTTACCGTATTTTCTAGTTACTCAATTGTTACTTTGTTTTTCAATATTAGAAGTTCCAGACATGTTTGATTAAAAGAATGTCAATATTGAATGCAATCTAAAAGAGATTTTGTTTATGATATGAAATGAATGGAACTATGTGTTATGAAGATGCGTGAGTATCTGAATTAGATTTGATTTCCAGTTAAGTGAGTCAGTCCCCTGAGCTGGCCACTCAAGGTACTGATCTTCACTTCATTTATTTTCTTATTCCTTTTTGCATTCTTGTTAAATCTATTTTCAATTAGTTTATAAATACATTACGAGTCAATTAGAATATTTTGATTGTTAAATTACAGTGGTATGGTTCATGAACAAATGTATGCTTTGTCTACTTTAAGTCCTCCAGAGGTTAGTAGTAGTTCTCTTATCATTTTGAATGTTTTGGATTAGTTATGTAATTTCCTGTTGTTAGTAGTTATCTACAACTTATGCTGAAAGTACCCGTAGCCACTAGATTCTATAACTATTTTTATTGTTCTTGCATTTCTATAAATTCTAGCAAAGTAAAATAACCTGAGTAGGTTTGGATAAGATAGTTTAGAAGGATATGAGCCTTGAAGGCACATACAGTGCAGTGCCATCATAAGCTTATGCTCCTTGGTTGATAATTTAATGTAGGAGTATAATAATAAGTGGACTATTCAGATAGGTTTACGCATGAATTATGTTAAGTCTACAAAGCATTAGTTTTCCTCTACATTGAGTAATCATAGCCTCAATCACCTGCCCCCAGCCAATCGAGAAGTCTCGCGACCATCGATCCGGCATCAATATGCCTCTAATCGACCCACAAACATATAATATGAAATGCTTACCTGCCCCCACACAGGTAGCTCCATAGTGCATCTTGCGCCTATCCGAGGTGTACCACGACCATGCTAGTGCAAATGCTCTATCTAAGGCCGCTACTCTAGAGGGAACATCATATGCCACCATCTCTCCCACTATGGGGATCCTAAGGATCCTCCATACATCCTCTAGGGTGATAGTAATCTCACCCATAGGTAGTAAGAAGGAGCATGTCTGTCTCCTCCACCTCTCCACCAGAGCCATCATCATAGCCCTATGCGCTTGTAATTAGGGCATCTCTGAAATAGTGTGCAACCCTATCCTGCGAAGTCGAGCAAAATCTTCATGATCGAACTGTGCCCTCAATGCCATCATGATAGGAACACATCGCTCCCGTGACTGTAGCCACTCCTAGAATATCGATCCAAACAATTACCTAAATCAACTCATTTTCCCCTAAAATAGTGCTTTGGCGCTAATCCAAAGCCTTATAACGCTAAACTAGAAGGTGGCGCTAATTCAGAGCCATATAGTGCTAATCTAGAGGATAGAACTAATCTTGACCTTGATGGTGCTAAATGAGAGAATAGCGCTAATCCCCGTCCATATTGCGCTAAACCAAATGATATCGCTACTTCATGACCTAATGGCATTAATCTGTCATTTGACCTAAAAAACTGTAAATTTCTTGGTGCTAAACGAGAGGATAGCGCTAAACCCCATCCATATTGTGCTAATCAAGAGGATAGCGCTAAAGCGCTAATAGATAGTGCTAAACCATCAAACCCCTAAATTTGTGGTGCTAAACTAGAGGATATTGCTAAACCACTAGAGGATGGCGCTAAACCATCTAGATTTGCCCTTTTTCCTATGACGCTAAACCAGAGGATAGTTCTAAAACGAGACCTTACAATGCTACACGATTGCACGATAGCGCTAATCTACCTAACTACCCATTTCTCGACCCACTAACCTAAGTCAGGTTAGGACGACATACCTGTGGTCTAGCCTCTGCCATGCACTCGTAGTCTCTCACCCTCTTAGATCGATGAATGTGTCATGGAAATGTCGGTTGTGTCATGTCTCCTTCTACTCTCCTCTCATTCAATCAGCTTAGAGTATGCAAATGTGGCATATTGGGCCCACATTTACTATATATAGCTGTCATGTCATCCCTCATTCACCATTTTCTCTCCCTAGGCCATGAATCTCAGCATTTTTCCTCCATTTGTTTCTCCTGTCAACCCTATTTTCTGTCTTGCACTTGTTTTTCACCACTATTTCCTCCTTTTTGAGAGTTCACATGAAAAAATTAATTTTTTCACCTGACCTCTCGAGGGGGCATCCCTCATCCATTTTCACTCCTTCCCATTAGCTGGGGCAAAATTCTTTGACCTGATGCCATTTTCCTACTAGGTCACGACGCCGCGTCAAAGAGGGGCAAATGTAGACACCTAAAAATGTCTCAACCCTTTAACTATTCCTCTGCATTATCCATACCCCCCTTTCATTTGATTAATTAAATACATTCATAATTATTTAATTAATTAACCCTACATCATCTCCAATCATCCATCCTTAGCCATTCACCATCAATTTACCCTTAGTCCTGAATTAATTTAATTAATTCGACTCTATACCTTATAACATCATCGTAATTGATTAAATAAATATGCTAAATAGTTATTTGGTTAATTTGTCCACTTCCCTAAACTTGATTAATTAGATAAATCATACTTATTTATTAATCTTCCCTACTAATCAACCTAAACCTAGCCTAGTTGATTAAATAGCTATTATTTAATTAGCTACCCTAGCCTACATGACCTCTAGACTTAAATTAATTAAATAAATCATTATTTAATTAATTCTAAACCCTGATTAACCCATCCACTAATTTTCTCTAGCCATATTAATTAAGTTAATCACCCTAATTAACTTAGTCAAACCTTCATTAACACCTTCTCCCACAACCTAAAAATAAAAAATTCAAAAAATCACATGACCCTTCCAACTCATCTTTCTATTTTCATGTTAAAACATTCTCCATGAAATCAACTTACAAATGTAAGGCCCCAAAAATGTGCACGTGTCACATGTCTCTAACCACTCCACATAAAATGGAATTTTAAATTTCGTCTCATCCCAAATAAATAATTTTTTATTTCCTCATAAATCTAAATCACATTAAATGTAAAGCCTTCCTCAAAAATGAATTTAAAATTCATTTTTATTCCTAGCCCTCCATCTTTGTTGATGAGATCTTAGCCCTTGATCTCATCCTTTCATCTCATCCATTGATTTCAACTTTGAATCCTAGCCCTTGGATTAAAATCCCTCCAAAATTGCCTATAAAAATGACCCTCAACAAGCCATTTTCACAACTCAATTTTAGTAGCCTTATTATGCCAAAATATCTTTCAATTGTCTTCCATCATACTATCCTTATGCTAAGATTTTGTGTTGATTTGTGAGAGCATTCCACATTCTTCCATCATCTTTGGGTGAAGCTAGGGAGTTAGGTGCACAGGTGCACTTCCTCTACCTTATCTTGGAAGGTATAACACTTGTTTTTGAGTTTTATTTCCATGTTTTTATGCTTTTGTAGTTCTTTTCATCTTCACTAATTATTTTAATTGATTAGATGCATGAGTTAGAAATGGAAAGAATTTAAGGGGATATATGAATTGATAATTAGCTAATTAAATTAATATTTAATTTATTTAATTAGTGTTTGAATAAAAATGAAAAAAAAAATTATTAATTAATCAATTAATCATAAATTATTTAATTAATGCTAGGAAGATGATTAGGTGATGGTAAGACATGGTAATATGGGTAGAATTAGGTGACATTAGGACAGTTAAATTTAGATATCTACATTTTGTCCCTCTTTGAGATGGTGTTGTGAAGCAACATCATTTCAAAGAAAAATAAAACATATCACTTGATTGGATTAGAAGAATATTTTGATTTGGAATAAAATGGTTGGATCAGGCATGATGATTGTCTAACTCCATTATTAACTAATAAATTGATGCAGAAGGGGCATGCACTCAACTCAATGGACCAACATATCCTTTATCAAGCAACCTAATGTTTGTAATGTGTTAGATTTAAATATGTCAAACTAGATAATCATATTCTTCTTGGATGACACTTATACTATATGTATAGTCAAGGATTTATGAGTTTATCCTATAAGTTGTGCATAGAAACTACAAAAGAGAAAACAAATTCTATTTTGTAAACTCTAGTGAAGAATAGTTGCTACGAGTAGGTAATTGTGTGAAGGAATAACAAACACTTATTCAATAAAATTGTAAACACATACTTGTTCAATTATCCAAGGTAATTGCTTATAAAATGACTAACCAGTAGGAAACAATCTAAATACTAAATCAGTGATCACTTTTAATACTATTTAATTCAATAAGTCATGGCGATCAACAAACTATTAGTAATATAAAATAATAAGAGGACTATAGTTACCTCAAGTGGCCCTTGCTTGAGTGACTGTATCCTCATAGAATCTAAATCAAATCTTTAACTGTATCAATTACTCATTGACTGAATCTATTATTATTCATTAATTTCTAGAAGATGTAATACAAAACTAACAACAAAAAGTGTTGATAACAAAATTCTCTCTAGATCTTTGTCATATACAGAATCTATCATATATAGACATGATCCTAATCTCCTAATTGTTTTGAACTTCTAAACAACTTTTATCCTACACATGTTGACTCTTCCCACAAACATAGGAAGAGACTTATTCCTAGTCTAAGCAAAACAAAAGTATGAAACTGACTATTACAAAGATAATCCAGAAATCACAGTCCTACTATGATTCTTCTTATTCACTAGAAGGAAGGAAAAAATAAATGAGAACACACATAATAGAGCATCATTGGATTAATCATGAACCATAATATGAATTCCTCCTATTCTTTGTGACCATCCTAACTGTTTATGATAAAACTGTTGAGGAGTGGAATGAGTTATGGTTAAACCATGTCCACTTAATTCAAGTTCTTTCTCCTTTGGCTGTGGTATGTTGCATTCTCAACTATAGATAAACACCTCCTTTGTTGTGGGTTGACAGACGACCTTTACTATGGGTAACTACTTCCTTGCTGCATAGGGGTTAGTTTCTCCATATAGTATTTACACATCATAAACTACCATAATTAACATAAATTACTATCATATTCTATAAACAATCATTAACACACACAATCACCCATCAACATATTATATACTATTCTTAATGCTTTCAAGTCTTAAAGATAATCATAAAGCATGGATAATGTATGGAAATGTCTTTGCCAAGAAGTATAAACTAAAACAGGGAAATTAGAACAAATTAAAATCTCATCAATGATGCCCTAACCACTTGAAGTATGGGTGATGAGGAGGAATGATAGTAGGGATGATGATGCCCCCTTGAGAGGGAAAGCACGTTCAAAGAACACGGGTGTGCTTTCAAAATTGATGAAGAAGATGTTAGTAGAGATGCTTAGTGATGAAAGGAAAAGACAGATGAAGATAGAAGAATGGGTTAAAAGTTAATAGATAAAAGTGATCAAAGGGGGAATGGAAAAGAGATGAAAATTAAAGATGAATAATGAATGTTGAAAATGTGCAACTAGAGAATGTTAGATGAATGGATGGATAATGAAATGATTATTTGGATTGGATAAGAGGATAGAACTAACTACATGATAAATGATAAACAATAATTGATAATGGGTGAATAATCTTGAATGCAAGTATTATGCTGATATTTGGTGAACACCTATTTTAATATAGCACGAGATATTATGCACCAGGGTATAAATACCAAGGTGATGATGTATCCCATGTGTAAGAGTGACAAAAAAACACAATAGTCAAGGATGCCACAACACAACACAAGGAATTTTATGACCTTGGAAGGAATCATTATGGGACAACCAATAAACACAACTTAGAAAATAGTAGACACTTGCCCCTGTGTATACCACTCAAGAAACACCATGATATAATGATTGTGGTGACCCTGATAAGGTAAGTGATGGGACAAAAGATAAAGTAAAAATCTAAGATTCAACAATCAATTGAAATACAAAAGTTTACTATTGTCATATTTTATCCCATGCCAAAATAAGAGCCCTTTAAACCTTGCCTTTCTTCCATAAGAAATATTTGATTTGAGAAATTGTTAAATGGAAGAAAGGTCCCCTTTCAAAAAACCTAAAATTTCCTAAGTCTTTTGTCTTTGTCTTTTACATTAGTTGGCAAAAATTGAGTTTGCGAACCCAAACTTCGTCGATCGGCAAGTTTGCCGATCGACAAAATCACCGACTAAGAAATGAAGAAGGTGAGGGATAAAGGAAGACAAAAAGGGACAAGTTATTGACAAAAGGAAGAGTTGGTGAACCAAATGGTTCACCAATTGGAAATTTCACTGATAGGCGAACTCATCGACAAAGGTAAAGGAAAAGACAAAGGGAAGCGAGTTCACCGATAGAGGAGACCTCGCCGACCAAAGAGGAAAAAGAGAACACAAGCCAATTTCATGAAAAAGAGATTTTATTGATTAAAAAAGAAAATAAAAGAACATAAGGAGAGATCGGTGGATTGGAGAAATCACAACTCGCTAATCAATTCATGATTTCTCAAGTTCACCGATGAGGCAATTTGCCAACAAAGAAGCCCAAGAGAAATAGAGAAAAGTTCACCAATGGCTAAAGTTGGTGATAAGGGGAAAATCCAAAGGGTGTCAATGCAAAAAAGTGAAAATTTGGAAAGGTGCCAATAGTAAAATTAAGAGTCAACACTTTTAAAGTGTTGTAAAAGCTTTTAAAAGTATGATTTTTTGGGTGCCTGAAAACATGCCTCCACAAATGATACCATTGTTGTAGGTCAAGGTCATGCAAGTAGCTGGAACAATGCAATCCTTCAATATGCAAGTAAATAATTTTAATGAGGAGGATGAAGTGTTCTAGTCGACCATACTTCTGTAGGTCCTTTCAAGGTCAAAAATCAACACACGGGGCATGGACATTCCTCAAAATCTGCAGGTTCTAACAGGGTCCTGAGGACAACTTTAAGCAACATGGGCAAAACGTGTTGACTGAGTTTCAACACCCAAGTTTGCACAGTGATTGTAAATGTTATATAAGCATTTTAGGATATATTCAAAAGGGTTGGATGGCTACTCTGGGTCATTTTCATAGGCTGAGGATTCATTTGCAGGCTTAGACCTTGTGATTTTCTCTAGAACTGAGTGGATTTGATGGACTGTGTTCTTTTATGAGCCTCTCACATCTCTATATTAGTTCAACAATGAAGGAGATCCTATCATTTTGTGTCCATTTCACCTGTAATGAGTTTGTCTTCTCTTTGTAATGGCTATTTAACCTTTATGATCAATATAAATTCATGTTTTTCCTCTACCATTGTTCTTGCACTATGTTTATTTGATAGATGTAAGTTGTGTATTGTGGATAAAACAATCCCTTTCATACTTTCATCTCTCTGCCTTAACCTTTGTTTGATCTTGCATGAGTCTATGTGAGTTCTCTTTAGTGTTTGAGATCATTACTGTGCTAGGTCAGTTGTAGTTAAACACCCTAAATCTCCGTGCATCACCATTTCCCTTTCTGTATTCCTCCTTCCCCTTTTTCTTGGTGATCAGTAGCATAGGTTTAGATTTTTCTCTGAACCTTAAGTTCATAATGAGGAACCAGCCTTCTCTGGAGGTCTGATCTCATCTACAAGGTCCCACACCTTGAGATTAGTTCCATTGTGTGATTATAATGCTTGAACAAGCTTCAAGCAGTGTGCAATTCCAAGTGATAACATTTACCTCTTTCCAAGATGTTAAAAATGGGTGAAAAGGATGATGCCTGATGTGGGGAATGATATATCCCACAAAGGAAAACAATAGGATTTGAGTAGATCTTTGGAACTCGGTTTACTATTGCAAGTCTATGAAGGTAAAGTGGGATTTTGATTCAAGATGTACGAAGGTCTATTGTTTCGGATGCTGAATTGCAAGTGTAAGTATACTATGCCAAGTTATTTTCAAGTATATGAAGCTTCAAAATATGATAAGGGACTCATCCAAGATGCTAAGTGGTCATTAAGGTAAATACCAAAATCCCAAAAGAAAGCATAACCTAATCAATGACCCCAAATATGAAGCAAGGTCATAGGTAAGGATATGATTGAAATGGTAGAGTAACAAATGAAATTGAGATGGAATGATAGAGAAGGACCTAGAGGATAATGGGATTCACATATACACATGGTGCCTGCAAGCATATTTTGACCATGGTACTTATCCAACGTGCCATAAAAAGTGGTTTTCACCATAGGACACATTATTTATCTGTACTTTAAAAAAACATTTTTTGTATTTTTCTAACAATTGGGGTAC
The DNA here is from genome assembly GCA_027924645.1 of Cunninghamia lanceolata. Taxonomy (NCBI): domain Eukaryota; kingdom Viridiplantae; phylum Streptophyta; class Pinopsida; order Cupressales; family Cupressaceae; genus Cunninghamia; species Cunninghamia lanceolata. Next base: position 5,345,868 of record BSBN01001062.1, read on the forward strand.
AACTGAAGATTAAGCATGGAAGTGCTTAAGGTGCACTATATTTAGGGGTTCATCCAATGTATGACCATCTAGAGTAGCTATCTAATAAGCACCTAATCCATATTTGGCAATAATGATGTAGGGACCCAACCAGTTAGGCTCAAACTTTCCTTTCTTGTCCTTGTCCAAAGTGGTGTTTTTTTTATTTTCTTTAAGCACAAGGTCACTGATCTCAAACTCTTGAGCTTTGATCTTCCTATTATAGCTTCTATAGAAATAATTTTGATAAACCTGAATACTATTTAAGACATTGTGGCACCTCTCATCCAATAACTCAATCTCATGCAAGTGTGTAACCTGATATTCCTCATCATCAATGAGGTCATGCAAAGAGATGCACAATGATGGGAGTTTGATCTCAATTGGAAAAATTGCTTCAACACCAAAGACAAGGGAATATGGTGTAGCATCCGAATGCTGGTATGGTATGCCCAAAGGGTAGGATGGAGCTAGAGGTGCTAATCATGAACAACATCATTGACAATCTTTTTGAGGATTTTAATGATGGTTTTGTTAGATGCCTCTACCTAACCATTACCTTGAGGGTAATATTGGGTACACTAATGGTGTTTGATATGGAATCATTCACACAAGGTGCAATCTCTTGATTTTTAAAGGACTTACCGTTGTTTTTGATAATTGTGGAAGGGATGCCATAATGACAAACGATATGGTGGAGGATGAACTTGGATACTTGGGTACTTAAGGTATATGTAAGTGAGATAGCTTCTACCCACTTGGTGAAATACTCAGTGGTATTAATAATGAACTTGTGGCCACTGGAGGATCAGGGATGAATTTTGATACTGAGATCAAGGCCCCATGTGGAAAAGGGCCAAATAGTAGTAATGGGTTGAAATTCTTGTGATGGAGCATGAATTAAGTCTCCATGTTGTTGACATGTAAGGAATTTCTTTACATATTGATAGGTGTCATGTTCCATCGTAGGCCAATAATAACTTGTTCTCAAGAGATTCTTTGCGAGGACCATGCCACTAGTATGGGCATCACAAATACCATCATGAACTTGTTAAAGTGTAAAGTTGGCCTCTTCCAAGTTCAGACATTGTAGTAAAGTACCATCAAAGCCTCTTTTATATAAAGTGTCACCTAGGAGGGTAAAATGAGATGTCCTTTGGAGGAAGTTTTGGCATTGATTAGATGTGAGATTAGGCAGAAGGGTATGATCATGGAAGTATGTATAAATGTCATGATACCAAGGGTTATTAAAACCAACAATTTCACATATCATCTCATCTTCAGGGGTGTCATATGTGGGGACCAAGAGTTATTCAACCAAGAATTCATATTTTTTGTTGTCCTATGGCATGTTAAGGAGGGAACCTATAGTAGCCATGACATCTGGTTCTTTATTGTTTAAGCGAAAACTTGTTTAAACTAGATGTGTGTAAAGTATTTTCAAAAACTATCAACCATATGTTTGTAGGAGATTAAACTATTTTTAGCAAAGGATGGGGAGGGGTGTTGAAATTGATGACATGATGGATGAGGAAATTCAAATGTCCTGGGAAGGCATCCTAAAGGCTAATCAACTAGAAAAGGAATTGGTGTCTCACAACTAGGAGCATGACACTCACCTAAAAAATGTGGAAATATAAGTGAAAGATATTAAAAATAATCTAGAAAGGATGTTGGAGATCAGCAAGTGCATCATACAGAACAACGTGAAAGAAATACGAATCCTCATAGAAAAGATGAAGGAGCTGAAGGAAGAACACATGACAGGGATGGGGGAAGAGAAGGACGCTGAGGGTAAGCTGTAGAAAATAGGGAACAAAGGTAAACATGGTAAAAGTAATGATCAGGGGCCTTGAGCTCCAAGACTTAGGGAAGAAAAAAGAAATCTTTCTAAGAGGAGAAGGATGAACTTTTGGGCTTTGCCAAACTTCATGAAGAATTTTACAAACAGGAGTTGGCTACTACTAAAACTCTTAAAAGTAGACGAGTTCTAGGAGGATAGGTGTATGGTGGGCTACTGTACGTTTATTGATAGTATCTTTTATAGCATTAATACCTAGGCCTATTATGTTGCTTTAGGTGTTTTTTGTCTCTTGGCTTCTATCCTTCCATGTTTTATCTTTGGGGCAACTTCTGGTTGTAGGGTTTTGGGGCCCCTTTAAAACCCATTTTACCCCTTTAATAAAAAACTTATCATCCTTTGTTTGGTATTCATCATTAACTTGACAAATGACAAGCTAAGAGTCCCCATAGACAAGGAGTTCTTTGATATTCCATTGCATTGCTATTTTGAGAGCAATGAGTAAGGCCTCATATCATACCATGTTGTTGGTGCAAGGGAAGGCAAGTCTAAAAGCTTTTGGAATAAGATCTCCTTGAGGTATGATAAAAAGGATACCTGTGCCTGATCCATGACTAGTGAAAGATCCATCAAAGTAGAGTTTCCATGTAGTAGCAGGAGTGTCAAGGGTCATAATTTCCAAAGGTGCATCTTCCAACTGATCTACAAGTACCTTCCCTTTAATTTCCTTTTGATCTACATACTCAATATCAAATTTACTTAAGATCATTACCTATTTAGCCATGCATCTTGTAAGGGAAGCACGCGAGAGAAGATATTTCAATGGATCAATTTTGGATATAAGCTTAGTTTGATGGTTGATCATGTAGTGTCTCAGTTATTGTGTATAGAAGATAACTACCACACATGCCCTCTCCATAGTTTTGTAATTTAACTCATAGTCTACCAAGGTGTGAGTAATGTAGTATATTGTTGTTGCAAGGTGTGGCCCTTGGTCTCCTTGTTCAGCATAGCGCTGCGGTGGTTTGCAACAAGGGCTTAACCATCTCCTGTGCTTGTTAAGTCAAGTGGCTGTATCGAGCATTAACAGGTTGATCTTTTGGTGCAACGACAACTAACAATTGGTATCAGAGCTGAGGTCACAGGTTCAAACCCCATGCTTGCACTGGGAGGGGGATTGTTGCAAGGTGTGGCCCTTGGTCTCTTTGTTCAGCGCAGCACTGCGTTGGTTTGCGACAAGGGCTTAACTGTCTCCCGTGCTTGTTAAGTCAAGTGGTTGTATCGAGCATTAACAGGTCGATCTTTTGGTGCAACAACAACTAACAATTGCTCATTCTCTACCCTGTTTGTCATGTTGTGCCAACAATTCCCCCAGTGCAACTAGTGTAGCTGAAATATAAAGTAATATGGAGTTGCCTACAATTGGTGCCATGAGCACGGGAGGAGAGGCAAGGTACTCTTTAATACGTGTAGACACTAAAAATTGTCTAGGTCTTGTTTACACATGACCTTGTATGTCTTTGCCCTAGGTCCTAGTTACACAACACATTATCGACATGAACTTGTAAATGTTCCCCTAGATCCTAGTTCATCTAACCTCATCCCACTTAATCCCATTTATCCCTAGGTCCTAGTTCATCTTAATCACATTTGTCTAACTTAATCACCTTCTTGATTAATTAAATAAACCCACTTTATTTAATTAATCCCACTTGATCACATTCCCAATTAATTAAATAAACCCCATTTATTTAATTAATTGCACCTAGTCACATGTCTCACATAATTCAAATTAAAATTTTGAATTATTCCCTCACCTCTCATCACATTGTGACACATGTCGCATGTCTCCATCTTCCACTTAATATGCCTTCACATGTCAAACTAATTCAATTATAATATTTGAATTAGATTCCCTTTATTCTCCTTCACACACTTGTCATGTGACTACAATCCCTCTTTGAGTGGGAAGCCCTAATCCAACCCTAATCGATCTTGACCATTCATATCCTCCAACATAACTCTCAATCACAACCGTCCATTCAAATTTGCCTTTTTCTAGCAAGGTAGCCTCTCTTGAGCCATTTGTATCGAATCTTCTTCTAGCATCCTTACTCTACTGAACTTTCCTCTCAATCCATAATCCATCTATCTTGCATCTATCATCATCCATTCACTCATCTATCAATCCCTATCTCACTGTTATGCTATTGAATCAAGCAATCAACATTCATCTCTTTGGGTAAAGCTAGAGTGCTTCGGGTGTGGCACTCTCCACCCTATCAATGGATCATGAGTCAATATGAGGTTTGCATTTGTGTGATTTGCATTTGTTATCATTTCCTTCATGTCAATTTTTCATGATTTCCTTTGGCACGCCCGGTCTTGGATCTAATCGTGAGTTTTTTGCAGATTTTGTTGTCAAAATTTTGCCTTTTCTCTAACCCTAGGTTGTCAAAATTTACAAGTTTTGGGGGTGAGCTATTGCAGGTTGCATCCTGGGTGAAAACTGACCCCACCATCGCGATCAGGACGCTGTTTCTGAGTTTTTTGACTATAAACTCGATAGGTTTTGGTGACTGAAATTTTTGAAAAAATTTAATTTTTTTTAGTTTTTGCCCCTAGTAGGGCCATATTGTATTGACATTATAGGGTGTGATTTCTCTAACGGGTTTTCGCTGCAGGATTTTCTTTATCTAGTTTTGTTTAGCAGGGAATATTCTATTTTCTTGAGGTATTCTGTGGGTGGTTGGTTGTCAAAGTTGAAGGTTCCTGTTAAAATCGTACTGCCGCCATTGATTCCTTGTTGTGGTCCTCTGAATACCCTGCAACCTCTGCTTGGAACATTCTCCCAAAACCCCCCATACCCGTCGACTCTCTACCTTAGGATTTGTCCTGTCACCACCACTCTAACGCATCACCACTAGTTTGAAAACGTGCCGCCACCATTGTTTAAGCTTGCTGCCCCCGTTCTAAAACCCTACCTCTTAGTCGATCTGCCACCATTCAACATTTCATCGTCGCTCTCAACACTCTAACCACCTGCCTCATTATCTCCATTGCTGCTCCTAAAAAACCTAATCCCCTAGTTGTGACCTTCCCGCCACTGTTGAGATCCTCTTCTTTGACCTTGACTTCATCCTTTCCAACCTCCCAAATACCTTGCAAAAACCCTAACACCTATGGTTAGTTGCCTATCTCCCACAACGACCCTGACATTTGATCCTTATGTTGTTGTTTGTATTAAATTGCGACTGTCCCCATAAAGCTAGCTATGGACCACTAGGCATTAAGCCCTTTTAAACATGAGTATTGGGCTTTAAGCCCTGGAGGTCCCAAAAGACTTAGTTGGGCTTTAAGCCCCTCAACCATAGACCTCGGTCACCCTTGTGACTGCCTAGTGGGCCGCGAGCCCCATTTCTTTATTTTCCCTTTTTATTTTTGCTCACTGTCAGCCCCTGGTCATATGGGTGACCAGGGGCTGATTTAGGTCCTAACCGCCAGAGGTAGCCGCTAGGGCTAAACTGCTACATGTGATCGCTAGGACCTTTGACCACTAGCAGTTAGTGTTTATTGCCAAGGTTTGCCTTGCCTCCTACATGCCTACATAGAACATTTTTTTTCATTTTGCCATAACTTCCTCATACGGAGGCAAACTTTTGCAAACGAATAGTCATCGGAAAGAAGATTCAGAAAAGGTTGCAACAGTACAACTTTTATCAAGTGACTGTACCATTTGTCAGGGTTTTTTATCAGTCAAAGTCAAACTTGCATGAAAACTTCAATTGAGCATATCTTGAGCATTTTTTATCCTTTTTCAACGATTTTTTTAAAAAATTGCATATAATTTCATCTAGAATCTGTTTATGCACTTCATTTTTCTATATCACTTCATTTTTCATTAGATTTTATCAAATTCTTGATTTTCACATAACAGATCCCTAGGCACTTTCACTCGCTTCTTTCTTGATTTTGTGGCTTGCAGGTGACCTTACAGTGCTAGAACAACATCAGGATCAGCATCTACAGAAGCTTGGGATAGCAAAATAATCAGGTGTATCCATTTCATCATTCATCTCTTTCATTTGATCAATCAATCTTGTTTGCATCACACATTTCAATTTGGGCTTAAAACAAATATTGCTTTAGCAATTACATCGAAAAAATTGGGCTAAAATTAACCATTGTCTTCAATCACACATCTTGACTTTGGGTTAAACAAGAACAAGTGTCTTCATTGATTGGTAAAGTTGCATGTGATTAGTGGTGTGTATGCTCTTCTAATGCACTTCGTGCGATCTTGAGAATAAAAAGCACCTCTTATCCATTCAATTTTCACAAACACATTTCATTTTCTAAGGGTTAATTTACAAGTACGAGTGTGAATCAAGTGTGCGTGTGTATGCTCTCTCCTCTCACCGCAAGGTGATCTTGGAGATCAAAAACACCTCACTTGGTTCACTTTTGTTTACCCTTCTTAGGAGGCCTTCTTGGAGACACACCACTCCAAGGGACGACCTCAATCGAGGCTAAATCGAAAGACACCCTCATTGGGAGTTGAAATCTTGTCACTCTTGGCTAAGCCCCAAAGAAATTTATACCTTTGGGAAGTGAAGGTGAAGGGTGGGTTACCCCTTTCTCCCGGCTATGTGGGAGGATTTTGCTTTTAAATTCCTAGTCAACCTCATGTAAACATAGCCCAAAACCTAATTGGCCATACTCTATTTCAAACTAGACATTAGGGCTTGTTGATGTGTCTTCCATGTGTGCTTGTTTAATCATCACCACATTCTTCAAATTCAAATCCAAAATTGCTTATGTGTCTTGCGTGAGTGAATCATATTTGTACATGTGTGATCATTTGATTAAACATTGCCAAATCAAGCTAAACACCAAACACATAAGCCAAGTCATTCAACACATTCTTCCCAACACAGTCAACTCCAATCACTTTCATCCTAATCACCATTCTTAACCAATTCAATCTTAATCATATCCTTGTCACTCTGCATCATCAAATCATCATAATTCTATCCAAATCATTATCCAATCAACATCATTCTAATTCTTGTCAAATCAACCATCATCTTAATCATCCTAGTCATTACACATCATCTAATCATCCCAAGCCAAATCACATCCCAACTACTTTCATCCCAATCCAAATCAATATCAACCCAATAAAAAATCAAGACCTTAGTTGATCATTATCAACCATTAACCAAACTTGCTTGAGATCATTAGTCTATCTTAAGTAAGTCAACCAATCAAATCAATCCAATCAACCCTCTATTACTTAAGTGTCATTAGTCTACCTTAAGTATAGAGAATCAATCCAATTAACCCTCTATTACTTAAGTGTCATTAGTCTACCTTAAGTATAGAGAATCAATCCAATCAACCCTCTATTACTTAAGTGCCATTAGTCTACCTTAAGTATAGAGAGCCATCTATCAAAAAAACAAAACAAATCAAATCATCATAAGGTCTTGAAATCTGATCCCAATCACTCCACATCATCACCTACATTTCTCATTTAAACCACTTTCATCCCAATCCATTCATCCTAATCACCTCAATCCAAGTCATCCCACCTTGTTATCCCACATCACCCTTACCATTATCCTAAATCATCCTAGTCACCTACCCTAATAATTCCACCATCATTTATCCTAATTCCTTCAAGTCATCTAATCTCACCATCCTAGTCATCTTTGACATCCCAATCATCATCACCATAGTCCTCATCATCCAAGTGAAACCCTAATCATTTTTTGCCATTACACATCATCAAATCTTCATCCAATCAATTCTCCACATCCATCACTTGTAAACATGGACAGGGCATTTCTAAACAACACCTATGAGCATGATCCTTATGGAACCAAAAGAATGCTTAATCAACTTAGTCAACTTAGGTAGTTATATAGAAAGGAAGAAGACCCTGTGTCACCACAACATCAACAATTCTTGCAACATCAAGTCCTAGGCCAATATCAACGCTCCCACATTCCATCACAAGCCCAACAAGCACATAATCCAAATACTAATGCCACCACATCCATACCACAAATCACCCTCACTATTCCTAGCAACACCCCAAATACAAGTACTTACATAAGTCTACCATCCAATGTTCCTAACTCCATTTCCATCATATCCCAACTACTTTCTCAACAAACTTCTAACATCAACCAATGTCCACAACAATCCACCTCACCAAACCTTTCACCTACATATCCTATCATGCCACCTCATCACCAAACCTATCCACATGGAAATCAAATGTCCTTAAAAGAATAACATGCAAGTCCAAATGGCCCTATGTACATAAATCAAGAAAGTCCAAGTTATCTTATGCAAGACCTAAAATCCTTTGACAAGGGAGAAACCAACCTAGCAAGTGCCTCCTTTGAGTCACCTTCACCATCCAATCATATTCCAACACATAAGCCAACTAGTCCCATCCCAACACCTTTATCATCGCCTTCATCACCTTCATCCCCATGTTCCATTAATCCTTCATTAAAAGATTCCATGGAGATACTTTTAGAAAAATTGGTCCAAGAAAATTTGATTGAGCTATACCCGTTCATATCATATTCTCCATTTCTGATTAAACCTAGGAGGTATAATGAAAACCATTATTGTGCATACCATAGGTATAGGGGCCATACCATATCCACTTGTGTCCGATTTAAAAGATTGGTCAAGAACCTAGAAGATTGTGGTAAGGTTGTCTTGGATAAAACCAATCCCTCTAATTCCATTATCTTTCCATCTAGCCCAAATCCTAATCCCATTATCCATCCAACAGATCCTAATCCTAAGCCTTCAACCCTATCCACCCTTATCATCTATCCACTATATTGCCCATTCATCCATACCCTTGCAAAGGATGTGATCCATTGGCTACTAGCAAGGAATAAAACATTGCCATGTCATCAAACACCTATTCTTGATCCTCCCCATGAGTCCTTAAACACTTTGTCTAGTCTTCTAACCCCATCATGTGATCTAGAAGCTATCAAGCTTATTAAAGAGCCTTCCACTTCCATTCAAGAAAACCGAGAGTTATGTCAAGAGCATGATCCTAAGCATGAAGAAACAATAACCCTTAAATCTAATCAAGATCAAATTATTCCCATCCAATCTATCCATAATATGTACTTTCTTTATGATCAAGATGATACCTATGAAGAAGCTATCCATGAGCACCTTGATCCTATCCATAATCCTATAGTCCATGAGCAAGACATCCAAATTGATCCTAGTCATCCTCCATCTAGCCCAATCCATGATCCTACACCTTCCACTTGTCATGATGAGACATGTGCCACCAAAGTAAACATAGAAGATCAAACAAATAATTTGGATCCCAATGAACATAAGAAAGATCCTAATGATCCTTCCACATCCATCATTGATCCCATTTCAAATCCACCATATCCTACTAGTCTATCCACATTCATTCATGAGTGTTCCTCCTTAGAACACCAACAATCATTATCCACTTTGACTTCTCCATCCAATAATCAACTCAAGTCTAGTGTCCAAACTACACCTAGTCCTATAGTCAATTGCATTCTCCAAAACATGAACTACCAAGGAAAATGTTTAGGCCTACATGAACAAGGCATTTTGGATCCAATCTATGTCAAGGTCCCTCCTCGCTCATTTGGCCTTGAATACACACCCCAAGGTCAACAATCTAACAATGTTGGTACTTCCTCCACCCTTCCTAAATCCACTTCCTTCCATCATAAACCCCATCATATTCCCAAGACATATGTCACCATTCCACCTCCATCATCCTACAAATGCCAAAAGCATGTGACCATATACTTGCCACCATCCAATTTGCCTCCACTTCTTCCAACTCCTAATTTCCCACCATCCACTTTACCACCATTGCTTCCAACACCTAACATCCCAATCATTCATAAATACCCTACATATCCTAGTCATGACCAACACATACACATATTGTCTAAACAAGGAGCTTCCACTCATTCCACCTACCACATGGGATTCAAAAATAAACATTTGGATGCCTCCATTCAAAAAGCCACAAATCCTAAGGTTCCTAATGCCTTTGGAAATCAATCCAAAAATTCAAAGCAAGGTACATTGAAAAATCCATCCAAGCCCATACCTCCAAAAGCAAAGTCAAAAACTAAAATGATATGGGTCCCTAAACAAAAATCAATCAAGTCAAATGAGGCATCCACCTCTCAAAAATCCCAACCATCCCCCTCCATTCAAAAATGTCATTCCATTCAAACATTTCAAACATCCCACATGAAAAGCAAAAATCAGAAAAATACTAAGTCCATGTGGGTTTCAAAAGTCCTAAATCATCCATCTTCTAAGCCAACATCACCATTGCTTCCTACACCACCATCCAATCAAAAGCTTCCATGCTTAACATGGTGTGTGTAGTCGTTGGTCATGATTCCTTTCCATACCTCCATCGCTCTATCATTCACTCATTATCCTACATATCTCCCCCATCACCTTCCTATGGTCCATGCTTTTGCATAAGTCCATTATAATCCACATCATAATCCACTTTTGATCCCTCTATAATCCACATCATAATCCACTATCTACCCGATCCATCTCACTTTCATGCCATCTCTCTACCAACATCGACGAGCACATTTGACATGGTCCATGTGACATTCCTCTCCAATGGGACTATCACCTTTCATGGCACTATACACTTGAGTCCCTCTCGTCCATATCCACCTTCTTCCATCCAAAAAGTCAAAAAAGTTAAAAAAAATAAAAAAATCAAAAAAGTAAAGATAACTCCCTTCGTCCAACGGTGAAAACCTGGCAAACAGGCGCCTTGGATAAGTACCATGATCAAAACCTGGCAAACATACGTCATGTGTAGGTTGATCTTCTATCCCACTTACACTTGGGGGCACCTTGTCTCATCCTACATATCATTTTCCTATCCTATCCATTGCATACACATTCCTATCATATCAAACCCATCCATGCTCCCTTCCTCTTTTGATATTGATAAAGATTGGGGGAACAATGTTGACAAATGTTTTGGGTATCTCTTGACATACCTTATCTTGACATTATCCTATGGTCCTTTCCAATCCAATCCAATCCAATCATTATCCTCTAGTCATTACCCATTTATCCATCTTATCCATCTTATCCAATCCATCCTATCATCCCATTGTCCTAAGCATTGTCATGGAAAAGCCTAAGTCTACTATCTAGAATGGGGCATGTTATTACTATACGACATAGCCTTTGGAGATCACATCCTTTCTCTCTTACACATACATCCATTCCACTATTGCATATCCTTTTCTCTATCATGAGCTTTCCATCCCATTATCACCTATCCTTGTATCAATCCATTTATCATGGGCTTTTCGTTCCATTATCACCTATCCTTGTATCCATCCATTTATCATGAGCTTTCCATCTACTATCGCACATCCCTTTATCCATCCATTTATCATGATTCTTTCATCCATCCACTATCGTCCATCCTTTTGTCCAATCCCATTCATTCCCTTGCACCTAGACTTGGTTTCCCCCTTGTCATTGGTACCCAGCATAAAGGCTATCAAAATATTTCAAAAACCCAAAACAATCAAAATATTTCAAAAAATCCAAAAAAATCAAAACATCCCAAAAACACAAAAAAATCAAATATTCTCAAAAATACAAAAAAAAAAAAAAAATTCCCAAAAATCCAAAAAAAAATCAAAATATTTCAAAAAAACAAAAATCTAAATATTCCCAAAAAAATCAAAATATTTCAAAAAAATACAAAAAAATCAAAACATTTCAAAAACCCCAAAAAATCAAATATTCCTAAAAAAGACAAAAAATCAAAATATGTCAAAAAATCCAAAAAAATTTAAAAATCCAACAAAATCCAAGCAATAAAACCATTCCACATCAAATCATCAAAATCACATTCTTCTAATCAAATCAATCCCAATCATCAAATTCATCACATCATCAAAATCAAAACAAATCCAATCAAATCATCAAATCAAGCCAATCTATCAATCAAACAAGTCACATCAATCCAATCCACATCATCATTATCAATCACAATCAAACCAATCAAATAACATCATCCAATCAATCTAATCGATCCATCACCCGATCAATCCATCCACCTTCATCATCACCATCAATAAAACAAATCAGAACTACATCTCCTCTTTATTGTTAAATGCCTTGATCCTGTGGATACAGGGTATGTAGGCAATCTCGGATACGAAGAAAGTACCTAGATTCAGGCACAAGACGATATTCCTCTTTCTTCTTTCATCATTCTTCTATCATCTATCTTCATTAATTCATCAATCTTTCAAAACATTTCTTTCAATCAATCTAATTCTTCAAATTTTCTTCAATCACTTCTTCCAACTCAAATCCAATCAATCTCCATCAAATTCATCATCCAATCAATCGATCCAAATGCAAGCCATCCTTAATCCATATCAATCAAGCTAATCAATTGTGTCAAATTATCCAATTGCAATCCTTGGTCTTGATACTAATCTTGTCATAAACCAAATCAATCAATCAATCATCATCATCATCAATGGGATATATCGTTCCCAACAATGACAACATTATCTATCATCAAGAATCAATCAACAATCAATCATTGGTTTATATCTTGACAGGGGAAATACCTTGTTTGTTTTTGTATCATTTGTGCATGCTTGCTTGCTTGCTTGCTTTTGTGTGTTATCTTTTTATCTTGCATTTGCATCAAATCGGTATCCAACCCAGCTAATATTCATATCTTGTATCTAGACAAGGTTGTATTACACTGGGGCACAAGACACATCATCACCTTGGTCCTTATACCTTGGTGCATAATGTCTAGTACTATATCAAACATCATGGTTGCTCACCTTCATTGCAACATAACACATCCATCCCTTCTTCTATCCATTCCTTTATCTTTTGCCCATCCATTTCATTTTGAGAACCTACCCGTGTTTGTCCAACCCGCCTATCCTCTCGAGGGGGCATCATCACTCTATCCTTTTCCTCTATCTATTTCCTAGCTTCTTTGAAATGATGTTACTTGACATAAATCTTATCATCTCGCAACATCATCTCAAAGAGGGGCAAATGTAGACACTGAAAATTGTCTAGGTCTTGTTTACACATGACCTTGTATGTCTTTGCCCTAGGTCCTAGTTACACAACACATTATCGACATGAACTTGTATATGTTCCCCTAGGTCCTAGTTCATCCTAGTTCATCTAACCTCATCCCACTACAATCCCTCTTTGAGTGGGAAGCCCTAATCCAACCCTAATCGATCTTGACTGTTCATATCCTCCAACATAACTCTCAATCACAACCATCCATTCAAATTTGTCTTTTTCTATAAAGGTAGCCTCTCTTGAGCCATTTGTATTGAATCTTCTTCTAGCATCCTTACTCTGCCAAATTTTCCTCTCAATCCATAATCCATCTATCTTGCATCTATCATTATCCATCCATTCATCTATCAATCCCTATCTCACCGTTATGTTGCTGAATCAAGCAATCAACATTCATATCTTTGGGTAAAGCTAGAGTGCTTCGGGTGCGGCACTCTCCACCCTATCAATGGATCGTGAGTCGATATGAGCTTTGCATTTGTTATCATTTCCTTCATGTTGATTTTTCATGATTTCAATACGATTAAAAGATTTTTTACATGATTCATCCCAATGAAATGTTGTATCCTTTCTTAAGAGGTGAGATAAAGGTTGGAATTTATTAGCAAGTTGTGCTATGAATCCTTAGATGACTTATAATCTTGGAGACTATGAAGTTGTTTGAGACTACGAGGAGGTGACATGTCTATGATAGATAAAACCTTAGTTGGATCCATCTCTATTCCTCTACATGAAACAATGAAGCCTAGGAGTTTACTCAATGTAACCCCAAAACACACTTTTTTGGATTTAACTAGACTTTATATTCCCTTAATCTATCAATTTGTTGTGGATTACCTGTGGATGTTCTACTCTTGTTTTGGATTTTCCAAGGAGGTCATCAACACAATCTTCCATAATATCATGCATCATGTCATGGAAAGTTAGTCATAGCCCCTTGGTATGTAGCTCCTCCATTTTTTAGTCCAAAAGGCATGACTTGATAACATAAAGTGCCCCAAGGAGATATGAAATTTGTTTTGTGTTGATCTTCTGGAGCTATCTATATCTGATTGTATCTTAAGAAACCATCCATGAGAGAGCATTTCATGTCTTGCTATTAAATCCACTATGATGTCAATGTTAGGCAATGGAAAGTCATCATTTGGGCAAGCTTTGTTAATATCTTTAAAATCTATACAAATTTTGATGCCTTTAGGTTTTTTACTAACTGATACAATATTGGATACTGTTTCAAATATGTGCCTAATCGGTGTTGTCATTGATGTCAACATATTTGTGTTGCCATTGGTGTCAACTGTGCTCTTGTTTTGATGCTTTCTTGTAATGAATTAGATGCTTTGCATTGGCTTATATAAGTGTTGGAGATACTAAGTAAGTGATCCTGATATTGAGTTCCAAAGTGCTTTTGAGAAAATTTGCTCCTCTGGTGGAAACAATGTATAGAAGAGTATCCATGTTTATAGAAGAACAATCCAAAAGATTGCTCTGCATTTCTTGTAGAATGAATATCTTTGTCTGTGGATTGGAAGTTTTTTAGAGGCATGTCTAAAGATGCTATTTTCCAAGTTTGAGCCACTGGTATGAAGATTTAAGTGAGTAATGTTCATCAGAGTAAAAATTGCTTTTTCTGTACATTCACTAGTGACAGGGAGAATGTATTTTGCTCTGCATTGAAGTATTATGATCTGCGGTTCATGAGTTAAGTCTGAAATGATGATAAGTACCTTCAACTCCAATGGTTTATGATTTGGTGGTCCGCAAGCTATCTTTTCTCTATGACAGTAGCTGACAGTGTTGTTTATGTGCTCCAGTTTGAAGAATCTTCTTGATAGAGTGGTTAGAGATTGTGTGGTTGTTCCTGGTGATTACAATGTGCTTGTGGATGTTCTTGATCATGTTCCTACCTTTGGATTGGTCCACAAAGATAAATTTGGATCGTGGATGAAGATTGTTCTTAGAAGAGTTAATGTTAACACCAGTCTTGGCCAACTTGGTTATTTTCATTACTGGTGCAGGAGCACCTACCTGATAGCTGGCCTCCATGAGGCAGTTAGTTAGTTTTGAGTCTTGTTAATGTTTCCAAGAAGGTCTGATAAGACCAGTGCATGTAATAAGGTCATGTTGACCATACTTTACTATTTTTAGCTAGTTTGTTAAGATAGCTGTTATGCTGTATGTTCGGTTGGATCTCCCAGCCACCTGGAGAGATTTCCCAGCCGCTTGGAGTCGGGTCAGTAGTACTTGCTAGAGATCCTATTTATGCATGAGTATCGGTTGGTTTTAGATATAGATGTTGAGAAGCTAGGTTGCAGAGAGTGAGACTGAGTATTGTATTACATCTTTTGAAATCAATAAAGATCCTGTTTGTGTTCATTTTCTGTTTGATCTCCATTGTGTAATCGATCTGCTGTTTTGGTGGTTACATGGATTCGCTGATCCATTCCACCGGTTGATTCGTTGAATCGGTGGAATGGCTATGTACAGTAGGTTAGGGTTTAGGTTGCATTTTATGTTTGTTTGCATGCAGGTGTGCAGGATCGTCGTCGAAAGGTGTTGAGAACCCTAGCATGGGTATGTGCTAGGTCGTGCTGGTAGTTAGAGTTTGGAAAGTTGTCCAGGAAGCGGATCAGGTCACCTCAGGAGGTTCGGCGGATCGAAATTCGCTAAGGTTGGAAAATCCTTCGCAACGGCATCATCAGGATATTTCTGCGTATATCCTGTAGTTACTTCGGGCGTCATCCGAGTAAGTGGAGATGAGCATGATGCAGTCGATTGCATAAAGTGAAAGTGTTTCGAGGTGATCATCATCAGGTGTTGCCGAGGAGGAGCGTATCGGCATAAGGTAGAAGATCGGGTTGATAAAACCATCACGGGCCGATAATGTTAAGTTTGGCTGATAGCAGGATATTGAAGGAACTGCATGTGACGTAATCGTCATCAGGATAATCGTCATCAGGATATCAGGGCAGCAGGATATTGAAGGAGCTGCATGTGACGTCATCGTCATCAGGATAATCGTCATCAGGATATCGGGGTGACGTAAGCATCGAAGGAAGGGCGCATGAAGTTGTCGTCATCAGGATATATGGGAGGAACCGGATGTTCTATATCCTGCTGATGAACATGATGTTGAACATCATGATGCTGAAGATAGAGGTTGGCGGTAAGATGAACAGTGAACATCAGGAGGATGTTTGCGCTTGCCGAATGTGATGATGCTGCCGATAGCCGGATATGATGATGCTGCTGACAGGCGAAAGGGCGAAGGTTTGTCTGCAGGAGGATATCGGTCGGCAGAGAGAATATGATGATGCTGACAGTGTAAAGGAAAATATGATGATGATGATGAAGGGTTGCGGACATCCATGCTGTATGTCAAGGTTATAGTGTGGATGCCTCTGCATCATAGTGGTATCAGAGCTCAGCAAAAGGTCTGGGCTGTTGTGTGTTGATTCTGTCACCGAAAGGGCAGAGGTAGAGTTGATTCTGTCACTGAAAGGACAGAGGTAGAGGCGTGAGAGGTTGACAAAATGCCTTCGAAAGGTAGTGGTACTGCAAGGGAATTGCAGGAGATGAAGGAAAAACATGCCAGAGAGATGAGGAAGATGAAGGATCTTGCTGAAGCACTTCAAGCCAGGCTTGTAGCCCTGGAAAAGAACAAAAAGAGGGAAGTGGAAGACAGTGAGTCTGAAGAAGATGAAGATACTGTTGAAGAGTATGAAGAGGTAGCTGAAGATCTGGATGCTGAAGACCAGAGATTTGCAAAACTGTTAAAGGCAGTGCAGAGTGATAAACCTAAGGTAAAGGTTGATGTTTCCAAGTATAATGGAAGTTTGAATGAAGATGAGTTACTGGATTGGATTGCTGCACTTGATAATCACTTTGAATGTGAAGATGTTGCTAAGGATCAGAAGGTAAAGATTGCAAAGACCAAGTTAGGAGGTCATGCTTTGGTATGGTGGGATTATGTACAATCCGAGAGAAGGAAACAAGGGAAGTCAAAGATCACTTCATGGGATAAGATGGTAGCAAGGATCAAAGGTAAATTCTTGCCCAAGGATTATGAAATTTAGATGTTTAAGAAGCTGCAATTTTTAAGGCAGAAGGAAATGGATGTGAAGGCATATACTGAGGAGTTTTATAAGTTGAGTATGAGATCTGGTCATCATGAGAATGAGGTAGAAAAGGTGGCTAGGTACTTGGCTGGTTTGAGATTGAACATATAGGATGAGTTAGTTTTAGCTAACCCTAAGAGTGTGGAGGATTGTTATCAAATGGCAATCAGGATTGAAGAAAAGATGAATAGGGGACAAGATAAGTCCATGAGAGGAAGAGGCAGCAATATGAGGGGAAGAGGATTAGCCCCTACAACAAGGCAAACCAATGAGGGTCAAGAAGACACTGGTAAAGGACAGGGACAGTCTGATTTCAGAGGTGGATGGAAAGGTAATAGAGGCAGATTTGGAGGTGGTAGAGGTTCTACTACATTTTCAGGAAAGTGTTACACCTGTGGTGAGTTTGGTCATCCATTTTTCAAATGTCCAGAAAGCAAAGGTTCATCATCCAGAAATGATAGAATGAATGACAAGAGAGTACAACTTGTGCAAGAAGAGAAAGTAGAGCAAAGTGTGCAGAGTTCAAACACTTATCAAGGAGATAGAGTTCCTGAATATTATGGGTATCCTGAGGAGGGAGAAGCATTGATGCTAAGGAGAATTAGTTTACAGGCATCAAAGGATATGATGCAAAGAAGAGCTCTTTTCAAGACCACATGCAAGAGCAAAGGTAAAGTATATAAGGTTGTCATTGATACTGGTTCAACAGACAACATGGTATCTCAGGAAATGGTGGATAAACTGAATTTGGAAAGGATTTCACGCCATCACCCTTACAAGGCATCTTGGGTGAGTGATAGTCAATCACTTTTTGTCTATGAATAGGCATATGTGGATTTTCAGATTGGAGCATATCATGATAGAGTTTTGTGTGACATTTTGCCCATGGAATGTTGTCACCTACTGTTGGGTAGACGATGGCAATTTGATAGGAGGGTACTGTATGATGGGTATGCTAATACCTACACCATCAAGAAAGATAGGAAGACTATTAGGTTGATGCCATTGCAGGCAGATGCTGCAGCACAGGGGGCAGCCAAAATCATTTTAGTGGGAAAGAAGGAATTTGTGCAGATGCCTATAGGAGCAGGCATAAAGGCAGTTGGGGACACTGCAGGGAAAGAAGTTGTTAAGGACAACAGGTTGAAGACAGTTTCAGTTGTAACTGACAGAGGTCAGCAGCAGGTGCAGAAACAGGTTTGCAAACAGCAACCAGTTGAGAGGAATGACAAGGATGTTGTCATAGTTGGGACTATTGTTTGTCCTATAAAGGTTGAAAGGAAGATAGAGTTGAACATGGCAGAAGTTCAAGAGGCAGTTCCGACAGAGGTTCTGGTCAGACAACCTGACAAACACAAGGTATGTGAGAGAAGGGCCTACATTGACAGGCATGAGGATTTACTTGCAAGAAAGCAAGTTACAGTTAAGAAGTCTTGGAGCAGCCAAGAGCCAGCAGAGGACAAAGCTGGAACAGGTCAGAACACTGCCATGACAAGGTGTAAAGGTGGAGGACTTCCACAACCAAACTCATGGGACATGAGTTCTTTTCTGTTGGGGAGTATGGTGCAGGAGCACCTACCTGACAGCTGGCCTCCATGAGGCAGTTAGTTAGTTTTGAGTCTTGTTAATGTTTCCAAGAAGGTCTGATAAGACCAGTGCATGTAATAAGGTCATGTTGACCATACTTTACTATTTTTAGCTAGTTTGTTAAGACAGCTGTTATGCTGTATGTTCGGTTGGATCTCCCAGCCGCCTGGAGAGATTTCCCAGCCGCTTGGAGTCGGGTCAGTAGTACTCGCCAGAGATCCTATTTATGCATGAGGATCGGTTGGTTTTAGATATAGATGTTGAGAAGCTAGGTTGCAGAGAGTGAGACTGAGTATTGTATAGCATCTTTTGAAATCAATAAAGATCCTGTTTGTGTTCATTTTCTGTTTGATCTCCATTGTGTAATCGATCTGCTGTTTTGGTGGTTACATGGATTCGCTGATCCATTCCACCGGTTGATTCGTTGAATCGGTGGAATGGCTATGTACAGTAGGTTAGGGTTTAGGTTGCATTTTGTGTTTGTTTGCATGCAGGTGTGCAGGATCATCGTCGAAAGGTGTTGAGAACCCTAGCATGGGTATGTGCTAGGTCGTGCTGGTAGTTAGAGTCTGGAAAGTTGTCCAGGAAGCGGATCGGGTCACCTCAGGAGGTTCGGCGGATCGAAATTCGCTAAGGTTGGAAAATCCTTCGCAACGGCATCATCAGGATATTTCTGCGTATATCCTGTAGTTACTTCGGGCGTCATCCGAGTAAGTGGAGATGAGCATGATGCAGTCGATTGCATAAAGTGAAAGTGTTTCGAGGTGATCATCATCAGGTGTTGCCGAGGAGGAGCGTATCGGCATAAGGTAGAAGATCGGGTTGATAAAACCATCGCGGGCTGATAATGTTAAGTTTGGCCGACAGCAGGATATTGAAGGAACTGCATGTGACGTAATCGTCATCAGGATAATCGTCATCAGGATATCAGGGCAGCAGGATATTGAAGGAGCTGCATGTGACGTCATCGTCATCAGGATAATCGTCATCAGGATATCGGGGTGACGTAAGCATCGAAGGAAGGGCGCATGAAGTTGTCGTCATCAGGATATATGGGAGGAACCGGATGTTCTATATCCTGCTGATGAACATGATGTTGAACATCATGATGCTGAAGATAGAGGTTGGCGGTAAGATGAACAGTGAACATCAGGAGGATGTTTGCGCTTGCCGAATGTGATGATGCTGCCAATAGCCGGATATGATGATGCTGCTGACAGGCGAAAGGGCGAAGGTTTGTCTGCAGGAGGATATCGGTCGGCAGAGAGAATATGATGATGCTGACAGTGTAAAGGAAAATATGATGATGATGATGAAGGGTTGCGGACATCCATGCTGTATGTCAAGGTTATATTGTGGATGCCTCTGCATCAATTACTTGCGGAGATACATTGAAGATTGTGGAAGTGTGTCATGACATGGAAGATTGCATTTGAGTCCGAGCTAAGGCATAACATGATCCACATACATCTTTACCTTAGAAAATTTTATTTAGATCCATACCTATTTCTATGTATGTTTGTAATGCCGACCTTGGAAGATTGTTCCAATGGTTGATGAATGTAATGCCGAGCTTGATGTACATTCCAAGGTTGCTGAATTGTATAAAAGCATGTAATGTAGTTGCAAAAAAGATGTCCTTGTGTGAAAAATGAAAAGATAAGTGTGAAGGTGTAAGAAGAGTAGAGCAGAAGACTTATACTATGCTTCAATGGAACTGAACCTAGGCATGGAGTAGATACTATTAAATTAGTTCACCATTCCTTGGTAGTGAGCCACCCCTTGGCAGTGAGCCGATCTTCGCAGTGAGCCCTAACATTTGCAGTGAGCATTCTGGGTAGATAGCCTCTATTTTTCGGTATTACTATAACATATTTATTTTTGTGGGCTAACACCCACCATGGTTTTTCCCTCATAGGGTTTTCCATGTAAACATTCTGGTGTCTTATGTGTTGGATGTGTTGAGTTTCTTGTTTTATGTCTTCGTGGTCAATCTTAATAACACTTACTGAGCATTTGATGTGTTGATGATTCATAAGTGATTAAATTTTTAGAGACAACTAATTCATCCCCCCTCTTAGTTGTCTTGTTCATTTCAATAGGATACCACTTAGGATAGTCAATTGGGCAAATGAATCCCACTTCCAGGAGTTTCTATAATTCTTCTTTGACTAAGAGGGTGATTTGTGGATGCATCTTTTTGAGTTTTTGCTTAATCAGTTTTGCATCAGGGTGAACCATAAGATGGTGTACCACCAGAGAGGGATCTAATCATGGCATGTCAACATATGGCCATGCAAATATATCTAGAGAGTTGTTCGAAATGATGGAAAGTTCTTGTTGAATGTTTGGTTCTAAGGAGGCATCAAGAAATGTGAGTTTTTGATTGTCTTCTGTTCCCAGATTTATTTCCCGTGCTTCTTCTACCAAAACACTGGATCGTTCATGCCACTGAGCTGGAAGAGGGAGGTCAAGTTCCTCATCTATTAGTGCCTCAGAGAGGTTTTTGCCAATAGACATGTCCTTTCTTTTTACCTTTTCTATGTTTGATAGTGCCTCAAAGAGGTTTTAACTAGGGGACTTCTTTTTATTTTGTTTTAATTGTTTTGATTTTTTTGGTGGACTAAGGAACTCTTCATGTTCTTTGAACTATACAAAAGAGTCAAGATTGATCTCAAAGCCCTTTTTGTTTTAAACAAATTGTTATGGAGTAAAAAGTGGCCACATGCCTTTTTACCTTCTAGTTTAGCTCCTAGGTCATATTTGCTTCTTTATACATTCTAATTGAGAATCCCAAAGGAAATTCCCTGAAACCCATGACATTTTGGACCCATGGGACTTCCTTTAGCTTAATCCTAACCTAATTTGGGCCACTAGACTTGGGCGCCAACCTCCCAAGTCTCCCCTGATTGGTCTAGGCTAATTAATGGCATGTTGGCTTGGGCCCTTCCAAAATGTTTCTCCTTGTCAACTTTTGTGATTTAAATTCATAAATTTTAACAGGAAAGCATATATAAGTGAGTTAATGACTTCATTTTAAACCTAGATGGATAATTCAAACTTATGATATTGGAGTAAAGAACATTCAAGGCATTCATTATGTTGTTCTTGCATATTTGTTTTTGTATTTGTGTGTTTGTTGCATATATGGCATCATCATCCATCTCCTTGCGAGTTGAAGAGTTTTCATCCTCCTAAGGATTTAACCTCCGAGGTGATATCATTACTATTTGAATCATTTCATCATTTGGATTATCTTTAGTCTCTGTCCTACAAGGATACTCTCTCTCATTAACAATGGTGTTGGGAAAGCTTGAATGGTAACCCAGGATTTGACTGAGGCAAATCCCTAAACTCATTATGAATGGGGCACATAGTGTGCCTCCTCTCTTAAAACCGGTGATTATGGTTCAAGGTGCTCCAACACCACCTAGAGCCCTGGGTTACATTCTCAATTTCCTAAACCAAATTACTCAAGGACATCAAGCGTATCAAAATGTGTTGCAACAACCCTATCACAATGTGGTTGCTCACACATACAATACAGGAAATAATAAACAAAGTAAATAGTTGAATATTCTAATAACTTTACCTACTTCGCAACCTATGCTTCCTCAACCACCTCCTCTTACTCATAAAGGTGGTAAAGATTATGATCTTATTGAGTAGCTTCACGCTACTCTTGCTAAGATCTCTCTTTGGGAACTCATACAAACATCACCTACATACCACAAAATGATCCAGAAGCTTTACAAAAGGTCATTATACCACTAGCTGTTAAGCCTAATGATGTAGCAGCCTTGTTAGATTGTATGCAGGTGCAAAAATAGACATTCTATTC
Organism: Cunninghamia lanceolata; assembly: GCA_027924645.1. NCBI lineage: Eukaryota > Viridiplantae > Streptophyta > Pinopsida > Cupressales > Cupressaceae > Cunninghamia > Cunninghamia lanceolata. The sequence goes on from BSBN01001062.1 coordinate 5,368,411, forward strand.
CAACAACATGAGTTACCCTCTATGGAAGTTTAGAAATAATATGACCCTCTTATAATCTTTGTCACTATAAAAAAAAGTTGATAAAGTGAGTTACAGTTGATAATGGATAGGCTCTTAATGTTTGTGGTGTTGATTTGTTACACAAAATCAATGTTGATAAAAAATCAATTAAACTGGATAAACTTAACATTCGTGGCTTTGATAATGTTGGTAGACTATCCCTACGTACTATAACCTTACCTGTAAAGGCTGGACCCATGACATTGTCTACTCTTTTTCACGTCATGCCTGGTGCTCTTTCCTATAATGTGATTCTTGGAAGACCATGGATCCACACTATGGGGGTAGTTCCATCCTCCCTTCACAGATCATTAAAGTTTATTTATGAAAATAAACTTCACACCATCAAAACTGATCTGAAGTTGGAAAGTTTTTTACACATTGAAACACAAAAACAACTTGTCAATCATAAGATTCTAAACAATTTGAAAGTTGATTCATATATACCTCTTGTTGCAGATAATGTTGTGCAAGATTCAACATCGAATGCACTTTTTGGTGATGATTGGGGTTCATTAGATTTTACTCCTACCTTTTTAGGGGAATATAAACTTGATAACTGTTACCTAATTTAGCTTCCAACTCAATCAGGTAGAGCTGAGATAGTTTGTTTGCAAAATAAAGATAAAGGTACACATTTAATTCTGCTAAGTTCTATTCATATGCATAGAAGTATTACATATAAATTATAGTTTAGTTTGCAAATGTATACAATAGAAATATTACATAGATTTTGCATAACTACTGTCTTTTATTTATAATCATAAATGTATGGATTCCCACACAAGCTGTGGGAATACCTATTTCAATGCAATATAAGAATAAACTATACATTTGAAGAAAATAGAAAAGAAAAAAGCATATGGAAAGAGTAAGGATTCGTCATTCCCTGAATGACGAATCCCAAGTTGAATTGATGCATCCTTGCTTCAGTTCCTGTCGCTTTGTTGGCCCAAAAGTTGACCTGCTACTTCTTGAAATGCTTGCAAGGGATGAGAGAAGTTGTGTTAGAGCTTGGGATCCATATTCCTTGCATATACTATATTAACAAATATATAGTTTATTCTCCTAAGGCATTGAAACAGTTTTACAACATCACATATATTAGGAAAAGCAAAGGAGTATCATCAATCATCATGAACATAATTGGAAGCTTTTGGCTTCATTGTTTTATCTAACACGTTTGTTCACTGTGCAGGTGTAGATGAAATTTTCATTGCTGGATTATTTCATTTTGACATCATAGTATGTGGAGCAAAATGCGCTCCCACAAGGGTTGAGCCCAACATGCACCCTCTTGTGTTTTAAGAGGTGTAAGAGTGTAAAAGCACTATACTTGTCATCATTGAGGAGGTGTTCATCACTCATGAGAGTGAGTTGATGGATCACTATCCTGAATGACAAATATCTGCTCAATGGAACTACAATGAGTAAAGAAGACATCATTCAAAACAACATGCATAGCAACAGTCAGTCACATTCAAAGAGCAGTCAATCAATGTGATTCTAGAACAAGCACTCATAATGAAGGACAGTCAATTGTGATACAAACAATCACAGTGATAGGAGCAGTATTAGAATGGAGAGTGCAGGTTATAATTCTATCAAATGCCAAATAGTGTATAGGCATACAAATCCACACAGTGACCGTTGAGATTGTCAAGGCTTTTTTGTATCTTATAAACAAGCAAAGATTTTGCAGTCAAGAAGGATAGTGAGTTTAAAAGGTAGAGAAAGTGGAGGAGTAGCATAGACTGCTAAGCATGCATGACAGTTCTATAAAGACTATTCACAGTCACATAAACCTAATATATGTGAAGACAATCAATAGCATGCAAGACAATCACTAAATGTGTAAAGACCTTAACAATTAATAGTCAAAACCCTCAACTACCTGTGCCTAGGCATCTGTAACAAAAGATAGTTGTGATCATTTTTAGAAAATAAAAATAGATATGCATAGAGTCACAACCATGACATAATAGACAGTTCATAATGAAGTGCAATGGACTCAACACCAGAGGACAACCAAAATGACAAGTGCATTGTCACAATATAGTCTAGGAACCACCTCTTGCAAATTCCTAGGCACAGAGTAGTTTCAATAAGACAAGGAAGTTTCATCACTTCTAGCTGAAGAAGATGACAGTGAAGTCCTTCACCGTAGGAGAATGTGTCAAAGGAGACAATGATGATGAGTATCAAGCACATAATAGATGATGAGTATCAAAATGATCTATTCCTCATTCAATGATGATGGTGTATGTCTATTTCCAAGGTATATTGTCATGTTAGGGTCTGTCAAGAGTTATGGTTTCAAAATCCTCTCAAAGTCTTACTGAGATACTAAACAGGACAAAGATCTACCAATTTATGAAGGTAGAGACCTTGTAGGGTTGTGAGATAGGGTAACAATGGAAAGTGGAAAAGAGCAATTATGATAGAAAATTAGTCATAGGGGATAGTATAAACCTATGTGATAATTAAACCTCAAGTAGAGGTAGTCACAGTGATAGCAAAAGAGGAGTGCAGTAGTCATAGAGGCAATGGGACTGTCAAAAGAAGAAAAGAGATATACACAGTCAAACTTTAGAGTAGCAATAGTTAACATAGCAGTCATTTAAGGCAAGCAAGAGATGACTGTCATAGGGAGAAGAGGAATTGGGCAAAGGACTAGACAGAAGCCTTATACAAGGACATCCAATAGATGAAAATCTTTATTGGCCTTGATAAACACTTTATACCTTTCATATCCTTAAGGATAGATAGGAGGCAAAAGAGTCTGATGGTGATTAAAAGGCAGAGACCTAATAGTGGTTGAGAATACAAAGATACTTATGATCTCTCTCAAAGATCCCAAGGTCCACACATAGAAAAAACTGTCAGAGATCTTCAGAATAGGATCAAAATGTCTTGAGTTCTGCCAGAGAAGAATGAGATCTATAAGAACATTTTGAAAGATTGCTTCTCATTCAATGAACTGTGTACCAAAATAATGAAGCAACAGGTCTAAAAATGGACTAATAGAAATCATTAGCAAGGAGGGACAGTCATAGCAACTAGCTTAGGAATTGTCAAAGGATACTTGACTATCAAACAAAGATTGAGATAGTGCCAAGAAGCTAAATAATGTGAGGAGCAATCATGTTCCAACGTGCAGGCCATTCAAGAGTCCAAAGGCTTGTCAAGCCAGATATGCTCCAATACATAATATCCACAGGTTATGAATGGCTTCAACAAAATCTACCACGCATATGTTTCTATACCACAAACAATGCAATCAGGACAGTCAAGAAGACTAATGTATGACAATGATTGAACAATAAATAATGCATAGAGCAACTCATAGGAGAAAAGCACAGTCATTTCTTCCATCAAGACCAAGCATGAAGAAAAATGCACAGAGAAAGCAAGATAACTTCATCACTTTGCTCATAGAACTTGAAACAAGTTTTCTAAGCACATGAAATGAAAAGAAATGCAAAGTTACACTGACACTGGGGCTTACCAGGCTCGGCTGTGATGTGGTATACATAGAATCTGCATGAAATAGCTCCATTAAACCCTTAAAACCTCCATGGAAGATTAGTCAAAACTCTATGTCGGCGTCTCTCATAGCTCCTGAAGGTTGCAATGTGAAATGAAAATGCATTGAGGCGTTTGCCCTAGCTTTTGTCTTAGGGTTTGAAAACCCTAAGTATGCCAATAGCTCAAAGGAATTTTTTCCTTTCTTTTAACATTTGTGATAAAAGATTAATACCTTCACCTGGTGAACTAATGCCTTTGCATTATGTGCATGCCTAGCAATTAGGATGTGTCCCCTTAAAACTTGTATGTTTTTTTTTGCATTGTCTTCAAGACATAGGTTGAATCATGGCCTTTATTTTGCATAGGTTATAAAATGTAAAACATTATTTAAGTGATGTCATTATAAATCACTTAGTTAATGCTGTGTATATGCAGAATAATGATGTGTGTGGCTAAGTGCAAGCATATAGGGGATATAGTTGAGTATTAATATGCAAGTGCCAAGCATATAGGGGAGGTTGGAGGAAGTTGGCAAACATGTGGAGGGAATATAGGAGTGGTTTTGACTTGGTTTTGGAGGGAAATGAGAGCATCTAGGAGTAGTTTTTGATGCCTTTATGATAGGAGAGGTCAAGGCTTGACCTTTTCTTCATTCATAAGCCCTTTTGGAGTTGTTTAAGGGGCAAAAAAATAGGCTTTATTGTTGTGCAAGACCAAGGGAGTTTGAAGTCCTTTTTTTGTGCAACTACTTGGAAAGCATATAGTAACTTCAATTCTTATTTTGGAGTTAGTTCTTTTCATTCTCAAGAAGGTATTGTAACTCATTTTGGAGTTCTTTTAGTAGGAGATAGCATTGTAACTCATTTTTGTAGACATATACAACAGTATAACACCTTTTTCAAATCAATAAGGTTAAGCAATTTTACCTTCTTATAATCTATTTTATTATGTGAGGTTAAATGATTGATGCAATTTCTTGTGATACATGTGATCCTTGTTATTGTGTCTCATTGTTAGCACCTTTAGGTAGAAAATATATGTAGGATTATAGGTTGTAGGTTGTGTTGGTGTTAAAAACAATTCAAAGTTGTGAAGAGAATACATTTTCCTTCTAGAATTGTGAGTGTCAAAGCCTTCCTATGAAACATTAATGCAAGAGCACATGAACCTTTGAGTTTTGTATACCAAAATCTTGTTGTTTGTTTAATTGTGTGGTGCAAGAGCAGCTGTGTAGGTCTCAAAATAACATTTTGGTGCATCACCTTAGGAGATAGTTTCATTTTCATTTTTCTCTATTACCCCTTTCCTCTGCAAAACATTAGAATAGTTTTTAGGTGAACACCATAAGAGCCAACTTACACTGGAGGTCCTTTTCTATTCTAGGTAACCCACAGCCTTAGAAAAGTTCCCATGTTTCACCAATATGCTAAGTTATACAACTTAGCAGAGGCACAATATTGAGTGATAACAATACTGCTGACACATTAAAAGTTGCGTCGATCTCATCCAAGCAATCTTTGGAGCTACCTAAGAAACCTAAAGTTTCTTTAGTAGAAAACAAAAACACTCCTACTTATACTATAGATTATGAGGCCTATGAGGCCATGCCATCTTCTAAAGAGATGACTCCCTCTGCGGTCAAGGATTTAAAATCCTTTATAAAAATTGCAATTATGTAGGCAATGGTTGTGGTGTAAAACAAAGAATCAGAGTACCTTTACAAGTTGCTGGAATTAAGTACACGACTAGTATTGGATACTATTCTCTGAAGCCCATCAAAGCCTACTGTCGTCCTACTCTTAATGTTAATACAATATCAACAAATATGATATATCCTAAGATTATGGACATGGATTGTCCGCTAGGAAATATCCCATTGAATCTTAAGTATTTCTCCCTCTCTTAGCCACACTTGATGTAGCACCTATTCCAATTGCTCTCAAGGGTGGTCTCCTTCTAGATATATATGTTGTTAGCATTGTGTTGTGTTCCCTTGTGTTGTGTTATATGTTGTTTAGGTCTCTTTGGATGACCCTTGACACTCTTCTATGGTCAAGGATACAAGGAGACCACCTCTACTGTGACCATTCTTCTATTTTTCTCTCTATTCTTCCATTTCCTCTTTTCTATTTTATTGTTGTGTGTTGTGCCTTGGGGGTATAACATTGTGGAGGATGTCTTGGAGGCCTTTTTCCTTGTTGTAAACCTGAGTCACTCTTGTCTTCTCTCTCATTTTTATTTTTTACATTCTTTAGTGACCCTACTAGTCGGCGGGTGATGAAAACAAACAAATACTGATAAGGACCATGTGTCCCTTTAGAAAGAAAGTAAAAATGGACTTAGTCCCTATATGAAGATGGGGTTGATATATATATCTAATGCTTGACTAGTAGAATCACTCGGTGTTGTGATATTTCTTGTAACAAACCTTTACAATACTCTAAATCTGCTACAATGAACTTTAGATTGTTTTGTATCCCACCTTGTCGCTACACTTGATTGTGAGATACCTACAATATAGCCCAACATCTATACTCGGTACCAAACCCAAAAATGTATCCTTGGCCTTTGATGTGATCTAATGCATGATTTATACATAGCGTGCATTAATTGACTTGGTTATTATCTTAGAGAAAGATTTTCTAACCAAAGCTTATATCTTGTTCATTATCTCATCAACAAATCTTGATGTGTTTGTGGGAACATTCAATGATCGTGGCACATGTCACCTTTGGGGCCATGGGATTTGTGAAATCTCTTGTTCCCTTACGTGTTTTCACTCTACCTTAATGTGCTTGATACCGGCAAGCAGGATCAACCACCTTAAGGTGGGGGCATATATCATGGTATCTGCTTAATTACTTTTGATATTGACAAAGCGTGTTTGAAAGCCCTCCCCACGAGCCAGGATGGTGTATCTCTTGAGCTAGTGCACACCCTTTTAAAAAAGAAAAAATCCCTCATCATGAGGTGGGATGATGTATCTCTTAAGCTAGTGCGTATCCTTTTATACAAAACCCTCATCACGAGGCAAGATGGTGTATCTCTTGAGCTAGTGCACATCCTTTTATACAAAGTCTTCATCACAAGGCAGGGTTAGATCTTGAGTCATTCACGCTTAAGTGTGTCTTTGGTAGTTGTGGTAGATTAGCTCGACTGTCAGGTGTATTTGGCGTGTTTTAGATAGTGGAGTAGTGATAAGCTCCTCCCTATCACTCATGTTTGCCGTGTATAAGATGTATAGTGTGTCGATGACATACTATGCAATGCTCGTGTAATCCACGTGTCTTCCATGTGTTTTACGCGTCTTCCTTTTGTGTCTTGCGTGTTTGTGGCGTGGTCTAAAGTTGTGTGGCGATGACTCCTTCCCCACACTATATATGTTTTGTGTGTCTTTACATGTGTGTTTGTTTACTTTAGTTAGCATTATATATGATATGTAAATGGCTTCATCATGTCTTCTCTTCATGTATTCTTTGTGTATTGCATGATTGCGTTCATGTCTTCTCTGTGTATTACGTGCTTCACTATCTTCTTCGTGTATTGTGTGCTTCTTTACTGTATTCATTGTGTCTTATGTGACTATTAAGTGTTCTCTTATGTTTGGCTAAGCTTGGGGGCTAGAGATAGTCTTCAAACTTAGGGTGTGTTTGATGTGTCTAATGTGCTTTGACCATACTTTAATGCATGTATGGATTGTAAGATCATACACACATTAAAGTGGGGGCTAAATGTTATGGAGTAAAAGTGGCCACATACCTTTTTACCTCCTAGTTTAGCTCCTAGGTCATATTTGCTTCTTTATACATTCTAATTGAGCATCCCGAAGGAAATTCCCTAACACCCATGACATTTTGGACCCTTGAGACTTCCTTTATCTTAACCCTGACCTAACTTGGGCCCCTGTACTTGGGTGCCAACCACCCAAGTCTCCCTTGATTGGTCAGGGATAACTAATGGCATGTCATCTTGGGCCCTTCCAAAATGTTTCTCCTTGTCATCTTTTTTGATTTAAATTCATAAATGTTAGCGGGAAAGCATAAATAAGTGCGTTTATGACTTCATTTTAAACCTAGATGGATAACACAAACTTATTATATTGGAGAAAAGAGCATTCATTGTGTTATTGTTGCAAATTTATGTTTGTATTTGTGTGTTTGTTGCAAATATGGCATCATCATCCATCTCCTTATGACTTGAAGAGCTTTCATCCTCCTAATGACTTCACCTCCGAGGTGATATCATTTCTATTTGAATCATTTCATCATTTGGATTATCTTTAGCTTCTGTCCTGCAAGGACACGCTCTCTCATTAACAACGGTGTTGAGAAAGCTTGAATGCTAACCCAAGATTTGATTGAGGCAAATACCTAAACACCACAACCCCCAAACCCCTCTCTTGTCATCTTGTGTATAGGTTATAGGTACATGTTTCAGGAAAAGTGGAGCTATAGGAAGACAATGTAGGAATTATAGTTTCTAGATCCATAAATAGTTCAGGATTATCTCTCCAAAGAGACTTGGGCATTTGGCACCCTAGTCCATAGGATTTCCAGCTTTTGGATCTGATTTCTAAGCATCATTTGTAGCATCTTCTCAGTTCCGACCTTTGGCATAATATTACATTTGGACTTGGGTGGTTGCCAAATTTGTCCTCTGACACCTCTGCTTTCGGGAGATAGGTTCCGGCATCTTACTGATCCTCTCTGTACTTTTGGTTTCCAAATTTCTATTGCCAATCATCTATTTCAAGTTGATTATCTCATAACTAGGATTTCATTTATACTTAGCCTAGGGTTGGATAAAAAGCTTGTTTAAATATCATCTTTCCATAGCAAACCAGGAGCATAAGATCTGTAGCTGAGTCATCTTCCATCTTGTAGTGACTTAGCTCAGTTTTGTCCTTGAATGTTATAGTTGTTAGTGAAAATTTTTTTCCTTCGAGAATACATGCAGAAAATGACTCAAGACGCCTAGGAAGAAGAACAAACAATTCTAACAGTTGGAGAAGTTGCCATTGAGTTGACAACTTTCCTATGAATTTTAGAGGTACAACTCCCTCTTAAGATATGTAATGAATAAAAATATGGGGTATGATTTTAACCAGAAAGCAGACAAGGTGCATTAACATCTAATCATCACCATGAAATAGATGTGCATGAATGATTTCAGAAAGAAATGAACGTAGATAAATGATACACAACCCATCTATCCCACATTCACAAACATGGATTAAAGATACAGTTATATTCCACCTTAACGTAAACCAACATAAAAGAAGCAATATTGGAGACATATTACTAATTGACATAAGAACAATTGCAATTAGAAGATACTTGAAGACACAAAGTTCCGTAAGTAATTCTTCATTTCTTCAATATAACAAAACTCAAAGTTTCTGCAACGCCTCTATACATAAGCTTAGTTAAGAAAAGTATAATTAGAAAGTAATATTGAATAAACTTGCTCTCTCTCCCCTGTTCATAGACAGCCCAAAAAAAAGATCCTTTTTCCTTTGAAAGTCCTTCCCTTTTATAGTTTTTCAAAATCTTCCCCCATAATTATAACTACTTGAAACGGCCTTTTTCGAGTAACCGTTATCAAGAAAGTGGACTAAAAATAGAAACGGTTACATTACAACAAACATTGTAATTATTATCACTAATTACAAAATAACTTCATACATGCAAGACAAGTGGCATTAATCTGCTCCCAATTTCAAGCATATTTCCATAAAAAGCTGGCGCAGTTCAGCACGCTCTTCTTGTTTCTCCAGGACGTCAATTGTCTTGCGGTATTCAGCATAGCTAGTTTTCTCCTTCCAAGAAACTATGTGCAACTGAGAGATGATATCGATCTACTCCTCCTCGGGACATTGTAAGTCAAGTTGTAAAATAGGCATAGGTTCATCATCCCAAATTTTGTTGTTTGTAGGAAGTCCCATTCTAAAAAATAGCTTGGCTGACAAGAAAAATTAAACTCAGAGAGCACTGTCACCTTAACTTAATTATGCCAGTGAGTAATGATGGTTTTTAAACTTGTTAATGTCGTGCTACCACCTTAGTGAGCTCCGTTACACTTGTCATTTAAGAGGTAATTAATGCATCATTGATTCTGCATCTTGAAAAATGAGTCTTAAGATTGAGCTTGCGTTTCATAACTTCTGAAAAGACATTCTCACCGCATACCACACAAATAATCTGATGAGCTGGCAATACCTAAAAAATTAGGAAACACAGCCATCAGATCAGAATTCATGGACACCGTGAAAGTACTGATTGGTCAGGAGTCAGGAAATATTCCAAACTTTGAACATTATGGAAGAGTTCACAAAATTTGAAAACTCCTGACAACGAGTGAAGTCACAGTGTCGGAACTCTTATGATCTTTCAAACTGTGAGAGTGACATTCAAAAACTTTGAACTTCCCCGACACAAAGGATCAGTCAGGAAGTCGGCTATTTCTTGAACTTACGACATAAGTTAGGAAAACAAAGGATTCATGAACTCGAAGAATGCCTAACGTCAAAGACTCACGAAAATGTCCTTAAGACTTTAAAAATTTTGGAACGAACAATGACCGGATTGGGGCAAAGCAGTGATTGCATCAATTCCTACGCACTAAAATTTGAAAATTTTTGGGTTTAGAATTTTGGGGCAACAACAGGCTCTAATTGGGGATGAGGACTGCAAAGGACGAAGAAAGGAACCTAGAATCATAAGCGCGGACTAGTGCATTATCCATTGGGCAATAGAGTCAGAGAACACAGGGGACAAAGAAGCCAGAACAAGCCAAAAACAGGGCAAACAGGAAAGGAAACTAGACTACCAACACAACAAAAACTCCTAATATGCACACGACAGGAAGATCCTACCTCCAAATGACTCCAGAATAGTTATGCAAATCCATTAACTGGCTAGGAAAAAATAGTTGCCTGTGCAAAGCAATGCCGGATGAGTGAATAATCAATAGGCAACCAACTGCCAACCTGTGATCATCATGATTAGGATCATAAGAATGACTTCACATAAAATCCTCCTAAATGTGACCTCAAAAAGCCACTCTTTATTATATGCTTCCTCAAATGGATGACTCATTTCAGCGTTGTCCAGCACATAACCACCAACATCCATTTGTATAGTCTCATATAAAATGTTAGAACACATTTGATTTTGCAAAGATGGAGAAATCAACCCCCAGATTGGACAACCTAGACACAAATTATGAAATAGAGATTTTGAAATCTGATTTGCAACATATGCTCCATTATGCCCTATATAATCACCTCTCTCAGCAATAGACAAACTAATATCCCATGCCTGAAAATAATCTTTTAAATCATTGGGACACCAACCATCAGCCATACATGTCTCAGACAAAGCAGGAAGTAGATGAGGCTGGAAATCTATATTGTAGACAATATTTTCTTGTGGCTAAAAATCACCTTTAACAGAAACAATATTCTATTTTTGTGCTGAAACTGATTCATGTATTATATGGCCCACTTTATCATTCTCCTCATCATTACACATATTTCTACCACAAGTTTCATTTAATGAGTCACTCTCAAAAGGCATAATTGCATCTCTAAAGAAAAATGACTCAACGATGGATCCTTTATTCACCTTGGGCTGTATATGCACTAGAGAAACATCTTCACTTTTATCTTTTTCTTCACATACTTTTACTACTTCTTCAGAGGACATTTCAGAAGAATTTTTGGCCTTCATATCATTATCCTCTTTTCACATCGTGGCATGGGATTCTTCAACATACATATCTTTCTCACAAATTGGAGTCACCTCATGACTGCAGTCAAGAAAATGTGCATCTATCCTCTCCTTCTGTTCAATTTTTTGTAAAGTCCTAAGCAAAGCTGGGTGAACCTTATTAGATTGAAATTGCATATTACCATAAAAACTCTTCAGAAAGCTTACTTGCACAGGATCATCAGGTACATGATTAATTCGAGAAGTAGATATGGGAGAGGTGGAGTTTTCATCATTACTGAGAGGATAAGTGGATGGGGAATGCAATTCATCCATTCTTTTGTCAAGCTCTTCTTTGTCTTATTTCGTATCATGGGAGACACGAGTGACTTTCAAATTTTGCTTAAATTTTTTAGCATTTATGACCTCCTTTTGCAACCATACCTCTGTATTATTTGACTCAAAAGATGTGAAACCTTCATGTTCAACTCGCATGTGCTCCAACATCTCATTTTCATGCTATACAGCTTCAGGTTGCTCATCTTCCTCATTATATGGGAAGACTATGGATTTATCATTGTCTTTTTCATAATGCAAATAATAAGCTTCACTCTCCTATCCATACAAGGTTTAATTTCTACAACACTTACTTCATTTCTACAAAAATGTTTGGAATCTAAAACAAAGAGATTGAAGCATTCAAGAGAAGGGGGTTGAGCATTATGGAGATCTATAGGCTAAAAATTCTGTTCATACATGATAGGTTTCTTTTCAGGCTTAATTAGATTCCCTATAATATGATTTGCTTTCCATAGACCACTCAATATCAAGTCATCTTTGATTTTCACAGCCTCTAGTTGAGCAACCTTTATGTCATTTACTTTGCTTCTTTTCAACTCAAATTGAACATCTAGATGCAAAGAGGAAATAAAAATGCAAAGCTGAACTTGCTTACTTGGCCGAATGCATGTGGGAATATTTTTAAACAACTAGTCGAATCTATCTATAAAATCTTTGATAGATTCTCCTTCTTGCTTGTGAATGTGGAAGAAATGCTTCAGAAAAATAGCTTCATCAACAGGATTTTTATACCTTGCCAAGAACTTCTTCTTCAATGAATTCCAATCAGTTATGCATTTTTCTTCTAAATAACAAAATCACTCTGCAGCAGGTCCAGTAAGAGATTCAATAAATAATCTGACAAAAACATCTTCTTTACTTACCCCCAGAATACCACATGCAACTGTGAACGCCAGAATATGGTTTTCAACATCTTGATGGCCTTCTCCACTAAACTTTGGAAAATACTTTCTTGATCTTTCAGGGAATGGTGAATATATAGGTAAAGAAAGAGGACCAAAATGATTTCCCCATGGCTGAGAAGAAACCAAATTCATAATGTAAATCTAAAAATTAAAACAACATAGGTCTTTGTTGGAAAAGAGATGTTTCTGAGTGCATTCATCAAATAGAGCCGCCAACCTCTATCTTAAGGGAGACCCCTCCAAATTTTTAGGAACAAGAGAACCAATCTTCAATTTCGAGTCCCCAGCAGAGTCACCAAAAATCTATTAGTGAACAGATTTGTCCTTCGAGAATAAATGCAGAAAATGACTCAAGACGCCCACGAAGAAGAATAAACAATACTAACAGTTGGAGAAATTGCCATTGAGTTGACAACTTTTCTTTGAATTTTAGAGGTACAACTCCCTCTTAAGATATGCAATGAATAAAAATATGGGGTATGCTTTTAACCAGAAAGCAGACAAGGTGCATTAACATCTAATCATCACCATGAAATAGATGTGCGTGAATGATTTCAGAAAGAAATGAACGCAGATAAATGATACACAGCCCATCTATCCCACATTCACAAACATGGATTAAAGATACTGTTATATTCCACCTTAACGTAAATCAACATAAAAGAAGCAATATCAAAGATAGATTACTAATTGACATAAGAATAATTGCAATCAGAAGATACTTGAAGGCACAAAGTTTCGTAAGTAATTCTTCATTTCTTCAATATAACAAAACTCAAAGTTTCTGCAACGCCTCTATACATAAGCTTAGTTAAGAAAAGTATAACTAGAAAGTAATATAGATTAAACTTTCTCTCTCTCCCCTGTTCACAGACAACCCAAAAAAAAGATCCCTTTTATAGTTTTTCAAAATCTTCCCCCAAAATTATAACTGCTTGAAACGACCTTTTTCAAGTAACCGTTATCAAGAAAGTGGACTAAAAATGGAAATGGTTACATTACAACAAAAATTGTAATTATTATCACTAATTACAAAATAACTTCATACATGCAAGACAAGTGGCATTAATCTGCCCCCAATTCTAGGTGTATTTCCATAAAAAGTTGGCGCAGTTCAGCATGCTCTTCTTCTTCCTCCAAGACATCAATTGTCCTGTAGTATTCAACATAGCTAGTTTTCTCCTTTCAAGCAATTGTGTGCAACTAAGAGATGATATCGATCTGCTCCTCCTCGGGCCAATGTAAGTCAGGCTGCAAAACATGCATAGGTTCATCGTCCCAAATTTTGTCATTTGCAGGAAGTCCCATTCTAAAAAATAGCTTGGCTGACAAGAAAAACTAAACTCAGAGAGCACCGTCACCTTAACTTAATTACGCTAGTGAGTAATGATGGTTTTTAAACTTGTTAATGTCGTGCTACCACCTTAGTAAGCTCCATTACACTTCTCATTTAAGAGGTAATTAATGCATCATTGATTCTGCATCTTGCAAAATAAGTCTTAAGATTGAGCTTGTGTTTCATAACTTCTGAAAAGACATTCTCACCGCATACCACATGAATAATCTGATGAGCTGGCGATACCTCAAAAATTAGGAAACACAACCATCAGATCAGAATTTGCGGACACCGCAAAAGTGCTGATTGGTCGGGAGTCAGGAAATATTCCAAACTTTGAACATTATGGAAGAGTTCACAAAATTTGAAAACTCCCGACAACGAGTGAAGTCACGGCATCAGAACTCTTACGATCTTTCGAACTGCGAGAGTGACATTCAAACACTTTGAACTTCCCCGACACAAAGGATCAGTCAGGAAGTCGGCCATTTCTTGAACTTAAGAACATAAGTTGGGAAAACAAAGGATTCATGAACTTGAAGAATGCTAGATGTCAAAGACTCACAAAAATGTCCCTAAGACTTTAAAACTTTTGGAACGTACAACGATCGGATTGGGGCAAAGCAATGATTGCATCAATTCCTACCACTAAACTTTGAAAATTTTTGGGTTCAAATTTTTGAAGCAACAATAGTGAAAGGAGGGTTTGATCTAGTGTGTTCACATATTCCATCATCTCTCTTTTTACCTTATAAGACAAATGAAATGTCATCAAGAACCTCTAGGAATTCCTTGATTGTTTCATCATTTTGAAACTCATTGAGAGATATTGGATCTTGTTGGTCCTAGTTTATGAGTTCATGGTATATTATTGGAAGGTATATGTTGCATATTGATGTTTCATAGAAAAGGTTAGATATGCATAGGTCTTCAAATGAGGTGATGATGACCTTTTCTATAGTGTGTTCAACATCGAGTGAAGTTTCCACTACGCTTAGGGAAGTACTGTGTGGATCATTGGTTTCTAGATCAAGAGGCATGTGTCCTAGTCCATGATAGTTAGTATAAAATTATACCTAGATAGGCTTGATAATGCCTTGCTCATGGAGGCTAAGGCCTTTACCCTTGTATTTCATGTTTTCATAGATATGCAGTGGTATAGGGTAATTTTGTTTCAGGTAGATAAGTGTTGATTATTCATCATCTGATTCATCTTAGTACAACCAGGAGTATGGATCCTTTGATCTGCTCTTTAGCCAAGGTGCTTGTAGATGTGAAGGTAGTGGACCCAAATTGTTTGATTTTTGATGCCTATGGACGAGGTCACTATTGAGGATGACCATGTGATTGGGGAGTTATAGGAAATTGGCCTACATGAAAGGAATTATGTAGCTCATATTCTCCACATCCAGTGTTGATGATCTTGACCATGGTGGACTTGGGATTTTGAGAAGGAGATGAGGTGGAAGCAAGGGTGCTAGGACCAATGTATGAGGATGAAGCCTTGAGCTTATCATGATTAGCGATGTCAGTGCTAGGACAATGATGGTTTTTATGATAAGAGGTTTCCATAGGTTTGCAATACTCAAATGGTTTGGGATCAACATGAATAGTAACCTCCATATAGTTGTGGAGGAATTTCAGGCATTGATACCATATGTGGATGGAATTACCTATATGGTATGGATCCATGGGCAGCCAAGGAGGATGTTATATGGTAGGTCAAGATCAATAACATGAAATGTAGTTCTTTGTAGCACCTGACCAACCTGTAGTGGTAAACATATAGTACCCTTAGATTCTCTTTATGTATTATCATAAGCCTTTATTATTATGTGTGGTTGAAGGTCATTTTTAGAGTACCCTAATTATTTTACCAATCTTAATCTACATAGATTCAAGCCAGACCTATTATCTAGGAGGAATCGTTTTATTTTATACCCGGATATGAAAACTTCAATATGAAGGGGATACTTATGTGTGGGGTCAATGGGAGGCATATCAGTTTGACTAAACGTGAGTTGATAGGCGGATGATAGATGAACCACAAGGGCTTGGAATTGCTCAATGTCAATATTATTAGGGACTCAGGATTCCTGTAAGGCATGATCTAATATGTCTCTATAGATAGGTGATGTTTTGAGGAGCTCCAGGATGAATATGTGTGCTAGAGTCTTCTCAAGACGCTCTAAGAAATTATATTGGGTGGTTTGTGAGGAGTAGGACGAGGAAGGCCCTTGGATGGTTACCCTACCATGCCTCATGATGATAGCACAATCAAAGGATTTGGATGGGATCTTTAAGTTACAACTTTTGTGCAGTTAGAGTCGATATGTCCCATGATGGAATCATAGGCATAGGGTGTTCTATTGTAATAGATGTTATTGGTGTGATTATTGTGGGCTTGACCTTAGTTTTACATGGACGCTTTGGATTGGGATTTTACTATTTTCCAAGATTATCATTAGGTGAGGTGGATGAGTCACCTTCAATTATAATTTCTCCTTGATCAATTAAGTCTTGGATATAATTTTTAAGCTTCATACATTTATGAGTTGTATGGACATTGAGATGATGGTATTCACAATATTCATTTTCTTTATACCAATCAGGTTTGGGTTTTGAGTCATCGGATGGTCTTGTGGATGGGAATGTGACCATGTTTGATTTGAAAAGTTTTTGGAAAGAAACCTCAATGTGTTCCCCCAAGGAGGCGAACTTGCATCTTGGTTAATTGGGAGTTTTAATTTGTCTAGATAGAATTTAAACACTAGTTGGTTCTTGTAAATTATAGACCTTAGATGGTTCTTGTGATGATGTGGTGGATTAAACATGTTTATTATCGATGACTCCATCATTAACTATGTTTTTATTTTTGGCCTAGAATTTTGGTTTGTCATTTGAGCTATTATTGTCTTTGTCTTTACTATATAATTTTATAAAACCTTTAGCAACATGGGATTTTGCAATGGTAACACCCTTTTCAATGATTTCATCGAATGTGGAGACACAATGGACTTGTAGATGGAATTCCATTTCATGGTTAAGATTGGTGACAAAAATATTGACAAGTTGTTTCTTAGGAAGAGGCCAAGGAAAATGACTTGAGACCCCTCCATTATTGCAAGGATGAGGCAAGATTTTCTCCATTACATTTTTTACATTACAAAGATCTAACATTATTAGCTCATGTTTGACATTGTAAGAGAAGTGTGCAACAAACTTCTCTAACAATTCAACAAATGCAGTAATAGAGCCTAGAGTGAGATGCATTAACCACTCCAAAGCTTGTCCTCATAGGATTTAGGGAAATTTTTTCAACAAATACAGGTCACTAAAAGAAACTTCCTAGAAAGTCATGAAAAATTCTTTGACACGATCTCTAGGGTCACCCTTTCCTTGGTATTTACCAAATTTTGGGATTTCAAAATTTGCACGAAAGGGGACCATGGTGATGGAATGATCAAAGGGGTAAGGGCATAAGTATTCAAATTTAAATTGTTTTCTTTGATTGGTAGCTCTACTTTGTAACCCCTTTAAAGTGTCTTTCATCTCTTGCCACTCTTCGACAAATGGCATTCCATGTGGTGGGTTTCATGGATGATGTGGTATTAATCCATATGATAGAGGGGGCTGACCCACATGTGGATGTGGGTGAGATGATGATATGTTTGATGTATAAATGGATTGGTGAGGAATGGAAGGTATAGAAGTGGGTTGATAAGGTGGTATGGGATAATTTGTGATAATGGGTTGATATGAGCTGTAAGGAGGAAGTGTGGATGAAGGTTGATTTATTTGTTGGGGGATGGTTAAAGGTGGAAGAGAATGGATAATATGATTCATGGACAAGAAGCATGATTGTGAAATGGAAGAAGAAATAGGTTGACTAGAAGAGATGGGTTGTGTATACATGGTAGTGTGGATCTTTATTCTTTGTGGATTGGAAGAAGTTGGATTTTGATCAAATGGATGAGAAGTGGAATGATAAGTATGACCTTGAGTTTTAGAGTTGGATGAATCATGCTGAAGTGGATAAGAGGGAAGTGTAATGGTATGAGATGCATGGAGTGGTGATATACTACCACCTGATTGTTGGGTGATATGGAACGTATGATCATGAATGGGATTAGAAAATGGTTGACCCCATGGATTATTAGAGGTTGAGGGTGTAAGTGAGTCATGATGAAAGATGTGTTGTACTTTGGACAAATCAAAGTCATGAGGGAGCTTAGTCCTCTCTTCAATAAGGTGTACCAAAAAAGAACTCTTTTGTTTAGCTACATGTCAAGTGTTGAGAAAGTCCAGATGCCTCAGAGAATACATAAATTGATTTGTTATAAATGAAGGTAAACAACTATCAATGAAAATCTAATTTCAACATTAATATAGATATTTAACTGTGTAGAACCAAAATGGAGATAGTATGAAATCAACACAAGGAAATAATGGATTATAAGATCAAACACATAACATAGTGTTTATGTGGAGAAACCCTTTTGGGAAAAAACTCCACACAAGAAGAAATGCACCAGTCTGTATTAACTTCAATAGAGTTTACAATATAACACTATCAATCTCCTCTTCAGTCTTCAATCCAACAACACCTATTTTTCCAATCTACTCTACTCTTCACAACTGTAATACAATATCCTCATAAAGGGGTTTCCTCCTAGGGAAAGAAAACCCAACATAAGCTCTATCCTTAGATCTGTGACCTAATGATGAACAACCCAAATTTACAATGGAAAAAAATATATAAAGTGTGGCTTTTGGGGGTGCTTCCCCCAAACCCTCGTCAAGGTGCGCGGCCCCCAGACCCCCCACCAGGGGTAATCCCTCTAAACCCTACAAGGGGTACCCCCTACACCCCCCAAAATAAAATATGCTCCATAACCAACATCTGTCAGGTACCGGGATCAAACATGCAACTAAAACAAGATCGCTACTTGGTGAAACCTTTCATACCTTATGGGTGATTTACAAATAATAATAAGTATAATAAATTACATAGGATTTACAAGGTTGATGACACCTAAATCCTAACATTCTCCCACTTGACATCATACATTGTAAATACACCCATAGAAAACATAAAGCAACTAAGTACTAGGAACAAGGCCCATGGCCTTCCTACACCATGTAAACTTTTCTATGCTCACAGGTTTGGTAAATGAATTTGCAACATTCTCCTAAGTTTCAACCTTATTCAACTCAATCCAAACATTAGTAATAATTTCATGTACAAAATGGTATTGAAAATCCACATGCTTAGTCCGTGCATGATACATGGGGTTCTTGGCCAAACATGTTACACTCTGGCTATCACAACCAATTTGAATAATCCTATAATCAAAACCAATACCTATATACAATCTCCATAACCAAACTGTCTCCTTAGAGACATAAGTAAAAACCATATACTCTACTTCAGTGGTGGATAAAGCAATGGTGGGCTACCTTTTACTCATCCAACTCATAGCTCCTCCAAAAAAAGTAAACACATAGCCACTAGTTGACCTTCAACTATCCAAGTCACCTACCTAATTTGCATCAATAAAACCATGTATGTCCAATGTCTTATCCATATTGTTAGTACTAGAATAAACCAAACAATAATCATAAGTACCATGCAAATATCTTAACACCCTCTTTGCATAATTCTAATGCTGTCTACTAGGGTTAGAAATAAACCTACTCAAAACTCCCATTGCTTGGGCAATATCTGGTCATACATCAAACTTCCTATGTAACACTAGCATATGGCACATCGAACATATCCTCTAAATAATCTTCATTCTTAGGACACATATCTAATGCAAGATTAGTACCAACTGGTAAAGGAATTCTAACTAGATTGCAATCTTGCATGCTAAATCTGTGCAAAGTAGTATTTACATACTTTGTGATAACCAAAGCTTTCTATTACCTTGATCCCTTTTGATCTCCATCCTAGAATATACATGGCTGCCCCTAGATCCTTCATGTCAAATGCACTTGAAATTTGAGCTTTCAACTCATTTATCATACCCTTGGTGTTACTGAAAATGACATATCATCCACATACAATGAAATAATCAAAATATCATCATCAATACATTGAATGTAGACACATTGATCCTCTTCAATTCTAAGAAAACTCAATTTCAAACCAAATGAATCAAACTTCTGGTAGCACATTATGGGGGACTATTTTAAACCATAAAGAGATCTTTTTAACTTGCATACTCAATGTTCTTTCCCTTTTATCTCAAAACATGTAGGTTGTTGCATATAAATTTCTTTTTCCAGATCTCCATGCAAAAATGTTGTCTTAACATCCATTTGCTCCATTTCAAAATCATAAGTTGCAACAATGAATAAAAGAAATCTATTAGAAGATAATTTATCAATAGGAGAGAAAATTTCACCAAAATCGACTCCCTCTCTTTGGGAGTAGCCCTTGGCTACGAGTCTAGTCTTGTACTTTTGTAATGAACCATCTATTCTAAACTCCTTCTTGAAGACCCACTTACATCCTATGGCCTTTCTTCCTTTGGAAAAACATACAAGATCCTAGGTGTCACACGATTCTAAAGCCATCATCTCCTCCTGCATGGCTAGCTACCAAGACTCACTATCATCTACATGCATAGCTTCCTTGTAGGATCTAGGTTTATCACCAGTACTCAATAAAGCAAATACACAACAAAAATCTAGTGGGCTATACCTATCAATTGGATTCTATTGTCTTGTGGATCTTCTCAAGGGTGGGGTAAGAGATTCTTCATCATGTTCTTCTATATACTCAACTTCTTCTGTAACAACAGAGTCTTCCTCATTTAAACTTTCACTTAAATCTAATTATTCTTCTCCATCCCCTAATCCATCATTTTGTTCTTCCTAATCTGCATTTTCTTGTTGTAAATCAAAATGCACTATCCTCTTCCTTTCTTTTTCTTTTGGTTGCACAAGATCAGAAATAGCTCTAAATTCCCTGAAAATCTCATCTCTAGAAAATATAATCTTTCTACTTATAGGATCCTAAATCTTATAAACCTTTTACATTCTCACCATATCCAATGAAGATACATTTGTGTGCTTTTGGATCCAACTTAGATCACTTTTCCTTAGGCACATGAACAAAAGCCTCATAGCCAAAAAACCTTAAATGTGAAACAAAAGGTTTCTTACTTGTCCACACTTCATAAGGCGTCGAATCAAGAGCCTTACAAGGAGATCTATTTAACAAGTAATAAGCGGTACTCACATCTTTCCCAAAAGCATTTATCCAATTGTGCATCACTTAACATACTTCTGGCTCTTTCCATTATTGTTCAGTTCATCCTTTCTGCAACACCATTTTGTTGTGGTGTATATAGAGTTGTATTTTATCTTATGATACCTACATGCTTACATAACTCATCAAATTTCTTAGAGAAATATTCCCCTCCATTATCAGATCTTAATATTTTTATCTTAAGTCCTGGTTGTTTCTCTACTAAGGCTTTAAACTCCTTAAACTTAGTGAAAACTTCAAATTTATGCTTCATAAAATAAATCCATGTGAATCTGGATACATCATCAATGAAGGTAACAAAATAATGAGATTTTCTAATAGAATCATTAGCCACAAGTCAGAACACATCTGAATGAATAATTTCTAACTTCTCTTTTGCTCTATTGCTTCCTAAAGAAAAAGATGTTCTGTTCTATCTTCCAAACACACAATGCTCACATAAATTAAAGTGCTCATCAAAATGAGAAAAATTGTCCAACAAATTTTTATTCATAATTGTTTTTAAAACATTTTGACTTGTGTGGCCCAATCCGTGATACCACAACATACATGTATTTTTAGTAGTTTCAATCACATAAGAGGATTTACAAACTATAGTGACATCAAGACCAAACGATGTTCCCATCCTTGTTCCTCTCGCTACCACCAAGCTTCCTCTCACTATTTTGTAACCATGCTTATTAAACATTACATGCATTCCTGAATCATTCAATATTGAAACAAAAATAAGATTTCTAGCTAATCCAAGAATATGTAAAACAGTAGGGTGGGTTTTAATTCTCCCATCATTGAAACACAACAATACCTTTCCTTGTCCAACAATTAGATATGTAGTTGTAGACACCTAAAAATGTCTTAACCCTTCGACCACTCTTCAACAACATCTGCATCAATAATTTTCTATCTAATTACTTAATTAAATTTTTAATTAATTAATTATCCTATCCAACCCCTAAACCATACATTTATCCTTCATCAATTAACCCTTGAAATTGAATTAATTAAAGTAATTCAGCATTACACCTTACTAACATTATCCCAATTAATTAAATAAATATGAAAAATATTTATTTGGTTAATTTGTCCACTTTCCTAAACCTAATTAATTAGGTAAAACTATACTTATCTAATTAATCTTCCCTAC
The DNA here is from genome assembly GCA_027924645.1 of Cunninghamia lanceolata. Lineage (NCBI taxonomy): Eukaryota > Viridiplantae > Streptophyta > Pinopsida > Cupressales > Cupressaceae > Cunninghamia > Cunninghamia lanceolata. The sequence goes on from BSBN01001062.1 coordinate 5,390,732, forward strand.
TAATTAGCCTACACCTAGCCTAGTTGATTAAATAACTATTATTTAATTAGCTACCCTAGCCTACATGACGGCTAGACCTAGATTAATTAAATAAATTATTATTTAATTAATCCTAAACCTTGATTAACCCACTCACTAATTTTTCCAGCCATATTAACTAAGTTAATCACCTTGATTAACTTGGTCAAATCTGACTTAACACCTTCTCCCACACCCACAAATAAAAAAATTCATAAAATACTTAACCCCTCCAATTCATTCTTTCCATTTTCATGCTAAAACATCTTCCACCATTTTAGCTTACAAATGTAAGGTCCCAAAAATGTGCATGTGTCACATGATCTTCACATTCCCACATAAAATATAATTTTTAATTCCACCCCCTTCCAAGGAAATTAATTTTTAATTTCCTTACACATCAAAATCACAATAAATGCAAAGTCCTCCCCAAAAGGAATTTTAAATCCATTTTTATTCTCCACCCTTCAAATTTGAAGATAAAATCTCAACCCTCCATCTCACATTCAATCTCATCCATTGATCTCAACAATCAATCTCCACCGTTGGATCAAAATCCCCTCCAATTTGCCTATAAATACAAGCTTCCACAAGCCATTTCATCATCCAATTTTAGAGCAAGTTTATTATGCCCAAATAGCTTTCAATTTCCATCCACTTAGCTAGGTTATATTGAAATTTATGGTGCATTTGAGAGCATTTTATATTCTAAGTCCTAGTTTGGGTAAAGCAAGGAGCTAGTGGGTGCAAGTTCCTCAACCCTATCAAGGAGTGAGGAGTGTGCAAGATTCTACAAGGTATAATTTGTGTTTTTGCTTTGTTTCCTTCATGTTTTTGCATCTTTCACACTTTCTCATCTTCATTTGGCACTCCCGATGGGACCCCATGGTTCCAAACTAACATTTTCTTGAGTGTTTTTGTGAAGGATTTAGGCATACAAGTGTTTCAGCGCTATATCCTCATGGTTTAAGGCCATCTTCCTGCAACGCAACACCATTTATGACTGTTTCAGTGCCATCTGGTACTGTTTTAGTGCCCTATTTCCATGAAATCTTCTAATGTTTTTAGGCTTCTAAAAAATTTTAGGGCATATTTGAGCTTCTTATCATTTTTCATCACTATTTTCTCTCTATTTTTATCAGAATATGATAGAGATAGGGGGTCCTAATGTCGAAATGAAGTTAGAAATATGTTAGGGAAGTGTTTTGATAAATTTTATATCATTTATCACAAACTAAAGTGTTTTCCTTTTCTAATCTAACATGTGGTGATTATTAACTAGTTTGAGGCATCCTAACATGTTTTTGAGTTGTTCATTTTAAGTTGTGAGTCCTCTTTAAGCAGGTTTAACTCTTGATCATCGGATTAGCGCCATTATTGCCCAAAATTGTGCCATTGAACTAGTCAATAGAAGGTAAGAGAGGTAAAACTATTTCAATGCCATATTTTAATATTTTAGTGCTATGTTGTGTGTTAGCGCCATTTTTCTGATATTTAGTGTCATATCCATTTTAGTGTTTGCTATCTGTCTGATTTTAGAATTTGAACATCTTAGCACCATTTGTTCTGTATTTAGCGCCATATTTCTATTTCTGAGTGCCATTTAAATATGTTTTAGCACCTTATTTTACTGTTCTAGCACATTTTCTGTTTGTTTTAGTGCCATAAATCTGACAGGTTTTTGAAGTGTGTGTAGGGTATTAACATCTTTTTTGCAGGGTAAAGAACGTATGCCAAAGACTTTTTTATGAAACTACTGACTGGTTGGATGCAGGTTTCGCTAGCCAAAGATTTATCTTTTCACTAGCTTAGTTGCATTAAAGTAGTTAGTTGGGAAATTAACCTTTGTATGCTTTGTCTTATCTACTTATAGATGTATGCTCTCCCCTCGCACCTTAAGGTGATCTTGGGGATCAAAAGTCTATTTGTGGACCTTTTCATGCTTTTAAGTGTTATCCCGAAGGGGCTACTCACCTTGCGTATGCTCTCCCCTTGTGCCTAGTGTGATCTTGGGTGATCAAAAGCAAAGGGTAGTTTCTTCATAGGAGGCCTGCTTGGGGATTTCATCACCCCAAGGGACAACCTCAACTACGTGTTTTGGTGTGGTATATAAGCATTACAATTTGAAAGATAGCTTTAAAGGACCCTCTCGTCTCCAAGCAATAAACCTCTGAGATACTTGGTCTGCCAAGACTCGAGTGGTTGAGCGTCATTCAATTGGGATACCCTCATTCACAGACTTGGGCCTCAAGTACCTTGTGTACACTAGAGGACTCCCTTAGAATCTTGTAACTATCCTAGCTTAAGACCTTTTGATTGTCATACCTTGTAGTGCACCACTACAGAGGAGGGGAAGATGCTCATTGTACCACTATATTTGAGATAGGCACTACCTTGGGAAAGACAAAAGTCTCCTTAGTAAGGGAGTAAGGTGGTTCATGACCTTGCTTTCCCTATCTATCCAAACTATAGCACCTTAGGTATTAGTGGGGGTGGGAATCCCGATTCACTTTGAGTTGGGATTGACCCATGGCCACTTCGTGAGATCTACAAGGTATGATACTCCCACTTGACTAATGATAGGATTGTTCATGTGCTTGGTGTGTCTTCTTGTCGAAACTCGTATAAGCCAATTTATCCAAAGTCCACCTTGAGTAAAAAAAACCATTGATTTCTCTTGTTTGATTGTTTTCTACTTGCCAAGAAACCTTATCAACTTGGATCCTTCAAAATCAAACATTTGAGGCTTTGAAATTAGAACATTTGGCTTTTGAAAATCTAAAGATTTGAGCCCAATATCCAAAAAATTCTAAAAATGATCAAAACCCTAGTCAAAAGCCTAAGATCATTCACCATTCAACACCATAAACTCTCTGTTTAGCACCATACAATTCCCTGTTATTGCCATAAACCTTCTAATCAATGCCATATTCCACTGTTTTAACACCATCCTAAACTATTTCAGTGCCATAATTCTAGGGATTGACACCATTTGCAGGCCATATCCTACACATGTCCTCTGACCTATTTCAAGATCCTTGAACTTTGTCCAGCGTAAATACATGGTTACCTTGTGAAAATCATCAAAATTAAAATCCTCCATTTTGAACCCAAACCCTTGACCATACTTTTCCATCCACAACCCTTGTCCAAGTCCACCCATATCATTTCATTTAAACCTTAGAGAAAATCATCATTTTGATTATTGGACCCTTGACCATAGTCCATTTATCCCAAATCCAAAATCAATTATTGAGTCCAACCTTTGTCCATATTTCCACTTCCAAAGATTAAGCCAACCCTTGTCCAATTTACCACATCCCATTTGACCTTAGATAAACATCATTTTGATATTTGATCTTTGGTCATAGCTTATCCACCAATCAAATATTGTTCTCAAACTTTCACCTCATTTCCATTAATCCCTTCATCCAAAATCCTAATCCAAATCCATTATCCTCCATTATCCATTTGACCTTAGAAGGACAACTTGATTTCCATCCTTGGACCTTTGTACATCCATCATTCACCCAAAATTCCAAAGTTCATCCAAAATCTAAATCATCCCAACCTTAATCCAAGTCCAAATAAATTTAATTTCCAAACATCCACCAACATCACCCAAATCTTATCAACTCCATTCCAAATATCAAATCCATATTATCCAAATCATGTCCACATTATCTGAAATCCAACATCAACATCCAAAATCAAATTTATCCAAAATCCAAAAATCAACCAACATCCAAAACCATACCTCAAATCAATTTTGTGCAAGAACTAAATCTAGATCTTATCATCCTCTAATTTATAGGGTACTTAAGACTTTGTCTACCTTAAGCTCCTTTATAAATTAGCCTTTATTAACCCTTGGAATAATTAATTTAGGAGCCTAGACAACTCCTAAGTTGATATATTCTGAAGTATCCAATTTTTCTTGATGGTCATTATTCTACCCTCAAGTAAAATAATCCTTCCCTTTTTGCTTAAGGTCATTAGTCTACCTTGGGTAAGAAGAGACATCCTTTTATAATCCAAAGATCTAGATTTATTCAAGCTCTCCTTTGATTTGAAAATCCTTTTCCAAACATCATCAAAGTCATCCAACATCTTTAATCATCCAATCCCATCTATCCAAATCATCTAAGGCTTCCCTTGGTTGATTATCATCCAAATAATCCTAACTATACCTTAGTCATCCATTTCTAAATCATCATCCATTTTAAATTTATCCTAAGGACATCCTCAAATCATCATTCACTCACATATCCATTTTCACCTTGGTCCAATAAATCCTTTTGAGATTTAATATCTAAGGTTATCTTATACCCTTTGATTCCAAAATTATTTCTAAAGTCATAATCCTCCATCCCACATATTTAATTTATCCTTCCATTTTTCCATCCTTGTGAGTCCAATAATTTTGAAAACCAATTCACCCATTTACCTTTGAGGTCTAACCTCTAAGGTTTCTCATCCAAAAACATCCTCATACCTCCATCATTTATCTCACCCTTAGGTTTAAAACTTTGAGATTTATTCTCTAAGGTTAAACCTCTATTCCTTTTCATCACATCAAACCTATCCATATCCTATCCACCATCACTCACCCTTGGGTCTAATATTTTGAAATCCATTCTCTAAGGTCTCAACCCTTACCCACACTTCAACAATCCAATCAATTCATACCCAATCGATTGCATGCCCTTGACAAGGTCTCAAGCTAAGAAAAACAAGGAAATGGAACCATTTAGAGTTAATTTTGGCATTAGGATGCCTCAAACCGATCAAAACAATATCCCCACAAACCAACAACAATCATCCCTTGATGCAAATGCTATGTTAAATCCTTTCTCCAACCAACCACTAGGCCCACCATTAAAGATCAATAATGTGGATCAAGATGTTTTAGATTTTATGCAAGATGTCGACTCCATGGACATATTAGATAGAGTCCTAAAATTGGATCCCACAAAATATCTTGAATTCCTCATAAAAAATGGTGCTAGTATACCCAATTCAAACAATGTCACTACCTCATCACAACCATCCTCATCCCATAATGTTCCTAACACATCCCAAACTTCAAATATCACCACATCAACAATTCCTACTAACACATAAACCACACCAAATCCCACATCCATATCAACATCTACTATCACTACATCTACACCACAAATTACCCTTAACATTCCCAACCACACCATGCACACAAGTGCTTCCACAAGTGTGCCTCAATTTGATGCCAATACCATAGCCTTCATGACACAATTATTCTCCCAACCACCTTATAATACATCCAACATCCTTAACAACAATCCATGCAACAACCCTTCATCCAACTTCACATATGCACAACCTCCAATTTCCCAAGCACCTATTACATCTTCCATCCAAACCTTACAACAAAATCTGAATCAAAACCAACAAACTCCACCACATGTCATGCAACAACTCCTTGATTACCAACAAAATCAAAACCAAAATCCACCCCAAAATCAAATCCCCCATTTCCTTCAACAATTAATCCATCAACAACAATCACACGTGCCACAACCATCTACCCAAGATTTATCTATCATTGTGCAAACCTTGATTCAAAAGTTTGATGATATGCAACATGGACAAAAAAGAAAGCAATATTCTTTCGAAGATATTTGCCCATACCCATTTGATGGAACCATCCACATGCCACCCTTTCCTAAGAATTTTGAAACACCAAAATTTGACAAATACAAAGGGAAAGGGGACCCTAGGGAACACCTTAGGGAGTTTTACATTGCTTTCCTAGAGGTCTCATACGATGACACATATTTAATGAGAATCTCTCCTAGAAGCTTAGGTGCTCAAGCCACTGAATGGTTTGCACACCTTCCCTCGGTATGGATGTGGGATAGTAGATGTAGTGATAGTAGAACACAAAATCTACTAACACATAAACCACACCAAAACCACACATAAACACACCAAATCCCACATCCATATCAAAATCTACTATCACTATCACTACATCTACTAAATCTGAACACAAAATATCCATGACCAACCTTTTCAACACTAAACAAAAGAATGGGGAATCCTTCGCTACCTTTTTACAAAGGTGGAGAAGCCTAGCAAGCAAAATCCCTTGGCCAATTCCTGAAAAATAATTAGTCACCATGTTTGTGACTAATCTTAACCAAGAGATGGGTTTCATTTACAAATCCAATGTGCATCAACCTTTAAGGAGGTTATAGACAAAGGGACAACCATCGAAAGAGCCCTTATTGCTAAAGGCTCTATCAAAATTTACAACAATGACAACAAGAACAAGAACAAGAACAACAAAGTCAACAACAACACCTCCAACATGAACAACAACACCCAATCAAATGACAAACCCCACTTTTGGGGTAAAAGCAAAAAACACCCTCAATGACGGTGTCACCGATGTGAAGGCCATCCAAAATGTGCAAAATCCCACTCCATCAAATATATCCACAAACAACAATAATGTAAATGTTCCTAGGGGACCACCAAGACAAAACAACAACCTGAAAAAACAATTCACACCTTTAGGGGAACCCATCAAAAATGTCTTGAACAACCTTGTAAAGGTCGATTTGATAACATTACACTCTATTCGCCCTTATGATGAAAATCAATTTAAACCCTCTTGGTTTGATGAAAATACCTATTGTGAATATCATCGTGTAAAAGGGCATAAAACATCTAACTGTATGAGGTTGAAACATTGCATCCGAGACCTTATAGATAGAGGTGATATAACCATTGACGAACCACCAAAACAAACACCTAATGCCAATCTACGAGCATACAAGGATCCACTTCTGGATCATAACAAAGGAAAAGCCTCATATTCCAATCAAACCTACAACATCATGTTGCCTCCTTCTTCCTTCGATTCCATTGTGGGTCGAATAGAAGATTATTCCAACCATATTAATACCATCACCATTAGAGCCAAAACACCTAATTGCACCATTACCACTCGTCACGGTCGCATCTCCATCCGTGGAGCCCCAACCAATGATCAAACTTCTACATCCACACCTACCAATCCACCATCCAACCACAAGTATAACCTCCTAGACCACCTTGGAAAGACTCCAACACAAATTTCCATCCTAAAATTACTTCATACATCTCCCCTCCACAAGGACATCCTTGACAAAGCCTTGATGGAAACCCAAGTCCTTACCAACTTGAATGTTGATCCATTCCAAGCCATGGTAGGCCACATCGCTTTACTTCATCACCTCACCTTCTTGAAGAAGGAACTACTTACATCTAATGCCTCACATAACGAATCCCTTCACATCGAAGTCCTAATCCATAAACATACCATCAAATGCATCTTAATAGATGGTGGCTCCAGCCTAAATCTTTGCACTCTAAAATTATTCAAACACTTGGGATACTCCGATGTGGTTGTGGACTCTAGTGAGTGTATAACCATTAAAGGATATGATGATACCGAAAGATTGTTTGAAGGCACCATTAAACTTCCCATTCAAGTGGGACAAAAGATTTTAGAAATCAAATGTCAAGTTCTTGATCTTGATCTCCCATACAATGTTCATTCTCCTCAGTCAGCCATGGATCCATGCCATGCAAGTTGTCCCATCTACTTTTCACCAATGCCTAAAATTCCCACACAATGGCACATGAGTCACTATCTATGCCGATCCCTATCCTTTCCAATACTGCAATTTCTTGGAAGGACATGACCAAACTTTTTGTCCTTACAACGCCACTAAAACATCCACCTCCCATACTAATCCTACACCTTCCACTTCATACATTGATCCTTCTAAGATCACAACCACATCACAAACATCCACTCCTCCCAAGGTCAAGATCAAGATAAGTGACATGGGATGTGGTGAGTATGACCTACATGGCACATTTTGTGTAGGACTATTACCACCATCTCCTAAGACATTTGGTGCTCCTAAGGAAGATGAAGTCTCCATGGTAATCATCAAATGCAAGCCAACACCAACCTTTGAGAAAAAGCACCTTCTGGAACAATATGTTCTTGAAGACATATCCTCTTGGTTATACAAAGATGGAGATAAACAAGAAGCTCCCACCCTTCCAGCTGAGATCTATGGAAAAGGCCTCAAGATTGTCAAATACATGGGTTACAAAGGACAAGGCGACATAGGCCTTCATGAACAAGGAATTATTGAACCCTTCCAAGTGAACAAGGAATCCTTATCTTCATGGGTTAGGGTACAGAAAAAAAGAGTCTATCCCCACTAAGCTCAAGTGTATCTTAAGTGAGGATGCTAGGTCTTTCCCTATGATCAACAATATCAATGAAGAGGACCATCAAGACTCTTTGGCTGATTTCGTCAAACTTTTCGAATCATCCATTTACACCATATTCACCTTATCTACCATGCTGTCAACATCCAATGACCTACCTCTCATCTATCCCCAACTCATAGTTTGGGACCAACAAGGACCCCCCATCCTTGATGTCACACAAAATGATGAAGCTATAGCTGAAATGATGGGGGTTAGAGATCACAAGGCTAGCTATATCATGGAACTAAACACTTCTGCCTACTTTGGGGAGATGATCCAAACTCTTAGTCACACAAGCATTAAAATAAAAATAAATCCCCTAGTGAAAACCACTTTGTGGCACTTTTAGATGACGAAAAAGTCAAAATAAAGGATGTATCCCCTAGTGAAAACCTCCTCGAGGCGCTAGGGGATGAGAGAATGGATCTACCTGAAGTACCTAAACTCTATCAAGAAAGGTCCCCGATCCTAGTAGAAGCATCACATGAAATGAATCTTGGAACAAAAGAAACATCCAAGATCACACCTGAACAGAATCCCTCATAGTAATAGAACAAGAGGATTTCTTAGCTTTCTTCAAACAAAGGAGCCATAACTTTGCATGGACATATGCCGATATGTCAGGATTGGATCCCACTCTAGTTGTCCATCATCTTGCTGTACATCCTGATGCAAAACTAGTAAAATAGAAGCTAAGAACAATGAATCCACAAGTGGCACTCCTCATCAAAGCAGAACTCAAAAAGCTTCTAGATGTGGGATTCATCCATCTTATAGATTATCCTGAGTGGATATCAAATATTGTACCCATAGCGAAAGTCACTAGGGGCATCCGGTGTTGCATAGACTTCCGAGATCTTAACAAAGCATGCTCTAAAGATGACTTTCTGCTACCCAACAATGATATCATTGTGGATCTTACCACTGGACATGAAATGTTATCTCTCATGGATGGATTTTCCGGTTACAACCAAATTAGGATAGTTGAAGAAGACCAACACAAAACATCTTTTATATGTCCATGGGGAACCTGTTGCTGGGTTGTGATGCCCTTTGGGTTGAAAAAACTAGGAGCCACATATCAGAGAGCCATGACAATTATCTTCCATGACCTTTTCCATAACATAATGGAAGATTATGTAGATGATTTGCTAGGAAATTCAAAGACTAGAGAAGACCATTTGAATGTGTTGGCAAAAATCTTTGACAAATTAGAACAATACAAAGTGTGGCTAAATCTTAAGAAATGTGTCTTTGGAGTCACCTATGGAAAGCTCCTAGGGTACATTGTATCAAGAAGAGGAATATAAATCGACCCTGCTAAGGTTAAGGCTATAGTGGACATGCCTCCACCCAAAACACTCAAGCAACTTCGTAGCCTTCAAGGGAAACTTCAGTCTATCTACCACTTCATAGCATAGATTGTAGATAAGTGTCAACCATTCCAGCATCTTCTCCAAAAAAACACAACATTTACATGGGATGAAAAGTGTTAGAATGCCTTTGAGTAGCTAAAAGGATATCTTGCTACACCACCTGTCCTTATTCCACCAAAGCAAGCACAACCACTCCTTCTCTACATCTCAACAACAAAAACAACAATAGGGGCCTTACTAGCACAACATGATGAACAAGGAAAGGAGAGAGCTATATATTATATCATCTGCACTTTGGTGACCTATGAGCTAATTTACACTCCTATTGAATGAGCATGCCTTGTCGTTGTCTTTACCTCACAAAAGTTAAGACACTATATGCTCAATCATAAGACAACTCATTACCAAAATTGATCCATTGAAATACCTATTGAATAGAGCAGCTCTCACAGGATGGACGGATAAATGGGTCATGATTCTAAGTGAATTTGACATTGAGTACATAGAGCGAAAGGCTATCAAGGGACAAGTAATTACTGACCAATTGGCCGATGCACCTATCCCGACAGAACAACCATTGCTTTTAGAATTCCCAAATGAGTCAATATTGATAGTAACACCAATGACAGATACATGGAAGATGTATTTTGATGGATCCTACACACATCATGGCTTGGGGGTAGGCATATTGTTTGTTACCTCTCAAGGAGACACTATTTCAAAGTCCTACAAAATAACATTTCCATGCACAAACAATGTGGCTGAATATGAGGCCCTTATCATAAGACTTCACATGGCCATCCAATGGAAGATTAAAAAGCTTACAATTTATGGTGACTCCCAGGACGAGTCAATAATGAATACAAGACAAAAGATGACAAGCTCCCGCCCTACAAAAGAATGGTTGATGATTTTAAGGACTACTTTCATGATATCCATTTTGAACAAAGACCAAGGTTGAACAACAAAGTAGTAGATGCCATGGCTACTATAGGATTCCTGGTTGACATGAAAAAGGATAGAAAAAAATGTGAGTTCCTGATTGAAGAGCTTCCAATGTTGGCCTATGACATCCCACAATCTGAGCTAGTATGCGACATCGTTGGTCCCCTATCTCCATGGTACCAGGAGACCTATATGTACCTCCATGGTAACATCATCCCACCCAACATAACATCTGCCCAATGAAAAACCTTCATCTGTCGAGCCTCTTATTTCACCATCATAGGTGATACCCTCTATCGAAGAAGTCTTAATGATACTCTTTTACGATGCCTCAATTCTAGGGAAGCCAAAGTAGCCTTGCAAGAGGTACATGAAGGCATTTGTGGGGCACACTCTAGTGGACCTACTCTAGCAAAGAAGATTCTAAGGACATGATACTACTAGTCCACTATGAAACAAGACACTCATCAGTTTGTAAAGAAATGTCTGCCATGCTAGCAACATGGTGATCTTATTCATGCACCATAACAAGAATTGTAGTCTATCAAACTCCTTGGTCCTTTTCACAATGGGGGCTTGATCTCGTAGGCAAAATTCACCCACCATCATCTAATGGCCACAAATTCATCATTACCACCACCGAATATTTCACCAAATGGGTAGAAGCCATTCCACACACTTACACCATCGGTATCCAAATTGCAAAATTTATCCTCCACTACATAATATGCCATTATGGCACTCCTCTTTCCATCATTACCGACAATGGGAAACCATTTAAGAACCAAGAAGTTTGCACCTTTTACGAAAAATTCCACATCCAACACCATTTTTCTACACCATATTACCCACAAGGTAATGGTCAAGCCAAAGCTTCCAATAAAACCATCTTACACATTCTAAAAAAGACAGTTAATGAAGCTGGCCATGACTAGCACCTACAACTTAATCCTGGCTTATGGGCTTATTGCACAAGTATTCACACATGCACAAGAGCCACTCCATCCTCTTTAGTATTTGGTTCTGAAGCCATTTTGCCTATAGAGGTCAAGCTCGCCTCTCTCAAAATCTCATTATAGAATGTCATCATTGAGGATGAGTATTAAGTTGCACGCCTAAATGAGCTAGAATTGCTAGATGAAAAGTGTCTAAGTTCTCTAAATCATCTCCAGGCCTACCAGAATTGCCTACGCAGAAGCTACAACAAAAAGAATAAGAACTGTTGGTATGAGATAAATGACCTTGTCCTTATGGAAAATCAGAGAAACTTATAAGAACTCCATAAGAAAGGAAAATTCGAGCCTAATTGGTTGGGACCCTATGTTATCACAACTAGCTATGGATCAGGAGCTTATCAGCTTGCAACACCTGAGGGGCATCCTCTGGATGAGCTGATGAACATCATGCACCTGAAAAGGTTCTATGCCTATCCCATCGAGTATCCCAAGTCAAAATATATATTAAAAAAAAGCAAAAAATCCAAAAAAATTAAAAAATCAAGAAAAACCCAAGTGCAATAAAGTCGTCTAATGGTGAAAATCACTTTGGTGATGCCTTGGATAAGTAGCATGGTGAAAACCTGTCTCAGGCACCATGTGTAGTGGCTAGTGCTACCATCTAATAAGTCCTCCTACCCATCACGTCATCCCATGGCTTGGAATTCTAAAACATTCAACCCCATCACCCCACCCTTCATCACTCCACCCAAGGAAAATTCTTGGAAAGAGGTGATGAGCCAAATGATTGACTCATTTAATTATCAATATTTTCATGCTTTGATAAACTTTTAAAAAACATATTGGCATATAAATACATATTATTATAATTATATTCGTCTTGAGAATTGATTATGCTTATGTTTTGTTTCCATTACACTTTGATGAAATCTCTTTAATATTGATGCTTGAATGACATTTTCTATGTTCATATCTCATAATTTGTGGTATAAGTTGTGGATGTTCAATAAGGGTTGCAGCAGTTGAACTTCAGCTAAACTCCAGATAGCTCTGGAGGCCAATACTTCCTAAGCATCATTCTCCCCTGAGTCGATGATTTCCAGCAAGCACTCCTGAAGACCCTTTAAGTCTTGCAACGCGCCCAATCAACACCTCAATCCTTGCAACTGCTTTTGATTACACCGCCATGTCACTAAACTTAGTGACCTCGATATTTGATGGCAGACGTTAGCTCCAACTATCACTATCACCAGAGGCACCCCACTATTTTGGGGAACTCATGGAGTTCACCCTGCTAATCGCTTTATTCATATCGTGGGTCTGGAGTTCCTTGCAACTGATTATGTAGTTAAGCAAATAATACGGCTGGCTATTCTAGTTCCAATTCATAGGAATTAGTTAGTAATTAGATTTACCTTTCAATAAACATGCAACTGGCTGTTCCAGTTTGCTGCAGTTAGACTCGCCATCTCTTTCCAATAAGGCTCGATTGTATAAGTAGAAGAGCCATTGCACCTTATTTAGTAGCTCCTATTTTTCATCAATTAGTTGTTCATCACAGTTTGTTTTTAGTAGAAGGAAAACTTCTGAGTTTAGGCATGTACATTCTTTAAATGAGAATAAAATGCAAATGAAGGGAGATTTCTTTTGAAAGAAGTTGTTGAGCAAAGAGGATTGTCTCCAGCTGGGAAAGTAGGGCCCGCTTCCCCATCTTGGAGGAGATCTCTCAGTATTTTGTTTGTGTTATTTCTACTTCTGTTAATTTCTTTGCAGCAAATTATTATGTGTTGTTTTTCTGTTATTTGTTCTCACCTACAGGATTATTCTTCAAAAAATAGAAAATTATAAAAATTAGATTTGTTATCTCTTTAAGCACTGTGATGTTTAGAGTATTGCATGCCTAAGAAGTAACAATAGGTTTCCTTTCCATTCAACATTTATTTCTCGCAAGTGTGTTCATTTCCAACAACTAGATTAAACTTTCATTTCAACACATGTGTTTGTTTCAAGGCAATTAGATTAGTGTTTATTTCAGCAAGTGTGTTTAGTTCAACAAATGTTAGAATAGTTTCTTTCCCAAGCAAGAGTGTTTCTTTTCAAACAAATCAAGGTAGTTTATTTTATGAGCAAGAAGATCAGAACTACGACTGTGCAAGGATCCCTAAAACGATCTTTGGTCCTCACCCATTCCGTTCGAAAAACCCCCCAACAAGCAGTCTTATCGTAGATTGCTCTGGACACCTCTGGATTGATAAAGAGTAAATGATGATGTATTAACAAAGCCTACTCCGACCTCATCATTTTTGGTGCCATTGTCGGGAAAATAATCTACAAATAATTGTAGGTTTAATGTGTCGATAAGACTTTTGATCCATTAGTTTATGAGAAGACCTAGGGATGCCTTAGGTCAATTCATTAGACATCCTATACCAGATATACTTGTGGAGGCTAATTTGGAAGAATCTTCAGAGCATCTGATTAATCAAGGATTACCAGTTCAATCAGAGTCTTCCAACTCATCTGCCACATCCTCAACTGTGGGTGACCAGGGAGATCTAGCTATTAACAGAACTTTCTCTTATCCGATAGCCATAGTTCCTGAGTTAAATGAGCCTCCTATGAAAAACATATCACTTGCCTTTTTACCTACCTTTAGGAGAAAAACATCAAAAGATCCAGACCAGTTCCTATTCGAGTTCAAAGTTCTCTGTCAAACTTATGACTACACTATTGATAACCAGAAGCTAAATTTTTTTCCTTCTACTCTCAAGGAGTCAGCTTTAAGATGGTTCATGGGCTTGGAAGCAAACTCTATCACCACATGGGATGATATGGAAATAATTTTTCTTGATAAATATCAGGATTACTATAGAGTCAGGGATCAGAAAGATGAACTCTTTCGCATGAAACAAATGAAGGAGGAGAATTTAGAAGACTATATGGATAGATTCTTATTTGTCCATAGGAGGTGTGGAAACAATCTAGATGAGGAACTAAGTAAGACCATCTTTCTAAGAGGTATTGATGATGACAACAGAGAAACCTTAAATCTGATGGGTAAGGGAGACATTAATAAGCAAACTTTTGAAGAAATTATAGAAGTTTACAGAAACTATTCTCGTACAAGAGTTGGCAAGAGAATTTTAAAAAGGGGTAGTAACAGTGATGTTACGAAAGTAATGGAGGAACTAGCAAATCTTAAAACTAACATCCTACTTCATTTGAATACCACTTTGGATGGCATGTAGGCTAGTAAAAAGAATATTAAACCCTTAGCTATTTATTGCCCTCGTTGTAGAGAAAAAACATCCACTTAGGGAATGCCCTTTGAGTAGAACTGAGTTGTGTAAAATCTGTGAGAAAAATCATTCCACCAACGAATGTGGCCCGCTTCCTAAGATTAAAAATAGACTGAAAAAGGTTCCAGCAGATGAGGAAGAGCTAAATTTTATTGGTCAGAAACAACCTACTTATGGATTTAATCAGTTTCAAAACCAATATGCTCCAAGAGGGAACTCTTATAATGGACCCTGGGGAATGCAAATGCCAATGCAGTGGGGTTCATGGCCTCAGCAAGATTGGACAAATCAATCTTGGTCCAATCCACAATGGTCAAACCAGCAGCGGGTATCAACCGCAATGGGCTCCTCAATACAACCAAGGAATGAGAAGATTTGGAAACCAACCTTAGGCCTTACTTCAGGACCTTCACAGCTTGCGAATGCAAATCCCAATGAGCAAGTAAACCAACCATCAATGCCTGCATAATCAGTTCCGAACCCCAAGAACAATAGACCACAACAACAGGTGTACAATACCGATCCAAATACAACAACCCTGAATGTGGTAGAGATCAATGATATCCAACTGCGATCTAGAAATGTGCCTGTAACTACACCTATTGAGGAAGTCATCGAAGAAGAAGTGAGTTCTAAAGATGATATACAACAGTCCAATAAGAAGGCTAAGGCAAAAGAAATAGAAGAGATTATGAAGGAGACCCTTGTTCCATTCCCAGAACAATTAAAACAGACCCCTCCACAATCTAAGGAAAACCAACCCTCACATGATGACTCCCAATTAATTAGGGAACTTACAAAAATGCACATTGAAGTTCCCTTGTTACAAGCGATAAAAGAAATCCCTGAGATAAATCAGACTATTAAAAGTTTGTGTCTAAAACTTCCAGGTAGAAAAAGAAAATTGCCCAACACTATCCAAGTTGAAGGAAAACTTACAGATGTCCTATCAGGCAAGTTAATCCCTCAAAAGTATGGGGATCTTAGTGTTGATAACTGAGAGGGGGGGTGAATCAGTTATCTTAATTATTTTACCTTTCTAAACTTTCTTAATAATTAGTGCAACATCAATTCAAACAAGCAAACATAACCATGAAATAGAAATACACGACACAATATTTTTGACGTGGAAACCCTGTTAAGGGAGAAAACCACGGGGTGATTAACCCAAGATTGTATTCTCTGTTAGAAGAATGGAAGTACAAAATGGCACTTGCCAATTAGGGCTCACTGCTCGAGCACACTGCTCACAAGAGGTACACTGCCTACAAGAGACACACTGTCTACAATTTATAAAGAGTGTAATACAATACTTGAACTGATAAGGAGCATCAACATATGCTGGAGTTCAGTTCCGGTTAGGCTCTGTCTACTGATTTGCTGCACTTCATCTTTCCTCTTCTTTTATGCTGCTCTTCTTTCACATACTGGATCTTCCTTTCTGCTTTTATTCAGCTCTACTACTTTTCTTCGCACATCACTTACAACCACAACACCTCTCATAACTAAATCCATCTTGTATATATATCTGCACAAGTGATTTCATCACCTTTCTAGTCGACACCCAGAATAGTCAATATTTTACCTAAACTCTGATCTGTCGGCTGAATCCTTGCTTACCAAGTAATGCGGATCAAGGATATACTTGTGGAAATCATCAATCATGTCGGCCAAACATAATTTATGCCTTCATAACCTTTACCAACATCAGTAACACATCTGGAATAATGTTTGATGTTCTGCCAGTCAGTTCTTCCTCTGTTCACACTGTCACTTGGGAACCCGACACTCAAGCATTCATATCTCTTTATTCTTTCCACACCGGAGGCTCAAACCTTGGAATATATCAGTCAAGATACTCCTCTTGACTTCCCCAAATCTGCACTTCATTGAGATACTTCTACTGAGAGAGCCGGACCTGTCTGTCGGACCTTTCTGACTGCTCTGTTCTTGCTTACCGGACCTCAACACTTCTTCAATCTGACTTCCGGTGAGGACTTATCATGCATTGCAGATGTGTGGGATAACCTTTGTTGCCATCAATGACAACAATCAAGAAGCTCCAATGTGTCTCTTGTCAACACTTGGGAGCCCGGTCATAATGGTAGACATAAAAGGGGTATTTGTTTCAAATGTTTTAATAGATTTGGGTGCTGCCATCAATGTAATGACGTTAGAAATTGTAGAAGCTTTGGATTTAAAAAATGTTCAACCAACCTCAACTATTTTACAAATTGCAGACCTATCTATTACCAAACCAGAAGGAATTTTGGAGGACATCATAGTCACCATTGACACTTGGGATTATTCGGTTGATTTCCTTATCCTACAAACAAGACAAAAATGATCAGTTTACCCAATAATCTTGGGAAGACCTTGGCTAGCTACAACAGTAGTACTTATTGATTGTAGATCTGGAAGTATGACCATTTCAAATGGAAAAAGACTTAAAGAACTTTCTATCTACCCTCCAGCCAAACCATTTTTGCAGTATGAAAAACAAACCATGGATTGATGACTTGATGGATTCTAATGAAGAGGATGCCTCCTCGTTGGCAATGGTAACAATAGTAGAACACTTTGAAGAATGTAATGAGGAATATAAAGAAATGGAACCAAGCAGCGAACTCTCCTTATACAGTGCTACTCAACAAGAGGTCTCTGGATGGCTCCAGAGAGACCCGAAAGGATGCTTCAAAGCTTTTAATTGCCCATACTCTGAAAAGATTGTCTCTCATGTAAGTTACCAACAAGAGAAAACTCTCCACTAAGTCATACCTCACCTTTGTCCTTTAAACACATTGTTAAGTCTGTATAGAGAACTTCTTTCTATTCATACTGGTACAAAACAAATCCTAGTTCAGACTAACAAAGAACTTTCTATCAGCAGTTGGTTAACAGAAGGGGAAGAGATTCGATTGGCAAAATTGTTATAAAACCACACCCAGGCTTTTGCATGGGAATACAAAGACATGAAAGGAATCCATCCCAGTGTCTGTACACACCATATTTACACTAAGGATGTCCGACCTGTTAGGCAACCACAATGAAGAATCAACCCAGCTTTAAAAGACATAGTGAAGGAAGAAATTGAGAAATTATTATAGGTAGGATTCATTTATCCCATCTCTGACAGTCAATGGGTATCTCCATTAGTAATAGTGCCCAAAAAGAATGGAAAATGGCAAGTCTACATAGATTATAGGGAGCTGAACAAAGCTACAAAGAAGGATTATTTTCCACTCCCTTTCATTGACCAAGTCCTAGACAATTTGGCTGGAAGTCACTATTTCTCCTTCTTAGATGGTTTTAGTGGCTACAACCAGATCCAGGTAGCTCCAGAAGATTAGGATAAGACAACCTTCACCTGTCCATGGGGGACATTTTCCTACAGAGTCTTGCCAGTTGGGTTATGTAATGCACCGGCCACGTTTCAACATGCTGTTCTAGCAATATTTGTTGATCTAGTGAATACTTGTGTTGAAGTCTATATGGACGACTTTACGGTGCATGGTAAAACCTTTGATGAAGCTCTGAATAGTTTAAATAAGGTACTTGAAAGATGCAAAGAACACCAACTATCTTTAAACCATGAAAAATGCTTCCTCATGATGACTGAGGGAATTGTACTTGGTCACCACATCTCGCAGGAGGGATTGAAAGTGGACCCCAAGAAGATCGAAATCATAGTACATATTCCTCCTCCTAAAACTCAAACTGAGGTAAGGAGCTTTCTAGGACATGCTGGCTATTACAGAAGGTTCATTGAAAATTTTAGTCGAAAAGCTGACCCTATGTTCACTTTGCTAAAGAAGGATTCTGAATTTAAGTGGACACAAGAATGCCAACAGTCATTTGAGACCATCAAAAGTGCCCTCATAACCGCTCCATTAATAAAAGGACCAAACTAGGGACAACCATTTCACATCCACACAAATGCTTCCAATCAGGCCATTGGGGCAGTATTAGGACAATTGAGTGAGTCTGGAGGTATGCATGCAATATATTACATCAGCAAAAACTTGAACCCAACCGAGAAAAATTACACCACAACTGAAAAATAATTTTTGGCAGTAGTTTGTGCTATCGACAAATTTTGCCACTATATCATAGGCTATAAAATCTTCATACACACTAATCATGAAGCCATAAGGTATCTGATGAATAAAGCTGTAGTAGGAGGTAGAATTATCAGATGGTTATTATTATTGCAAGAATTTGATATAACCATTGTTGATAAACCAGGCAAAGATAATGTTGTTGCTGACTTCTTGTCTAGATTGAATGTGCAGGGAAATAATGAACCAGTGGATGATACATTTCTTGATGAACATTTGTTCACTATCTCTATGCAATCTTCGTGGTTTATTGATCTGGCTAACTATCTGGTTTCAGGAAAATGTCCACAACACTTCAACTCGAAAGAAATCAGACAGCTAGTTCGGGAGAGTTCCAGATACAAGTGGGTAAATGGTTTTCTATTTAAAAATTGTCATGATCATGTATTACATCGTTCTGTATAGGAAACAGAGGTGTATGACATAATCTGTGCATGCCATGATGAACCTTCTAGAGGACACTTTTCAGCCATCAGAACAGGGCACAAAATCCTGGGAGCTAGATATTTTTGGCCAATAATGACCAAAGATATTCACCAATATGTCGAGCAATGTGATCAGTGTTAACGAATGGGACGTCCAACTTTCACCACAGAGATGCCTCTCCATCCCCAAGTGGCTTTAGAGCCATTTGAAAAATGGGGGATAGATTTTGTTAGACCAATTGACCCACCATCCAGAGGAAATCATTACATATTGGTTTGCATAGACTATGCCACCAAATGGGTTGAAGCAAAAGCACTACCAACAGCAAAGGAGGAGAAAGTTGTAGATTTCTTGTACAAACATATCTTGTAGTGGTATGGAGCTCTCAGAACTCTTGTCTCCGATCAGGGACCATAGTTTATGTCTACCATGATCAAAGCATTCCTGGAAAGATATCAGATCAGTCACAGGAAATCTTCTCCATATCATCCACAGAGCAATGGTCAGGTTGAAGTAACAAACAGAGAATTAGAGAATATTCTCACCAAAACCATCTCAAGCAAGAGGATAGATTGGGCCGATAGAATGACAGAAGTTGTCTGGGCTTATAATACTACCTGGAGACCAATAACTAACTTCACTCCATATGAGTTGGTTTATGGGAAGCACCTAGTGCTACCCATCGAATATGAGGTAGAGACATTAAGGACAACACTTGAAGTTGACATTGATTTGATCGAGGCACAACAACAAAGGGTTTTATGGTTAAACTTATTGGATGAGATGAGAATGGAAGCACTTCAACATACTAAATTAATCCAGCAACAAAGGAAGAAATGGCACGATAAGCACATCATCAGCAAGCACTTCAAACAAGGAGATTAGGCTCTATTGTATGATTCTAAATATCAGGATCTAAAAGGAAAACTACATACCAGATGGTTGGGGCCTTATGAAATTCAAGAAACCTTTAGCAATGGAGTTGTCCAGTTAGTTCCAATTGATGGAGATCACAGAGTTTTTCTAGTCAATGGACATAGATTGAAGCTGTATCATAAACCAGCCTCCAAAGAAGAATTCTCTACCGAAATTCAGTCTCAGATAGAACATTTCTCTGTGGAAGATCTTTCTTCCATGGGAATTGTGCTCTAAATAACGATTCTTGAATGAGTAAAGTAGTTGAGGTTGAAAACCAGAAATGGCGGCCTCTCCTGTAAAAAAAATTGGCAAATGTTGAAAACTAGTAATGGCGGCTTTGCCTAGAGGGATGACTGAAAACCAACAATGGTGGTCTTTTCTTTGAAACTCCCTCCTTTTTCAATAAAAATCTTTTGCAGAATCTACAGATCTATTTGCGATATAACGTGCTCCAGATGGCTTCAGATAGATCTCAATGGCTCCAGATAGCTCTAGACGGCTCCAGATAGCTCTAGACGGCTCTAGATGAAGACCAGGTGGGTAGCACCTTCTCAAATACCTATGGGTGCAAGAACAATGTGTGGCAGAAATTAATTTGGTGGAAAGATTGAAGGGACATAATCAAGGTCATGGGTACCTTACCTAGGAATACTCTTTCCTCAAAACTTATATAATTATTTTAATATATATAACTATGCCATGTGTTTCAAAAAGTAACATCATGCAGCTTAAACTTTTGGTACACAAAGATAGTAGTCACGATAATGAATGTGAGATGACATGTGGCAAGTTGGTACTTGATTGTAGATCTCGTGTATTCCCTAAGAAAATTATAGTACGTGGTCATTAAGATGGGTGAACTTTAAATTATTGTCAAAAATAGAATAAAAGCCCGGTTTGCAAAATCATAATAATGGTAATGATGACCAATTAAGAGGGAAGTACATCTAAATTGACATAAAGCCGTAGTGGAATGGCGTCAGCTCCAAAAACACATCGAAAGCAATTAAGATGGTGGCTTTGAAGAAAATTTTGCACGCGCCACCCTACGGCAACACTCCAAAGTATCCGCCATGAGTACCGAAAGGGCAGCTGGAACAAGTGCCAACCTACATGCAATTATTTCTTCCAATGAATCTATAGATGGCAACTCATACTTCAATAGCTTCCTTCTTCGCCGGGCTGAAATAAAGATAGCCTTCAATAAACCAAGTTGCAGTATAGACCTCCCCCTACTTCGGATTGAATTTCTTCAAACTAGAGTGGCAGACAGAGAAATAATTACCAGACATGGGGCACAAACGAAAGGTAGAACCAGAAAATGCAATCATCAACAACGCCAGTGCTCAAATTTTCTAATAGGCAAGGTGGCTTGAGTTCTTATAGAAGTTCAAGTGTTTCGAGGTGGAATTGGTCCAAGAATTTGTCAAGAATTTCCATAGGACATTCACAACTGTAAGAGGGGTAAGGATTCCAATCAATTCTACTGTCATTAGTCAAATTTCTGGAATAACTACAGTAGGAGTTGATTTATTTGCCACTAAACCCTCATATGAGGAGTTAATTCAGGACTTCCATGTCGCTCTGGAGCCCTTGCCTAGATACATTGATAGCAAAGGAGCCACAAAAGGCATCGACAGGAATAGTCTTCCGGATCCATGGAAGACTGTAGTCCTGTGGGTTCTAAAGTTCTTTACCTGTGATGGCCAGTACAGGACTGTACTTGGCTCGAGAATGAGATTGATTACACACCTCAGGCATGGTGCCAATAATCCATAGTTTTTGATAAACATTCTTGCCTTTTTGCACACTACATTGGTAAATATGTTGACAAAGTAGAAAAATAGAGAGGGGTAGGTTAGCCATGCGGGGTTAATTCATTTGATTATAAAACACCATTTCATGCAGCAGGAAGATGGGCAGAGAAAATGGGAAGACTTTTTGGCTTTGACGCCAAGAAAAAAAAGGGAAAAACACTCTTCTACTGTGTCTATATCTGGCGAGGCCATTGCCATGTCTTCAAATCCTTTCAAAGTCCATTTCAAAAGGCTCCACAAAGGTGTAGAGCATTCGCACCAACAAGGTGAAGCAACATCCTCCAGACCTGCACAAATTAGACACTCTCACACTTTTGTTATTTCTTCAGATGAGGAAGATGTTGAACCTGTCCCCATTGCTCCAGCAAGGTAGCAGGGCAGTCCGTAAAGAACACAAGAAGAAGCTAAGGGGAGTGGCGGGGATGATATTCCACACAAGGTATAAGAAACAATTAAGGAAGGTGGCGGCAGTGGCATCCCAGCGGCAGATGAGCATAATGCCCCGAAAGCACCAGAGAAAGAACCATTGCAACATCGACACAGGCAAGGCAAACAGGTCATGGTAGAGAGCTCTAGCTCTAAGGATACCACGGCATAAGATACCCGACATGCCCTTGCCATTTCAAAGATTGAATTTGAGCTAAAGCAATGTAAAGCATAGATGGTAGCTTTGTCCCAGCAAGTAAAGGAAAAAGATGAGGAGCTGGCGGCAGAAAAGGTGAAGGCCACTGGGGAAAAAGAAGAAAAGGAGAAAGAAATTTCTTCTTTGAAGGAGGTGGATAATCAGGCAGACATGATTACCTAAAAGGACAAGAAAATCACCAGACTGAGACAGACTGCAGCGCAACAAACCCTGCCACCACATCCTTAAATGTTTATGAACAAAATTTACAGTTAACTGGAGATAATAGGCAACTCAGAGGTAAAATTGCAAAGCTCCAGAGAGAGATGGAGACCTTGAGGCATGAGAAAGAAAAAGTAGAGAAAAATCTGGCTCTCGCCTGCGAAACAGGGGAAACCCTGTTAGCACAAAGGGCACCCTCAGGTGTGTATGCTCTTTTTCTAAGAGAATAATTTTTGAGATGGAAACTGCTACGCATTAGCTGCAATTTGCCTTTTGATTTTGAGAATGAAAAAGAATTTGTTGAACGTTACCTTCAAAACCCACCAGATTAGAGGAACCTTCTCTGTGAGTTTTTCCAACATGGCCACATTCTGGGCCATGTAGATACTTCCATGCTAAATCTTTATATAGGGGAACTCTAAATCTAGAGCTATCTATCCCTATTAAGAAACAACAGATTATGGGAAGACAGAATGGAGGAGTATGAAACTGCTGTTGGGACAATTGGCCTACTAATGATGCATGAATGCCCAAAGACTACATGGTTTAGAAACACTTTCAGGGCAAATGTGTATAGGCAGGGTATCATGGGCCAATATATACAAAATATGAATTCTTGTATTGCATATTTCTTTGCTATTGCAGATTACCTTCCCAATGCCGCCGTGTCAAGCTGTAGAGCATGGTTTGAAACACTTCCCAATGTGCTAAAGGGAACCAGTTTCCCCTGCAAACATACGATGGATGACCGCAAGAGTTAGGAGGCTCATTCCAATTATTCAACAAAAGCAACAAAATTGGATTGGAATGAGGTTTAGACCCCCACTGTTGCTCATGCCAGCACCCAAGCTCAGCCATCCTCAAGGTGATCCAATGCCACAGGAAAAAATTGGCAAATAGCACAACAGGATTCAGGAGAATAACGAGTTCCATCCCAAGGGCAGACAACTGTTCCAATACAATGATGATGACTACAACTGCAACACAATTATGGAAGGGAAAAACATTCTGGATGGGGGCAGCACAGTAATGGCCATGAGGGCATGGCAGAAGCTCAGTGGGGAGGAGATGATGAGCCAAATGATTGACTCATTTAATTATCAATATTTTCATGCTTTGATAAACTTTTAAAAAACATATTTGCATATAAATACATATTATTATAATTATATTCATCTTGAGAATTGATTATGCTTATGTTTTGTTTCCATTATGCTTTGATGAAATCTCTTTAATATTGATGCTTGAATGACATTTTCTATGTGCATATCTCATAATTTGTGGTATAAGTTGTGGATGTTCAATAAGGGTTGTAGCAGTTGAACTTCAGCTAAACTCCAGATAGCTCTGGAGGTCAATACTTCCTAAGCGTCATCCTCCCCTGAGTCGATGATTTCCAGCAAGCACTCCTGAAGACCCTCTAAGCCCTGCAACACGCCCAATCAACACCTCAATCCTTGCCACTGCTTTTGATTACACTGCCATGTCACTGAACTTAGTGACCCCGATATCCGATGGTAGACGTCAGCTCCAACTATCATTGTCGGTAGAGGCACCCCACTATTTTGGGGAACTCATGGAGTTTTCCCTATTAATCACTTTAATTAGATCATAGATCTCGAGTCCCTTGCAACTAATTGTGTAGTTAAGCAAATAATACAGCTGGCTGTTCTAGTTCCAGTTCATAGGAATTAGTTAGTAATTAGATTTATCTTTCAATAAGCATGCAACTGGCTGTTCTAATTTGCTGTAGTTAGACTTGCCATCTCTTTCCAATAAGGCTCGATTGTATAAGTAGAAGAGCCATTGCACCTTATTTAGTAGCTCCTATTTTTCATCAATTAGTTGTTCATCGCAGTTTGTTTTCAGCAGAAGGAAAACTTCTGAGTTTAGGCATGTACATTCTTTAAATGAGAATAAAATGCAAATGAAGGGAGATTTCTTTTGAAAGAAGTTGTTGAGCAAAGATGATCATCTCCAGCTGGGAAAGTAGGGCCCGCTTCCCCATCTTGGAGGAGATCTCTCGGTATTTTGTTTATGTTGTTTCTAATTCTGTTAATTTCTTTGCAGGAGATTGTTATATGTGTTGTTTTTTTGTTATTTGTTCTCACCTGCAGGTTTATTCTTCAAAAAATAGAAAATTATAAAAAATAGATTTGTTATCTCTTTAAGCACTATGATGTTTAGAGTATTGCATGCCTAAGAAGTAACAATAGGTTTCCTTTCTGTTCATCATTTATTTCTTGCAAGTGTGTTCATTTCCAACAACTAGATTAAACTTTCATTTCAGCACGTGTGTTTGTTTCAAGGCAATTAGATTAGTGTTTATTTCAGCAAGTGTGTTTATTTCAACAAATGTTAGAATAGTTTCTTTCCCAAGCAAGAGTGTTTCTTTTCAAACAAATTAAGTTAGTTTATTTTATGAGCAAGAAGATCAGAACTATGACTGTGCAAGGATCCATCAAACAATCTTTGGTCCTCGTCCATTCCATTCAAAAAACCCCCCAACAAGCAGTCTTATCACAGATCGCTCTAGACACCTCTGGATTGATAAAGATTAAATGATGATGTATTAACAAAGCCTACTCTGACCTCATCAAGGGGATCCTTGTATGCTCTCCCTGTACAACTTAAAATTTCAAAAATCCAAAAGCATCACAAAAGCCAACAAAAATCTAAAAACAATAGAAAATCTGAAAACCCCCAAAAAAAACAAAAAAATACAAAAACCAAAAAATAATTCCAATTATCCAAACCATACAACACATCATTATCCAACCCAAACCATCCCTACATCATCACTACAAACTGGAACTACATATTCATCATCACTCGCATCTTAAAGTGCCTTGATCCTGTGGACATAGGGTATGTAGGTAGTCTAGAATACGAACGAAGTATCCAGTACTCAGGTACAAAAGATGTACCCATCTAACCCACTTGGATGGTCCCTATTTTCTGAGCTTACTAAATCCAATAACAATACACGGGCTAAGCATACTCTTAAACACAACATATCTCTCACAAAAATCATCAATCAACAAAACAACTACAATCATGACATATGACCTAATATCTTTTTGCCCATCTCTTGAAATTTATCCAACAACATCCAACTGATTCTCACCTTAACAGATATATCATTCCTACAATAGGCATAATCCATCATCCTATCAACACTTATCTTGGCAAGAGATACAATGGCTATTTGTATGGTTCGTTGGTCTTTTTGATTATTGATTTTTATCTTTGGTCTCATTTTAGGGATCATTCCAAAGCTACCTTGATCTCACTATATCATGGTATGTGGCAGAAAACACCTAGAATGAGGCATGGTCATTATTTTTGTATGTCGTGCTTGTGGGTTATTCTCATTACTCCAAGTATGATATTCATATCTTGAAGATGTAGGGTTGGTTCTAGCATATTATTCTCCTTTTGCATCTAAGGTCAATCATACCTTTTATGTAGTAAGGATTTATGCTATGAGTCCCCTTCCCTCATCTAGGCAGGATTATACTACCTTGGGCATGCATGGGATCATCGTAAGGTTTGTGGTCTAGTCCATGCAAAGACATATATATAACATCACCTTGGTCCTTCATACCTTGGTGAAAATATCCCCTTTTTCTATAATAAATCTAGAAATGCTCTAAAAAATGTCACCACAAGTACTTATCCTAGCCCATCTACCCCCCATCCCATATCCATCAAATCAATATCTAGGCTTTGCATTTAACCAACCCAATCTAATCAATAATCCTAACAAACTTCTATCCCTCATCCCACTTCATCCCACAACAAAACCCCTCTAATAACGTGACATCTAGTGACCTATCCAAACCATTCCTAAACCAATCCTAACCTTCCCCAAACCTATCCTAACCATCCCCAAACCTATCCCACCCATAACAAACCTATCTTAACCACCTAACCCCATCTCCCATGGTTCTAAACATCACAATGTATAATGACAAAAGTCCATCCCACCATTCCATTATCCACACCATTAACCATCTCCCATGGTTGCTGTGTAAAGTGGAGAATGTTCTAAGGGCATTGAAAATGGTGTGGTCTTGGAGCCACTTGATCTGCCAAAATTTTTTCCATGGATCTCGGAGCTAAGCCAATAGTTTCTGAGCCCTTCATGATGCGCAACCTCTTGCAGGAATCTACAAACATTTCCCAAGGCACGTCTCCCACTAGCATCAAATCTCTGTCCTTGTCTTCATAGGAAATCACTTGCTGTGTAAAGGCATTTAAATACAGAGGTGTTGTGGAGATTGATAAACACATATATAAACATGTGAAGGAGCATGGATCTTGATTGAAAGGAATCATGAAGATCATGAAGGAAGTTGCGGTATTGTTTTGTAGGCTGGGGGTTGAATGCATAGTTACTATTCTCATTCGAAGATATATGGTTCCTTTGGCACGGGTATATAGAGGAGATTGTTCATCCATCACTAGATTCAATTGAATGCCATAATAGCTATTCAAAATGGTTTACTCCATTTATTGGAAGGTGTTGTTGAATAGCTTGCCTCAGAAGGAAAGACTGATCGAGTATGAAAAGGAGAAAAATAGTTTAGGGCTATCTGTACAAGAGCATATGTTTCTTCTTCATTACATCTCAGATATCAGAGTTAGAGAAGATGTGTAGCGGAAACAATTGAGATCATTTCTTGTTAAAGGTTATATTGGTGATATGAAGACTAAGCATGGTAGTGTAGTGCAATTGATTTGTTGCTCATGAAAAGTTGTTTTCATTTTTAAGTGATTGATTAAAAGTTCAATACTCATAGAGAATTATTTTATGGTTTGAGAGTTTGAGTAAGTTCGGTGATAAGATTTTGTTAAGCCATTCAAGTATTCTCTCATGTGCAAATCCATGCTTCTAAGTTGGAAAGTTTATTTTGGTTGATGAAGGAATTGACAATTTACATAAGAGTTTAGAGGTTTAATATCTATTTTGATGTCATTTTATATCCTTTGAACATTATCTGAGTTTTAGATATCTTTCTTGAGGGAGGAAAGAAAATCTTCTTTCTGGTTATTCATGAAAATAAAGGTGTGTTTATGGAGGTATAAGGTTGATTAGTGTATGGGTCTATCATTGGTTCAAATTGACATTATCATCTTTTAGTCATGAATGCACATATGTCAAAGATAGCTTATGCTTTCAGGGCCATCTTTTCTATTCCTGATGAGGCCTCCAAAGACTTATCCAAAACATTGGTTAGTTAAAGTGTAACAGGGTCATATTGGAGGCAGGCGGCATCGGAGGATGGAGGATTTTCCATCATCTCAAGTTAGCTTCTCACTTTGAGATGATGCTTTGCATGAGAAGCGGTTTTGGTTTTGGTTGTTTTGCTTTGCTTTGTTGTTGCTGATGGATTTGAAGAATATATGTTTTGTGAAGATTTTGTTTTGGAGATAGGTTTGGGATTTGGTGTTGAGCTCAATATGGATTGTTGTCTAGCGAGCTTCAAAGAGTATATGATCGAGAATTATACCCTTTTGCGGTCACTAGACAATGGCAGAGATCTGTCATATCTCTTAGGGTTCATTGTTGAATAATTCTCGACTCTATGATTTGAGAGCTTGGGACTAAAGAGATTAAAAACACAGCTTGAAGCTATGCCTTTCTGAGGGTAGACAAGACAGCACAATGGAGCCCCACTTGGTTCATGATTTGTTCTTTGGGAGAAGAACTATAAAATATGTATTCATATTATGTAATCATCTTTGTTGAGTATTTTAGCATTAAGGGGGGGGTCCCTTGGTACTATTGCAGAAACAATGTAATAAGGGGGGGAATGTTAGCGTAATACATTGTTCGGTCTGGTTGTTCAGTTGGTTTAGTTTTAACTGTCTGATGGTTGCATAACTATATCATCATAGTATTTAACTGTGTCTTGTATCTTTCTTCATCATCAGAATGAATAAAATAGTTTACTTTACTTTATTAAAGCATACGTCTATCAAATCATAAACAAACATCCATAATCATACATATGCATAAACCCATAATCCATTCATCAATACTTAAAAATCATCATAGCCATAAAAATATCCATAACCACAAATCCATCCATATCATATATCACTGCCAAAAATATACATCGCTCAAAAAAATACATATCATGATACAAAATGCCTCAAGGGATAAAATACATCAACAAAGAATCAGGAACCATTAGATGATGACCCCCTAGCAGAGTCTGTAGGAGAACCCAGCCGAGATCCCTGTGGTCTAGGTGGTGGGGGCCCATAGGCTACTATTGCTGTTGAGATCGCTGCTATTAAGGTGCTTGGTGTGAAGGCATAGACTGCTAGACTGACTACTGAGATCTCCTCGATCTCTTAGAACCCAACATCCCTGATCTACTCCTCTGACTATAACGCAAGACCCTCTGACCCTCAAGAACTGTAGTACAGTAGGATCCATAATAATACTCCACCCTCGCTTGCTGATTTGATAGCTGCTACTGTAACTCCTGTATCCACTGCTGCGAGGCTGTGTAATCTATCCATATCTGAGCCATGTCTATCCCAGCTATCACAACATGCACACGTGTGATCTCCACCTGCATCTGCACTATCTGTGCATCATCCTGTTACACCCTGGCCTCTACCCTCTGTAGTCTCACCTCTTCCCCCTATGCAACACTATCTCGATATCCTACTCACTAGTCACCTGAGTCACCCAACCTTGCAACTGTGCCTGAAGATGCTCTATCTGGGCCTGCACAACCAGGATCTAGGGATCCCCATCACCTCCACTGACTCCATCTAATAGGGCCCGTATCCCCTGTAGCAATTGGAGCTCTGTGAGAGCACTATCCCACTTTGTCCTCACTTGAACCAAATCTTGCTGCTGCCTAGCCACCTAATCCTCTAGGCTGGCCACCTATGCCTACAAGGTCTCCACATCCTCCTCTCCATCACCTCGCATCTTCTGATGCCCAATACGAACACCAGTATCACGCCCTTATCCTGACATCCCTGTGCCTGAGGGTCCTGCACCTGAAGTAACTACCCTTGAAGTCCCGTCACTTGAAGTGCTAACATGCTGTGATGCCTACTACTGTATAGGTGCCCGTGGTGCTTGCTGAGGTGGTGCCTATGGTGCCTACTAAGGTGGCACCTATGGTGGTCCTTGTGGTGGCAACATCTATCCTTGTCCCTATGCCTGCCACTGTGGCACTTGCTGCTATAGTACCTGACCCTATCCTCTCCCTTCTTCGTGCTCTGCATCTGCCACAACCAAAACCTTGATGCCATAATTATCATCATCAACTGGTACATCCTCATAGACATACTCTACTGTAACCTCATCTCCCTCCTCTCCCTCCTCATCCTCGACCTCCACTGTTAGATCCAGCTCTACTGCTGGATCAGTCAGGTGAATAGGTCTCATACCTACCACCATCAATCATATGTTGGAGTCATGCCAGTATCCACCACTTGACTACCCCAGTCCCATTACACTAGCTGTAGTCTTGCCAAATCCAGTAATGCCACCTGGGGATGACTGTGTCGGCCATGTTGGCACATCCTAGGGTGTCCTAGAAAAAATGGCCATCACCTGAGGTAGACCTTGTACCTACCCAAACTACCGCATCACCCGCGAGGGAATATACTGATCTATCATAAGGTCTCCCCACCCCATCAGATATTGAGGCTAGAATGTGAATGACATATGGATGTGATCATTAGCCCACGCCTCTACACCTATATAGGGGTGCTAGATAATAGAATCTAAATCATCAAATACCCGCTGCCAGTACCATAGCTGCCCTGTGTGGGTATGTGTAACATGTGGCTTGTACAAGAACACGTATGCCTCAATCTGAGCCCGATGATAAGTCACCACAGGCCACGTAATCACAATATGCTTCGATGCCCACACATGGAGTAGTGTAACCCTAGTTGATAGAGCCGTATCCAAATGATATACTGCCAGATGCATCTCACGATACAACTACGCCAATAGGAAAGGCCCCCATGCAAATACCATCTCCTAAGTGATCATATGCTTGATCACTCTACCCCAACCAAATGAAAAGCCCTGTGATCAACAATCTAGAAGCACAATTTCCCCAATCACTACACACACAAATAGAGTATACCGATCCACCCCAACCAATAGAGTCCACACATAACTCATCTACCGTTGATCCTATATATACACTAGATGACCAAGTGCAAATGTCCTATCCAACGCTACCACCCCCGAGGGTACATCATATGTCACCCTCACTCCAGCTATAGGAAGCCTCAAGATCCTCCACACATCCTCTAAGGTGATGGTGATCTCACCCATAGGCAACAAAAAGGAGCATGTCTCACTCCACATCTCCACTAGGGCTGTCATCATAGCCCTACGTGCCCATATTCGAGGCATCTCAGCAACCGTTCATAACCCTATCCTCCCTAATGGAGCTAAAGTGGCCTAGTCAAACTGTGACCGCAACCTCATCATTTACATAACTCGCCACTCCTGTGACTACAAAATCCTACCTAGAATCAACATCCAAAAATCACCAAAAATTATCTCTTTTCCCCAAAGCAGTGCTATGGCGCTAATCCATAACCCTCTGGCACCAATCTAGAACTTGGCGCTAATTCTGGGACACATCGTACCACTTTAAGAGATGGCACTAATTCCTTAGACCTTGGTGCTAATCCAGAGCTTAGCACTACAACTCACCTACATGATGCTAAATCACCATTAACCTCAAATTTCCTCCTATTCTCCATGCTAATGCAGAGCTTGGTGCTAAAACCACCCATTATGGCACCAATAAAGAGCTTAGCACTAAAACACCAATATATGGCGCTAAACCAAAAATTCTTAAACTTTAGGCACTAAACTAGAGCTTGGAGCCGAAACTACCCCAGATGACACTAAACCATTTGAATGGAGACTTTTCCCCCTAGCGCTAAATGAGATGATGGCGCTAAAACTTAGAGGGATGGTGCTAAACCATCCCAAAACTCCATTGGCGCCAATCTAGAGGATGGCGCTAAACCACCTAACTATGGCACCACATGGCTACGCAATGGCGCCATTCTACCTAACTACTCGTTTCCTGAACCCGTAAACTACCCAAAAACACAAAATCATGAAGCTAGGGTTGATCAACATACCTATGGGTCCACCAGTGGTGATCTTCCATAGTCATGCACCCTCTCGGATTGGTGTTGGTATTGTGGGAATGGAGGTTGCGCCATGTCTTTTTCTCCTCTTCTCTCATCCAATAAGATCAATGTATGCAAATGTGGCACTTTGAGCCCACACTTTATATATATAGCCACCATGTCATACCCCCATACACCTTTTTCCAGTATTTCTCCGAGTTTCTGGGATGGGGGGATGCGGGGACGGGTTTCGGGGATAGCAATTTTTTTTAAAAATTTAGGGGACGACAAGGGGACGTCTATATAATTATATATATATATATATTTAGAATCTTATTTGTTATAATGTATTAATATAAATAATAATAAATATATTAAAATTTAATATTTATAATAATTATTAATATTATAATAATCTCATGTGTTATATAAATTGTTAAATTATAATATATTAATAATAATATTAATTAATAATAAATATACCATTAATAAATATATATAGATATATATAATAATAAATATATTAAAATTTAATATTTATAATAATTATTAATATTATAATAATCTTATCATTATGTGTTATATAAATTATTAAATTATAATATATTAATAATAATTTTAAATAATAATAAATATACTATTAATAAATATATATAGATATATATAATAATAAATATATTAAAATTTAATATTTATAATAATTATTAATATTATAATAATCTCATGTGTTATATAAACTATTAAATTATAATATATTAATAATATTATTAAATAATAATAAATATACTATTAATAAATATTAAATTATAATATATTAATAATAATAAATATACTATTAATAAATATATATAGATATATATAATAATATTTATAATAATCTTATTTGTTATAACATATTAATATAATTAATAATAAATATATTAAAATTTAATATTTATAATAGCTATTAATATTATATTAATATCATGTGTTATATAAATTATTAAATTATAATATATTAATATTAATATTAATTAATAATAAATATACTATTAATAAATAAATATCTACTATTAATAATAAATATACTTATATTATAATAATAATAATAATAAATATAGTAGAATAGTTATATAATAATAATAATAATAATAATTAGCCGATAGGCTTTTATATGTGAGCATTATAATGTTCGGAATTGTCTCACGCGGTTTTAAAAAAAATAACGCCAGAATTTTTTTTAAACTCGTCTAGGTTCAATCGACGTATTCCTTGAACCTTTAAGAAAAAAATTTCATTAAACAATAAACTCGTCTAGCTGCATAAACGAATTCATTCATTCGTTTTTATTTTCTTGCAGGGTTTCATATTTCCAAACGGGTAAGGTGCAGAAAGAATGATCGCAGTTCCAAACCTGAAAGGTGCAGATTCTGCCGCGTTTTCTTAAATTTGACTGTGTTTTTTTTCTGATGGGGACGGCTTGGCACCAGGGGGCGTCCCTGGGACGTCTTCATTTTACCCTTAATTTCTGGAACAGCAAGGGGACGTTTTGTCCCCGTCCCCCCGTCCCCGGGGCATCCCTGTTTCTGAAACCCCTAAAAAATAGGGGGGACATGTCCCCCAGGAACACTGCCTTTTTCTCTCCCCAGGTCACAAAATGTAACCTTTTTCACCCGTTTTTCTTCCTATCCACCTAATTTCCCATCCTCTATCTATTTTTCATCATTATTTCCTTTTTTCGAGAGTTCACCTGAAAAAAATTATTTTTTTCACCTAACCTCTTGAGGGGGCATCCCTCATCTATTTCATTCCTTCTTGGCAGTTGGGGCAATTTTTTTTGACTTAACACCATATCCCTACTAGGTCACGATGCCACGTCAAGAGTGGCAAATGTAGACACCTAAAAATATCTTAACCCTTTGACCTCTCTTCGTCATCATCTGCATCACTAATTTTCTATCTAATTAATTAATTAAATTTTTGATTAATTAATTGTCCTATCCAACCCCTGAACCATCCATTCATCCTTCATCAATTAACCCCTAAAATTGAATTAATTAAATTAATTCAGCATTACACCTTACTAACATTATCCCAATTAATTAAATAAATATGAAACATATTTATTTGGTTAATTTGTCCACTTTCCTAAACCCAATTAATTAGGTAAAATCATACTTATCTAATTAATCTATCCTATTAATTAGCCTACACCTAGCCTAGTTGATTAAATAACTATTATTTAATTAGCTACCCTAGCCTACATGACCCCTAGACCTGGATTAATTAAATAAAACATTATTTAATTAATCGTAAACCCTGATTAACCCACTCACTAATTTTTTCCAGCCATATTAACTAAGTTAATCACCTTGATAAACTTGGTCAAATCTCACTTTACACCTTCTCCCACACCCACAAATAAAAAAATTCAAAAAATACTTAACCCCTCCAACTCATTCTTTCCATTTTCATGCTAAAACATCTTCCACCATTTTAGCTTACAAATGTAAGGTCCCAAAAATGTACATGTGTCACATGACCTTCACATTCCCACATAAAATAGAATTTTTAATTCCACCTCCCAAGGAAATTAATTTTTAATTTCCTCACACATGAAAATCACATTAAATGCAAAGTCCTCCCTAAAAGGAATTTTAAAATAATTTTTATTCTTCACCCTCCAAATTTGATGATCAAATCTCAACCCTCCATCTCACATTCAATCTCATCCATTGATCTTAACAATCAATCTCCACCATTGGATCAAAATCCCCTCCAATTTTCCTATAAATACAAGCCTCCACAAGCCATTTCATTATCCAATTTTAGAGCAAATTTATTATACCCAAATCTCTTTTAATTTCCATCCGTCTTAGCTAGGTTATGTTGAAATTTGTAGTGCATTTGAGAGATTTTCACATTCTAAGTCCTAGTTTGGGTAAATCAAGGAGCTAGTGGGTGCAAGTTTCTCAACCCTATCAAGGAGTGAGGAGTGTGCAAGATTCTACAAGGTATAATTTGTGTTTTTGCTTTGTTTCCTTCATGTTTTTGCATCTTTCACAATTTCTCATCTTCAGTAGTGTTTTCTCCAAGGTAGACATTACCTCCATCATATTTCTCATATGTGGAAAACCATTCTTTGTGTGGAGTCATGTGATACGAGCATCCTAAGTCAACCAACCAATGTCCATTGGCAACAATGTTACAAGTAGAAAGTAAAGCGTCATCACCTACATCTGAGGACTTTTCTATAGAGGAATCCCACTGTTACTTTTTGTTTCTGCATTCATTCTTAACATTCCCTCTTTTTCTACAGTTCAACATTTAACTTGTTCTTCTTTCTATGAGTCTTAGATCTATCTTTAGATTTGTCCTTAGGCCCCTTCTAATCCCCTTTTGGTCCTCTTTCCTTAGACCTTCCTTTGGCATTCAGAGCGTCCATTGAGCTATCCATAGTCTTCTTCCTCATTTATTGTGATAATAGAGTTGCAACAAGAACATCCATCTTTGGATCTTCGAGATTAGTAGTTATAGTAAGAATGAAATTCAGAGGCTAGTTGAATCACAATCAAAATAGATGAATTTAAATGCTCTGCAATAGATTCACCTTCCTTCATTTTTAGAGAAAAAAACTTTTGCTTTAAATAAAGTTTGTTTACGAGACTTTTGGTTTGATAGATTTCACCCAATCATTTTCATAAAGCATATGTGGTCTTTTCTTCAGTGACATTCAGTAGGACAGAATCTGCAAGATGCAACCAAATTTTACTCCATGCATTTTTGTCCATCTTGTCCCACTCATCTTGACTAATAGTATTGGGTTTCTTCTCTTTTGTTGTAGCCAACCATTGATCTCTTTATTCAAGTAAATCCTCTATTTTTAGTGTCCACAACTCATAACCTATTCCATTAATTTTTTGATGCCCAATTGAGGCGCGGATGTAGCCATGGTTTCTACACAAAATATATAAAACAAATTCAACTAGAACTCCCACTACAACTCAAAAAACACTCACACTTCCACCCAAGATATATAATTGGCTAGACTTTGATACCAAATGTTAGAAATGAAGGTAAACAACTATTAATGAAAATCTAATTTCAACTTTAATATAGATATTTAATTGTGCAAAACTAAAATAGAGATAGGATGAAATCAACACAAAGAAATAACATAACAGAAGATCAAACACATAATATAGTGTTTACATGGAGAGACCCTTTCTGAAAAAAACTCCACACAAGAAGGGATGCACCATTCTATATTAATTTCAATAGAGTTTACAATACAACACTATTAATCCCCTCTTTAGTTTTCAATCCACCAGTGCATGTTTTTCTAGTCTCAACTTTCTACTCTACTCTTCACAACTGTAATACAATATCCTCATAAAGGGGTTACCTTCTAGGGTAAGAAAAGCCAACATAACCTCTAATGTCATATCTATGACCTAGTGATGAACGGTCTAGATTTAGAATAAAAATATATAAAATGTACCCCCCTACACTCCCTGGAATGAAATGTGCTCCATAACCAACATTCATCAAGTACTGAGATCAATCATGCGACTGAAACAAGATCTCTACTTGGTGAAACCTTTAATCCCTTATGGGTGATTTGAAAATAATAATAGGAATAATAAATTACATAGGATTTACAAGGTTGATGGCACCTTAATCCTAACATGATTAATTAGCCTTTTAGGTCTACTTACATTTTCGAGAAAATGAGGATGATATGGCTAGGTCTAGCTTTGAAAGAATTTTTGTTGTGGGAATCCATAATTTTTTACCTTGTGACCTTGTGATGGGTGACATAAAATGAAGATTTTGTTGTTTTGTTTTGGAATATTTTGATTTGTTTTTGGATTTTTGAATGTTTTATTTTTTTCATATTTTGAATGTTTTGAATTTTTTTTGCATTTTGAATGTTTTGATTGTTTTTGGATTTTGAATTTTGGAGAAATACAGGACCTTAGATGGATGGTAAGGTTATGTGATTGGGGTTTAATTAATTGAAATGGAATGAAAAGGATGGTTTGATTGGAATTGTAATAATTTGGATTGATTTGGATTGTATAGATTTGGTCCTAAAACTAAAAAGCAAGACCTTAAAAGCTTAAATGGATAATTGAATCTTCTACACTTAAGATAGGAAAAGTTATTAAGTGAGAAAATGAGGATGACCTACTTGAGATAGGCTAAGCTCTCAAGCAAGTGAGGATAAGATGACTAGATTTGATAAAAGATCTTGATTTAAAGTTTAAGGATTTGATCATGGATAGTTGTTTAATGGGTGAATTGTGTTTGATTGAATTAAGGATGATAAATTGAATGCATGTGATTCAACTTGGAGATGATAGGATTTGTCTACCTTAGAAATAGGATGGTGTCCTAAAAGGTTTCTCTTAAATCTATAAAAGCTTTAAACTAAAGTCGAAACAAACAAATATTCTTTTTTTTGTTTTTTGTGGTTTTTTTGGATAGTGGAGAAAATTACTAGTTTTGACAAAGAAAACACACCAAACACATGAATAAACCTAACTTTATTCAAGTGGAAGTACCAATCTTCATGGGCCCACAAAAATACTATCTACCAAGCTGTGGGTAGCCAGTAAATGCAAGGTCATGTACCACTTATACACTTGTTACCATGGAGGCCAAGGCCCTACCCACAATGAAATCTATCTCTAGAAACTCAAAAGTATGGGGTGAGTAACTTCCTGAGGGTAATTTATTACTGGTGCACCA
Source organism: Cunninghamia lanceolata (assembly GCA_027924645.1). Lineage (NCBI taxonomy): Eukaryota > Viridiplantae > Streptophyta > Pinopsida > Cupressales > Cupressaceae > Cunninghamia > Cunninghamia lanceolata. Next base: position 5,428,648 of record BSBN01001062.1, read on the forward strand.
TGGAAAAAGATGATTGAAATGTCTTAATATAGGATAAATAGGGCTATCTAGGGGCATCCTCATTATACTTGAAGGTATGTGAGGCCCAAAATTTGTGAACAAGTGTGCTATCTAAGGCATGTGATAGATTACTTTGTCGAGTCCCACGGGCTTGATGTGGGCCCAAAATGATAGCTCCACTATTGGGGTACAACTTTTGTTCTCCCCCCTTTTATACCTTGCAAGAACATATGGTTGAGGTTGTCCCCTAGGGTGATGAAATCCCTAGGCAGGCCTCCTAAAGGGAAAGAAATCTAAGTACTTTTGATCTCCAAGATTGTTTTTTAGTGTAAGGAGAGAGTGTATGCACTTATATTCTTTGGATAAATATAAAAAAATAGAACTTAAAGAGTGATTTTGATCTCCAAGATCACCTTTCAGTGTGAGGAGAGAGCATACACACTCTAGAAGCTCCCAAACACATCAAACATAAATTAATTTCCTTTAATAAAATAAGTGTGCAACAAAATATGTTAGAAGTTTGATATAAGATTCTTGGACACACGTTCTGCAATAAAAAATGTTAATGGTTTCAAAGATCAAAGTCTTAGAGACATGATTTGTTGTGAGGACAACTTGATAAAATATAATTTAAATTTAAATTCCTATAAAAATTAGAAATAAATGTGATCACACAAGACAATAAATTTCATTACAATATTCTTTATGACTTTCTATGCAATTTCAATTTTTTTTTTTGTCAAATTTGCACTTCATGTGTAAAAGATATGTGCATTTGAAGATTAAAAATAAAGAGGGCTTTTGACTGATTATACCTAAAAACTAGGCTGAATATGAAATTCATATCTAATTCACAATGTAGTGTGTCGAACTACCTTTCTAATGCCTATAAAAAATTGAAAATCTAATATGCTGGCAAAAAGTTATGCTATTTTGAAACAAAAGTGTTGTTGTGAAGACTAAAAAGAGAGTGGGTGGCCTTAGCCAGGTAGTTAAGCCCCTATAAATAAAATATTTAACCAATGAGTAAAAATAAATAAATTTTTAATAAAATTCAAAGTGTGCAACAATTAAAGTATAGTTGAAACAATAAAAATCTGTACAAATGTAGGAATTACCAAAGAAAAAGATTGAAAAGTGAATTTTTTGGGGAAAAAGCTTCCTTGCACCAAAATATCATATTATATATGAATTTTTATGTCTCATGCCTTCTAAATTTAATCATGACATCCATTTTTCTATATGACTCTTCCTTTAAAAGCTCATTCCTAGATCTCCTCCAAAAAGAGAGTTAAACCTACAAAAATCAAGCTTAGAAAAACTTGAAAAAAATATTAGATAAGGGACTCAAGTCCCACTGGGCATGCCAAAATGTAAGAAAATAAACATGAAATAGCAAAAATAAGGACTTAAATTCACAAGTTAAACCTTAGATTTCATGCCTAATTACTACCTCTAGATTGAACGCAAGGAAAATGATTAAAGCAAGAAATACAATAATCTCACCCAACTCCTTGCACATGTGTGGGGGGGAGTTGGATGCTGGGTTAGTGGATAGGTGGGGGAGAAGATGGTTAGGTGTATCCTTGGTCACTTGATGCCTATTGATATAAATCCACTTTTGGGTTGGGTATGTTAGGATTGGATGTGATGGTTAGGATGGTTATGGGATGAGATTAGATTTGTTAGGATGGGGGAGATGTTTAGGTCTTTTTCATCATTAATGCAAAGACAAGGTGACGTTCTTTGTATAATAATCACATGGTTTGGTGGATGGGGGCTAAGGGTTGATCAAGGAATAATGGGTGGGGATGGGATATTGTGTTGACATTTTTAGAGCAATCCTAGGTTTATTATAGCAAATAGGATATTTTCACCAAGGTATGGAGGACTAAGGTGATGATGTATATTCATCCCTTGCATGGATAAGACCTGCAAACAATAGAATGATCCCATGCATTCCCAAGATAGTACAACCTTATCTAGAGAATGAGGGGAATTCATAGCATAATCCCTTAGTACACAAAAGGTATGAAGAACCTTAGATGCAATAGGAGGTCAATATGCTAGAACTGACCTTATATTTCATAAGATATGAATACCAAAATGGAGTGATGGGAACAACCCAAAGCACAACATACAAAAGCAATGACCATGCCCCATTCCAATTATTTTGCCACATACCTTGATATAATGAGATCAAGGTATCTTTGAAATGATCCTTGAATAGGACAAAAGTTAAAATCAATAATCAACAAGACCAACTGACCAACCAAACAACCATTGTATCTCTTGCCAAGATAGGTGTGGATTTGATTGATTCTGCCTATTGTAGGAATGATATATTTATTAAGGTAGGGATCAATTGGATGATTAGGATAATGTCATGTTTAGTGGAAAAAGAGGGGTTTTCAATTTTAAGGTTAAATCCTCCTTTCACACCTTACATTCAAGGACATAAATCGAGTCAAGACACAATCTCTTGCAAGAGGGCTCTGCTACAGATTTAGTGTCCCTTAGAATGAAGATGAAACTTGAAATTTTCTAATTAATTGATTAATTAAAGCTGATTATTCTTAAAACCCTAATTTCATAAAATTGTAAATAAACAGACAAATCACGACAAATGCTCGCATACAAAGATATCAAATGACAATTAGATACATACCAAATTTCAAGATTTTGTATCTGAAAAAGTTAGGGACTAATGAGCGGGCACTTGAGTCCAAGGTACCGATTTTTATTAGGATCTCTGAAAGTTGTCTGCAACCTATTTCTACTGTTCTGAGGATTTCTATATCTCAGGATCCAAAGGACTAATGAGCGGGCACCCAAGTCTAGGTCCTTCTTTTCTACTTTGATCTGTGATTCTGACACTCTGTTATGTTTTCGTGCAACTCCACTCCTTCTGATTCTACACCTGTAACCTGCAATCACAGAAAAGGGGGTTGGGAGTTGTGGTGCTTAGAGGCTTGCCTCAGTCAAGCCCTAGAGAGACATTCAAGTCTTTCGAACACCGTTATTAGATAAGAGTGCGTATCCCTGCGGGATAGAGGAAAAAACCAATTGATAAATGATTGAAAACACAAATAAATGTCACCTCGGAGGTGTAGCTCGCATATAGATGAAAATATTTAACATCATGAGAAGATGAAGCCAAATCTGCATAACAAACACAATAACAAGATAAGTCTTCTTTGCAACAATGAATATCTTGAATGCTCTAAAAATACAAGTGTGCCAAAAGTTCATCATCATCTTCTAGTTTACAAATGAATCCCTAAACATGCTTATATATGGAACTAAACAACTTCCTGCCTTAATTTCGTAATTCAAACTTGAGATGTCGGTAACGGACACTTCTAACGGTCACATAACCAAAATTTGAAATTTGGGACCCCGCTAAATAGGGCAGGACTAGGGCGCGGGCACCCAAGTCCTCAACCCCTATTTAGGTTAGGGTTAAGCTCACAAGAGTCCCTTAGGCCCCATTTAACATGGGTTTTCAGGGATTTCCATTGGGAGTTAAAATGAACATGCATGATAACACTAAAAGGACCCAGGAGATAAACATATGAGGGAAAAAGTCCTACGAAGACATTTTCTGACGTAACATTTAGCCCTCACTTTAAGGTATGCATGAACTCAAGGCCCATACATGCATTAAAGTATGATCAACAAACACAACAAACACGCTAGGCACTTAGAGCTAATGCATACACAAAGATTGAGAACTACTTCTAGCCCCCAGTCTCACGGAAATATTAGAGAAGACACATCGCAGACATGCCAAACACAATGAAGACAGTGAAAGGCACACAAAAACACACAGAAGACAGTAATAGGCATGCAAGACATGGAGAAGACAACATTGAAGACACGCAAAACACAGTGAATATAGTGAATGCAGTGATTATTTCTTTTTTTTATTTTCTCATATATGAATGCAGATGCAAGTACATGGAAAGTACACACACAACCCAAAATGTAGGAGGGGATTTCACCACGCTCTTTGGACTACATATGGAGCATCAGACATGCTATACAAATCTCAAAATGCAAGAGGGGTATTTCGCCATGCTGTTTGGACTACACTTGAGAACAAACACGCCATACAAATCCCAAAGCATAGGAGGGGCATTTTGCCATGCTCTTTGGACTATACTTGAGAACACACACGCCATACAAATCCAAAAGCATAGGAGGGGCATTTCACCACACTCTTTGGACTATACTTGGGAACAAACACGTGGAAGACACATGGAAAACATGAGCGCCATATAGTATGCCAAGGACATACTATACGTCTAAAACATAAAAAACAAGTGATGGAAGGAGCATATTGCTAGGTTCACCACCATCTTAGGCACATTACAGGCACACCTAATGATTAGGCTTATGCTACAACAACCACCAAAGACATGCTTAAGGGAGGATACACCAACCCCACCTACTTGGAGGACTTTTGAAATAAAAAGGATGTGCACTAGCTCAAGAGATACACCATCCCTGCCTCCGCAGAGGGATTTAAATAAAAGGATATGCACTAGCTCAAGAGATACGATATCCTGCCTCTGCAGAGGGCTTTCTCATTGCAATATAAAATAAATATGTGCACTCATGCGGAGATACAACATCCCACTTCCGTAGAGGGCTTACAAACATGCTTCATTAGTGTCAAAATCATCATACAACTTACCTTATATGCCCCCACCTTAAGGTGGTTGATATTGTGTACCGATATCAAGAACGTTAAGTTAGGAAGAAAAAACACAAGGGAACAAGAGCTCATGCAAAGCCCATGCCCCCAAAGGTGACATGTACTTTACAATCGCCGAATGTTCCCAAAAACACACAATTTCTTGCAAGAAAAGAGGTTAGAAATATTTCTATAAGATGATAACAACATCACATGATCAAAAGCAATGCATGTACATCATTCACATAAAGAGATGAGGCTATACTATAGGTCCAAGATCCAAGTATAACCGTGGAGCTATACTATAGAAATCTCAAAACTGAGTGTAACCAAGGCGAGATTCAAAGATAAACAAAGTGCATAGAGTAGTTGTATTGTTCTGGTTTGTTAGTACGATAAGGCAACATCAAAATACCACATGGAGTGATTTTACTAGCCAAGCGTCAGATAATATACATCAACCTTGTCGTCATATATGGACTAGGTCCATTTTTACTTTCTCATTGAAGAGACATGTGGTTCGTATAAGTATTATTTGTTTTTCGTCATCTTCCATCTAGATAGAACCACTAGAAGAAGGTAAACAATAAATCAAGAGAGGAGAACAAGTTCCTTAGGGTCGTCACGTAGGAAGGTGCCCCCAGGTCACCAACCGCAATGCTATGCCCCTAAGACACAACACACAACAATAAAAATAAAGGAGAGGCAATATAGAAGAATGATGATACAAATAGAAGAAGGTTCACAACAGAGGTGGTCTCCTGGTATCCTTGACCTTACAAGAGTATCAAGGGTCATCCAAGGAGGCCTAAACAACACATAACAAATCACAGGGGAAACACAATACAGAGGTAAAGGGTTAGAAATACTTACCTGAAAGTATGACTGTACTAGATTTTGGAACTTGGGAGCATCTTAGAAAGATGCTCCATCAAGTTTTGTGCAAAGTTTGAGTGGTTCATATTAGATTGTTCTTTGGTCTCAGAATGTCCATGCGGTACTTGTTTCTCAAATCCTTGTAAATTTGAAATCTTTTATTGCTTGCAAGGTGGAGAACCACTGTTATTTCCTACTGATGATAATTGTCTTATTCTTTTCTGATCCTTCAATTTCTTATTTTGTTGAATTCGTCTATCATATGGAGAAGGACTATCTTGCACTATATCATTTTTTTCTTTTATCATAATCTCTTGTTTCTATTGTTCTGTTTGTCTTTCCAATGCATTTTAGTTAACTCCCGATCCTTGAAGGGATAACGGAGGAGGAACATTAGCATATATACCATTTCTTCGTGGATGAGGTGTGTTATCAAACTTTTTCTTATCCACTTCTATCATACCCATAATTCATCATAATCCAAATAGTCATTTTCCACTTCTACTGTATTGTGTTCCATCATGTTTTAAATTTTGCTTAGGAAAGGGATTAGTAAAGATCTCTACGTTCTGATTCAGAGGAGGAACCGACTTATTTCCATTATCATTAACACTAGATACCTGTATAACATTCAAGTTGATGAGCTCTTGTATTTCATGTTTAAGACACATACACCATTCAATATCATGACCTTGTTGTTGATGAAAATGAAAAAAAACCATTAGCATTGAAACAAGGTCCTTGCATTCTACTAGGATCCAACAGTTTAATCAGAGGAAGCTTCAAGAGGTTATTACTCATAGCTTGATTCATGATAGAATGTAAGGAGTGAGATATCAGAGTGAATTGTCTTTGCTATTGTCTATTCTGAAATGGTGTCCTCTTCGGATTAGTGATAGTGGACACTTGTGAAAAGTTGTTTGAATTCTGTCCATTAACCTTGATGAAAATCTTATTATTCCTCTTAAAGTTGTTTTGTGAAGGTCCACCTATGGATTGACCAACTTGATCCGACGAGTTTTGGTTTTCATACTGACTAGAGGAAAGTTGGTAATCACGAAGGGCAGTGTACAGATGCTGAAAAGTGTTATATTTCATCAAGAGTATCTTATCATGAATGTTAGGTTGTGGATTTGTAATAAATACCTTTTGAACATCCTCATCTTTCATCTGATATTGAATTTGTGCATACAAAGCTTGATATCGACTAATAAACTCAATTAACTTCTCTTTCGAACCTTGCTTGCAATGAACTAAATCAATCAAAGAAACTTGAGGTCCAATATTTGCTTGAAAATGTTGTAAGAATTGGTCAATTAGCTGTGAAAAAGAGTGTATAGAATTTAGAGGTAAAGAGCAAAACCATTCTAAAGCCATGTCCTTAAGAGATTACAGGTAAAGTTTTGCTAACAAATCCTCTTCAAAGTAGAAGTCACTACACATAGTTGTGAATGCTGCCACATGAGTATTAGGATCACCTTTTCCCCCATATTTTTCAAAGCAAGGAGTTTCAAAATTCTCAGGCATAGGAGTTCTCAAGATTGCATAAGATACGAGATTACAGGAATGATAATTTGGTATATTAGGTTGTGAAGAATTTGTCAAGCTTGGCACCTTTTGTTGTAAAGAAGTCATGCTTTGCAAGAGCTGGTTTAGGAGGGCATCATTAGGGGATGTAGTTCGAGAATTAGAAGCCATATGCATGACATTTTGAGGGGATTGATTGTGAGTGGAAATGAAAGGTGGTTGAGAATAATTGTAAGTGGAAGGTGGTTGCGAATGGTTGTATGTAAGAGGTGGTTGATAATAAGTGGGATGGAGAAGTGGTTGGGAATAATTATTCATGAAAGAGGTCACCTTAGGTGCTAAGTTCTGATAGTTGAATCCCACAACTTTGTAATTTTGTGAATTAGTGCCATTAGATACTCTAATACTAGTGGTAGCATTACTAAAATTATTTGCATTGGTAGTTAAAATTGTTGATGTAAATGTAGACATTCTAGTAGTCGGTATAGGTGCCAATACTTGTGTATGAGAGGGTGACAACATATTATTAATAATATTTGCACATTCAGTCACTGACATAACATTATCATGTACTATATGTGCTAAACCTCGAATTACATTAACACCATCTTGTCCTTCTTTTATTGGCTCTCTTATGTTATGAATAGTAGGTATAGCTTCTTCCGCTATCCTTTCATTTTCCATAAATGCTTGAAAATCGGCTAGCTCTTTATCAAGTTTTTTTAATTATTCATTAGGTATGTGTGTTACCACCTCAATAGTATCCTCAACATTATGAAATATTTGATCTTCCATTGTAGTTGTAGGAGGTATGATATCTTGCAAAATTTGTGTTTCTCCTTTTGTAAATAAGGTGTTCAATGGATTTTTAGAGGTAGGACTACCATTTGTTTCAGGAGCACTAGAACTCATTAGTCTAATACTTCTTAAAGGGATATTTCTTTTAGGGTAGAGGGTTATAAGACTCATGCAAAAGAATACAACACTCAATGCACAAACTAATAAAACAATCCCAAGGAACAAGATATGTTTAAGATCCAAAATGCTTGATTTTTCACCTTTTTCACAATTTTTCAATGCAAATCACTAAAAGAATAGGTGTTGTGAAGAAATTAGAGAGGGGAAGAAAATAATAAGCTCAATATCAATCCAATAATGTAGCAATATCCTTCACAACACACCTTTAATGCAATTCTATATGCAAAATAAGTCAAAATCTAGTGAGAATGCAAGATTTTAAATCCTCAACATGAAATCTAAATGCAAGAATGCACTATGATGAAACACTATAGTTAGAAATCAGTCCTAAGTGAGTGTTCAAAATAGTAGTAAAATCTGAAACAAGATTTAACCACAAACCCTAGCTAATGTAAAAACTAGGTTATATGAAGAATGTACAATTTCAAGCAATTTTTAACAAATTAGGCATGAAAATGCAATGCAAATGAATAATAAATGATGAATTTATATAATTGAAATTAGATCTAATAAAAATAACAGAAATTAAATGCAAATTACTTCAAATTATTTGAAAATGCAAGCCTACAATGTCAATTTTTTCAAAATTTTCAATTTTTTTGTAAATTTTCAAATGCAATAGGAAAATGATGAATGGAATGAATGCAAATCTAAAGTACAACACTCAGCAAGGTGCAAAATTCAAATAAACATGGGTTCACCAAAGTGTTTCATGGAAAAAGAGGGGTTTTCAATTTCAAGGTTAAATCCTCCTTTCACACCTTACATTCAAGGAAATAAATCGAGTCAAGACACAATCTCATGCAAGAGGGCTCTGCTACAGATTTAGTGTCCCTTAGAACAAAGAGGAAACTTGTAATTTTCTAATTAATTGATTAATTAAATCCTGATTATGCTTAAAACCCTAATTTCGTAAAATCGTAAATAAACAGATGAATCATGACAAATGCTCGCATACAGAGATATCAAATGACAATTAGATACATACCATATTTTGAGATTTTGTATCTAGAAAATTCTGGGACTAATGAACGGGCACCCGATTCCAAGGTACCCGTTTCTATCAGGATCTCAGAAAGTTGTCTGTAACCTGTTTCTGCTGTTCCAGGGATTTCTGTATCTCAGGATCTGGAGGACTAATGAGCGGGTGCCCAAGTCTAGGTCCTGATTTTATGCTTTGATATGCAATTTTGACACTTTGTTATGTTTCCCTACAACTCCACTCCTTCTGCTTCTGCACCTATAACCTGCAATCACAGAAAAAGGGGTTGGGGGTTGTGGTGTTTAGAGGCTTGCCTCAGTTAAGCCTCAGAAACACCGTTGTTAGATAAGAGTGCATATCCCTATGAGATAGAGGCAAAAACTAATTGATAAATGATTGAAAACACAAATAAATGTCACCTTGGAGGTGTAGCTTGCATATATATGAAAATATTTCACATCATGAGAAGATGAAGCCAAATCTGCATAACAAACACAATAACAAGACAAGTCTACTTTGAAACAATGATGATAATGAAGTAAAGTTCATTATCATCTTCTAGTTTACAAATGAATCCCTAAACATACTTATATATGCAACTAAACAACTTCCCACCTTAATTTCGTAATTCAAACTTGAGATGTCGGTAACAGACACTTCTAACAATCACATAATCGACATTTAAAATTTGGGACCCCATAAATAGGGTAGGACTAGGGTGTGGGTGCCCAAGTTCTCAACCCCTATTTAGGTTAGGGTTAAGCTCACAAGAGTCCCCTAGGCCCCATTTAGCATGGGTTTTCAAGGATTTCCATCGAGAGTTAAAATAAACATGCATGATTACACTAAAAGGACCCAGGAGCTAAACATAGGAGGGAAAAAGTCCTAGGGAGACATTTTCCAACGTAACATTTAGCCCCCACTTTAATTTATGCATGAACACAAGGCCCATACATGCATTAAAGTACGGTTAACAAACACAACAAACACGCCAGGCACTTAGAGCTAATGCATACACGAATATTGAGAACTATTTCTAGCCCCCAGTCTCAGGTAAACATTAGAGAAGATACATTGTAGACATGCCAAACAAAAAGAAGATAGTAACAGGCACGCAAAACATAGAGAAGATAGTAACAGGCACGCAAGACATGGAGAAGACAACATTGAAGACACACAAAACACAGTGAATGCAATGATTATTTATTTTTTTGATTTTCTCATATATGAATGTACATGCAAGTACATGGTAAGTAAACACACAACCCAAAATGTAGGAGGGGCTTTCCCCACACTCTTTGGACTACATATGGGGCAACAAACATGCAATACAAATCTCAAAATATAGGAGGGGCATTTCACCACACTCTTTGGACTACACTTGAGAACAAACACACCATACAAATCCCAAAGCATAGGAGGGGCATTTCACCATGCTCTTTGGAATATACTTGGGAACACACACACCATACAAATCCCAAAGCATAGGAGGGACATTTCACCATGCTCTTTGGACTATACTTGAGAACAAACACATGGAAGACACATGGAAAACATAAGCGCCATACACTATGCCAAGGACATACTATACGTCTAAAACATGACAAACAAGAGATGGAAGGAGCCTATTACTAGGTTCACCACCATCTTAGGCAATTACAGGCACACCTGACGGTTGGGCTTATGCCACAACAACTACCAAAGACATGCTTAAGGGAGGATACACCAACCCTGCCTACTTGGAGGACTTTTGAAATAAAAAGGATGTGCACTAGTTCAAGAGATACACCATCCGGGCCACCTCCTTAAAGGGCTTTAAATAAAAGGATATGCACTAGCTCAAGAGATATGATATCCCACCTCTGTAGAGGGCTTTCTCATTGCAATATAAAATAAATATGTGCACTCACGCAGAGATACAACATCTCGCCTCTATAGAGGGATTACAAACATGCTTCATTAGTATCAAAATCATCAGACAACTTACCTTATATGCCCCCACCTTAAGGTGGTTGATATCATGTATTGATATCAAGTACGTTAAGATAGGAAGAAAACACACAAGGGAACAAGAGCTCATGCAAAGCCCATGTCCCCAAAGGTGACATGTATTTTACGATTGCTGAATGTTCCTATTGTGTGGTTACACAACATGCCCCATTTTGCCTTAGCAAAATAGGGACCCAACTTTTGCTTCTGCTTGCTTGGTTTTTTTTGCTTTGGGCAGTTTAGTAAAATTCAGTCATGTATGTCACCATTGCTTATGCATGTGCAGCACAAAGAGAGGCCAGTTGCCAAAGTTAGAATTTTTCAACACTAGCATCATAATTTGAAAGAACACAAAATTCTAAGCAAGTTTACCTTTTGGATCACCCTAATATTGTTTAAAAATAGAAAGTTAGGCTAAGTCAAAGATCGGTCAAACCAAATATTTCCCATAGGGTCATATTTATAAATATTAGTCACATTCGTTAACATGACCCTGACTTAAGAAAATCACTTGATGTCCATTCGATCCCTAATACGTGAATGCCAAACTTAAATGAGGATGAATATCTACCCGTCAAGAATTTCATGTATTCATGGAGGGGTCATATTTCCTAATATCTGCCATCTTACAAAATATCACCTTTCACGAATATCACCCTTCACAAACATGACTATGACGTCATTTAGTTCCAACGAATAAAAGAGATCACCCTGATGATGACGCAATCATTGCACCGGATCCACAGAGGGCCATATTTCTAAACATCTATCATATTTCTCAATATGACGCTGATGTCACCATAACCCGATAATAAGAGAAAATAGATGGAATGATGATGTCATCATGATCTAGCCCTAAGGAGGTCACATTTCAAAATATCTTTGACTTTAGCAAAAATGATCATAACGTCATCTTTCACAAATAATTGTTGAAGTCCATATGAGAATGACGTTACCCCTGCATTCTCGAATGAGTAGGATATTTGTAGGTATCAAAAGACCTAGATATTCTTGAATATCTCTTATCTTTAAACTCTATGACCCGATACGCCCGATTTCACAATAACCAATCCAATCATGCCAAGTGGCAAATCCTTGGGGTCATACGAACACAGAGTAATCACGATTTATAGACAAAGGATTATATGACCTGATCTTGCTTAGAAGTCAAAGGTTGACCATATCACCTTGATCGTTAGTGAAGGATTATCCCATGGGAGGGTCATATTTTCAAATATCCATGTTCTTCCAAAGATCACCCTTTGACATTAAATGTGAGCCCAATGGTAGGTGGTGCCCTATCAATTTCGAATGTAAACCTGACACTTGGTAGCATCTACAAACTTCATGCGAATGATCAATGGATTTAATCAAAATGACACATACACCCTAATTTGTCATAGTGGTTGGTTTAAAAGTGAAATTTAGGGATTATTTACATTTACCTTGTGATAATTGAAGTTATAGAGCATTGAAAGTCAACACCTCACAGTCATCTACAAACAGAATGTGACACTCAACATAACGGGATGGAATAGGTGATATAGCATATCTGCATTTACCCTGTTATTAGTCATATAGAAAAATGAAAAACAAATATTAGGTAAGTAAAATTAAAACCCTCTCTATTGTCATTTACTGCAAATCACCAGGTAAAATGGTTCTTTATTAGGTTAATTTGTATGGAAATGCATGAAATGAATTAAAATGTTGAGTTATTGCTATGAAATGCAAGATATCCTTGAACCCTCCCCATACATACACCTGCTAGGGTTAGCCAGCATATCAATTAAATGCAAATAAAGATTAAACAGAGGGAAGAAAATACACAAAAATAATAACAGTGAGAGACAAGTTTTAACGTGGTTCACCCAAACTTTGGCTACATCCACCAACAGAGAGTCCAATGTTATTATCCAATAAATCAAACTGATTACAACCAGCAATCCCTGCAACTCAATACCGCTACAAATGCTACAATACAATATCAAAATCCCACCCACTTATAACAAGCTTTTGGAATCTTCTAGAATTAGGGTTTTACAATGTCAATTTTCTTTTGTCAGTCAAAAATTAACAACCGACTCCAAACAACACCTTACTAGTGTACAGTACTTGCATGATTAGTCTCCACCTACCAACAACCCAACGAGGATACATATCTAGTGTATAGTACTTGCATGATCAGTTGCCACCTACCAACAACACCCTAGGGTAAGAATGAATGTTTCTATCGTAGTATCTAATGGATGTCAGAAAGAATAGATCCAACTCTGAGTTCTTGAAAGAATTCAGATATGGGGTGATAGATGACACACATCAAGGGAAGACAAATTTGGATGCATGGTTAAGGAGGTTAGACAATGAAAATGATAATCTCATACTGGATAGGATATTCACAACTGGAATGTGGCACACCGCAAGATTTCCATATGCAATGCAGGCAATTGAGCCAGTGGTGGAATGTGCGAGAAATTATAACCCTGAGAATAGAAGAGTGGAAAAACATGGCAGAGTGTATGCCGACTTCTCAATCAAGGTCATCATTGCTGCATTCAATCTGCTTGTAGGGAATAAAGTGGTTAGTGTGAGCCTAAGTAGGCTGGAGAAAGAATACCGTAGTAGTGAAAGACAAGCCAGGAAAATCATGTATCCATGGAGGAGTAAGAGTAGCACTTACAAAGCTGCTACTAAATTGCCTAAGTACTTGTACAAATTTGATTTTGATGAAGAGTATCAGTATATGATTGCCATGTTGAACAGGATGACTGGCAGACAACATACTGGGAACTTTGAAAAATGGATATATGGGATCATCCAGATGTTATTGTATTCAAAGAACAAACCTCTCTGGGCCAAGATCATCAGCAATAGCTTAGATGAAGGGATGAGAAGGCTGGGTGGAAAAACTTGTATATTTCATATGACTTCTTATGTTGTATATGCCTATGCTTTCAGGGGGATATTTGATGCTTTGCAAACAGTGGGCAAGGTTGGAAACAACCATGGTGATGTGAACATATGGGACCATTACCCACAACTGAAAAGGAGAGAATACCTCAAGAATTACAAGCTAGTAAATGACGCTTTCTCTATGCATCTGGTCAGGACCATGGAGGAGGATAGAATGAAAAGATTGAGTATGGAAGCTCAAGCAATCATCTACAAATATGGGGCATGGTTTATCTAGTTCCCTACCTTTTCATACATAAGAATAGAAGGATTTGAGGGACAACCTCTCATGTTACCAAGATACCCCACTGATAGGGTCATCTTGATGGAGTTTGTTAGACAAGTATCAACCTCAGTTGATGCTCACTTGGAGCAGGGGAGGATCCCTCTTGTGTTGGTCCCGCTATACATTGGCTGGTATATATGCCCTGATAGATAGAGTATTAAAGATTCCATTGGAGGATTAAAGCTCATGTATCTACGACCATTTTCTATAGCTAGGGCGTATGACCCATATGGCAGAATGCATAAATTATTGGGTAAACGAATACATAAAAAACACCTTGAAGATTATTGGACTGACTGTGATGATGAACAAGAAGTTAGGAGAAGGAAATATCAAAGGTTCACTCTCAATCAGATCTAGACTTTTGACTGCATTCTAGTGCCTACACAATTGTACGAGGATGATGGGAGAATAATGTCTAATGAATATGAGGCTACTAAGGTGTATAATGACACCATCTCAGCTCCCGATTTGACACAGCCATAGGAGACCTCATTGGATCAAATAATGCAAAGGGTTATCCAACTGACCCAGAGCTGGGTAAAGGCTAAAGACACTAATTTGCAAAAGAAGGGTATAGCCTTTACTATTGACAATAAGAAGAAGAAACAAGTATTTGAAGAAGAACATGATGATTTCCTCATTGAAAAGAGGAAATCTAATGGAGAAAGATTACCTGCTCAGGAACAAAAGCCATCAAGCAAGGGCAAGAAGGGTGCTCCTATACAGTAAGGGGTGATTATTAAAATACTTCAATCAAAATGTGATGGGGCATCCACCTCTGCACCTGCATCTACATCACAACAATCCCCTGCTGAGAAGAAAGGCAAGAAGGTAGTGAAGCTTGTTCCTGAAGTTATAGAGGAACGAATGGAGGATGAACCATTATAGGATGAGCCATTGCAGGATAAACCACTAGAAGAAAATCCCTTGGAAGAAGATTAGTTGGATAAGGGACCTAAAGATGATGATCTACGAATAACAAGGATGAAAAGAAAGAAAGTGCAACAAACACCACCACCAAAGAAGCAAAGGACAACAATGAGGGGAAATGTTAACACTGACCCTATCATATTAAGTGGTGCTCAACATATGGAGACCTTAGTAGATAATACTAGGATGACCCCTCTTGGGATCCCATTGGCCCAAAAGGTGACTAGATAAACAAAGATGAAATAGAGCAGGATAATCCTAAAGAAGTAGCCCAACAGATAGGGCTGACTAATTTGGTAGAGTAGGTTACTCATCCTGTAGTGATAGATTTAACTTACTAGGGTGATATGAACCCGGATGAAGATAATGATCAACCTTTGGAACTTGAAAAGGCTGAAAATACAATGCATATAGAAGCTGATGATATCACACCCAATCAAAATAGAGACCAGGGCAATGCACCTATAGAACAATAAAAGTCAGAGGCACAACTTCAGAGTAAGGGCGATTAGGACATACCTGATAAAGATGTTGATCAGGATCAAAGTCTTTCATCACTGCATGCTGAAAGAAATAATCAAGGCAATAATCCAAGATTAGAAGAGAAATCAGGTGAGAAAGAATTGATCTTTGGAGAAGCTAGTACATCTAAAGGTGAAGAGTAGAGTTTGGCACAAGGTGGAGGTCAACAAAAAGAAACAGAAAAGGTGACCAAGGGTGATCTGAGTGATCCCCAAGGCCCAAATACACAATCTTCTCAAGAAACCCAATTGCCACACAATGAACAAAGGGAAAAGGTTCAAGAAAATCCTGAGGAAACTTTACAAGAGGAGGTACAAGATCAAGGTGTGCATACTTTACAAGAACCTCCACCTCCAAAAGAAATCCATCAGCAAGAGGTACCTCAACAGGAGTCTCCTCATAAGAATGTGCATGAGGAAGAAATAAGCAAAGAAAATTCACCATTGAGGGCAAGGCCTGATACATAGCCTTAGGATACTCAAAATAAAGAGGGTGATCGTTAAGAGCCCAAGGGTGAAGTCCCTTATTGGTTGCAACAAGAAGTAAATCTGCAACAAATAGATTAGGTACATGATTTTGATGTTTCTACATTGTTTACTGAAAGTATGATGAAACCTAAAAGAAAGGCAAGGCTTACATCTGCAATAAGAAGAGATCCTACTACAGGTAGGAGAATAGCTTAGGTGGTCTTACCAATGGTTGAAAAGGAGAAAGGCAAAATAGGCCTTGATGAATTTCATATAACAAATATTGATTTAGGTTTTGCAAATGAGGACTAGGAAGGTCAAGAGGGTAAGGATATTATTGATTCTTTGACAGAAAGGGTGAAAAGAGAAAAGGATATGAATAGGAAACATAAAGAGCACATTACTCAATTGCATTCTTTTATTAAAGGATTAGTTGATCCTAAGCACACACCTATTAGTACAACTACTCCATTAACAATTATATCCCAAGAAGAGGTTACATGATTGGATCTAATGAAGCATAAGGCACAATTAATGGACAAGTGGTTCATTTCTTCTATTTTTGAAGCTGAAAATGTGGTTAAAACCTCCTTGGAAAATTAGAATTCTCTTGTGCTTTGAAGAGTAAAGTGGATAAGTTGCAGAATGAAGTAGGCAGGAGATCTTTCAAACTAGAAAAGAACCTAGATGCTTTGGGAGAAATGAAAAGAATTGATATGAAGATACTTATGGATAACAAAATACTGGATAATAACACTTCTAAGCGCTCAGTATTTGGTATGAGGACATTGGGTTTGAGTGTGACATATTGAAGAGATGTAGTGGCAGGATCAAGTACATAAGAGTCAAATTATATGATTTTATGGCAAAAGAAGCAAAAACCCTGGAGGCTCTAGAAGGAAAGGTAGAAGGGAAAACAAAAAATCAAGATACTGATTTTGCTATTCAGGTTTTTCATAATAATTTTAAGCAAGCTACAGAGGATCCCCTGCACTATTTGATAGAAGAGATAATAAACAAAGTCATGAGGGCAAAGGTCAGGGTGGAAACATACAATGAAACATTGAACAATAGGAAGAACAAGATGGATGCCCTTCAAGCAAAGTTTCATTCCCACAGGCATGCAGTAATGAAGGCCAAGGTCTAGGATGGAGGTGAAGTTGATAGAATAGTACAACTATATGAATCCATCAGGGCAACCATAAAGGTACACATAAGGGGTGATCTGCATCAGAGTGACAGTGATGATGAAAATGATGATGATGTAGAAAATGATGGAGAAGATGAAAGCGAAGAAGAAGAAGGAGATGAAGATTAGGTAAAGATGCATAATAATAGAATCATATGCATAATCCAGTTGCAAGCGAATGAGTTTTGCTAGATGGTGGCCATCTGGCAACCTGTGCTCTTGTTTGTAAGTGTTGACTTAGTCAGTGAGATGATATTGACCATTGATCTAAATAGGTAAATCTTGACCGTTGGTCACTTGTAACCACCTTCTCTCCTTATTCTATAAAAGGGGATGGAGTGCACTTTTTAAAGCATTAGAAACTTAATTAAAGTTGGATTGCTGAAGCATTCAGGACTAATTTCAAGGCTTTTGTGAATATACATGTCTTTTGAGTACTTAATGAAAGAGAAGCTATTTTGATTACAAATAATTGTAAATATTGAGTAATCAGTGGATGAAATCTGGATATATGTATTGATTAGATGCATCCCTTGGAGTGCTTGTTAGTCTATATGTGTTGTTTTCAATCCTTGTTCCTTTGAAGTTAGCATCAACCATACCTAGCTGTGGAACAACCTGGTGAAATTATGGTTTGATTTCTTCTCTTCATGATTGTATCTGGAATGTATGTGACTCACTAGCTAAAGGTTCACCAAATTTAGAAGTATTCTTTAAATTTACTTTGAATTTCATTACAAATCACCTTCATAATTGCAAATATCATACAATCTAAAGTAAATAAACATGAAATATGCCTATAACTTGTAAATAATTGAATACATAGAGCATACTTTGAATGAAAGCATGTCAAAATGACTAATATCATGCAAATACAGATGAATATCAATGATATACATGTAAATATCTACTTATAGGCACATTATTTGACTAAATATATAGTGCAGAAGCATAAAACAAGTTCATGACAGTAAATGCTCAGAAGAATTGATCAAACTTATAAATATAATCATTATCTGTAGAGCATAGTGGAAATAACCTTGTTTGTGAAGTAAGTTTACAAGAAACAGATGCAGAACCAGATATACATGCCATGATTTACAATACAGATAGTGTAAGACCCCATGAAATGGAAAATAGCATGTCACATCAACCTCTGAGTAACGTCAGAAGATCATGACCTGATCAACGGAGACTTGGAGTCATCAGTTTGTTCCAAATTGATCGTACTTTTCAAGATAATAAAGGTTTGTTGTGCAAATTTTTATGCATGTTGTTATGACTAACAATCATCATCAACATTAATTGGCACTAGAAGGAGGGCCTTATTTCTTATTTGGAAGGTAAATCTACTGCATATGCATATTCGTGTGGCTGAAACAAGGTAATATTCTCAAAGTATATCATAATTGCTCATGCTTTGAGTGTTCATGCAAAGATTTGCTTGTTCTATATCATTTCATATCTGGTTGTCATAAATATTTTAGAACTGAGCATGGATAGTTTGAAATTTGTAATCAGTCCTTAAAATATTTGAAGATTGAGTCATTATTCAAGCATTCCTGCTAGATCTTTACTGTAATTTGCTTGTGTTACTGGATATCTTGATATCCGAATTTGGAGGTCCAGTATTCGTTCATATTTGCATGTTTCATGCAAATGTTGCATAAATACTCAGTCAGTTTTGGATCCTAATCATAAATATCCCCTTTACTTGGTTAGTTTGTCGATCTTTACAGAAAATCAAGTCAAATTTTCACAAATTTTTGAAACCCTGGCTCACAAGCCAAATACCAGGGCCAGATCTGGTGGACTTTTTGAGGAACTGCCTATCCATGGAGTTAGACCTAGAACTATAGACATCCATCATACTCCTAGTTCTAGTACATCATAATCTTCTCCAAGAAATACTCTAATAACCCCTTTTGTACTGCAAACACCTACAGGACTGCCTGTTACACCTCAAGTTCAACAATCACTAGTCACAATTTCATTCTTTGCTACAGAGGCACCTTTGACCTTCACTGTGTAACATCCTTTACCTAAAAATCTTAATAAGATTTGTCCTAAATATCATCTATATCAGGATGCTAATGACCATATTCAAGGAAGCTTGCTGTAGAGCAAGGATTGAGTATCAAGACATGGTATGTAGATTATTTCCATACTCCTTAGGAGAAGAAGCATATAGTTGGTATATCAGTCTTGGTCAAGCCTCAATTAGTTCATGGGATGACTTAGAGAAAGCCTTCAAGGATAGATTGAAGATACCTATAGATCCTTCAATGAATTATCATCTCTTTGCTACAATCAAAAGATTTGAAGGAGAACCTATTGCCAATTTTAATGCTTGATTCCAAAAGATGCTTTCAAAGCTGGTAGCTCCTTATACTGTAGTAGATGAAGCTGCTAGGAGTATATATTACTCAGCCTTAGATCCCCTGACTTCTATGTTCATAAGGAGGATACATTCTAATGTCACAACTCTGGAAGGAGCTTTTGAAGAAGCTATAAAAGTAAATCAACAATTGATCCCTTCTCCAACACCAATCATAACATTTCCTGCATACCCTGCATAGCCTGCTCAACAACATACCAATGGATCTATGATGCCCCCAACTACAATGTCAGGTCCACTACATGTACCTCCCCTTAGCATCATGCCCCCTCCAAATGGAAATGGCCAGATGGTGCAATATCCAAGACATGCCCAAGTACCCCAGGATGTAGGACAAAATAACAATAATGGTTGTTCTTTCTTTAAATCTCAGTCAGAAAATGTAGTAGCTAAAGTTTAGGAAGAAAAGGAAGAAATTAAAGAGATATCAATGCAGTTAAGAAAATTGACAACTGAAATCACTCATTTGAGAGGTCAAAATTTCTATTCCCAACCAAATCAAAATAGAGGATATAACAATGACAGATCTAGATATCCTGAGAGAGGGTAAAATTATAACAATAATAATAGTGGTAACAATAATGTACCTAAACAGCCTAGAGTGTGGAACACTAGGCCAAATAATGGTTCCTTGCCATCACCCTTAGATAATTAGCCTCCTAGTGAACCTAAGTAGACCACTAGGGTGAACTTGGCAAAAGCAACCCTTACAAATTGGTGTAGGATACATAACACCAGTGCTCATGCTAAATTAGATTGTCCTCAGTTCAAAATAGTAGCCTCTATTTTCAGGCTGAAGTATCAAATATCGCGAGTAGCCCTCCTTTTGTTGAAGGAAATGAAATTGTCCCTTGTGGATATGATTCTGCCCTTGTATTGGAAAGTTTTGTTAATCATCCTTACCATTAAACAACCTTCACTCATGAGAATTATACTTTAGCATGTGAAGAGTTAGCCATCACTTTTGAAACAAATTATGTTTTTCCTTTTGAGGATGAGAATGAGCCATCAGTTGAACATGAGGAAATACATGCCTATCAACAACAGTATCAGGGTAGACACAACTATAACCTCAGAAATAACTCAAACAGACCTTTTGGTCCCTTGACCACATCTTTGCCTCCAAATAATTTTAACACTCCTCCTAATCCAAAGGCAAGCAATAGCCCTGGATTTCCTAAGGTTAATGCTCAATATTTAGCACCACAAAATGCAGTGGCAAAAGCTAACAACCCACCTCTTGAATCTGATAAACTGGTCACATACTTAGCGGATGAAATGAAAAAGGTCAAAATCAGCTTGTCATTGTTAGAATTACTTAAAACACCAACTATTAAGAAAACATTCATGAAATCCCTAGATGATCCTACACCAAAAGAAGATGATCATCCCATTAATTCAAACTAGATTTTCAATAAGGATCATGTGGCTAAGGATAATAGTGTTAATCATAAAGTCCTAGCTACTGTCCAAGCTGCGGAAACTTCACACATGACCCTTTATAGAGATAAGATTGAGTCACCTCCATTCCTCCTTTCCATAAGGATGTCTGGCAAGAACCTTCATAACTGCTTAGTGGATTTAGGTGCGTCTACCAACTTAATGCCATTGACTATATGTAATGCCTTAGGGTTACATCCTGCTAAGTCACTAAAGAAGGTGACACAATTAGACAAGACTGAGGTGAGTGTTGTAAGAGAATTAACTCACATTCATATGCAATTAGCATTAGATCCAAGGATTCAATATTACATTGATATCCAAGTGGTAGATATTCCTGATACATATGGAATGCTGCTTAGTAGGGATTGGTCAAAGACACTTAATGGATACATGTCTATTGATTTCAGTCACATGTGGCTACCTTGGAAAGGGATTCCCAATCAAATTAGGATAGACATTGAACCTCGCATGAAGCATATGATCACTAAATATAATAAAACCAATGAAATCATGTATGTGGATGTTGAGCTTGGAGTTTACACCATCAGACCTCAAACTGTCAAGATAGAAGAGATCCTCATGTATGATATTCATGTTCATAGGGATGATCATCAAGATGATAGAGTGATTATAAAGTTTGATCACAGTTCAAATGATAATGATGAGTTAGATCATTTTAAGAACTTTGAATTGTATCTATCCAAAGAGATGCAATGTTGTTGAATGCTAAATATATCTAATGAAGATGTCTTGATTGAAGGATGGTGCAGGTTGCATGATGAGGCACATTCTAAAAAAACTTGTGATGCTTGTTTAGATATGATGGAGCTGGAACAGACATGTAGTGAGAAAGGATTGTCATCACCCGAGGTAAGTCATACATATAGTTATAGTGATACTAATTCTTGTTCATCATCTGCAGGTACAGAGGAAACTACATATCAAGATGAAAACTACATTTATAACTTAGAAGAGATCCTAATGAATATTGGGAGCATTTCTAAGGATGAGAGTAATATCACCCCGGGGATTGACTATTTAATTGAGTTTGATTATGAAGTATCTTATGAAGATAAAGGAAGCAATTCGACCAAGTTTGAAGAGTTTTTGTCAAAGCAAATTTAGAGGATGTTGTTATAGTATACTTATCCACATAACGTTCTAATTGAAGGTTATTCATTCAAAAGATCAATCTCTTGATAGTAAAGCAAGCAAGCAAGTATTAGTTTCACATCAGTCAGAGAAAATAAAATTAGAAAAGAATGAGTCACCAAAATTGAAATGGATATCAGGTGGTGCAGCTGCCAGAGCTAAAAAGAGGAGGGAAGGTCTTGACAAACCTTTAACTGAAGATAAGCCATGGATCCTTAGGTTTGATGGATCTAAGTCAAAACAAGGAGCTAGAGTAGGTATAGATCTTATTGATCCAGCTAGAAAATCCTATTTAGTAGCTTATAGATTACAATTCCCATGCACAAATAATGTGACAAAGTATGAAGCTTTAATTCATGGGCTATTGTTTGCATTCAAGAAAAAAGTGAAGATCTTGCGTGTCTATGGAGATTCATAATTGGTGGTGAGACAAGTAAGAGGTATATATTCCTGCAACTACAAGAAACTATCTAACTGTAAACATAGGGTTTGGGATTTGATAGAGGATTTTGATGCTTTCAATATCACCCATGTGCCTAGAGAACGGAATCATAGGGCAAATGCCTTGGCTCAAGCTGCAAGCACTTTGGAACCATTATCCATATTTAGTTTGAAGGGGTTTTCAGTTGACTTAGTATCAATACCTTCCATACCAAACAATGTTACCAATCTCCAAGTGTTTGATGATGACCACCACATTTTGGATTTTATATCAAACAAAGATGTGTTTGACACATAGATCATAGATGAGAGAAATGTAGAAGATCATACTTGGGAAGAAGAAGAGACTCTAGAGTTGCCTAGTAATAAAATTCCCAAAGGGATGATATAATTAGAAAGAGCATTTGATTTGCACAATACACTGAAACATAAAGATCTCCCAAAGACTGATGGCGGAGAATATTCACCAGTTAATATAAGACAAAATGGAGAAAATAGGAATGTCCTAATCGATAAAGTTTGTACAGAAGAAGAAATGGCAAGGATAACCCAGGCACTCAAGGATTACATCCATGTTATCACCTGGACATATGATGAGTTGAAAACTTATGACACTTCAATCATCACCCATACTATACCATTGAAACCAGATGTCAAGCCTTTTAGACAAAAACATAGACTGGTTAATGCCTTATTAGAACCCATCATCTTTGAAGAAGTCAAGAAACTGCTCAGTGCCAAGATCATATTTCTAGTGAGACATTTAACATGGGTGGCCAACTTGGTCCCTGTAAGAAAGAAAAATGGTGATATCAGATTATGTGTAGATTTCAGAAATCTGAATAGAGCTTTTGAAAAGGATAACTATCCTCTACCGTCACTAGATGAGGTCTTACAAATAGTAAATGGTGCACAGATGATGTCAGTTTTGGATGGTTTCTCAGGGTATAACCAAGTGATGGTGGATAAAATAGATAGATTGAAAATTGCATTCACCACAAAGTGGGGTATATTTGCTTATAAGCACATGTTTGGATTGATAAATGCTGGTGCTACCTTTCAACGTGCAATGGATATAGCTTTTAGAGACCTGATTGGTAAGTGTATAGTCATTTACATGGATGACTTGACAGTCTTTTCTGAGAAAAGAGGTGATCATATAGAAGACCTTAGGAAGGTGCTTAGAAAGTGTGAACAATATGGTATATCACTCAATCCCAAGAAGTGTGTTTTTAGGGTGACAACTGGCAAATTGCTAGGCCATTTGATAACAAAGAATGCGATCATCATTGACCCTACAAGAGTAGAGTCAATCATGAGATTGTAGCTTCCTAGAAGTAAGAAAGAATTCAAGTCTTATTTTGGCAAGATAAACTTTGTTAGGAAGTTCATTACTGGCTTTGCAGAGATTGTCAGGCCATTGAATGCAATGCTCAAGAAGGATGCTAAAATTGAATGGAATCCTGAAGCAAGAGCAACATTTGAGGACATTAAGAAGGCCATATCTGATGCTCCTATTCTGATTAGTCCAGATTACACCAGAGATTTTTACATTTACTCTTTTTCTTCAGAGCATACATCTACAACAGTATTGACACAAAGGAATGAGGCTAAAGAAGAAAAGCCAATAGCTTTTATGAGCTGCCCATTCAAGGATGCAGAGCTTAGATACATGGATGTTGAAAGACAAGCTCTTACTCTAGTCAGAGCAGTCGAGAAATTCATACACTACATTTTGAGAAGTAAAATAATTGCTATAGTACCAGATGCAACAGTGAAAATGCTCTTAATGCAGACTGAGCCTGGTGAGAAGAGAGCTAAATGGATAATAGTTCTCCAAGAATATGACATGGATATAACACCTATGAAGTTAGTAAGGGGACAAGCTTTGAGACAAATGATATTAGAAACTGATCCTAACATCATGAACCAACAATATGTGGTAAACACTAGAGAAACTAAAGAATGGTATTCAGATATCAGGCATATTTTGATTATTGGGAGATGCCCATCAAAATTGCAGGCCTCACAGAGGAGAGCCCTAAAAATAAGATCACAGAAATATATGATAAAAGGAAGAGTCCTTTTCAGAAGGAACTAGGAGGGAGTATATCTCAGATGCCTAGAGAGGCAAGAAGAAGATAAAGTGTTAGAAGAATTGCATGATAAGTTTGGAACTGCACATGGATCACATCTAGCTACTACTCATGCAATCCCGAGAGCAGGATACTATTGGCCTACTATCTTTAAGGACACTGCTGAACATATTAAGTGCTATCATACTTGTCAGGTAGTAGGTAACAAAGAAAGATATGCTGCTCAACCCCTGCAACCAGTGATGGAGATGCACCCATTTGCTTAGTGGGGCATGTATTTCATAGGACCCATCAATCCACCATCATCTTCAGGCCATAGGTATGTCTTGACTATCACTGATTATTGCACCAGGTGGACTGAAGCTGTCAGCAACAAGACATGTAATGCAGATGATGTGATCAAGTTCTTAGAAAGCAACATAGTAACCAGGTATGGAGTTCCTTATGCCCTGGTATGTGACAATGGACCTGCCTTTGCATCACTAAAACTGTCAAGTTGGGCTTTTGATCATGGAATTATCTTGAAATTCTCCTTAAATTATTATCCTCAAGGGAATGGCTTAGCAGAGTCAACAAATAAGAACTTATTGAATATCATAAAGAAATTGATAGAGAAGAACCCTAGGGAGTGGAATACCCTATTAAAGTATGCCTTGTGGGTGGATAGAACCAGGATGAAGGTTGCATTAGGAAATTCTCCTTATTAGTTAGTGTATGGGGTGGATCCTATCCTCCTTGTTAACTTGAAGATCCCTACATTACAATTTGCACAAGAGTATCTAGGCATAGATAACAAACAAGAAGTTAGGTTACTTCAGCTCATGCATTTAGAAGAGAAAAGAAATAGAGAAATTGACCAATTTGCTAAACATCAGGCTACAGTCAAATGCTGGTTTGATAAAAGAGCCAGAGTCAAGGCTTTTAGGATTTCAAATCTAGTCCTAGCATGGGATAAAGCACATGAAAGGAAAGGTGACCATGGCAAATTCGACAAACTTTGGATAGGTCCTTTTCAAATTTTAGAAATCCTAGGAGATAGTACCTACAAACTTAAGACTCTAACTGGTGAGGATGTCCCATTGCCAGTTAATGGACAGTTCCTCAAACATTATTTTCAAGCCTGAAACATGGTCATGTAAGTCATTTGTATCATAATGTGCATATTGTATAGTTGTTTGTACAATTTTGTTTTGTTTGTGTGTTTGTTTGTTTGTTTGTTTTGTTGAGTCTTTGTTTTGGTTAGTCAAGATGATGCACCTTAT
Source organism: Cunninghamia lanceolata (assembly GCA_027924645.1). Lineage (NCBI taxonomy): Eukaryota > Viridiplantae > Streptophyta > Pinopsida > Cupressales > Cupressaceae > Cunninghamia > Cunninghamia lanceolata. The sequence goes on from BSBN01001062.1 coordinate 5,454,840, forward strand.
CACCCTATGAAACCAACCAAATTGTTAGGATTCAAGTGATGAGAACAAGTTTCTATATAGGTTATGACTCATTTCGAGGAATATCCTTGATCAGGTCTGTGATATCCTTTTCATCATGGTGCCTTTTCTTAATCGAGGAGATTTTCACAATGAATCACCTAACAGCCTTGGGTTTGTGGAACACATCAGTATAGGTGTTAAGTGAAAAATCTGAAGGGACTCCCTTGCTACCATTTCAATCCCCAACCTAAAGCAGCAAGTGCTCACACTTTGCATATTGAGCTTACATGATGATATCATATGAACAAAGAGATAAATATTGAAATCCAAAAGGGATAAAATTAGGTCATCTAAGTAACTCTACCGGGGCTATAGATGTCTGCTGGCAGTGGGGCTCTACTTAGGGGGATTGTATAGATAACCTTGTCAGGGCTATGGATGCCTGCTGGCAACAAGGCTCTATCCCGGTTGGCTATGAGGGATGAATCCAAATATGTAGTTTAACACCAGTTACTCATGTTTTCAACTTACTTTCAAGATGAGGATAATTAATCATTTGCACACACTTGATCCCTTACTAGCACTGTTGCAATAATGAACATTATATCATTCAGAAAGGTCATAATACTTATGCTTAGAAAGAATTAGAATACTATGTTAGAATGTGATCCCATCACTTGAATCATTCTAATTTGGTTGTTTTCTTTTGTGGCAAGTTGTTGTGTGGTTACAAAACATGCTCCATTTTGCCTTAGCAAAACAGGGACCCAACTTTTGCTTCTGCTTGCTTGTTTTTTTTTTTTTGCTTTGGGCGGTTTGGTAAAATTCAATCATGTATGTCACCCTCTCTTATGCATGTGCACCACAAAGAGAGTCAGTTGCCAAAGTTAGAATTTCTCAGCACTAGCATCATAATTTGAAAGAACACAAAATTCTAAGCAGGCTTACCTTTTGGATTACCCTGATATTGTTTAAGGATAGAAAGTTAGGCTAAGTCAGAGATTGGTCAACCTAGATATTTCCCATAGGGTCATATTTCTAAATATCAATCACATTCGTTAACATGACCCTGACTTAAGAAATCACTCGATGTCCATTCGATCCCCGATACACGAACGCCAAACTTAAATGAGGATGAATATCTACCCGTCAAGAATTTCATGTATTCGCGGAGGGGTCATATTTCCTAATATCCGTCATCTTACAAAATATCACCTTTTGCGAATATCACCCTTCACAAATATGACTATGACGTCATTAAGTTCCAATGAATAAAAGAGATCACCCTGATGATGACGCAATCATTGCACCTGATCCACAGAGGGTCATATTTATAAACATCTGTCATATTTCTCAATATGATGATGACATCACCATAACCTGATAACAAGAGAAAATAGATGGCATGATGATGTCATCATGATCTAGCCCTAAGGAGGTCACATTTTGAAATATCTTTGACTTTAGCCAAAATGATCATGACATCATCTTTCACAAATAATTGTTGAAGTACATATGACGATGACATTACCCCTACATTCTCGAATGAGGAGGATATTTGTAGGTATCAAAAGACCTGGATATTCTTGAATATCCCTTATCTTTAAACTCTATAACCCGATACGCCCAGTTTTGCAATAACAAATCCAATCATGCCAAGTGACAAATCCTCGGGGTCATATGAACACAGAGTAATCGTGATTTATAGACAAAGGATTATATGACCTGATCTTGCTTAGAAGTCAAGGGTTGACCATATCACCTTGATCATTAGTGAAGGATTATCCCGCGGGAGGGTCATATTTTCAAATATCCCTATTCTTCCAAAGATCACCCTCTGACATTAAATGCGAGCCCAACGGTAGGTGGTACCCTATCAATTTCAAATGTAAACCTGACACTTGGCAGCATCTACAAACTTCATGTGAATGATCAATGGATTTAATCAAAAAAACACATATGCCCTAATTTGTCTTATTAATCGGTTTAAAAGTGAAAGGTTGATTTGATCTTTTTTAAAAGTCAAAGGTTGACCATATAAACCTAATCATTAGCGAGGATTATCTCGCGAGAGGGTCATATTTTCAAATATTCTTGTTCTTCCAAAGATCACCCTCTGGCATTAAATGTGAGCCCAACGGTAGGTGGTGCCCTATCGATTTCAAATGTAAACCTGACACTTGGCAGCATCTACAAACTTCATGCGAATGATCAATGGATTTAATCAAAACAACACATATGCCCTAATTTATCCTATTGATCGGTTTAAAAGTGAAATTTAGGGATTATTTACATTTACCTTGCGATAATTGAAGTTACAGAGCTCTGAAAGTCAACACCTCACAGTCATCTACAAACGAAATGTGACACTTAATGTAACAGAATGGAATAGATGATACATCATATCCGCATTTACCCCATTATCAGTCATATAGCAAAAGGAAAAGCGAGTATCAGGTAAGTAAAATTAAAACCCTCTTTGTTGTCATTTACTACAAATTGCCAAGTAAAATGGTTCTTTATTAGGTTAATCTGTATGGAGATGCATGAAACAAATTAAAATGTTGAGTTATTGCTATGAAATGCATGATATCCTTGAACCCTCCCCACACATACACCCTAGGGTAAGAAATGCATGTTTCCATCACAGGATCTAATGGATGTCAGAAAGAACAGATCTGACTACGAGTTCTTCAAAGGATTCAGATATAAGGGAAGACAGATTTGGATGCATGGATAGGGATGTTGGACAATGAAAATGATAATCTCATACTGGATAGGATATTCACAACTGGTATGTGGCACACCGCGGGATTTCCATATGCAATGGAGGCCATTGAGCTAGTGGTGGAATGTGTGAGAATATATAACCCTAGGAATAGAAGAGCGGAAAAATATGGCAGAGTGTATGCCGACTTCTCAATCAAGGGCATCACTATTGCATTCAATCTGCCTATAGGGAATAAAGTGGTCAGTGTGAGCCTAAGCAGGCTAGTGAAAGAATATCGTAGTAGTGAAAGACAAGCCAGGAAAATCATGTATCCATGGAGGAGTAAGAGTAGCACTTACAAAGCTGCTGCTAAATTGCCTAAGTACTTGTACAAATTTGATTTTGATGAAGAGTATCAGTATATGATTACCTTGTTGAACAGGATGATTAGCAGACAACATATTGGGAACTTTGAAAACTAGATATATGGGATCATCCAGATGGTACTATATTCAGAAAACAAACCTCTCTGGGCCAAGATCATCAGCGATAGCTTAGATGAAGGGATGAGAAGGCTGGGTGGTAAAACTTATATATTTCATATGACTTCTTATGTTGTATATGCCTATGCTTTCAGGGGGACATTTGATGCTTTGAAAATAGTGGGCAGGGTTGGAAACAACCATGGTGATGTGAACATATGGGACCATTACCCACAGCTGAAAAGGAGAGATTACCTCGAGAATTACAAGCTAGTAAATGCCGCTTTCTCTATGCATATGGTCAAGACCATGGAGGAGGATAGAACAAAAAGATTGAGTATGGAAGCTCAAGCAATCATCTACAAATATGGGGCATGGTTTATCTAGTTCCCTACCTTTTCATACATAAGAATAGAAGGATTTTAGGGACAACCATTCATGTTACCAAGATACCCCACTGATAGGGTCATATTGATGGAGTTTGTTAGACAAGTATCAACCTTAGTTGATGCTCACTTGGAGCAGGGGAAGATCCCTCCTGTGTTGTTCTCGGTATACACTGGCTGGTATATATTCCCTAACAGATAGAGTATTAAAGATGCCATTGGAGGATTAAAGCTCATGTATCTACAACCATTTTCTATAGCTAGGTCGTATGACCCATATGGCAGAATGCAGAAATTATTAGGTAAACGAATACATCAAAAACACCTTGAAGATTATTGGACTGACTGTGATGATGAACAAGAAGTCAGGAGAAGGAAATATCAAAGGTTCACTCTCAATCAGATCTAGACTTTTGATTGCATTCTAGTGCCTACACAGTTGCACGAGGATGATGGGAGAATAATGTCTAATGAATATGAGGATAATAAGGTGTATAATGACACCATCTCAGCTCCCGATCTGACACAGACAGAGGAGACCTCATTGGATCAAATAATGCAAAGGGTTATCTAACTAACCCAAAGCTGGGTAAAGGCTAAGGCCACTAAGTTACAAAAGAAGGGTATAGCCCTTTGTTAGATTTAGGGCACACAACTGAGAGGGGGGGTGAATCAGTTGTGCAAAACTTGCTTCTAATTCAAAACACTTAACTCCTCTTTGTTATTTAATAGCATACCAATTAATCACTCATGAAAGCATAAAGCATAAACATCAGAGCAGATACACATCAACACATGAGACACCAAGATTTTGACGTGGAAAACCTGGTTAAGGGAAAAACCACGGGGTGATTAACCCAAGGATTATTCTCTGTTAGAAGAATAAGAAAAATAGATGGCACATGCCAATTAGGGCTCACTACCTGAGCACACTGCTCACAAGAGGCACATTGCCTACAAGAGACACACTGTCTACAAAGTAACAAGTATCATAAACTTGAACTGGAGATTGACATCTTTACCATGCCTGGATCAGTTCCATTTAAGCCCAAAAACTCCTGCTCTGCTTTTCGCTCTTCTTCTTCTTCGCTATACCACACTCATCCGCACCAAGACACGATTAAAAATGAATTCACAATCCCTTATTTATACAAGGCATCGACTTAGGAACAATCATCTAAGTCGGCAAACACCTACAAGATCATTTGCAAGACATGTAATACATTCGGTCGGCCAGTCTCAAGAAGAACACCAATATCTGTGGTTATTCTTCAAATGCAAACTCTAACTTTAATGCGAACCACCAATAAGAATTGTACATGATCCAAAGATCACCAAAACCTTTCCTGAGTCATCAAGAACATCCACACTTTATCAGCTTACTGGAATTCTTCTGTTCTTCATCCAGAACTTCAAGAACACAGTATGTCATCACTGTCATAATGAAAAAGGTGCTTCCGAACCTCCAAACCATGAACAAATCTAGTTGTCACTTCACACAAACTTCTTCAACACTCCCTCCAATCTACAGAATGGGATAATGTAATTTCGGAGCTCACCGGACCAATCTGTGACACTTTGTCACCACTGAACATCTGTCAGAACCAGTTCTACTAGAGCAGTCATAACTTCTTCAGATCATTATGCAGACCTCTGAAAACTTTACTGGATCATCTCAAGACTCGTATCTGCAAACCCTTTAAACTGCATCTTCTGATCTTCATCTTATCTTGGACTTTTACCTTAATGTCATCACTGTTCTTCACTGTTCCTGATTGAGACTAATTTCCTCAATATCCTCAGCACACAGCTCATCCAATCCTTCTCATTAATGCAATATGAGTATGTTGACATCAATGACAACACCAGTTATCCTCATACTTGCAACAATCTCCCCCTTTATCATTGATGGCAACATGTGATGTGAAAAACCATCAAGACAAGAACTTCTCCTTTCTGTCACAGCTCCCCCATCAGCAACAACTCTTCACATGTCTTCTCTACCTTTACTACTCCCCCTTTGATCATCAACCACTTATTTTTCACATGTCTTCTCTCCCCCTTTGACATCAATGGCAAAGGGCTCATACTTGCAATTCTAACACATTAGAATCATACCAGCTGCTCCCCATAAGTAGCAGCTCCCATCAATCTGGATCACAAGATATGACTGTGATATCCACCAGACTGATGCACATCAGTGCGTCCTAGTTCATCACCGGAGGGGCAATAACCCCTAACTTCTCCCTAAGATACTCAAAAGAGTCCTTGGGAAGAGGTTTAGTAAAAATATCTGCAAGCTGATCCTTGGAGGGCACATACTCGAATCTGACTTCACCCTTGTTCACTTGCTCTCTCAGAAAGTGAAATTTGATAGATATATGCTTGGTCTTAGAATGCAACATCGGATTCTTAGAAATATTTATTGCACTTGAATTATCACAGAAAATTGTGATAGGCTCCTCATATTCTACTTGAATATCTCTTAGCATTTGCTTCATCCACAAAAGTTGAGTGCAACTTCCTGCTGCTGCAATGTATTCTGCTTCAGTTGTAGACAGGGATATTGCCTCTTGTTTCTTGCTTAGCCAAGAAACCAACCTTTTTCCTAAAAAGAATGCTCCTCCACTTGTACTCTTCCTACCATCCACATCTCCTGCCCAATCTGCATCTGTATATGCATGAAGAGAAAAATTATGATCTCTAGGATACCATAGACCATACTCAACTGTTCCTTTTAAGTACCTAAAAATTCTTTTGATTGCCATGATATGAGATTCTCTGGGATTAGCCTGGAATCTCGCCACAAGACCAACAACTTGCATTATATCTGGTATAGTTTGAGTGAGATACAATAATCCTCCAATCATTGATCTATACTTTGTCTGATCTGTCTTAGGAGAGTCATCATCTTTGCTCAACTTACATCCGGTAGCCATGGGAGTGTTCATTAGCTTTGAATCTTCCATTCCAAATTTCTTCAATAGTTCTTTCACATATTTGGTTTGAGAGATAAAGATTCCATTCTTTGTCTGAGTAATTTGCAGACCCAAGAAGAAATTCATTTCACCAAGCATTGACATTTCAAACTCACTTTTCATTTGATTTGCAAAGGTTTTACACATACTGTCTCTTCCTCCAAAGATGATATCATCAACAAATACTTCAACAATCAAGATGTTTTCATGATCAATTTTGAAATATAGGTTACTATCAGCAGTACCTTTGTTGAAACCAATCTTCAAAAGATGTTTGTCCAGCCTTTCATACCATGCTCTTGGAGCTTGCTTTAGACCATATAGTGCCTTCTTTAATTTGCAGACCATATCACCATGCTCAGATAACTGAAATCCATCCGGTTGTTCAATGTACACCTCTTCTTCTAGGTCACCATTCAAGAAAGCAGATTTGACATCCATCTGATACACTTTGAAATCCTTAAAGGCAGCAAATGCAAGAAATAGTCTGACTGCTTCAATTCTTGCCACTGGAGCAAAGGTTTCCTCAAAATCAATCCCTTCTATTTGAGAGTAGCCTTTGCAGACTAATCTGGCTTTATTTCTAATTACTTCACCAACTTCATTTAGTTTGTTCCGGAAGACCCATTTGGTTCCAATCACATTCTTGTTACTAGGTCTAGAAACAAGATCCCAAGTGTGATTTTTCTCAATTTGCATCAACTCTTCCTCCATTGCTTTGGTCCAATTTTCATCATTGCAGGCTTCATTTATTGTCTTAGGTTCAATCTTTGAAATTAGACAACATTCATCTGAATTTTGAGCAATTTTCCTTCTAGTTTGCACACCTTTGCTTTTGTCACCTATGATCTGATCTTCAGAATGGTTCAGTCTTACATACCTTGGAACTTTGGGAGTTTCTTGCACTTCTACTTCTTGATCAAGCTCATTCAGACCTATCTCTTCTTCCTGATTTACCAGATCAGTCTGAATCTGACTTTTAGGAGAGGATTGAGCTCCTTGAGCCAGAACACCATCTTGATCATCTTGATCATACTCATAAAACCTTGAGGGTTTCTCTATTCCCTCATCAACCTTCACATTTGTACTTTCTATCATCTTTCTTAGTCTCTTGTTATAACACCGGTATGCTTTGCTTTGAGTGGAGTAACCCAAGAAAACTCCTTCATCACTTCTAGTATCAAACTTTCCAAGATCTTTATCTCTTTTAATGTAACATTTGCTACCAAATACTCTGAAATATCTCATAGTAGGAGTGATGCCAAACTAAAGTTCATAAGGAGTCTTACCGGTATTGCTTCTGATTTGAACTCGATTGAGAGTATAGACTGCAGTGCTGAAAGCTTCTCTCCAAAACATCTGGGGAACATTTGCTTCCATCATCATTGTCCTGGATGCTTCCTGGATGGTCCAGTTCTTTCTCTCTACTACTCCATTCTGCTGTTGAGTCCTAGGAGCAGATAACTGTCTCTTTATACCATGCTTCTCACAAAAATCTATGAATTCACCGGATGTGAATTCACCACCTCTATCAGATCTCAGACATTTCAGTTTTAATCCGGTTTGATTCTCTAACATAGCCTTGAAGATTTTGAATTTCTCAAAAGCTTCTGATTTCTCTTTTAGAAAGGTAACCCACATCATCCGGGAATGGTCATCAATCAATAACATGAAATATCTATCACCTTGCATACTCTTGATTCTTGTCGGACCACATAGATCAGTATGAACTAGTTCCAATAATCTGGTAGAGGACTGATCCTTGTTTTTGAATGAGACTCAGCTCTGTTTACCCAGCTGACATTCTTTGCACAATCTGTTTGTAGGTTTTACCAATTTTGGAAGATCTCTTACAGCCTGAGTATTGCTTATCTTGATGATGTTATCAAAATTTATATGACACATCCTTCTATGCCATAACCAACTCTGATAAACTTGAACAAATAGACAACTTTTACCAACACCGACCAAGTGGAAGATATTACCTTTAGTTTGAGTACCAGATGCAATCTCTGTTCTGAATCTTTCAAAGATTTTGCATTTTCCATCCTTGAATCAGAGATCATAGCCTTTGTCCACCAACTGTCCAACACTGAGAAGATTGTGCTTGAAACCTTCAACATACAGCACATTACCAGTTTTGTTTCTTCCATTAAAAGAAATAGTTCCTCTTCCTCTGATTCTACCAACTGAATTATCACCAAACTTTACCACTCCTCCTTCATACCTTTCCAAATCTAAGAACTTGTTCTTGTCACCTGTCATATGGTGAGAGCATCCACTGTCAATAACCCAATCATCCTTATCTTCAACTTGGGCAGCCAAAGCTCTTTCTACAACCTTATGATTGACAGATTCATAGGATATTGGATCTTCTTCCTTGATGGCAATAAACACCCATTCATTTCCAAATTTGTTTCCTATCTCTGATTCATCATCTGTTACTCCTTCATTATCATCTTCTTCATGAACATAATAACAATTCTTTTGGAACCTTTGTCTGTTAGAATTTGACCTTGTAGATCTTTCCGGACATCTTGAGGCAAAATGACCAATCTTATTGTAGTTGAAGCACTTAAAGGGTAATTTTCCTTCATACTTACTGGATCCTCTTGGCAGTCTCTTTGCAATGAGGGCTTCAAGTTGAGCTATTTCTGCTTCTTCTACTTCCATGTCTCTTCTTGCTTGATCATACCATGACAGCTTCCTTGAAGAGTTTTCTCCTGGATCAAAACTTTGTTTACCTTTCACAGAGGCACTGGCTTTGAATACAGATTCAGTCTTGGGGGGATCATCTCCAAATTCAGTCATTTCAAATGCAGCCAGTTTGCCAGCCAATTGGTCTCTTGTGACAGTTGTATGGGCTCTGAATTCATCAATGGCAGCAACCTTGATTTTGTAGGCAACAGGAAGGGATCTGAGAATTTTGCCAACAATCTCATTTTCATCCAAAACTCCACCAGCATTCCTAATTCCACACACTAGCTCATTTACTCTTGGCATAAAGGTAGTGATATTTTTATCATCTCTCATTTTCAGTCTTTCAAATTTCCCTTTGAGACTCTGCAACCTTGCACTCTTAACATACTCATCTCCTTCATGCAGAAGTTCCAGTTTAATCCAGATCTCATAGGCAGTTGGTAGGTTAATAACATTTGAGAGCTCTGAGTCAGTTAATGCGCTTAGAAGAGCCTCTTTGGTCCATAGATTGTTTTCAGCATCTGTGATTTCATTTAGAGTTGTCGGACCACCTTGTGGAGGTACATATGCTTTTGTGACCATGGACAAGTATGACTTTCCCATACACTCCAAGTGACATTTCATGCGACCTTTCCAAAGAGAGAAGTTGGTTCCATCAAACTTCAGACTATCCTTCTTGTATGATGACATCCTAGATCTCCTCAAGCGGTTAAGCTCCTTTTAGAGGAACCTAGCTCTGATACCAATTGTTAGATTTAGGGCATACAACTGAGAGGGGGGGTGAATCAGTTGTGCAAAACTTGCTTCTAATTCAAAACACTTAACTCCTCTTTGTTATTTAATAGCATATCAATTAATCATTCATGAAAGCATAAAGCATAAACATCAGAGCAGATACACATCAACACATGAGACACCAAGATTTTGATGTGGAAAACCTGGTTAAGGGAAAAACCACGGGGTGATTAACCCAAGGATTATTCTCTGTTAGAAGAATAAGAAAAATAGATGGCACATGCCAATTAGGGCTCACTGCCCAAGCACATTGCTCACAAGAGGCACACTGCCTACAAGAGACACACTATCTACAAAGTAACAAGTATCATAAACTTGAACTGGAGATTGACATCTTTACCATGCCTGGATCAGTTCCATTTAAGCCCAAAAACTCCTACTCTACTTTTCGCTCTTCTTCTTCTCTATACCACACTCATCCACACCAAGACACGATTCAAAATGAATTCACAATCCCTTATTTATTCTAGGCATCGACTTAGGAACAATCATCTAAGTCGGCAAACACCTACAAGATCATTCGTAAGACGTGTCATACATCCGATCGGCCAGTCTCAAGAAGAACACCAATATCCGTGGTTATTCTTCAAATGCAAACTCTAACTTTAATGCGGACTGCCAATAAGAATTGTACACGATCCAAAGATCACCAAAACCTTTCTTGAGTCATCAAGAACATCCGCACTTTATCATCTTACTGGAATTCTTCTGTTCTTCATCTAGAACTTCAAGAACACAGTCTGTCATCACTGTCATAATGAAAAAGGTGCTTCCGAACCTCCAAACATGAACAAATCTAGTTGTCACTTCACACGAACTTCTTCAGCACTCCCTCCAATCCACAGAATGGGATAATACAATTCTGGAGCTCACCGGACCAATCTGTGACACTCTGTCACCACTGAACATCTGTCAGAACCGGTTCTACTAGAGCAGTCATAACTTCTTCAGATCATTATGCAGACCTCTGAAAACTTTACTGGATCATCTCAAGACTCGTATCTGCAAACCCTTTAAACCACATCTTCTGATCTTCATCTTATCTTGGACTTTTACCTTAATGTCATCACTGTTCTTCATTGTTCCTGATTGAGACTAATTTCCTGAATATCCTCAACACACAGCTCATCCAATCCTTCTCATTAATGCAATATGAGTATGTTGACCTCAGTGACAACACCAGTTATCCTCATACTTGCAACACCCTTACTATTGACAATAAGAAGAAGAAACAAGTATCTGAAGAAGAACATGATGATTTCCTCATTGAAAAGAGGAAATCTAATGGAGAAAGATTACTTGGTGAGGAACAAAAGCCATCAAGCAAGGGCAAGAAGGGTGCTCCTGTACAGCAAGGGGTGATTATTAAAAGACTTCAATCAAAAGGTGATGGAGCATTGACCTCTGCATCTACATCTACATCACAACAATCCCCTGCTGAGAAGAAAGGCAAGAAGGTAGTGAAGCCTGTTCTTGAAGTTACAGAGGAACAAATGGAGGATGAACCATTATAGGATGAGCCATTGCAGGATAAACCACTAGAAGAAAATCCCTTGGAAGAAGAACATTTGGATAAGGGACCTAAAGATGATGATCTACTAATAACAAGAATGAAAAGAAAGAAAGTGAAGCAAACACCACCACCAAAGAAGCAAAGGACAACATTGAGGGGAAATTTTACCACTAACCCTATCATATTAAGAGGTGTAGGTGGTTTGAGTTTTGTGAAGGAGTTACAGCATGATGTCCCCATTCCTAAAATTATTGAATTTAAAACTAAGAAGGCAGAGGAGCAGGCAAAAAAAATGTATATCGCTGGTAAAGAGTCCCCCTTTCCACTTGATAACATTGTTGAATTGTCAGATGATGAGGTAGTTAAAGATGTGGCTGCTCAACATATGGAGACCTTAGTAGCTAATACTAGGATGACCCCTCATGGGACCCCATTGGCCCAAAAGGTGACTAGCCAAATGGAAGATGAAATGGATGAAATGGAGTAGGGTAATCTTGAAGAAGTAGCCCAACAGATAGGGCTGACTAATTTGGTAGAGCAGGTTACTCATTTTGTAGTGATAGATTTAACTTACCAGGGTGATATGAACCCGAATAAAGATAATGATCAGCCTTTGGAGCCTGAAAAGGCTAAAAATACAATGCATACATAAGCTAATGATATGACACCCAATCAAAATAGAGACTAGGGAAATGCACCTACATAACAAGAAAAGTTAGAGGCATAGCTTCAGAGTAAGGGCGATTAGGAGATACTTGATAAAGATGCTGATTAGGATGAAAGTATTTCATCATTGCATGCTGAAAGAAATAATCAAGGCAATGATCCAAGATTAGAAGAGAAATCACGTGAGAAAGAATTGAGCTTTGGAGAAGCTAGTATATCTAAAGGTGAAGAGCAGAGTTTGGCACAAGGTGGAGGTTAGCAGCAAGAAACAGAAAAGGTGACCAAGGGCAATCTAAGTGATCCCCAAGGCCCAAATACACAATCTTCTCAAGAAACTCAAGTGCCACACGATGAGAAAAGGGAAAAGGTTCAAGAAACTCCTGAGGAAACATTACAAGAGGAGGTACACGATCAAGGTGTGCATACTTTACAAGAACATCCACCTCAAAAAGAAATTCCTCAGCAAGAGGTACCTCAACAAGAGTCTCCTCATAAGAATGTGCATGAGGAAGAAATAAGAAAAGAAAATTCACCATTGAGGGCAGGGCCTGATACACAGCCTTAGGATACTCAAAATAAAGAGGGTGATTGTCAAGAGCCCCAGGGTGATGCCCCTTATTAGTTGCAACAAGAAGTAAATCTGCAACAAATAGATGAGGTACATGATTTTGATGTTTCTACATTGTTTACTGAAAGTATGATGAAACCTAAAAGAAAGGCAAGGCTTACATCTGTAATAAGAAGAGATCCTACTACAGGTAGGAGAACAACTCAAGTGGCCTTACCAACGGTTGAAAAGGAGAAAGACAAAATAGGCCTTAATGAATTTCAGATAACAGATATTGATTTAGGTTTTGCAAATAAGGACTAGGAAGGTCAAGAGGGTAAGGATATTATTGATTCTTTGACACAAAGGGTGAAAAGAGAAAAGGATAAGAATAGGAAAAATAAAGACCACATTTCTCAATTGCATTCTTTTATTAAAGGATTAGTTGATCCTAAGCACACACCTATTAGTACATCCACTCCATTAACAATTATATCCCAAGAAGAGGTTATAGGATTGGATCTGATGAAACATAAGGCACATTTAATTGACAAGTGGTTGATTTCTTCTATTTTTGAAGCTGAAAATGTCCTAAAAACCTCCTTGGAAAATTAGAATTCTCTTTTTGCTTTGAAGAGTAAAGTGGATAAGTTGCAGAATGAAGTAGGCAGGAGATCTTTCAAACTAGAAAAGAACCTAGATGCTTTGGGAGAAATGAAAAGAATTGATATGAAGATACTTATGGATAATAGAATACTGGATAATAATACTCTTCAGCTGCTCATTATTTGGTATGAGGACATTGGATTTGAGTGTGACATCTTGAAGAGATGCAGTGGCAGGCTCAGGGACATAAGTGTCAAATTATATGATTTTATGGCAAAAGAAGCAAAAACCCTGGAGGCTCTAGAAGGAAAGGTAGAAGGGAAAATAGAAAATCAAGATACTAATTTTTGTATTCAAGCTTTTCATAATAATTTTAAGCAAACTGTAGAGGATCCCTTGCACCATTTGACAAAAGAGATAATAAACAAAGTCACGAGGATAAAGGTCAGGGTGGAAACATACAATGCAACATTGAACAACAGGAAGAATAAAATGGATGCCCTTTAAGCAAAGTTTCATTCCCATAGGCATGTAGTAATGAAGGCCCAGGTCCAGGATGGAGGTGAAGTTGATAGAATAGTACAGCTATATGAATCCATCAGGGCAACCATAAAGGTACACATAAGGGGTGATCTGCATTAGAGTGATAGTGATGATGAAAATGATGATGATGTAGAAAATGATGGAGAAGATGAAAGCGAAGAAGAAGAAGGAGATGAAGAGTAAGTAAAGATGCATAATAATAGAATCATATGCATAATCCAGTTGCAAGTGAATGAGTTTTACTAGATGGTGGCTAGATGGCAACCTGTGCTCTTGTTTGTAAGTGTTGACTTAGTCAATGAGATGATATTGACCATTGATCTAAATAGGCAAATCTTGACCGTTGGTCACTTGTAACTGCCTCCTCTCCTTATTCTATAAAAGGGGATGGAGTGCACTTTTTAAAGCATTAGAAACTTAATTGAAGTTGGATTGCTAAAGCATTCAGGACTAATTTCAAGGCTTTTGTGAATATACATGTCTTTTGAGTACTTAATGAAAGAGAAGTTGTTTTGATTACAAATAATTGTAAATCTTGAGTAATCAGTTGATGAAATCTGGATATATGCATTAATTAGCTGCGTCCCTTGGAGTGCTTGTCAGTTTGCATGTGTTGTTTTCATTCCTTGTTCCTTTGAAGTTAGCATCAACCATACCTAGCTATGGAACAACCTGGTGAAATTATGGTTTGATTTCTTCTCTTCATGAATGTATCTAGAATGTATGTGACTCACTAGCTAAAGGTTCACCAAATTTAGAAGTATTCTTTAAATTTACTTTGAATTTCATTACAAATCACTTCATAATTGTAAATATCATACAATCTAAAGCAAATAAACACGAAATATGCCTATAACTCGTAAATAATTGAAAACATAGAGCATATTTTGAATGAAAGCATGTCAAAATGACAAATATCATGCAAATACAGATGAATATCAATGATATACCTGTAAATATCTTCTTATAGGCACATTATTTGACTAAATATATAGTGCAGAAGCATAAAACAAGTTCATGACAGTAAATGCTCAGAAGAATTGATCAAACTTATAAATATAATCATTATTTGTGGAGCATAGTGGAAATAACCTTGTTTGTGAAGTAAGTTTATAGGAAATAAATGCAGAACCAGATATACATGCCACGATTTACAATATAGATAGTGTAAGACCCGTTGAAATGGAAAACATGTCACATGAATCTCTGAGTAACATCAGAAGATCATGACCTGATCAATGGAGACTTGGAGTCATCAGTTTGTTCCAAATTGATCATGATTTTCAAGATAATAAAGGTTTGTTGTGCAAATTTTTATGCATGTTGTTATGACTAACAATCATCATTAGCAGTTCCCACAAACACACAATTTCCTACAAGAAAAGAGGTTAGAAATCTTTCTATAAGATAATAACCATATCACATGATCAAAAGAAATGCATGTACATCAAACACATAAAGAGCTGAGGCTATACTACGGGTCCAAGATTCAAGTATAACCATGGGGCTGTACTGCAGAAATCTCAAAACCGAGTGTAACCAAGGTGAGATTCAAAGATAAACAAAGTGCACAAAGCAGCTGTATTGTTATGGTTTGTTAGTACGATAAGGCAACATAAAAATATCACATGTAGTGATTCTACTAGCCAAGCGTCAGATAATATATATCAACCTTGTTGTCATATATGGACTAGGTCCATTTTTGCTTTCTCGTTGAAGGGACACATGGTTTGTATTAGTATTATTTGTTTTTCATCATTCACCAGCTTAATAGAACCACTAGAAGAAGGTAAACAATAAATCAATAGAGTAGAACAAGTGCCTTAGGTCATCATGTAGGAAGGTGCCCCCATGTCACCAACTGCAACGCTATGCCCCTAAGACACAACAATGAAAATAGAGGAGAGTCAATATAGAAGAATGATGATACAAATAGAAGAAGGGTCACAACAGAGGCGGTCTCCCAGTATCCTTGACCTTAAAAGAGTATCACGGGTCATCCAAGGAGGCCTAAAAAACACATAACACATCATGAGGGAAACACAACACATAGGTAAAGGGTTAGAAATACTTACCTGAAAGTATGACCGTACTAGAATTTGGAACTTACGAGCATCTTAAAAAGATGCTCCATCAAGTTTTGTGCAAAGTTTGAGTGGTTCATATTAGATTGTTATTTGTTCTCAGAATGTCCATGTGGTACTTGTTTCTCAAATCTTTGTAAATTTGAAATCTTTTGTTGCTTGCAAGGTGGATAACCACTATTATTTCCTACTTATGATAACCATCTTATTCTTTTCTGATCCTTCAATTTCTTATTTTGTTGAATCTGTCTATCATAGGGAGAAGGACTATCTTGCACTGTATCATTCTTTTCTTTTGTCATAATCTCTTGTTTCGACTATTCTGTTTGTCTTTCCAATACATTTTGGTTAACTCCTAATCCTTGAAGGGATAACGGAGGAGGAACCTCAACATATATACCATTTCTCCGTGGACGAGGCATGCTATCAAATTTTTCCTTATCCACTTCTATCATAACCACTATTTCATCATAATCCAAATAGTCATCTTCCACTTCTACTATATTTTGTTCCATCATGTTGTTATCAGTATGCTTAGGAAAGGGATTAGTAAAGATTTGTAAGTTCTGATTTGGAGGAGCAACCCGCTTATTTCCATTATCATTCACACCAGATACCTATATAACATTTGAGTCGACGAGGTCTTGTATTTCATGTTTAAGATGCATACACCATTCAGTATCATGACCTTGTTGTCGATGAAAATGACAAAAAGCATTAGCATCAAAACAAGGTCCTTGAATTCTGCTAGGATCCAACCGTTTAATCAGAGGAAGCTTTAAGAGGTTATTACTCACATCTTGATTCATGATAGAATGTAAGGAGTTAGATATCAGAGTGAAATGTCTTTGTTCTTGTCTATTCTGAAATGGTATCCTCTTCGGATTAGTGATAGCGGACACTTGTGAAAAGTTGTTTGAATCCTCTTAAAGTTGTTTTGTGAAGGTCCACCCATGGATTGACCAACTTGATCTGATGATTTTTGGTTTTCATACTGACTAGAGGAAAGTTGGTAATCATGAAGGGCGGTGCATAGATGCTGAAAAGAGTTATACTTCATCAAGAGAATCTTATCACATATGTTAGGTTGTAGATTTGTAATAAACACCTTTTGAGCATCCTCATCTTTCATCTGATATTGAATTTGTGTAAACAGAGCTTTATACCGACTAATAAACTCAGTTAACTTCTCTTTTAGACCTTGCTTGGAATTAACTAAATCAATCAAAGAAACTTGAGGTCCAACATTTGCTTGAAAATATTGTAAGAATTGGTCAACTAGTTGCGAGAAAGAGTGTATTGAATTCAGAGGTAAAGAGAAAAACCATTCTAAAGGCTTGTCCTTAAGAGATCATGGGAAAAGTTTTGCTAACACATCCTCTTCAAAGTAGAAGTCACTACACATAGCCGTAAATGCTACCACATGAGTATTAGGATCACCTTTTCCACCATATTTTTCAAAGCGAGGAGTTTCAAACTTGTCAGGTAGAGGAGTTCTCAAGATTGCATAAGATAGGGAATTACGGGCATGATAAGTTGGTATATTAGGTTGTGAAAAATTTGTCAAGCTTGTCACCTTTTGTTGTAAAGAAGTCATGCCTTACAAGAGCTAGTTTAGGAGGACATCATTAGGGGATGTGGTTTGAGAATTAGAAGCCATGTGCATGACACTTTGAGGGGATTGATTGTAAGTGAAAATAAAAGGAAGTTAAGAGTAATTGTAACTGGAAGGTGGTTGCGGATGGTTGTATGTAACAGGTGGTTGACAATAATTGGGATGGAGAAGTGGTTGGGAATAATTATTCATGAAAGATGTCACCTTATGTGCTAAGTTTTGATAGTTGAATCCCACAACTTTGTAATTTTGTGAATTAGTGCCATTAGATACTCCAATACTAGTGGTAGAATTACTACAAGCATTTGCATTGGTAGTTAAAATTGTTGATGTAAATGTAGACATTCCAGCGGTCGGTATAGGTGCCAATACTTGTGTATGAGACGGTGACGACATATTATTAATAACATTTGCACATTCAGTCACCGGCATAACATTATTATGTAATATATATGCTAAACCTTGAATTACATTAACACCATCTTGTCCTTATTTTATCAACTCTCTTATGTTATGAATTGCAGGTATAGCTTCTTCCGGTATCCTTTCATTTTCCATAAATGCTTGAAAATCGGCTAGCTCTTTATCAAGTTTGTTTATTTGTTCATTAGGTATGTGTGTTACCACTTCAATAGTGTCCTAAACATCTTGAAATATTTGATCTTCCATTGTAGTTGTAGGAGGTATGATATCTTGCAAAATTTGTGTTTTTCCTTTTGTAAAGAAGGTGTTCAATGGATTTTCAGAGGTAGGAATACCGTTTGTTTTAGGAGAACTAGAACCCATTAGTCTAATACTTCTTCTTAAAGGGATATTTATATTAGAGCAGCAGGTTATAAGACTCATGCAAAATCATACAACACTCAATGTACAAACTAATAAAACAATCCCAAGGAACAAGATATGTTTAAGATCCAAAATGCTTGATTTCTCACCTTTTTCACAAATTGTCAATGCAAATCATTAAAAGAATAGGTGTTGTGAAGAAATTAAAGAGGGGCAAAAAATAATAAGCTCAATATCAATCCAATAATGCAGCAATATCCTTCACAACACACCTTTAATGCAATTCTATATGCAAAATAAGTCAAAATTTAGTGAAAATGCAAGATTTTAAACCCTCAACATGAAATCTAAATGCAAGAATGCACTATGATGAAACACTACAGTTAGAAAGAAGTCCCAAATGAGTGTTTAAAACAGTAGTAAAATGTGAAACAAGATTTTGACCACAAACCCTAGCTAATGCAAAAACTAGGTTATATGAAGAATGCACAACTTCAAGCAATTTTTAACAAATTAGGTATGAAAATGCAATGCAAATGAATAATAAATGATGAATTTCTGTAATTAAAATTAGATATAATAAAAATAATAGAAACTAAATGAAATTAAATGCAAATTAATTCAATTATTTGAAAATGCAAGCCTACAATGTCAATTTTTTTCAAAATTTTCAATTTTTTTTTGTAAATTTTCAAATGCAAGAGGAAAATGATGAATGGAATGAATGCAAATCTGAAGTAAAACACTCAAAAAGGTGCAAAATTTAAATAAACACAGGTTCACCAAAATGTTTCATGGAAAAAGAGGGGTTTTCAATTTCAAGGTTAAATCCTCCTTTCACACCTTACATTCAAGGACATAAATTGAGTCAAGCCATAATCTCATGTAAGAGGGCTTTGCTACAGATTTAGTGTCCCTTAGAATGAAGAGGAAACTTGGAATTTTCTAACTAATTGATTAATTAGAGCTTGATTATGCTTAAAACCCTAATTTCATAAAATCGTAAATAAACGAACGAATCACAACAAATGCTCGCATACAAAGATATCAAATGACAATAAGATACATACCATATTTTTTGATTTTGTATCCAAAAATGCCAGGGACTAATGAGTGGGCACCCGAGTCTAAGGTATTAGTTTCTGTCAGGATCTCTAAAATTTGTCTGCAACCCATTTCTGCTATTCCAGGGATTTCTGTATCTCAGGATTAGGAGGACTAATGAGCAGATGCCCAAGTCTAGGTATTGCTTTTCCACTTTGATCTGCAATTCCAACACTCTGTTATGTTTCGCTGCAACTCCACTCCTTCCGATTCTGCACCTGTAACCTATAATCACAGAAAAGGGGGTTGGGGGTTGTGGTGTTTAGAGGCTTGCCTCAGTCAAGCCCCGGAGAGAAATTCAAGTCTTTCAAATACTGTTGTTAGATAAGAGTGTGTATCCCTGTGAGATAAAGGCAAAAATCAATTGATAAATGATTGAAAACACAAATAAATGTCACCTCGGAGGTGTAGCTCACATATAGATGAAAATCTTTCACATCATGAGAAAATGAAGCCAAATCTACATAACAAACACAATACAAAGAAAAGTCTGCTCTGCAACAATGAATATCTTGAATGTTGTAAAATTACAAGTGTGCCAAAAGGTCATCATCATCTTCTAGTTTACAAATGAATCCCTAAACATGCTTATATATGTAACTAAACAACTTCTCGCCTTAATTTTGTAATTCAAACTTGAGATGTCAGCAACAGACACTTCTAACGGTCACATACCGACCTTTAAAATTTAGGACCTTGCTAAATAGGGCAGGACTAGGGCGTGGGTGCCAAAGTCCTTAGCCCCTATTTAGGTAAGGGGTAAGCTCACAAGAGTCCCTAGGCCCCATTTAACATGGGTTTTCAGGGATTTCCATCGAGAGTTAAAATGAACATGCATGATTACACTAAAAGGACCCAGGAGCTAAACATATGACGGAAAAAGTCCTAGGGAGACATTTTTCAACATAACATGTCGATAGGTGGGCAAAAAGATATAGGCCATAAGCTGTGGTTGAAGTTGATTTGATGATTGATGATTTTTGCATGAAAAGATGATGCTTTTGATGGTATGCCTAGCGAGTGTATTGCTTTTGCATCAAGTGTAAGCTCAGGGAATAGGGACCATCCAAGCAGGTTGGATAGGTGCATCTTATGGACCTATGTACTGGATACTTCCTTCGTATTCTAGACTACCTACATACCCTGTATCCATGGGATCAAGGCACATTAAGATGTGGGTGGTGATGATATGTAGTTTTGATTTGTGATGATGATGTGGGATGGGATGGGATGGGATATTTGGAACGTTTTGATGGGATTTTGGGATGGTTGTTTTTGGGATTTTGTATTTTCTAATGTTTTGAGATTTTGTGGATATTTTGATTATTTTTTGGGTTTTCTAAATTTTCTATTTTTTTTTGGATTTTTGGATTTTGTGATGTTTTTGGATTTTCTTATGTTTTGGGGATTTTGTGAATATTTTAATTTTTTTGGGTTTTCTAGATTTTCTATTTTTTTTTGGTTTTTTGGATTTTCTGTTGTATAAGGAAGGCATACAATGATCCACTTATCTAGGAATTATTGATGGGTGTTTTAGCATGCCACAACATAGGCAAGATACAAAGTACCTCACCTCTCTTGAAAGGAATCCTATCCCAAAAATTCAGAATAGGACTACCCCAAGGTTTCTAATGTCAGGTCTTGACTCACAAGATAACTTAGTGATGTGTACTTTGTTGTTCCAACCAAGGGGACTTACATGCAATGCATGTAAACTTTAATGCATTAAGGTTTGATTGCACATGACCTTGATCAATTTTATGATTTGATAATACATAGACGAATTGATATATACTTAGATTGGTACAAAATATGTGATTTCAACCTGCAACAAGCAATCTACTAACTTGCATCTACGAGATATGAATTCTGTGACAATACTATGCAAATTTATGAAACCTAATATAACAGGATCTGATAAAGAAAATGCAAGAAGAAAAGGGGAGAGAGAACGGATAGAGAGATCCTATAGACAACTACAAGAATGATCAACCAATAGATAGATAGATTCCCAACAATAAACAAATCTCTGCTTAACCAGGCAGCCCACAACACTACATAGCCTATGTAATCTTTTGAGGAGACATAAGGGTTTTCAAACCGTGAAGGGTTCATTGAACACCCAATTCCTGGCACAGTTCAATGAACTCACACAATCGAACTTAGCTCACATAAATATGTCCAGACTAATGATTCACAATGACATACAGCCAGCAAGCCATCAATGGTATGGACAAGAAATCCATCAAATATATAACTAATTAACCACAAATGCAACTGAATAACTAATCAGAAAGGTGAAGAGAAACCATGAGAACCATATCCAATCAACAAAATGAACTCATATGGTAGCAACAAATGAAATTCTGTTTATATTGATTCAAAAAATGACAAAGTTTCAAAAATTCTTTTCTCTTCAGTCTTTCTTACCACATTTACAATGAGAGAGGTTGTCTTTATATAGAGAGGCAAGCATAGTGAGTTTTTCAATGGACAGTGATGATTAATTCATCACCAAGGGTCCATATTTGAAAACATTTAATTTTGGATGGTGGGCAGTTACATTCCTGGATTTAACTTTGTCCTTTAGGAAAAAGACAAAATTACAACTTTTCAACACATGATAACAAGATGAAATAGTAGCTTTTTGAGTTGTCTAATGAGACAAATCACTTTTTTGATGAGTTGAATGGTCAAAAGGAGTATGTGGCACATTTTTTGAAGAGATACTCCAACTAGATGCTTGCTGGATTAACTTGTTGACTGGAACAGGGGCAAATAAAGCTAAAATTGCACTTAGAACAAAGTACATTCCTCATCTCCAACAACAATTTCTGACAGTAACCTGATCTTCTTAATTTTTTGCATTTAATCACTAGATTCAAGACCCTGAGAGGATTCAATTAGACTCCTGATGCCTAACATATCATCTTCCTTGATTTGGGAAATCATCTTAACACATTGACTTCTCTCCTGCTCTTCACACCATCTAATTATCATGTTTAATCTGAAATGAAAGAAAACATACTAAGTAACCTTTCATAAATGTAATTCATGCAATCAAGGGAAATTAAATTTTAAACAAGATTTAGCATTTTCAATCAATTGATTAGGATAGGATATACTTCCCCCTTTCATCAGCCTTTAGAGGCATGCCTATTTTTGACTGCATTAGTTGTCTTGACTGAATGAACTTCTTTTGGATCTGTTGGTTCCCAAAATAATTGCAACTTAAAACTCTAAAACATTCCTAAATCACCCAGGCCAGGGATTGTTGTTAGGGTGATAGGAAGAGGTTTATCTACAAGTTAGGAGCGATTTTGGACAATTACAGGAGTGGGTAGACTCCTCTGCTCTTTGAGCTCAGCTTAAACTCTGGAGGGATATTCCAAGGGGTATTATACCTGAGTAGGTATTAAAATCAAAGCAGATGAACAACTAAAAATGTTAACAACCAAACCCATATTGCTTTCTCAATCCCAAATCTGTCACTAAACTAAGAAAAGATGGTTGTTGTATGACCTCTGTATAGCTGATAATGGTTATCCTATAGAATGAGGATACATCAAGATTACTTCTTCTTCTAAAGATAAGATGTATTCTTTTTGTTTTGAAGATGGGTGATCTAAGGCTACTCAGACTGGTGCCTATCCATTGGGCTATAGAGTCTAACTTTAAATAGAGGAAAACAACCACACAAAAGTGTACAACTACCTATTTGATAAATCAAATGCAAGGAAATCAATACCTGATTACTGAAAATACTTAACAATCCAATGCTACACCATATTCTTCCCTATGCAATACTGAAATGACCATTTACAAAGATTGGAAATGGATTAAGAACTATCACATTCATCAAATTAGAGCTCACATTCATACCACTAAATGTGGCAAAAGAAAACTACAACTGTGATTATGGCTTGTCAAGAAAAACACCTATAGAAATGGAGAAAAGCAATAATCTAATACAAATATTTACAAATTACATTACATACACTTCAAGACTGATTTCATGTTAAACAAAGAATGCAAAATATCCTTTCTTGATCTGCCTCCTAGATCTCACAATCTTGCTGACAAATTACCAAAAATGACCAACCCCTTCAACAATTCAAACTTCTGCATATATAGAATTTCACTCACTGCAGTTTCCCATGCACCACACCCTATCTAGGATTGCACCCACGCTATATTAATTTCACTTCCTCTACAATGATAGAAAATTTGCACGTTGGAAATATTGCCTATCCTTTGGCAGTCCTACAAATGGCAAATGGAGATTTCTTGCACTCTTCTTGTACCCTAAGCAATAAAGAGGGAAGGTTCTAATCCTTTCCTTGCTACCTGTAACATTTGACTTAGCTGATTTGTCCTTGTGCATTGAATAATTTTACTATGCCAACCACCTACATGACACTATTCTACAGGCTCATTAAAATCTGGGTACAAATTAGTTTGTATATCCCTACAATCATGGCATACATTTAGGGAATTATCTATTTCAAGCATACACAACATTCCCAATATGTTCAAATTTTCAATAGTGAGCCACCTGACATCTGACTATACCACTTTGTGTGTTGGGCGCTCTCTATCGGCCACTTGCTATTTCAGAAAATTATATTTTCTCTTCTTTACCAACTTCCTTCTTTGCCTTATCGATAAATCTTCAATTTTTTGAAACTTTCCATTGCCGCCTCTTTTTACCATTTGGAGCACTATTTTGCCTTTTGCCAAACTATCCTTTGTCTTTCCCTTTGTCAGCAAATTTTAACTTGTGAACTCTTCTTTCTTTCCTTTGGTCGGCAAAACTTGAATTTTTCAAACCAACCCTTACTTGCCCTTTATCAGCAAACTATCATTTTCCAAAACATAAGCCTTTGGTACCTTGCTTTTTTATTTTATCTCTCTTTTGTCGGCATTTTTACTCTTTTCAAAACCTACCACCTTTATCCCCTCTTTTTCTTCTTTTGTTAGCAATTTTTACTTTTTCTGAACTATCTTCTTTTCTGCCTTTTTAGCACCTTCATCTATTTGCCTTGTTAACAAATTTCTGATTTCTCAAACCAAGTGCCTTTTCTCCAATCTATTGCTTTATCGACAAAAAATTTGTTTTCCAAACCAAGGGCCTTTTTACCCTTTATCGACAAAAATTGCCTCTTCAAAACCTAGAAGGAAGCATTTCATTATTACCTTATCGACGAATCTCCAAATTTTTGAACTATTTCTTTAGTTCATCCTTCTCCTGGTTTTCCGATAGTCTTCTTGCCTTAAAGTCTTTTTCTTCTTATTGGCAAACCTTCCTTTTTCCTAACTTTGATTTCCTTCCCTTTCTTTCATGCCTTATAAAAATCATCTCTTCATTTTTTCTTTATTGGAAAAAATGGTATATGCCGAACCTCTGACTTGGTCATCCTTGCTCTTATCAGCAAATTTTTGCTTTCCCGAACCATGGGAAAAACACTTTATCTTTTTCTCTAGTGGACCCTGCCTTTATCAGAAAAATCGCCAAAACATGAACTTTTCTAACTATTGTTGGTGAAATGGCAAGTTCGAAAACCAGTTGATTCGCCAACAAAGCCTTTCAATTCCTTTTGTGCCTTAGAAAAATTTCCTTATGCTGTTGCCCTTTATATTCATCTGCCCTCTATCAGGAAAGTGGCCATAGATCAAACTAATAATTGGTGAACAACTTAATTGGCTAAAGGCTGTCCATGTGGTATCATTCCTTAATTCTATGGGAATTCCTTCTCCCTAATAAATTGTTTCCGTGGAATGGCAGAATACATCCATTTGACTGTTAAATTTGTAAAACGTCATTCGGAGACTAAGACTCCAATTCCTTCCATTATTTTCAAGTTCTTTTGCCTTTCGGAAGGGAAACCAAGGAAGCCCCAACCTCTGCCTTTTGCCCTGCATATGAGGAACATTTGTTGGGGGTCGGCCGTCAGGCCTTCCGCCTTCTATCTTCCATTAAGAAGATGGAAGGAAGGAAGCTTGAACTCTGACCTCCGACACACTTAGGAAAATATGTGAAAACATCAGGGGTTGGCCCCCAAGCTTTCCATCTTATGCATTCACCATTTGAAAGAATAAAGAGAGGAGCCCCAACATCTATCCTCAGCTCAAAGAAAAGAAAACCTATTAGGAATCAGCCGTCGGGCCTTCACCATTTCACTTTCCTCAAAGGAGGGAAGAAGAGCCAATCTCCAAACTCTGCTACACACCTTATACTTAGAAGGATTTGAACAAGTAGACCCGTTGGACTTCAGACCCTAAGGCTTCTCCCTAATGCCTACCTTGAAGAAGACCAAATGCCAATGGCCTGAACTCTGACCTCTGACACACTTAGACTTTTTTATAGGGAACCAAGACAAAAGTCAAATTCGATAGAGAAGGCATGACGAAAGACAAGAGCTTGAAACTCTGAAACTCTAACCAAGGCCAAAACACAAGGAAACACTTAGAAAATGGGACTTAGTTAACTTTTGGGGCTTTTCCCCTTGCATTGTAGAAGGCAAACAAATGAAAACCTATGAAAGACATCTCTAATCGGTTATCATCAATAGGTTCAATGCTGAAGGCATAAAATGGGTTTTTTTTTTGGAATTTTGGTGCAGAACAGGGCATTCTTGGGAGCAAAATTTTGTAGGTGCCAACAGGATCCTCTAACCTTTTGTAATACTTCATGATCTACCAATATTGAAACTAACATGGATCTATTAACATCATGATTTGGGGCTAGAATAGTCCTCATACTAAAACCATTGTTTCTTTAGATTTGACGATGGTAGACCTCATGGTTTTGACAATATGTACCTATCTCCCTCACTTACTCACCATTGATTATTCACTCCAAACTGATCTAATAACCCTCTTTGCATAATAAACTATAAAAGATGCTTGTCATATGAATTTCATGGTACAATCCTCAATAATCTTATACTTCCACAACCTCTATCCTTGGTGTAGGGGCATTAGGAGCCTCAAAGCACACTTTTTTTGTTATTTTTGGGTTTTGGGTTGTTTGAGTGTTTTGGAGTCTAATAAGGTCATTTATGACCATGTGGGATCATGTTGATCCATTTTTGGAGTGTTAATAGGGTCTTTGGTTAGACAAAAGTGTAAAAGTGTCATGTTGCTCAAAAAGGCACAGTTATAAATCAAAAATCAAGAAACAATTACAAGCAAATCAAGAAACCATTACTAATCCATTAGAATGGATGGGAGATGGATATATGCATCCTCAAAACTTGAATGGAGGGTGGTGTGGAATTATAATTGAAGTTTGATGAATAAAAACCCTATTTTTTTGTGCATTCCAACGTTGCAGGCCTGTTCTTTCTATTTGTAGGGATTGTATGGTCCCATTAGAGCCCTGTAACTTGGTTTATTAAAACATGCTATGAATCTACTTTATTTTGGTTTTGGTTTCACTAATTTTTTATTTAGTAGTTTAAAAGTTATTAGATTTTTATTAAAGACTGGTCAAAACCCTACCCAGGGTAACCGGTGAGTAAATAAATGGCATAATTTAGCCTTCCACCAGTGGAAACATCACCACAATGGGTGGAAAGGTCTGTAATAATGCCATGTATCATATTTCAATCTTGCAGGGCCCCATGATAAAGATTGCACATGCTTTTGGAAGGTTTTAGGTCTGATATTCTGTATGTATCATAATGTGAAGACATTGTATGACAGTTTGGAGGTCACTAATGTAATTTTTCATCTTTTTGTGATTGGAGAAGGTGTTGGGAGTGTGTGGAAAGGTCCTACAGACCTGATCAAGGGGTTGTTAGTCATTAATAACAATTACTTAACAAAATGTTTTGACTACCCTAAAGTGGACTGTGTATGACAGTGAAAAGGGGTAACCATCACGTTTGGACTTCTTGTTGAGTGTAAACCTTAAAACTGGAGTAAGATCACTAGGATTGGAAGGTGTGAAGGCTCTTGAGTCAATGGCATGCCAATGGTACCATCACTATGTGTTAATTCATCCTAGATCATATGTATTTCTAGTTGCATTGCTGGAATTAGGCTTAATTAGGAGAGGGACAACCAAAAATTGCTCTAGTCCGTACAAAGAAACCACAACCCATTTTCAGATATGTGTAATAAGAGCCAAAAGAGTATCCCAAATAGGTCTTATATTTTTAATATCAGGTCTACAATGAATGTTATGGTAAAAAAGGTCATTTTGAAAGGCTACTAGGCTCTAGGGGTAAAATATCAAGAGTGTACAAAGTTTCATGATCTGTCTTAAAGTAAGTCCTTCCTCTGCATCAATCCCCCAATGTGTAGTTTGAGCATGGCACTCCTCCATTGCTGACATATATCTTTGATATAATATCCCTTTTAATCTTTTTCCAATCACAGTCCTATAGTCATGTTTGATGATTCAATCACAAAGAGATATTTAATGGATTTGTGGGATTTGACGCTAGTTCTAGATATTGCAGAGATATATGCATCTACAGGATAATTATCCACTTATACATAAAATCCCATATTCAATACTTTATACTTGTTCAAGTAATTCTCATATTATCTTTGATCACACTTATCATGGCCGAGGTTTAATCAGTTGATAGCTTGCGGGAAAAAGATCACACTCAGGATTCGCGAAGGTCATGGTAGTAACACGATATTATGGGAAAAGGGATGTCACATGACTTTGCAGAGGTTAAAGAGATCATTGGATGTGTGGAAAAGTGACCCTCGGTGGATATGTCTAGTGTCTTTGGAAATTAGCACAAAACTTGGGAAATTAGCGCAAAAAGGGTTGTAGGCAGTGTAAAGTGGGAAAACAGACAAAGGTTGGATGACCAGACAGTGGGAGATTTAGAGGTCCCTGGATATGTCTGACAGAGATGAAATGACCTGCAATCCATGAACATCTTGGCCATGAGAAACCTCATCTCTACTAACTTATTTGCTATTTGAGACCACTGATGCAGGCTGCCAATCCAAACTTCTATGTTCAACAAGTACGCAAAGGTCTTTAGTAGTTTTGCGGGAGAATGAAGGTGGAATGGATATATCCGGTCATGCAATGTTTTCCTGCAAAACTATATTCCTGACGCAAAGGTTTATTTATACACTACAATCATGCATTGATTCTTTGAAGAGAGACATCCTTCATTCTATGTTTAGTTCGGCATCTACACTCCCTTGAGACATCGTCATTTGACAATTCACATGCCTTGT
Source organism: Cunninghamia lanceolata (assembly GCA_027924645.1). Classification (NCBI taxonomy): domain Eukaryota; kingdom Viridiplantae; phylum Streptophyta; class Pinopsida; order Cupressales; family Cupressaceae; genus Cunninghamia; species Cunninghamia lanceolata. The sequence goes on from BSBN01001062.1 coordinate 5,483,571, forward strand.
TTATAGTTCCATATTTTGCAATTCACCATGATAGCTTAGTTTATTTACTTTCAACAGGTCGGGCTGCAACTGAACCTTTCTTTGGTGACCTCATTATTTCCCCTCCCTTGTAGCAATCATAATAACATCCTTTCCATAGAACATCTCCTGCAGCTCTAGCACGAGCCTCACATGAATCTCTCGGGCGGTATGAAATATGAATGACAATTACCTTACGGTCACCAGGTATATCAACTTGCTTGGTAGAGTTAATATGCAAATATTTTGAGCTCTCTTTAGCTCCTATTTAGTGTTCTCCAAATCAAATAGGGCTCGAGCCATTTCTTTTCATAGGGATGGCCTTGTCATAAGAAGTGCGGCCAATGACGCGCTCATAATGATTTGGCTTGCAACTTTCTCCATTACAAATTTTTTTTACAACACTCTCTATCGCTTATGACCATAGTCTATCCAATCTAATAATAATGCAAATGTCATGGTTTAAATAGCTATATGTGTCTTGATACCACTGATTTGTTTTATAAACTGAATATTTCTGATGGAGTTTACTTGTGTTTTTTCACTTCAACCCAACATGGATACGTCTATTCCTCTATTCTTTATGCTTCAATGAATGTCCCATTTGTATAGATGATTTCTTCGCTCATTGTCTACTTAAGAGGTTTGCTCTTTCCTCCTTGGTAATCACGGTAGCATATTTCCTTTAACATTCTCATGACCTTCTATGCTTAGACATTGTGTGACGTCAATAGTTAATGTTAAGCATTATGGATATTCTTATGGCTAACTGATATAGGGTTTTGATATGTGACTAGATATTGTGAGAGTATGGTGTGTCACTGGAGATTGCAGAGAAACTAGTCCCTACAAGAGTTGGCAGGGAAAGTGGAGTCAACCGGTTATGTTTGGTGAAAACAAAAACTTCTGTAATATCCATTTATCCATGAAAGTCCCGGTTTTGGGATACTCTTTCTAGGTTACGTCAAATTCATCGTGCATGGGTATATTGCTGACAATTCTTTTAATTTATGTTTGTGCACCTTCTCCTACAAAAGGAACATCAGCTTCTAAGGCATTTCAAACAAATGACAATATTTACTAACTGATAGGCCTTATATGTAGGCATGATAGCATTTGGAATTGTCTCATGTCACAAAGACAAAAGAAATTTTGTAATAAAAGATCTCGCTGGTCTTTGATGGAAAGTGAATTCACCGGAGATTTTGGATCAACCGTCTATACTTGTTGAACCACTGAAAGATCTTCCAAGTGTTAGGAGACGAAGCCCAGTGGACATATTATTTTCCCGCCAATTGCTTGACTATTCGCATTCTTTGTGTGATGTGATTTCACATATTATATATACACTACTGTAGCCATTGTAAAATTCATTCTTTAGCAATAATAAAATTCCTCTGCTTAGTGTGGATGTAGCCAGATTTGGTGAACCATGATAAAATATGGTGTCTTGTTTGTTTATCTGTTTATGCTCTATTAATTACTTAGTCTTTCTGTAATTCTAGTTTGCTCTTCTATCCTCTACAATTGGTATCAGAGCTGTACGGTGATGGTATAGCTGATTGCAAAAATTGGTGTTGGATTTTCGAGTCATGGAGGAACTGAAGATTGAGAAATTCTCTGGTCAGAATTTTGGTCTGTGGAAGGTGCAAATGGAGTCTTTGCTGATAAAAAAAGACCTCTCACTCGTGTTTGATGGGAAAGCAAAGAAGCCAAGTTCGATGACAGATGAAGAGTGGGACAAGATGGATAATAAGGCAAGAGCTATGATTTTCTTCTCGTTGTCCAACAATGTATTGTTTAATGTTTCAGCGGAGAAGATTTCGAAGGAGTTGTGGGATAAACTTTCTACAATGTATGAGATGGCTTCAACATCTAATAAGGTATTCATTATGAAAAAGCTTTATAACCTAAAAATGAAAGAAGGCAGAATTATGTCAAACCATCTAAATGAGTTTAATACCTTAGTTACCTAATTGACTTCAGTGGGTATAAAATTGGATGATGAAATTAAAGCAATCTTGCTACTATGTTCTTTACCCAATAGCTGGGAAGGTGTCATGATGGCTGTGAGCACTTCAGTTGCAGCCAAAACTAAATTATTTTTTGATGACATAGTAACTACACTCCTTAGTGAAGATATGCGAAGAAAGAACCAAGAAACATCTTCTGTTGAAGCCTTAACTGCTGTCAGTAGAGGAAGGCCTCATAATAGAGGCAAAGATAACAACAGAAGAAGATCTAAATCTATGAAGAAGTCAAAATCTAGAGGTAGAGTTGGCAACTGTTGGTTTTGTGGAAAGCTCGGTCACACCAAAAAAAAATGTTATTCCTATAAGAAGGCACAAGAGAAGGTTAAACTACTTCAGATTTATGACAATGATGATAGTGTTTTGGTTTTATCCATAAGTGAAACCACTTCAGATTTGTGGGTTCTAGATTCGGGTGCATCTTTTCATGCCACCTCTTGTACGGATGCCTTCTCAAATTATCAAGGAGGACAGTTCAGGAAAGTTTACTTAGGGGATAACAATTCATTGGAAATCATTGGTAAAGGTGATGTTCTCCTACAATCCAAGAATGGAAGCAAATGGCTTTTGCAAGATGTTAGATATGTTCCAAAACTTAAGAAGAATCTAATTTCTATAACCCAACTTTTTTCAAAAGGCTGCAATACTACCTTCTATCCAGATTCATGGAAGGTTACTAAAGATGTCCTGTAGATTGCCAAAGAAAATAGAGAGGGCAGTTTATATGTTTTTGAGAATGACTCTCAAGTGGGAGCTGCTATGACAGTGATGGACAGTGAAACCGATCTTTGGTACCAACAACTTGGACATATGAGTAGGAAAGGTCTTGAAGTGATGATCAAAAGAGAACAATTACCAGGATTGAAATCCATGGATTTGGATTTTTACCAACATTGTCTTTATGAAAAGCAGAAGCGGATCAACTTCATGAAGATGGGTCATGAGAAGAATACCTCACCTTTGGAGCTAGTTTATTCAGATGTTTTTGGGCCAACCGAGGTAACTTCTCTTGGAGGTTCTAATTATTTTGTGACTTTCCTTGATGACTGCACTAGGGAAGTTTGGATTTTTATGCTCAATAGAAAATTTGAAGTGTTCAGTAAATTCAAAATTTTTAAATCTCTAGTTGAAAATCAGAGTGGGCATAATATCAATTGTTTGCAAATGGATAATGGCGGTGAATTTTGTTCACTAGAGTTTGATAATTTTTGTGCTGAAAATGGTATTCGAAGAATCCAAATTGTTCCTTTTACACCGCAAGAAAATGGGGCTGTGGAGAGGTTAAATAGAATGATTTTGGAAAAAGCACGATGTATGCTTTCCAATGCTGGACTGGGAAAAGAGTTCTGGGCAGAAGCTTGCAACACAACGGTTTATCTCATTAATCAAGCTCGTTCATCTCGGTTAAATCTTGACATTCCCGAGGAAAGGTGGTTGGGCAAATGTATTTCTTATAATCATCTACGGGTGTTTGGATGTGAAGCGTTTGCTCTTATTCCCCAGGAGAAACGATCCAAATTGGATCCCAAATCGCAGAAGTGTATTTTTGTTGGGTATGGCGAGGATCAATATGGATTCAGGCTATGGGATCTTGTCGCCAAAAAGATCACTCACTGTCGGGATGCCATTTTCAATGAAAAAGTTTTCCCAGGTTTGCACAAAGAAAATACATCTTCAAAAGATTACATATCAGTTGATTTGTTTGATAATGGAAATGATATGGTTCATAAACAAGGGAATATTTCCTCTGTTAGTTTCCAACCTTCTTGTGTTTCTGTGTAGCCTCATACCACTTGCTTGCTGCCTCCTCATACCTCCACATAACCTTTAATTAGCTCCCAGACCACTACATATTCTACACAGCCATCTGTGGTGTCAACACAACCTCCTTTGGATAGATCGCTGCCCGCAAATGTGAGCTCACTGCCCTCAAATCCTCCATGGTCCCTTTTGGACCAAACACACCCCCTCTCGCAGTCATTGCTAGCTTAGCGTCCTTAGCAAATTGGATGCTTAAACTCATCAGAGCCAATTATTAATCATTCACAGCATGTCGATGGTCAAACACAGTCAATATTGGACTATACGCAACCCCTTTCACCTTGTATGCAGTCTTTTTTTGCTAGAACGCAGCCTTCTACTACTCATCTTACACATACGCTACCTCCTCTTATACATTCGTAGCCTCCTCTAACACACCTGCTACCTCTAGATGCTGATTCACTTGGTCAAATTACCATGAACTTTCCTTCTACACTGCCTCCTTCATATCAGCCGCACCAGATAGTAGGGCAATCTCCATTGCTTATACAAGGTGAAGTCACAATGCCTTTAGAAGGCGAGTCATTAAATCAATACAAAGATCCACCTTCATCACATATAAGAACTATAGGGCATGGAAGTATCACTAAACATCATAGTGTGCAAAAATAGGGAAGTGTACAGAGCTAGAGTTCTAAGGCCGATTTGCAAAATCAAATAGAAAATGTTCAAAATCAGTTGCAGAAAATGAATTTGGAAGACTCAAATTTGCAACAGGAGGGTCCTCACTTAAGGAGGTCTACCTGGGAGAGGAAACGACCTTCCAAATTTTTAGATTATGAATTGTTATATTCAGAGGAAGCTGAGCCTAAACTATTGGTTTCTGATCAACCTGAACCAACTACTTATAAACAGGCTTGCAAGGCAATTGATTGTTTGAAATGGCAAGAGGTGATGCAAGATGAAATGACTTCATTGTAGGCTAATAACACTTGGGATTTAGTGCCTCTTCCGCCTAATCAAAGACCTTTGAAGAATTGTTGGGTATACAAGTTGAAAGAGGAAGATGGGGATAACAAACGTTATCATGCTAGATTGGTTGTCAAAGGGTAGGATCAACAAAAAGACATAGATTTTAATGAGATTTTCTCACTAGTTGTGAGAATGACCACAATCCGGGCAGTTTTGGGATTGGTTGCAATTTGGGATCTTGAACTTGATCAGTTGGATGTCAAGACAACCTTTCTACATGGTGATGTTGATGAAGAATTGTAAATGGAGCAGCCGGAAGGATTTAAAAATAGGGACATGAACATCTTTGTTGTAGGTTGGAGCACAGCTTGTATGGGCTCAAGCAAGCCCCACGACAATGGTATCTCAAGTTTGATTTCTTCATGATTGAGCAAAACTTCTTAAGATGTGAATCAGATCCTTGTGTTTATTATAAGCAACTTCCTAATGGTGAGTTTGTTATTCTCTTGCTCTACATTGATGACATGTTGGTAGCTAGTACTAGTATGAAAATTGTTTCTAAATTGAAGGCACAATTAGCTAAGAGATTTGCTATGAAAGACTTAGGCCCAGCCAAGAAAATTCTTGGAATGACCATCACAAGAGATAGACAAAAGAAGGAGATCATGTTGTCACAAAGGCATACATTGACAAGGTTGTAGACAGATTTGGTATGGCTGATGCAAAGGTTGTTTCTACTCCTCTTGCTGCCCATTTTTGTTTATCCTCTGATTTGTGTCCGAAAACACAAGAGGATAAGGAGTTTATGCAAGGTATTCCTTATACATCCATTGTTGGTAGCATTATGTATGCTATGGTCTCCACTCGTCCCGATATTGCTCATGCAGTGGGAGTTGTGAGCAGGTTCTTGAGCAATCTCGATAAGCCTCATTGGGAAGCCGTCAAATGGATATTAAGGTATCTCAAAGGTACTTCTGATTATTCTTTATGTTTTGGTGGCAATAAGGTACAACTGCAAGGTTTCATTGATTCTGATCTTGCCGAAGATTTAGATAAACAGAGATCTACTACTGGCTATGTTTTCATGTTTGCTGGAGCTGCCATTAGTTGGGTCTCGAGGCTGCAACATTCTATTGCTCTTTCTTCTGCCGAAGCTGAGTGTATGGCTCTTTCTGAAGGTACTAGGGAGATGCTTTGGTTACAACAATTGTTTAGTGATTTGAGATGTCAACAAAGTGATTATGTTCTGTTTTGTGATAGTCGCAACACCATTTTTATGGCTCACAATCATTCATCTCAGCGTCGTTCTAAACATATCAACATACATGCTCATTTCATTCATCATGTGGTCAAAGAGGGCAAGTTACAAGTTGCAAAAATTGACACAAAGGTCAATCCGACAGACATTTTGACCAAGGTTGTTCCCAAAGAGAAGTTCGAATGTGCTAGGACTTCTCTTGGTCTGGTTAAGAAGAAGTGACCAAAATTTTAGAGCAGGGGATGATTGGCGAGTTGCAGCATCCTTCAAGTGGGAGATTGTTAGGAGATGAAGCCCAACAGACATATTATTTCCCGTCAATTGCTTGACTATTCGCATTCTTTGTGTGATGTGATTTCACATATTATATACACTGCTGTAGCCATTGTAAAATTCATTCTTTAGCAATAATAAAATTCCTCTACTCAGTGTGGATGTAGCCAGATTTGGTAAACCACTATAAAATCTGGTGTCTTTGTTTATCTGTTTATGCTCTGTTAATTACTCTGATTTTCTGCAATTCTAGTTTGCTCTTCTATCCTCTACACTAAGCACATCATCACATTGCTTTGAAGCATTTTGTCTTACATTTCATGTCTTACACTAAGCAATCCCATCAATAGGTGGACTCTATGCATTTCATAAATGTGAAAAGGTGAGCTAATCTCCAGGGTGCAAAGGCTTTTCCAAACAGATTGAAATCGAGAAACGATGTCAATTATCGGCAAAGCATTGAAGGCCGGTCAAATCCAATTAGCATCTTGTTTCAATGATTTCAAGGAAAGTATGATGGTGATGCAAAGCTTCAAATCTCATTGAATTGCTACAACAGAGCTTCTATGTATAAAAGATTTCCTCCTTAGTTTGGTATTGATTACCCGACGTGTAATTCTTTTGTTTTCTGTTTGCGCCTCAACGTGCTTCAAATACTGTAAGTTTAACAAATGTGCTTGGGTTATTCTCCGATGATATCGTATTTTATTATTTTTAGCTGTTCAAGTGCATAGTCCACGCCCCATTCCGCACATTTAACAAGATCATTGCAATTACAATGTTAATAACAAATTTTTGTATCATTCATGTTTTGATGGATATCCAATCTATTGTAGGTTCGCGGGAGTATTGGCCTCAAAAGGATTTGCGGGGATTATGGTGATGTCAGGACAACGGGAAAAATGAAAGACACCGAACATATCCGGTAAGGGGCAAAAGCCCCACAATGTCCATTCACCCATGAAAGTCCCACATTCGGTTAACCATAAAATTCCTGCAAACATGAACAACTAGTTCCGTCGCCATCAAAATTCTATTTTTCTCACATGTCTGATGGTATAGGCACAAATGCAACATTGGTTGAGAGTTCTTTACTCTTTATGCTTCGGTGAATCATCTTGCAAAGTCTTGGATGGGTAGCTTCCATTCAATAAATCCCATAATTATTTGTGTCATTTTAACAAATGGTGGTGAAATGAACATTGAAACCCTCTAAGAATTGTCTCGAGATTTGCTGAGGTGTTTAAGGCTTGTGAGAGTATAATGCAAATGACACCATGGAAATATAGACTCCGACATAAAGCTCCTATTGCCCAAAGATGATCTCAAGGAGGTACATGATTCACAAAATCAAGACCTTTCAGAACAATAAACCTCCATCCAACAAATGATCAAAGATCACCATGTGTCCATATAATGAAAGCTCCTAAGTATCATTCAAAGGGCATGAAAAGAATGAAAACGTTAACCTGACGAGTCAAGGCAAAATCATATTGCGAATTGGTATATATAAGTCAAACGACCAAAAGACATAATGAAACCACAAATAACAACCATGACCCACACCCTCTAAACTAAAACATGCCAAGCTATACTTGAATTCTCTGAATACCACTGGCACTTAATTAATTACATCCATACAAATATAACCCCTAAGGAAAACCAGAGACACCTCAAAGGAATATAAAGGAGATGGGATTCTCAAATCATCGGAAAAGGCCAAACTAATGCAAAGGGATCGTGTTACTCAACCAAGGCCTAAAGTTCCTAAAAACTAAAAGAGGTGGAGAAACCAATGAAACTCATGCCAAAAAAAGGGGGTCCCCACTTTGCTGATGCAGAACATGGGGCATGTGTACAGGGCACAATAGGAATCTGCCTTGGGTGGTTAATGAAGGGTGGGATGTTTGACACTGAATGTTAGTAATTCCAAGCCATGGGATGGAAATGGTATAGAGTGATTTGCGTAGGTGAGGACTTATTAGATGGTGGAATTGGTTGCTACACATGGCGCTTGAAACAAGTTTTCACCATGGTACTTATCCAAGGTGCCACCGAAGTGGTTTTCACCATTGGACAACTTTATTGCACTTAGTTTTTCTTGATTTTTTGATTTTTTTGGATTTTTTGCTTTTTTGCTTTTTATATTGGGATATCTGATGGGTCATGCATATAACTTCTTGAGATGCATGATGTTCATTGGTTCACCAAAAGGCTACCCCTCAGGTGTTTTTAGTTGGTAGGCTCCTAATCTGTAACTGGCTATTATTACATAGGGTCCCAACCAATTGGGTTCAAACTTGCCTTTCTTGTGTTGCTCCTATAAATTTCTCTGATTTTCCATAAGGACGAGGTTGCCTATCTCAAATTGGTGAGTCTTGATTTTCTTGTTATAGCTTCTTCGGGGTGATTCTGATAGGCTTGCAGATGGTTAAAAGCATTGAGGCACTTCTCATCTAGGAGTTCTAGCTCATTTAGAATGCAACCTGATACTCCTCCGAGCATCAATGAGATTCTATAGTGAAATTCTAAGAGAGGGGAGCTCGACCTCGATGGGCAGGATAGCTTCGAAATCGAATACAAGGGAGTATGGATTGGCTCTTGTGGGGGTACAAATGTTAGTGCGATAAGCCCAGAGGGCGTGGTTAAGCTGCAGGTGCTAGTCAGGACCAACTACATTTACCATCTTCTTCAGTATTCTTAGGATGGTTTTGTTTGAAGCTTCAGCTTGACCATTACCTTGAGGGTAATATGGAGTGGAGAAGTGATGTTGGATGTGGAACTTCTGACAAAGGGTGCAAACTTCTTGATTCTTAAGTGGTTTCCCATGGTCAGTAATGATGGAGAGAGGGATGTCATAACAACATATGATGTAGTGGAGGATGAATTTATCTATTTAGGTTCTAGAGGTGTAGGTAAGTGGAATGGCTTCCACCCATTTGGTGAAGTATTTGGTGCATGTGATAGTGAACTTATGTCCATTAGATGATGGTGGATGTACTTTTCTGATGAGGTCAAGCCCCCATTATGAAAAGGGCCACAAAGTTGTTATGGGTTGTAATTCTTGTGACAAAGCATGGATGAGAACTCCATTTTGCTGAAAAATAAGGCATATCTTCACAAATTGGTGTGCATCACTATCTAATGTCAGTCAGTAAAACCCTATTCTGAGAATTTTCTTTGCGAGGGTAGGTCCACTAGAGTGTGCCCCACATATTCCTTCGTGTACCTCTTGTAGAGTTGTTTGAGCTTCTCAAGAATCAAGACACCTTAAAAGGGTACCATCAAGACTCTTTCGATATAATGTGTCGCTGATAGGGTGAAATGGGAGGCTCAGTGAATGAATGTTCAATGTTGAGCAGATGATAGATCAGGTGGAAGATGTTGTCATGGAGATATAGGTAGATGTCTTGATACCATGGGGATAGGGGACCAACAATGTCTCACACTTATTTGGATTGTGGAACATCATACACTGACATTTGTAGCTCTTTGATGGGGAACTTGCATCGCTGACTATTCTTCTGCATTTCTACCGAAGATCCTATGGTGGCCATGGCATCTATTGCTTTGTTGTTTAGACTTGGAACTTGATCAAAGTAGATTTCATGGAAATATTCTTTGAATTCATCTGCCATCCGCTTGTAGGGCAGGAGCTTGTCGTCTTTTGTTTTATACTCATTATTGACCTCTTTGACAACCAATTGGGAATCTCTATATACCATGAGCTTCTTGATTTTCCATTGGATGGCCATGTAAATCCATACGATCAGTGCCTCACACTTTGTTATGTTGTTTGTGCAAGGAAATGTGATTTTGTAAGATTTCAAGATGCAATCTCCTTGAGGGGTGATAAAGAGTATTCCTGCCCCCGAGCCACTGTGTGTGTATGATCCATCAAAATACATTTTCTATTCCACTGTAGGTGTCACTATGAGGATTGACTCATCCAGAAACTCAGAGAGAAGTGGATGTTGTATTGGGATTGGTGCATTTACTAGTTGGTCGGCTATTACCTATCCTTTGATGACCTTTCTTTCTGTGTGTATACACCTAAAAATGACACGACTCTATCTAAATAAATATTCTTAATATTTATTTCAGTTTAATTCCTCTATCAATAAATAAACAAATCAATTTATTTATTTGATTCACATTCCTCCACAAAATTAAATAAAATCATTTATTCAATTAAATCCTTCATATTCTTCTAAATTAAATAAATTCATTTATTTAATTAATTCCTTCAAAATTCTTCTAAATTAAATAATATCAAATTATTTAATTACCTCTTCTAAATTCTAAAGTCATTCTAAATTAAATAATGTCCAATTATTTAATTAAATTCTTCTAAACTTAACATCCTCAATATTTAAATAAATCAAAACATTTATTTAGAATATCTATTTCCTCTTAAAAATGGATTAACACCAAAATTAATCCATGCAAATCCATGTGCACATTTAATTAAATATTCTAATATTTATTTAATTGTTTCCTCACACGTGTCCTATGTATCCTCCACTTCAAATCAGTTAACTAATCAATCAATTCACTTAACTGATTAGTCTATTCTGTTAACTGATTAGTCCACTCAGTTCTCTTTAATCTATTTCTGTTAACTCCTCTAATGTATGAAAGACCAGGACACTTGTTCTCTTCCTATTCGTGCACATCTCTCAACCTTCCTCAACCATTGATCTTCTTATTCGTTCTACACCATTGATCTTCTTTCTCTCAAACCTATATATTATACAACCCCTATTCCTCCATTTCAATCATCCAAGCTTTACTAAACTTACTTTGCAGGAATCACAGCACGCCTTTGGCACCCAACACCATATCCGTAGCTTGCAATCACCATTTTTATTGTATTGAAGATCCTCTTGATTACAAGAACTATCATAGCCATTTCTCTATTGTCATCTTGATGAACAAAGCAAGGAAGTGTGCTTTCTGAGGGCTTCATTCATATGAAAGATCAATTTGAGATTAGGCGTCCAATGGAAGCTGCGAAGTAATAAGGTTTGCAAGGTTTTGTTCTTTGTGTTTTGAATCTTGATTATTGCAATTTCTATTGAGTTATTGGGTTATTATTAATCATTGATATTATCTCCACATTTTCCCATAACATTGTGTACTCAATATCAAAATCACTAAGGATCATCACCCACTTAGCCATACATCCTGTAAGAGTTACTCGGGATAGTAAGTACTTTAGTGGATCAATTTTTTCTATGAGCTTTGTCTTGTGATTGAGCATGTAGTGTCTCATTTTTTGAGATGTAAAGATGACTGCAAGGCATGCCATTTCAATAGGTGTCTATTTGATCTCATATGCCACTAAGGTATGAATGATATAGTAAATAGATCTTTCCTTTCCTTGGTCATCATGATGTGCTAACAAAGCCCCTATTGTTGTTCCTGTTGTCGAGATGTAGAGTAATAAGGGTTGTCCTTACTTTGGTGGTATGAGAATAAGAGTTGTGGTGAGATATTCCTTCAATTGTTCAAAGGCCTTCTGACAATTTTCATCCCATATAAATGCCACATCTTTATGGAGGAAATGTTGGAATGGAAGGCATTTATCGGTTGGTTGAGCTATGAAGCGTCTTATTGATTGGAGTTTCCTAAAAGGCTACACAACGACTTTAGTTTCTTTGGTGGATGCATTTCAACTATTGCTTTTACCTTTGCTGGATCTACTTCAATGCCTCATCTTGACACAATGTAGCCAAGGAGCTTTCTTGAGGTGACTCTGAAGACACACTTCTTAGGATTGAGACACACTTTGTATTCTTCTATCCGAACAAAGATTTTAGCTAGCACTTGTAGGTGTTCATCTCTTGTTTTTGATTTTCCCAATAGGTCATCCACATAGTCTTCCATGATGCTGTGGAATAGGTTATGGAATATCACAATCATAGCTCTTTGATAGGTAGCTCCTACATTTTTAAGGCTGAAGGGCACAACGACCCAGTAGTAGGTTCCCCATGCACATATGAATGTAGTCTTATGTTGGTCTTCTTCATCTATCTTGATTTGATTATACACGAAAAATCCATCCATAAGTGATAACATTTCATGGCACCCAGCTGTTAAATCGACTATGATGTCAATGTTTGGTAAAGGAAAGTCATCCTTAGGGCATGCTTTGTTGAGGTCCCTGAAGTCTGTGCACACGCAGATGCCCCCAGTGACTTTAGCTATGGGAACAATGTTTGACACCCATTTAGGATAGTCAATAGGGCAGATAAATCCCATGTCTAGGAGCTTTTTGAGCTCTACTTTGACAAGCAATGCTACTTGGGGATTCATTTTTCTTAGCTTTTGTTTCACTGGCTTTAAGTCAGAATGTATTGTGAGATGATGGACTACTAATGTTGTATCTAATCCTAACATATCAACATATGTCCATGCAAAGTTGTGACTTCTTTGTTTCAAGAATGCCAAGAAGGCTTCTTGTTCGATTCATGTGAGGGACGCTGCCTAAAAGGTGATCTTTGGTCATTCTTCAGTACCAAGATTCATCTATTGAGATTCCTCTATAAGGATTGGTGATTGTTCTTGATAGAGATTAGGGACTTCAGGGAGATCCATTCTCTCATCCCTTGGCTCCTCAGGGAGGTTTTCACTAGGAGATATTGAAGAGATTAATGTCTCATATTATTGTTTGGAACCTCATATATTCAAATGTTCTTTATCGGGTTGACAAATCACTATCAGTGGGAGTGAGAAGCCATTGGGTGATATGCAAGGTTTCACCGATATGGATATATCGGTGTGAGAACTATTGTCGGCTTAGCCTTCTGAAGTCCCTCCGATGCTATCTATCATCCTGATGGTGTTTGACATCAATGTGAGAACCACTATCAGCGGGAGTTCAAAATCTTTGACCAATGTGCAATGTTTCCATCGATGACATGTGTCTATTAGCGTAAGAACTTCTATCGATCGAGCTTTGTGGAGTCCTTTCGATGGGAACGGTTTCACTGATGGCAGTTTCTTCTAATGATTGGCAAGAGAACATCTATCAGCACAGCTTAAAGTCTTCGGGCCGATGGACAGAGGTCACTCCGATGAAGGCATTGCGTTGGCATCGGTGGGACAAAGATCAATCAGAGTAAGTGATGATCAGTTCGCCGATGATGAAGGTTATCCCAATGAGTGTTTGATTGTCATCATCGGCAACAAAATTGCCGACGATAGTCATATTGATCATTTGTGGTTATAAACCAGAATAGTATATGTGACCTAGTGCATGTGGGATTAATGATCTCACGAGAATGTAAACCGTTGCGATGGTTGAAAGGCAGCGATGCCAAAGAAATATGATCGATTAGCTAGGGCAAAAGAGTGTAACGGTTTTGCTCTTGATGACTGGAAATAGAAATGCAGATCTGTATTGTCGTGTGTAGATGATGATACTATTCAAATTATACAGTTTTTTCTGTAGATGTGCAGATTGAAAAAAATGGCTTTTGTATAATTGCTATAGCATTGATACCTAAAATAGAACGGGTGATCTTTATTGTATATTCAGTTTTACTGTAATAAAGTTGGTTCTACTGTGGTGGTGGGTTTTTTACTCGAAAGGGTTTTCCCACATAATACTGGAGTCTATGTTGTCAATTTTGTTTCTCTGGTGTATTTATGTAATTATTTTGTTTTGAAAGTTACCTGTCTACATTATCCCCTTAGAATTAACATTAGGGAAGCTGTTTTCCACACCTGTGCTTTCCTGACAAGTGGTATCAGAGCCTGGCCCATTGTGTTATCCTTGTTGGTAGGTTGGGTTTTTTTTTATGTTAGTTCAGTGAGTGGGAGTTCTGTAGAGGTCTATTCTGTTAAATAAGATGGCAAGTACATCAGGAAAAATAGACATTGAAAAATTCAATGGCACAAACTTTGAGTTGTGGAAGATTAAGGCTGAAGATTTGCTGGTCGACAGAGATCTTTGGATTGCTGTGTCTGGGGTTAAACCTACAAGGATGAAACAAGAAGATTGGGACCTAGCTGACAGAAAAGCTAAAGGACTGATAAGATTAAGTCTTGCAGATTCTGTTCTATTGAACGTCCATGAAGAGAAGTCAGCCAAAGATCTGTGGAAGAAGTTGGGAGATATTTACCAAGGCAAGTCCTTGGTGAATAAACTGTTCCTCAGAAAGAAGTTGTATTCTCTGAAGATGGATGAAGGTGCATCTGTAGCAGACCATCTAAACACATTTAATCTGATTGTTGCATAGTTGACGTCTGTAGGTGTAAAAATAGAAGAGGAAGATCGCTGTATGCTTCTATTGTGTTCCTTACCTGACTCTTGGGATCATCTTGTGATGGCTATTGGAAGTACAACAACCACGTTTACAACTGAAGCGGTTGTTACCTCATTGTTATCTGAAGAGATGCAGAGGAAATCTTCTGAGACAACCAAAGAGGCTCTGTCTGTTTGAGGTAGATCAAAGGAAAGAGGCAAGAAGAAGGACAACAAGTCTAAGTCCAAATCAGAGGGGAAATCAAAATCTCCTGGCACAAAGTCCAAGGTGAAGTGCTGGAATTGGGGGTAGAAAGGACACATCAGAAGAGACTGCAAAGAGGAGAAAAAGAAGAAGAAGAAGAACTCTTTTGACAATGATTCTTCTTAGAGTGATACTGATGCTTTCATTGCTGCCTTGGCAATGCCTGCATCTGAAGATGTATGGCTGGTGTATTTAGGAGTGTCTTTTCATATGACATCTCACATAGAATGGTTCACTAAGTATGAACCGTATGCTGGTGGGAAGGTGTTCCTGGTAACTGATTCGACACTGGAAATTGTTGGCCGAGGAAGAGTCAGAATCCAGTTCCCGGATGGCAGAATAAAGGGAATGAATGGAGTTTTACACATACCAGGTCTAGCTTGAAATTTACTTTCTGTTAGTAAGCTTAATGATGTTGGTGTGCTAGTTACTTTTGTGAATGGTGGCTGTAAAATGACTAGAGGGTCTATTGTACTAGCAAAGGGTGAACGCATTGGAACTCTGTATAGGTTAGATGCTAAACCAGTGTGTTGTAATAGTGTCTCTATAAAATCTAAAAAAGCTACTATTGTAACACATGATGCAAACTCTATGGAAGTTAAACTTCCTGTAGAGAAAACAATGCTCTGGCATCATAGACTTGGTCACATAGGTGAAAAAGGTTTAAAAACCTTGAAGAACAAAACCCTGGTAGATGGACTGACTGATTGTAATCTGGAGTTCGATTTCTGTGAACATTGTATATATGGAAAACAGAACCGTGTTTCTTTTTACTCCAGTTCTCATAAATCTTCCGGTGTTCTAGACTATTTACATTTTGATGTTTTTAGTCCAGTTGATGTTCCTTCTCTATCTAAATCAAGATACTACGTATCGTTTATTGATGATTATTCAAGGAGGGCTTTTGTATATTTTTTGAAAAATAAATCAGAAGTGTTCAGTTGGTTTAAAGAATTTAAAACTCTTGTGGAAATTAGACTGGTAGAAAAATAAAATGCTTGAGAACAGATAACGGTGGTGAATATTGCAATGTAGATTTTGATAAGTATTGTGTAAATCATGGTATAAAAAGGCACAAAACTACACCTTATACTCCACAGCAAAATGGAGTTGCTGAAAGGTTGAATCGGTCACTGATGGAGAAAGCAAGAACTATGTTGAGTTATGCTAGTCTTGAACAAAGGTTCTGGGCTGAAGCAGTTGCAACAGCTTGTTACTTGTTGAATCATTCTCCTACTTCGGCATTGGTTGATAAGATGCCTATGGAAGCATGGTCTAGAAAGAAGCCCTCTCTAAGACATCTTCGTGTCTTTGGTTGTGAGGTATATGCTCATATTCCTGAGGCAAAAAGGTCTAAGTTGGATTACAAGGCAGTCAAATGTATCTTTATTGGCTATGGAGTCGGTGTTAAAGGATACAAGCTTTGGAATCCTAAAACTGAAAAAGTAATTTACAGCAGGAATGTAATTTTCATAGAGCTGAAAACTTTGGTTATTGATCCTCAGCCGGAGAAGACAGAAAAGAAGAAAGAAAAGAGTGTTGTTACTATTCCTTTGACCCCTGTAAAAGAGGAACAACAAGCACCAAGTGTCAATGGTTCAGATGTGAGTTCAAATAGCTCTGAAGATTCAGATCCAGAGCAAGAACCTGAACCTGCACCTCAACCATTGAGGCGGTCTACACGTGAAAGAAGACAACCAGATAGGTATGGATTTTCAGTACTTGATTCAAGTTGTGCCTATGCTTTACTTATTGATACTGATGAACCTGGGACTGTAAAAGAAGCCATTAGTTTACCTGATTCAGATTCTTGGTTGGAAGCCATGGATAGCGAAATGTCATCGTTGGAGAAAAATGGAACCTGGGATCTGGTGCCCTTGCCTGAAGGTAGAAAACCTGTGGGCTGTAAGTGGGTATTTAAAAAGAAATATGGTCCAGATGGTAGTGTTGATAAGTACAAGGCAAGACTGGTTGCTAAGGGGTATTCCCAAAAGGAAGGTATTGATTATGGAGAGATCTTTTCTTCTGTAGCTAAGCTGATATCCATTAGATTTCTTTTGTCACTTGTAGCAGTGTATGATTTTGAAATTGAGCAAATGGATGTGATGACAACATTTCTTCATGGGGACCTTGAAGAAGAAATTTATATGTCCCAGCCAGAGCATTTTATGGTAAAAGGTAAAGAACATCTAGTATGTAAACTTAAAAAGTCTCTTTATGGTTTGAAGCAATCTCCCAGAATGTGGTATCAAAAATTTGATATGTATGTTTTATCCTTGGGGTATGTGAGATCTAAATCTGATCATTGTGTCTATTATAAAACTGAAGGTGATCATATACTTATAATTGCACTATATGTGGATGACATGTTATTCATTGGCAATGGTAAGGGAATGATCTCAGAATTAAAATCTCAGTTGTCCTTGAAATTTGAAATGAAGAATCTGGGGGCAGCGAAGTACATTCTGGGAATGGAAATCAAAAGGGACAGATCTAAGAGAAAGATTTGGCTCAGCCAGAGCAAGTAAATCACAAATGTTCTTTATAAGTTTCATATGTCTTATTCTAAACAGTTAGTTGTTCCAGTTTTGTAGGGAATGAAATTATCTGTTGAAGATTGTCCAGAATCTTCGTATGAATTTGACGACATGAAAAGAGTGCCTTACGCAAGTGCTGTTGGCAGTTTAATGTATGCAATGGTCTGTACTAGACCAGACATTGCCCAAGTAGTGGGAGTTTTGAGCCGGTTTATGGCAAATCCAGGAAGATCACATTGGGATGCTATGAAAAGAGTTATGAGGTATTTGAAGGCAACTCCTGACTATGCTATTTGCTATCATGGAAACTCAGTTGGATCACAGAGATCTATTAGCATTCAGGGATATGTGGATTCTAATTGGGCAGGGGATATTGATAGTAGAAGATCCACCAGTGGATATGTATTCAAGTTAAATGGTGGTGCTATCAGTTGGATGAGTAAGTGGCAGGCTGTAGTCGCTTTGTCCACAACAGAAGCAGAGTACATGGTAGCTACTCGTGCATGTCAAGAAGCTGTTTGGTTGAAGAGGTTGTGTTCTGACGTTGGTTTTAATGCAGGGCAGATACAAATACATTGTGACAGTCAAAGTGCTATATGTTTGGCAAAAAATCCTACGTTTCATTCTAGGACAAAACATATTGATGTCCAATATCACTTTGTTCATGATATGGTGGGAGACAGGAAGGTCAAGCTGGAAAAGGTTGACACTTTGGAAAATGTTGCTGATGCCTTAACAAAACCGGTGAGTACGACCAAGTTCAAATGGTGTTCAGATGAAATGGGTCTGCGGGCCCATAGTTCTCAGTAATCGAATGAGACCTAAGAGGTAGCAGTAATATCTTCGACAAGTGGGAGATTGAAGAGATTAATGTCTCATATTATTGTTTGGAACCTCATATATTCAAATGTTCTTTATCAGGTTGACAGATCACTATTAGTGGGAGTGAGAAGCCATTGGACGATATGCAAGGTTTCACTGATATGGATATATTGGTGTGAGAACTATTCTCAGCTCAGCCTTCTGAAGTCCCTCTGATGCTATCCGTCATCCTGATGGTGTTTGACATCGATGTGAGAACTGCTATTGGCGGGAGTTTGAAATCTTTGACCGATGTGCAATGTTTCCATCGATGACATGTGTCTATCGGCGTAAGAACTTCTATCGATCGAGCTTTGTGGAGTCCTTCCGATGGGAACAGTTTCACCGATGGCGATTTCTTCTAATGATCAGCAAGAGAACATCTATCGGTGCAACTTAAAGTCTTTGGGCCGATGGACAGAGGTCACTCCGATGAAGGCATTGCGTTGGCGTCGGTGGGACAAGGATTAGTCGGAGTAAGTGATGATCAGTTCGCCGATGATGAAGGTTATCCCGATGAGTCTTTGACTGTCATCGTCGGCAACAAAATTGCCGACGATAGTCATATTGATCATTTGTGGTTATAAACTGGAATAGTATATGTGACGTGGTGCATGTGGGATTAATGCTCTCACGAGAATGTAAACTGTTGTGATGGTTGAAAGGTAGTGATGCCAGAGAAATATGATCAATCAGTTAGGGCAAAAGAGTGTAATGGTTTTGCTCTTGATGACTGGAAATAGAAATGCAGATCTGTAGGTGTCGTGTGTAGATGATGATACTATTCAAATTATACAGTTTTTTCTGTAGATGTGCAGATGAAAAAAAATGGCTTTTGTATAATTGCTATAGCATCGATACCTGAAATAGAACGGGTGATCTTTATTGTATATTCAGTTTTACTGTAATAAAGTTGGTTCTACTGTGGTGGTGGGTTTTTTACCTGAAAGGGTTTTCCCACGTAATACTGGAGTCTATGTTGTCAATTTTGTTTCTCTGGTGTATTTATCTGATTATTTTGTTTTGAAAGTTACCTGTCTACATTATCCCCTTAGAATTAACATTAGGGAAGCTGTTTTCCGCACTTGTGCTTTCCTAACAGATATGTCCTTTATTTTTACTTTTCCATCATCTAAAATTTCCATGGAGTGGTTTTCACTAGGGGATGTCTTTTTTATTTTTATGTTTTTATGACTAAGAGATATGGAAATATCTTGAAAGTAGGTGGATGTGTTGAGTTCTATGATATAGCTGGCTTTGTGATCTTCGAAGGGTAAGTGGTCTCTAACCCCCATCAATTCGGCTATTGCTTCATCATTTTGTGTGACATCTAGGACCAGAGGTCCTTGTTGGTCCCAATCAATAAGTTATGGATAGACAAGTGAAAGTTTGTTGGATGGTGATGGTGTGGTTGCGAGGCTATAGATGGTGCAGATGGATGATTCAAATAGTTTAGCTAAATCGATGAAAGAGTCTTGATGATCGTCTTCAGTAGTGTGTTTAATTATGTGAAAAAATTTTGCAACCTCACTTAAGATATATTCAAGTTCCATGGGGTAGACTCTTGTTTTCCATACCCTAATCCTTGATGGTAGGGGTTCTTTGTTTCTTGGATTGGCTCAAGAATGCGTTGTTCATGAAGGCCCATACCACCTTGTCCTTTATAGCCTCATGTTTTTGATGATGTCTAGACCCTTCCCGTAGTTTTTGACAGGTAGGATGTTGGCAATATGTGTTGTCATTGGTGTCAACATAGCAGATGAAAATGTATAGATTGACTTGTATTAAGAAAGAGATAGTATGGTCAAGGCAAACTAGTATGAGAGAAGAAAAAATAGTCAAAGTAATGGGAGATGATTAGTTTTGGGTTTGAGCATAATGCAGAGGTAAAAACTTATGTCCCTGCATGTTTCAATGCATCCACACATACATATCTCATTAGTTGGGAGTACCACACTTAATGGTAAGAAGCATAAAATTGACTAAGGCATTCACAGTGCATGTATCCTAATGTAAAAGTCAACTTGAATTGGTCTGCACTTCTCCACAAAGAAAGATTTGATCTTGCGGTTCTAAAGATAGCTTCTTGTATGTATTGACATGATATATCCAAGTTTTCATCCCCTCACATCTTCAACATGAAAAGTTACAAGGAACAGTGTATCAACCATCACCTAGATAGAGCAATGTACTAATAGGGAGATAATGGAATTCTCTGCATTCCTTTAGAAGAGATTTATTTTTCATGTGGTTCTAAAGAATGACTAAGATATGTATGAGACATGTTATGATGAGTTTCAAGTGCTCTGGTGGTCCGCAAAGAAAATAATTAAGTGACAGAGGCAATACAACCTGTTCCAGAACCCTGGTTATCCAAGTCACTTTTTGAATTCCTTTGGAAACATCAAATAAAGGTGTGTGAATTTGATAAGTAGCATATATTGATGTCTAAGTTCATTCTCAAAAGGATTCAAGCCTTGCACTTCACCGCAACATCATATCTTGAGATGTGAAGTATCACACAAGGTTTGAAATGCTCTGTTCTCTATAGAGAGTCATGTTTCTTGTCTTACAGATGCATGGTTTGATATGATACTTCTTCAGTAAGGTGTATGGACATTGTTGAGCTCATGTCCAAATGAATCCTTGGTCCACATTGAGTTTTTGGCTTCTCCCTGGCATAAAAAGATGAACAGTTGACTGTCTTGAGCAGTATGAGCCGATCGGTTAAGTATCAGAATATGTGGAGGGTCTTGATTAATTTCCTCAAGTATGGAAGGTATGAAAAGATGTACCTTGTTCCTTTTCATAAATCCCTAGTGTCCGCAACAAGTTTTCTTATCATTTTGCATGTGTTGAGGCTGACTAGTGACATGTTCCATATTTCATCGAGTATTGATCATGATTCCGACCTAATTAATGTTTCAATGTGTTGCAGAGGATATTTATAAGAGATAAAATTCATTTGTAAAGCAAGCAGGTGAAAGTGAATATAGGAGAGCAGAGGATAATTTATGAAGTGCACAAAATCAATTTAAAGATATATATTGAGCAAAAAGGTAGACTACACCATCAACATATAACAAATGTGTTCTCCATAGCAGTCCTTATATCTATATCATCATTATAAATCCAATAATAGTGAGCTGAGTATTCAGGGAGTAGAAGCTTCCTTGGGTTGTAGCCCTAAATCAAATTTGTAAATTAGGGAGTAGTATCTTCCTTGGGTTGAAGCCCTAAAACAAAGTTGTAACATTTTTGCAGTGAGCATATTATATTGTGAGCTAACACTCACTGTGGTTTTTCCCTATTTTAGGGTTTTCCATGTTGTGTTACATGATTTCCTTCTTGTTCTATATGTTATTTAGTTTTATTTGTTGATATCTAGTTAAGTTTTAGTATGTGTTGATTCACCCCCCTCTCAACACCTCATTGTGTTCAACAATTGGTATCAGAGCCAAGTGCCTTTGAAAAGCCTAATAGCTAGGGAAGATCTTGCACTTGAACACATAGAATATGAAGTTATGGACAATGATATATTTGTACCGGAACCAGATCTTGAAGCAATGGAACCTGAAGGTTGGGATCTTGATGGAAGTGAATTAGACCTTGAGGAAGTACTCAAGTCAACCCTTAATGAACTTGATGAAGTTAGAGGAATGAATGTAGAATATGAAGATATGCTTGAATTAGCAAAATAGACAATTGAAAAATTGAAGACAAAGACCAAAGAGTCAAAAGAAGAAATTGGCAAGTTGAAAACTCTATTAAAAGAAGACAAAGGGGGTGACACAAAGCTCAAAGAGGCTGAAGATATGATTTCAAATCTAAAAGTCATGGTTGAAGAAGAGAAGAGGATTGAAGACTGCTTAAGCATCAAACTCAATGAGGAATTAGCTAAATGTTCAAAACTTGAGGAAGAAGTTGTCATTCTAAGGAAAGAATTGGAAAAAGCAAAAGAGTAGATTGACAAAGGACTAAAACTAAAAGGAGGAACTAGAATTCTTGATGAAATAATTAACTCTCAAAAGGCAACAAAAGAAAAATTAGGTCTTGGTTTTGAAAAGGGAAAGAGTCCTTTGATCAATGCCTTTGCAAATTTATATGATAACTTCCATTCAAGAGGAAAATATGAAACTAAGAAGGAAGAGACCTACATTGAAGATCCTAAGAAGAAAGCCTACAAAGTTACAAGAGAAGATGAATTCACTCCTGTCCGAAGACAAAAGAAGAATGTGAAGAAGAATTTCAAAAATCCTCAACCTACAAGGCAACCAACTCACATCAAGTATTTTCAAGGTTTCAATGGAAATTGTTTTACTTGCAATAAGTTTGGTCACAAAGCTATGGATTGTAGAAGCAAGATAAATTAAAATGCTCTAAGATGTTACACTTGCAAAAAAGTTGGTCATAAAGCTGCTGAATGTAGAAGTAAGACAAATCAGAACTCAATTAGGTTTTATGCCTACAATAAGATGGGACATAAAGCTAATGAATGCAAAAGTAAAATGCCAAGGTCTAATGCTCAATCCTTTTATGGACATTGTTATACTTGTAATAAGTTTGGCTACAAAGCAGCTAATTGCAGATCAAAGGTAAGAAGAAATGGAAATGCTCAGCAAACAAAGTGCACCTGTCATGAGTGCAATCAAACAAAGCACTCTGGAAAGAATATGAGGCCTACTTTCTGAAAGAAAGTTGATATTTCTCAGCAAATGATGGAAATGAATAAAGTATGGAAGAAAAAGGAAGTATGTGATGTTTTCAAACCTCTGCCTAGTGCAGGTGGATCCTCTGATAATTAAAAGATGAAGTATTGGTTTAGGGGGTGTTACAACTGCAAAACTCTTCAAACCCCTGAATATGCAAGATGCTAAATTTCTCAGCATTTTGGCTAGTGTTGTTATGTGCATGCTAAGATAAGCAATTGAAGAATTTTGATTAAAACTTTGGACAAAAATATCTAAATGCAGCAGATTGCAGAAGTCTCTAGGGTTCACAGTGATAAGGGCATCCATCAAAAGGATACATACACTCAGAAGGAGCTGTGATTGCAAATCCTTCACCTCTCCTTTATGATGCTAAAAATATTCAACACACAGATGTGATTGATCAAATTTCCAAAGCAATTGGTTGACTTGCAGTGGGTTGCTGAAGGTTCATAAGGTTCTGCATATGAAAAAGGGAAAATTAGGGTATATCAGAGAATGCAATTAATGCAGAATAAACTTGTTTGGTGAAATGACTATATAGGTGATGCCTGATCATTTCTAATCTGATTTGATCGAAGTGAAGTGAATTGAAGAGCTAAAGGAGAGTTGAAGACATCCAACATTTTGACCAAGCAAACCCTATCACTGCATTCTCAGGTATTTTTTAGTTTCTTTGGTTAAAGCCCTTTCTTTTGAAGCTATTAAGATGGATGCATCCTTTACTCCTCAATTGATCAACATTGCTGATGAACCCCAATCAAAATTCAAGAAACACCCCTATAAGGCAATGGAATTTGACAGTTGCGGAGCATTATCTAATGTTCCTGCATTTGTGGTATACACGAAAGATGTTAGGATATTCATTCATGCAAAATTGGAGGAAATTGATCTTGGCAAATTTGAAACCCTAACACATGAATTGTTATATGATCATGATATACATTACAAATC
Source organism: Cunninghamia lanceolata (assembly GCA_027924645.1). Taxonomy (NCBI): domain Eukaryota; kingdom Viridiplantae; phylum Streptophyta; class Pinopsida; order Cupressales; family Cupressaceae; genus Cunninghamia; species Cunninghamia lanceolata. The sequence continues at coordinate 5,507,460 of BSBN01001062.1, forward strand.
TGAATATGCCAACATTGAGGGAAAACGTTTGGATGTTTGGAAAGATTTTCTAGATTTCTGTAATGAGCATGACTGGGTTAGGTATATCCTCAGTAGAATTCATAATGAATTCATATACCTTGACAAACCTCATCAAATAACGAAATAAGCTATTAGGGATGTAATAAGACTATGCTCTGCTGGAACCATACCGCAGTTAAAATCAATCAAGAATGAAAAGGTCATTGAATTGACTGGTGCCAAGTTTGACAAAAGAGCTTTAACAATTGATGACATTATTGTAGAGTCCTTACTATGTCTAGTAAACTTGGTGGCAATCACACAATTCAGAGGAAAAACCTAACTGAATAGTCCACTTGGACCTTTTGAAAGACCTTCATTGAATTATTGACCAGGGCTAGTAAGTTTGTGATGGCACTATCACTGTATGCGCTTTCAAAGATTTAGACTACCTAACTCATCCTAATACAATGTTACACTTGCTAGGAAATCTCAAAACTATATAAAAATAAGGAAAGTAATGCTAGTACTATTGCTATGGGTGCATACAATAAAAGACTGCACTATTTTCTATCAAGGAAAGAATGCTTTAAAGGTTAACTTAATATTGATAATCTACCATATACTCTACACTCCTAACATACACTCTACACTCCGGAGTGCAACATGTTGAACAACTAGAATATCTTGAAGAATCTAATACATTTATGAATTGACTGTTATAACAAAGTAACATACAGGAAATGAAGTGAGGGACAATTACCTTGAGTGGCCCTTGCTCAAGTGACTATCTCCACTAATCTAACTCAAATCTAGTTTCTCAGATTGACACAATCATACTAATTCCAATTCATTCATTGCACAATTATTACAATATCACATAAGATTCTATTGGCAGATTTTATTCATGCATTCATCATCAAAAACATAAACATTATCTATGTAACTAATGCAGAAAAGATCTAGTAACTATTTATGTGATTGAACAATCTAATTCAAACTTGAAAAACTTAAACTACCTCAATCACCGAGCCATACATGTAGGCATGGGGGAGTTTATTGGAACAAGGTCTCTTAACTGAAATCATAAATCACCACTCTCTACATACATGAGTGTGATAAATGGCAAGTAACTAATAACTAAAAAATAAAGAAAGAAGAGTCCAAATGAAATTGAGACTCATGCTGCAACAGAATTGGAACGTGGACTGGTTGAATCAGTCATGTTAGACTCCTATCTGCAATAGAATTCTCTCCTTTCAACCATCTTTATTAATTGTCATCACGATGCATAACCATCTTCATTAAGTGTCTCCATGTTGTAGTTGCTGCCCTAATTTTAGCTTGGAACCTCCCCTGCTCTACTGTCTGTGAACTCTTTGGCCATAGGCTGCACCTTATAGTTGTTGTAGCTACAAGAGTTAGTTCACAAAACATGCACATAGTACTAAAAACCATAATCACGCATAGATATCCTTTACAATCCATACATTCCCACACATAATCATGCAATATCCATCATCTTATAACCATATTTCCATATACTTAATAATCAAGTTTAGGTTTTCATAATGAACATAAGAGAACATAATATAGAAATATGTGTAAGATAATGTCTGAGAATGTCTTTGAACTTGAATAAAACCATAAGAAAACTAGCTAATAACTAGATCCATCATTTCCCCCCAACTACCCATTTGCTTTTCCTCAAGCAAATCAACTAGGATTGGAGGTTGTAGTGTAAAGTAATTTCCCTGAGGACTATAACAACATCCACTCCTTCAACCTATTCCAAATTAAATCCATTACAATATGCCATCCTGTTCATCCTGGTAACCTCTGCGTTCTCACACTCCACATTCTTCTTCCTTGTTCAATGTGGTACTGGGTACAGAAGCATTAGCGGATGGAAGGTAAGTGGTACCCATTCAAGTCCCTGTCCTCTAGAAATATCCATATATTTCCATACTCTTTCAAAAATGACCATAAAATTATGAACAGAGTGGGGTTCTTTTCTTTGCAACTCAGGGGTTAAATTGTTCCATCTGTCTTGCACAAACTGATAACAATTGTGGATGAGTCCAACAGTTAAATGTTGCATTCTTTCATAATCCCGCAATCTCAAATTCATGATTATCCTTCCTACACCCTTATGATCCAAAAGTTGTTTCCATTTTCCAATGATTAAGTCAGAGGTTTTAGATTCTCTCCTTATTGGGAGAGCAATTGATTTTTCTCTCTCTGTATATGCTTGCATTATTTCACCCCTCAACTTCTCATTTCTGAAATAGGATGCAAGTGCCCTTAATTATAAATCCCCCACAAAACCTAATGGGTTCCATTTTGTATCATCAGGCACAACATAGTTATGCAAGTAGTACTCACACAATTGATCTTGTTCTTCTGGTGTGGCATCAACAAAAACTTTTAGAAAAGTCATTTTTCCACTCATAGTAACTGGTTTGTTACTAATCAACTTACTAAATTGAAAACTTAAATACTTTTCCTGTAAAAACAAAGCATATGTTCTGATTGGAGGTCTGCATTTAACAATTTGGGCAGATATATCTACTACCTCTTCCATATTGACTGCTACTCTTCACAATTCAATATCCTTCCTTTCCAATGCCTGGGTATGCTCTGCAATCATTGCTTCTTTTTCTTTCTTCCACTCCTTTCTTTGTTTAGAAAAGTTTTGAGTAATTTTCCATAGTTGATCTATCCTAGGGACATAATTGTATGACAAGTTGGGGTTTTTGTGACAGGGGATCTCTTTTCCTTAGCTACCCGTTCCTTATTTCCTGCTACAACTATTGCTAGTTCTGAAAGTATATTTAATTTTGTTCATTGTCCATGAGTATTGAATTTTTCCTCCAACTCTTGAATTTTTGCCTCTCTTTCCTTGTCCCTTTTCTCATAAGTTTTGACCAGTTCCTCTAGCTTCTTGATCCTTTCAAAAGCTTCTTGTAATTATTTTCTGACATTTCTTTCTTCAAGCAATAATTCTTCATCTCTTAAAGACTGTTCATCACCACCCCCTATGGACTCATAACCCTCATTGTCAGGGTTATCTGGGGTTTTCTTTCTAGTTTTCTTGGCAACAAAAATATTCTCTAACTCTGATTCAGAGGTAGTAGATATATACCATTTCCTTTTTATTGGAACTTGCACATTTTTAGTGACATTGGCCTCTTGTTCATGGTCATTTTCCACTGTCACAACATCTTCTTTTTCTTCTCCTTATTTTTCCATACTACCCCTCATAACACCTTTCCTCTAGGTGGTGTGAATGCCTTACTGGTGTGGGTTTCTTCTTTGACCTTTTTAAAGGCACAGAAGAAGAACCACATTTCTTCTTTCTGGTTTTTGGTGTTCTGGTGTTGGGTGTTTTACTAGAAGATGGGGTTTGATATACCTCTTCTACTATAGGTTGATCAAATGCTGAATGTAGTGAATTCGGCACATCTTGCTCCCCTATTTCTCCCTTGTTGCGGGTAGGTGAAGCAACATGTGTAACATGAGGAGTTTCCCTTAAAGATGCAACATGTGACTCTACATTCCTTGGTACTGTTGGCTCCTCAAGAATATTATTAATGTTTTGGCATTTCAAAAATATTTCCCAGGGTACCTGTGGGTACTGAACCCTAAGGCTCCTTTTCACTAATAAGGTAATCAAACAATCACGTGACAAAGCTGACTGATTTGACTTTCACTGGTATTCATATCCCATTCTTTTTAACAAATTATATAGGAAGCTGGGCACATTGACTATTTTGTTATGGCGAAGGTGACTCAACAACTTAAGATGCATAGTATGTAAAAGAGACAGTGTACCATCACAAGTAATGTACTTAATAATATAAACACAAGAAGCCCATACCCATGGGAGTGATAATCTCTTAGTCCCCTATGACGTTAAGTCTAGGTGTTCCCCTGCCTCGTTGAATTCATCCCTTGCAACTATTGCATCTGCATTGATAGGGAATTCTTCTCCATTCCTGGGTAGACCAGAGACTTCTGCAATTGCAGCATCTGAAGCATCCACTTTCAAACCCTTGATAGTGGCTTCATCATGTTGTAATGTAGCTGCAAATTGCCTTGTCATACCTTCATTATATTCTGTGAGCTTCAAAAAATAATTGAACCATCCTGCCCTTGTAAAAATTGGCAAGGCTAACTGGTCTTCTAATATTATCTGATGAACTGTTGGTTCACTTCTAATAAGATCACTCCCATGCTGCCAATGTAACTCAAATTCAAATTTTTCACAACCCTCTGCTTAACCAAATTCAACAACCCTTTACTCAACCTCCTGTTATAATTGCATGCACTAAACTTGAACTAGCCTGAACTGACTCAGGATGTTAGGAAGTAAACAAAATAAAAGGTTATGGATGAAAGAAGGCCAAAGGAAAAATGTTGAAACTATCTGCATTTTGGGTGGCTTTTGGTGACAATTTTTTTTATTTTGAACATATACTATCCCCCCAACTAAAATCTAGAAGTGTCCTCACTTCAATACTTGTACGAGACGGAGGGTAATGATTTTAGGAATATGGAAATAAGCTTAATAATGAGGATTATGCTGAATTAAATGCGATCACCTATAGAATGTAGTGAAAATCTATGTTAATAATGGAAGTTTAGTATATGTACCAGCTGAGGTGAAGTGAACAAAACTCTGGACGAGTGTAGCTTTGTGAAATGTGTCCGTAGCATGAACTTGATTGGACGTGGAATCATTATTATTTGAGAAGGCAGAATGAATGCCATGTTGGCGTGTGTGAATGAGTTGAGGAAGCTCACATGCATTAATGGGACGGATGGTAGCTGCATGAGCTAGAAAAGTGAAATAAATGCTAAAGAAGTGCAATTAACTCAGCACAAAATTTGAATGTTTTGACAGATAGCTACTACATGTACCTTTATCAACAGGTCCTGAAGTGAACTATGGTAGATATTATTTTGTTGCCTACTACAGGTCCCTATGACATAGTGAAACTGGCTCCATAACAATTATCACATCGGTGTTGTGTGTGCACGTGAAGAAAGTTAAGGAATTATACCTGAGTGACTTCAGGAGGTGAGCTGTGTAGTTCATTTGCTGAGTCACTATGAGAACCGATAGTGTCTGCTACTGAGTTTATGTTAGTATCAGAATTAGGGCTTGGATCATAGCAATGAATTAGACAAAGAAGGAAATCTTCTCATTTTGCTGGCTTTGTGTATAACTTCAATCTGTGACCATTAACGAGAAATGAGAATCTGACTGCATCTATGGTCTAGGATACAATTTAACTACTCCATTGGGAAATACCTCTTGTATCTCATAGGGGCCTAACCATCTAGACTGTAGCTTGCCCTTGTAATATTTGTTTTGGAATCATACAATAAAGCCTAGTCACCCACATGAAATTATTTTGTCTTGATAAACTGATCATGCCATTTAGTCCTATGTTTTTGAACTATCTTTGTGTGATGGATAGCCTCCATTCTAATTTTATCTAGCCCATTCAGAATATGTAGCCTCTCCTTCTATGTTTTTGTCAAGTCCATGACAAGTTCTACTGTTGTCCTCAGTGTCTTATATTTAAATTCAATTGGCAGAACTGCAGTTTTTCCATACACTAATTCATAAGGTGTAAAGCCTGTAGTTGTTTTCCATGTTGTCCTGTATGCCCAAACTGCTTCTGGTAATATGGCTGCCCAGTCTTTTTTGTGAATTTGTACTATTTTGGTTAGAATGTTTTCAATATCCCTGTTTGTAACCTCCAACTGTCCATTGGCTTGGGGGTGATAAGGTGTTGACTTTTTATGTCCAATTTCATACTCTTTAACAAATGTAGAAATGAGTTCAGAAGTCAACTGTGGACCTTGATCAGTTACAATTTCTCTGGGTACTCCATATCTAGTAAAGATGTCTTCATACAAGAATTTAGCTACATTTCCATCTCTCACAAATTGTAATACTTTGACTTCAACCCACTTTGTTAGATAATCTGTGCAAACCAAAATATATTCCTTGTTATTGGATGCTAGTGAAATTGGGCCAATGAAGTCTAGCCCCCATTTGTCAAATGGTTCTAGTGCAATTTGTGGTTGCAAAGGTATCTCATCTATCCTTGTTGGTCTGCCCATTCTCTAACATCTGTCACAACTTCTTGTATACTTTATTGAATCCTTAAATAGAGTTGGCCAATAATAGCCTGTTGTTAAGACCTTAAATGTTGTCCTTTTGGCTACAAAGTGACCCGCACAGGGATCATCATGGGAAGATTTTAGGATGTCAAAGACCTCATCTTCTCTTATACATCTCATAGTATGATTTGGACTAGTAAAGAATAAATAACCAGCAATCCAGGAGTATGGAAAGATTTTATGTACTAGCTGCCTCTTTCCCTTAGGACAGAAATGTGATGGTATCTGCCCTACCACTAATTAATTTGCAATGTTAGAAAACCATGGTGTGTGTATATTGAGAGAAAACAAATGCTCATCTGGAAAAGAGTCATCTACAACACCTTCTTCTAATTGTGTAGGCAATCTAGACAGAAAATTTGTCACCACATTAGCTTTCCTTGGCTTATCCACTATTGTTATATCAAATTCCTATAGTATGAGAAACCATCTAACTAGTCTACCTCCCACCACAAGTTTGTTCATTAAGTACCTGATTGCAGTATGATCCATGTGGATAAAGACTAGATAACTAGTGATATCATGCCTAAACTTGTTAATGGCATAGACAATTGCTAACATCTCTTTCTCTGTGATAGTGTAGTTAAGTTCTTCTTGTAAATTCTTGCTGATATAATAGATAACATACTTCTTATTACCTTACTTTTGGCTCAATATAGCTCCTATAGAAAAATTAGAAGCATCGGTGTGTATGTGGAATGACAATGTCCAATTTGGTCCTCTCAAGATAGGTAATTGAGTCAAAGCTATCTTAAGTGTCTCAAAAGAGTGCTGACATTCTGTGGTCCAGTCAAATTTTATATCTTTTGTGAGAAAAGTAAACAAGGGTGCTGAAATTTTGCTGAAGTCCTGAATGAATCTCCTATAATAGCCTACATGGCCCAGAAAGCTCCTGACATTTTTTTGTTTTTGTGGCATAGGAAGTGTAGAAATGATCTCAATTTTATGGGGATCCACTTGAATTCCTTCACTTGATATAAAATGTCCTAGAACAATCCCTTGAGTCATCATCATAAAACATTTCTCATGACTCAATGATAGATTGTGTTCTTGACATCTTTTTAGAACTTTCTCTAGATTTTTGAGTGCTATTTCATATGTTTCTCCATAGGTGGTGAAGTCATCCATATAAATCTCCATGGAATCATGAGCATAATTTGAGAAGATACTTAGCACTTCCCTTTGGAAAGTGGCTGGGGAATTATATAATCCAAAGGGGAGAATAGAATACACATAAGTACCCCAAGGGCATGTAAATGTAGTCTTATCCTGATCTTCTAGAGCTATCTTTATTTGGTTATAGCCACTAAAGCCATCTAAGAAGGAGAAGTACTTTTTACCTACTAGGGAATCAAGTACTTGGTCAGTGAAAGGTAGTGGAAAGTGATCCTTTCTAGTGGCTGTGTTTATCTCCCTATAGTCCACACATACCCTCCATTTTCCTCCTTTCTTAGGGACAATGACTAAAGGTGACACCCATTGGCTGTCAGAAATAGAGTAAATGAAGCCTGCATCAAGTAATTTTTGTAGTTTAGTTTTAACTATTTGTCATAAGGCAGGGTTCATTATCCTTTAAGGCTGTCTAATTGGCTTGAAACCATCATTTATGTAGATCCTATGCATGCACAAGTCTAGATCAATTCCATTTATGTCATTGTAGTCCCATGCAAAGGCTGATGAATGTGCTTGCAACATAATGGTCAGGGAATTATGCTATTCTTCAGTTAGGGAATTGTTAACATTCAACATTTTACCTGGCATGATTTATAATGTTTTGGAAGTTGATTGCACAGATGAAAGATCATATCCATTAATGTTGGGAACACACTCTTGTGGCAATAAAGAGTGGAAAATTCAAGATATTTCTTCTACGAAATTTGTAGGTATAATGTTCTGTAGTGGATCTTGCAGACATGCTAGACAATCTTGTTGCTGCAGGTCCCTACTGTACTGTAGTTGTTCTGTATAATGTGGTCAATTAAGTCATCCTCATCTTGGTTTGCCAATAGGGGGCTGCGTTCAATGGTCATGAGAGTTTGCAGGGAATAGTTGTCTTCTTCTAAGGTAGGCCATATAACTTGCTCTAGATTTTCATGAGGTTGGGTTGGTGGATAGAGGACCAAATTCTTGGTTATAGTTCCATTTGATATTATCATATTCCTAGACCTACAAACTATGAATGCATCAGCTGTTTCTAACGATGGTTTGCCTTAGATAAGTGGATATCCTGCAAGGTTAACCTTTGGCTACAAGACTATGAAATCTGCAGGATACTCCCATGAGTCTAATGCTATGACTATGTCTTCGATGATCCCTTTATGTTTTACTATGGACCTATCTGCCAACTATAAAATACTTGGTGTAGGCCTGAGGTTAGGTAGCTGAAGTAACTGCATTGTTTCCTTAGTCATGACATTAATGGCTACCCCTAAGTCAATCGAGGTATTTTGATGAGGGTCCCATTTGTCTTAACACCCACTACTGGACTACCAGGGTCTGTGTATTTAGGGATAGTTATATTCCCTAGCATGATATCAACAAGGTTCCCAAAGACATGGACTGTCTGAGGATCCTTCCTTTTTCTCCCTGGCTTTTTAAGAAGGTACCTTACTATTTTGGTATAAATTGGAATATCCTTGATAGCTTGAATGAGGGGGTTTTTAATATTGACATTCTTGAGTTGTCCCAATAGATCTATCTTAGCTTGGGTATGATGTTTTGCAATGGCTAAACACTCAGGGAAAGGAGGCTCTGGACTTGAGATAATCTGATTTACTTGATTTGACTCAGGCTCTAGAGGTAAATTGTCTAAAGCTTTAGCTATTGGTTCCTCATCTACCATCTTAGTGATTTGAGGGGATGAAGGCCCAGCTAATGTTTTCTGTAACCTAAGGTGGAGATCACTCACCTCTACCCCATAAGTGGGGTATTGAATAGCCTCGTTAGTGTATGCCTGTTAGACATGCTTGTTATTTGGGTTAGGTGTAGGTTGGGCAGGCAATTGTGGTGCTCTTGGTGGCTGAGATGTTGGGTTTGATGGATTAGGCATAATAGCCTGCTATTGTGGCTGAGAAGGGAGCAAAGATTGTGAGTAATTCATAGTTTGGTTTTTCCACTGCTGTCCCTTTTGCCATTGTGGCTGCCATTGGTTTTGCTATACTGGCCATTGAGCATTGTAATTGGGACCTTGGAAAGTTTGTTGTGGCCATACATTTGGTTGATATTGATTCTAGTTTTACTGAGGGTTTTTCCATTTTTGAGGATTTTGCCATTGGTTTAGGGTATTTGGCCAAGGCTGGGGTTTCCAACCAGAGAAGCTATGATTACCAATTGGAAATGATGCATTAAAACTTAGAGGGTCTTGTGGCATACCTTGTCTTGGTTTCCATGGCTTTCTTTGTGTAACATAGAACAACTGCCCATCTTCACTTTCAAATGGTTGAAAATGTGGTTTCTCTGAATTATCTTCTATAATACTGGCCACCCTTTTGCATTTGCAATTGGCTTTCCTTTGTCTATAGTTGGGGCAATATTTAGTAAGTATTGCTTCAACCTCCTCCTACTTCTTCTTCAAATGTAAATTGTCCAACTGAGTAGCTAGGTGAATTATAATATTTTCTTTCATGTTGGTTAGTAGGTTTCTCAACTCCACCCTTGAAACTGAATTATATGTCTTTCCAATTGTAGATGTTCTTTCTCCTCTTATCTTCTTGGTAAATGACCTTGAGTAGTTTCTGCAAACTTTGCAGATATCATCAACGGATAATTGAGACACATCCCCCGCTCCAATAAGATTAAAGGCATCCATGCAGTTATCATTGAATCCTCCCAAAAATACAAGCTTCATGGATTCATCTGAGAGTCGATTCTGTGGGTTTTTATTTAGACAGAATTGGAACCTTTCTACATAATCTTCCAATGGTTCATCCTCTTTTTGAGTCATCCTAAAAATGTCATCTCTTCTGTCAATTCCTTTGCAATAATCTGGGTACTACTCCAAGAATTTTGTTATCATTGTGTCCCAATCTGGAATAGCATCTTTGCCCAGTCCCATAAACCATCTCAAAGAAACATCCTTCAAAGTAGCAGGAAATAGCTTGAGCCTATGAGCATCAATTGTGTAGTCATAGCTTCTACACAAGACATCAAACTTAAACAAGAATGTATCTAGATCCTCAGTCGCCAAACCATAGAAGAATGGTAATGCTGAAGGAGGTATATTATTCAAAGAAACATCCCTCTCTTGGTTGGTAATTGGAAATTCAAAAGTCACATGTTCTGGTGGATCGTCCACTACATCAACCATTGTTTGGAAGGTCCTCTCTATATTATTAGTAGGTGTTGATGAGAGGGAAATTCTTCTTCAGTAATACCCTCGCTCTGATCACTATAGTCACTAATATCTACTCTATCTTGTTGGGTTGATGGGAGAAACCTTCCCAAAGTGTCTCTTTACCTCCGCATAAAATAGGTATAACTTTATATAGCAACAACTACTGTACAATGTTAGTGAAATCTTCTTGTATTTGGTGGGATGAAACCTAAGTATCCTATTCTCTAAAAGAAAAATGTTTAAACTAAGAAAGCTTGGAAATAATAAGAACTATTCTCTGAAAGTAGCACCATCCCCAGCAACATCGCCAAAAATGTAGAGTCCTTACTATGTCTAGTAAACTTGGTGGCAATCACACAAGTCAGAGGAAAAACCTAACTGAATAGTCTACTTAGACCTTTGGAAAGACCTTCATGAATTATCAACCAGGACTAGTAAGCTTGTGATGGCAGTGGCACTATATGTGCTTTCAAAGATTCAAACTACCTAACTCATCCTAATACAATGTTACACTTGATAGGAAATCTCAAAACAATATAACAGTAAGGAAAGTAATGCTAGTACTATTGCTACAGGTGCATACAATAAAAGACTAACTATTTTCTGTTAAGGAAAGAATGCTTTAAAGGCTAACTTAATATTGATAATCTACCATATACTCTACACTCCTAACATATACTCTACACTTCAGAGTACAATGTGTTGAACAACTAGAATATCTTGAAGAATCTAATGCATTTATGAATTGAATGTTATAACAAAGTAACATATAGGAAATGAAGTGAGGGACAATTAACTTGAGTGGCCCTTGCTCAAGTGACTATCTCCACTTATCTAACTCAAATCTAGTTTCTTAGATTGACACAATCATACTAATTCCAATTCATTCATTGCACAATCCTTACAATATTGATATAAGATTCTGTTGGCATATTTTATTCATGCATTCATCATAAAAAAACATAAACATTATCTGTGTAACTAACTAAGAAAAGATATGGTAACTATATCTACGATTGAACAATCTAATTCAAACTTGAAAAACTTAAACTACCTCAACCACTGAGCCATACATATAGGCATAGGGGAGTTTATTGGAACAAGGTCTCTTAATTGAAATCATAAATCACCTCTCTACATACATGAGTGTGATAAATTCCAAGTAACTAATAACTGAAAAAGAAAGAAAGAAGAGTCCAAATGAAACTGAGACTCATGCTGCAATAGAATTGGAATGTGGACTACTTGAATCAGTCACGTTAGACTCCTATCTACAACAAAATTCTCTCCTTTCAATCATCTTTATTAATTGTCATCATGATGTGTAACCATCTTCATCAAGTGTCTCCATGCTATAGTCATTGCACTAAGTTTAGCTTGGAACGTCCCCTGCTTTGTTGTCTGAGAACTCTTTGGTCACGGGCTACGCCTTATAGTTGTTGCGGGCTACAGTCCATCTTCTCCAGCTGCAAGAGTTAGTTCACAAAACATGCACACAATACTAACAAACATAATCAAGTACATATATCCTTTACAATCCATACATTCCCACACATAATCATGTAATATCCAACATATTATAACCATATTTCCATATACTTAATAATCAAGTTTAGGTCTGCATAATAAACATAAGATATAGCATAATGTAGAAATATGTGTAAGATAATGTCTGAGAATGTATTTGAACTTGAATAAAACCATATGAAAACTAGCTAATAACTAGACCCATCAATTATTGATCCTAGTGTACGAAATGCAGCAATGGGAATTGCATACAAAGTGTACTACTCCAACAGAGAGGGATCTGCAACTGTTACAACCATATACACTGCCTATTAGATGGTTAAAGAGGGTAAAGATTTTGATTTGTGTGAAGTAATAAAGGATCAATTGTTAGAGAATCTGAGAAGAACAAATGAGACATGATACCGCTTCAGGTATGGTTCATTGATCATTTGTTTGGCATTCTACTTCATGAATGAGTTACCAGGATTTAAAGGAAAGATATGGCAACAAGACATGACTGTAGAAACAAAAATCAAAGACTACACAAGAAGATTTGACTCACAAAGCTATAAAACTATCTTCTGGGGTTTCTTTAAAAATTTCCAAACTGAAATGCATAAAAGAGATATAATCTCTTCTGATTTGGTCAGGAATTACAAGGATGACATAACATTTCTTGTAGACAAAGATTGTTGCTATATGGTAGTAGTTGAGCCTAGGACTTCATGGATTCCCAAGCTTCCATATGAAGTACCTAATGAGGAAGTTAAGGCCTATGCTGGGATTTTGTTGAGTCTGCCTAAATACCCTAAAGGTGAAAGATTTGAAACTAGTGAAGAAATTCTGAACAAAATATGCAAGAAAAGGGCTAAAGAAGAGGCATAGAAGAATAAAGGAAAGTTATTCAAAAAGGTTGGTATCCCACCCAGAGGTTTCACTACTCAAAACATTGTGCCTCTCACTTTTGAGCATCCAACACCAAGAAGATCAGGTAGATCTACTTCTCAGTCTACTGCTAGTATACCACAAACCACTTTCTCTGCAAGATAGACCCAAGTCTCTGAAGGTCAAACACCAATAAAATCCAAGGGAAAACAATCAAAGAAGAAGGAAACTATTTTAGAAGAGATTGAGAGTGATAAAGAAGAAGTTATTTCAAATAAATAGGAAAAGGAAAAGAAGAAAAAGGAACCAAGAGTCAAGGTAAAGGCCAAAAGAAATAAGAAACAAGGTACAAAAGCAAGTGAAGAAGAAGAAGAAGAAAAAGAGCCAACTCCACCTCATAAGAAGAAAAAGAAAAATGACTCCTAGGTAGCAATATCTTCTTCTAGAGGATCTATGTCTCTAGATTCTATCTATAATACTATTATTCATCACAATTTGTTTGATGAAACTGTAGTACTCTTTTCAGAATCTACTCCTAAAGATCAAGTCATCATTGAAAAGGCTATTGTTATGTACATGATGAGATATAATAAATCTCTAGAGGAGATCTTGTCCATAGTACCGGAAGGCCTACAAAAATCCCTAAGAAGGGATAGAGAAGAAGCTTTAGCCCTAGATGATAAATTCAGACAAGATGCCTTGGATAAAGCCAGGGCTTTCATTTCAGAAGAAGAAAAAGAGAAATTAGTTCAAAGGAAAGCACAAGAGCTTAGAACAAAACACATAGTAGACACTCTCATGTAGAACGAAAGGGAAGACATTCAAAAAATCATAAGAGAAATTGAAGAAATCACTCTTAAAGTGCTTGGTGAAGTAAGAGAAATAGAGGATGTGGAACAGTCACATGTTTCACCACCACAATCACCTCATTATGTTGCTACATCCTCTCCAGAGAAAGAAGAACATATTGAAAAGGAGAAGATTGATGAAAATATGCAAGATATTGATGGACAGAGTGTTCTAGAGAACACTGAACAAGTGGATGATCAGACAAGTGTGCAAGATCGACATGATGTTCTAGTGAATATAGAACATGAAGAACCTGCCAAAGATGTGGTTGTTGGTGATAAAGAAAAGACCCCAGAGAAAAGACAAGATGGAACAGAAGAGACTGGTCAAGGATCATCTGATTCTATCACAAATTTATTAAATTTACAAATACAATTTTAACCAGTTGTCACTCCTCAACTGTTGTAGGTTCCAATCAATGAAGGATAGATTAACTTGACAAGCATCTCTCCTTTACACAAATTGTAGCTCGGTGATTTACTACATGCCTCAACAAGAAAAGAGTTCTTACAAGAAAATCTGAAGAAATCTAGTGCTATAGAGGATGTGGTTAAATGGGTACAAGAAGGGTTACCAGAGGTAACTATTGATCCACCTCTGCCTCTAGAGAAAAAGCTCAAGTTGCTAATGGACTCCTTCAAGGATCACTCCTCCCACCTAGAGAAGAAAGCAAAACAAGAGGCATCAAGAAGAATAAATGATAAAATAATAGTTGAGATGGTTGACAAATGTGCTAGTGCACATGACAATCTTAAAGGAAACTTGAAGAAATTCAAAGATTACATTGATGAGGCCACAACATTATATCTGTTCCACCTAAAATGGACAAATTCCACAAAGAACATCAAAACTCAGATGGACTCTATTGAGTCATAGTTTTCCAAGCTGGCTGAAACTTATGAGTTGTCAAAAGAAAAGAATGGTGCAACTAGAGCACATGTGGAAACTCTACATGTACAACTATTTCAACTACAACATCAAAGAGAAAACATAAAGAAACAATTTGGTTAGTTGAGAGAGGCAGTAAATCTGAGACTTGCCTCAATGTCTAGTTTACTATGGGAAGAAGAAAAGGTAGAGCAAAAGATAAAGACCCCTAGCAACCTAGAGGAAGCTAAGAAATATGAATGAAGTGTGAATGTCAAAATGATATATGCTAACCTTAGAATGTGTCATCTGGACTGCCATTGTTCAACAACTCAAGGTAATCTACAAAGCTATCATACCATCCAAGTGAGTTGTTAGAACAATATAAATAAGACAATTTTTGATGTATATAGTATTATAGAGGTATTGAGTAGTTTGGCAGTAGCATTTTGGTTTTCAAAGGTACAACTTTATAACTAAATAAAATAATTATGGGAAGTACAGTTTAGAAATCATTTTGAAAGGGGGAGTCCATATAGTTTTTGGATTGATACAAAGGCTATCAATCCCTTTGTCTTTTATGTCAAAGGGGGAGAGAGAAACATATGTCTAAGGGGGAGTATATGTTGCCATCAATGACAAATGGGGAGATTGTTGGAAATATGTATTGTCATTGATGTCAACATAGTATACATTGATGTCAAAATAGTAGATGAAAATGTATAGATAGACTTGTACAAAGAAAGAGATAGTATGGTCAAGGAAAACTAGTATGAGAGAAGAGAAAACAATCGAAGTAAGAGAAGATGATTAGTTTTGGGTTTGAGAATAATGTAGAGGTAAACATTTATGTCCCTACATGGTTCTTGCATCCACACATACATATCTCATTAGTTGGGAGTACCACACTTAATGGTAAGAAGTAGAAAAATGACTAAGACATTCACAGTGCACATCCTAAGGCAGAAGTCAACTTGAATTGGTCCGCACTTCTCCGCAAAGAAAGATTTGATCTTGCATTTATAAAGATAGCTTCTTGTATGTATTAACATGATATATCCAAGTTTTCATCCCCTCACATCTTTAACATGAAAAGTTACAAGGAGCAGTGTATCAGCCATCACCTAGACAGAGCAATGCAGTAATAGGGAGATAATGGAATTCTCTGCATTCCTTCAGAAGAGATCTGTTTGTCATGAAGTTTTGAAGAATGACTAACATATGTATGAGACATGTTATGATGGAGTTTCAAGTGCTCTGGTGGTCTGCAAAGATAATACTTAAGTGATAGAGGCAATACAACCTATCCCAGAACCCTGGTTATCCAAGTCACTTTTTGAATTCCTCTAAAAACATCAAATAAAGGTATGTGGATCTAATAAGTAGCATATATTGATGTCTAAGTTCATTCATAAAAAGATTTAGGCCTTGCACTTCACCACAACATCATATCTTGAGATATGAAGTATCACACAAGGTCAGGAATGCTCTGTTCTCTATAGAGAGTCATGTTTCTTGTCTTGCAGATGCATAGTTTGACATGATACTTCTTCAATAAGGTGTATGGATGTTGTTGAGATCATGTACGAATGAATCCTTGGTCCGCATTGAGTTTTTGGCTTCTCCTTGACAATAGAAAGATGAATAGTTGATTGTCTTGAGCAGTATGAGCCCACCAGTTAAGTATCAGAATATGCGGAGGCTCTTGATTAATTTCCTTAAGTTTGGAAGGCATGTAAAGATGTGCCTTGATACTTTTCATAAAGCCTTGGGGTCCACAACAAGTTCTCTTATCATTTTGCATGTGTTGAGGTAGACCAGTGACAAGTTACACATTTCATCCAATATTGATCATGATGTCGACCTAATCAATGTTTCAATGTGTTGCGGAGGACATTTATAGAAGATAAATTTCATTTGTAAAGCAAGTAGGAGAAAGTAAATATAGGATAGCAGAGGATAAGATATGAAGTGCACAAAAATAGTTTGAAGATATATATTGAGCAAAAAGGTAGACTGTACCATCATCATATAACAAATGTGTTCTCTATAACAGTCCTTATATATATATCATCATTATAAATCCAATAGCAGTGAGCTAAGTATTCAAGTCTGAGTAGAAGTTTAATTGGGTTGTAGCCCTAACTCAAAGTTGTAAATCACGGAGTAGTAGCTTCCTTGGGTTGAAGCCCTAAAATAAAGTTGTAATGTTTTTGCAGTGAGCATATTATATTGTGAGGTAACACTCACTATGGTTTTTCCCTGTTTTAGAGTTTTCCACATAAAAATACTAGTGTCATGTGTTGATTCTTGTGTTACATGATTTCCTTTCTATTCTATATGTTATTTAGTTTTATTTGTTGCTATCTGGTTAATTTTTAGTATGTGTTGATTCACCCCCTCTCAGCACCTCATTGTGTTCAACATAGGATAGGAGCTGCTGGTTCTTCATCTTCATCTCCGTGTAGCCATGATGACACATCTTTGAGGATATCTTGTTTCGTGAGGTGTTTTCATCAAAGATTGGAGACAGTTTATATTTGATGATCACCATGGATATTTCCTTTGTCTTAGGTGCACCAAATGCTTTGGGGGATGGTGGAAGTTTCCCTACACAAAATGTGCCATGTAGGTTGTACTCTCCACACCCTATGTCACTAGCTTTGATCTTGATCTCTGGGATAGATGATGGTAAGGAGGTGGATGCGATATTGGAGAGATTGATGTAATTGGTGGATGGTTTTGGCTTGGAGATAGATGGTTTGATGGCATTGTTGTATGGGTGAAAGGTTTTGTTGTGTCCTTCCAAGAAAGTGCAATATTGGAAAGGACATGGATCGACATAGATGGTAACCTCTGTGTCATTGTATGGGAATTTAAGGCATTGATGAAAGGTGGATGGAATGCCCTACATGGCATGGATCCATGATTGCCCAAGGAGGATGTTGTAGAGGAGATCAAGATCAAGCACTTGGCATTTGGTCTCCAAAATCTTTTGTCCAACCTGAATAGGAAGCTTGATAGTACCTTCGGATAATTGTTCGGTGTCATCATATCCTTTAATGGTTATGATTTCACTTGAGTCTATGACCACATCAGAATATCCCAATTGTTTTATTAATTTGAGAGTGCAAATATTTAGGCTAGAGCCACCATCTATTAAGACTCATTTTATGGTATGTTTATGTATGCATACTTCAATGTGGAGGGCCTCATTGTAAGATATGCTAGTGGTGGGAAGATCTTATTTGGAGAATGTGAGATGTTGAGGTGATGAAAGGTGTCCCACCATGGCTTGGAATTGATTGACATTCAAGTCATTGGGAATGTGGGTCTCCATTAAAGCCTTATCAAGGACTTCTTTGTGGAGGGGTGATGTATGAAGCAATTCAAGGATGGAGATTTGGGCAGGTGTTTTTCCAAGGTGTTCGAGGAGGTTGTATTTTTTGGTGGGTGGGTGGATTGTGGGTGTGGATGTGGTGGGTTGGTCATCGACGGGAGCTCCTTGAATAAATATGCGACCGCAATGAGTAGTGACAATGCAATTGGGAGTTTTAGCTCTTATGGTGATGGTGGCTATGTGGTTATGACATTCTTCTATATGACCCACAACGGAGTCAAAAGGAGGAACGATGTTATAGGTTTAATTGAAGATTGAATATTTACCTTTATTGTGGTCAAGAAGTGGATCCTTGTATGCTCCTAAGTTTTCATTGGGCGATCTTTTAGGAGGTTCATCTATGGTAATGTCACCATGATCCACAAGGTCTTGGATGCAATTCTTCAACCTCATGCAATCAGATGTTTTATGTCCTTTCACCCTATGGTATTCACAATAAGCATTTTCAGTAAACCAAGAAGGTTTAAATTGATTATCATCATATGGTCGAATGGTGGGTGATTTGATTAAGTCAGCCTTTTAAAGGTTTCTCAAAATGTTTTCAATTGGCTCACCTTAAGGTGTAAATCTTCTTTTGGGTGTGTTGGTTTGTCTTGATGGACCTTTAGGAATGCTAACATTATTGGTGCTCATGGATGGGTTTTATGGTGTAAGATTTTGTACATTTTGGACATTCTTAACATTAGTGACACCATCGTTAAGTGTGTTTTTGTTCTTACCGCCAAAGCGGGGTTTCTCATATGATTGGTTGTTGTTTGTGTTGGTGTTGTTGTTGTTGATATTATTAACTTTATTATTTTTTTGTTTTTGTTGTTTTCTCGATATATTTTAATAGCTCCTTTGGCTATGAGAGATCTCTTAATCATGGTTCCTGTTAGGTCTCAAAAATGTAGGTTACAAGTCCTAAGAGGATGCCAGGCTCTATGATCAAACTTGCAACGTTTTTGAACTAACGAACGGAGTTAACCTATATGGTTGATGACTCCTTGCACTTTAGGTTCTGCTAGACCTAGGCGGGTGAGCCTTAATAATGAAGTAGATTAAATGGATGTGTGATTTTGGTTAAGTTGATGGATCTACCCACAGTGGCAAGTGGTGTGGAAAAGATGAAATCTTGCTAACTACTTCTACTCCTAATATTAAGATCTAAAATATGATTGTTTGAATAGGATTTTGTGAAATTCTAAAATGAAATGGATATTGACTAGTGCCTACTTCTATTGGGCTAATAGAGTCAAGAGGTGAATGATATATGATTTACTTACTGGCTACAATTTGAATTGCTTGGCACTTGTGACTGTTTGCACCTTGTACAAACGTGCAAGAATGTAACTATCAGACTCTTCTTATCGATCCAAATGATCCACGCCAGATTGCTATGATTAATTAATAGGAAAGTTTAACCCATCTTTGAAGGAACCAGTTAACTGAATCACACAGAAGCAGTGAGTGTGCCCTGACAAATCAAATATACTTCTGATTTGAACAACAAAATGGAATCAAACTGGAGGTCCAGTATGATAATTTTATCGATTATAGGGCTCTTCTTTAACTATCCAAGTGATACCTCAAAATTATTGTGATCTATTAAAAGGATATTTAATTATTTGAAAGAAACCAATTAATGAAACCACACAAGAACAACAAATGTGTTTTGATAAATTGAGTTTCAACACGTCAATTTAAATAATATGAAAGCACCAATCTGGTGATAGCCAAATAATCAGATATAAACAACAAGAAATTGACACCAGTGTTGGATCATTAATTTATACAGTCTTCTCCATTATATGATTTCAAAAGATCTTGCAATACAAAGCACATTGTTCCGCTAAGGCAACTGATCAACTGATGAGTTCCTAACCTACCACTACTGATGATGTAACCTACTTACTGTTTATGATTTTTGTGCTCTCTTTCCATCTGGTACATATAGTTTGTGATTTTAGGGTTACAACCCTTTATTTCTTCCATTGCAACCTTTGGTATATTTTTTTGTTTAGTTAATTGCTTTTGGCAAATTAAAATATTTTAATCTTCAACTTTGTGTTTCAGAAAAATTAATTGCAATTAGTTATAATCCTTCTTTAGCTGGCAATTTTATTTCCACCCAAAAATGTTCTCCAAGTAAAATGACTATCCAATATTTTGTCGTTATAATATCAAGAAAATATCCCTAATTAGGGTTTGTCTTCATTTTGTCTATATTCCATTCTTCATTTAATTAATCTTCCTGGCATTTATATTCTCATGAAAATAATTTTCCAATGTGAATAATAACTATTGTCATATCCTTTTGTTCATATTTTCACCCAATCCGGAAAACATATTTTACTCTTTGGGTAAGAACAATTACTCACTCACAAAATCTTATTTTCAATTAACGGCCTTGTTAAAGTATTTCACATCTTTAGTGAAAATATCTTATCTTTGTATTTTATATTATTGATTATATTCCTCCGAAATAGTATTCCCTTTTGATATTTATTTCTTCCTATTTTATTTATGTGATTTTCCTTATCGGACTGACTTTATGATTCAGGGAGATTTGGGGAACTTAATCCGATCTCGTATGTCTTTCTGATACATTTGCTGGTTCATCAGGTTGGTGAAAGGCTATTTGTTCCCTGCCGAAAGGTTATCTATCGGTATGACATAAAAGATCGGTATGATTAAAAAATCTCACTCTGACCAACTTACTCTTGCTGATGAGTTTTTAGGGTTTCTTATTCATTTACATCTTTCTTTTTGTGTTGTATGCAAATCTTTGAGTGATCCTAGACCAGGCTGGCTTAGATTCCTTAGGAATTAAATCTAGAGAATTTGTTCTATAATATGGGAAGTCTTTGGAATCACCTTCCTTGATTGTTTTTGATATCCACAATAGTATCTCAGGAACTTCCAATGAACCATTGCATTTTTCCACAAGCTAAGATGCAAGACTCTCAACATCCTCTTTCATTAAATCCCATGCAGGTTTAAATTGCTTGTCCACTTTTACACTGGCTTCAGAAATGTTCCTCTGGTACCTTACAAGAAATAATTTTGGCACATCCTCTTCTTCTTCATAGTTTTCTTGGTCCGCATGTTTCATTCACGTTCTCTGAACTCAAGTAGAAGAGAGTATTTTTTCTGTGCAACGCCATCCAGCCAAGTCACAATTCTTTTCCAACTAGGAGAAAACTTCTTGCAATTTGTGCTCCCCAGAGAATAAACCTCTATCAGCCAGGTCCCTTCATCTTGAAGCATAGCTCCAAAGTTCTGAGATGTAAGAGCTTTGGCATCATCATCCATGAGATCACCTTCAAATGTCTTTAGTAAGGGGAACTCTAGCCTTGATAATTTGTATCCAGCATAACGTTTCTTGGCTATTTTGGTAATATCCTCAATAACATTTTCAGTCACAAGATTCATGTCCTTGTCAGATTTCCATTCTGAAGTAAGCCTTTCATATGCTTCAATAATCTCATTAGATGAAGAATTTGACTTTACTCCAATAACCTCATGCCGTGATTTGTTTAGTTACCTTGGTGAAAATATCTTACTGTTATGAACTCATCTTTTAGCCCTATCAGAGAGACTTGGAGTATCGGGGAAAAAATGTCCTTCGATGCCTTATATCTCTCTGATAGGATTTTTCTTTGTTTGCAATTTTTAGGGTTTGCTGCTATCATGCCTCCATTCTGTGTATATTCAGTAATCATAGAAATCCACAAAACAATATCTCTCATAGCATTTCTTGAAAGAACTTTATTGCCTCACCAACCTTCACATTTTGTGCATATCTTAAATATTGCATTTGAAGAGACCATATTTCACTTAGGCATTACTTCCAGAACTCTGTGTGCATCTCTCAATCTCCTTGTTTTGAAACTCCATGGAAAACTGATTGTCTCTAGAGTGTTCATAGTTTGTGTTGAGAAAAAACTATGTATATTGCAATGACCACTACTGCTTTTACTGGATAGGCTATTTTTAGGCCAAATTCAAAAGCTTGCTTTTTAATGTAGCATAATTGTAGGCGGGATGTGGGCTTCGTCATGAATGTTCTAGTTTCAAATCATGCAGAGTGTAATTCTGCCTAGGCTCTCGCCAAGCTATTGATATTCACTTTGTCCTCACAAGGAAAATTTTTGTGTATGCATCTCAAATTCCAGATGTTAAGACTAGAAATAATACGCTGAATTTAGACGATAATTTGGATGATGTAAATGATTTGAAGGAGGATAGGGGAATGCGAAGAAAGAAGTCTGAGTTGCAAGAGCTTGGGGAGGATATTGGTGTGACCATTAAACCATTAATTAGGGTTTTGAGCAGGAGTAAAAGCTTAATGCCGGGAAGGAAAAGTGTGTTGAAGGCATTTGTGCAGGTAGTGTCTAGCTCGTCATGGACAACAAGCAGTAAAGCCAATTTCTTTAATTTTACTTGTTACTATTGAAAAGTATCTAGCAATTATGTTGAGCAATGGAGCTATTCTAGCTATTACATTTTAAATCTCAAACGGGAATTATCAGCTGGATACATTGATTTGGTCTAATTCTATTATCAAAATTTACTATATCTAGAATGTGAGCTTGAATTATATTCCCGATTTCTACTGAGACACCACCTAATTGGTAATGGGTGATGAATCCAACAATAACTTTGTACTCTTCTAAATTTACGATCACACCAAATTCTTTGATTTCCTAAATTTTTTCCTCAACACAACTTCCAATCATAAAATATTCAGCCTAGTTAATATTATAGCTTTGTAGAATCAGAAGCTTGTAACTTGGAAATCATATCCTCTTCAAGAAAATAGCCTTGAATTAAAAAGGCATTGGTTGAAAATCAAGCAGATTGCTTCAGTGATAAGCTGAACTTTCCAATCTCCTCATTGACCTTTAGCATGCGACTGCGTATAGATTGCCCAATATAAAATGTTTAATAAGATCCTTGTTGAAATGGTCCAAAACTTGATGCTTTGGTGGAAAATCAGTTAGATGGCCAAGAAAGCGAATAAAGACACCAGTTTCTATGATATTACAAATATATCCTTACAATACTGATTGAGGATAAATTTGAACAATATCTAACATAAGAAGTCTTGCAAATTCAATAAGTGAGTATTTGGCTGATAGTATTAGATTCTGATTCATGATATCTAGTAATGCATTCCTTAAATAGGGCATTTAAAGCATTGAAATATTATCAAGAAGGTAAATATCTGCATTTTGATAATAAGCTCTAGCCACTTGGATGCGTTGTTTCTGTCCACCACTTAGATTGATACTTCTTTCACCAATTTCAGTCTTATCACCATTTGCCATCTGAAACAGATTATTATCTAGTGCGTATACTCTGAGAATGATCTTGTATTTAGCACAATCCATATCTTTTCCAAATAAGATATTATTCTAAATCATACAAGTGTGACATATGCTATGCTTCTGCTCACCTTTATAGTTTTAGTGACTTTCTCCATCTCTCCAAGTATGCATTAGAGAAACACAAATTTGCCTGAGCCAACTAGACAACTGCTATTAACGATGAAGGTCTGACATTTAAATTTATGTTTCATAGTTATCTCCCTCAGATAAGCTCTCAAATTAGGCCACTAGAGCATATAGGTGCATTTCTGAGTTTGAAATTGATTTTTCACATATGAGAACCTAATTTTTTTTGCACAATTTGGTATGAAATTTTAGGTCCCAACAGTGGCTCTGTCTGGGGATGTATGCCCCCTGTGGGCATAGCAAGATCCCATATCTCTGGGGAGCAGACCAGTGCCTACTCCATTGGGCAATAGAGTACAATCTACCCTTTTTAACCCTAATCTGATATAGTTTGGAGAACCACACCACAGTAGACTGTTCAATGCCACCAGAAAAAGAAAGGGCCATGTTTTCCTCTGTCAAACATCTAATTTTCATCACGCTATGGTGAATCCGATCTGCCAATATTTTTGAAATTTATCTTATTGAATGCACTCATATCTTTGATCAATTTTCCATGCTCAATGTTGTTGGTATATTTTTCATCATCATGCACCTGGAAGTCAAGTATAATATGAACAATCTCATCTCTATGTGATACATTTTTGCTACATGAAGAGTATCCTTCTTTAATGCAACATCTTTCATTATTCTTCTTAATGTCATGCATTGTGAATTCACCTTCTATCTGATCTGAAAAATGAGAATGCTCATTGTTCTCTCCATCATCATCACCATACTCAAATGTGCTCATTTCATCATCTGATTTCCCTTCATTTATGGATTCATCATCATGTATATCAACATATTCACTTCCCTGACTATCTGAAAGTATTTCATCCTCTTCATAGGATGGGTTTGAATACACATGAAATTCGTGTTCTGGCACACCTTGGCAAAGTATCATCCGATCTTCTTCTATTTCATCATACAATGGGTTTGAAAAAAAATGAAAATCATTTTCAGATATGTGCACTTCCTCCTCTTTGTGAGTTTGCCCTATTTGAAAATAGTCATTCTCTTCCTCCCCAAACTGCTGATTCATATATTGTAGTGGATGCGATGGGACAAAAGGAACATCCACATTTTGAAGACTACTCTCATTTTTTAGAATATGTTGGGGCTCCGAGTGTGGTGTTAAAATATCTTGTTATGTATGATATCCATATGGGGGCTGATGGTAAGCATTTTGTTGGGTGGGTTGATGAAAGTGAACATTTTGATGTGACATATGTTGGTGGTGATATTGTGGGGTATATTGCTGTCCTGGTGGTGGATAGTGTTGGGGGATGTTACTTGCACTTATAGGTTGGGGCCTTTGTGGTAGCATATCATGCTAGATAGGGTTATGGCATGCATTATGAGGTACTCTTGAGGTACATGGAGCATATGTATTCTGAGAGGGCTCAAGTGAATTGATATTACCACCTTGTGGAGGGACATATTTTGGTGGTTTTGATGCCTGGATGTCCAATTGTGCCAATTGTCTATCCAGTTCTTAGCTTTCTCGTATTAACTATAGTCTTTTGAGTTGCTGTCTTTGCCATTCTAGATACACTTCAATCTCTTGGTTAGTCATACTATCAAAATCAATGATAGTGTGATCAACAAACCCCTCCTAATTTTCTTCCACCTATTCCTGGGATTCATTTGCCTTTTGAGGTCCTTTGCCATAAGGAGATCCATGCTTGTCTGTCCACCTTTTCTCTTGGAACAGAGATCTTCTTCCATTCATTGTTGGCTAATATTAAAATCTTTTCAGTGTCGCCACCTACTTTTCATGAGTAGGAAAATGATTATATCTTTTCAGGTCCTTATTGCCAGCAGAGTTACCAATCTATGTTTGAATTTAAAACTTTATTGACTCTGTAATGAGATGATCTTTAAACAGGAGATTCTGAATGACTCCCCAGTAGAGTCACCAATTCTGTTAGGTCTCAAAAATGCAGGTTACAAGTCCTAAGAGGATGCCAGGCTCTATGATCAGACTTGCAACATTTTTGAACTAACGAACGAAGTTAACCTATATGGTTGATGACTCCCTGCACTTCAAGTTTTACTAGACCTAGGTAGGTGAACCTATATGTTGGATGTATTATATGGTGGTTGTGAGAATAGTTGTGTCATGAAGGCGATGATGTTTGCATCAAATTGGGGTACGCTTGTGGAAGTGTTGGTGTAGGTTGTGTTGTTGGCTATGTTGAGGGTAATTTGAGGAGTGGATGTAGATATGTTTGATGTTGATATAGAAGTGGTAATTGACGTTGATGTGGTGGTGTTGGATGATGAAGGTTGTGAGGTATTAGGGACATTGTTTGAGGAAGATGGTTGGGATGTGGAAGGTGGGTTTGGTACCTTAGCACCATTTTGGATCAAGAACTCTAGATATTTATTAGGATATAATTTTAGAATGTGGTCTAATAAATCCATGGAGTCGACATATTGCATAAAGTCTATGACCTCTTGATTGGTGTTGTTGTTGTTGGATGATTGTATTATGTTTTCCCAATGATTTAACATGGCATTGTTATCATAGGATGTTTGTGTTACGTTGGAAATTGTCCTTCTATATGGAATGGTACAATTTCCCTCAGTTTAGCTCCTTGCCTTTGGTGACCTCTTAACCTATTTATTTTTGGCCTTCTCGAAACCCTAATTGGCTAGTGTCTAGTTGCAAAATGTTCATTTTTTGAGATAAATTTTGATGGAACCTGAAAAGAGAATTTGGATTATGGGTCTCTAGAACCCCCTAGAAGTAGATCCGGTCAGAAAATGGGGGACTAGACTCAGGCATCCGTGCCCTAGTCCTACCCCATTTTTTAGGATTTTGAATCTTGGCAGGGTGTTGACTCCCACCGTACATCTCGGGATTCCATGTTCAAATTTTTGTTTTCACGCGATATCGAGACATTATTTCAAAATTTGAATTCCCTAAGGTTAGATATACAAAGATATTTGAAAATCATTTCATCATACACAATCTTTATGCAATCTTGATGCCAAAACTCTATGAAAATTGCCATTGAAGATCAGTGAATTTTTGAAGCTTTTGAAAGTGATTTGAATTTGCTATCATGGAGACAATGGATGGAGATTAGGAATCAAGATCTTGAGACTATCTTGCTCTTCCTAGGGTTTTGTACACATTTTGCATGATCGGGAGAAGGGTTGAAGCCTCCAACATCGAGCTTGGAGATCCTTTGCGGACATTGCTAATCCGCCTTCTTGTTCATGCAACTCTTCATTTATTTTCATCTCCTTGAGGTGAAGTTATATGTGTTTATTGAATTGAAGCAAGTTATTGATCTTCCCTTGATTGAGACATCTAGGGTTTAATATTTCTACATACACTTTGTTAGGTTTGTACAAACTTCTATAAATCTTTATCTTTGGCTATTATTGAGGTAGGAATACCAAAATGGGGCTTGACTGAGGCAAGCTCCTATATAGCTGCAACATCTTTCTCCTCCTTTTGTAGGTACAGATCATGTTTTACAGGATACAGTGAAAAGGAGCGACACAAAGATAGATGTCATGAATACAATTGTCACTAAATTTTGGAATTTTAGATCCTGACACTTTCAGGACTAATGAGTGGGTGTCCTAGTCCAACTGGGGAGATTCTCTGGGATTTGGGAGCTATTGGAGGTCACCAGACAGCTGATGTAGAAGATTTTTGCAGATGGAAAATTGTAGGACTAATGAGCAGGTGCCCTAGTCCAGTTGGCCCTTAGTTTCTAGATGCATGATCTCTGAATCTTATTCTCTGCATTTCTGTGATCTGTTTTGTCTGCTTCATCTCTAAATTCAGGTAATTTTTGTTACAAGGTGTAATTAGGGTTTACTTGATTAGTGAATAAAGACACTTTATAAAACCTTAGTTAAACACCTGAATCAGACCTAATTAGTAGTAGGGAATGTACAAGTGATCAGTAGCTTGATCCGAAGCTTGGTTCTTATCTTCCTAATGTTTAGTTAGTGGAGAAATAGGACTTAACCTTGTTTAAGAAAACCTACTTTTTCACCCTAAACATTTTGGTGAACTCGCGCTCTAAAGAATTTGCATCCTTTTAAACATCAGATCTAAATTAGTTTGCTGTCCTAAAGCACATTTAGATTGCAAACCCTCTTTTATGAAAGTGCATGCATTAAAATTTGAATGATATTCTTTATATTTTCGTTAAAAGAGTTGGAAATTATCACTTGGTGTTTTGCATAATTGTTTCATTTTCATAATAGTTCATACAACATCATTTTACATTTAAATCTTGGGTTAATTAGAACATGTTACAATGTCGGATTATTTGTTGCAATATTTTCATGTATATGATGAGCCATTTAGTTGTGATGACTTCAATATGTTAGATGAATCCCTTGAGGACTTTATCTCGATTGAACATTCCACTACGACTTCTAAACTGTCGTTGTTTCAAGAGTTGTAAAAGCAATTTATATTCCTAAAACTAAGGAAGAATCTAGGAAACTGAAAATTGTGGTCACCTTATGTTCAGATGTGGTTAAACCACCTTCTAAACTGATGCTCACTATTAGAGGTCTTCCACCTTCTTCTCGACCTCCTGATCACATTTACAACTTTGCTAAATAAATAACACATCAAAATTCACAACAACCTAGTCATAATATGGTTGCTCATGCATATAACACTTAGAATAATAAACAAGGCAAACAACAACTGAACATTATGATATCTTTACCAACTTCTCAAACTATGCTGCCTCAAGCACCTTGTTTAACATATAAGGTTGGTCAAGACTATGATCTTGTAGAGCAGCTTTGTGCTACTCCTACAAAGATATCTCTTTGGGAACTCATACAAACTTCACCTACTTACCATGGAATGCTCCAGGAAGCTTTACAAAAGGTGATTGTCCCACCTGCTGTCAAGCCAAATGATGTAGCAGCTCTATTAGATTGTATGTATGCGACAAAAAAAGACATTTTGTTTCAACATGAGTTGCCATCTCTTGAAGTTTAAAATTAGTATGATCCTTTGATTATCTTCATTACAATAAACAAGACACTGGTTAAGAGAGTTATGATTGATAATGGATCAACTCTTAATGTTTGTGGCCTTAACTTATTGCATAAGATTAAAGTTGATACATCCTTGATTAATCTGGAAATGATAAGTATCTGTGGCTTTGACAATGTTGGACGATAATCCGTGGGCACTATAACTCTACCTGTACAGGTAGGACCTGTGATTGTGCCTTCCCTGATTCATGTCATGCCTTGTTCTCTATCTTACAACATGATTCTTGGTAGACCTTTGATCCATGCATTGGGGGTAGTTCCTTCTACTTTACATCGTTCAATCAAATTTATATTCAAAGATAAGCTGCACACTATTCATGTTGATCCTGAACCTGACAACTGTTTGCAAATTGAATCACAAAACAAGTCATTTGTCATAAGATTTTAAATAATTTGAAAGTTGATTCATCAACTTCTCTTGCCTCAGATAATGTTGTGCAAGAGTCCAAACAATCGAATGCATTTCCTGGTGACAATTGGGGTTCATTAGATTTTACATCTTCCTCCATGGGAGAATACAAAGTTAATAACCCTATCCCTGAAACATAAAAAATTTCAATGATATCATCTCATGACTTAAATGCAAAACATAAAGCTTCTTTGGTAACGAATTCAGATAATACTTTTACTTACACTATAGACTACAATGCTTATGAAGCTCCACTTTCTTCTAAAGAAATGGCTTCTCTTTATGGTTGAGGATTTTAGATCCTTTATAAAAAATGTGATTATGTAGGCAATGGTTGTGGTATTAATCAACACAGAATCAAAATCCCTATAGAATCTGCCTTGCGACATTACTCAAGTGGCATTGGATATAATCCTTTCAAGGAATCTAAATCCCGTAGACGCCCTACTCTTAATGTGAATACAATATCAACACTTAACTTGATATTTCCTTAGATGCTTGACACTAGTTGTCCTTCAGGAGCAATTCCTTTGGATATCTTTTCAACCGATGAAGCAATAATGGAATTCTTGGTTGCTTATGACAATATTCCTTGTTACCATCATAAACGTGGCTTACCTTATTGTTTGAACAATAGTGCATATTTTGGGAAATCTACTAGCATGATAAATGCCACTCTAAAGTCTAATGAAGAATCTGAAGAACTACCACAATCACGTGATCTCCTAGACCACAATACTCTACTTAATGGAAAGACTGTTGATGTTTTCATGGAGAAAGATAACACTGAAAAAGTTATTCCTATTGGCGATTGCTTACATATAGAAGAAAAAGAAGAAATGACTAAGTTATTACATGAATTTTTTAAATTGTTTGCTTGGAACTATTTAGATATGCCTCGTATTGATCCTCAGATTGTAACACATAATATCTTCTTGAAACCAGATGCTAAGTCGTTTAAACAAAAGATTTGTAAGATGAATCCTAAGGTAGCATTACTTGTCAAAGCTAAGATAGAAAAGCTTCTACAAGCCAACTTTATCCTCCCTATTGACTATTCACCTTGGATCTCGAACATCGTCGCCGTTGCTAAACCCGACGGTCATATAAGAATGTGTACAGATTTACGAGATTTGAATCTTGCATCTTTGAAAGATGATTTTCCACTTCCTAACATAGATATTATTGTTGATTCTATAGTTGACCATGAATTACTCTCTTTCATGGATGGTTTTTCAGTATATAATCAAATTTTATTTAACCCTCAAGATCAATATAAAACAACTTTTATAACACCTTGGGGTACATTTTATTGGGTAGTCATGTCGTTTGGACTTAAGAATGCAGGAGCTACTTACCAATGCGCTATGACCCTGGTATTTCATGATTACATGCACAATATTTTAGAAGATTATGTCGATGTCATCTTGGCAAAGTCCATTCATCACCAAGATCACGCTATGAATCTTCGACAAATTTTTGAACAAACAAGGAAATACAACATGCGATTAAATCCTTGTTAAGTGTGTTTTTGGTGTAGAAAGTGGAAAATTATTAGGGTTTATTGTTTCAAATCATGGTATTGAAGTGGATACAAAGAAGATTGACGCAATTGTTAATATGCCAACACCTAAGAACATATCCCAACTCTGTAGTCTACAAGGGAAGATACACACCATCCGCTGATTTGTTTCACAACTCGCGGATAGGACTCACCCTTTTACACAATTACTGAAGAAGGATTCAAAGTTTCAATGGAATTTTGAATGTCAACAAGATTTCAAAGATTTAAAGGCTTATTTAGCTAATCCTCCTGTTCTACAGCCTGTTGTCCTTGATAAACCCTTTCTATTGTATATTTCAGCATCTAATAATGCCTTGGCAACCTTGTTAGAGCAACATAATGCTGAAGGCAAAGAATGTGCTGTCTATTATATCAGCTGAACTTTTCTCGATTATAAAGTGCGGTACACTATTATCAAGAAGCAATGCTTAGCTTTAGTGGTTGTAACACATAATCTTATACATTATCTTTTAAATGCTGAAATGCATGTGATGGTAAAATTTGACCCTTTAAAACACCTTTTCACAAAAATAGATTTGTCAATTCATCTTGCTAAATGGGTTATGTTGTTAACCGAATTCAATCTTAAGTTCATTTCTTAGAAAGTAATTAAAGGGCAAGCATTATTTGACCAGTTAGCTGAAGCTCCCTCACCTTTTACTACACAACATCAGGACATATTTCCTGATGACCAAATTTTAGAAATTACTAAGGATGATAAATGGGAATTGTATTTCGACGGATCAAGATGTCGAACTGGCTCCGGTGTTGGTGTTATATTAATACCCCTGCAGGTAAGCTGATTCCTATGTCTTACCGCCTAAATTTCTCATGCACAAAAACATTGCTGAAAACAAAGCCCTTATCGCATGACTTCATGCTACCTTGGCTCTTAATATCAAAAATATTACAATATATGGTGATTCACAGCTAATTGTACGACAAATAGCTAGATCATATCAAACTAAGCACGACAACCTATCTCAATATTATGAATTTTCTCTATCCTTATTGACAATTTGCATCATTTTCAATCAATACTATTCCCAGGAAAGACAATCGACATGCGAATGCAATGGCAAGTGCAACTTCCCTTATATCCCCTGATGATTCTCCTGAGGAATTTACTTTCATTATCCATAATCTTAAAACACTAACAATTGAAGACCCCATAGTTACAAATTCAGAACTCTGTGGTAATACATATATTGACGAGTGGTTCTCCCATATATTCAATTATTTGCATGATGGAACCATTCCTAATTCAACATCTAAGAATGCCTGAATCCATCTATGCAAGATAGCAACACGATACATTATCCTGTCAAATGTGCTATATAGACGAAGCTACAATGAAGTTCTACTATGATTTTTAAGTAATTCAGAAATCCTAATAGCTTTAGAAGAAGCTCATTCTAGTGCCTATGGAGGGAATTTTGGGGGAAAATCCTTAGTACAAAAATTGTTATGAATGGGTTATTATTAGCAGCACATGGAACAAGATTCCTTTGCTTATGTCAAGAAATGCCTGCAATGTCAACAACATAATCACCTAATCCGAGCTCCCACCCAAGAGCTTTGCGTCTAAGTTTCACCTTGGCCATTCTCTATTTGGGGCTTAGACTGAATTGGTAAAATCTCTCCACCCTCCTCTCAAGGGCATACATTTATTATTATTTCCACTGATTACGTCACAAGGTGGGTTGAAGTTGTCCCCTTACGATCCACGACTGTTGACATTATTTGTTGGTTTATACAAGATAACATTATTTCTTGATTTGGAATACCTTCCTCCCTCATTTTTGACAATGGTACACCATTGAAGAACACGTATGTGAAGAAATTTCTCAAAAAATACCATATTCAACATTGCTTCTCTACGCCTTATTATCCTTAATCAAATGGCCAAGAAGAAGCTTCAAACAAAATTATGGGATAGATTCTATGAAAGAACATTAAAAAACATCAAAAGGATTAGCACATTCAGTTATCCTACGCATTATGGGCCTATAGAACAAGCATTCGTACGGCTATTGGCAATACATCGTATAACCTTGTCTATGGCGCAGACATGACAATGCCCTTGGAGTTAGAAATTCCTTCATTGAGAATTTCCCTAAGTGACATTATTGATGACGATACAGAATGTGAGAAGAGGTTGCAAGAACTTGAGATGCTTATGAAAGATGAATAAACGCTCATGAGCACCTCAAGGCCCATCAGAAAAGCATACAACACTCGTACAATGAACATGTTATACAATGTTCATTCGATGTTGGGGATTCGGTACTTTATGAAAGTCAACGCAATATAAATGCACCTCCTAGAGAAAAATGTAAGTTCAACCCTAATTGGCTCAGACAATACATAGTAACTGAGGCCTTTGGATCAAGAGCATATTGACTAGCTGATGAACAAGGTACACCGCTTAAAGAACCTATTAATGCAGCACACCTAAAGAAATTTCATGCTTAGGATTTGATGTTAAATGTTAATCTATAAAGCAAATTTATTAGATAGATTAGCTTCAATTTTGACAAGATATTATTATTTTGTCTTAATTCATTTAACATTACATCTTTGCTTGGTTAATCATTGTTGTATCTTGTTTATATACTCTTTGCTTAGATCACTCTTGTATTAACTGAACATAACATAGAAATTTAGGTTATATGTGAAATTTTAATTGTTGTGTTTGTTACTATATGTTCTACAAAGAATTGTTAGTATGTCACATTAGCATTAATTACATTTCCATATTAGCCTTCAACAATCATCACTAGTTGCATCTTACAAAAATTGCATGCGATAGATTACAACCATTACAGATAGACAAAAAAGTAAACATCATTTATATCATCATCAGTTTCAAATATACATCCGAGTCGACTATCCCTTACAAAAAAATGGGATGTCGTAATACATAATATATACACATCATATAGTTGAACCTCAGTCACCTGTACTCTCAGGCCCTCGTGGTGTGCATGTGACAGAGGCCTGACCATGTGTGGCTACGGATCACGAATGACTCCTAGAGAAACTCCATGATTGTAATCCCCTAATCTCACCTCTCAACCCTATCACCTCCTCATGTGCCTCTTAGTACATCCGATGGTACTGGTCTCTCTTAGCTTGAGCCCTATCTCTGTCAGCTCTCACCTGACGGACCTCAAGTAGTAAGAACTCACCAACAACTGGCTCTTTCTCCGATGTAGGTACCGCTACCACCTGATCCCATTGAGCCTAAAGCTCAGCCTCAGTGTGCTCAGCTCTCTGAAGTAACTCCTCTCTCTACCATGTAGACTACTCTAGAATAGCCTCTATAGTCGTCCTATACCTGACGAAAGGCATAAATATCTCTGCATGTTTCCCAATGGATGGTCATGGAGAATACCCCGCCTGCACCCACTACTCAACTACATCTGTACGTACTATGTCCGCTATGACGTAACTCACAAAGTCTCGCCAACTGTCAGTCCCAACTGCAAAAATAGAAAATTAGATAGATATTAGATTCCCACATAACCATCATAAATCATAAAGATAAGAACATCAAACTAACAAAATAAGGCTAACCTAGATCTCCATCTTGCCAAGATGGATCTCGGATCGCTGAAGGTGTCACGAGCTCTGCAGTCTGATCTATAGCTAGGAGCACATGCCTACTACTCTCCCCCTCTCATTATGACTTAGTCTCTCAACACCTGCAGGGACCATGGTCTCGACTTGGTCTCCTCGTCAGTGTCCGCCTCCTGCTAGTCTTGTCGTGGTCTCGCCCTGAAGACATACTGTGATGGAACCTATGACTCATCATTATCATCCTCCGCATCCTCCTCTAGATCATAGTATCCTATGAAGTTGCTCACATCATCCTCTACCCCTGTGTCACTAGCATGACCGGCCCAAGGTTGAGCATCGCCTGTAGGGTAACCGGGAGGAAAAATAGGAGCAGGTCGTGCTGTATGCCACTAGGTCTAATATGCTCAGGTACAACTGACATCATTTGCATCTGATACTGGCACTGCATCCTCGGGACCATCATCATCACTAAGAGGTACATCTTGTACTGTCGGTCGTCGAGCGCTGTTCACCTTGACTGTGCTACACACGATGCGCACATAGCTCAAAAACACTATAGGAACATCCTGTACCTATCTAAACTTTCGTACCACCCTATCAAAGTAGAACCAAACCACGACATGATTGAAGCAACTAGCCATCGGCTGATCCTTTTGCATCCTCTCTAAATGTCTCCGCTGGCTAGGCCATAAGATATAGCCACGATATGGTCTCTAGCTAATATCGCTGGGCTACAATCTATCAAAGAAAACACTCCAATATAACAGATCACCGTATCTCCAACATCTGACTAGTGGGTAGGCATGAACACGTGGATGGGTGAATGCTGACTCTATAGGAAACCCTATCGGTTGTGTGCACCTGATATGTTCAAAAGCCCAAACCTGTAGTAAAGTGTAGATCATTAGACTATGCATCTTGTAATGGACATACCATCCTAGGTCACAGTAGAGGTGCGCAAGCATACTGTGCCCCCACGCGTATATAGTTTAGTGCTCCTCCATCTCTCTAATAGTGTGAATTAGACCCCCATGAAGGTGAATGCCTCATCCATCTAGTGTGACGACTAGTGCAATAGTGACTATCATGATCCTTCAAACTAATGGGATGTCACCGCATCCCTGCTCTAGAAGCAAGAGCTGAATATGTCCTTGCTCTGCTCGTGAGACTATACGACCTAGACAATACAATTGACTCTTGCAAGTATACTCCACTGTGTGATGTCCCACAACCCTCACTGTCTCTCCTCGGATAGGTAGTCACAGGATCCTGTATACATCCTCCAGTGTGATAGTCATCTCACCTGTAGGTAAGTGGAATGTGGATGTATCTGCATTCCACCTCTCTATCAATGCCATCAACATGTTGCAATGAAATCTAATTGTGGGCATATCAAACACCCACCATAAGCCCACTATCTACATGTTCTCCCTCTCTGCATTAGACATGGTACTAGCATGCTCTCAAAGTAGTGGCATCAGGCGACCTCCTGTGTGCTCTCGTGTCTCTAGGACGTCATGTAGGTCAAAAAATAAGCAATAGTATCAGTTTGTCATCATCAAACCAAAAAAACTACTATCTGAAATAGTAATGAATGCTTGTGCCTAGGGCTCGTGTCCTCTGTGGACACAGGCGCCCAAGAAGACCTGGGTGGCCCAGAGGGACACTGATGCCCTAGTGAGACTCTGGTGCCCTAGGTGGACTCAGGTGCCCCTACTAGGGACCTCTGTCCATTACAACCCCCTCAGCATGGTAAATGATAAAAACAACTAAAATAAAATAGAAAGATGATAGAAGCATAAGATTAGGACCCTACGTCAGCCTCAAAATGCTGCTCTGCCACTCGGGCTCGGAGCATCTCTAGTTGTGGGGCTGATACGGGCATCAGCTCGGCATGGTTGCCTCCTCTTCTCCTTCTCTCTCTCTCCTCTACTTTTCACAATGACAAGAAACAAGAATGAGTAAGTGATAAGTGAAAATTCCCTTTACATCAAGTAAGTGGATGAGAATTCCTATCCCTAACTAGGTGCAATATTGCTTTATTTCACTCTTGAGCTTCTATCTTGAGCTATCAAACTCATATTTTTGTGTCGTTTATTATGTTGGAATCCCGGTTCTGCTCTCTATCTCACCCAATGTGTTGTGCTTGGGTGTTGTTTGTTCAAACAACTCTCACAACACATTTATCATCAAGTTTCCCTCAAAATTGACGCGTGTGGATATCTCCTTGTTTCTCCTTTTCAGACTAAACAAGCAGAAACAAGGGGGGGCATATATTCCCCTCGATTTCCTCCCTCATCTTGTCTCATCACTCAACCCCTTTAGCATTTTTGTACTGATTTGTTGGTGGTGGTTGCAGGTTGATTTGATTTTTGATTTTTTGAGAAGTGTTCCTTTGTAGGTTGTGGTTCCTAACTTTGTGGGCTTGCAGGATCATAGACTTGGGGGCTTCTTCCTTCTCGGTGACAACACTTTGGCTTCCTCTACAGTATCCTTTTTGGTATCCTTTTCATGATTGATGCATTTACTTCCCTTTAGTTGCATATGCATGTAGTGTCATATGGCCACTAAAGTGGGGGCTAAATGTTATGTCAGAAATTGTCCTATAAGGAATGGTAAAATTTCCCTCAGTTTAGCTCCTCGCCTTTGGTGACCTCTTAACCTCTTTATTTTTGGCCTTTATAAAACCTTGATTGGCTAGTGTCTATTTGCAAAATGTTCATTTTCTAAGATAACTTTTGATTGAACCCAGAAAGAGAATTTGGATTATGGGTCCCTGGAACCCCCTAGAAGTAGATCTGGTTAGAAAATGGGGATTGGACTTGGGCACCCGCACCCTAGTCTTGCCCCATTTTTTAGGATTTTGAATCTTAACGGGGTGTTGACTCTTGCCATGCATCTTGGGATTCTATGTTCAAATTTTTGTTTTCATGCGATATCAAGATGTTATTTTGAAATTTGAATCCCCTAAGGTTAGATATAAAAAGACATTTGAAAATCATTTCATCACACATAATCTTTATGCAAACTTGATGCCAAAACTCTATTGGAAATTGCCATTGAAGATTAGTGACTTGTTGAAGCTTTTGAAAGTAATTTTATTTTATTTTTATCATGGAGACAATGGATGGAGATTAGGAATCAAGATCTTGAGACTATCTTGCTCTTCCTAGGGTTTGTACACCTTTTGGATGATCGGGAGAAGGGTTGAAGCCTCCAACATCGAGCTTGGAGATCCTCCGCAGACATTGCTGATTCACCTTCTTGTTCATGCAAGTCTTCATTTGTTTTCATCTCCTTGAGGTGAAGTTATATGTGTTTATTGAATTGAAGCAAGTTATTGATCTTCCCTTGATTGAGACATCTAGGGTTTGATATTTCTGCATACACTTTGTTAGGTTTGCACACAGTTCTGCAATTCTTTATCATTGGCTATTGTTAAGGTAGGAATACCAAAATAGGGCTTGACTGAGGCAAGCTCCTATATAGCCACAACATCTTTCTCCTCCTTTTGTAGGTACAGATCGTGTTTTATAGGATATGGAGAAAAGGAGTGACAAAAAGATGGATGCCACGAATACAGTCATCACTAAATTTTAGAATTTCAGATCCTAACACTTTTGGGACTAATGAGCAGACGCCCTAGTCCAACTGGGGAGATTCTCTGAGATCTAGGAGCTATTAGAGGACACCAAACAACTGATGCGGAATATTTTCGCAGATGGAAAATTGTAGGACTAATGAGCAGGTGCCCTAGTCTAGTTGGCCCTTAGTTTCTATGTGCATGATCTCTGAACCTTATTCTCTACTTTTTTGTGATCGATTTTGTCTGCTTCATCTCTGAATTCAGTCGATTTCTATTATAAGGTGTAATTAGAGTTTACTTGATTAGTGAATAAAGACACTTGATAAAACCTTAGTTAAATACTTGAATTATACCTAATTAGCATTAGGGAATGTACAAGTTATCAGTAACTTGATCCCAAGCCTGGTTCTTGTCTTCCCAATGTTTAGTTAGTGGAGAAATAGGACTTAACCTTGTTTAAGAAAACCTACCTTTTCACCGTAAATAGTTTGTTGTTGGATTATTGGGACATTGTTTTGATCAGTGTTTGGCATTCCAAATGTCCTTTGTGACTCCATTTCTTTGTTCTTCCTAGCTTGAGACCTTGTTTGTGGCATGCAATGAAGAAGTGTAGATTGGGTTTTGATTTTGTGATGAAAGGTGAGTGAAGGTTATGACCTTAGAAACTGATTTTCAAAAAGGTTTGGACCAAATATGGATGAATAAATGGATGATTTTGTAATAGGATATGAAGATGATTTTTGGATAAGTGGATATTTTGGATAATTTTGGATGATGATTTTGGATGAATGATTAAGGGATACTTCGTATGGTTTTGATAATGATTGTAAAGGATAATAAAATAAAAAAAGGGCTCAAATAAATCTAGATCTTGTGGATTTCAAAGATATATTTTTCTCCTTACTTAAGGTAGTCTAAGACACTTAAGAAAAGAGGGAATAGGGATTATTTTACTTGGGGTAGAAAAGACCTCCAAGAAAAATAGGATCCTTAGAATTCACTAACTTAGGAGTAGTCTAGGCTCCTAAGCCAATTTATCCTAAGGTTGATAGGGATAATTTATAAAATAACTTAAGGTAGACAAATCTTAAGCTTTCTATAAATTAGAGGATGGGAGATGAGATCTAGATTTAAGTTTCCACAAATTTGATTTGAAAGATGATTTTAGATATTGACTTGATTTGATTTGGATGTTGATTTGGATAATGTTGGTTGATGTTTTGGATGATGATTTGATTTGGTTTGGAAAAGATTTGGATAATTGGATTAAGGTTGGGATGATTTGGATTTGGGTTTAATTTTGGTTATGTCTTGGAGGATATTGGGATTTTGATTTGGGAGAAATTATGGCGAAAGGTTTGAATGATGTTGATTTGGATTGGATGGAATGGGGATAGAGATCCAAAATGAAAATCAAAATGTTTCCTAAGGTCAAATGGTAGGATATGGGGATGGAAATTTTTTACAAAGGATGGACTTAGATAGATGATGAATGATTTTGGGATGGTTTTTGAATGTTTCCACGTCACAAGGATGGTCAAATTATGCTTGGAAGATTAACTATAGGTCAATTGATGATTTTTGGTCACGAGAACCAAAGGTGCTAAAAGGTGAGCCAAAGGTGCTAACAGAGGAATGGTATGCACTCAAGAATAATCCTAAGGCATTGACAAATAAGTTTTTGGAATGGATAGATAAGCAAAAGGAACTAATAGTGAGTCCAATGGCATCAAAAAGAGAACCTAAGGCGCTATTTGTTTGTTCAAAAGGTTGAAATCGATTGATTTTGTGAATTTTTTTTGATCTTTTGGCTTTAAAGGTTCTTGGCAAGAAATTAAACAAGCAAGAAGACACAATGGCTTGACTTCAAAGGATGAAATTTGATTTTTGGTTTGCATGGGTTTTGACAAATAAGATACACCATTCACATGAACATCCTAGAAATTATTCAAGTAGGAGTGTCACATCCAATGGACCCACTCAGGTACAGTTTCAATCTCCACTTTTAGAAAATGGTGATTTCCACCCCTTGATACCATCTACCATTGCTTTGTTGGATAGGGAATGCAAGGTCATGGATCACCTTACACCCCTTACCTTAGAGACAAATGTCTTGCCTACGGTTTATCCCAACTCAAGACAATGGAGGTAATAGCATGGGCTCTTCTCCTCCTATGACAATGATGCACTGTGGATGTGACGGTCAAAGGTCTTATGCTAGATTTGAACAAGCTTCTAAGGAGTCCTCTATATATGCAAGGTACGTGAGGCACAAATCATGAACACTAGCCCATTGAAGGGATGTGTCACAAGCGATTAAGAAAGCACCTTTCACCTTGTGTTTGGAATCACCCAGGGTCCCAAGCCTATCCCAATGACAACGCAACTAGATTGGGGTACAAGTTTCCTTATCCCCCCTGTGATATACCTCACTGGTACACGTGCTTGAGGTCATCCCTTGGGGTGATGAAATCCCCAAGAAGGCCTCCTAAGAAGAAATTACCCCTTATTTTTGATCACCCAAGATCACATGAAGTGCAAGGGGAGAGCATACGCAAAAGAGTAACCCCTTCGGGATACACTAAATAAAGAAAGTTTGCAAGTAGACTTTTGATCCCGAAGATCACCCTAAGGTGCGAGGGGAGAGCATACATCTACAAGAAAACAAGACATGACAAACAAGATTAATTTACCACTACTTTAACCTTAGTGCAACTAAAAAATAGTGATAAAAATATGACTTTGGCTGTGAATCTGCACAAAAGATGTTAGTAGTTTGATAATGGATCTTAGACAAATATTTTTGGTACCTACAAAAATATGTTAGACCCCTGCACAGAGATACAAAATGTGTCAGACAAAAAGTGTTGAAAAAGATAACAAATGTGTTGATAGATAGAACAAATGCGCTGAAACAGAGAATAAATGCATTAAAATAGAGTATTAATGCTCTACAACAGAGAATATATGTAATAAGACAGAAAATATATGCACTAAAATAGAGCCTACAAGCGCTAAGACAATAATAGGCTGCACTTTTATGCACTAAAATAGAAACACAATATGCTAAAATAGTGGTAAAAGTAGATTTATACCTCAGGCTGTCTGTCAAAGAGGCTGATGATGTTGTTCTGGATACTGAAGGAACTGAATTGATAGGGAATGACAAACATACACAAAATAGAGTTGTTCCTCCACCAAATGGTCAAATAAAGTGCCAAAAAGCATGTAAGGTTAGTTTCACAAGATAACACAATAGTTTGTAAGTCGAAATAGAGCTAATGGTGCAAGATTTGTAAAGAAAAAACTAGGCCTTAGTATTTTTCCCAAAAATGTGTTAGATTAAGTGATATTTTAACAACTTAATGCCTACAAACTCTATGAAATTATAAAACCATAACCCTATGGGCATCAAATAGTGAAAAATTAGACGTTAGAAGTGATTTTGAGATAGATTTTTTGTTGCTGCCGTGAACAGAGGCACTAAACCAGAAAGGCGCTGAAATAGGGCCCAAATGTGCTAACAAAATAGTTGAAGGCACTGAAAAAACTACTGATGGCACTAAAAGAACATATGATGGCACTAAACTGAGAGCTAAAGGTGTGATTGTGGAGACTGACTATACTAAACTGGCCTGTACGACATAATCTTCCAAAAGCTCATAAGAAAAATGATTAGTATAGGACCAAGGGTCCCACTGAGCGTGCCAAATGAAGATGAAAATATTGCAAAGAAAAGAAAACATGAAAGGAAACTCAAAATAAAAGCATTATACCTTCCATGAGCATTGAAATCTCCTTCACTCCTTGATAAGGTTGAGGCGAAGTGCACCCAAGCCTCTCCTAGCTTTACCCAAGTAGAGATTATGTATGTGAATTGCTCTCAAATTCAACACAATTTTGGCATGATAAGGATACTAATGACTTAAGAGGATTGAAATTTTTGCATAATAATGTTGCAATGGAATGAGATGAAAATGGATTAGGATGGGCTTGTATTTATAGGGATTTTGGAGGGATTTTGGATCAAGGGTGGAGATTGAAAGTTGAGATCCAATGGTAGAGATGCAGAGATGAGATGGAGGGATAGATCTTCATCAACAAAAATGAAGGGTTGTGATTATTTTGTAATTTTAAATTCACCTTTGGAAGGCTTAGCATTAATGAGGATTAAGACTTGTGAGGAAATAAAAAAATATTTTCCTTGGGAGAAGGTGGAATTAAAAATTAAGATTTATTGGTGAATGGGATGACATGTTCAACACATGTATTCATTTGGAAAACACGTGTGAGCTCTTTGCATAAGAAAGAGCTCTAACATGAAAGAGGAAAGGTGAGGTGGAAGGGTCATGTGGCCCCTTTGAATAAAAAACAATTTTTTATTCAAAGGGTGTGGGAAGAGGTGTTAGTGAAGATTTGACCAAATTAATTAAGTGTTGAACTTAATTAATCTAGTTGTAAAAAATTAGTGAGTGGGTTAACGAGAGGTTAAAATTAATTAAATAAGTGTTTATTTATTAATTTGGGTCTAGGGGCTAGGTAGATTAGGGTAGCTAATAATTGGTATTTGTTTAATTAGGCTAGGTTTAGGTCATAGGCTAGGGGAGATTAATTAAATAAACATGTTTTATTTAATTAATCTTGGTTAGGGGATGGAGAAATTAACCAAATAAATATTTAGAATATTTATTTAATTGTGAATGATGTTGTAAGGTTTAGTAATAAATTAATTGTATTAATTCATTACTAGGGATAAATTAGTGATGAATGGCTAAGGGTGAATTGTTAGGGATGCCTTAGGATTAATTAATTAAATAATTTTGATTTTGATTTAATTAGTTGGTGAAAGGAGTAATTAGTAGTGTAATTGATGTGGGAAAGTGTCTTGCGAGGTCAAGACATTTTCAGGTGTCTATAGTATCTTCTTTTGTTACACCAGGAAATCTTTGATAGATTGGATGGGTGAGACAGAAGAGGATGAATCTTGAGAATCCAATTAGTTATCTCATGTATCTTGAGCCTCTTCTTGTTGTTGTCCATCATCCTACTTAGTATTGGCATTATGTGGAGGAGAATTGCTTTGTTTTGTACTCTGTAGAGGAGTTGTATCCTTTTGTGTCACAATTTTCTCTACCTCCTTGATTGTTTCATAGATCTTTTTTATTTGTTCAGTTTCTATTTGTATTTTATCTCTATCTTCTTATTCCAAGTTTATCAGGGTGTCTACCCTTTGCTTTGATCTAAGATCAGTGGCTTGTAATTGTGCTATTTTATCCTTCTCCTCTGTAGAGATACAAGTACTCACTCCATTTATAGCTTGTTTCTTGAGATCTTCATCTAATATAAG
Source organism: Cunninghamia lanceolata (assembly GCA_027924645.1). Taxonomy (NCBI): domain Eukaryota; kingdom Viridiplantae; phylum Streptophyta; class Pinopsida; order Cupressales; family Cupressaceae; genus Cunninghamia; species Cunninghamia lanceolata. Next base: position 5,550,521 of record BSBN01001062.1, read on the forward strand.
GAATTTCTCTCTTCTTTGCCTTAATGCCTCTGCAAGGCCATCTGATAGTAACTTTAGAATCTCATTCATTGTCTTGTTGGTTTTAATCATGTATTTGATTATTGCCCTTTCAATTATTTTCTTATTATCCTCAAACACCTCAGGGTAGAGTTCTGCTATCTCCTTTAGCAAACCATGACATTCAATCCCATTTAATATTGCCTCTAGGTTCAGTGGAGTTTCATGTGTTATTGTCTTTTGTTTCTTCTTCCTGGTCACTTTTGATACCTCTTCTTCTCCTTCTTCCTCTTATATCTCCTCCATAGGGGATTCATTCTTCTTTATTTTAGCATGTACCTTTTGCCTAGGCCCCTTTTTCTTCTCTATACTCATTTGTACTAATGTTTTTGATGCACTTCTCCTGTCAGTGTATACTGTTTGTGATGATGCAAAAGGTTGCAGTACTGTTTGTGCATTGGCTGCCACATATGCACTTCTTCCTAATCTTCTAGGTGTTTGCGAAGTAGTGGACTCTTGTAGAGCATAAGGTCTATCATGTGGAGCTTTCGCCATGGCTTGGGAGGCTAATGCAGTGGATGTGCCTTCCAGAGGTCAGATTTCCCATTGTTTATGCAATTTATATTTATGCTTCTCCACATGTTCCTCCACATTCTTCTTAAGCATTTTATCCATTACTTCCATGTATGTTCCAAATCTTTCTGTTGCAGTATCTTTAGGTTTGCTCAGTAAATTCTCTGCATATGCAAATATTTCTACCTTAGAAACTTCATATGGTAGCCTAGGTATCCAAAAAGTTCTAGGCTCTACTGCCTCCATAAAAGTGTAATATTTATCTACCAAGAAAGTAATATGCTTCATATATTGTTTCATAGATTCATATGGTAGTCTTTCTCTATTTTGCATATCCAATTATAAGTTTTGAAGAAACCCTAGTACATGGTGTTGAATGCTCTTGTGTCACTAAATATTATGATGTGTTGTTTTATTTGTGCAACAACTTAAATGTTTTGTTGCCATATTTTGCCTTTGAACCCCGGTAATTCATTGAGAAAATAAAATACAAGGCATATAATTAGAGTAACATACCATAATTGTAGTTTGACTCTTTTTTCTTTTCAGGTTCTTTATCAGTTACTCCCTCATCACTTCACAAAGGTCAAAATATTTCCCCTCTTTCACCATTTGGTATGCGATGTGTATTGCTATGGTAGTAGCTGAACCCTCCCTGTTGGCATAATATATTTTGTAGGGTATTCCCATTGTGGCATACTAGACTCATGGATTTATGATATCCTTTACAATGAGGCTCTGCCCGTCAAGTTTTTCTCTAGTCAGCTAAGTAACCTTATCATTCTTGATCACCTTCATTGCCAGCACTGGCCCTATTGAGCTAAGTCTAGTCATCGCTCTGATTGCATCCTTTTTTATGTGGTAGGGTTTACCCAAGTATATGAACTTGTCATGGATCTAGATGAGAATTATCTTTACCCACTCATGGGTGTCACTGAAAACTGGATAGTCTTTCCATATATCCAATTTCTTGGCGGCAATGTTCTTGTATTCATTAGAGTACCCTGCATCTTTGAGTAGTGTGTCCCTTAGCTCCTCAAACTTTATATGGTTTATCTCTGAGATTGTGGCATGGATGTACTTCCTAACATCTTTAATGTAGACAATATCTTCTGGAATATTACAAAAATCTCCTTCTTTGTCCACTTCCATTGCCTTATACGAGCATTTCTTGTATTTAGGTCTTGATTTCTCTGTCATATCGATGAGCATTGGTATAGCCATTTCGTTTTTCTCACAATTTGTCGGCTAGGGTTTGATTGCTATGTATCTTAGAGCTCATTTTTTTCAATCTTGTTAGGATGCAAATGAGGATTTTAGGTTGGACTAGAGTATAAGTAGCCTTAAAAGTTGCTTTTTTCATTTATTGTTTTTACCCGTTATGTTTTTCGAGGGCTTTTATAGTCGTTTATTATGGCAAGCTGCTAACGGTTACTTTATTCTACAATATGATATAGTATGAGACAATTAGTATGTTACATATTTGGATTCCACCATATTTCATCTTTCCATCCTGGAGATTTGTGATAATGCTTCAACCAAGCTCCATTAACATATCTGACAGTTATTCTTCCTTCCATGTCTTTCAATCTTACTGCTCTAGATTTTACAATTTCATGTATGTAATAGGGTCCGAACCATCTAATTTTGAGTTTTCCTTGTCTCTTAAACTTACTATCATATAGAAGTACCAAGTCTCCTTCTTTGAAGTTTTTCCTCTGCAGGTTCCGGTCATGCCAAGCTTTCTATTGCTTTCTCTCAAGATTCATATTATAGGCTGCAATCGACCTATTTTCATCCATTTTCTCTAGTCTCTCAATTCTCTAATTCAAGGATTCTTCCACATTCAGTTTTAGAGTCTTTATGGTATGAAAGTTAGGAATTATAAAGTGTATGGGTATAGTAACATCTAGGCCATAAACTAGCTCATAGGGTGTGAAATTTGTAGATCTTTTGTAAGTGGTGCGGTAGGCCCAAAGTACTGCAGGTACTTTTAGGTCCCAATCCATTCTATTGCCATCACACTTTTTTGTTAATGTCTTACCAATGATCATGTTTAAGGCCCACTTGCCCCATTTTCATGGGGATGATATGGTGTGCTCTTGTTGTGTACTATCATAAAGGATTGTAGTAACTTCGTAATTGTGTTGTTTACAAAGTGCTTTCCTTAATCACTTGTGATACTGAGTAGACATCCAAATCTAGTGATTATGTTTTCATAGAGGAACTTTGTAGTTGTTTTTGTGGTACAGTTATTTGTAGGTATAGATTCTACCCATTTTGTAAGGTATCTACTCCGATGATGATGTATCTTGACTTTGATTGTTCGACCAGGGGATGTATGGGTCCAATAAAGTCAATTGCCCATTTCTCAAAGGGAAGTTGTGATGATACAAGAATTAATGGAATTTCATCTCAGATGGTGGGTTTACCCATTCTTTGACAAATGGCACAATATTTTATATAGCTTTAGTTATCTTGAAACAAGGTAGGCCACCACAAGCCTGCTAGTTTTATTTTTCTTGTTGTTAATTCTTGAAAGTTATGTCCTCTTGCTATCCCTTCATGTGATTCCTTTATAATATCCTCCCTTTCATGTTCAAACACCACCCTCCTGATTATATCATCTTTCTCTCTTATATGTAGTTTTCCTTTGATAAGTGTATAGGGAAAAAGCCTTCCACATAAGAATTTGTTTGTCTTGCAGAGATGTCTCAGCTGGGCATTCTCCTGTGGCTAGTAGATATGCAATGTATTTTATTTCTTTTAGTACCACCTTGACCTTAAATAGGTTTTCACTAGGGAGTTCTTCTTCATGAATATCAGGCTCCTCCCCTGATTCAATTCTTGATGGTGTAAAGGGTGGAATTTGGATAGTTGCACTTTTGGTAGTTTTGTATGTGTATCCTCCTTTCACCCTTTCATTCAAGGACCTAGGGTCGAGTTGCAATGTAATATCATACCCTAGGTCACTATGAGATGTAGGGAAACTTGGATTTGTATGATTTGATTGTCAACTATGCTCACTTATGCTCAATTATACATTGAAACCCTAATTATGTAAATATGACAGCAAATGGAAGAATATCAAAAAATGTTGCTACATAAAGATGTAAAATAACAAATAACTGTGTACCTATTTTTGGGGTTCGGAAGTGGAACAGTCGGGGACTAATGAGCGGGTGCCCAAGTCCAAGGCCTAGGTTTTTGTCAGGATCTAGAAGCTCAGTCTGCAACCTGTTCCTGCTGTCATAGAGATTTTCTCATCATAGAATTCAGAGGACTAAAGAGCGGGCGCCCAAGTCCATGGTGCTATTTTCAACTTTGAACTGCAAATCTGACAATCTGTAATGCCCTCCTGCGACTCCACTTTTCCTGTATCTTCAACTTGTAACCTACAATCATAGAAACTTTGGGAGGGGGTTGTGGTGTTTAGAGGCTTTCCTTGATCAAGCCCCAGAGAGACATTCAAGTCTTCCAAACACTGTTGTCAGATAGAGAGTGCGTGCCCTTGGAGGTAGAAGCAAAAACCAAATGATAAATACTCAAAAACACAAATGATGTCACCTTGTAGTGAAGGTCTCATGGGAGGAAGAAGCTCTTCATGCCATGAAAAGATGATTGCTTAAATCTACAAATACAAACACATAGACAACACAAATCTGCTCTTGCCACACAATGAAAGCCTTGAATCACCTTTAGGATGCCAAAAGATCACAATAATCATCTAATGTCCATGTAGTTTACAAATTAATGCCTAAACATGCTTTTATATGCAACTACAAACACTCCTGCCAAGAATTTCATAATTCAAACTTACCGTGTCGGCATAGGACCTAAATAACAGTCATAAGCCGACACTAAAAATTTGGGACTAACCTAAAATAGGGTAGGACTAGGGTGCAGACGCCTAAGTCCTCCTCCCTATTTTGGTCAGGGTTAGGTTCAAGGGATCCCCCTAGGTCCCATTTGTCATGAAACTTAGGGCTCATTTCATCAGGATGTCAAAATATGATGCAAGATGTCCTAAATGCAACTAAAAGACCTAGGAGCTAAACCTTATGAGGGAAAGGCCCCCAAGGGGACATATTCTGACGTTACATTTAGCCCCCACTTTAATGTATGTATAAATGCGAGGCCAATACATGAATTAAAGTATGGTCAACAATCACAGCAAACACACCAAGCACAAAGAAGACACGCCAGACACATTGAAGACAATGACAGACACACAAAACACAGAGAAGACAATTACAGTCACGCAAAACACAGAGACTACAACAGATGCATAGAAGATAGTTAATGCATGGAAGATAGGAATGATTTATTTTCTTTTCTTTTTCTCATATATATATAAAATGTAGATGTAAGTACAGGAAAATAAATACACATCCCATAATGCAGGAAGCACTAATCACGCTGGTCTTTAAACTACATATATGGGGCAACACACATGCAAGACATGCCAAACCTCCTAAAATGCAGGAAGCACTCATCGTGTTGGTCTTTAGACTACGTATGGGGCAACAAACACACTAAACAAAGCAAGCATGCCAAACACACACACTTTGAAGACACATAGAAAACATGAGAGACAAGTGATGGAGTGTTCCTATTTCTAGGCTCATCACCATCTCAGGCACATTACAGGCACACATGGACGATTGGGCTTCACCACAACAATCACCGAAGAAACGCTTAAGGGTTGAGTTAGTCACAGAACCACTCCCTGCCTCCACAGAGGACTTTTAAAAATGATCTGATGGGCACTCTCTGCAAGAGATACACCACCCCTGCCTCCACAGAGGGCTTAAAATGATTGATTGTAAACAAAATTAGAGTGTACAGGAGGGACTCATCGCCACCAGTCTTTAAACTGCACCCGAGGACAAGCACATTGCTAACATCTACAATAGATAGCTTACCTTATATATGCCCCCACCTTAAGGTGGTGATATTACACATCGATATCAAGCACGTTAAGGTAGGAAGAAAACACACAAGGGAACATGGACTTTCGCAAAGCCCATGCCCCCTAGAGGTGACATGTGCTTTACGATCACCAATTGTTCCCACAAACACATCCCTACAAGAAACATGTTAGTGTCCATAATCATGATAAACAACAACATCAATGCATATGATTAACCACACAAAGAGCCAAGGTTATACTACAAATTTAGAGATCGAGGATAACCATGAGGCTATATCATGAAAATCTCAGAATTGAGCATCACCAAGGCGAGATTCAAAGATAAACAAAGGTGCACGGAGCAGCAATATTGTTATGTTTTGTAAGTGAGATAAAGATCATCAAAATCACTAGGCAGAAAGCACGAGTGCTTCTACTAGCCAAGAATCAGATAAGATATACAACCCCATCATCATATTAGGAACTAAGTCCAATTTTTGATTTCTTGCTAAAGGGATGCTAGGTCCGCATCAGTATAAATGTTTTTCATCATCCGCCCGCTATATAGAAACACTAGAGGAAGGTAAACAATAAATAAGAGAGGAGAAACAAGTTTCTTAGGGATAGTCACATAGGAGGGTGCCCCCAAGTCACCAACCACAACACTATGTCTGTAAGACACAACACAGAACAATGAAATCAGAGAGAGGCAATATAGAAGAATGATGATACAAATAGAAGAAGGTCACAACAGAGGTGATCTCCTGGTATCTCAGACCTTACAAGAGAATTAGGGGTCATCTTAGGAGGCCTAAACAACACATAACACATCACGGGGGAAGGACATCATGAGAGAGATAAAGGGTTAGGGATACTTACTTGTAGGGACCACTGGGCTAGCGGTTGTCATGGATCTTTATCTTTATCTTAATGGTTAAGGCGTTATCACTTCTTCTCTCTTCTGTAGGTTCAGGAGTTTGCGAGGGTAACTGTATAGGAAAGGTATCCCTTAATGATGGTTGAGAAGGGATGTTGCCATTTTATGTGTCAGTTATAGGATCATTTGAATGAGATTGTTGAGGAACCCGATAGATGCCCATTTCAGTCCCTATATAGGGTGCTGGAATACCTTGAGTTTGAGGAATAGTTTGTTCTTCCATATCATGTATAATTTCATTATTTTCCAAGGTATGTGAAGGTTCAAATAAAGATGCCTGATCAGTTCCTTTGTTTAACATGTAATTGAGAAGTTCTTGAACATCAGGTGGTAAATTTTCCTTAGATTGAAGCAAAAGGTCACAAAGAGAGTCTGCATCATCCAAAGCTTCATCCTGATTAGGGAGAGTGGGAAGTGATGGTAGAGTAGTATGGATGAATGTATCAATGATGTCTTCTTCTTGTGTCAAGATATCCTCGCTAAGCAGGGTTATGTTGGGACAAGTCTCTTTGTTCGATAAATCACCCATTGCTATATCATTCTCATAGGTCTCATAAAGGATTTGCATTATGTCATCATGAAACAAAGGGAGAGAGGGAACAATGTTCTCATCACTACTTTCCCCATGATTGTTTTTAGCCATAAAATTAGTGAGATTCTCTATGATTGAAGAAAAAACATCCACAGCTGCAAGAAAGCTATCAAAATAGGCTATTGTTCGAAGGATATCACAAGTGTACTTTTTCTGATGTCAATGCCATAGATGTATGCTATTTGATTCAAAAATTGAGGGTGTTGATCAGTGAATTTGGAAATATTATCATAATTCATAATGTACTCAAATAGATCTTCCAAAGATGAGTCCTTAGGAGAAGCCATGAATGCTTGATTTTTTATACTTTTTCAATGCAAATAAGTGAAAGCAAAGGTGTTGTAAGGATTTAGATCAGGGACAGAAAATAATATGTTTGATATCAGTCCAATACAGCAATAAGATCCTTCACAACACACTCTTGAGTAAATCTAAGATGATGACATGTCAAAATATAGTGAAAATACACTAAAATATGCGATTTTTTCACCAAATCTTAATGTAAAAGAGCACGACAAAGGGTGTTGTGAGGAAAATTATGATGGAAAGAAAATTATATCAGTAATAACATCCACCTAATGCCAAAATATCCGTCACAACACACTTATAGTGCCACTCAAGATCAACCCCTAGTGAAAATATAGCAAAAATAGGCAATTTTTCACGATTTTTCAATTCCAAGACCTAGAAAAAGGGGTATTGTAAAGAATTTTAGGAGGTACAGAAAATAATAAAAATGATATCAGTCACCTCAATCCATAAAATTTTTCACAACACGCTTGGAGTGTAATCTAGGTCAAACCCTAGAGCAAATATAGCAAAAATGTGCAATTTTTCACCAAATTTTTAATACAAGAGGCCAATAAAAAGGTGTTGTGAAGATTTTTAAGAGGGGAAGAAAATAATTACCTTGATAAAAACCAATTAGTGCAAAAATACTCTTCACAAAACGCCTATAGTGTAAATTTTGAAAGTTGATAAGGCCAACTTTAGTAAAAATCAAGGTTTTTCAAGCCCTAGGTTTGAGATCTTGATGCAAAATGCTATATGAATGTCTTGTAATATGTTTTATGATGAAAAATAAATTTACTCAGATATGAAAATGATTTCCACACCCTACCATGCAAAATGCAAGTGCAAATCTAAGGAAAAATCAATGAAAATGCTAGTTTTGTTGAAATTTTCTATGTAAAAATACAAATTTTTGAAATATAAATGCAAATTTATACTAAAATGCAACACTACAGACAAATGGAATTTTGAATGAGCATCTAAGATCAATAGAAAAATATGAAACAATATTTTTCCTACAAACCCTAGTTTTTGAAATTACTAGGTTATATGAAAAATACAAAATTTCCAACAAAACCGTAGCAATTTTATGATGAAAAATGCAATGCAAGCTATTGAATTTTTGTAATTTTCTGCAATTTAACTCAGATCTAATGCAAAAATCAGAAATTTGATGAAATTCAAATTAATTAATGCAACATGCAAACCCTTGAATGCAATTTTTTTCTTCCAATTTTTCCAATTTTATAATTTTTTTGTAAGTTTTCTAATGCAATAAGATAAATGATACTACGAATGAATGAAATCATTGCAAATCTAAAGCAAAACACTCAACAAGGTGCAAACAAGTCTAATAACACGAGTTCACCAAAATGTAAAGGGTTGAAATTTGGATAGTTGAGTTTCGATAGTTTTTGTGTGTATATCCTCCTTTCACCCTTTCATTCAAGGACATAGGGTCGAGTTGCAATGTACTATCATACCCTAGGTCACTATGAGATGTAGGGAAACTTGGATTTGTATGATTTGATTGTCAACTATGCTCACTTATGCTCAATTATACATTGAAACCCCATTTATGCAAATATGACAACAAACAGATGAATATCAGAAAATGCTACTATAGAAAGATGTAAAATAACAAATAACTATGCACCTGTTTTTGGGGTTCAAAAGTGGAACAGTCGGGGACTAATGAGAGGGCACCCAAGTCTAAGGCCTAGGTTTTTGTCGGGATCTGGAAGCTCAATCTGCAACCTATTCCTACTGTCACAGAGATTTTCCTGTCACAGAATCCAGAGGACTAAAGAGCAGGCACCCAAGTCCAGGGTGTTGTTTTCAACTCTGATCTACAAATTTGACACTGTGTAATGCCCTCCTGCGACTCCATTTTTCCTATATCTTCAACCTGTAACCTGTAATCATAGAAACTTTGGGAGGGGGTTGGTGTTTAGAGGCTTGCCTCAGTCAAGCCCTGGAGAGACATTCAAGTCTTCCAAACACCGTTGTCAGATAGAGAGTGCGTACCCTTGGAGGCAGAGGTAAATGAAATGATAAATGCTTAAAAACACAAATGATGTCACCTTGTAGGGAAGGTCTCATGGGAGGAAGAAGCTCTTCATGCCATGAGGAGATGATTGCTCAAATCTGTAAATACAAACACATAGACAACACAAATCTACTCTTGCCACACAATGAAATCCTTGAATCACCTTTAGGATGCCAAAAGATTACAATAATCATCTAATGTCCATCTAGATTACAAATGAATGCCTAAACATGCTTTTATATGCAACTACAAACAATCCCACCAAGAATTTCATGATTCAAACTTACCGTGTCGGCATAGGACCTAAATAACAGTCACAAGCCGACACTAAAAATTTGGGACTGACCCAAAATAGGATAGGACTAGGGCACGAGCACCCAAGTCCTCCCCCTATTTTGGTCGGGGTTAGGTTCAAGGGATCCCCCTAGGTCCCATTTGTCTGAAACTTAGGGCTCATTTCATCAGGATGTCAAAATATGATGCAAGATGTCCTAAATGCAGCTAAAAGACTCAGGAGCTAAACCTTATGAGGGAAAAGCCCCAAGAGGGACATTTTCCAATGTTACAGATAGATAATCAGGGCCTTGGTTTTGTTTTCCTAGTTTCACTTTAATGTTAATCTCAAACTCTTGGAATAGTAGTAGTCATCTACATATTCTTCCTTGTATAACCGGTTTGTTTAATAGGTATTTTAGTGGTTCATGGTTGGTAAAGAAGGTGAAGGGTGTGGACAATAGGTAGTGTCTAAATGTTTGCAGTACATAGACCATTACTAGTTCTTCCCTTTCTATTGTAGTGTAATTTTTCTAAGCTTTTGATAATTTCCTACTAGCAAAATATATAGGATGATCTTTAGTTCCTTTGGGTTGAGCTAGTACTACACCTACTGCTATGCCTAAGGCATCTACATGAAAATGGAAATGAATGTTCCAATCTAGGAATATCAGGATAGGGGCTTCAACAAATTTCTGCTTTAGTATGTCAAAAGAATATTGACACTACTCATTCCATTCAATGTTTCTTCCACTTTTCTTTTTCAACAATTCTTCTAAAGGTGCTGCAATTGGTGCATAACCCTTTATAAACTTTCGGTGATACCCAATGTAGCCTAGAAGAAAGTTTTGACTTCTAATGTTGTATTAGGTGGTGGTAATGTCAGGATTAAAGTTACTTTCAAGGGATCTACCATCAACCCTTCCTTGCAAATGATGTGACCTAGGAGAGTTCCAAAATGTACCGCAAATTTGCATTTCTTGAGATTTAGTGAAATTTGTAGACTTCTGCATTTGTTGAACATCATTCTCAATGTCTATGTATGTTCTTTCACTAAGCCATAGACAGTCCAGTCATCTAGATAAACCTCTAAGAAATCATGAATGAATTCTTTAAATGTGTTTACCATTATTTTACTAAAGACTGCTGGTGCATTCTTAAGTCCAAAAGGCATCACTGTGTACATATATGATCCCAATTCAGACACAAATATTGTCTTAGGATGACCCTCTTCTCTTATCTTTACTTGGTGATAACCAAAACATCCATAAGTCAATGAGTATATTTTCCTTCTAGAAACTAATTCCAATATCTCTTATGTGAAGGGTGTATGGAATGGATCATGGATGCAATCTTTATTTAACTCCCTGTAGTCTCTGCATATCCTTATTTCACCTGATTTCTTATTTTGTACCACCATGGGGCTGATCCAATTAGCTTCTTCAATAGGTTGTATGATTCCTGCTGCCAACATCTTGTCAATCTCTATCTTAACTCATTTCTTCATGTTAGGATTGAGTCTATAAGGCCTTTTCTTGACTGGTTTCACTCCTTTCAATTTTATCTTCATGATGCCTACTTCTTCTTTCATACCTTTCATCTTAGTGAAGGTCCTTGGGAATATATCTTCAAACTCAGAGAGGATATCAATCACTTGCACTACTACTTTTTCATTCCAATAGTCTCCAATCTTCACTAGTTTAGGATCACCTTCCTTTGCAATATTTTCCTCTCTAATTTTTAGTGGTTCCTTGTAATATTGGTCTTTTTGCTCAGTCAATATTTCTAGCTCTCTTTCTCCTTCCTGCACCTCAATATTTATCTCCTCATTATCCTCATCATCTATCTTTGTTGTTTTATAACATTTTTGACCCATGTTCCTTGACTTTTGATCTATCCACTCCACTAATTTCCATATCCCTTCTATTCTTAGTGGTGGTGTACTATACTCTGGTTCCTTTTTCTCTTCCTCTATCTCTTATTGAAAAAATATTTCTTTTATTTTCTCAAGTGTCGTATCTAGAGATTTTTCTGGATTCCAAAAGAGAATGTATGTATGAAGTCATCTTATACTTCTTCCCAATCCCTTGACTCTTTCCTTCTCTCTTGGTTGATATACCAAGTTTGGACTATAGGTGTTAATGTCTAGTAGAAAAATTGGGTGTATATATCCTTGCTATGTTCTTTTTTGTTTTACCATGCTGCTATGCAAGTGGTTAGGTGATCTTGTGGTAGAGTTTGGCCTTCATATTTAGATATTTCCTTGTATTCTCCATGTTTTGGTAAGTATCTCACCTTCATAAGAAGTGTAAAAGTATGCCAATCTTGAACTAACTCTCTATGTGTCGCCCACCAATTTGTTGCATTACATACTAATCTATGTTGTATTGCTTGTATTCTGTATTATTCTTCTGCAAAGATTGTGTCCATCTCATTCAAGTATTGTTGTAGGTCTTTCACCCCTGAAAACTTTGGTAACTTGATATGAGAGATGCCTTTCATAATATGATGAGATCTTTTAGATTCTTCTTCATTTTGGTCCTTTTTGATGGCGCATACCAATTGCAGTGGATTTTCCTCTGATGTGGAGGATTGTGGTGTGTTTCTCTTGTTGGATTGAATCATGCATATCCTTCTAATCTCTGTCATTCTCTGGGTTTTAAGCTCCAATTCATTTTTGATCCATGCTTCTAGGACTTTTTCGCTATCAATGTTGGTATTTTCATTCTCCACCTCTATTTCTCTTGTTGAATTTGGTTCTCCCTCTATTTCATTTGTTTCCAGCCTTGATATTGTATAAATGTTCTTATGGTAGTCATCATTTTCTTCTACATTGGTGGATTCTTCAATATAGGATTCATCCATTGGTAGTCCTAATGATATGAATATACTTTTATTACTATCTACAAAAGATAGTTCTTCCTTGTGAGAGTCAACTATGCCATTGACATCCACAAACCATCTTAGTCTAAGTAGTGGATTAAAGGAATATCCTTACTCTTTCATAGCAACAATCACAAAATCTACCACCTATTTAATTCCCATCAGGTTCACTTCTACTTGTCTCCATGTTCCAATAGTTGACATGCCAGAACCTTGCCAAAGTAATATTATAAGGTGATTGAGATAACCTAGGTCTCCCTAGTTGTTCCCAAAGCTTCTTAGTGATCATTTTTATGTCTGCACCCAAGTCTATCATTACTTTTTTAACCTTTTTATGATTAATATGGGCATCCACCAACAGTGATTTTATTTTCCAACGTCTTTCATTTATGCTCAATTGCCTAACTTGGTTTTGTGATATCTTCTCCTTATTCCCATATTTAGTAAATTGTTTAAATTTCGCCATCAGATTATGTTGTTGCATTAGAGATGTAAACTATTTTAGTGCCATAACTTCTTCTTCTATGAAGAATTGATTGACTTGTTTTTTCTTTTCTTGCAATCTTCTGTTATTATATGTTAGTCTTTTGTACCACCTCATCATGTTGTCTTTTATGCGGGAAGAATATATCTTCCTTCTCACTCTCTTCTCTCTCTGATTCAGTAGTGTCATATCTTTTTCTTCTGGTGTTTGTGCCTTGTCTTGTAACTACTGTTGCTTTCTCTTTTCCTTAGTCATTTTTTAGTTTTCTTCTCCTTTATTTGGTTTTCTTCATTTGATGAAGATAGATCCATATTTCCATCCTTATCTCTCTGATAGGCCCTTAGGACTTGACCTTCTTCCTTAGGGACTCTTCTGATCACTCTGGCTCCTTTTTGCTTATCCAAATCCTTTGTTTTTCCTTGTTGTGGTGCATTATGAAAGTACTGTTGTGCCTTATCGCATGTGAAAAGGTAATGTTCTATACTATTGCAGAATGAACATTGTCTTCTTCTTTCTCCCCATCACTCATTAGCAAAGTGCCTTGGTTTAGCGCTTTTGTAATAAGTGGATTCATCTCTTCTTCTTCTGCCTCTTCCTCAGCCTCTACCTCCTTTATAAACTCTAGATTGTCCTCCATCCTCATTACTACAGTTATTTTCATATGGAGCATTCTGATTTGCATTCTGGATAGTATTCATGTTTCTTTGCTTTTTCCATGAAGGTTGCTTGTAGGCTTGGTCCTGAAGATATAGTGGTCTTTCTGCTAGGCCTTTTACATATGCCATGGTATTATTGTGTGTTTTGATTTTGTGATTTGAATTGTACCATGGTCACTTTCATCCTCATCATCTCTCACCCTGAACATTTGTGATGGATAATCCAATATTTCATGATCATCCTATTCTCTGCATATTCCACAATAGATTGTGTTGTTCTTTGTAGGGAGTGCCTTTATATCCACTTCATTGTGGCGGATTTCCTTTCCCCTTTTAGCTTTGGGCATTCATTCCAGATGTGTCCTTCCTTTGTATAGTAGGAACACCATATATTTGGTCTTTTATCTTCTTGTGTCACCAGAATTTTCTTGTTTAAGTTTTAGTTGCTCCAATTCCAATCTTAATCTTTCTAACTCCATATTTTCCTTATTTTTGTCCTATTTGTGCCATGTCTATGCCTCAATTTAGCATGCTAATGTGACTTCTTTTGCATATGTTTCAAATATTCTCCCATCTAGAGATGTTCTCACATCAGGGCTTATTCCAGATGTAAACCACTCAATTTTCTACTTTTCAGTCAGGAGTTCTTCTAGTTTGTGGACTATGTCCTTAAATAATTTGTCAAATTCCTTGATTGTTTCTCCATCCTTTTGTATTAGTTCTCTCATCTTACTCACCCCTTTTGTCAGTATTTTCAAAGTTTCAAATTTCTCCAAGAACTCCTTTACTTCCTCCCATGTTTTTTCATGTTTGGGACAAGCCTTTCTGTACTATTTTAGTGCATCATCCCGTAAAGTCCCAATAAATTCAAACAACTTAGTGTCATCTTTAGTTATCTCATTTTAGTTCTAGATTGATTCTAATATAAAAATATGCTCTGCATCTTTAGTTGTGTCCTTTTCAAATACCAGTAGTTTGATAATAGCATCCATCTTTGCTTTCTTTTTCTTTTCCAGACCTACTGATGTTTTGCGGTAGTTTTTTTTCTAGTTTTTATTCTCCTTAGGTTTTGGCCTTTGTGTTAGGGTTTTATGTTCACTCACTTTATCTCTCTACAATTAAATGTCAAAATATTCTTTTCCCAAAATTTCCCCAAAGTCTTTCTTAATCTCTTCTTCTCTTTCTCTTTCACTTTCAATTTGATCTTTTCTTAAAATACTTCTTGATTTATAAGGCACCTGACTCCTGGTCGAGGGGGTGCATCTCTTCAAACTGCCTTTTCATTCTCAGGGATATTCTTTCATTCGTAAATGACATTGTGTTCTCTTTAGCTAACTTTTCATTATTTTTTCTTATATTACTGAAATCCATCTCTCTAATACATCTTCTCTAGTCTTCATTATACTCTGATTAACCAGGTTGTCTAAGTACTCTGCATCCAAATTTAGGGGTTGAAGGTTTCGTATAGGATTTAGTAATTCTTTCCATTATTTGTCAACTCTAATTTGAACATTAGCCCAATTAGGTTGATATTCTAGAGTTTTTTACATCTGTGGTAGGATTAGGGTTTTGTTATGTTCTTCCCTCCATGCACTTCTCAAATGATCATAAGCATCAATTCTTCGTCCTATACTCTTTAAAAGTTCTATTTCCCTGTCAATATGTATTCTAATATGCTCAAGATTTTCTATATCTCTTTGTATCAGTTTTACGGTAGCTTCTATGGCTTCTTCATTCATTCTTTCCTTTCTCTTTTTATTTTCTTCTCTAACAACACCCATAGTAGCATGCTCAACAACACCCTCATTGACACACTCATCCAACTTATTTTCTTCGACAAATTCTCTTTCCTGATTTCTAATTGTTTCTCCTGCCTTCTCCATTCTTCCGTGGTACCTTTCCTATCTTTTCTAAGTTTGTTTCTATCTCTCTTCTCTACTTATCTCCATTCTAATAAGTATAATTTCTTTATTTTCCCTTAATCTTTTGTTATCCCCTCTTGCCATGGGTGTTTTTGGTTTGGAATAATATTAATCCTTATGTATCCCATGGTTGGATTATCTTTAAGAGTTACATCTTTTCAAGGATATTTTTAGATCCTCCTCCTGTTCCATTTGCCATCCCATTAAGTGCCTGCTCCCCTCTCACAAGGGTAGGAACTTAAGAGAATTCAAGATCTTTCACAGGTCATAAAAAATTCTTATCACTCAAGTTTCCTTAATTGTGCTATTCCACACTTCTCCTTTCTCTATTTATTCTCTCTTTCTTCACTGTCCTTTTCTAGGGTCCCAATAATGGAACCAAATGTTGGCAAGAAATGGGGAGGAACCAGTCTGGAGATCTTGTCCTTTGTCAAGTCTGTAAGTCTAGTTTATACCCTAGTTAGACAATAAGAGAAATATAAATAAAACTTAAGGAAATGTTATATGTGGTACAATATAAGTAAATCATAGCATCATAACACATGTACAATGGTATCAGAATCCTTATATCTCCATTATATTCATTTATCATTAATAGGTATATACATATACATACCGACAGGTCTGAGTCTTAGCCTTATACACTATTACTCTCTTTATTCACACATATTAACTCTTACATTACATTGCTTTGCATGTATCTCCTAAATATCTACCTACATGTTCCTTTCCCAAAATACCTCTTTAGGAGTCAGCTCTATCCTCCGCATGGCCTTTGTGGTATTCTACGGTAGTTTCTACTTGTTGCCCCATTCTCTGCCAATATGGGAAATCATAGTTTTTGTAATATGTAAATCATTGATATCTTTATAGGAGAGACCATCCTCATAAAACCATCTCCTCTCTTCCTGCCATGAGCATAATGTGTCTAAATTAGTGTGAATAGCTCTCATATAAGCAATAATATTTTGCATCGTAGATGCAAACCATGAAATAAGTGGTAGAACTTGGATTTGGTTTTGCAAAAAAATGATTTTTTATTGCAATTTCTGTATATTTTCATTGATGGTTTCTCGCAAGAGAGCCGCATTGGATGGTGGTGGTGGTGGTGGGGTTTGGGGTGGGGGGATTTGGGGGGGTCTTGGGGGGCTCAACCATGTGTAAATTAGGTCTAGAAGTAGAGCTGCAATTACATAAAAATAATTAAAATTGAATTAGGAATTAGAAATATAAATTGCATGTACAACATGTGTTTAAATACATGTATAAATTAAAAAAATGGAAATATATAAGTTTGCATGGTTTAAACAATACATTAAAATATTTAATTTTACATAACAATGTACATATATATGCATTCAACCAAGTGATCTTTTCCAATAAAAATTTTAAAGTTAGAAAATGTAAATAAAAATTTGTGTTTAATTCCATAAATACATTTTAAATTCATTTCAATAAATATATTTTGCAAATAAATACATGATTGCAACCTAGCATTGAATAGGTTAAAGTACAATAGGATCAATTTATCATCCTAATTTAAAGCCACTTAGGAAGCTCGGTTTAAGGAATGTGGTAATTATATCCAAACCTATTTTTATAATTGGATTTCAAGGACAAAGTCCCCTAGGGGTGAATGTGAGAATCATGAGTAAAACATGGTATAGGGATAAGAATAAAGTAATCAATAAAGGAATGTGACAAAGCATGAAAGAATGTGTAAGAATCATGACATGAATTAAACCATTTTTAGCTCTATCAATCAATGTATCACTAAATTCATGCATTAAAGTATCATCATCATGTATGTAAGTATAATATAATGTAATTTGTATACCCTTACTAAACTTTTGTTTCCATTTTATCCCTTTCCCCATGTGTGTACTTTACATGTCATCTTGACCCTTTTTGCAAAAAGCTTAGCCTTTGTCATTCCCTAGCTATGTTACCATTTCCAATTTGTTCCTAATCCTTGTTTATCCTTCCTAATTGTTTTATTTTATTCAATTTTTGAACCCATCCTGTGTACTCGGCTTTCTTTTATGTTTTCCATTGTTGTTGTCCCCTTTACCCCTTTGTTAAGCCTCAAGTTGTCATCCCTAGCCTTGTTTTGTTGGAAACCCTTCATCACCACTCTTAATTGTTATTTAGGTTTGAATGTGAGTTCAAGGTTTTAGGTTTAGGTTTAAGTCATTTAGGTTAGGTCTAGAAAAAGATATTAGGACTGTCGTGTCTAATTTTTAGGTTTTTAGCTTCATGAAAAGAGTTTTAAAAATGGTTTCAAGACTATGAGACTCATCAAGAACATTGAAAACCATGAAGACTAAGAACATGCCTATTTTAGGTATTCATAGATTGTTAAATACATAGTGTGTATTCATGGGTTGTTGAAATATATAGTGTGTATTAAACCATCATCAGGGTTATGTATTAGCATCTTCAGGGTTGTGAATAATCATCTCCAAGGTAGTGTAAAACCATCTTTTGATGTGTATGCATGGGTCAACATTTCACATATTGTGTATAAGCAAATACACAGTGTGTATTTTAATATTTTAAAAGTTTGAGGTTTGTTTCTGTTATGGAGTAAAAAGTGTCCACATGTCTTTTTACCTCCTTGTTTAGCTCCTAGGTCCCTTGATTACACTATACATTCAAAATGTTTATCTTGATGCAAAATTGCCTGGCACTATGATGAATTGGAATATGGGCCACTTCATTTACCTTATCTCGAACCTAAATAGGGCTAAAGGACCTGGGAGGTATAGCCCAGGTCCTTCCCTTTTAGTCAGGGAAATTTCAAATGTTTGTCGGCATTACACCTTTCTAGTTTCTCCTTGTCAGTTCTTTTGGTTTTAATTGATGATTATGAGCAGGAAAGCATATATAAGTGTGTTTTTGAGTTCATTTGTAACCTAGATGGAAAGAGCTAACTTGAGATCTTGAAGTGAAGCAAGCAAGAGCATTCATTGTGATTCTAGAGAAGATTTGTGTATTGTCATTATGTTGTTATTGAAAATATGGAGCAATCATCTATTATTCCTTAGGAGTTGAAGGATCTTCATCATTCTAAGGGTTTATCACATAGGTGATATCATTGTTTGTTTATCATCATTTGAAGATCATCATACTATCATTATTTTTAACCTTTTCCCCATGAGGGCATGCACTCTTTATCAATCAATGGTGTTGGGAAGCTTAAATGCTATCCCAAGATTTGACTGAGGCAAGTCCCTAAACACCATAACCCCCAAACCCCTCTCTTTTCGTCTTGTGTGCCAGTTATAGGAGTGATCTAGAAAATACAAAGCTAAAGGAAGACTAAGTACAGATCAAGGTTTTGGGATCTAAAGATAGTTTCAGAGTTTTCTATAACCAAGGACTTGAGTGGTACCACCCATGTCATCCTGATCTTTCTTAGTTTAGATTTGGCATCAGGACAACATTTACAACATCTTTCCAGTTTGCACCTCTGATAGATTCTTCCAATCAAGACTTGGGCAGTCCCACCTTGGTCCTCCGACACTTCTTCTATCAGGAGACAAGTTATATCATTCTTTTGATCATCCCTGTGCAATTAGTTTCTAGGTTGCTATTGTGCTTTCTCTGCTATAAGTAGATCATTGTGGAACTAGGGTTTCATGCATTGTTAACTAGGGTTTGATAAAAAGACTAAATTAAATCTGATCCATCTATAACACAAGAGTCACAAGATCAACAGTTGAGTCCACTTCCATTTGGTAGTGATTTAGTTCGGCCTTGTCCTTGAATATTAGATGGAAAAGGGTTTGATGTAGTTTGTGTTCTAGTTGTCATCATTCTCCTTTTTCATTACTTAACATTTTGGTGAACCCATAGCTTCGAGCATTTACATCTTGTTGATTGTTCAAATCAGATCTGTTAGATTCCTAAAATCATATGTAAGAAAACTTCTACAAGAGAGAGTTGCAAGAAAATATTGCAAAATCCAAATGCATGAATTAGTACTCTACATTCCCCTTGCATTATTTAGATATAAATACAAAGGATATACACAACCACTCTCCAAGAATAGACAAAGTGGGGAATTAAAGCATAAAGAAAGCATGTGACACATGTCACAATCCTTTCAAGAGAAAAGAAAGCCTATGATACATGTCATGAGGCTCAAAATAGAAAAAGAATCTCCCTAATTAACTTATGTAAAAGTGAAAATATGATTTTTCATCAACACCCCCCATAAGTGCAACTCAGGGAGATTACACAAGCTAAAAAGAAAGAAAGAAAGATGGGTCCTGGCAACAAAGCCATGTTAGGTACCCATGAACAACGAGGATCTCTCATAAGGTGGAGAAAAGGAGAAAAACCCAGTGGGAGAAAACTCCTCTCCAAAAGAGAGAAAAAACAAAAAGAAAGTACAAGAACATGTGGTGGAAAAAGGACACTAAGACCCCCCATGGAATGAATCCATCACGAGAGTACAATAATGAGTGCCCCCCATAAGAGAGAGCGAATAGAGAATGTGAATCCCCTCCAAGAAGAAGCTCCAGAACCAATGGAGAGATCTTGAAGATAGAATCCAATCCACTGCTTGCAAACAACATTTCTTGCTTTCAGAAGAAACAAATCCACTGGTGAATGTAGAAGCCATTCCCACATCTTAGATGAATAGGGAATCCATATTGAAACATGTGCCTCTAAATACAACTCAAGTGACCTCATACTGGGAAAATATGTCTTCTCCAAAACAAAAACTATTTGCCCAATTAGAGAAGAACTAGGAGAGGATATGATCTGAACTGCATCTGGAAACACATAAGATGAAGGTGGTGATGCCAAGCCACCTGAGATAGTATCAAAAAAGAGAGATAAACCCTCAAATGTGTCCTCCAAATCAGTAATGTGAGACTCCACAAACATAGATGATATGTCTACAAGATAGGAATCCCAATGAGGTGGATCTGAAAGACTGATATTGACCTGCTGCAGAGAATCACTGGAAGCCAATGATGATGCAACACTAAACTTTGAAGTAGCAACAGGTGATGGAGATGATATGATCTCAATATGAGGAGAAGAGGGAGCAAGAGAGGTCTCTATCTCTGAACATTCAAGACATGCCATATACTCAAGCTCCTCTAAAGTATCATCATCATAAGGTATATTATCTGCATCATCAAGTGGAATGAGACAATCTGCTGTAGGATCATTTGGAAATGGTGAGACATGAGGGTCTCCATACAACTCCCAAATTTTTGTCCAAAGTGTGTGTGGGCTCTCATAGATGGGAAGATCACACGCAATAGCATAATCAACAGTGGTACAAATTAAACCTACAACATGATCTTGATTGTTACCCCAAACAAATTTCTTCACAGGTGTCTCTCGTTCAGGTATGAGCCCATAAAGATGAGGCAAAAGATGCAACCACCCGAGATGTGTCAGGATGCCTCTTTGCTAGGGCTCATAATTGTCCTTAGTCAGATTGACTATAGAAGGATGTGGCAAAACCCATGATACCTCCTTAAAATGATAGAGGTCAAAACATGCAAATAGATTTATGCTGATAATAGAAGCCTATCAAAGAAAATAGAACCTTTCTAGGAGGCAGCATGTCTAGGATATCTAACAAAAGCCATAAAATCAACAAACTGAATAAAAGATACCTAGGGATGAATCTGAAAAAATTACATAGATCACTATGTAGAGCTTACTGATACCTTTCCAACGCCTATTCATTTTTAAAAAATAGAGATTCTGGGCGCAAGAATGGAGCTCAGAAGCCAAAAATGATGCGTTGACTTCAAACAAAAAAAAAGGTTTCAAATAGAAAAATCTGGAAAAAAGACTAGCATTACTGGATAGTGCACAAAACTAGCTTTCCAATGCTTTTTTGTTTGCCAATTTTTGAGTCCATATACTCAAGTTATGGCCTCTGGATGAAAACTACCTTTTTAGGCCTGCACATGAATGCGACACAGAAATCGAGGCAAACATATATCAAACGACACAAAAATCGAGGCAAATTCAAAAAAATTTGGCACCCAAATCAAGGCAGCTTGAAAATCAAAATAAGCTCAAAAAAATTTGGCACAGAGATCGAGGCGACTATACAAAAAATCTAACATGGAAATCGAGGCAGCGGTACGGATTTTTCCTGCACATAAAAAACCAAAACCCCCAAAAAAGCCCAAAACTTTTTTTTCAGCAAAATATAGAGTACCTTATATGAAAATAGGGGTTTTAACACCTTCTAAGCACAACCGTGAGGTCTTTTTTTCTCCAGGATGCACAGATTATTTGCTCATGGCTAAAACCCTCTCTGATTTGAGAAGAAATTGACAGATCTAGAGCTCTAATACCATGTTAGATTCCCAAAATCATCTGCAGGAAAACTTCTACAAGAGAGAGTTACAAGAAAATATTGCAAAAGCCAAATGCATGAATTAGTGCTCTACATACCCCTTGCATTATTCAGATATAAATACAAAGGATATACACAATCACTATCCAAGAATAGATAAAGTGGGGAAAGAAAGCATAAAGAAAGCATAAAGAAAGCATGTGACACATGTCACAATGCTTTCAAGAGAAAAGAAAGCCTATGATACATGTCATGAGGCTCAAAATAGAAAAGGAATCTCCCTAATTAACTTATGTAAAAATGAAAATTTGATTTTTCACCAACAAGATCTTGCATTGATTTATTGCATATTTATCAATATTCATTTGAAAATATTGCTTAATTTTGGAAAAAAGGTGGTTATTTAGGTCTTCAAAAGCTTGTATTTTTATAAATTTTTGCATTAGGGTTTTAAAATTCTCTTTCATGATCATATTGGTGGTACTTGATAAATGAATAGATCTGATTGTACATTGCTATTCCAAGACATTTCATTATGGCATCTTCATGTTATTTCTCTTTCGTATCTTTGCATGCATATATCAAAGATCTTGAACATTTTTACAAATTCATTAATATACATCCTTATGTTTTAGATATTGATATATTTGAAGGCTCTTTATATGAAATCCTTGGTTGCATATCTGATTTTGATAGCTTCATAACCCTCATGAGTGAGCATCCTTCACTATTAGAAGATCTAACCAAATTCATCTCCATGAATAGTCACGAGAAAGATGATCATGATGGCTCTTCTTCTATTACAATTCAGGACAATGCGATGTCTATTCCATGTGATGGTGACCTAGATTTGTCTATTTCACCCTATGATTTGGATTCCTCTCCCAAAGTTGTTCCCACTTGTGAGGACATTTTGGCGCAAGAAGATGAAATCATTGATACATTAGTTAACATCACCCTACCCTCTCTTCATTCCAATGCTCGCCCTTTAAAAGATGAAGCATTAGTGGATGAAGAACCTCTTCTCAAAAAGGATCCTCCATAGGTAGATAATGGGCGTTCATCTAATAATTTTAAATCTTCTATAGTACATGATCCTTCTATGGCTTATCCTATAGATCTCTTGCATTTGATTAAATGTTCAAGCACATTGGATATTGAACTAAGGATGTGAATACCATGGATAGTCCTCCTTTGGTTGCATATTCAAACCTCTTGGACATCACTAAAGATACAATCATCAACAATTCTCTTAACAAACACTTTACCTTCTCTTCATTCCAATGCTCTCCCTTCAAAAGACGAAGCATTGGTGGATGTAGAAAGGTCTCTCACATTAGATCCTTTGGGGATGGATGTTGATCTTAATCAAAGTAAAGCCAATGTTAATTCAATCATCATTAATAGACTTATTCAACTCCCTAAGGGGATAGTGGATAAGTGTACTAATGTTCCTAAAATCATTGTGCATCCTCGCTTCAAACCGGTGATTACGGTTCAATGTGCTCTAACACCATCTTGACCCCCGGGTTACATTCTCAATTATGCAAAACAAATTATTTAAGGAAATCAAGGCGTTCAATATGTGTCACAGTATCACATGATTGCTCACACATACAACACCTATAACAACAAGCAAAGTAAGAAAGCACCGCATGAGCCTGTTTCTTTTCTATCTTCTCAACCTATCCTACCTCAAGCACCCCATCTTACTCATAATGTTGGTCGAGACTATGATCTTGTTGAGCAGCTTCATGCTACTCCCACTAAGATCTCTCTCTGGGAACTCATACAAACATCACCTACATACTACACAATGCTCGAAGAATCTTTACAAAAGGTGATTGTACCACCTTCTATTAAGCCAAATGATGTAGCAGCTATGTTAGACTATATGCACGTGACAAAAACAAATATTCTGATTCAAAAACACAAATTACCATCAATTGAAGTTCAAAACCAATATAATCCTCTTGTAATCTCTATCATAATAAATAAAAAGTTGATAAATCAAACTATGACTAATAATGGATTAGCTCTTAATGTTTGTGGCATTGATTTGCTACACAAAATCAAGGTTGACACATCTTTAATCAAACTGGATAAACTTAACATTCGTGGCTTTGATAACGTGTGTAGACAATCACTAGGTACAATAACTTTACTTGTAAAGGCTAGATCTGTGACAATATCTATCCTTATCCATGTCATGCCCGGTGCGCTTTCATATAACATCATTTTTGGTAGACCATGGATTCATGCCATGGGGGTAGTTTCATCTACCCTTCATCGATCAATAAAGTTTATTTATGCAAATAAACTTAAAACCATTGAACCTGACCCGAATCTAGAAAGTTGTTTACATGTTGAGGCACAAAAACAAGTTATCAATCACAAGCATCTCAATAAGTTAAAAGCTGATTCACCAATACCTATTTCCATAGATAATGATGTGCAAGATTCCAAATCAACATTGAGTGCACTTCTTGGTGATGATTCGGGTTCATTAGATTTTAATCCTTCCTTTATGGGGGAAAATAAACTTACTAACCCTAATCCTGAAACATCAAAAGTTGCCTTGATCTCATCCAAGAAATCTTGAGAAATACCTAAGAAACCTAAAGTTTCTTTAGTTGAAAACAAAGATAGTACTCATACTTACACATCAAAATATGAGACTTATGAGGCTCGGCCTTCTTCTAAAGAGATGAAATTTCTCTATGGTCATGGATTTCAAATCCTTTACAAAAATTGTAACTACGTAGGTAATGGTTGTGAAATAAAACAAGGAATCAAAATACCCTTAGAAGCTATTACACATAACTCTTTGGCTAATATTCGATACCATCCTTCAAAACCGACCAAAGTTACCATCATCCTACTCTTAATTTTAACACAATATCAACAAGTCCAACACTCAATTTGATATATCCTTAGATGATAGACATAGATTATTCACCAGGAAATATCCTGTTAGAAACCTTTTCAATAGATGAAGCATCAACCAAATTCAAACATACAAAATCTTGTGAATCGAGCATTGCACGACTACAGGTATGTATTTCTCCCTTATTTAGCCACAATCAATGTAACACTTCTTCTAGTTACTCTCAAGGGTGGCCTCCTATTATGTATATATGTTGATGTGTTGTGTTCCCTCGTGTAGTGTTAAATGTTTGTTTAGGGCCCCTCGGATGACCCTTGACACTCTTGTAAGGTCAAGGATACAAGGAGACCGCCTCTGTTGTGACATTCCTTCTATTTATTTCTCTATTCTTCTACACTTCTCTTGTTGCAATTGTTGTGTGTGGTGCCTTGGGGGCATAATGTCGTGAAGGGTGTTTTGGGGGTATCCTCCCATGTTGGGGCCCTACGTCACTTTTGTCTCCTCCCTCATTTTTCATTATTTCATTCTTCCATTGTACTTGTGGATCTACTAGTCAGTGGATGATAACAACAAATATACACTTCTGATAAGGACCATGTGTCCCTAAACAAGAAAACAAAAATGGACCCATTACATATATGAAGATAGGGGTAATTTGTTACTGACGTTTGATTAGTATAATCACTTTATGTCATGATGTGACCATGTATTGTGTTGTGAAATTGTTGGAACAAACCTTTACAATACTCTAAATATGCTTCTTTGCACTTTGGAATGCTTTTGTCTCACCTTGTAACTACACTCAGTTATGAAATACCTGAAGTATAATCTCATGAATATACTTGGTTCCGTACCTGTAAGTATAGCCTTGGTTTGTTTGAGCGGTATGGTGCCTTATTTCTATATTAGTTTCATGAAATGATTTGGTTGTTATCTTAGCTTAGATTTTCTAACCAAAGCTTGTTTTGATTATCTTTTGTATACATGCATATTGTTGATCAATGGTTGTTAGCAAAAGATATTGATGTGTTTCTATTGTGATTCTTGGGAACAATTTAGTGATTATAAGCACATGTCACTTTGGGTCATGGGCTTTGTGAAAGCTCTTGTTCCCTCTCGTGTTTTAAACCTTACCTTAAACATAATTACTACTAAAAAGCGGGAGAAACCACTTTAAAGTGGGGACATATATTGTGGTAAAATGCTTGGATATCTTAGACATTGTGATAAAATGTGTGGTATACTACCTTTACACTCTAATGTGTCTCCGTGATGCATGTGGGGTTGTATATTTAAATTGTGTGCTTGTGTATACTTCCTTTTCACTATAAGGCATCTCTGTGATGCAGGTGGGGTTGTATACTTTGTTTTGTGTGTTGTGTATGCTTCCTTTTCACTGTAAGACATCTCTGTGATGCAGGTGGGGTTGTATACTTTGTGCACATGCTTCCTTTTCACTTTAAGGCATCTATGTGATGTAGGTGGGGTTGTATACTTTTGAAATCCCTTCTACTAAAGGTGGGGTTGTGTCTTCCCTTGAGTGGTTGCACATCCTTTTTGAAAAAGTCCTCTCGCGGGAGGCAGGGTTGGGTCTTGAGTTACTCACCCTTAAGCGTGTTTTTGGGAATCGTTGTAGCATAAGCTTGACCATCAAGTGTGTTTGGCATGTCTTAGATGGTAGAGTGTAGCGATGAGGTCCTCCCCATCGCCTGTGTTTGCTGTGTATAAGATGTATAGTGGGTTGATGACACACTCTATGGTGCTCGTGTATTCGTGTATTTTGTGGAGGCACATAGCGATGAGGCCCCCCCACCTTGTGTGTCTTGCATGTTTTGTGGAGGTGCGTAGAGATGAGATCCCCCCATGTTGTGTGTTTTACATGTTTTGATGGTGGCACATAGCAATGAGCTCTCCCCCCATTGCCTATTAGTGTTAAGTAATTGTTTAATCATGTCTTCAATTCATGTATTCTTCATGTATTATGTGTTTGCATTCATGTATTCTCCATGTATTGCATGCTTCTTTACTGTATTCTTCATGTTTTGCTTGTTTGTCATATGTCTTCTTATGTTTACTGATGAGAGCATAAAGTGTCTCATATTTAGTCAAATAAAAGTATATATTTTCTCTTCATTAAATCAGTTTTGAAGTGGACTTGAGTATGGGTTGGAAGATTTTTAGCTAAATATCAAATAAACTTGTCTAAATGGAACAATCAATACCATGCATGAGTTTATCTTGATATTACATGTTCACCTCTAGATCAACAGTTATTTTATCAGTAAAGTGAAGAGAAAGTCCATTTTATGTCAAGCTGAGCGCCAAGAAGATTTGCTAGAAAGGACAAACTCAAGCGGAAAAGTCAAAAACCCAGTCTTAGTAAGACAACAAGATCTCCCTCATTTCTTAATGAAATTTAGAATTTCAAAATGATTTGTAAAGATAGAAATGAGATACACAAAACCTAAAAGGCATTTGAGACAAATCATCAAAACATTTCAACAGTTTGTGATGGAAGTTGATTGTTATAAAATTTTGGAGATGTAGGAGAGTAAAAGTAAAAAAATGTAGCTTCAGTAAAGCTGCGATATCTCTCTCAGCCATTAATGAAATTTCAAAATTCAAAATGATATAGAAAGATGAAAGTGAAGGGAACAAAACCCAAAAAGCATTTGAGGATATCTATTAAAAAAATGAGCAGTTAATGATAGAAAATAACTATTTTAACAGTTCCAGAGATGCTCTTGAAATACTTTATGAAGTTGCTGCGGATTCTTCCAATCTACCAACACGCACTCTAAGGTTTTTGAGGGATAGATTAACTATAATTACTCCTAAATTAATGGATCCAACTAAAGAGTAATTAGTCCATGCAAAGAATACACATTTAGTGTTGCATGTCTTTCTAAAAGATATTGCATGACTTCCTTGTAATCAACAGTTGTATAATTAGTTAACTAAATGAATAAGTTTAGTTAACTAGATAAGTAAGTTTAGTTAGCTACATGAATAAGTTCTCTGCTCTAGAGAGACTCTCAATTACAATTTAATAACTATAGTTATATATAGAGAACTATGGTGTAGAATAGAAGCAACAAGGAAGTTGTAAAAGAATTAATTGAAGGAAAGGACTCTATTTTTTTACAGCAGCATGTACTTTGGATCTTGAAAGTTTTTGAACAAAGAAGTTGTTCTACCGATTTGCTGATTGCTGGAATTGATTAGTCTCTCTCTGGAGGAAGGAGTAAGGGCCCACTCCAACTGAAGGACATAGACTACATTTCTTAGTTTTATTAGTTATTTTGCTGTTTTGCAGTTTCTTTATTCAAAATATTTTTGTTGATCCTACTTTCCTTAGATTAGTCCCTTTGCTGATATGCAATTCTTTTATTCCAGGATTAGATCAACTGCTCACATTATTGCTTTCCTTAGATTAAGTTATCTTTTTCAGTAGAGTTTAAACCCTAGTTTGTTTCATGCAATTGTTGTCAATTCCCTTTTGTAGAAAAGACTACCATGCAAGTTATTCCTCTTCCCTTTTGCATACAACCATGGACACTACCTTGGATTGATATTTATTAAAATTAAATGATGAGGACTACAATGACCCTCGTCATTTACCTAAGCTTGGGGGCTAGAGATGGTCTTCCATACTTAGTGTGTGCTTTTGGCTCTAGTGTTTGATGTGCTTGCTATGTTTTGACCATACTTTAATGCATGTAATGATCATAAGATCATACACACATTAAAGTGGGGGCTAAATGTTATGGAGTAAAAAGTGTCCACATGTATTTTTACCTCCTTGTTTAGCTCCTAGGTCCCTGTGATTACATTATACATTCAAAATGTTTATCTTGATGCAAAATTGCTTGGCACTATGATGAATTGGAATATGGGCCACTTCATTTACCTTACCCCAGACCTAAACAAGGCTAAAGGACCTAGGCAGTACCATCCAGGTCCCTCCTTTTGGTCAAGGAAATCTCAAATCTTTGTCGGCATTACACCTTTCTAGAGGTTTCTCCTTGTCGACTCTTTTGGTTTTAATCGATGATTATGAGTAAGAAAGCATATATAATTGTGTTTTTGAGTTCATTTGCAACCTAGATGGAGAGATCTAACTTGAGATCTTGAAGTGAAGCAAGCAAGAGCATTCATTGTGATTCTAGAGAAGATTTGTGTATTGTCATTGTGTTGTTATTGTAGATGTCGAGCTATCATCTATTCTTCCTTAGGAGTTGAAAGATCTTCATCATTCTAAGGGTTCATCACATAGGTGATATCATTGTTTGTTTATCATCATATTATCATTGTTTTTAGCCTTTGTCCCCACGAGGGTACACACTCTTTTATCAATCAATAGTTTTGGGAAGCTTGCATACTATCCCAGGATTTGACTGAGGCAAGTCCTTGAACACCATAACCCCCAAACCCCACTCTTTTCGTCTTGTGTGTAGGTTACATGAGAGAGATATGGAAAATATAGAGCTACAAGAAGACTGAGTGCAGATGAGGGTTTCAGGATCTAAAGATAGTTTTAGAGTTTTCTATCACCAAGGACTTCGGTGGTACCACCCATGTCCTCCTGATATTTCTAAGTTCAGATCTGGCATCAAGATAACATTTACAACATCTTTCCAGTTCACACCTATGATAGATTCTTCCAATTAGGACCTAGGTGGTCCCACCTTGGTCCTCTGACACCTCTTCTTTTAGGAGACAAGTTATATCATTCCTCTAATCATTCATGTGAATTTAGTTTCTAGGTTTCTATTGTACTTTCTCTGTTGTAAGTAGATCATTGTGGAACTAGGGTTTCATGCATTATTAAACTAAATTTTGATAAAAAGACTAAATTAAATCTAATCCATCTATAACATAGGAGTCACAAGATAAAAAACTGAGTCCACCTCCATTTGGTAGTGATTTAGCCCAGTCTTGTCCTTGAATGTTATATGGAAAAGGGTTTGATCTAGTTTGTGTTCTAGTTGTCATCATTCTCCTTTTTCATACTTAACAGTTTCAGGGCTATAGATCCATTGAAATATTTAGTGTATAAGTAGTTCAAGGTCTATATAGATAATTTCAAATGATTTTTAAATATCATTGCTAAAGGTTTATTGTTAATCCTATATTAAAAAAACCCTAGAAGTTCTGTGAAATCCTAGTTCATGGAGGGACTGTCATGTGGACATAACTCTTTACAAATATTATATAGTATCCTATCCAAGTCCTAAGAACCCTCTCAAGTTCTTAAGGGTTTTAGAATAGGCCACTCCATAATAGCCTTTATTTTATTGAGATTAACTTTACTCCTTAACTAGTCAATTAAATAGATGGTAAAGGAAGAAGGAAAATATATAATGGTTGAATTACCAAGCCGCAAAATGGAAGATGTAACATCCATGTTCTAAAAACATAGTAAAATTGAGAATTTACCATACAATAATTCAACAAGGCAAAAATGAGAGAAAATGTTTCTTTTATTCATCCTGAAAATCAAGTTTCAACAAATTGCATAATATCTTTTCTTAAATAATCAACATGATACAATATGACATATTGTCTTTTAAAAGTACAAATATCTGCAATAGATAATCATTTACATAGCCTTTTAAAACACAAGTCACAAAGAATTACTGCATTCGGAAATCTGACATCTTTATCACAAGCCTTGACATGTTTTCTACTAGAGAGAGAGAGTATCTTCCCAGTGATTTACCTCCATCCACAGACCGATGGTCTCCCACACATCTTCCACATAGGAAGTGGCCCTACCCTTCATGAGGAATATAGATCAAAGGTGACCAGTGGTAATTTTCCTTCCCCAAGTACATAGTGTTGTATCCTACACAACTCTATCAACCATACAACCCTAGATACCCTCTAGCTAAGTATGATTTCTGATAGGTTATGCAATCCAGACATAGTGAACCAACAATGCATGTAGAAACTGAATGCATTACTTTGGCCAAAGATTCAATATGAATAGACATTCACAATGAACGTAGTCGTAATGTTCACCCACCCCAACTCGACTTATATACTATCATATTCCTACAGTTTGACTTGGTCAATTATGTTTAACTATATAGTCCTGACAACTTCAATATTCCAGTCTTCCTGACTTAGACAAGTTTATGAACACTGTTAATGTTCCATAGATCTCATGGTTTTACTTTTATACAAGAATATCCCTTTGCATCCTTGCATTACCTAGGTTCCTTGACTTATTGACACTTATTTAAACCTAAGTCGATTTGTAAATAATCTAATAGGTAATTAAACCAAGGATAAACTTTATCGATAAGGACACATCATCCTTTCAATAAGTACATAAAATGAACATTATTGTTTAGCGTACTCAACCTTCTTTGTCGACCCATATAGAAATAGCTTAAACAAGTTGTAACCTAAAAGATACATTTAATAACTTAACCCTACTGGGTCACTCTAGGGTTTGTTTTTCCTTTTCCATGATAATGGAATATCGAACAATCAAATCTAGAAAGAATAGTGTTAAAGTAAATGATTTTCCTTTAGTCTTCTTTCGACTTAAAGGTTGTTTCAAACTTTCTAAACGAGACCATTCCTAATTTATAAGAAAACCTTAGTTAGAGCCAACCAAAAGGTTCCCATCATGTTTATACATCGACTATGATAGATTTGATACCAAAAGGTGGCTAAATCCATTTCAAGTTTGCTATCCATTAACAACCATAGATGAAAGGTTACTCATTCAACTATGTTCTATGTAGTCTTTGAATTTTACTATCTATTTGAATAAATCTAGGAAACTATAATATAAGTCTTTAAGCTTGACAATCATTTAGACAATGTCTTAAACACTAAAATCTGTTGAGCATAGGTTTATTTACCCTATTGCAACTTAATGGGATAACTAACCTATTAATTAATTTTCACTCTTCTTTCGACTAAGAGATCGATCAATCTTTCATAACATGATTATTCTCTCTTTATAAAGAAATCATAATTATAACTATCCTTATGGTTTCATATAAGTTTTAAATATTGTCTTAAATTGACTTAACATCAAATAATGTAAAAGAGACTAGTTTTCTATTGTCAACCTACATTTTCTATCTGGGTTGTTTTCATAAACTAAAATATAACCAAAGAAACCTTTAGATCAATATTAGAAACTAAATCCTTTTGAACTCAAAGATTAGTTTCTTTTCCACTTCCACCAATAAGTGATATTGAATCATTAGTGAACAAGAGATGTGGAAACTACTCACCCATTGCAACTATTAGAAGGTAATCCCATAATGATAATACACTCGTTTATAAACTTTTGTGCTCTTATAGGTAAATGGTACTATTGCCATAGTATTCTACATCTTACTAAATCTATATTGGTTGGCTGAATAGATTTTGTACATGAAAATTATACATGCGAGATCATAAAACATAGGTAATCCATTTGAACAACATCATCTAAATCTATATAGTATGAATATGCACATATATAGTCGACTCTACAATATTTGAGTATCTCCACTCTTATTATGACTATCAAATTCTATTGTTTTCCCATGCACAGGTACAGTTATAATATATGAAGGCTATTTTTCTCAAGAAAGTCAACCTTTGCACCATTATAGACATTGGCCTCTAATGCTTAGACACATCGACTCAACAATTGATCAAAAGTATGATCAATATGAAAAATCATATAATAATTAAGGACTTCACATGAGGAAAAAACCTATGCTAAAGGATTATCCAAACCTATTACACGGTGAAGATCAAAACAAAGCCTTTCTAACACACTTATCCAAAGAGTATCAGCCATTAAAATACACTAAGGCCATCGACTATTAAAGAATCGATATCATTGCCTTTAAGATTAGAGCATAAAGAGAGTAATAATATAAACAAGAAAAAAAGATAAGCAACATTGACCAGGAGTTATATGCTGCAAGTAGGTGGGCTATTATACTCAGCTACGGTTTAGTGGTTTGTTTAACTACAATATTTCAAAGAAAAAGTCTACGTTCACCGAAACAACTACTATCATGTAGTAGATTCAATTCTCCAGATTTGCAATAAGTGAATCATGAAAAGTAAACATGAATCATACCTAAGCAATTAGTTACACTTATATGCTGTCAACCAACCTGCACTTCAGCTTCCTAGCTATATTCTTCCTAAGAAACAAACCATTCTCAACAATCAACTCCTTAGGAAATAATATCCTCCTCCTCACTTTACAGCCAAAAACTTTATTCCTCTGTCGTGTTCCCCCAAAAAAGCATATCATTCCAATGATAATGATAATCCATCAACTCTGCTGAGTCGTGTCTATAAAGACTCAAGCAAGACTCTTTATGATTCGCCTGATTTTTGCTCCTCCACACTTTGCAATTGGAAACATATTGAATGCAAGGCTATCCACATACTGATTCGGTTACAACCAATACCTATAAAGTTGCAGAGCTTTACAATTGTCGATGGGGAGAAACGTCTTACAAAAGAGTGTTTCAAATGTGGTTTGAAACACCACAAACTCTTCTCCATGAGGCTGACATATCATTAAAGACACAGTTTGATCATTTAGTGATCACCTTAAGTGATCCGATCCCTCACTCGATACAATGAAGGCACTCCTATAATTATGCCTACGACTGCTCATAAGTGTGTAAGCATTAATAACAATCATGAGGTATTAATGTCAATCGATGCTTATATATATATTTGTTTTTATAAATAAATATGGTTTAACATGACATCTATCCTGTTTGATAGTTTATGTTTTGATCAATATACGATAATAACAATAAGTCGAAAGACTTACGAATACTATGGAAGGGTCGAGCTTGTCTCTCCTTCATAGTCTTTCGTTAAATCACGCCAACTTGTCTTGACGAGATTGTCATATGATGTTAAATGTTGACAATAAAACCTTAAGTGACTCAAGAATACTAACACAACCATTTTGTGACAATGATGACATAATACTTACATAATCGTCAATGGACACCGTCCTACTCAGATGACATCGTTTTCTTTACAAACAACAATGTCGACACACAAACGACTTGACTAGAAAAGAATCAAAAGATATCAACTACCTGTCGACTAGATTCAAAACTATACTGACAAACATGACTTACATCTATCGATATTGGTTCACATTTTTGTTAAATACTCATACTCAATTTGGAAAATAATCACTCGTAACCTGATGTCTATATTTCTCTCCTCGAAAGATACTCTCTCTCTCTCTCTTTTCTTTGAGAGTCATCCGAAACCTGTAACCCTGTGTAAAACTTGAAATCAATAGATTATGATCAATGCATCATTATTCAAATAATAAACCAAATTCTCATAATGCAATTATTAAATCAATATAACATATTCATTTCCATTATTCCATAAATGACATTCAATAGAATCTATGTCTTTCCTTGACATTAATCTAAACATCAAAATAGATTTACTTACGTTCAAGTAAAAGTAAAAAGTAGTAGCAAGACAAAAAAATTGGGGATGTAACAGAAGAAGAGTAGATATAGCCAAACCAAGAGGATTGCAATAGAATGGAAAAGGAACTAAAAGGACAATTAAAGTGAAATTACTTCACACCATGCAAGGGCTAAGAGACCTTGAATGTAGTCAAGATAGGGTTAAGAAAAGGAAGGACCTAAAACTAAAGGACAATCAAAAAGTCAAAATGCATCATGCAAAAACTCAAAAATATTTCACAACTAAAGTTCAATGGGAAAAACTTTGGGAGTGAGTCCAAAGCCTAGTTGATTAGAATGATAAGGTGTTTGGACTTTTGAAAGAGGACTTGCAATGAGAAAGATTACCTTACCATTTACTAGCTCATAGATGAAGCCACATTATGGTGGTACTACTAGGCTCGAATATTGTCATAGTCAATAGTGACATTGTGATATGGGAAATAATTAAGGAGTAGTTTCAAAGGCCCAATATCTAATGAATGAATATTATACCACTAAAATGAATGAATTCTAATTTCTCATCTAGAAAGGCATGATGGTGCTTGAATATATTTCCAATTTTTTAAGCCTCTTGAAATATGTTGGATATATGTCATAGGTGGACTAAAGTAAATTAATATATTAGTGGATTGTTCCTAGAAATTAAAATGAAAGTGTAGACCATGAAACTGACAACTCTATTGGATAGAACTTATAACACACAATTGGCTAAGGAAGAAGTTACTAGAAAATATTACTTTGATAGTAACTTAAGAGGACATGAGTTGTCTCAAGGAAGATTAAGAGGATGGTCAACACCTAGATCATTGAAAAAAGCCTCTTATGAATCATCTTGATTTTCATGAAAAGGGATTAAGAATTTGGACAAAGATTTCATGAAGAATATCACTACAAATTTTAGAGGGAACCGATTAGGCCATTTAATCATCTAAATCTCTCAACAACTTGAATCTAGAAAAGGGACCAAATGGATGATCAAAAAAATCATTAGTGACTTGTTACACAACTGTGGAGGAAACTTTTTCAACCAATCAAGTCCATTCCTAGTCATCCTACTCATCCATTATTCACCAATCATAATCATTTATCTTATCCATTTCATATTTCTAATTGTTCATTTTCAATTATCCTAATCACCCATTTTATCATAATCACATCACCCCTCTTATCATACTCATCCAACCATCTCATTCCAACTAATCCTTTCATCCGAGCTAATCATCCTTTAATCGTTTAACCCTATCCTAATCATGTATCTTCCATTCATTATCCTAATCATAATCCACTACAATAAAAAATATCCATTTTAAAAAACATATAGGAAAGCTATATGCTATCAAATTGCTTCCTAAAATTGACTTGTTCAAGGGTTTATGGTTTAGGGAACTTAGGGTTTACGGTTTGGGGTTTAGTGTTTAGTGTTTATGGTTTAGTGTTTAGTGTTTATTGTTTATTGTTTAGAGTTTAGTGTTTAGGGTTTAGGGTTTACTATTTAGGGTTTAGTGTTTAGTTTTTAGGGTTTAGGGGTTATTGTTTACGGTTTAGGGTTTAGTATTTACAGTTTAGGGTTTACATTTTATGATTAGGGTTTAGTGTTTTTGATTTAGGGTTTAACATTTATAGTTTAAGATCATGAAAAATAACTAAATATCTATCTAAAATGCACTTAGGGTTTGAAATGAAATAACAATAAAAAATAACAAAACCAAGTCAAAAAATAATAAAAAATAATAGAAAACCACAGAGAACCAACCTGGCACAACTAATAGATGGTCTGGAGTAGGCGAGGAGGTCCTGGAGGTAGGATATGGGGGTCAGACGATGCAAATACTCATTTTTGGCATCTTTTCTCGACCTGTTCTACAGTTTATGGCCGTAAAATGAAGCCATAGGCCCATTTCTACAAAAATAAATACTTTTAAAAAATGAGTACCCATTTAGAAATGGGTACCCATTCCTTTTATGGGTGCCTATTTGGCTTTGGGTTCCTGATCCTAAATGGGCTCGCTCGTTCCTTAATGGACACTCATTTAGGCTTGGGCTCCCATTCCTAAACATGCACCTGTTATTTTCAAAATGGGTGCCCGTTCAATTCAAAATTTTCCTTGTGCAGAAAACTTCTGTGAAATGTGCACTCATCTTCATGCATTTGTTAGCGTAATACATTGGTATTACATTGTTAACTATTGATTATGGGTAGTTCTGTTTGGTTTCATATAACTATCAACTCCCACATATCGGTTTCATATAACCAACTCCCACATAATATATATACATGGATGTATCTGTAATTGATAATTGAATCAATAAAGCATAAACTCTTTATTAGTTCATATTAGAGAGAAATTGAGGATGCTATCCAGGCATGATGAGGGTTCGTAGATCTGTTTGAAGTTGAGGACACTAAGGGGCAATGAAAAATGACAATGTGGAGACCTGAAGCAATGAAATGTCTACAAGGGAGAGTTTGAACTTGGCCGAGAGGAATAGGAGAAGGCATGAAAGTAGTTGCAGTTGAAGTGCTCCTTATTCCTATGAGTTTAGAGAAGGTGTAACATTTTAGGTGGCAGAGAAGATTTAAATGTTTTAGTGTTGGTCGATGCTTAAGAAAATACATTTTAATGTTATGTAGAAGAGGCATTTCACTAATTTGAAAAAGGCATGTGTAAGGTGTTGATTCATTTCATAAATCTTGAAGGCATGACTGTATGCTATTCTCATGCATAAGACTAGGTATGGTTATAAAGACGTTTGAATGATTTTGCATATGCCTGTGAATTGAAATTTGTAGGTCAGTGTGATAAGGCATTTTTTTTGGTCACATTATTTCTTTTCTGAATTTTTTTTTTGAGATGGAGGTTCCATTAGACAAATATTCTAGATTTAATTTTCATACTTGGAGAATAAAAATTCAAATGCAGCTAATGAATAAAAATTTATGGGGAATAGTAAGCGGAAAGGAAAAAGCACCTACATATGCAAATAAGTTATTAGATTGGAGTAGTAGAGATAATAAAGCCAAGGCTATAATTGGTCTTTCTCTTTTTGACACTAAATTGCACCACATTGATTTGGATAAATCATTAGCCAAAATTTGGGATAATCTAAATAAATTGTTTGGAGCAAAAGCGGTTAATGCAAAGTTTTCTCTAAAACTTCAATTATTTAGATTTAAGATGGAGGATGGAATCACAATGTCAAATCATATAAGTAACTTGCAGTCTCTCATTAGATAGCTAGTAGAGGTTAAAGTTACAGTAGATGGTGATGATACTAGGGCCATCCTATTAAATAGCTTTCCTTCAAAATACAACAATGTTGTTTTTACACTCAGTCAAATACCTTCACAAACTCTAGAAGGTATGATTTCTGCTCTTCTAGCAGAAGAGAAGAGAACAATAGAAGATTTAGAAGATGATCCTCAGGAGAAAGCATTATTCTCAAGAAGCAATTACAAGAGATCGAAGAAAATCAAATGTTTTTATTGTAAGAAAAATGGTCATATAGCTTGGGATTATAGAACTCGAGCTAGTGATGTTCTTAAAGGAAAGGTGAAAAATGAAGGAAACCTTGTTTGCATTGAAGATGATAAGGATCCACTAGATATTGAGGATGAGGATCCACCAGATGGTACTATTAATTTCTGTGGATACACCCTTTAAGCCTTCAAATTGGAGGTAGGCGACATCGAAAGATGGAGGATTTTCCATCATCTCAAATTAGCTTCTCACTTTGAGATGATGCTTTGCATGAGAAGCGTTGTTGGTTTTGATTGTTTTCCTTTTCTTTGTTGATGCTGACAGATTTGAAGAATGTATGTTTTGTGAAGATTTTGTTTTGGATACAGGTTTGGGATTTGGTGTTGAGCTCAATAGGGATTGTTGTCTAGCAAGCTTCAAAGAGTATATGATTGAAAATTATACCCTTTCGCGGTCACTAGACAATGGTAGAGATCTGTCATATCTCTTAGGCTTCATTGTCAAATAATTAAAGACTTTGTGATTTGAGAGCTTGGGACTAAAGAGCTCAAGAACACAGCTCAAAGCTATGCCTTTCCAAGGGTAGATGAGACAGCATGATGGAGCCCCGCTTGGTTTAGGATTTGTTCTTTGGGAGAAGATCTTCTATAAATATGTATTCATATTATGTAATCATCTTTGTTGAGTATTTTAGCATTCAGGGGGGGTCCCTTGGTACTATTGTAGGAACAATCTAATAAGGGGGGAATGTTAGCATAATACATTGGTATTACATTATTAACTACCGGTTATGGGTAGTTTTGTTTGGTTTCATATAATCGTCAACTCCCACATATCGGTTTCATATAGCCAACTCCCACATAATATATATATATATATATATATATATATATATATATATATATATATATATATATATATATATATATATATATATATATATATATATATATATATATATACATGGATGTATCTACATTTGATAATTGAATCAATAAAGCATAAACTCTTCATTAGCATTATATATATATATATATATATATATATATATATATATATATATATATATATATATATATATATATATATATATATATATATATATATATATATATATATATATATATATATATATATATATATATGGATGTATCTACATTTGATAATTGAATCAATAAAGCATAAACTCTTCATTAGCATTGTCCCCTCATGTAGTATAAGAACTCTTGGCCAAGCAAAAGGAGATAATAGAGAGGCAATTAGAGAGTCAAATGGTAGAAGAAAGGGAATGAATCAATACATGATAAAATATAATTATCAAGGGAGTTAAAGACTAAGGTAAAGGGGAAGATACTAACAACCTAGAAAGGTATTTCCTTTCAGATTATCTTCAATGGAGAGGGAAAATCAAGAAAGAAAGTAGAATTGGTAAATCGAGAGAGGAAGGTAGGGGTAGGAATATTTAAGTCACAATGGAAAACTATGATGATAAAACAAGAATAGTAATAAATAGAGGCATGTTGAGAAACTCAAATTAGTAATTGGATGAAGACCTAACCCTTTTGCAACTAGAAGAGAGAGATAAAGAATGGGAAAAAGTGAAGGCAACATGAAATGAAGGAAGATGGGCATACCTAAAAAATGGGGAAGCTTATATCACAATTTATCGAACCCAAAATAAATAGGGAGTGTAACTCACATGGGAGCTTTTTACATTGGTAAGTTAGAACTATATAGAGGTTATCCATAGAGAAGAGGACCTAGGTTAGGTCCATAGATAGAGATAGAGATGTCATAATTTTGGAAAAATACACGAGCATAATGTAGTTCAATAAGGTAGTTGTCATAGTACCAAGGAGAAAAATATGCATCAAAATTAACTAACTAGGAGTGCTAGTACATTATAAGGCAATAGTGCATATTTTATATGAGCAAACCAAGGCTAAAATCAAAATGCAAGCAATGTTATTTCAAGTCTTTACCTGAGTGATATAGGTGTCAAATAGGGCGGCTCTCTATCCCTAATTTTGTTTGGGTTATACAATGACAATGTAGAGGATTGGATAAACAAATATGGGTGGAGGGGGTCCATTTGGCCAGATATGTGGTGAAACTCCTACTTTATGTTAATGAGATAGTTCTAATGGTAAATAAAACCCAATATTTAAAAGATCACTTTGGGATCTAGAGCTCTTTTGTAATCATTTAGGAATGTAGGTGAATAAAATTGTGATTTTCTCTTGGAAAAGGAAGAAGGAGCATTCAAACTTTTAGTTTGAAGGAGAATTCATTGAGATGGTATCAGGATACAAGTATTGAGCAGTCTTGACTTTAACAACAAACTTAGTTAGGATAAATGTAGGCTAAAAAGAGTATAAGGAGGTCAGAGAGCTCTTTATGTGCTTTAAAATAGGTGCAAAAATGCAAAGTTAAGGAATTGGAAGAAGCATAGATATAATATCCATGGCAAAATTTTTAGATATTTTTCACAATATGATTGTTACATAAAACTTAGTTGGTAGTTCATTTGTATTCCTATGTGCCCAATAGAAAAGTAAGAAGAGTTGTTATGTGTCATAGAAAAGGGAGGAAAATAGGCCCCATGTGCTAACTTAAATAGGCAAAACTTTCCATGTGTTGCATAAGAAGGATGATTTAATAAAATTATTCAGTTCATATCAATAATTGACTATTCTTAAATATTATATTGTTTAAAAATTAGTTTTTATCTATAATGTAAAACATCCATTTTACCAATTTTACAAATATAGATGAGTGCAAAATTACCATTTGGTTGTTTAAGTAACGCCTAACAATGCTATATTTCCTTTATTATTGTCTTTTTAATAGTGTTATAAGGAAAAGGTTTTGAGGAACACTGAGATTGAAATAAAGGACCCATACAATTTTAGTAATTATCTAGATTGAAACATTAACATTTAAATCAGTAAATATGGTTTGAGATGAAAAAAATGGATAAGTGGCTATTCACGGTGTAAGAACATTTTATTCTAAAATTAGATGTGCAACATTTAATTTTCTCAATGATGGCCTTTTTCCTACCCTCTAATCATGGTTCACCATGCATTTAGTCACTAGAGGATAAGGCATAGTGAAAACGCTAAAAGAGCAAAGGTTTCTAGCTTATAAGTTCTTGAAAACTAACTTGTCTAACTAGAATGTTACTTTGGAGAAATACTTTGTGAAATTTGTGTGTAGATAAATAACTCTCCTGAAGTAGGACTCCAACATTGTAGAAAAATAATTGCATTCATAATATAGTGATTGTTGCAATGCCCATCTTATTGAGCCTCTTATCAAGCCTTTCATCAGCTCTGTATTAAACTAGTAAACCTTAAGTTTTAGATAGGAAAATGCAATTCTTACTAGGGTTGGAAGTTCCACCTCCATTATCGTCATAAGAAAATGGAAGAAAATGTATTTTTTACACAATGCATGCTAAAAAAGACAAACCTATGACCATCAAGCCTTGTATTATATGAAAGACGATTAGATGGTGGCACAAAGGTTAATTCATGTTAATGGTGGGAATGAGCCGATGACTAGAATTAAACAAATGACATCTAAACTCATATCTAGAGTTAATTTAGTCACCAACCCATGTGAGGGATGGGTGTATGTAATGAAGTCATGACCAGGGGTCTTATCAAACCATCTAGTCATGTAGCCAACATAACACCAATTTTACAAAACAACACAATTTCATTTGAATTGATTCAAATCTTAAACATACATTCACAAAATAT
Source organism: Cunninghamia lanceolata (assembly GCA_027924645.1). Taxonomy (NCBI): domain Eukaryota; kingdom Viridiplantae; phylum Streptophyta; class Pinopsida; order Cupressales; family Cupressaceae; genus Cunninghamia; species Cunninghamia lanceolata. The sequence continues at coordinate 5,592,058 of BSBN01001062.1, forward strand.
ATTCGTTACAGAAATATGAGGAATACAAATTATTTTACAATTTTCAATCAGTCAAGACTCCCTTTGAGACCATTACTCTTCTCCAAAAATCCATATCCATCCTCAAGCAGAGGATCCCCATTAACCAGGGAGCCACATGGCAACAAGAACAGCCCATCTAGAATACAACGATTTTACTTATATATTGTCGGATCAAATATTGTCGGATCAAGAAGTTAAACTTCCATCAAGAATTGACGATTGTAGAAACTGAATCACTACCAATCTTAAAAACTCAAAGTGATAGGTCTGGCCTCATCAAATAGTACCTCTTTGGTGATTCGATCATTCGTTGAGTCATGGAACTCTAGACAATGTTCTTTACATGTAGATAAGCCGTTGAACTTCCATTTTGATAAATTGGTATAAATGTGAACTCATCATCACATTTACTTTCCTTCGAACTTGCGAGCCTTCCATCAGCCAATTTTCTGGTCAACATACTCCATCGACGTAAACAAAAGTTTAAGAACTTTATTAATTGCTGAAATACATTGTTTGAAGACTCCATTCGACACAAACTTAAAAGGCTTTCAAAACACTTCAAGAGGACCTTTCCAAAGCACCATGACAAGAAGTGAAATTCTCATACGTTGTGAATAAATGAAAAGACAAAGTGTAATAAGTGTCTAATTCTTAATTGGTGAAATAACACCCTCGTTAACTTTTAAATCCTTTGTTTTCAAATTGGTGCTCGATCAAACATGTAAAATTCTTGATCAATGATTTAGTATTTTCATGAACCATTTGAACTCTTTGCTTATACATCCTTTAGTGTTCCAAAGACTTTTTGAACTTCCACTTCTGCTTCCTTTCAATGAAATGATACTTTTCAAAATCTATGAACTTCATAATAAAATACTTTGACAAATAGACTCCTCTATGTTCCTATGAACTCTCATCGAAGAATCAACTCTTGAAGGAATCGTTGAACTCTTCGGTAATAAGAAATTATTTGATCCATTGAACTTTTATCCATAGTTTTTCTTGGCGAATTGTTCCTCTATGAACTTCTTTGCTAGTGTAGTTTCGGTATTTCAGTATCTTAGGAAGTACATTGGCACTCCTTTAAGTTCAAGAACCTTAGCATTTACCAAAATACTCTTTGAAGACTCCTTCAATACAAAACAAATGTTTAAACTTGAAATAATACTGAAACATCAGGGGACCATTTACTTATGAGATATGAAGCCGATGAACTTAAAGTTCATTATCATCGAACTTCACCGAAGACAAGCATGTTTTTGGCACAGCATAGAGTTCTTCACTTCTCTGCTTCTCAATCACCATCATACCTGTACATGAATTAACATCACAAATTTTAAGAAAATTAAAGATTTTCAACATTACATCTTCTTCTCTATATTTCTCATTTACACTCAACTGCATCATTTTATTCAATATCATTATGTCCTTCAAAAAGACCAACCACTATTATAATCTAACTCTTCCTTGTTTCTATAGTCTTTCCTTCTTCACTAACCTTCATTGCACAAGTTGCATACCAATTTGTACTAACAAAATCATTCATATATTTTATCTTTAAGTTCAAATTTTCATCCATCTCTCCTTCCATTTTCATCACCTCATCTGCATGCAATTCAACATCATCTTCTTTATCATAAAAATTAAAAATATTAATTATTACCTCTGCTTTCTCCTGTTTCTCTCCTGTTGTAATATTTCTCTTATCAATATCTACTTTAATATCCTCATTCTAAATGACCAACTATTTCATGCCTTCAAGACATGGTCTTGCTATGACCTTTTTTTTTTCTCGCTGTTGTATCTTCTGGTCTACCTTCACACAAAACGATGTTAGCATAATCATAGGACTCATCTTTGCCCATATGCATCTTCTCCATCATCTTATTATGTTCATTTGATATTTGTATTTTAAATAAAATTTATATCTTGCTCATCTCCGATAAGAGATCATAGTCATCCTCATCAATTGTGTTGTCTAGGGCACTATATTAAACCCTATATTATTTAGTTTGAGATTAAAAAATATATCTAAGAGAACTAACTTTGAAAGAATGGAAAAAAAAATATATATTACCATAAATTTATGGCACTATAGTTTATTAGGTTTAGAGTTCATTCAAACATATATACACATACTAAACCAATCAAACATTATTTATTGTAAATTTATGGCACTATAGTTTATTAGGTTTAGAATTCACTCAACTATATAGGTTTAGAATTCATAGCATCACTTTTAATCAAGAATTTTCTAGAATTAAATTTATAAAGTCTAAATTTATAAAGATGTAAATTTATAAAATAAAAATGAAACCCTAATAAAATATAATGTTATAAAATATTATTTACAACACTTTTATTTTTATAAAACACGAGTCACTCAAAAAGAAATAAATTAAATTTTATTATGTAGAAAATAAAATAAAATAAAATAGATGCCTCCATAGTAAATTCTATAAAATATAACTTCTCTGAATGTTGAATATATTTTGCTCCTTTTTTATGTTTTATCACATGAAATAAAAAAGAGCAAACTATATTGGACAATCTTATTCCAATGGTAAGTGCTATATATATATATATATATATATTTGCATAATAAATTTAATATATTTATTTTTAAAAAACTATCATATCTATATTTAAAAAATATATCTAAAATATGCCAAGAGATATCCTTCTCATCTATTCCACCTATGTGTGGTAAATTGATTGAAAAATAGACACCTCGAAAAGGATATCTCTCAGCATATTTTAGATATATTTTTAAATATAGATATGCTAGTCTATATCTAATGATGCATAGTTACTATAGTATTGCACTATTTATCCAATTCAAATATGGAGGAGGACATCCAAGACAAAAATTTACGTGAAATTTATTTTGCATAAATATTTGTTGTACTAAAAGATGTGGTGATCAAAAGTGGCACTTACAACTACTACATCTTACAAAATTCCACTTTCAATCATACTTTAATCCATGTTTGCACACTACTTAAAAGTTTCTAAACCCAAACACATATTTAATGCAATCATGGCTTTCCATGACACCACATTTATTTGAGGCATTTTTTTTAATTATTGATTTGCCTTGTCTACGCTTCATAATTGCAACTACAATAGGATGCTAGCAAAGCTTTTTGTTTATAGTTAGCAACTGTTTTTTCTTCAAAGTTTCCGAAGCTTTTTCAACAAATTCATTTTGTATGTATCCTACAATCATTCCATTCCATGAGACCATATTTGTTCAAAAGTACTTAAACTTGCACAAACCTCCAAATATCAAAAGTGCAAGACAACTCACATGCATTATGGATGCTTCTATGCTTTGCATGCATGTCTATCAAGGTAGTATATAATGAAATTCCTCTATTCTTTATGTTTTGATAAATGTCCATACCCTATTCCAAAGCTCCAATTTTGGCAGAAGCTGAGAGTACGCTAACAAATGTGAATTGATCAAGTTTAAAACTTGTTTGTTGCATTTGATGAAACATGTAGTTGCTTACCACTTAGATATTATTAAATTTATGTTGAAAATTTGTACATGCAAGAAATGCAAATTGCCTATGTTTAACTCTAAATTATATGTCATATCTAATGATGCATAGTTACTATAGTATTGCACTATTTATCCAATTCAAATATGCACTGAGGACATCCAAGACAAAAATTTACATGAAATTTATTTTGCATAAATATTTGTTGTACTAAAGGATGTGGTGATCAAAAGTGGCACTTACAACTACTACATCTTACAAAATTACTTAAACTTGCACTTCCATGAGACCATATTTGTTCAAAACTACTTAAACTTGCACAAACCTCCAAATGTCAAAAGTGCAAAACAACTCACATGCCTTATGGATGCTTCTATGATTTGCATGCATGTCTATCAAGGTAGTATCTAATGAAATTCCTCTATTCTTTATGTTTTGATAAATGTCCACACCCTATTCCAAAGCTCCAATTTTGGCAGAAGCTGAGAGTATGCTAACAAATGTGAATTGATCAAGTTTAAGACTTGTTTGTTGCATTTGATGAAACATGTAGTTGCCTACAACATAAATGTTAATAAATTTATGTTGAAAATTTGTACATGCAGAAAATACAAATTGCCTATGTTTAACTCTAAATTATATGTCATTTAAATACCTTATTTAAACATAACTATAAATGTAATGGTTCGTTCTTCCTTATCATCTTCCTCCACTTTTGTCTAAATCAAAGCTTTGCAACAATGTACAAACAATGGCTTGCAACCCTGGTCGTTCAAATATCCTACTGCAATCCCATTTTCTATCTATCTTCTAAAATCCTATTCCGAACTTCCGGTCCTCCACTGTTGTCTAAATCAAAGCTTTGCAACAATGTACAAACAATGGCTTGCAACCCTGGTCGTTCAAATATCCTACTGCAATCCCATTTCCGAATTTCCGGCCTTTATACAGGGACTGTTGCTCATTGTTATTATTGTCTTTTCAACAATGTTATAAGGACAAGGTTTTGATGAACGCTTTGATTACAATAAAAGCGCCATACAATTTTAGTAATATTAACATTTAAATAAATAAATATAGTTTGAGATGAAAAGACAAGTAGCTATTCACGATGTAAAAAGAACATCTTATTCAAATTTCATATATAGGTATAAGTCTAGTTTTGAAGCAACGGATACAAGAAGCCTGTATAGAGAAAATTCTACTCATGGGGGAAGGCTACACCCGTTGATTCAGGTCACATGAATTACTACAACCGTCCAGAGCAGTTTGGTTGATCTGAAGTCCAGTGTCATATAAGCGTTGTCCACCTGCTTCCCAGTGAGGTGGGAGCACAGCTTTTTTCGCCCACAACATATATCCGTCGTACCCTGAAGTTACAAGAAATCTGAACTGAAGAGCTCCATTTGGAGGGTTGCTTATGACCCACACTGCTCCATGATTGCGTGTCAAGTACTTCCAATCAAAACCACCCACCTGCAAAATAATGTTTTGTATTAGCTAGGAACAAGTTCTACATTTCCTTTATGAAAACAATCATCTCTGTCATCTTACCTGTGCAACATCTACATTAACAATATCCGTCTGGCCTCCTTGGTATAGAAATTCCACAGCCAGATAGTCGGGATAACGACTGCTCCCGTCCACCTTCACAGACAGATTCTGTCCTTTATATTCGCAGAAGATCCTGTCCAGCAGAACAGCAAATTTCAAAGATGTAGAACGGCCGAAATTTAGGTTTAAATTGACTGAAAGTATACAGCCCACATTTGTCATTTAAAATCCACAGGGTCGGGTATTTAGGGATTTACAAGGGTTGTTCCTTTTTCAGGATTGCAAAGTCTATTTCATTTGGTGAGGATAGACGTTGCAAATACAGTACACATTTAAAATGCTCTAAATAACAAATTTGAAGCTCTTGGGATTAAACTTACTGGTGTGAGCATTAAAAATACCTTTCATATTCGATGTCGACAATCCCTTTTCTTCGAAGAGCAGCGCCCTTGTGTGGGAGTGCCAAGGCTGCAAACGTATCCACTGGAACCACAAAATCCGTTTGGTTGTTCGTTGTTAGGTCTGTCACCACTATCTTTTGCCATGACTTGCTACACAGTTTGGGATCCAAACACCTTATCTGCATAACTTCTTCTCTTAGATCCATTCATAAATTTACATATGGCATATTACAAACCATTGGAAAGAACATTAGAAGTTAAAATAATTGAGATGGCTTGCCTGATAGCATGCGCTACATCCGACACCGTTTCTATATAATTTGGGGCTTGCCGATGTCACATTTTTGCCATTCAGAATCGCAGCAGAGGAACCGTATCCACACGCACCAGCTGTGGAAATTATCATGATAAAAGTATATTCAGATTGTATAAATTACAGAATGAGTCTTAATAAGCAAGGTTAAGTTATAAATTTGTTTCAGCCTACCATTAATAGCCTCTTTGCTGTCATAATAGGCTAGTTTAGAGCGGTAAATGCAACTACTGCAACTCAAAACTGGACTTACAATAAATGCCACCAGAATTGAAGTGCAAGCCAATGCCAAACAAAAGAAGCTCATCATTGCCATGGCTTGAACACTGAGAAGCAGTATATCTAAGCGAGGAGGGGATCCAATCCTTTATGGTGATAGCTTGGAGGCACCGATTTAATTACATGATTGAAAGCTGTCAAACAGGTGGAGCGGTTCCTTCGATGATTTGTTTTAAGGCACGTTACAGCGAAGCTTTAAATTACAGTTATCTTTATTTAGAAAGAGAAGTAAATTATTACACAAGCTGGAGATTCCTGCCGCACAAAGGCGCTGGTTTGTCATTATAATATATTAGAGAGTAGGGTTAATAATAAGTGTGAGTGTTTGTCATAACAACTTATTACATCAGAGTTGTAATTACAGTGAAATGGTGTGAGTGTGTTAAGAAAAATAAATTTAAAAAATAATTAAATAGTCCACATATTAAAATAAATAATCATAAACATTAAAAAAATTAAAACATATATAAAACATGTTTAAATGTCTAAAAATGTGAAATAGCATGAGCATGTTAAAATAAATAAATTTAAAAAATAATTAAATAGTGGACATATTAAAATAAATAATCATAAACATTTAAAAAAATAAATGCAAATTAAAACATATATAAAACATAAGTAAATGTTTGAAAGTCTACAATACCCAAAACAACTAAAAATGTGAAATGGAGTGATTGTGTTAAGAAAAAAAAATTTAAAAAATAATTAAATAATCAACATATTAAAATAAATAATCATAAACATTTAAAAAATAATAGCGGACAAATGCAAATTAAAACATATATAAAATGTAAATGTAAATGTTTGAAAGTCTACAATACCCAAAACAACCAAAAATAAAATCATTAATTATTGTGTATGCATAAATCATTTCATATTGCTAGAATATTAAAAAATTCATATGTAATTTAATTTAGCCAGGGTTTGAATTTTTTTAACTATTTAGTTAGGGTTTTATTAACTAATCCTTTCATTTTTAATATAGATTAAGACTTTATTATTTTAAAAATATATGTAAACAACTCACCCAAAGTATTTATTGTGTAAAGAAACCTAATAAAATATAGTTATAAAATAAATTATTTATAGAATAACATTTTCCATTTTTGCATCAACCAAAACATATATAAATATAGTGCTAGAACCTTAAAAAACCCTAATTTATAAAATATTATTTTATGACACTTTATTTTTGTAAATAAATTAAATTTAAACTAGCATAGTATTTATTGTGTAAATAAACCCTAATAAAATATAGTTATAAAATAAATTATTTATAAAATAACATTTTCCATTTTAGGAAGGTTTGTTGATTTTGCATCAATCAAAACATTTATACATATAGTGTTGAAAACCTTAAAAAACCCTAATTTATAAAATATTATTTTATGACACTATTTTTGTAAATAAATTAAATTTAAACTAGCATATCTATATTTAAAAAATATATCTAAAATCCTTCTTAGGCGCCTATGTGAGGGAAATTGATTAAAAAATAGAGGCCTCAGAAGGATATTAGCTAAATATTATAAACTTGGTAAAACATGGAGTGTTAACAATAATTATCAAAGTAAATACTATATATATAATAATAATTAAATTAATATATAATTATATAGTATAACATTATTAAATATAATAATATTCTATTTATATTATTATTATTACATTATTACTGGCGAATGTGTTAAAGAGTAATTACACCTAGAGGAGTTATCCAATGGCATTAAGGGGATGACTGTGACCGTTACATAAAAAAATAATTATAAATATATAACCGACATAGTTTATTAAATCAATGAACATAAAAATAAAGCCATTAAAATAATGTGTATAAATATAAGTAGCACTAAAACATAAATTTTTGAAAAAAATTAAATCAAATAAAAAAGTAAATTGAATTGGGAAAAGAAGTTTAATTGATAAGGAGAGAAGTTTAATTGGTAAGGGCAATATGCAGCCATTCTTTTTGTATTTACTCTTATTCTATTTACATACTAATTAAAATAAAAGAAAATTGCAGTTAAAGTGCAACTTAAATTATGGAACTTTTAAATTATAATTTATTTAATATTTTTATTGCATAAACAAATCTTTGAAAACTACAAAGAAAGTAGGAGAGTAAACTATTTACTTTAGTTTAATGAGAGGTAGGGTTAGGGTTCTTCAAATTTTCAAAGCCACAAAGAAAATTAATATTTAGTTTAATGACCTTTATTTTAAATTTTCATTATGGGAATTAATTCCTTTAAAAAATTATAATTGAGTTTTTCAGATCATTTGAATTAGATTATTGAAAATTATTCCATTAAAAAACTCTATAGGGTAAGGCTAGCAAAGAAAAATAACGACAAGGTAAATTACTTTATTTTATTTTAATGAGGGCTAGGGTTATAGTTCTTCAATCTTTAAAAGTCACAAAGAAAATTAATAGCAAGCAACGAAAATAACAACAAGATAAATTACTTTATTTTAGTTTAATAAGGGCTAGGGTTATAGTTCTTCAATCTTTAAAAGCCACAAACAAAATTAATATTAAGTTTAATGACCTTTGTTTTAGATTTTTACTATGGAAATTAATTCTATTAAAAAATTATAATTAAGTTTTTGTATCATTTGTGTAGTTAGGGTAAAATTGCAAATCAGGGCAAATGAATAAACAACAATGATAAAAACCCTAGCAATGCATAATGAAGCACAAGACAACATGAAAATCAAAATAACAAATGTAAATGCAAATTGATCTCCATGTCAAACTCGATTTATTTCCATTGCTCTTCTCCACCTCGCATGAGCATGCAAGATTTTGAAGGATTATTGTTGGAGGAATGTTGGGTGCTCACTTCTACAGCATAACATTAAGATGAAGATGCTAAAATGAATGATAGATGAAGGATGCAAAGGCTCTAATGATATTTTGACAGCATGTGGATATTTGAAGATCAATGCATTTTAGAAAATTTGGCAGAATAAGGGTACTTGAGGCTCAATGCATGCTAATGGCTTATGAGGGGTTTGATTTATAGGAAAGGCTTGGTTAAAATGGATGGTTGAGATTAAAAAATTAATTGATTGATGTGGATGGCTAGGATTGATTCGGTTATCCCACTCTTCAAGGGACTTGTAGTCATTTGACAAGTGGAGGGAGGATAGGGCTCATGTGTGCTCGTATACATAAAAAGTACTACATATGAAAGATATTAAATAAAACGCTGTAGTACCACTTATCTTTTTAAATGAAAGAGGCACACATGTCAGCTAAATGATAAGATAAATTAATTAAATAAAAAAAATTTATTTAATTAATTAGAAAGTCAGCTTATAATGAAATGTGAGAACTTAATTCAAATAAAATATTTGAATTAGTTGGAATATGAGTTGGATATCAATTAAATAAATAAAATTTATTTAATTAATTGGATAGTGAGATTATGATAGGATTGGGATATGATGTGGAAATTAATTAATTAAATAAAATTTATTTAATTAATTGGCTAAGTGGGATTAGGATATGATTGGGATATTAATTAAATAAATAAAATTTATTTAATTAATTGGCTAATGGATAAATGGGATTAAGAGTGGGATTTAGGACAAAATGCTACATGATGTCTAAGATAATGTTTTTGACAAGGTGTTGTAGGACATGGACAAAGTTGGGACAAATTTGGGTGTCTACATTTTGCCCTTCTTTGAGATAATGTTCGAGATGATAAGATTTATGTCGAGCAACATCATTTCAAAGAAGCTAAGGTATGGATAGAGAAAAAGGATGATGATGGAAAGATATGATGATAATGATGGAAAGATAGGATGAAATGGGATGATGATGCCCCCTCGAGAGGATAGGCGAGTTGGACAAACACGGGTAGGCTCTCGAAAAGAAATGGCTTGGCTGCAAAAGAAAGATAAGGGGATAGATAGAAGAAATGAAGGATGCGTTATGCTGCAATGGAAGGTGAGCAACCATGATGTTTGATATAGCACTAGACGTTATGCACCAAGGTATAAGGATCCAGGGTGACGCTGTGTCTCATGCCCTAGCGTAATACAACCTTGTTTGACGTATGAGGAAGAAAACTTGGAGCATTGAAGTCTTAATGCACAAAAGGTATGATATGACCTTAGATGCAAAGGATAGTGCAAAAAGCTATTCCAACATACACAAGATATGAATATTAGCTGGAAAGTTACAGATGTGATACAAATGCAAGATAAAATGATAACACACACAAGTAAGCAAGCAAGCATGCACAAATGATACAAAAACAAACAAGGTATTGCCCTTGTCAAGCTGTAAACCATTGATTAATTGTTTGATTGTTTTGATGATAGTTGAGAGTGTTGTCATTGCGGGGAAAGCTATATCCCTAGATCAACACATGGTTGTTTGCTGAGTTGGTTGGCTAGTTGATTGATTGATTTGGCTTACAACAAGGCTAGGATCAAGACCATGGATTGCGTTTGGATAACTTGGCTTGATTGATTAACTTGATTGGTATGGATTAAAGATGGGCTTGCACTTGGATCATTGATTTGATTCTTTGGATTGATTTGATTTGATGAATGGATGATTTGATTGAAGGAAATTGATTGATTGAATAATAGATTGATTGGAAGAAGTTGTTTATTGATGATGTAGAAGATAGATAATAGAATAAATGATGAGAGGAGAAAGAGGAAAATCACATGTGCCACAATCTGGGCACTTTCTTCATACTCCAGACTGCCTACATACCCTATATCCACAGGATCAAGGCATTTAATGATGGAAATGAGATGCAGTTCTGATGTTTTATTGATGAGATGATGAAAAATCACATTATGGATTGAGATTGATCAAGTTATGGATTGAGATTGATTGATGATTTGCTTGTTTGATAACTTGATTGGATTTGTCTTGATTGGAGTTGATGTGATTGAGTTGATTTGCTTTAGTGTGGATGTTGATGATTGATATGATTTGTTTGGATGGTTGGCTTGATGATGAAATGCTGATTAGATTGATTTGATGAAGGATGGATGATTTGTGGTGGATTGAGCTGCTTTTGATTTGCTAAAGTGATTGGATTTGTTTTGATGGCTAGCTTGATGTGCTTTGGTTTTGATGATTGGATTGTTTTGAATGATGATAGTGATGGTGTGATGATTAGAGTGTCGATTCAATCTAAGCATAAGCAAGTGTTCTCAGTGTGCTCAAAGGATGTAAAATAAACAAGGTATTGCCCTTGTCAAGTCATAAACCAATAATTGATTGTTTGATTGATGATGATAGATAGTGTTGTCATTGCGGGGAAAGCTATATCCCTAGATCAACACAAGGATGTGGGAATGCTATAGCCCATTGATGATGATTGATTGGGCTCATGACAAGATTAGGATCAAAACCTATTGATTTAATTGGATAATGTTCCTTGATTGATTAGCTTGCTTGATATGGATTAATGTGACTTGGATTTAAGATCATTGCTTAGATTGATTTGATTGAGATGATTGGAAAAAGTGATTAATTGAAATAGATGAATGAATGTTATTGATAGGAAGAATGGATAATGATGATGATGGTTTGATTTTGATTGAATGTTGATGGAGTGGATTGTTTTGGATTGGTTTTATTGTTGGATTTTTTTTTGTTGGATAGTTGATTTTTTGGATTTTTAACATATTTTGATTTTTTTGTGTTTTTTCAGATATTTTTATTTTTTTGTGTTTTTGAATGTTTTGGGATGTCAATGGATTTACAATTTGGGTAGCCTTTGTGCTAGATACCAATGACAAGGGAAGACCAAGTCTAGGTGCAAGGATGGATGAATGGGATTGGATGGATAAAAGGATGGATGATAGTAAATGGGATGGAAGGCTCATGAGAGTTGGATGGGATGGAAGACTCATGATAGATGGATAGATACAAAGATAGGCCATATAAGGGATGGATGCTTGCCTCATAATAAATGGATAGGTAGGCTATAGTGGAAAGCTTATGATAAATGGATTGGGATAAGCTATAATATGGAAAGCTCATGATAAGGATACACCATAGTGGATGGATCATAAGGGAGCTAGGATGTGATCTTCAAAGGCTATGTTGCATAGGAAGAACTTGCCCCATTCTAGGTGGTAATGCTTAGGATTTTACATGACACATGATGGATTTTACATTGCAAGGCTCATGACAATGGGATGACATGATGGATTGGTTTAAATGGGATGGATAAATGATCAATGGATAGGCCTTGGTTTGGAAAGAAGGTATGTCAAGAAATATCCAAACATGTTTCAACATTTTACCCTTATGTCTTCATCAAGATCAAAAGGAGGAGGATGGATAAATGGATTCAATAGGATAGGCATGTTTATGTAATGGCTAACGATGCTAGGATGGTATGGTAATGATAAGATGGAAAATGATATAATGGGATAGATAGTTTGGAAATGGATAGGTTGGATGAGACAATGTGCCCCCAAGTGTAAGTGACATAGAAGATCAACCTACACATGACGCCTATTTGCCAGGTTTTCATCATGGTACTTATCCAAGGTGCCTATTTACCAGGTTTTCACCATTGGATGAAAGGATTTCTCTTTACTATTTTAATTTTTTTTTTCTTTTTTCTTTTTTGCTTTTAGATGGGTTGACAATTACACATGGCGCCTGTTTGCCAGGTTTTCACCATGGTAATGGATAGGAAGGACTCAAGTGTCTAGTGCTATGAATGTTGGTAGTCCCATTGGAGATGGATGTCATCGCATGGACCATGTCATTATGCTCATAGATGTTGATAAGGGATTGTGTGGATGGGAGATAGATTAGGTAGATAATGGATTATGAAATGAATTATGAAAGGTTCATGCAAGGATAGCTGGATGGGGATAGTGGATTATGAAAGGTTCATGCAAGGATGGATGGATGGGGATAGTGGATTATGATGTGGATTATGAAAGGCTTATGCAAAAGCATGGACCATAGGAAGGTGATTAAGGAGATATGTAGGATAATGGATGGAAGATGGGGAGATGTAGTTATGTGGTAATGTTTTGGAATGGAAGGGAACCATGACCAATGGTTGCACACACCATGATAAACATTGAAGTTTTTGATGAGATGGTGGTGTAGGAAGCAATGGGGTTGTTTTCTTAGGAGATGGTTGATGAAGTGATTTAGGAACCCACATGGATTTAGGATTTTTAGTGCTGTTGTTTTGCTTGTGGGATTTTTGAAGGGAATGGAAGTTTTGGATGGAAGTAGGCTTTTGGATGGATATAGGTGATTGGGATTCTTGAGATGTGGATAAGGATGCCTCATTCGCTTTGCTAGCTATTTGCTTAGGAACCCAAACCATTTTTCTTTTGGATTTTGCATTTGGAGGTAAGGGTTTAGATGCCTGCTTAGATGAACTTTGCTTTGAGTTTGATTCTTTATGTCCTAAGGTATGAAGACCTTTAGGATTTTTGGTAGGATTTTTAGCTTTATAGGTAGAGGCATCAAAATTTTTGCTTTTGAATCCCATGGGGTGGGTGGAGTGGATAGAATGATTGGAAGCTTTATGCTTAAATGATGTGTGCTTTTGTTGGCCATGATTAGGGATGTAAGGATACTTATGAATGATAGGTATGTTAGGTGTTGGTAACAACAATGGCAAGGTGGATGGAGGGATATTTGGAGTTGGTAAAAGTGGAGGCAAAGTGGATGGCGGAAGGTGTACGGTCACATGCTTTTGACATTTATAAGATGATGGAGGTGGAATGGCTACATATGTTTTGGGTAGATGGGGGGTGCAATGGAAAGTGATAGGTTTAGGATGCATGAAGGAATTACCAACATCTTTAGATTGTTTACCTTGGGGTGTGTATCCAAGGCCAAATGAGCATGGAGGGATCTTGACATGGTTTGACTCCAAAATACCTTTTTCATAAAGGCCTAGACCTTTGCCTTGGTAGTTCATGTTTTGGAGGATGCGATTGACTATGGGACTAGATGTGTTTTGAGAACTAGACTTGTGATCTTTATTGGATGGAGAAGGTGAAGTGGATAAAGGTCGTTGTTGTCCTAAGGAGGAACACTCATGTATAAGGGTGGTAAGACCAAGTGGACATGATGGTGGATTTGAAGTGGAATTGATGGTGGATGTGGGAGGAGGATCATTAGGATTTTGATTATGTTCACTAAGATCCAAGCTATTTGTTTGATCTTTTATGCTTACTTGGGGGACAAGTGTCTCATCATGACAAGTGGATGTTTGCTTATTATGGATAGGGCTAGATAGCGGATGACTAGGAGCAATTTGGATATCTTGCTCATGGATAGATCTAGGATTATGGATAGGATCAAGGTGCTCATGGATAGCTTCTTCATAGGTATCAACTTGACCAGGGAAAATATATATATTATGGATAGGTTGAATTTGGATAGCTTTCTCATGAATGGTTGTTGGGAGATGGATAGGATCAAGTGGCTCATGGATAGGTTCATCATTATGGCTGTCATCTTGATCATGGAAAAGATACATATTATGGATGGGTTGCATAAAAGTGATTCGATCTTGAGTTGGACTAGGGCTTAATGTTTCCACATGCTTAGGATTAAACCTTTGACATACCTCTTGGGTTGATTGAATGGAATTGGTAGGCTCTTGGTCAACAATATGAGAACATGATGACTCTTGACTTAGGCTTGTGGTTGGAGACTCTTGAATAGACCTATTGGCTTGTAGGTCACATGATGGGCTCAAAGGGCTAGGTATGTTAATGGAAGTCTCTTGAATAGGCTCAAGGATATGTGAACCACATGATGAGATTATGACCTTTGGAAGTTCTTTGGTAGGCTCATGAATTGGTGTTTGACATGGGGGTAGTTTATTCCTAGCTAGTAGCTAATGGATCACATCCTTCGCAAGGGTATGAGTGGATGGGAAATATAATGGATGGATGATAAGGGTAGATGGTGTTGTAGGCTTATGATTAGGACTTTGATTGGATGGAAGGATAATTGAGTTTGATAGGCTAAGATTTGGATTGGATGAGGGTAATACATGGGATTCGGATGATGTGACATGATTTCTTATTGTATGTCGATACACCTTGTAAACAATTGGGAAAAACATGGGGCATGTATTTGTATCATGGCCTTTGGTCCTATGGTATGCAAAATAATCATGTTCATCATATGGACTTTCTTCACATGGGTTGATGGGGGGAAGTTCAATGAGTTTTGCTTCAAGCATTCTTTGTAAAACTATCTCAGCCGCATCCTTTGGTGAAGGATTAGAATGACATGGTGATGAAGGTAATGAAGGGCTTGATGATTTGGAAGATTGAGGGATTAATGGACTAGGAATGGGATCACATGGTGGTGTTGGGATAGGACTTGTTGGCTCATGTGTTGGCATGTGATTGGATGGTGGAGGCCACTCTAGATTGGTATCTCCCTTGTCAAAGGTTATTAAGTCTTGTTGCATAGGATAACTTGGGCTTGTTTGATTTATGTACAGGGGACCACTTGGACTTGCATGTGCTTCTTGTTGCAAAGGTGGATTTGGGCTCATTTGTGCTTGTTGTGGAGGCCATTGATAGTCTTGGAAGCTAGGTGTAATGGTAGGATATGTAGACAAAATATCTTGAGGTGGACCCAAAGATGCGGGCATTTGATCTTGTTGGCAAGGTTGACTTGTGCTCACTGGATTTATATACAAAAGGCCATTTGGACTTGAATATTGTTCTTGTGATATCACTTTATTGCCTTGTGGATGGGCTTGGTAGTGCATTGGCACGGTGGCATGAGGTATTGGATAAGCTTGAGGTGGAGGTTGATAGGTTGATGTGGCATTGATTTGGTGGATAGGTGGATTAAGTTGATACGAAGTGGATGGATATGACATGTGGCTATGAGGTGGATTAGGTTGGTATGAAGTGGACAGATATGGCATGTGGCTATGAGGTGGATTAGGTTGGTAGTGAATGGCTAAGGATTGTTGTGCTTGTCGAGCTTGACTAGTGGCTAAAAGGTGTTGGACTTGGGCTATGGAGTGTTGCAGTTGAGGTGATTGGCTTGCATGGGGTTGAGCTTCTTGGATGAAGAATTGTAATATTTCAATGGTATCTTGGTTTAGGGGTTGTGATCCTTGATAAAGATTTTGGAGGAATCTTTAGAATTTGATTTTTGGGTCCTCTGGTGTAAACATGTTGTCACCCAAGTGTTTGCCTTAAGTCCTTTTAGCAAGTTGTTGTTTAGGGATTTAGATGATGATGTGGATTGTTTGGATGACTTGGCTATGAAGGGTTGGATGATGACTAGGCTATGTTTGGGATGAAAGTGATTGGGTTTGAATGTTATTGGAAGAATGTGTAGGATGACTTGTCTTTATGTGTTTGGGTGTTTATAGCTTGATGTGGCAATATTAAAACAAATGATTATGCATATACACACATAAATCACTCACACAAGACACATAAGCAAGTTGTTAGTTTGAAAGAATGTGATGATGGTTAAGCAAGCACATGAAGACACTTCAACAAGTCCTATTCAAGGCAAGGCCACTATCACAAGGAGGTTCTAGTGAAAATCTGGGGGGCCGGCACCCCACGAGCATCTAGCAAGCCACTTAAGACTTTAACTAACCCTACTAGGAGTTTTAATATACACAAAGGTACACCTCCTTTCAAGTTAGCACTGTATGGTGAGCGCTAATACTGGTTAGACTTGGCTTTCACCTTATCCTCTAATTTTTATAGCGGACCGGATGAAAGTACCGCTTGAGGTCGTTCCCTTGGGGTGGATACCAAGGCAGGCCTCTCTAAGGCTAAACAAAAGCAACACAAGTAAATGTTTTTGATCTCCAAGTTCATGTTGGGACGCAAGGAGAGAGCATACATATTTATTTGGTCACACTCGCATGGGGTTCATTAACCTTAGAAATTCAATGTGTGGAAGACAATGCAAGCACTTGTTTGTTTTAAAGCCCAAATCTAAATGTGATGAAAGACAATGGTTTGTTTCAGCCCAATTTTTTTGATGTGAATTTGCAAATAATTGTTCATTTTATGCCCAAAATCTAAATGTGTTTGCAAACAATGATTAAGATGAAAGATTAGAATGAGTGCACCTGATTATTTTTGCTTTCCAAGTTGTTGTAGATGATTGATGTCAATGTTGCTCCAGCTCCTTATGATCACCTACAAAAAAAAATGATATTATAATGTAGGCATAAAAAATAGGCTCATCAGGCAAGGAAAATTGTAATTTTAGATGCATAGCCGAATTAGATTTGATTATTTTGATACATTTTTGGTTTGAAAATTAAAAAATCAAAGAAGAGACCCCTATTAATTTTTAGAGAGCTTTCCAAAAATGTAAAGAAATTAGAAAAGTTTCCTGTTTTGCGCCCAGAAATGCGGATTTATAAAAATAGTATAGTCGGAAAAGATCTAATTTTTTCACAATGTAAACGACCTCCAAATTAAATCTGTAAAACATAGACCCCCATTATAATTTCAAGAGATTTCTAGAAATGTAAAAATTTCCAAAATTTTTTCTGATTTGCATCTAGAATTGTGATTTTATGAAAAAACCTAAAAACATGATAAATCCCACAAAACGCGCGATAAACCTAAAATGTTTCTGCTGTAGCTTCCTTATATCATGGACAAACGTTTGCTAAAATCTTGTAGAAAAATTCACAGCCATTTGGAAGATATGATGAAATCTTTAAAACCTAGGGTTTTGTCCAAAAAGTAGCAGATCTGCAACAAAAAGTTAATTAAACCTACAAAAACTTGACAATAGGGATTAGATGAATGCAAATTTTTACTACAAAAACCTGCAAAAAAGATCAAGCGAAGTGAGTCCCACCGGGCGTGCCAAATGTAGTTAGGGTAAAATTGCAAATCAGGGCAAATGAATAATAGCAATGATAAAAACCCTAGCAATGCACAATGAAGCACAAGACAACATGAAAATTAAAATAACAAATGTAAATGCAAACCGATCTCCATGTCAAACTCGATTTATCTCCATTGCTCTTCTCCACCTCGCATGAGCATGCAAGCTTTTGAAGGATTATTGTTGGAGGAATGTTGGGTGCTCACTTCTGCGGCATAACATTAAGATGAAGATGCTAAAATGAATGATAGATGAAGGATGCAAAGGCTCTACTGATATTTTGACAGCATGTGGATATTTGAGGATCAATGCATTTTAAAAAATTTGGCAGAATAAGGGTACTTGAGGCTCAATGCATACTAATGGCTTATGAGGGGTTTGATTTATAGGAAAGGCTTAGTTAAAATGGATGGTTGAGATTAAAAAGCTAATTGATTGATGTGGATGGCTAGGATTGATTCGGTTATCCCACTCTTCAAGGGAGTTGTAGTCATTTGACAAGTGGAGGGAGGATATGGCTCATGTGTGCTCGTGTACATAAAAAGTACTACATATGAAAGATATTAAATAAAAGGCTGTAGTACCACTTATCTTTTTAAATGAAAGAGGCACACATGTCGGCTAAATGATAAGATAAATTAATTAAATAAATAAAATTTATTTAATTAATTGGAAAGTCGGTTTATAATGAAATGTGAGAACTTAATTCAAATAAAATATTTGAATTAGTTGGGATATGAGTTGGATATTAATTAATTAAATAAAATTTATTTAATTAATTAGATAGTGGGATTATGATAGGATTGGGATATGATGTGGAAATTAATTAAATAAATAAAATTTATTTAATTAATTGGCTAAGTGGGATTAGGATATGATTGGGATATTAATTAAATAAATAAAATTTATTTAATTAATTGGCTAATAGATAAATGGGATTAAGAGTGGGATTTAGGACAAAATGCTATATAATGTCTAAGATAATATTTTTGACAAGGTGTTGTAGGACACGGACAAAGTTGGAACAAATTTGGGTGTCTACAATTTGGATTAAATTATTGAAAAATATTCTATTGAAAAGTGTAGAAAACAAGATCATAGAATGAACAACAAGCATATGAATTTTCTATGAAAATGACACATTGTATTCACAATAGACGAATATAAATAGGAGAAATTGGATACCTGATTCTCCACAGGGATAGGTGGCGAGTAATCATCCATGAGAATAGTGCAACTATCCATGAGAATAGAGTGAGGTGCCCATTGAGTTGACACATATTATAAACAATTAACCACTTTGACATAGTCAAAGAGCATGTGTGGAATTTGCCTAACTATTATTAAGTTAGTATAAATGACTTAGGATAAGTGTTTATACACCAACACCCCCCCTTAAGCATAGGTCAGGTGAGTTTATGAAAAATGGGTCCTGACTATGAGTCTGGTGAGGTACCCATGCACAATGCAAATCTCTCAGAAACAGAGAAAGATAGAAAACCTAGTGGGAAAAAGCTACCCCCCAAAAGAGAGAAAAAAGAAGGAAAGGCTTAGAGAGCCCCCCCAAAGATGATGATGCTAATGTAGATATGAGGAACTTTTGAAGCATGTCAAAGTTGTAAACTCCGTCATTCAGCAAACTGATTGAAGTTGGTAGTGATCAAGGGATGAAGACCAGGATGTAGGTCCAAGAAATATACTGAAAACTAAATACAAGGATGTGCATTGAGCGCACATATGAATGAGATAAGCATCTGTGTGATTCAAGTTGTGATTATTACAACCCCCCATTACATTTTATAATTCAAAGTAAGTACAATTTTCAAATTCCCTTTACAGTTTTTCAATTACATGACACTACATGAGTGCATTTACAAACAAAGATGCTAGTTGGAGTTCAATCATCCTGCTATATAGAACCAACTGAGTTGAGCCATGAATTAACAATAGGCTTTGAATCCATATTGTTTTCTCCTAATGTAAAGTATGAAAAGATGAATCTGCAGTCGAAGTGATAAACCTTCACTATTGCTACAAGTTTTCAACTTTCTGATTCTCTGATAAGTGTTGTTTTGGCCGTAAACTCAACTATTTTATCAAAATAGGTGAGTTGATAGATAGAGAGATGATTTGTTAAAAGTTCAGGAATGTAAAAGACATTGTGAACAATTCCATTTCCTAACTTTACAGTTCCCTTACCAAGAACATTGTAGTAGATATTGTTCATCAGAATTCTAAAAGTATTGCATGGCTTAATTCTCACAAACACCTCTTGGAAAGGTGACATATGCTCCATTGCAATAGAACTAAGAATCCATTTGTGGACTTCTTTATTAGGAGGCATTGAATTCTCTTTTCTTTTTAACCTTCAAGTTTTGAGAAGTTGAATTAAACTCTATTTTTGAAATCAATTTTTAAGGTGGCACTTTATAAGTTTAGAGTGTTTTAGTGTTTTTACTCTTGCTTATTACCCCCCTTGAAGTGGCACTTTATAAAATTAGTGTATTGACATCATTTACACATTTTGATTTGATTTCCCCCTTTAATTTTTATTTTCCCTAAATTAGGCACTAATATAGGAGTGCAATTAAGTCACTACAAAATAGCTCAAATAGGCACTTTATAATTTTAGTGTTATATTGGACTAGTTAGAATGGTGATGAAAAACCATGTACTTTTGCAAAAGGAATCACTCAATTTCGAGTTGATTTGCAAAAGTTATAGGCGTTTCAAATTTTGTATTTACAAAAAAAATCCTTCCACAACAAAAAATTTCCAATGCTTGAAAAAAAAATTTAAATAAGGAGGAAAAATAAGCCCCCTTGATTTGTGCACGACTAGGGGCTAAAACCACATGCGACCAAGGGATTAAGTTTTTGAGATGGTACCTGATGCAGAGTG
The DNA here is from genome assembly GCA_027924645.1 of Cunninghamia lanceolata. Classification (NCBI taxonomy): domain Eukaryota; kingdom Viridiplantae; phylum Streptophyta; class Pinopsida; order Cupressales; family Cupressaceae; genus Cunninghamia; species Cunninghamia lanceolata. The sequence goes on from BSBN01001062.1 coordinate 5,612,911, forward strand.
GCACAAGGGAAGCAACACACAAAGGTTTACTCTACTGTCCTTTGCCCACTCACCCACTTCAAACAGGTTTCAACCAAGCAACCAAAGGCACATTCAAGGGTGTATGAAGGATTTGGTATCCTAGTGACGGCTCCACCTTCTAGGCTTCTCCAACGCCTTAGGACAGATCAATAAACACCTTCTATGCAGTTGGTTTAATCTCCAACTTCCCAAAACTCTTCAACCTATACCTTGACTAGTAAGGCTACTAGCCCTCCAAACTAGGTTTTCTCAACAAAACTTGACAAAATCCCAAAGGTCTAGGCAAACAAATGATGGAATTGAACACCTTTCAGGGGACCCTAACAAACCTCCAAATCTCCTGCTCCAACTCTACTCCAGCAATCCAGAACGCCTACTAGGTCTCTAGGCCTAATTGATCAATTTAGGCTAGGTTACAAAGCAAGTGCTCAAAATTGGGTGCATAGGTCAGGGGCAGGAATTTGGGATGCTTCTACCATGTCCCTACAACACAAATCCATCATTTATTTGCTCATCCTAATAGGATTCTATCATCTACAACCTCAAATAGCATGAAATTGGCCAAATACAATGAAATACTTGACCTAGGGCATCACCTTAAAAATAGAAGACTGCATTTTCTGACAAAAATCTTTTGGAATCTTATAGTACATACCCCTAGCCTACATTTCACCAGTTTTTACAAATTTTCAACGGTGGGAATGTATTCTAGGGCTGGATTTCTATGGCTGCCCTAGAAAACAGGGTTTCTGGACCTGTTTTGAAAGAAAAATCTATAACTTTTGATCCCAACCACTTCAGGACCTCAAACTAGTTGCATTGGAACCCTGACTCCAAGAGCTTTCAGAAAAATGTCATTTGCACACATGAAAAGTCTGTACAGTCCATACACAGCAAGAAAAATAGTGAAAAATAGTCAGTTTTTTTAATTTTTGTGCCCAAATTCCGTACAAAAACTTCCTCTTCCGTACTGGAGTTAGATATCCACCATATTAACCCATCCAAGTTGGTTTCCAACTTCTACAACAGCATTTAACTGCCCAAAGTGGTTTTTTGAACCGACCCAACACATAACACCTTTGACAACTATGGTGTTTTGCATTAACACAAGGAGGTTGATTTGTTTGGCTCGTCCAATGGAGTCCAAATGATCAACAAACTCCTTCCAACATACTAAAACATTAAAACAACCAAAAAAAACTCGAAAACCAATCCTTAGACCTTCTAGGCCTAATTGGCACAACAAGGATCCAAGTGGACTAAGCATGATTGAGGTTTATAGGGTCACCTCAATCATCTTGACCACACAAATGGGACCATACAAACATGGCTAAAGCCTTATTACCACACATACAATCAAAACAAAACATAGCTTATCAAAATACATAAAAAAATGCTTGAGGTGTCAGGATGCTCCTAGGTGCCCTGCACCATACACCCACTGTCAAACAGAACTCAAGTCTCTTGAGTTGGAATGCTATCAAATGTGAAACCTGCCTTCTCAATGTCTACCCTGCTCATCCAAGTGGCATCCTCCTGAGGTTTGTTTAGCCACTTCACCAAATAGTCATGATAGGTGTGCCTTCTAGTTTGTTTTGCAATCCTCTTGTCCAAAATGCACTCAATCTGATTTGGAGATGAAGGAATGAGTTCCTGGAGTGTCTGATTAGTTTGATCTTCTTCAACAATAGTCTGAGGATCAGATCCTTTATAGGGATAAAGGTCTGAAACATTAAAAATTGGAGACAAAGCAATGCCATCCGGAAGTCTGATTTTATAGGCATTGTCTCCACATTTCTTGAGCACTTCACAAGGCCCAATCTTCTTCATGAGTATCTTAGTGTGTTTACCTGCAGGGAGCCTCTCCTTCTTCAGATGAACCATTACTAAATCACCTTCCTTGAACTACAAATCCCTTCTTTTTCTGTTAGCAAATTGTTTATATTTCTGAGAAGTGGACAGCAATTTCTGTTGTACTTGTTCATGGACATCTTTCATGACTTGAACGAAGTCTTCAGCCAAGGCACTGCTATTTTCTAGTCCTTTAACCTCCCTTAGTTCCAAAATACCCCTTGGGTGAGTTAAAGGACTAGAAAACAGCAGTGCCTTGGCTGAAGACTTCGTTCAAGTCATGAAAGATGTCCATGAACAAGTACAACAGAAATTGCTGTCCACTTCTCAGAAATATAAACAATTTGCTGACAGAAAAAGAAGGGATTTGTAGTTCAAGGAAGGTGATTTAGTAATGGTTCATCTGAAGAAGGAGAGGCTCCCTGCAGGTAAACACACTAAGCTACTCATGAAGAAGATTGGGCCTTGTGAAGTGCTCAAGAAATGTGGAGACAATGCCTGTAAAATCAGACTTCCGGATGGCATTGCTTTGTCTCCAATTTTTAATGTTTCAGACCTTTATCCCTATAAAGGATCTGATCCTCAGACTGTTGTTGAAGAAGATCAAACTGATCAAACACTCCAGGAACTCATTCCTTCATCTCCAAATCATATTGAGTGCATTTTGGACAAGAGGATTGCAAAACAAACTAGAAGGCACACCTATCATGACTATTTGGTGAAGTGGCTAAACAAACCTCAGGAGGATGCCACTTGGATGAGCAGGGCAGACATTGAGAAGGCAAGTTTCACATTTGATAGCATTCCAACTCAAGAGACTTGAGTTCTGTTTGACAGTGGGTGTATGGTGCAGCGCACCTAGGAGCAGTCTGACACCTCAAGCATTTTTTATGCATTTTGATAATCTATGTTTTGTTTTGATTGTATGTGTGGTAATAAGGCTTTAGCCATGTTTGTATGGTCCCATTTGTGTGGTCAAGATGATTGAGGTGACCCTATAAACCTCAATCATGCTTAGTCCACTTGGATCCTTGTTGTGCCAATTAGGCCTAGAAGGTCTAAGGATTGGTTTTCGAGTTTTTTTTTGGTTGTTTTAATGTTTTAGTATGTTGGAAGGAGTTTGTTGATCATTTGGACTCCATTGAACGAGCCAAACAAATCAACCTCCTGGTGTTAATGCAAAACACCATAGTTGTCAAAGGTGTTATGTGTTGGGTCGGTTCAAAAAACCACTTTGGGCAGTTAAATGCTGTTGTAGAAGTTGGAAACCAACTTGGATGGGTTAATATGGTGGATATCTGACTCCAGTACGGAAGAAGAAGTTTTTGTACGGAATTTGGGCACAAAAATTAAAAAAAACTGACTATTTTTCGCTGTTTTTCTTGTTGTGTACGGACTGTACGGATTTTTCACATGTGCAAATGACATTTTTCTGAAAGCTCTTGGAGTCAGGGTTCCAATGCAACTAGTTTGAGGTCCTGAAGTGGTTGGGATCAAAAGTTATAGATTTTTCTTTCAAAACAGGTCCAGAAACCCTGTTTTCTAGGGCAGCCATAGAAATCCGGCCCTAGAATGTATTCCCACCGTTGAAAATTTGTAAAAACTGGTGAAATGCAGGCTAGGGGTATGTACTATAAGATTCCAAAAGATTTTTGTTGGAAAATGCAGTCTTCAATTTTTAAGGTGATGCCCTAGGTCAAGTATTTCATTGTATTTAGCCAATTTCATGCTATTTGAGGTTGTAGATGATAGAATCCTGTTAGGATGAGCAAATAAATGATGGATTTGTGTTGTAGGGACATGGTAGAAGCATCCCAAATTCCTGCCCCTGACCTATGCACCCAATTTTGAGCACTTGCTTTGTAACCTAGCCTAAATTGATCAATTAGGCCTAGAGACCTAGTAGGCGTTCTGGATTGCTGGAGTAGAGTTGGAGCAGGAGATTTGGAGGTTTGTTAGGGTCCCCTGAAAGGTGTTCAATTCCATCATTTGTTTGCCTAGACCTTTGGGATTTTGTCAAGTTTTGTTGAGAAAACCTAGTTTGGAGGGCTAGTAGCCTTACTAGTCAAGGTATAGGTTGAAGAGTTTTGGGAAGTTGGAGATTAAACCAACTGCATAGAAGGTGTTTATTGATCTGTCCTAAGGCGTTGGAGAAGCCTAGAAGGTGGAGCCGTCACTAGGATACCAAATCCTTCATGCACCCTTGAATGTGCCTTTGGTTGCTTGGTTGAAACCTGTTTGAAGTGGGTGAGTGGGCAAAGGACAGTAGAGTAAACCTTTGTGTGTTGCTTCCCTTGTGCCACTCTGCATCAGGTGGTATCTCCCTTGCTTACATCACCCCCCAATTTTCTTATGTTAGCTGAATAGTAACATTGTTCGCTGCAAATAACTTAACAATCGTTGCTTCTTTTGATTGTGGTAAAATGTGGCAAAATATGGGCCCTTTGGAGTGTCGAAATCAGGGCAGAGAGGGCGATTTTGAAAGCAGAGAAGTCGTTCCTCTACGAACAGGGTTGAGGCATTGAAGGAGAGACGAAGGCCTCTGTGAACAACATCAAATGGTGCCTATATGGGGTACATGGAGCTGCCTTCCTCTAGCTCATGTTGTGGGCGATTTAAGAGGTGCTTGTCAAGCATCTCAAGCAAACTTCCAACTGCAAAATGAAGCCCTCCTTGTTTCGATGCAGTTTGACTATTGTGAGCCGACAAAACTGTGAAAAGAGAGCTGAGGGTCGGCCTTTCTACAGACCACGATGTTGAATAGGGGAGATGCCTCTGTCTACGGACACCGCGATTCCTCTTCATGGCAAGCAAACAAAAACCACAGTTAAATGAAAACAAAACCAAGTAAAAACAATGCCTCATAGATTTGAAGCAAGATTCCAGCTGGATGACGGATGACATGCATAGCAAAGAACATGCAGCTTGAAGCTATCCTAGAAAGCTCTGATACCATGTAGAAAACAAGATCATAGAGTGAACAACAAGAAAATGAATTTGCTATGAAAATAACACATTGTATTCACAAATAGATGAATATAAATAGGAGAAATTGGATACCCGATTCTCCATAATACAGGGATAGGTGGCGAGTAACCATCCATGAGAATAGTGCAACTATCCATGAGAATAGCGCGAGGTGTCCATTGAGTTGACACATCTTCTAAATGACTAACCACTTTGACATAGTCAAAGAGAATGTGTGGAATTCACCTAACTATGATTAAGTTAGTATAAAGGACTTAGGATAAGTGTTTATACACTAATAAAAACTAATTATTAGAGCTAAAAATTGTTGTTGCATTCCACAAAGAAAATTAATTGTAGGGTAAATTACTTTTGCTTAATGTAGGCATGATTATAGTTCTTAATCTTTAAAAATTAAAGATTTTTACTATGGGAATTAATTCCATTAGACAATTATAATTAAGTTTTTGGTATCATTTGGTAAAAATTATATAGTAATATTATATATTTTATCTCCTCACTCTATATACATTGTAATAAATTAATAAAATTATTAAACTATCATAGATATCTTAAATAAATCTATCTAAAAATACTCAGAGATATCGAAGTGCTTATCTATTCTTAATAACAATTTCAATATAGGTGCCTCAGCGACTGATCTCTCAGTGTTTTAGATAGACGTATTTAAAATATCTATGCTAGTTATAAACTTAACCCTGACCATTATTATTTTAAGCCCTAATAATAATATATAATATTATAATAACAATGTTATTATAATATAAATATTATTATATTATATATAATAATATATAATATATTAATTATATTGTATTATATATTAATAATAATATATTTAATATAATATTAATTATTATAAATCCTAACTATTTTAAATCATAATAATTAGAAATCCTATTTATTTTAAACCCTAATCCTAATTATTTAATACCCTAATTATTTTAAACTGTAAAACTCCAGAATCAAAGAGATAGATAACAAGCACAAAAGAGAGAGTGAATTTGACTAGATGTATTGGCCTCAAGGGCAAGTATAAATAAGAGGAGATGAGGCACTCAAATTCCATGAATTGAGGACATAACTCCTCAATCATATGAAAGACACAACTATAATGAAGGCAGATTTAGAGAATGCCTATGAATTTCAACTTCTAGGAGTTGAAAGGTACTTGAAAAGGGGTTTTGAAGCTGAAAAGTACTGAGTAGAAAATGATGCATCATCTGTACCACATCTTGAGGCAGAAGTTGCAAAAGATATTATTGTTGAATCTACAAATGAAGGGCAATTTTTCTGTCAAAATTTTTTACATCTTGAAGGAGATGATTCAAAGATGCATACAAATGAAGAAGAGTATGGGGTAGATGGCAATGGCTTGATTCTCTTTGAAGCTGAAAAGTACTGGGCATTAGAAGATACAAAATCTTTGCCTTAGCTTGTAAAAGAACAAAAAGTAAGTCCTCTTGTGCAAAAGGGTGAAGATGAGTCTGAGAATGATTCTCTCTGGGATGATCTAGAAGCTTTTTGTTCAAATTTGGGTGATTATGATAAAAAGAAAAGTGACTTCCATGAATGATACATCAAGAGACACAAGTAGTGAAGAGTCGAATGAAGAGTCTCATCATACTCCATTCTTCATTCAAGAAGAGATTCCAATCAGGTTCAAGACAATTATAGGCAGCTCTGTCACATTCCAGTTAGAGTTTGAAGCTACTATGGATTATGGTCATACAAAGGCATAGATAGGAGAAGTCACCGATGAGTCCAAGATCATAAATGCCCTCGCATGCAAGCAAAGAGGTGAACTCCGTCACTTGATTTTCCCTTCCCACCCTCTACTCAATCAAGAACATCATGCAGATTAGCCTATAAGGTATTTTCATGCCAAGAAAAGCTCTCCAAACTGCAAGAAGATGAAAAGATACAAGTTCTTGTTATTTTTCTTCATGCATTTCATTTGGTCAATTCTTAGTGCAATGTCGATACATTAGAGCAACATCATCAGATATGGGAGTTATTTTGCCATTCCTATGAAAGGGAATATCCCTCTGAGGTTAATATGTCATTAATTTAATCTCAATACTTTGCAATAAGTTGCAGCTGCAACAGTTAGTTTCAATTTCAGTTTTGTTACTTTCAATAAGTCTCAGTTGCATAAAAGACTCGAAGGTTTCAACAGTCATCGGTTGGTCTTAGTTTCAAATATTAGTCATGGTTGTGCATAAGCTTTAATTTTGGCTTCAGTATGGTCAGCTATCATTAATTTGTATTAGTTTCCATGGTCATCAGTTGTGGTACCAGCAGTGTCTTAGTTTTAGCTTCAATGCATTCTTTAGGTAGTCTGTATCGATCTGGTTGCAGATCTATTGTTAGTTGAATGAATGTTTCAGTTTCAGTCTATTTTTGACTCTATTCCCATTGGATAAGGCTCAATTTTTGAAACTAGAGATTCTGGAGTTCTCAGTAAGCAAGCTCACTTTCCCAGCCTGCCGCCAAGGACTGTTGTGTATTTTCCTACACACCATTTCAAAATTTTTGATGTATATCATTTTAGTGGCATTTTGGTTCTCTTCCTGGTCTTTGTTTTAGTTATATGGTGAGGTGTCATCATTTTCTCAAGAGTACAGCTACAATTTGTGTTAGTCATCAATAGTACAGTGAGAGGAGCATGCAAGCAGTGAAATCAATGCCATCCTCATATGGGGTTTTATGGTACAATTTGTTTCAAATGAAGCTCAGTATTTAATAGTTCAGGCTCTTGAAAGAATCCCTATGCAAAGCATCAAGAATCCATGCCATTCTATCAAATGAATTCAGTTTCAAAGCGATATATGTGGTGGCTTGCGAGACAAAGGCAGAATTCGGCCTTATTAAAAGAAGGCATAGCTATTACATGATCCATTGCTTCTATGAGTACCTTGGCACCTTCAAAGATGATGTAGCCTTTATTTTAATACAACCTTATAAGTTTCCAGCACAATGTTAATTAAGGCACTTAGTATTTAACGAAGGCTCTCCCCATCATGATGAAGACACTTCCCACAATGAGGAAAGCACTTTGTTCATATGAAAGACACAACTATAATGAAGGCAGAGTCATTATAAAGAGATGGTGCATAATAGAATGAAGTTCAATTCAGATCTAATCTCAAAGCTTGGTCTGAAGAAAACAAGGAGTAGCTTTGTTGTGGCCTTTGAAGATGTAGAGCCGGGCAAAGAAATAGCAATGAAACATGGAGCAGTCTCTGAAGCGAAGGCAGGCTCAGCGCACCAGAAGATAGCCGCAAGCCATATGAAAATGAAGCATGCAACACATCAACAATGCAACCATTCATTCATAATGGTTCGGCCATATGTAGAAGGCGTGTTTCATATGATGTGAGTTGAAGTATGGTGCAACCATTAGTGGTGCTCATCCATATACAGAGACATAAATCATTTCAACTATGGCGTAGGTATGGAGAAAGCTCGGTTGGTTCATGAAACATAATGCTAAGATTCAAATGAGGCCTTATAAAAGTAGAGTCTATTTTTAGCTACAAGGCACATATGATATGGCGCAAGGATGCCAATGCAGGACTTGACCTCAAGCAATGAAGGATGGATCAGCCCATATAAGAATAGGTGCAGGTCACACATGAAAGGCATCAGCCAAGAAGAATAGAATAGTTTCTGTAAAAAACATAAAGCACGAGCTATCCCAAGGCTTGAGTCACTTTAAACAGGCGTAGCCTCAAAATCAAAAGCCACAAATCGTTGCCCCTCTGTAAATGAATGCAGGAGATAGGGTTTCATAATATGTAGCCTCTGCAAAGATATAGCAACCGTCTGATGTTAAGAGAATCAACGGATTGCAGTATTTGAAAATAAAGCAGGGGAAGGGCTTGTTTAGGGAGCAAGCGGAGGTTGACACTTGGCAATACTGCTGGTTCTCAAAGGCAAATCAATGTAACTTCACTCCCAAACAAGCGCCTGAGCACCATGTGGAGAAAGCAGAGAGCAGTTAATGTTTTGTTTTATTTTTCATAAAACTTACTAAAACAAGGGAAAGGTCACGTGAGTTTTGGAGATTGAGTCATTCTATTTTAATATAGAGTCTCTTATTGTAATATGGTGGGCCCCCTCTAAATGAGATGAGTTGTTTTTAATATAAAATAAGTTGTATCTTAGATTTTAAAGAGTTCACGAGAGTCAATAAAATGTGAATCTCTTATTAAACACTGTGTGGGTCCCTCTAGCAATAAGGTGAAGCTTTATTAATATAAGTGACTCTTATTTGATTCTTCACGCAAGATAAAAGAATATGCAACCCTAATTTCTCACGCAACCACTTCATTTTTTACGGCAAACAAAAGAGGTGAGTGGGAAGGTAATTTCACACACAGGGCAAAGATATGGAGGCAAAGATATTTTTCCAGCCATGGAAGTTAAGCTATAGCCAGTTTAGTTGCCATGGTAGTTATTCAAGCCGAATTTTAGGGTAGATTTTGTGGGTTTCAGTTGCAGATTTTCTGGTCAGTTGAAGATATTTTTCTTTGGCTTTCTAGATTATAAAAGGACAGATCCAGGTCAGAGGAAAATAGTTCTATAGTTAGACACACAGAGATATTTTGTAGTAGCAGTAGAGATATTTTTTCTTTGCCTCAACATTTGCCTCTCAATGAGGGATTGAATATTTTTGTTTTGTGCAAATAGTTTTGCCTCTATAAATTTGTTCTCCTATCAAGCAATGAAGAGTGGTGGTGTTTTGTGCATACTGAATCTATCTCTTTTTCTTTCTTTTAGTTTCTATTTCTTAAGCCTCTGATAAATCTGATTTATTAAACTGGGTAATTAATCATGTAGCTGCTCTTTCATTTTTTCAGTTAAATAATTTAGGGTTTAATCACTGTGCTACTATGTTGGTTTTAAATCTGGTGCATCGCCATTAGATTAGGCATTTATTTTTCCAATCTTATTTTTTCTTCCCTTTCCCAAATCCCCATTAAAAGGAAGATCTAGTTTCTTTAAAATCTGGAGGTTTCTTCAAAGTTCAATCCCACGTTCTTGAAGTTTCCTATGTTGGTGCTGAAACTCGCACAATTTTATACATCAACACATACTTTAGTGGTTTTGAGAATACTTCATTATGGGGGAGCAATGTTGTCTTTATCTTTCCCTTCATTGGAGGGGTAATTATATTGTATTCTTGTGATGGATGTAGTTCTTGGGGGGTATTGTAGACCTCCATACATCACATGATCTATAACTTTCATTATTTATTTTTTGGAGAGGAGTTTTGTTCCACAGGGTTTTCTCTTTTTCTTTGTTAGCAAGAGATTTAGTTACATGATTAGTTGTGCATGGGTAACTAACACATGGCCTAGTTTCTGGGACCCAAATATTGCATTCTGCATATTAGTATTGCATAATAATTGTTCTCCCTAAGTTGCAGTTACGGGGGGTGTTAGAGTAAATAGGATTTTACTTATTTACTTGCTTAAGTTTACTTAGGCACATAATAATTTATAGTTAGGTTTGGGAAGTTATTCTCGTAACAAGTTAAAGTAGTTTATTTACGAGAAATGTAAGGCTATATAAGACAATATAATACATTTGTAAACTATCAATCAAAATCACATTTTTCTAGCTCATATTACAAATTCTTCTGTGGTTGATTGCTCCTAGTTAGATCAAGGAAGACTGCAGCTTCTAATGGCCTCTAATTTCTCTCCCTACACTTCTCAATTTCAAAAACTAATTTTAAAATTAGTCCATCATTTGTTTGATATAATTCAACACACTTCTTCTCTACTGTTGCAACCCATTTCATGATATCATCTTCACCACTTGTATGTACTGCTCCCACATGTTCTTCTCTACTCAAAACTTGCAACCCGTTTCATGATATCATCTTCACCACTTGTATGGACTGCTCCCACATGTTCTTCTCTACTCAAAACTTCTGTTAAAGGGCTACAACACATCTTTTCTTTATTTCTCCTTTCATTATGCACTTTCAAGAGGATTTCCTTTCCACTTGATTCTTCCATTCCAGCACTTATAGTTTTGCCTTCTTCAGGATATCAACCTATCCTTTCTTCAAACCATTCAGCTTCATATTTTTTACTTTCCACCATGTCACCTTCATATAATTCTTTCTCATATTTTCTTTCATGTACAATTTTTCCTTTACTCTAATCAATTTCTAATGAAACTAATCTATCCTGGATTCTTTTCAACTCTTCATAAACATTTTTGCAAATCTTTCTACTTGCTATTCCACAAATAAAATTCTTATTGGTCTTTTATGACCTTTCTTGTCCTCCTTTTCGAAGACATCTTCCTTCAATTCTAGAATCTTCTAAAAATTCTCTATAGACTCGCACATCCCCTTACAATCACAAGATTTCACATGCGATAATCTCCAATCTCTATGGTATTAACCCTTTGTAGTTACAAAGCTCTACCTGCAACAAATCTTTCACACATTCAATAAAAAATCTTTGAAAATAAACTTATGTTTTCTAGCTTCTCATGCCTCCTTCTCTACACTTTGTAGTTATAGGCCTCTTTGCATACCTGCAACAACCCACTTAGAGCATCCAACTCTCTGAAGTCATAGAACTTCCTCCTTTGCAACAAATCTCCTAGGGCTTTCTGAAACACCTTCAAGCTTCCAAGGTTGTAACTTCTCTACGATCTCTTTTCAACCCAATTGTCACTATATATACCAAAAAACAATTTACACAAATTCAAATATTTTCCCATGAGCTTTTCCTGTTCCTACTTCTCTCTTCTTTCCTTTCTTCAATGATCCTTTTCTTAGGATTTTAAACTCTTCTCTAAGCAAACAACTTTCTTTATGATCTCAACCTTGCTTTGATACCACCTAATTTAGTCATGACCAGGGGGTCTTATCAAACCGTCTAGTCATGCAGCCAACACAACACCAAGTTTACAAAAAAATACAATTTCATTTGAATAATTAAAATCTTAAACATACATTCACAAAATATATTTATTACAACAAAATGAAGAATACAAATTTTATACAATTGTCAATCAACCAAGTCTCCTTCTAAGACCATTCCTCTTCTCCAAAAATCCATCTCCATCCTCAACTAGAGGATTCCCATTAACTAGGGTAAAACACGCCAGCCAAAAGAGCCCCTCTAGAATACAATGATTTTACTTATATATTGTCGGCTATGGAAGTTAAACCGCCATCAGGAATTGATGCTTGTAGAAACTGAATCTTTGCCAATTTTAGAACCTCAAATTGATAGGTCTCAGCTCATCAAATAGTACATCTTTGGTGATTCAATCATTCATCGAATTGTGGAACTCTTGAAAATGTCCTTTACAATGCATATTGGCATGTAGATAAGTTGTTGAACTTTCATTTCGATAAATTGGTATAAATGTGAACTCATCAACACATTTACTCTCCTTCGAACTTGTGAGCCTTCCATTGGTGTAAACAAAAGTTTAATACATTTATTAATTGCCAAAATACTTTGTTTGAAGATTCCATTCAGCATAAACTTAAAAGGCTTCCAAAACACTTCAAGTGGACCCTTCTAAAACACCATCGACAAGAAGTGAGATTCTTGAATACATGGCAAATAACTGAAAATACAAAGTGTAATGAGTGTCAAATTCTTCATTGGTGAAATAGTGTCCTCATGAACTTTTAAAAGCCTTTGTTTTTAAATTGGCACCTGATAAAACATGTAAACTTTGTCGGTGATTTAGTCTTTTCATAAACCATTTGAACTCTTCGCTTACACATCCTTCGATGTTCCAAAGACTTTTTGAACTTCTCATTTGGCTTCCTTTCGGTGAATGATACTTTTTGAACTTCTTCATTATAAATACTTCAACAAATAGACTCCTCTATGTTCCTATGAACTCTCATCAGTGAATTGGCTTTTGAAGGAATCGTTGAACTCTTCAGTAATAAACAATTATTTGATCCATTAAACTTTCATCCATACTCTGTCTTGGTATTTCTGTTCCTCTACGAGCTTCTCCACTGGTGTCGTTTTAGCATTTCCATTATCTTTGGAACTACATCGACACTCCTTTAAGTTCAAGAAGCTTAACATTTATCGAAATACTCTTTGAAGACTCCTTCGATACAAACCAAATGTTTAAACTTGAAAGACTATTGAAACATCATGGGACCATTTAACTATGAGATATGAAGCCGATGAACTTAAAATTCATGATCATCAAACTTCACCGAATACACCCACATTTTTGGCAAGGTATAGAGTTCAAGAACTCCCCACATGGCCGAAATGCTCCTACTTCACCAAATATTTCTCAACTTTCATCAAATTTGAACTATATTGACCCAATTATCCCTTCTACATAGTGATATCATAAAATCAGTCAATCTAAATTGAATTTTCTCCCAAAGCAAGACCAATTAAAACAAGCAAAACTGAACTGAAACGTAAAACTAAACCTGTAATGTTTTTAGGTGATGCAAGATCGCCTATGAACCTGGATGCTCCTGCATCCATATGTATCGTGGATCTTGTATAGAGTTGGCATTCAAACATGTTATGGAAAAGAGATCAATGGAACGCACATAGGCAAGGGAGGATAAACAAAAAATAAACTGCATCAACTAAAGTAAAAATTGATAGGTAGTTTGGATTCATCACTGCACTAACTCGTACATTGATAGTTAGCATGAGGGTAATCTTAGCACCTAACACATGGAACTTAAGAAAAAACATGCCACTTAGTCATTTTTGTCCATTGACCAAGATAATAAAGCACTAAAGGAAGACACCAAATGCTAATTAAATATTTATTCAAGTCATCTATAACTAATGATGCATAGTTACTATAGTATTGCACTACTTATTCAATTCAAATATGCATGGAGGACATCCAAGACAAAAATACACATGAAATTTATTTTGCATAAATATTTGTTGTACTAAAGGATGTGGTGATCAAAAGTGGCACTTACAACTACTACATCTTACAAAATTCCACTTTCAATCATACATTAATCCATGTTCACACACTACTTAAAAGTTTCTAAGCCCTTTTTAGCATACACATATTTAATCCAATCATGGCTTTTCATGACACTTCATTTATTTGAGGCATTTTATCAATTGTTCATTTGCCTTGTCTATGCTTCATACTTGCAACTACAACAAGGATGCTAACAAAGCTTGTTTATAGTTAGCAACTATTTTTTCTTCAAAGTTTCCAAATCTTTTTCAAAAAATCCATTTTGTGTGTATCCTATAATCATTGCATTCCATAAGACTATATTTGTTCAAAAGTACTTAAACTTGCACAAACCTCCAAAAGTCAAAAGTGGAAAACAACTCACATGTCTTATGGAGGTCAAAAGTGGAAAACAACTCACATGCCTTATGGATGCTTCTATGCTTTGCACACATGTCTATCAAGGTAGTATCTAATGAAATTCCTCTATTCTTTATGTTTTGATAAATGTCCATACCCTATTCCAAAGCTTCAATTTTGGCAGAAGCTGAGAGTATGCTAACAAATGTGAATTAAGACTTGTTTGTTACATTGGATGAAATATGTAGTAGCCTACGACTTAGATGTTAATAAATTTATGTTGAAAATTTGTACATGCAGGAAATGCAAATTGCCTATGTTTAACTCTAAATTATATGTCATTTAAATATCTTATTAAAACATAACTATAAATGTAGAGGTTCGTTCTTTCTTATCATCTTCCTCCATTGTCGTTCAAATATCCTACTGCGATCCCATTTTAGATTTCTACCTTCTAAAATCCTATTCCAAACTTCCGGCCTTTATGCAGGAACTGTTGCTGCTCCGCTTGTTATTATTGTCTTTTCAACATTGTTATAAGGAACAGCCCTTGTTATTATTGTCTTTTCAACAATGTTATAAGCCTACAAGGTTTTGAGGAACGCTGAGATTCCAATGAAAGCCCCATACAATTTTAGTAATATTAACATTTTAATCACTAAATATAGTTTTAGATGAAAAGACAAGTATAAGTAACTATTCATAATGTAAAAAGAACATCTTATTCCAATTTTACATAGAGGTATAGATATAGATGTGGCAGCTAAGATCCACTGGATAATTCGACAATTTTGCTATTGTCTAGTTTTGAAGCAACGGATACAAGTAGCCTGTATAGAGAAAATTCTACTGGGGGAAGGCTAAACCCGTTGATTCAGGTCACATGAATTACTACAACCGTCCAGAGCAGTTTGGTTGATCTGAAGTCCAGTGTCATATAAGCGTTGTCCACCTGCTTCCCAGTGAGGTGGGAGCACAGCTTTTTTCTCCCACAACATATATCCGTCATACCCTGAAGTTACAAGAAATCTGAACTGAAGAGCTCCAATTGGAGGGTTGCTTATGACCCACACTGCTCCATGATTGCGTGTCAAGTACTTCCAATCAAAACTACCCACCTGCAAAATAATGTTTTGTATTAGCTAGGAACAAGTTCTACATTTCCTTTATGAAAACAATCACCTCTGTCATCTTACCTGCGCAACATCCACATTAACAATATCTGTCTGGCCTCCTTGGTATAGAAATTCCACAGCCAGATAGTCGGGATAACGACTGCTCCCGTCCACCTTCACAGACAGATTCTGTCCTTTATATTCGCAGAAGATCCTGTCCAGCAAAACAGCAAACTTTAAGGATGTAGAACTGCCGAAATTTAAGTGGTTCGATTTAAATTGGCTGAAACTAAACAGCCAACATTTGACATTTAAAATCAGTGTTCCACAGGGTAGGGTGATGTCGTTTGGGGATTTACAAGGGTTGTTCCTTTTTCAGGATTGCAAAGTCTATTTCATTTGGTGAGGATTGACGTTGCGAATACAGTACACATTTAAAATGCCCTAAATAACAAATTTGAAGCTGTTGGGATTAAACTTACTGGTGTGAGCATTACAAATACCTTTCATATTCGATGTTGACAGTCCCTTTTCTTCGTAGAGCAGCGCCCTTGTGTGGGAGTGCCAAGGCTGCAAACGTATCCATTGGAACCACAAAATCCGTTTGGTTGTTCGTTGTTAAGTCTATCACCACTATCTTTTGCCATGACTTGCTACACAGTTTGGGATCCAAACACCTTATCTGCATAACTTCTTCTCTTAGATCCATTCATAAATTTACATAAGTCATATTACAAACCATTGGAAAGAGCTAATGAATACATTATAAGTTAAAAATAATTGAGATGGCTTGCCTGATAGCATGCGCTACATCCGACACCGTTTCTATATAATTTGGGGCTTGCAGCTGCCACATTTTTGCCATTCAGAATCGCAGCAGAGGAACCGTATCCACACGCACCAGCTGTGGAAAATATCATGATAAAACATAATCAGATTGTATAAATTACAGAATGATTCTTAATAAGCAAGGTTAAGTTATAAATTTGTTTCAGCCTACCATTAATAGCCTGTTTGCTGTCATAATAGTCTAGTTTAGAACGGTAGACGCAACTACTGCAACTCAAAACTGGGCTTACAGTAAATGCCACCAGAATTGAAGTGCAAGCCAATGCCAAACAAAAGAAGCTCATCATCGCCATGGCTTGAACACTGAGAAGCAATATATCTAAGCGAGGAGGGGATTCGATCCTTTATAGTGATAGCTTGGAGGCACCGATTTAATTCCATGATTGAAAGCTGTCGAACAGGTAGAGTAGTTCCTTCGATAGTTTGTTTTTGAGGCACGTAACACTAACAGCGAAGCTTTAAATTATATTTATCTTTATTTAGAAAGAGAAGTAAATTAGTACACTAGCATAATTATATTTAAACAATATATATCTAAACTACGTGGAGAGATATCTTTTCCAAGATCCTATTTTTTAATTGTCAATCCTAACATTAGGTCCCTCTAAAAGGATTAGATATATTTTTAAATATAAATATACTAATTCCATATTTAATTTTAACTATCAATCTAAAACATTTTACCAAAATTAATTGTTTACTAATCGAATACATTTGTTTAATTAACCTAAATAAGATTATTGTAAATGGATATTTCCCTCCACAGTAAATATTGTAATAAACGAAACTTCTCACAAGTGGAGAAAAACAAATCATTCAAAATGACACGCCAAGCCAGAAAAAAATTGACGTGTATTAGGGGCGGGAGGGGGTGCGGAAGGTTTATTCGCGGGCGAGTGCTGTTTTAATAAAAGGCGTTAACTAAAGTTATTCAAAGTTCCAAACGTGTAAGGTGCAGATTCATTCCAGAGAACTTGGAGTACATGCACACCGTCCCAATATGTTTGACTGGATATTTGAGCCATACTATAATAATAAATACTAAATTTTGTGAAGTGTTCCGGACAGAATAAGAAAATGTAATATCGCGTCGTAGATATTTCTAATTTCGCATTATTAAAATGGAAGGCAGGTTGATCTCTAACGCAACACAGAAAACCTACGGCATTGACTTGTAAGCAATCGCCAAATACTAGTTTCCACCTGCCCTCATGAATTTGGAAAACGCGTGCCAACACACAGTTTTGTGTTTGTTTGAAAGTAGCCAGAACCTTCACACAGCGCAAACTTTCCGCTCACCTCTACTATATTACTCTCCCAACTTCATCTCACTTCTCCAAACATCTTCTACGCCAATCTATCATGTTAGATTAGTGTTACTGGTTTTCATCAGTTTCTCATCAGTTCGGAATGCAAATAAAAAGATTGGCATCTACTACGACACCCTACTGACAATGGAGGAGGGAGTGTCGGAGTGAAGACGTTGGAAGTGTTAGTTTTCCCAGGTCAGATATACTGTTGTATATTTGTTTCTTGTGTTGTTTTGTTCATATTGTTTTTCCAACGGAATATCTTAATTTGATCTTTCATATATATTAGGGGAGGAGGCACCTTGGTAGGGTCACATCACTTCATCCATAACCTCCCGAAGCTACACAACCATCAACACTCCCTCTTAGCTAGGGAGGTATAGCAAAGTCTTCCTTGAGTCCTACTCAAGGGTATCATGTCTTGTCATGGATTCTCTCAACATGACGTCCACAATGGCTACATCCAATTGTGAAATAGTTCATCACGGAGTTTCTTAATGTGATATCGTCATGGAGTCACACACATGAAATCCACCATGGCTACTCCCATGTGTGGAAAGAAAAATATATCACCTCATCGTGATATCAACCATCATGGCTACTCCCATGTATGGTAAATGTGTACAAGTGCCCATTATGGAGTCTCTCAACGTGATGTCGTCACCTCATCATGACGTTCACCATCGCTGCTCCCAGAGGATGAAAAACACAAGTACAAGAAAATCATCACAGACTCTCTCACGTGATGTTGCCATGTAGTCACAGACATGACATCCACCATGGCTCTCCCAGAGGGTGGAATCAAGGGATTTCACCTCGATCTCCTCTCACAGAGAAGAACTCCGTATCAAGGGATTTCACCTCGATCTTTTCTCACAGAGAAGAACTCCTTATCAAGGGATTTCACCTCAATCTCCTCTCACAGAGAAGAACTCATTATCAAGGGATTTCACCTCGATCTCCTCTCACAGAGAAGAACTCATTATCAAGGGCTTGCACCTCAAATCCCTCTCACATAGAGAAATGTATTAACAAGGGCTTGCACCTCAAATCACTCTCACAGAGAGAAATACATTAACAAGGCTTGCACCTCAAATCCCTCTCACAGAGAGAAATGCATTAACAAGGGCTTGCACCTCAAATCTCTCTCACAGAGAGAAATGCATTAAAGTACATCTCAAGAAGTCACTGATATTGAGACTCCCTCTCAGCAAGGGCTTCATTCTCCACAACTCCAAGCTTGTCTCGAAAATGCACAAACTTCACTTTGGCAAGAGACTTGGTGAGAATGTCTATCATCTGCTCATCAGTGCTAATATATTTCAACTGGATTGCTTTCCTCAATACCATATCTCTGATATAGTGGTATTTGATCTTAACGTGTTTAGTTCTGTCATGAAACACTAGATTGATAGAAAGCTTCACACAGCTTTGATTATCACAATGGATGATAGTTGGCTCCAATGATTGTCCAAACAATCCTGAAAGGAGCTTCCAAAGCCACACTGCTTCTCAAGATACCACACAAGCTACAATATACTTGGCCTCTACGGTGCTTAGTGCTACTGAAGACTGCTTCCTGCTGCACCAGGATATCATCACATACCCCAAACTAAAGCAACATCTAGAGGTGCTCTTCTGATCAGTGACACATCCTGGCTAATCAGAATTACTATATCCATGCAGCTCCAAATCCACACCCGAAGAATATCTCAAGCCATACCAAACTCTGCCATGCAAGTATCTCAGGATATGCTTTGCTACAACTAGATGTATTTCCCTTGGTTCACACATGAACTGACTAAGTGCACTCACTGCATAGCAAATATCTGGTCTAGTATTGACTAGATACATCAATGATCCAACCAATTGTCTGTACATAGTAGGATCCACCAGATCTGAACTAGCTGCAGCCTCTTTTAACTTCAGCAAATTTGTCTCCATAGGTGTAGACATGGATTTGCAATCCATCATACCAAATCTCTTCAAAATGTCAATGGATGTATTGTTTTCTCTAGCGCTAGAACCATTCGGCCATGAAATCTGTAACCTCCCTAAGCTACAAACATTAACACTCCCTCTTAGCTAGGGAGGTATCCTTCCAGATATCCATGTCATGGAGTCTCTCAACATGACGTCTACCATGGCTACTCCCAGAGGGTGGAAAGAACCACATCTCCATCTCAGATATGGACAAAGGATTTCACCTCAAATTTCTCTGTCTCACAAAAAATGCATTAACAAGGAATCTTCATGATGATTTGACTCCCTCTGAAGCTCCAAGTACTAGCATCAACCTCTTGACCTCCTCGTCCAAGGTTGCCTTTGTTGGTTTGTCAAACTCCCTCTTAGTTGTGAGTCCCAGACTTCACAATCCCTTGCAAGATCCTTGCCTTGACTTGTCTCTATCAAAGATATATTTCTTGCTGATCCACTTGATCCAAACTCTAATTCTCTTAGAAGATCTACTTGTAACTCCTCTATGAGTTCAAACATTTAGGCATACTTTCTCTAGTTTCAGTGTTGCAGTGAATTTTGCAAGAACCAAGCAAATCCCTGACACAGAAGCAAGATCTTCTAATTGCATCTTTCTGATAAAGTCAAAGGCTTCCTTGAAGCATCGAGCATTGCCAAGAATGTCAACCTTGTTGCATCTAGAGAGGCCACAGATGACTGGCACGTAACCATCATCGTCAACATGATTGCCCACTTCCATTGCAATCATCCTCACTGCTTCTAGGTCATCAATCATGTAGTAAAGTTTTAATTAGCCATTATCGTCTAACAAGATCTGCCCGGTGAGGGTATGAGCTACCAGGTTTACGCTAAAATTAAAGTATATGTTTGAAGGAGAAACCCTCACACAACACATTTGGAATGTCTTATTATCTGACATCTCTGAAATCTTGGTGAAATAATTTGCAATCTTCTCTCCAGTGGACCAATATGGAACAGTGTTGTTATAGACCATCACCATCTGCGTCTTTCCCGGAGACATGTCCACCCCAAAAAGAGAAAAGTCCAAATGCAGGATCTACAGAACTCTTCCACGAAGTTAGTTTCATGTGTTTCCACATCGTCATGCCAGGCAACCATGTATCTTCCAGATGAGCAAAACTCTCCCAAACAATCTTAGACTTATGTGGCCGTGACCCAGCATAATGATATTGCCAATGTTCGTTATCATTGCCCGCGATCCTTTCAGGCCAATATCAAAAGCTTCAGTGATAATTAGGTGACGGGCTCACTTTCTTCATTGCCCCTTTCGACCCTGAGCCGCCTACAAATACTATAGGCCAATGGCTAGGCCTCTTTAACCATAGATGATAACTTTTCAAATCATGTAGTGGCTGTCGAGTTCGACACATTCAAGAAGGGCTATGATCACAATGATAACCATGTGGGAGTAGATGTCAATTCAGTTGTTTCCGTGGCGAATGTTTCACTTAGCCTTGAAGGTGAATTCCTAAACAATACTTGGGACGCTTGGGTAGATTACGATGGGAGTACAAAGCAGTTAAAGGTATTTCTTTCATATAATCCTTCTGCTAATCTCAATAATATTTTTAAACCATAAGCCTGATTTTGCCTCATCCCATAGATCTGCGTAACTATGTTCCAGAAAAGGTCAAGGTTGGCCTCTCCGTAGCCACTGGAGACTTATCTGAAACCCACAGTGTCCAAGCTTGGAACTTTTCTTATGCATATTCGTGGGATATCCTATCTGTTCGTCCGTCCCTAGTGTATAGATTAGCCAGGCTTCACTTTGCTCAGCTTAAGCATACAAAGGTTTCATGGTAAGAATGGTCTTTACTCTACTGTTCATTTCTTAACTACCATTGCAATGGCAGGGCAAAATTTTTCATCATTGACATAGAACTCCATGCCTTCCTCTGTTACTTTTGCCGTAATTATTTCATCATCAACTCCTGTCAATAGAAAATTAGAATTGGCAGTGTATGCTTCATATTTGAAAATCTTGTCAAATGAGTCAAATCACTCAACTATACCTGAAGGCATTATAGGCATCAAGGGATCACTTGATTGTAGTTTACTTCATCAATTAACATGTAGATCCAATCCTTCAATAAATTAAAACTATGAGCTTGTGCCAGAAAAACACTTTCAAATTTCATTTTGTGAAGAGAAACCTTTTTCAATCAACGCAAGTACTCGGCTAGATAGAGAATGTGATAAACCCTCTTGAGTAGCACTCAACCAATCCTTCTGTAAACCTGAACCTACTCTGATACCATGTTAGTTTTCCCAGGTCAGATATACTATTGTATATTTGTTTCTTGTGTTGTTTTGTTCATATTGTTTTTCCCATGGAATATCTTAATTTGATCTTTCATATATATTACGGGAGGAGGCACCTTGGTAGGGTCACATCACTTCATCCATAACCTCCCGAAGCTACACAACCATCAATAGGAAGAGTTTTATCAAGGACACAACCACTTTGCATCCCTTTCTTATTTCCATTCAAAATATTTACTTCCGTCCAATTTGAAGGGCGTTGAGGACGTGGAATTGAAACTACGATCGCGCGTTCATTTGGGACTGGATAGGTTAGTTCCAGATCAGCAGAGCAGGTTGACATCTATCTGGATTTGCATTGGTTGGGATCTATACCGGAGCTAGGTTGGGTAGTCTTCTCGTGGAGTAAGTTAGCGATGGAATGCTGCCGAGTAAGATGATTGCAACCGGAGGTGTTTGATCTTCTTCCTGGGCTGTGTAGAGTTGAGTTTGACTCGCGTGCAATAAGGGAGATTGGTGGCTTTGCAGGGTAGAGTGCAAACTGGGTGCACGAGCCAGGATTATCTGGCACAGCGCGTACTAATTCCGCAGGTGTGTGTTGAAAGGGATACTTGGATAGTGTTCCGCAATGAAGGTGTAGTCCATGACAGATGAACTGCTTGATCCTCCTAGGCAAGCAAGGGTGGGCAAAGTTAAGATCAATCGTTTTGCACTGAAAGTGAAGTGCCCCATTTATGTGCTGCTGAATGAAACGACTGCAATTACCTTCACTTGCCAGAAATGCAAAGTAGACTTGGTTCGTTAGATAATAGATATCCTCTGCTTCCTTCACCCCATTCATTTATTCTTTTGGTTTTTGGCTTTGATATCATTGGTTAGAGCGTGAAAATAAGCATTTGTAGTTTGCATATCATTTTATAATAAAAATTTGCTATTTGTGTATGATTATTGGAGGTTGTAGTTGATTATTGGTCTTTAGCCTAGTAGCCTATTGTCATTAGTAAAGCTTAATGAGCTGGTACGTTGTAAATGTATCGACAGTCAAAATCTCAACGACTGAAGCAGACCAATTGACCAGAAGAAATCAAATAGGTCAAGCAGATCACATGAACAGGTTGAATCGATCAGTCGAAATGGGGCAAAGTTGAAAAATTTGTTGACAACCAGCACTAGGTGGGTGATTGTCATTTCAGGCAAGATAACGACCAGTGTTGTCATTTCAAGCAAGATAATTACTACTACTAGTATATTTATATTTAAAAAAATATATCTACCGAAGATATCTTCCAATTTGGTGATTGTCATTTCAGGCAAGGTAACAACTAGTGTTTTAGCAACATTGTAACTACATTAATTATGTCGAGAGGTGTTATACAGTCACATCGGGGGTGGGGATGAGAGCACTCATTTTTTTTGCCTAAAAAAATTAAAATACCAAAAAAAATTTAAAAAAAAATTTACAAAAGTCAAAAGAAAAAAACTAAAAAAGAAATTAAAAACTGTTGAAGGAGAAAAAGCTAAATTACAA
This sequence comes from Cunninghamia lanceolata, assembly GCA_027924645.1. Lineage (NCBI taxonomy): Eukaryota > Viridiplantae > Streptophyta > Pinopsida > Cupressales > Cupressaceae > Cunninghamia > Cunninghamia lanceolata. The sequence continues at coordinate 5,636,154 of BSBN01001062.1, forward strand.
AAACTATGGAATGGAAAAAATAAAAACTAAAAACTAAAAAAGAAATTAGAAAAAATAAAAACCAAAAAAGAAATTGGAAATTGTTGGAAGGAGAAAAAATTGGAGAAAATCACCAAAACTATGGAACCAAAAAAGAAATTGGAAAAATTAAAAAATAAAAACCAAAAAAGAAATTGCAAGAGAAAATCAAAGAAACTATGGAAAAAAGATATACCTCGGCGTATTTTTACACTGAGGTTATACAACCCTCGGGGTGGGATGAGAACACTCATTTTTTCTGCCTAAATTTATAAGAAAAATAAAATAAAATACCAAAAAGGAAATAAAAAATAAAACTTAAGAAAAAAACTAAAAAAGATATTAAAAGCTAAATCACAAAAAACTATGGAACCAAAAAAGAAATTGGAAAAAAAAAACTAAAAAAGAAATTAGAAAAAATAAAAAATAAAAACCAAAAAAGAAATTGGAAATTGTTAGAAGGAGAAAAAGATGGAGAAAATCACAAAAACTATGGAACCAAAAAAGAAATTGGAAAAGTTTAAAAATAAAAACCAAAAAAGAAATTATGGAAAAAAGATATATCCACGTATTTTAGATATATTTTTTTAAATATAAATATACTAGTTACTAGAATGCAAGCATTTTATTTCCCATTAAATATATAACTTGTTCTTGCCATTTATAAATTACTCGTAGCTAAAATATTTGCATTTTGATTTAAAATAGCAAAAGCATCTTTGAGAGTGGTGTGAGGTTTAGTGTTGTATTTATTGTGACATTTCATTATGATCCTCTATCTTAATAATCTCATGCAGATAAATCTTTTCTTTTTTTCTTTTTTAGATTGGAATCTTATAAAATTATAGGGAATCTTGGAATCTTTCAGCTCTTTAACTCCACCCCTATGATTGTAGAATGCCTCTTGTAACAAGCTAGAGATTCCTGCAGCAAAAGGCAACAGTTTGTCATTATAATATATTAGAGAGTAGAGTTAATAATAAGTGTTTCTAATACCTAGTGTTTGTCATAACAATTTATTTCAAAATTAGCTAACTTACAATTTTAGAAAAATTAGTTTGTTAATAATTCATTTTTATGTTAGAAAACATTTGAAAATTACTTTATCTATTATAGTATAGACTTGGTAAAAGATATAGTTTTAACAACAATTACCAAAGTAAATACTAATATGAAAATTAAATCAACTTAAAAAATGACACACACTTAGAACATTAATATTATGAGATCACATCAATCTTTCTATTGACATATTGAATGATCAGTTAGTTAATAAAATAATATTGGGAGTTTAGCTTTTATAAAAATTGACTAGATATGTTTTAAAAAGATAGCATTATAAGGTACAATCAATCCCATTCTTAATTTGTATGAGCAAAAGATTAAGATAGTAAGGTACATTCAACCATGTTGTTCTATTGGAAAAATTATGAAAGTAATATAGTCCTTACCATACAATGATGCTTTAGAAAACATGGAAAATCCTAGCAAATTGAAAAAAAATAAAATCTAAAATTTTAGGAAAAAAATTATCTTTCTTAATTGGAAGAATGAGGGTTGGTAGGTCCCTCACCCATGCAAAAAAATACCACCCATCCAAATGGAGTGCTAGAAAAATATAGAAGTGTTTTTTCTTCCTATTAGCTATTTTAACTATCAATAAAAGAAACCACTTTGAATCACCTCCACATAACTACATGGCTATTGAACTAAGGATGGAAACAAACTAACAAGCTAACATCTATCAAAAGAAAAAGACACCATGCTTGTACGCATGTTAAAGCCTTCATATATATACAAAATTAGGGACTCATATGAAAGAGTTGTAAGAGTTTTGCATAACTTTATCCTTGATGAAAATTGTAGAATGAAGCTAAAGATAAATTTGTAAGATATGTCCCTCTGCGATAGAACAAAGTAAATCCTTCTTGTACTTCCACCATTTGGCCACAGTCTGCTAAATCTAGGTCCTTGCATGAGCACTAAGGGTTGGATTTGTGGATGTTTTCCAATGTATTGGGCATGCTTATTGGGTAGTGTTTGTTAGTTCTACAAGGTTCATGGGGGAATTGAGAGATTAGATAGATAGATAGAGAGGGGGAGATAGAGAGATATAGATAGATTAGATAGAGAGAGGGGGGGATTAAGAGATTAGATAGAGAGAGATAGAATAGATAGAGATATAGAGATGGGGAGATAGAGAGATATTGATAGAGGGAGAGATGGTGAGGGAGAGACAAAGGAGAGTAGATAGAGATATAGAACGGGGGAGAGATAGAGGGTGGGAAAGAGAGAGGAGGGGACAAAGAGATATATATAGAGAGAGAGAGAGGGGGGGGAGATAGAGGGGAGAGAGGGGGAGAGGGGTATATTAAGGGATATACATAGATAGAGGGAGAGATAGAGAGAGGGGGGGAGAAAGATATAGACACAAACATGTTTAACTATAATATAAACTATACAAGACATGTTAAAAACATTTATCCTATGGTGTTTAAACAAGTTAAAGTGTTACAAATTCTTGTACTTTAGTTATAGAAGACTCTTGGATCATATTTGACATTGTATTGCTACTATTATTCATTTATAAGGTTCCAAGAGAAGTTGTTGAAAATAATTAGTTCAAGATCTTCCCTAGTATTTTCTTATTAAGCTGGTAGACACATTCTTTCATTTTTAAGTGTTCTTATCCACACCAAAATTTATACATAGGGACTATATTAACATAATTCTTCACATGTACTAATAAATTCATCAATTTATGTTATTTAAGGTTTAATATGTTTCAATTAATGAATTTTATAGTGGAATATCCAAAATAACTACGGATAATATTAATATCAAAGAAAATTTTCTTGAATTTTGTGTTTGTTTTTACAAGATTACTTTTGTAGAATTGTGCTTGTTACTAAATAATACAAGTGGGAAAGTAGATTTTTCTCCTTTACAACAAGAGATAGAGTTTAGAGATTGGATAGAAATACTAAGAATCATAGCACATGTTCATGCCATACCTATTGATGGAGGAGAGGTTTATCAATTTATAAGATGTTATGATAATTTCTCTCTATGGGGAAGCTAAAAATCAATGACACTCATGGAGAAAGTAGGGATGTCTCTAGCCTAAGAATAAAGAGTGGCTGATTTCTTAGCAAAAACATGCAATCCCATGGTGAGAAAATTATTTGATGAGCACATGTTTTCAATGTTGAGGTGATTATAGAAATAATGACTTATGGAGGAGATGTAATCTTGTCAATAAGATTGATAATTGGTTGTCATAACTCAAGGTATACTTAAGTATGCATAACATTAGTGAAGAATATAAAATTTCTTTTGTTGGATTAAGACTAAAAATAATAATCTTTGTTTGAAAGATATTCTCATTATTTAATTTTAAAAAAATTAGAATTATATGTTCATGGGATGAATCTTAGAAGACAATAAAAAATAATTCTATCTTATGTCAACAAAGAAGATAGGCCTATTGAGTGGCAATGAATAATTAAAAACAAAGTCAAAGTGTGCAAGAGTGTATACTAGTGAATTTTGTAGAAGAGTTATTATGGGAAATGATATATATGCAAGAAGATGATATCTTGATGAAGTATGTATGTGGGCTTCATAGCCATCTAAGTAGGATCATATTGCTCTCAAAAATGAAAGAAATAGTTAAACCATCTTATTAATGTCATTATTTCAAAATGGACAAGGAAAATATCACATGCCTTTCTTCATGAAGGGAAATACAAAATAATTTTCAACTTAATCCTATAAGAAGAGATGTCACAAGTTATTTGATCTATACAAATTATCACTACTTTCACATAGTAATGACACTAAATAAATAAATAGAATGAAAAGATAATAGAACAACCATGAGAGAGATAGGGAGAGATAGAGAGGGGTTTTTTTAATGCTTTAGTGTTGATGTTTACGGTTTTGGGTTCACATTTAGGGAATTTAGATTTCAATAATAAGAAAGAGGAAGGTAAATGGAGGGTGGGAGAGATAAAGAGAGTGAGAGAGAGAGAGGTGGAGAGGGTGTGGAGAGAGGGAGAGAGAGAGAGGTAGAGAGAGAGGGGGTGGAAAGGTAAACATAGAGATAGAGATGATAGAGATAGAGCTCAATAGGGAGATATTGAGATCAAGAGGGAGATATAGAGAGAGGGAGAGATAGAGAGGGAGAGGGAGAGAGATAGAGAGATGGAGAGATAGAGAGATAGATATGGAGAGGGAGATAAAAATAGAGATACAAACTCATTCTTATTCTAGTCTATCCATTCAACAGTTTTCCAACTTTCCTATGCCTAGACTCATAAGTGGAGTATACCTAAGTAATCATCTCATTAAGAATTGTGATATATTGTAGACTAGGGTTAGCCCTAGGATTTTTGTGCAGTCCATATTTCTTTTGAAGATAGATAAGCCTTGAACTAGGCTAGATCAATTCAACTAACTCTATAAATATAGGAGTGGTTCCTCTTTTTCATTCATAGTGAAAATCTAAGTGTCATCATCCCAATGATTATACCATAGTTTGGATAGGTCACCTTTTTAATCATCTTTCTAAATAGAACTTCCACTCTTATTTGCTTCATCATGGAATTGGACCCCTTTAAGACAATGAGAAGGGTCATGAGGTTGGATAAAGGAGTACACCATGAGTGTATTTCCATGAAATTTGCGTACTGCAAAGTATTTGGAAGGTTTCTCCTTTTGTCCATTGTTGTACTCATCTTGGTCTCCTATCTCATTGGTGATGACTGTGTGAGTGAGAAGATGGTTCAAGGCTAGGAACATTAGCACTTTGGATATCCTACTTGACATTTTAGAGAATTTTTTTATCATTTTATTTAAGTTTTTGACCAAGGTGTAATCAATGCCCCTACCTCTATATTTCCCCCTACTATAGATAGGTGGATTCTTTACTCTCCCTATGATCTTTGGAATCTCTAGCCCCTTTAGGTCTCTTTAACTCTAAATTAAGCATTACTCCATCTATAGTAGCTGAGGGAGCACAACATTCTTGATTCACATTCCTCTCTCTAGCATTCTTTCCTAAGGGTTGAGCATTCTATTGCTTTCTAAAAGGTTTTTACTGCTTTACGAACTTGTCTTATTATATAAAGTGGGGGATCTACACCCTTATAGATATTAAGGATTCTTTGGTTGAGATAGATCCCCTCCATATTATGATTTCAATTCCACTATTTCTTGTGCCCTTCTAAGAGAAGTTTAGGTCCTTTTGGAAAAGAGGCAGCCACGATTGTAAACCATAGATGCTTGACCACCTCCTCATAGAAAACCATAGGTGCTTGACCACCTCCTATCCTTGCACTGATAACATCCTTACACCTCCTAGTTAGCGTCTCTACTCTAGTTCCTTCTAGGTCTTTATCTAAATCTTGATCCATTGCAAGTGGTGGAGAAGTTGTTTTCAACAATTGGCTTTACTAGATATGCTATGGTTGGGTATGGGTAAAGATCAATTGAGATGAGGTGACCTCATGCTCAACCTTAAATATGATACTTAGTCGTCTTTCAATTCTAAACAAAAAACATGTCTTACATGAACATAAAACACAATCACATTTTGTGTTCGACCAAATGCGCTCGTGTTTTGTGGAACATAAAATTCGAGAATGTTTTATGTTCTACAAAATGTGCTCATGTTTTGTGGAACATAAAACATGAACGTGTTTTATGTTCTACAAAACACACTCACATTTTGTGAAACATAAAATTCAAGAATGTTTTATGTTCTACAAAATGTGCTCACATTTTGTGGAACATAAACATGAGCACGTTTTAGTTATTTTCAAAAATTTATCCCATCTTTTTAGGCTTGGGATTGGCTTCGGCAACTGAGCCTAGGCATTAGACCTCTATGATACCTCCTAGAGATGTGTTTTTCATAGTCAATAACATTTTTGAGCTTCAATATCGTCAGATTTATTCATTTTATAACAAAATTTGATGAAACCACCACTAAAATGACGAGCTAGTTCTTAGCTTTCTAACCATATTTTTTAAATTTTCAATAAGTTAAAACATTTATTTTTATTTTCTTTGAACAATGTCTTAATATTCTTCAATCATATATGTATTCATTTTTCTTTATAATTTTTGACCCACTTATCAAAATTTTAAAAAATTATATAGGATTGTTCTATGCTTCATTCTTTATACATTAAAAAAATTATATTTTCAATTATTTTTGTTGAATTTGTGTGATGTGCATGCTCAGTGATGTAGTTTTCAGAATGCACCCACTTTGAAAAATCACAAAAAATATTTAACATTCTATAAAAACTTACAAAAACTACCCAACTTCTAGTACTCACTCTTAACTATATTTCTACCAATCAGTTTTTAAAAATACTAAATGCAACAAAAAAATAGAGGGGTGCACACCAGACACTATGTTATATTTTAGTGAGAAAAATAGGAACACTTTTGTGTGCGTGCAACATTGCACCATCTTAATCTTAGCATTTTTTAAAAAACTTTAGTATCTTAGAAACTAGATTCATAGTACTACAATTCTTGTTCTTTTGGTATCTTCAAATTTTAAATGCATGCATCTCAAATTAATCATCCAAGTTCAGGTTTAGCTAATTTTAGGGAAAAAGTGTCCACTTTTGATCCCCTTTTGTATCCCATTTCCATGCACTTATGTTATACGAATGTGAAAATGAAAAAGATGCCTCCTAAAATAATTTCTAATGAGCAATTTCTCACATTAAAATACATCATACAAGGATTAAAATATTGGAACAAGTAAAGCTCAAGACATACACAACCTTCAAGTGGAGCATCTAAAGTGGGGAGCTAAAATATTAGCACCTCAAATCAAAGAAATTTTTATTGAGGTCATTCAAAATGGTTTCCCAATAGGGTGGACAACCAACCTAACCATGCCTTTGTTTAAAAAGGGAGATGTAAACAATCCTTTAAATTATAAAGATATCATAGTCAATCCTCTCTTTACAAAGCTTTTTGGGAATATGATAGAACAAATGATTAGTATTTGGGTAGAGAAGCAAGGAAAGAGAGCAAATGGGAAAGAAAGTTTAGACCCTTAAAACACTTAACTATTGATTATTGTGTCATGTTCAGACACCTAGTTGAAAAGGTTTGGGACAAAATAGAAAATGTATGTTATTTATTTATGGAATTCAAGAAGGTAGTTGACATAGTACCGAGGAGAAAATTATGGAGCAAAATCAAGGAACTAGGAGTGCTAATACATTATAAGGCAAGAATATATAGATTATATGAGCAATCCAAGGCTAAAATCAAAATGAAAAAAAGTTTTATTTGAAGTATTCACTAGTGATATATGTGTCATATAGGGTAGCTCTCTATCCCTAAATTTGTTTGAGATATACATTGACAAGATAGAGAATTGGATTAAAAAAATATGGGGGAGGAGGTCCACTTGGCCAACTATGTGGTGAAACTCTTTCTTTATGTCAATGACCTAATTCTAATGGTAGAGACAATGTAAGGTTTAAAATATCACTTATAGGATCTATATCTCTTTTTCTTGGCAATTCTTCATTCATTCTTCATCTGTGGATGGGGTATCTTCTGTTATCTTGTAGGTAATCCCCTAGATAAGTTCATAGGCTTGAACTACCCTCTCTATTTCTCCCCCATATAACACTTTGGCCTTTTTAGATGCATGTTCTTGTGTCTTGAACTATTCCTACAAGGCTATCCATTTATTCTTCTAGCTATCCAGTTCCTCATTGTATTTCTCTATCTTAGCCTTCATCCACATAGCTTTGCCAATTGTGTCTTTAGAGAAATAATTGAGGGGATCTTTTGATGCTGGCTTAAAATTATTCTTGAATGCATTGATGGAAAAATCCACATCCTAATTTTCCACCTTTCCTTCAATTTCACCCTCAAGGACCTCCAAAATTTCTATCTCTTCTAACAAAAGCCCATGCAATTTGACACCGAGGTCTCTAGTTCTTGCATTACATTTATTCAGGATATCTACTTCAAACTTAACATCCTCATACTAGATATCTAATAGTGATGATGTCTAAGGTGTTAAAACATTTCTAGTTATGAGCATGTTGATATCCATCCTGTTCATCTTTGTGAGTGCGGTTAGATGTTTGTCACTTTTTATCAACCTTTGTGCAACCTCTTTCTTCATTTTATCAACCTTGCTCTTCAAAGTGTTGAGCATGTCCCAATTGGCTAGTGAAGTCTTCACTACTTGTTCACCTCCACTCATTAACCAGATAAACCAATCATCCATCGCCTTGGCCCAATGTTTCATGATATCAAATCCAGTAATCTCCTCCTATGATACTATTGTAAGTGAAGTGGATGTAGATATGGGCACATTAGTGGGTGCCACCAGTCCCTTAATAAATGTTTTCATTTGAGCAATTTTCTCTTTGTGTTCTTTATTCTTGGCTCTTTCCTTGGCAATTCTTGCAAGAAAAGAATCTATGTTGTCTTTGGCCTCTTGATCCTCTTGTTGTGCAGTAGCAAATCCTAGGTTCAAAGTGGTTACCTAGAACTCCTCTACACTTATTTCTCCTTTTTCTTTATCTACAACAGGCACAACTACATGAGTTGTTCTTCTCCCTGTTGTTGGGTCTCTCCTTATTGCAGAGGTATCTCTAGCTCTTCTCTTTGGTTTAGCCACCTCAAACGAAAATAATGAAGATATATCAAAATTTAAAGAATCATGAATAAGAGGTTGCTCTACCTCATGCCTTAGCCAATGTTGCACATTCTGTCCTAGCCCTTCTTGGTCTATATGCTCAATGTGAGCATCATGTGATTCTATGTTTTGTTCCTTTGGGATGTTTTCACCCATATTTTGTTGTTGTTGTTCTTCATGTGCAAGAACCTCTTCATTTGTTTGTTGTTGCTGGTCATGTTCTACCGCATCCTCCAATGTCTTATCTTGATCTGTAGATTTGTCTTGACCAGGCTCTTCATTCATGGGACCATCCTTAGACATTTTCATACCCCTTGTTACATTGAAAAATGTCCCCTTGGGGGCTTTTCCTCTTAAGGTTTATCTCCCATGTCCTATTTATGCATTTAGAGCATCTTGCATGATTTTGTTGACTCCCGGTGAGAAAATCCTAAAGTTTTATGGAAAATAGGACTTAGGGGATGCACTTGACATGATTCCTACCTGAAATAGGGGGGAGGACTTGGATGCCCATGCCATAGTCCTGCCCTATTTTAGGTCAGGCCAAATTTTGGAGTGTCAGTTTATGACTGTTATTTAGGTCCTATGCCGACATGTTAGTGATTCTTGGCGGGAATATTTGTAATTACATATATAAGCATGATTAGTGATTCATTTGTAAACTAGATGGAAATTAGATGGGCATTAGATGATTTTGGCATTCTTATGATTAGAGCATTCAAAATATTCATTGTGTTGCAGAGCAGAGCATTGTTATTGTGTTTGTGTTTATAGATTTGGCATCCATCTCCTCATGGCATGAAGAGCATCTTCCTTCCATGAGATCTTCACTACAAGGTGATATCATTTGTGGTTTCCTCTTCATTTGTTTGCTATTGCTTGTCATGTTATGCCGCATCCTCCAATGTCTTATCTTGATCTGCAGATTTGTCTTGACCAGGCTCTTCATTCATGGGACCATCCTCAGATGTTTTCATACCCCTTGTTACATAAAAAATATCCCCTTGCAGACTTTTCCCTCTTAAGGTTTAGTTCCCAGGCCCTGTTTATGCATTTAGAGCATCTTACATGATTTTGTTGACTCCCGATGAGAAAACCCTAAAGTTTTATGGAAAATAGGACTCGGGGGATGCACTTGACATGATTCCTACTTGAAATAGGGGGGAGGACTTGGGCGCCCACACCCTAGTCCTGCCCTATTTTAGGTCAAGCCCAATTTTGGAGTGTCAGTTTATGACTGTTATTTAGGTCCTATGCTGACATGATTATTGATTCTTGGCAGGAATGTTTGTAGTTGCATATATAAGCATGATTAGTGATTCTTGGCGGGAATGTTTATAGTTGCATATATAAGCATGATTAGTGTTTCATTTGTAAACTAGATGGAAATTAGATGGGCATTAGTTGATTTTGGCATTCTTGTGATTAGAGCATTCAAAATATTCATTGTCTTGCATAGTAGAGCATTGTTATTGTGTTTGTGTTTGCAGATTTGGTATCCATCTCCTCATGGAATGAAGAGCATCTTCCTTCCATGAGATCTTCACTACAAGGTAATATCATTTGTGTTTTCAATCAGTTATCATTTGGATTTCACCTCTATCGCTCAGGGATACACAAATTTTATCTAACAATAGTGTTCAGAAGAATTGAATGTCTCTCTGGGGCTTGACTGAGGCAAGCCTCTAAACACCACAACCCCCAACCCATTTTTTCATGATTACAGGTTACAGATTGTAGGAGCAAAAAAAATGGAGTTGTAGGAGAGCAGTGTAGATTGTCAGAATTACAGACCACAAAAGAAAATAGGGACCTAGACTCAGGCACCAGCTCATTAGTCCTCTGGATCCCGCAACTGAAGAATCTTTGAAACATCAGGAATAGGTTGTAGATAAGATTCCCAAATCTCAACAAAAAGCATGGCACTAGACTAGGACGCCCACTCATTAGTCCCTAACTTTTCCATTTTTTGAACTTTGAAATCTGGTACACATTTTATTGTCATTTGGTATCTCTATGTGCAAGAATTTTTTGTAATTTGTCCATTTGCTTCCGAATTTGCATAATTAGGGTTTTGAGCATAAGTGGACTTAATCAAAAAATAAAACCAAACAATTCCAATTTTCCCTAATGTTCTAAGTGACTGAAGGTCTGATAGTAGATTTCCTACTCGGCTGGAAGTCCTTGAATCTTTAGAGGTGAAAGGAGGATCAACACAAACTAGCAAAGTAAACATAAAATCCTCTTCATCATATTTCATCTTAAACACCCCTATGTTGCACTAATTGTTCATCTTGAGGTGGTAAAGTATCTGCCTTGAGATCTTGATGGCTAGGATCTTGCTCATCCTGATGAACTCCTTTGTTACCATCATTTGATATATCCTCAACTTTATTCTTATCCTCCTTATTGGTTTGACCTTCTTGCCCAGATATATCTATTTGTACCACTTTAGGATCTTCAAACCGTGATGTGACCATAGGACCTACTTGTCCTGATGCATCAATTATCTCTTTCTCCTCAGCATGTCCATCCTCAATATCTTGGATATTTTGTTGATCAGGTACTTCTATATCATGTACCCCTATATCAACGTCCATAGATGCATTACCTTCAGTTTCCACATGCTCTGGGACTATATCCTTTTCTTTATCTGCATCATCACCACCCTCATATGCTAAGTTGATTACTAGTGGGCTTGTGACATTGTCAATCAATCCTTTTAGGCCTATTTTCGGTGCTACTACCTCTAGATTGTCTATTTCTATCTCTTCTTCTACATCCTCCCTAATTTATTGTACTATGGGAGTATTTTGAGGCATCATGGCAGTATTCTTCACCAAAGCCTCCATGGGGCTAGCCACTACCTCCTTAACCACCTCATCATCAGTGAGGTCTATGGTATCATATAGGGGAAAGGATGGATCATTTTATCTTTTCCTCTATTCTTCCTTAGGCTTCTCAACAAATTCTATCTTGAATTTTATAATTTCAGGTACAGGGACGCCATGTTGCAAGCTCTATGTTTGGATTCCTTCACCTCCTTGTCCCTTCAATAGGATATCATGTTGCCTACCTGTAGACTCCCTCATTATGGTAACTTGTTTTCTTTTCTGTGAGGGGACATTTGTCCCTTGCAGCACATCCTGAGTTTTTTTTCTCTTTAACAGGGGAACATTATCCTCTTCTTCTTCTTCCAAATCCTGATACACCAAACCTAGCTCCTCTATGTGCACAGGTTGTCCTTCTTGTGCCTTAAATTTCGTTGTAGCAGAGGTGGAAGCTTATTTCTTTTGTGATGAGGGTCTTGGGGTGATCATGATACCCACGTCTCTACTTCTTTTAACTTCTTTAGAAGAAGCTCCTTGTACTTTCTTTTCAAGGCCTTGCCTCTTGTATGCTAGGAAATCATCATAATCTTCCTCTGGCAATTCTTGTCTTTTCCTTTTCTTATCCATGGTGATAGCCACTCCTTTAACTTTTAGGACAGCTACCTCCCTATCTACCCATGCCTAGGTCAATCGCATTACCTTTGCAAATATCATGTCCAAGGATATTTTCTCAGGCTGGCTCCAGTCTAGCAATGAAATGGTATCATTATATACCTTTCTATCTTCATATTCTTGTGATATGATTACTCCATCATCTTCATGCAACTATGGAGGGAAAAATATGCAATCCAATGCCTTAATCTATTTTAATGTGAGCCTTTGATAACTTATTTTCCTCACTTCCATGTCATCTGGGCAATCTTCCCAATAATCTTCCAAATGCACCTAATGCGCTAGTTTCTTATAAATGTACTTCTCCATCATCCTATATGGGTCATATTGTCTAGCTAAGGGAAATGGCTGTAAGTACAACATTTGTAGCCCCTTCCCTACTTCCTTGGCCGATTCAACATATGGGCACATATACCACCCAATGTAGATGGGGAAGATGACATTAGATTTCTTATTCCTTTTAGCAAAAGCCTCACAAGAAGGCACTATCTATCTAGACATCTCCATTAATAAGACCCTATATGTGGGATATTTGGGCAACATCAAAGGTTGACCACTAAAACCCTCCATTCTAATATATGTAAAAGTTGGGAACTGGATGAACCATGTTCTATTATTTGTTATAACCTCTTGGGCTTCAATGCTCAGCCTCTTGGATCAATCTTCTTCCATTAGACATACTAGGTGCATGATGAAACAATCATTGACCCTTTTGTAATGTTGGAGGGATGATTTCCTCTCTAGCTATGGATAGTAATCCCAGATGTTCACATCTCCAGGATTAAGGCCAACCCTGCCAACTATCTACAAACCATAAAAGGTTCCCCTGGCCACACAGGCATATACCACATATGATGACATATGGAATAAATTTGCTTTGCCACCCAATTTCTTCATCCCTGAGTATAGGCTATCACTAATGAGTGATGCCCATCATACCTTTTGGTTGGTGGTCTCCACCATTCTCATCAACCCATACATCCAGTCTTAAAAATTCCCTACATGTAATCTTCCACTCATGTGGCTAAGCATGACTCATGTATTGAAACTTTAGAGAAAAGTCAAACTTGTATAAGTTCATAGGCAACTTGGCAGATGCCTTATATGGGTTGTCTTGAGCTCTCCATGAAAACATGATTTTCTTGCAGTCCTTATAACTACCCTTGTACTATTTATCTAGAGCTTCCAGGTCTATCTTATATAACCCAAGGCCTGTAGGTAGATTGAATGCAGAGGTGATACCTACAATTGAAAAGTCTACATATACCCTACCATGTTTTTCAACTCTTCTGGTATTAGGGTTATAATTTTTGGTACATGCAGCTACTAACACAACAACCTCTGTAGCATAAGGGAACCCACCAGCGTGCCACATCCCTGAGTTGTAAATACTGATAAGAAGGGGATGTCCACTTCCCTATTGTGACCTAGCCGTCCACTTCCCTATTGTGACCTAGCCATCCACTCATCCAAAATGGTACTTCTGGCATGTGTGTCCCCAATCTGATTGAATCTGAAGCCAACCCCACTGAGCTGAGGATACATGGGAACCTGGAACTTTGCATCAAATTTATTCCTATGGACCTCCATCATATCCCGCAATGGAGAATATGTATATCTTAACCTAACATGCAATCAACAGATCTAATCATTCTATTTCTGAGTATCATGATATTGTATCCTTCTCAACGCATACCTAAACATCATCATATGGATTTGCCACAAGTAAAAACCATTTTACCCATTTACTGCTCAGAAACAACAAAACAAGGGTTTTAATCGTTACATACCTGACTTTTGTGCTTAAACCTTAATTAATTAGGATCTGGATGTGTGGATCACTATGCAATGTCACCTTTCACTGTCATCGTTTGATGTGCACACCGTTCTGTCGAGGTTACATATTTCTGTAATGGTTGTGGCAATTTCTTTAGAGCTCTGTAATTTCTCTTTGAATGCTTGGTAAATGTAGAATGTCTGTATTACCCCTTTTAAGTGTTAACATTGATAGATTAGGGCATAGTTAATGCTAAATTGTTCATGTTCGTGGATATGCATATCGAATTCTAAGATCACAATAGGTGGCACCATGTGATTTGAAATTTTAAATATCTACCTACCATTTTCATAGTATTTAATGCAAGAGCTGCATGTTTGAAAATGTCAGTCCTAATGTTTAACAATGTGCATACCCTTTTGGAATATGCATATGCATATGATGTCATCATGACATTGGTCAACATTGACTAGGTATGAAAATTTGGTCAGGATAATCTAAAGGGTATTTACCCTTTAATTGAATATCAGGACATTATGAAATGTTCATATAGGAAAAGTCAATGTACCACGTGGCATCATCCTATTGGTTCCTAGACATCTACGTGTTTTGGGTCCTGGAGGTGGACATGTGCATATTAAGAAATATCTGAATATTTAGTTTTGTGAAACAATGTCCCTATAATCCAAATGTGAAGGTGACATCAACATCTTAAGGGAGATTCTTGGTTGGGTGTATCATGACGTCATCATCATATTAACAAATGTCTGCACATTAAGTTAATGTGCAGATGTTCAATGTCTATTGATATATGCCGACTTTAGAATGTCTGGGTGACGTTATCGTTCTTCATCATTTCTAAGCATTGATATTGGGTAATATCATTAGGATATTAGCGAATATCGAGGATATTAAGTTAATATGTAGATGTCAAGTTTTATCGTTGTAATTGGAGCAAGTCTACATATTAACGAATGTTTGCACATTAAAAGTGAATATGCATACTTTGGAATATCCATGTATTTTGACGGTTCATTACATCTTGGGTTTAAAAATTGATGTGTGCATATTTGTGAATATGCAGATATTGAGTTTTACTTTGTAATTTCTGTGATCAGGACATTAACGAATGTCCAAACATTAAGAAATGTGAGGATATCCTTAGGATTGTTTGACCAAACTTTGACTGGGCATAACTTCCTGATCCTAAGGAATGTTGGGGTGATTCAAAAGGCAACCCTGCTTAGAATTTTGCACTCTTTCACTTGGTAGGGTCCATGAGAACAAATTCTGACTTTGAAAATTATACATATACAATGAGATCTTGATATACACATGATGAGATCCTGATTTGCATCTGATTGTGATAGTTTTACCATACCACCCAAAAGCAAAGGGCACAAGCAAGCCAAGCAAAAAGCAAAAGTTGGGTCCCTATTTTGTTGGGCCAAAATGGGGTGTGTTGTGAAACCTCACAACACAACCCTGTCATATGCTTTTTTAATGTCTAATTTTATTAGCATGTTTTGCTTTCTTAGCTTTTGGGTAGAATGAATGGCCTCTTGAGCTATAATGACTCCATCTAGGATTGATCTTCCAGGCACAAATCATGTTTATTCTTCTAAAATTATGTCAGGGAAAATCATTTTTATTCTGTTTGCTGCAGCCTTGGCCATAATCTTGTATAAAGTATTGCAAAGGGCTATTTGTCTAAACTCATCCAAAGAGCCTAGTTTTCCTTTTTTTGGTATAAGGGCTATGAATGTGTTATTTATTTCCCTTAATATTTTGCTCGTCCTTCTAGAGTTCTCAATTGCTTCCATTACTTCACCTCCTATAAATTTTGAGCATTTCTAGAAGAATATAGCCTGGAATCCATCTGGTCCAAGGACCTTATCTAGGTGAAGCTAGAATAAAGCTTCTTTGATCTCATCCTCTATAAACCTCTCTGAAAGCATCTTATTCTGATCTCCTATCACTAGTTTTGGAATATTTGTCAATATTTGATCATGTTCCTCTCTCCTTGAACCATTCCAGTTGTTGAGTAGGTTTTGGAAGAAGTTAACTGTTTTAGCAATAATTTCCTCCATTTTTTCTAGATTTCTACCATCTACCATCTTGATATGTGAGATTATATTGGCTTCCTTCCTATCTTTTGTTGCATTATGAAAATATTTTTTGTTTTGGTCTCCTTCTCTAATCCATAACTCTAGAGACTTTTGTCTCCAGTATATTTCCTCCTTTGCTAAAATATCCTCTTGTATGTTTAGCAACTCTTTTTCCATTTTATACTTTGAGTCATCCATTCCTACTGCCAATACTTCTTCATTTAGTTTCTCCAGTTGTTCTTCGATATTTCATTTTTCCTCAAAGATATTCTTGAAGTTGTTCTTATTCAAGGTTTTCAATTGTTGCTTTACTATTTTTAATATTGTTGTTATGATAAACATCTTTGATCCTTCTATTTACTCTTCACCCCACCACTTCTAAATTAGGGACATTAAATTTTCATCTCTGAACCACATTTTTTTGAATTTGAAGGGGCATCTAATTGGTTTTCTTCCCCCCCTTGATTTCTAATTGGATTGGAAAGTGATCTGAGCCTGATATTGGTAGAATTTTACTTTCAAAGGTGAATGGAAAGGATCCAAGATCTCCCTTAAAAAGGAATCTATCTAATTTCTCTGCTATGTTGTAGAAACCAGTTCTTCTATTTGTCCATGTGTAAAGGCCATTTCCCATGTGTATCTCCATGAGGGAATTTATTTCTAAGAATGCTTCAAAATCTATTTGTGATTGAAGTTTCCTAATTATCCCTCCCTTTTTGTCTGTTGATCTCAAGATTGCATTGAAATCCCCCCAATAAGCATAAATCTAGTGCCAAGTTATTACACTTGGTTTCTACCTCCCTCCATAATTCTCTTTTTTGAATACATGAAGAGGGACCATATATATTAAAAAGAAAGAAACCCAAATCAGATGAAACACTTCTCACCTTACATGCCATCCAATTTTTGCTTGAATCTACTTTTTCTAGCACCAATCTTTGTTGTTTCTAGATCATCAGTAGTCCTCCCAAATCTCCTTCCACATTGACTACCTCCATTTTCCACATCCTTAGCTTTGATCTTAGATTCTCCACTTCTTTTGCATGTAGTTTGGATTTCTGGAATAGAACAATATCTGCCTATGACACCTCCAGTTGATGTCTAACCAGGGGTCTTTTGTTAGGGGTGTTTAATTCCCTAATATTCCAAGAGATTATCCTCATTGTCCCTCAGAAGGGGTTTCCCCCTTCCCTAATTTTAGTATTTCATTAATTTTCATTCGCCCTATTGCTTCTCCATCCATTTTCCTTTTCTCTTGATTAGGGATCCTTCCTCTTCTTTTTCTATCTCCATAATTTGGAGATTTCTTGCTTGCATTGCTTTGTGATATTCCTAACATTACCCCCTCCTCCTAGCCTATTGCCACATTCTGCATCTCCTTGGTAAAGAGGAAGCCTTCTCCCACATCCCATTCATTTTCTTCGTGTCCCTACCCTTGCTCTGCAACCCATTCCTCTTCCTGGTTTTTTGCTTCAAAGTTTTATGCCTCCATTCCTTCCTTGGCCTCCCTAGCAAGCTGAACTAGCTGGCTTCCCAATTTTATTATGGAGTTAATATCTTCTTCCTTGAAGGTATTACCTAATACAGTGATGACCTCCACTAGTTTTTCCTCTAAATCTTCCTTGTGAACTACATTTTCTTCCATTTGTTGTTCTGCCTCTCCATCTCTTTCTTTTCTATTTTTTCCTTCGTTCTCTTGTGTATCTATGTTTAGTTGGATTGTGGTCTCTTTTCCTTCTTTTGCCTTTTCTCTACCTAGATTTTCCTTTTCAACATCAGAGCCTTCCTTCTTGAGTCTTTCCACTTCTATCTTTTTTGTTTGCCTTCTATATCCCAAAACCCTTATTTTTTTTCCTTTTAGGTTTGAATCATATACCAGGCTTTGGTTCCAAATTCCCTGCTCTATTATTATCTCTAACTCTTTCCAGTGAGTACTATTCAATTTGTTTTCTATGTAGATTCTCACATAGGTCTCTCGTCTATTAGGGTTTCCTCTTTCTTTTGTGCAGATGAAGCTTCCCAATTGGTTCCCAATTTCTTTTATTGCTTTGGGTTCATGAAATTCAATCAGTAGATTTGAAAGTTTTAGCCAATCCTGAATTTTATCTATTCTATGCTTGAACTGATCAAAGTTGACCTCTCAATCTATTATATAAAATCCAAAATCATCTGTGATCCATGTGTTGTTTTGAATCTCTTGTTTGATATTCGTATTAGGGCATATTGCAGAGAAAAACCCATTTTCCAGTAAATTAAATTGCAATCCCTCCCCCCACTGATTTGTCCACCAATTTATAAGGAACTTACAATATAAATTTCTTCCAAACCATCTAATTAAAAGTCCATATCTTTCTAGATTTTGTGTGATTGGATGCATTATCTTGTCTCCAATCACAACTGATTCGGTGTGAGATCCTCTATTTGGTCCATGTCTTCCCTCGATCTGATTGTTTTTCCATGCCTCTCCTTGTCTCTTGCTTTGCATGGTTGCCCTTCCTTGTGGAATAAAGTTTCCAGCCTTTCAGTCTGTGCCTATAGGTACAACATTTGCTCCTAACGCAACCGATGTTAATGGTCTTAATTGTGCTAGGCTTCTCTCTATTTTCCATTTATTTGTCCATGACCCGATTCCTTTTCTTGAAAAGTGATCTGGGTGTCTTCAAATTCTAGGGTAAAACCCTTGATTTTTCTCATACCTCAGCCTCCAATTCCATACCTTCTACCATGTTTGAATTACGTCATGTTGTTGCCATCTCCCATCACACCATTTCTCACTTGATGCTTGAATTATGATATGTTCCATTGGAAAGGTTCTTTCTGCATTGCCTACCCAATTTTCTCCTATTGCTCTCGCTCCCTGAATGGCAAGAATTTTTTAAGTATATAAAATTTAAATTAGCTTGAAAAAATACTAATGAAAAAATTTGAATGTCGCTTTAAAATATTAATCTATTATTATTTGTTCATATATGTTTACTTAGATACATAGGTTTCTTAAATTTATAAATAGTGGCAAAGTACAAGTAAGTTAGATATTTTATTTTATATAAATTTAATATATTAAATTAAGTTTTATAATATCACTTTATATATACATTAATGATTTTATATATTTATAATTTAATATATTTATATTTTATATATATTTAAATTTATAATTTTTGAAATGTTTTTTAGATTTGTTTTTTTAAAACAATGAAAATATTTTTTTAAAAAACATAATAATTTCTATAATAGAACTTAAAAAGATAAATTAATTTTTTAGAAAAATGATTGAGATAGAGTAGATATGTAGAGTCAAATTGATCATCATGAGTTAATTCACATGACTATAAATGTAGAGGTTCCTTCTTTCTTATCATCTTTCTCCAATGTTGTCTAAATCAAAACTGTGCAACAACATACAAACAATGGCCCTGGTGGTTCCAATATTCTACAATTTCTATTGCAATCCCATTTTCTATCTACCTTCTAAAATCCTACTCCAAACTTCTTACCCTTATAGAGGGATTGTTGCTATTGCTCCACAACCCTTGTTATTATTGTCTTATCAATAATGTTATAAAGAAATGGTTTTGAGGAACGTTGAGATTGCAATGAAAGCCCCATACAATTTTAGTAATATTAACATTTAAATCACTAAATATAGTTTGAGATGAAAAGACAAGTGGCTATTCACAATGTAAAAAGAATGTTTTATTTCAATTTCATATATTTATATATAAATAGGTATAGATATAGATGTTCTAGCTAAGATCCACTAGATAAATCGTCATATTTGTTGTTGTCTAGTTTTTGAAGTAATAGATACAAGTAGCCTACATTGAGAAAGTTCTATTATTGGGGAAGGCTACACTCACTAATTCAGTTCACATGAATTACTAAATATCTAAATATTAGTCTTGGATATATCATATATATGACAATTTCTATGATAGTATGCACGTACTATCAAACCTTGTAAATAAAGATATTATATAGAGGATTAGAACCCTTCCTTTCAAGACTCAAGGTTTGTCCTTCCCTAATGATATCTTCTTGTTGGCATCTCAAATATAAACAATGTGCTAGGTTAGATGTTTTTGTAGTCAATCAGCACTTGATAACCATATTTATTATAGTAATCGCCAACACATAGATATAATATCCATGGGTAAATTTTTAGATATTTTGTCACAGTAGGATTGTTACATAAAACTTAGTTGATCTAGTCCATTTGTCTTCTTATGTGCCCAATAGAAAATTAAGGATATGTTATGTGACAAAGAAAAGGGAGGAAAATGGACCCATGTGTTAACTTAGATAGTCAAAACTTTTTGTGTGGTGCATAAGAAGGATGACTACAAAGAATTATTGAGTTTATATCAATAATTTGAATATTCTTAATATTATATGGTTTAAAAATTAATTGTTATATATAAAAATAAAACATCCATTTTACCACTTTTACAAATATAGATGAGTGCCAATTACCAAATGGGTGTTTAAGGAAAGACCAACAATTCTATCTTTCTTTTATTATTATTTTCTTTTCAATAGTGTTATAAGGCAAAGGTTTTGAGGAACATTGAGGTTCCAATAAAAGACCCATACAATTTCAATAATTATTTAGATGGAAACATTAACATTTAAATTAGTAAATATGGTTTGAGATGAAAAAAATGGATAAGTGGCTATTCACAGTGTAAGAAGAAAATTTTATTCCAAAATCAGATGTGCAACATTTAACTTGTTCATTGATGGCCTTTTTTGCTACCCTCCAATCAGGGTTCACCATGCATTTGGTCACTAGAGGATAAGGCTTAGTAAAATGGTAAAATAGAAAATATTTCTAGCTTAAAAGGAACTTGAAAACCAACTTGTCTAACTAGAATGTTAGTTTGAAGAAATACTTTATGAAATTTGTGTGTAGATAAATAACTCCCTTGAAGTAGGACACCAACATTACAGCAAAATAATTGCATGCATAATATAGTGATTGTTGCAACACTTTCCTTATTGAGCCATGATCCAGTCTTTCATCAACTCTGCATTAACCTAGTAAAGCTTAAATTTTAGATAGGCAAATTGCAATTCTTACTAGGGTTGGAAGTTCCACCTCCATTACCATCACAAGAAAATGAAAGAATTTGTTTTGCACTAAATGCATGCTAAACAAAAGATAGACATGTGACCATCAAGCCTTGTAAATATGAAAGGTGATTAGATGGTGGTACATAGGTTAATTCAGGTTAATGGTGGGAATGAGCCAATGACTAGAATTAAAGACATGACATTTAAACTCATATCTAGAGTTAATTTAGCCACTAGCCCATGTTAGGTATGTGTGTATGTATGGTGGATCTTGTACCGAGTTGGTGATCAAACATATGATGGCAAAGAGACCATTGAAATGCACATAGACAAGAGAGGATAAACAATAAATAAACTACAACAACTAAAGTAAATTAGTCAACAAATTGGATTTGTCACTACACTAACTTGCACATTGATAGTTAGCATGAGGGTAGCCTTAGCACCTAACACATGGGACTTAAGCAAAAGGCATGCCACTTAGTCATTTTTGTTTGTTGACCAAGATAATAAAGCACCAAAGGATGACACCAAATGCTAATTAAATTTTAATTCAAGTTATCTACAACTAACAATGAATAGTTACTAAATATTGTACTATTTATCCAATTCAAACATGCATGGAGGACATCCAAGACAAAACTATACATGAAATTTGTTTTGCATAAATCTTTTTTGGACTAAAGCATGTGGTGATCAAAAGTGGCACTTACAGCTATTACATCTTACAAAAGTCCACTTTCAATCATGCTTTAATCCATGTTCAAACACTACTTAAAAGTTTCTAAGCCCTTTTTAGCAAACACATATTTAATGCAATCATGGCTTACCATGACACCACATTTATTTGGGGCATTTTCTCAATTGTTGGTTTGCCTTATCTATGCTTCATACTTGCAACTACAACAAGGATGCTAGCAAAGCTTGTTGTTTATAGTTAGCAATTGCTTTCTCCTCAAAGTTTTGAAAGTTTTTTCAACAAATCCATTTTTGTTTGTATCCTACAATCATTGCATTCATGAGACCACATTTGTCCAAAAGTCCTTAAACTTGCGCAAACCTTGAAATGTCAAAAGTGCAAAACAACTCACATGCCTTATGGATGCTTCTATGTTTTGCATCATGTTTATCGAAGTAGTAACAAGTTAAACATCTAATGAAATTCCTCTATTCTTTATGTTTTGATAATTGTTCATATCCTATTTCAAAGCTCCAATTTTGACATAAGCTGAGAGTATGCTAACAAATGTGAATTTATCAAGTTCGAGACTTATTTGTTGCATTTGATGAAACATGTAGTTGCCTACCACTTAGATGTTAATCAATTTATGTTGAAAATTTCCACATGCAGGAAATCCAAATTGTCTATGTTTAACTCTAAATTATATTTCATTTAAATACCTTGTTAAAAATTTACATATAAAATGGGCCTCCTAAGAAACTCAAATTATTTCATATAATACAAATTATTTAAATATAAATAAAAATAAATAAATTAACTACATGAGTTAAGTGGGGACGCATGTTTCTATTATAATTGGTTCACTATTTTTTAAAAGTGGTAGCACATATTTCTATTATAATTTTTTAAAGTTCACTTTTCATTTTATATTATTTTTTTAAAAAGTGGTAACACATGTTTCTATTATAATACTTTAGGGAACTCAAGTTTGTTAGCACATATTTCTATTATAATTTTTCTTATATTATTTTTTTCTTGATTATTTCTTTTTTGTTTAAAAAGTCTTTTATCTTAAAGTTATATTTTAATAGCCACACTTTCTAATTTAAAAACAAACTTGAAAGTAGTTTAAGCTTAATTTTTTTTTAAGCTTAATTTTGAATGGGAAGAATTTTAAAGAATGAATTTTTAAGTGTATAAAATTTAAATTAGGTTACAAAAATGAATTTTTGAAATGCTTTTTAAATTTGTTTTTTTAATGAATGAAAGTATTTAAAAAAGAAAAACATAAATCTAAATAACAAAAAGAATGTAGAGTCAAATTAACCATCATAGAAAAGTTCAATAGATATTTTTATTACCCAGTTAATTTTTGTGGGTTCATTTTTTATGATGTCATCCTTACGAAAAATTTCCCCTAATAACATAACTATAAATGTACAGGTTCGTTCTTTCTTATCATCTTTCTCCAATATTATCTAAATCAAAACTGTGCAACAACATACAAACAATGGCTTCTAGCCCTGGTTGTTCCAATATTCTACTGTAATCCCATTTTCTGTCTACCTTCTAAAATGCTACTCCAAACTTCCGACCCTTATAGAGGGACTCTGCTCGACATCACTTATTATTATTGTCTTTTCAACAATGTTATAAGGAAATGGTTTTGACTCTTTGAGGAACGCTGAGATTGCAATAAAAGCCCCATACAATTTTAGTAATATTAACATTTAAATAACTAAATATAGTTTGAGATGAAAAGACAAGTGGCTATTCACGATGTAAAAAGAACATTTTATTCCAATTTCATATATTTATATATAAATAGGTATAGATATAGATGTGCCAGCTAAGATTCACTGGATAAATAGTCAATTTTGCTGTTGTCTAGTTTTTGAAGCAACGGATACAACTAGCCTGTATTGAGAAAGGCTACACCCGTTGATTCAAGTCACATGAATTACTACAACCGTCCAGAGCAGTTTGGTTGATCTGAAGTCCAGTGTCATATAAGCGTTGTCCACCTGCTTCCCAGTGAGGTGGGAGCACAGCTTTTTTTGCCCACAACATATATCCGTCGTACCCTGAAGTTACAAGAAATCTGAACTGAAGAGCTCCAATTGGTGGGTTGCTTATGACCCACACTGCTCCATGATTGCGTGTCAAGTACTTCCAATCAAAACCACCCACCTGCAAAATAATGTTTTGTATTAGGAACAACTACATTATTTCCTTAATGAAAACAATCACCTCTGTCATCTTACCTGCGCAACATCTACATTAACAATATCTGTCTGGCCTCCTTGGTATAGAAATTCCACAGCCAGATAGTCGGGATAACGACTGCTCCCGTCCACCTTCACAGACAGATTCTGTCCCTTATATTCGCAGAAGATCCTGTCCAGCAAAACAGCAAATTTTAAGGATGTGGAACTGCCTAAATTTAAGTAGTTCGGTTTAAATTGGCTGAAACTAAACAGCCCACATTTGTCATTTAAAATCAGTGTTCCACAGGGTAGGGTGATGTCATTTAAAATCAGGGTAGGGTAGGGTATTTGGGGATTTACAAGGGTTGTTCCTTTTTCAGGATTGCAAAGTCTATTTCATTTGGTGAGGATTGACATTGCAAATACAGTATACATTTAAAATGCCCTAAACAACAAATTTGAAGCTGTTAGGATTACACTTACTGGTGTGAGCATTAAAAATACCTTTCATATTCGATGTCGACAATCCCTTTTCTTCGAAGAGCAGCGCCCTTGTGTGGGAGTGCCAAGGCTGCAAACGTATCCATTGGAACCACAAAATCCGTTTGGTTGTTCGTTGTTAGGTCTGTCACCACTATCTTTTGCCATGACTTGCTACACAGTTTGGGATCCAAACACCTTATCTGCATAACTTCTTCTCTTAGATCCATTCATAAATTTACATATGACATATTACAAACCATTGGAAAGAACATTAGAAGTTAAAAATAATTGAGATGGCTTGCCTGATAGCATGCGCTACATCCGACACCGTTTCTATATAATTTGGGGCTTGCAGCTGCCACATTTTTGCCATTCAAAATCGCAGCAGAGGAACCGTATCCACAAGCACCAACTGTATCATGATAAAACATATTCAGATTGTATAAATTACAGAATGATTCTTAATAAGCAAGGCTAAGTTATAAATTTGTTTCAGCCTACCATTAATAGCCTGATCGCTGTTATAATAGGCTAGTTTAGAACGGTGGATGCAACTAGTGCAACTCAAAACTGGGCTTACAGTAAATGTCACCAGAATTGAAGTGCAAGCCAATACCAAACAAAAGAACCTCAACATCGCCATGGCTTGAACACTGAGAAGCAGTGTATCTAAGCGAGGAAGGGATCCAATCCTTTATAGTGATAGTTTGGAGGCACCGATTTAATTACATTATTGAAAGCTATCAAATGGGTAGAGCGGTTCCTTGGATAGTTTGTTTTAAGGCACGTAACAGCGAAGCTTTAAATTACAGTTATCTTTATTTAGAAAGAGAAGTAAATTACTAGACAAGCTGGAGATTCCTGCGCCACACGGCGCTGGTTTGTTGTCTACGGATTTGAAATTTGACGCCGGCAGACGTGGCCACACGCAAAAGGGGGAGTTGTGGATATTGCGTGTATCAAATTCTCCCATTATTTTACTGTACACTTTTTTTTTGTTTTTGGTTTATCTTACTCTACACTTAATCGCTTCGGAGATGTGAAGTGCTAAATAAGAGGTGTGTTAGAACAGAGAAAACAAGTGTCATGTGGTGATTAGCTTTTGTCATTATAATATATTAGAGAGTAGAGTTAATAATAAGTGTTTCTAATAGCTAGTGTTTCTCATTACAACTTATTTCAAAATTAGCTAACTTATAATTTTATATTTTAATAATTAGTTTGTATCATGACAGCACATTTAAAAATTAGTTTGTTAATAATTAGCTTATAGACTTCATAAAACTTATAATGTTAACAACAATTATCAAAGTAAATACTAATATAAAAACTAAATCAGCTCAAAAATGACACACATAAGAACATTGATATTTTGAGATTACATCAATCTTTCTATTGACATGTTGAATAAACAGTTAGTTAATAAAACAATAACATGAGTTTAGCTTTTATAGAAATTGACTATATATATTTGTGGGTTCAAGTTTGTATTGTGAAAATATGTTGTTACACATCCATTGTTAGGGATTGTAGTTTTTATGAATAAAAGATAACATATTAAGGTGCAATCTATAATGCACATCCATACACACAATGTAAATATTTTTTTTGACATTCTACTCATTAAACTATAGTAATTACTACATTTAGTGGAAGACTATGTACACTCAACACTGTTGCGTAAGCAAAGATGAAGGCGCGCCACACATGGCAAAAGAGAAGATATTAATGCGGGTGGCGAGATGTCGTCGCAACACCCTAGACTAAGTGATGGACACCCGTTGAGTGTTGATGTCACTAGATACAATGTCACAAGAGAATGATTTTGCATTAAGGAATTTCCTTTAGGTTGATTTTAAGAAACTTTCAAAAGGATTGCATGATAAACAACTAGAGCATAACACTCAAGATCCAAATTTTATGTACCTAATAATCATCACAAAGCTATAGCTCCCATCTAAATTATTTTTAAATTATCTAAAAAGGGTTTAATGAGTTTCGACCAAGAGAAGTTGACCATAGGTACACTTTCAAAAGATAGGGTTGTCTCACCTAAGGTTTAAACATCTATGAAATTAATAAAATAAAAATGAAATTTCTTGTTTTAAAAGATAAATTCATAACTAAATTATAAAATCTAACCATTTCCCCTAAGACAATTTAAGATGACAAATTAAGTCAATTAAAAAATAATAACTAGAAATTCTTTTTTTTCTAACCTTTAAAAGAATAAAGCGATAAAATCCAATAAATATTTAAAGTGAATCATACATGGTATAATAAAATATAAATATGAAGATTTTATTAAATCAACATTATATATATCTCTAAATCAAATACCACTATGAATACAACTATTAAAAGCAACAATGAAATTTTAAACAAATAAAAAACACCTTACTCCACTAAAAAACTATTAAAAGCAACAATGAAATTTTAAACAAATAAAAAACACCTTACTCAACTAAAAGTCCATGTGAGCTTCATTATGGGAGTTGATAAAACAATTTACTATTTAGAACATAGCATAAATACTTTTCTTTCTACTTAATTCTTTCATTTTCTCCTAATTGTTTTTGCTCTACAAATTTTATTTATTTTATTTTATTGTTCCCATTTTACAACTAACTTCTCTAGTTTCTTACTTTCCTTATAGGGTAAAGAAAATCTTCTATGATCTGACATTTACATTTCAGTTACAGGGTTTTGATTATTTTAGGTTGCATGCATAGGTTTGGTTTGCATGTACATAAGGAATCTCTCTAGAATAACTAGATAAATAATTTTTTATGATATGGAGTCTGGATTTACCTAGATATAATCCAAGTCAGAAGAAGAATACCATTCTGAGGGTTTGTATCCTAATTGCATGAAATAAAATAGATATTTTCTCCTAAAATTTTTGTTACATTCTATCATGAGAAGGTTTTGTGCAACCATTCTTTAGACCATATTTTCTTATGTTTTACTATTGATACACTTACTATACCCATAGGCTCAGTTTTGGAATTGTGCCCAAAACAAATGTATATGCATACAGGCAAAGTAGGGCAATCTGAACTAAGAAAAATACAAAATAAGTCTATTTATATATATAGATATATACAAGTTTATAAAAATTAATCTATGATAAAAAGAGTGCATAGAGAAATTTGTATACAAATTTTAAAAAAAAGTTAGAAGAGAAAAGTTTTTATAATATCTATATGTATGTGTGTGTGTGTGTGTGTGTGTGTGTGTGTGTGTGTGTGTGTGTGTGTGTGTGTGTGTATATATATATATATATATATATATATATATATATATATATATATATATATATATATATATATATATATATATAAGTTTTCTTTTTAAAAAATTATATGGGAAGGGGGGGAGGTAGACAATAGCCTTTAAGGTTGTGCCTCCCATGGGGAAGTCGTGGGATTTCCCACAACTCCTTCTACCGTGGCTGCTCCCAAGTATGGGGCAGTAAGGGTTAACAATTTAATAAAAAAAATTAATCTTTTTTTCTAAATTACACTTTCAATAATTTTTTAAAAAAAATTTCTTCTATTATAACATAACTTAGTTTTATTGCAATTCTCACAATCAATCTATTAATACACTTATCTATATTAGGGACTATTAAAAATGTATGTATATATATATATACACATAGAGAATTTTTATTTGCAATAAGAGATGTAATATACACATAATTTTAACATTTTATACTACAATAATTATATATAAACACATAATTTTATCCACATACATACATTTAATAGATTTGTATTGTAAAGTAGACAATTGCATACTCACATTTTCATGATACATTTTGCTCACTTTAGTGTATGCACCCATAGCATATTTTTAGGATCACCAGACCTGACCTTTGAGCCTATTTTCCCTCATCACTAGCTATTTACCAAAAATGTACTTCAGATACTTACTTTTTATACTTTTCAGAGAACATGTACTAAGTTTGGAGGAATATTCCTAGGACACAAGCACCGCGCGCGGATGTCCCCGCACCGTGTTGTCCAGTCTTGAATATGCCAAAACTTTTGAACAGAGATTCTCTAGACCCATTTCTAGAATCTTGAGGAAAGATAATGATCACATGACCTTAGAACAGTCCTCGTAGTATACCTGACCTGGCAGATTCCTCTCTTGCATGTAAAAAGAGTTCTCTGTCTTGAACATTTTTTAGACCTCTATATTATTGATTTCTGGCTGGTCTTTTGAAAATACAGAAAAATCTTTAAAGTATTCTCATGTTGATACATCTTGCTAATTGGGATGCTTGTCGCATTCTAGCATCTCTTTCTTGGCTAGTTTTGTAAGCTTTTGATCAATTTTTGGAGTTGAGAAAAGGTTCTCTTGTGCAAGGATTTCGACCATCCTCCATTGGATTGCATTTTCAAGGATCTTGCAGCCTCCTCTACAACACCAAAATCTAGTAACATTTTTCTATTATTACATAATAGTGTTATTTCATTGTTATTGCTTTTATATAACATCATTTTGGCAAATGCTTGTGGTGTAGACCACCCATTTTATCATATGCACACTAGGGTATTTTCCCTGTGGACTAGGGATAAGTATTTATAGATAGATATTTTTGTTAGTGCTCTTAGACCCTGGATGGACTTAGGGTAAGAGCTTGCACACACTTGTGTTCTTATTTCTCTTGTATCATTGGTTGTTCCTTGGAGGTTGGAAAACCAAAATGGGGGCTTGATTGAGGCAAGCACCTAAATAACCCCAACAAATTTCTCTGTCTTTGTATTGTGCAAGTTGTGGAGAAAAATCAAACACACATGGGTTTGTTTCCTCCTTCCCTTGTTATTCTTACTTGCTTTCTTTCATATAAATGCTTTACTTTTGTAATTTCATTTTGAATACCCTTTCTAGGAAGCTATTTAGTTTCATTATCCAAATGGGTGACATTGCAGGTGTACATTTTTACTACACAATACAGATTTTTGGTTTTTACTACTGTCAGAATGACAATGTTGCGAATCGACGTCCCTGTGACACGTTGGCATTTGAGGTCAAGACTTTCAAATTTTAGCTCCAAGTTCTTCTCTATATCTTATTTCCTATTTTGTTATTCACTTCTTGAAATAATTTTTATATCTCTATTTATTAGCAATTTTCTATTTATTTCCATAGTTCTTCATTATTTGATTTACTAGCAGATAACCAAATCAGACCTAATAGAGTTAATCTACTCTTCCTAAGTGGATAGAAGCATATTTCCCTCCCTAGAGGTTGATTAGGTCCTAAGTGTAAGTGATTAGAATTGGATGCTAGTTAGAAAAACTTAGTTGTTTCAATTTTATCATCTACATTTTTGGTGAACCTAAACTGTGTTCACTAGCATATCCCTACTTCTCCTTCTTTTTATAATTTTTTAGTAAAAAGAAGCATTCAACAATGTTGGATTTCTTTCTTCAAACCATTTAGTAGTGAATATTTTGACATGCTTGACAAAGCCCTTAATGACTTTGTCCATGACAAACCTTCCTCTTTTAAATAAAAACAACTTTCATCTCCAAACATGATTAACACAATCTATGTTTCTGGATTTACTCAAGAACCTGTGAAACCAAATATTTTAGTTCATCTTCAATCTAAAATAGAAACAACTTCTAAACCTGTAATGACTATTCAGGGTGCTTTAAACAAATCCTGAATTGATGACTATATTTCACAAGTTGCTAAAACTATAAAACTATTTTTTTAGGGACTCCTCATTATCATGTGGTATCCCACACTTATAATACTAGGTGAAACAAATAGCCTAATCATGTCCATGTTTCCCTTCCTTCTTCTTCTCCTTATGTTACTGCTAGCTCCCATTCTGACTCAGAGGTCCTTCATAGAGTATGATCTTGTAGAGCAGCTTTAGTCTACTCCAACTAAGATCTCTCTTTGGGAACTCATTTAGACCTCTCCTTAGTATCATAGTATGTCCACGAAGCCCAACAAAGGATCCCCATTGCATCTTCTACTAGGCCAAATGATGTAGCTACTTTACTTGATTGCATTTATACGAACACTACTGATATTGTGTTTCAACAATTTGAACTACCTTCCTTAGAGGTACAAAGACAAAATTATCATCTTCTTATCATCATTGGAATTAACAATTTTGGTTTGAAATTTACCCTTATTGATAATGGTTCTAATCTTAATGTTTGCAGTATAGACCTATTAAATAGTATTAATATTGATATGTCTTTGATCTCTCCTAATACTCTTAATATTCATGGTATTGACAATGTTAGTAAACAAACACTAGGAACAATCATGTTTCCAATTGAATTGAGCCTAGTTACTTTACCTACCCTGGTCCATGTCATGCACAGTACATTGTCTTATAATCTCCTACTTGGTAAACCATGGATACATGTCATGGGTACAGTTCCATCTACCTTGCATGGGTCAATAAAGTTTGTCTTTGAAAATAAGACTTATATGATCAAAGTTGATCCAGATCCTATGTAGTATTGTAAACATATGGATTATGTCGATCAGTATCTTTCTTCTTCAAAATTTGATTCCTTCTTCTTTTGTCAAGGATGATTCCCTGTCCTGAACTCCTACACCAGAAGTCGATCATGGTGTTAACTCATCCCTAAATGCATGTCCTGATGATGATCAAGGGGTTCATTACACTTTACACCCTCTTTTGTCTGAGAGTATAAACTCGACCCCCTCATCCAAATGTTCCAAAACCATCTTCAAATCTGTGAGGAAAAATAATTCTTCTACCTTGAATAAAACTATGTCTTCTTCTTCTAAGGATACTCCTACTTCTAAGGTTACTTGTGATTATACTTCATGCACAGATTATGCCACTAATGGTGATCCTCCTTTTAAGGAGATGCAATCCCTTTATGGCCATGGTTTTCATATCATTTCTAGTGTTGTTTATAAAGGAAATGGATGTGGTAAATGAGAGCGGGGTATCAAGATCCCTTTAAAACCTAATCCACATGGTTCTTCATCAGGTCTTGGATACCATCCTCATCAACCCTCTAATTCTTCTTATCAAGACTACCTATATGTGAATATGATTTATGTTCCCATAGAATTTTCTTCTCTTCCACTAGTGTATCCTAATCTTATTGATCATGCTTTTGACCCTTCTGAATATCTAGTTCTCGATTATTTTTGTAATGATGAAGCACTTGTTGAATTCTTAATGGTTTATGAGCATATGCCTTCATATCATCACGATCATGGATTCCCTTTTTGTTTAAATAAAAACAAGTGTATTTTAGGGCATCTATGAACCTTTCTAATGATATATTTTCATTCCCTAACAAATCTCAAGTGTCCCCTTCATCTGATCCTAAAGACTATAGTACTCTCCTTTTTGGAGATAATATTCTTCTCTCAATGGATCCCAAAGTTAAAGATAAGATCATACAGATTGGCCAGTGCATGTCCTCTGATGAGAGATGAAACATGCCAAATCTTCTTCATTATTTTCCTTAGTTATTTTCTTGGACATCTGTGGATATGCCTGATATAGAATCAAATGTTGTGGTCCATAACATAGTGTTATATCTCGATGCCCAACCGATAAAACAAAAAAGTTGAAAAATGAATCCTAGCGTTTCTCTAACGGTCAAGATTGAGATTGAAAACCTCTTAGAAGTTGGTTTCGTCCACCTAATTAACTATTCAATGAGGCTATCTAACATTGTGGTTGTCGCTAAATTGAACAATCACATTTACATTTGTATCAATTTCCGTGATCTCAATAAAGCACCCTTACAGGATGACTTTCCTTTACCTCATACAGACATGATAGTTGATTCTACAACAGGTCATGATTTACTCTCATTTATGGATGGATTCTCAGGTTATAATCAAATTCTTATTAACCCCAAAGACCAGCTTAAAACTGCTTTTACATCACCATGGGGAAAATATTGTTACGTGGTCATGTCATTTGGTCTTAAGAATTCTCGGGTGAATTATCAATGTGCAATGACCCTAATATTTCATGATTTTATTCAAAAGATTATGGAAGATTATGTTGATGATATCTTGGCTAAATCAATATTGCATGAAGATCATGTGGATATTCTCCATCGTATCTTTGAATGTATGTGCCTCTATAACATGCAGCTAAACCCTTATAAGTGTATCTTTGGAGTTGAATCCAACAAACTGTTAGGGCTTACAGTCTCTAATTGTTGTATTGAGGTGAATACTAAAAAGATCAATGCTATTGTAAACATGCCACCTCTAAAAATGTCTCTCATCTTCATAGTCTACAAGGTAATATTTAGGCTATGTGTTGTTTTTTTCCCAACTTGCAGACTAAACCCTTCCGTTCACACATTTTCTTAAAAATAATGTTTGTTTTGATTGAAATAAGGATTGTCATAAATCGTTTGAGGATCTAAAGACTTATTTAGCTAATCCTCCAATCCTTATGCCAACCATTTCTAGACATCCTTTTCTCTTGTATACCTCTACTTCATGACATGGTTTAGTAGCCATCTCAACATGCTGATGAAGGTAGGGAACGAGTTATTTATTATGTCAGTTGAACTCTACTTAATTATGAAACTCGATACACAATATTAGAAAGGCAATGTCTTTCTCTTGTCTCTGCAATGAATAAGCTTAAACATTACCTTCTCCATGTTGAGATGCATGTAACAGTAAAATTTGAGCCTCTAAAGCATTTATTTTCTAAAACAGATCTCTCAAGAAGACTCACTAAATGGGTTATGTTGCTAATGGAATTTGACCTTAAATTTATCTCTCAGAAGATGATAAAAGGACAAGTCATGGTTAACCATTTGGCTAAATCCCCTTCTCCTTTTTCTATTCCTAATGAGGACTCATTCCATGATGATCATATTCTTTCTTTAGAAAATGATCAAACGTGGGGTTTGTTCTTTGATGGGCCTAGATGTCAAACCGTCTCTAGGGTGGGTGTCATATTGATACCTCCTTTTGGTAAGTTGATTCCTCTTTCCTTCCTTTTGAACTTTCTTTATACCAATAACATCACTGAGTATG
Source organism: Cunninghamia lanceolata (assembly GCA_027924645.1). Lineage (NCBI taxonomy): Eukaryota > Viridiplantae > Streptophyta > Pinopsida > Cupressales > Cupressaceae > Cunninghamia > Cunninghamia lanceolata. The sequence goes on from BSBN01001062.1 coordinate 5,669,742, forward strand.
AATCCCTTATTGTTGGCTTGTGTGTCGTGTTGTCTCTCAGTATTAAGCATATTAGAATTCATGATGATTCTTAATTAATTATAAAAGAAGTCACGGGCTCTTACCAAGCTAAACAAGATAAATTATATCAATATCATGGCTTGACTTTATTACTCCTTGATTAGTTTTCCTCTTTCTCCGTCAACAGTATTCCCCATAGGAAAACTGTCATGTTGATGCAATGGCAAGCACTGCCTCCCTTGTACCTTGTGACAATTCCACGGAGAATTATCAATTCATAATTTAAAATTTGGTTTCACCTGCTATTGGTGATTGTAGTTCAATAAATTCTCTTTTCTGCTATAACATAGACTTGTAAGAATGGTACTCCCATAAATACACTTATCTGAATGATAGTACCTTTCCACCTAGTTCTTCAAAAAGTGCTCAAATTTGCATTCACAATTGTTGCACGCTCCATCATTCTCTCTAATATTCTCTATCATCATTCCTATAATGGTCTTCTCTTGTGTTGCTTAACTAAAGCTTAAATCCCCGTTGCCCTTGAAAAGGCCCATTCCAGTGCTTGTAGGGGGTATTTTGGTGGATGTGTTGTAGTTCAAAAACTGCTTCGAATGGGTTACTATTGGACAAGCATGGAACAAGATTCCTTTTCTTTTTTTAAGAAGTGCCCTCAATGTCAGCAACATAGAAACCTTATACAAGCTCCTGTATAAGAACTTCATGCCCAGATACCACCTTGGTTGTTTTCCATATGGGGCTTAGATAACATCAGAAGGATTTCTCCATGTTCTTCTCGAGGTCATATATTTATTATTACAACAACCAATTACTTCACAAAATGGGTTGAAGTTGTTCCACTCTAATCTATGTCTACTAAAGTTATTTGTCCCTTTCTCCTAGATAACATTATGTCTTATTTTGGACTTCCTTTTGCCTTTGTTTCTAATAATGGTACATCATTTAAGAACAAGGACATGAAGCAATTTATGAAAAAAATTAAAATTCAACATTGCTTCTCTATTCCATACTATCCGCATTCGAATGGTCAAGCAAAAGTGTCTAATAAAACCATTGAGAGAATTCTTCATAAAATAGTTAATAAACATGGTAAGGACTTGCATGCTCAACTTTCATATGCATTGTGGGCCTATCGCAGGAGTATTTATATGGCCATTGGAGCAACTCTATACAATCTCATCTATGGTGCCAATGCTATTATGCCTCTAGAGTTGGAAATTCCCTCATTGCAAATTTCCCTCCAAGACCTTATTGATGACAAAACTTATCATGATCAGAGTCTTTTACAACTTGAGATGCTTGATGAACAATGCCTCCACACACTTGAGCATCTTCAAGATTATCAAAAGACCTTAAATCATGCTTATAATCAACCTATTATTCACAGATCCTTCAAGGTTGGTGACTTGGTATTATACAAAAACTAGAGGAATGTGAATGCTCCTACTAGTACCAAAGGCAAGTTAAGTCCAAATTTGTTAGGACCTTACATCATCACCTAGATGTCTATGGGTCTGGTGCATATGGTCTCTCTATGATGGATGGTAAGCCTCTTAAAGAGCCCATAAATGCTATGCATTTGTGTCACTATTATGCTTAATTATGTTTAATGTGACATTTGTGTAGATAAATTTTGATTTTTTTTTATAACTTTCCTTATGTCATTTGATCATGAACACATTTTTCTTTTCTTGTGTTATGATCTCTTTACAAATTGTGTATTTTGTTAAATATGCATTTTTTCTTGCAAAGCATCATTGCATTGTATTTGTTTAGTATTTTTAATACTTCACATAGTAGTTATAAGCTTTTTTTTTATGTTATCAACACATTACATGCTATCTTGAATGTTAGTAGTAGAGTTCATTGAAAATTAATGAAAATTACCTCATTCTTTACCATGTTGATTATTTAATTGTGAAAACAATTAATTAATCCATCCTTTCATAATTATTTAATTAGATATTTTTAAAAGCATTTAATTAAATAATTTTCCTTAATCATTTACCAATCAGATTTCATTGAATTTAATTGGGTACCTTTAAACACAATAATTAATTGATTAATTAAATCCTCCTAGAATTTAGTTAAACAATTTTAACAAGTTTAATTAAATCAACAACATTTAATTAAATAATCCACATCACATGAACAAAATATACATACATCATCACATAACACATGTATCTCATTCCAAAATAACACAAAGTCTCATATATATAATGGCCACTATATGAAAATTTGGCATATCATAATACAACAATATAATGTCAACTCCCACCATGGAAGCCTGAACCCTCTGGCCCTAGTGGTGACTATTGTTTAGAAGGATCCTAGCAAGATGTTGTAGAGTGTGAATGGCTATGACTTAATGACTACATGCCTCTCACCTAGCCTCTTAGCCCTACCACCTCTATCCTAGCATCCATAACCTGTTGTTGTAGTTGAGCAACCTGAGCTCACAACTGGCTCATCTCATCCATCAAGCCATATACTCTGGGGTGATCTTGACCTGTGGCTAGAGTACCATGAGCATCAAGTTGTCTCTGTAGAGAGTCATGGGTAGCCTCTGCACTCTAAGCTCTCCTCACTGCATGGCCTCGCTCCATTGTCATGGTAGTGACCTGAGCAACAATTAGATCCTTATTAGCTTGTGTCTCCTCTAAAGTTGCTCTTAGCTATGCCACTAGCTCAAAGACCTCTATGCATCACCCTGCAGTCTATTGAGGCCTATGACTGGCCCAAACATCCTACTGGAGCTAAACATAGGGGACCATCTCAGTAAAGACTTGACCAATATAGTCGAGCCACTCTCATGTGTGCACTACAAAATCAAACAAGGCATGTGTCAGATCTCATCATCATAATATAAAATTAGAAATCAATATATGCATATAAATGTCTAGTGTTCTACCAAAATCAATGAAGCAAATAACAATTCTCACCTGGGTCCATGATCTGCCAATCAGGATCTAGGAGCCCTACTAGTGTTGCTCTGGACTGAACGACAAATGGCATACCCACCCCTACTACTGATACTGTAGTGGACCTCATAGTACCTACACTACTTGACTTCCCCTCACACTATTTGGCAGGTATGGGGTCAGCTAAAGGAACATCTTGTGTCACCTGAGGTTGGGCTCTCGACCTCTCCTCCATGGTGGCACCAACCTCATCTTATTGTCATCACCCTCCTACTATTGGTACAAGCTACTCTTACTCCTCCTCACCCTCTCTCACTATCTATTCTCTTTGCCATCTCATCCTCTAGACCCTGCTCTACTAGGGGTGTGCATTAGTAGTAGGTGCATCATTAACAAAAATGGTGCTAATCTCATGGTATTCCATTATGCCATGTACCCTACAGTCACCCCTACATCGCCCACATTTGTGACTGCATCTCAATCTATACCCTCAACCTCTGAATCATTGATGTCAACCACTATGATCATAGGATGAGGCTAATCCCCAGGTTAAAATGCACCCTGGTGTGATCAAACGTATGTAGGGGCACACTTAGGATACCCTATATCTGCCCAAACTTCCTGGTGACTCTGTCATAATAGAAAAGCACAATAATATGATTGAGGTGACCCACTAGAAGTTGATCTCTACATTCTAGCTAACTATTGTGCCTACCCTTCCCTAAATGCCATCTACCTATAAGGATGCCATACTACGTTTGTAGCCTATAATATGTCAAATATAGTCTCTAATACAAGAGGTTCCCGAACTGCCATGGCCTCACTAGACCATAAGTGTGAGCTTGGAATTGTATCCAAATAGTGGTGGCTGGTACCCCTACCGGACATGTACATGTGATGTGATTGAACAACCCACACTTGTAGTAAGGTGTAGGTCATTAGGCTAGTGACAAGGGTCATTGTACCTTGGCATTTAATCATGTTTTTATGTGTCAAATCCATGGTTGTGTCCTCGACTATTTGCAATAAGGAACCTAATAATCAACAGTCCTTAGCTAATATACTGAATTGAACTATCCTAATAAAGCAATGTTGCTAATCATCTACTTGAAAAGAAATCTAATCTAAGGACTAAAGCAATAAATTGTTGAAGGAATCTATCTAATTCACACAAAAGCTGGAAACATGCATTTAAATGGATTTGACAATAATTGATCTATCTTATAAAAATAGGGAAATTATACTTTTGATGAATACTATAGTAAGACAATAAAGAAAAGATACTAGCCTTCTATCTGTTGGTGGGAGTGGGCCCTTGCTCCACACCTTCAAAATCGAAGGCTAAACAAGAAACTCAGAATAAAAGTGTAATAGCATAGCTCCCTTTAATCTAGTCTATCAAAGTATATTGTATTCAAAAGTATATGCTTCTACTTTGAAAATGAAATTACATAATATTGCTATAAAATCCTTAATCTTATTTTGCTATTTCTATCCAAATATATATCAGTCTGAGAAACATAATATTACTAGAGTTAACTATTTTACCTAATTAGTTTATCTTGAGATATAAATAATCTCTTATTCTAAACTAAAACATGCAACTATCTATCTAGAGTATAATCATGTAAAATCTGAAAAAGGACTTTAGTGATACTAAAAGTAGCACTAAATCTAGAGTTTAACTTATAACAATAATATGCAGCAAGGCCTGATAAAAAGGCACTTGATTTCCCAAAATAGCGGACCAAGAGAAATTTTCTAATATCATGCAAAGACAAGTGAAAGTGTATCATGTCCCCATGGACAACTGGAGTCATCTGCTAGGACACTTAGGCTTGAATAGGTGGGCTCCGTAGCACTTCAGTCACCCTAGAGATCTTGGTAATCAATGGCACTGGAGAATTAGTGTAGCTCCAAAGATGCTTCAAGAATTTGTTGAGACACAACTCTAGAGATCACCATCTTCTCTATTCTACTTCCCACTCTAGAGATCCTCCAACAAGATGGAAAATATTGGAGTACCTTGTAGTGTCCTTCATGCCAGGCTTTGGAGATAATTAGGATTACCTTTGGAGTTCTTCAAAACTGTCTGTCGCCTATGCAATAGACACCTGTGAAACCAAAAAGAGATAATTTTGCACAATTTCATCAGTTTCACTGCAACATAAGTCTTCTCATCAAAATAATAATCTTCAGCACTTCATCTCTTATTAGCACAGTTAAAACAAGACTTTACAGTTCCTATAGTGGAAATACTAGGGCAAACAGTATGGAAAGGTGGGGAAAAGGAAGTAAAAAGACATGTTTAGATGAGTGCTACCTGACACTCATCATTCCCCCTGAGATTAAGGTTTTGTAGGTCATCCTGCAGTTCATAACCTAGATTTATTAAGGTTGTATAATTTATTTGTGAGATTGTACTCCTCAAAAGTCGACCAAGTTGTGAAGTTTGAGTTGCCATTCCCCCTGAACTGTTCAACCTACTTCACCCATTCCTAAAATCTAGCATCCTCCATCTACTTAGCTCATATGGGCAATGGCTCAATGATAAGGTGTGGCCTAAAGCATCCCCCTACCCAATCCTACTGATATTTTTCCATTAACTTGGATATTACCCTTTCCTTTCTCATAAACCACTTAAGGTTGGTTGGGGATACTACTTCTTTGATTTTCTGCTCTAGGTGAGAGTATTCCATCTTTTCTTACAAATGGGCATCATCTGATTAGATGAGTTATGCATGAATAAACCAAATTCAATGGCACACTTTTGTAGATGTTGTTGGTATAGGGGTAGAATTTTTGTTTTACCTGCTGGGGAATAAATTGCTACTCTAAAATGAATTTCAAAAGCCATGGGATTTGGGCAGGGGCCTGGCTTGATTGGCTAAGTAATTCCGTTGCGATAAAGATGGTCACGAGGTCCAGTCTCCCCCCTGCCCACCTGTTATTGTAGTCGGTTCATAACTTCGGTCAAAAGCGTTTACCCATGAATAAAAAAAAAACCATGGGATTTGGACAGTCTCTCCAAAGGAATAGGCATGTACATGTGTCCTTCTTTGTATAATCTTCCATCCATTCATTCTAGATCTGATGATTTCTCATCAATGACATAAATGCCCTGAGCTGGCATTCACCTACAAAGAAGTTGATAAAGAAAGTGTGGTCCTCTATAAAGAAATTATGTAAATATAATTCACATAGAAAATTTTTATCTTCATCTGTACTCTTCATGTATACCTCGAGAAGTCCTTCCCATCATGTATATTCTCAATCAAATCAAAAAGCACTATTGATAACTTCCTCTAGAGGACTCTCTCATAAAATCAGAGTATAATTGCCACTGGGGGACTTATAGGATAAGATCTCTGATGAGAGGGTGGTCACATTGATGACTTTTTCTTCTAGAGTTTTTACCTTTGCTATCATGGTTGTTGTAGATACCCAAAAATGTCCACTTGTCACAATGTTATATCTTGTAACATTTTTGCCCTAAACAATCTATATCGTCACCTAACCTAACATCTTCCTCTAATAAATTAAATAAATATGACATTTATTTAATTTATCCCATCCTCTAGCATTATTAAATAAATAAATTTTATTTATTTATTTAATTTCCCTTTCCTCTTAAATAAAATAAAATAAATAATTTATTTAATTTAATTTATCACTTTATCCTTTCCTCTTAAAATAAATAAATAATTTTATTTATTTATTTTAATCCTCACATGCATCATAAATTAAATAATTTAATTATTTAATTATGAGTTTGCCCACCTTCCATTTCTATCTTAACTAATCTCTTTAATCACTCTTCCACCTTCCAATTTCCTCTCAACTTATCTCTTACACCTTTCCAATTCCATCTCCCAAATCACTCACCTACCTTCCACTTTTCTCTCCCAAGTTGCATAGCAACTTTCCAATTCGATCATCACTCACCAAATTGGAAGTTTCTATCCTTCCACTTTATCTTGCCTATAAATTCACCCATTTTCACATCATTTGGCATGGATGAATCTTCAAGCACCATTACTTTGCTGAATTTCTTCTAGCCCTATTATCCATCAAATCTTTCATCTATTTAATCTCCATCTATCTTCTTCAATTTCTATCATCATTAAGCTGCATGAGCAACCTACATTTCAAATAAGGAATCACTCAACCCATATGATATTATTTTGGTTTGCATGTCTTTTATTTCATTTTGGGTTTGATTTCTTGAGTTTGGGTTGAATCTGATCTTGTTTGCTTGATCCCATCAATTGCTACCCAACACAAAATGGCACACCCACTGGGACTCACTTTGCTTGATCGTTTTGCAGGTTTTCTAGTAAAAATTTGCATGTTTTCTAACCCTCAAATTACAAGTTTTGCATTTTATCTATTAAAGATGACCTCCTAGGCTCAAACCAACCTCACCATTGCGTCCAGGGGGGCATTTTTATGAAAAACAAGCATAAATTTGCCTATATTTCATCAAGAAATGTGCATTTGATGAAGAAAATAGCATTTGGATTTGTAGAAAATCACCTTTGATTTTTCCATGCGCATATGGTCAAAAAAAATTGCCTTTGGTTTTTCTAGTTGCATATGGTCAAAAACAAATCGCCTTTGGTTTTTCTACTCGCATATGGTAAAAAAAAATTATGTTTGGTTTTTCTAGTCGCATATGGTCAAAAGCAAATCATCTTTGGTTTTTCTAGTCGCATATGGTAAAAAAAAATCACCTTTGGTTGTATCTAGTTGCATTTGGTTGCATTAGGGTCTTTTCTATTTTTTACAGGTGAAAAGCGCATTTAATCAACAGAAAGTTGCATCTGAATAACAATAAATCGCATTAGCATGATCGTAGCTCGCATTTGAATGACAGATAATCGCATATGGTAAGCCTGCATATGCATTTGATGAACAAAAAGTCGCTTTTGGTCATTTCATATGTATTTGGTTTCTACTTCATTGGCTTAGGGTTTTTTTTGGAAAATTGATCATTTCTCAGTGCAGCCTATCAAAACACCCTTGTCAAAGAATGGAGAAAACAAACTGTTGATCTATCTTTTGTAGATCCGAGCGGTCAAAGAACTATCTTTTATCACTAGAATAGGCACATTTAGTTTTGGGCATTAAAATTAATTGTCTTCATCGTGCCTATTTTTTATTTTCTTTGCTTGCTTGCTGAGTCTGATTATAACCTGATTTGGCAATGAGAATATCCTCTCCCCCTACCTAACCAACAGATCTAGGGTGCATGAGAAATCATTGTCAACTCTAGAGGGTCTGCCTTCCCACTGTGAGAAGGGGTATGATCCAAGTGGAAATAGGTCAAACCCAGACCATTCCAAGCCGCTATCTAAATAATGTATTTGTGACAAAAGTCACAAACGATGGGTGTTATTCCGCTATACCGACAAATGTTTGCCCCAAAACCTTGTAGAGCGTAACCTCTAAAGGCTGGGAAGCCTCCTTAACGAAGAGAATCACCGCATGTATAGCCACCTGAACGGAAACCCTTACTAGAAACCTCTGTGTAGCAGCTAAAAACCCTTATCTGTTGGTACAAAGGGAAACTCTGATAGCCATCCCACATTTTCACGACTTATGGCAGAAATAGAAAAGTATCACAAGGTTTGCGAGCCTTGGGGACTTGGAACTTGGTGTGCTTGAGAAGTGAGTGCACTGTAAGGGGGGGCCCATGCCCCAAATTCCTATAGCTATACACCATAAGTAGGCATGGCTAGGTAAAACCAAGTGGGAACCCAACAGATACTGTCCTTGCCTAGCCTAGGGTGTAAACATTAATCATTGTGTTTGGTGTGCATGCATGTGTATGTGAGATCTTGTGTTTGATATTGCCAAGTCATCCTCATCCTACTTGTCATAACATATTTCCAAATCATTACACTTCATCCAACCACATCATCCTATCATCCAATCAACCATATCCTAATCGACCCAAGTCATCTATCCACACTATTCTACACCATCCCATCTAGTTTGACTATATCATATCATTGGACTTCTTGAGCCCTACATCCTTTTGAGACTCTACATCAGCTATCCAACATCAATCTAGTCAACCAACATTATCCTTTGGCTTTGGTCCTTATCTAGCATTTGATCATATCACCATTATCAACCAACCTTGTCTACCCTTGAGTTCATGAGTCTATCTCTTGGGAGATAATCATATCTAATCAACCAACTAATCAAACCAATCCAATTAATTAACCAAGCCAATTCCATCAATCAATCAAGAAAACTAATCAATTGAAGAGTCTCAACTTTGTCGCATAAGTCCAATCCACATCAGTCTCCACCATGTCAATCTTAGAGGACCTACCACATAACCTCATTGACCTACTTCACCAAGTTCAAGCAAGTTGATCACCCCTAAGCAAACAAATGATTCAACGTATCCATAACTTGATTCAACAACTTCAACTTCAAGCACGCCAATCACCTCATATGCAACATCTTATAGCACAGGTGCAACACCTCCTAGACATATGTGAAACCTAGCAAATACATCATCATCCCTTATCTATTCAACACCAAACAATTCCACCTCATTCCTATGTGGCATCTCCTTCCATTTCACACCAATCTAATTCGTCCACATATCATAAAAATTCCACATCACCTTATCTTATTCCTTATCAACCTAATCCATCCACATTTCAAATCACTTCCACATCACCTCATCCCATGTCCCTCCATAAAAATATCACACCAACTCATCCTACGAGTAAGTGCAAAAAGATGGGGGGCCAAAAAGTGGCCAAAAAATTTTCAAAAAAATTTAAGTCATAACACGAGCGCGTTATAACGCGCTCGCGTTATGGCTTGGCAATGACAAGCCTTAGGCTCGTCATTACCGAGCCATAATGCGAGCGCGTTATAACGAGAGCGCGTTATAACACGAGCGCGTTATAACGTTCTATAAATAAAAAAAGTAGTCATTTCATTTCATTCTGAATTTCTCCTCCGCCCGCGGCTTCAAAACCCTCAAAAACGCGCTCGTGTTCTACAAAATGCCAATCAACACAAAAGGCTTGTCGATTCATCGCCGAAATGCCGCCGCGACATCGAGCACGCCAAAGGGGTGAGTTATCTTTGTTTTTTTGTTTGAATTTCTTCCTAAATAGGTAGGTTTTTGTTGATTTTTGATGTATATTTCATTAATTGTAGGAAATGTTAATGCACCTCCTCCTCCTCCTCCTCCTCAAAATCCACAAAATTCTGAGGAGGAAATACCTGCAGAACAACAACCTCCTCCATTCATTCCTCGACATGCCCCTGGAACACAAGATAATATAATGGGGGAAATTGAAAACAACAAAAAGCAAATTGAAGATATAATTGCAAGGTTGAAAGATCCTTCCACTTCAACCTTGCATAGGTCCACGCTTGCCGAATCTCTTGAGTCTATGTTATCAAATGTAAATTCAATTAGCAAGCAAATAACTAGTTGGACCAATAAAAAGAGAGAGTTTAGAGATTACCATGCAGATAAATTGTCATACCAAGATGTCAAAAAATTACAAATTACAAAAGTAGACTTGTGTTCAATTTTCACAAACCCACAAACAAATCAACCTCCACACATTACATGCAAGAGGTTCCCTATCCATTGGTGCAACAACCAAGCGATAAGGGACAATTTCGGGTAGAGGTGGTGGATGGTTTTTGACCATCCTCCATGCAATAACAATGAGGTCCCGCAATACTTTTTGAGGAAACTCTACTGCGAGTTTGTCCTCAATAAAGTGCCAAACTATTTTGATATGCGGGACTTCCAGGGTAGAGGTGGGGGCTCAACACAGGATAGACCAGGGGCACGTCTTGACCCATAGCGGGTAGTGAGATGAGTAATCAGCAGACCAGCCCACGAGCATGTTTCTATCCCTTCCATTGTGAAGGAGAGTGTTGAGGTCGATACACTGAGGTCGATTAGTGCCTTGACCCAGAGCATCATAGAGCATGCCGATCCTCAACACAGAGTGGGTTGGGAGATAGTGCGAGGAGTAGGGTCCCACCGCATACTTGCTAGGCTTGCGGGTCAGCCTGTGGTTATGACCCCATGGACAGTCAGGACGCAGGTGCACCGGCTACATCTACAGCTAAGCAGATGGTGATGACAGATACCCTCCTGAGTGAGACTTTCGGCCTTGATACTCAGGTAAATATTAGCAAGTTTATTGAATTTAATTTATTAAATTTCATTTTTGAAATACAAGATTAACTAATTTAAATTGATGATTTTGATGAAATTTCAGGGTCATAGCATCGATGCAGTTTTCAGTGGTTCTCCACCTACATTTTTCACTAGATCATCTACTGTCGAGGTATGTAACTAGTAAACAATTATAAATATTACATGTGAATAGCATCGTTATATGAATGGTATTCTAATTTCTGATTTTGGATGTTGAATAGGTTAACACTGTAGATTTCATGGCAACACCTGCCAGCGGTGGTGGACTTCAAAGCTTTACGGAGGTAATAAAATAAATAGTTTAATGAATGAATTGTACTTACTAAATTTTTGTATGTGATTTGTGTGTTTTATTGTGTGTACTTCCATGTTTAGATGAACGTGTGTGTATGTTAGGAGCCATGATTTGCATCACTATTATAGTTTTCGTAATTGAATAATGTTGTTTTATTTCCAGATGATGCAGGCTGCGGATACACCTCCCCATGTTCATAGGGCAATGGAGCAGGGTGTGGCCTCTGCGATTCATAGCTCTATGGCATTGACAGGGGTATGAGGCAAATTAGTAAATTTCAATTTACATTCATTGTTATAGTTGTCTATTTTTGAAAAATCAAAAGATTATTGATTTGAAGTTTAATTTCTATCTGGATGGTTTCTATAGGACATGACATCACCAGGGCCTATTCCTGCTACTGAGGCAAGCGAGGAGACAGATTATATGTTAGCGATAAGTGATTATTTTGTTAAATGTTTCATTTTTTTATAACATGTAATTTCTATATATTAATGTCTATACTTTTTTTTGTAACAGGTAAAGGTGCAGGAAGAACTAAATAGGAGGAGTAGCCCTTGGGTTCGTAGTAGACCACCCACATGCATGTCTCCATCCCCTAGAAGATCAAAGGCTACTCGTGATTTATTCTCTTCACCAGCCAGAGGGGAATGACTATTTATTGTGTTCCTCTGTTGTATGCCTATATGGCATTTGTGGACATATATTTTGTATTGTACATAGTTGACATTGTATGCCTATATGGCATTCTTGTAAGCCTATATGGCTATTTTGTATATATGTTATACTTATATCAACAGATATTGATGTATGCGTATATGGATATTTGGTTAATACAAATCTTTTTTATTGATGGCGTCCATACTTGCATTATAAATCCACTTTTGAATGGATATTTGTAGATGGCTACTTCAAATATTTAAAGTTTGATTGTATTACATAGGATGTTTGCATTTTCTTTGATAGGCTTGATAGGCCATGGATTACATGATGGTGTTTGATGGAAAAGTATGGTACTAGAAGACTCTAGTTCATTCTTAATAGGCTTGTGATTGATAATATCTTTGCATGATTGCACTTGATCTTAGATCATGGGCATGTTGTTAGGATTTTGATTGCATTGTGATGTTTGATGGATAGGCATGGTGTAAGTGTAAGATACCCAACTAGTTCTATGAAAATTTTTCCTTACTTAAACACTTTTACTTGCTAACAATTCATCAACTACTTCAATAACATAAAGATATACATCAAGATAACTATTTGAATGAAACAACATTAGAGTTGGGTACTTGTCTTGTTACTTGATTCAATCAACTTGCAATGTCTTATTACATGGAAAATGCTTTCAATAGCATGAAGTACAACTCATTCAATGGAAATATAAGGACAGGCCTTGAAGCCTTGATGTTACAATGTCTTCCTTACTTGAGCAACATTTGAAGATTTGGAATGTTCAACTCATCACCTCACAAGGTAGGTGCATATTTGAAGGATTTATAGGTTTTTCTGACTTGGGCACCAAGTTGAGGTGACCTCCTCCTGAAGTTGCGCCTTGTCAACATTAGGCGCCAATTAGAGTTTATGGATGCTCTGGATTGTTTCCAAGAGTAGGTGCCAAAATATCATCATTATGAAAGTGTTTTAAATGCTAGGCGCCTAAATGAGCCCTCTGGAGTCTAGGTGCTCCTTTCATGCATTCTGTGTTCTAGGCACCAATTGAAAGGAGTGGAGAACAGGGCAAGCGCCTTCCAAACTAGGTGTTTCCTTGAGGTGACAAGGACTTAGAAAGTGCGCCTAAGGTGAGCGCCTTGAGTGAAAAGGTCTAACAAACATCTTTGAACCCCCTTTCAAGGTTAGGCTCATTCTGGAGGTGGAAACAAGTAGAAGGTGCGCCTTAGCTTCCTTTGTCAATTCTTTCAAGTCTTTGTTGATTAGGAAGGTGGAATGCTTCATTGTAGAATGAGCGCCTATCTTCTAATGTCCAAACTACTTCTTCTGGCTCACTCTGTGGCTAGGCGCCAGAGCTAAACTGTTCACACAAGGGAGTGCACCTAGACTCACTTGATGTTTTTTTACTACTTCAACCCCTGGAAGATGTTCCAAGGTGTTCCCTTTTACAAGCACCTGACCTCCCAAGTTCCTTCATGTGCTATTCCTTGAAGGCGCCAAAACTGAGCTCCAGTGCCATGGGATTGTGCCTAACATCTTTGAAGAGTTCCTAAGCCTTTTGCAAGTTGATATCCCAAACTCATCTTCTAGGCGCAACAGGAGCTTTCCAAAGTAGTTTCCAAGTTTTAGACACCAAGCGAGGTCATGGGTGAATGGAACTGTGCCTTAGGAGATGACTGGATCCTAAGCGTCAGTCTGGAGTTACAGTGGAATTGATATGCGCCTCAACTAGCTTAGGCGCCCATTTGAAGTGATTCCTTTAACACTTCTCTATCAATCTCAACTGCAAGGATGATCTCCTAATCCAATTTTGATCCTCTAGAGATGCAAATAGCTTTTCATTTCACTAGGCGCCATCAATGATGATCATCAACCAAAGCGCATTTCAAAGGTGAGATAGGCAAGTGAGGCGCCAAACTAGTCCTTAAGACTTATCTCCTTCTATCAAGTCAATTTCAACTATGTGAGAGAGTTCTATTCTAGGCACAAAATGAAAATGTTTCATCAATTGGTGCATCTTACAAAGCTCCCAATTCTAGGCGCCAGAGCCAAAGAGTTTTTCCCAACACATGCACCTAGGCTAGGAATTCACCTAAGAGACATCACTTAGCTTTAAAACTTTCAATCTATAGCCATCTGGGCTAGGCGCTCCAATGGAGGATCCTTGAACTCATGCATTGGCGCCTTCTAGTTCTAGGCACCCATTTTGGATGATTCATCCTGATACTAGCGCCCAAAATGACTAGACTCTCTTCATCATCCAATTCACTTAGAAGACTCAAGTTGGAGACTTAGTTGTCTATCCATGTTCTCCGGAAGATTCATTGTACCTCTATGCACTTAGGCGCCCTAGTTGATGTGATTAAAGTGCTTCAAAGCTCCATGATTCTTGGTTAGGCGCACATTTGACATTGAGCAAGCAAGAAAGTGCACCCTGACTCTAGGAGTCCTGCCTTAGTCAAGTTTAGCATCCAGACTTAACTAATTTCAAGTTTCTGACTTTGTTCCTGCAAAAAACAAAATTTAAGTTAGTCAAAAACCAATTCATTCCCTCATTATTTTGAATTAGCCTCCAGGAATGAGGAATAGGCTAACTCATTCTTCATTTGATGATCAGGCCGGAAACGGGGACATGACAGTAAGATACCCAACTAGTTCTACGAAAATTTTTCCTTACTTAAACAATTTCACTTGCTATCAATTCATCAACTACTTCAACAAAACAAAGATATACATCAAAGATAACTACTTGAATGAATCAACCTTAGAGTTGGGTACTTGTCTAGTTATTTGACTCAATCAACTTGCAATGTCTTATTACATGGATAATGCTTTCAATAGCATGAAGTTACAACTTATTCAATGGAGATACAAAAGAAAGGCCTTGAAGCCTCGATGTTTACAATGGCGTCTACACTTGATCAACTCAATCAAACTCAATGATGTCAACTGAATGTCAACACCTCACAATATCACAAGGGAGCATCACCTTGCTTGTTGCATGGATGAACGTCATAGTTGCAAGACTCTTAGGGTTAGGCGCCAACTGAAGGTAGTAGAGACCAGACTAGGCGCCATCCTAAGCTGGGCACTTCCTTGAGGTGGTAGAGGCATGGATGAACGTCTAGTGGGGTTTGATGACTCTATATTCACACTCAAATTCACTTAGGTGCAATATTAGTGTTCTTCTAACTAGGTGCTAGATAGGAGGATTCTCAGGGGTTTTGGCGCCTAGGTTACAACTTGTCAATTTCTCAAAGAATCTTTGAAACACTTGACTTCCAAGGATTATCATCTTAAGAGTAGATGATGATGACATGAAGTAGAGATCTCTCTAGGACTGGATGAAGCCTTGCTTGATGATAAGATGAAGATGAAGTGATCCTTCATGACGACCCTTGGAGTGACCCTCTTGGAGTTGTGGACTTTGAAACTTTGAAGATTGAGAGAT
This sequence comes from Cunninghamia lanceolata, assembly GCA_027924645.1. Taxonomy (NCBI): domain Eukaryota; kingdom Viridiplantae; phylum Streptophyta; class Pinopsida; order Cupressales; family Cupressaceae; genus Cunninghamia; species Cunninghamia lanceolata. The sequence goes on from BSBN01001062.1 coordinate 5,685,323, forward strand.
CTTGAAACTCGGATGGATGAATGTCTATCATTGATGAAGTACACTTGCAAGATATTCCTCGGAGAACTTGAATGGATAGATGCCTTGAAATTTCAACATGACGTTAGTGATGAAGAGTATTGACATGTTGGACTTGATGTGACCTTGCTGAAGGCGCATTTTCTTTCTTAGCATGATCATCCCAAACCAAGGCGCCAACTTGGAAAACCCTACGAAGGCGCCACTATCTGGAATTTCTTCCAAGGTGTTAAAACTTGACATCTTTTCTTCTCTAGGTACTATCTCCTTCAAGGCGCTCCTTAAAATCATTGGAAGTGCTCAGGACTTACCTTAGTCCAAAGCGCCACAATCCATTCCTTAAAGCACAAAGAATTCTCAAAGGCGCCCCTATTTACCCCTAAGCACTCAAATATCATTTAGATTCAAGGCACACATTTAGCTCCAAAACGCAAATTTCCATCATCAACCCATCAAGGTGCATCATCTTCCCTTTATATCCCCTTCAAGGCACAGACATTCACTTCTTCACACTCAAACTCACTCTCTGGCGCCAGAATAGGTGTATAACTTCAAATAAGGCGCTAATCTTAGGTTTCTAAGTACTTAGTTTGATCTTAAGGCTATCCTTCCTCTAAGCACTCTCTTCAACTCCCTCACTGAAGGCCCTCTGTAAGTTTGGGCACATTTCATCCCAAGGCGCTTCAACATCATCCAAGGTGCAAATTCACTCTCCAAGACAAGGTGCAAAAAACCCTATCCTAAGGCGCTCAAATCTTGCTTCTAGACCTAGGCGCACAAACATGAGATTGTGACTTCAATCATCATTCTTTGTTAAGGCACACAAACTCTCATTCAAGGCGCATATCTTTCTCCAACAAGGCGCATATATTCCTCCAACAAGGCGCATATTCAATTCTAGGGCGCTCTATCTTGGATTAAATCAGGGTATCTCCTCAACAAGGCGCTCCAAACCATACCAAGGCACTAAAACACTTAATGCAAGTTCTTCAAGTGCTTATCCAACTTGATTCCTCCAACACAGGGCGCTCAATCTACTTTCTCAAACTTTCAACTCAAATCCTCACCTTATATTCTCCAAGGCAAAAAGGTGCAATTTGATTGAGGGCGCTAAAACTCTTAGGCGCACTTATCTCCCTGAACTTACCTCTCTTCTTCCCTAGGCGCCAGAAACACCTCTTTATCTCAACTAGGCACTTATCTTCTCTAGGCGCACATGGTCTTCAAGGCGCATTTCATTCATCAAGGCACCTATCTCTAACAATCTCAACACTCAAAGGGACTCAAAACTCATCTGGACACCATCACTTCCCTAAAGGCGCAAAATTGGTGTAGATACATTCCATTTATTAAGGATCATTCTGGTGCCCAAATCTTGTCAAAGCAAAGGATCAATAGGTTCTCTCTAAGGTGCACTCCAGGGTTTGATCTTGCAAGACTTCTCACGTCAAAATTTTGACCAAGACACTCAAGGCACTAGTCTTTATCATCTAACCCTACAGTGCACTTACTCATTATGATATACTCCTCAACTTTGTATTCAACCTTGCCCAAGGCGCATATTCACTATAAGAGATTCTCACTTTTTCAAGGCTTAGAGGGCTTCAACTTGCTAAAGGGTAGAGGTCTAGGCGCATATCTGACTTAAAGCTCAAGGCGCTCCAACCCTCTTGCTCTGGAATTCCTTCTAGGCACTAGTGACTTTTCCAATTCCTTGAAAACATTTGAAGTGTTTTACCTTCTCAAGGTGCTCCTTCGAACTTGACTCCAAGGTGTTATAATCTCAAAGGTGCTGACATCATCTCAACCAAAGGCGCTCAATGATTCATCCCATATCTAGGCGCTAAAACACTTAATCAACCAAGTCATTCAAGGCACCATTCAGTAAACTCATCTTCCATGATATTCCTATCAAGGCGCATATCACCAGACTAACCTTCTTAAGGTGCTCCAGACTAACCTGACTCCAAGGCACTCCATCATCATCCTTAAGGCGCTAAAAACATAATCTCCACTCTAGGCAAAAACATCATCCAACTCCTTAAGGCACTTCACTGTCAAAGTCTGAAGGCGCTCTACCTAGACCTTTCCCCTAGGTGCCAGAACTCCTAAGCGCTCACCAGATAACTCTCTTCTTCAAGGCGCAAATCTTCCTATACTATGATTGCCTCTGAAACGCCGATTAACGTGATGTGAGGGTGCAAAGGCTACTCCAATCCTCAGTGAGCGCCTAGTTTAAACAAGGAGAAATAAAGCATTCAAAACTATCCAAACGATCATCCCCTTCCTAACGTCTTCACTACTCCGAAAAACCTTGGCCAAAATGACACATAACAACTCCTGTGCAAAGCACCTGAGCAAGAAAAGAGGGGGTCCCCAATCTGATGGGGTGATGTGTGATTTGGGCACATATCTGATTTGGTCAAAAACAGGCGCCTAGAGTGAATAGGCTTTCATCCTGACTTAATACACTGCCTAGAGTGGATATTAGCACCTTCATATGGTTTGGAGCGCCTTTAGTTGTGCCTTGAGGAGATTTTCTTACATCTTAAAGGAGGTTCTGACACCTTGCCCCCTTTGGTATCTAGTACCCTAGTGGCTTTAACCTAACGCCTTTGGAGTCCAAAATGTGCCTTTGAAAGTTGAAGTGAACCTTGATAATTGGAGTCTTCATAATGAGCGCCTAGGTCTTGTTGAGTAGAATACCCCACAATGTGCACCTAGGTCTTTAAGAAGAGTAATGATACTTGAGATAGAGTGCCTTGAGGAGGTAGTTGAGTGCCTTGGATTGAATAATTGGAGTTCAAGGAAGGTTTGAGCACCCAAGGCATATGGCTAGAGAAGTTGTAGAAAAGACCACTTTTGGCGCCTTAAAAGTTTGAATGCTTGGGGATTTTTTGCAAAGATCTAGTTTGAGCGCCCTTATGCCCTAGGATCATCTAGTTTGTGTGTCTTGTAATGAGGAGTTCATGTAAGTTTGGAATGAGCGCCTTGAATAAGTGTAAACTAGCCTAGAGAAGGGTATGTGCACCTTGAGCGCCTTGAGCATTCCAGAGATAACTGTGCGCCTAGAATAATATGAGCGCTCATGATGATGATTAACGCCCTGATGAGACTATGAGCGCCTTGTTCAAGAGATACCTTGTTTGATCATAAAATGCGCCTTGAGTCTTGAAGGTTTTGAGCGCCTAGGTGATTTGGATGTTGGGATGTTGGTATGCACCCAAGATTGAGGTAAGTGAGTACTTGTAATGGAGGAGAGCAATGAGATGGAATGTCTTGTAGAGATTGGTGCCCAGAGACCCATTTTTGTGCCTTTGATGATGACCATTTTTGCATAAGAGTTTAGTGCCTTAGAGTTGTAAACTTTCTCTTTGGGTGCCCCTGAGTGAATGTTGGCGCCTTGGACAACTAAATACGCCTTTGATGGAGTGGAGCCCAGAAGGGGAGTAGGAGGAAACCCAATCTTCAAGATTCATCAAGCTTCAAAGTTTAGGTCAGAGGTTATCCACTTTATCCAAGGAAGGTGTTATCATCTACACTCCGAGAAGGTAATGTCAAAGGCCATCATGAAGGATCACTTCATCAACTTCAAGTCCTTCAAGTTCAAGTCCTTTCACCTAGCAAGTCCAAGAGAGATTTCTACTCCGATTCATGAAGTAAACTTATATCATCCTTATCTACTCTGCGAGAAGAAGAAACATTACAAAGTCAATCAAATGAGTTACAAGTACCATACATCTAATTGCAAGGAGTGAACCACCTTAAGGAAAAATAGTTCTCTTGAAGTTACTTGAAATGTCAAAAGGTTTAGCGCCTCCAAGTAAGGTTAGAGGTGAGGTTAGAGGTGAAATGCGCCTTTGGACCATTCTGGCGCCTTGGATGAAGAACCTATATCTTGAGCCCAAGAGGTAAAATTTGTGCCTTAGTGGATTTGGAGAGTTACAGAGATTAGAGAAAAGCACCTTGAAGACAAAGTTGTTCAAGGCGCATGTGTGATTTGGTCAAAAACAGGTGCCTAGAGTGAATAGGCTTTCATCCTAACTTAATACACTGCATCCTTCTGACAATTTTTGGGGCAGCAGAAAACCTTTCACCACGGGCAAATGCCTCAGAGCTATAAAAAATTGAGAGAGGTTATTGTAGAGGCACTCTACGTGATCCCATTGCCTCAGATGGAATGTTTTTAAGTGACACAGTTTTCGAGTAACATCTTGTCAAAGATTGCTGCCTTTTTGCACTTTGGACTCTTCAGGGATATCGTCGGTACAATGTAGCTCCGACTGTTTTGACATGTTTGGGTGAAAAATAGGACCATACCTAGCATAAATGTACCCATTCGGACGCGTTGGAATAGTTAGTTTGGTCGCATTAGGAGCAGGACAAAAGTTACACCCCTTTGCAACTTTACACTGCCTCCTTCTGATGATTTTTGGGGCAGCAGAAAACCTTTCACCACGGGTAAATGCCTCAGATCTATAAAAAACCGAGAGAGGTTATTGTAGAGGTACTCTACATGATCACGTTGCCTCAGATAGAATGTTTCTAAGTGACATGGTTTTTGAGTAACATCTCGTCAAAGATTGCTACCTTTTTGCACTTTGGACTCTTCAGGGATATCGTCGATACAATGTAGCTCTGACTGTTTCGACATGTTTGGGTGAAAAATAGGACCATGCCTAGCATAAATGTACCCATTCAGACGTGTTGGAATAGTCAGTTTGGTCGCATCAGGAGCAGGATGAAAGTTACACCCCTTTGCAACTTTACACTGCCTCCTTCTGACGATTTTTGGGGCAGCAGAAAACCTTTCACCACGGGCAAATGCCTCAGAGCTATAAAAAACTGAGAGAGGTTATTGTAGAGGCACTCTACGTGATCACGTTGCCTCAGACAGAATGTTTCTAAGTGACAGTTTTTGAGTAACATCTCATCAAAGATTGCTGCCTTTTTGCACTTTGGACTCTTCAGGGATATCGTCGGTACAATGTAGCTCCGACTGTTTCGACATGTTTGGGTGAAAAATAGGACCATGCCTAGCATAAATGTACCCATTCGGATGCGTTGGAATAGTCAGTTTGGTCGCATCAGGAGCAGGACGAAAGTTACACCCCTTTGCAACTTTACACTGCCTCCTTCTGACGATTTTTGGGGCAGCAGAAAACCTTTCACCATGGGCAAATGCCTCAGAGCTATAAAAATTTGAGAGAGGTTATTGTAGAGGCACTCTACGTGATCACATTGCCTCAGACAGAATGTTTCTAAGTGACACGATTTTTGAGTAACATCTCGTCAAAGATTGCTGCCTTTTTGCACTTTGGACTCTTCAGGGATATCGTCGATACAATGTAGCTCCAACTGTTTCGACATGTTTGGGTGAGAAATAGGACCATGCCTAGCATAAATGTACCCATTCGGATGTGTTGGAACAGTCATTTTGGTCGCATTAGGAGCAAGACAAAAGTTACACCCCTTTGCAACTTTACACTGCCTCCTTCTGACGATTTTTGGGGCAGCAGAAAACCTTTCACCACGGGCAAATGCCTCAGAGCTATAAAAAACTGAGAGAGGTTATTGTAGAGGCACTCTATGTGATCACGTTGCCTTAGACGGAATGTTTCTAAGTGACACGGTTTTCAAGTAACATCTCGTCAAAGATTGCTGCCTTTTTGCACTTTGGACTCTTCAGGGATATCGTCGGTACAATGTAGCTCCGACTGTTTCGACATGTTTGGGTGAAAAATAGGACCATGCCTAGCATAAATGTACCCATTCAGATGCGTTGGAACAGTCAGTTTGGTCGCATCAAGAGCAGGACAAAAGTTACACCCCTTTGTAACTTTACACTGCCTCCTTCTGACGATTTTTGGGGCAGCAGAAAACCTTTCACCACGGGTAAATGCCTCAGAGCTATAAAAAACTGAGAGAGGTTATTGTAGAGGAACTCTACATGATAGCGTTGCCTTAGACAGAATGTTTCTAAGTGACACAGTTTTTGAGTAACATCTCGTCAAAGATTGCAGCCTTTTTGCACTTTGGACTCTTCAAGGATATCATTGGTACAATGTAGCTCAGACTATTTCGACATGTTTGGGTAAAAAATAGGACCATGCCTAGTGTAAATGTACCCATCCGGATGTGTTGGAATAGTCAGTTTGGTCACATCACGAGCAGGACACCAAAAATGCAAAAGTTGCTTTGTGCAACTTGACAACATTGACACTTTTTTGCAACATGACTCAAAGACTCAAACTGACCCCAAATGACTCAAAGTGACTTAAAATCACCTTGATTATAGAGGTCAAGGTGCTCCTTATCATTCAAACATCTTAGATGAGCGCATAGGAAAGGAAAAAGCTCTAAGTTTCATCATCATGAGCGCCTAATATCAAGAGACTTTAATGCATTGATTTGGCGCCCTATATGTGAAGGAAGATCATCATGATTGGGCGCCCTGGATCCAGAGTGTTGGAGAGATCATCAAATGGTGTCTAGTAAGGTGAGCTATGAGTTTGGTCGCATCAGGAGTAGGACACCAAAAATGCATAACATGATGATGTAAAAATGTGTACATATGTGTAGAAATGCAGGAGGAAATAAAAAAAGACAAACCTTACAAATTAATGTGCATACTTACAACTCAATGTAACATAACTTTACAAAATCAATGTGAATATTTACAAATTAATCCAATGAACCATCCGGATCTGCTCTACTCTTTATTGTGTCAAGTATTGCTTCATGGTCAGACTCACGCACCTTCCACAATATTTTGTTCAAAGGTCTACCCCGATACTTTATCAAATGAACATTGGATGCCACGACAAGGTTTGAGTAATGAAGAATCTTTCGATGCATGTCAAAGTCCTAAAATAGCCAAATATTAACACTCTTATATGGGTACCTTCTAAGCCATGTTCCAGTAATAACCACTGATCCTGTAGGGTATTCGATGTTTTCTCCGTCTGTAACAGGGGCCTCCAATTTCTTTTTGGCCTCAACACAACGACATAAGTAATAATCTATTCCCTCTTCATTATCTTCATCTGCAATAACTGCATATACGTGTCCTACATTGATATGTGTAGCAAATTAGATGAAATTAGTCAACATTACAAAAACACTACAAAGTAAGATGACATTACCTGGTTGAACTAGATGAAATTAGATGCATATACGTGCCCTATATTACCTGGTTGAACTAAATCTGATATGTGGTCAAAGTCAACTGACGATTCCATCTGTGTTAGTTCCAGTGCCGTCGGGGGTCGATACGTGTCAAGTGGGCTAAGATAACTTAACTGACATTCGTCAACCCACTCCTTTGACTCGCACTCATCCCAGACTTGAATTGTACAAAAAGAACAAAAGCATGACATCTTTCGTGTATGGATACTCCATGAACCTGCAATTGAGCTTCTGAAAGAGTGCATCTCATTTGATCCTGTCAGTGTACAACAATCCTCATATGGTGCAATGTTAGTATCATCTATCAACCAAAAAAATCTATGAACTAAAGACTTACCTTCATTACCTGGACCCATGGAAGCATTACACCACTCAACAATCAATTTTGCATCTGTCAACTTTGCATTGTCTTTATACTTTAACTCTTCTCGTGCTATGGCTCTTTTGATACATGCTCCTGCACCATCATGCTCCCCCTTTCCAAGCCTAGCCTCACAAAAGTTCCACATATGTTGAATACCTGTAAAATTATGCCTCCTACTCAGCTAATAGAAATTTCGTGAGTTCTTGAATTGTGATGCACAATTATCCGACCATATGATATGCTGACTGAACGATATGCCCCTTCTAGCCAAATCATTGTAGAACACCTGAAAGCAACCTTGCACAAACTTCGTAGAATGTGTGCGATCATCACTAATATAGAAATTATACTCCCTTATGATCTTTGTGTCATCCTCTGTACTATCATTCGCATGAATGAATGCGATGTGCACAAATATAGAAACCTGTGTGGAGTTGTAATATTGTGATTGCACCTCACGCTGTGGCTGTAGACTGTAGTTCTCTGCAAAGTTGACGACTGAAACAATGCTACCAACCAGAAATGTGTCCTTGCATAACTTGAATTACAAATCCAACCATCGAGCTCTATGGGCATGTCTTGCATACTCATACACTATGCTGTCATGAAATATAGGCATAAACTAATACACTAGAATCTTTTCAATAACTAATTCACACCTCTTTGCTTCTTTACCATCTTTTGTATTGTATGCCACTGTTTTATACTTGCCAAACTCTACTAGTTCATTTCCAACCGCATGTGTTATTTCCATATGTTCACATATTGGCAAATGTTGCAAGCCACCGCAACGATGACATGTGCCATCCAAGCATAATTTCTTGTAGAATATTTGACCTTCCTCTCTTTCACATAAAATTCTTGATATGAAGTCTCTTGAAGATGTTGGTGGGGCACATATGGCACAACCCTGCAAATCATTGTTAGTATGCATATCTAAACATATAGACCTATAAGCATCAAAATGGTTAGAAAATTCAATATGTAATCTACAACAACAAGTAGTGCGTGTGTGATTTATCTTAACATAGAAAGGTTTTAGCATTTCAAAATATCTTTGACAAATTTTAATTTGAGGATACTTCTCTAGAAATTTACCATAAAACTGTGTTTGAGTCTCATCCAAAAAATGCTTTGGATGTGGCTCGCGGTTCTGACTACCAATTCTCCTTCTTACCACATCCCTTTGATTCAGAGATACCCTTGTGTAATTCTTCCAAAAGTCTTCAATTAGTGATCTCAATGCTTCAACAATTGGTTTATCTTTTCATGGTAGTCTCCCCAAGAACGCCATAATTCATTGGCATTAGTGTCCTCAATTCTTTGGCATCTTCTAACGGCTCTTGATAAAGTTTTCCTATTAATTCTCAATTCTTGACTTGTCTTTCTAATGAGATGATCTTTCCTCGTTTGACTACTTACTATAGTCGATGTAATCACACGCCGTGTTGCATTACTATCTTTTGTGCGTGAGGTGTTACCCACACTCTCATACGCAATCATTAGATTCTTGACAATAGATTTTTCACTTGAAGCCTCTGATGTTCTCAACCCAAGAATCTTCATGATAGACCTATACTTTATACTTCGCATCATTTCAACGAATAGTTGACATCTTGTAGTCTCATTTAACTTTTCAAAGAACAATCTCCAAATCTTATTAGCATATCTTCTACAAGTGCATTTTGGAATCTTATCTTCCATTGGCTGCAAAATATTCTCATCAATATCAATCAAATACTTTGGCTTTCTATGCAAAATTCTAGGTGGTGTCAAGTTAGGTAAATTCATCTCAACATTAAGAATTTCATCAATATTTAAATGAGATGGGTTAGATGGCATACCTTCGATCGAAGATGGAATAGATGACATACCTTGAGGTTGAGGTGGGAACGATGGCGTACCTCCTTCATCACATGTGAGTGATGATGTACTCTCAACTTGAGATGTGGTAGATGGTGTCCCTACATGTTGACTTGCGGTAAAGGATGTGTCTCCAACTATGGTATTCAAATCTCTCGTACCACGAAGTTTTTGCATTCCTTCTCTTTGTGCTGCCAATACCATATCTCTTTGTGATGGTTGTGGTTCCTCTTCAATTGGTATGTCTTCATTTATCGTGTCCAATTTCCTCTTCTCACGAAGTTCCCTCATAGCCATTTCTTTCTTTGCATTCTTAGCTTCTATCTCTTCCTGTGTTGGTTTAATTCTTGATCGTTTCCTCGGCATGACGAAGAATTTGTCTGTAGCATGATAAAGAGACCAATATTAGTTCCTAAGAAATGAATATATGATAATAGTGGGATTGTATTTTTTTTATGTTGTAAGGATTTATTCTTGTATAGTTTGACATCATGGTATGAACTAAGGTTTGTTTATTACACATAATTATTAAAGAGCCCAAGTGTAGAAAATATACATGGCATCATGTGAGATTATAGGTTGCTTTCTTGATTGGGAATGTGTCTATTTTAAACATGTATGATAAAGCATGATAAAGTAATTCAATCTGAAATAAGGAAAACGTAAAGAACATGCATGTAAAGACTTGACATACCTAAAAAATGAAGATTTGAATGGAGAGAGTACCCAATTATGTAGTGTTTTTATCTTCTTGCATCAAACTCCTCGACAATTTGAGTTTTTCACCACTTGCTTCCTTTTCAATGTTAAATTCTTAAAATTGAATCACAATTAACATTGCAATACTACAAAAATTGAAACTTGAATAGATATATATCAAACTTGGTTTGAAAACTATGTTATTTCCTCCTTCTCAAGTTGGCAAAGCAGAAAAGGTGGTGGAAAGATCATGCAAAGGTGGTACAATGTGTCAAATGTGCATGTGAACTTCCCAATAGCATGAAAGCACTTCTTTTTTGTCGGAGCACGCGCAGAATCAGTAAGAAAACAAAGCATGTGGGCCTGGATCACGGGGGTAACCACTTTTTTACCATTTCAGTAGAAATACAAAACGCGAGCACGTTATAACGCGCTCATGTTTTGTCCTGCTATAGATCCCTAATCCCTAAACCCTCAACTCTGATCCCTTGACCCTCAACCCTCAATGTCAAATCCTAATCCCTCAACCCTCAACCCTATCCCTAAACCCTCAACCCTCAATGTCAAATCCTAATCCCTCAATCCTCAACGTCAAATCCTAATCCCTCAACCCTCCAACCCTATCCCTAATCCTTACAACCCTCAACCCTAATCCCTCAACCCTTAACTCTGATCCATCAACCCTCAACACTATACCTTAAACCCTAATCCCTTCAACCTCAACCCTATCCCTAAACCCTTGACCCTCGAACCTCAGCCCTCGACGTCAAACCCTAATCCCTCAACCCTTAACTCTGATCCCTCATCTCTCAACCCTAACCCTAAACCCTCAACCCTCAACATCAAAACCCTAATCCCTCAACCCTCAACCCTAATTTGTCATCCATCATCCCTCAACTCTAATCCCTCATTCCTAAACCCTAAATGCTATCCCTATTCCTAAACCCTCAATAGGCTCAATACTATACCTTAAACCCTAATCCCTCTACCATCGACACTCTTATTTAACCCTAATCCCTTGACCATTAACCCTATCCCTCAACCTCAACCCTCAACCCTCAACCCTCAACCCTCAACATTAAACCCTAATTCATTAACCCTAAACCCTAATCCCTCAAACCTAAACCCTATCCCTAAACCATCAACCCTCATCACTATACCTTAAACCCTAATCCCTCAACCCTCAACCCTAAACCTTATCCCTAAACCCTAATCCCTCAACCCTCAACCCTAATCCCTCATCCCTCAACTCTAATCCCTCATCCCTAAACCCTAAATGCTATCCCTATTCCTAAACCCTCAACAGACTCGATATTATACCTTAAACTCTAATCCCTTATCCCTAAACCCTCCAACCCTATCCCTAATCCTTATACCCTCCACACTCTACTTTAACCCTAATTCCTCGACCCTCAACCCTATCCCTAAACCCTTGACCCTCAAACCTCAACCCTTAACCCTGAACATCAAACCCTAATCCCTCAACCCTTAACTCTGATCCCTCGACCTTCAACCCTGATCCTAAACCCTAAACCCTCAACGCTAAATTCTAATCCCTCAACCCTTCACTCTTATCCCTCAACCCTAAACCCTCAACACTATACCTTAAACCCTAATCCCTCAACCCTAACCCTAAACCTTGTCCCTAAACCCTAATCCCTCAACCCTCAACCCTAATCTGTCATCCGTCATCCCTCAACTCTAATCCCTCATTCCTAAACCCTAAATGCTATCCCTATTCCTAGAACCTCAACAGGCTCGATACTATACCTTAAACCCTAATCCCTCTACCATCGACACTCTTATTTAACCCTAATCCCTTGACCATTAACCCTATCCCTCAACCTCAACCCTCAACCCTCAACCCTCAACCCTCAACTCTCAACATTAAACCCTAATTCATCAACCCTAAACCCTAATCCCTCAAACCTAAACCCTGGCCCTAAACCATCAACCCTCAACACTATACCTTAAACCCTAATCCCTCAACCCTCAACCCTAAACCTTATCCCTAAACCCTAATCCCTCAACCCTCAACCCTAATCCCTCATCCCTCAACTCTAAAACCTCATCCCTAAACCCTAAATGCTATCCCTATTCCTAAACCCTCAACAGACTCGATACTATACCTTAAACTCTAATCCCTTATCCCTAAACCCTCCAACCCTATCCCTAATCCTTATACCCTCCACACTCTACTTTAACCCTAATTCCTCGACCCTCAACCCTATTCCTAAACCCTTGACCCTCAAACCTCAACCCTCAACCCTCAACATCAAACCCTAATCCCTCAACCCTTAACTCTGATCCCTCGACCTTCAACCCTAATCCTAAACCCTAAACCCTCAACGCCAAATTCTAATCCCTCAACCCTTCACTCTAATCCCTCAACCCTAAACCCTATCCCTAAACCCTCAACACTATACCTTAAACCCTAATCCCTCAACCCTAACCCTAAACCTTGTCCCTAAACCCTAATCCCTCAACCCTAATCTGTCATCTGTCATCCCTCAACTCTAATCCCTCATTCCTAAACCCTAAATGCTATCCCTATTCCTAGACCCTCAACAGGCTCGATACTATACATTAAACCCTAATCCCTCTACCATCGACACTCTTATTTAACCCTAATCCCTTGACCATTAACCCTATCCCTCAACCTCAACCCTCAACCCTCAACCCTCAACTCTCAACATTAAACCCTAATTCATCAACCCTAAACCCTAATCCCTCAAACCTAAACCCTATCCCTAAACCATCATCCCTCAACACTATACCTTAAACCCTAATCCCTCAACCCTCAACCCTAAACCTTATCCCTAAACCCTAATCCCTTAACCCTCAACCCTAATCCCTCATCCCTCAACTCTAATCCCTCATCCCTAAACCCTAAATGCTATCCCTATTCCTAAACCCTCAACAGACTCGATACTATACCTTAAACTCTAATCCCTTATCCCTAAACCCTCCAACCCTATCCCTAATCCTTATACCCTCCACACTCTACTTTAACCCTAATTCCTCGACCCTCAACCCTATCCCTAAACCCTTGACCCTCGAACCTCAACCCTCAACCCTCAACATCAAACCCTAATCTCTCAACCCTTAACTCTGATCCCTTGACCTTCAACCCTGATCCTAAACCCTAAACCCTCAATGCCAAATTCTAATCCCTCAACCCTTCACTCTAATCCCTCAACCCTAAACCCTATCCCTAAACCCTAACCCTAAACCTTGTCCCTAAACCCTAATCCCTCAACCCTCAACCCTAATCTGTCATCCGTCATCCCTCAACTCTAATCCCTCATTCCTAAACCCTAAACGCTATCCCTATTCCTAGACCCTCAACAGGCTCGATACTATACCTTAAACCCTAATCCCTCTACCATTGACACTCTTATTTAACCCTAATCCCTTGACCATTAACCCTATCCCTCAACCTCAACCCTCAACCCTCAACTCTCAACATTAAACCCTAATTCATCAACCCTAAACCCTAATCCCTCAAACCTAAACCCTATCCCTAAACCATCAACCCTCAACACTATACCTTAAACCCTAATCCCTCAACCCTCAACCCTAAACCTTATCCCTAAACCCTAATCCCTCAACCCTCAACCCTAATCCCTCATCCCTCAACTCTAATCCCTCATCCCTAAACCCTAAATGCTATCCCTATTCCTAAACCCTCAACAGACTCGATACTATACCTTAAACTCTAATCCCTTATCCCTAAACCCTCCAACCCTATCCCTAATCCTTACACCCTCCACACTCTACTTTAACCCTAATCCCTTCAACCTCAACCCTATCCCTAAACCCTTGACCCTCGAACATCAACCCTCAACCCTCGACGTCAAACCCTATTCCCTCAACCCTTAACTCTGATCCCTCATCTCTCAACCCTAACCCTAAACCCTAAACCCTCAACCCTCAACGTCAAATCCTAATCCCTCAACCCTAAACCCTATCCCTAAACCCTCAACACTATACCTTAAACCCTAATCCCTCAGCCCTCAACCCTAAACCTTATCCCTAAACCCTAATCCCTCAACCCTCAACCCTAATCTGTCATCCCCCAACTCTAATCCTTTATCCCTAAACCCTAAATGCTATCCCTATTCCTACACCCTCAACAGAATCGATACTATACCTTAAACCCTAATCCCTTATCCCTAAACCCTCCAACCCTATCCCTAATCCTTATACCCTCCACACTCTACTTTAACCCTAATTCCTCGACCCTCAACCCTATCCCTAAACCCTTGACCCTCGAACCTCAACCCTCAACCCTCAACGTCAAACCCTAATCCCTCAACCCTTAACTCTGATCCCTCGACCCTCAACACTATACCTTAAACCCTAATCCATATCCCTCAACCCTTAACCCTTAAAACTTAAACCCTATCCCTACACCCTCAACACTTGACACTATATTTTAAGCCTTAAACCCTCATCCCTAAAGCCTCAACCCTCAATCCTTAAACCTTCAACCCTAAACCCTATCCCTAATCCCTCTACCCTCGACACTCTAACCCTAACCTCGACATTAAATGCTAATCCGTCAACCCTAAACCCTAATCCTAAACCCTCAACCCTCAACCCTCAACACTATACCTTAAACCCTAATCCCTCAACCCTCAACCCTAAACCTTATCCCTAAACCCTAATCCCTCAACCCTCAACCCTAATCCATCATCCCTCAACTATAATCCCTCATCCCTAATCCCTAAATGCTATCCCTATTCGTAAACCCTCAACAGACTCGATACTATACCTTAAACCCTAATCCCTTATCCCTAAACCCTCCAACCCTATCCCTAATCCTTACACCCTCCACACTCTACTTTAACCCTAATCCCTCGACCCTAAACCCTTGACCCTTGAACCTCAACCCTCAACCCTTAATGTCAAACCCTAATCCCTCAACCCTTAACTTTGATCCCTCGACCCTCAACCGTAATCTGTCATCCCTCATCCCTAAACCTTAAACGCTATCCCTATTCCTAGACCCTCAACGGGCTCGATACTATACCTTAAACGCTAATCCCTTATCCGTAAACCTTCCAACTCTATCCCTTATGCCTTAACCCTCATGATTAATAGCCTTGAACGTAAAAAAATTTAAGTGGGACATAACGCGAGCGCGTATAATGCGCTCGCGTTATGTCAAACATTGCAAAAGATAGACTTGCGGCAAAGAAAAATGCAAGGCAAAACATAACGCGAGCGCGTTATAACGCGCTCGCGTTATTTCTTGCTTTGGGAATCCCAAGCCTTGGGCTTGGGATTTGCTTTGGATTTCCAACCCAAAGGCTTGGAGTGCCTTATGAACAGTCACAGACGTGTTTTTCTATATTCTTCAAAATTTCACATAATTTCATTCGTGCTAACCCTCAGATTTGCACGTGTTTCAAGGTTGAACAAATCGAACACATGGGTAATGTTAGGCTTTCTCTTAGCTATTTGACGATGTGATTTTTTTCACATTTTAACAATATTAAGCCTTTCATCTTTAATTTCTTTTGTTTGTGTGTCCGTTTTTAGGCAAAAACTACTGTTTGGTCTTTTTTTCATTGTAAAATAACTATTCATTAAAATTTCAAAAAAATTACATATTTACAAACTAGACTCCATTCTACAAATATTAAAAAAATAAAAAAATGATTTTCAATTAGTTTTCAAAATTTATAGGGGTAGCACGGCCAAAATTCTATTTTTTAGGATGTGTCCACTTTAAAAATTAGTAAAAAATCAAATATTCATCAAAAAATTATCAGAAAAATTGGGCATAAACTACATGCTATTAGCTAATTTCTCACTGAAGCGATTTTAAAAATACCAAAAAAAAGTTGACCTTTTGAGGGAGCCACAAAACATGCTATGTTATGTTTTTTTGACAGAAACAACACCAATTTCTGTGGCTCCCTCTTTTGAACCCCTTAATCTATGCCATTTTCAAAACAAAATAGTAGTTTAGAAAGTAGACTCGGAGCACTACGAACATTGTTTTGGTTGCATCTCCAAATTTTGAGTGTAACTATGCTCAATTTCTCATCCAAGGCCAGTATTTCCTGATTTTAGAAAAAAAAAGTGGCCACTTAAGACCCCTTTTTGGCCCCCCATCTTCTTGCACTTACCCCTACATCTTTCCATAACAATGTCACATCGCCTTATTCTATATCTTCCCATAACAGTGCCACATCACCATACCCTACTTCTTCTAATATCCACCATTATCCAAAACAACCCATACCCCAAGATCTTCTACCTACACATCCTACCATTTCATCTCTTCATCAAACCCATTCACAAGACTATCAATGGCTCTCAAAACATGAACATGTAAGTCAAAGTGGCCCTTTGTACATAAATCAAGTGAGCTCAAATCCACTTTTGCAACATGACCAATAGAATTAAGTCCACCTATTCAAAAAGACTTAATAACCTTTGACTCAGGTCTAAGTGACCCTTTGTACATAAATCAAGTATCCCTAAGCTCGCCTTTGCAGCAAGACTTAATACCCTTTGACGAGGGAGACACCAACCTAGAGAAAGCATCCTATGAACATCCTCCATCACCATCCAATCACATGCCAACACATGAGCCTACTAGTCCCATTTTGACACCATCATGTGATCCCATTCCTAGTCTATTGACCCACCAACCATCTAATCCATCTAGTCCTACTATGCCTCCATCCAATCCTAATCCATCTAGCCTCGCTATCCCTCCATCCAATCCAAATCCTACTTCTAAGCCTATAAAACCATCCACTATCATCATCCGTCCCCTCTATTATCCATCCACCCATACACTTGCAGAGGATGTAATCCATTGGCTATTAATAAGGAATAAATTATTGCCATGTCATCAAAGTCCCATTTATGAGCCTATCACAGATTCTCCCAATGCCTTGCTTATTCCTCCAACTCCACCATGTGGCCCAAAAACCATTGAGATTATTGAAAAGACTTCTCCCATGAGTCCCCATCAAGACTTATCATACCCTCATGTTATTGAGTAGAAGCCTATCCAAGAGTCATCCCCTTCCATCCAAGCAACCCAAGAGCTATGTCAAGAGCATAATCCAATGCATGTGGAAACACCAAGCCTCCATCCGAATCAAGGTCAAAGAATCTCTAAGTTCAAACTATCCATGACCTATACATTTTATGCAATCAAGATATTAGCTATGATCATAACCCTATTCGTGAACAAATGTATCCCATTCATAGCCAAATTAATATTTTTTATGCTCACAGTTATGATCAAGATTCTATATGTGATCATAAAAGTTATGATGAGCCTCTTAGCCAAACTTTATGCAACTCATGATAAAGAGGTTATCACTCCACCTATCCTTCCTCCCATAACCATCCATGAGAAAGATATCCAAATCACTCCTATCCATCCTCCATCTAACCCTAATGAGACAACGTCTGCTTCTCATAATGATACATGTGTCTCCCAAGAACACATAAACATAGAAGATCAAATCAATACCTGGGTAAGTGCAAGAAGATGGGGGGCCAAAAAGTGGCCAAATTAATTTCAAAAAAAAAAAGGTCAAAACGGGAGCGCGTTATAATGCGCTCGCGTTATAGGCTCGTCATTACCAAGCCATAACGCGAGCGCGTTATAACGCGAGCGCGTTATAACGCGCTCGCGTTATTCTTTTCTTTGCATTTTTCCTTCTCCACAAAAGTTTGTGCTATTTTTCATGTTTTAAATAACGTGAGCGCGTTATGTTAATCTTAAATTTTTTTATGTTTAAGGCTATTAATCATGTATGTATGTATGTATGTATGCCTATATGTATGTATGTATCTATGTATGCCTATATGTATGTATGTATAGTGTCGAGGGTAGAGGAGGGTAGAGATGGGAGTGAGCCAGATAGGGGGGGAGAGGGGTGGATAAGGATTGAGTGATTAAGGTTTAAGGTTAAGGGTTGAGCATTTAGGGATAGGATTTAGAGTTTAGGGATAAGGGATTAGAGTTTAGGACCTTGAGGGATTAGGGTTTAGGGTTGAGGCTTTAGGGATAGCGTTTAGGGTTAAGGGTCGAGGGATTAGGGTTAAGGTAGAGTGTTGAGGGTAGAGGGATTAGGGATAGGGTTTAGGGTTGAAAGTTTAGGGTTGAGGGATTAGGGTTTAAGGTATAGTTTAGTAGTTCTTGTGGATAGAGCCAGTAAACAATGGGAGATTATTTACCTATTTCATAACAATATACCTCCCCCTTAAACCCCAAACCCTAATCCCTCAACCCTCAACCCTAATCCATCATCCCTCAACTCTAATCCCTCATCCCTAAACCCTAAATGCTATCCCTATTCGTAAACCCTCAACAAACTTGATACTATACCTTAAACCCTAATCCCTTATCCCTAAACCCTCCAACCCTATCCCTAATCCTTACACCCTCCACACTCTACTTTAACCCTAATCCCTTGAACCTCAACCCTATCCCTAAACCCTTGACCCTCAAACCTCAACCCTCAACCCTCGACATCAAACCCTAATCCCTCAACCCTTAACTCTGATCCCTCAACTCTCAACCCTAACCCTAAACCCTAAACACTAAACCCTCAACCCTCAACGTCAAATCCTAATCCCTCAACCCTTCACTCTAATCCCTCAACCCTAAACCCTATCCCTAAACCCTCAACACTATACCTTAAACCCTAATCCCTCAACCCTAACCCTAAACCTTGTCCCTAAACCCTAATCCCTCAACCCTCAACCCTAATCCATCATCCGTCATCCCTTAACTCTAATCCCTCATCCCTAAACCCTAAATGCTATCCCTATTCCTAGACCCTCAACAGGCTCAATACTATACCTTAAACCCTAATCCCTCTACCCTTGACACTCTTATTTAACCCTAATCCATTGACCATTAACCCTATCCCTCAACCTCAACCCTCAACCCTCAACCCTCAACTCTCAACATTAAACCCTAATTCATCAACCCTAAACCCTAATCCCTCAAACCTAAACCCTATCCCTAAACCATCAACCCTCAACACTATACCTTAAACCCTAATCCCTATCCCTCAACCCTTAACCCTTAAAACTTAAACCCTATCCCTACACCCTCAACACTTGACACTATATCTTAAGCCTTAAACCCTCATCCTTAAAGCCTCAACCCTTAATCCTTAAACCTTCAACCCTAAACCCTATCCCTAATCCCTCTACCCTTGACACTCTAACCCTAACCTTGACATTAAATGCTAATCTGTCAACCCTAAACTCTAATCCTAAACCCTCAACCCTCAAAACTATACCTTAAACCCTAATCCCTCAACCCTCAACCCTAAACCTTATCCCTAAACCCTAATCCCTCAACCCTCAACCCTAATCCATCATCCCTCAACTCTAATCCCTCATCCCTAAACCCTAAATGCTATCCCTATTCGTAAACCCTCAACAGACTCGATACTATACCTTAAACCCTAATCCCTTATCCCTAAACCCTCCAACCCTATCCCTAATCCTTACACCCTCCACACTCTACTTTAACCCTAATCCCTCGACCCTAAACCCTTGACCCTTGAACCTCAACCCTCAACCCTTAATGTCAAACCCTAATCCCTCAACCCTTAACTTTGATCCCTCGACCCTCAACCGTAATCTGTCATCCCTCATCCCTAAACCTTAAACGCTATCCCTATTCCTAGACCCTCAACGGGCTCGATACTATACCTTAAACGCTAATCCCTTATCCGTAAACCTTCCAACTCTATCCCTTATGCCTTAACCCTCATGATTAATAGCCTTGAACGTAAAAAAATTTAAGTGGGACATAACGCGAGCGCGTTATAATGCGCTCGCGTTATGTCAAACATTGCAAAAGATAGACTTGCGGCAAAGAAAAATGCAAGGCAAAACATAACGCGAGTGCGTTATAACGCGCTCGCGTTATTTCTTGCTTTGGGAATCCCAAGCCTTGGGCTTGGGATTTGCTTTGGATTTCCAACCCAAAGGCTTGGAGTGCCTTATGAACAGTCACAGACGTGTTTTTCTATATTCTTCAAAATTTCACATAATTTCATTCGTGCTAACCCTCAGATTTGCACGTGTTTCAAGGTTGAACAAATCAAACACATGGGTAATGTTAGGCTTTCTCTTAGCTATTTGACGATGTGATTTTTTTCACATTTTAACAATATTAAGCCTTTCATCTTTAATTTCTTTTGTTTGTGTGTCCGTTTTTAGGCAAAAACTACTGTTTGGTCTTTTTTTCATTGTAAAATAACTATTCATTAAAATTTCAAAAAAATTACATATTTACAAACTAGACTCCATTCTACAAATATTAAAAAAATAAAAAAATGATTTTCAATTAGTTTTCAAAATTTATAGGGGTAGCACGGCCAAAATTCTATTTTTTAGGATGTGTCCACTTTAAAAATTAGTAAAAAATCAAATATTCATCAAAAAATTATCAAAAAAATTGGGCATAAACTACATGCTATTAGCTAATTTCTCACTGAAGCGATTTTAAAAATACCAAAAAAAAGTTGACCTTTTGAGGGAGCCACAAAACATGCTATGTTATGTTTTTTTGACAGAAACAACACCAATTTCTGTGGCTCCCTCTTTTGAACCCCTTAATCTATGCCATTTTCAAAACAAAATAGTAGTTTAGAAAGTAGACTCGGAGCACTACGAACATTGTTTTGGTTGCATCTCCAAATTTTGAGTGTAACTATGCTCAATTTCTCATCCAAGGCCAGTATTTCCTGATTTTAGAAAAAAAAAGTGGCCACTTAAGACCCCTTTTTGGCCCCCCATCTTCTTGCACTTACCCCTACATCTTTCCATAACAATGTCACATCGCCTTATTCTATATCTTCCCATAACAGTGCCACATCACCATACCCTACTTCTTCTAATATCCACCATTATCCAAAACAACCCATACCCCAAGATCTTCTACCTACACATCCTACCATTTCATCTCTTCATCAAACCCATTCACAAGACTATCAATGGCTCTCAAAACATGAACATGTAAGTCAAAGTGGCCCTTTGTACATAAATCAAGTGAGCTCAAATCCACTTTTGCAACATGACCAATAGAATTAAGTCCACCTATTCAAAAAGACTTAATAACCTTTGACTCAGGTCTAAGTGACCCTTTGTACATAAATCAAGTATCCCTAAGCTCGCCTTTGCAGCAAGACTTAATACCCTTTGACGAGGGAGACACCAACCTAGAGAAAGCATCCTATGAACATCCTCCATCACCATCCAATCACATGCCAACACATGAGCCTACTAGTCCCATTTTGACACCATCATGTGATCCCATTCCTAGTCTATTGACCCACCAACCATCTAATCCATCTAGTCCTACTATGCCTCCATCCAATCCTAATCCATCTAGCCTCGCTATCCCTCCATCCAATCCAAATCCTACTTCTAAGCCTATAAAACCATCCACTATCATCATCCGTCCCCTCTATTATCCATCCACCCATACACTTGCAGAGGATGTAATCCATTGGCTATTAATAAGGAATAAATTATTGCCATGTCATCAAAGTCCCATTTATGAGCCTATCACAGATTCTCCCAATGCCTTGCTTATTCCTCCAACTCCACCATGTGGCCCAAAAACCATTGAGATTATTGAAAAGACTTCTCCCATGAGTCCCCATCAAGACTTATCATACCCTCATGTTATTGAGTAGAAGCCTATCCAAGAGTCATCCCCTTCCATCCAAGCAACCCAAGAGCTATGTCAAGAGCATAATCCAATGCATGTGGAAACACCAAGCCTCCATCCGAATCAAGGTCAAAGAATCTCTAAGTTCAAACTATCCATGACCTATACATTTTATGCAATCAAGATATTAGCTATGATCATAACCCTATTCGTGAACAAATGTATCCCATTCATAGCCAAATTAATATTTTTTATGCTCACAGTTATGATCAAGATTCTATATGTGATCATAAAAGTTATGATGAGCCTCTTAGCCAAACTTTATGCAACTCATGATAAAGAGGTTATCACTCCACCTATCCTTCCTCCCATAACCATCCATGAGAAAGATATCCAAATCACTCCTATCCATCCTCCATCTAACCCTAATGAGACAACGTCTGCTTCTCATAATGATACATGTGTCTCCCAAGAACACATAAACATAGAAGATCAAATCAATACCTGGGTAAGTGCAAGAAGATGGGGGGCCAAAAAGTGGCCAAATTAATTTCAAAAAAAAAAAGGTCAAAACGGGAGCGCGTTATAATGCGCTCGCGTTATAGGCTCGTCATTACCAAGCCATAACGCGAGCGCGTTATAACGCGAGCGCGTTATAACGCGCTCGCGTTATTCTTTTCTTTGCATTTTTCCTTCTCCACAAAAGTTTGTGCTATTTTTCATGTTTTAAATAACGTGAGCGCGTTATGTTAATCTTAAATTTTTTTATGTTTAAGGCTATTAATCATGTATGTATGTATGTATGTATGCCTATATGTATGTATGTATCTATGTATGCCTATATGTATGTATGTATAGTGTCGAGGGTAGAGGAGGGTAGAGATGGGAGTGAGCCAGATAGGGGGGGAGAGGGGTGGATAAGGATTGAGTGATTAAGGTTTAAGGTTAAGGGTTGAGCATTTAGGGATAGGATTTAGAGTTTAGGGATAAGGGATTAGAGTTTAGGACCTTGAGGGATTAGGGTTTAGGGTTGAGGCTTTAGGGATAGCGTTTAGGGTTAAGGGTCGAGGGATTAGGGTTAAGGTAGAGTGTTGAGGGTAGAGGGATTAGGGATAGGGTTTAGGGTTGAAAGTTTAGGGTTGAGGGATTAGGGTTTAAGGTATAGTTTAGTAGTTCTTGTGGATAGAGCCAGTAAACAATGGGAGATTATTTACCTATTTCATAACAATATACCTCCCCCTTAAACCCCAAACCCTAATCCCTCAACCCTCAACCCTAATCCATCATCCCTCAACTCTAATCCCTCATCCCTAAACCCTAAATGCTATCCCTATTCGTAAACCCTCAACAAACTTGATACTATACCTTAAACCCTAATCCCTTATCCCTAAACCCTCCAACCCTATCCCTAATCCTTACACCCTCCACACTCTACTTTAACCCTAATCCCTTGAACCTCAACCCTATCCCTAAACCCTTGACCCTCAAACCTCAACCCTCAACCCTCGACATCAAACCCTAATCCCTCAACCCTTAACTCTGATCCCTCAACTCTCAACCCTAACCCTAAACCCTAAACACTAAACCCTCAACCCTCAACGTCAAATCCTAATCCCTCAACCCTTCACTCTAATCCCTCAACCCTAAACCCTATCCCTAAACCCTCAACACTATACCTTAAACCCTAATCCCTCAACCCTAACCCTAAACCTTGTCCCTAAACCCTAATCCCTCAACCCTCAACCCTAATCCATCATCCGTCATCCCTTAACTCTAATCCCTCATCCCTAAACCCTAAATGCTATCCCTATTCCTAGACCCTCAACAGGCTCAATACTATACCTTAAACCCTAATCCCTCTACCCTTGACACTCTTATTTAACCCTAATCCATTGACCATTAACCCTATCCCTCAACCTCAACCCTCAACCCTCAACCCTCAACTCTCAACATTAAACCCTAATTCATCAACCCTAAACCCTAATCCCTCAAACCTAAACCCTATCCCTAAACCATCAACCCTCAACACTATACCTTAAACCCTAATCCCTATCCCTCAACCCTTAACCCTTAAAACTTAAACCCTATCCCTACACCCTCAACACTTGACACTATATCTTAAGCCTTAAACCCTCATCCTTAAAGCCTCAACCCTTAATCCTTAAACCTTCAACCCTAAACCCTATCCCTAATCCCTCTACCCTTGACACTCTAACCCTAACCTTGACATTAAATGCTAATCTGTCAACCCTAAACTCTAATCCTAAACCCTCAACCCTCAAAACTATACCTTAAACCCTAATCCCTCAACCCTCAACCCTAAACCTTATCCCTAAACCCTAATCCCTCAACCCTCAACCCTAATCCATCATCCCTCAACTCTAATCCCTCATCCCTAAACCCTAAATGCTATCCCTATTCGTAAACCCTCAACAGACTCGATACTATACCTTAAACCCTAATCCCTTATCCCTAAACCCTCCAACCCTATCCCTAATCCTTACACCCTCCACACTCTACTTTAACCCTAATCCCTCGACCCTAAACCCTTGACCCTTGAACCTCAACCCTCAACCCTTAATGTCAAACCCTAATCCCTCAACCCTTAACTTTGATCCCTCGACCCTCAACCGTAATCTGTCATCCCTCATCCCTAAACCTTAAACGCTATCCCTATTCCTAGACCCTCAACGGGCTCGATACTATACCTTAAACGCTAATCCCTTATCCGTAAACCTTCCAACTCTATCCCTTATGCCTTAACCCTCATGATTAATAGCCTTGAACGTAAAAAAATTTAAGTGGGACATAACGCGAGCGCGTTATAATGCGCTCGCGTTATGTCAAACATTGCAAAAGATAGACTTGCGGCAAAGAAAAATGCAAGGCAAAACATAACGCGAGTGCGTTATAACGCGCTCGCGTTATTTCTTGCTTTGGGAATCCCAAGCCTTGGGCTTGGGATTTGCTTTGGATTTCCAACCCAAAGGCTTGGAGTGCCTTATGAACAGTCACAGACGTGTTTTTCTATATTCTTCAAAATTTCACATAATTTCATTCGTGCTAACCCTCAGATTTGCACGTGTTTCAAGGTTGAACAAATCAAACACATGGGTAATGTTAGGCTTTCTCTTAGCTATTTGACGATGTGATTTTTTTCACATTTTAACAATATTAAGCCTTTCATCTTTAATTTCTTTTGTTTGTGTGTCCGTTTTTAGGCAAAAACTACTGTTTGGTCTTTTTTTCATTGTAAAATAACTATTCATTAAAATTTCAAAAAAATTACATATTTACAAACTAGACTCCATTCTACAAATATTAAAAAAATAAAAAAATGATTTTCAATTAGTTTTCAAAATTTATAGGGGTAGCACGGCCAAAATTCTATTTTTTAGGATGTGTCCACTTTAAAAATTAGTAAAAAATCAAATATTCATCAAAAAATTATCAAAAAAATTGGGCATAAACTACATGCTATTAGCTAATTTCTCACTGAAGCGATTTTAAAAATACCAAAAAAAAGTTGACCTTTTGAGGGAGCCACAAAACATGCTATGTTATGTTTTTTTGACAGAAACAACACCAATTTCTGTGGCTCCCTCTTTTGAACCCCTTAATCTATGCCATTTTCAAAACAAAATAGTAGTTTAGAAAGTAGACTCGGAGCACTACGAACATTGTTTTGGTTGCATCTCCAAATTTTGAGTGTAACTATGCTCAATTTCTCATCCAAGGCCAGTATTTCCTGATTTTAGAAAAAAAAAGTGGCCACTTAAGACCCCTTTTTGGCCCCCCATCTTCTTGCACTTACCCCTACATCTTTCCATAACAATGTCACATCGCCTTATTCTATATCTTCCCATAACAGTGCCACATCACCATACCCTACTTCTTCTAATATCCACCATTATCCAAAACAACCCATACCCCAAGATCTTCTACCTACACATCCTACCATTTCATCTCTTCATCAAACCCATTCACAAGACTATCAATGGCTCTCAAAACATGAACATGTAAGTCAAAGTGGCCCTTTGTACATAAATCAAGTGAGCTCAAATCCACTTTTGCAACATGACCAATAGAATTAAGTCCACCTATTCAAAAAGACTTAATAACCTTTGACTCAGGTCTAAGTGACCCTTTGTACATAAATCAAGTATCCCTAAGCTCGCCTTTGCAGCAAGACTTAATACCCTTTGACGAGGGAGACACCAACCTAGAGAAAGCATCCTATGAACATCCTCCATCACCATCCAATCACATGCCAACACATGAGCCTACTAGTCCCATTTTGACACCATCATGTGATCCCATTCCTAGTCTATTGACCCACCAACCATCTAATCCATCTAGTCCTACTATGCCTCCATCCAATCCTAATCCATCTAGCCTCGCTATCCCTCCATCCAATCCAAATCCTACTTCTAAGCCTATAAAACCATCCACTATCATCATCCGTCCCCTCTATTATCCATCCACCCATACACTTGCAGAGGATGTAATCCATTGGCTATTAATAAGGAATAAATTATTGCCATGTCATCAAAGTCCCATTTATGAGCCTATCACAGATTCTCCCAATGCCTTGCTTATTCCTCCAACTCCACCATGTGGCCCAAAAACCATTGAGATTATTGAAAAGACTTCTCCCATGAGTCCCCATCAAGACTTATCATACCCTCATGTTATTGAGTAGAAGCCTATCCAAGAGTCATCCCCTTCCATCCAAGCAACCCAAGAGCTATGTCAAGAGCATAATCCAATGCATGTGGAAACACCAAGCCTCCATCCGAATCAAGGTCAAAGAATCTCTAAGTTCAAACTATCCATGACCTATACATTTTATGCAATCAAGATATTAGCTATGATCATAACCCTATTCGTGAACAAATGTATCCCATTCATAGCCAAATTAATATTTTTTATGCTCACAGTTATGATCAAGATTCTATATGTGATCATAAAAGTTATGATGAGCCTCTTAGCCAAACTTTATGCAACTCATGATAAAGAGGTTATCACTCCACCTATCCTTCCTCCCATAACCATCCATGAGAAAGATATCCAAATCACTCCTATCCATCCTCCATCTAACCCTAATGAGACAACGTCTGCTTCTCATAATGATACATGTGTCTCCCAAGAACACATAAACATAGAAGATCAAATCAATACCTGGGTAAGTGCAAGAAGATGGGGGGCCAAAAAGTGGCCAAATTAATTTCAAAAAAAAAAAGGTCAAAACGGGAGCGCGTTATAATGCGCTCGCGTTATAGGCTCGTCATTACCAAGCCATAACGCGAGCGCGTTATAACGCGAGCGCGTTATAACGCGCTCGCGTTATTCTTTTCTTTGCATTTTTCCTTCTCCACAAAAGTTTGTGCTATTTTTCATGTTTTAAATAACGTGAGCGCGTTATGTTAATCTTAAATTTTTTTATGTTTAAGGCTATTAATCATGTATGTATGTATGTATGTATGCCTATATGTATGTATGTATCTATGTATGCCTATATGTATGTATGTATAGTGTCGAGGGTAGAGGAGGGTAGAGATGGGAGTGAGCCAGATAGGGGGGGAGAGGGGTGGATAAGGATTGAGTGATTAAGGTTTAAGGTTAAGGGTTGAGCATTTAGGGATAGGATTTAGAGTTTAGGGATAAGGGATTAGAGTTTAGGACCTTGAGGGATTAGGGTTTAGGGTTGAGGCTTTAGGGATAGCGTTTAGGGTTAAGGGTCGAGGGATTAGGGTTAAGGTAGAGTGTTGAGGGTAGAGGGATTAGGGATAGGGTTTAGGGTTGAAAGTTTAGGGTTGAGGGATTAGGGTTTAAGGTATAGTTTAGTAGTTCTTGTGGATAGAGCCAGTAAACAATGGGAGATTATTTACCTATTTCATAACAATATACCTCCCCCTTAAACCCCAAACCCTAATCCCTCAACCCTCAACCCTAATCCATCATCCCTCAACTCTAATCCCTCATCCCTAAACCCTAAATGCTATCCCTATTCGTAAACCCTCAACAAACTTGATACTATACCTTAAACCCTAATCCCTTATCCCTAAACCCTCCAACCCTATCCCTAATCCTTACACCCTCCACACTCTACTTTAACCCTAATCCCTTGAACCTCAACCCTATCCCTAAACCCTTGACCCTCAAACCTCAACCCTCAACCCTCGACATCAAACCCTAATCCCTCAACCCTTAACTCTGATCCCTCAACTCTCAACCCTAACCCTAAACCCTAAACACTAAACCCTCAACCCTCAACGTCAAATCCTAATCCCTCAACCCTTCACTCTAATCCCTCAACCCTAAACCCTATCCCTAAACCCTCAACACTATACCTTAAACCCTAATCCCTCAACCCTAACCCTAAACCTTGTCCCTAAACCCTAATCCCTCAACCCTCAACCCTAATCCATCATCCGTCATCCCTTAACTCTAATCCCTCATCCCTAAACCCTAAATGCTATCCCTATTCCTAGACCCTCAACAGGCTCAATACTATACCTTAAACCCTAATCCCTCTACCCTTGACACTCTTATTTAACCCTAATCCATTGACCATTAACCCTATCCCTCAACCTCAACCCTCAACCCTCAACCCTCAACTCTCAACATTAAACCCTAATTCATCAACCCTAAACCCTAATCCCTCAAACCTAAACCCTATCCCTAAACCATCAACCCTCAACACTATACCTTAAACCCTAATCCCTATCCCTCAACCCTTAACCCTTAAAACTTAAACCCTATCCCTACACCCTCAACACTTGACACTATATCTTAAGCCTTAAACCCTCATCCTTAAAGCCTCAACCCTTAATCCTTAAACCTTCAACCCTAAACCCTATCCCTAATCCCTCTACCCTTGACACTCTAACCCTAACCTTGACATTAAATGCTAATCTGTCAACCCTAAACTCTAATCCTAAACCCTCAACCCTCAAAACTATACCTTAAACCCTAATCCCTCAACCCTCAACCCTAAACCTTATCCCTAAACCCTAATCCCTCAACCCTCAACCCTAATCCATCATCCCTCAACTCTAATCCCTCATCCCTAAACCCTAAATGCTATCCCTATTCGTAAACCCTCAACAGACTCGATACTATACCTTAAACCCTAATCCCTTATCCCTAAACCCTCCAACCCTATCCCTAATCCTTACACCCTCCACACTCTACTTTAACCCTAATCCCTCGACCCTAAACCCTTGACCCTTGAACCTCAACCCTCAACCCTTAATGTCAAACCCTAATCCCTCAACCCTTAACTTTGATCCCTCGACCCTCAACCGTAATCTGTCATCCCTCATCCCTAAACCTTAAACGCTATCCCTATTCCTAGACCCTCAACGGGCTCGATACTATACCTTAAACGCTAATCCCTTATCCGTAAACCTTCCAACTCTATCCCTTATGCCTTAACCCTCATGATTAATAGCCTTGAACGTAAAAAAATTTAAGTGGGACATAACGCGAGCGCGTTATAATGCGCTCGCGTTATGTCAAACATTGCAAAAGATAGACTTGCGGCAAAGAAAAATGCAAGGCAAAACATAACGCGAGTGCGTTATAACGCGCTCGCGTTATTTCTTGCTTTGGGAATCCCAAGCCTTGGGCTTGGGATTTGCTTTGGATTTCCAACCCAAAGGCTTGGAGTGCCTTATGAACAGTCACAGACGTGTTTTTCTATATTCTTCAAAATTTCACATAATTTCATTCGTGCTAACCCTCAGATTTGCACGTGTTTCAAGGTTGAACAAATCAAACACATGGGTAATGTTAGGCTTTCTCTTAGCTATTTGACGATGTGATTTTTTTCACATTTTAACAATATTAAGCCTTTCATCTTTAATTTCTTTTGTTTGTGTGTCCGTTTTTAGGCAAAAACTACTGTTTGGTCTTTTTTTCATTGTAAAATAACTATTCATTAAAATTTCAAAAAAATTACATATTTACAAACTAGACTCCATTCTACAAATATTAAAAAAATAAAAAAATGATTTTCAATTAGTTTTCAAAATTTATAGGGGTAGCACGGCCAAAATTCTATTTTTTAGGATGTGTCCACTTTAAAAATTAGTAAAAAATCAAATATTCATCAAAAAATTATCAAAAAAATTGGGCATAAACTACATGCTATTAGCTAATTTCTCACTGAAGCGATTTTAAAAATACCAAAAAAAAGTTGACCTTTTGAGGGAGCCACAAAACATGCTATGTTATGTTTTTTTGACAGAAACAACACCAATTTCTGTGGCTCCCTCTTTTGAACCCCTTAATCTATGCCATTTTCAAAACAAAATAGTAGTTTAGAAAGTAGACTCGGAGCACTACGAACATTGTTTTGGTTGCATCTCCAAATTTTGAGTGTAACTATGCTCAATTTCTCATCCAAGGCCAGTATTTCCTGATTTTAGAAAAAAAAAGTGGCCACTTAAGACCCCTTTTTGGCCCCCCATCTTCTTGCACTTACCCCTACATCTTTCCATAACAATGTCACATCGCCTTATTCTATATCTTCCCATAACAGTGCCACATCACCATACCCTACTTCTTCTAATATCCACCATTATCCAAAACAACCCATACCCCAAGATCTTCTACCTACACATCCTACCATTTCATCTCTTCATCAAACCCATTCACAAGACTATCAATGGCTCTCAAAACATGAACATGTAAGTCAAAGTGGCCCTTTGTACATAAATCAAGTGAGCTCAAATCCACTTTTGCAACATGACCAATAGAATTAAGTCCACCTATTCAAAAAGACTTAATAACCTTTGACTCAGGTCTAAGTGACCCTTTGTACATAAATCAAGTATCCCTAAGCTCGCCTTTGCAGCAAGACTTAATACCCTTTGACGAGGGAGACACCAACCTAGAGAAAGCATCCTATGAACATCCTCCATCACCATCCAATCACATGCCAACACATGAGCCTACTAGTCCCATTTTGACACCATCATGTGATCCCATTCCTAGTCTATTGACCCACCAACCATCTAATCCATCTAGTCCTACTATGCCTCCATCCAATCCTAATCCATCTAGCCTCGCTATCCCTCCATCCAATCCAAATCCTACTTCTAAGCCTATAAAACCATCCACTATCATCATCCGTCCCCTCTATTATCCATCCACCCATACACTTGCAGAGGATGTAATCCATTGGCTATTAATAAGGAATAAATTATTGCCATGTCATCAAAGTCCCATTTATGAGCCTATCACAGATTCTCCCAATGCCTTGCTTATTCCTCCAACTCCACCATGTGGCCCAAAAACCATTGAGATTATTGAAAAGACTTCTCCCATGAGTCCCCATCAAGACTTATCATACCCTCATGTTATTGAGTAGAAGCCTATCCAAGAGTCATCCCCTTCCATCCAAGCAACCCAAGAGCTATGTCAAGAGCATAATCCAATGCATGTGGAAACACCAAGCCTCCATCCGAATCAAGGTCAAAGAATCTCTAAGTTCAAACTATCCATGACCTATACATTTTATGCAATCAAGATATTAGCTATGATCATAACCCTATTCGTGAACAAATGTATCCCATTCATAGCCAAATTAATCTTTTTTATGCCCACAGTTATGATCAAGATTCTATATGTGATCATAAAAGTTATGATGAGCCTCTTAGCCAAACTTTATGCAACTCATGATAAAGAGGTTACCACTCCACCTATCCTTCCTCCCATAACCATCCATGAGAAAGATATCCAAATCACTCCTATCCATCCTCCATCTAACCCTAATGAGACAACGTCTGCTTCTCATAATGATACATGTGTCTCCCAAGAACACATAAACATAGAAGATCAAATCAATACCTGGGTAAGTGCAAGAAGATGGGGGGCCAAAAAGTGGCCAAATTAATTTCAAAAAAAAAAAGGTCAAAACGCGAGCACGTTATAATGCGCTCGCGTTATAGGCTCGTCATTACCAAGCCATAACGCGATCGCGTTATAACGCGAGCGCGTTATAACGCGCTCGCGTTATTCTTTTCTTTGCATTTTTCCTTCTCCACAAAAGTTTGTGCTATTTTTCATGTTTTAAATAACGTGAGCGCGTTATGTTAATCTTAAATTTTTTTATGTTTAAGGCTATTAATCATGTATGTATGTATGTATGTATGCCTATATGTATGTATGTATCTATGTATGCCTATATGTATGTATGTATAGTGTCGAGGGTAGAGGAGGGTAGAGATGGGAGTGAGCCAGATAGGGGGGGAGAGGGGTGGATAAGGATTGAGTGATTAAGGTTTAAGGTTAAGGGTTGAGCATTTAGGGATAGGATTTAGAGTTTAGGGATAAGGGATTAGAGTTTAGGACCTTGAGGGATTAGGGTTTAGGGTTGAGGCTTTAGGGATAGCGTTTAGGGTTAAGGGTCGAGGGATTAGGGTTAAGGTAGAGTGTTGAGGGTAGAGGGATTAGGGATAGGGTTTAGGGTTGAAAGTTTAGGGTTGAGGGATTAGGGTTTAAGGTATAGTTTAGTAGTTCTTGTGGATAGAGCCAGTAAACAATGGGAGATTATTTACCTATTTCATAACAATATACCTCCCCCTTAAACCCCAAACCCTAATCCCTCAACCCTCAACCCTAATCCATCATCCCTCAACTCTAATCCCTCATCCCTAAACCCTAAATGCTATCCCTATTCGTAAACCCTCAACAAACTCGATACTATACCTTAAACCCTAATCCCTTATCCCTAAACCCTCCAACCCTATCCCTAATCCTTACACCCTCCACACTCTACTTTAACCCTAATCCCTTGAACCTCAACCCTATCCCTAAACCCTTGACCCTCAAACCTCAACCCTCAACCCTCGACATCAAACCCTAATCCCTCAACCCTTAACTCTGATCCCTCAATTCTCAACCCTAACCCTAAACCCTAAACACTAAACCCTCAACCCTCAACGTCAAATCCTAATCCCTCAACCCTTCACTCTAATCCCTCAACCCTAAACCCTATCCCTAAACCCTCAACACTATACCTTAAACCCTAATCCCTCAACCCTAACCCTAAACCTTGTCCCTAAACCCTAATCCGTCAACCCTCAACCCTAATCCATCATCCGTCATCCCTTAACTCTAATCCCTCATCCCTAAACCCTAAATGCTATCCCTATTCCTAGACCCTCAACAGGCTCAATACTACACCTTAAACCCTAATCCCTCTACCCCTGACACTCTTATTTAACCCTAATCCATTGACCATTAACCCTATCCCTCAACCTCAACCCTCAACCCTCAACCCTCAACTCTCAACATTAAACCCTAATTCATCAACCCTAAACCCTAATCCCTCAAACCTAAACCCTATCCCTAAACCATCAACCCTCAACACTATACCTTAAACCCTAATCCCTATCCCTCAACCCTTAACCCTTAAAACTTAAACCCTATCCCTACACCCTCAACACTTGACACTATATCTTAAGCCTTAAACCCTCATCCTTAAAGCCTCAACCCTTAATCCTTAAACCTTCAACCCTAAACCCTATCCCTAATCCCTCTACCCTTGACACTCTAACCCTAACCTTGACATTAAATGCTAATCTGTCAACCCTAAACTCTAATCCTAAACCCTCAACCCTCAAAACTATACCTTAAACCCTAATCCCTCAACCCTCAACCCTAAACCTTATCCCTAAACCCTAATCCCTCAACCCTCAACCCTAATCCATCATCCCTCAACTCTAATCCCTCATCCCTAAACCCTAAATGCTATCCCTATTCGTAAACCCTCAACAGACTCGATACTATACCTTAAACCCTAATCCCTTATCCCTAAACCCTCCAACCCTATCCCTAATCCTTACACCCTCCACACTCTACTTTAACCCTAATCCCTTGAACCTCAACCCTATCCCTAAACCCTTGACCCTCAAACCTCAACCCTCAACCCTCGACGTCAAACCCTAATCCCTCAACCCTTAACTCTGATCCCTCAACTCTCAACCCTAACCCTAAACCCTAAACCCTAAACCTTCAACCCTCAACATCAAATCCTAATCCCTCAACCCTTCACTCTAATCCCTCAACCCTAAACCCTATCCCTAAACCCTCAACACTATACTTTAAACCCTAATCCCTCAACCTGAACCCTAAACCTTGTCCCTAAACCCTAATCCCTCAACCCTCAACCCTAATCCGTCATCCGTCATCCCTCAACTCTAATCCCTCATCCCTAAACCCTAAATGCTATCCCTGTTCCTAGACCCTCAATAGGCTCAATACTATACTTTAAACCCTAATCCCTCTACCCTCGACACTCTTATTTAACCCTAATCCCTTGACCATTAACCCTATCCCTCAACCTCAACCCTCAACCGTCAACCCTCAACCCTCAACACTCAACTCTAAACATTAAACCCTAATTCATCAACTGTAAACCCTAATCCCTCAAACCTAAACCCTATCCCTAAATCATCAACCCTCAACACTATACCTTAAACCCTAATCCCTATCCCTTAACCCTTAAAACTTAAACCTTATCCCTATACCCTCAACACTTGACACTATATCTTAAGCCTTAAACCCTCATCCCTAAAGCCTCAACCCTCAATTCTTAAACCTTCAACCCTAAACCCTATCCCTAATCCCTCTACCCTCGACACTCTAACCCTAACCTTGACATTAAACACTAATCTGTCAACCCTAAACCCTAATCTGTCAACCCTAAACCCTCAACCCTCAACACTATACCTTAAACCCTAATCCATCAACCCTAAAACCTAATCCATCAACCCTCAACCCTAAACACTATTAATAAACCCTCAACCCTTGACACTATACCTTAAACCCTAATCCCTCAACCCTCAACCCTAATACCTCAACCCTAATCCCTCATCTCCAAACCCTAAACTCTATCCCTATTCCTAAACCCTCAACCCTCGATACTATACCTTAAACCCTAATCCCTTATCCCTAAACCCTAAACACTATCCCTCAACCCTTAACCCTTAAAAATTAAACCCTAAAACCTATCCATAAACCCTCGATGCTCAACACTATATTTTAAAACCCAATCCCTTAACCCTCAGCCATAAAGCCTCAACCCTCAATCGTTAAACCTTCAGCCCTAAACCCTATCCCTAATCCCTCTACCCTCAACATTCTACTTTAACCCTAATTCCTTGACCATCAACCCTATCCCTAAACCCTCAACCCTCAACCCTCAACTCTCAACATTAAACCCTAATCTGTCAACCCTAAACCCTAATCCGTCAACCCTAAACCCTAATCCCTCAACCCTATATCCTATCCCTAAACCCTAAACCCTCAACACTATACCTTAAACCATAATCCCTCAACCCTAAACCCTAACCCTTATCCCTAAACCCTCAACCCTCAACATCAAATCCTAATCCCTCAACCCTTCACTCTAATCCCTCAACCCTAAACCCTATCCCTAAACCCTCAACACTATACCTTAAACCCTAATCCCTCAACCCGAACCCTAAACCTTGTCCCTAAACCCTAATCCCTCAACCCTCAACCCTAATTTGTCATCCGTCATCCCTCAACTCTAATCCCTCATCCCTAAACCCTAAATGCTATCCCTATTCCTAGACCCTCAACAGGCTTGATACTATACCTTAAACCCTAATCCCTCTACCCTCGACACTCTTATTTAACCCTAATCCCTTGACCATTAACCCTATCCCTCAACCTCAACCCTCAACTGTCAACCCTCAACCCTCAACACTCAACTCTAAACATTAAACCCTAATTCATCAACTGTAAACCCTAATCCCTCAAACCTAAACCCTATCCCTAAGTCATCAACCCTCAACACTATACCTTAAACCCTAATCCCTATCCCTTAACCCTTAAAACTTAAACCCTATCCATACACCCTCAACACTTGACACTATATCTTAAGCCTTAAACCCTCATCGCTAAAGCCTCAACCCTCAATTCTTAAACCTTCAACCTTCAACCCTATCTCTAATCCCTCTACCCTTGACACTCTAACCCTAACCTTGACATTAAACACTAATCTGTCAACCCTAAACCCTAATCTATCAACCCTAAACCCTCAACCCTCAACACTATACCTTAAACCCTAATCCATCAACCCTCAACCCTAAACACTATTAATAAACCCTCAACCCTTGACACTATACCTTAAACCCTAATCCCTCAACCCTCAACCCTAATACCTCAACCCTCAACTCTAATCCCTCATCCCCAAACCCTAAACTCTATCCCTATTCCTAAACCCTCAACCCTCGATACTATACCTTAAACCCTAATCCCTTATCCCTAAACCCTAAACACTATCCCTCAACCCTTAACCCTTAATAATTAAACCCTAAAACCTATCCATAAACCCTCGATGCTCAACCCTATATTTTAAACCCCAATCCCTTAACCCTCAGCCATAAAGCCTCAACCCTCAATCGTTAAACCTTCAACCCTAAACCCTATCCCTAATCCCTCTACCCTCAACACTCTACTTTAACCCTAATCCCTTGACCATCAACCCTATCCCTAAACCCTCAACCCTCAACCCTCAACTCTCAACATTAAACCCTAATCTGTCAACCCTAAACCCTAATCCGTCAACCCTAAACCCTGATCCCTCAATCCTAAATCCTATCCCTAAACCCTAAACCCTCAACACTATACCTTAAACCATAATCCCTCAACCCTAAACCCTAAACCCTATCCCTAAACCCTCAACACTACACCTTAAACCCTAATCCCTCAACCCTAACCCTAAACCTTGTCCCTAAACCCTAATCCCTCAACCCTCAACCCTAATCTGTCATCCGTCATCCCTCAACTCTAATCCCTCATCCCTAAACCCTAAATGCTATCCCTATTCCTAGACCCTCAACAGGCTTGATACTATACCTTAAACCCTAATCCCTCTACCCTCGACACTCTTATTTAACCCTAATCCCTTGACCATTAACCCTATCCCTCAACCTCAACCCTCAACCGTCAACTGTCAACCCTCAACACTCAACTCTAAACATTAAACCCTAATTCATCAACCGTAAACCCTAATCCCTCAAACCTAAACCCTATCCCTAAATCATCAACCCTCAAGACTATACCTTAAACCCTAATCCCTATCCCTTAACCCTTAAAACTTAAACCCTATCCCTATACCCTCAACACTTGACACTATATCTTAAGCCTTAAACCCTCATCCCCAAAGCCTCAACCCTCAATTCTTAAACCTTCAACCCTAAACCCTATCCCTAATCCCTCTACCCTCGACACTCTAACCCTAACCTTGACATTAAACACTAATCTATCAACCCTAAACCCTAATCTGTCAACCCCAAACCCTCAACCCTCAACACTATACCTTAAACCCTAATCCATCAACCCTAAAACCTAATCCATCAACCCTCAACCCTAAACACTATTAATAAACCCTCAACCCTTGACACTATACTTTAAACCCTAATCCCTCAACCCTCAACCCTAATACCTCAACCCTCAACCCTAATCCCTCATCCCTAAACCCTAAACTCTATCCCTATTCCTAAACCCTCAACCCTCGACACTATACCTTAAACCCTAATCCCTTATCCCTAAACCCTAAAACCTATCCATAAACCCTTGACGCTCAACACTATATTTTAAACCCCAATCCCTTAACCCTCAGCCCTAAAGCCTCAACCCTCAATCGTTAAACCTTCAACCCTAAACCCTATCCCTAATCCCTCTACCCTCAACACTCTACTTTAACCCTAATCCCATGACCATCAACCCTATCCCTAAACCCTCAACTCTCAACCCTCAACTCTCAACATTAAACCCTAATCTGTCAACCCTAAACCCTAATCTGTCAACCCTAAACCCTAATCCCTCAACTCTAAATCCTATCCCTAAACCCTCAACCCTCAACACTATACCTTAAACCATAATCCCTTAACCCTAAACCCTAAACCCTCAACCCTAAACCCTATCCCTAAACCCTCAACACTATACCTTAAACCCTAATCCCTCAACCCTAACCCTAAACCTTGTCCCTAAACCCTAATCCCTCAACCCTCTACCCTAATCCGTCATCTATCATCCCTCAACTTGAATCCCTCATCCCTAAACCCTAAACACTATCCCTATTCCTAGACCCTCAATAGGCTCAATACTATACCTTAAACCCTAATCCCTCTACCCTCGACACTCTTATTTAACCCTAATCCCTTGACCATTAACCCTATCCCTCAACCTCAACCTCAACCCTCAACCCTCAACCCTCAACACTCAACTCTAAACATTAAACCCTAATTCATCAACCGTAAACCCTAATCCCTCAAACCTAAACCCTATCCCTAAACCATCAACCCTCAACACTATACCTTAAACCCTAATCCCTATCCCTTAACCCTTAAAACTTAAACCCTATCCCTATACCCTCAACACTTGACACTATATCTTAAGCCTTAAACCCTCATCCATAAAGCCTCAACCCTCAATTCTTAAACCTTCAACCCTAAACCCTATCCCTAATCCCTTTACCCTTGACACTCTAACCCTAACCTTGACATTAAACACTAATCTGCCAACCCTAAACCCTAATCTGTCAACCCTAAACCCTCATCACTCAACACTATACCTTAAACCCTAATCCATCAACCCTAAAACCTAATCCATCAACCCTCAAACCTACACACTATTAATAAACCCTCAACCCTTGAAACTATACCTTAAACCCTAATCCCTCAACCCTCAACCCTAATACCTCAACCCTCAACCCTAATCCCTCATCCCTAAACCCTAAACTCTATCCCTATTCCTAAACCCTTAACCCTCGACACTATACCTTAAACCCTAATCCCTTATCCCTAAACCCTAAACACTATCCCTCAACCCTTAACCCTTAAAAATTAAACCCTAAAACCTATCCATAAACCCTCGATGCTCAACACTATATTTTAAACCCCAATCCCTTAACCCTCAGCCCTAAAGGCTCAACCCTCAATCGTTAAACCTTCAACCCTAAACCCTATCCCTAATCCCTCTACCCTCAACACTCTACTTTAACCCTAATCCCTTGACCATCAACCCTATCCCTAAACCCTCAACCCTCAACCCTCAACTCTCAACATTAAACCCTAATCCGTCAACCCTAAACCCTAATCCGTCAACCCTAAACCCTAATCCCTCAACCCTAAATCATATCCCTAAACCCTCAACCCTCAACACTATACCTTAAACCATAATCCCTAAACCCTAATCCCTCAACCCTAAACCCTAAACCCTATCCCTAAACCCAACAAAACTACTTTGCCTTATGTTAGGTTGTTAAACCCATCATTTTTGACACTCTTCTTTTAAAGATATTTGAGTTGCAAGAATATGTCAGAAAAATGGCTATGAACTTTTTTAATGTTAGTAATGTTATATGGCATGTTTTTCTGGCCCATTTGGGGTTCATTATGCCAATAGGTGTACACACTATGGGAAAAGCTTTTCATATGGTACATCCACAGTGAGTAATTAACAGTTGAAATCAGAAGGATGATCATTATGAGAAAAGCTTTGCATTGGGGTACATCTATGTTTCTTGCTGTGCACCCCGCACTTAGGGGAGGTATATTGTTATGAAACAAGCAAATAATCTCCCATTGTTTACTGGCTCTATCCACAAGAACTACTAAACTATACCTTAAACACTAATCCCTCAACCCTAAACTTTCAACCCTAAACCCTATCCCTAATCCCTCTACCCTCAACAGTCTACCTTAACTCTAATCCCTCGGCCCTTAACCCTAAATGCTATCCCTAAAGCCTCAACCCTAAACCCTAATCCCTCAAGGTCCTAAACTCTAATCCCTTATCCCTAAGCTCCAAATCCTATCCCTAAATGCTCAACCCTTAACCTTAAACCTTAATCACTCAATCCTTATCCACCCCTCTCCTCCCCTATCTGACTCACTCCCATCTCTACCCTCCTCTACCGTCAACACTATACATACATACATATAGGCATACATAGATACATACATACATATAGGCATACATAGATACATACATACATATAGGCATACATACATACATACATACATATAGGCATACCTACATACATGATTAATAGCTTTAAACATAAAAAAATTTAAGTTTAACATAACGCGCTCGCGTTATTTAAAACATGAAAAATAGCACAAACTTTTGTTGTAAAGGAAAAATGCAAAGAAAATAATAACGCGAGCGTGTTATAACGCGAGCGCGTTATAACGAGAGCGCGTTATAACGCGCTCGCGCTATGTCTTGCTTTGGGAATCCCAAGCCTTGGGCTTGGGATTTGCTTTGGATTTCCAACCCAAAGGCTTGGAGTGCCTTATGAACAGTAACAGACGTGTTTTTCCATATTCTTCAAGATTTTAGATAATTTTGTTCGTGCTAACCCTCAGATTTGCACGTGTTTCAAGGTCAAACAAATCAAACACCTGGGTAATGTTAGGCTTTCTCTTAGCTATCTGACGATGTAATTTTTTTCACATTTTAACAATGTTAAGCCTTTCATCTTTAATTTTTTTTGTTTGTGTGTCCGTTTTTGGGCAAAAACCACTGTTTGGTCTTTTTTTCATTGTAAATTAACTATTCATTGAAATTTCAAAAAAATTACATATTTAGAAACTAGACTCCATTTTACAAATATTAAAAAAAGAAAAAAAATGATTTTTGATTAGTTTTCAAAATTTATAGGGGTAGCACGGCCAAAATTCTATTTTTTAGGATGTGTCCACTTTGAAAATTAGTAAAAAATCAAATATTCATCAAATAATTATCAGAAAAATCGGGCATAAACTACATGCTATTAGCTAATTTCTCACTAAAGCGATTTTAAAAATACCAAAAAAAAGTTGACCTTTTGAGGGAGCCACAAAACATGCTATGTTATGTTTTTTTGACAGAAACAACACCAATTTCTGTGGCTCCCTCTTTTGAACCCTTTAATCTATGCCATTTTCAAAAAATAATAGTAGTTTAGAAAGTAGACTCGGAGCACTACGAACATTGTTTTGGTTACATCTCCAAATTTTGAGTGTAACTATGCTCAATTTCTCATCCAAGGCCAGTATTTCCTGATTTCAGAAAAAAAGTGGCCACTTAAGACCCCTTTTTGGCTCCCCATCTTCCTGCACTTACCCACCTTGGATCATAATGAGCAAAAGTAAGATCCTAATGATCCTCCATCACCTACTATCGACCCTATTGCAACTACACCATCACATTCTATTAGTCTATCCACCTTTATCCATGAATGTTCCTCCCTAGGAACACAGCAACCATTGTCTACCTAATGCAAAGGTAGGAGGACCAAAACTATCCTCAATAACATTAACAAATTAAAGAACTAATCTAATTTATTTTTTCAAGTTGAAGAGAACATTAATATAGACTTTTCATCTAATTTTCATTAAGATCCAATGGTAGGAGAGAAAGTTATGACTCTTTTCCCAAAACTACAAACCCTAGGCAATGTTCAGACCTGCCCTCACCAAAAATGCCATAACTTATTCAAATCTTAATGAAATTTGATGCAACAAAAATAAATGGAAAGTAGACTCAATACTCTTTCCAACCATATATATTTTTCTCCTGTATATGTCCGTATAGAACCATACCAAAAGCTGCAATGGGACTGTTGTAGGAAAAATCAGAAAATTACAGTCCATAAAACACTCATATCTTTCACAAAAATAAATAAAAATGCATGGGACAAGAAGAAAATGGAAGGTGGTTGAAGGATCTAACATTTTAAATCCATTAGGCATCCATTCAATTCCATATAGGGCCATACAATAGAAAAAGACAGCAAATTTCTGAAGGAAAATACATGAAAACATTATTTTTTCTCATTCCATGCTCAAATCTTCAACCACCCACGAATTATTCATGGTTACAAGGCCTTTTAAAGGCATTAAAACATGTCTCTTCAGTTCATAACTAATTTGGAGCGAACCAAGAGCCAAATGACTCTTCACCTTCCAAGTTTGCATCTTTTTTCTAATTTTACATTGACAACCTTTACATGGTTTGCAATATTTTGCATTTTTGAAACTCCTAATGACCTAAACACATAAAAATGACTTGATAAACCTCATTACAATGTGGAAGCATACAAATTTAATCAAACTCAAAGATTTGTCCAGGGCAATATTAATTTGCCAAGGTGCTCCTGCACCATACAACCAACCAACAAAATTTCCAAGTCCCTTGGAAATGTATCTGCAATAAAAGTCTCTTTCCTCTGTCTTTATCTTCAATCTTCTCAGCTACAATCTTCCAATCTATAGAAATGGTGACCAACCAACCAACAAAACAAACTACCATCTTCACAGAGCATCCTCAGGCTCCTTCTACTCCCATCAGTGGAGTACTCTTCGGGTTGCAACATCAAGTGCTTCTTCAGGTATCCATCTCTCTCACTACTTCACAACAAACCAACTCACCAAACCATTCATCTCACCCAACAGCAGATCCTGGTGATGCACCTACCACTATCTCCTTAGTGGTTTCTCTATGCATCCTTCTCTAGCCAAATCTCTATTGGAGAATGGTCATGACAGACCTCATCTTGTCTGCCCACACACAACCTCAGAAAACATCTTTCTGCAGCTAGATGGATAAGCACCTGTAACCAAACAACTGAGCAACACAAAATCCAAAAGGTGTAGATTGCCTCCCTCGGTGATCTATCTACACAATCAAGATCTTCTCACTCTTCACCTGCCTTCTCAGTGACAGGAAAAAAAAAATACACACCACCCAAATCTTTCGCCAGCTCTGATACCAAAATGATG
The DNA here is from genome assembly GCA_027924645.1 of Cunninghamia lanceolata. NCBI lineage: Eukaryota > Viridiplantae > Streptophyta > Pinopsida > Cupressales > Cupressaceae > Cunninghamia > Cunninghamia lanceolata. Next base: position 5,727,951 of record BSBN01001062.1, read on the forward strand.
CAGAGGTAGGAGGACCAAAACTATCCTCAATAACATTAACAAATCAAAGAACTAATCTAATTTATTTTGTCAAGTTGAAGAGAACATTAATATAGACTTTTCATCTAATTTTCATGAAGATCCAATGGTAGGAGAGAAAGTTATGACTCTTTTCCCAAAACTACAAACCCTAGGCAGCGTTCAGACCTGCCCTCACCAAAAATGCCATAACTTATTCGAATCTTAATGAAATTTGATGCAACAAAAATAAATGGAAAGTAGACTCAATACTCTTTCCAACCATATATAGTTTTCTCCTTTATATATCCGTACAAAACCATACCAAACGCTGCAATGGGACTGTTGTAGGAAAAATCAAAAAATTACAGTCCATAAAACACTCATATCTTTCACAAAAATAAATAAAAATGCATGGGACAAGAAGCAAATAGAAGGTGGTTGAAGGATCTAACATTTTCAATCCATTAGGCATCCATTCAATTCCATATAGGGCCATACAATAGAAAAAACCAGCAAATTTCTGAAGGAAAATACATGAAAACATTATTTTTTCTCATTCCATGCTCAAATCTTCAACCACCCACGAATTATTCATGGTTACAAGGCCTTTTAAAGGCATTAAAACATGTCTCTTCAGTTCATAACTTATTTGGAGTGAACCAAGAGCCAAATGACTCTTCACCTTCCAAGTTTGCATCTTTTTTCCAATTTTACATTGACAACCTTTACATGGTTTGCAATATTTTGCATTTTTGAAACTCCTAATGACCTAAACACATAAAAATGACTTGATAAACCTCATTACAATATGGAAGCATACAAATTTAGTCAAACTCAAAGATTTGTCCAGGGAAATATTAATTTGCCAAGTTGCTCCTACACCACTACCATCTCACCTTCTCCATCCAATAAGGAACTCGTGTCTAGTGTTCCACCTACACCTAGTCCTATAGTCAATCGCATGCTCCAAAACATGAGCTATCAAGGTAAGGGTTTAGGCCCTCTTGAACAAGGTATTTTGGAGCCCATCCATGTCAAGGTTCCTCCACGCTCATTTGGCCTTGGATACACACCCCAAGGTCAAAAATCTAACGATGTTGGTACTTCCTCCATCCATCCTAAGTCCACCACTTCTATCACAAATCCCATCATACACCTAAAACATATGTCACCATTCCGCCTCCATCCTCTTACAAATCACAAAATCATGTGACTGTACACCCTCCACCATCCACTTTACCTCTACTTTTTCCAACTCTTAACATCCCTCCATCGAACCTACCTCCATTACTTCCAACAGCTTATCCATCCATCCATAAGCCCTCTAAAAACCCTAATCATGACCAACAAATGCACATATTGTCTAAACATGAAGCTTCCTCTCCTTCCACCATACCCATGGGATTCCAAAGAAAAATATTAGATGCCTCCACTTATAAAGTCAAAAAACCTACAAATCCTAATGCCTTATGATATCAATCCAATTGTAAAGAATCCAAGAAAAATCTATCTCAAAAGCTGCATACACCCACACACCTCCCAGCAAAAATGAAAAAGGTGTGGGTCCCCAAGCAACAAGCAATTTCCTTAAAAGCTGCACAAAAGCTACATATATCCTAACCCATACCTTCACAATCAAAGTCAAAAACTAAAATGGTATGGGTCCCTAAGCAACAAGCCATCAAGTCAAATGAAGCATCCACCTCTCATGAATCCCAACCATCTCCTTCTATCCATTCCATCCAAAAGTAGCAAAATCCTCCATCCCACATGAAAAGAAAAAACCAGAAAAACACTAAGTCTATGTGTGTCCCTAAATGCCTAAATTGACTCTCTTAAGAAAACAACACCATTGCTTCCTACCATTAAAAGCTTTAATGTTTATCATGGTATGTGCAATCATTGGTCATGGTTCCCTTCCATTCTACACTTCCACATACTGTCATCTCCCCACCTTTCATCCACTATCCTACATATCTACCATATCATCTTCCTATGGTCCATGCTTTTGCATTAGCCTTCCATCCATTATTTCTTTAAATAATCCACGTCATAATCCACTATCACACGTTTCATAATCCACTATCTACCTAATCCATCTTTCATGCAATCCCTTACCAACATCTGATGAGCATACCTTGACATAGTCCAGGCGATAACATCTTTCTAGCAGGACTACCATGGAACCAGACACTAGGGTCCTCTCGTCCATATCCACCTTCCAGCCAAGAAATAAAATTTTAAAAAATGAAAGAAAAATGAAAAAAGTAAAGAGAAATCCCTTCATCCAATGGTGAAAACCTGGCAAATAGGCGCCTTGGACAAGTACCATGATGAAAACCTAGCAAATAGACGTCATGTGTAAGCTGATCTTCTATGTCACCTACACTTGGGGGCACCTTGTCTCATTCGCCATATCATTTTTGATTTATCATACCATTTCATACCACCATCCTATCATCCTTATCCATTACATACACATACCTATCCTATCGAGTCCATCCATCCACCCTTCTTCTTGTTGATCTTCATAAAGATTGGGGGCAAAATGTCAAAACATGCTTGGAAAAACTCTTGATATACCTCATCCATTATAATCCATCCATCATGTCATCCTATCATAATCCCATTGTCATCAGCCCAATCTTATCATTATCCTATCATCCTGAGCCTTGTCAAGAAAAATCCCAAGCATACTATCTAGAATGGGGCATGTTATTCCTATGCGACAATAGCTGTTGGAGATCACATCCTAGCTCTCTTATGCATACATCTGATGTCACCTATCCTCTTATCCAATCATTTATCATGAGTCTTCCTTTCCATCCCTTACCACCCATCCTTTTATCTATTCATCCTAATCCATACTATATCCTTTCTTGCACCTAAACTTGGTTTTCTCCCTTGTAATTGGCATTTCACATAAAGGTTGCACAAATTGTAAATCCATTGACATCCCAAAGCATATCAAAAACTTAGAAAAATTACCAAAAAATCATAAACTATCGTGAAAAAAAAATTAGAAAAATTCTAATGTCTTGAAAAGAGTACAAAAAATTAAATATTCCCTAAAAATACAAAAAAAATAAAAAATCCAAGCAATCAGACCAATCATCATTGAATCCAATCATCAAATCAAATCCATCAAAACAAACCTAAATCAGATCGTCAAATTCAATCATCAAAATCAATCATCAAATCAATCAATCTCTCAAATCCAACCAATCACTTCATCCATTCTTCAAACTCAATCCGATCATATCATTTCAAACAAATCATCACTTCAAATTAAATAAAAAATCAAGAAAATTTATCAAATCAAATCAAAATCACATCAATCCAATCCAATCATTAAACCAAATCAAAGCTCATCAAACATCCAATCAATCCCAATCAATCTGATCGATCAATCCATTCACCTCATACCATCAATAAAACACCAATCAGAACTACATCCAATCTCTATCATTACATGCCTTGATCCCATGGACACAAGTATGTAAGTAGTCTGGAGTATGAAGGAAGTGCCCAGATTTAGGCATAGATGATATTCCTCTTTCCTCTCTTATCATCTTCTTCTATCATCTATCTCCATCAATTCATCAATCTTTCACAACAATTCTTCCAATCAATCTTCAACTAATTCTTCCATCACTTCTCCCAATCACCCAAGCAATAAATCCAAATGCAAGTCATCCTTTATCCAAATCAGCCAAGTTAATCAAGCTTGTCAAATTATCCAACTGCATCAATGTTCTTGATCCTAGTCTTGTCGTAAACCCAATCAATCATTAATCAATCATCAATCAATCAATTAATCCATCATCCTTGTGTTTCTCTAGGGATATATCATTCCCTGCCATGACAACACTATCTATCATCATCAATCAATCAACTATCAATCTTTGGTTTATAGCTTGAAAGGGGCAATACCTTGTGTGTTTTTGTATTATTTGTGCATGTTTGCTTGCTTGGCTTGTGTGTGTTATCTTTTCATCTTGCATTTGCATCAATATCTACCCAAGTAATATTCATATCTTGTATCTAGGCAAGGTTTTATTATGCTGGGGCATGTGACACATCACCACCTTGGTCCTTATACCCTGGTGCATAATGTCTCGTGCTAAATCAAACATATGGTTGCTCACTTTCATTGCAGCATAACACATCCTTTTCTTCTACCCATTTTCTTATCTCTCCTTCACCAATCCCTTTCATTTCGAGAGCCTACCTGTGTTCTTCTAACCTGCCTATCCTCTTGAGGGGGCATCATCATCCTATCATTCCATCCTCATCTTGTCTTTCCATCATCTTTTTCCTCTATTCATGTCTTAGCTTCTTTGAAATGATGTTACTCGACACAAATATCATCATCTCGAACATCATCTCAAAGAGGGGCAAAATGTAGACACCCAAAAATGTCCACTTGTCACAACGTTATATCTTGTAACATTTTTGCCCTAAGCAATATATATCGTCACCTAGCCTAACATCTTCCTCTAATAAATTAAATAAATATGACATTTATTTAATTTATCCCATCCCCTAGCATTATTAAATAAATAGATTTTATTTATTTATTTAATTTCCCTTTCCTCTTAAATTAAATAAAATAAATAGTTTTATTTATTTATTTTAATCCTCACATGCATCATAATTAAATAATTTAATTACTTAATTATGATTTTGCTCACCTTCCATTTCTATCTTGACTAATCTCTCTAATCACTCTTCCACCTTCTAATTTCCTCTCAACTCATCTCTTACACCTTTCCAATTCCATCTCCCAAATCACTCACCTACCTTCCACTTTTCTCTCCCAAGTTGCATAGCAACTTTCCAATTCGATCATCACTCACCAAATTGGAAGTGTCTATCCTTCCATTCTATATTTCCTATAAATTCACCCATTTTCTTGTCATTTGGCATGGATGGATCTTCAAGCACCGTTGCCCTATCAAATTTCCTCTAGCCCTATCATCCATCAAATCTTTCATCTATCTTCTTCAATCTCTATCGTCGCTAAACCGCAGAATGTGAGCAACCTACATTTCAAATAAGGAATCACTCAACCCATATGATATTATTTTGGTTTCCATGTCTTTTATTTCATTTTGGGTTTGATTTCTTGAGTTTGGGTTGAATTTGATCTTGTTTGCTTGATCTCTTCAATTTCTACCCAACACAGTTGTCACTGCCCTTTGCAATTGTAACATCACAGTTGTTCCCTCTAACTTCCTACATCTTCTTTCCCAATGGAACAAGGCTCTAGGAATGTCTATCTAAAGTGTCCCCAAATAGTCATATGTCTGAGTACCTTATTGAGCAGTAGCAACTAGAATTGTCAGTTCTTGAAGTAGCTCTACTTGGTCATCCTTTTTATTATTATCCTTTGTTAGTTCTTAGGCCTAGCTCTACAATTTCTCAATCATGGGTGAGATCAAAGTAATGTCATTATCCTTAGCTTTGATAACACTAGAAATGTCTTGTGTTATCTCTGCATTATTTTTCTGGATCTCGGCCTTCTTGGTTTTAATGATCTCTTGCTTCTCTACTACTTTCTTTTTCAACTCATCAATTTGTTAATCCTTAGCTGTCTCTTTCTCCTTCATGAACTTCTGGAGGTCAATGATAACCAAATGTTTTCTCCACAACAATCATTTTAGGTTTTCAATCTCCTCCATTAATTGTTGTTCCCTTGGAATCTCAATATCCTCTTGGTCATAGGGATGTGAATAACTCCCTTTTTCTCCTCCCTCTATCAACTCTACATCTAGGATGTCCATATCTCCTTGTTCTCCAATGTCAGCCTGCTCCTCTTGCTCTTCTGCCCCCTCTTGTTGTGCCTCATCTTGTTCCTCCTTTTCTTGGCCTACTACAAAGGTCGGGGCGTATGATGGCCTGACCTACTCTTAGGGAGGAGTCATGGAGGTTCTAAATCCCACAAGAACCTCATCCAAGAGGGTAGTATCCTTTTCTACTTGAGTGGGCTGCCTCTTCCTCTTGCTCCTCCAGAGCACTGGTTTTAACTATGTCTCTAGCACTGGTATATCTCTTTCAGAATTTGAGGAGATGGTTAGGGCCTCACTATGTACCACCTCTAGAGCTTGGGTGTCTTGTGACTCAGGGATCTCTGGAGCCTAGGCAATTGGAGGGGTAGTGGTCTTTGGAGCACTTCCCTTAGTCACTCTTCTTCTTGCACTTCTTCTTACTAAGGGAATTTCATCTGAACTATCTGAGTCCTCCTCTGTATTCTTATGTTTACTAGACTTAGGAGTTTTTGGAGGCCTCTCTATTGTATATTTCTCCTTTACCTTCTCTTTTTGTTTCTTAGGCTTAGGAGTTTTGGTAGACTCCTCTACTGCCTCTTCCTCTATAATTACAACACCCTTCATTTTCCTAGCTGGGGTGGATTCCTTAGCCAAGGTCAGTTTCCCTTTTGTTGAGTGAGTTATTCTGAAGGATTGTTCTTCAGTTGTTTCTTCCTCATGTTCAAGTGCAACTGAGGGTTATCCCATAGTCTTCTTCCCCTTTTTACTCTTCTCAGTAGCTAGAGAAGAGGTAGAGGGTGTTGGACTCTTCTGTGTTGTCTACAGAATGGAAAAGGGTATTTCCTCCGATGTCTTCTTATTTCTCTTCCTTTTCCCAATAGTTGGGGATGAAGTAGATGGTGCCTCTTCAATAATTATCTTTCTCTTCTTCTTGGCCCCATGGGTGTCATCCAAGAATTACTACCATAAATCCTCTCTCCCTCTTTTAGAGAGGAAATGGTGTTTGACAATCAACTGAATAAGGCCATGGTGTTTCATAGGACCCTTCCCCTGCTAATATTTGTATGTTGAGGCTACTACTACATAATACATGAAATTTGGTAGGTTTATGATGTATTCAGGAGGGGCATATCCATGCCTTAGGAAAATCAACATTTTCATGATGGGCCCTAGCACCAATGAAAATTGCCCATCACAAGTGAAGTACTTCATTAGCCACATGGCCAAAGATTGCATGGTTGAGGAATTGAAGTCTTAATGATCCCTTTTAGTTCTCCTTTATTTAAATATAATTGCACCTTGAGATCATTATCTACTAAGAAAGTTTTGATTAATTCAGAGTAGAGGGTTTTAAGATGGTAAAACCTCTCACCTTCTTCTGAGAGGCCTGTTATGTTGTTGATGATGGTGGTTGAGGAAACATTTGTCACTCCTCACACCTTTGTCTAGTTGTTCTTTAGATTGGAGAGGAATTCATCCACTATGTCTTCCTGATAACCTTCAAAAAATTTTAAGAACTCCAACCATCTTGCATTTCTCAACACATCAGCTGAGGCCTAATCCTAAAGTAACTCCACTGCCGTTTCAAGCTCAGATTTCTTCTTGATTCCCATGTTGCATTTGATAGTATTCTTCCTCCCTTATTTTTCTTTTGTGGATTTTAAAACTCTTTCTTTTAACTACTTCCTCTAAGTAGTTTCTGCTGGAATGATTTCCCCTTTGGATCTCTTCCTCTATTGTTATAGACTAACCCTAACACCGGAGCTCCCCTATTTCTACAAAAAGATTATCCCTTGTTTGTTGTGTGCTATCTCTAGAGTTTGAAATCTATTTTGTCTAGTTATGACATGGCAATGATTTCTCAGTTTAGGAGGGGTTTTTACTTGAATAATTCAATTTGGAGGGTTAATTATGACTATAAGGGAGGATGTGACACTCTAGAGCAGATGTGTTAGTTAGGGAGTTATGGTGACATGCATGGACAAAGATAGGAATAATGGGAGGATTTATGTGTCTAGGTAGTTTGCACAGAAATAAAAATGAAAATACTTGTAGTAATTAACTAATGCAAGTGAAGTACCTGGATTGCCATTTGTAATGATTAGATGATATGTTTGGGTTGTTGCACTACCATTTTCATTAAGTTTGATGTGATTTTACATTTGTGTAACCTTCCTACCACTCACTATGATGTCAGCAACGTGTGATCTGGTAGGTTTCCTTAAGGATGGATGTGATTGTGACGCGCCAGTAGATGACATCATCAAATGTCATTTGAATGATGCCTAGTTAGTGACTAGGTAGAATGAATGCTCTGTGTAGCTTCCTTTTGAAAGTGTAGTGTGAGTCATGGTGACCTCATCACTTTTTAGTGTTTCCACTTTAACTTTGAAAAGGTGGGTCCCAAGCGTTTGAATTGCTTTAGTCTACTGAAGCACTGGAGGTGCTTCTAGTTTTCTCTAAAGATGCACCTGGTTGGCTCTAAAGAAGTGTCTGGTTGGCTCTAGAGAGATTTGTGTTGAGTTCTTGCATGAAAAACAAAACCACCATTTACTAGTTTTTAGTTCCCTAGGTGAGAAAGACTGCCATTTGACTAGTTTTCAATCTTTCCCTTTTTTTTTTGAGAAGGGTTGCCATTTATTGGTTTTCAACCCTTCTTTATTTCATTTTTTTATTGTCCTTTGAATCTCTTCAACCTGTGGTAGAGGATGTGGCCTCTGTCACTAAGCACAAGTCCTTGGTAAACTCTTCTTTTGTAGCTAGTCTTTGATAAAGATGAATATTGTGACCATTTACTAAGATTGTGTTTTCTCCTCCATCAATGGGTGCTAGCAAAACTATCCCATTTTCATAAACTTCCCTAATTTGGTAAGGTCCCATCCAATGATTATGTAATTTTTCCTTGAACTCCTTGAACTTAGAATCATACAAGAGAACCTAGTCCCCTTGTTGAAATGTCCTCTTTTTGATGTATTGATCATGCCATTGTTTCATCTAATGCTAAATGAGTTTGTTTGTTGTATGGCCTCTGTTATAATTTCATCGAGTTCATTGAGTTGAAGAATCCTAACTTGTGCTATAGATAATGGTAGTCCAATGTCCAATGATGTCTTTAGTGTTTGCAACTCAAATTCTATGGATAGTATGGGTTTCTTCCCATAGAGAAGTTTATAGGGTGAGAACTTGGTTGTTGACTTCCATGTGGTGTTGTAAGCCTAGACTTCTTCAAGTAACCTACTCGCCCAATCTTTCCTATTCATGGCCACTATCCTTGTCAAGATATTTTCCATATCTCTATTTGTCACCTCTACCTCCCAACTTGCTTGGGGGTGGTAAGGTGAAGATTTCATGTGCTTAATCTATTATAGATCTATGAAGGCTTATATTACCTGAGAAGTAAACTATGGACCTCTGTCTGAAACTATTGATCTTGGGGCTCCAAACCTCAAAAATATCTTATTATATAGGAAGTCAATAACCTTTTCCTCTCTTGCAAATTGTAGTGCTTGAACCTCTGCCCATTTGGTTACATAATCTATGCATACCAAAATATATTCTTTTCCTGAAGATGGTGGAGGAATTGGCCCCACAAAATCCAAGCCCCATTTCTCAAATGGTTCTAAAACTACTCGAGGTTGAAGTGACATCTCCTAGGTGAAGGTTGTTTGACCCGTCCTTTGGCACTGATCACACTACTTCACATGTCTCTTGGCATCCTTGTGGAGAGATAGCCAATAATAGCTAGCTCCAAGGATTTTGTGGAATGTCCTTTGTGAGGAGTAATGCCCACTTGAGGCTTCATCATGACATGCCCTTAATACATCAAAGATTTCATCAGCTCTTAAGCACCTAAGTAACATAAAGTCAGGACCACATTTAAATAGAAGACCATTCAACCATTTGTAAGATAAACTTTCTTTTACCAATCTCTTTTTCTATTTACAAGTAAAATGAGAGGGAAACAAGCCTATAGCCAATAAATTTGCTATATCAGCAAAGCAAGGTGTAGTGGAAAAAACAACAAAGAGATGTTCATCTAGAAACATGTCTTCCACTAACTATTTTTCTTCACCTATATGCAACCTTGACAAAAAGTCAGCAACTAAATTAAATTTTCTTGGGTTATCTATGATAGTAATGTTAAATTCTTTTAATAGTAGCATCCATCTGATTATCCTTGCACCTACTATAGGTTTGTTTATTAAGTACTTAATGGATGAATGATCAATGTGCACAAATATTTTATACCCTGTAATATAATGTCTGAATTTGTTAATAGTATAGATGACTGTCAGGAATTCATTTTCAATTGTTGTGTAGTTTTTTTCAATAGGGGTAAGGTTCTTGCTTATGTAGTAGATTGCATGCATACCTTCCCCTTCCTCTTTCTATCCTAAGATTTCCCCTATTGATTCATTTGAAGCATCTGTTTGTATGTGAAAGGGAAGATTCCAATTAGGTCCCATCAAAATAGGTGTGACTGTAAGTATCTCTTTAATGGTTTCAAATGTTGTTTGTCAGTCCTCTATCCACTAAAATTCAACATCCATGGTTAGCAAGGAAAACATAGGAGCAACTATCTTGCTAAAATTTTATATGAATCTCCTATAGTATCCTGCATGACCTAAGAAGCTTCTAACATCGGTTTGGTTCTTAGGTGAGGGTAATTGCTTTATCACTTGTACTTTGTTTCGATCTACTTTGATCCCTTTTGTTGATATGTGATGTTCAAGGACAATTCCTTCTTCTACCATCATAAAGCATTTCTCATGGCTCAAGGACAACTGATTTTTCTCATAACATTGTAGCACTTTATCTAGGTTCTTAAAGGCTTCTTCAAAGGTGTCCCCATATAGAGTAAAGTCATCCATATAGACCTCCATACACTCATTGGCTAATTCAATAAAAATGGCTAAAACAACCCTCTGAAAGGTAGCTAGAGCATTACATAGGCCAAATGGAAGGACTCTATATGCAAAAGTTCCATATGAGCATGTGAAGGTAGTTTTATCTTGGTCTTCTAGTGCTACTTGAATTTGGTTATATCCACTAAACCCATCTAGGAATGAGAAGTACTTTTTCCCTGCTAGGTTATCTAGCAATTGATCAATGAATGGCAAGGGAAAATAATCCTTCTTTGTAGCTTTGTTGAGATCTCTATAATCAATGCATACTCTCCATTTCCCATTCTTATTAGGCACTATAACCAAGGGTGAAACCCATTGGTTATCTAAGATAGGATAGATGAATCATGCCTATAGCAATTTCTCTATCTCAGTTTTGACAATGTCTTTCAGTGCAGGGTTTAGTCTCCTCTGGTGTTGTCTAATAGGTTTGACATCTTCTATGTATATGTGATGGGTATATATCTTAGGAGGGATGCCCTTCATATACTAATATTTCCAAGAAAAGGCTACTAAATGGGAGATGAGGAGATCAAGAAGTGCCCCTTCTTGCTTTTTTTTAATTTAAGTGTTGATGTTCAATGTTTTCCCAGGTAAGATCATGACCTATTTTGTAATATGATCCATAGATGTTCCTATCCCATATTTTGTAGTCATAGTGTTAAGAGGACAATAATTTGGAAGCGGCATGTGAAAAGTGGCTAAGTCTCTATAGAATGTTTCTCCACAAGGAATGATATTTGCAATGGTACATGGGTAGTAGTTGAAAATTCTTTCCTTAAGTCTTGGGCTAATTCCATTGTATCTTTCCCAATGAGAATGTGAGTTATATCTTTAGGTGTGTCATAGTCTATCTCTTCTTCTAATTGACCTAGGTGTTCCTTGATGGTAACCATAGCTACCGAGGCACTGTTTTCCATGTTATTAGGCTCATCTACCCACACCTTTACTGAATAGTGTATAGATGGTTTATCTGGTGGATACAAGGATATTTTATTCATGTCCAAACCATTTGAAATGACCATGTATCTAGTTCTGCAATCAATAGATGCTATTTTAGTAGCTAGCCATGGTCTTCCAAGAATCAAAGGATAAGCATTCCTTTGGTTCCTAGGCTCCAATATTAGAAAGTCCACTGGGAATTCCCATGATTCCAAAATAACTGGAACATTAGTTAACACCCCTTTTAAAATGGCCACTGACTGATCAACCAATTAGAGAATTATGTATGTGGCTTAAACACCTATAAGGGACAATTTGTCTAGGGTGTGAACTGTCGTTATGTTTATTGCTGCCCCTAGGTCAACCCAAACATTAGATATTTCTACCCCTGAAATGTGGATAGTTATGACAGGGTTCCCAAGATCCCCATATTTTGGGAGGAGCATCTCTCCCACAAGAAGATCTACTACTTTTCCTTCCACCTAAATGTGGTAGGAAATTTTTTCTTTCTACCCTAGGTTTTAACACAATGCTATTTGATAAATTGGTTTAGTTTGGGAACATCCTTAATTGCTTGTAGAAGTGGAATTTCAATGTTCAGCTACCTGATTTCCTCAGAAGTTCTTATTTAATGGTAGGTTGGACTTGTTTTGTAGGACTATTTTTTGAGTGACATGTTGTTTGAGCTATTCTAGGTAAGGTACTTGCTTTTTAGTCTTCGGAGCAGCTCCAGAGTGCATCTTAGAAGAAGCTTCAAAGGTGATCTCTGGAGATGTTCCTTTAGGAGGAACTCTAGAGTTACCTTAGGGTTGTTCTTTAGGCATAGTTTCGATAGTAATCTCCTCTTGGGGTTGAGTGGATGGATTTTCAGGTTCCATATCATTGGTAACTTCAACTATGAATAGAGGAGATGGTCTTGGTAGTGCTTTCCCAGAATATAGTTGGAGGTTATTTAGATAAATAACATTTACACCAGCCATGTTTTCTTGCTCTGTCATGTAAACAACTGCTCCCTATTTATTTCATGGATTTGGTACAAGTTGAGTTGGTAAGGGTGGTTGACTAATTGGCTCATTTTGTGATCTTTCCTGTGTGTTGGGGGATCTAGTTAGGAGTGCTTGTTGTTGAGGTTGGAAACATCTAGGTTTTCCTTGGTATTATTGATTGTAACCTTAATGAGGACCCCACTAAGGTTGCATGTTTTGTGGTCCATATTGTGATGGAAATTGTTGTGGCCATTGTTGGTTTCCCCAAGGTTGGTTTTACCACTGCCAATTCTACCATTGCTGGCTTGACCAGTCTTGTGGTACCCATGGAGGAATGTTTTGAGGTCCCTATTAAGTTGGATTCCACTGTTTGTTTCCCTAGTTTGAAGGATCCCTATAGGAATCCTTATATGGGTACTAGTTGTATGGAAAATGGCCAATTTTTTTTTGGCCTACGTAGTTCAACTCCTCTTCTATTATGGCATTCTTTTTAGTCAGCCTTTTAGGGCTAGGAGCTGATCACAATGACTAGTAGGGTGTTATTCTTCACAGATCTGGTAGATCTCTAACTTATTCAATGGGCATTCTCTCAAGAGGTGTTTGTTCCTACACCTAAGATAGTATATTGAAAGAGGTTTAGTTGTTCTATTCTATTCAGTTGTTCTATTTTTTTTCCTAAATCACATCTAACATGGTATTCAATTAGACTAAGATATCTATTTTTAAACTTACAAACTCCTCCATTAACTGTCCTATATCATTCTTCCCTCCTAAGGACCTTGATTTTCTCACTCCATCCTGAGTTCTAGATTAGTTTCTATAGATTTCGTCTATAGCAGGCATATCCATTTTGTTGATATTTTCCTCTCCCCATTAGATCTAATGCTTGTTTTGACTCTTTGTCCAACCCTCTTATAAACAAAGTTTTGGCTAAGTTGTGAGCTATAGGGTTGACATATCTCCTTAGGGCAAAGTTGAATCTATCTAGGTAGTCTTCTAAACTTTCTTCCTCCTTTTTCTTAGTTTTGAACAACTCCTCCTTTCTATCACTAATTCTGCAGTAGTCCTGGTATTTTTCTAGGAACTTAGTTTCCATTTGATCCCATGAGTGAATGGAGTTTGGGGCTAAGCCCATGAACCACCTCATGGAAGAATCTTTTAGGGTAAATGGGAAAAGTTTGAGTTTTTGATTATCTGATCCCTAGTCATATGTCTAGCATAAAACCTTAAACTCAAACAAAAACTAATTTGGATCCTTAGAAGCAAGACCCTTGAATGTTGGTAGGTTTGAAGGTGAAATGTTCTTCGTAGGGGCATTGTCCCCAAGAGCAAGAACAATGGGGTATGAGAAAGTTCTTGCAGTCTCATGTAGAAATCTACTGCATCACTATGACTATCCCACATGTTTGATGGCTCTTCTTCCCAAGGTTTAGTGTGAATTTTTGTTAAAATGGATCCTATTAACAGATCTGCCTAGTGTCTCTCCTGTAGTTCTTGAATATACTTAGAGAGAAAGATTTTGAGGACTTGTGGGAATATCTAATTGGGGTGTAATTTCCAAGGTAGGTCCTAAGTGTTCCTCTTCCTCTTCAAAAAGATCTTGTACCACCCTACTACTTTCACCTGTAGTTTACTTCTTGGGTGTTTTTTTAATGTATCTACCTTTTGAATCCCTAAGTCTAACCATACAGATTCAATTTAATCTAAAAGGACTACTAACTAGGGTTTTCTTATTAACACATATCCCCAGCAATGGCACCAAAAATGACAAGGGTCATTGTACCTTGGCATTTAATCATGTTTTCATGTGTCAGATCCAAGGTTGTGTCCTTGGTTATTTGCAATAAGGAACCTAATAATCAATGGTCCTTAACTAACATACTAAATTGAACTATCCTAATAAATCAATGCTACTAATCATCTAATTGAAAGGAGATCTGATCTAAAGACTAAAGTAGTAATTTGTTGAAGGAATCTATCTAATTTACACAAAATCTTGAAACATGAATTTAAATGGAAACTAAACTACTTTGACAATAATTGATCTATCCTATGAAAATAGGAAAAATATACTTCTAATGAAAATTGTAAGAAGAAAATAAAGCAAAGATGTACTAGCCTCCTATCTATTGGTGGGAGTGGGCCCTTGCTCCACACCTTTAGAACCGAAGGCTAAACAAGAAACTTAGAATAAAAGTGTAACAACACAAATCCCTTTAATCTAGTCTATCAAAGTATATTGTATTCAAAAGTATATGTTTTTGCTCTAAAAATGAAATTACATAATACTGCTATAAAATTCTTATACTTATTCTTTTGTTCCTATCCAAATATATATCAGTCTGAGTAACATAATATTACTGGAGTTAACTATTTTGCCTAATCAGTTCATCTTGAGATATAAACAATCCCTTATTCTAAACTAAAACATGCAAATGTCCATCTAGAATATAATCATGCAAAATCTAAAAAAGGACTTTAGTGATACTAAAAGTACCACTAAATCTAGAGTTTAACTTATAACATAAATAGGAAGCAAGGCCTGATAAAAAGGAACTTGATTTCCCAAAATAGTGGACCAAGAGAAATCTTCTAATCTCATGCAAAGACAAGTGAAAGTGTATCATGTCCCCACACACAACTGGAGTCATCTGCTAGGACACTCAGGCTTGAATAGGTGGGCTCTTTAGCACTTTAGTCACCCTAGAGAGTCCATGTTGTTGCCAATAGCTCCAAAGATGCTTCAAGAATTTGCTAAGACATAGCTCCGAAGATCACCATCTTCTTTGTTCTACTTCCCACTCCAAAGATCCTCCAACAAGATGGAAAACACTGGATTACCTTATAGTGTCCTTGATGCTAGGCTCTGGAGATAATTAGGATTACCTTTGAAGTTCTTCAAAACTGCTTGTTGCCTATGCAATAGACACTTGTGAAACCAAAAAGAGATAATTCTACACAATTTCATTAGTTTCACTACAACATAAGTCTTTCCATTAGAACAATAATCTTCAGTACTTCATCTCTTATTAGCATAATTAAAATAGGACTTTACAGTTCCTATAGTGCAAATACTAGGACAAACAATATGGAAAGGTGGGAAAAGGGAAGTAAAAATAGATGTTTAGATGAGTGCTACTATGAGGCGATGTTTGTAAGAGGTCAAGAGCTCTATCTACTATGAGGCGATGTTCATACAGTACTCCAGTCAAAGATTGATATTCTAAAAAAACTCATTGTGTTGGTCCATGCAAGGAGATCCACCTGGTATCAACATCCTTAAGAATCTTGCTTCCTATAGTTATTCCCTCAGCAAAATGTTAAGATTTTAAAAAATATTTAGGACTTCAACAGAAGTATAAGTAGAGCTCACAGACTAGATGTTGAACTTTTGATACTATAGAAAACATTCTCACAATTTTAAATGCTAAATCCATTTTGTGGGCTATGTAGTGAATAGAGATCATGTATGGTGAAAAATAAGTTTGTATATTTATGCAAAGATCATTCCTATGACCTTGCATTACTAAAGTTCCATATGCCCCTACACACACTAACTTTTTAACAATTATGTAGTCATCCATACCTCCAATTTCATTCAAAGATTTATTAACTACTTCAAATATAATTTGTGATGTTGCATTATCCTTCATTTTATAAACAAAGGGTAGATGAGGTTTGCATACATTTTTTTCTATCATATACACAAGCATACATACACAAGAAGTATTGTCTACTGATGTAACTTTATATAAAGCTAATGCAATAAAAGTTGACTCTTATTTTTTCATGTAAATCTTGTTTTTCCACATCAGCAAGACAACTTGCCCATTCCCATCCATTGTTTATTGACCAATGTGTGTTAGGAAAGTTAGGAATGCCCATAAAATATACTAAACTATCATATTCTAGGTAGTCTGTTGTAGGACACCCTCTAGTCAAAATATGAAAAACAACACTTAACTAAATAGATTTTGCCATTTGTGTTTCTCCCATCACCTTTCCAAATTGAGCTTTAATTAAACCTCCACATGCAGCAAGATTTGTCTTTCTTTCCATATGCACATTGTTAAGGGTCATTGGTCCTCGACATTTAATCATATTTTTAAGTGTCAAATCCATGGCTGTGTCCTTGGCTATCTATAATTAGGAATCCTATAGTTACCAGTTTATTCAACTAACTCTAATGATCTCTACTGATTGAAGAAACTAATGCTACTGATCTATCTACTATAGATATAAATTCTAGGAATGCTGGAAACAAAGCTGAAACAATGAATTGCTAATGTAGATTTATACTAATCCACACAATTGAAACATACATTTATCTATGAGAAAATAGTAACTATCTCCCTAAACAGAATAACAAATGATAGAATTTGAAATAGAATAACAAACAAACAATACTAGCCTTTTGCCTTGGTGGTGGGAGTGGGCGCTTGCTCCTCACTCTCAGGACTGAAGACTAAGGCAATGAATCAGCACAAGAATATAATATCACAATTCTCTTTTAGTCCAATTCCATTAGTATCCTTTTGTATTCAGAAAAGTATCTATATCAAAATAAGATTACAATAATAATTCATCCCTTCTTTTCTTCTTCTACTACTTTGTAAATTTATATCTAATCTAGTGATGAGATATCACTTACCATAACTACTAGTTCATCTATGAGATAGCATCAATCTCTTATTCTACCAACTATTTAACTACAGAGTAAAAATTCATGCAATTAAAATAGATTTTAGTGGAACAACAATCTAACTAAATCTGAGTCTTACTTTCAAATACAACTGGGTAGCGAGGCCCTAAAATATAGGTACTTAATTAGTTTGTCAAGAACTCATGCAAAATAAAAAAGAGAGATAAAATTTCTAGCAGTTAACTAGGGCCTTCATTTGATTACTTAGGTGCTGATTGAGTAATATCTGGAGCACCCCAATTACCACTGGAAGTGTTGACTGGCAGCGGTGCTAGAAATCTGTAATGTATTAAGGAGGCTCCAAAGGTGTGTGCTTCTGTCTGTAGTTCCAAAGATATGCTCATGACTTTTTGTCTAGCTCTAGAGATATGCTTATGACTTTAGTCCAGTTCTAGAGATGATTCACCCCTTATCTCAAAATCTCTCCAATCATATTGGAAAACATTGGAGACTAGTGTGGTATCCTTATGTCAGCTTCAGAGATTATTAGGACCACCTCCATAGATGTTCAAAATTGTCTTTGCCTGAGCACCTACACCTGTAGATTCAAAAAGAGACAATTTCTCCATATTTCCATTAATTTAATGCACATTAGTCCTTCAATCAAAAATCATGATTTTAGGTAATTCATCTCTCATTAACATAATTAGAGCAAATCTTGTCAATCTACTTTAGTGCAATCATCGGGACAATGGAATAAGAAGGAAGAAAAAGAGAGGTAAAAGGGTGTATTATCATGGGTGCTACCTAGCACTCATCATCCCCCCCATACTTAAAGGTTAGTAGGTCCTCATATTTTTTGCAATCTGGACTTATTCAGGTGGAATATTCTATCAGCCAAATTGTAGTCATCTGCATAAGTGGGCCAAGTGGTGTGGTCTGTATTACCATTTCCTCTAAACTAATCAACTTGCTTCATCTATTCTTGAAATCTGGCATCTTCCATTTGTTCAGCCCAGATAGGTAGTGGCTCAGTAATGAGAGGAGGTTTGAAACGGCCTCCTATCCACTCCAGTTGGTATTTATCCATCAATTTGGACACTGTCCTAGCCTTCCTCATAAACAACCTTAGGTTGGCAGGGGACACCACTTCTCTCATCTTTTGTTTTGTAGTTAAAGTGTTCCACCTTTTCTTTGCCACTGGAAGCATTTGATTAGATAAACTATTTATGAGGAGACCAAAATCAATGGAACATTCCTGCAGATGTTTCAGATATAAAGGCAAAATCTTGGTCTTACCTTCTAGGGAGTAAATGTTTGCCCTAAAATGGATCTTAAAAGCATTGGGATTTGGACATTCCCTTCTAATAAAAAGGCTTGTTTTTGCATCCTTCTTTATATAAGCCTCCATCCTTTCATTCCAAATTTGATGATTTCTTATTAGTGACATGAATGCCTTTAGTTGGCATTCTCCTAGAAAATAGTTA
Organism: Cunninghamia lanceolata; assembly: GCA_027924645.1. NCBI lineage: Eukaryota > Viridiplantae > Streptophyta > Pinopsida > Cupressales > Cupressaceae > Cunninghamia > Cunninghamia lanceolata. The sequence continues at coordinate 5,746,683 of BSBN01001062.1, forward strand.
ATAACAAAGGTATGATCATCGATGTAGAAACCATGCAAATATAGCTCACACAAATCTTTATCCTCATCAATACTTCTCATGTATGCCTCCATGAAACCTATCCCTGTCTCTATGTCCTCAGTCAAATCAGATAGAACCAAAGATATCTTTCTTTGTAGGATTCTTTCTTGTAGAAACAGAGCATAACTTCCACTAGGGGGTCTGCAAGATATGTTCTCAGATGAAATAGAAGCTACCTGAAGGACCTTTTCTCCAAAGTTTGTACTCTTTGTGACATGGCAGTCACTGCCCTTTGTAATTGCAGCATTCATTTAGAAGCATCATATTCCCTACATCTTCTTTCCCAATGAAATATGGCCTTAGGGATATCTATTGGAATTGGTCCTAAGTATGGATCTATTTGCATCCCTTGTTCAATGGATGCCACTGGGCCAATCAATTCCTAAATGTATTCTTCTTGATCATCTATCTTGTTATTTGCCCATGTTAATTGTTTGGCTTGACTTTGTACTTTCTCAACAAGTGCTGCAATTATTGTGAGACTATTGTCTTGAGCCTTCGTAAGATCAAAAATATTTTGTGCTGCCTCTTCCTCCTTTTCCTTGATACTTTGGGTTGCCTTTGTTTCTTTGTCTCTAATTTCTACCTCTTTCTATTGAATTATTTTTTGTTTGTCCTGGAGCTCTGCTTGCAGTCCTTCAATCATCTCTTTTTGTTCCATTTCTTTTTCCTTCATGACCTTCTTGAGGTTAGTAATAATTATTTTTTTCCCCCATAATAATCTCTTCAGATTATCTATTTTCTCTAGCAGCAATTGTTCCCTTGGAATCTCTACATCCTCTTAATCAGAGGGGTGAGAATAAGTCCCTATTTCTTCTTCTGTTTGTTCCACTTAAGGGTTTTCCACGGCTCTTTGTCCTTCATTGTCAGCTGCATCCACTTGCCCTTTTTTAACTTTCCCTGCAATTTCCTTATCCTGAGCTTCATCTTGATTTCTCTCTACAATTATTGGTGCTGATGAAGGTCCAACCTCATCTACAGAAGTTCTAAAACCCAAGAGAACTTTAGCCAAGAGAGCAGTATCATTTTCAACTTGAGTGAGTTGCCTTTTTCTCTTGCTTCTCCATAGCACAGGTGGAGTAGGTGCCTCTGTAGAAGGTACATTATCCTCAGAGTTTGAGGAAATAGTGAAATTGTCTATGTTTTATCTCTGGAGCAAGGGAATGTTGTGGAGTTGAAATATGAGAACTTGGACGAACAGATGGTTTTGGGGAAACTTCCTTAGCCACTTCTCTTTGTTTCTTCTTTCTAACTAAAGGAATTTTATCTAAATCATGGGATTCTTCCTCAGCCTAGTAGTGTATGCTGGAATCAGTTTTCTTTGAAGTCCTTTTTGTTTTCTAACCCTGCCTTGTCTTCTTCTTTTGCTTCTTGGGGTCAAAAGTCTAGGTAGAGGTCTGCATGATTTTCTCCTCTATAACAACTGCTTCCCCTGTTTGTTTAGTTGGAATAAACTCCTCAACCAAGGTCATCTTCCATTTTGTTGAGTGATTCATGTAGGGGGTTTGTTCTATAACAAGATCCTTTAGCTGTGCTTAGGCAGCTGAGACTTCAACCACAACTTCCTTCCCTTTCCTCTTTTTGCCAGTAACAGGGGTAGCAAATGAAGTTTCCTCCATTGTTAGTTTCTGACCTTTATCTTTTTCAATAGCTATAGAGGAAGTTGAAGGCATTGCCTCCTCTTCCTACTGGGTAGAGGAAGTCTCATCCATTCCTTGTGCCCTTTCTAGTGTTCTATCCTGGGGTTTATTCTCTAAAAATGTCTACCATAAAGCTTCCCCATCAGCTTGAGATAGAAAGTGACGTTTCACAATCAAGAAAATGAGGCCGTGGTTTTTCATAGGACCTTTCCCCTATTGATATTTGTCTACAGATGCTTTAATGGTAGAATACAGAAAGTTTGGGATGTTTATGCTAAATTCTAGATGAACATTTCCATGCCTCAGAAAAATTAACATTTTCGTTATTGGTCCTAAAACTATAGAAGATTGGACATCACATGTAAAATATTTCATCAACCACAATGCTACAGAATGCCATGGGTGTGGAAGTGAAGACCTAACAATTCTTTTAACCTCCTTTTTGCTTAAATGTAATTGTATTACAGGTTCACCTTCTTTAGAGAAATTTTTAATCAAATCAACATATAGGGTTTTTAAATGGTAAAACCTCTCACCTTGTTCTGGTAGTCCTAAGATATGACTAATAATGGTGGAAGAGACATTTACATGAGCCCCTCTCACCATTGTTTAATTATCTTTTAGGTTACACAGGAAATCATCAACAATATCCTCCTAAAAGCCTTCAAATTTCTCCAAAAATTCTAACCACCCTGCATTCCTTAAAATGTCTGCTACAGCTTGATCTTGCAGAAGGCCTATTATATTCTCTAGATCTGACTTCTTTTTCACTCCCATCTTCTTGTCCAATTGCACCTCCTCTCACTAAAGTTCTTCTTGATTCCATCTATGGTCTATTTTTTCCTTTTTACTCCAGAGGACTGTGGCAGCAGACTTGAATATTACACTCAAAGATTTTTTAGAGAATTCTACAATCTTTGAATGCGGGTTGATATGTCAATTTGTTTTACTACTTAGATTATGGGAAAGAAGCTTGATACTAGTTTAACATGGATATGTAGTCATAATTGTAGGGGAGTGATGGGACACTTCGTAGACAGGTCGATAGTGTGGCAAATACAGCGGCATGCATGAGTTAAGAGGGGAAATAATGGCAGGGAGATGTGTCACAATAATGGCACCTAAAAATAGAATTGACAAGATAGTTACTAATTAAGTTAATTAAAAAGAATTATCTAAATCAATCTTAGTGATGATGGTCTGATGTACTTGGCTGCAACGACGTGGCTTTGATGAGATTTGATGTGACTCGGCATGTGAGCAGCTCCTTCGCGACTTTGAACTAGTGTCAGCATCCTTGTTGTCACATATTTTGCAATTATTCCCACTAAGTGGTCTGGGAATGACATGTTGTCAAGTGACGTTAGTACAACAATTCATGATGACTTGCACATGCAAGAGTGATGGCTTTTTTTTTGCTGACGATATGCATGCTGACTTCATCATTGTTTATGTCATGGAGTGGAGGATGAGTCATGCTGACCTCATCGAATGACGTCTCCACTTTATTAACTGGAGAGGTGGGTCCCCTCCTTATTTTCATATTTTGAAAATGGTTCTTTATTGGTGAGGCACCAGAGGTGCTCCTAGTTTGTGAAGCATCGGAGGTGCTCCTAATAACTCTTGGCACCTGATTACCTCTATAGCTTGATTATTTGAATCCGGCAAGAAGAAGGGAACTGCTATTTATTGGTTTTAAATCCCTTTGGTCAAGAAAGATAGCAATTTACTAGTTTTCTATCTTTCTCTCTTTTTTTCAAGAAGGCCACCATTTGCTAGTTTTCAACCTTCTTTGTTTCCCATTTTTTCTCTTTTTTCAAGAAGGCTGACATTTACTGGTTTTCAACCTTCTTTTTTTTTTCAGTCTAATCTATGACAGAGGATGTGTCCCTTGTAACCAAGCACAAATCCTTGATAAATTCCTCCTTAGTTGATGGCCTTTTATAGAGTCAAATTTTGTGGTCATTCACTAAGAATGTATCTGTGCTTCCATCAATGGGTTCTAGCAAAACTGTTCCATTCTCAAAAACTTTCTTTATCTGATAAGGACCCATCCAATGAGTTTGTAGCTTCCCCTTGAACTCCTTGAACTTAGAATCGTATAGGAGAACCCAATCACCTTGATGAAATGTCCTCCTTTTAATGTGTTGGTAATGCCATTGTTTCCTTTGATATTGAACAAGTTCTGTTTGTTGTATGGCTTCTGTATGGATTTCATCCAACTCATTGAGTTGAAGAATCCTATTTTGTTGTGCTATAGACAATGGTAGACTTATATCTAATGAAGTTTTAAGTGTCTGCAGTTCAAATTCTATAGACAGAATGAGTTTCTTTCCATAAAATAATTCATATGGTGAGAATTTGGTTGTGGACTTCCAAGTGGTATTGTAAGCCTAAACTGCTTTAGGTAATCTATTGGCCCAATCCTTTCTATTCATGGCCACTGTCCTTGTCAGGATATTCTCCAGTTCCCTATTAGTCACCTCCACTTGCCCATTCACTTGGGGATGGTAAGATGAAGATTTCCTATGCTTAACTTGATATAAGTTTGTGAATGCTTTGATTACCTGGGAAGTGAATTGAGGTCCTCTATCTAAAACTATTGATCTCAGGGCTCCAAACCTTAAGAAAATTCTGTTATAAAGGAAATCAACAACTTTCTCTTCACTTGCAAATTGCAATGCCTGAACTTCAGCACATTTAGTTACATAGTCTGTGAATACTAGAATGTACTCTTTGTCTGATGATGGTGGAGAAATTGGTCCCACAAAGTCTAGACCCCATTTCTCAAATGGTTCCGACATTACTTGAGGATGAAGTGACATTTCCTTAGTGAAGGTTGGTTGTCCCATCTTTTGGCACTGATCACACTGTTGTACATACTTCTTGGTATCCTTATGAATAGAGGACCAGTAGTAACCAGCTCCCAGAATTTTGTGGATGGTTCTGTGTGAAGAATAATGCCCACCAGATGGTTCATCATGACATGCCCTTAAGACATCAAAAATTTCATCAACTTTTAGACACCTACGTAAAATAAAATTAGGACCACATTTAAACAGTAAACCATTTAACCATTTGTAAGATAATTTTTCCTTTTAGTAAGTGCTTCTTTTGTTTTAAAGTAAAATGGGATGGAAACAAGCCTGTAGCTAAGAGATTAGCTATATTTGCAAACCAATGTGTAGTAGAGGAAATAGGAAAAAGATGTTCATCTGGTAATTTGTCCCCCGCTGGTTGGTTCTCTCCACCTGTATGCAATCTTGACAGAAAGTCAATAACCAAATTGAATTTTTCTAGATTATCAACTATGGTAATGCCAAATTCCTACAATAGCAATAACCACCTAATTATCCTTGCACCCACTACTGGCTTATTCATTAAGTATTTGATGGCTACATGATCAATATGTACAAATATTTTGTATCTAGTGATATAATACCTGAATTTGTTTATAGCATATATGACTACCAAGAATTCCAAGAATTCCTTTTCAGTTGTGGTATAGTTTCTTTCTACAGAGGTAAGGTTTTTACTGATGTAGTAGATGGCATACATACCTTCTCCCTCCTCTTTTTGTCCTAAGACTGCTCCAATAGACTCATTTGAAGCCTCAATTTGTATGTGAAATGGAAGAGTCCAATTGGGTCCTCTTAAAATAGGTGTGACAGTAAGTTTCTCCTTAAGGGTTTCAAATGCTAATTGATAATCCTCTATCCATAAGAATTTTGTGTCTTTGTTAAGCAGGGTAATCAGAGGAGCATCTATTCTGCTAAAATTTTCTATAAATCTCCTATAGTAGCCTACATGACCTAGAAAACTTCTAACATCTATCTGATTTTTAGGTGAAGGTAATGTTTGATCACTTCTATTTTGTTTTGGTCCACTTTGATCCCATTTGCTGAAATGTGGTGTCCCAATACAATTCCTTCCTCTACAATCATGAAGCACTTTTCATGGCTCAGGGATAGTCAATTTTTTTTCATAGCATTTTAGTACCTACTCTAGGTTTATGAGAGCTTATTCAAAGTTGTCTTCATACATAGTAAAGCCATCCATATAGACTTCCATGCACTCACTAGTTAGTTAAGCAAAAATGGATAAAACAAGCCTCTGAAATATAGCTGGAGAATTACATAGTCCAAATGGAAGAACTTTGTAGGAAAAAGTTCCCCAAGAACAAGTGAAAGTGGTTTTATCCTAATCTTCAGGTGCCACTTGGATTTGGTTATATCCACTGAACCCATCTAGGAATGAGAAGTACTTTCTCTCTACAAGGTTGTCTAGCACTTGGTCAATGAATGGTAAAAGAAAGTTGTCCTTCTTTGTGGATTTGTTTAGCTCTCTATAGTCAATGCACACTCTCCACTTCCCATTCTTTTTAGGCACTATGACTAAGGGTGAGACCTATTGACTATCTAAGATTGGATATATAAACCCTGCTTGTAGCAATTTTTCTATTTCAGTCTTAACAATGTCTTTTAAAGCAGGATTCAATCTTCTCTGGGTTTTCTCGACAGGTTTGACCTCTTTAGTGTATATATGGCGAGTACAGATCTCAGGAGGGATGCCTTTCATATCTTGGTATTCTCAAGAAAAAGTTGTTGAATGGGAAATTAGGAGTTTGAGAAGTGCTTCTTCCTATTTTTCTGCTAACTAGTTGTTAATATTTAGTGTTTTTCAGGTAAAATCATGACCTATTTTGTGATATGATCCATAGATGTATTCAATCCATATCCTGGAGTCATGGTATTGAGGGGGCAAGAATGTGGAGGAAACATGTGGAATGTGGCTAAGTCTTTGTAAAAGGTCTCTCGACAAGGAATGATATTTGCTAGGGTACAATGAGCAGAAGTGAGAAATTCTCTCCTTGAATCTTGGGCTAGCTCCATTATATCCTCATTAATAAGAATGTGGGTGATATCTTCCATTGTATCATAGTGGATTTCATCTTCTAACTCACCCAAATGTTCTCTAATGGTAACCATAGCTACTGAGGCACTATTTTCCATGTTATCTGGCTCATCTACCCATACTCTTTCTGAATAATATATTGATGGTTTAGCTGGAGGATACAAAGATATTTTCTTCAAATCTATTCCATTAGAAATGACCATATCCCCAGTTTGAAAATCAATAGATGTTGCTATTGTAGCCAACCATGGTCTTCCTAATATCAATGGATATGCATTTCGCTAGTTTCTAGGTTCTAATATCAGGAAGTCTACTGGGAATTCCCATGATTCTATCACAACTGGAACATCATTTATTAGTCCTTTTAGAGTAGCTACCGACTGGTCAGCAAGTTGAAGGATTGTGGATGTGGACTAGATACCTATTAGGGCTAATTTGTCCATTGTATGAACTGTCACTACATTTATTGTTGCTCCCAAATCAACCAGAACATTAGATATTTCTACCCTTGAGATGTAAATAGTTATGACAGAATTCCCAAGATCTCCATATTTTGGGAGGAGCATTTCTCCCATTAGGTCTACTACTTTTCCTTCCACCTGAATGGTGGAAGGGAAGTTTTTCTTCCTGCCCTGGGTCTTAACACAATGTTGTTTGATGAATTGGTTCAATTCAGGCACATCCCTAATTGTTTGTAGGAGTGGAATTTCAATGTTCAATTGTCTAATTTCTTGTAAAAGTTCTGATTCTAGGGTAGATTGGACTTGTTTTTGTAAAACCTTTTGTTGAGGGACATGTTGTTTGAGCTATTCTAGGTATGGTGCTAGTTTTTCTATCTCCATAGCAACTCTAGAGTTCTTAGCAGAAATATTTCCAAGGGTGTTATCCAGAGTCATTCTTTTAGGAGGAGCTCCAGAGTTATCCAAGGATGGTTCTTTTAGCACTGTTTCGATAGTAATCTCCTCTGGAAGCTAAGTGGATGGATTTTTAGGTTCCTCATCATTGGTTACTTCAACTATAGTTGGAGGAGATGGTCTTGGAAGTGCTTTCCTAGAATACAACTGGAGATTATTAGAATATATGGCATTATTACCAGCCATGTTTTCTTGTTCTATCATGTAAACAGCTGCTCCCTTCTTATTCTGTGGGTTTGGTATAGGTTGAGCTAGTAAGGGTGGTTGGCTAACTAGTTCATTTTGTGACTATCCTTGTGTGTTGGTGGGTCAGGTTAGCAATGCTTATTGTTGAGGTTGGAAATGTTGAGGTTGTCCCTGGTATTGTTGATTATAAGCCTATTGAGGACCCCAATGAGGCTGCATGTTTTGTGACCCAAACTGTTGTGGCCATTGTTGATTCACCCAGGGTGGATTTTGCCAATGTTGGTTCTGCCATTGTTGGTTTGGCCAATTTTGTGATCCCCAAGGAGGATTATTCTAAGGCCCATGCCAGGTTGGATTCCATTGATTATTTCCCCAATTAGAAGGACCCCTATAAGAAGCCTAGTTTGGATACTAATTATAAGGGAAATTCCCAGATTGTTTATGTCCTACATAGTTCAACTCCTCCTCTATAATGGCATTCTTTTTACTTAGTCTTTTTAAGGTTGGGAGTTGATCGCACTGACTGGTAGGATGTTCCCTATCATAGATCTGATAGATCTCTAATTTATCTAAAGGGCATTCTCTCAACAGATGTTTGTTTCTACACCTGGGACAATAGATGGAGAGTGGTTCAGTTGTTCTACTATGATCAGTTGTTCTAGTTTTTGCCTAAATCCCATCTAATGTGGTATTCAGTTGGACTAGAATAGCTGTTTTAAGATTTGCAATCTCCTCCATTAACTGTCCTATTTCATTCTTCCCTTTGAAGGATTTGGGTGTTCTCACTCCATCTTAGGTTCTGGAATAGTTCCTACAAAGTTCTTCTATAGCAGGCATATCCATTTTATTGATATTCCCTTTTCCCATTAGATCTAGTACCTATTTTGATTCTTTGTCTAATCCTTTTACAAACATGGTTCTAGCCAAAGAGTGATTTACAGGTTTGCCATACCTTCTCAAAGTGAAGTTAAACCTATCCACATAGTCCTCTAAGGTTTCTTCATCTCTTTGTTTAATTTTGAACAATTCCTCATTTTTATCACTGACTCTACAGTAATCTTGGTATTTTCCTAAAAACTCAGTTTCCATCTATTCCTAAGAATGGATGGAGTTTTGGGGCAAACCCATGAACCATCTCATTACAGAATCCATTGGGGTTGAGGGAAACAGTTTGAGTTTTTTATTATCTAATCCATAATTGTAAGTCTAGCATACCACTTTGAATTCAAATAAAAACTAATCTGGATCCTCAGAAGCAAGACCCTTAAAATTTGGTAAGTGTGCAGGTGAAATATTTTTCATATGGGCATTATCTCCAGCAGCCAGAACAATGGTATATGAGAAGGTTCTTGGATTTTGATTATCCTCCTCTTCATTATTATCATCCATGTCTGATACCAGTTCTTCTCCTTGAGATTTAGTGTGAGCTTTTGAGGAATTAGTTTCTGTCAAAGGATCTGCCTGGAATTTCTATTGTAATTCTTGGATATATTTAGTGAGTGGAGGACTTGGAGGATTTAAGGGATTATTGAATTGAGGTATAGTTTCTAAGGTAGGTCCTAGGTGTCTCTCTTCAACAAGATCTTGTGCCACCCCATTGCTTTCTCTTATAGTTTATTGATGGGGTGTCTATTTTATGTAGTTTATTAATCAGTTTGTCAAGAACTCATGCAAAATAAAAAGAGAGATAAAACTTCTAGCAATTAACTAGGGTCTTCATTCTATTACTCAGGTACTGATTGAGTAATATCTGGAGCACCCCAATTACCACTGGAAGTGTTGAGTGGCAGCAGTGTTGGAAATCTACAATGTATTAAGGAGGCTCCAGAGGTGTGTGCTTCTATTTGCAGTTCCAAAGATATGCTCATGACTTTCTGTCCAGCTCTAGAGATATGTTTATGACTTTAGTCTAGCTCTAGAGATGATTCACCCCCTTATCTCAAAATCTCCCCAATCATATTGGAAAACATTAGAGACTAGTGTGGTATCCTTATGTCAGCTCTGGAGATTATTAGGACCACTGCTGGAGATGCTCAAAATTGTCTTTACCTGAACACCTGCACCTGTAGATTTAAAAAGAGAGAATTTCTACATATTTCCACTAATTTAATTCACATTAGTCCTTCAATCAAAAATCATGATTTTAGGTAATTCATCTCTCATTAACATAATTAGAACAAATCTTGTCAATCTACTTTGGTGCAATCATCAGGACAATGGAATAAGAAGGAAGAAAAAAAGAGGTAAAAAGGTGTATTATCATGGGTGCTACCTGGCACTCATCAAACATCATATTTGAGGGCATACTTAACATGAAGACATTCTTCCTTTATTTTCCATCTTATCACTGATTTTTCCTTTCTATCTATGATCTATTTTTCATAAACTTTACCAATATGTTTTTCTATAGTGTCAAGTTTTAGCTACAACTTCTTGTCCCTACAACATTTCTAACTAAAAAAATTACACTTGTATTCTGTTGGAGGTTCATCTTTGTTTGCATTCTCCACTTATTCAATTAATGGATACTTTGACACCCAATCAATCTAAAAATTCCTCATCATATCCCACTCATGCCCCATTTTTCATTTGGCTTTTCTTTTCCCCTTTCCTGCAAGATCTATATCTTCATTATCACTTGTTGAGGTTAATTTATTCATATTATCATTCCCACTACCATGTGTATCCCCTAGAACATCATCTATGGCATTGTCATCCAAGTGAATGAACTCATTGTGATCTTCCTCTAAGGTATTGTCTTGTTCATTATTAGATGGTACAAGTGTTGATGTCGTATCTATTGCAAGTATGTGTTATTGGTGTTGTCATTGATGTCAACAAGCTTCTTTTGTCATTGATGTCAATAAGCTTGTGTTGTCATTGGTGTCAACTGTGTCTATTAGATGAGTAGAGATGAGATTGTTGTAAGTGCATGAAGTGTTTGGTTGAGCCGCTTTATTCAAGATGATTTGGTTGCCTTGAAGAGATGTTGAAGATGTTAAGAATATGGTTCTGTTGGTTGTTTTCCAAGTGCTTTTGAGAAAATTTTATTAATAAAGGAAATAGTGTGTTGAAGAGACTGTCTAGCTTAACAAAATAGTAATTTGGTTCTGCTCCGCATTTCCTCTTTGTTGAAGATCTATCCCTGCGGTTTGGATATATTGTTAAGAGATGTTCATAGATGTTATATTCCAATTTTTGTGCTCTAGTTTTTTGTGAAGAGAAAGTTGAGTTCACCAATATGAAGACTATGTTTCTGAGTGTTGTAGAGGTGTCTAGGAGAAATGTCTTTGCTCTACATTTATCCAAAAAATGGTTTCAGGTCTTGCAGTTCTAGATTTGTGATTATAAGGTTCCTATCTTTCTCCAGTCAAGTTTTTTAGTGATTTGGTACTCTGGAAGAGGACTTATCGAGTTGCAGTGTATGACAAAGACATTTGAGTTTGCTAGGTAAACAAGATAAGTTGTATGGAAGGTGAAAGTTGTTGTAGAGAAATTTGTTGGATTTTAGGAAGTTTCAAGATGATTCTAGAATACTCTAGATTGTGTTTAAGTCTTGCATGTGATCTAGAAGTTGTCTTTGGGTTTGAAGAAGCATGCACTTAAATGTTCATTGTGTTAATACATGTTTGGATGACCTTTGGTGTTTACACTGATTGAGGAATTTCTTTGGTGATTGTGAAAGTGTGGTGTAGGATGCTTGGATGAATTTAGCTCCAGGCTAGGGTGTGTTTTGGCTTGTCTCCATTCCTTTCCATTGCGAGAATGTTTAGGTCCAGACCTAATTTGAATCTTCTAGGTTAAAGTGATTTACTAGCCTTGGAGAATGTTCTCAAGGTTGAAGATAGTATAAATAAGTGTCAAGAGGTTGGGATTGGGTGCACACACAATGGATATGATGTGAGTAATAGAGTGGTTAAGTGATTGGAGTAGTACAAGCCTTCATGTGTAAGATTATTGGATACAGTGAGCAGAAGGTGTCTACTATCTTTCAGTGGTAGCAAAGATGATGTTGATATTGCGGTGAATATTTAGCTTCATTGGAACTATACTCCATTCATCTGTTAGATGCAACTATAATAGTTCAATCCTAGCAGTGAGCCACCTTTTCTATCTCTTTCTTTTAGGATAGTGAGTCATTTGGCAGTGAGCCACATGCAGTGAGCATTCTTAGACAGTGAGTCTACCATTTGTATCAACCTTAACTAGTTGCCTTATTATATATATTGTGAGCTAATCCTCAACATGGTTTTTCCCATCTTGGGTTTTCCACATAAAATTGGGTGTTGTATTGTTTATGGTATTGTTATGATTCAATTTCTATTATTTACATTTCATGCTTAATCATCATAACAAGCTTAAGGGTTAATTAGATTAATGTGGATTTTAGTATGTATGAGGGTTTTGAAATTTTAAGTTACAATTGATTCACCCCCCTCTTAGTTGTCTTGTGTGTTCAACAATTGGTATCATAGCAAGGTTCCTTGGAAAAGAGCTTAACCGCTTGAGGTAGATCCAGGATGCATACAAGAAGGATGTTCCCTTGTTTGATGGATCTAACCATGCTTTCTGGAAAATAAGGATGGAAGGTTATCTGATTTCACTTGGATATGACATCTAGAAGTTGCAATGAATGCATATACAATACCTAAGAATGATCTAAGCACTACAGTTGAGGTCAAAGCCTTTCAAATCAATGGTAAAGCAAGGTATGCTCTTTTAAGTAGTCTCTCTAATTCTAAATTAGTGAAAGTCATGGATCTAAAAACTTGCTAATGGAATCTAGAAGAAGCTAGAGAGTATTTATGAAAGAGATGATAAGGTCAAGCAAGATAAAATGTAGAATTTGAAACTCATGTTTGAAACCATGCAAATGTCTGAAGATGAAAATATACAAGCTACTTATAGAGGGTGGATAAAGTTGTCAATGGCATCAAAGGTCTTGGTGGAAAGATGAATGAACAAGAAGTGATATTGAAGGCACTCAGTGCTCTTCCTAAAGCTTACAGTCATAAGGTTTTTGCTATTGAAGAATTACAAAATTTGAAATAGTTTACCAAAGATTAGTTGCTTGGCACCTTAACTACTTTTGAAATAAGAGAATTTGGTACAAGTAGTGCAATGACTAAGACTTCCTTCAAGGCTAGCAAATATGAGAATACTATGGAATTAGATTAGGAAGATTTAGATGATTTGGAAACCAACTTTGCAAGAAGAATGAAATTGGGTATTGGTAAGTTACCATTCAAGTGTTTTAGTTGTGGCAAGATAGGTCATTATGTTTCAACATGTCTAGAAAGAATTTTGAAGAGAAAGAATAGGGAGATCAAAAGGAGAGTGCCTAAGAAAAGCCACTATGTTAGATAAGATGCAAGTATCTCTGATGATGAATCTAATTATGAGAATAATGAGGACAATGATTGTCTATTCATATCTTTAAGAGAGGATATTGTTTCTACCAACTCTGGGAAATGTGTGAAGGCAAAGACTCCGGAGGTAGGTCTTAATTTTGAAAGCAATGTGATATCTACTTTCCATACTACATAAGAAAAGAACCTTTGGGATATTGACAGTGGATGCTTAAATCATATGACTGGTGATAAGAGTAAGTTTGTTAAACTTGAAAAATATGATGGAGGACTAGTTAGATTTGGTGATTATAATGTTGCTAAGATATGTGGAAGAGGATCAATTAGTTTTGATGGCAAGAATAATACTAATGATGTTCTTTATGTTAAGGTTTTATAGCATAATCTTTTGAGTGTTGGACAAATGTGTAGCAAAGCATACAATCTTGTGTTTTAGGATGATGGTTGTGAAATCAGAAGAGATTCTAGCACTATGATAGCTGTTGGAAACAGGATAGATGGAAATGTTTATCATCTTAAAAGTGGTGATGGTTATTGCTTCATGACTCAGATCAATGAGAGTTGGCTATGGAATAAGAGATTGTTTCACATCAATTTTGATAGCCTGGTAAGGATAAGTTTAGTTCAAGCTTTGAGAGATCTGCCAAAGATTACAAAGCTCATCAATGTTGTTTGTAAGGAATAAAAGATTGGAAAGCAAACAAGAAGAAGCTTCAAATTCAAGGATTAGCCTTCTACTGGACTATTGGAATTGGTGCATATAGATCTTTGTGGCCCTACCAAGGTAAGGAGTTTTAAGGTGACAGGTATTTCATGCTATTGATTGATGATTATTCTAGGATGACATGGGTTACTTTTATCAAATAAAAATCTGAAGCCCTAGATAAGTTCAAAGCATTCAAAGTCATGGTTGAGAATTAAATGGATATGACAATTAAATGTTTGAGGTCTAATAAAGGTGGGGAATTCACCTCCAATGAGTTTAACATGTTTTGTGAGAATCATGGGATAAAGAGGCAATTATCTGCCCCGAGAACTCCTCAATAGAATGAAGTGATTGAAAGAAAGAATAGGACTATTCAAGAAGTTGCAAGGACAATGATAAAAGAAGCAAACCTACTAGAGGTTTACTAGAGAGAAGCAATTCATACTATTGTTTACATATTGAACAGAGTGTAGGCAAGAGCAAATAGTACAAAGACACCTTATGAGTTGTGGTATGAAAAGATTCCTACTATTAAGTACTTCAAAGTGTTTGGAAGCAAATGTTATATCAGAAGGGATGAAGAAAATCTAGGAAACTTTTATGCAAGGTCTAATGATGGTATTTTCCTTGGGTATTCTACTAAAAGCAAAGCTTACCAGTGCTACAACAAGAGGTTAAGAAGGATTGTTGAAAGTGTAAATGTCAAAGTTGATGAAGATCTACAAAAGAATTTAGAAGTTGATTGTTATGAATTAGATGAGTCATCTTGTAGAGAATAATAAAATACTAATCAAAAATAAGTATGGATTGAAGAAGAAGAAGCTCCAGAAAAGACTCCTAAAACTCCCAAGAATGTGCAGAAGCATCATTCTAAAGATCAAATCATTGGTGATAAGGACAAAGGTGTGTTGACAAGAAGGAAAACTACTAAAGAATAGGTAAATCTATGTTTACTCTCTAAAGTTGAACCTAAAATAGTAAGCGAAGCATGCAAGGATGAGTATTAGGTCAAGGCTATGAAAGAAGAACTAATATAGATTGAAAAGAATTAGACTTGGGAACTTATCCCAAGACCAGCAAACAAAAATGTGATTGGACCTAAGTGGATATTCAAGAACAAACTGAATGAGAATGGAGAGGTGGTAAGAAACAAGGAAAGGCTTGTGTATCAAGGTTACTCACAAGTAGAAGGAATAGACTATGAGGAAACATTTGCTCTGGTGGCAAGGATGGAGGCCATCAAGATATTTTTATCTTTTGCAAAACATAAGGATTTCAAAGTATATCAAATGGATGTGAAGTCTACTTTCTTGAATGGTGGGTTAGAAGAGGATGTATACATAGAATAATTAGATGGATTTTGTTTATTAGACAAACTGAGTAGGGTTTGTAGATTGAAGAAGGCATTGTATGGATCGAAGCAAGCCCCCAGATCTTGATATGCAAGGTTAGACAAGTACTTATTATAGAAAGGTTTCAATAAGGGTTCTACAAACAACAATCTATACATTAAAGTAGGTGAAGATCAAATTTTGATTGTTGAAGTATATGTGGATGATATAATCTTTAGTGGAAATGAAGGCATGTGTAAGAACTTTATAGATGAGATGCAAAAAAAATTTGATATGTCAATATATGGAGAAATGAACTTCTTCCTTGGGCTACAGATCAATCAAATAGATAAAGGCATTTTCATTTCACAATCAATTTATGTCAAGGAATTGTTGAAGAAGTTTGGAATGGAAGACTCTAAACTAGTTTGTACTCCTATGACAACTAGTTACAAGCTAAACAAGAATGATGAATCACATAAGGATGATCAAAGTAGGTATAGGTCAATGATTGGAGGATTGTTATACTTGACTTCTAATAGACTGGATATTATGCATGCAGTTTGTCTTGTGGCTAGATTTCAAGAAGATCCCAGAGAGTCACATGTTGCAATAGTGAAGAGGATATTCATATGCTTAAAGGGAACTCCAGATCATGGATTGTGGTATCCAAAGGGTACTAAATTTTCTCTGAGTGCTTATACAGATGTAGATTGGGCTAGATGTGTAGATGACAAGAAAAGTACAAGTGGCGGTGTATTCTTTCTTGGAGAGAAAGTGGTGTCATGGTTAAGTAAGAAGCAAGTTTTAGTATCTCTGTCTACTACAGAGGTAGAATACATTGTAGCAACATCTTGTTGTACACAAGTGTTGTGGATGAAGCAAACTTTGAAAGATACTAGTGTTGTGTATGAGGAGCCAATTCCTATATTCTGTGATAATACCAGTGCCATCAACATTTTAAAGAATCTAGTAATGCACTCAAGAACAAAACATATTTCAATTTGATATCACTTTCTAAGAGAGAAGGTTGAAAAGAATGAAGTGAAGCTTGAGTATGTGTCTACAAAGGATCAGGTTGCTAACATATTCACCAAGGCTCTTCCTAAGGATAAATTTGAGTATCTCTGGGAGAAGTTAGGGGTTATTGCCCCTCCTTTGAACTAGATGCATAAGGAGATGCATCAGTCTAGTGGACTTCAAGATTCATTCTTTTCTCTTGACTGATGTTGGAGGCTAGCTCTTAGGGGGGGTAGGTAGAGGTTATAATGATTGTTACAAATAGGGAGAGTAAGAGTTGATATAGTTTGGTGTGCACTCCTAAGGGGGAGTAATCAGAGTAGTGAAAAGAAAAGATGATGTGACCTGATAAGAGGGAAAGAAGAGATGTGTCACCCTTTGCCATTCATGTCAAAGGGGAGAGAGAGCAATGTGAAAAAGAAAAGAATCAGTGTTCAGAGAGAGAGAGTAACATGTGTAAAAGAAAGGGGGAGAGTAAGAAAGAAAAGAAGTTTGGTGCAGATTTGTGCCTTGATGGTTTTTCACATTATGTGTTGCCATCAATGACAAAGGGGGAGATTGCTGCAAGTATGTGCTATCAATGTTGTCATTAATGTCAACACGATTGTGTTTTTATTGGTGTCAACTATGTCTACTAGATTAGTAGAGATGAGATTGTTGTAAGTGCATGAAGTGTTTAGTTGAGCTGCTTTGTTGAAGATGATTTGGTTGCCTTGAACAAATGTTGAAGATGTTAACAATATGGTTCTATTGGTTGGTTTCCAAGTGCTTTTGAGAAAATTTGATTATGTTATGTTAGAAAAAATAACCTTGGGGGCATTTTCCTCTTAAGGTTTATCTCTCAAGTCCTTTAGAATGCATTTAGAGCATCTTGCATGATGTTGATGACTCCTAATGAGAAAACCCTAAAGTTTAATGGCAATTGGGACTCAGGGGATGCACTTGACATAAATCTTTCCTGATATAGGGCATGACTTGGGCGCCTTGGGGGTGTTTTCCTCTTAAGGTTTAGCTCTCAAGTCCTTTAGAATGCATTTAGAGCATCTTGCATGATGTTGATGACTCCTGATGAGAAAACCCTAAAGGTTCATGGCAATTGGGACTCAGGGGATGCACTTGACATAAATATTTATTGAAATAGGAGGACTTGGGTATCCCTGCCCTAGTCCTACCCTATTTTAGGGCAACACCAATTTCAAAGTGTGGGCTTATGACCGTTATTTAGGTCCTATGCCAACATGGTAAGTTTGAATTATGAAATTCTTAGCGGGAATGTTTGTAGTTGCATATATAAGCATGATTAGTGATTTATTTGTAAACTAGAGATGGATATTGTGAACTTGTGGCTTGTGTGATAGTGATTCAAAGGCATTCATTGTGTTGCAGAGCAGAAGTTGTGTTGTTCTTGTGTTTGTATTTGTAGATTTGGCATCCATCTCCTCATGGCATGAAGAGCATATTCCTTCCATGAGATCTTCACTACAAGGTGATATCAATTGTGTTTTCTATCATTTATCATTTGGATTTTTCCTCTATCTCGTAGGGATACACACTCTTTATCTAACAATGGTGTTCGGAAGACTTGAATGTCTCTCTGGGGCTTGACTGAGGCAAGCATCTAAACAACACAACCCTCAACCCATTTTTTTGTGATTGCAAGTTACAGGTTGCGAAAATGAAAGAAATGGAGTTGCAAGAGAGCAGTGCAGACTGTCAGAATTGTAAATCAGAGAAGAAAATAGGGACTTGGAGTTGGGCACCTACTCATTAGTTCTCTAGATCCTGCAACTAAAAAATCTCCAGAATAGCAGGAATAGGTTGCAAACAAGGTTGCTAAATCTCGACAAAAAATATGGCACTGGACTAGGGTGCTCACTCATTAGTCCCTGATTTTTCCATTTTCCAAACTTTAAAATCTAGTATGCATTTGATTTTCATTTGATATCTTTGTGTGTGATCATTTTTTGTAAATTGTTTGTTTGCTTACGATTTCATGAAATTAGAGTTTTGAGCATAATTGGGCTTAATTGAACAACAAAATCATACAATTCCAATCTTCCTCTATGTTCCAAGTGACAAGATATTTGTAGTAGACTTTCTACTTGATTGAGTGTCCTTGAATGTTTAGTGGTTAAAGAAGGATCAACATAAAGCCTCTTCAAATAACTATCAAAATCAACCCTAAACAATTTTCACACTAAACATTTTGGTGAACCTGTGTTCTTTTGAATTTTACATCTTTCTGAGTGTTGTTCTTTTTATTTACATTAATTTCATTTATTTATATCATTGTTCATCTTATTGCATTTGAAAAATTACAAAAAAATTGAAAATTTTCAAAAAATTGAAAAAATTGGCATTTTCAGCTTGCATTTTCAAATAATTTGAGTTAGTTGGCATTTAATTTCAATAAATTTCAATCATTATCAACAAATTTTATTTAAAATACATTAAATTTTCATTCATCATTCATTTAGATTGCATTTTCATGCTTAAATTGATGAGAATTGCTTGAAATTGTGCATTTTTTCATATAACCTAGTTTTGCATTAGCTAGGGTTCGTAGTCAAAATCTTGTTTCAGATTTTACTACCATTTTAAAACACTCATTAGGACTGATTTATAATTGTATTTTTGCATCATAGTGGTTTGCTCACAAAATTTCATACCTAGGGTTTGAAAACCTTGATTTTTCACTAGATTTTGGCCTTATCATCTCTCTAGAATTGCATCATAGGCATGTTGTGAAGGATTTTTCTACACTAATTAGCTTTTATCAGAGTTATTATCCACTTTCCCTTCTAAAATTCTTTACAACACCTTTTTATTGGGCCCTTGCATTGAAAATTTGGTGAAAAATTGCATATTTTGGCTATATTTTTACTAGGGTTTGACCTAGATTTGCACTCCAAACATGTTGTGATGGATTTTATGGCTTTAGGTGACTGATATTACTGAAATAACCTGATTCACCTCCTAAAATTATTTACAACACCCTTTTTTTTGGGTCTTTACATTGAAAATTTGTGAAAATTTACATATTTTAGTGTATTTTTCACTAAGTTGTGATTTGTCATCGCCCTAGGTTTGCATCAAAAGTGTATTGTGAAAGATATTAATGCTTTATTGGACTAATATCAGACATATTATTTTCTACCCCTGATCAATTTCCTTACAACACCTTTTCTTTCACTTATTTGCATTGAAAAAAGTTGAAAAAATCAAGCATTCTAGGTCATTTTTACACATAGTTTTGCAGTTGTCTTTTGGATAACTTTTGAAAAGATTTTAAAATATGATATTACATTAATTTTAAAACTTATACACATGGCTTCAAATTGCAGCAATAATAGTAGGTTCTCTCCTAGGCCTTACATGAAGAGAAAGGTCCCCGAACCTAAAATTGTGTTTACACCTCATGATAGAACAACTAGAGACACTAAAGGACCTCTTTTTATCACTGTGAAAATAATGGGAAATCATGTGGATGGAACCCTTATTGATCCTAAATGTATGACTAATGTTGCCACAGAAGAGTTCCTCTATTCACATGGATTGATGCAAGCCTTTTATGACCCTTCGGATATGATGATTAAGACACATAAGGGAACCTTTATAAAAACTTCTAGGAAAATATCTTTATTGGTCACTATATTTGAGAAATCTGTAGAACAATTGTTTGATGTTGTCCCAATTTCAGACATCTTTCGCATAAAATTAGGACATCCATGGTTAAAATCTATGAAAGCTATCCCTTCAACAATTCATAACTGTGTAAAATTTCCTTTAGATCATCAAGTGCTTACTATCCCTCGCAATAAGTATAAACATTTGGTTACAAGACAACACTTTACCCTTGATTACTTTTGGGAAAGATCTTAAATGGAACTGAAGCCATGGATAGATTTTAACTTCTTGAGCTATAGAAACTACAAAACAAAGCTATTACATCAAGTGGCCGATCTTTCTATGCAAGAAACAACAAGAGACGAACAACCTGCATTTGAAGAAAATCCTAGACCAAAAGGAAAAGGACCCTATGCTGAGGTTCCTCCCCCACCATCCTTACAAGGATCGAGAGGTAGTCATTTAAAGAAAAATATTCCACCTAGACAAATGAGATTTGATCCTGGTACTTCCTCTAAAACACAAAAACCTATGGAAGAGAAAAACACTATCTTACAAGAGATAAGTGGTAAGATAAAAAGAAATAGACAAATAAGAGAAAGGAGGAGTAGATGATAAGCTTATGCCCAATGAATTATAACTCAACAAGAAAATATCTCACCAAACATTAAATTAAACCAAGAAGTTCTTAAGAATGAACAACTTGGAGAAAAGAATAAGAGTTGGGCTATGGTACCTTATGTCCCACTTTCCTCTAACATTTAGGAGTAGAACGATGATGATGACTTGCTCGATAACAAGCCTTAGTGTGGTTGTCCCTATAGGTAAGTATTTCTAACCCTTTATCTCTCGTGTTGTGTTTCCCCCATGAATGTGTTGTTTAGGCCTCCTAGGATGACCCTTGATTCTCTTGTAAGGTATAGGATACCAGGAGACTACCTTTGTTGTGAACTTCTATTTATATCATCATTCTTCTATATTGCTTCTCCTCTATTTTCACTATTGTGTGTTGTGTCTTATGGACATAGCATTGCGGTTGGTGACTTAGGTGAACCCTCCTACATGACTATCCCTATGTCACTTGTTTCTCCTCTCTCAATTTATTATTTCCCTTCCTCTAGTGCTTCTATCTAGTGGGTGGATGATGAAAAACATATTATACTGATATGGACCTAGTGTCCCTTTAGCGAGAAATCAATAAATGGACCAAGTCCATACATGATGATGGGGTTGATATATTATCTGACACTTGGCTAGTAGAATCACTCCATGTGATCTTGATGTTGTCTTATCACACTTACAAACCATAACAATATTGTTGCTCCATACACTCAGTTTTGAGATTTCTGTGGTATAGCCCCACGGTTATACTCAATCTCCAAATTTGTAGTATAACCTCGAATTTCTATGTGAATGATCATATGTATTGATGTTGTTGTTTATCATGATTATATGGACGCTAACACTTTTCTCGTAGGATTGTGTTTGTGGGAAAATTTGGCAATTGTAAAGTACATGTCACCTTCAGGGGGCATGGGCCTTGTGAGAGCTCATGTTCCCTTGTGTGTTTTCTTCCTACCTTAACGTGCTTGATATCGGTACATGATATTAACCACCTTAAGGTGGGGGCATATATAAGGTAAGTTGTATATTTTAGATGCTAGCAAAGTGTGTTTTTTCTTAGGTGCAGTCTTAAAGACTAGTGGCGATGAGTCCCTCCTACACTCTGAGATTTATTTGAAATCAACTTGAAATCATTTAAACCCTCTATGGAGGTGAGATATCATGTATATTATTTTATCTTAAGCCCTCTGTAGAGGCAGGGATTGTGTATTTCTCATGGAGAGTGCACATCCTATCATTTTCAAAAAGTCTTCTATGGAGGTGGGGAGTGGTTCTGTGACTAACTCAACCCTTAAGTGTGTCTTTGATGATTGTTATGGTGAAGCCCAATTATTGGTGTGTGTCTGTAATGTGCCTGAGATGGTGATGAACTTAGAAATAGGAACACTCCATCGCTTATCTGTCATTTTTTCTTCGTGTCTTCCAAGTGTGTGTGTATTACATGTTTGTTCCCAAGCATAGTCTAAAGACCAGTGGTAATGAGTTCCTCCTATGCTTTAGGATTTGTATGGCATGCTTGATTTGAATTGTGTGTCTGTTGCCCCATATGCAGTTTAAAGATTGGTGGCGATGAGTCCTGTTGGCAAGAGACACTATATGGATTCATGGTTGTTGTCATTGATGGCAACAAAGGTCATCCCACATATCCGCAAGTCATGGTGTGCCTCTACCGGAAGTCAGGATGAAGAACTGTTGTGGTCCGGTGAACAAGAACAGAGCATGTGGCAAGGTCTGACAGATTGGTCTGGACCTCTCAGAGGAAGTGTCTTGGTGCAGTGCAGATTTGGGGAAGTCAAGAGGACTACTTTGAGTAGTATATTCCAAGGATTTAGCCTCCGGTGATGGACAAAGAAAAAGATATGAATAGCTGAGTACCGGATTCCTGAAAGACAATGAGAATAGAGGAAGAACTGACTGACAGAGCATCAGAATATTTTCTGGATGTGTTACTGTTGATGGTAAAGGTTGTGAAGGCATGAATCATGTTTGGCCGACATGATTAATGATATCTACAAGTATATGCTTGATCCGCATTGCTTGGTGAGCAAGGATTCAGCCAACAGAACAGAGTTTGTAAGAAACTAGACTGTTCCGGATGCTGACTAGAAAGGTGATGAAATTACTTGTGCGGATATATATAGAGGATGGATTTAGTTGTGAAAAGAGTAATTGTGTGATGGTGTATGTGAATAAGTGCAAAACAGAGCAGAAGTAGTAAGAAAGATCCAGTATGTGAAAGGATAGCAGAATAAAGAACAGAGGAAAAATGAAGTGCAGCAGATCAATGTACTGAGCCTAACCGGAACTGAACTCCAGCATATGTAGATGCTTCCAATCAGTTCAAGTATTATATAACATTCTTTTGTAGACAGTGTGTCTCTTTGTAGGCAGTGTGCCTCTTGTGAGCAGTGTGCTCGGGCAGTGAGCCCTAATTGGCAAGTGTCATTTTGTAACTCCTTATTCTTTTAACAGAGAATAATCTTTGGGTTAATCACCCTGTGGTTTTCTCCCTTAACCGGGTTTCCACGTCAAAAATACTGTGTCATGTGTTTCTCATTTCATGATAATGTTTGTTTGTTTAATTCAATGCTGCTTTGATTAATAAGAAAGTTCAAAAGAAGAAACAATTAGGATAACTGATTCACCCCCCCTCTCAGTTATCAACAATTGGTATCAGAGCAAGGTTCCTCCTTATAGAGCCTAACAGCTTGAGGAAGATCTAGGAATTCAAATGGATGCATATGGTTTAAGGGAGCAACTCAAGACTGCCCTTGAGGATCTTGAACAGTCAAATTCTGAAGTCAATGAATTAAAGGAAAGACTCAAACAGGCTGATGAATTCATGAGAGAACTAAAAGACAAATTAAGTCTCTCTATGAAAAAGAGAAAGGAGCTGCTCCAACAATTGGCAAGCCAAACTAAAGAAAGCAATACAAATGAAGAATTGACTGAGAAAACCAAGTTATGTGAAAAGTTATCAAAAGAAGTCATTATGTTAAGACATGAAATGGAATCAGGAACTATAAAGTTTACTCAAGAGATTGAAGAAAAAAGAAAAGCTGAAGACAACCTAAGACAATCTCTTAAAGAGAAATCAGAAGAATGCCACCAAATGGATAGGATTATCAGACATCTTGAATCTGATCTTGAAGATGCCAAAGATAATGAAGAAAAACTTGAGAATCAAATTGTCTCTCTCAAAAGAGATCTTCAAACAGCAAATGAATATAAAGAAAAATTCAAGATAAGTTCTACCCAACTTGAAGTACTTCTTGCAAGTCAAAAGAAGACAGATGACAAGTACGGTTTGGGATATGAGAAAGGAGAAAGCTCCGGATCCGGTCAAAAGAATTTTGGATCAGAAAATCCAAGGAATAGGCCTGGAAGACCTCCGGTAAGACAGCCCAATGCTCAAAGATATCCATCTTTCAATGGATACTGCCACAGCTGCAATCACTTTGGTCACAAAGCTAATCAATGCAGAAAAAGAATGAATCAAACTAATCCATCCTTCTTCGGACAGTGCTTTAACTGCAAAAGGTATGGACACAAGTCCCATGAATGCAGAAATATGCAAGTAAACAAATCATTCAAAGGTAGATGCTTTACATGCAATAGAGTAGGTCATATGGCTAATCAATGCAGATCAAGAGGTCATCAGTCAAATATGCAAAGAAATGTTATTTGCCAAATCTGTAATAGGTCCGGTCATAATGCTAAAGTCTGCAGAAGCAAGAATCAGGACAAAAGAGGTCCGGTGTATAATCAGAATCAAGACAAGGGTAAACAAAAGATGAATGCGGATGAAATTAGGAATCAGATGAGCAAGATTTGGGTAAAGAAAAGTTCAGAGAATACAGAAACTAGATCCGCACCAGATTCTGGTGCTGATATTCCTTCCAGAAATTAAAAAGTGAGCTCTGGCTCAGGGGGAGACTCAAAGAAAATCCTGTTCCCCCAACCAATCAAGTGATGCTGGATATGACACAGGATGCAGAGTAAAGGGTTTGAAGATATAAGTCCTAAGATGATCCAGACAAGATTTCAGAGGTCCGCATGAAGATGTAAAGAAGTTGTGATCGATCAAGTAAGACCTGTTCCGGGAGATGCTCTGGAATGACAGAGGACTACAAAAGGGTCCGGAGAGATCCGGAAGTACATTATTTTACTCTGCGGACTGGACAGAATGTTTGGGATGTTCTTGTAATGTGTCATTTCAATTTATTCATGATTGAAAGATCCGCATGATGTTCATAGATCAGGACTGATCCAGGATACTCCAAGCTACCTGGATAAGGTAAACCAAAATAATATAGGTGGAGCATTTATTGCAAACAGATATTAGGGTTTGCGAAACGATATAAGGGATTTCTCAACCATCACTTGATCATTCCACATCCAAGAAGAAGCGAAAAGCGGAGCTCTGCAACAAAATTCATCAAGCTCACCGAAGATCTCCTGCCAAAGTCATTACATACAGAAATCAATCCAGCCACTCCGTGTAACCGAAGACGCAAAAGGTATTTTTCACTTCCGATATCTTGCTACAAATCTTTTGAAGAAATGGCTACTCCAAATATAGTAAAAATCTCAGACAGGCCCCGACCTGAATTTAAGAAACATCCATACAAGTCATTGGAGGTAGATCCCTTAGGAGCTTTTTCCAGTGTTCCTCATGGAGTTTTACACACAGAAGACATTAGGGTTTACATACATGCAAGCATTGAGGAATTTGGGGAATTCAAATTGAGAGATCTCTACCACAAACAACTGATAGACAATGCTTTTGAGCTTAAACCAGAGTACAAGGGTATTCAGAAGAAACAGTTTAATCAATTCATTCATTTCCCCTACTTTGAAGAAGAAGAATGGGTCTGATATGTATTGAGCAGAATACATGACAACTTCCTATGGTTGGATAGACCTTACAAGATCACAAAAGAGGCAATTAGGGCAGTAACTGGTCTATACTCTTCCGGAGGGATACCTATCCTCAAATCTGTCAAGAACAACATTGTAACTAAGGCCACCGGATCAAAATTTGATAAGAGGGCAATGACCATTGAAGATATTTCGGATCCGGATATCAAGTATGCATCCATGATAATAGGATACAAGATCTATCACTCCAGCAGGGAGAATTCTGTATCCGGAACTGCAGTGTATACTACCTATGAAATGCTAAGGAAGAATGCAGAATATGATCTCTGCGAACTGCTCTTAAGCCAATTAATGGAAAATATGCAGAAAATCAAGAAGGACAAAAAGAATTCCTTTAAGTATGGTACTCTTATATTATGTCTATTCTTCTACTTCATGAATGAGCTGCCCGGATCAAGTGGATGGGCATGGCAGAATGACAAACCTGTTGCAGTCCAGATAAGAGACTATCTACATGGGCTTGGGGATGCCAAAGCAAGAAATACAGCCCTATGGGGATACTTCAAAAACTTCCAAAGCATGATGCAAGCAAGAGAAAGAATTCCCCAGTCTCTTGTTGAAAAATACAAAGACTCAGTGTGCTTTATGGTGGACACTGATCAGTGCTTAATGGAGGCAGTGGAGCCAAGGACTGTCTGGATCATGCCCATGGGGTATGAAGTAGATGAACAGATAGTGGAGCTGCATGTTCAACACATGCTAAGTCAGCCCAAAGATCCAAAGGCAGAAAGGTTTGGAACCTTTGAGGAGCTGAGTGTAAAGATCCATGTAGAACTCAGGGAACCTGAGATAAAGAGGAAGGTGAGAAAAGAAGTAGAGCATATTGCTCAAGGCCTAGGCATTTCAAAAGAGGCACTTGATGCCAGCCGGGAAAAGAGAAGAAAATCTGAGGAAGAAAAGAAAGAGGCAGAAAAGAAAAGCAAGAAAAGTGCTCCGGTGGAATCCTCAACCCGGACCAGATCATCTAAAGGATCCACACCTATCAAAACCAAAAGCTCAAAACTGGAAGTCCAGGGATCCGGTAAGAGATCCAAGACAAAAGCCTCAAGAGCTTATCGAAGCCAAAAGGATGAAGAAGAAACTGAGTCAGATGAGGGAGTGAAAGAAATAAAGAAACAAAAAAAGAAAGGATCCGGTAAACCCTCTTCTGGCCGAGACAAGGAAGAAATGACAGAAGAATTTTCTAAAAAGCCCACCCTGTCTCTAGACAGTGTAGTCAAATTAGTCACTGTGGATGGGAACCTTCAACCGGTGGCTGAATTCTATGATGACTACAATGAGGCAGATCAAAAGATCCTGCAGGAAGCTATAATAAGGTACTTGAACATCTACAATAAAGCTTTTATTGAGATTATCTCTGAAATCCCAAAGAGCCTAGAGATGGAATTAGAAATAAGAAAGAACAATGCCATGGCAAAAGACCTTGAGATCAGGGAACAGATAGCTATTCAGCTATATCCTTCAATTGATCACAAAACAATGAACATGATATTCAAGGACTGCAAGGATGAATTCAAAAGCAAAGCAAGGATGAATCAGCTTATGCTTGGTGAGACCGACAAAGTAGCCAAGGACACTGAAGAGATCCTCTGGAATACATTCAAAAGGTTCAACATTCCTATTACAGAGGACTTAGGTGCAGAACCAGCTGCATCATCTGCTCCGGAAGAAGTGCCACTTGAACAGACTAACATCTCTTCTCCGGCTTCTCCTACAGTCTCCGGATCCCAAGAAGTAGAGAAATTACAGGAGAAAGAAGCAGCAGAAAAAGAAAAAGAGGTTGACAGCACCAAGGATACAGAGAAAGAGAAGAATCCAACAGAGAAAACCACAACTGTAAGTGGTAAGAATGTGGAAGGACATAAGACTCCTAAGGACAAAATTGCAGAAGAAAAGAAACATCTGTCTCCGGCAAGAGACATTGCACAAACTGTCCAAAAGTTTCTAAGCCAAGAAACTTTAGAGATTGATGAACCGGAGCTTCTAAAAGGCCCATTCGACTTTGACTCTCTCTCTCTGGTACAGACAATGAAGATAGCTTCATTTGCAAATGCCAAGGCAAATGAAAAACTCCTAAAGTCTCATATGGAAGACTGTGAGTTGATAGAGACTGCTTCCGGAGTGCTTGTAAAGATTATGCCATCAATCCAGATAGATCCAACAGCCTCCTCTTCCGGTAATCTCAAAACCTTAGTCAGCAGTGTTGATACACATTTTGATTCTCTAGAAAAATCAGCTGAAGAAAAGGTTCGGAAGGAATTTTTGGATAAAAGATTTTCAGAAGTATTAGGATTAATCTCTAATGATAGGAGAAATATGAGTATTGGAATAAAGAGCTTAGAAAATGCTCTTAAGGATGGCGGTGATATTTACAAATTTTGTATCTCCTGGTCAAAGTCAACAGTAGAAATAGATAAGAAAATAAAAGCGGAACAGGACAAACTCCAAAGTTTGTCTCAAAGTTTTGATCCTCTCTCTTCCATAGTAAATCAAGAATGTCAAACTATTGCAATCACAAATGCAATAAAGAACTTTGAGAAGGAAAGGAAGAATATCACTAACCGGATGGGAGAACTTAGAAGGATTATAATCCCTAAGTTAGAAACTATGCATGAGGCCATCAGTGATGCTAAAACTACCGCCCAAACAAATGATCCGACAGATCTTAAGAGGGCAGAAGCTTTGGCATTTTTGTTGAGTGGTCACATTTCAATTTTGGATAGAATGAAGCAAAGCTGGGCTACAGAACTGATCCAACTGAAGACATCTTTTGCAGACATTCTTCAGTTTATGTGAGTATGTAAATATGCGGCTATGTATAGAAAATTTTTGAAAATTTTGGTGTGTGGACCCTACCCTTTGCCATTGATGTCAAAGGGGGAGTGAGGAGCAGTGAAAAATGAGGAATCCAACTAAGGGGGAGTTCCAGAAATTGTATGTAAAGATAGAGCATCAGCAAAGGGGGAGCATAGTGTAAACACTTAGTCATTTTTTCACTAAGTATTGCCATCAATGCCAAAGGGGGAGATTGTTGGCAAGAGACACTATATGGATTCATGGTTGTTGTCATTGATGGCAACAAAGGTCATCCCACATATCCGCAAGTCATGGTGTGCCTCTACCGAAAGTCAGGATGAAGAACTGTTGTGGTCCGGTGAACAAGAACAGAGCATGTGGCAAGGTCCGACAGATTGGTCCGGACCTCTCAGAGGAAGTGTCTTGGTGCAGTGCAGATTTGGGGAAGTCAAGAGGACTACTTTGAGTAGTATATTCCAAGGATTTAGCCTCTGGTGATGGACAAAGAAAAAGATATGAATAGCTGAGTACCGGATTCCTGAAAGACAATGAGAATAGAGGAAGAACTGACTGACAGAGCATCAGAATATTTTCCGGATGTGTTACTGTTGATGGTAAAGGTTGTGAAGGCATGAATCATGTTTGGCCGACATGATTAATGATATCTACAAGTATATGCTTGATCCGCATTGCTTGGTGAGCAAGGATTCAGCCGACAGAACAGAGTTTGTAAGAAACTAGACTATTCCGGATGCCGACTAGAAAAGTGATGAAATTACTTGTGCGGATATATATAGAGGATGGATTTAGTTGTGAAAAGAGTAATTGTGTGATGGTGTATGCGAATAAGTGCAGAACAGAGCAGAAGTAGTAAGAAAGATCCGGTATGTGAAAGGATAGCAGAATAAAGAACAGAGGAAAGATGAAGTGCAACAGATCAGTGTACTGAGCCTAATCGGAACTGAACTCCAGCATATGTAGATGCTTCCAATCAGTTCAAGTATTATATAACATTCTTTTGTAGACAGTGTGTCTCTTTGTAGGCAGTGTGCCTCTTGTGAGCAGTGTGCTCGGGCAGTGAGCCCTAATTGGCAAGTGCCATTTTGTAACTCCTTATTCTTTTAACAGAGAATAATCTTTGGGTTAATCACCCCGTGGTTTTCTCCCTTAACCGGGTTTCCACGTCAAAAATACTATGTCATGTGTTTCTCATTTCATGATAGTGTTTGTTTGTTTAATTCAATGCTGCTTTGATTAATAAGAAAGTTCAAAAGAAGAAACAATTAGGATAACTGATTCACCCCCCCTCTCAGTTATCAACAAGTCCCTCCTACATTATGGGTGGTGTGTTTACTTTCATTGTACTTGCATCTACATTTCATATATATGAGAACAAGAAAAAATAATAATCACTACGTTCACTGCATTCACTGTATTCACTATGTTTTGTGTGTCTTCAATACTGTCTTCTCCATGTTTTGCATGATTGTAACTGTCTTCTCTATGTTTTGAATTCTTGTTACTGTCTTCCTTGTGATTGGTGTGTCTTCTTCCTTCTTGGCGTGTTTGTTGTGCTTGTTGACCATACTTTAATGCATGTATTGGCCTTGCATTTATACAAACATTAAAGTGGGGGCTAAATGTTATGTCAGAAAAAGTAACTTTGGGGGCTTTTCCCTCTTAAGGTTTAGCTCCCAGGTCCTTTAGAATGCATTTAGAGCATCTTACATGATTTTGATGACTTCCGATGAGAAAGCCCTAAAGTTTCATGGCAATTGAGACTCAGAGGATGCACTTGACATAAATCGTGCCTAAAATACGGTGGAGGACTTGGGTGCCCATGCCCTAGTCCTACCCTATTTTAGGTCAGGACCAATTTTAAAATGTCATTTTATGACCATTTTTTAGGTCCTATGCCGACATGGTAAGTTTGAATTACGAAATTCTTAGGGGGAATGTTTGTAGTTACATATATAAGCATGATTAGTGATTCATTTGTAAACTAGAGATGGATATTGTTAACTTGTGGCTTGTGTGAAAGTGATTCAAAGGCATTCATTGTGTTGGAGAGCAGAATTTGTGTTGTTCTTGTGTTTATATTTGTAGATTTGGCATCCATCTCCTTATGGTATGAAGAGCATCTTCCTTCCATGAGATCTTCACTACAAGGTGATAACAATTGTATTTTCTATTATTTATCATTTAGATTTTGCCTCTATCCCATAGGGATATACACTCTTTATCTGACAATGATGTTCAAAAGACTTGAATGTCTCTCTGGGGCTTGACTAAGGCAAGCCTCTAAACATCACAAGCCCTAACCAATTTTTCCATGATTTTAGGTTACAGGTTACAGAAATGAAAGAAGTGGGTTGCAGGAGAGCAGTGCAGACTGTCAGAATTGTAGATTAGGGAAGAAAACAGAGACCTGGACTTAGGCGTCTGTTCATTAGTCCTCCAAATCCCACAACTGGAAAATCTCTAGAATAGCAGGAATAGGTTGTAGACAAGGTTCCCAGATCTCAACAAAAATTATGGCACTGGACTAGGACACCCACTCATTAGTCCCTAACTTTTTTGTTTTCCAAACTTCGAAATCTAGTACGCATTTGATTGTCATTTGATATCTCATTAGGGGAAATTTCCATATAAAATGGGCCTCCTAAGAAACGCTTAAAAAGCAAAACATATCTCAAATAATATAAATTACTTAATTATAAATAAATAAAAATTAATTAACCACACGAGTTAAGGGAGTCACATATTTCTATTATAAATACTTTAAGAACTCAAGTTCACTTTTCTTTTTATATTATTTCTTTTTTTGTTTTATTTTCTCTTAAAAAAATCTTTTATCTTAAACTTATGTTTCTAAAACAAAAACTTTCTAAATTTTAAAGAAAACACTTCATGCTTTAAACTTCATGCTTTAATTACAATAGATTTTTTATTTTTCTTTTAAGATATAAATATAAATGTTTTTCTTTTTATTATTTCTTACCTTTTTATTTTTTTTCAGAAAATAACTTTTAAATATTTTTTTCTTTAGTATTTCTTAGCGTTTTATTTTTCTTTCATAAAATATTTTTTTATGAGTATTTGTTATTTAAATTTTTTTTTTCACAAAATAACTTTCAAATATTTTTCTCTTTAATATTTCTTAGCCTTTTATTTTTCTTTCACAAAATAACTTTTTTAATTAGTATTTGTTAGTTTTTTTTTTTTAAATTTCACAAAATAACTTTTAAATATTTCTCTTTAGTATTTTTCTAACAACATATGTTTTTCTATTAAATTAACAATTTGAGTTTTCATATCTTTTGCCACCAAAATTTTCATTATTTCATTATCTTCCCACACAAGGATTTCTTTCTCTATTCCTTCAATGCCACATGCAAATAAATCAATGTCAGATAAAATATAGGTTTCTATTTTATCCTTTTCCCTTTCCTCTTCTATCACCAACACACATTCCTCTATTATGCCATCTAGCTAGTGTTCTCTTTCACAATTTTTTTACATCTTCAACAACTTTATTTTGTGTAACCTCCAATGCATTCAACCGTAATCGTGTTTCATCCAATGCTCCATAAGATCTTTCCACTTGAGCTCTTTCTCCACTTACATTCTTCTCAATTTCAAAAACCAATTTTAAAATCACCCCATCATTTGTTTGATATAATTCAACCCACTTCCTCTCTACTATTGTAGCCTGTGACATGATATCATCTTTAACACTTGTGTGGGCTTCTCCCACATGTTCTTCTCTACTCAAAACTTGTGTCAAAGGGCTGTAACACATATTTTCTTTATTTCTCCTTTTATTATCTTCTTTCATGAGGATTTCCTTTTCACTAGATTCTTCCATTCTATCACTCAAATTTTTGCCTTCTTCAGGATATCAATCTATCCTTTCTTCATTCCATTCAGGTTCATATGCTTTACTTTCTGCCATGTCACCTTCATATAATTCTTTTTCATATTTTCTTTCATCTATGATGTTTCCTCTACTTTGATCAATTTCTAACAAAACTAATCTATCCTGGATTATTTTCTACTCTTCATAAACATTTTCTGCAAATCTATCTACTTGCTATTCAACAAATAAAATCCTTATTAGTGTTTTTATGATCTTTCTCGTCCTCCTTTTCAGAGACATCTTCCTTCAAATTTGCAATCTTCTACAAATTCTCTATAGACTTACACGTGCCCTTACAATCACAAGATTTCATTTACAACAATCCCCAATCTCTATGGTATTAACCCTCTGCAGTTACAAAGCTCTACCTGCAACAAATCTTTCACAAATTCAATAAATAATCTCTGAAAATAAACTTACCTTTTCTAGCTTCTCATGCCTCCTTCTCTACACTCTGTAGTTATAGGCCTCTTCTCATACCTACAACAACCCACTTAGAGCATCAACTCTCTATAGTCATAGAACTTCCTCTTTTGCAACAAATCTCCTTGGGCTTTTCGAGACACCTTCCAGCTTCCAAGGTTGTAACTTGTTCGCTATGATCTCTTTTCAACCCAACTATCACCCAATATACCAAAAACAAATTTACACATTCAAGTATTTTCCAACGAGCTTTTCCTATTCCTACTTCTCTCTTCTTTGTGTAGCTTCTTCACCTTTCTTCAATGAGACTTTTCTCAAGATTTTAAAATCTTCTCTAGGAAAACAACTTTCTCCATGATCTCAACCTTCCTTTGATACTACCTAATTTAGTCATGACCAGGGGGTCTTATCAAACCGTCTAGTCACACAGCCAACACAACACCAAGTTTACAAAAGAAAAACAATTTCATTTAGAATAATTCAAATCTTAAACGTACATTCACAAAATACATTTATTGCACCAAAATGAAGAATATAATTTTTATACAATTGTTAATCAATCAAGTCTCCTTTTGAGGCCATTACTCTTCTCCAAAATTCCATCTCCATCCTTAACTAGAGGATCCCCATTAACCAAAGAAACACATGCCAACCAGAAGAGCCCTTCCAAAATACAACAATTTTACTTATATATTGTCAGTTATGGAAGTTAAATTACCATCAAGAATCAATGGTTGTAGAAACCGAATCTCCACTACTCTTAAAAACTCAAATTGATAGGTCTTGGCTCATCAAAATTTGGTGATTTAATCATTCGTCGAATCATGGAACTCTTGAAAATATTCTTTACACTGCATATTGGCATGTAGATAAGTTGTTCAACTTTAATTTTGATAATTGGTATAAATGTGAACTCATCGACACATTTACTCTCCTTTGAACTTGTGAGCCTTTCATGGGAGTAAACAAAGTTTTAAGACCTTTATTAATTGCCGAAATACTTTATTTGAAGATTCCATTCAGCATAAACTTAAGAGGATTTCAAAACACTTCAAGTGGACCCTTCCTAAACACCATCAACAAGAAGTGAAATTATTGAATACCTAGTAAACAACTGAAAAGCCAAAGTGTAATGAGTGTCTAATTCTTCATCGGTGAAATAGCGCCCTCATGAACTTTTGAAAGCCTTTGTTTTCAATTAACACCTGATAAAACATGTAAAATTTATTGTTGATTTAGTCTTTTCGTGAACCATTTGAATTCTTTGCTTATACATCCTTCGACGTTCCAAAGAATCTTTGAACTTCTTGTTTGGCTTCCTTTCAGTGAAATGATACTTTTTAAAAATATGTGAACTTCATTATAAATACTTCAATAAATAGACTTATTTATGTTCCTATGAACTCTCATCCATAAATCAGCTCTTCAAGGAATCGTTGAACTCTTCAGCAATCAACAATTATCTGATCCATTGAACTTTCATCCATATTCTGTCTTGGTATTTGTGTTCCTCTATGAGCTTCTCCACTAGTGTCATTTCAGCATTTCTGTTATCTTTGGAACTATGTCAATAAACCTTTAAGTTTAAGAATCTTAACATTTACTGAAATACTCTTTGAAGACTGCTTCGATACAAACCAAATGTTTAAACTTGAAAAAATACTGAAACATCATGGGACAATTTAACTATGAGATATGAAGCTGATGAACTTAAAGTTCATGATCATCGAACTTCACCGAAGACAAGCACATTTTTGATAGAGTATAGAGTTTAGGAACTCCCCGCTTGGCCAAAATGCTCCCACTTCACCAAATCTTTCTCAGCTTTTATCAAATTTGAACTATATTGACCCAATTATCCTTTCTACATAGTGATATCATAAAATTGGCCAATCTAAACTGAATTTTCTCCTAAAGCAAGACCACCTGAAACAAGCAAAACTAAACTGAAACGTAAAACTAAACCTCAAATATTTTTGGGCAATGCGGGATTGCATGTGGACCTAGATGCTCCTACATCAATATGTATCATAGATCTTGTATAGAGTTGGTGTTCAAACATGTTATGGAAAAGATACCAATGGAATGCACATGGGCAAGGGAGGATAAACAAAAAATAAACTGCAATAACTAAAGTAAATTGGAAGGTAGTTTGGATTCATCACTGCACTAACTTGCACATTGACAATTAGCATGAGGGTAATCTTAGCACCCAACACATGGAACTTAAGAAAAAACATGCCACTTAGTCATTTTTGTCCATTGAATAAGATAATAAAGAACCAAAGGAAGACACCAAATGCCAATTAAATGTTAATTCAAGTTATCTATATCTAATGATGCATAGTTATTATAGTATTGCACTATTTATCCAATTCAAATATGCATAGAGGACATCCAAGACAAAAATTTACATGAAATTTATTTTGCATAAATATTTGTTGTACTAAAGGATGTGGTGATCAAACGTGGCACTTACAACTACTACATCTTACAAAATTCCACTTTTGGTCATACTTTAATCTATGTTCGCACACTACTTAAAAGTATCTAAACCCAAACACATATTTAATGCAATCATGGCTTTCCATGACACCACATTTATTTGAGGCATTTTTTCAATTATTGATTTTCCTTGTCCATGCTTCATAATTACAACTACAATAGGATGCTAGCAAAGCTTGTTGTTTATAGTTAGCAACTATTTTTTCTTCAAAGTTTCCAAAGCTTTTTCAACAAATCCATTTTGTGTGTATCCTACAATAATTGCATATTGCATTCCATGAGACCATATTTGTTCAAAAGTACTTAAACTTGCACAAACCTCCAAATGTCAAAAGTGCAAAACAACTCACATGCCTTATAGATGCTTCTATGCTTTGCATGCATGTCTATCAAGGTAGTATCTAATGAAATTCCTCTATTCTTTATGTTTTGATAAATGTCCATACCCTATTCCAAAGCTCCAATTTTGGGAGAAGCTGAAAGTATGCTAACAAATGTGAATTGATCAAGTTTAAGACTTGCTTGTTGCATTTGATGAAAGATGTAGTTGCCTACCACTTAGATGTTAATACATTTATGTTGAAAATTTGTACATGTAGGAAATGTAAATTGCCTATGTTTAACTCTAAATTATATGTCATTTAAATACCTTATTAAAATGTAAATATAAATGTAGAAGTTCATTCTTTCTTATCATCTTCCTCCATTGTTGTCTAAATCAAAGCTTTGTAACAATGTACAAACAATGGCTTGCAACCCTAGTCGTTTAAATATCCTAATGCAATCTCATTTTCTATCTACCTTCTAAAATCCTATTCCAAACTTCTAGCCTTTATACAGGGACTGTTGCTGCTTCGCAACCATTGTTATTAGTCTTTTCAACAATGTTATAAGGACAAGGTTTTGAGTAACGCTGAGATTCCAATAAAAGTGATTTGATTGGAATGATTTGATTTGATGATTGGATTGATATGATGATTGGATTTGAAGAATTAGATTAATTTGGTGATTGGATTAGAAGAATTGAATTTATTTGATTTGAGTTGATGATTGATGTGATTGAGAAATTGACTTGATGATTGATTAGAAGAATTGAATTGATGGATTGAATTTAAGAATTGGAATTGATTTGATTGAATTGATTGGAAGAATTTGTTGGAGTGGTTTGAATTGAATTGATGATTTGGATTTGAGGATTTGATTGGGTGATTTGATCTGACTTGATGATTGATGAATTGATTTGATGATTGATTTTGAAGAATTGATGATTGGATTGAATTGATGTGAAGAATTGATTTGATTGGTGTGATTTGAAGAATCAATTTGACTGAATTGATTTGAGGGATTGATTTGGAAGAATTGATTTGACTTGAGGGATTGAATTTATTGATTTGATTTTTGTTGGATATTTGATTTTTTTGTATTTTTTAGGATGTTTTGATTTTTTTGTGTTTTTTTTAATATGTTTTTTTTTTGTATTTTTGAAATGTTTTGATTTTTTTTGTGTTTTTTGAAATGTTTTTGATTTTTTTTTAATTTTTGGGAATATTTGATTTTTTTGGATTTTTAAAATGTTTTGGGATGGCATTGGATGACAATTTTGATAGCCTTTATGTTAGATACCAATGACAAGGGAAAAACCAAGTCTAGGTGTGAGGATGCATGGATAAAAAAAGGGGGGCAATAAGGGATGGAATGGATGTATGCATAAGAGAGCAAGGATGTGATCCCCAAAGACTATATTGCATAGGAATAACATGCCCCATTCTAGGTGCAATAGTTAGGATTTTTCATGACAAAGCCTATGATAATATGGTGATGGGATTGGTTGGAAAAGATGAGGTATATCAAGGGATAACCAAAACATGTGTCAACATTTTGCCCCCAATCTTTATCAAGATCAAAAAGAAGGAGAGAAGATGGATGGATTCAATAGGATAGGTATATGGGTGTAATGGATAAGGATGGAAGGATAGGATGGATGAGACAATGTGCCTCCAAGTGTAAGTGACATAGAAGATCAACCTACACATGGCTCCTATTTGCCAGGTTTTCATCATGGTACTTATCCAAGGTGCCACCAAAGGTGGTTTTCACCATTGGATGAAGGGAGTTCTCTTTACTATTTTGACTCACTCTCTCCATTAGAGAGGAATGTCATCACATGGACCATGTCAAATGACATTATGCTCATAGATGTTGGTAAGGGATTGCATGAAAGGGAGATGGAGTAGGTAGATAGTGGATTATGAAATAGTGCAATATGATGTGGATTATGATGTGGATTATGGAAGACGTATGCAAAGGATGGATGAAAGGCTTATGCAAAAGCCTGGACCATAGGGAGGTGAGGGGTGGAATATGTAGGATAATGGATGAAAGATGGGGAAATGAAGGCATGTGGGAATGTTACAGAATGAAAGGGAACCATGACCAATGGTTGCACACATCATGATAAATATTGAAGCTTTTGATGTGGAGGAGGTGTAGGAAGCAATGGTGATGTATTCTTAGGGGATGGATGATTTAGGAATTTAGGTACCCACATAGACTTAGGATATTTATGATTTTTTCTTGACTTGTTAGATGAAGGAATTTGAAATTTTGGAATGGAATGGCATTTTTGGGTGGAAGAGGATGGTTGGGATTTTTGAGATGTGGATGCCTCATTTGACTTGATTTCTTTTTACTTAGGTACCCAAACCATTTTTCCTTTGGACTTTTCTTGTGAAGGTATGGGATTATGTAGCCTTTTGGATGTATTTTGTTTTGACTTTTTGCATTGATATTCTAAGGCATTAGGATCTTTAAGACTTTTGGCTTTATGGGTAGAGGAATCCAAATTTTTATTTTTGAATCCTTTAGGGTAGGTGGAAGCTTCTTGTTTAGATGATGTGTGCATTGATTGCTCATGATTAGGAATGTGAGGGAATGTGTAAATGGATAGATTTGGCACTGGGAGAAGTGGTAGTAAAGTGGATGGAGAGATATTAGGAGTTGGAA
The DNA here is from genome assembly GCA_027924645.1 of Cunninghamia lanceolata. Classification (NCBI taxonomy): domain Eukaryota; kingdom Viridiplantae; phylum Streptophyta; class Pinopsida; order Cupressales; family Cupressaceae; genus Cunninghamia; species Cunninghamia lanceolata. The sequence goes on from BSBN01001062.1 coordinate 5,784,661, forward strand.
GTAATGGATGTAAATAGGATGGGGGAAGGTGTATGGTCACATGCTTTTGGGATTTGTAAGATAATGGAGGCAGAATGGAAACATATGTTTTGGGTATATGATAAGGTTTGGGATGGAATGTGGTGGATTTAGGATGCATGGACAAAGTACCAACATATTGAAATTGCTTACCTTGGGGTGTATATCCAAGACCATATGAGTGTGGATGGATTTTGACATGGATAGGCTCCAAAATACCTTGTTCATGAAGGCCTAAGCATTTTCCTTGATAATTCATGTTTTGGAGTATGAGATGGACAATGGGACTAGGTGTGTCTTGGGAACTAGACTTGAGCTCATGATTGGATGGAGAAGGTGAAGTGGGAGAAAAAGGTTATTTTTGTCCTAAGGAGGAACAATCATGGATGAAAGTGGTAAGACCAGTAGGATATGATGACTTTGAAATGGAGTTGATAGTGGATGATGATGAAGGATCATTGAGATCTTGATTATGTTCATTTAGATCCAAGCTATTGGTTTGATCTTCTATGTTTGCTTGGGAGGTATGTGTCTCATCATGACAAGTGGATGTTGTTGGATCATGGGGTAAGGGAGAAGTTTCTTTTCTGTGAAGGAAGGCTATGAAATGGGGTGAATGCTTAAGTTGATCAACAAGACTTTCATTAGATGGAGTATGTGGATCTTGGGTGTCTTGCTCATGAATGGTTGTGGGGGGATGGATAGGATCAAGTTGCTCATGGATAGGTTATTCATCATGAATAATGTCTTGATCATGGAAAAGATACATGTTATGGATGGGTTGAATGGAAGTGATTTGATCTTGATTAGAATGGGGGCTTGATATTTCCACATGTTTGGGATTATACCCTTGACATAACTCTTGACTTGCTTGAATGGAAGTAGAAGGCTCTTGATGGTCAATTGCATAGGAGCATGATGGAGGTTGACTTGGGCTCATGGGGGGAGACTCTTGAATAGGATCAAGGGGTTTTGGACTATAAGAAGGGGTTGTAGGAATGGACATGGTGTTGGGAGGTTCCTTGGTAGGCTCAAGGATGGGAATTTGGTGACATGGCAATGATTGATTCCTTGCTAGTAGTAGCCCTTGGATAACATCCTTTGTAGGTGTATGGGTGGATGAAGGGGTAATGAGGGAGGAAGGTGAAGGCTTAGGATTAGGATTCAGTGGAGTGGATAGGTCCCATGGTGGAGGGATAAAAGGGATATTAGAAGGTGTTGGCTTATGGTTAGGATTTTGACTTTGGTTAGGTGGAGGGTCAAAGGGATTGAATGGATTGGTGGATTTGGATAACTCAATAGGTTTACTTTTTTAATGTTTGAACTTAGGGCATGATGTTGATGGATGATTAGATGATGGTGGGGGTAGTGAAGGGTTTGATGGATTAGGACTAGGACATGGTGGCTTTAGGATAGGCATTCGATTTGATGGTGGTATAATATACTTATAGGAGGGATGAACTAGATTGGTGTTTCCCTTCTCCAAGGTGGCATTAGAACTTGAAGGCACTTGATCTTGTTTCAAGGGATGAATTATGATCACACGTGCTTGTTGTGAAGTGAATGGATAGGTTGATGTGACATTGAAATGGAAATAAGTGGATGGATTAGATTAGTATGAAGTGAAGGGGGATAACACATAGGATTGATGTGGATGATGTGGTTGTTAAGGCTATGTTGGTTGAATTTGACAAGTGGCTATGAATTTTTGGGCTTGGGCTATGAGGTGTTGTATTTGAGGTGATTGGATTTGTTGAAATTGTTGAATGATGGCTTGGAATCATGGAATGATTTGTTGGTCTAGGGGTTGTGGTATTTGGCGAAGTGTTTGGATGAGGTTTGTAGTTGGGGTGTTGGGACCTTGTTTTCTAGTGTTGGCATGGTATCACACATGTGTTTAAGTCTTTGCATTTCATCTTGTTCCTCAAGGTATGCAACATAGTTCTTGTCATCATTGGAATTAGGAGGGGCCCCTCAAAGTATGATTTTGGGTCTAGGATTTGTCTCATTATTGTGGGCCTCCTTTAATTATGAGCTTAGGTTTTGGCTTTGTTTCATCATTAGAATTAGAGGGAGGGCCTCCTCTAAGTATGAGCTTAGGTTATGGCTTTGTTTTATCATTAAGATTAGAGGGAAGGCCTCCTCTAATTATGGTCTTGGGTCTAGGATTGTCTTCATGATTGGGATTAGGGGGAGGGCCTCCTCGAAATATGATTTTGAGCTTAGGATTGGTCATGCCATTAGGATTAGAGGGAGGGCCTCCTCTAAGTATGAGTTTGGGATTATGATTAGGATTAGGCTTGCTAAGAATTAGGACCATTTTGACTAGTGTGGACTAGGACTAGGATGATGATGATGTGGAGAGATTAGAATGAAGTGATTAGGATTTGATTGATTGGATATATGGAATGATTAGGGTATGATTAGGGGTGAAGTGATAAGGATCAATGTGTTGGAAAGAATGTTTAGAGTGATGTGTTTATGTGTTTGTGTTTATAGCTTGATGTGGCAATTTGCAAACAAATGATTACACATGTACAACATGAATCACACATGTAAGTCACATAAGAAATTTTGAATTTGAGATTTGAATGTGATGATTAAGCAAGAATTTGAAGACACATCAACAACTCTATGATTAGTTAGGTAGGTGTGGCCAATTAGATCCTAGTCTAGGATGTGCAAGTTGACTAAGGATGCCCCCAATATACTCAAGGTACGAGGGGCCCAATTTTGTGAAATGAAAGAGAAATAATGCTACACAGTCAGGAGAATGGGGTAACCCACCCTTCACCTTCACTTCCCAAAGGTATAAATTTCTTTGGGGCTTAGCTAGGAGTGACAAGATTTCAACTTCCAAAGAGGGTGACTTTCGATTCACACCTTGCTTTTTATACTCCACTAGAATGCTAGAGTTGATGTTGTCCCTTTGAGTGGTGTGTCTCCAAGTATGCCTCCTAGGAAGGGTATGACAAAATAAAACCAAGTGTGTGTTTTTGATCTCCAATATCACCTTGCGGTGTGAGGAGAGAGCATACAAATGCACACTTGATTCACACTCGCACTTGTTAATTTCTCTTTAAGAAATGAAATTTATGGTGTGAAATTGAATAGGTGAGAGGTGTTTTTGATTTTCAAGATCTCACAAAGTGCATGAGAAGAGAATACACACCTTTGATCACATTCAAGTTCACCAAACAATTCAAGCACTTGTTCTTTTTAAATCCAAAGTCAAAATGTTTGATGGAAGACAATGGTTCATTTTAAGCCTTATTTGAATGTGTGAATGAATACAATAATTCATTTTAGAGCCCAAATTGAAATGTGAGAGCTAACAAATGTTCTATTTATGACCAAATTGAAATGTGAGACAAGCAAGTTTGATTGATTAAAATGAAAGATGAAAGATGAATGGAGTGCACCTGAATATTTTTGCATTCCAATCTACTGTTGTGATTGATGCAAATGCTGCTACAGCTCCATATGTGTTGGGAATTAAGGTGTCTCAACCTTGGTAATTCCTTGCATTTATTTATTGTAATGTATTTATTTATTTAGCTTATGTTGTAATTATGTTGCACATCCTACTTTATCACTTAGCGTGAAGTGGCACGATGAGTTGTCACTCTACTTGTAAGGTGATTAGGATGGTCAACTCACTCCATGTGGAGATAGGCATCCCCTTTGTGTAGTAGAGGTTTTCTACCAAGTGTCGGCATCTTGACTAGTGTGTAAGTGAATCTTGACTGAAACAATTATGACAGATTCCTATGACAGAATCTATGATGCATAAGAGTGGTAAATGAAATGTTCTGACAGGTGAAGACATGTGTCACAAGGCATCTTGGAAGAAGGCATCTTTGGGCACCCAAGGAGGGTTATGACATGTTGTAAGAGAATATGCTATTTTTATCCTGTGTATGATAGATTCTCTTACTGCTATAAGATATGACAGCTGTGATGGATTCTATGACAGTTGTAAGAGTCATAAGAGCATCTGTCATTGCCCAACTTGGGAATAGGCAACCATATTGGGATGGGGTGATATGACAAGTATTAGGACCATGTTATAGTGTTGGACAAGTGTCCTTAGGCATGGGTTTTGGCCGATGAGGCCATGTTGGACGCCCATCTCAAGGAAATCTCATTTTTTCCTTGTAAACTTCTATTTAAGCAAGTGCTTTGAGAGGAGATGTATTAAGTGACAAGTACTATTATGCTATTGGTTTGTCTCTAGATATGAGTGTTGAAGACTCCTGAAAACTTGCATTGCAAGTGTATTGTAAACCATTTCAGTTTTGATAATATATTGTGCAGGTTTTGGAGTGTGGGGTTTTTCACCTGATAAGTGTTTTCCCCACGTTATATCCTCTCTCTCTCTCTTCTATCTCATTCTGTGTGTATGTGTATTGCTGCAATATCTCCATTGATGTGTCTAACATTCTATAAATATAAGGATTAAAAAGAATTTGCACTCTTCTATCCTCTTTAGATTAGTGTAGGAAGTGATTTCCACACACCTCTCTTCCTTTTAGTTGGCCTCTCTTCCTTTTAGTTGGTATGACAGCCTAGTGAGTTTTGGTTCTAGCTGCTGGGTAGGGGTTTTTTGAGCTAATCTTAGGTTGAGTGGGAGTCTGTGTAGAGTATTCAATATCTTATTGTAGGAAGGAGATGGCAGGCACATCCAGAAGAGTAGAGGTGGAGATGTTCAATGGCATAAATTTTAAGTTGTGGAAACTCAAGAAGGAAGATTTACTTGTTGATCATAAGCTATGGGAAACTGTTGATGGCACAAAACCTATGACAATGTCACAAGCTGATTGGGACCTCAAAGATCAGAAGGCTAAGGGTCTCATAAGACTCTGTTTAGCTAACTCTATCCTATTGAATGTCCATGAGGAGAAGACCGTGAAAGAACTTTGGAAGAAGTTGGGAGATGTTTATCAAGCCAAGTCCTTAGTGAACAAGCTTTTTTTGAAAAAAGAAGCTATTTTCTTTGAAGATGGAAGATAGAGGATCTGTTGTGGACCATATGAATGCTTTCAACATGATTTTTGCATAGTTGACATCTGTAGGTGTGAAAGTGGACGAGGAGGATTGGTGTATGACCCTGCTTTGTTCTTTACCAGATTTGTGGGATCATCTTGTCATGGCCATCGAAAGCACTACAACCACTTTCAAGATGGATGAGGTAGTGTCTTCACTAGTAGCTGAAGAAATGTGGAGAAAGACAACCGAGTTGCCTAAAGAAGCTCTTGCAGTTCATGGAAGACCCAAAGAGAAAGGGAAGAAGGACAAGAAAGGTGAAAAGGGTAGATCCAAATCCCGTGGGAGATCCAAATCTCCTAGAAAGTCCAAGGATTTATGTTAGAATTGTCGTAAAAGTGGGCATTTCTAAAAGGAAATTTAAAGAGGAAAAGAAAAAGAAGAAGAAGAATGTCTTAGACTCAGATTTTGACAAGTCACAAGATTATGGTGATGCCTTCATCGTAGCTTTGGCCACCCATGCATCTGATGATGTGTAGTTTATTGATTTTGGTGCATCATTCCACATGACCTCACATTGAAGATGATTCACGAAGTATGAAGAGTTTGATGGTGGAAGAGTGTACCTCGGTGATGATTCTCATCTAAAAATTATTGGCCGTGGAAGAGTCTCAATCCGATTCCTTGATGGACAAGTGAAGGGGATCACTGGGGTCATGCATGTCATAGTCTTGTCACAGAGCTTACTTTTTGTAAGTAAGCTAAATGATACAGGTGTGTAGGTTGTTTTTTCGAAGGATGGATGCAAGATGACTAGAGGATCTATGGTGCCAGCGAAGGGTACTTGGAGAGGTACTCTGTTTCTACTGGAGGCATGCATCTCATAGTGCAATAGTTCTTCTAACTCAAACAAATGAGCTACAATCACTTCATCCCCACCATCTAAACCGATAGTGAAGAAATCTGTTGTAACAAATTCTGATGGTAGTGTATTTTGGGTACCCAAGGGTGTTCATGCTTTGGAAGTTAAACTTCCTACTGAAAAGACAATGTTATGGCATGAGAGATTTGGCCACATTGGTGAGAAGGGTCTTAGAACCCTAAAAAATAAAAACCTTATTGAGGGGTTAAATGATTCTAATCTTGAGTTTGACTTTGGTAAACATTGTATATATGGAAAGTAAAACCATGTTTATTTTTACTCTAGTTCTCACAAGTCTTCTGGTGTGTTGGACCTTATTCATTTTGATGTGTTTGGTCCTGTTAGTGTTCCTTCGATTTCCAAATCTATATATTTTGTATCTTTCATAGATGATTATAGTAGAAGGACATGGATTTATTTTCTCTGAAGCAAGTCTGAAGTCTTTAGTCAGTTCAAAGAGTTTAAATCTTTTGTTGAGAATCAAACTAGTAAAAAGATTAAGTGTTTGAGAACTGACAATGGTGGTGAGTTTTGTTTGGCAGAGTTTGATAAGTTCTGTAAAGAGAAAAGGATTGAAAGACATAAGACAACTCCATACACCCCACAGCAAAATGGAGTTGCAAAGAGAATGAATAGGGCACTGATGGAGAAGGCTAGAAGTATGCTTAGTGGAGCAAGCCTTGAATAAACACTTTGGGTTGAAGCTGTAGCCAATGATTGCTACCTAGTAAACAAGTCTCCTACATTAGCTCTTGTTGGTAAGACACCTATGGAGGTGTGGTCTGGTAAGAAGCCTTTAGTTAGACATCTTTGTGTTTTTGTTTGTGAGGCATATGCACATGTGCTTAGGGAGAAACGGTCTAAATTAGAGAACAAGGTTGTTAAGTGTATTTTCATTGGCTATGGTGTCAGTGTGAAAGGATACAAGATTTGGGATCCTGTGGCTGAAAAAGTGTTGTATAGCAGAAGTGTTATCTTCAGAGAGCTAACACATTCTTTCATTATTTTATAGCCAGAATAGACAGAAAAGAAAGAGGATGTGGTTTAGTTTCCTTCTACCCCTGAGAAGACTGAACCAATAGACCCTATGAGACTTGATGATGAGGAGAGCTCTAGCAACTCTAAAAGCTTAGAAAAAGAATTAGAACCTCAACCTCAGCGATTGAGGAGGTCTACATGAACAAGGAACCAACATGATAGGTTTGGTTATTCATTGCTTGATTCTAGTTGTGCTTTTGCCTCTTTCTTACTAACATTGATGAGCCTAGAATTGTGACAGAGGCTATGGGCATGAAAGATGTAAGTTTCTAGAAGGAGGCCATGGAAGATGAGATGGTGTCTTTGGAGAAGAATAAAACATGGGACTTGGTGCCTTTGTTTAAAGGATGGAAACCTATTGTATGCAAATGGTTGTTCAAGAAGAAATTTGGCGTAGATGGCAGTGTTGAAAAGTACAAAGCTAGATTGGTTGCAAAGGGGTACTCACAAGTGGAGGGAATTGATTATGGTGAAATTTTCTCTCCCATTGCAAAGTTGACATCCATTCGGTTCTTGTTACCTCTTGCAGGTACTTATGACTTAGAGGTGGGGCAGATGGATGTGAAGACAACTTTCCTTCATGGTGATTTGGAGGAAGATATTTACATATCATAGCCAGAGCATTACATAGAGAAAGGTAAAGAAAATTTGGCTTTCAAGTTGAAAAAGCCTTTGTATGGTTTGAAGTAGTCTCCTAGGATGTGGTATATGAAATTTGATGCCTTTGTGTTTTCGATTGGATTTCTGAGCTTGAAATCAGATCATTGTGTGTATTACAAGTTTGACAATGATCGCATTCTCATTATTGCATTGATGTTGATGATATGTTGTTGATTGGGAATGGTAAGATAATGATTTCTTATTTGAAGTCTCAGTTGTCAGCAGAGTTTGATAAGTTCTGTAAAGAGAAAAGGATTGAAATACATAAGACAACTCCATACACCCCACAGCAAAATGGAGTTACAGAGAGAATGAACAGGGTACTAATGGAGAAGGCTAGGAGTATACTTAGTGGAGCAAGCCTTGAATAAACATTTTGGGTTGAAGCTGTAGCCAATGCTTGCTACCTAGTAAACAAGTCTCCTACATTAGCTCTTGTTGGTAAGACACCTATGGAGGTGTGGTCTGGTAAGAAGCCTTCAGTTAGACATCTTTGTGTTTTTGTTTGTGAGGCATATGCACATGTGCCTAGGGAGAAATGGTCTAAATTAGAGAACAAGGTTGTTAAGTGTATTTTCATTGGCTATGGTGTCAGTGTGAAAGGATACAAGATTTGGGATCCTGTGGCTGAAAAAGTGTTGTATAGCAGAAGTGTTATCTTCAGAGAGATAACACATTCTTTCATTGTTCTATAGCCAGAACAGACAGAAAAGAAAGAGGATGTGGTTCAGTTTCCTTCTACCCCTGAGAAGACTAAATCAATAGACCCTATGAGACTTAATGATGAGGAAGGCTCTAGCAACTCTAAAAGCTTAGAAAAAGAATTAGAACCTCAACCTTAGCCATTGAGGAGGTCTACATGAACAAGGAACCAACCTGATAGGTTTGGTTATTCATTGCTTGATTCTAGTTGTGCTTTTTCCTTTCTTACTAACATTGATGAGCCTAGAACTATGACAGAGGCTACGGGCATGAAAGATGTAGGTTCCTGGAAGGAGGCCATGGAAGATGAGATGGCGTCTTTGGAGAAGAATAAAACATGGGACTTGGTGCCTTTGCTTGAAGGATGGAAACCTATTGGATGCAAATGGTTGTTCAAGAAGAAATTTGGCATAGATGGCAGTGTTGAAAAGTACAAGGCTAGATTGGTTGTGAAGGGGTACTCACAAGTGGAGGGAATTGATTATGGTGAAATTTTCTCTCTTGTTGCAAAGTTGACATCCATTCGGTTCTTGTTACCTCTTGCAGGTACTTATGACTTAGAGGTGGAGCAGATGGATGTGAAGACAACTTTCCTTCATGGTGATTTGGAGGAAGATATTTACATGTCATAGCTAGAGCATTACATAGAGAAAGGTAAAGAAAATTTGGCTTGCAAGTTGAAAAAGCCTTTGTATGGTTTGAAGTAGTCTCCTAGGATGTGGTATATGAAATTTGATGCCTTTGTGTTGTCGATTGGATTTCTGAGCTTGAAATCAGATCATTGTGTGTTTTAAAAGTTTGACAATGATTGCATTCTCATTATTGCATTGTATGTTGATGATATGTTGTTGATTGGGAATGGTAAGATAATGATTTCTAATTTGAAGTCTCAGTTGTCAGCATAGTTTGAGATAAAAAATCTAGTGGTAGCCAAGTACATTCTGGGAATAGAAATCAAAAGAGACAGAGCTAACATAAAACTTTGGTTAAGCTAGAGTAAGTATGTGAAGACCGTGTTGGATAGGTTCAACATGGTAGATTGTAGACCATTGTGTGTTCCTGTTTCATTGGGGACAAAGTTATCTGTTAATGATTGTCCAAAATCTCCTAGTGAGGTGGAGGACATCACCAGAGTAACTTATGCTAGTGCTATTGGCAATTTGATGTATGCTATGGTCTGTGTTGATGTATAAAATTGTGTAGGTTCTAACACCAACATGGGAAGTTTCAAGAATGTGGAACTTGCTACTTGAAACAACCTCCAGATTTTAAAGAAGCTGGCTCTTCTCTATTTTAATTGGGTTTTGAGTAAAGGGTAAGAAACTAACAGAATTACAGATATAATTAAGCAAATCTAACTATGGCAATGCGCCTGAATAAAAGTGTCCCTTCAATTTATGCACAGTGAAACTATTCTCAAGATACAGTTATATTAAAGAGCAAATACTACATGATTAACATAAATAGATAAAATGAATACAATCAAATTTTCACAACCAGACACTTTGTAATGACAGATGATATCAACCAAGGCACAAAACAGAGTCCTTATTAATCTTCTAGCAACATAAAAAGCACAAATACATGCATAGATACATTAACTTTCTTATCAAGAACAAAAAAATAAAGGCAAAATGACATAAAATGGTCACAACAAAGTCTTTGACTTCTCTCTTAGATTTCTGACTAAAACTTATCAAAAGATCCTTGAATCTATATGTCCATGTCTATGTGTTTTTGTCTATTATAAATGTTGCATATTTATAATCATAGATCTGACCCAAGATTGTTCGTAACAACCGAATCCCCAATGGCCCAACAGAAATGAAGATCACTGGAAGTTCCCGACGGTTACGATCCTCTGAATCTGCAACAACTGTCCCTCCTGTATGCTCATTGGCTAGGGAAAAATATATGTGGCACACCTCCTTCACTAAGACACAAACACATGGTGAGACCTGCGTGCTTATAACTGAAAAGAAACATGACAGATGGTAGCATCCACATCAACTTAGAAACTCCTTCGTCTTTACAGAAATCAACAGGAAAACAACACTTGTCGCATTCCATAGCCTTTAAAACATGATATGTGTCTTCTCCCACAGAGCTTTTAAAACCTATTTCTTTATGCTCGGGCGACTTCCTTTTCTGACATCTGTCGCAACCCACACTACTTATAAAATGAGACACAATAATGAGGAGACCCACAACCCTAGTGCTCATTACCCTTAAAGGGAGAAAATTGGGACAGATGGCAGCCTCCATGAGCATGCTAGCTAACACATGGCAACTTCCGCAACACTACTGAAATAAATAAAACTTTTGAAGGGTCCTCACAGGAGTTGACACTTGGTGCAACCTGCACAAAAACTATGAATCAAAAAGATTCTCACTTAAAGCATCATGAATAAAGCAACTCTTTCTCCACAACCACCACATGGCATCCTTCGCAAGCTTGAAACTTGAAACATTATTGTGGCCCACCATCTTTATATTGGCATCAACATGATACAGAAAGAAACACGCGGCATCGTCCACAACAAAACTTAAAAGACACACGGTGCCCTCTGCACAAAATGTAGAAGCTTTTGAGATTGCCTCCGCATGCGACACATGGCAGCACCCATAGCATTACTGAAACAAAATGTAACTATTGAAACTATCTACTACATGGTGCGCTCCGCACAAAACTTAATATTTGAAACATTGTTGTGGCTTTGACTGTGGCTTTGACACTTGGTGAATTCTGCATGAAACATTTAAAACCCATGCAACAACATTTGAAACTTGCACAGAAACTTAAAGAGACCCGCACAACAACTTTTGAAACTCACAGACTAAGCTATAACCTAAAACAAAATGTAGAGTTTTGACACTCTACAGTTCTTGGCAACCATTAGGACTTCTGAGCCTGCTTTGAAAGAACCCAAAACTGACAAAAAGATATGTATTGAAAATATAACTTTGAATCATAAATTTTGCAATGTTGTTTGGTAAACAGACTATTCTAAATCAAAGAGTCCCTGTCTACTGTACAAATCTTGAAAAGAAAAATCAAGATTAATTATATCTTTATGAGAAAAAGTTTGCAAAATTTGTACCACAACCTTTAATTGAAATTCTAGCTAGGCCATAGGTATCAACACATTTTTAACCTCCTTCACTGTTGATGAATCACTTAACCCCTAGAAAATTGTCTGATCATTTTTCCTAGTCAAGAGAAGGGCCTTGATCTCATCAATCATCAAAATTGTGTTACTATCTGGGAACAGTGAAGGAAGTCCCAGTTGCACCAAATCCTCTATATGTTTCTTCATATTTTTCACTCCTTTCACTATATCTAGGAGCTCCTGACAATTTATGGCCACAGAGTTACAACTCAAAGCCTCATTGACCTTCTTAGCAGAAACCATTCTATCATTTATACCTGCTACTAATAGTGTCTCATTTGTTGTGTCATACAACTTCTTCAATAAAAGTTGAGAGTCAAAAACCCTCAATGAAATAGTGGACAAGGTGGCCTACACCGGAGTTTCTACTTTCTCACAGAGCTGCTAAGCATTTAACAGAAAAGTTAAAGATGGCTTTAGCTGGATAATCTCCTTAGAAATTCTCTTCCATACTAAAACATATAACTCTTTTACCAAATTTAGAACTCTAGCATTTTGTGGCCTATTAGCCAACTCCATTGTCAGGTGCTTTGTTCTTTGTTGCTCAGCCATAAGTTGTGCATGAACTGCACTATTGGCATTTTGCTCATTCAATAACTTTTTTTGCAAGTGTGTGGCCTCTTGCAACTTATCCAGATATTTCTTCTCTGAAGTAGCCTTCTCCTGTCTCAAAATAGTTACTGCAACTTTTTCTTGTGCTAGCTCAGACTTAAGAGAAGCAATCTGGGCCTGTACAGCCTGATGTATCTACAAAGAAATAGTATTTTGCAACTTTTTGTTCAGATTATCAATCTCATTTTTCTTGGATTGAATCTCCCCAACAAGATTACTGTTATTCAATTTCTCTTGGGCCAAATCATTTTCTACTTTCTACAACTTCTTGGACACTTTCAAATAATCTGTTGCTACAGCAGATCCAGTTTCATATAGTAGCTCAACCCTGTCTTATGGCTTGAAGAGAGAAATATCCATGGCTACCACATTCATAGCATAATCCTGGGGCTACATCTATTCATTTGGTTTTACCACATTTGGAGACAAATGTGTAATTGTCAATGACTATTGAATAGGGTCATAAAGTGACCTCATGTGTGCCACAACAGGGTTCTTGTTTTCCTTCTTTCTCTTCTTCTCCATCCTAGCCTCTCTAGCCCTTTTATTGTGTCAACTTGAGCTTGGAATGTAGGAGGGCATGCAATATAACCTCCAGCAAAGGGATGACCTTGAGGTAGGCCATAGGGAATAGCAGATAATTGTTGGCTAGGAGAAACCTGAGGAGGGGTACATTTAGGCATAGATGGAGAAAATAATGGCAATGTAATGGCCTGTGAAGACATGGCCTGAGTACTAGCAGTTGTGGCAAGGGTAGATGTAAGCACAACAGAAGTGGCAGGGGTTATGAATGTCTGGCTACTTGGGATTTCCACTCCTATAGAAGACAAAAAAGATACAGGAGAGAAGGGAGAAGAAGCACTTACCTGAGTGACAGAAGAGGTAACTGGCAGTTGTTGCTGTTATGGTTCTATTTCTTCTTCCTCTTCGTCTTGCAGGTACAATTTCCTATGTTTCTTAGGCCTCTCTCTTGTTTCCTATGTTTCTTCCTCCTCAATATTTACCACCCTTGGTGGTTGTAAAGGAACAATTCTGGAACTCCCAGATGCTGAAGCTATTTGAGTCCCTAGAACTGGTGATGACACAATACCTTTTTACTTCTCTAAGGTGCTAAGGGATTGGGGCCATGAAGATGTAGGAGCAACAAATAATTGTCCTATTTCTTGCATTATTTAGGTTGAATTTGTTTCTTCTTCTGTATCCTCACCCTTTCTTTGAATTCTACTTATGTCTGGACTTGATACTAGGGAGGGATGCCACTCATTCTAGATTAATTCCCATCTTTCATCACTTTCAAGATTCCCAAATGAATGTGTAATCTCTGAAATCTCTTACCTATATTTCCAACAGGCTTCAATCTTTTCTACTCTCCATTCTTGGGCTTTCAATGCTTTCCTCAAACCAGCAGTCATTCTCAACTTAGGGTCATATTCCTTCTCTTTGACATAGAAGGTTTCCCATGGCCTAGGCCCCTCATAGGGCAAATTAGATAATTCTACATATAGGTATGGGTTATCCTCTTTCGGATTCCTCCTATCCTCCCCGAATGGACGACCCTCATGTACCATCTTGGCACAAACCTTATTATTTATAATCTAGGAGGCTAGAAAACTATCTGGGTCATATTTCCATTTATCCTCTATGATGAGGAAAACAAGGGCAGCTAACTTTCTTAACAAGAGGTTCTCTGTACCTCTAACTTCAAGTGTCATATTTTTCCTGGCCCATGGGACATCATACATCTTCTTCTTTCTTTTCTTGTGGCCAAAGTCATTATCAACCATAGATACTTGTCAGGTAACTTCTAAGAATACGACCCTAGGGGTCAATACTTTAGGCAATAGCATGGGTTCCCCACTGAAACCTTGGACTCTAATTATTGTATTATGTGCCCCAAAGAAATAGTCATAGGGAATTGGGTAATTGGCTATAAAACCCCTTATACTCTATGTCATCCTATGTTCTATAGGCTTAGGGCTTAGCTAGCAGAAAGTGGGGGTGACAAAATGTTCCCAAAACTCATAAGGGTTAGAGATTTCAGATAACACATGTGTCCATGCAGACACAGGGATGGTTATATTATGACCAAAATTTGGATCATACATATTTAAATGCATGTACTATGCAAAATGACCAAAGTTCTGATACAACATAAGATGGAACAAGAAAGCAAAATACCTGAATACTCACTTTGTCTTGAAATTTATGAGCTAATCAATCATGGCGGCAACAATTTGTTCCAAAAATTCTAGCTGGTAATCTTGCGATTTATCCATAGTTTTCATTCTAAAAATGATAGCCAATTGCCAGTCATGGACTGTGTTATCCTCTTTAATTCCAAAAATGAAAGCTATCATTGAAAGTGCCTCCTGAACATTTTGACTAAATTGTGCCCACCCAGTGGGTATTGTGGGCATCTGAGTATTATCCTCTCCCAACTGTATCTTTGAATTGAGGAATCTCAATTTGTTATGTATATTTACCTATGTGTTTTGCATTTTGGCAATGATTGGAAATGTGGCTATTCTATCATACTATAGGGCCATCATGTCTCTTATGGCCTTGGGTGTAATATGCACTATGAAAGGGCCTTGTTGGATAGTATTTGATGGCGCATGAAACAATTCAGCACATAACTCGATTAGCTCAAGACAAAGGTGGACATTTAGGACTAGGAATTGTGCCAATTGAGAGGTCCATATCCTCATACCAAAAGTCTCGGACCTCCTCCTATTCACTCAGAGAATACAACTTTGATGTGCCCCCTCCCAGAGACTCTTGGTGTTCTTTTGAAGGGGCATATCATATATGCCATCTACATAATCCTTCACTTGTTCTGGGTCAACAAAAAACCTTACTTCAGGAACCCTTGTTCTTGGATATGCTCTCCCTAGTTGTACAGGCACTGAAGCATATGATTTGCTACTCAACAATTTGTCCATTGACTCAAAAATTCCAAGTCCCTCTTGTGGTGACTGTGTGTCAGACATATTTGTACCTTTGTGAGGAGAATGCGAGAAATTTTAACATAGAAAAGAAAGAAACTATTTTATTAGAGTGATACTTAGCTAAAAAGGCACTTGCTAGGGTCAGAGTTCAGATGCAACAGTGATTGAAAGCAGAAGGGTAGAAGCAATGATGGTTATACTTAGAATTTAAAGCTTAGCTCATTGGGATTTATGGGGATAATAAATGACTCATCTTATCATATTAATGGCATTAATGCTGAGAAACAACCAATGTATCTTTTCAAAATCTGTATGGAATGGAGTGTCAGATATGTTACGAGAGTGGCTATCTTTCTAAAAAAGCATGTACTTTTAGGGAATTTTAGGGATTGGCAAACAACCTTAATAAATGCTAGGCTAAAAGAGAAGGGGCTTTGTGCTACGGACATGTGTTCACTGAACACTTATTTGAAAGGGAAAGCGAGAAAACAAGAAAATGGGAAAATAGGAAAAAGAGAAAAGGAAACAAAACTATCTAACTATGATACATGAGGAGCCCCTCCTTAATTCAAATGTTTCAGAAAGATCCCATTTACTGGCATCTATTTAGGTTATCCATTCATGGTCTCCATCTCAAAAGAATTTTGTTGCTTGCAAGAATGAATTCTATAAGGACCCGTCCACAATGATTCAAATTTGCTGTGTCGACCTGGCTTTGCAGCTCTTTCATCCCATTTCAATACCAGAGAGCCAACCTTTAAAACGGGATTTGAAGTCATCTTATCAAACCAATCCTTAACCATTTTCTGATGTTTCATTAGTGACCCATGTGCCTTTTCTCTTTTCTCTTGGACTTCCAACAATTCAGCAAATCTAACTTCCATGGGGTCATTCTCTTCAATTTCTATCTATTTTAACAATTGTAATGTAGGAATCTCTAAGCTTAGTGGCATTACTACAAGTTTACCATAAACCAACTCATAGGGAGACATTTTAGTGACTTGATTTGGTGTGATCTTGTCAGCCCATAATGTTGTATTAACTTATGCCACTCTATGTGATAATTGGTCCCTATCCTTTTTATGAGTCTAATAAGGTTTTTGTTAGTGGACTCTACTAGACCAATACCTTGAGGGTAATAATTTGAAGAAGTCTTCAAATAAATCCCATTCCTTAATGCAAACTCAAATAATTTGGTTCCCAAAAATGCTTTAGCATTATCTAATATGATGGTACGAGGAGGACCAAATCAAGCAGTTATGCCTTCTAAGAATTCTAGTATGACTTTTTCTATTGCCTCTTTGAGTGGTACTGCTTCACTCCACCTGGTGAAGTAATCTGTTGCTATGAGAATCCATTTGTGTCCCATACTTGACACTGGATTGATCATACCAATAAAGTCTAGACCCCATTGAGCAAAGGGTTCATCCACAACTATGGGACTTAGAGGCATGGTTGCATTTCTCCTTTTGCCAGTATAAAACTGACAAGCCTGGCATTCTTTAACCAACTGATGGCAATCTATAAACAGAGTGGGCTAGAAATATCCTACTTGTGTTATTTTTATTGCAGTGGTCCTTGCTAAAAAATGTCCACTTGAGGCTCCATGGTGTAATTCATGTAGTATTCTTTGAGCTTCATCCTTCTCTATACATCTTAAGAGTATACCATCAACATTCCTTCTAAATAAAATATGATCAATTAGTACAAAATGGGTCCCTTGCTGCGTATAGTACCTTTTCTTGTCATGGGACAGCTCATTTGGGAAAATCCCATACTTCATAAACTATATCCCATTTTTGACCCAAGAGTCTTGTTCAACTTCTTGGAGTTTCAACACATTTTCACTTTCTGTTTCCTCAGTCACTATTCTTTCCATGTCTTGGGTCATGTATTGGCACAATCCTTTGCCTCTGACTAACTTGGTGGGCCTTACTTCTACATCATATTCTAGGATCTTTGTTATCCAATTGGCTCTTTTCTAAGTGATCTCACCCTCCATAACATATTCTCTTACACTGGGGTGAGCCACTAATATCAGAATCTTATTTCCTATTACCAAGTGTCTAAATTTTTAAGGGCTTTTACCATGGCATATGCTTGCTTCTCCACAAAATTATATCTAGACTCATATTCCCTGAGAGTTCTAGAGACAAAAGCTATTGGATGCTCTCCTTCCTGTTGATCATCTTTCTGAGTTAGAACAACAGCAACACTGAACTCTCCCCCATACACATGTACATTATAAAAGCTTTAGAAAAATCTGGGTTTCTGAGTATTGGGGCTGTTGAAATGGCCCTCTTCTTCTTCAAAAGCCTATCTTCCTTATGTGGTCCATTTGAAAACCAGGTCTTTTTTAAGCAACAGTGTCATTGGTCTAATTAGACCTGCAAATCAGATATGAATCGGCTAACAAAGTTGATTTTTCCTAGAAAGGATTGAACTGCTTTCTTGTTGACTGGTAGAGATAGGTTCATTATGGTTGTGACTCTTTCTAGATCAATAGAGACCCCTTCCTTTGACACTATATGCCCTAGAAGTTTACCCTGAGGCACAACAAAGATACATTTCTTGGGATTCAAAGATATTCCAAACTCTTGACATTTCTTAAAAACAACCTTTAAATGGTCAAAATGATCTATATAGCATTCTTAGAAAAAATAGTGAGGTCATCTAGATAGATCAGAATAATCTTATTTATAAGTTCCCCAAATGCTACATCCATTGCACGTTGAAAAGTAACCCCAACATTTGAAAGGCCAAAAGGAATTTTAGCATATGCAAGTGTTTCCCACTTTGTAGTGAATGCAGTCTTATGCTAGTCTTCATCTGCTAACCAAATCTGATTGTATCTTGAGAAACCATCCAGCAAGGAAAACCTTTCTGACCCAGCCACAGTCTGTAAAATCTATTCCATAGAGGGCAAGGGATAATGATCTTTCAAAGATGCTCTATTCAGATCCCTGAAATCTACACAAAGTCTTATGTCACCATTCTTCTTTCTTACATGCACTAGGTTGAATGCTTAATTGGAAAAATAATTTTTGATTCCAGGAGCTTTTGCAGCTCATCCACCATTAAAGGTTCAATTCTAGGATTCACTGGTCTTTTCTTTTGTCAGACCCGTTTAGATCCTTCAGTAAGCTCTATGGTGTGTTGGATGATATCTCTATTATATCCATGGAGGTCCTCATAGGTCCAAGCAATCACCCTATCATATTTATCACATAAATCAATCATCCTTTCCCTTTCTTCTTGGGTTGTAGAATTGCCAATTTTCAACTTTCTTCCTTCACTAACTTGGATCTCAAAATAATCTTCCTTATTTGCCTAGAACCTCCTCTTCTCTAGGCTTGCATCTTCTGGATCAAACAAGTTTTCTAAAGTAATCATCCCTTTAGGGAGTTTATTTGATTTCAACTAGATAATTTGATCACCATATGCCTCCTCAATTTTGGGATGTAATTGATCAGCAAATTCACCTGATTGTTGTAAGAATGAAAGTACTTGAAAATCATTATCAAAAACTTGCCAATTTTGGTCATTATCTGGAATAGTTGGTCTTACTATAATTTTAACTGACTCATTGTTAACTAATAGATTAGTTGCTGGGTCAAACTATGAACCAATTTGTGCCATTCTATCTACTTCAATATTTTGGGCTCTAGGAACTACCTCAATATTGAAAGCCTCAAAACCATCTATCAGGTCCCAAATCCTATGTCAATAGGATCTCATTCTTACATTTTTGGCTATTGCTTTCTCTCTGATTTGTTTTACCACCAATTCTGAGTCTCCTTTTACTATCAAATTCTTTATTTCCTTTTACGTTTCCAACATGAGTCCATGCACCAAAGATTCATATTCAACATCATTATTGGTATAGGGGAACTGAAAGCAAATGACTCTTAGAATTTTCTCACCATTTGGGGCAGTAAGGCAAATTCCTACTCTAGCACCATTTTTACTCCTAGCCCCATCAAAATTTAGGGTCTAGATTTCTGAGTCTCTTTCAGATTCTCCACTTTTTGATGTTTCTTTCCTTAAAACATTAGGGATTTCTTGGTCTTCTTTAAAAATGACATAAGTGCCTAGACCAGTAGAGTCATAGTTTCCATAGGGATCACTCTACATCATGGTCAATAGATAATTGTTCTCTTCTTCCTTTTGGTCATGTTCAGTCCAGTCACCTAACTCTTCAACAAAGACACTCTCCTCCTTATTCAGCATGGCATGGGATGCTTCTAATTTTGGGGTTGGTTTATTTGTGATATGGTCTTTGGATAATGGTTCAGACAATATTTTCATCTTTGTTCCACATTTGGTTCTCAGGATGAGGTGTGACCAATCTAGTGACATATAACCTCCTATCTTGGCTGTGAAATCTCTAGACAAGCATAAACCAAATACAGTGGGAATATCTATGACTACCACATCCTGATTGACAATTATATTGGGGCAAGTATAGAGTTATAATGAAAGTTGTTTGATTTTTCCTATTGTTTGAACAACTTTACCATCCAACTGCATGACCCCTCTTGTAAGTGGTTTATATTTTATCTTTAAAGCATCTACTACTATTTTGGCATTACTGTAGTACTGGCTCTAGAGTCTATCATCGCATTATGCAGCAGTTTTTTCCCAATTATTAGAGTAAGATAATAGGGATTCGGTTTAGATTTACCTACCTCAGGTGCATTGTTCAAAAGAGCTGTTGTTTGTAGAGGTACAGTCTCTTTGGGCTGAAGTTTCCCTTTATCAATAGCTCCTCCCTTAGCACTAGTGTGTTTAGAGGCTTCTTGACCTTGTAGAGCTTCTTGTAATAGTGTTTTCTACTCGGGAATAGATAACATATCCCAGATTGATACATATGCTGGAGTTCTTTTTAGCTAGTCCACCACATTTATAGGTCCTAATGCTTGGGTCTTTCAATAATAAGGGTACCTTGTCTTTTCTAGAACCTGTCCTGAGACTACTTGATTCTGCACAGGCTGAGGTATGTCTTGCCTAGAGACTGGATTTTGATGATTTTGAAATGGAGAAGTTCCAGTGATTTCATTATTAGTGACTTCAAGCTACTCCATCATTCTCCTCTTTGATCTGGTATAGTAGTTTGACTGCACCAATGGTTTCTTTGAAGTAGATGCCTCATTCAAGAACATCAAATCTTCCTCCTCAATCCATGAAAATAAGGCATGTTCGGGGGCTATTTCCTCTTCTTGTTGTACGGACATCCCTTGCATCTGGGCCACCAATACTACATTTTGAACACCAAGGGACTAATATCGTGGAGTGTTAGAAGTTGAGAATTGCCCTTCTAACCCTCTCTGTTCTGCTATCTGTTGTTACAAATTACCTCTAGGACAGTCTCTGGGCATATGGGCATTGTTATAGGGAAAGCACCAAGCATTTATGTCATCTACTAAATTATTTTGCCCTGGAACTATTTCCCTATTGGGATTATGAGGAACAGTTTGTAGAGGTGTAGGGATTGAAACCAACTGGTTTGAAGCTTGAGGATTAGTTTGCCTTTGAGGGCCTTGATATTGATTTGGCTGAAAGGGAGGTCTATTTCTTTGGAAACCTTGATAAGGGGCCTTTGAATAGGGATTTTATTATCTCTTTAGATTAATTATCTCATTTGAGGTCCTTAGAATGTTCTTGACATCATCCATTTCAGATGGTTGAGCAGAGGTGGTTGCCCTAGCAGGTTGTTGAGGTACTAGAAATGAATACATGGGTACAGGTAGAGCTATAAGATTAGGAGCTTCTTGTGGAAAAGGTAGGGTAATTTCTGGGAACATGGCATAGGAGGCCTTGGGGGCAACTTTCCAGCATCTATCAAGTTATTTTCAGCCTTGACTGCCAACTCATATTCTTCTAGTAGTGTCTAACCTCTAAGAGACTGAATCATTACTGATATGTTAGAGATAAAATCTTTGAGGTAAAACACAATAGCCATACCTAATAATGGTCTTGTTGTAGTAGGAATTCTATCCCAGGTCTTTTGAAATCTTGAGTTGAAATCGGTCATGGCTTCTTGTGGCACCCTTTTGATAGTGATCAATTGTTGCAGTAGGGAAGATTTATCACCTTTCTCTTCAAATCTTGCAAAGAAAGCATCACCAAGATGATCCCATGTAGATATTGTATTTGGAGTGAGAGATCTATACCAATCCAGAGCCTTTCCTTTGAAAGAAGTTGCTAGCAGTCTTATTGCCACATTTTGTTCAGTAATAACATGTACTACACACACATCAGATACATCTTGCAAATGTTCCCTGGGTGTCTTGAAATCTTCTCCACTGAACTTCGGTAGAGCCTTCAAAGCATTGGCCGGAATAGGATCCCAAGTTGCTGGTGGTATAGGGAGAATAAGAGAACTACCCATATTCCAATTTGCATAGTTCCTTGGAGGTATAGGTTCTCCCATATTTATCCTTTGTGCTACTGCAACCTAATTCACTCTTCTTCTTGGAGTAGCTACTAATGGTGGTAAAAGAATGCCCTAATTAGCAGCAGACTGAGCTCTTATAATAGGTCCACAACTCTAGCTCCTTATTACTCTCTGGCTCATACGATCTTGACAAAAACTTCAAAAAAGGTCCCACCGGGCGTGCCAAAAACTGTTGATGTATAAAATTGTGCAGGTTCTAACATCAACATAGGAAGTTTCAAGAATGTGGAACTTGCTACTTGAAACAACCTTCAGATTTTAAAGAAGCTGGCTTTTCTCTATTTCAATTAGGTTTTGAGTAAAGGGAAAGAAACTAATAGGATTAAAGATACAATTAAGCAAATCTAACTATGGCGATGCGTCCAAGTAAAAGTATCCCTTCAATTTAAGCACAGTGAAACTATTCTCAAGATACAGTTATATTTAAGAGCAAATACTGCATGATTAACATAAATAGATAGAATGAATACAATCAAAGGCTCATAACCAGACACTTTGCAATGACATAGATGATATCAACCAAGGCACATAATAGAGTTCTTCTTATTCATCTTCCAGCAACATAAAAGGCACAGATACATTAACTTTCTTATCAAGAACAACAAAATAAAGGCAAAATGAAATAAATTTATCACAGCAAAGTCTTTGACTTCTCTCATAGATTTCTGACTAAAACTTATCAAAAGATCCTTGAATCTATATGTCTGTGTCTATGTGTTTTTATCTATTACAAATACAACATATTTATAATCATAGATTTGACCCAAGATTGTTCGTAACAACTGAATCCCCAATAGCCCAACAGAACTGAAGATCACTAGAAGTTCCCGGCAGTTACGATCCTCTGAATCTGTAATGATCGTCCCTCCTGCATGCTCGTTGGCTGGGGCAAAATATATGTGGCACACCTCCTTCACTGAGACACAGACACATGGTGAGACCCAGCACTTATAACTAAAAAGAAACATGACAGATGGCAGCATCCGCATCAACTTAGAAACTCCTTCGTCTTTACAGAAATCAACAGGAAAATGACACTTGTCGCATTCTACAGCCTTTAAAACATGATGTCTTCTCCCACAGAGCTTGTAAAACTTGTGTCTTTATGCTTGGGTGACCTCCTTTTCTGACATCTGTCGTAACCTGCACTACTTATAAAATGAGACACAATAATGACGAGACCCACAGCCCTGGTGCTCATTACCCTTAAAGGGAGAAAATTGGGACAGATGGCAGCCTATGCGTGCATGCTAGCTAACACGTGGCAACTTCTGCAACACTACTGAAACAAATAAAACTTTTGAAGGATCCCCGCGGGAGCTGACACTTGGCACAACCCGCACAAAAACTGTGAATCAAAAAGTTTCTCACTTAAAGCGTCATGAATAAAGCAACTCTTTCTCTGCGACCACCATGTGGCATCCTCTGCAATCTTGAAACTTGAAACATTACTGTGGCCCACCATCTTTATATTGGCATCAACATGATATGAAAAGAAACACGCGGTATCGTCTGCAGCAAAACTTAAAAGACACACGACATCCTCCACACAAAATGTAGAAGGATTTCAGTCTACCTCTGCACGCGACACATGGCGGCACCCGCAGCATTGCTGAAACAAAATGTAACTATTGAAACTATCTACTACGTGGCACGCTCTACACAAAACTTAATATTCGAAACATTGTTGTGGCTTTGACACTTGGCAAATTCTGCATGAAACATTTGAAACCCACGCAACAACATTTGAAACTCGCACAGAAACTTAAAGAGACCCACGCAGCAACTTTTGAAACTCATGGACTAAGCCACAACCTGAAACAAAATGTAGAGTTCTAACACTCTACAGTCTGCACAAGACCAGACATTGCCCAAGTAGTGGGAGTCCGTAGTCAATTTATGGCTAATCTTGGACGGATACATTGGGATGCAATAAAGCGAGTGTTCAAATATTTGAGGGGTACTTCCAAGTATTCGATATGCTATCATGGTAATCCTATAGGACCTCTGCATTCTGTTTGCATTCGTGGATTCATGGATTATGATTGGGCAAGTAACATTGACAACAAGAGATCCACCAGTGCTTACGTGTTTACTATGTTCGGTGGTGTAATTAGTTGGATGAGTAAAATGCAACCTATGGTCACTTTGTCCACAATAGAAGTTGAGTATATGGCAGCAACTCATGCTTGCAAGGAAGCCATTTGGCTTAAGAGATTGTGTTCAGATATGGTGTTGATGTAGAATAGATTACAATTTGTTGTGACAGTTAGAGTGTGATTTGCCTAGCAAAGAACCCAACTTTCCATGCTAGAACAAAGCATATTGATGTATAGTTTCAATTCATGTGAGACATTGTAGAGGATGGGAAGGTGAATTTGGAGAAGGAAGACACTTTGAAGAATGTTGCAGATGCATTGACAAAACCAATGGGCACAAAAAAGTTTAGATGGTGTTCGGAGTCTATAGGCCTCTCGGCCTATAGTAGTTAAATCCTATCATTTCCATTAGCTCTTACAAGGTGTTTGACAAGTGGGAGAATGTTGGGAATTAAGGTGTCTCAACCTTGGTAATTCCTTGCATTTATTTATTGTAATGTATTTATTTATTTAGCCTATGTTGTAATTTTGTTGCACATCCTATTTTGTCACTTAGTGTGAAGTTGTCACTCCACTTGTAAGGTGACTAGGATGGTCAACTCACTCCATGTGGAGTTAGGCATCCCCTTTGTGTGGTAGAGGTTTTCTGCCATGTGTCGGCATCTTGACTAGTGTGTAATTGAATCTTGACTGAAACAGTTATGACAGATTACTATGATAGAATCTATGACGCGTAAGAGTCGTAAATGGAATGTTCTATAATAGGTGAAGAAATGTGTCACAAGGCTTCTTTGACCTCCCCAAGGAGGGTTATGACATGTTGTAAGATAATATGCTATTTTTAGCCTGTGTATGATAGATTCTCTTATAGCTATAAGATATGACAGCTATGACAGATTCTATGATAGTCGTAAGAGTTGTAAGAGCATCTATCATTGCCCAACTTGGGAATAGGCAACCATATTGGGATGGGGTGAGATGAGAAGTATCAAGACCATGCTGTAGTGTTGGACAAGTGTCCTTAGCCATGGGTTTTGGGCCATGAGGCCATCTTGGATGCCCATCTCAAGGAAAGCTCATTTTTGCCTTGTAAACTTGTATTTAAGCAAGTGCTTTGAGAGGAGATGTATTATGTGATTGACAGGTACTATTATGCTGTTGGTTTGTCTCCAGATATGAGTGTCAAAGACTTTTGAGAGCTTGCATTGCAAGTGTATTGTAAACCATTTCAATTTTGATAATACATTGTGTAGGTTTTGGAGTGTGGGGTTTTCCACCTGATAAGGTTTTCCCCATGTTATATCTTGTCTCTCTCTCTCTCTTCTGTCTCATTCTATGTGTATGTGTATTTCTACAATATCTCTATTGTTGTGTCTAACATTCTGTAACTATAAGGATTAAAAAGAAGTTGCACTCTTCTCTCCTCTTTAGATTAGTGTAGGAAGTGATTTCCACACACCTAGCTTCCTTTCAATATAATCACCTACAAGCCATAAAATCAAAGAAGAAACAAGTAAACTTGCAAATGAAAGCGTTATGTGAAAATGAAGTAATCTGAGAAATCTGATCAAGATGAATAGATACAGTAGAATGAATATCATGAACAAAAAATTTAGGAGATTCTATGCAATTTGAAAAAATTCATGAAAAACGGATCAATTTTGCAAGAGATATGCCTGTTTGAAGTTTAAAATTAAGTTTGAATTTGACTAAGAAAAAATAGATGAAAATTGTACAATCACCTGATCAAACCTATGCCACAACAAAGTTGACTGAGTTAGCTTTCCAACGAGTCCTTTTGTGCAAATTTTCAACCCCATATGACGAAGTTATGGCCAAAAGAAAAAAATTGCCCAGTTAGGGCATGTGGACGTAAAGGGGTCAAGCTAATAGTCAGCATTAAACATTAGCTGTTTGGGCAAGGTGGTCACATGCTGACACTTAGGCACCTGGTGGTTAGAGTTTAAAGCTGGTGGTTAAGTTTGAGCAGTGCTTCTGGTCGCGCATATGACCAAAAGCTGAGCTAAGACAGAAATAAAAAAGGCAAAGAGCTCGTGGCCGATAGCCCCTGGCCCCCCTCCCAAGCACCACAACTAAATGTCAATGGCTAAAAATTAGTGGTTGAGAGCTAATAACAGGGGCTAAGAGCTAAATGTTAACGGCTAAATAGAAGGCGATGACTACATATATGGGCGGTGACTTCGTATATGGGATCTAATGGTGTCGACTAAAAGGCGACTGGGCAGAGGAGTCTAGGCAGAGGATTAGGGTTTGTTGTAGGGCCAGCACTAGGAAAAAAAACACAGGTGGCAACAAGGATTTTGATGCCGCCAATGGTGGCAACAAGGTTGGAGGTAAGTCTGAGTGGGAGTTAGGATATGGTGGCAATAGGTTTTGAAAGGATGGTGGAACTTAGGGTTGTAAGGTGAGTGGCAATGAGGTAGTCAAAGGTGGAGGAATAGAAAATGAGGGCAGAAACTACTAGATGATGGCAGCGATAGGTGTTAATCTAGTGGCAACCACTACATGCAGAGCGGAGATAGGGTTTTTGGGAGGAGGGTGTTTTGCAGAGGGTATGCCCGTGGTGGTGACTGAGCCGCCAACGGGTGGCAACTATTAATCAAGAAGGCAACAAGTTCCAAAGCGGCGGTGGTGGAGGATATTTTAGAGTTGACAGAGGGATTTGCTAGGGCTGACTACGATGATGCAAGTGCATGTACGACAAGAAGGACTATGAGAGGTGCCAGTTAACAAGGGTATAAAATCCACACCTACAAAATAAAAACAAAAACCACATCTACCAAACAAGCATCGACCAAAATCAGTATCAACATGGGGTCTATGGATCTGTATGGTATGGATCTATATTGTACGGGTTTGCAGCCCTAAAAAATTTCAAAAAATTGCAAAAAAAATCAAAATCCAAATAGGGAAAATTTTATATCATTTTTCACCAGCGAGGCCTCTCAGACGCAATAGCAAGGTCCATTTCAGGCCTAGAGGTCACTTGCAAAAGTGGAGTTCCTAAAATTGATAAAAAAAAATGTTAGATTTGCAAGCTTCACATTGAGTTCACCAAATGTATTTAGGGTAAAAATTAGGTTTGAATTGTAAACAGTAAACTATCAAACCCTAACAAGCACAATAGAGCACAAGATAGCATGAAAATCAAAATAGCAAAGCAAATCTAAATTGAATCTCCACACTATGCTTGGTTTATCTCCATTGCTCTTCTAAACCTTGCATGGGCATACAAGATTTCAAAGGTTGAATATGGGAGGAATGTTAGTTGCTCATTCCAGCAGCATAATAATACTTGGAACTAGTTACATACAAGGCTCTAATATAATTTCGATAGCATGAGGGTTGAATTTATAGGAAGTGAGTGATTTGAAATCTCCTTGATCAAATGGCTTGGTTGAGGGTTGATTTATAGGAAGTGAGTGATTTGAATGAAGGGCTATGATTGAAAGTTGGTTTCAATGATGTGGATAGCTAGGATCGAATAGGGCTTCTCACTCCATGACGAGTTGTAGTCATGTGAAAAGTGTAAGGTAGACCTAATTTAAATAAAAGATTATTTAAATTAGTTGTGCATGTGAAGTGTACTAAATGAAAGTTGTAGTACCACACATGATTCAATTAAGAGGTGGACAAGTGTTGCAATGAGATGAGAGGCGAGGGCCTAATTCAAATTTTTAATTTGAATTAGTTGGAATATGTGAGAGGGGAATTAATTAAATAAATAAGCTTTATTTAATTAATTATCTAGGTGATTAGTATGGGATTATGACAAAATGTCTTGTGATGTCTCTAATAATGTGTCGACAAGGTGTTGCAAGCCATGGACAATTTTAAGTGTCT
Source organism: Cunninghamia lanceolata (assembly GCA_027924645.1). Taxonomy (NCBI): domain Eukaryota; kingdom Viridiplantae; phylum Streptophyta; class Pinopsida; order Cupressales; family Cupressaceae; genus Cunninghamia; species Cunninghamia lanceolata. The sequence continues at coordinate 5,812,137 of BSBN01001062.1, forward strand.
ACAATCATTGTTGGCCTAATAGTGATCATCCAAATACACCTAGAAAGGTAAAGATCTCAAAGCTCATGGTATAGAGCAACTGACCAGTTGCAAAAATCTCTAATCTCTATTATGAGATATAAAATTTAACGTCCAAGCTCATTGTCACCTTGGATTCATAGAGAAAGTTAAAGTACTCAGCATAATTTTTAATTTTTTTCAGTGGTCCTTGGTCCATTTATGTTAATTCTATTAGCCATCTTCTCCCTCAAACAATTAAGGACACTCAATTCCTCTATATAAAGGAGGACATTCTATTGAAGATACCAATGATACTAAGACAATCAAGTTGACACCCATGTATCTACATTATGTGACATCTTGCTCACCTGCCTCAAAATAATTATTAGTTTACTCATTTTTATTATACCAAAACATATATATTTCCACACATTTTAAAAAACCACATATAGTCTAAGGGGTTGAGCTTAATTGGTTAAAATGTTGGGTTCTCATTGTGGAGACCCAAGTTTAAATCCCCATAGGGACAGCAAATGTGGAATTCTAAGTTGTGACTCTTGGTCTTCCATAGCTTGCTTCTAATGTGGATGTGGTTTCCTAATAAAAATGTGGATTTCTAAGTATTGACTCTTGGTCTTCCATAGGTGATTTCTAATGTGGTTGCTCATAAGGAGCTTGTATTAGGTGATTTTTAATGTGTTTTCTTGTAAAGAGCTTGGATTAGTCTCATGTTGATGCTCATATGAGTAGAATATTTGTAAACAATATTCAATAAAAAAACCACATATATGCTACTAAATGTTAACCAAATATATGTCATCAAAACTAACTAAGAACATTTGCACTGGAAGTATTATCTATTTCCACAATTAAGAAAATTTGAGGTCAATAAATTAATAGTTATTGAAGAAAATTTGAATGCAATATATTAAAACACTTAATAATCATTGAAGCTAATTTGAACATAATATATTAAAACACTTAATAGTCATTGAAGCAAATTTGAAGATAATATATTACATCAATTATTTTATAAAAATTTCATTCTATTCTCTTCAGCCTTCCGCTTCGCAAGTTGTCTAGCCTTTTTCATTTTTTCTTAATGGCCATAGGTGAATGATGGTATTATTCTCAGTCCTACTAATGAATTTACACGAGATATGACCACAAAAGTCAATCTTAATTTTCTTCCCACTTTTTTGAGGTTGTTGCAACCTGTGACATGATATCATCTTCAACACTTGTGTGGGCTGCTCCCACATGTTCTTCTCCACTAAAAACTTCTGTCAAAGGGCTGCAACACATCTTTTCTTTATTTCTCCTTTCATTATGCTCTTTCAAGAGGATTTCATTTGCGCTTGATTCTTCTATTCCATCACTCATAGTTTTTCCTTCTTCAAGATATCAATCTATCCTTTCTTCATGCCATTTAGCTTCATATTTTTTACTTTCCACCATGTTGCCTTCATATAATTCTTTCTCATATTTTCTTTCATGTTCAATGTTTCCTCTACTCTGATCAATTTCTAATGAAACTAATCTATCTTGGATTATTTTCAACTCTTCATAAACATTTTTTGTAAATATTTCTACTCGCTATTCCATAAATAAAATCCTTATCGGTCTTTTATTGACCTTTCTCATCCTCTTTTTCGAAGACATCTTCCTTCAATTTTGGAATCTTCTATAAATTCTCTATAGACTCGCATGTCCCCTTACAATCACAAGATTGTACCTGCAACAATCTCCAATCTCTATGGTATTAACCCTTTGCAGTTACAAGGCTCTACCTACAACAAATCTTTCACACATTCAATCAAAAATATCTGAAAATAAACTTACCTTTTCTAGCTTCTCATGCCTCCTCTACACTCTGCAGTTACAGGCTTCTTTGCATACCTACAACAACCTACTTAGAGCATCCAACTCTTTGCAGTCATAGAACTTCCTCTTTTGCAACAAATCTCCTAGGGCATTTCAAGACACCTTTAAGCTTCCAAGGTTGTAACTTCTTCTCTACGATCTCTTTTCAACCCAATTATCACCCAATATACCAAAAAACAATTTACAGAAATTCAAATCTTTTCCAACGAGCTTTTCCTGTTCCTACTTCTATCTTCTTTTTGTAGCTTCTTCACCTTTCTTCAATGATCCTTTTCTCAGGCTTTTAAAATCTTCTCTAAGCAAACAACTTTCTCCATGATCTCAACCTTACTTTGATACCACCTAATTTAGTCATGACTAGGGGGTCTTATCAAATCGTCCAGTCATGCAGCGAACACAACACCAAGTTTACAAAAAAAAAAACAATTCCATTTGAATAATTCAAATCTTAAACATACATTCACAAAATACATTTATTACAACAAAATGAAGAATACAAATTTTATACAATTGTAAATCAACCAAGTCTCTTTCTTAGACCATTCCCCTTCTCCAAAAATCCATCTCCATCCTCAACTAGAGGATCCCCATTAACTGGGGCAACACATGCCAACTAGGAGAGCCCCTCTAGAATACAATGATTTTACTTATATATTGTTGGCTATGGAAGTTAAACTGCCATAAAGAATTGATGGTTGCAGAAACTAAATCTTTGCCAATCTTAGAAGCTCAAATTGATAGGTCTCAGCTCATCAAATAGTACCTATTTGGTTATTCAATCATTCATCGAATCGTGGAACTCTTGAAAATGTACTTTACAATGCATATTGGCATGTAGATAAGCTATTGAACTTTCATTTCGATAAATTGGTATAACTTATCAGCACGTTTACTCTCCTTTGAACTTGTGAGCCTTCCATCGGCATAAACAAAAATTCAATACCTTTATTACTTTCCAAAATACTTTGTTTGAAGATTCCATTCGACATAAACTTAAAAGGCTTCCAAAACACTTCAAGTGGACCCTTCTGAAACACCATTGACAAGAAGTGAGATTCTTGAATACCTGGCAAATAACTAAAAATACAAAGTGTAATGAGTGTCAAATTCTTCATCGGTAAAATAGCGCCCTCATTAACTTTTAAAACCCTTTATTTTCAAATTGGCACTTGATAAAACATGTAAACTTTGTTAGTGATTTAGTCTTTTTGTGAACCATTTGAACTCTTTGCTTATACATTTTCCTTCGGCATTCCAAAGACCTTTTAAACTTCTCGTTTGGCTTCCTTTCGATGAAATGATACTTTTTGAAACTCTGTGAACTTCTTCTTTATAAATACTTCAACAAGTAGACTCCTCTATGTTCCTATGAACTCTCATCAGTGAATCAGCTCTTGAAGGAATAGTTGAACTCTTTTGCAATCAACAATTATTTGATCGATTAAACTTTGATCCATATTTTGTCTTGGTATTTTTGTTCCTCTACGAGCTTCTCCACTAGTGTTGTTTTAGCATTTCCATTATCTTTGGAACTACATCAACACTCCTTTAAGTTCAAGAAGCTTAACATTTATTGAAATACTCTTTGAAGACTCCTTCGATACAAACCAAATGTTTAAACTTGAAAGAATACTGAAACATCATGGGACCATTTAACTATGAGATATGAAGCCAATGAACTTAAAATTCATGATCATTGAACTTCGCCAAATACACGCACGTTTTTGGCAAAGTATAGAGTTCAAGAACTCCCCACATGGCCGAAATGCTCCCAGTTCACCAAATATATCTCAACTTTTATCAAATTTGAACTATATTGACCCAATTATTCCTTCTACATAGTGATATCATAAAATTAGCCAATCTGAACTAAATTTTCTCCTGAAGCAAGACCAACTGAAACAAGCAAAACTGAACTGAAACATAAAAATCAACCTGAAACATTTTTGGGCAATGCAAGATCGCCTAGGGACCTGGATGCTCATGCATCCATATGTATCATTGATCTTGTATAGAGTTAGCATTCAAACATGTTATGGAAAAGAGACCAATGGAATGCACATAGGCAAGGGGGGATAAACAAAAAATAAATTACATCAACTAAAGTAAATTGGTAGGTAGTTTGGATTCGTCATTGCACTAACTTGCACATTGATAGTTAGCATGAGGGTAATCTTAGCACCCAACACATGGAACTTAAGGAAAAACATGCCACTTAGTCATTTTTGTCCATTGACCAAGATAATAAAGCACCAAAGGAAGACACCAAATGCCAATTAAATATTAATTCAAGTTATCTATAACTAATGATGCATAGTTACTATAGTATTGCACTACTTATCCAATTCAAATATGCATGGAGGACATCCAAGACAAAAATATACATGAAATTTATTTTGCATAAATATTTGTTGTACTAAATGATGTGGTGATCAAAAGTGGCACTTACAACTAGTACATCTTACAAAATTCCACTTTCAATCATACATTCATCCATGTTCAGACACTACTTAAAAGTTTCTAAGCCCTTTTTAGCATCCACATATTTAATTCAATCATGGCTTTCCATGACACTGCATTTATTTGAGGCATTTTGTCAATTGTTGATTTGCCTTGTCTATGCTTCATACTTTCAACTACAACAAGTATGCTAGCAAAGCTTGTTTATAGTTAGCAACTATTTTTTCTTCAGTGTTTCCAAATCTTTTTCAACAAATCCATTTTGTGTGTATCCTATAATCTTTGTATTCCATAAGACCATATTTGTTCAAAAGTACTTAAATTTGTACCAAACCTCCAAAGGTCAAAAGTGCAAAACAACTCACATGCCTTATGGACACTTCTATGCTTTGCACGCATGTCTATCAAAGTAGTATCTAATGAAATTCCTCTATTCTGTACATGTTTTGATAAATATCCATTCCCTATTCTAAAGCTCCAATTTTGGCAGAAGCTGAGAGTATGCTAACAAATTTGAATTGATCAAGTTTAAGACTTGTTTGTTACATTTGATGAAACATGTAGTTGCCTATGACTTAGATGTTAATAAATTTATGCTGAAAATTTGTACATGCAGAAAATGCAAATTGCCTAAATTTAACTTTAAATTATGTCATTTAAATATCTTATTAAAAGATAACTACAAATGTAGAGGTTCGTTCTTTCTTATCATCTTCCTCCATTGTTGTTCAAATATCCTACTGCGATCCCATTTTAGATTTCTACCTTCTAAAATCCCATTCCAAATTTCCGGCCTTTATACAGGAACTGTTGCTGCTCCGCAGCCCTTGTTATTATTGTCTTTTCAACAATGTTATAAGCCTACAAGGTTTTGAGGAACGCTGAGATTCCAATAAAAGCCCCGTACAATTTTATTTATATTAATATTTTAATTACTAAATATAGTTTGAGATGAAAATACAAGTATAAGTAGCTATTCACAATGTAAAAAGAACATCTTATTCCAATTTTACATATAGGTATAGATATAGATGTGGCAGCTAAGATCCACTGGATAATTCGTCAATTTTGCTGTTGTCTAGTTTTGAAGCAACGGATACAAGTAGCCTGTGTAGAGAAAATTCTACTGGGGAAGGCTAAACCCGTTGATTCAGGTCACATGAATTACTACAACCGTCCAGAGCAGTTTGGTTGATCTGAAGTCCAGTGTCATATAAGCGTTGTCCACCTGCTTCCCAGTGAGGTGGGAGCACAGCTTTTTTTGCCCACAACATATATCCGTCGTACCCTGAAGTTACAAGAAATCTGAACTGCAGAGCTCCAATTGGAGGGTTGCTTATCACCCACACTGCTCCATGATTGCGTGTCAAGTACTTCCAATCAAAACCACCCACCTGCAAAATAATGTTTTGTATCAGGAACAACTACATTATTTCCTTCATGAAAACAATCACCTCTGTCATCTTACCTTTGCAACATCTACATTAACAATATCTGTCTGGCCTCCTTGGTATAGAAATTCCACAGCCAGATAGTCGGGATAACGACTGCTCCCGTCCACCTTCACAGACAGATTCTGTCCCTTATACTCGCAGAAGATCCTGTCCAGCAAAACAGCAAATTTTAAGGATGTAGAACTGCCTAAATTTAAGTAGTTCGGTTTAAATTGGCTGAAACTAAACAGCCCACATTTGTCATTTAAAATCAGTGTTCCACAGGGTAGGGTGATGTCATTTGGGGATTTATAAGGATTTTTCCTTTTTCAGGATTGCAAAGTCTATTTCATTTGGTGAGGATTGACATTGCAAATACGGTACACATTGTAATTATTTCCTTAAAATTTCTAAAATTTGCCATCCCCAAATCTGTAAGAAACAGTGTTTAAAATTTAAAATGCCCTAAATAACAAATTTGAAGCTCTTGCGATTAAAAATACCTTTCATATTCGATGTCGACAATCCCTTTTCTTCGAAGAGCAGCGCCCTTGTGTGGGAGTGCCAAGGCTGCAAACGTATCCATTGGAACCACAAAATCCGTTTGGTTGTTCGTTGTTAGGTCTGTCACCACTATCTTTTGCCATGACTTGCTACACAGTTTGGGATCCAAACACCTTATCTGCATAACTTCTTCTCTTAGATCCATTCATAAATTTACATATGACATATTACAAACCATTGGAAAGAACATTAGAAGTTAAAAATAATTGAGATGGCTTGCCTGATAGCATGCGCTACATCCGACACCGTTTCTATATAATTTGGGGCTTGCAGCTGCCACATTTTTGCCATTCAGAATCGCAGTAGAGGAACCGTAACCACACGCACCAGCTGTGGAATATATCATGATATAAAACATAATCAGATTGTATAAATTACAGAATGATTCTTAATAAGCAAGGCTAAGTTCTAAATTTATTTCAGCCTACCATTAATAGCCTGTTCGCTGTCACAATAGGCTAGTTTAGAACGGTGGATGCAACTACTACAACTCAAAACTGGACTTACAATAAATGCCACCAGAATTGAAGTGCAAGCCAATGTCAAACAAAAGAAGCTCGTCATCGCCATGACTTGAACACTGAGAAGCAGTATATCTAAGCGAGGGGATCCAATCCTTTATAGTGATAGGTTGGAGGCACCGATTTAATTACATGATTGAATGCTGTCAAACGGGTAGAGCGTTTCCTTCGATACTTCGTTTTTGAGGCACGTAACACTAACAGCGAAGTTTTAAATGATATTTATGTTTATTTAGAAAGAGAGGAGAGAGATCTTTTTCAAGATCCTATTTTTTAATTGTCAATCCTAACATTAGGTCCCTCTAAAAGGATTAGATATATTTTTAAATATAGATATACTAGCTCCATATTTAATTTCAACTATTAATCTAAAAAATTTTACCTAAATTAATTGTTTACTAATTGAATGCATTTATTTAATTAAACTAAATAATATTATTGTAAACTGATATTTCCCTCCACTGTAATAAACAAAACTTCTCACAAGTGGAGAAAAACAAATCATTTAAAATGACACGCCAGGGCAGAAAATAATTTACCTGTATTAGGGTGGGAAGGGGTGTGGAGGGTGGGAAAGGGTGTGGAAGGTTTATTCGTGGGCGAGTGTTGTTTTAACTAGCATATTTATATTTAAAAAATATATCTACAGTGAGAGATATCTTCCAATTTGTTAGCATTTATAAATTACTTACATTATAATATTTGATATGCTCACATGAGTTAATTTAAAGAGACTATGTTGCGAGACTTTTCATATTCTTTAAATGTAATAAAGATTTCACTTCATAACTGCCCAAATTTTTCTATTTTTCTATTCATTTGGCTTCCATGAATTTATTTATTTCTTCTTTAACGTAATAAAGATTTCACTCCATAACTGCCCAAGTTTTTCTATTTTCTATCCAAATTGGCTTCCATGAATTTATTTATTTACACATTTTATGAATTTTGTTTAGTTGAGAATCTCAATCTTAATTGTTTACGAGAATCTGAATCTTTTAGCTCTTTGAGTTAGAACGCCTCTCTGTGTAATAAAAAGCATTAACTAAAGGGATTCCAAGTTTTTTATTTTCTATCCAAATTGGCTTCCACGAATTTATTTATTTCCGCATTTTATGAATTTTGTTTAGTTGAGAATCTCAATCTTAATTGTTTACGAGAATCTGAATCTTTTAGCTCTTTGAGTTAGAACGCCTCTCTGCGTAATAAAAAGCGTTAACTAAAGTGATTCCAAGTTTTTTTATTTTCTATCCAAATTGGCTTCCACGAATTTATTTATTTACACATTTTATGAATTTTGTTTAGTTGAGAATCTCAATCTTAATTGTTTATGGGAATCTGAATCTTTTAGCCCTTGCTGTGAGTGTAGAACGCCTCTCTGCGTAATAAAAAGCGTTAACTAAAATGATTCAAAGTTCCAAACGTGTAAGGTGTAGATTCATTCCAGAGAGCTTGGAGTGCATGCACACTGTCCCATCCGATATGTTTGACTAGATATTTGAGCCATATTATATTAATAAAATACCAAATTTTGTAAAGTGTCCCGAACAGGATAAGAAAATCTAATATCACATCGTAGATATTCCCAATTTCCCATTATTAAAATGGAAGCCAGCTTGATCTCTAACACAATATAGAAAACCTACGGCATTGACTTGTAAGCAATCGCCAAATACTACTTTCCACCTGCCCTCATGAATTTGGAAAATGTGTGCCAACACATAGTTTTGTGTTTGTTTGAAAGTAGCCAGAACCTTCACACATCGCAAACTTTCTGCTCACCTCTACTATATTACTCCCCCAACTTCATCTCACTTCTCCAAACATCTTCTATGCCAATCTCTCATGTTAGATTAGTGTTACTGGTTTTCATCAGTTTCTCATCAGTTCGGAATGTAAATAAAAAGATTGGCATCTACTACTAACATCTGCATCTTACAATGGAGGAGGGAGTATCAGAGTGAAGGCGTTGGAAGAGTTTTATCAAGGACACCACCACTTTGCATCCCCTTCTTATTTCCATTCAAAATATTTACTTCCGTCCAATTTGAAGGGCGTTGAGGATGTAGAATTGAAACTGCGATCGCACATTCGTTTGAGGGTGGGCAAAGTTAAGACCAATCATTTCACACTGAAAGTGAAGTGCCGCCGAATGAAACGACTACAACTACCTTTGTAGTTAGGGTAAAATTGCAAATCAGGGCAAAAGAATAAACAATAATGATCAAACCCTAGCAATGCATGATAAAGCACAAGACAACATGAAAATCAAAATAATAAATGTAAATGCAAACCAATCTCCATGCTATGCTTGATTTATCTCCATTGCTCTTCTCCACCTCGCATGAGCATGCAAGATTTTGAAGGATTATTGTTGAAGGAATGTTGGGTGCTCACTCCTACAGCATAATGATAATATGAGGATGACAGTTGGATGATTTGGATAGCAAGATTGAAGAATGATTTTGGCAAAATGAGGATACTTGAAGAATAGCTGCCTCCTCTTCTTAATCTCCTTAATGGCTCAAGAGAGGCTTGCTTTATAGGAAAGGCTTGGTTCCAATGGATGGCTAGGATCAATTAGGGCTTTAGATGAAATGGATGGATAGGATTAATTTAGGTTTCCTTGCACATTAAAAAATTGTAGTCAATTGACATGTGGCAAGGGAAGATAAGGCTTAGATGTGCTTGTGTAGATAAATACTAAAATTAGGTCCCATTAGTTGTGCATGTGAAGAATAAAAGTTGTACTACAACACATGATTTAATTGAGAAATGGACAAGTGTTGGAATGTGGTGAGAGGTGAGAACTTAATTCAAATAAAATATTTGAATTAGTTTGGATGAGTTGGAAAATTAATTAAATAAATAAAATTTATTTAATTAATTTGAAAGATGAATAGGATGGGATAAGATATGATGTGAAAATTAATTAAATAAATAAAATTTATTTAATTAATTGGCTAAATGAATAAGATCGGATAATATACGATGTGGAAATTAATTGAATAAATAAAATTTATTTAATTAATTGGCTAAGTAGGATGAGGATGGGATTGAATAGGATTTTAATTAAATAAATAAAATTTATTTAATTAATTGGCTAAGTAGGATGAGGATGGGATTGAATAGGATTTTAATTAAATAAATAAAATTTATTTAATTAATTGGCTAATGGATAAATGGGATTAAGAGTGGGATTTAGGACAAAAATGGCTTATGATGTTTAGGATAATGTTTTAACAAGGTGTTGCAGGACATGGACAAAGTTGGGACAAATTTGGCTATCTACATTTTGCCCCTCTTTGAGATGATGTTCGAGATGATAAGATTTATGTCAAGTAACATCATTTCAAAGAAACTAAGGTATGGATAATCAATAGGGATGATAATGAAAAGATATGATGAGGATAGGATGAAATGGGATGATGATGCCCCCTCGAGAGGATAGGTGGGTTGGACAAACACGGGTAGGCTCTCGAAAATCAATGGCTTGGCTACAAAAGAAAGATAAGGGGATAGATAGAAGAAATGGATGATGTGTTATGCTGCAATGAAAGTGAACAACCATAATATTTGATATAGCACTAGACGTTATGCACCAAGGTATAAGGACCAGGGTGATGATGTTTCTTGTGCCCCAGCATAATACAACCTTGTCTAACGTATGAGGAAGAAAACTTAGAGCATTGAAGTCCTAATGCACAAAAGGTATGATATGACCTTAGATGCAAAGGATAGTGCAAAAAGCTATTCCAACATACACAAGATATGAATATTAGCTGGATTGATACCGATTGATGCAAATGCAAGATAAAATGATAACACACACAAGCAAGCAAGCAAGCATGCACAAATGATACAAAAACAAACAAGGTATTGCCCCTATCAAGCTGTAAACCAATGATTGATTGTTGATTGATTGTTTTGATGATAGTTGAGAGTGTTGTCATTGCGGGGAAAGCTATATCCCTAGATCAACACAAGGTTGTTTGCTGAGTTGGTTGGCTAGTTGGCTGATTGATTTGGCTTACAACAAGGCTAGGATCAAGACCATGGATTGCATTTGGATAACTTGTTTTGATTGATTAACTTGATTGGTATGGATTAAGGATGGGCTTGCACTTGGATCATTGCTTGGAATGATTTTGAGGATGATTGGATTTATTTGGTTTGATGAATTGATTTGATGGTTGGATTGATGTGCTATGATTTTGATGATGATGGATTGCTATAAATGAATTGATTGAATGATAGATTGATTAGAAGAAATTATTTATTGATGATGTAGAAGATAGATGATAAGAAATGATAAGAGAAGAAAGAGGAAAATCGCATGTGCCTGAATCTGGGCACTTTCTTTGTACTCCAGACTGCCTACATACCCTATATCCATGGGATCAATGCACTTAACAATGGAAATGAGTTTTTGTTTTATTGATGAGATGATGAAAATGGATTGAGATCGATTGATGAAATGTTGATCTGATGTGATGAGCTACTTTTAATTTGTTGGAGGGATTGGATTTGTTTTGATGGTTGGTTTGATGTGCTTTGGTTTTGATGTTTGTTGTTGTTGAGTTGATCGTTTGGATGATTGGATTGTTTTGAATGATGATAGTGATGGTGTGATGATTAGAGTGTCCACTCAATCTAAGCATAAGAAAGCCTTCTCAGTATGCTCAAATGATGTAAATAAAAGCAAGGTATTGTCCTTGTCAAGTCATAAACCAATGATTGATTGTTTGATTGATGATGATAGTGTTGTCATTGTGGGGAAAGCTATATCCCTAGATCAACACAAGGATATGGGAATGCTATATCCCATTGATGATGATTGATGATGATTGATTGAGCTCATGACAAGATTGGGATAAAAACTTGTTGATTTGATTGGATAATGTTCCTTGATTGATTGGCTTGCTTGATATGGATTAGTGTGACTTGAATTTAAGATCATTGCTTAGATTGATTTGATTGATATGATTGGAAGAAGTGATTGATTGAAATGGATGAATGAATGTTATTGATAAGAAGAATTGATGATAATCATGATTTTGATTGATGTTGATGGAGTGGATTCATTTGGATGATGTGATTGGTTTTACTGCTTGGATTTTTCATTGGATATTTGATTTTTTGGATTTTTTGAAATATTTTGATGGTTTCTTTTTGTGTTTTGGGATGTCAATAGATTTACAATTTGAGTAGCCTTTGTGCTTGATACCAATGACAAGGGAGAAAACCAAGTCTAGGTGCAAGGGATGGATAAAAGGATAGGTTCATAGTAAATGGGATGGAAGGCTCATGATAGATGGATATATAAGAGGATAGGCCATATAAGAGATGGATACATGCCTCATGATAAATGGATAGATATAAGAATAGGCTATGGAACAGATAGCTCATGATAAGGGTACGCCATAGTGGATGGACCATAAGGGAGCTAGAATGTGATCTTCAAAGGCTATGTTGCATAGGAATAACATGTCCCATTCTAGGTGGTAATGCTTAGGATTTTTACATGATAAAATTCATGACCAAGGGATGACATGATGGATTGGTTTAAATGGGATGGATAAATGGTCAATGGATAGGATTTGGTTTGGAAAGAAGGTATGTTAAGAAATATCTAAACATGTTTCAACATTTTGCCCCTATGTCTTCATCAAAATCAAAAGGCGGGAGGATGGATAAATGGATTCAATAGGATAGGCATGTTTATGTAATGGCTAAGGATGGTAGGATGGTATGGTAATGGTAGGACAGGATAGGATAGAAAATGATATAATGGGATAGATAGTTTGGAAATGGATAGGTTGGATGAGACAATGTGCCCCCAAGTGTAAGTGACATAGAAGATCAACCTACACATGATGCCTGTTTGCCAAGTTTTCATCATGGTACTTATCCAAGGTGCCTGTTTACCAGGTTTTCACCGTTGGACGAAGGGATTTCTCTTTACTATGTTGATTTTTTTTTTTTTAGATGGGATGACAATTACACATGGCACCTATTTTCCAGGTTTTCACCATGGTAATGGATAGGAGGGACTCAAGTGTCTAGTGCTATGAGAGGTGATAGTGTCCCATTAGAGATGGATGATGTCTTCGGATGGACCATGTCATTATGCTCATAGCTATTGGTAAGGGAGATATGGATGGGAGATGGATTAGGTGGATAGTAGATTATGATGTGGATTATGGAATGCTTATGGAATGAAGATGGATGAAAGGCTTAAGCAAAAGCATGGACCATAGAAAGGTGATTGGGAAGATCTGTACGGTAATGGATGAAAGATGGGGAGATGTAGTTATGTGGAGGTGTTGCAGAGTGGAAGAGAACCATGACCAATGGCTGCACACACCGTGATAAACATTGAAGCTTTTGATTGGATGGTGGTGTAGGAAGTAATGGAGATGTTTGCTTAGGAGATGGTTGATGAAGGCATTTGGGGACCCACATAGATTTAGTATTTTTAGTACTTTTGCTTGGCTTGTGGGATTTTTGACGGGAATGGAAGTTTTGGATGGAAGTAGACTTTTGGATGGATATAGGTGATTGGGATTCTTGAGAGGTGGATAAGGATGCCTCATTTGACTTGCTAGATATTTTATTAGGAACCCAAACCATTTTGCTTTTGGGCTTTGCTGTTGGAGGTATGGGCTTAAATGGCTGCTTAGATGAACTTTGCTTTGATTTTGATTCTTTATGTCCTAAGGTATGAAGACCTTTAGGATTTTTGGTAGGATTTTTAGCTTTATAGGTAGAGGCATCAAAATTTTTGCTTTTCAATCCCATGGGGTGGGTGGAGTGGATGGAATGATTAGAAGCTTTATGCTTAAATGATGTGTACTTTTGTTGGCCATGATTAGGGATGTAAGGATACTTATGAATGATAGGTATGTTAGGTGTTGGAAGCAATAATGGCAAGGTGGATGGAGGGATATTTGGAGTTGGTAAAAGTGGAGGCAAAGTGGATGGTGGAAGGTGTACGGTCACATGCTTTTAAAAATTGTAGGGTGATGGAGACGGAATGGAAACATATGTTTTGGGTAGATGATGGGGGGTGTGATGGAAAGTGGTAGGTTTAGGATGCATGAAGGGATTACCAACATCTTGGCCTTGTTTACCTTGGGGTGTGTATCCAAGACCATATGAGCATGGAGGAATCTTGACATGGTTTAGCTCAAAAATACCTTGTTCATAAAGGCCTAGACCTTTGCCTTAGTAGTTCATGTTTTGGAGGATGCGATTAACTATGGGACTAGATGTGTTTTGGGAACTAGACTTGAGTTCCTTATTGGATGGAGAAGATGAAGTGGAGGACAAAGGTTGTTGTTGTCCTACGGAAGAACATTCATGGACAAAGGTGGTAAGACCAAGTGGACATGTTGGCTTTGAAGTGGAATCGATGGTGGATGTGGAAGGAGGATCATTAAGATCTTGATTAGCATTGTGTTCATGTAGATCCAAGTTATTGATTTGATCTTCTATGCTTATGTGTTCTTGGGAGGCACGTGTCTCATTATGACAAGTGGATGTTTGCTCATTATGGATAGGGCTAGATGGCGGATGGATAAGAGTAGTTTGGATATCTTGCTCATGGATGGATAGGATTATGGATAGGATCAAAGTGCTCATAGATAGCTTCTTCATAGGTATCATCTTGATCATAAAGAAGGTAAATGTTATGGATGGGCTGCATGAAGGTGTTTTGATCTTGAGTTGGACTAGGGCTTAATGTTTTCACATGCTTAGGATTAAACCTTTGACATACCTCTTGGGTTGCTTGAATGGAAGTAGATGACTCTTGGATAGGCTCGTGGTCAACAACATGAGAACATGATGACTCTTGACTTGGACTTATGGGAGGTCCTTGAATAGGCTTGATGGCTTGTAGGTCACATGATGGGTTTGAAGGGCTAAGAATGTTAATTGAGGGCTCTTGAAGAGGCTCAAGGATATGCAAACCACATGATGGGATTATAGAATTGGACATGACCTTTGGAAGTTCTTTGGTAGACTCATGAATGGGTGTTTGACATGGAGGTAGTTTATTCCTAGCTAGTAGCCAATGGATCACATCCTTCACAAGGGTATGAGTGGATGGGTAATGTAATGGATGAGCAATAATAGCAGATGATGTTGTAGGCTTAGGAGTAGGATTAGGTTGGGGGCTAATTGCATTGGGTGGATTAGGATTTGGACTAGATGGGGGTGACACATGGGATTGGGATGATGTGACATGATTTCCCATTATAGGTGGGTACACCTTGTAAACAATTGGGACAAATATTGGGCATTTATTTGTATTATGCCCTTTGGTCCTATGGTATGCACAATAATCATTTTCATCATATGGACTTTCTTCACATGGTTTGACTTCAGGAAGTTCAATGAGTTTTGCTTCAAGCATCTTTTGTAAAACTATCTCAGCCACATCCTTTGGTGAAGGATTAGAATGGCATGCTGATGAAGGTAATGAAGGGCTTGGTGGTTTGGAAGATGGAGGGATTAATGGACTATGAATGGGATCACATGGTGGTGTTGGGATAGGACTAGTTGGCTCATGTGTTGGCATGGGATTGGATGGCAGAGGCCACTCTAGATTGGTATCTCCCTTGTCAAAGGTTATCAGATCTTGCATAGGATAACTTGGGCTTATTTGATTTATGTACAAAAGACCACTTGGACTTGCATGTGCTTCTTGTTGCAAAGGTAGACTTAGGCTCACTTGTGCTTGTTGTGGAGGCCATTGATAGTCTTGGTGGTTGGATGAAATGGTGGGGTATGTAGATAAAAGGTCTTGGGGTTGGTATGAAGTTGAGGTGGATGACACATAGTGTTGAGGTGGAATTTGTTGAGGTTGAGATGGTGTTTGGATTTGTTGTTGTGATATGATTTGTTGTTGTTGGAATTGTTGAATGGGTTGTTGTGATGATGATGGAGGGGTTGCATAGGATAATGATTGTTGTGAGATGGATTGATATGGATAAGGGTTGTGATAGGTTGATAAAGGGTTGATGTGACATGTGGATGAATTTGGTTGATATGGAATGGGACAAGTTGATGCAGAATTGATTTGATGTGTGGATGGATTAGATTGGTATGAAGTGGGATAAGTTGATGTGGAATTGATTTGATGTGTGGATGGATTGGGTTTTGGACTTATCTCATCCTCATAAGTAAAGAGATGGCCTCCTCGAAGTATAAACTTGGTCTTAAGAGGAGAGGCTCCTTTAATTGTGATCTTTGGTCTTGGATTGTCTTCATGACTTGGATTAGGAGGATAGCCACCTTTAATTGTGATCTTGGGTCTTGCATTGTCTTCATGATTTAGATTAGGAAGAGGGGATCCTCTAATTGTGACCTTAGGTCTTGGTTTATCTTCATGATTTGGATTAGGAGGATAGCGACCTTTAATTGTGATCGTGGGATTTGGTTTTATTTCATTTTTTGAATTAGAGGGGTAGCCTCCTTGAATTGTGATTATAGGCTTAGGTCTTGTCTCATGATTATAAGGATAACCCCCTTGAATTGTCACCTTAGGCTTGGGATTTGTCTCATGATTAGAGGGATAGCCCCCTTGAATGATTACGACCATCTTGACAAGTGTTGACTAGGACTAGGTTGATGATGATGTGAAGATGATTTGGAATGAGTATGGGTGTGACTAGGATATGTTCAGAATAAAATTGATTTGGGTATGATTAGGATATGATGTGGAATGACAAAATTGGGTGATGTGGATGAAATGTAGGATGAATTGTTTATTTTTGGTGTTTATAACTTGATTTGGCAATGTTCAAACAAATGATTATGCATATACACACATGAATCACTCACACAAGACACATAAGCAAGTTTTTGACTTTGAAAATAAAATGTGATGATTAAGCAAGCACACATGGAAGACACATCAACAAGCCTAATGTCTAATCAAGTGGGTATGGCCAATTAGGTCTTAGGCTAGATTGCAAAAGGTTGACTAGGGAATTGAAAGTGAAATCCTGCCACATAGCCGGGAGAAAGGGGTAACCCACCCTTCACCTTCACTTCCCAAAGGTATAAAGTTCTTTGGGGCTTAGCCAAGAGTAACAAGATTCCAACTCCCAATGAGGGTGTCTTTCGATTCAGCCTCGATTGAGGTCGTCCCTTGGAGTGGTGTGTCTCCAAGCAGGCATCCTAAATAGGGTTTTACAAAAGCAAACCAAGTGAGCTATCACTTGATTCACACTCGCAGTTGTTAATTGACCCTTTAGAAATAAAATGTGTGGAAGACAATTCAAGACTTGTTTGTTTTAAAGCCCAAATCCAAATGTGATGGAAGACAATGATTCATTTTAAGCTGAATTTCTCGATAATGTGATAGCAAGCAAGTTGTTCGTTTTATGCCCAAAGTCCAAATGTGTGATCAAACAATGATTAGAGATGGGAGATTAGAATGAGTACACCTCATAAAAATTGCTTTCCAAGTTGCTGTTATGATTGATCCAAACGTTGCTCCAGCTTCTTTGATTCACCTACAAGTCACCAATTCCACCGGGCGTGCCAAATGTAGTTAGGGTAAAATTGCAAATCAGGGCAAATGAATAAACGACAATGATCAAACCCTAGCAATGCACAATGAAGCACAAGACAACATGAAAATCAAAATAATAAATGTAAATGCAAACTGATCTCCATGCTATGCTTGATTTATCTCCATTGCTCTTCTCCACCTCGCATGAGCATGCAAGATTTTGAAGGATTATTGTTGAAGGAATGTTGGGTGCTCACTCCTACAGCATAACGATAATATGAGGATGACAGTTGGATGATTTGGATAGCAAGATTGAAGAATGATTTTAGCAGAATGAGAATACTTGAAGAATAGTTGCCTCCTCTTCTTAATCTCCTTAATGGCTCAAGAGAGGCTTGCTTTATAGGAAAGGCTTGGTTCCAATGGATGGCTAAGATCAATTAGGGCTTTAGATGAAATGGATGGATAGGATTAATTTAGGTTTCCTTGCACATTAAGAAATTATAGTCAATTGACATGTGGCAAGGGAAGATAAGGCTTAGGTGTGCTTGTGTAGATAAATACTAAAATTAGGTCCCATTAGTTGTGCATGTGAAGGATAAAAGTTGTACTACAACACATGATTTAATTGATAAATAGACAAGTGTTGGAATGTGGTGAGAGGTGAGAACTTAATTCAAATAAAATATTTGAATTAGTTGGGATATGAGTTGGAAAATTAATTAAATAAATAAAATTTATTTAATTAATTTGAAAGATGAATAGGATGGGATAAGATATGATGTGAAAATTAATTAAATAAATAAAATTTATTTAATTAATTGGCTAAATGAATAAGATGGGATAATATATGATGTGGAAATTAATTAAATAAATAAAATTTATTTAATTAATTGGCTAAGTAGGATGAGGATGGGATTGAATAGGATTTTAATTAAATAAATAAAATTTATTTAATTAATTGGCTAATGGATAAATGGGATTAAGAGTGGGATTTAGGACAAAAATGGCTTATGATGTTTAGGATAATGTTTTAACAAGGTGTTGTAGGACATGGACAAAGTTGGGACAAATTTGGGTGTCTACAACCTTCACTCAGAAAAATGCAAAGTAGACTTGGGTCGTTAGATAATAGAAATCCTCTACTTCCTTCATCCCATTCGTTTATTCTTTTTGGTTTTTGGCTTTGATATCCTCAGTTAGAGCATGAAAATAAGCATTTGCAATTTGCATATCATTTTATAATAAAAATTTGCTATTTGTGTATGATTATTGGACGCTGTAGTTGATTATTGGTCTCTAGCCTAGTAGCCTATTGTCATTGGTAAAGCTTAATGAGTTGGTACATTGTAAATGTATTGGCAGTCAAAATCTCAGTGACTGAAGCAGACCAATTGACAAGAAGAAATTAAATAGGTCGAGCAGATCACATGAACAGGTTGAATCGATCAGTCAAAATAGGGCAAAGTTGAAAAATTTGTTAACAGCCAGCACTACGGTGAGCAATTATCATTTCAGGCAAGATAACGACCAGTGTTTTAGCAACACTATAACTGCATTAATTACTAGTATATTTATATTTAAAGAAATATATCTACCAGGAGATATCTTCCAATTTGGTGATTGTCATTTCAGGCAAGGTAACGACCACTATTTTACCAACATTGTAACTGCATTAATTACGCCGAGAGGCTTGGGGGTATGGAAAAAATAAAAAAATAAAAACTAAAAAAGAAATTAGGAAAAATAAAAACCAAAAAGAAATTGGAAACTGTTGGAAGGAGAAAAAATTAGAGAAAATCACGCAAACTATGAACCAAAAAAGAAATTGGAAAAATTAAAAAAAAAACAAAAAAGAAATTGCAAAAGAAAATCAAAGAAACTGTGGAAAAAAAGATATACCTCGGTGTATGCTTACACCGAGGGGCGTTATACAGTCACATCGGCCCTCCGAGTGGGGATGAGAACACTCATTTTTTCTGCCTAAATTTATAAGAAAAAAAAAATACACCAAAAAGGAAATAAAAAATAAAACTTAAAAAAATCAAAGAAAAAAACTAAAAAAGAAATTAAAAACCGTTAAAAGAGAAAAAGTTAAATCACAAAAACTATGGAACCAAGAAAGAAATTGGAAAAAATAAAAAAATAAAAACTAAAAAGAAATTGGAAAAAATAAAAAAATAAAAACCAAAAAAGAAATTGGTAACTGTTAGAAGGAGAAAAAGTTGGAGAAAATCACAAAAACTATGGAACCAAAAAATAAATTGGAAAAATTAAAAAATAAAAACCCAAAAAAAAATTACAAGAGAAAATAAAAGAAATTATGGAAAAAAGATATACCTCGGCATATTTTAGATATATTTTTTTAAATATAAATATACTAGTTACTAGTATATTTATATTAAAAAGAATATCTATAGTATGCTGAGAAATATCTTGCAATTTAGTTAGAATGCAAGCATTTCATTTCTCATTAAATATATAACTTATTCTTGGCATTTATAAATTACTGGCAGCTACAATATTTACATTTTGCTTTAAAATAGCAAAAGCATTTTTGAGAGTGGTGTGAAGTTTAGTGTTGTATTTATTGTGACATTTCATTATGATCCTCTATCTTAATAATCTCATGCATATAAATCTTTTTTTTTTGTTTCTTAAATTGGAATCTTATAAAATTATAGGGAATCTTGGAATCTTTCAGCTCTTCAACTCCACCCCTGTGATTGTAGAATGCCTCTCGTAACAAGCTGGAGATTCCTATAGCACAAGGCATCAGTTTTTCATTATAATATATTAGAGAGTAGAGTTAATAATAAGTGTTTCTAATACCTAGTGTTTGTCATAACAATTTATTTCAAAATTAGCTAACTTACAATTTTAGAAAAATTAGTTTGTTAATAATTGGTTTTTATGATTAGAAAACATTTGAAAATTTACTATATCTATTATAGTATAGACTTGGTAAAACATATGGTTTTAACAACAATTATCAAAGTAAATACTAATATGAAAACTAAATCAACCTAAAAAATGACACACAGTTAGAACATTGATATTATGAGATCACATCAATCTTTCTATTGACATATTGAATGATCAGTTAGTTAATAAAATAATAATGGGAGTTTAGCTTTTATAAAAATTGACTAGATAGGTTTTAAAAAGATAGCATTATAAGGTACAATCAACCCCATTCTTAATTTGTATGAGCAAAAGATTAAGATAGTAATGTACATTCAACCATGTTGTTCTATTGGAAAAATTATGAAAGTAATATAGTCCTTACCATACAATGATGCTTTAGAAAGCATGGAAAATCCCAGCAAATTGAAAAAAAATAAAATCTAAAATTTTAGGAAAAAAATATCTTTCTTAATTGGAAGAATGAGGGTTGGTAGGTCCCTCACCCATGCAAAAAAATACCACCCATCCAAATGGAGTGCTAGAAAAATATAGAAGTGTTTTTTCTTCCTATTAGCTATTTTAACTATCAATAAAAGAAACCACTTTGAATCACCTCCACATAACTACATGGCTATTGTACTTGTTGGCTTACTTATCCTCCTCAGTTGTTGTCCTAGATGACCAAACCACAACTTGGTATATGTGGGTATATGTGGCTGGTTCAGTTGATCATGTTGTTTACAGTTTAAGCTTTGATCATGATGTTTATGTTGCAAGTATGAGGTTAATCAGTGTTTTCATTGATGTCAACATACTCATATTGCATTGATAAGAAGGATTGGATGAGCTGTGTGTTGAGGTTATTATGGAAACTAGTCTCCATCCGGAACAGTGAAGAATAGTGATGAGAAGAAGGCAAAAGTACTATTTAGGTTGAGGATCAGAGGATGCGGATTAAAGGGTTTTTAGATATGAGTCTTAAGATGTTCCAGTTATGATTTCAGAGGTCCGCATAAAGATCTAAGAAAGTTATGGCTATTTGTGTGGAACCAGTTCTGGCAAGTGTTCAGAGGTGACAGAGGGTCACAAAAAGGTCTGGTGTGATCTGAAATTGTATTGTCCTACTCTGCAGATTGGAAGGAGTGTTTGGGATGTCCTTGTGATGTGTGATCTTGATTTGTGAATGGTTTGGAGGTCTGGAAGTACCTTTTGCATTGTGACAGTGGCGACAGACTGTGTTCTTGAAGTTCCAGATGATGAAGAGAAGAATTTCGGTAAGCTGATGAAGTGCGGATGTTCTTGTTGATTCAGGGAAGGTTATGATGATCGTTGGATCATGTTCAGTTTGTATTGGCGGTCCGCATTGAAGTTAGAGTTTGGATTTGATGTAATGACCACCAGTTGTTGGTGTTCTTCTTGTGACAGGCCGACCGGATGTATCACACACCTTGTAAATGATCTTATAGATGTTTGCCGACTTAGATGATTGTTCCTAAGTCAATGCCTTGTATAAATAAGGGTTTTTGAATTCATTTTGAAGTGTGGCTTGTGTGGATAAGTGTGGCATAGTGAAGAGAGGTGCGAAAGGTAGAGCAAGGGTTTTTGGGCTTAAATGGAACTGATCCGGACATGGTAATGATGTTATTCTCTTGTTCAAAATTGTGATTCTTATCACTTTGTAGACAGTGTGTCTCTTGTAGGTAGTGTGCCTCTTGTGAGCTATGTGCTCGAGCTGTGAGCCCTAATTGGCAGGTGCCATCTTTTTCTTATTCTTCTAACAAAGAATAATCCTTGGGTTAATCACCCCGTGGTTTTTCCCTTAACCAGGTTTTCCACGTCAAAATCTTGGTGTTCAATATGTTGATGTTTATCTGCTCTGATGTTTATGCTTTATGCTTTCATGGATAACTAATTGCTATGCTAATGAATAACTAAGTGGATCTTAATGTTTGAATTGGAAGAAAGTTTAGGATAACTGATTCACCCCCCCTCTCAGTTATCAACAATTGGTATCAGAGCCAAGTTCCTCTAAAAGAACTTAACTGCTTGAGGAGATCCAGGATGTCGTCATATAAGAAGGACAGTCTAAAGTTTAATGGAACCAACTTCACTCTTTGGAAAGGTCGCATGAAATGTCACTTGGAATGTATGGGAAAGGTGTACTTGTCCATGGTTACAAAACCCTATGTACCTCCGCAGGGTGGTCCGGCAACTCTAAATGAAATCACAGATGCTGAAAATAATCTGCGGACTAATGAGGCTCTTCTAAGTGCATTAACTGACTCAGAGCTCTCAAATTTTATTGACCTACCAACTGCCTATGAGATCTGGGTCAAACTAGAACTTCTGCATGAAGGAGATGAGTTTGTTAAAAGTGCAAGGTTGCAAAGTCTCAAAGGGAAATTTGAAAGATTGAAGATGAGAGATGATGAAAATATCTCTGCCTTTATGCCAAGAGTAAATGAGCTGGTGTGTGGAATTAGGAATGCTGGTGGAACTTTGGATGAAAATGAGATTGTCTACAAAATTCTCAGATCCCTTCCTACTGCCTACAAAATCAAGGTTGCTTCCATTGATGAATTCAGAGCCCATACAACTATCACAAGAGACCAATTGGCTGGCAAACTGGTTGCATTTGAAATGACTGAGTTTGGAGATGATCCCCCCAAGACTGAATCTACATTCAAAGCCAGTGCCTATGTGAAAGGCAAACAAAGATTTGATCCGGGTGAGAACTCTTCAAGGAAGATGTCATAGTATGATCAAGCAAGAAGAGACATGGAAGAGGAAGAAGCAGAAACAGCTCAACTTGAAGTCCTCATTGCAAAAAGACTTCCAAGAGGATCCGGTAAGTATGAAGGAAAACTACCCTTTAAATGCTTCAACTGCAATAAGATTGGTCACTTTGCCTCAAGATGTCTGGAAAGATCTACCAAGTCAAATACTAACAGACAAAGGTTTCAAAAGAATTGTTATTATGTTCATGAAGAAGCTGATAATGAAGGAGTAACAGATGATGAATCAGAGATAGGAGACAAATCCAGAAATGAATGGGTGCTTATTGCTATCAAGGAAGAAGATCCAATATCTATCAATCATAAGGTTGAAGAAAGAGCTTTGGCTAGCCAAGTTGAAGAAAATAATGATTGGGTTATTGACAGTGGATTCTCTCACCATATGACAGGTGACAAGAACAAGTTCTTAGATCTGGAAAGGTATGAAGGAGGAGTAGTAAAGTTTGGTGATAATTCAGCTAGTAGAATCAGAGGAAGAGGAACTATTTCTTTTAATGGAAGAAACAAAACTGGTAATGTGTTGTATGTTGAAGGTTTGAAGCACAATCTTCTCAGTGTGGGACAGTTGGTGGACAAAGGCTATGATCTTCGGTTCAAGGATGGAAAATGCAAAATCTTTGAAAGATCTGGAACAGAGATTGCATCCAGTACTCAAACTAAAGGTAATATCTTTGATTTGGTTGGTGCTGATAAAAGTTGTCTGCTTGTTCAAGTTGATCAAAGCTGGTTATGGCATAGAAGGATGTGTCATGTAAATTTTGATAACATCATTAAGATAAGCAATACTCAGGCTGTTAGGGATCTTCCAAAATTGGTAAAACCTACAAATGGTTTGTGCAAAGAATGTCAGCTAGGTAAATAGAGCAGAGTTTCATTCAAAAGTAAAGATCAGTCCTCCACCGGATTATTGGAATTAGTTCATACTGATCTATGTGGTCTGACAAGAGTCAAGAGTTTGCAAGGTGATAGATACTTCATGTTACTAATTGATGATTATTCCCAGATAATGTGGGTCACCTTTCTGAAAGAGAAGTCAAAAGCCTTTGAAAAGTTCAAAATCTTCAAAGCTATGGTAGAGAATCAAACCGGATTAAAACTGAAGTGTCTGAGGTCTGATAGAGGTGGTGAATTCACATCCAGTGAGTTCATAGACTTTTGTGAGAAGCATGGCATAAAGAGACAGTTGTCTGCTCCTAGGACTCCACAGTAGAATGGAGTAGTTGAGAGAAAAAACCGGACCATCCAGGAAGCTTCCAGGACAATGATGTTGGAAGCAAATATTCCTCAGATGTTTTGGAGAGAAGCTGTCAGCACTGCAGTCTACACTCTCAATCGAGTTCAAATCAGAAACAATATCAGTAAGACCCCCTATGAACTTTGGTTTGGCATCACTCCTACTATGAAATATTTCAGAGTTTTTGGTAGCAAATGTTACATTAAAAGAGATGAAGATCTAGGAAAGTTTGATGCTAGAAGTGATGAAGGAATTTTCTTGGGTTACTCCACTCAAAGCAAAGCATACCAGTGTTACAATAAGAGACTAAGAAAGATGATAGAAAGTACTAATGTGAAAGTTGATGAAAGAATTGAGAAGCCCTCAAGATTTTATGAGTATGATGAAGATGATCAAGATAGTGTTCAGGTTCAAGGAGCTCAATCCTCTCCAGTAAGTCAGAGTCAGACTGATCCGGTAAATCAAGAAGAAGAGATAGGTCTGAATGAGCCTGATCAAGAAGCAGCAGTGCAAGATACTCCCAAAATTCCAAGGTATGTAAGACTGAACCACTCTAAAGATCAGATCATAGGTGACAAAAGCAAAGGTGTGCAAACTAGAAGGAATGTTGCTCAAAATCTAGATGAATGTTGTCTAATTTCAAAGATTGAACCTAAGACAACAAATGAAGCCTGCAATGATGAAAATTGGACCAAAGCTATGGAAGAAGAGTTGATGCAAATTGAGAAAAATCACACTTGGGATCTTGTTTCCAGACCTAGTAACAAGAATGTGATTGGAACCAAATGAGTCTTCTAGAACAAACTAAATGAAGATGGTGAAGTAATCAGAAATAAAGCTAGATTAGTCTACAAAGGCTACTCTCAAATAGAAGGGATTGATTTTGATGAAACTTTTGCTCCGGTGGCAAGAATTGAAGCAGTCAGACTATTTCTTGCATTTGCTGCCTTCAAAGATTTCAAAGTATATCAGATGGATGTCAAATCTGCTTTCCTGAATGGTGATCTAGAAGAAGAGGTGTACATTGAACAACTAGATGGATTTTAGTTATCTGAGCATGGTGATATGGTCTGCAAATTGAAGAAGGCACTGTATGGTCTGAAGCAAGCTCCAAGAGCATGGTATGAAAGGCTGGACAAACATCTTTTGAAGATTGGTTTCAACAAAGGTACTGCTGATAGTAATCTATATTTCAAAATTGATCATGAAAACATCTTGATTGTTGAAGTATTTCTAGATGATATCATTTTTGGAGGAAGAGACAGTATGTGTAAAACTTTTGCAAACCAAATGAAAAGTGAGTTTGAAATGTCAATGCTTCATGAAATGAATTTCTTCTTGGGTCTGCAAATTACTCAGACAAAGAAAGGAATCTTTATCTCTTCCCAAGGACTCTTTTGAGTATCTCAGGGAGAAGTTAGGGGTCATGGCCCCTCCGGTGATGCATTAGGATGCACTGTTGTGCATTAGTCCGATGGATATCACAGTCATATCTTGTGATCCAGATTGATGATGGGGAGTTGCTACTAAGGGGGAGCAGCTAGTATGATTCTGATGTGTTGGAATTGTAATTTTGCCATTGATGTCAAAGGGGGAGAGAAGACATGTGAAAAACAAGTGGTTGTTGATCAAAGGGGGAGCAGTAAAGGAAGAGAAGACATGTGAAGAGTTGTTGCTGATAGGGGGAGCTGTGGTAGAAAGGAGAAGTTATTGTCTTGATGGGTTTTTCACATCATATGTTGCCATCAATGACAAAGGGGGAGATTGTTGCAAGTATGAGGTTAATCAGTGTTGTCATTGATGTCAACATACTCATATTGCATTGATAAGAAGGATTGGATGAGCTGTGTGTTGAGGTTATTATGGAAACTAGTCTCCATCCGAAACAGTGAAGAACAGTGATGAGAAGAAGGCAAAAGTACTGTTTAGGTTGAGGATCAGAGGATGCGGATTAAAGGGTTTTCAGATATGAGTCTTGAGATGTTCCAGTTATGATTTCAGAGGTCCACATAAAGATTTGAGAAAGTTATGGCTGTTTGTGTGGAACTGGTTCCGGCAGGTGTTCAGAGGTGACAGGGGGTCACAAAAAGGTCTGGTGTGATCCGGAATTGTATTGTCCTACTCTACGGATTGGAAGGAGTGTTTGGGATGTCCTTGTGATGTGTCATCTTGATTTGTGAATGGTTTGGAGGTCCGGAAGTACCTTTTGCATTGTGATAGTGGCGACAGACTGTGTTCTTGAAGTTCTGGATGATGAAGTGCGGATGTTCTTGTTGATTCAGAGAAGGTTATGATGATCGTTGGATCATGTCCAGTTGGTATTGGTGGTTTGCATTGAAGTTAGAGTTTGGATTTGATGTAATGACCACCAGTTGTTGGTGTTCTTCCTATGACAGGCTGACCGGATGTATCACACGCCTTGCGAATGATCTTATAGATGTTTGCCGACTTAGATGATTGTTCCTAAGTCGATGCCTTGTATAATAAGGGTTTGTGAATTCATTTTGAAGTATGGCTTGTGTGGATAAGTGTGGCATAGTGAAGAGAGGTGCGAAAGGCAGAGCAAGGGTTTTTGGGCTTAAATGGAACTGATCCAGACATGGTAATGATGTCATTCTCCAGTTCAAGATTATGATTCTTATCACTTTGTAGACAGTGTGTCTCTTGTAGGCAGTGTGCCTCTTGTGAGCAGTGTGCTTAGGCTGTGAGCCCTAATTGACAGGTGCCATCTTTTTCTTATTCTTCTAACAGAGAATAATCCCTGGGTTAATCACCCCGTGGTTTTTCCCTTAACTGGGTTTTCCACGTCAAAATCTTGGTGTTCAATGTGTTGATGTTTATCTGCTCTGATGTTTATGCTTTATGCTTTCATGGATAACTAATTGCTATGCTAATGAATAACTAAGTGGATCTGAATGTTTGAATTGGAAGAAAGTTTAGGATAACTGATTCACCCCCCCTCTCAGTTATCAACAGTTTATCAGCTGATGCAGTCTCAATTGATATGGTTGATTACATTGTTTGACTTTGGTATGGTACCTTTGGCATACACCATACACTTCACACAGTTGCATCATGATGTGGTATTATGATTCAGTGGCAGTGAGGTTAAAAATGCGAGCATATAGTTGGCATCCTTCATTGGCATTTGGTTTTCTTGGTCATATGGTTTAGCATCACCTTATTTTAGTTATGGTGACAAACTCATATGGTTCCTTTTGGATGGCACGTGATTTGTTGGTGTATATGCCTAAAAATGACGCAATTCATTCTAAATAAATATTCTTAATATTTATTGCCTTCTTATTTCCTTCTATCTATTAAATAAATATTCTAAGATTATTTGATTGATTCATTATCCCATAATTAAATAAAATCAATTTATTTAATTAAATTCCCTAAATTCTTCTAATGTCTCACATAATTAAATAATCCTACATTATTTAATTAATCCTAAATTCCTCTATCCTAAGTCCTAATTTCATAAATCCACCTCACCAATCCACCTCATCTTTCCACCTCATCTTTTCCACCTCACCATGTTGCACATGTAATTAAATATTTTAAATATTTAATTAACTAATATTCCCTCACCCAGATGTCCTATTTATCCTCTAGTCAAAATTAGTTAACTCATCAATCAAATCTGTTAACTAATTAGTCATTTGAGTTCGCTGGTCAACCTATTCTGTTGACTCCTCAATCAACCCAGTTAACTGATCAATCAATTCAGTCAACTTCCCAATCAATTCACTTAACTGATTGGTCTATTCTGTTAACTCTTCAATCAATTTTGTTAACTCCCCTATTGCATGATGGAGGTGGGACAATTTTCCTCTTTCCATTCATTGCACATTCCTCAACTGTTCTCAACCATTGATCTTCATATATCTTCTCAACCGTTGATCTTCATTCTTCTGAGTCTATAAAAGAAACCTCATTCTTCCATCATAATCATCCAGGCTATTCATATTGTTACTCTACAGAAATCTACCAGTGTGCCTTTGGCACCCCAATATAATTTGCTTGAGATCACCATTTGCTTTGAAGCCCATCTTCTTAGCATATTCATTACCACAATCATTTACTATCAACATCCTTGAACACAGCAGAGGAGTGCACTCACTGAGGGCCCTACTTCATACCAGCAAGGATGGTTTTAATAGGCAAACAATAGAAGCTTCGATTCAAGGAAGGCATTGCACAGGCTAATCCAGTGCATCTGAACAATTCCGCGATGCTTCTGTCCTCTGTTTCGGTACCTGTGACCATCCAGCGCTTATACTCTTTGTTCCGGTCCATATACCAACTATCACAGTGCATCTGTTGAAGTTGCACATACATACACTGTTGGTTCACCTAATGTCTTGATTGATGTGAGATAGTAATTATAAGATAAAAGTATATTAAGTATATATGTCAATATTAGTAGTTGCACCCTCATGCTTATTTTAACTTAAAGTTAAGTGTATACTTAACTTTAAGTGCAGAATCATCTTAGATATTAAATAGTTCAACAACCAAAAGTAAATTTTTAATAATAAAAATGAGATAATTTTTTACCACTTCTACATATGGATGAGCTATTAAATAATCATCAAAAAGACTTTTAGACTCTAAAACATAGAAGTGCTAACTTTTCCAAAACCTATCTCACATCAATCACCACTAGAAAGCCAACAAATTTCTACAAACACTTGTAAAGCTCAAAAATAATACAGTGAATGCATCCCATCCATGCAAACAAACCCATGCAAACTATAAACTATATACTTATTTATTAACTTAGTTTAACTTAAAAAAGTATATAGTTTAACTTAAAGTATATACTTTAAGTTAAAATAAGCATGAGGGTGCAACTACTAATATTGACATATATACTTAATATACTTTTATCGTATCATTACTATCTCACATCAATCACCACAAACCCAACAAATTTCTACCAGCACTTGCAAAGCACAAAAATAATACAGTGAATGCATCCCATCCATGCAAACAAACCCATTCCAACTCAATTGAATCATCTTAGAGCACTTGAATCTTGCGGATCATGCAAACAAACATGTTATGCTATGTAAAATAAATCTAACAAACAACCATGAAATTGATCTCAACAACTCCTAATAACAAGTCCAGTGCAAAATTAAGGGCTCTGTCAACTTGAATGCCAATGCCTGTAAGTATTGTATGTAAGAACAACAATAAGATTCAGATATTATATATAATTACCAGTCATAAACTCCATATAGATGCAGAAATCAAACAATTACCAGTCATAAACTCCATATAGATGCAGAAATCAGAGAACCTCAATATCAGAAATTCATCAATATCAGTCATTGAATTGACACTCCTTCCCTTCAAATAGATATGCACCACTATATGACAGATTATTGGACATAATAGCATTACAGACTTGCTACTGTATGACAGAAATCTCCAAAACAAGGACTAAACCAAGGCTGGCATAAAATGAACTTCTACACACTCGTTCTATTGGAGAATAGACTTATAAAAAGTACATATAAACTGTTTTCTGATTACTAGACTCTGAGATCCCTGAATCATTCTTAAGCTACAACTCTCCATAACCACTTCAACTCTTTTTTTCTACCTCGTCAAATCGCTCTAACTAGCATCTTATAAATCAATTAATCTCTATTTTTTGTCTTGTGACAGGTGATGACTGCCAAGGACAAACTTTTGTAACTGCTGATTTAAAATACAACACATCAAGTCTTATTTTAGACTCTGCCAGACCACTAATCTGCCAGTTACTAATTTTACATCTATGTATGCATCAAGCCATCTTTGGAGTAAGAGATGCATATCTATTGCAAAAAGATCATATACACATCAGGGACACAAATGTGCAAACAATACAATATATATAAGGTGTACACTATTACACTAACTATTTAGACATCAAAATAATACAACATACTGCATTCACATCAATCTCTCAGATAGGGGTCCCTTTCGTAAAGAAAATATTTATAGAGTTAGACCAATACATAAAACCACACCTTGTCACAATATATCACACTAAATTTGTTTGAAATAGCTAACAAATAGAGCTAGATTTCATACTGACCACCTACCAACAAACAAAAAATATTCCATCAAATTAACCTGAAAAAACTAAGGAGATCAAACAAAATGCATGATAATGTAGGCATGTAAATCTACTGAAGCTCCACAAGGCTTTTAAGCACAAATTCCTTTCTTTTTCATGGAAAACTCAAATTAAGACTCTAAAACACAAAAGCATACCATTGGAATAACAAAATGTACAAAACTAAACAAAATATGGCATAGATGTGCACTCTAATTTCTGGTTAATCTGAGACATACATGCAGGCCTAGAATTTGATGGTCTATTTGACTGTTTTTGCCATTTTAGACCGTATTTTACAACTATAAAATTTATTGAACTGTATACCTTGACTTGTTAAATTTTTATATAACAGTACATATAACTCTTCAGATTATTAGTAAGCCATAAAATTTTATAATAAGCAAATATAATATAGTATTCTTATATATATATATATATATATATATATATATATATATTGTATCTTGAATATATATATTTTTAATAAAAATACAAATAATGTATCTTGAATATATATTAAATTAGAATGTTTATTTCAATAAATTTTAAAAATTATAAACAAATCTTTATATTGTTTTTTATTTTTAAAAATTAATTTAGAAAATACTCTTTGCTTTTTCTATAGAATAATTTATTTATAATTTTTAATTTAGAAAAAAACTACAAAGGAAAAAAAATTTTACATTATAAAAATATAAATAATGTTTTCTATTACAATGTTTTTCAACTTTATCTTTATCTGTATTTTCTTTTTCCTTCTACTTGATCTAAACATAATTTTAAATGCCTATTAATAAAAATTAACTGAAGCCTACCCATTACAAAGCCCAAAATTAGGGCACAAATCATGCAAAGGGTTGAATTAGGCAACAGTCATGCAAAAAATTAGTAAAAAATAGGGGTTAATGGAGGTGCTTCTCCATGGCGGCGGCAGATGAGATGCATCGACCAATGTTGAGAGAAAACAGGGGATAATGGAGGTGCTTCTCCATGGTGGTGACTCACTGCTAGGCGATTTAGATACTCGACCTCCATTTGGATGCCTTTCACAGGTTTGGAACCAAATGCCAAGTCCCTTTGCTATGCTTTATTTGCTTCTACAGCCTTGAATCGGCCCCTGTATTGTGCCTACCTACGTAGAAGCTTTGGTCGTCCTCACGCAGGCTCGATGCCATACACCATTAAACCAGGCATTATGGAGGGAAGACACCATTTATGTAGCCTAGGCAGGCCCGTTGCATATCATAGAAGGAAGGCAGACGGAGGCTGTGACCATACCACTCTTGATGGCACCCAAAACCACGAAGGAGCAGGGTGTTCCCCTGCACACACCCTTCATACATTCTCCCTACACGCGGCCTTCATCTGTAGGTAGGAATGCCTTTCAATAGACAAACCTCTGATGTTTCAGGGTGATCTTTGCCTTCTGCCACAGAGAACTCAGGCTATAAAGGCCCTCTATATCTTTGCCATCAAATAAAAAATTATATATTGTTTTTCATTTTATTTCCTCTGATTTTATGGACGACCAATTTTTTTATTTTTAAATTTGTGGACGACAAAAAAAAGGACTACCAAATTTTTGGCAGTTACAAGATGTGTGCACATATAGAATGGTCTATCGGCCAAATTAACTGTTCTTGTATTAGTTAATATACTTGGGCTTTATTTATAATCGCTGCTATCTTATATGTGGTTGCAGCCTTTGACTTTTATTGGATGTCTTATATTTATTTTATAATCATTGATATTAATATATATTGATAATTAAATATCATTAATTATATTTATTTATATATTGTATATTATATTTATACTCGGTTGCAGCCTTTGTCTTTTATTGGATGTCTTATATTTATTTTATAATCATTGATATTAATATATATTGATAATTAAATATCATTAATTATATGTATTTATATATTGTATATTATATTTATACTTGTCTTTCATGAATATAATATATTCTTATCAATATATATATAATTAATTTATTAATTATCTCTATAATGTTCAAATCTTTATTATTAATTTATTATTACAATTATCTCTATAATGTTTAAATTTTTAATTTAAACAATGTCTTAATATTGCAACATGACAGTTTAGTGGCTTCTAATGGAAAGGGATATGATAGAAACTAGTTAGGAAAAAGATGAAAAAAAAAACTCTAAGAGGGTAATGATCAAAGGGCAAGGAAAGGATAGACATGACTCTAAATCTACAATAATAAGCTCCTAAACTATACTCCTTCATAGTAGAAATGCAAGTAGCTTGAGGAAAACTTGGATGGAAAGCAAGAGAGGCTTTGCACATGGGATGACCCTTAGCCAAAAATATTCTTATAAAATAGATCTAAGATAGCCATAATTTATATTCATATGAAATGCTTAAACCTAAAATACTCACAAAATATAAAGTAGATTTACACATGTAAAACTTGTTGGAACTAGACATTTCAATCAAATACATTTCTATTGCCAATGATTATAAGGGTTTTCTTCTACAACAATTAAAAATATATTTTAGAAATACTCAGAATGTTAAGACACCCAAAACTATTGGAGTCCTCTAAACTTGAAGTGTAGGTGCAACCTTCGTATGAAGCTACCTTTAGGAACTCAAAGGGTTTTCATCCTCCAAACTCCAAAAAACTAATGGGGCTTCATCCCCTAACCTTTAGAACCTAAGGGTGTTCATCCTCATATTCAATAGGTGAAAACAAGTGCTCAATTTTACAATTAAGGGTTTGATAAGATTGGTAAAAAGTCCAAAAATGATGAAACTACCTGACTTAAATAGATATGGAGGACCTATAGTACGACTCACACATGTTGGTACGTATTTGAAAGTTTCCTACCCATTTACTACATATGCCATTAAAGGTGCCCCCAATCTTACGACATGGTAAGTGAAGCTCTTTGTTTGAATGGTGGGGTTCCATTCCATGAAATGGCATGCCTAAAGGTAGGGGTCCAAGGAAATGTATGCCTAAATGATGCATTTGTAAAATTGGATGGGGATATTTGTATTCACATCCCAATGGGTGCATTTATGCGAGGGATTAGGAGTCCAAGGATTTACATGTTGGAGGGTACATTCATACAAGGGAGCAAGGGTCTTAGGATCTAGATACTATTCAAATGGGACTCCTCTAGGTACATTAGCATTAAGTTTTTTGCAATTCCAATGTCAGACATTCAAGAAATGATATGTAAGGATGCTAAGATGCAAGGGTGTGCAAAGGCTTGCAAGCCTAAGAAGGATGAACAATGAGACAACGGTGAAATGAGGATCAAGCTTTGGAGATACTAGGATGCAAGGGAGTAGAAAGGTCTATGGGCCTCAGAAGGATGAACAATGAGACAATGGTGAAATGGGGATCAAGATTTAGAGATACCCAATGTAGGAGGGAGTGTGGATTGGACTTTGGCGATAACAATAGGGGAAGGAGAAGGGGTTAGGCTTTGGAGATACCTGATGCAGGAAGGTTAGGGGTTAGGCTTTAGGGATACCCAATGCAGGATGGAGTAGGGATTGGACTTTAGGGATACCTAATGGTAGAAGGAATGGGGATCAAACATAGATGATGAAGAATTAGAAGAATACATTGAGTTTCTCATTGAATTTTCTAATTTCTTTACTTGGACATATGCAAATATGCCAAGGTTAAATCCAAAAGTTGTAGTACATAATCTTGTGACAAAACCTGATGCAAAACCCATAAAACAAAAACTATGGCCCATAAAACCTTAGGTAGTTGAAATGGTGAAAAAGGAATTAAAGAAATTTTTTAATGTATTAAGATTCATCAAACCTATGGATTATTCAGATTGGGTGTCGACAAACATTGTCCGAGTCTTGAAGAAAAATGGAAAAATTTGGACATGTCTTTATTTTCGAGACATTAATCAGCCTTACCCAAAAGATGACTTCCCTTTACCACCCATAGACCAAATCGTCAATTCAACTATAGAATACAAGGTGTTTTTCCTCATGTATGGTTTTTCGAGATATAATCAAATTAGAATTTCAAAGGCTGACCAAAACAAGATGACATTTACAACCCCTTGGGGAACTTTTTGTTATATGGTTATGCCATTTAGGTTGAAAAATGCAAGGGCTACTTATCAAAGGGCTATGACTCATATTTTTCATGACCTCATCTACAAAACAATGGAAACGTATGTTGATGATCTCTTGGCCAACTCTAAAAAATGATCGATGTATGTAGAAGACCTTTGTAAAAAAATTTCTAGATTATGAGAATATAAGGTGAGACTAAATCTCGAGAAATGTGTTTTTGGGGTGATGGCAGGTAAGCTACTAGGTTTCATAGTTTCATGAAGAGGGATCGACGTAGACCCAACTAAAGTTAAAATAGTTCTAAATGCTACTCCACCAAATAGTGAGACCGCAGTGAGAACCTTTTTAGGACAATTGGGTGTGATTATATGTTTCATACCTAACAAAACTTTTAAAATCCACCCAATCAATCAGCGATTGAAGAAACAAGTCGAGATATCTTGGATGGTAGATTGTCAAAATGTTTTTGAACAAGTAAAGAAATTGTAGTTGACCCCACTGGTAATGTCCTTACTATGTCTAGTAAACTTGGTGACAATCACACAATTCAGAGGAAAAACCTAATTGAATAATCCACTTGAACCTTTGGAAAGACCTTCATTGAATTATCGACCAAGGCTAGTAAGCTTGTGATGGTACTGGCACTATATGTGCTTCCAAAGATTTAAGACTACCTAACTCATCCTAGTATAGTGTTAGACTTGCTAGAAAATCTCAAAACTGTATAACGGTAAAGGAAGTAATGATGGCATCATTGCTACGGGTACATACAATACAAGACTGCAACTAATTACTGTCAAGAAATGAATGCTAAGGTTTAACTTGATACTGATAATCTAAACCTACACTCTGGAGTACAACAATTTTAAGCAAACTATAATAACTCAAAGAATCTAATTAATCATGCATTTATAAAAATTGTTACAACAAAAGTAATTATACAGGAAATGAAGTGAGGGACAGTTACCTTGAGTGGCCCTTGCTCAAGTAATTATCTCCACTAATCTAACTCAAATCTAGCTTCTTATATTGACACGATCATAATAATTCAAAATCATTCTTTGCACAATCTCCACAATATCACATAAGATTTTTCTAAAATATCTTATTCATGAATTCATCATTGAACAATAAACATAGTATGTGTAAAAACAACTACCTGAAAAAGATCGGATAACTATATCTGCTAATTGAACAACTTACAACTAACTCTACCTCAACCACCAAGCCATACATATAGGCACAGGGGAAGTTTATTAAAACAAGGTCTCTCAACTAAAATCATAAATCACCACTCCCTATGTATCAGAGCATGATAAATAACTGAAAAAGAAAGAAGAGTCCAAGTGAAACTAAGACTCTTGTTGTAACAGAACTGGAATGTGGACTAGTTGAATCAATCACATAAGATTCTTGACTGCAACAGAGTTCTTCTCCTTTAATCACCTTTATTAATTGTCATCATGATGCACAATCATCTTCATTAAGTGCCCCTATGTTGTAGTTGTTGCACTCAATTTACTTTGGAACCTCGCCTGCTCTCCTGTCTGGGAACTCTTTTGGCTGCGGGTTGCACCTTGCAGTTGCTACAGGCTACAATCCATCTCCTCCAATTGCAAAGAGTTAGTTCACAAAACATGCACACAATACTAACAACCATAGCTAAGCACAGATATCCATTACAATTCATACATTCCCACACATAATCATGCAATATCCATCATATCATAACCATATTTCCATATACTTTAAATCAGGTTCAGGGTTGCATAATCAACATAAAAGATAGCATAGTGTAGGAATATGTATAAGGTAAATGTCTAAGGATGTCTATGAACTTGCATAAAAACATAGGAAAACTAGCTAATGATTAGACTCATCATTCCCCCCAACTACCCATTTGCTTGCCCTCAAGCAAATTAACTAGGGTTGGAGGTTGTAGTGCAAAGTGATTTCCCTGAAGTCTATGACAACATCCAATCCTTCAACCTGTTTCAAATAAAAGCCTCTATGGCATGCCAATTTGTCCATTCTGGTAACCTCCTTTCTTGCACAAACTGGTAGGAATGATGGATGAGTCCAACAATCAAATGATGCATTCTTTCATAATCCTACAATCTCAAGTTCATGATTTATCTGCCTACACCTTTATGGTCCAAAAGTTGTTTCCATTCTGTAATGATCATTTCAAGGGTTCTATATTCCTTCCTTATTGGAAGAGCAATTGGTTTCTTTCTCTCCATATATTCTTGCATAATTTCACCCCTAAACTTCTCATTCCTTAAATAACATGCTAGTGCCCTTAATTGTAAATCTCCTACAAAAATCAATGGGTTCCATTTTGTGTCTTCAGGCACAACATAATTATGCAAACAGTACTCACATAACTGATCATGTTCCTTTGGTGTGGCATCAGCAAAACCTTTTAGAAAAGTAATTCTTCCACTCATAGAAACTAACTTATTACTAATCAACTTACTGAGTTGATAACTTAAAAACTTTTCTTGTAAAAACAAAGCATAAGTTCTAGTTGGAGGTCTGCATTTAACAATCTGGCTGGCTTTATCTACTATCTCTTCAACCTTGGCTGCGAACCTTCTCAATTCAATATATTTTCTCTCCATTTCCTTAGTATGCTCTGAGATCATTATTTCTTTTTCTTTCTTCCATTCCTCCTATTGTTAAGAAAAGTCTTGAGTATCTTTCCACAATTGGTAACCTGGGGACATGGTTGTGTGACAGGTTGGAGTTTTTGTGACAGGGGGTCTTCTTTCCTTAGTTACTAGTTCCTTGTTTCCTGCTATAACTATTGCTAGTTGTGCAAGTAAATCTAATTTTGAGCCTTGCCCTTAAGTATTTAATTTTTCCTCCAATTCCTAAATCTTTGTTTCCCTTTCTTTGTCCCTTTTCTCATATGTTTTGACCAATTCTTCCAATTGTTTGATTCTTTCAAAATCTTCTTGCAATTCCTTTCTAACATTTCCTTCTTCTAACAACAATTCCTCATATCTCAAAAACTATTCAACACCATCCCCTATGGATTCATAACCCTCACTGTCAGGGTTAACTAGGGTTCTCTTCCTAGTTTTCTTGGCAATAAAAATATTCTATGACTCTAATTTAGAAATGGTGGATATATACCATTTTCTTTTCATGGGAACATGCTCATTTTTAGTCTCCTTGTTCCTTAGCTCTGAGTCAATATCCACTATCCCAATATCTTATTTTTCTTTCCCTAGTTTC
Source organism: Cunninghamia lanceolata (assembly GCA_027924645.1). Taxonomy (NCBI): domain Eukaryota; kingdom Viridiplantae; phylum Streptophyta; class Pinopsida; order Cupressales; family Cupressaceae; genus Cunninghamia; species Cunninghamia lanceolata. Next base: position 5,849,910 of record BSBN01001062.1, read on the forward strand.
TCAACACTACCCCTCATAGCACATTTCCTTTTCAGGCGGTGTGAACGCCTTAGTCGTGTGGGTTTCTTTTTCTAAACCTTTGAAGGTGTAAAAGAAGAACCGCCTCTCTTCTTTTTGGTTTTTGGTGTTTTACTAGAAGATGGGGTTTGATTTACCTCTCTTTCTGCAGGTTGATCAAATGTTGCATGTGGTGAGTTTTACACAAATTGCTCCTCTGATTCTACATTACTATGAGTCAGTGAAGAAGTAGGTGGAACAAGAGGAGTTTCCTTTAAAGGTGCAGCAGGTGATTCTATGTTTCCTCGTACTGTTGGTTCCTCAAGAATGTCATTAATGTTCCCACAAATTAAAAATCTCTCCCAAGGCACCTATGGGTGCTGAAACCTAAGGCTCCTTTTCACTAACAAGGTAATTAAACAATCATATGATAGAGCTGAATCATTTAACTTTCATTGGTACATTGACTAGTCTATTTTGACAGAGGTGACTCAATAGCCTAAAATGCACAGTATATAGAATGGATTGTCTACCATCACAAGTAATAGACTTAATATTGTAAGTAGCACAAGAAGCCCATACTAATGGAAGTGATGATCCTTTGGTACCTTGTGACGATGAGTCAAGGTTCTCTCCTACCTCATTGAAATCCTCCCTAGCAGGTACTGCATTTTCTCTGACAAGGAATTCATCTCCATTCCTGGGTAGACCAGACACTTCTGCAATTGCAGCCTCTAAAGTGTCCACTCTCAAACCCTTGACAGTGGCTTCCACTAGTACAGAAACAACAATATGTGATGAAAAAACTACTAAAAATTGCTTATAAATGACCAAACCTGGTCACGTGACCATTAGTAGTTTATTGCCAGTCATTTATAATGTGACCAAATTTATGACTAAACCAATTTTAGTCATTTATTTGGTCGTTTTGATTGATCGATTTGGTAGTATATTTAGTCATTAATTTAGTCATTGATTTAGCCATATTATTCACTGAGCTTGGTCACGTGACCATTAGTAATTTTTTTTCAGTCATTTATTTGGTTGTTTTGATTGATCAATTTGGTAGTATATTTTTAGTCATTTTTATTCACTGATTTCTGTCAATTGGTAGTATATTTATTCACTAATTTTTGTCAACTGGTAGTATATTCAGTCATATATTTTTAGTCATATTTATTCACTGATTTTTATCAGTTGGTAGTATATTTAGTCAATTGGTAGTTTATTTAATTGTTTTTGTTCATTTAAACATAAAACATAGAAAAACATAATCAATCACTCATTTGTACATAATGAAACAACTATTAAGAAGGCAAAATACTAAAATTTTATTGAGAAAAGGTGTTCTTATAGCAGATACAAGACTTAAATATGTCTTTGCTTTGAAAAATGTGTTACAAAGCGTGTTTCTCGATGTTGTGACTGAGAAAACTGAGTTACAATGCTTTATTTTTTGCTTATATAGCTCCAAAACATGAAAGAACTACTTGAAAAATGAAGCCTAAATATTTCATCATGGGCTTTTACATCTCAAAATCTGAATAAATGTATCAAAACTCACTTAATATTGCTAATTGCTGCATTATTTCTTCTTCTTTGCTGCATCTCCTACCTCGGTCTACACAAACAGAACCCAGTAATGCAATAAGTAAATTGCCCCTTTGTAATAGAAAGCAAATAAGTAACTTACTTTAACATGTTCTTTGAAATAATATTTACCTTCTTGACTCCACGGATCTTCTTAGATTTGTTCTTAGAGGAGCACAAAATGACAAGAGGAGAACAAAACACATTCTTGGTATCCTCTAAGTTACATACTCACAATATGTAGAAGTATTTTAGTTTATTGCCTCCTTGCTTAGCTTTATCTAATTTGAATACTCATCTCAATAAATAAAGGTAGGAAAAAAATTAAAATACTACCAATTACATTATAAATGCATTCACATTGAAGAATACCCCTCATTTCAAATTTAATCTAAATATCTTAGAAAAACACATAGTGGTTGATCCTAAACTTTAAGCTAATGTGCAAATAATGTCTACCAGCCCATGTGGTATTCAAATACTGAGTGAATAAAAATTGAACAGTTTGTTTTAGCAATGAAGAATGGATTTAAAGTAAATTATTATGTACATAAGTAAGATAAAGCACTAATGAGAATCTGAATCTTATTGAATCTTGTAACACCGGTAATAATCTTGCCTTTCGTTATTCTAGAAATTAAAAAGCATACATAGACTGAATAACATTGCACATTTTCTACGCTCCAATTAGAATCATAAAATGCAATTGACATTCACTACTCATCTCAATCTTACAACATTATGTTGAAGGAGGCACTGCGCATTCTTCTTGCTACACACAACAACCCTCCTAAAGACTACTCTATATATCTTCAATTTTTGTATACCTATATTTTCAACTCGCTTTCACAAGGGAAAAGAGTCCACTCTTTCATCATTCACAGGAGATTAGCCTTTGCTTACACACACAACTTTTCATCACTCACAGGAGGTTATCCTTTGCTCGGCTCTTATATTTGGAAGTATATCCTAGAAACTTAGCAAAAAATTGTAAGATTTGGGAGCAACAGTTGGCTTCATATGCTAGAATACTTTAGCTATTGTAGTGTTATTGTCCACGGGCTGATTTCATAAGATACTATGGTTCTTTTTTTTGATAGATACAAACAACAAGATCTGAACAATATCCTTGGGATTAGCAATTCTTCATCTGTTCAACCCATTATTGCTTTAGAGCAAACTGTGTTCTATTGTGAAAAGGAAGATGGCATGTACTCAACTATTCCTTATGCAGTAGCCCCATAAAATGTTTTTTTTAATTCACAACAGCATGTTCCTCAATAAAAGAAATGCTCAAAACCTAAGATTACCCAAATAAAGTTTGGCTTAAAGAAACAGAAAATCTATTGTTTTTTTGTAAGAAAATGAGATAAAGCATGTAGTGTATAAATAACTTTATAGATAATTTTTCCATATGGAGCAATAAGATTGAAAATTCAATTAGATTAAGGTTGCAGACAGAGCAATCCAATATTGACCTAGTTAAAAACACCAAAAAATGCCAACAAACCATTAAACCATGAAGCATTGTGGAAGTGAATCTAAAATATTATTTGACACCACTTGTATTTGACTATTTTCCAGGTTACCATTGAGATCCCATACGTCATGGTTCAAACGGTCCTTTACTATTTGATTGTTTTTATGGTTAACTTCTTCTAGACAGTAACTATTTTTTTCTAGTTTATGTTTTCCATGATTATGTGCCTACAGTAGCCCTAAATCCGAATTCCTAGTTTGATTCCACTATTTCTTCATTCTTCTATGGATTCTAGAATATCTTCTCTAGACTTCTTATTTTTCAACTAGTAAGATTTACTATCTCTTTAAGGAGTTTTTATTTAATTTTCAGAATTTTATTATATTTGATTAACATTTTTTGAATTTTCACTTTCAAATACTAGTGTGGTAGAGGTGGTAATACTAGGAAAAACCTATTGCATGGACACCATATGACCTCATTGTTTCCCAACTTGTAGATGTGACCAGTCTTGTGAATTTACCAAGTAGCATAAATATTAAATTCTTGCTTGTATGTCAAGTGCGAAAGTTTGCTGGATGCTAGAAAAGTCTTTGACCACCTAAAAGAACAAGACAACATCTCATGAAATACAATTATTGCAACATACAGAGGAGATGGGAATCATGAAGAACAAACCATTCTCTAACCCGATCAAGTTATCTTTTCCAGCGTACTCCCAGCCTGTGCTAAAATGGGAGCTTTGGAACAAGGTTTGGATATCCATCAAAGCATAACGGAAGGGAGATGTTTGACAGATATTATAGTTAGAAATGCTCTAGTAGAAATGTATGCAAAATTTGGAATAATAGTCAGGGCACGGGAACTATTTGACACAATGCCTCAAATAGATGTCATCCCATGGACATTCCACAACCTTTGCCAACATCCTCCCTACCTGTGCCAAAATGGGAGTTTTAGAATAGGCTATGGACATCTATCAAAACATAATGGAAAGTGGATTTTTTTCAAATATTATAGTTGGAAATGCTCTGGTAGACATTAATACAAAATGTGGAAGCATAGACAAGGCACAAGAACTATTTGACAGAATGCCTCAAAGAAATGTCATCTCTTGGAATGGAATGATTGCAGGATATGCACAAAATGGATTTGTTGAAAAGGATTTAGAAATTTTAAAGCAAATGCTATTGGCTAGTGTAAAGCCAAATTCCACAACATTTGCCAGCATCCTTCTTGCCTACACCAAAATGGGAGTATTGGAACAAGGTATGGACATCCATCAAAAATTAATGGATAGAGGAATTTTGTCAGAGGTTGTAGTTTCAACTATCTTAGTAGACATGTATGCAAAATATGGAAGCATTGACAAGGCATGTGAATTGTTTGGCAGTATGCCTCAAATAGATGTCATCTCATGGAATGCAATGATTGCGGGATATGCACAAAATGGATTTTTTTAAAAGGCTTTAGAAACTTTCAAGAAAATGCAATTAGCAGGTGTAAATCCAAATTCAACAACCTTTGCTAGCATCCTCCCTGCCTGTGCTAAAATGGGAGCTTTGGAACAGGGTATGGACATCCATCATAATATAATGGAAGGGTGATTTTTGTCTAATATTATAGTTTGAAATGCTCTGGTAGACATGTATGCAAAATGTGGAAGTATAGATAAGGAACGTGAATTGTTTGATGGAATGGCTCAAAGAGATGTCATCTCTTGGAATGCAATGATTGTAGGATATGCACAAAATAGATTTTGCATGGATGCCCTCAAAATATTTGAATTAATGAAGCACTCCGAACATATTCTAACATTGTAAACTTTTCTTGTGTTCTATGTGCATGCAGCCATGCGGGTTCAATGGATGAGGGTTGTACATTCTTCAATCAGATTAGTAACCCTTATTGCATTACACCTATAATTGATCATTATGTGTGCATGGTTGACCCTCTTGCATGTGTTGGCTATCTTGAGGACACTCTAAACTATATCATCAAGATGTCATTTAAATCTGTCATGGTTGTATGGATGTGTTTTCTTGGTGCATGTAGATCACATACGAATGTAGGGTTAGGAGTATTTACGGTGACCCTACTTTTTTATTTGGATCCTAAAAATGCTGCGACTTATGCACTTCTTGTCTGCCCATAAGCAAAAATGCATACATTGTGTCGATCCAATGCAGATCTGAGAATTGGCTCCACTTTTGCAAACATATCATCTATGCAAAATTTCTAGTAGTTATAAATAATCATTCACAGCATTCTGAGAAAAGTAGAAAATTAAACAATAAATGTCTTCACCTTGTGAAGCCTCTGGAAGGAAAACCTTGTTGAAGGGAAACTCTTTACTCTTTCCTCTTGCTTTGATCATAACCTTATCCAAATGTGGAGCTACCGTGGGTCCTGGATGTGTCCTCTTCTCATTGATTAGAAATGGTTTCCAAACAGCTAGGCTTCAGTTAACTTCCTCATTGCTTCATGGATCATGTTATGCTGCATATAGATTTACATATGAAACAAAAAGATAGATAGTAAGTTATATTGACAAATGATTATACTTCAACATAAGAAGTTTTAGCTATGCTTAATTTGGCTACAAAATATCTAGACAATATTCTAAATCAAATTGACAAAACAACCTTTGACAATGTGTTGAGAACAATATATAACCCAAACAAGTTATTAACTCTTATTTCGAGGGAAATATTTTCTAGTTAGCTCCTAAGTATTTTCTAAAGAATATATTTTATCACCAAATATAGGCACTACAATAAATAATCATATAACAAAACAAATGACATTGAGAGCAATAGTTTAATAGTCACCTCAACTTCAAAGTTTCACATCAAAAACCCTAAGCTATTTATCAATAGGAAGAAGATATATGAATTTACAACTAGAAAGAAATTACCCAAAGAAAGAGATCCATGATGACATCGTAATCAACTAGACAACCACCCTCCATTTGAGACATCATCAATGCAAAGTTTACAGTGCCTTGCAAAATTTACTCAACAAATAAGACCTCTCTTCAAAACATCTTCAGATTCAACATCAAAAATATATTTCTATAAATTGATAGTACCTAGGGATCAGAGTGCAAAATTGTCTGGAGGAGGAATAAGTAATCAAGAGTGTACCCAACCTACAAAAGTTAGGAGAGCCTTGTGTTATGCCACCATTCACATTATTCTGTATAGCTATAAGCATTAAACAAAACAAAGAAGAGAGTGATGAAATAAAAGAAAAAAATGCTCCCAAAAATATTGAATATCTTTTCCCATTAGTTTAAACATAAACAAGGCCTTACTTCCATCATAAATGACAAGAAAACAAATTCAAGGTATACCTATTAAGAGTAAATAAGTATTTTGTCAAATTCCCTTCTCTCAGCAAAAGCTGCAACAACTTTGGGGATAGCCCTTGCTTTAATGTAAATTTTTAATGCAAGGTCATTGTCCATAATCTACACCAAGAAACAAAAAGTTATTCAAAAGATAAATTAGCATTATATAAAAATGTGGACAAAGTGCAGATTAAATTATTCAAGGTCTTAAATTGCACAAAAGAGTTACAGTAAAGTTCTAAACAATAAAACAATTGTTTGGCAAAAGCATGACAAAATTAAAATAGTAATGTAGAACAATCCACAAATCAAAGCATTTTATAATTGACATCTACCCTACAAAAATATTACAGAAGTTGCTACACCATTAAACACAGTGGCTTTTGCTAAATCAGAGCTAAAGAAACAAATATAAACAACTCAGATTCAAACCTCCTGGTAAGTTTTAGGTGCGATTGATTTTTTCCTGCTTTGCAACTTTCCCACTCTCAACACTGTTTGAACCCGCTTCGCTCATGCAAGTCGTCAGCCCTGGGGGGGCCTAACCCCCTATGGGCCCTCAGGAGGTTCCTGCTAATGATGTTACTACTCCAGTAAGTACTACCGAACTCAAATCTCCAGCTTCGGGGTTGGATACCAAGGCTTGGAAACAAGCACTGCTTGGGGAAAATGGCATGCCTGTCAAAGATTCTGCAACCCCAGTGCAGCCAGAGCAGGTGAATGGAATGGACTTCCAGATCCCAGATTTGATGGTGGATAAAATAACCTTTGCCTTGGAATTATCCTTGGTGGGTAGGTTCCAAGCCTTTAGGCCCAACATTGATATGGTTAGACGATGGGTGGCCTCGAGATGGCACCTAAAAGGTAGCATGGTTACTAGTGCCATCAAAGGTTGTCTCTTCCCTTTTACATTCACCACCAAGGAGGACTTGGTTACAATTTTGGCTGGCAGCCCTTGGTTTATGGAAAACACAACCTGCCTAGGGTGTTGGAAACTGAGGTTTGACGTAGCTATGCTCAACAGGTCGGCTCCGATCTGGGTCAGGCTCCCTGGACTCCCACTTGAGTTCTGGGATGAGGAGATTTTCACATGGCTAGGGAACTCTTTTAGGTATTTCATCGCTCTGGATAGCACTACCAAGCATAAAACTAGGTTAGTGTTTGCAAGATTCTATGTTAGAGTAGACATTCATAAAACTCTACCTAATACCATTAACTTAAAATCTAAATATGGCTACTGGGAGTAGCACTTAGAGTATGAAAATGCTACCACTTTTTGCCAAAATTGTTCCAAAAAGGGCATATTATCAATGAATGTAAAAAATTAAAGACACAAAAAGGAAAAGAGGCCTCGAAGGAGGAGAATATTATGGGGGACTACCCATTCAAAGAGGACCTACTTGATATCATCAAGTCCCCTTCAATGATATAGCAACAGGAGAAGTCCTAGGCTCAGGGAGACCTTGAGGTTGAACTTCCAACTTCAACCAATGAGACCCCACCTCCACTGCAGAGTCTAAGGTTTTTCAAGGTCGAACAACTAACTCAGAAGAAGGGAACTTCCTTAGGCTCGATTGAGATAGAAGAAGTTGAAATCCTAACCCCCAATGACTTGATAGCCTTGCGAAGGACTAATGCTTCTGGGTCTTTGGTGTCTGTTGGAGAGCTATCAGTTAGCTTAGGAATTGGGGATCCAAAGGCTACAGCTTTGGCAAGCACAGACAAATCCATTCTATCCCCCACAAGGATCATTTCCCCTGGGGTTGGTCCTAGTAACCAGGAGGGGTGGATTACCCTCAAAAAGAAGGGAAAAGGCAAGAAGTCAGTGGATGTGGGGACAGAAGGAAAGGCAAGTAGACTGTCCCAGAGAGAAACTAGAAACAAAGAGGCAACCAAGTAAATATCTAATGGGAGACAAAGCACACTGGAGGCTATCTTTAGAAGACACCATAAATGAAGATCATCACTTAGAATGTGAGAGGGCTTAATAGTCCTCACAAACAGCTCATGATCAAGAGCTACATTTTTGACAATAAGGTGGATATCATCCTTCTCCAAGAGGTTAAGATGTCTGAAGATAACTTTAAAAAGATAGCTAATAATATTTAGCCCATGGTGGACTACATTATCAGCCCTTGCACAGGATCTTCTCGGGGCCTGGCTACTATGTGGAACAAACATAACATCTCGAGCAGCTACTGCCTGCATGGCAAACACAACCTGGAAATTAAATTTACTATGAACAAGAAGAATTGGAAGTTAATCAATATATATGCCCCCAACACCAAGAACACTAGAAAGGAACTATGGGATGGCTTGATCCCTAAAATTAATGCTGAGAAAATGACCTTGCGGATACTAGGGGGAGACTTCAACACCCCACTGTCCCCTTCAAAAAAGATCAGGGGCAACATGGACTATTCAGACAGTATGGTTGACCTAGTGGACTTCCTAAGTTAGACTAGGCTAATGGATATAGAGATGAACAACCAACTCTATTCTTGGACCAATAGAAGAAGGGGAGATCAGTTGATTCAAGTCAATCTAGATAGATTTCTGGCCTCTACCAATTGGGATGGTGTTCAAAGTTCTTCCCTTGCTACCCTCCCTCACACCATCTTTGACCACAATGCCCTCCTCTTGTCTTGGACTGATGGTGCCCCCAAGGGGCCTTTCTCCTTCAGATATAAAATTATGTTGGCCTCTCAACCCAATTTCAGACAATGTATTTCTGATTGGTGGAGAATCCTAGTGCATGGATCTCCCATGTTCAGGCTCACCGAAAAACTCATCCATGTTAAGCACAAAGTAAAAGGATGGAAAAAATTATGTTTCGGGAATGTGATGCACCAAAAGAAACACATCTCTGATAGATTGATGGAAGTTCAAACTAACATGGCTAGGGGGGATGTGAGTGAAAGTACTTATAATATGGAAGAGACCTTGCTCAAAAACCTCAAGGACATCACCAGAAAGGAGGAGATCTTCTAGAAACAAAAGTCTAGGGTGCAATGGCTAAACGAGGGAAATAGAAATTCGGCTTTCTTCCACCAATCTGCAATGAAGCATAAGAAGAGGAACATAATCACCAAGCTACTTGATGGGAACAACAAAGAAATTGTCAAAGACAAGGAACTGGGAAACCATGCCTCCAATTACTTCAGAAACTTCTTAGCGGAGCACAGAAACAAGCCTACCAAAGATCAGGAAGATAAGTTGTTGGATAGTATTCCCTCTATCCTTATGGAGTATGATAACTATAAACTGATGAATCCTATTACTGAGGAGGAAGTTAGGGCGGTTGTGTTCTCCATGGGGGCCTTCAAAGCTTCGGGACCATACGGGTTCCCATGGCCTTTTTCCAAGACTTATGGGAGATGGTGGGTTATGATGTCATGACTGTTGTCAAGGACTTCTTTAGGACTTGCAAAATCCTTAAACAAATCAATGCCACGTTCATTACACTTATACCCAAGAAGAGCATCACAAATTCCATGGTTGACTTCCATCCTATTAGCCTTTGTAACACCATTTATAAGATCATCATGAAAACCCTTATCCTCAGACTTCAACTGTTATTGGACAGTATTATCTCAGACTATCAGAAAGGCTTTGTCCCTGATAGACAGATTATGGATGCGGCTATATTCACCCACAAAATCATTCACTTGATGGATAGAAGTAATACTCCAAGCATGGCTCTCAAGTTAGATATTTCTAAAGCCTATGACAGAGTCTCCTAGGATTTCCTATTCAAAGTCCTTAGGAAATTCAGGTTCAAAGATAGAATGCTTACTCTAATAAAAGAATGTGTCACCACCATCAAGAACTTGGTCCTGGTCAATGGCACTCCCCAATGGTTCTTTGAGGTAGGTAGAGGTGTTAGATAGGGAGATCCCCTTTCTCCCTACCTATTTATAATGTTGGCTAAGGTTCTAGGTAGAAACATCCTATCCCACTTGGATAGCCAGTCCCTCAAGGGGGTCAAAGCGGCATCCACCTTGGGTCCGTCTGTTGTCCAACAGTTCATGGATGATACTATGCTCTTTGGGGTAGCTTCAATGGTTGAGGCAAGAAGATGGAAAAATCTGTTGAACTCCTATGCAGAGGTTTCTGGACAGTGCATTAATTATGAAAAAAGTAATGTATTTTTCTTCAAAACTGACTTGGAGTTGCAAGCTAGGGTGAGAAACATCCTTGAGTGCAACACGGCTAATCTCCCAGCTACCTACCTGGGTCTACCCCTCACGGTCAAGGAGGTAACCCTAACTTTCTAGAACACTATTCTGGAAAGGATCCAAAAGAAAATGGAGGGATGGAAAGGTAAACTCCTTAGTCAAGCTGGCAAGCATCAATTGTTGAATGCCTCTTTGTAGGGCATCCCTACCTATTTTCTATCCCTATTTAAAATGCCCAGATACATGGCAGAGAAATTGGAAAGGATCCAGAGAACCTTCCTCTAGACTAGAGTTGAGGATAAGAAGAGGATCTCGTTGGTTGGATGGGACAAAGTCTGCCTACCCAAAACTCATGGGAGATTAGGAATCAAAAAAATACAAGTGATGAATAAAGCTTTACTCGCCAAAGTTGGATGGACCTTCCTTAAGGAGGAGAAAGATTGGGTTTAGATTATGAAAGCTAAATACCTACAAAATGGGGATAAATTAGAGGTTATTGATAGAGAGAGCCACCTCAAAGGCTCTATTATCTGGAACAAAATGATCAAAACTAGAAATACCCTATCCCAAGGCATTAAATGGAAGCTAGGTAAGGGAGATAAAATCATATTCTGGGAGGACAATTGGCTTGGGGAGGGTCCCCTGACTAATAGGAAAAATAAAACCACCAGGGATAGAGTTGTCAACCATTTTGGGAGTTCGGTTAGCAATTTCATAACTACCCATTCCCATAGCCAAAGGAGGTCGAAGAAACTCTTGGATTGTTGGGACAACATTCATCCTGAGAATTAGGAGAGCCAGGCTCTGCAAGTGGAGTTGAACAAGTACAGAATTTTGATATTTCCTAGGGAGGATGAAATGCTCTAGGGTCAGGATCAAAAGGGGAACTTCTCAGTTAAATCTGCTTACATCCTGTTGTCTAACAACGGACAGGGGGGTTGGATCTAGAAGATTGTCTGGAAAAAAAGGATGACCCCCAAAATAAACTTCTTCTAGTGGGTTGTTGCTCATAATAAAATCCTTACTACTGATAACCTCAATAAAAGGGGGTTTGAGTTGGTTAATAGATGTGTGCTCTACCTTAAAGCTGAAGAATCAAATCAGTGCCTCCTTTTCCATTGTGAATTTACTAAAGAATTATGGTGAAGAACTATGGAGAAACTTAACCTTGAGTGGGTTTTCCTAGAAAAACTAATGGATTTCACCCAGAGCTAGATTTCCTCTTTCTCACACCCCAAGATTAGAGAATTATGGAGACAAATTCTCCCACACCTGGGATGTAGTGTGTGGAAAGAAAGAAGCAATAGAATCTTTAGGGATAAGGCTCGATCTACAAATAAGGTCTTTCACTCCTTCAGCGGAATGGTCTCTGAGAACACGTCAACCAGCACTCTGCATATGGCTAAGAAACCCCCTACTCTGGTGGTAATGCAGACAGCCTTGAACTGGGGACTGACGAAGGACATAACCAAGATTGACAATTCCAAAAATCTCACCAGACAAAATACCCTTTGGAGACCCCCTCCCAGAGATTGGACCAAACTCAATTTCGACAGAGCTAAAAAATGAATACTTGGCTAGCTAGTGGGGGTGGTATATTCAGAGATAGCCAAGGTGTCTTCATTGCTTCTTATGTTGGGTCCATCGATAACTAGTCCAATAATGTAGCAGAGGGATTATCCCTATTGTGGGGTCTCAAAATTGTTCTCTCTATGGGAATGGACAAATTACAAGTGGAAGGAGATTCTAAACTCATCATTGAGGCAACTCTTGGCAAGTCAAATAGCGGCTGGAAACTGAGGGATATTATGGATGACATTGTTTGTTTACTATCTGGGTTCAAACAGATAGAAATTGGGCATGTTTACCGTGAAGGTAACAAAGTGGCGGATGGTTTGGCTAACCTTGGACAAAGCTTGGACATGTGGAGATGTTGGAAAAGTAAGAAAATTTTACCTATCTAGATTCAAAACCTTCTTGAAAAGGACCAAAGCCTCACTCTTGACTTCTCATGATTGAATTAATTCCAAGGGAGTACTTTAGGGTCCATATGGGATCAAGTCTCGATAGCCATTCGGATTTGAAGTCTTATGTTGAGGAGGGCGTGATGGTTGCTTGCTAGTTTAGACTTGTCAGAGGTGGGACCTACCACTTTATGAAAGATTGCTTGCTTCCCAGTCGGACGTGGATGCCTAAGGAGGGATTTCTCATGACTGGACACGTGACCAACTCAACATCCCTATGCATAACCTATAATTATGATCAATTAATGAATGGTAATCATGGCAAGAAAAGGAGTGATAGTTTACATATTGCGAATTTAAGTACCCGACCCCTAGTGGCTGAAAAGACAATATACTCATTAAATGGAGTATGAATATTGTAGATTCAGAGATTTTTTACAATTCAAAAGTATCAAAGTCTTTTGTTGCTTCCTGCATTGTTAACTTTTCTAGAATAAATTGGGATAATTTGGCCATGGGGGTGACAGGTCTCGCACTGAGCCTGAATCTTGTGAAGAGATTAAATTCAACAAGACCCTTTGGCACATTTTCTAGGAGGGCGAGGTGGCCTCCTACCTTGAATGCTTACAAGGTCATGATGAAAGCCTCTCGATGTAGTTCTTGCATTCTTGGGAGGATAGAAAGGTCAAGGTGGGCAATGTGGGATTCAAATTTTTAGAAGAAGTGATAGGAATGGCGACGAGGATGCCCACGAATGGCACCAAACACCCTAAAAAGAGCAAAGTTTTTGACCCTAAGGGAATGACTTGTTTTCTGAAGAAAGGGGGGGTTCTTCACAGTCTACAGAGGGTTTTGATCACGAAATGCTGCCAAAATTATGGGATGATGTGTGTTACATGCTCATAAAGTACTTCACTCTAGAAGGTAGATTCAAATGCTTATTCCATTATCATTTTGCTCTGCTCAATCATTTTCATTGTAGCAAAGTGATAAGTTTTCCTTTTTATCTGATATTGTCTCTGGAAGCCTCTATTTTGTCTACCATTGAACAACATGCTATTGACCCCAACAAACCCCTCATCCCACTCCATCAAGGGCTTATCCTTAGACTGTATAAATTCCATTTAGCCATCTACCCCCATAAAGCCCTCACGGCTACTAGGGTTGAACCTCCTCTGCCACCCTACTCCAATCCTATGCTATCTAGCCCCGTGATAATAATGGAGGTCACTCCAAAAAAGTATGCTAAATCCATAAAGTCTGGTAAGAAAAAAACTACCATTGGTAAAATCCCAGAGCCAAAATCTAGGGACCAGACTCCCTTGACCTCTGCGAAGACCTCTGTTAAAAGAAAGATTTTTCCCAGTGATTCTTCCCAGGTGACCCCACAGAAAAAGAAAAGGGTTAGTTTGGAGGAAGGAAGTGGTATGGATAGTGAGAATAAGTCCAAGAATGTTTCTATGGTGGTGGAAGAGGTTAGCTCTAAGGAAGGTATTGGTGGTAGCGACAACACTGCTGACGAGGATTTTACCTTGATGGAAAGCAAATCCCAAGTGTCATCGACAAGGAGGTCGACGAGGCTTGCAGCTAAGCCTAGTCATGTTCTCCACAAGAAGAAGGTCTCTAGGGTGGAGGAAGATATTGTGGACTTGGAGGGTGCTAATATTTCTAATAACAAAAACAACAAAGTGGACACTATTGTGCCTGAGACTGAATAGATGGGTGGGGAATTTTCTATCAATAAGGAGACCAAAAATGATAATGTGGAGGCCGAAGTGGATGATGGGCCCAGTAATTTCCTTGAGCTCAATGCTGAGCTCAATGTTAAGGGATCTGAGTCTGTGAGTTTGGAGAAAATGGTGAAGGAGTTAGGCAAGATGAAGAGAGAGGGAAAGGCCACTGCTAAAGATAAGGAGATTGATATTCTCTCTACTAGGATCACTATACTGGAGAGGAAGTTCAAGACTCTGGCTAAGTTCCCTGCAAAAGTGATACACAAATCTGTTGCGACCCTTGTTGTCCTCCAAGATGTCAAGCTTACGAGCTAGGGATTGAAGGATAAGGAAATCAAGGAGTACTGTGATCTCTACTAGTTTCTGGCTGAAGATTGGGACCAGATGTTTAATTAGCCATTTGGGCTTTGGTCGGTGCCTTTGGTTTTTGTCTGTTGTTGATCTGATGTCAGTTTGTTGTGTCTTGGTCCTGGGTTTCTTTTTGGCTATTTCTGTTGGTTCATTCTGTTTATGCTTTTTGGTTCTTAATGGAACTTTGGTGCACCTTTTTGGCTGATATGTAATGGGATCGGCACCCTTTTATGCCACTTATTATATCAAAAACAAATATAAACAACTCCAAGCCACTTCACTAAATCAAATATAAAATCCCTAGGCACAAGTACCATACCATTTTGAATTAAAAAGGAGTAAGAATTTCCAAAACATACATTCTCAAAAACTGAAATGAGGAAATAGCTGCAATTTACAAACATAGAGCACACATAGAGGATAATGCACAAAAATTAGGGACTTGCAATTGGTAACTTTAGCCAAAAAGAGATTTATAATACTTCCTACATAAGAAAAATTAGGGACTTGTAATTTACAAACACAGAGCACACATAGAGGATAGTGGACAAAAATTAGGGACTTGCAATTGGCAACTTTGGCAATTATGTTCTGCATATACCTTGACTGATAAGCTTTACTGAACATGATAGTGGACAACAATAACATGCTTTTACAAAGTCATGTTTACATTTGAGACTTTCAACTCTTGACAATCCAACTTTAAGCATACCACCTCTTCATACAGCAAAAAGAAAACAGTTCATACATTGTTTATGCTTTAGAAGAGATTATATGTTCTACCATTTCATAATTGCTCATATAGAGTGAGTCACTGTCATACAAAGGCATAGATAAGCCTTTTATGTTCAGTGTTTTAAACTCTGTCAATCTAAAACATATCATCTAAAACTTCTGATGCTAAGAAAAGATCAAGTTACTACATATGCTAAGGCTAATATGACTACATTTATACAATCATATTAGCCTCAATATAATGAAAATTCAGCAAATGGGTGTCTTACCAAGACTCAATCACCAACTGAAAGGTGCAAGTGATTTAAAATCCCAATACAACAAATGGAAAGAAACATTTTTAAAAAATGCAAAATGAACCAAGATAAAGAAAATATAACCACCAAATATATGATCATTAAAACCCTTTTTACAAATAGGAGTAGTAAAAGCACAGTTTTCAGATAGTAAAAACATATCCTGGCTTATAATATTTGAAAGCAACTGTATCACTAGTTGTTCTACAAGAAGGCTTCATGAACCATCAAGTTTCAAACCAATTGTGTTAGGATAAGTTGCCATTAACTTGCAATCGTAACCAATTCATGTGTCTCCACAGTTCTTGGAATGTGTTCCCCGACACATAAAGACTTTGAAAGATTATTTATTTATTAATTATATCACTTTGACTTTTGCAATCAATTCCTAATCGATAAATTCAAACTTGGGCATCCATTTTTAGAGTGGGGGCCATGAAGACTTTGTTGACTTCTCCTAAGTCTATTTGGAGAATTTGATAACTCCTAGTGAGTGGGAGTTAAACTTGGGACTTATATTTAGACTTGGAGTTGTGCTTTTTTATGTACATGAGTGGATAATGTTGAGACACCTTGCATGGATATAATGTTGGAGTTAACTAAAGTATTAGAGATGCATGAATTGGATACTACTTGCATGAGGTCAGAAAAGCTTGCATGTTTTTTCATATTACTTGCATGTACTTGCATGTTGTTGCATGTTGTTGTACGTTACTTGCATGTACTTGCATGTTACTTGCATGTACTTGCATGTTGTTACATGTCACTTGCATGTGCTTGCATGTTGTTGCATGTTGTTGTACGTTACTTGCATGTACTTGCATGTTACTTGCATGTTACTTGCATGTTGTTACATGTCACTTGCATATGCTTGCATGTTGTTGCATGTTACTCCTATGGATTTGTATGACCTTATATGTTGTTGCATGTCAGTTATATGACCTTTCATGTTGTTGTATACCAGTTTTGTGAGATTGCTTGCAGAACACTCCAACTCCAAAAACTTGCAGGATGGTACATCTTAGTGTTTCAGGTAATGGGTATCAGTTGCATGTTGTTGCAAATGCTTTCATGTCAGTTTTAAGATATTACTTGTAGAACACTCCAGCTTCAGAAAGTTGTGGGATGGTACTTCTCAATGTTTCAGGAAATGGGTATTAGTTGCATGTTGAATCCGGTGTTTGCATGTCACTTGCATGTACAGAACAAGGTAATTTAGAATAACTTTGGGGAAATCAATATTGCATGTTGTTTGCATGAGATTGGTGTGTGTTGATCACTTCAATTAACAGAAAGAGATTGGGCAAACTTGGACACCCAATTTGAGGACTTTCTATTGTTACTTTTATTTGAAAATATTTTTGATGTTGGCAAAGCTAATTTTAGCATACTTGGGTGCACACATCATGAAGAGGCAATTAACTGAAAGCTTAGACATTCTGTGAGTTTAGTCTTCTCAATTTAGAGTGCTTGGTTTTTGCATGAGCATTGGAAGCTATGTTATTAATTACAATTTATTGTAATTTGAATTTCAAGATTTTGAATTAATAAGCTCTTGAATTATGAAGCTTCAATTAATTAATTAATTAAGAGCCCCATACATTTTCTAGAGAGTTGAATTGCGAAAAATCTTAGAAGAAAGAAGCAAGAATTTTTTTGTAAAAGATTGTAGAAGGAAAAAAGTAAGAATCTTTTTTGACTTAGAAGAAAAAAGCAAGAAGCTTTTTTGTTGAAGTTTTTATAGGTTTGAAGATTGAAAAAGATTTTGAAGTGCATCAAGGAATCAAAGGATTTCAATATTGAATGTAATCTTTCTCAAGAGATTTAATACAAGCATAAACACCTTTGGTGTGGAGGTTTTTCCCTTGGGGTTTCTCCACATAAATACTTGTCTTCTTTTTGCAAGTTATTTTCTTCTACTACACTATTTAAATTGGAGAAATACTATAACATCTAAATTGAAAGTAATTTTCAGATTTACACATGCTATTGATTTTAGATTTGAAAACATTTTAAAGATGCATAGCTGCAACTTTACCTTGTTCTCTCTCTATTTTTCCAACAAATTGTAGAAGTCACTCAGAATTATATTGCAACATAGAATCAAGATCTTGCAACACAATTATTCGGCAAACCCTGTACTCCAGAATATATTGCAATATTATAATTCAAGGAAATATATTGCAAAGTCCATAGAAGAAAATATTATGATATAAGCGGATCTACATTTTGTTTAGAAAAGAAGAGTTCAAGGAGATCAAAATGTATCACCTTGTGAAAAAGCCTACATTTTTATACCATGGGCAATATAGTGAGAATAAAATTGCACATGCTTAGTCGGAAAAGTACTAAATTCCAATAAGGACTTTGCAAGAGAGTAATACAAAAACCTTCTAAAGAAAGAATAGATCACACAAAAAGCATTAAAGCCAAAGAAATAAAGTGTTGTTGTGGTTGGAGATGGCAAAGCCATGAATTAGTAAGCTCAAATCACAATTCAAAAGCAATGAATACCAAATGGTAATTTTCAAGAATATAATACTTATTTATTATATCATACACCATGTTTTTAAGATTAACATAGATGAACATAGAATAGATATATTATGACTGATTAAATTCACTAATATGGTGCATTGATCAACAAACATCCTACTGGAGGTACTTGAACAACATTGAGCTTTGAGGTGATGCATTCAAGCAAGTTGTCATCCTTTATTTTACACAAAAAGACTCACTTTTGCTCATGAATAGAAGATTGTGTACACATTCACATGTGCTTAAACCATAAGGTTTTCAATAAATAAATTATGAAGAAGAAAAACATAGTAGTGCAAAGAATAGGGCATTTTATTTCTACATGAAGCATTTTCCCTTGATTGCTATATTTACTATCTTGCTTAATAAGATAAAGCATCTCCAACTAGTTCAAGTGATGAAGCATGGTGCAAAAATGCAAAAATAAATTGAAACGAGGATATATATAAATATAAACAATCACTCTTATTTGTTCTTGTACGCTCAAAATTGTGACTCTGGTTGCCTAGGGCTGTCGGGTCGAATTTTAGAACTCACATGGACCCTTGTCTCCTTACCATGGGGCAATCCGCCATGTCACTCTCGCTCACATGGAATTAGCCAGTCGAGAGGAGGTGAGACACGGTGGGGGTCTAGCTCATTGCAGAGCTAGACTTCACGGAGAGGGGTTGGCAAGTTATGCAACCTTTGTTGTTGTGTGCTTAGTTGTATGTTTCATTCAATTGTTGTTGTAGTTGAGATAACCCTATGACCCGAAGGATCACTATTTTCTCTTCTTCTATTTGGATTCCTTTGATTCCACCTCTGTGTGGGTAAATGATTGTTTTCATTGATGGCTTCTGCAATTTCAATGTTTCAAAGAAACTCTCGTTACAGTTGCAATTGTCTAGTTACTTCTAACAACAAGAGGACAAATGGGTCTCCTTGTGCTAGAACAAATGTTTGTTGTTGTGGTCATTGATGGATCTCCTCAATCTCATCATAGATATCCCTCACCCACTCTCCTCTAACTTCTAAGCACATTCATGAATCAGGATAGAAGAAGTTGTGTAATTGCTAGTGTTAACCAGATCTAGGGTTTTGACCTAGGGTTTTGTTGACCTAGGGTTTGACTTGTGTTTTGACTTTGTTTTTATCTTGTGATGAAATCAAGGGTTTGTTTGGAATGTTCAACTGTGATTACCTCATGATGGAATCGAGGATTTACAATTTTGTCTATTCTAAGGTATCTATATGCATGCAAGCTAAATGATATGCAAAAAGTCTTTTTGGTATTTTTTAAAGTATTTTGGAAATAAAAGTGCTTCTAATCTATGAAAAGAAAATATGTGTGCAATCCTATATGACTTTTTCAATGCAAAGTTAAACTATGTTTTTTGGGTTTTCAATGTTTTTGATGCAATCGAATCTAAAGAAAAAGGGAAAATGTTTTTTCTAACAATCTAGATCTAGAAATGTAAAAGCGATTAATCTAACATGCAAGATCTAACTATCAAGGAAAAAGCAATGTTTTACTGTTCCCAAGAGCAAATTTGATTCTCTAATTATTATAAATTAAGAGAAAACCATGAAGGAACCTGGAAGAAATGAAGATTTGTTGACTCCACTACCCTCAGTAATCCTTGTAATAGGCAACCGTGAATCCTTTTGTGGCAGCAGGTGATCCTCTTGACAACAAAATGACCCAAAGAAGCAAAAAGAACCTTTGATGAAGCTTGTATGAGCTCAATGAGAGCTTGGATTGAGCACAATGGCATAGAATGATGTAGCATAGTGTTTCTTGGTTGGACAAATAAAGCAAAAGGCACCTTTGTCCTGTAAAAGCATTTGAATGCTAAGTTGGAGAGCAAAATTGGAAAGAGTTGTGTGCACAATGATTTTGCCTCCCTTTGTGCTTGAGGGAGGGGGTATTTATAGGTTTAGAAGAAGGGATTGATTGATGAGTTAACAAGAATAGATTGGGGAGTTAACAAGGTTGATTACCCAGTGAACTCATCTAATTAGAGAGTGATGAAGCAATGATAGTTTATCACTGAAGAGGAAATGGAGGTGAGGGAATGCATGAGATTGATTAGAAAGTTAACTTGAGATCAAATAGAGTTAATTATGCATGTGTGGGTGCATGAAATAGTTAACTCTATATCAAGGATCAAAAACCATGCAAACAGAGAGAAAAATGGGTGAAAATAGAGAAAAAATGAAAGAGAAACTCAAGTTTTTTCATAGCTTCAAAAAAGGCAGGGTCGCCCCTTTTGCCAGCAGGGTTGCCCCTGGGTGACCATGGGCCCCCCGGGGGAGATCTTGGCTGGATAGAGTCAGATGCAGAAAAATAGGTTGGGAGATGGTAGAAGAGAGGAAAAGGATGGGTTATGCATCAAGAAACAGGTCGGTCATGTGGAAGAATCTAAATCTCCACTTGCGTCTATAGGATCTTTTAGGGGGAGATCTAGAAATAATCGGGGGAGATTTGGATTGGTTGGGCGGAACTAAAAACTGACAGTGAGATGGATTGGGAGACCTCTAGAAGGCTTCTAGGAGGTGCACAAGATGAAAAACAAAGGGGAAAGGTGAAAACTCACCTACAAGACACTCACAAGGCTTAGGATCAAGGTTAAAAGCTAGAAAATGTAAGTTGACAAGTGTCGCAACAAGTGTCAAAAAGCGTCGCAAACGGGGAGAGAGGGAAATCAACAAAGAAGAAACAACACAAGACAAGAAAAGAGGACACGTCATCAAGAGGCCTGTTGCTTAAAAGATTTTATTTCACGCTTACATGTACATGACAAGGATTTGAATCATCATAGGGGTCCTTGTGGAGGCAGTGCGTGATTGTTGTGCTTACATATTTGCCCCCTCGGGGAAGGTAGTCTACATGAAAGGTAGGAACCGTTCCCGAACTAGGCCTTACCTGTTGTCGATTTTCCTACAATTTGTACCTGCACTAACTAGTATTAGTTTGGCATTTAAATATACCAAAATGAATAATGAAAACTAAAATGATCAACTTACCATGGATTGCTCGAGTTAAACTAGTTGCTTGCTTTTGTCAGTTTGGACATGTAGGGATAAGAGCACGCAAAACAATGTATGAAATGGATGCATAAAAACAAAGAACTAATCTAAAATGCACAAATGAAACTAAGCTAAGGGTAAACAAAGAGATCCAAATTGTGAGATCGGAGAAAAATAGCGACAAAATCATCTGTGTGAACAGTCGATAGAGAGGTATTGTCGAGGAGATCGCAGAGATGGTCACCTCTTCTTTAGTCACAGAGAATCAGGTATGCAATCAATGAAAAACTCTTCTCTAAACCCTAGCTTGAATTTTGTGAAAAATCTCTTAAAGTTGTCTATTTTTTATTATTTTTCATGTTGCATTGCATTTGTTTCATCATTTAGAGTAAGATTGATCTTTCATTTTCTGAAATCGGTTGAGAAATGAGCTTTTTAGAGTGATTTTTGCTTGAGGCATTTGCTCCTAGGGTCACCCCTTTTGTCAGGTAGGGTCACCTAGGGGAGATCCTATCTGATAGTAGGGTCGCTCGAGGGAGATCCTGAAAAACACCTGAGTCACCCAGGGGCGACCCTATTGGACTAATTTCTGACTACATTTGATGTTGTTTAACACTCCTTTTGCTCTGATCTGACATGATTTGGTCACTGAATCTACCTGTTTATTGCAATTTTGAAGGTTTATGTATTTTTGTGTAAGGTTTTCTGCAGTTTTATGATTTTTAGGGATTTTACGAGTTTACGAGATCTAATCTAAAGTTCTCTTCTGATTTTGCAGGACATACATATCCGATGGATTGTCTACCAAGAGTGGGGATGGCTCTTAAGGATGTTTGCTTCATTAAATACTAAGGATTATGCTATACTGAAGAGGGCAGGTCTTGCTAGGGTTTGCCATGTACCTATGATTCATCTTGTATCCCACATATGCTATGACATCTTGACTTACTGGGATGTAGATAGAAATACATTCAGGTTCCCACAGGTTTCTAGAGAGTGGACTATCACTCTATATGATGTGTATCACATACTTGGAGTTCCTGTGAGGGGACATCCTTTATCTCTTCTTATTAGTGAGTCCTTTGAGGACAAGGCTTCTTGGGCTGCATTCATATGGGTTAATCACCCCGGGGATCAGACGGGAGTTCAGCTTACCTCTGTGCCACGACTCTGTATCTCGCTCTTGAGGAGGTTCCTGATTGGTTTGATTTCTTTGAGGCTGTCAGGAGACAAGGCCTCAGCTCGTCTGAGATGGTGTTGGGCACCCATCATTCGTGAGATCGAGGAGGGCACAGTTTTTTCTTAGGGACCGGATATCTTGGCTATGGTTTATAGAGATTTCTATTAGATTTCTCAGTGAGGGGCTCTTGCTTTTAGCCACTCTTCTTTGATCATGACCTAGATATTTGACCATATGAGGCCTTACCAAAAGCTTATTCCTCTTTCAGACCGACAGTTACCAAGAGCAGCGAAGTGGACGCATGTTGGTCACTTTGATGTTACTTTACCCATTGTCGCTACTCTTACTAATGAGGACATGATTTTTGATCCTTATCATGACATGGAGGGGGCTTGGGCCTGAGATGGTGAGATTAGAGAGCATTGTTGCGAGGTCTCTGAGATCATAGACCGTAATGGTCTGGTTGAGGCTCATCAGGTTGATCGTGTCCTACAGTAGTTTGGAGAGGATGTCCCTGAGGACTTGGCCCCAGTGTCTACTTGTTACAAGACCATTCAGAAGATGGGGGAGATTGGACAGAGAAATGTTGTTTGAACTCCTTTGACTCTAGGCATCTTCATTAGGAGGGTCTCTAGAGGAGGATGGACGGGAGGGAGAGGGACTCCTTCCTGATCTCTGATTATGACTATTGATTCAGAGTCCACTGGCGAGGACTATGTTCCAAATAGTAATGATTCATCAAATGAGGTCTCTCCCGAGGATGAGGACTTCAATGACATTGATGATTCAGATGATATTCCTGACACCCTCGAGGGTCCTCCTATTGTTCCTCGACTTCCTCATTCAGATGAGGTGATGCGTTAGTTTGACCCTGATTGGTAGCCTGGCGATCCACGTAAGTTTTCATCTATTTTCTTTTGCGTTTATCCTTGTCCTTTTTCTCCTTGTGGAATTGACTTGGTCCTCTTTCATTTTGCTATTTCAGGCAACGTCAAAGAGTGGAGGGACTTCGTTCATGAGGTCAATGTTGGATTAGCTTCTCCCTTCACTAGGATGACTCATGACCATATTTTAGATGGTCCTGATGTGCCCCTTGCTGCGGGATGACACATTGACATTTTTGCTCCTATCTACCATGGGTACCAAGTGACTACAGAGTTGAAGACGCAAGTTGATATGCTTAAGGGTGAGAACCAGGTACTCCGAGAGATGGCTCACCTTAACTTTGGACGGCATGATGCTAGCATGCGGGGCCTTCTCAATTGCATGCTCATAGTAGAGCACCTCATTCTCATAGGTCTCATGGAGTGACTAGTGGTACTCGTAGATGGAGGAGCCAAAGTCCTGAGGGTTCTGTTAGAGGGAACCACCCTTGATTTGCTTTTCTTGAAACTTGTGACCCCTTGCACGGGGAGCCTCTACTTCTCTCAAGAGCATTTTGTCCTAGCTCTTTAATACCTTTGTATATGCAAACTTTAGATGTATCTATGGAAGTTCATCTTTTTATGGTTTTCTCCTATCAAAATTTATACTCATCTCTTGTGCATGTTTGGAAGTTTTTAGGAAATTTTTGATTACGTTTGACCTTTTCAACTCTTTTAACAAATGCAAGTATGACAACGATGACATGTTTTTATAGTTTTGTATGACATATTTACGATATGTAGTTTACGCTATGACAATGCAAGAACACGAGAAATGTTGTAAATGAAACTAACACTCACTGAATGTCATGAGATATGACATTTGACTTTATTGCTTTGAGACTATTTTTCTAATTTTTGGCATGAATGCAATGTGGAATAAACAATGTGATTGCTCTTAAAATATGATTTTTGATTCAGGGGATTGCGAGTAGTCCTGATATCAGAGATCTATTCAAGGATATGAGATAGGATTTAGCAAAACTCAAGTGGGGAGTGAAATGAATATGGAGTGCTTCTGATTTCTAGACTTTGCTAAAGGCTAAACACCAATCCTTATCTAGATAAGACAAATTGATAAGCTTTCAACTTTAGACAAGTAGCAAGTTTTATAGGTGTTCTCTATACTTAGATCATAGATGGCAAGCAAAGTAGACCCAGGGTAAAGGATAAATGGGAAAGAACAAGGGTCCCTAGATAGAAGATGATCCTAGAGACTACTAGACTTTGTGATTTTACTCAGCTAGTGTGTGTGTGTGCGCACGCTTTGTACCTTTCTTTCTCTGTTAGAATGTCACCCTTGAGGCTTCGAGCTTAGACTGAGCTCCACCCAAGAGTACGGACATTCAGAAATCTTCTCTCTTTCACTCTTTTTTTGTATCTCTTTTTTTTGTATTTTGCTTTTTTGTATTTTCCTCACTTGATTTTCTCTTTTTTTTGGATTTTGACTTTTTAAGAAATGAATGCTTTTTGGAACTTTGACATACAATACTTTGATCTCTCAATTCTCACTCTTGCAACACTCTTATTTTGATCACTCATTTTTTTAATTCACTCATGTCTTAGATTGCTTCCTTCAGATTTTTTATCTTCCTGACATTTTTGGCCAAGAAAGATAAGGGACTAAGCACCACCTAAAGTTTTTGTAATCTAGTTGGACTTCTCTACTACTAGGGAAGAATTGGGGAGGTCTACTTGCAAGCTTCCTTTGAACACTGTAGGTTTTAATACTGACTTTGCTTAGACCTAACATCTTGACTTGTTAAGACTGGGATCAGTGTAAAGCTAAGAGCTAGGCTTTGATTTAGAATCACTGGGAATGAAGGGGGATAATGGCAATTGTAAAGAATGGGGATCTCTAGGTCCTAAAAGGATAACATATATCTAGTCAACATTAGACTCCTTACTAAAAGGAAAATAGTACAAGAGCAAGTCACAAACTGTAATGCAAGATGAACAGAATGATGTAGAAGTGCAAGAAACAAATTGTTTTTGACATTTTTAAATTTTTTTATAATTTTTTTGTATTTTTACGTTTTATAATTTTTTTTAGACATAATATTTCTTGAGGTGAAAGGCATTGACTGTTTCACCAAATTCCTCTCCCTCCATTGTGTACAAGAGATAAGCACCATTTCTGATATCTTCTTTAACCATGTAGGGGCCTTTCCAGTCTTCTAAAAAGACTCTTTTTCATCTCCTTTTCTTGTTTTTCGTGCTACCTCTTCTTAGGACAAGTTCTCCTATTCGGTATGGTTTATCATTCGAGTCTATTGCTTCCAACTCAGTGGCCTTTCTTGTCATTGTGAGATGAAGTAAGTCTTGAAAGGCATGTTGGTGGGAGGGAGTCCAAGACAGGACTCTGTCTCAATTTAGTAGTTCTGCTAATAGATCGAATTTTTCATGCATGTAGACCTTTACCTCTGGTCTCTCTTGGATTCTTTGTAAGAATTAGAATAATTCAAGAGGAGTTTGTGGCTCCCTTTGCTCATCAGGGGGACAAACCTTATACTTGTCCTCCCATTGCGTTCTGGTCTTAAATCCATGCCATGCCCAATATAACTTTTTGGTAGTTCAAAGATGACAGGGTCATTGATACTGACTGTCACTCTCATCTTCCACTCTCTGTGAAAGATACCTTCGCTTTCTTTGTCTTCATCAGGTAGTCTCTCCACCATTTCTATTTGTACTTGAGGTGCTTCCCATTCACTAAGTTTGTTTGATTAAACTGAGGCAGAGGTGGTTGGTTTTTCTTGTGGTTTGGATACCATGAACATCCTAGGTAACACCCCTATAGCATTGGTTGATTCATTATCTATGGAATGTGCCTCTTTCATGGGCATTATTGGTTTATGTGAATCCTCTGTTGGTGTGAGAGGCTCATACAATTATGTTTTTTCAGGTGTATCAGGGAGATGTGATTTACTTAGTGGCGATAGCAGTGTATAACCTTCTGTTATGTCTTCCTTTACATCTGAGAAAGCATGTGGATTCACATTTCTCATATTTAATGTAGTGGTTTGAAACACTAGTCCTTCAGTTCTATGAGGTTTCTCCCCTATGCATGGGAAGAGTTTATAGTCCTCTTGGATGTTGATCATGAGTATTTCTAGGGGGAATTGGAGTGGTCCATCCCGTTTGATCAAATCCATGATCTCAATTGTTTTGTCATTGGCGACCATTTCCCTTTGCTTTGGTGGTGGCCCATTCTCTAGAGTTTTGATTTCTACTGTGTTTATGGTCTTTTCTGGAGTTTCCATCCATTTGATGCATATCAACTGTGGGGTAGGATTTGGGATGGTTAACTTGTTGGTAGGGAGTTCATAGTCTATGGGAAACCTATGCATTTGTTTGATGTATTTGACTTTAACATTCTGAAAGGTTCTGGATCTCCCTATACGACATATACTTTCCCCAGGTGTAAAAATCAAACTTCTTGAAAGAATGTGGATGGCATAACCTTCATCCTATGTATCCATGGCCTTCCAAGAATCAATTTATATCATGTATCCTTATCTACAACATAGAAAACGGTTGGAATGGTTTTGGGTCCTAAAGTCACTGGAAGGGTAATTTTTCCTATGGTGGCTGCTTTCAGATTATCATATCCGCTTAGAGTATCCCTTGAAGCGGTGATGTTGGTGTGTCCATAGCCCATTCTCTCTAAAAGGGAGAAAGGAACTATATTCACTGTAGCTCCACCATCGATTAATGTTCATTTGATGCACGTATCATAGATCCACACTTGAAGATACAGTGCGGGGTCCCCTTTTTTAGTTAACTCTGCCTCAGAGGGCATCTGTTGTAGGTCGAAGAAGAACCTTGGATCTTTAAGTTCTGAATTTGGTGGACTAAGATCATAGTCCACATGATTGATTTGTTCACTAGGTGGTGGTGTGATTTGGTCAAGATATTTTAGGCCTATTGCCTTCAGCAATGCTGAGCAATGTGAAGAGGAGTTCCTGAGTAAATCAATGAACGAGATGTGAGCATATGTTTTCTTTAGATCTTCTATGATCTCATAAGGTCCGATTGGAGTTGGTATCGGCTCTACTACCGAAATGGTGCCTTCGTATGCTTCTATTTCCTCCTCATGATCCTCCTCTTGTTCTTCATTATGCATAATCTCAACCAATCCCATCAACCTAGTTTCTCCTTTTTGTCCTAGTTGTTGTGGAACTTCGAGGTTACTATTCTAAGTTGCTTTGTTTTGATTTGTCATTTATGTATCTTTGTGTGTATGGAACGGGTCCTAATAAATTCTCATATTTGCATTTTGTGGTGCTATGAGTGCTTGATTTTGTCTTCTTTGTTATCTGATGTGACCTCCTATGGGTTTAAGAACATTTCTATGAACAGACGTTGTTGGTCTTCTGGAAGTCTTACTATGAATCTGTTGCATTCCCTGCAAGATTTTGTGTTATGGCCCCTTGTTCTATGAAAAGAACAAAATTGGTTGAACTCATATGGGGGTCTCTCATATCTTCCATCATTTTTGTTCCCATTTCCATTGTGATTCCAACTTTGGTAGTTGTCTCGAGGGTAGTACCCATTGTTTCTAGGTTGATCTATGGCATTTACATTAGGAGGATAGTAATCCCTCCCATTGTAATCATCTTTTATCTTTTTGATGGGGGGTTGATCCATCACCCTGTCTGTGGTTGCACCTTTGTTGTTTTTGAGGATCTTAACAACAGAGGTATTGTTTCCTATGTCTTCCTTTGTTAGCTTTCCATTCAAACCATAGACTTTTTGACCACTATCGATGGTAGCTTGATCAACCCTTAAAGCACTTTCCAATGCTTCTTTGTAGGACTTGTATGGCAATTTTTGAATGTCCTCTCTCATGTCCTTGTTAAGGGCATGTAGGAAGAGATCGCATAGTTCTCGATAGTCCATGTTCAGAGCATTGGTTGAAGAATACAGGACTTGCCTCCATCAGGTGACGAAATGTACTACAGATTCATTTGGTTCTTGTTTCATTGTAAGGGATTCTTTGATCCATGTTTTAACGAGTTTTTTCATGTCAAATGCCATGATGAACTCTCTAATTAATTGTTTGAATGAATGGATTGAAGCCTCTGGGAGACAATAATACCAATCCAAAGTGATGCCTTCAAGAGTTTTCAGGAAAATTTTGTGGCAATCCCATCCCAAGGAAGGAGTTCTCTTATGGCTGTGGTATAGGCTTTAATGTGCAAATTTGGATCTCCTTCTCCTTTAAACTTCGAGAGATTTGGCAATGGCCGAGGTAGTTACACACTTCTTATGTTTTGGTCTAGAGGCTCTTTCAAATATTCGAGATACATTCCTAAAAAGGCACTTTGAGATTGTGGGGTTGTTAGTAATAACCCTATAGGTGGGTTTTTATATCCCATTGTCAGATTCATTGGATTGTTTTGAATAGAAGGGTTCCCGTTCAAACAAGTGTCATTACTAGCATGTCATGAATAATAATTGAGGTAGGGGGGATTTTAAGATGCCCCCTGGTCCTATTCATGAGACTTAAGTCTTCTTTCTGGGACAACTTGCTCTGCTTCCAAGATTCTGATTCTTTGTACTAGAGTTGCAATTAAATCTGTAGGAGTTGTAGCTCTAGGGGTTTCTTCATTTCTAGGATGTTCTCTTTGAATATTTTCATAGTGATGGGCTTCCTCTCATGTGGCATTTTCTTTTTTCTCTTCTTGTAAGGAAATCCTCAATGTCTCTTAAGCATCTTTGGTTTCTTGTAGATGCTTTTCCAACCATTTAACCTCTTCATGAAGGTAAGTATTCGATGTACTTGTGGAAGGTTGTTCTGGTCGATGTATTTCCAACCTTATCCTTCTAGCTTTATGTGGTGCGTTGGGTATGGCCGGGTTATTTTCCCAAGCTGGATTGTTAAAAGATAGAGAACGCCTAGATTCTCTTTGATCTTGTTCATAGTTGGAATCTTGTAGTCATAACAATTGGTGATTGGCGCATCGGGATGCGGCGGCACATACCTATCAAAGGAAGGAGTTTCTAGTTCAGTTGAGGGAATGTTCCCTTGGTTTAAGTTAGGTTCCATCTATTCAAGGGTTCCATAGACACCACAGAATAAATGGAATGGATGATGGCATAAGTGATGGAGGCTAAAGCGGCTAAAGTGGCTATGAAGAAAGGTGTGAAAATGTTTTGAAGAATGTTTTTAAAAAATGTTTTGAAATTCTTGAAATGGAAAGGTAAACTACAAACTCAAAAGATTTTGCACTTCACGTCGGGTTCACCACAATATGTGGTGAAGCAGACAACGTGTATGTGAATGATGATGGAAATGAGATCCACGTAATGGGAATGCAAAAAGCTTAACCAAGAGGCTTTTCTCTTCACGTCAGCTTCACCAAAATATATATGCTCAAAATCGTGACTCTGGTTGCCTGTGGCTGTCGGGTTGGATTTTGACACGCACACGGACCCTTCTCTCCTTGCCACGGGGCAATCTGCCATGTCACTCTAACTCACATGGAATTAACCAGTCGAGAGGAGGTGAGACACAAGGGGGGTCTAGCTTGTTCGAGAGCTGGACTTCGCAGAGAGGGATCGGCAAGTTCTGCAACCTTTGTTGTTGTGTGCTTAGTTGTATGTTTCATTCAATTATTGTTGTAGTTGAGATAACCCTATGACCCGAAGGGTCACTAGTTTATCTTCTTCTATTTGGATTCCTTTGATTCCACCTCTGTGTGGGTAAACGATTGTTTTCATTGATGGCTTCTGCTATTTCAATGTTTCAAAGGAAATCTCATTACAGTTACAATTGTCTAGTTTCTTCTAACAACAAGAGGACAAATGGGTCTCCTTGTGGTAGAACAAACATTTGTTGTTGTGGCCGTAGATGGATCTCCTCAATCTCGTCACAAATAGCCCTCACCCACTCTCCTCTAACTCCTAAGCACATTCGTGAATCAGGATAGAGGAAGTTATGTAATTGCTAATTTTAACCAAGTTTAGGGTTTTGACCTAGGGTTTTGTTGACCTAGGGTTTGATTTATGTTTTGACTTTGTTTTTACCTTGTGATGAAATCAAGGGTTTGTTTGAAATGTTCAACTGTGATTACCTCATGATGGAATCGAGGGTTTGCAATTTTGTCTATTCTAGGGTATCTATATGCATGCAAGCTAAATGATATGCAAAATGTCTTTTTGGTATTTTTTAGAGTATTTTGGAAATAAAAGTGCTTCTAATCTATGAAAAGGAAATATGTTTGCAATCCTATATGACTTTTTCGATGCAAAGTTAAACTATGTTTTTTGGGTTTTTGATGTTTTTGATGCAATCTAATCTAAAGAAAAAGGAAAAATGCTTTTTGTAACAATCTAGATCTATAAATAGGAAAGCGATTAATCTAACATGCAAGATCTAACTATCAAGGAAAAAGTAATGTTTTATTGTTCCCAAGAGCAAATTTGATTCTCTAATTACTATGAATTAAGCAAAAATCGTGAAGGAACCTGGAAGAAATGAAGATTTTTTGACTCCACTACCCTCAGTAATCCTTGTAATAGGCAACCTCAAATCCTTTTGTGGCAGCAGGTGATCCTCTTGACAACAAAATGACCCAAAGAAGCAAAAAGAAGCTTTGATGAACCTTGTATGAGCTCAATGAGAGCTTGGATTGAGCACAATGGCATAGAATGAAGTAGCGTAGCATTGCTTGGTTGAACAATAAAGAAAAAGGCACCTTCGTCCTGTAAGAGTATTTGAATGCTAAGTTGGAGAGCAAAATTGGCAAGAGTTGTGTGCACAATGAATTTGCCTCCCTTTGTGCTTGAGGGAGGGGGGTATTTATAGGTTTAGAAGAAGGGATTGATTGAAGACATTTGATTGATGAGTTAACAAGAATAGATTGGGGAGTTAACAAGGTTGATTACCTAGTGAACTCAGCTAATTAGAGAGTGATGAAGCAATGAAAGCTTATCATTGAAGAGGAAATGGAGGTGAGGGAATGCATGAGATTTATTAGAGAGTTAATTTGAGATCAAATAGAGTTAATTATGCATGTGTGGGTGCATGAAATAGTTAACTCTATATCAAGGATCAAAAACCATGCAAACAGAGAGAAAAATGAGTGAAAACGGAGCAAAAACGAAAGAGAAACTCAAGTTTTTCCATGACTTCAAAAATGGTAGAGTCACCCCTTTTGCCAGTAGGGTCGCCCCTAGGTGACCATGGGTCACCCAAGGGAGATCTAGGCTAGACAAGGTCAGATGCAGAAAAATAGGTTGGGAGATGGCAGAAGAGAGGAAAAGGATGGGTTCTGCATCAAGAAACATATCAGTCATGTGGAAGAATCCAAATCTCCACTTGCATCTGTAGGATCTCTTAGGGGAGATCTGGAAATAATAGGGGGAGATTTAGATTGGTTGGGCAGAACTAAAAACTGACAATGGGAGATGGATCAGGAGACCTCTAGAAGGCTTCTAGGAGGTGCACAAGATGAAAAACAAAGGGGAAAGGTGAAAACTCTCCTACAAGACACTCACAAGGCTTAGGATCAAGGTCAAAAGCTAGAAAATGCAAGTCGACAAGTGTCAAAACCATCGCAAATGGGGAGACAGAGAAATCGACAAAGAAGAAACAACACAAGACAAGAAAAGAGGACACGTCACAAGAGGCCTACTACTTAAAGGATTTTATTTCATGCTTACATGTACGTGACAAGGATTTGAATCATCATAGGGGTCCTCATGGAGGTAGTGCATGATTTTTGTGCTTACAGTTCCGTAAACATTATCATATATTACTTGTATCTTTAGTTTAATAAAAAGAAATGTGCTAGGATGGAAATTCCAAATAATGTCATTTTTAAGAAATGAAATTTCTTTACATTTTAGGCAAGAACTTTGGTATTGCTTTGCTAAATTACACAAATATTTTTAAAATGGGTCCTTCATATTTCCTTGAAACAGACCTACTGTAAAATGGTTTACCTTGTCTCTAACTTTTGCCAAACAATAAGTTAACATTCTATAGTTTCAAGACATTGTCAAAAACTCCACTACAACAGTTATGCAAAAAGTAACCAAAACTCTAGGCTCCTGATATACAAGCAAAACCATAGAGTAAACACTAACCTTAACAAAAGCACAATCACCTAGATTATAGAGAAATCCATCCACCTAAGCTTGCAGATAATGAGCCTTTGCCATCAAAATTATCTCCTTGCTGTCATCCCTGAGTTTATCAAACCAGTAAACAATAGGCTTCCATTTAAAAACAGTAAATACATCAAAATAGAGTGAGGACCATAATGTCAAAAATAGAAAAAGTTGGAAAGGGGTGAGAAAACAGAAATCATACCCATCAATGTTGTTGGTTCTTCTTTTCTTAGTTTTCTACAGCATATGGTCAAAACAACATCATAAAAATGTAGATGAAGTGATCACCACAAATGATTACCACAACAGTCACAAGCATTTACTCTAAAAATTGAAACCCCTTTTAACACGCCCACATTAAAACCCCATTATATTCAAAAGAGGGGGAAAAGTGGCAAAGCTGCTAAAGTTTGAAGAAAAAAAATTAACTGTGTCCTGATAGCGCCAGGGTCATTTGCTCTACGCCTTAGCCTTTGGGATTGGCGATCCAATAAGGCTATCACCCCTAGGCATCTTAGCGGGATTTGACTTTGTGGAAGAAGCACCATTTTCTTTAGTCGCCTTTGGCTTAGTGGCAGAAGTACCATTTTCTTTAGCTGCAGGAGTGCCATTTTCTTTATGAGCCTTTAGCTTAGAGGTGGAGGTGCCATTTGGTTTAGCGGCGGGAGAGCCAAGCATCATTTCCTGTATTAGCCTTTGGCTTAGTTGTAGGAGTGCCATTTTCCTTAGCAGCCTTTGGCTTAGCAGCTGGAGTGCCATTTTCTTTAGCAGCGGGGGTGCCATTCTCTTTAGCACTGCCATTAGTAGTTGAATCTTTGCCCTCAATCTTCTGTCTTTTGGCCAAGGAGACCACGGCTTCAAGCTCTGCTATGTAATGTCAGGTTCTCTTGGTAGGGTTTGTTGTGTTGTGATGAAGAAATGAGTGAAATTCACATTCTTCTCCTGCATTCTCACAAATAAACCCTAAGAACAGTGTGGTGTTGCGGTGAAGAAATGAGTGAACTCCTTTTCACTTTTGGCACCCATATTTTTTTAATTACCCACTTTAATATCATATTGTCTAATTTTTATTTGTGTGACTAATTATTTAGTCATTTATAGCTATGATTTTACCCGATGATCAAATTAGTCATTTATTTAGTCATTTATAGTTGTGTTGCAAAAAATTACTAGAATTTAGTCGTTTTTAGTTATCATGACTAAAAGTTTTAGTCACGTAGTCATTTATTTGCCCAAATTCTACTAGTGTTCATCATGTTGTAATGTTGTTGCAAATTGCCTTATCATGTCTTCATTATACTCTGTGAGCTTCAAGAAGTAATCTAGCCATCTTGCTCTTGTGAAAATTGGCAAGACTAAACCATCCTCCAATACTGGTTGATGTACTATTGGTTCCCTTCTAATAAGATCACCCCCCATGCTGCCAATTCAAATCAAAGTTCAGATTAACAACCCTCTATATTTGTTATACTTGCATGCACTTTGTTCACTTGCAACTTCTACTATTAATATTGAACCAGCTTGAATTAACTTAGAGTTTAGGAAGTTGACAATAAAAAGGCTACAGATGCAAGGTCAAAAAGGGTTTGTATGGTCTATTTGTGTTTTGTATTTGGTGACGAATAATATTTTTTAATATATACTATCTCCCCCCAACTAAAACCTGGAAGTGACCTCACTTCAATGCATTGTACAAGACGAAGGGGATGATTAAAGAATATGGAAATAAGATTAAAATGACAATCATGTTGAATTAAGTGCAAATACATAATGAATGTATTGGAAAGCTATGTTAATTATGGAAAGTTTGTATGCGTACCTATTATTTGAAGTGAACGAGACTCCACATGTGTGAAGTTGTGTGAAGAGTGACCACAACATGAATGTGATTGGACGTTGGATAATTATTATGGAATATGGAGTGAATGATAGGTTGGCACGTGTGAACGAGTTGAGCAAGCTTGCATGCAATGATACAATGGCTAGTGGATGCATGCACTGGGAAAGTGGAATAAATGTTGATAGAATGCAATTAACTTGGTGCAAATTTTGAATTCTCTGACAGATAGTTGCTGCAGGTACCTTCATCAACAGGTCCCAATATGAACTATGGTAGTTTTTATTTTGCTTGCTATAGGTCCCTACTACATAGTGAAGTGGTCTTCATAAAGGTTGTGGCACTTGTGTTGTGTGTGCACATGAAAAAGGATAAGGAATTATACCTAAATGCTTTCAGAAGGTGAGTTGTGTAGCTCATCTGCTAAGTCACTGTGAGAACCAGTAGTGTCTACTGCTAAGTTATTATCTAGTTGTAATATGTCAGTATCAGAATTAGGTCTTGGACCATAGAAATGCTTTAGAGAAAGAAGAAAATCATCTCGTTTTGCTGGCTTTGTGTATATCTTAAATCTATGGCCATTAACTAGCAATGAGAATCTGACTGCATCTATGGTCTGCAATTTGACTACTTCATTGGGGAATACATGTTGTATTTCATAGGGTCCTAACCATCTATATTGTAGCTTGCCCTTATAATCTTTGTATTTGGAATCATATAATAAAGCCCAGTCACCCACATGGAATTCTTTAGTCTTTATAAACTGATCATGCCATTTAGTCCTCTATTTAGCCTCCATTCTAATTTCATCTAGCCCATTTAGAATATGTAGCCTCTCTTTTTGTGCTACTATCAAGTCCATGTCGAGTTCCACTATTGTTCTAAGTGTCTTATATTCAAAATCTATTGGCAGAAATGTTGTTTTTCCATACACTAGTTCATAAGGTGTGAAACCAATAGTTGTTTTCCATGTTGTTCTATATACCCACATTGCTTTTGGTAATCTAGCTGCCCAGTCTTTCTTGTGAATGTGCACTGTTTTGGTTAGAATATTTTCAATCTCTTTTTTTGTAACCTCCACCTTCCCATTGGCTTGGGGGTGATAAGGTGTTGAATTTTTATGTCTTATTTCATATTCTTTCACAAATTTAGAAATGATTTCAGAAGTGAATTGGGGACCTTGATTAGTTACAATTTCTCTAGGTACTCCATACCTAGTAAATATGTCTTCATACAAGAATTTAGCTACATTCCCATCTCTTGCAAATGGTAATGCTTTGACTTCAACCCATTTTGTCAAATAATCTATGCAACCCAAAATATATTCCTTATTATTGGATGTTGGTGAAATTGGGCCAATGAAGTCTAACCCCCATTTGTCAAATGGTGTTAGTGCCAGCTGTGGTTGCAAAGGCATCTTATCTTTCCTTTTTGGTCTACCCATTCTTTGGCATTTGTCATAGCTCCTTGTGTACTTTATTGAATCCTTATGGAGAGTTGGCCAATAGTAACCTGTTGTTTAGATCTTAAATGTTGTCATTTTGGCTGCAAAGTGACCCCCACAGGGCTCATCATGGCAAGCTTTTAGGATATCAAAGATCTTATCTTCTCTTATACATTTCTTCGTAATATTATCTAGACCAATGTAGAATAGATAAACAGCAACCCAAGAGTATGGAAATCTTTTATGCAACAGCTATCTTTTTTAACTACGAGAGAAATGTGATGGTATCTGTCCTACCACTAAGTAATTTGCAATATCAGCAAACCATGGTGTGTGTACATTGAGAGAAAACAAATTCTCATCTAGAAAAGAGTCATCTACAACACCTTCTAATTGTGTGGGTAATCTAGACAAAAAATTTGCCACCACATTAACTTTCCCAAGCTTATCCACTATTGTTTAACAAACTCTTGTAGTAAGAGCAACCATCTGACTAGTCTCCTTCCAACCATAGGTTTTTTCATTAAGTATCCTATTGTACTATGATCTATGTGGATAAATATTGGATAACCAGTGATGTAATGCCTAAACTTGTTAGTGGCATAGACAACTGCCAACATCTCTTTCTCTGTGATAGTGTATTTAAGTTATGCTCCTTGTAAGTTCTTGTTGATATAGTAGATAGCATACTCTTTATTACCTTCCTTTTATCCCAATATAGATCCTATAGAAAAATTAGAAGCATCAGTGTGTATGTAGAAGGGTAATGTTCAATTTGGTCCTCTCAAGACAAGTGATTTTATTAAAGTTGTCTTAAGTGTCTTAAAAGAGTGATGAGATTCGGTCGTCAAGTCAAACTCTATGTCTTTTGTGAGCAGAGTAAACAAAGGTGCTACAATTTTACTAAAGTCATGAATGAATCTCCTATAGTAGCCTGCATGGCCCAGAATACTCCTTACATCTTTTTGTTTTTGTGGCATAGGAAGTGTAGAGATGATCTCAATTTTATGGGGATCCACTTGAATTCCTTCACTTGATATAAAATGTCCTAGAACAATCCCTTGAATCATCATCATAAAACATTTCTCATGAATCAATGATAGATTGTGTGCTTGACATATTTTTAGAACTTTCTCTAGATTGTTGAGTGCCTTTTCATATGTCTCTCCATAGGTGGTGAAGTCATCCATGTAGATCTCCATGGAATCATGAGCATAATCTGAGAAGATACTTACCACTACCCTCTGGAAAGTGGTTGGAGCATTACATAATCCCAAGGGAAGAATAGAATAAGCATATGTACCCCAAGGGAATGTAAATGTGGTTTTATCCTAATCCTCTAGATCTATCTTTATCTGGTCATAGCCACTAAATCCATCTAAGAAAGAGAAGTACTTTTTACCTGCTAGGGAATCAAGTACTTGGTCAATGAAAGGTAGTGGAAAATGATCATTTCTAGTGGTTGTGTTTATCTCTCTATAGTCCACACATCCCCTCCATTTGCCTCCTTTCTTAGGGACAATAACTAAAGGTGACACCCATTGACTATCAAAAATAGGGTAAATGAAGCCCACATCAAGTAATTTTTATAGCTCAGTTTTAATTATTTCTTGTAAGGCAGGGTTCATTCTCCTTTGAGGCTATCTAATTGGATTGAAACCATCATTTATGTAGATCCTATGCATGCACAACTCTATATCAATTCCCTTTATGTCATGATAGTCCCATGTAAAGGCTGATGTGTATGCCTACAGCACAATGTTCTAGGAATTATGTTGTTCTTCAATTAGGGCATTGTTAACATTCAACATTTTACCTGGCATGATTTCCAACGTTTTGGAAGTTGATTGCAGAGATGAAAGGTCATATTCACTAATGTTGGGGACACATTCTTGTGGTAGTAAAGAATGAAAAAGTTGGGATATTTCTTATGAGGAATTTGTAGGTATAATATTCTACAATGGATCTTGCAGACATGACAGATAGTCATGTTGTTGTGGGTCCCTACCATAGTTATTCTATATGATGTGGTCAATTAAGTCATCCTCATCTTAGTTTACCAACAGGGGGCTACATTTAATGGTCATGAGAGTTTGCAAGGAATAGTGGTCTTCTTCATCCAAGGTAGGCCATATGATTTTCTCTAGATTTTCATGAGATTGGGCTGGTGGATAGAGGACCAATTTCTTGGTTATAGTTCCATTTGAGACTATCATGTTCCTAGACCTACAACCTATGAATGCATCAGTTGTTACTAACCATGGTCTACCTAAGATAAGTGGATATCCTACAAGGTTGACCTTTGGCTGCAAGACTATGAAATCTGCAAGATACTCAAAGGAATCTAATGCTATGACTATGTCCTCAATGATCCCTTCAGGTTTTACTATTGACCTATCTGCCAACTGTAAAATAGTTGGTGTAGGCCTAAGGTTAGCTACCTAAAGTAGTTACATTGTTTCCTTAGTCATGACATTAATGGTTGCACCTAAGTCAATCAAAGTGTTTTTGATAAGGGTCCCATTTAGCTTAACATCCACTACTAAACTGTCAGGGTCTATGTATTTAGGGACAGTTACATTCCCTAACATAATGTCAGCAAGGTTCCTTAGGACATGTACTGTATGAGGGTCCTTCTTCTTTTTCCTTGGATTTTTAAGACAAAGGTCTCTTACTATCTTGGTATAGATTGGGATATCCTTGATAGATTGAATGAGGGGGATTTTGATAATGACAGTCTTAAGTTGACCCAATAGGTCTATCTCAACTTGGGTATGATGTCTTGGAATGGATAAATGCTTAGGGAAAGGAGTCTTTGGACTTGAGAGAGTTTGATTTACTTGATTTGACTCAGGCTCCAGAGGTGAATTGTCCAAAGCTTCAGTTGTGGGTTCCTCATCTACCATGTCAGTGATTTGAGGGGATGAAGGCCCAGCTAGTGTTTTCCCTAACCTGACATGGACATCACTAACCTCACGCCATAAGTGGGATATTGAATAGCCTCATTAGTGTATGCATGTTGGATAGTCTTGTTATTGGGGTTAGGTGTAGGTTTGGTAGGTAATTGTGGTGCTCTTAGTGGCTGAGATGTTGGGCTTGATGGATTGGGCATAATAGCCTATTGTTGTGGTTGAGAAGGTAGAAAAGGTTGTGGATAATTCATAATTTGGTGCTGCCACTGCTATCCCTTTTTCCATTATGGTTGCCATTAATTTTGTTATACTAGCCATTGAGGATTCTAATTGGAACCTTAGAAATTTTAATGTGGCCATACATTTGGTTGTTGTTGGTTCCTATTTTGTTGAGGGTTTTTCCATTGTTGAGGGTTTTTCTATTGGTTTTGGGTATTTGGCCAAGGTTGGGGGGTTCCAACTAGAGAAATTATGATTACCAACTAGAAATGATGCATTGAAACTTAGAGGATCTTGTGGAATACCTTGTCTTGGTTGCCATGGCTTTCTTTGTGCAACATAGAATAGCCGCCCATCTTCACTTTCAAATGGTTGAAATTTTGGTTTCTCTAATTTGTCTTTTGTAATACTGGCCACCCTTTTACACTTGTAGTTGGCTTTCCTTTGTCTGCAATTGGGGCAGTATTCAGTAAGGTATTGCTTCAGCCTCCTCCTGCTTCTTCTTCAAATGTAGAGTGTCCAACTGAGTAGCTAGGTGACTTATAATATCTTCTTTCATATTGGTCAGTAGGTTGCTTAACTCCACAATTGAAATGGCATTAGATGTCTTGCCCATGGTAGATGTTCTTTCCCCCCTTATCTTTTTGGTAAAGGACCTTGAGTAGTTCCTAAAAACTTTGCAGATATCATCAAAGGGTAATTCAGCCACATCCCCTACCCCAATAAGATTAAGGGTATCCATGTAATCATCATTGACTCCTCTCAAAAATACAAGCTTCAAGGCTTCTTCTAAGAATTGATTCTGTGGGTTTTTCTTCAAGTAGAATTGGAACCTTTCTACATAATCTTCCAATGGGTCATCCTCTTTTTTAGTCATTCTAAAAATGTCATCTCTTCTCCTATCAACTCCTCTACAATAATCTTGGTATTTTTCCAATAATTTTGTTTTCATTATGTCCCAATTTGGAATAGCATCTTTGCCCAATCCCATAAACCATCTCACAGCAACATCCTTCAAACTTGCAGGAAATAGCTTGAGCCTATGAGCATCAGTTATGTAGTCATAGGTTCTACATAAAACATCAAACTCAAACAAGAATGTATTTGGATCCTTGGTCACCAAACCATAGAAGACTGGCAATTTTGAAGGAGGTATATTCTTCAAGGCAAAAAGCCTCTCTTGGTTGCTAATTGGAAATTCAAAAGTCACATGTTCTAGTGGATTGTCCACTACATCAACCATGGTTTGGAAGGTCCCCTCTATGTTTTCAGTAGATGTTGGTGAAAGAGAAAATTCTTCTTTAGTAATACCCTTGCTTTGATCACTGTGGTCACCAATATCTTCTCTAGCTTGTTGGTTTGAAGGGAGAAATCTTCCCAAAGCATCTCTCTACCTCCACATACAATAGGTATGACTTTGTATAGCAATGGCTCCTGCGCAATGTTAGTAAAAATGTTCTAGTATTTGAAGGGATGAAACCTAAGTATCCTAATATTGAAAGAAAAATTTTAAACTAGGAAAGCTTGGAAATAACAAAAACCAATCTTTGAAAGTAGCACCATCCCCAGCAACAGCACCAAAAATGTAGCATCCTTACTATGTCTAGTAAACTTGGTGACAATCACACAATTCAAAGGAAAAACCTAACTGAACAGTCCACTTGAACCTTTGGAAAGACCTTCATTGAATTATAGACTAGGGCTAGTAAGCTTGTGATGGCATTGGCACTATATGTGCTTCCAAAGATTTAAGACTACCTAACTCATCCTAGTATAGTGTTAGACTTGCTAGAAAATCTTAAAAATGTACATAACGGTAAAGGAAGTAATGTCGACACTATTGCTATGGGCACATACAATATAAGACTGCAACTAATTACTGTCAAGAAATGAATGCTAAGGTTTAACTTGATACTGATAATCTAAACCTACACTCTGGAGTACAACAAGTTTAAGCAAACTATAATAACTCAAAGAATCTAATTAATTATGCATTTATAAATTAATTGTTACAAAAAAAGTAATTATACAAGAAATGAAGTGAGGGATAGTTACCTTGAGTGGCCCTTGCTCAAGTGACTGTCTCCACTGATCTAACTCAAATCTAGCTTCTTATATTGACACAATCATAATAATTCAAAATTACTCATTGCACAATCTCCACAATATCACATAAGATTCTACTAAAATATCTTATTCATGAATTAATCATTGAATAATAAACATAGTCTGTGTAAACACAACTAACTAAAAAAGATCTAATAATTGTATCTGTTAATTGAACTTGCAACTAACTCTACCTCAACCACTAAGCCATACATATAGGCATAGGGGAAATTTATTAAAACAAGGTCTCTTAACTAAAATCATAAATGACCACTCCCTATATATCATACCATGATAAATAATTGAAAAAGAAAGAAGAGTCCAAGTGAAACTGAGACTCTTGTTGTAACCAAACTAGAACATGGACTGGGTGAATTAGTCACGTTAGATTCCTAACTACAATAGAGTTCTTCTCCTTCAATTAATTTTATTAATTGTCATCATGATGTACAATCATATTCATTAAGTTCCTCTATATTGTAGTTGTTGCTCTTAGTTTACTCTGGAACCTCAGCTTCTCTGCTGTCTGGGAACTCCTTTGGCTATGGGCTGCACCTTGCAGTTGCTATGGGCTATAGTCTATCTCCTC
The DNA here is from genome assembly GCA_027924645.1 of Cunninghamia lanceolata. NCBI lineage: Eukaryota > Viridiplantae > Streptophyta > Pinopsida > Cupressales > Cupressaceae > Cunninghamia > Cunninghamia lanceolata. The sequence continues at coordinate 5,891,463 of BSBN01001062.1, forward strand.
CAGCTGCAAAGCATTAGTTTACAAAACAATCACACAATACTAACAACCATATATAAGCACAAATATCCATTACAATTCATACATTCCCACACATAATCATGCAATATCCATCATATCATAACCATATTTTCATATACTTTAAATCAGGTTTAGGGTTGCATAATCAACATAAAAGATAGCATAGTGTAGGAATATGTATAAGATAAATATCTGAGGATGTCTATAAACTTGCATAAAAACATAGGAAAACTAGCTAATGATTAGACTCATCACCACTGACATTGATGTCACCTAGACATGATAAACCCTTCATCTTATATTTCAAGGCCAACGACATTTCCATAGCTTGCATGTTGGCCCAAGAAGATGATGATGGAAGGGAAAGGGAGATATACTTCATCAGTCAAACCTTATTAGAATATGAGAAGAATTACACTCAAGATGAGAAGGAATGTTTGGCTATATTCTTCACCACCAAAAGATTGCAACATTATATGTTAAACCAAGAAACCAAAGTCATAATATTATCGAAATAATTGAGAGCTTTCTTGAATTGACCAATGTTGTTTAGAAGGGTGGGATGATTTGTAATGTTACTAAGCAAATTTGAATTAATGTATGTCAATCATAAATTAGTCAAAGGATAAATAAAAGTCGATTGGTTAGCTGATAATCCAATTCCTCAAGAAGAGCCAATTAATGAAGTTTTTTTAGATGAAGAGATTTGTACAATTAATATCAAGAAGTATGTTGCTTCATATTGGTACAGGGATGTTGTGAACTATTTAGCAAACAAAGCTTACCTAGAAAATATGAACCCTTTGGGAAAATATGTTTGTGCATTCTCGTTGCAAGATATGTGTTGATAGATGATGTATTATATCAGAGAGAATTGGATGATATATTACTTCATTATATTGATAGGGAGGAAGCACATAAGATTCTGGAAGAATGCCACAGTGGGATTTGTAGAGAACATTTTGGTGGCTATGCCACAGCAAGGAAAATACATTGATTAGGATATTTCTAACCTTGTTTAGAAGGAGACATGATCAAATTCATAAAATGATGTCTGAAGTGTCAAGATTATGCACATGTTCATCATACGCTAACAAGGGATTTACAACCAATAGTCACTCCATGGCCATTCTCTACATGGGGGGACCTAGTTGGTAAGATCTCCCTGCCCTTGACTAACGGACACCTATATATCATCATGGCAATGAAATATTTTACCAAATGGGTGAAGGCTACGCCTCTAACCATGGTTTTGGGAATAGTGATCACAAAAATTTATTTTAAATCAAATCATATGTAGATTCAGAATTCCTTAAGTGATAGTGACAGATAACACCTCGTCATTCAAGAACCCACATGTGTGGGAACTGTGTAAAAGGTTCCATATTAATCACAACTTGACATCAATGTATTATCCTCAAGGAAATGGTCAGGCATAAGCAACAAATAAGACATTGAAATCAATCTTGGTAAAAATAATAAAGGATTCTAAAAGAGATTGGCATTTATAGTTATATCCTGCTCTCTTGGCTTATAGTACTAGTGTGCAAACCTGGATAGGAATGAATCCATATGCTCTTACTTTTAGATCAGAGGCAGTCCTACCATTGGAAGTGGAGTTACCTAGTTTGAGGGTATCCTTACAAGGAATATTGGACAATGAAGAATACCATGTCATAAGGTTAGTTGAATTGGAGATGATGGATGAGAGATGATTAAGAGTCATACAAATACATGACTCTTACCTTGCATGGGTAAAGAAATAGTATAACATGAAGGTTGTGCCAAGGCCTTTCCAAGTGGGAGATTTGATACTCATGATTGACAATTTGATTGACAAAAGAACCGGTGAAGGATGTAAGTTCAGGCCCAACTGGATAGGACCTTACATGGTCAAGGAAGATGTCAATAATAGTGCGTATCTCTTGTGCACAATGGAAGGTGAAGAATTTGGTGAAATAGTCAATGCATTTCAACTTAAGAAGTATTATGTATAAAAATCATAAAACATAAAAATATAAAAAAAAATCAAATATACCCAAAAATCCAAAAAATTATAAAATCTCAAAATAAAATTAAAAAAATGTTTACTACATTTCTGCATCATTATGTTCCATCTTGCATCATAGTGAGTGACATGCTCCTGTTTGATTTTGGTTTCAGTAAGGAGTCTAAGATTTGGTTTCAGTAAGGAGTCTAAGAGTGCCTAGGTATAGTGTGATCCTTTTAGTTTTGAGACGCCTCATATTCACAATCATCACTTCCTCTTTTACATGAATCCCAATGATTCTAATCAAAGCCTAGCTTTTATCTCTACACCAATCCTGGTCTTAATGATTCATGTTGTTAAGTTTAAGCGAAGTCAGTACTCAAACCTACAATGTTCCAAGGAAGCTTGCAAGTAGACCTTCCCCATTCTTTCCTAGTAGAAAGGAAGTCTGACTAGACTGTGAAAACTTTTGGTGGTGTGTATGAGGAAAACCGATTAAATCAAAACTAACTAAACCAAAAGCCCATAACATAAAGAGAACTAATCTAAATAAAAGCCATTATCAATAAATCAATGAAATAAGAAAGCTTTTACTGAGATTTGTATTGTTCCCTTTGTTTTGAATGTGAATTGCTCAATAGTGCCACAAAACCATGTTTGCAACAAGCAAGTAAAGTGCTCAAAGTGCTCAAAGATTAATGTCAAAAGATCGTAAAGTTGCTCAATCGATGCGATGTATGCTCAAAGCACTGTAAAGGATGCCTGAGAATAAATGATCGAAGAAGATTTATGAAGGAGATGAGGGGGGGTTTATATAGGTTTCAACAGAGATCGATCAACGGTCTAGATAATTCAGAAGAATCAACGAAGCAGATAAAATAAATAACCATGATGAATGTGCACACGACATGTGTCCATCCATAAGGATATTTTTATTAAGATATGATGAAAACAAGATTGATTGAATAGATAATTCAACTTGTAATTTTTCCCTTTTTAGAGTTCTAAAAATAAGACTGATTGTGCACAGGAGTTAACAAGATATTTTAAGAGGAATTGGAAGATAATTGAAATTAAATAAATAAATTTATTTAATTGTTTGTGCATGATAGAGGAATATGAGGATTATAAATAAAATACTTGATTTTATTTATTTTTAGAGGATTGAGATAATTTAAATAAATTTGCATGATTTATTTAAATTTAGAAGAATAATTTATTTAATTAAATAATGTAAATTATTTAATTATAGATTTGGATGAGTTAATTAAATTATTTATTTATTTAATTAATGGAGACTTGAAATTTGGAAGAGGATAATGATTTAATTAAATAATAAAAATTATTTAATCGTGGAAGAATAAAGAGGAATTTAATTTAATTAAATAAATAAAGAGGATTTATTTAATTAATGTTGAATTTAGGAGACTTAGAAGAATTTGATGGTTTTGGGGAAATTAATTAAATAATTAGATTATTTAATTAATGTTTGAAATGTAGGTGATTAGATAGAAATGTTGAAATGCGAGTGGTGTGGCAACCTGGTTATTTTAGGGTGTCTATAGGTGGCACTCAACCCCTTATCTTTCTTAGGCAAAAACACCAAGGAGATCATAACTCTATAGGAAGCAATCTAAAATACGAGTGAATAAAAAAATGAGTGATCAAAAAATGAGTGATGAGGTAAGTGAGAATAGAGAGACCAAAGTTGTTACATTACCAAATTACTTAGAAACTTCAAAAACCATTCATTTCCCTATAAGTCACAATATCAAAAAATGAGAAAATCAAGTGAGGCATTGCAAAAATACAAAAAAAAAGAGAAAAAGCATAAAAAAGAGTGATAGATAGAAGATTGTTGAATGTCCATACCCTTGGGTGGAGATAAATCTAAGCTCAAAGCTTCAAGGGTGACATTCTATAAAATAAAATAAAAGAGAAAGGTACAAAGCACACACACATGCACTAGCTGAGCAAAGACAATAGTGTAATAGTCTTTAGGACTATCTTTTATCTTGGGACCCTTATTTTTCCCTATATCCTTTACCCAGGGTCTATCTTGTTTGCCATCTATGATCTAATTCTAGTGAACACCAATAAAATTTGTTACTTGTCCAAGTTAAAAGCTTGTCAAATTGTCTTATCTAGATAAGGATCAGTGTTCAGCCTCCAACAAAGTTCAAAATTCAAAAGCACTCAATCTCTTCCCCATCCCCACTTGAGTTCTAAAATCTTGTCACATAAAGTTAAATAGGTCTCCTATACTAGGATAATCCACAATCCCTTGAATTGAAAATATCATTAAAGAGAAGTCAAACTATTTGTTCCATCATGCATTCATATTAAAATCAAAAAAATGATCTAAAGCAATAAAATCAATTTCATAACAATGGAATTTCATATAAGTAGAAGCGTATTTGCATTATGTGTCTCTATATTTCATATAATTCATTCCATTCACATATATTCTAAAAAAAGATCAAAAACATGTCATAACCATTATGCATTCATCCTTAGAATTAGAGATCTAAATAAGAAAAAAATCTAAAATTTTCAAAGCGCACAAGAGATAGGCATATGCGACAGTTATGACCATAAGAACAGTTTTCATTAATACATCAAAGGTTTGAAGCTGAAATCTGCTACAACAAAAGGAGAAACAAGATCTAGAATTAAAATGTTCTCATGAGAAACAAGCATCCCCATGCAAGGGGGAAGGATGAGAAAGAAATAAAGAAGTCTCTAAGAATGGTTTATATAATAGAGTCATCAAGACTCCTGCTCCTAGGCCTTTGAATAGTGTTGGACTCTCCATGAGATCTGTGAGAATGAGGAAACCTACTAGGATCATGAGAATGAGAAGGATTGGTTGTACTAGCTCGTGAATCAGGTCGTCAAACTCTGAAATGAGTCATCTCTCAAAGAATGGTATTTTCACCCTCAAGAGTGTGAAACTTGGCTCTCAAACTAAGATTTTGTTGGCAACCATGATAAGTAGGAGCGAAAATGTCAGTATGTCAACCATCCCTAGCAAGTAAGTGAGGATCAAGAAGTAGTCACTCCTGAGAGTAACCAGTGAGGGGAGCCACCAATCCATAGAGGTATCACAGAAGAAGGCCCTCCACTCTTCAATGCTACCTAAGAATGAAAAGAAAGAGTGTTAACTAAAAACCACCAAGAAGAAGTGATAAAAGGTAAGAAGGAAGAAGATGATAGTTATGAGGATCACCAAGCTGCCAAGTAGAATCAAAATGACTCATAGCCTCATCAGGATCGGTCAGGTCATTGGTTGGGAGATTAGTCTCTGAAGCTACTATATCATCTGAGGATATCTCAACCTCCTCCCCAACCTATTATTCACCACCACTATTTCTTAAAGGATCATACTCCTAATCGCTTGAATCCTCGATATCCTCCATGAACACCAATCCATGAGATGGAGTCCTCTTGTGTGTCTTTGTTGTGGTTGTGCAACATGAACTAGTCTAGTAATAGGGGCTCCAGGAGTCAAGGGTGTCCAAGTAATTATCCTCCCCCATCTCGTGAATAGATATGTAACAAGTAGGGACTAGGGGCAGATCCTCTGGATAGTCCTCCCTAAACTGTTGAATGACCTGATGGGAGTGATGTGCCTCAATGGCACCAAGTCTATCCATCAGGTGTGTGACCTCTTTGTAATAATTTTGAATCTATCTATCCCCTAACCACAAACCCTCCATGTCAACATAAGGGTCAAGGATGAAGTCTGCATATGTGAGAGTAGCTACTGTGTATGTACTAGAATCAAAGTAGCCAATATGAATCCATTGCAAAGACCTCAGTAGTCTAGGATAGGAAGGGGGCATACCCTTCTAGTATGGACAAATATGCTCAAAGATCCATGTCATGACCAAAGAGGAATGGTTGAAATCAAGTGCCCCTCATCTCGCAATACGATAGAAATCTCAGTAGACCCTAGCTAGGATATCAACACTCCAAGAGACCATGCCCTCCTCATTATGTTGTATGATGGGTGTCTAGCACCATCAAATTCTTGTTGACCCCTTGTCCCCTGATAGTCTAGATGTGATCAAACCAATGAGAAAATTTTTCAAGGACAAAATTGCCAAATCAGGGGCTGAAGTAAGTTGTACCCCTTTCTTCTCTCCTAGCTTATCCACACCTATGATAGCGACCTAGGCTAGTCTCTCTCCTTCTGACTCCCTCTCATGTAAGATAAGTTGTATTCCCCTCACAGGGACCCTAAGGATACAGTACACATCATAAATTGTGATGGTCCACTCTCCTAAAACCTGCAGGAACCTAAAGGTGTTCCTATCCACATCCCAATAAGTCAAGATGTTGTAACAAATGCGTGAAGAAGGATGAACTAGTGGAACCACTAAAACTTTGTCCAAGACAACTTTCTTCAAGAGGGTTAGATCTCTCGAAGAAAGAGCCTTATACACCTTATCAATCCATAACTTCTCGCATGTCACATTCCATTGATCTGCATATCCTATCGCACATAAGGAACCATAAGCTAGATCTCAATAAACTCATAAAATCCAAAAAAAATCGTAAAACTTGCAAAAATTCACAAAAAAAACATAGATTTCAAGAAATTTTGTAATAAAATGAAGGGTTAGTGACAAAATCAAAGTGTAATGACATTCCCAAATGAAGTAGGACATGTAAAATTATTTAGACCCGATCCCCGAGTTAACAAGGCCCGATCCCCTCGAGCAACCACATTGCAACATGGTCACCCCAGGCAACCTCCTTAACAATAGGAGCCCCCAGAAAATCAGCCCTGGCAAACTAGGTGACCTAGCCATGTCCCAACATGATAAAAATTGAATGAAAAACCTTAAAAATTCACCGATTTTGGCAAATGAAAAGGCTAAAACATGCTAGAACTATGAAGATGACATTTAGCAAAAAGAAAATTCAACAATGACAAATTATTTTGATAGAAATTGACCAAAAACAAAAACTTGGGTTTTAGAGAGGGTTTTTCACTCTTTTTGTACCTATTTATCAGTGGATCAAAGATTCGGAGCCATCTTCACGATCCTCTCGAGAGCTTTCCATCGACTATCTGCTTGTGTGGTGCAGTCATGGTAGGAGGGTTCACAGAATGAACTGTCTAGACCATGTAGCAAGAGTAAACACAACGGAAACAACTCAAGAATAAAGAAAATGCAGATTCAGTCATTCAGTATATAATAGAATTCAAATACAATCTTGCCGGTAACATGTGGGCTTACAATTAGGGCTCAGAGGCCTGATTACATACATGCGCAAGATAAAGCTTTGAAGCTCCTTCATACAAAATCTAAACTACAAACTTATGCGGATGATAAGAACTTGATAACTACTTTCCTAAGGATCTATTATATCAATATATATCATCTCTGGAATAATAGATTCCTCCACGTTGGCCGAGGAAGGTCACAAACTCCAATGAAGAGCTGTAATGTGTGTACATAGATAGGTTAGGCCTAATTGCTTAGAACACCTCCAGAAAATGAATGAAATGAAGTGTGGATCTTCGAGGAAGGTTGGCCACGAACCAAAGATTATTGAATGATGTGTCATTACACTTCACAAGTCAAGGAATGCTCCGCAAGTCTTCTCATTTAGCTGATTATCAAAGACTGTCAGGATGCTCTGCTCTAAGAAAATAGTTGATCTTCTGATAGCGATAACTTTTTGGTAACTGATCCAAATGCTCTGAATTCTAGATATGATGTAGATGAATGAATGTACATGCTAAGTCTAGAGCTGCAAGGTGTGAATGCAACTGCGGTAGAATACCAGACCAAAAGCTAAAACTACTTCTGACTGAACTGCTTGAACTAAACTAGAAAAGAGAAAGAAATAATATGAACTACAAACAAACTAAAATGCAAATGTTTTTGGTTGATGCAAGATTGCTCTTGAACCAAGGATGCTCCTGCATCATACATCCAAGGTTATTGAAAAAGTGAGTCCCTCACTTTACTGGGGCTAGGGGAGAACCAAGATGGTCCACCTCAGCCTGAGAAATCCATGATGAATCTTCTATTGGTCTGCCTTTCCACTTCACAAGATATTCTCTGTATTATCTTCCTCTAATGCCGCGTCCAACTCTGCTGTCCAAAATGTCCTCAATCTGCTCCGGTACTTGTTGTGGTTATTGCTTCTTCAAGTCTTCTTCCATGTTATCACTAAACTCTACTTCATGATACTGATATAAGTCTGCAATGTTGAAAATAGGTGATATAACCAAGGTCTCTGGTAATTCCACTTCATATGCATTTCCTGAATCAATTTTTATGAGTATCTTACAAGGTCCAAACTTCTTCATCTTCAACTTGTTATATGTCCCAACTAGAAATCTTTCTTTTCTCAAGTACACCATCACTTCATCTCCCACTTCAAATTCCTTATGTCTTCTCTGCTCATCAGCCTTCTCTTTGTACTTACTATTTGTCATGTCCCCTTTCTAAAATAATTAATTAATGGTCAATATTAACCCATCTTATTCTTCCATGGGTTAATTGGGCAAGCATAGGAAGAATAAATATTTAATATTTAATATTGTCCAACTAATATCTATTTCAAGAGGACAATTAAATATTTTGAGACTCAAAAAGGGGCATTGGGTTTGGTGAGGTGTCCATTTGCATGAAGATTTCGAAAATATTCGTAAATCACAAGTGGCGGGAGACTTTATGACAATGTATGATAGCTTATGACAACTGTCATACCCCAAAATAGCAAGGAATCAAAGAAAAACATGGGAATCTTAGATTTCCCTCTCTTCCATGAAATATTGATACAAAATATGTAATTTTGGTGATTTGGGGCTATTGTTGATTTGATATTTTTCTCTCAAACTTGCAAATTTGCAAATTGTGGCTTCAATGGATGAAAACCCATTGGAGTAAAGAGGCTTGTGGACAAAAACCCATAAGTTTCAGGTGGCTAGAGGACACAAACCCTTTGATCACAAGGAGTAGCTTTATCCAAAGGTTGCACAGAGCTTCAAGGATTAAGTAGTTTCTGGCAATTTCCATTGTTTGTGTGTGTGCAGGTCTTCTTGTGTTGTCGTGGTAGTTCAAGAAGTGCTGGGAAGAGTTGTTGCTGTTATTTCCTTTGGTTTTCTATGTAGTAGCTGTAGATTTCCATTTTCTAATGTCAGAGATTAGTATTGGAAGTTGTGGGTAGTGTTGTGTTGATTTTGGCTTTGTGGGTCAGAATACCCAATGTGTATTTCAGCTTGTTGTGAAGATTTGGTTGTGTAGTTTTTTGCTGAGTGTTGTAGGTGTTTTCTTCTATTAATTTAATGGTATTAGATCATATTTCATGTACTCTTCATATGAAAATCAAACAATATCAATTTGGGGTGTTTTTGGTGTATTTCGGTGATTGACGGTGTTGGCAGTTTTTGTGGGTTTTGCCCAAATCTTGTTGTTCGAAGTTGTATTATTTGTTGCTGCTGAAAATTAGTATTATAGATCTAATAACATTTTGATTACATCAAAAATCAATCAAAAAACATTTGGTGAAGTTTCATATTTTGGGTGTTAATCCTAAGTAAGACTAGCTAGCTAGTTTCGTCAAATTTGATGCAAAATTGGTGAAGATATTTAAATTCATTTTCAGACCTGATGTGAAATGTTATTTTTAAGTTTGGCTCATTACAGTGGTATCAGAGCATGATCTTTCTAGCCTATAGGTTATTCAGATGATTGATGATACTGAGTGACAGAGAAATTAGATATTTGAGGAGAGAGCAAAGGAAATTGCAATTGGAGGAAATAATGGCAAATAGAAGAAATGCAGAAGAAGATGATGCATCAAAGAAATTTACTCAAATGGTTGAGGCACAAACTAGACTTTCTGAAATGTTTGGGCAAATGATGCAATGGATTCAAAACAACAACAACGAAAACAATGGTGGTAGTACTTCGGGTGCAAACAACAGTAACAATGGAAAAGGGAAGGAAATTGAGACACAAAATTCAGGGGCTGCAAACAAACCCTTATTCCTACCTGAAGAGGAACCTGAACAAGTTGAGTCTGCAACTACTAGTTTGTTCAATGTGGAGACCCTTAACAAATGGCATGGAGAATACAATGCATTGGCAGATGAGATCAAGAATGATATGTCTTGGGGAGAATATGTAGAGTTCCTAAGAAGAGGTGAATCTCAAAAGAAGGGGAAAGGCAAAAATAAAGAACTAAAACACAAGTTGGGTAAGTTAACTGCAGCTTTCTTTGATGGAAGTGAAAAGATTTCAGCTAGAGCTTGGTTGCAGAAGATAGAGACATACTTTATGCTCAATCCCATGACAGAGAAGGATGTAGTTCAGCTTGCCACTTTGCATATGGAAGGAGAAGCCTATGAATGGTGGTACCATGGTTGCAATACTTTGGTACATGATCAGGTATAGACCTTTGGTGATTTCAAACAAAGGATTCTTGACAGGTATGAACTAAAAGAAGAAGAAGAATATTTTAGCCAGTTGTCTGAAATTAAGCAAAAGAACTCAATAAGTGAGTATATAGCAGACTTTCAAAAGATTGCAATGATGGTACCTAAAAAATTAGAGAAGAGAAGAGTACATCTATTCATCACAGGGCTCACTGAACCTCTTAGGGGGTTTGTCGGATCTTTTGCACCTCTCACTTTGCAAGAAGCTATCAAGAGGGCTCTAACCCTTGAGCCATCAATTCCAAAGAATGCTTTCCCACACTCCTCCAAACCAAACACATGGCATCATAAGGGAGGATTCCAGAAGAAACCATTCCATGCCCCTGCACCTATACCAAAAAATATAACTCCTAATACTGCAAAGATGGATGAAGAAATAAGGAATGAGCTTAGGAGGAAGAAACTTTGTTTTTCTTGCAGAGAGCCTTGGGTCCCTGGACATAGGTGTTTGGGAAAAGGACAAGTCCATTACATAGAGGTTGTCTCAGATAAGGATTCTGACTCAGATGGTAATGAGGAGTTTCATCACGTAGAGGATTATGAACCTAAGATCGAAGAGGAGACTAAAAAAGAAGGTTCATTAGCTACACTTTCAGGAGCACCAAGATATCATCCTTTCAGGGTTCGTGGAGTGTTAGCAGGGCAGCGAATGACTGTTTTGATTATAATGGGGAAACCCACAATTTTATTGATGAAGGGTTAGTAATGAAGAGAGGATTGAAGACTGAAGAATTTGAAGAGTTCAATGTGACTATTGCAGACAGATTCACTATGCTGTGCACCAGAGTGGTCAAACAATTGAGCATCACTATGGGAGACTACAAGGTTTTTGACGATTTTTATGTTGTTGGTATTGGTGAAACTAATGTTTTCTTGGGTGTTCAATGGTTGCATTCTATTGGAGGACATTATCAGAACTATCAAACTATGGAGTTCAAGTTTCAGTCAGAAGGCAAGGAGATTACACTCAAAGGGATTTCAAATGGAGCTCCACGAGTAGTGACATCAAAGAAGATGGAGAGGACTTTCAGAAGAGGTCAAGTTGCTTGGGCAGCCACTTGCTTAATCCAACCTTCAAGCTCTCCAAATGGAAAAGGTAAATTTCATTTTGAAATTCAAGAAATTTTAGATAAGCATAGCATTGTTTTCAGTGATATACCTCCAGATAGAGGGTTTCAGCATGTTATAGAGTTGGAAAAAGATGCCAAACCTATTATAACTACTCCATACAGACATCCAAGGGGTTACAAGGAAGAGATAGAGAAGACTATCAGGGAGCTCTTAGATATGGGATTCATTAGACCAAGTTCTAGTCCTTTTGCATCATCTGTAGTTCTTGTGAAGAAGAAGGATGGCACTCTAAGGATGTGCATTGACTATAGAGCTTTGAATAAGAAAACCATTAAGAATAGATATCCCATACCAAGGATAGATGAACTTATTGATGAGTTGCATCGAGTTGTTTACTTTTCTAAGATTGATTTGAGATCTGGATACCACCAGATTTGGATGAGAGACAAAGATGTGGAAAAGATAGCTTTTCGGTGTCACTATGGGCATTTTGAGTTCTTGGTCATGCCCTTTGGCCTCACTAATGCACCAGTAACTTTCCAATCATGCATAAACAAGGTATTTAGCAAGCAACTCAGGAAGTTTGCCTTGGTTTTCTTTGATGATATATTGATCTACAGTAAAACTTGGAAGGAACACTTGAAACATTTAGATACAGTTTTGGGTATTTTGGAGCAGCAATCTTTCTATGCTAAGTTGTCCAAATGTGAGTTTGGATTAACTAAAATTCTTTACTTGGGATATGTCATAAGTTCTAAGGGTGTTCAAGTAGATCAACAAAAGATTCAAGCAATACTTGATTGGCCTCCACCTACAAATCTCACATAGTTGAAAGGATTCTTTGGGCTATGTTGCTATTATAGGAGGTTTGTAAAGGTTTTTCTTAGCTTGCTATTCCATTAACAGATTTGACTAAGAAGGAAGCCTTTGCATGGTCTGAAGAAGCTTAGAAAACTTTTGACAAGTTTAAGAAGGTAATGAGTTCATGCCCTGTGATTGCTATTCCTGATTTTTCATTGCTTTTTGTAGTTGAATGTGATGCTTCGGGTGAAGGTGTTGGGGCTGCCCTAACTCAAAGGGAACATCCAATTGCTTTTGAGAGTAGGAAGCTAAACAATCTAGAAAAAACATATCACATTTATGATAAGGAAATGTTGGCAATTATGCATGCACTAGAGAAGTTCAGACAATATATTGTGTGTGGGAAGTTTGTTGTGAAAACTGATCATAATAGTTTGAAGTATTTCCTTGATCAAAAAGATTTGAATGATCACCAACAAAGGTGGGTAAGCAAGCTACAGGCATATGATTTTGAAATAGAATATATGAAGGGTAAAAGAAATGTGGTAGCGGATGCACTTTCTAGGAAGCCAACTTTGTGTTCATTATCTTCTATTTCTATAGAGTGGAAAGATTCTATCATAGCTGAATATGTCAAAAATACTTTTGCATCTAATGTATTGGATGATTTAGTAGAAGATGATAAGTATACAGTGAATGATGGGTTGATTTATTACAAGAACTAAATTTTCCTTGTTCCTGAATCAAAAATCAAGGAAAAGATTTTAAGAGCTTTCCATGACACTCCCTTAGCTGGTCATCAAGGTTGCTTCAAAACATACAGGCAGATCCGTGAGATATTTTCTTGGAAAGGTCTGAAAGAGGATGGCCACAAGCATATCAAAGCGTGTATGACTTGGCAAAGGAACAAAGGTGAACAATTTTTTTCTGCAGGTCTCCTACAACCACTTCCAATTCCTGAACAGAAATGGGAGAGCATTTCCATGGACTTTATCACAGGACTTCCCAAGGTACAAGGTAAGGATTGTATATATGTGGTGGTGGATAGATTAACAAAGTATGTTCATTTCTTTCCCATCACTTCAGAGTTTAAGGCTCCTCAAGTAGCAGAGTTGTTTTTCAAAGAGATATTTAAGCTACATGGTTTGCCAAAGAACATTGTTAGTGACAAAGATAGTAGGTTCCTTAGTTCTTTTTGGAAGGAACTATTTCACTTGATAGGAACAGAGCTCACACTAAGCACAAGTTATCATCCACAAATAGATGGACAAACAGAAATTGTTAACAAGTGGATAAAGGGGTATTTGTGGAATTATGTTTCAGATCAACAAACTACTTGGGTCAAATGGTTGCACTTGGGAGAGTATTGTTACAATACATCACATCATATGTCAATTGGTATGCCTCCATTTCGAGCTCTTTATGTTTATGATGCACTTTCTTTTCCTAATTTGATATTTACAGATAGTAGAGTACCTGCAACTAGTGATCTTATCAATCATAGTCAAGAGATCATAAGATCACTAAAAGATAACTTGAGGCAAGCATAGAACCAACAAAAGATATATGCAGATAGGAAGAGAACAAAAAAAAAATTGAGGTGGGAGACTTGGTATTTCTTAGATTGCATCCACATAAACAAAGCTCTTTGAAGAAGAGTGGGGCTGAAAAGCTTAAGCCTAAGTTCTTTGGGCCTTACAGGATCATCAAGAAAATTGGTGAGGTAGCTTATGAGTTGGAGCTTCCTCCAAACAACAGGTTACATAATGTCCTTGTTTGAAGAAGGTCCTTGGATAGAAAATTGTGCCTTCATCTAATTTACCAACTTTGGATGATGAAGGGAAGTTGATTTTGATACCTGAAAAGCTTTGGAAATGAGGGATAAAAGATTGAGGAACAGGAGCATTTCAGAATATTTGATCAAATGGAAGAATTTGCCAGTGGAAGATGCAACATGGGAAGGACCAGAAATTCTTGACCATCCAAACTTGCATTGCTTGAGGACAAGCAATTTCCAGGAGGGAGGACTTGTCATGTCCCCTTTCTAAAATAATTAATTAATGGTCAATATTAACCCATCTTATTCTTCCATGGGTTAATTGGGCAAGCATAGGAAGAATAAATATTTAATATTTAATATTGTCCAACTAATATCTATTTCAAGAGGACAATTAAATATTAAATTAAATATTTTGAGACTCAAAAAGGGACATTGGGTTTGGTGAGGTGTCCATTTGCATGAAGATTTCAAAAATCTTGGTAAATCACAAGTGGCGGGAGACCTTATGACAATGTATGACAGCTTATAACAACTGTCATACCCCAAAATAGAAAGGAATCAAAGAAAAACATGGGAATCTTGGATTTCCCTCTCTCCCATGAAATATTGATACAAAATATGTAATTTTGGTGATTTGGGGCTATTGTTGATTTGATATTTTTCTCTCAAACTTGCAGATTTGCAGATTGTGGCTTCAATGGACGAAAACCCATTGGAGTAAAGAGGCTTGTGGATGAAAACCCATGATTTTCTTGTGGCCAGAGGACACAAACCCTTTGATCACAAGGAGTATCTTCATCTAGAGGTTGCACAGAGCTTCAAGAATTAAGTAGTTTCTGGTAGTTTTCGACAGTTTCCATTGTTTGTGTGTGCAAGTCTTCATGTGTTGCAGTGGTAGTTCAAGAAGTGCTGGGAAGAGTTGCTGTTGTTATTTCCTTTGGTTTTCTATGTAGTAGCTATAGATTTCCATTTTCTAATGTCAGAGATTAGTATTGGAAGTTGTGGGTAGTGTTGTGTTGATTTTGGCTTTGTGGGTCAGAATACCCAATGTGTATTTCAGCTTGTTGTGAAGATTTGGTTGTGTAGTTTTCTGATGAGTGATGTAGGTGTTTGCTTCTATTAATTTAATGGTATCAAATCATATTTAATGTACTCTTCATCTAAAAATCAAACAATATCAATTTGGGGTGTTTTTGGTGTATTTCGATGATTGACGGTGTTGGCAGTTTTTGTGGGTTTTGCCCAAATATTGTTGTTCGAAGTTGTATTATTTGTTGCTGCTGCAAATCAGTATTATAGATTTGATAACATCTTATTTACATTAGAAATCAATCAAAAAACATTTTGGTGAAGTTTCATATTTTGGGTGTTAATCCTGAGTAAGACTAGCTAGCTAGTTTTGTCAAATTTGATGCAAAATTGGTGAAGTTATTTAAATTCATTTTCAGACCTGATGTGAAATGTTATTTTTAATTTTGGCTCATTACACTATTCATATTCTCCAAATGCTTCTTAACCTAATTGTGCACTGTCTTCATATGATCTACAAATTCTTTTGCTTATGTACTCCTCTTTTCTTCCATACAAATGTCCCTCACTTCTGTAACTCCTCTAGGATTTACTCTGGTAACAATCTCAAAAGGTGTTCTTTCGGTACTCCTGTTTACTAAATTATTGTATGCAAACTCTTCTTGTGAAAGAAACAAATCCCGTCTTTCTATCTTCTCTCCAACCAAACATCTCAACAAGTTTCCCAAACTCCTATTCACTACTTCTGTCTATCCATCAGTCTGTGGATGAAAAGTTGGACTGTACTTCAAATTTGCCTTCATCTTCTTCCAAAGTGTCTTCCAAAAGTATCCAACAAGATTTGTATCTCTGTCTAAAACTATACTCTTAGGTAATCCATGCAATCTTACAATCTCCTTGAAAAATAGGTTAGCTACATGCACTGCATCAGTTGTCTTCTTACAAGGAATGAAATAAGCCATCTTTGAAAATCTGTCAACCACTACAAGTATTAAATCATGTCCTCTCTGTGTCTTAGGCAATCCCATTACAAAATCCATGCTTATGTCTTCCCAAGGTCTCTCCGATACTGTCAAAGGTTTATACAATCTAGTATTCTAACTACTCCCTTTTGCAACTTGACAAACTCTACAACTCTGCACAAATCTCTGAACATCCTTATGTATCTGAGGCCAAAAGTGGTTTTCACTCACTAAAGCCACTGTCTTATCAATACCAAAATGTCCTACCAATCCACCACTATGCTTCTCCTTGATCAAATTATCTCTCATTGAACTTCTAGGTATGCACAACTAATTTCCTTTGAACAACATATCATCTTGAATGAAATAGTCCAACCACTTACTCCTATCTGCCACAATACGTTCCTTACATGCTTTCCAAGTTTCTGCAAAATCAGTGTCTCCCTCATATATGTTCTTCAATTCATCAAAACCCAACACTTCAACCCTCATCTCTGTCAACAAGTTTCTTCTTCTACTCAATGCATCAACAACTTTGTTTGATTTTCCACTCCTATGTTTCAACACAAAAGTATAACTCTTCATGAACTCTACCCATCTCATATGTCTCTAATTCAACTTACCTTGACTATTCAGATATTGCAAAGCTTGATGATCTGTATACTGTTAGATTCAGGGCAGACAACTAAGAGGGGGGGTGAATCAGTTGTACAAAACTTTCCTCTTATTAAACACTTGCATTCACTTAGCAGTATAACAATAAATCAATCATGAAACATAATGCATTTAACTCAAGAGCAAAAACACATCAACACATGAGACACCAAGATTTTAAAGTGGAAAACCCGGTTACAGGAAAAACCACGAGGTGACTAACCCAAGATTGTATTCTCTATTAGAAGAATAGAAAGAACAAAATGGCACATGCCAATTAGGGCTCACTGCCCAAGCACACTGCTCACAAGAGGCTCACTACCTACAAGAGACACATTGTCTACAAAAGAATAAGTATCACATACTTGAACTAGTAAATAGCATCTTCACCATGCTTGATTCAGTTCCATTTAAGCCCAAAACTTCTGCTCTATCTTTCGCTCTCCTCCTCACTACCACACACTCATCTTCACAAGGACACCTTCCAAATGACTTCACAATCCCTTATTTATACACAACATCAACTTAGGAATAAACATCTAAGTTGACAAACATCCACAAGAACATCCGTAGGATGTGTAACTCATTTGGTCAGCCAGTCACAAAAAGAACACCATCATCCAGAAGTTATTCTTCAAATGCGAGCTCCAACTCCAATGCGGACCACCAACATGAACTGGACACGATCCAAAGATCACCACAAGCTTGCCTGAATTACCAAGAACATCCACACTTCATCTGCTTACTGAAATCCTTCTCTCCTTCATCCGGAACCTCAAGAACATAGTCTATCATCACTGTCACAAAGGAATAGATGCTTGCAGACCTCCAAACCATGAACCAATCGAGTTGATACTTCACAAGGACTTACTCAACACATCCTCAAATCCGCAGAATAGGATAATGCAATTCCAGATCTAACTGGACCTATCTGTATCACTCTGCCACCTCTGAACATCTGTCGGAACCAATTTTACTTGAGTGACCACAAATTCTTCAA
This sequence comes from Cunninghamia lanceolata, assembly GCA_027924645.1. NCBI lineage: Eukaryota > Viridiplantae > Streptophyta > Pinopsida > Cupressales > Cupressaceae > Cunninghamia > Cunninghamia lanceolata. The sequence goes on from BSBN01001062.1 coordinate 5,909,232, forward strand.
ATCTTTATGCAGACCTCTGAATTCTTTACTGGATCACCTCAAGACACATATCTATAAACCCTTTAATCCACATCTTCTGATCCTCAACATATCTTGGACTTTTACCTTGATGTCATCACTGTTCTTCATTGTTCCTGATTGAGACTAATTTTCTCAATATCCTCAGCACACAACTCATCCAATCCTTATCATTAATGCAACAGGAGTATGTTGACATCAATGACAACACCGGTTAGGACCATACTTGCAACATATACAACACAAACTCCTTAGGCAACAAGTAATGTCTCCATTTCTTCAAGGCTTGAATTATGGCATAGAACTCTTGGTCATAAACTGAATATATCTCCTTGCATCATTCAACTTCTCACTGAAATATGCTACAGGTCTACCTTCTTGACTTAACACAGCTCCAATCGCATTTCCACTTGCATCACAATCAACTTGAAATACCTTATTGAAATGTGGTAATGTCAAAATAGGTTGCTCTGTCACTTTCTTCTTCAACAATTCAAAATTTTTATTTGCTCCTGATGTCCACTTGAAATCTTTTATGTCACCTCTCATTGTCTCTGTCATAGGGTTACATACTGAACTAAAATTTTTTATGAACTTCTGGTAGAAACTAGCCAATCCATGAAATTATCTTACTTCTCCAATGCTCACTGGTGTAGGCCATTCAACAATTGCTCTTACTTTCTCAGGGTCCATCTTCAATCCTTCCGCAGAAATCACAAATCCCAAGTATACCAACTCTTCCTTCATGAAACTACACTTCTTGATGTTTATCAGCAATTTCTCTTCTCTTGGTCTCTGCAAGACTTGTCTAATATGCCACAAATGTTCCTCTTTTGTCTTACTAAAGATTAGAATGTCATCCAAGTACACAATAACAAACTTACCCAAGAATTTCTTTAGAAATTCTTTCATCAATCTCATGAAAGTACTCAGTGCATTTGTCAATCCAAAGGGCATCACCAACCACTCATATAGTCCTTCATTTGTCTTAAAGCAGTCTTCCATTCATCTCCTCTGATTCTGATTTGATGGTATCCACTCTTCAAGTCTATTTTTGTGAAATATCTTGCTCCACTCAAACAATCCATGATATCATCCATCCTAGGTAGAGGAAATATATACTTAATTGTAATTGTGTTTATTGCTCTAGAATTAGTACATAATCTCCATTCTCCATCTTTCTTCAATGCCAAAATTATAGGTACCGCATAAGGACTCAAGCTTTCTCTGATCAAACCCTTTCTCAACAACTCTTGTATCTATCTATTCAATTCTTCATTCTTTATCGGCGTCATTCTATGTGCTGCTTTGTTAGGCAAACTTGCTCCTGGTATGAGATCCATGTGATGACTGATACTCTTTATAGGTGGTAATCCTTCAGGTACATTATCTAATATGATGTCTTCATACTCTGTTAGAAACTCTCTTGTCTCCTCCGGATGTGATTCTTCAGTCTCTTTCTTCAATGCTCCAGGCTTCTTAGGAATCAAGGCATAACACATATTCTCATGTTTCAAACCATCTAGAAATTTTCTTCCATCTGCCAAACAAATTCTAGCATTCCCACATACTTCACTCTTAGGATCATCCTCCAAAGGAATCAAAGTAATTCTCTTTCCATTTGTTGTTATAGTGTATGTATTCTTTCTCCCATCATGTATAGCTTTTCTATCATACTACCAAGGTCTACCCAACAAGATATGACATACATCCATAGGCATAATATCACACAAGACTTCATCATGATAAGATCCAATATGAAATTTCACCAAACATTGTTCACTCACAAGTACCTTATGATCATCCTAAATCCATGCTATCTGATAGGGCTTAGGGTGTTTCAATCTTTCCAACTTCAGCTTAGTCACCATCTCTTCTAAAACTAGGTTATCTAAACTACCACTATCAATTACAACTTTACAACACTTACCTCCTGATTTGCATCTAGTTCTGAATAGACTCTTCCTTTGTGGTGGTTCCTCATTTGTATCTACTTAAAATAGTGCTCTCCTCATCACCAATGATTCTCCTTTCTCAAGTTTGCTGACTAAACTAGGTGATCCAACAGCTTCTTCAACATAGGCTACTCTTCCACTGTTTTCTGTCCTCTTACTTGTACTACCCTGATTACATTCAAATGCCATATGTCCTTCACCTCCACACATGAAACAAGTACCTCTAAATGTTCTCTTATCAAATCCTCTTCCTTCTCTTCTATATCCTTCATTTTGATATGCACTAGGGTTTCCTCTCCGGTAAAAATTTGTCATCCTTCTTGTAAGCATTGTTATCTCTGTCCTCCTTCTTAAACGAGCTGTCAAACTTGTTCTACTCCTAATATGATCTATCTCCTCCAGAAAATGTTCTACCTCTCTAAAATTTACCTCCTCTACCTCTCTATCTCTGATCATGTCTTTTATTCATCTTCTCTTCAATTTTCAAGGCAAACTGATATGCTTCCTCTAAAGATGTCATCCTTACCAAGCTAAGTTCTTCTTGAATGTTCAATCTCAGTCCATTGATGTATCTAGCTACTTTCTCCTTGTTTGCTTCACTATGTCCTATCCTTATGATCATTTTATGAAATTCTTCAGTGTGCTCCTTCACAGATTTCTCCTTTTGTTTTATGTTTTGCAATCTCTTCAATAGTTCCAACTCATAGTCAACAGGTATAAATTGGTTCTTCAATTTTGTCACCATCCTATCCCACTTTGTAATCTTTTCTTTTCCTCTTCTGTTTCTTTCCAACTAAACTTCTTTCCACCATATAGAAGCATGTCCTTTCAATTTTGTCTTTGCAAATTTCACCTTCTCCAGATCTTCAATTTCCTCATATTCAAAGTATTCTTCCATGTCATTTATCCAGTCAATCAACTCTTCAGGATTCAAATTACCAATATAGTTTAGCACATCAACTCTAGGTCTCTTTCCAATCTTTGAAATAGCTCACAACATCTTTACTTGATCTAATTCTTCCTCTTCATTGCCTCCTAGGGTTTCACCAGTTTGTTTAACAGATTGAAATTCCTCTTCATCATCGCTTTCAACATTAGGTCTCGGTGTCAATCCTCTTCGCCTATCTTCTTCAACAGCATCCAAATGAATTTGCATTATTTTCATCATTTCCATCATCTCATCCATTCTACCAACCATTGTTCCAATAGCAACAACTCTCCACAGCAGCATTCTTCCTAGGATCAAGTGCAAACTACCTCAAGTTCGGCAATCGGGCTACAAGGTAACAATTGCCTCTCAATCGGCAATCAGTTGCAACAAAAGTAACTTGCCTCAATTCGACAATCTATCAACAGCAAGATCTTATGGAATTCTCTCACCAACTTCACTCAATTCACTCTAAAAGATTTGAACTTTCGCTCTGATACCACTTGGTGCAATCATGGTAGGAGGGTTCATAGAATGAACTGTCCAGACCATGTAGCAAGAGTAAACACAATGGAAACAACTCAAGATATAAAGAAAATACTGATTTAGTCATTCAATATATCATAGAATTCAAAATACAATCTGCTTGGAAACATGCAGGCTTATAATTAGGGCTTAGAGGCCTGATTACATACATGCGCAAGATAAAGCTTTGAAGCTCCTTCGCACAAAATCTAAACTATGAACTTATGCAGATGATAATAACTTGATAATTTCTTTCCTAAGGATCTATTACATCAATATATATGATCTTCGGAACAATAGATTCCTCTGTGTCAGCCAAGGAAGGTCACAAACTCCAATGAAGAGTTGTAACGTGTGTACACAGATATGTCGGGCCTAATTGCTTAGAACACATCCGAAAAATGAATGAAATGAAGTGCAAATCTTCGAGGAAGGTCAACCATGAACCAAAGATTATTGAATGATTGTCATTACACTCCATAAGTCAACTAATGCTCCACAAGTCTTCTCCTTTAGCTGATTATCAAAGACTGTCAGGGTGCTCTACTCTGAGAAAATAGTTAAACTTCTAATAGCGATAACTTTCTAGTAACTGATCCAAATGCTCTAAATTCTAGATATGATGTAAATTAATGAATGTAGATGCTAAGTCCAGATCTGTAAGGTGTGAAATGCAACTACAATAGAATACCAGACCAAAAGCTAAAACTGCTTCTGACTGAACTGCCTAAACTAAACTAGAAAAGAGAAAGAAATAAAATGAACTGCAAACAAGCTGAAATGCAAATGTTTTTGGTTGATGCAAGATTGCTCTTGAATGAGGGATGCTCCTACATCATTGTGTAATTCATTCACCATTTGGCCTCTCTCTTAGATTTTTCCACTCTCCTCTTCTACTAGTTTAGTTTCATTTGATGCATTTTACAGTAGTTTTTAGCTTTCATAGTGCTTTTGCACCCTCATTTTGCATGCTTGCATCTCACTGAAGCGAAGTGACTCAGGTATACATACAACACAATCGATAGTACATTTATCATTTCAAAATTAGTATTTGTTATGAAAATGTTTTAAATGTCAAACTAGTGCTTCTCATTACAGGTACAATTACGAGAAATTAACAATAGGTAAAAGCCTATTGGGAACAGTACCTATCCTTCATATAGACTACCATCCCCAAGGGGGCAAATATGTAAGCACTAAAAAGATGCATGGGCCTACATGGTAATCCTATGCTGAGTTGTGATCCTAAACACATACATGTAAGCATGTATATATGACCTCTCAACAATCATTCCTCTTGATGAAATGTGGATTGGACTCCCCTTCTGCTTTCTTCCTTTATTGTCCCCTTGTTAACTTGTAAAATTTTGTTCCTTCTTGATTCTCCAATTTTTTATTCTTCATTTTCTTCACTTTTAGCCTTATCGTAAGACTTACAAGTGGCGTTTCCTAGGGAACCTATGTCCTATCAACTTATTTCATTTTTTTCTAGCCTCTTGAGACCTTGAATCAACATAATGATTTCATCCCCAACCCTAGTTTCTACTCACCTTTCAAACTAACCCAGTCATCCCCTATTATTTTTGGGTCTCCGCAAGGCAACCACCCTTTTTGTTTTAATTTTATAGATCAAATTTGCTAGGTGTCTTCTTCAGCCTCCCAGGATCATTCTCCATGACTCAGTTTTCACCCAGAACCTTGTCTAACCCTAGTCGTGTACACTCAATTGCACGGGGTGATCGAGGCAACTTTGAGGAGCACATGGACACTTCTTCTTGCCATGAGGAGAACCTCCACATGACACTCACTCTCATGGGAGTAGCCAGTCGAGAGGAGCTGAGACACGGGGGTGATCCTACTCGCTTGAGAGATGGACTTTACAGAGAGTGGTCAGTTGATCCTGAGGCATTTCTTAGGTATTGATTCTAATATGGTGCTTTGTGACTGTTGTAGTTGAAATAATTATATGATTCAAAGGGTCACTAATTACTGTTCTACTATTTGGATTCTGAAGATTCGAATATTGAGTTGGTTAATGATTGTTCTCATTTATGCTTCTGTTAAGTCATAGTTGCTCTTCAAATTGTTGGATGATGACTTATGTTTGGAGTAATCTCAACCTATGTTGTTGTTCTCAGATCATCAATTGATTGTGTTGTGGCCTTGGGTGAATTCCCTTAATATCTTTGAGGAATGCCCTCACCCACTCACCTCTAAGCCCAAGGCACGTTCTTAATCCCAAACTGAGAGAGATTTGGTTGGAGTTGACCTCAATTTGACTTATGTTTGACTTAGGGTTTATCACCTAAGGTTTAGCTTACTTTGCTTTGCATTGTTTGACTAGTGTTGACCTAATGATGGAATCAAGGGTTTGACCAATGTTGACCTTATGATGGAATCGATGGTTTGCAATCTTCTTATGGTGCCAATGTTTTTGTTGTTTTTTTGGTTTTTGAACGTATGCAAGCCTATATGAATGCAAGACAATATTTTTGTGCTTTTTTGGGATTTTTAGGAAAGGAAAGTGCTTTTTAATCTAGGAATTGAAATATGAATGCAATCTAGAATGAGTTTGCCTTATGTAATCTGATCTATGTTTTTCTAGATATTTGGATCTAATTACTCTAAGAAATGAAATTGCTTTTAAAATAAACTAAACTAATGATGCAAATTCTTGAAGCAAAACTAATCTAACAATGCAAATTCTATTTAGCCTATCAAGGAAATCGCAGCATCAAATTACTATTCCCAAGAGCAATTTTTAAGATTTTCTAATTACTATCAAAATGAAAAAAGCACTAAAGAACTTGGAATATGAGATGCGTGAGCCTCCACTACCCTCAAGAATCCTTGTGTTGGCAACCTCTTCGTCCTCGTGCAACAACGAGGATCTCCTCTTGACAACAACAGGGAAAGGATGTAAAAGAGCTTTAGAAATCTTGAAACATGATCTCAATGTGAGCTAATCAGCACTATAGCTTGTGATTTGGGTAGCATGTCAAGGCGATAAGAAGCTTTTAGCAAAGCTTGGATGAAACAATAATGAAATAAAAGGCTTATATGTTCTGTATGAGCATATGGATGTTATGTGGAGAGAAAAAACCTACAAAAATTGGATGCACAAATGAAATTGCCTCCTAAAAGAAGGAGCTTTGAAGATATGCAATAATGAAAACTAATGAAAGCTTTGAAGCTTTGGAAAACTAAAGAAAGAAATGTAGAAAGAGGCTCAAAGGCCTGTGAAGAAGCTTGAAAAAGCTTGTGAAGATGAGAAGAGCATTCTCCAAATTGGAAAATAATGAAGAGGGGAGGGGTATTTATAAGTTTCAAGGGCTTATGAAAGGTGGGAGAGGTTGAATAGTTAACTACCTTGATTGGAGAGTTAACTCATTTGATTTAGGAGTGAACTGGGCTAATTAAGGAGTGAATAAGCCAATATAGCTTATCATCGAAGCAAAAATGGAGTTAGAAAGAGTGCATGAGTTGGCAAGTAGAGATAAAAAAGAGATAATTATGCATGCTTGAAGGCTTGGAATAGTTAACTCTATGTTTAGGCCAAAAACTCATGCAAAAAAGAAGAAAAATGAGCCAAAACAAAGCTTTTTCACATCCAAAACTCAAGTTTTTTCGCGGTTGGAAAAGACGACAAGATCACCCCTTTAACTAGTCCAGATCACCTAGGGGTGACCCATAGAGGGAAGGTCCTAGGTTGGAATGCAGGGCTAGAGATGGTTAGTTAGGTGAAGATGAGATGAACTTCCTCTGGAAACCAGTTGAAAGGTGGTTAAAAACCAAATCTCCACTTGCAAAAGTCAAATCTTCTGGGGAGATCCTGAAATAATAGGGGGAGATTTGTCCTGGTTGACCAAATCTAAAAACTGAAAGTTGGAGATGGCTTAGGAGGTCCTCTAGAGGGCTCCTAGAGGTGGGGTTGGATTAAAAACACTAGGGAAAGGTGAAATCACAACAAATAGACGAATACAAGGCTTAGGGAGTCGCAAGCACAAAAAGAAAAAATTGACAAATGTCGAAAAGGGCCGAAAGCAAGGAAAAGGTTAGTACAACCAAGGGGAAACAAAAAGAGGAGGTAAAACCCATATGTTACCAAGAGAATCACTATTGAGAGGACATTATTTCATGCTACATGTATGTCATAAGGACTATGAGTCATCATGGGGTCCTCATGGAGGCTATGTGATTTTAGTGCTTACATATTTTCCCCCTTGGGGATGGTAATCTACATGAAGGGTAGGTACCATTCCTGAAAGAGGCCTTACTTGTTGATTTCCCATAATTATACCTACAATAACTAGAATCCGTTTGACATTTTAAATGTATTAATATAAATAATGAAAATTGAAATGACCGAACATACCATAGATCACGTCGTGAGTTTGCCTAGTTGTTTGCTTTGTCAAGGAGACCTGTAAGGATGAAAACATGCAAAAAAAGAACACAAAAGATGCATAAAAGAAATAGAACATATGCTAAGCTAGAGAGGAGAGTAAATTCTCCTTTTATTGTAGATTTTAAAGAACATATTTGATTTTTAGGGATTTTTTATGTTTTACAATTTTTTAAGTTTTTTTTCCTAATTTTTATGGTTTTTTTGAAGATTTGACTTGACGTTCCTTGAGTTCTTTTAGAGAGATATGTTTATTTAGAGATTTATACCCTTACCACCTTGAATGGGGAGATTTACATGCTTGAATGCACAATTTCTCTCTTTTGACTCCATTTGGAGGAGTGACTTATGCTCAGACATTGTTTTACTCTTATTGTTACAAGACCTGATCGAATGAAATCTATATATAGATTTAGTTGACATCTTGTACTTCACTTTCCCTCTTGTGCATATGGTTGGATTGAGATTTTATTTTTCTTATGAGAATGCACACCTAAGATGATAACTTATGGATGATGCAATTTGTTTTTGTCTTTTTACGATATGAATGAGATGAAATGTGTTTGTATGTGATTCACAAATATGAAATGCAAAGTACTATGTTCTAAGTGCTATGAATGCCATGATGTTATGACATGTTATATTGTTTTTGATTTTCTATGAAGCATGTATTCAGATGGAACCAACAATGTGACTGCTCTTAAGTAGGATTTTTGACCTAGGGGTATTATGTTGTAAAATGTGTACACTATTTTACACCTAGTTTAGCACTTGGGTGGACCAAAAATTTTTACACTTGTTAATTAGGACTTATTATAACACCTTTGAGAATTAAGCATGTAATTCTTGATCTTGATGCACAAAACTCAAAAAAATAATTATAAGGCAGGGCCAATAACACTTAAAGTGTCTTATCCTAGGAGTTTGGGGCTAAAGGACTAGGGCATCCAAGAACCCTTGTCCCCTCTTTAGCCCTAACCTAAATTGGTGGCTTGTTGGCTTAGGACATCTTAAATGATTCCTAATGTTAGCCTCATTTGGTTTAATTCTTCGGAAATCAATGGGAATGCATAGAAAAGCAAGTTCAGTCATTCATTTGAACATCTCTAGGTTCTCTAAGCAATCTAGGCACTCTTGCACTCTTTCTTCTTCTCTCTCATGCTCTATACTCTTCTCTAAAGCTCTCTATTGTGGATTATTGTTGTGGCACTAACATATTGTATGTCTTGTGAAGATATTTCTACTTCTTTGGGCTACACAAACTTCTTGAGTCAAGTTGTGACACCGCATCAAGCATGTTAGGGTTTCCATACTCGTGGTGACTCATTTCCTTCATGCTTTATTCTAGCATTCCATTCTACTTCAGATTTGCCTCTGCCCTCCTAGGGTACGTGTTCTTTATCTATCATCTTTGTTATTGTGAAGGTTGAAACACCATTCATGGAGCTTGACTTAGGCAAGCTCGTAAATAGCACCCAACCTTCTCTTTCCTTGTGTGCAGGTAAGAGAAAAATGTTTCTGAAGGTGATCTCCAGGAAGAAGACAAAGCTTGCAGGTATAGACCCAATGAATACATTAGTTTTTGCAAACTCTGAAAAGGGCCTAGGGTGCCCAAGTAACCTAGTCCTTGGTGTTTCTGCTCCCAGATCTAGGTTTTGAGTTGTCCCCTGATCTTTGTTGTTCATTCAATTTCTACTTCTGATAGTCTATTATGCTCCGATCTTGCTCAATTAGGGTCTCTTCTCTTGCCCTAGTTTTATTGGTTGGACTTGGGTTGATTCTCTTCTAATACAACAAAAGAACAAGGATACTATAGTGTGGCTCTCCTTCTTGGGTAGAAGCCAAGCTCAGCTTGTGTCCTAATGTTGGATAGAAGAGGATTTGACCTAGTTTGATCTTATGAGCTAGTCTCTCTTTTCTATCTAACAAGGGGATTGTGAGTTAACTTGGTATAAAGAAACTTATTGATCTTTGGTATGGGATTAGGGACTCAAGTGGGAGCAAGGCAAATATGGAATGCTTCTAAATTTTGGGCTTTGATAGAGGCTAAACATTGATCCTTATCTAGATAAAACATTTTGATAAGCTTTCAACTTAGGCAAGCAACAAATTTTATTAGCATTCATTGGACTTAGATCATAGATGGCAAGCAAGATAGACTTGGGGTAAAGGAAAATTGGGGAAGAATTAGGGTCCCATAAAATGGCCCTAAAAACTACTAGACTGTTAGCTTTGCTCAGCTAGTGCATGTGTGTGCTTTATATCTTTCTCTTTTATTTCCTCCAATAGAATGTCACCCTTGAAGCTTTAATCTTAGATTTATCTCCATCCAAGGGTACAAACATTCAACAATCTTCTTTCTATCACACTTTTTTTGTAACTCTCTTTTTTATGCTTTTTCTCTTTTTTTGTATTTTTTGGAATGCCTCACTTGGATTTCTCTTTTTTTTTTTGAATTTTTTACTTTTATGGAAATGAATGCTTTTGAGCTTTGGATATACAATAACTTTGATCTCTCTATTCCCACTTTTCTTGTCACTCTTATTTTTTTTATCCCTCATTTTTTATTCACTCGTATTTTAGATTGCTTCCTTCAACTTTTTGATCCCCTAACATTTTTGGCCAGGAAACATAAGGGTTTGAGTGCCACCAAAAGCTTTCATAATCCAGTCGAACTTCCTTTCTATTAGGGAAGAATTGGGAAGGTCTGCTTGCAAGTTTCCTTAGAACACTATGGGATTGAATATTGACTTTGCTAAGACTCAACAACATGAATCATTAAGACCAGGATCGGTGTAAAGCTAAGAGTTAGGCTTTGATTGGAATCACTGGGAATGAAGGGTAAGAATGGTGATTGTGAATATAAGGGAGTCTCAAAACCCAAAAGGATCACTCTACATGTAGGCAACTTTAGACTCCTTACTAAAATGAAATGAATACAAGAGCAAGTCATTCACTAAAGTGCAAGATGGACAAAATGATGCTAAAATGTGATCAAGAAATTTTGATATTTTTTTTGAATATTTTTGCATTTTTTTGTATTTTTGGAATATTTGATTTTGTTTTATTTTTATGGTTTATGATTTTTATGGTTTTTAGACATAATAATTTTTAAGGTGAAATGCATTGACTATTTTTCCAAATTCCTCACCTTCCATTGTGCACACGAGATAGGCACCGTTACTGACATCCTCTTTAACCATGTAGGGACCCTTCTAGCCCTCAGTAAATTTCCTTTTTTGTCTTTGTTTCTTGTTCTTCGTGCTACCTCTTATTAAGACAAGCTCTCTTATTTTGTAGGGCTTTGTAATATTATTCTGTTCTAGTACCCCTAATTCCAAGGCTTCTCTTGGTAAAGTGAGATGGAGTAAATATTGGAAAGCTTGTTGGTACAAGGGAGTCTAGTACAAGACTCCATCACATCTCAATAATTCCATAAGTGTATCAAATTGATCTTGCATGTAAATCTTTACTTCCTGCTTATCCTGGATGTTTTGGAGAAACTGTAATAATTTGAAGGGAGTTTAAGGTTCCCTTTGCCCATCAAGAGGAACAAATCTTATACTCATCCTTTCATTGGGCTCAGGCCTCAAATCCATGGAATATCCCACATAATTTCCTAGTAACTCAAAGATAACAAGATCATCTATCCCCACCGTTACTTGCATATTCCTCTCTTTGTTGAATGCTCCCTCACTTTCTTCATCTTCATCTAAGAGTCTCTCAACCATCTTGATCTATACTAAGGGTTCTCCCCATTCACCAAGCTCATTTGATTGCACTAAAGCAAAGGTGGTAGATGGTGCCTAGGGTTGAGAAACTATGAGCATCCTTGGGAGGTTTCCTAGTACATTGGTCGATTCGTTGTCTATGGAATTTACTTTCCCTAATAGTGTCATCGGTTTATATGAATCCTCTGATGGCATGAGTGGTTCGTAGGATTCACTCTCTTCTTATGTTTTGGGAACATGTGACTCACTTGGTGTTGTTAATGGAGTGTAGATTTCTAATAGGTCTTCCTCATGATTTGAGAAAGCATGTGGATCTGCATTTCTTAGGTCTAGTGTAGTTGTTTCGAATACTAGCCCTTCGGTTCTATGAGGTTTTTCTCCTATGCAGGGGAAGAGTTTATAGGCAGGCTCCACATTAATCATAAGGATTTTCATGGGGAATTGAAGGGGCCCATCCTTTTCTATCCACTCCATGATCATTGTTGTCATTTCCTTAAGGATGACCTCCTTCTGCTTTATCAATGTCCCATTTTCTAAGGCTTACATTTCTGTATTGTTTATTGTTTTTTCTAGGATTTTTGTCCACTTGATACATATCAATTGTTGTGTGGGACTAGGAACAAAAAATCTTGTTTGTCAGAAGCTCGTAATCAATAGAGATACCTATTTTCTTGTTTGTTGTGTTGGACTTTACCATACTAAAAGGCTCTGGATCCCCTTTTGCAACATATATCTTTATGAGGTCTAAAAATCGAACTTCTTAGAATAAGGTGGATGTCACAGCTTTCATCCTATGTATCCAAGGTCTCCCAAGGAGTAGATTATACCCTGTATCCTTATCAATAACATAGAATGTGGTTGGGATTGTTTTCGGTCCTAATGATACTGGAAGTGTGATTTTCCCTATCATTGCAGCCTTTAAGTTGTCATACCCACTTAACATATCTTAGGACACAGTCATGTTGGTGTATCCATAACCCATTCTCTCTAGAAGAGAAAACAAAACTATATTCACTACTGCTCCATCATCGATTAGTGTTCTTTTGATGCATGTGTCGTAAATCCATGCCTACAAGTATAGAGTAGGATATCCCTTCTTTGTTAATTCTTCCTCGAAAGGCATTTGCTTCAGGTCAAAGAAAACCATGGATCTTTCAATTCAAAATTTGGTGGGTCTACATCGAAATCTACATGATTGACTTGTTCTCTAGGAGGCGGCATGATTTGGTCCAGGTATTTTAATCATATTACTTTTAGTAACATTGAGCAATGTGAGGGAGAGTTTTTGATGAGTTCAATGAATGAGATATAAGTGTACATTTTCTTTAAGTCATCACTTAGTTCATAGGGTCCAATTGGCACCAATATTGGTTCCACTTCCGAGACTGTGCTCTCATGAATCTCTTTTTTCTCATTGTTGAGTTCTTCTTCTTCATCATCATGCAATATTTCCACTAGTCCTAACATCCTGACCTCTCCCTTCGGTCCTAGTTGCACAGGGATACTCACATAAGTACTTTAAGTTGCATTGTTTTGACCAGTTGTTTCTGTGTTTCTGTGTGTGGGAAACTCATGGGGATTGTGAATATAGGGGAGTCTCAAAACCTAAAAGGATCACTCTACACGTAGGCAACTTTAGACTCCTTACTAAAATGAAATTAATACAAGAGAAAGTCATTCAGTAAAGTGCAAGATGGACAAAATGATGCTAAAATGTGAAACAAATTTTGATTTTTTTTTGAATATTTTTGCATTTTTTTTGTATTTTTGGAATATTTAATTTTTTTTATTTTTATGTTTTATGATTTTTATGGTTTTCAAAAATAATAATTTTTAAGGTGAAATACATTGACTATTTTTCCATATTCCTCGCCTTCCATTGTGCATAAGAGATAGGCACCATTACTAACATCCTCTTTAACCATGTAGGGACCCTTCTAGCCCTTAGTAAATTTCCTTTTTTGTCTTTGTTTCTTGTTCTTCGTGCTACCTCTTCTTAAGATGAGCTCTCCTATTATGTACGGCTTCATAAGATTATTCTGTTCTAGTACTCCTAATTCCAAGGATTCTCTTGGTAAAGTGAGATGGAGTAAATATTGGAAAGCTTGTTGGTGCAAGGGAGTCTAGTACAAGACTCCATCACATCTCAATAATTCCATAAGTGTATCAAACTAATCTTGCATGTAAATCTTTACTTCCTGCCTATCTTGGATGCTTTGGAGAAACTATAATAATTTGAAGGGAGTAAGTGAGGTTCCCTTTGCCCATCAAGAGGAACAAATCTTATACTCATCCTTCCATTGGGCTTAGGCCTCAAATCCATGGAATATCCCACGTAACTTCCTAGTAACTCAAAGATAACAAGATCATCTATCCCCACTGTTACTTGCATATTCCACTCTTTTTTGAATGCTGCCTCACTTTCTTCATCTTCATCTAAGAGTCTCTCAACCATCTCAATCTGTACTAAGGGTTCTCCCCATTCACCAAGCTCATTCAATTGCACTAAAGCAAAGGTGGTAGATGGTGCCTCGGGTTGAGAAACTATGAGCATCCTTGGGAGGTTTCCTAGTACATTGGTCGATCCATTGTCTATGGAATTTACTTCCCCTAACAGTGTCATCGATTTGTATGAATCCTCTAATGGCATGAGTGGTTCATAGGATTCACTCTCTTCTTATGTTCTGAGAACACGTGACTCACTTGGTGTTGTTAATGGAGTGTAGATTTCTAATAGGTCTTCCTCAGGATTTGAGAAAGCATGTGGATCCGCATTTCTTAGGTCTAGTGTAGTTGTTTTGAATACTAGCCCTTCAGTTCTATGAGGTTTTTCTCCTATGCAGGGGAAGAGTTTATAGGCAGGCTCCACATTAATCATAAGGATTTCCAAGGGGAATTGAAGGGGTCCATCCTTTTCTATCCACTCCATGATCTTTATTGTTGTTTCGTTATGGATGACCTTCTGCTTTATCAATGTCCCATTTTCTAAGGCTTTTATTTTTGTATTATTCATTGTTTTTTCTAGGATTTTTGTCCACTTGATACATATCAATTGTTGTGTGGGACTAGGAACAAAAAATCTTATTTTTCGGAAGCTTGTAATCAATGGAGATACCTATTTTCTTGTTTGTTGTGTTGGACTTTACCATACTAAAAGGATCTGGATCCCCTTTTGCAACATATGCCTTTCTGAGGTCTAAAAATCAAACTTCTTAGAATAAGGTGGATGTCACAGCTTTCATCCTATGTATCTAGGGTCTCCCAAGGAGTAGATTATACCTTGTATCCTTATCAATAACATAGAATGTGGTTGGGATTGTTTTCGGTCCTAAAGATACTGGAAGTGTGATTTTCCCTATCATTGCAGCCTTTAAGTTGTCATACCCACTTAACATATCTTAGGATGCAGTCATGTTGGTGTGTCCATAACCCATTCTCTCTGGAAGAGAAAACATAACTATATTCACTACTGCTCCGTCATCGATTAGTGTTCTTTTGATGCATGTGTCATAAATCCACACCTGCAAGTATAGAGTAGGATATCCCTTCTTTGTTAATTCTACCTTGAAAGGCATTTGCTTTAGGTCAAAGAAAACCTTGGATCTTTCAATTCAAAATTTGGTGGGTCTACATTAAAATCTACATGATTGACTTGTTCTCTAGGAGGTGGCATGATTTGGTCCAGGTATTTTAATCATATTACTTTTAGTAACATTGAGCAATGTGAAGGAGATTTTTTGATGAGGTCAATGAATGAGATATGAGTGTACATTTTCTTGAATTCATCAATTAGTTCATAGGGTCCAATTGGCACCAATATTGGTTCCACTACCGAGACTGCGCTCTCATGAATCTCTTTTTTCTCATTGTTGACCTCTTCTTCTTCTTCATCATCATGCAATATTTCCACTAGTCCTAACATCCTGACCTATCCCTTCGGTCCTAGTTGCATATGGATACTCACATAAGTACTTTAGGTTGCATTGTTTTGACTAGTTGTTTCTGTGTTTCTGTGTGTGGGAAACAGGTCCTAATATATTTTCATGTTTGCATTTTGTGGAGCTATCTATGTTTGTGTTTGATTTGGTCCTTTGTTGTTATCTGACATGACCTCTTTCAAATTCAAGAATATTTCTATGAATAGTCATTGTTGGTCTTCTAGCAAGCTTCCTATGAACCTATTGTATTCCCTACAAGACTCCATGCTATGCCCCTAGTCCTATGGAAGGAACAAAATTGATTATACTCGAAGGGGGGTCTTTCGTACCTACCATCATTTCCATTACCATTTCAATTCCATGATTTATAGTTGTCTCTTGGATAGTATGTGTTATTTTGAGGGTGATCTACTACATTGACGTTCGTGAGGTAATAGTCTATTCCATTATAATCATCCCTTATTTTCTTGACCAAGGGTTGATATGTTACCCTGTTTGTTGTCATATTTCTATTGTTATTGAGGATCTCAATAATAGGGGCATTATTTCTAGTATCCTCATTTACCAACCACCCATTTGACCCATAGATTCTTCAGCCACTATCAATGGTTTCCTGGTCAATCCATAAGGCACTTTCCAAAGCCTCTTTGTAAGACTTGTAAGGTATCTTTTGAACCTCTTCACTTGTATCTTTGTTCAAAGCATGTAAGAAGAGATTGCATAACTCACGGTGATCCATATTCAAAGCACTTGTTGAAGAGTAGAGAACCTATCTCCATCGAGTGATGAAATGGGCCACTAACTCATTAGGTTCTTACTTCATGGTTAAAAATTCTCAGATTCCTGTCTTTACAAGTTTATTCATGATAAAATCCATAACTCTCCTAGTAATTGTCTAAATGAGTGTATAGAAGTCTTTGGTAGGTGATGATACCAATCCAGGGCTATTCCTTCTAATGTTTTTGGTAAGATTTTTGCAATGACCCCATCCCAAGGGAGGATTTCTCTTATAGCCATTGTATATGCTTTGATGTGTGAGTTAGGATCTCCTTCTCCCTTAAACTTTGGGAGATCTAGTAAGGGTCACAGTAACGACGCACTTCTTATAGCCATGTCGAGTGGATCTTTTAAATACTCCAAGTATGTGCCCAAAAAGACACTTTGCGATTGTGGAGTTGACAACATTAACCACATGGGTGGGCTTTGATAGCCCAATGTCATTGTGTGATTTTCTTTATTTCCATGTATTGTTTGAGTGTGTTGAATAGGAGGATTCCTATTTGGGAATGTGTCATTACTCCCATTTTACGAGTAGTAGTTAAGGTAAGGGGGATTCTGAGATGCCCCTTGGTCTTGTTCGACTCTAATGTGTTCATGTGACTTTTTCCTTCTCTCAGGGATGTGTTGTTCTCCTTCTAGAGTCCTAATTATTTGTACTAATGTTGCAATGAGATCTATAGGTGTAGCACCTCTCAGCACTTCCTCATTAGGTGCCTCATTTCTGATATTGTCATGGTTTAACACTTCATCTTGTATAGCGTTCTCACATTGCTTTTCCCATAAAGCAACCTTCAAGGCCTCTTGATCATCCTTGGCTTCTTGTAAATTTCTCTCGAGTCATCTTACCTCATCATCTAGATGAGTACTTGAATTGATTGTAGAGGGTTGTTCCATGTGATGGATTTCCAACCTCATTTGTATTATTTTTTCCTTTTGAGGCATGTTTTGAATTGTAGGGTTGTGTTCCCATGCGAGATTGTTGAATGATAGAGAACATCTAGGTTCTCTTCTATCTTGTTTGTAATTTGAGTCTTCATAGTCATAATAGTTAGAGACTGGTGCATTTGCATCAGGCAGCACATACTTGTCAAAAGAGGGAGTTTCAGGCTCCCTTGAGGGAATGTTCCCTAAGTTCAAATCTAGTTCCTTCATATTCAAGGGTGTCGTAAACACCATAGAATAAATGGAATGAGTGAAAGCGAGGATGGCAAGAGTGGAGATGGAAGTGGCAAAGATAATGAAGATGGTTGAGAAAGAAAGAATGGCTAAGTTTTGCAAGGACAAATGAAAAAGTGCAACAAAAGTTTTTTCTCTTCACATTAGGTTCACCAAAATATGTGGTGAATCAGACGTCATGTGTAAAAATGATGATGAATAAATCTTTGAAGTTGAAACTAAAACCACTCATCCTAGAAGGACTTCTAATTTCTTGTCGGGTTCACCAAAATATGTACACTCAAAAACACGACTCGATTGCATGGGATAGTCGAGTCATCTTTAATGAGCACATGGAACCTTCTCCTTGCCACAAGGTGAACCTCCACTCACTCTTAATCTGGTGGGAGTAGCCAGTCGAGAGGAGGTGAGACACAAGGGTGGTCCTGCTCACTTGAGATCTAGACTTTGCAAAGAGTGTTTAGTCAGTCCTGGGGCCTTTCTTGGGTATTGATTCTGATATGGTGCTCTATGAATGTTGTAGTTGAAATAACTATATGACCCAAAGGGTCACTAGTTACTGTTCTCCTATTTGGATTCTGAAGATTCCAACATTAAGTTGGTTAACGATTGCTCTCATTTATGCTTCTATTAAGTCAGAGTTGCTCTTCAAATTGTTAGATGTTGACATGTTTGGAGTAATCTCAACCTATGTTGTCATTCCTAGATCTTCAATTGATCATGTTGTGGCCTTAGGTGAATTTCCTCAATCTCTTCGAGGATTTCCCTCACCCACTCGCCTCTAAGCCTAGGGCAAATTTGTAATCCCAAACTGAGAGATAGTTGGTTGGAGTTGACCTATATTTGACTAAGGTTTGACTTAGGGTTTATGACCTAAGGTATTGCTTTCTTTGCTTTGCATTGTTTGATTGGTGTTGAACTCACGATGGAATCAAGGGTTTGACCAATGTTGACCTCGTGATGGAATCGAGGGTTTGCAATCTTCTTGTGATGCTAATGTTTTTATTTTTTTTTGGTTTTTGAATGTATGCAAGCCTATATGAATGCAAGACAATATTTTTGTGCTTTTTTTGGATTTTTAGGAAAGGAAAGTGCTTTTTTAATCTAGGAATTGAAATATAAATGCAATCTAAAATGAGTTTACCTAATGCAATTTAATTTATGTTTTTGTTTTGGTTTTTTTGGATATTTGGATCTAATTACTCTAAGAAATAAAATTACTTTTACAATAAACTAAACTATTGATGCAAATTCTTGAAGCAAAACTAATCTAACAATGCAAATTCTATTTAGCCTATCAAGGAAATCGCAACATCAAATTACTTTTCCCAAGAGAAATTTTAAATATTTGTTAATTGATATCATAATGAACAAAAGCACTAAATAACCCAGAATATGAGACGTGTGAGCCTCCACTACCCTTAGGAATCCTAGTTTCGGTAACCTCTTCGTCCTCTTGCAACAGCGGGGATCTCTTGGAAACAAGGAAATGATGCAAAAGAAATTTAGAAAGCTTGAAACATGAGCTTAATGTGAGCTAATGAGCATTATGGCTTGTGATTTGGGAAACATATCAAGGCAATAAGAATCTTCTAGCCAAGATTGGATGAAACAACAATGAAATAAAAGGATCATATGTCCTGTATGAGCATATGGATGGTATGTGAAGAGCAAAAACCTGCAAAGACTAGGTGCACAAATGAAATTGCCTCTTAAAAGGTGGGGATTTGAATCTATGCAATAATTAAAACTAATGAAAGCTTTGAATCTTTGGAAAACTAAAGAAAGAAATGAAGAAAGAGGCTCAAAGGTGTGTGAAGAAGCTTGAAAAAGCTTGTGAAGATGAGAAGAGAAATATCCAACTTGGAAAATAATCAAGAGGGGAGGGGTATTTGTAGGTTTGAAGGGATCATGAAAGGTGGGAGAGGTTGAAGAGTTAACTCCATTGATTGGAGAGTTAACTTACTTGATTTAGGAGTGAACTGGGCTAATTAGGGAGTGAACAAGCCAATATAGCTTATCACTTAAGCAAAAATGGAGTTAGAAATAGTGCATGAGTTGAGAAGTAGAGATAAAAGGAGCTAATTATGCATGATTGAAGGCTTGGAATAGTTAACCCTATGTTTAGGCCAAAAACTCATGCAAATAGGAAGAAAAATGAGTCAAAACGAATCTTTTTCGCATCCAAAAGTCAAGTTTTTCCATAGCTGGAAAAGATGACAAGGTCGCCCCTTTTACCAGTCTAGATCACCTGAAGGCGACCCATAAAGGGGACATCCTGGGTTGGAATGCAAGGCTGGAGATGGTTAGTTAGGTGAAGAGGAGTTGAACTACCTCTAGAAACTGGTTGAAAGATAGTCAAAAACCAAATCTCCACTTGCAAAAATCAAATCTCCTGAGGGAGGTCTTGAAATAATTGTTGATAACTGAGAGGGGGGGGTGAATCAGTTATCCTAATTATTTCTTCTTTTGAACTTTCTTATCAATCAATGTAGCATTGAATCAAACAAACAAACATTACCATGAAATGAAAAACACATGACACAGTATTTTTGACGTGGAAACCCTGTTAAGGGAGAAAACCACGGGGTGATTAATCCAAAGATTATTCTCTGTTAGAAGAATAAGGAATTACAAAATGGCACTTGCCAATTAGGGCTCACTACCCGAGCACACTGCTCACAAAGAGGCCCACTGCCTACAAGGAGACACACTGTCTACAAAGTGATAAGAATCACAGTCTTGAACTGATTGGAAGCATCTACATATGCTGGAGTTCAGTTCCGGTTAGGCTCAGTACACTGATCTGCTGCACTTCATCTTTCCTCTGTTCTTTATTCTGCTATCCTTTCACATACCGGATCTTTCTTACTACTTCTGCTCTGTTCTGCACTTATTCGCATATTCACTCACACAATTACAATCTTCACAACTAAATCCATCCTCTATATATATCCGCACTAGTGATTTCATTATCTTTCTAGTCGGCACCCGGAATAATCTATTTTCTCAAAAACTCTGTTCTGTCGGCTGAATCCTTGCATATCAAGTAATGCGGATCAAGCATATACTTGTAGATGTCATTCATCATGTCGGCCAAACATGATTCATGCCTTCACAACCTTTACCATCAACAGTAACACATCCGGAAAATAGTCTGATACTCTGTCAGTCAGTTCTTCCTCTGTTCTCACTGTCTCTCAGGAATCCGGTACTCAACTATTCATATCTTTTTCTTTGTTCATCACCAGAGGCTAAATCCTTGGAATATACTACTCAAGGTAGTCCTCTTGACTTCCCCAAATCCACACTGCACCAAGACACTTCCTCTGAGAGATCCGGACCAATCTGTCGGACCTTGCCACATGCTCTGTTCTTGTTCACCGGACCACAACAATCTTCATTCTGACTTCCGGTAGAGACACACCATGACTTGCGGATATGTGGGATGACCTTTGTTGCCATCAATGACAACAACCATGAATCCATATAGTGTCTCTTGCCAACAATCTCCCCCTTTGGCATTGATGGCAACACTTAGTGAAAAATGACTAAGTGTTTACACTATGCTCCCCCTTGGCTGATGCTCTATCTTTATATACAATTTCCGGAACTCCCCCTTAGTTGGATTCCTCATTTTTCACTGTTCCTCACTCCCCCTTTGACATCAATGGCAAAGGGTAGGGTCCGCACACCAAAATTTTCAAAAATTTTCTATACAGAGCCACATATTTACATACTCACATAAACTGAAGAATGTCTGCAAAAGATGTCTTCAGTTGGATCAGTTCTGTAGCCCAACTTTGCTTCATTCTATCCAAAATTGAAATGTGACCACTCAACAAAAATGCAAATGCATCTGTCCTTTTTAGATCTTTCGGATCACTTGTCTGGGCTATGATTTGAGCTTCTGTTATGGCCTCATGCATGGCCTCTAGCTTAGGGACAATTAACCCCCTGAGCTCACTCAACCTGCTTATTCTATTTTTCCTTTCCTTCTCCAATTTCTTGATTTCACTCAAGACTGCAATAGTCTGACATTCTTGATTTACTATGGAGGAAGAGAGAGGATCAAAACTTTGAGATAAACTTTGTAGTTTGTCCTGTTCCTCTTTTATTTTCTTATCAATTTATGTTGTTGCCTTTGACCAGGATATACAAAATTTGTAAATGTCACCGCCATCCTTAAGAGCATTTTCTAAACTCTTTATTCCAATACTCATATTTCTTCTATCATTAGAGATTGATCCTAGTATTTCTGAAAATCTTTTATCCAAAAATTCCTTCCGGACCTTTTCTTCAGCTGATTTTTCTAGAGAATCAAAATGTGTATCAACACTGCTGACTAAGGTTTTGAGATTACCGGAAGAGGAGGCTGCCGGATCTATCTGGACCGATGGCATAATCTTCTCAAGCACTCCGGAAGCAGCCTCTATCAACTCACAGTCTTCCATATGAGACTTTAGGAGCTTTTCATTTGCCTTAGCATTTGCAAATGAGGCTATCTTCATTGTCTGCACCGGAGAGAGGGAATCAAAGTTGAATGGGCCTTGTAGTAGCTCCGGTTCATCGATCTCTATTGTTTCTTTGCTCAAAAATTGTTGAACAGTTTGTGCAGTGTCTCTTGCCGGAGACAGATGTTTCTTTTCTTCTGCAGTCTTGGAACTGTCCTTTGGGATTTTCTCTCCTTCCACATTCTTACCACTATCAGTCATGGTCTTCTCTGATGGAATCTTCTCTTTCTCTGCACCCTTGGTACTGTCAACCTCTTTATCTTTCACCACTACTTCCTTCTCCTGTAATTTCTCTTCTTCTTTGGATCCAGAGACTGTAGGGGAAACCGGAGGAGAGATGCTAGCCTGTTCATAGGCCACTTCTTCTGGAGCAGAGGGTTCCAAGTCCACAGTTGTTTCTGCACCTAAGTCCTCTACAACAGGAAGATTGAACCTTTTGAAGGCCTTCCGGAGGATCTCTTCTGTCTCTTTGGCCACCTTGTCAGTCTCACCAAGCATGAGTTGATTCATCCTGGCTTTACTTCTGAACTCATCTTTGCAGTCTTTGAATATTATGTTCATTGTCTTGGGATCAATTTGAGGATATAGCTGAATAGCTATCTGCTCCCGGATCTCAAGATCTTTTTCTTGAGCATTATTCTTTCTTATTTCTAATTCCTTTTCTAGGCTTTTAGGAATTAGAGATATGATCTCAATGAAAGCCTTATTGTATATGTTCAGATACTTGATTGTGGCTTCCTGCAGAATCTTTTGGTCAGCCTCATTGTAGTCATCATAAAATTCAGTCATTGGTTGAAGGTTTCCATCCACCGTAACCGACTTGATTACACTCTCTAGAGACAGAGTGGGCTTTTCAACAAATACCTCTGCCATTTCATCCTTGTCTTGGCCTGTGGAGGGTTTACCAGATCCTTTCTTCTTCTGCTTCTTTATTTCTTTTACTCCCTCATCTGACTCAGTTTCCTCTTCATCCTTTTGGCTTTCATAAGCCCTTGTGGCTTTTGTCTTAGATCTTTTACCGGATGCCTGGACTTCCAGTTTTGAACTTTTGGTTGTGGGAGGTGCAGATCTTTTTGATGATCTGGTCCGGGTGGAAGTTTCAACCGGAACACTTTCTTTACTTTTCTTTTCTGCCTCTTTCTTTTCTTCCTCAGATTTTCTTCTCTTTTCCCGGCTGGCATCAAGTGCCTCTTTTGAGATGCCTAGGCCTTGAGCAATGTGCTCAACTTCTTTCCTCACCTTCCTCTTTATCTCAGGTTCCCTGAGTTCTACATGTATCTTTACACTCAGCTCTTCAAAGGTTCCAAACCTTTCTGCCTTTGGATCTTTGGGCTGACTTAGCATGTGTTGAACATGCAGCTCCACTATTTGTTCATCCACTTCATACCCCATGGGCATGATCCAGACAGTCCTTGGCTCCACTGCCTCCATTAGGCACTGATCAGTGTCCACCATAAAGCACACTGAGTCTTTGTATTTTTCAACAAGAGACTGGGGAATTCTTTCTCTTGCTTGCATCATGCTTTGGAAGTTTTTGAAGTATCCCCATAGGGCTGTATTTCTTGCTTTGGCATCCCCAAGCCCATGTAGATAGTCTCTTATCTGGACTGCAACAGGTTTGTCATTCTGCCATGCCCATCCACTTGATCCGGGTAGCTCATTCATGAAGTAGAAAAATAGACATAATATAAGAGTACCATACTTAAAGGAATTCTTTTTGTCCTTCTTGATTTTCTGTATATTTTCCATTAATTGGCTTAAGAGCAGTTCGCAGAGATCATATTCTGCATTCTTCCTTAGCATTTCATAGGCAGTATACACTGCAGTTCCGGATACAGAATTCTCCCTGCTGGAGTGATAGATCTTGTATCCTATTATCATGGATGCATACTTGATATCCGGATCAGAAATATCTTCAATGGTCATTGCCCTCTTATCAAATTTTGATCCGGTGGCCTTAGTTACAATGTTATTTTTGACAGATTTGAGGATAGGTATCCCTCCGAAAGAGTATAGACCAGTTACTGCTCTAATTGACTCTTTTGTGATCTTGTAGGGTCTATCCAGCCATAGGAAGTTGTCATGCATCCTGCTCAGTACATACCGGACCCATTCATCTTCTTCAAAGCAGGGGAAATGAATGAATTGATCAAATTGTTTCTTCTGGATACCCTTATACTCTGGTTTAAGCTCAAAAGCATTGTCTATCAGTTGTTTGTGATAGAGATCTCTCAATTTGAATTCCCCAAATTCCTCAATGCTTGCATGTATGTAAACCCTAATGTCTTCTGTGTGTAAAACTCCGTGAGGAACACTGGAAAATGCTCCTAAGGGATCTACCTCCAATGACTTGTATGGATGTTTCTTAAATTCAGGTCGGGGCCTATCTGAGATTTTTACTATATTTGGAGTAGTCATTTCTTCAAAAGATTTGTAGCAAGATATCGAAAGTGAAAAATACCTTTTGCGTCTTCGGTTGCACGGAGTAGCTGGATTGATTTTTGTATGTAATGACTTCGGCAGGAGATCTTCGGTAAACTTGATGAATTTTGTTGTAGAGCTCCGCTTTTAGCTTCTTCTTGGATGTGGAATGATCAAGTGATTGTTGAGAAATCCCTTATATCATTTCGCAAGCCCTAATATCTATTTGCAATAAATGCTCCACCTATATTATTCCAGTTTGCCTTATCCGGATAGCTTGGAGTATCCCAGATCAGTTCTGATCTATGAACATCATGCGAATCTTTCAATCATGAATAAATCGAGATGACACATTACAAGAACATCCCAAACATTCTGTCCAGTCCGCAGAGTAAAATAATGTACTTCCGGATCTCTCTGGACCCTTTTGTAGTCCTCTATCATTCCGGAGCATCTCCCGGAATAAGTCTTTACTTGATCGATCACAACTTCTTTTTATCTTCATGCGGACCTCTGAAATCTTGTCTGGATCATCTCAGGACTGGTATCTTCAAACCCTTTATTTCGCATCTTGTGTCACATCCAGCACCACTTGATTGGCTGGGGGAACAGGATTTTCTTTGAGTCTCCCCCTGAGCCAGAGCTCACTTTTTAATTTCCGGAAGAAATATCAGCACCAGAGTCTGGTGCGGATCCAACCTCTACATTCTCTGAACTTTTCTTTACCCAAATCTTGCTCATCTGATTCCTAATTTCATCCGCATTCATCTTTTGTTTACCCTTGTCTTGATTCTGATTATACACTGGACCTCTTTTGTCCTGATTCTTGCTTCTGCAGACTTTAGCATTATGACCAGACCTATTACAGATTTGGCAAATAACATTTCTTTGCATATTTGACTGATGACCTCTTGATCTGCATTGATTAGCCATATGACCTACTCTATTGCATGTAAAGCATCTACCTTTGAATGATTTGTTTACTTGCATATTTCTGCATTCATGGAACTTGTGTCCATACCTTTTGCAGTTAAAGCACTGTCCGGAGAAGGATGGATTAGTTTGATTCATTCTTTTTCTGCACTGATTAGCTTTGTGACCAAAGTGATTGCAGCTGTGGCAGTATCCATTGAAAGATGGATATCTTTGAGCATTGGGCTGTCTTGCCGGAGATCTTCTAGGCCTATTCCTTGGATTTTCTGATCCAAAATTCTTTTGACTGGATCCGGAGCTTTCTCCTTTCTCATATCCCAAACCATACTTGTCATCTGTCCTCTTTTGACTACCAAGAAGAACTTCAAGTTGAGCAGAACTTATCTTGAATTTCTCTTTATATTCATTTGCTGTTTGAAGGTCTCTTTTGAGAGAGACAATTTGATCCTCAAGTTTTTCTTCATTATCTTTGGCATCTTCAAGATCAGATTCAAGATGTCTGATAATTCTGTCCATCTGATGGCATTCTTCTGATTTCTCCTTAAGAGATTGTCTTAGATTGTCTTCAGTTTTTCTTTTCTCTTCAATCTCTTGAGTAAACTTTATAGTTCCTGATTCCATTTCATGTCTTAACATAATGACTTCTTTTGATAACTTTTCACATAACTTGGTTTTCTCAGTCAATTCTTCATTTGTATTGCTTTCTTCACTTTGTCTTGCCAATTGTTGGAGCAGCTCCTTTCTCTTTTTCATAGAGAGACTTAATTTGTCCTTTAATTCTCTCATGAATTCATCAGCCTGTTTGAGTCTTTCCTTTAATTCATTGACTTCAGAATTTGACTGTTCAAGATCCTCAAGGGTAGTCTTGAGTTGCTCCCTTAAACCATATGCATCCATTTGAACTCCCAGATCTTCCTCAAGCTGTTAGGCTCTATTAGGAGGAACTTAGCTCTGATACCAATTGTTGATAACTGAGAGGGGGGGTGAATCAGTTATCCTAATTATTTCTTCTTTTGAACTTTCTTATCAATCAATGCAGCATTGAATCAAACAAACAAACATTACCATAAAATGAAAAACACATGACACAGTATTTTTGACGTGGAAACCCTGTTAAGGGAGAAAACCACGGGGTGATTAACCCAAAGATTATTCTCTGTTAGAAGAATAAGGAATTACAAAATGGCACTTGCCAATTAGGGCTCACTACCCGAGCACACTGCTCACAAAGAGGCCCACTGCCTACAAGGAGACACACTGTCTACAAAGTGATAAGAATCACAGTCTTGAACTGATTGGAAGCATCTACATATGCTGGAGTTTAGTTTCGGTTAGGCTCAGTACACTGATCTGCTGCACTTCATCTTTCCTCTGTTCTTTATTCTGCTATCCTTTCACATACCGGATCTTTCTTACTACTTCTGCTCTGTTCTGCACTTATTCGCATATTCACTCACACAATTACAATCTTCACAACTAAATCCATCCTCAATATATATCCGCACTAGTGATTTCATTATCTTTCTAGTCGGCACCCGGAATAATCTATTTTCTCACAAACTCTGTTCTGTCGGCTGAATCCTTGCATATCAAGTAATGCGGATCAAGCATATACTTGTAGATGTCATTCATCATGTCGGCCAAACATGATTCATGCCTTCACAACCTTTACCATCAACAGTAACACATCCGGAAAATAGTCTGATACTCTGTCAGTCAGTTCTTCCTCTGTTCTCACTGTCTCTCAGGAATCCGGTACTCAACTATTCATATCTTTTTCTTTGTTCATCACCAGAGGCTAAATCCTTGGAATATACTACTCAAGGTAGTCCTCTTGACTTCCCCAAATCCACACTGCACCAAGACACTTCCTCTGAGAGATCCGGACCAATCTGTCAGACCTTGCCACATGCTCTGTTCTTGTTCACCAGACCACAACAATCTTCATTCTGACTTCCGGTAGAGACACACCATGACTTGCGGATATGTGGGATGACCTTTGTTGCCATCAATGACAACAACCATGAATCCATATAGTGTCTCTTGCCAACAATAATAGGGGGTGATTTATCCTGGTTGACCAAAACTAAAAATTGAAAGTTGGAGATGGCTTGGGAGGTCTTCTAGAGGGCTTCTAGGGGTGGGGTTGGATGAAAAACACTAGGGAAAGGTTAAATCACAACAAATGGACAAATACAAGGCTTAGGGATGAAGTCGCAAGCATAGAAAACAAAAGTTGACAAGTGTTGAAAAAAGTTGAAAGCGGGGAAAAAGGTTAGTACAACCAAGGGGAAATAAAAAGAGGAGGGAAAACCCATATGTTACCAAGAGAATCATTTCTAAGAGGACATTATTTCATGCTTACATGTACATGACAAAGATTATGAGTCATCATGGGGTCCTCGTGGAGGCTGTACATAATTATAGTGCTTACAGGTTGCCTCCTTTTGACCATGGTCACCCCTCGGATGACCACCCTGGTAAAAGTGGTAACCTTGTTATGTTTTCATCTGCGGATTTACTTCGAGTTTGAGCTTTAAAAAGCTTCATTTTTTCTCTAGTTTGCATGGAATTTCAAGCCTAACTTAGAGTCATCTATTCTTAGCTTCTCAATCAACTCTAATAATGAAAATTTAGCTTAGTTGAGCTATTCCTAACTCATCCCTCTCTCATGCTAACTCCATTTTCTCTCCTATAATAAGATTTCAAGCTTACTTCACTACCTCATCAACCTAGTTCACTGAGCAATCAATTTAATTGACTCTCCAATCAAGGAAGTTAACTCCCCAATCAATCTCGCCCATCATTCTTTAATCCAACCTCTAAATAACCCCTCCCTGTGCTCAAAGGGAGGCAAATTCATTTTTGCAATCACATTTTGCTTTGCTTTTGCTCTCCAGTAGAATTTTCATGCTCGATGCAGGACTTATGAGCCTTTTGCTTATTGTTATTTTTCCCAATATTTTCAAAAAGCTTCATATAGTGTTGTTACGCTAGCGATTTTGCAAGACCAAGTGCTTTAATCCAAGCTTTTGTTCAAATCAATTTTGTCCAATCCTTCTTGCCAAGAGGAGTACCCTACTGCTATAGAGGAAGGGAAGGCCACCAAAAGGATCTCTAAGGATATGCTAGGCTCATGCATCTTTATTTTTGGGGTCTTTTATGCTTTCACAGTAATTATCTAATCAAAATCTTGCTCTTGGAAATAGTAATTTGATTGTTGCAATTTCCTTGATAGGCTAGTTAGATTACATTTAATTAGTTTGTTTCAAGTACATTACATTGTTAGATTAGATTTATAATTCCACAATTTCATTTCCTAGAATAGTTGGAAAAGGCCTTCAAAAAAGCACAAAAACATAGATCAATTGCATTAAGTAAATTCATAATTAGTGGCTATAATGTAGAGAAAGAGGGATAGGGTTGATTTGATGTATAGTTTAGTTAGATCCTCCTTTCACTACATACATCCAAGGACATTAAACTGAGTAGAATCACAACTTTTGCTAGAGGATTCAACTACAAGTTTGTTGTCTCTTTGAATAATAAGGAAATTTGGAAATTGATGATTATTGTGTTAATTAAGCCCAATTATAATAAAAACCCTAATTATGTAAAATCGTAAACAAACAGATGAATTTTGACAAATGCTTGCACACAGAGCTAGTAAATGAAGATTAGATACATACCAGATTTTAAAGTTTAGGATCCTAAAATGTTGGTGACAAAGGGGCTCATGCCTAAGTCCAAAGTAGTCTTTTTGTTCGGGGTTTCCAGACCTTTTCTAATATTGATTGTCGTTGTTATAGTGATTTCTAACTCTGCAAACCTGGAGGACAAAGAGACTAGCACCAAAGCCTTGTAGATGCTCTTTTCTACTTTTTTCTTTCAGATCTGGGATCCTTATGCTCTGCAACACTCCTCTACAACTCCACTTCACATAATTTGACACCTATCACCTGCAATCACAAGAGAGGGGTTGGAGGGTTGTGGTGTTTAGGAGCTTGCCTCAATCAAGCCCTAGAATGGCATTCAAGCCTTCCAACACCATTGTTAGATAGAGAGTGTGTATCCTTGCAAGACAGAGGCAAAACCAAATGATAAATGATTGATTTGAAAGCACAAATAGATATCACCTTGGAGGTGTAGCTCTCACAAAGATGAAACTCTTTCACACCATTAGAAGATGAAGCCAAATTTGTATAACAAACACAATAACAATATTCTACTCTATAACACAATGAATGCCTTGAATGCTCTATGATCATAAGTTTTCCAAAATCTCAAAATCATCTTCTAGTTTGCAAATGAAGTCCTAAACATGCTTATATATGCATTCCTGCTTTAATTTTGTAATTCAAACTTAAGATGTCGACAAGGAAGGCCTTTAACGGTCACGTTGTCGACATGCAAATTTGGGACCCCACCAAAATAGGGTAGGACAAGAGCGCAAGCACCCTTGTACTAGGATCTATTTTGGGTCAGGGTTTAAGCTTTGCAGTGTCCCTTAAGTCCATTTTGACATGCGTTTCAGGGCATTTTGTCTCGGGAATCATTTCTAACATGCATGATCAAAAACAAGGGACCCGAGAGCTAAACTTAGGAGGTAAAAGTCCTAGGGGGACATTTTACGACATAACATTTAGCCCCCACTTTAATGTATGTATGATCTTACAAGCCATACATGCATCAAAGTACAGTCGAAAACATAGAAAACACACTAGGCACTTAAAGCTAAGGCATACACAAAGATTGAGGAACCATTTCTAGCCCCCAGTCTTATGTAAGGATTAGAAAACACATCGCAGACATGCAAAACATGAAGAAGATAGTAACAGGCACAAAAAATATGGAGAAGACAGTAACAAGCATGCAAGACATGGAGAAGACACAAGAGCAGTCACGGAGAATACACTTGATCTTTTTCTTTTTCTTTTTCATATATATATGAATGCAGATACATGGAAAGTAAAAATGCCACACACAACCCCAAAATGTAAGAGGGGCATTTTGCCACACCCTTAAGACTACATATGGGGAGAAGACACCAAACAAATCCCAAAGCGTAGGAGGGGCATTTTGCCACACCCTTGAGACTGCACTTGAGAGAAAACATGCCATACAAAACCTGAACCATAGGAGGGCCATTTCGCCACACCCTTGAAACTACACATAGGGGAAAACACATGGAAGACACATAGAAAACAAGATTGTTGTATAGCATGCCAAAGACATACTATACGTCTAAAACATAGCAAATAAGGTGATGGAAGGAGCTTATTGCTAAGTTTCCACCATCTCAAACATGTTACAAACACACCTGACGGTTAGGCTTATGCCACAATAATTGCCAAAGACATGCTTAAGGGAGGATAGTCTCAAATCCAACCTCACCTACTTGGAGGACTTTTGAAATAAAAGCGTATGCACTAGCTCAAGAGATACACCATCTCGTCTCGCATGGAGGGCTTTTGAATAAAAGGATATGCACAATATTCTACCTCCATAGAGGGCTTTTTGAATAAAAGGATATGCATGATATCTCGCCTTCATAGAGGGATTTTTGATTGAAATATAGATAAATATGTGCACTCACATTGGAGATATAACATCCCACCTCCACAAAGGGCTTACAAATACACTTTGTTAGTACCAAAATCATCAAACATCTTAGCTTATATATGCCCCCACCTTAAGGTGGTTGATATCGTGTATAGATATCAAGCACATTAAGGTAGAGAGAAAACACACAAGGGACAAGAGCTTTTGCAAATCCCATGACCCCAAAGGTGACATGTGCCCACGATCGTCGAATGTTCCCACAAATACACACTTTACTATGATAAACAAAAGAGAGGTTAGAAATATTTCTAAGATAATAACCACATCACATGATAAAAGCAATGCAAATAATCACATCAAGAGCCAAGGCAATACTACGGGTTCAGAAGTTGAGTATAATCATGGGGCTATATTTCAAAAATCTTAGAACTGAGTGTAACCAAGGTGAAACTTGAGATAAACATATGATTTGTTAACAAAGATAAGACAACATCAAATATCACACAAAGTGATTCTACTAGCCAAGCATCGGATATATAAATCAACCCCATCGTCATACATGGACTAGGTCCATTTTTGCTTTGCTTGCTGAAGGGACATGCAGTTTGTATCAGTATATGTTTATTTTCATCATCCACCTATTGCAAGTATGTGCTAATTGATGTTGTCATTAATGTCAACATGCTTTTGTTGTCATTGGTGTCAACTGTGTCTTCTGATGAAGTTGTTGTTGTTGATGTACTAAATGTGGTTTGGTTGTTGTGTTGAAGTGTTGAAGATGTTAGGGACATGCTTTTGATATTGGGTTTCCAAGTTCTTTTGAGAAAATTTGATTAATTATGGAAACGATGTGTTGTAGAAGTCTTCTGGCTTACAGAGTATTGTTTGAGTTTTTGCTCTGCATTTCTTCTATGTTAGAGATCTGAGTGTGGGGTTTGGATATGTTGTTCAAAAGTGTTTGAAGATGCTAAATCTAGAATTTGGTGCTCTGAATCGTCATGCAGTAAAAGTTATGTTCACCAGTTTGAGAATAGTGTTTGCAGTGTGTTTTGCTCCACATTTCTCCACGGAGTGGTTTCAAGTGTTACAGTTCTAGATGTGTATGTAGACACCCAAAATTGACCCATTTCATTATTTATGCATTAAACTCATATCACATCAAATACATCATTTCTGTCTGACATACTCATAATTAATTAAATCATTTTCTTCTTAATTAATTAAATAAATTTTATTTATTTAATTAATCTTCACTATTCCTATTCTTTCTATGGTTAAATAATTTTTAATTATTTAATCATTTCATTATCCCTCTATTAATTAAATAAATTGTATTTATTTAATTAATTATCTTTATTCCTCTATTTTTCATCTATGATTAAATAATTTTAATTATTTAATCATTCCCACTTTGTCTCCATCAATAAATAAATAAAATTAAAATATTTTATTTATTTCTCAGTTGCACATGAATTAAATAAATTTTATTTATTTAATTCATTTATTCCCTCCACTCTTATCTTTATCATTTTCTTCTAAAATCATGCAAGTGGGCCTCCTTGTCCATAAAATAGAAAATTCAGATGTGGAAAGAATTAATAAATTAGAAAAAAAATCAACTATCCTCATCACTTAAATCTCAAAATAGAAAAAAAGCATTCTATCTTGAGAAGGAATCTTATCCTCATCAATAACCCACCTAAGATTTCTAAATAAAATACCTTTTTATGGACACATGGTGCTTGCACATTCATCCATGATCCTCATCCATTGATTTCTTCTTTTATCCTCCATTGTTGATCATCCTCTCACCTTTGTCTATAAATATGGCCTCTCATAAGCCATTTGTATGCATTGAGTTTGATATCCTTACTCTATCGAAATATTCTTCCATCATCTATCTATTTTCTGCCAATTTTCTCCATCTATCTTTTTCTCATCAATTCTCCATCTCAATGTTATGCTGTGTATTTGAGTAATCAACATCAACACAATCTTCATCGATCAATCAAGCTTGCATCTATCTTTCAAAGCATCTGAGGTATTCAAAAAGATTTGGGTAAAAAAGGTAATCGCATGTAATTGTTTTATCTTTTGATTTTATCCAAATTTTCTCATTTACATTCTAGCGCAAAAAAATTAGATCTTTGTCGACTGTAGCTTTTCCATAAATCCATATTTTTGGGTGCAAAACAGGGAATTTTTCTGACTTCTTTACATTTCTAGAAAGCTCTCAAAAAATTAGTAGGGGTCTCTTCCTTGATTTTTTATTTTTCAGATCAATAATGTCTTCAAATAATTGAATCTAATTCAGCTATGTTAAAAACATGTATCTGAAATTGCAATTTTATGTTGAGCTTATTTTTTATTATGGCTGCATTATAATATCATTTTTTTATTTTGTAGGTAATCATAAGGAGCTATAGTAGTAGCAATATCATTCATACATAGCAGATTGGAAAGTGAAAACTTCCGGGTGCACTCATTCTAATATCTTTATCTCTCATTTGATCAATCAATCTTGTTTGCAAAACACTTGAATTTGGGGCATAAAAAGAACATCCTCTTTGATCACACACTTTGATTTGGGCTCTTAAAATCAATCTTGTTTGCTATAACACATCAAAAATTAGGTCTTAAATTAACCATTGTCTTCCTACACATTTTGGCTTTGGGGATTAAAAAGAACAAGTGCCTGAACTATTTTCCACACATTTCATCTCTAAGGGTTAATTAATAACTGTGATTTGTCAAACCCTATCTAGGAGGCCTACTAGGGGATTTCATCACCCCTAGGGATGACCTCAACCGTGTGTTTTGGCGAGGTATATCAAAGGGAGGAGGGTGAAAGTTGTACCTCAATCTAGCTACATAGTCATTAGAACAAGCTTGTGGCCTGGGTGATTCTGAGCACAAGGTGAAGTGGTGTTCACTTACGCTTATGCCACATCCCTTCAATGAGCTAGTGTTCACAGATTTGGGCCCCTCGTACCTTGTGTATATTGGGGACACCCCTAATTAAACCTTGTGA
The DNA here is from genome assembly GCA_027924645.1 of Cunninghamia lanceolata. NCBI lineage: Eukaryota > Viridiplantae > Streptophyta > Pinopsida > Cupressales > Cupressaceae > Cunninghamia > Cunninghamia lanceolata. Next base: position 5,943,149 of record BSBN01001062.1, read on the forward strand.
AGCTTAGCTTAAGACCTATTAGCCATATCCTACCTAATTAATCATTAGGGCTTGTTGTTGTGTTTGCAAGTGTGTGCTTAATCATAACATCTAATCTTGAAAGGAAAATTTATCATTGTGTTTGGTGTGCGTACATGTGCATGTGAAATTTTGTGTTTGATATTGCCCAAGTCAAACTTCCAATAAACATTTGCCACATTATCCAATCATCCTAGTCATTCAAGCAATCACCTTCTCTATCATTCTACATCATCATCATCCTAATCAAACACTTAACACCATGTCAACATTAGAAGACCTAGCACAAAGGCTCATTCATTTGCTTCACAAAGCTCCAAAACCTCTAGACCCGTAAATGATTCAAGACATCCATGACATGATTCAAAAACTCCAAACAAGTCAAACACCTCAAATGCAACACCTCTTAGCACACGCACAACACCTTTTGGCCACTTGTCAAATCCAATCATCACATCAACAATTTCTACATCAATCTTATGTGGCACCTATATCATCACATCAAACCTATCCATCCACCTATCATGTTACCCCCACACCAACTTATCCTATTTCTTCTAATCCCAATCATTATCCATATCAATCTATATCTAAACAATCATTATCCTATACAATCCCTCCACCACAACACCATCACAACTTTCAACACATTCAACCACAATCTTATGTGTCACCTTCACCATCAAGCCAACCTAACCTATCTACACACCATGTGAATACCATAGCAACCTATAAACATCCACCCCAACATTATCCAAATCCTCATTCAAACATTCCAACACATCACCAAACGCATCCACAAGGCAGCCAAGTGTCCTTACAAGAGGTGCATGCAAGCCCAAATAGCCCCTTGTACATAAATCAAACATCCTTAAATCCACTGGTGGAGCAAGATCTAATATCCTTTGAAGAGGAAGAATCCTATGTGTCACCTAATCCTATTCCAAGTGTCCCCTTGTACATACTTCAAGTGTCCTTAAGTCAATCTTTAGAGCAAGATTTGATATCCTTTGATGATGGAGATACCAATCTAGGTTATGCACCCTATGAGCATCCTTCATCACCACCCAATCACATGCAAACACATGAGCCTACTAGTCCTATATTGGCACCACCATGTGATCCTAATCCTAATCCATCTAGTCCTACTATCCTTCCATCCAATCACATTATCCCTCTATCCAATCCAAATCCCAATCCATCTAATCCCAATCCAAATCATCCCACAAGTCCTAATCCTAAACCTACCACTCCATCTACTCTTATCCTCCATCCATTATTTTGTCCATCCACCCATACCCTTGCAAAGGATGTGATCCATTGGCTACTAGCAAGGAATAAAACATCCCCATGTCAAACACCTATCTTAGAACCTAGCAACAAGCCTTCAAATGCCATGCTTATTCCTCCAATTCCACCATGTGACCCACAAACCATTGAGCTTATTGAAAAGACTTCTCCCATAAGTCCTAGTCAAAATTCATCATGCCCTCATGTTGTTGATCACAAAGAACATATCGAGTTTATTCAAGAGCCTCCCATCATGAGCCTAAGTCAAAGTCCATCATACTCTCTTATGGATGAATATCAAGAACCTGTCAAACTCATCCAAGAGCGTCCCACTTTCACTTCCATTCAAGCAACCCAAGAGGTATGTCAAGAACATAATCTTAAGTATGTGAAAATATTAGTCCCTAATCCGAGTCAAGATCAAATCCCTTACATTCCACCTATGCTACCCATCCATAATATTTATCTTTTCCATGATCACAGTGATATTACCAATGAAGAAGCTATCCATGAGCACCTTGATCTTATTCATAATCCTATACCCCTCCATGGGCAAGATATCCAAATTGCTCTAAACCATCCTCCATCTAGCCCTAATGTGCAAACTTCCACTTGTCATGATGAGACACATGCCTCCTAAGAACACATAAGCATAGAAGATCAAACAAATACCTTGGATCTTAAGGAGCAAAATGAAAATCAAGATCCTAATGATCATCAACATACACCATCAATCCCATTGCAAATCCATCATATCCTATTGGTCTTTCCACCTACATTCATGAATGTTCCTCCCTAGGAACACAACAGCCATTGTCTACCATCTCATCTTCTCCATCCAATGAGGAACTCATGTCTAGTGTTCAACCTACACATAGTCCCATAGTCAATCACATCCTCCAAAACATGAACTATTAAGTTAAAGGCTTAGGCCTTCTTGAACAAGGTATTTTGGAGCCAATCCATGTCAAAGTCCCTTTCCCACACTCACATGGCCTCCGATACACACCCCAAATACAACAATCTAAAGATGTTGGTAATACCTCCATTCATCCTAAGTCCACCACTTCTTATCACAATTCCCATGACATACCCAAATCATATGTTGCCGTTCCACCTCCATCATCCTACAAATTGTAAAAGCATGTGACCGTTCATCTTCCACCATCCAATTTACCTCCGCTTCTTCCAACTCCTAACATCCCTCCATCTAATCTACCTCCACTACTTCCAACACCTTATCCATCCATCCATAAATCCTCTAAGAATCCTAATCATGACCAGCAAATGCACATATTATCTAAACAAGGAGCTTCCACCAACCTCACTTCCACCATACCCATGAGATTCAAAAGCAAAAATTTGGATGCCTCTACTCATAAAGCCAAAAATCTTACAAATCCTAATGTTTAAGGGCACAAAAGCAAAGAATCAAAGAAAAATCCATCTCAAAAGCTACATACACCCACACACCTCAAAGCAAAAATGAAAAAGGTGTGGGTCCCCAAGCAACAAGTAATTGCCTTAAAAGATACACAAAAGCTACATATATCCAAACACATACCTCCACAAGAAAAGTCAAAAACTAAAATGGTATTGGTCCCTAAGCAACAAGCCATCAAGTCAAATGAGGCATCCACCTCTCAAGAATCCCAACCATCCACTTTCTCCTCTTCCATCCATTCAATCCAAAAGTCTCAAATTCCTCCATCCCACATGAAATATGAAAATCATAAAAATACTAAGTTTGTGGGTTCCTAAGACACTTCGCCACCCATCTTCTAAGCAAACATCCCCATTGCTTCCTACACCACCTTCCCATCATAAGCTTCAACGTTTATCATAGTGTGTGCAGCCATTGGTTATTATTCCCTTTCATCCCACAACATTTCCACATATCTCCATCTCCCCATCCTTCCACCATTATCCTACATATTTCACCCATCATATCCCTATGGTCCATGCTTTGGCATAAGCCTTTTACCCATCCTCTTGCATAAGTCCTCCATAATCCACATCATAATCCACTATCCTTCCATCCACAATCTACATCATAATCCACTATCCTTTCATCCATAATCCGCCATCTACCTACTCCATCTCACTTTCACGCAATCTCCCTTACCAACATCTATGAGCATAACGACTTGACATGGTCTATGCGACACCTATCTCTAGTGGGACTATCACCTTTCAATGGAACTAGACACTTGAGTCCTTTCTATCCATATCCACCTATCCCATCCAAAAATCAAAAAGAGACAAAAAAAAGTAAAGAGAAATCCCTTTGTCCAATGGTGAAAACCTGGTAAACATGCACCTTGGATAAGTACCATGAAAACCTGGCAAACAGGTGTCATGTGTAAGTTGATCTTCTATGTCACCTACACTTAGGGGCATGTTGTCCCATCCAACCAATCATTTTCCATCTTATCAACTTTAGCCATCATACATACCTATCCTATTGAATCCATCCATCCTCCCTTCCTCCTTTTGATCTTGATAAAGATTGGGGGCAAAAATGTTGAAACATGCCTTGGATATATCTTGATATACTTCATCATTTCCATCCAATCCTATCACTATCCTATTGTCATAAGCGTTGTCATGAAAATTCCTAAGTATCTTACCTAGAATGGGGCAATTTTATTGATATGTGACATAGCCTTTTGAGATCACATCCTTTCTATTATGCATGCATCCACTTTAGCCTATCCTTGTATCTGTTCATTTAACATGAGTCATCCATTCCATCTCCTATCATGTACCCGTTTATCTATCCATTTATCTAACCCTTTGCACCTAGACTTGGTTTTCCCTTGTCATTGGTATTTAGCACTAAGGCTACCCCAAATTGTAAATCCATTGACATCCCAAAACATACCAAAAATCCAAAAAATTGAAACATACCAAAAATCCAAAAAAATTGAAACATACCAAAATTCAAAAAACATCATAAAAAGTCCAAAAAAAAATCATAAAAATACCTTTAAAAAATTCCAAAAAAAATCATAAAAAGACTTGAAAAAAATACAAACAAATCAAATATCCAACAAAAATACAAGCAATAAAATCAAATCAATCTCATAAATTCTTCCAATCAATCAAATCAATTCTTCTAAATCCATCAAATCAATTCTTTAGTCAATTCAATCACCATTCATCAAATCACTTTCTTCTAATCAATCAAATCAATCATTTCATCCAATCATCAAATCAAATCAAGCCAATCTACTTATCAAATCATCCAATCAACTAATCCAATCATCAACATCACATCATCAAAATCAAATCAAATCAAATAAATCACATCAATCCAATTCAATCAATCAAACCTATCAAATCAATCAAATCCAATCAACAAAATCAAATCAATCCATCAACTTTCATCTTCATCATCAATAAAACATAAATCAGAACTACATCTCATCTCTATCATTAAATGCCTTGATCCTGTGGATACAGGGTATGTAGGCAATCTAGGATATGAAGAAAGTACCTAGATTTAGGCACAAGGTGATATTCCTCTTTCTTCCATCTCTCATCTTATTCTATCATCTATCTCCATAAATTCATCAATCTTTCAAAACAATTCTTCCATTCAATCATTCAAATCCCTTCTTCAATCACTTCTTCAAATCATCATTATCAAATCAATCCAAGCAATAAATCCAAATGCAAGTCATCCTTTATCCATACCAACCAAGTTAATCAATCTTGCCAAAGTATCCAATTGCATCAATGGTCTTGATCCTAATCTTGTCATAAACTAAATCATTAATCAATCATCATCATCATCAATGGGATATATCATTCCTGCATCCTTGTGTTGATCTAGGGATATATCATTCCCCGCAATGACAACACTATTCATAATCAATCAATTAATGATTTGGTTTGTAGCTTGACAGGGGTAATACCTTGTTTGTTTTTGTATTATTTGTGCATGCTTGCTTGCTTGCTTGTGTGTGTTATCCATTTTGCATTTGCATCAAATCCAACCTAGCTAATATTCATATCTTGTATCTAGACAAGGTTGTATTACGCTGGGGCATGAGACACATTGTCACCTTGGTCCTTATAGCTTGGTGCATAACGTCTCATGCTATATCAAAAATCATGGTTGCTCACTTTTATTGCAACATAACGCATCATCTTTTCTTCTATCATTTCCTTAATCTTTTTTGATCAATCCATTTCATGTCAAGAGCCTACCTGTGTTTGTTCAACCCGCCTATCCTCTTGAGGGGGCATCCTCATCCTGTCATTCCATCATCATCGTATCTTTCTATCATCCACCCCTTTTCCTCCACCCGTACCTTATCTTCTTTGAAATGATGTTACTCAACACAAATTTCATCATCTCGAACATCATCTCAAAGAGGGGCAAAATATAGACACCTAAAATTGTCCCATTTCATTATTTATGCATTAAACTCATATTGCATCGCACATACATTAGTTTCTGGACATCTTGTAGCATGTTTTGCCCTAAGCACCCATATCATCACCTAATTAGTTAAATGAATCTTATTTATTCGACCAATTTCATTTATTCCCTTTCTATTCATAATCCTATCTTCTATAATTAAATAAATTTTATTTATTTCATTATTCATGTCCATTTATGCTCTCTAATTAAATAATTATTTTTAATTGTTTAATTCATCATTTATCTATTTTCCTATAATTAAATAAATTAAATATTTATTTAATTAATTTAAAATCCTAAAAAGATCTTGCTTTCTTTCCAAAATTAAAACTCATGTGTATCTAATTAATTTACTTAATTAGATAATTCATCAATTATCCTCCCATCTTTTTTGAAGATTTATTTCCTTTTTGAGGATTTAAAACTAAAAGCAAGTATTTTTATCTTTTTCCTATCTTATCTTGATTTATTTCCTCTTTTATCAAAAAAATCAAATCAAATCTTCTTCCCTCCACATCAAAAATCAACCCATGCCTATAAATTGGCCCACAACCAAGCCATTTGATATGCACTGAGTTTGATATCCTTACTCTGCCGAAATATTCTTCCATCATCTATCTATTTTCTACCAATTTTCTCCATCTATCTTCTTCTCATCAAATATCAATCTCAACGTTATGCTATGTATCTGAGCAATCAACATCAACACAATCTTCATCGATCAATTAGGCTTGCATCCATCTTTCAAAGCATCTGAGGTATTCGAAAAGATTTGGGTAAAAAAGGTAATCACATGTAATTGTTTTATCTTTTGAGTTTGTCCAAATTTTCTCATTTACAGTGTGCTTATAAGGTTTATGTAAGGTCGCCAAACCCTTCTAACTCATTTCAGATATAGATTCAGGTACGAGTACATCTCCTATGAAGTCTTATGATGGATAAATTTAGAATTACATTAATATAGCATTCGAACAATTCTAATCCATTCAAGGTATCTGATTTTATTGTTCAGAACATACTTGTCTAGTGTCACCTTTTATCACCCTCGAGTAATGAAATAGAATATTCCACCTTATTTTATACATAGTTTATTATGCATTTAATCCTTTAACTCACACTTTGTTGCATGTATTTAAATATTAAGATTTAAGAATAATGTGGGGGAATCAATCATTAAATTATGTTTCTCCTTGACCCTTTTAATGAAATGATAATACTTTTGTAAATTATTATTGTTATATTAATTTTATGCTATATCGTTTTCCTTATTAAGATATGATGTTTAGATTTAAAACAAGTAAGGGAATTTGAAAATAATGGATAAGGTTTTATTATATTTTTCTCTCAAAGAGTTGATTAAAATATATGTATATATAAATAAATAAATGAAGTTAATAGAGTTTTATTTCTAGACATTTTAATAAGAAACTAAATATGTTTTATGGATAAGATTTATATTAGAAATTTTAGTAATATTACAATAAGAAAATTTGTGTTATAAAAATATAAAATTTGTTCTTCTTCGTTTAAATTAGAATTTTGAGTTTTATGTGGGTGTGGGCATATATAATTATATTTATACTTCAATTCAAATGGTTCATGATTTAGTGCTCCAAAAAGTTATTTCTTGTGTAGCAGAGTTTGATAGTGTTGTTTGTATGAAGACTGAGAATTTTCTTCGAGTGAATGTTGTAGTTAAATTTGTTGGTTTTTAGGTGACTTCAAGGTGCTTGTGGATGTTTCTAGATTGTGTGGAAGCTGTGTGCAAGATCCGTAAGGTATGCTTACCTTTGAGGAAGTTTGTGCTTAAAAGTTTTTAGTGTTAACACAAGTTTGGCCGACTTGGTTGATTACAATATTTGTGGTTTTGCATTGATGAATTTGAAAGCTTGGTGAAGTGTGTAAGAGTGGATTTGGGTCTGTACTAAGATGTGGTGTGGTCTACATTCATTCCTTTCCTCCACAAGAATGTTTAGGTCTAGACCTAATTTGAAATTTATGAGTTAAGTTGTGTTGCCGACCTTGGAGAGTGTTATCATGATTGATGGTGGTATAAATAAGTGTCAAGGATTCGTGGATGTGGGTGTGCATGAGGGGGATGATGTGTATAATGTGAAATTGATCAACGCAATAAGAGTTTTCATGTGTTAGGCTACTGGATGCAGTGAGCAAAAGGTGTCTAGAATTTTCAGTGATGCTGTGAAGGTGTTGTTTGTGATATGGTGTATATTGAGCTTCATTGGAACTAAACTCCATGCATAGGTGTGATGCAATTACATCAGTTCAAATCTTGGCAGTGAGCCACCCTTCTTTTCTCTTCATTCTTTCTTTCTTAGTGGGTAGTGAGTCCACTTGGATCGTGATTCCATCTGCAGTGAGCATTCTTTCTTTTGGGCAATGAGCCTTTTATAATTTGGTATTTCTACTACATTATATTGTGAGATAATCCTCACCATGGTTTTTCCCTTTTAGGGTTTTCCATGTAAAATTTGGTGTTCTCTTGTGTATGGTGTTGATGTGTTTAAGTGTTTGTCATTTGCTTCTCATGTTTAATCATCATATCAGATTTAAAGTGAACTGATGTGGATTTGAATATGTTTGTGAGGGTTTGAAATTTTGATACAATTGATTCACCCCCCCTCTTAGTTGTCTTGTGCATTCAACAATTGGTATTGTTTAGTCTGAAAATGTAGAAGCGAGATGGATGATACAAGTCCTACACTTTCATAAACAAACATTAGGGAAGCAAAGGGTGAGTTTAGGGATAAACTATAGATTTCTAATGTTCCCTTTTCCTGATAATTGTGTCTATATGGCTGTTGAATCAAGTTTTACAAGATAGTTTTATTTTCTAATCATAAAGCCCTAATTTGCATATTAGACTACAATAACTCAATTTTAGACATAGATATTGATGAAATAAACATAGAAATGAAGAGCAAACAGTTCAGAGATAGTGCACCCAGAAACTAAGGAGTTGTTGGACTAGGGCACTAGTCACCGTGTCCTGAAAGTTTTTGAATGTCAGAATCTTTTGCACCAACTGCTTCACAATCTCTAGACATTCCCAAATCCCAGAAAAATCACCTAGTTGGACTAGGGCGCGAGTCACCATGTCCCGGAACTCTCATAATCCTGAAATTCAAATTCTATCATGACTATATCTACAACATGAACCTTCCTGCAACTCCTTTCCGCCAGATCTTGACAAATGCAACCTTTAAATGCAAAAAGAGGAGAAAAATGTTTGCGGATATATAGGAGCTTGCCTCAGTTAAGCCCCATTTCGATGTTCCCACCTCAACAATAGCTAGAGATAAAGATTTGTAGATGTGTGTGCAAACCCTAGTAATGTGTATGCAGAAATATCAAACCCTAGATGTCTCAATCAAGGGAAGATCAACAACTTGCATTAACTCAATGAATAAACACAACTTCACCTCAAGGAGATGAAAGCAATGAAGATTTGCATGAACAAGAAGGTGAATCAACAATGTCCATGAAGGATCTCTAAGCTTGATGTTGGAGGCTTCAACCTTTCTCCCAATCATGCAAAAGGTGTACAAACCCTAGGAAGAGCAAGACAGTCTCAAGATCTTGATTCCTAATCACCATCCATTGTCTCTATGAAAGCAAATTCAAATGACTTCAAGAGCTTCAACAAATTACTGATCTTCAATGGCAATTTTGGCAGAGTTTTAGCATCGAGATTACATAAAAATTGCATATGATAAAATGATTTTTAAATGTCTCTTTATATCCAACCTAAGGAATTTCAAATTTTGAAATAATATGTCAACATTGCATGAAAAACAAAAATTTGAAAGTGGAATCCCAGAATGCACAGAAAGAGCCGGCATCCCTCCAAAACCTAGGACCCCAAGAAATAGGGCAGGATAAGGGCACTAGCACCCAAGTCTAAGCCCTGATTTCCCACTCAGGACTACTTTAAGGAGGTTAGGGGATCCCAAATCCAAGTTTGATTTTTCTATTTAGTCTTCAGTTATTCCAAAATGTGAGATTCTTCCAGTTAGACCTAGTTCAGTCAAGTTTCAGGAAGGTCTGTAAAAACTAGGTTGAAAGGTCACTAAAGGGAAGGAGCTAAACCATGGGAAAATTGTACCATTCCATACAGGAGGACAATTTCTAACATAACATTTAGCCCTTGCTTTAGTGGCCATATGACACTACGTGCATATGCAACTAAAGGAAAGTAAATACATCAATCATGAAAAGGATACCCAAAAGGATATTGTAGAGGAAGCCGAAGTGTTTTCACAAAAGAGGAAGAATCCCCCAAGTCTGTAATCCTACAAGACCACAAAGTTAGGAACCGTAACCTATAAAGGAACACTTATTAGAGAATCCAAAATCAAAACAAATCAACTTGCAACAACCACCAATGAGTCAGTTCATAAACACTAAGGGGGTAGAGTGATGAGACATGATGAGGGAGGAAATCAAGGGAGATATATGCCCCCTTGTTTCTACTTGCTTAGTCCAAAAAGGAGAAATAAGGAGATATCTACACGCGTCGATTTTGAAGGAAACTTGATGAAAAATACATTGTGAGGGTTGTCTAAAGAAACAACACCCAAACACAATGCATTGGGAAAGATAGAGAGCGGAACCAGGATTCTGACACAACAAATGGCATGAAAATCTGAGTTCGACAGCTCAAGAGAGACTCAAGAGTAAAACTTTCTAATTTCTTTGTTTTTGCACCCAGATAGTGATAGGATTTCTCTTCTATGTATATATAGGTGGAGTCATCACTTTTCACTATTCATTTGTTACTTTTCATTGCATAGAGGAGTGAAGGAGAAGGAAGGGGAGATTGATGATGCTGACCCGACGTCCATACCATCTTCCACGACTGGAGATGCTCTGATTCTGGGTGACAGAGAGACAACTCGAGGCCAAGGTAGGTCCCTGATCCTTGCTTGTTTTGTCTTATACTCCTTATTTGTTAAAATTTTTTCATTCTCTATGCCTTGTAGATGAGAATGGATAAGGTTCCCAATCAGGGGTGCCCAAGTCCACCTGGGACTTGGGCGCCCTAGTCCACCTAGGGTGCCCAAGTCTAGAAAGGACAAGGGCACCGAGGACCGGGCACTGTTCCTTACTTTGATCATGAAGTTACATTTTGTTGTGCAGAAACTAATTGAATCTCTATCTATTTGTGTTATACAGGTCATTCCAGGGATGCGAGAGCACACAGGAGGTAGCCTGATTTTGCTTCTTCATGATCACATTACTACCATGTCTGATGTGGAGAGAGAGCATTTGTAGGTGGTGGGCCTCTGGTGGGTATTTGACATGCCCACAATCAGATTCCATGCTAGCACGCTAATGGCATTGATGGAGAGATGGAATGCAAATACACGACATTCCATCTACCTACAGGAGAGATGACCATTACACTAGAGGATGTCTTTCAGATCCTGCGACTGCCCATAGGAGGAGAGATAGTGAGGATCAGAAATCATCACTCAATAGAGTACACTTGACATAGTCAGATGTATTGCCTGGGCCACACCATCTCTCAAGCAAAGTGTGGGCACATTCAACTTCATTTGTTAGAGCAAGGGTGCACCGACATTCCAATGATTCGATGGATTATGATTGTCACGATAGCACTAGAAGTCGCACCTGATGGCTGAGGCACTCACCTTCATGAGGGCCTTGTTCACATGATCAGGGTGATGGAGGAGCACTAGACAGTGTACTCATGGGGGTGCAGTATGCTTGTGTACCTCTACCATGAGTTAGACCAGTATGTCCACTATGAGGTTCACAACCTGATGTGTTGTACACTACTACAGGTTTGGGCCTTTGAGCATATCAGTTGTATGTGGCCTATAGGTTTTCCTATAGAGCCAGCGTTGTCTTATCCATGGGTCCATGCCTATCCACTTATCAGGTACTAGAGGCATGATGATCCTACTATACTGGAGGGTTATCTTTGATAGATTACAATCCAGTGGTATCATCTGGAGACCATATCGTGGCTACATATCATGGTCAGACAAGCGGAGGTAGCTAGTGAGGATGCAGAGGGATTGACTGATGGTCAGTTGCCTTGATCACATTGTCTCATGCTTGTATTTTAATTAGGTAGCACGACAGTTTAGATGCCGACAGGATGTTCCCATGATGCTTTTGAGCTATCCGCACTCTATATGTAGTGCAGTCAGGGCAAATAGTGCCCAACGCTTGACGATAGTATATGTGCCAGTCAGTGATGATGATGGTCCAGAGGATGCAGAGTTGATATCTGATGTAGATGATGTTGGAGTGACCGGAGTGTATCAGAAATGGTGGAGGACAGCTCAACCTACTCCTATCTATCCACCCGGTCACCACACAGGCAATCCTCGGCCTTGGGCCAGTCAGGGAATAGACACAGAGATGGAGGATGACATCAGTGATCTGACTGGGCATTATGACATAGATGATGAGGAGGAGGATAAGGATGACGACAAGGGAGAGGTCACATTATGGTACATCTTCAGGGTGAGACCATGGCAAGACCTGCAGGAGCCGGACATCGACGAGGAGAGTGATAACCAGTCTCAGTTGGGTGCTCGAGTTCCCATGTCTCTGTATGTGAGGAGGTTGAGTCAGTGCAAGGAAAGTGAGTCCAGTAGGTGCATGTCCCCACCTTCAGCGGTGACCGTAGAGCTTGTCACACCATCGGCTATTCGAGATCCATCTTCATGAGATGGAGATCCTGTAAGATGCTTTATGTATTTTGATGCAGTTGTTTATGATTATTTGAATGTGTTAAATGTTTATGGTATATTTATGAAGTACTAATATGTATTTTGTTTCTATTTTGTAGTTGGGATAGATGCATGGCACAACTTTGTGGGTCATTTCATAGTAGAGATAGTACCATTTGATGCAGCCGAGCAACGAGTGCAAGCAGGGTATTTGCCATAGCCTTCTGTAGGTTGACATGCAGAGATCTTCATGCCACTTATCTAATACCGATTGTCAGTAGAGGAGATTTTGGATCAGTCTGCCCAGAAATTCAAGCGTATGGAGGCGGAGCTCCATGCACTACGAGAGCAGGCTACAATAGCATCAGTACCTGCGAGAGATCTTATCATCAGTGAGACCTCATCATTAGAGTTATGCCAGTCGAGAGCAGACAGGGATAGGATCCAGGCAGAGCTAGAGTGAGCTATCTCAGAGAGAGACCGCTATCAGCAAATGTACCAGGATACCCGTGACAAGGTGATAGGATTGAGAGGAGAGGTCAAAGGGTTATGAGCACGGAGTGCCTCTAAGAGTCACTCACAATCCATAGCCACACATGGTCAGCCCTTTATCACACGTGCACCATGAGGTTCTGAGGGTATAGGGGACAGGGGTTTAGCTATGTGATGTATCTATTTTGTACTACGACATCCCATTTTGTTATACGAGACAGTCAGCTCGGATGTATAAAAATGATGATGATATATATATATATATGATATTTTCTTATTATTGTTTCTAGTTGTTGTATAATCTATCACATGTGATTTATGTAAAATGAAACTAGTGATAAATGTTCAAATGCTTATATGGAAATATGATTAATGCTAATGTGATACTAAACAATTCTTTGCAGAACATATAGTAAAAGCACAATGACTAGTGGATTTCACACATAACTAATATTCTATGCTCAAATAAGTTAGTGCAAAAGTGATCTTTCAAGAAAATATGTTTAAGCAAGATACAACAATGATCAACTAAAAAAGATTGTATGTTAAATGAATCAAGACAAAATAATCATATCTTGTCAAAATTGAAGCTAAACCAACTAAGAATTTTACTTTAAAGTAACATTTAACATATAATCTTAAGTGTAAAACTTCTTGAGATGTGTTCCATTAATAAGTTCTTTAAGTAGCGTACCTTGTTCATCAGCTAACGTATATGCTCCTGATCCAAAGGCTTCAGTAACAACATAAGGTTCGATCCAGTTAGGGTTGAACTTTCCTTTTTCTCTAGGAGGTGCATTTACATTGTGTTGATTTTCATAAAATACCAAATCTCCAACGTTGAATGAATGGTGTATAACACGTCATTATACAATCATTGTATACTTTTTTGATGGGCCTTAAGATGTTCGAGAGAATTAATACGTTGTTCATCCAACATTTCAAGTTGTTGTAATCTCCTTTCTCTTTCCATATTATCATCTATAACATCTCTCAAGGAGACTCTTAATGAAGGAATTTTGAGTTCTAAGGGCATTACCACGTCAGCGCCATAAACAAGATTGTACGGGGTAGTTCCAGTAGTCGTATGAATACTTGTTCGATAATCCCATAACGCATAGGATAGTTGAGTATGCTAGTCTTTCTGATGCTTGTTAATAGTTTTTCATAAGATTTGTCCTATGACCTTATTTGAAGCTTCTGCTTGGCCGTTTGATTGAAAGTAATAAGGCATAGAGAAGCGATGTTGAATATAATACTTTTCCAAAAATTTCTTGACATTCTTGTTCTTGAATGGCATGACATTGTTAGAAACAAAGGAGGAAGGAATGCCAAATTGAGAGATATTGTTATCTTGTATGAACTGACAAATTACTTTGGCTATTGTGGATCATAAGGGGACAGCTTCGACCCACTTGGTAAAGTAATTAGTAGCAGTTATTATGAAGGCATGTCCTTGAGAAGAAGGTGGAGATATTTTTCCAATTAGATCCAAGCCCCAAACAGAAAATGGCCAAGGTGAGACTTGGGTACGAAGTTCCTGGGCAGGTGCTCGGATTAAGTGTTGATGTTGACATTGCGGGCACTTTTTGACATAAGTGAAGGAATCTTGTTCCATGTGCTACCAATAATATCCCATATGTATTAACTTTTGTACGAGTGATTTGCCTCCAAAATGCCCTCCACAAGTGTTAGAGTGAGCTTCTTCTAAAGCTATCAGAATCTCTGAATTACTTAGGCATTGTAGAAAAACACCATTATAGCTTCGTCTATATAGAATGTTCGACAATATGATATAACATTTCGTAATCTTATGTAAGCGAATTTGAGCATTCTTAGATGTCGAATCAGGCATAGTTCCATCACACAGATAATTGAATATATGGGAGAACCATTCATCTTGATTTATATTACCGCACAGTTCTAAATTCACGATTACGAAATCATCTACAGCTGGTGTTTTGAGATTATGGATAATAAAACTAAATTCATCAAGAGAATCATCAGGGGAGATAAGAGAAGTTGTACTTGCCATTGCATCTGCATGATAAGTAGGAGACCCTTATCATAATTACATCTGCATGTCGATTATCTTTCATGGGAATAGTATCTATTGAAAATGATGTGATCCGTTTTAATAGAGATAGAGCAAGATCATGATATTGAGACAATTTGTCTTGTTTAGCTTGATATGATCTATTTATTTGTCGCACTATAAGCTATGAATCACCATATATAGTGAGATTTTGATGTTTAAATCCAGAGCGGCATGAAGTCTGGTGATGAGAGCTTCGTACTCAGTGATATTGTTCGTGCATGAGAAGTTTAGATGATAAGACATAGGAAATGGCTTACCTAAAGGAGGTACCAATATGATACCAGCACCAAAGGCAATTCGACATCTTGATCCATCAAAATACAATTCCCATTCACCTTCTTTATCAATGTCTAAGATTTGGTCATCAGGAAATGCATCCTCACTTTGTATAGTAAAAGGAGAGGGTGCTTCGGCTAATGCTTGTCCTTTAGTGGCCTTCTGAGAGATAAAGTTAAGACCAAATTCAGTTAAAAACATAACCCATTTAGCAAGACACCCTGACAAATTAGTTTTAGTGAAAAGATGTTTCAAAGGGTCAAATTTCATCATGACATGTATTTCATCATTTAAAAGGTAGTGTCTAAGCTTTTGTGTTGTAAACACTAAAGCTAAGCAATGCTTCTCAATAACAATGTATCACACTTCATAATCGAGCAATGTTCGGCTGATATAATATACAACACATTCTTTGCCTTCAGTGTTGTGTTGTGCTAACAAAGCTGCTAGAGCATAATTAGATGTTGAGGTAAAGGATAAAAGGTTTACCAGACACAACAGGCTATAAAATAGGATGTTTAGAAAGGTAACTTTTTAAGTCCTCAAAAGCCTTCTGAAAATCTGAACTCCATTGAAATTTTGAATCCTTTTTTAGTAGTTTAGTAAAAGGGTGAGTCCTATCCTTGAGTTCTGAAAAAAATCAGCGGATGGCCTATATCTTCACTTGCAAACTATGAAGTTGAGATACATTCTTAGGTGCTAGCATATTAACAATCACATCAATCTTTTTCATGTCTACCTCAATACCATGATTTGAAACTATAAACTGCAACAATTTGCCATTGTCTACACTGAATACACATTTATGGGGATTTAATCACATGTTATACTTCTTTATTCATTCAAAGATCTACTAGAGGGTCATGGTGTGATCCTGGTGATGAATAGACTTCGCCAAGATGTCATCAACATAATCCTCTAAGATATTGTGCTTGCAGTCATGAAATATAAGCATCATGGCACGTTGATAAGTAGGTCCTACATTCTTAAGTCCAAACAGCATGACCACCCAACAAAATGTTTCCCAAGGTGTTATGAAAGTTGTTTTATATTGATCATGGGGGTTTATAAGGATTTGGTTATATCCTAAAAATCCATCCATGAAGGAAAGTAACTCATGGCCAACTATAGAATCAATAATCGTATCAATGTTTGGGAGTGAAAAATCATCTTTCAAAGATGTCAGATTCAAATCTCTGAATTTGGTACACATTTAGAGGCAGTCATCAAGTTTTGTGATAGCCACTATATTCGAAATCCAAGGTGAATAATCAATAGAGTGAATGAAACCGGCTTGCAAGAGCTTTTCTATCTCATCTTTTACAAGTAACGCAACTTTAGGATTCATTTTATGAATCTTTTGTTTAAATAGCTTGGCATCTGGTTTCAATATGATATTATGTGTCACAATCTGAGGATCAATACCAGGCATATCTAAATAATTCCAAGCAAATAATTCAAAAAATTCATCTAATAACTTGGTCATTTGTTCTTTCTCTTCTGTATTTAAACAATCACCAATGGGAATAACTTTTTTAGTGTTTTCTTTCTCCATGAAGACATCAACAGTCTTTCTATGAAGTAAAGTATTGTGGTCTGGGAGATCAAGCGATTATGGTAACTCTTCAGTTTGATCTTCAGATATAAAAGCATTACTTATCATGCTAGCAGATTTTCCAAAATATGCTTTGTTATTTAGATAATAAGGGAATCCACGCTTATGATGGTAATAGGGAATATTGTCATAAGCACCCAAGAATTTGATTATCGCTTCATCAGTCGAAAACACATCTAAAGGGATTTCTCATGGAGGACAATTAGTGTCAATCATCTCAGGGAAGATCAAATTGAGCATCGATAGTGTATTCACATTAATATTAGGATGCTGACGAGCTTTACATTCCCTAAAAGGGTTATATCTAATGCCACTTGAGTAATGTTGCGAAGCAAATTCTATCAGGACTTTAATTCCTTGTTGATTAATACTACAACCCATACCTACATAGTCACAGTTCTTATAAAGGATCTGAAATCATCAACCATAAAGAGAAGCCATTTCCTTAGAAGAAAGTGGGGCTTTATTGGTCTCATAATCTATGGTATAATTAAGAGTGTTATCTAAATTTGTAACTAAAGAGACCTTAGGTTTCATGGTCAAACTTTGAGATAATATTGATGCAACTTTTGATGTTTCAAGGACAGGATCATTAATTTTGTATTCACCCATGGAAGGAGATGTAAAATCCAATGATCCCTAATCATCACCAAGGAATGCATTTGATTGTGTGGACTCTAGAACAACCTTATTTGTGGTAGGCAAAGTTGATGATTCAACTTTCAAATTGTTACCTTTTGAGTCGCCCTTATTTATTTTATTCATCATTTCCCGTATAAAAAGTTGATTTACTGTTTCATTTCATTGGTCATACTTTCATTTCTTAAATCGGCTCTTTATTCTTCAAAGGTTACCCGCCTATCATCTTTGTGTTTGAAATTACCAAAGGTTTGAACCTTTGAACCTGAACTATTCAAAAGGTTCATGGTTCAATGGTTCGATGTGTTTAAAGTTTCTTAAAAGCAAGCTTTTTGTTTTGTGTAATTTAAACGTCTTTGAGTTTTTGGGTTGAACTTGAACCTTTTTGTTAATGGTTCAAAGGTTCCACGGTTCAAGGTTCAACACTCGGCACCTTGTATCGAGTCACTTTACTCAATTCTTTCACCCAATTTAATGTGTCGTTGAACCATTCGTTTGAACTCTGAAGTAAGGTTCAATGGTTCAATGGTTCGAAGTTCAATGCTGTACTGTTTCGTAGTCAAATGTCTTTCACAAGTCATGTGATGTTGGTCGGTTTATGTAGTCCTTATATATTTGAACTTGAACTTCAAACCACATTCCCAAAGTTCAATGGTTCAAAGTTCATCAGTTCGGTGATTACGATCTTACCTTTCCCCGAGGCATTCTAAGTCAAATTTAGCGGGAAAGTTGGAGGAAAATATGTCTGAAACTCATTATGAAACAGGAAGTTCTAATTTTGGAGAATTTACAGATAATTATTATACATCATGGTCACACATGAATCATGCTCGCCATTAATGAGGATGTCAGAGTTCATGTCTTTGCAAACATTTTCGGCACGTATTGTTTTGGGTAATAATTATTGAATCATTAATACCATTTATTAAGAGAGAACAACCCAAATTTGGCAAGTAAACATATTGTGCGACGTAGAGAAGAATAGCGTAGGAGGTATAAGGCCTGGTTGCCCAAATTTCACAGTAATTTCAGATTTCTTGAAGGTGAGTCCTGTTCTTCCTACCTGTTGTTTCCATTTCTTAAGCTGGAAAGAAAATTCCTTTGAGTTTCTAACATTATTTTCAAGATTCAAATCTTTTTTTGTTATATCCTCCAAGTATGGCTTTGAAATCTACTTTTCTGGGGAATGAACACGGCCCTGGTCTTACCTGTTCTCATCATGAATTCAGAGATACTTCACTAGTGGAGTATGATTTAGAATAATTTAGAGAAAGGTTTAGAAACCCTGTGCAAACTCCTATGATGAAGAAAATAGTAGACAGTGGTTTAGTTGAAGCCGCGGCCTTTCCCATGGTTGTACAGTGCCCAGAACTAGTTCAGGAATGTATAAATAGGTATGAACCCCAAAATAGATGCATCAGAAGTACAGATGGTGATGTAGTGTTTCATGTTGACAGACAAACCCTAATGTCTGTGATGAGAATACCGCCTAAAGAGGCATATTCCAGCCTTAATGTTACTTCTTCTTATGGGTTTTTTTCGGAGAAGAAATTGATTTACAAAAGTGTGATAGCAAGAAACTGGCTGCTGAAGTTTCAGAAAGGTGGTTCAAGGCTGCTTGGACCACTTACCAGGGATCACATGATTAAAGAAGTGAGGGATATTGTGGTGTTATTACACAGACTGAAGGGCAGCCAACATGCATATTATTGGGAAGATTGGATGTACTTTTTCATACAATTTACCCTCCAAGGAGAGCAATATATGGACTGGACAGAAATTATAGCTGATTGTTTGCATCAGGGCCTGAGTAATTGTTTGGGAAATAGAGATTCTTATATGTCTTCATACCTATTTTATTGCCTGGCGTCTACAAGACAGTGGTTGGGGCTGCCTCATGCATCTTTAGCTGAAGATAGTAAAATTATGAATATTATTCGCAATTGTAGATGCAGAATTGTTATGAGAATTACAAAAAGGTTAGTGATGTTTTCACTGGGAGAATGACTTATGAACTGGTAGGTAATTTGAACAAGAGAATGTCCAATGAGGCAATATAGCTAAATAGCATTTATGGCGATTTCTTTATTCAATTTTCCAAGTTCACTTACATCAGGGTTGGAGGATTTGACGGTGAACATATTAAGTTACCCAGGTATGTGTTTAACCGCTTTGTACTGATAGAGGTATGTAGACAGTTAGCACATGTGGATAAAAAGTTCTCAACAAAGAAGGGATCTGGCATCTCTTTCCCCATTGAACTTGGACATTACTCATGCCAGTCAAAATCTGATGCTTTGAATTTAGAAGTGAGTCATAAGAAGTTCAATTTTCAGCTCTTCACTGCCAGGTCCCAATTTGACAGCAAAGGCTTTGTCAGGGATAACTTAGATTCTGGAACAGGGTATTCGCATATCCCTAAATTGGAAGATTACTGGGAGGACTACCCAGATGAATTCGAGGTCAGGAGGAGACTATGGTGTAGGTTCTCTTTGGGATAGATAATCACCCTTAATCTGAGAATGGACATTTCTGGAGTTATTGATAATCAAGAACCGATAATTGATCCCCAATTTGAACAGATAAAACAATTACCTATTCTAGAAATTGACTGGAATAAAGAGGAGGAAGATAGGATTGAGGTGAAAACTCTCCCAGTGATAAGAAGGACCGAGAAATGGTTGAGGGAACAGAAACGGAAAGGGTTCCAGAATAAAGACACCCAACAATGCATGTCAATGATTGAATCACCATTCCTGATAAGCTCTTCTAATCAGCCTATTGCTATCTGTGGTGCAGGTACTTCCAAGTCAATAACTGGAAGGAGTCTTGCTATTAAAGAATCTAGAAGAGCCCTCACAACCATTCTGCCCCCTCGTGCCACCAGGTTGAGAACCAAAAGCAAAAGAAAGAAGCAGGTTTCTGAAAGAATAGTTGTGGATCTGAATTCAGAGGAAGACTTAGGAGAAACCATGGGTGATAAGGAATCTAGTTCACCAAGAACAAAGGAAGTTAATGCTAAACAATAGTCAGATGTTGTCTTAGAGACCCCTGAAATAATGATGATTTCTGATGTATTCTCTGATAAATTGAATTCTAGGAAAGAAGCCTCGGCCTTTGCACCTAAATGGCTAGAGAATTCTATTAGTGACAAAAGAAAAATAATTCCATTTTCTGTGCCTTTAGAAGATATGGTGAGCAAATGTTTGGGGAAAATGCCTAAGTCCAAGAAGCTGAAGACAACATCCAAGGTAAGCATTGACCCAAGTACTGGGAATTGGAGTGCGGAAATAGCCAGGCCAGTGACTAATGAAGAAGTACAGGACCCCACTGTACAGGATTTCACTGTTGAAAGGGTGGATCTTGGAGCTGCTTCAAGAGTAGCAGATGTTCATCATCTTGAGGCATCCACCAAAAGAATCGTCAGCCAGACCTAGAAGGATGAGAAAGACAAGAAAGAGTTGAAGTAGACTCTACGTTCCATGGCAGAATATATTGATGCCATTCATAATCCCAGCCCACAGCTGGTCTCACAGCTTTCTCTATCTTTTGATCCTAAGTCGCCAGCCAACCAGAAGATGTTGGACTAGGTTAACAGAAACAGGATGTTGGCTAAGGTATTTGATAATTGGTTGGACTACATTGTACAAAAGGGGACTGAATATATTCATGAACTTAAGAATATATGTGATCAAACTGCAGCTACCATTGAGGACCTTAAGGCACAAATTGCTTCTTGGGTGAAAGATGAAGGTAAGTGGACGAATGTACTGAACCAAATTAATGAGGTTCAAAAATATGGGGTAATGAAATTTCTGTCAGAAAAGAGTTTAATAGGTGTGGATGAAGATCTACTGTACATGAATAAGAAAAACATTGAATGGAGAAATTCTGTGTCACGGCAAGGGAGGTTTGAACTTACAAAAATGATTAAGGAAATAACCGAGTTCACCCAATCTTTGCAGCATGATTTACAATGCATTGATGTAAAATACATAAAAGATGATGGGAAACCGGAGGAGAACATCGATACAGTAGTCCAATCCTTTAAGGATAAAATTAGCTTTGTCAAAGAAAGTGACAACATCTTAACTAAAATTTCTCCCGAATTTCTAAGGTGGAGTCACTACTTTACCTCTATATCGATGCACTCCTAGAACACAGGGAAAAGATTGGGAAAATACAGAGGGAGAAGGAAGTCTGGAAGACAAGGGTGAAACACATAGGCATCCCCAACCTTCTGAAGATTCAAGAGTTTGTTACTATTTTTCAGGAGTGGAAGACTCAACATGCCTCCCCAACCGTTGATGGTAAATCTACAGATTCAAATTTGTTACCTCAGCCGTGATCTTATTCGCCCAGTTGCCTTTATTCAATTTTTTTAGTTATGCTATTTCAAAAACTTGATCTTTAAATCAATTTGTTAAAAAACTAAATCCCATATGGGTCAGAGTTACTTTAACTCTGGGTTTGGTTTTACTTGATTAGAGAATTAGGGCAGTCATATATATATGCTTTTCATTGCTAAACAGGGGATAGATAGAATAGATAGAAAATATAAAAAAAAAGCTGAACTACTGTTATTTCAGAATACACATGATACTTGTCTGAAGTATTTTTCATATGTGAATGGAAACGAGGAAACAGTTGCTGCATGCTTGAATCTGTGCGTTTGAGTTTTTGAAATTGGATTTCTTGTGTGAAATCATCTTTCATATGGTAATTGCTCTCTTCTAGACAATTCATTATATGTGTTCTAGCATTTACTGGTTCAGCAATATTTATATGTTTATGTATCTAGTTGATATTAAAAAATAGAATATGTGTATTCTATCACAAGATTTGTGTTTTAAACAAAAAGGATATCGCATTCATAACATGATGATGTATGGGTGTTAGTTTGCCTTTAGGCACTTTCAGGTTAAAAGTGTATTTGGATAATTAAAATAGATTGAATTCATTGAAGATCATAAAGGGAGCTGTACCTAAATTCAGAGGGGAACTATTTTGAAAGTTCACCCATTTGTTGATTAATTCATTTGTTCTTTAAGGAAGAAAGGGTATAGAGTCAGAAAAGGTTATTTTTGAATAAAGACAAACCTGTTAACAACACAAATTACTTAAGATTTTGTGTTCAACAACTTGTTTTTGTGATTCAATTTGCAAACAAAGATTGGGTTTAGGATCAGCATGAATGGTATGGAGTTTATCTTTATGAATAAATGTAATCAAACGGTGAAGGGTAGAAGGAATTGTCCCCAGTGCATGAATCCATGGTCTACCCAAAATCATGTTGTAAGACAAAGAACAAGGCATGACATGAATCAAGGTAGGCAAAGTGATAGGCCCAACTTGTATAGGTAGAGTTATGGTGCCTACGAATTATCTCCCAACATTGTCAAAGCCATGAATGCTTAACTTATCCAGTTTAATCAAAGATGTGTCAACTTTAATCTTATGCAATAAGCTAATACCACAAACATTAAGAACTGACCCATTGTCAATCATACCTCATTTAATCAATTTCTTGTTTATTGTAACAAAAATAATCAGAGGATCATACTAATTAACTTCAAGAGATGGCAACTCATATTGTTGAAACAAAATATCTATTTTTGTCTCATGCATACAATCCAGAAGAGCTGCTACATCATTAGGTTTAATAGTAGGAGGCACAATCAACTTTTGTAAAGCTTCTTGGAGAATTCTATGGTATGTAGGTGAAGTTTGAGTAAGTTCCCAGAGGGATATCTTAGCACGAGTAGTATGAAGCTGCTCAACAAGATCATAATCTTGACCAACTTTTTGTGTTAAATGGGGTGCTTGAGGAAGCGTTGGTTGAGAAATTGGTAAAGATATCAGAATGCTTGATTGTTGTTTGTTTTGTTTGTTATTCTGAATATTGTATGTATGAGCAACCATGGTAGAACTAGGTTGTTGTGTAGTTGGATATGATATATGTTTAGCATAGTTGTAAATGTAATCAGGAGAACGAGAAGAAGGTGAAGGACCTCTAATAGTGAGCACCGGTTTAGAAGGGGATTGAAATATATCGGTGCATAAAGTGACCACTATTTTTAGTTTCACAGTTTCATCTCTAGCTTTAGGAACATAAATTAGATTTACAAATCTTTGAAACAATGATGGTTTAAGAGTCGTAGTGGACTGTTCAATTGAGATAAAGTCATCAAGGGCTTCATTCAGCATATTGAAGTCATCATAACTATATGGCTCATCATACACATGAAAGTCTTGTAAAGAGTAATCTAACATTTTAACATGCTCAAATTCACCCAAGACTTCAATGTAAAACTTTATAACATGAACTTTGTGAAAAGTATAGAATAACACTATGTAACACACAAAGTTGTAATTGTCAAATTCTTTTCAATTGAAGGATAAGAGAATCATTCAAGATTTAAAGCATGCACTTTCATGAAAA
This sequence comes from Cunninghamia lanceolata, assembly GCA_027924645.1. Taxonomy (NCBI): domain Eukaryota; kingdom Viridiplantae; phylum Streptophyta; class Pinopsida; order Cupressales; family Cupressaceae; genus Cunninghamia; species Cunninghamia lanceolata. Next base: position 5,967,176 of record BSBN01001062.1, read on the forward strand.
AGGGTTTGTAATCTAAAAGTGTTTTAGTACAACAAACTAGGTCAGATCTGAATTGTAAAAAAAAGATGCAAATTCTTTTAGAGTTTGGGTTCACCAAAATGTTTAGTCTAAAAATGTAGAAGCAAGATGGATGATACAAGTCCTACACTTTCATAAACAAAACATTAGGGAAGCAAAGGGTGAGTTTAGGGATAAACTATAGATTTCCAATGTTCCCTTTTCCTGTTAATTGTGTCTATATGGTTGTTGAATCAGGTTTTACAAGCTAGTTTGCTTTTCTAATCATAAAACCCTAATTTGCATATCAGACTGCAATAACTCAATTTCATACATAGATATTGATGAAATAAACACATAAATGCAGAGCAAACAGTTCAGAGATAGTGTACCTGAAAACTAAGGAGTTGTTGGACTAGGGCGCTAGTCACCATGTCCTAAAAGTTTTTGAATGTTAGAATCTTCTGCACTAGTTGCTTCACAATCTCCATAGATTCTTGGATCCCAAAAAAATCACCTAGTTGGACTAGGGCACGAGTCACTGTGTCCCGGAACTCTCAAAATCCTAAAATTCAAATTCTATCATGACTATATCTACAACATGAACCTTCCTACAACTCCTTTCTGTCAAATCTCGACAAATGCAACTTGTACATGTAGAAGGAGGAGAAAAATATTTGCGTCTATATAGGAGCTTGCCTTAGTCAAGCCCCATTTCAGTGTTCCCACCTCAACAATAGCCAGAGATAAAGATTTATAGATGTGTGTGCAAACCCTAGCAAATGTGTATGCAAAAATATCAAACCCTAGATGTCTCAATCAAGGGAAGATCAACAACTTGCATTAACTCAATGACTAAACATAACTTCACCTCAAGGAGATGAAATCAATGAAGATTTGCATGAACAAGAAGGTGAATCAGCAATGTCTATGGAGGATCTCCAAGCTTGATGTTAAAGGCTTCAACCCTTTTCCCGATCATGCAAAAGGTGTACAAACCCTAGGAAGAGTAAGATAGTCTCAAGATCTTGATTCCCAATCTTCATCCATTGTCTCCATGAAATCAAATTCAAATGACTTCAAGAGCTGAACAACAAATTATTGATCTTCAATGGCAATTTCGGTAGAGTTTTGGCATCAAGCTTGCATAAAAATTGTATATGATAAAATGATTTTAAAATGCCTCTTTATATCCAACCTTAGGAATTTCAAATTTCAAAATAAGATGTCGACATTGCATGAAAAATGAAAATTTGAAAGTGGAATCCCGGAATGCACAGCAAGAGCCGACATCCCTCCAAAACTCAGGACCCCAAGAAATAGGGTAGGACAAGGGTGCTAGCGCCCAAGTCTAAGCCCTAATTTCCCACTCAAGACTACTTTAAGGAGGTTAGGGGGTCCCAAATCTAAGCTTGCTTTTCCCATTCAGTCTTCAATTATTCCAAAATGTGAGATTCTTCCAGTTAGACCTACGTCAGTCGAGTTTCGAGAAGGTCTATAAAAACTAGGTTGAAAGGTCACCAAAGGGAAGGAGCTAAACCATGGGGAAATTGTACCTTTCCATACAGGAGGACATTTTTTGACATAACAGGTACCAGAGCAAGGTTCCTTTGAAGAAAGCTTAACAGCTTGAGGTAGATCAAGGATGGCACACAAGAAGGATACTCCCTTGTTTTATGGATCAGACTATGCACTCTAGAAGGTAAGGATGGAAGCCTTTCTAATTTCTCTTGGTTATTAGGTCTGGAAATGCATCAAGTCTAATTACACTAAACCTAAGGATGGTATAAATTTTGAAGATGAAATTAAAGTTGTTGAAATAGATGATAAGGCAAAACATGCTCTCTTAAGTGGAGTTACTAATTCTGAGTTGGTGAAAGTTATGAATTTGAAAATTGCTAATGAGATTTGGAAAAGGTTGGAAAGTGTTTATTAAGGAGATGAGAAGGTTAAAAAGGCTAAAATGTAGAATTTGAAGCTCACTTATGAGACCATGCAAATGTTTGAAGATGAAAACATTACAAGCTACTTACAAAAGGTGGATGATGTTGTCAATGACATTAAAGGACTTGATGGGAAAATAGATGATCAAGAAGTGATATTGAAGGTACTTATAACTCTTCCTAAATCTTAGTCATAAGGTCTCTCCTACTGAAAAATTATAAAATTTGAATTAGTTTACTAAAGATCAGTTGCTTGGCACTCTAACTACTTTTGAAATAAGAGAATTTGGCACAAATAGTGGAACTACAAAAGATGAGACTACTTTTAAAGATGGTAAAATAGATAAGACTATTGAATTAGATCTGGAAGACTTTGATTAAGTGGAAGCAAACTTTGCGAGAAGGATGAAAAAGGGTACTGGTAAGTTCAATGGTAAGTTGCCTTTTAAATGTTTCAGTTGTGGAAAAATAGGTCATTATGCTTCAAGGTGTCTAGATAGAGTTCTGAGAATTAAGAATAAGGAAAATAGAGGAAGGATGGTGAAGAAAAATTACTATGCAAGCATTTATGATGATGAATCTAATTTTGAGGATGATAATGATGATGAATGCTTATTTATTGCCATAAGAGATGAAACTAGTTCTGCTAACTCTGGAAGTTGTGTCAAAGAAAAGAATCTAGAAGCATGTACTAACCCTAAAGGCATTGTAATATCTACTTTTCATGCTAGAAGTGAAAAGTATGACTGAGCTATTGACAATGGATGCTCAAATCATATGATAGGTGATAAGAGTAAGTTTATTAAACTTAAAAAATTTGATGGTGGAGTAGTTAGGTTTGGTGGTGATGAAGCTGCTAAGATTTGTGGAAAAGGTTCAATCAATTTTGATGGAAAGCATAACACTGATGATGTTCTTCATGTCAAAGGTTTAAAGCATAATCTCTTGAGTGTTGGATAGATGTGTAGCAAAGGTTACAATATTATGTTTCATAATGATGGGTGTGAGATCAGAAAAAGCTCTAAAACAGTAATTGCTGCTGGAAAGAAGATAGGTGGAAATGTTTATCATCTCAAAGGTGGTGTTAGATATTGCCTTATGACTCAAATCAGTGAGAGTTGGCTATGGCATAGGAGATTGTGTCACATCAATTTTAATAGCATGGTAAGGATAAGTTCAGTCCAAGTTGTGAGAGATCTGCCAAAGATAACAAGGCATATTACTGCTATCTGTAAGGAATGTCAGTTTGGGAAGCAAACAAGAGGAAGATTCAAAAGCAAGGTGATGAGTGTCAAATTGCACTCAAAATACACCCCTTTTTGCCTCTCTTTTCCTCTATTCAGCTCATCTTCCTTGTGTTTGCACTCAAATTAGTTAAGCAAGATTGTTCTAATTTGTGATTAATTAAGATAGATTACTTGAGATTAGAATTTTTGATTAAGTGGCTAATGTGTGTGGGATTAATGGAAAAATGCAAAATTTCTCTTTCTTTTTGAATCAGCAGGTGTACATATCAGAAACAACGGTTTTGTGCATCTCCAGAGATCGCCTTCAATGATCTCCGGAGACTATAACAAAGAACAGTGACACCTGAGTTTTGAAGATTTGGGGAATATCTCCGGAGCTCTGCGAGTGTCTGGAATATCTCTGGAGCTCTGCGAGTGTTGGAATATCTCTGGAGCTCTGCAATATCTCCGGAGCTGCAGACAGGAACAGCTATCCTCGGAACCTCCTGAGAACAGAGCATGTTCCAGTCAAAGCTGCCAATCAGACACTTCAGCAGCAATCCTAACACCCCCTTACTTCACTCAAATCATCACCTGAGTGATGAAGGGTCAACTATCAGTTAAACTGCTGAAGTTTTATCTTTCCAAAGATTTTGCATAAGTTACGAATTGAACTAATTCAATATTCTTATTTTCAGGGCTTTGATGCCCAAGTGTATTAAGATCTAAACTTAGACCTCTGAGTGGACTTCTGTTCCACTCAAGTCTACCCCTTTTGCATGATGATCTTTCATAAGTTAGACAGTTAAGTACAAATAAGAGATGGTGTCATCTCCTAGAAAGACTGATAGATAAATTCAGTGATATATCATCACTCTTTTTATATATACTTTCAGAAATAGTAATAAAACAACAATGATAAGATTATTCTGATTTTTAGAGATTTCAGTTCTGCTATAGCCATACATTTCTCATGAACATAAAAATGAATGAATTGGATTGAATTTAGTTAGATCATCTTTAGTGCTAATTTCCTGCAATAGCCTTCAGCCTCAAAGGTGCGGAGCAAGGGCCCACTCTCACCAATTAGGCAGGAGGCTAGTATCTCTGTTTTACTGTTTCAAGTTTTCTTTTATAAAAGTATTTCCTGTTTTAGTAGATAGATGCATGTTATCATTCTTTGCTTTGAGTACATTTCTTGTTTTATTCTGTTTTACAGCATTCATTACATTTATTCAACAAGCAGGTAGATTAGTCATTTTTTTAAGCTTTAGGATTAGCTATAAACTGGTCACTTAGAATCCCTAGTTGCAGACAGCCATGGACACAACCCTGGTTCTTTGACATCTGAAAACAGATTAAATGATGAGGTACAGCGACAACCCAACATTTTTGGTGCCGTTGCCGGGGACTAGTTTGTGTTAATTAGGGACACTGAGTTAAAAATAGTTTTTAGAATAGATCTGTATGGTTAGAGCTAGAGATCTTAAAGGAAGATATATTAAACAGACGCCCCAACAACACACCATAGGGGAAAGCAGTGAGGTGGTATAAAATCTTGTTGAAGAAGGAAACCTAGATCTTAATTTGGAACCTGCACTTCAAAACAACAATCCCTTAGATCCTATAGATATTCCACTTGCCAATTATATCCAGGAATTACAACAAAAAGTTGAGGCAGATCCTTTGGTAGAACCTAATTTCCTAGAACCTCAGGAAGAAGAACTAGTATTAAACATGGAAAATGATAATCATGAGGAAGAGGAAAATCAGGCCCCAAGAACCTTCTCATATCCTATTGTTTTGGCTGCTGGAGACAATGCTCCCATGAAGAATATCTCACCAACACATCTGCCAAATTTTAGAGGACTCTCCTCTGAGGATCCAGATCAGTTCTTGTTTGAATTCAAAGTAGTCTGCCAAACTTATGATTATGGATTAGATAACCAGAAACTTAAACTGTTCCCTTCCACCCTGAAAGATTCTGTGATGAGATGGTTTATGGGTTTACCCCAGGGTTCTATCTGTTCTTGGGATCAAATGGAAACAGAGTTTTTGGAAAAATACCAAGATTATTGCAGATCCAGTAATAAAAATGAAGAACTGTTTAAAATTAGGCAGGGGGAGGAAGAATCCTTAGAAGACTATGTGGATAGGTTTAATTTTTCCTTGAGAAGGTATGGCAATCCGGTAAACCACTCCTTGGCTAGAACCCTGTTTATAAAAGGATTGGATAAAGAATCAAAATAGGCACTGGACCTAATGGGAAAAGGGAACATTAACAAAATGGAAATACCTGACATAGAGGAACTCTGTAGGAATTATTCCAGAACTCAAGATGGAGTAAGGTCATCCAAAACTTTTAAGGGGAAGAATGAGATAGGACAGTTGATGGAGGAAATTGCAAATCTAAAAACAGATATTCTGGTCCAACTAAATACCACATTGGATGGGATCCAAGCAAAAAACGGGACAACTGATCAAAACAGAGCAACTAAACCGCTTTCCATTTATTGTCCTAGGTGTAGAAACAAACACCTGTTGAGAGAATGTCCCTTGGACAAATCAAAGATCTGTCAAATCTGTGATAGGAAGCATCCTACCAGTCAGTGTAGTCAGCTTCCAGCCTTGAAAAGATTGAGTAAAAAGAATGCTGTGATAGAGGAGGAGTTGAACTATGTGGGACAAAAATAAGCTGGAAATTTCCCTTATAATCAGTACCCAAGCCAGTCTTCTTACAAGGGTCCTACTAATTGAGGAAATAATCAGTGGAACCCAGCTTGGTATGGCCCTCAAAATAATCCTCCTTGGGGACAGCAGGATTGGCAAAACCAAAATTGGCAAAACCAAAACTGGCAAAATCAGCCTTGGGGAAATCAACAATGGCCACCACAGTTTGGGTCACAAGGCATGCAACCACAATGGGGTCCTCAACAGGGATATCATCAACAATACCAAGGACAACCTAGACGTTTCCAACCTCAACAGTAGGCTTTACTAACCAGATCCTCCAACACACAGGGTCAAACACAGAATGAACCAGTTAGTCAACCACTTTTACCAGCTCAGCCTATACCAAACCCACGGAATAAACAGGGAGCAGCTATCTATATGATAGAGCAAGAAAATATGGCTGGAATTAATGCTATATATTCAAATAATCTCTAGCTGCGTTCTGGGAAAGCATTCCCAAGACCTTCTCCTCCAACTATAGTTGAAATAACCAATGATGAGGAACCTGAAAATCCATCCAATCAACCCCCAGAGGAGATTACTAACAAAAAGGTGCTAGAAAAATCAACCACAGACAACTTTGGAGTTACTCCTAAAAAGCCAGCTCCGGAGAACAGTCTAGAACACAATTCCGATAAGAGCTCCAAAGATGCTCCGGAGATGGAAAAACTAGCACCCTACCCAGAATGACTTAAACAAAATGCTCCCCAGAGAAAGGTTTTACAAAAACAAATCCAACCCAATCAGGAATCAAAACTTTTACAAGAACTCAAGCAGCTAAACATTAAAATTCCTCTCCTCTAGGCCATTAGAGATGTACCAGAACTAAATCAATTCATCAAATAGTATTGCATCAAAACACAGGGCAGAAAGAAAAGTTTTCCCTCCACAATACAGGTGGAAGGAAAGGTAATGGATCTATTGATGGGAGAAATTCTCCTCCCAAAATATGGAGACCCTGGGAACCCTGTCATCACTGTTTTCATCTCGGGGGTAGAAATTTTAAATGTTCTGGTTGACTTAGGAGCAGCAATTAATGTGATGACAGTTCATACAATGGATACGTTAGCTCTGTCAGGTATCTAATCCACGACTACAATTCTTCAACTTGCTAATCAGTCAGTAGCTGTTCCAAAGGGAGTGATCACTGATGTACCTGTTGTAATAGAATCATGGGAATTTCCAGTGGATTTCTTAATACTGGAACCTAGAAACCAAAGAAATGCTTATCTGCTGATTTTAGGAAGGCCATAGCTGGCTACTGCAGCAGCATCTATTGATTGTCGAACTGGAGATATGGTCATTTCTAATGGGATAGATTTAAAGAAAATATCTCTGTATCCTCCAACTAAACCATCGGTGCATTACACAGGAAGAGTATGGGTGGATGAACCAGATAACATGAACAACAGTGCCTCATTAGCTATGGTAACCATTAAGGAACATCTGGGAGAATTAGGAGAAGAAGTATACTATGATACAATGGAAGACTTCACTCACATCCTAATCAACAAAGATGTGATGGAACTCGCCCAAGACCCTCAGAGAAAACTTCTCGTTTCTTCTCATTGTACCCTTGCCAACATTATTCCTTGTGGAGAAACCTTTTACAGGGACTTAGCCACTTTCCACATGTTACTCCCACATTCTTGTCCTCTCAATGCCATGACACCAATGTACGGACCCACCACATCTATGGATCAAATTACAAAACAAGTCATGATTCTGCTAGGGAAAACACTTAATATAAATACTCAGTTAACAGCAAGTCAGGAAGAAAAACTTATTTAGCTTTTGGTTTCCCACTCAGCATCTTTTGCCTGGGAATACCAAGATATGAAAGGCATACCTCCTGAAATCTGTACCCATCATATCTACACTGAGGATATTAAACCTGTCAGACAACCACAAAGAAGATTGAATCCTGCCTTAAAGGACATTGTCAAAACTGAAATAGAAAAATTACTCCAGGCAGGGTTCATATATCCAATCTCAGACAATCAATAGGTCTCACCCCTTGTCATTGTGCCTAAAAAGAATGGGAAATGGAGGGTGTGTATTGATTATAGAGAACTCAACAAGGCCACAAAAAAGGACTACTTTCCCTTACCATTTATTGACCAAGTTCTGGACAACCTTGCTGGGAGAAAGTATTTTTTTTTAGATGGATTCAGTGGGTATAATCAAATTCAAGTAGCACCTAAGGACCAAGACAAAACAACCTTCACATGCTCTTGGGGAACCTTTGCTTACAAAGTTCTTCCTTTTGGGCTGTGCAATGCCCCAGCTACATTTCAAAGACTGGTTCTAGCTATTTTTGCTGAACTGGCTAATGAATGCATGGAAGTCTACATGGATGACTTTACTGTGTATGGGAATAACTTCAAGGAAGCTCTCACAAACCTTGGAAAAGTACTAAAATGTTGTAATAAAAATTGACTGTCCCTTAGCCATGAGAAATGTTTTATGATGGTGGAGGAAGGAATTGTTTTGGGACACCATATTTCAGAAAAAGGGATTAGAGTGGATCAGAACAAGATAGAAGTAATCACACAGTTGCCTTCACCCAAAAATTAGACTGATGTCAGAAGTTTTCTAGGTCATGTAGGCTACTATAGGAGGTTCATCAAAAAATTTAGCAGAATAGCTGCCCTCCTGTTTACCCTGCTTAACAAGGAAACAGAATTTCTCTGGACAGCAGACTGTCAATCAGCATTTGAAACTTTAAAGGAGAAGCTTACTGTGACAGCAATTTTAAGGGGACCTAATTGGACTTTACCATTCCACATACAAACTGATGCTTCAAATGAATCCATTGGGGTTGTTTTAGGACAAAAAGAGGAAGGAGAAAGTATGCATGCCATTTATTACATCAGCAAGAACCTTACCTCTGCAGAAAGAAATTATACAACAACTGAGAAGGAATTCTTGGCAGTTATCTATGCTATAAACAAATTCAGACATTATATTACCGGATATAAAATATTTGTGCACACTGATCATGCAGCCATCAAGTACCTAATGAATAAACCAGTAGTAGGTGCAAGGATCATCAAGAAGTTATTGCTCTTGCAAGAATTTGATATTACCATAGTTGATAATCCAGGAAAGTTTAATTTGGTTGCTGATTTTCTGTCAAGATTGCATACAGGAGGAGAAGATCAACCAGTGGAGGACAAATTTCCAGATGAACATCTTTTTGCCATATCCACTACTGCACCTTGGTTTGCTGACATAGCTAATTTGTTAGCTACAGGCTTGTATCCATCCCATTTTACTTCAAAACAAAGAAAACGTTTGCTTAAAAAAAGCTTATCCTACAAATGGTTGAATGGTTTACTATTTAAATGTGGTCCCGATTTCATTCTACGCAGGTGCTTGAAGGCTGATGAGACTTTTGATGTGTTGAGAGCATGTCATGATAAGCCATCTGGTGGCCACTACTCTTTTCACAGGACAGTCCACAAGATCCTTGGAACTGGTTACTACTGGCCTTCTCTTCATAAAGACACAAAGAAGTATGTGCAGCACTGTGACTAGTGCCAAAGGATGGGGCAGCCCACCTTTACTCAGGAAATGTTGCTACATCCTTAAGTCATGATGGAACCCTTTGAGCAATGGGGTCTAGACTTTGTAGGACTAATCTCACCGCCATCATCAGGCAAGGAGTATATTCTAGTATGCACAGACTATGTTACTAAGTGGGCTGAGGTTCAAGCATTACAGTTTGCAAGAGAAGAAAAAGTTGCTGATTTCCTTTACAATAGAATTTTCTTGAGGTTTGGAGCCCCAAAATCAATAGTTTCAGACAGAGGACCTCAATTTACTTCATAGGTAATCAAGGCATTCACAGATTTGTACCAAGTCAAGCACAGAAAAGCTTCACCTTACCATCCTCAAGCAAATGGGCAGGTAGAAGTAACCAACAGAGAACTTGAGAATATCCTAACAAGGACAGTGGCAATGAACAGGAAGGATTGGGCTAATAGACTACCTGAAGTAGTTTGGGCTTACAACACAACTTGGAAGTCCACAACAAGGTTTTCACCATATGAACTGGTTTATGGGAAAAAGCCTATACTATCTATAGAGTTTGAACTCCAAACACTTAAAACTGTATTGGATGTTGGGCTGCCACTGTCTACAATTTAGCATAACAGAATTCTTCAGCTCAACGAGTTGGATGAGATTCGGACAGAAGTCATTCAGCAAACAGAACTGGTTCAGTACCAAAGGAAACAATGGCATGACCAACATATCAAGAGGAGGATATTTCAACAAGGAGATTGGGTTCTTCTCTATGATTCTAAATTCAAAGAATTCAAAGGGAAATTATAGACTCACTGGCTGGGTCCTTATCAAATAAAGGAAGTGTTTGAAAATGGAACTGTATTATTGCAACCAATTGATGAGAGCACAAACACATTTCTAGTAAATGGTCACCGGATAAAGCTCTACAAAAGACCGTCTACTAAAGAAGAGTTTCTTGATAATCTGAGTTTTGATACAGGGGATACCACCTCTGTCACGGTGTTGGAATAAAAATTAAAATTAAAATTAAAAATTAAAAATTAAAAAAAATTAAAAAGAAAAACAAAAACAAAAGAAGGTTGAAAACCAGCAATCGCTGCCTACTGAAAAAAAAAAAAAAAAAAAAAAAAAAGATGGAAAACCAACAAATGGTTGTCTTCTCGATCAAGGGAGTTGAAAACCAGTAAAATGGTAGTTCCCTTATCCATGATCAATTGCCAAAAATTGGCCCAATGCATCTCCGGCGCTTTCCAATGCATCTCCGGCGCTTTCTAATAAGGAGCACCTCTGGCGCTTTCCAAAAAAGAGCACCTCCGGTGCTTTCCAATTAGGAGCACCTCCGGCGCTCTGTTAATAATGTCAGCAGTGTCCATAATAAAGGTGGGACCTACCTCACCAGGTGGTAAAGTAGACAACTCACATGCTGAGGTCATCAAGACTCATCTTCTACTTTATCACACAGCATAAATAAATTAAGATACTAATAATTGCAGGAGCGACCACAAGCCGGCGCTGACATCACCGTGGGCGAGGATCTTAGTGCCACTCAATGCAATGATTGCAGGTCGCGTGCAAGTAGGAAGCGGATGTCATTTCGGCCGCCGTTTAAATGCCACGACACGTGCAGTTTCCAAAACGGCGCAGCATTTCTCCCGCGTACATTGCCTCATCATTAAAACTGATCCAGGTAAATCTATTTTTCATTAATCATTAATTAGTAAACTGTCCTGTCTTTCTATTTTGAGTGCTGCTGTGATGACACGTCCCTCCGCCGTCATTTCCTTTTTCACATCCAAGCATGCCGCCATCTGTGCCTTAATGCCACCTTACCTCCGGAGCGCCCTGTCAGTTTGTTACAATTATGGCTGCTTTGGTCCCTCAACCCATCTGCATAAACCCAACCTGAAAACAATAGCCTCCCTCATTCAAACCTCTAGAATAGACTGAAGCATACGATAAACCAAACAACTCTCCGGAGCCTACATAGTAATTTGAACAGCACTCCGCGCCTACAGAGTAATTTGAACAGCACTCCGAAGCCCATAGAGATCAAAGGGACAGATAGACTGCAGATAGCAGAAGAAAAGAATCAAACACAGAAACTGCCATCAATTCAGGTATGGGGGTCAAGAAAAAGTCTGAGCCAGAAAGTACTGCGGGTCTTCTGAAGGATGCAGCTGCAGCAAATATTTTAAGAACTGCTGGATGGTTTGATTTCCTAGACAAGTTCGAGGGGTTTCAGGAGGACATTGTGGATGAATTCCTTAGGAATCTAAGAGACGACCAGACCACTGTGAGAGGGAACCAAATCAGTCTCTCCTCCACAATTATCAGCCACATCTCTGGACTCCCCGAACAAGGTGAGAGGTTCCACCACCTGAAAACCTTGTATACAGAGTTAATTAAAAAAAATTCTATTCGTGGTGAGCCTGCCATTCAATTGTATATGAATAAAAATGAGGTCAAAGGAATTCTGAGATCCACTCTCCCAAACCCTTGGGCAACTGTTGCCACCTGGTTAATGAAATATTTTACCTGTGATGGCCAATTCTCCATAGTCTTGGGGCCCATAATGAAAATGCTTATTTTTCTCAGACATGGAAATAGGCACCCCGAATATAACATAAATATCCCCAATTTCCTCTATTCTGTCATTAGGGCAACTGCAGAAAAATACCAGCAGGGTAAGGGACCCATGAAACATCATGGCCTCATCTTCCTGATAGTCAAGCACCATTTCTTATCTCAGGCCAATGGGGACGAACTATTACAGAACTTTCTTGAGCATAACCCTCAGGTCAGAGCACCAGAGGTCACACAAACAGAGGATGAGAGTTCTCCCTCTCACCATGGTGAAGAAACTGAGCCTACAGCCTTCTCCACAGCTTCTCACAAAAGAACATCACCCTCACAGGAGGCTACATCATCTGCAGCCCCTGTTCCTAACAAGAAAAGAAAAGGCAAACAAATTGTAGAGTCTGCTCCAACACGGCCTCTATATATGACTCAATCAGTCAGGCGACAAATGACTTCACCTGAGGGATCTAGGCCTAGGGAATTAACAAAGGAACAAGCAGGGCAAGGAATTGAAGGGAGATGGTGGGTTGAAGAACCATCCCATGACTCCGATGAGGTACCTCTGGTCTGAAAGAGGAAACAAAGAGAAAATTCTCCAGCACCTTCTGTTCAGTTGGAGTCAAGTCCAGTCTCAACACCACAATGTGCTCCGGAGATAGGAAGCTTACCAACTGTTACTATCTCCTCAGATTCTGAGAAAGGAAATCCTGCTCCAGAGGCACTAGTTCCACCTATGCTCCGGAGAAGCAAAAGAAAGAGGCAGCTCTCACAGGCTGAGAAGGATACTGCCCTGCTCGCTGAGGCACTCCTGGAATTGAGCACATATGAGGACAAGGCAGGACCTTTAGTTGTGCCAGCAGCAGCAGAGGATCCTCAGAACAAGGGCATTGCAGAAAAAGAAACAAGGCACACAGATACATTGGGAGAAGCAGAGCAAGTGGCCATGGATAATCTTGATGATCAGCCACCAGCCACAGAAGAAGAGGCAGAAACTCTATCACATCCCTCTGACCAAGAAGATATAGAGATCTCAACAGAGCAACAACTAATGGAAGAAATTGAGAATTTAAAAAGGATGCTTTGGGGAAAGAATTTAATTATTACTAACCTCAAGAAGGTCAGGGTAGAAATGGAGATGGAACTGAAGCAAACTATTGCAGAAATCAAAACAGACCTCCAAAACAAGGACAGAATCATCCAGGAGGAGGCAGAGTTGGAAACACAGAAAAGTGAGGCAGCAAAGGTGGTGGAAGAAAAAGAAAAAGAAGCAGCACAAAAGGTTTCTGAGCTCACTATGGCCAGAGACAATGGCCTCACAGTAATGGCAGAACTGATTGAGAAAGTACAGCGCCAGGATAAACAATTAACTTGGGCCAACAACAGACTAGATGACCAAGAAGAATATATTCAAGAACTGTCTGGCCCAAGGGCAACCAATGAACAGGAGATTCAAACAGATGCTTATGTGGGACCAATCCCCATTGACATTCCTAAAGCCCTGTTTCATTGGGAGGAAAGGTGTAGAGAATTTGAAGCCTCCAAGCCAATGTTGCAACTACAAAGGGCAGTCACTGCCAGGGCAGAAAGAATAGCAACTTTGGAGAGCAAAATCATTCAAATGGCCTCCCTCTCCTCAGAAATTCTATCTTGCAGACCTCCCAGTGCCAGCTATTCAATGTTCCTACAAGAAAGGATACTGCAAAGGAAGTTTTCCTTAGTCTTATCTGACATGAATGAGGATACAGAAACAGCAGAAGGTTTTATGACAGCTTACACCAGAAGCAATGATGAAGACAAAAACTTCCTCTGTGAATTGTACTTACATGGGTTCTGCATTAATGATATAGCTTTCATGATTAATCACTTTGTGGGAGAATGCCAATTTAAGGCATTCATGTCCCTCATGAGAAACCACCAGATTCGGGATGAGAGGATGGAAGATCATCTTCAAAAGGATTCAAAAACAAATCTCCTCCTCAGAAAAGAATGTCCCAATCCTTTTGCCTTTCAGACCCAATTCAGGTCCATCATCTATCGTCCTGCAAGTGCAACCAGCATCTTGCCATTATATTTGAAAAATTTGCAAGAGTGCTCCATTAACTTTGGTCTCTTTATAATTAATTCAGCAAATCCTGTCCTTGCTATAGCAAAGAAGAGATGGAGTATTTTAACACCAGAGCAAAAACTTAGAGAAGTGGTCACCCCTGCAAACCTGAGGCTATTCATGAGGAAAGCAAAGATGATATCCAAATTGATGGATAAACATAAACAGGAATGGATAGGAGGGCAGTTCAGACCTCCTCTGATAATTGAACCACTCCCTATATGGACAGAGCAGCTGGAAGATGAGAAATTGTAAGATTGGATGAAGCAAGTTGACAAGTACAGGGGGAATGGTAACACCAATAAAACTACTTGGACAACCTATCTCCAGGAGTATAGTCTGACTGAGAGATTGCTTCGTCAAAACAAATCCAGAATGTGAAAAGCAGGAGGACCTGCTAAGCCTTAGGTATGGGGGGATGATGAGTGTCAAATTGCACTCATAAAATACACCCCTTTTTGCCTCTCTTTTCCTCTATTCAACTCATCTTCCTTGTGTCTGCACTCAAATTGGTTAAGCAAGATTGTTCTAATTTGTGATTAATTAAGATAGATTACTTGAGATTAGAATTTCTGATTAAGTGGCTAATGTGCGTGGGATTAATGGAAAAATGCAGAATTTCTCTTTCTTTTTGAATCAGCAGGTGTACATATTAGAAACAACAGTTTTGTGCATCTCCGGAGATTGCCTTCAATGATCTCCGGAGACTATAACAAAGAACAGTGACACCTAAGTTTTGAAGATTTGGGGAATATCTCTGAAACTTTGCGAGTGTCTGGAATATCTCCGGAGCTCTGCGAGTGTCAGAATATCTCCAGAGCTCTGCAATATCTCCGGAGCTGCAGACAGGAACAGCTATCCTCAGAACCTCCTGAGAACAGGGCATGTTCCAGTCAGAGCCACCAATCAAACACTTCAGCAGCAATCCTAACACCCCCTTACTTCACTCAAATCATCACCTGAGTGATGAAGGGTCAACTATCAGTTAAACTGCTGAAGTTTTATCTTTCCAAAGATTTTGCATAAGTTACGAATTGAA
Organism: Cunninghamia lanceolata; assembly: GCA_027924645.1. NCBI lineage: Eukaryota > Viridiplantae > Streptophyta > Pinopsida > Cupressales > Cupressaceae > Cunninghamia > Cunninghamia lanceolata. Next base: position 5,982,326 of record BSBN01001062.1, read on the forward strand.
CTAATTCAATATTCTTATTTTCAGGGCTTTGATGCCCAAGTGTATTAAGATCTAAACTTAGACCTCTGAGTGGACTTCTGTTCCACTCAAGTCTACCCCTTTTGCATGATGATCTTTCATAAGTTAGACAGTTAAGTACAAATAAGAGATGGTGTCATCTCCTAGAAAGACTGATAGATAAGTTCAGTGATATATCATCACTCTTTTTATATATACTTTCAGAAATAGTAATAAAACAACAATGATAAGATTATTCTGATTTTCAGAGATTTCAGTTCTGCTATAGCCATACATTTCTCATGAACATAAAAATGAATGAATTGGATTGAATTTAGTTAGATCATCTTTAGTGCTGATTTCCTGCAATAGCCTTCAGCCTCAAAGGTGCAGAGCAAGGGCCCACTCTCACCAATTAGGCAGGAGGCTAGTATCTCTGTTTTACTGTTTCAAGTTTTCTTTTATAAAAGTATTTCCTATTTTAGTAGATAGATGCATGTTATCATTCTTTGCTTTGAGTACATTTCTTGTTTTATTCTGTTTTACAGCATTCATTACATTTATTCAACAAGCAAGTAGATTAGTCATTCTTTTAAGCTTTAGGATTAGCTATAAACTGGTCACTTAGAATCCCTAGTTGCAGACAGCCATGGACACAGCCTTGGTTCTTTGACATCTGAAAACAGATTAAATGATGAGGTACAGTGACAACCCGTCACAAGGATTGGTCATCTACCGGTCTGTTGGAGTTGGTGCATAGAGACCTGTGTGGTCCTACTAGAGTAAGGAGTTTTTAAGGTGACAGGTATTTCATGTTATTTATTAATGATTTCTCTAGAATGACTTGGGTCACTTTTCTTAAGGAAAAATTAGAAGCCTTGGATAAGTTTAAAGCTTTTAAAGCAATGGTTGAGAATGAATTGGATATGAAAATCAAATTGTTGAGGTCTAACAGAGGTGGAGAGTTTACTTCTAATGAGTTTAACATGTTTTGTGAGAATTAAGGGATAAAAAGGCATCTATCTCCTCCTAGAACTCCTCAGCAAAATGGAGTGGTTGAAAAGAAGAATAAGAAGTTGTTCAAGAAGCTGCAAGGACAATGATCAAAGAAGCAAACCTACCAGAAGTCTACTAGAGAGAAGCAATTCATACTGTTGTCTACATACAAAACAGAGTACATGTAAAAGCAATTGACACAAAGACTCCCTATAAACTATGGTATGGAAGGATTCCCACTGCTAAATATTTCAAATTTTTTGGAAGAAAATGTTATATAAGAAGAGACAAAGAACTAGGAAAGTTTGATGCAAGGTGTGAAGTTATTTTCCTTGGAAACTCTTGTAGGCACCCAAAATTGTCCATGTCTTGTAACACCTAGTCAAAAACATTATTAGAGACATCATGTAGCATTTTGTCCTAATCCCACTCTTAATCCCACTTATCCAACTTTCTAATTAATTAAATAAATCCTATTTATTTAATTAATTTCCCATCCTTATCCCACTTTCCAATTAATTAAATAAATCCTATTTATTTCATTAATTTCTCATATTTTCTCTAATTTTTATTTAAATTATCCCTTTCACATGTCCCAACTAATTCAAATAAAATATTTGAATTAGGTCCTCACCTTTCATCTTATTGCAACACTTGTCCACCTATCAATTGAGTCATGTGTGATAGTACAACTTTCATTTAATATTCTTCACATGTCCAACTAATAAGTCTCCTTTTATTCTCCTTCGCACACTTGTCACATGACTACAACTCTCTCATGCAGTGGGAAACCTATCCGATCCTAGCCATCCACATCATTCATGTAGCCTTTCAATCTTAGCCCTCCGTTCAAATCAACCCCTTCCTATAAATCAACCCTCTCACAAGTTATTTGATCATCTGATTTTCAAGTATACTTATGCTGTCAAAATACCATTAGATCCTTTGCATCATTCATCCTATGCCATTGTTATGCTACAGAAGTGAGCAATCAACATTCCTCCCATCAACAATCCTTCAAAATCTTGCATGCTTATGTGCGATTGAGAAGAGCAGTGGAGATCAATCAAGTTTAGCATGGAGATCGGTTTGCTTTTCCATTTGTTATTTTGATTTTCATGTTATCTTGTGCTCTATTGTGCTTATTAGGGTTTTATTATCCTTGTTTATGCATTTACCCTAGATTTTTCCCCTAACTACAACTCTAACAAAAGCAAAGCTTACCAGTGCTATAATAAGAGGATAAGAAAGATTGTTGAAAGTGCTAATGTTAAGGTTGATGAAGATATACAGAAGTTTTCAGATATTAATGGATATGAATTAGATGAGTCTTCTTGTGGAGAAAAAAAAGATACTAAAGGAAAAAAAGTACAGGTTGAAGAACAAGAAGCTCTGGAAAGAGAAGTACGGGTTGAAGAATAAGAAGCTCTGAAAAGAGTCCTTAAAACTCCCAAATATGTGCAGAGGCATCACATTGAAGATCAAATCATTGGTGATAAGAGCAAAGGCGTATTGACAAGAAGTAAAGCTGCTGAAGAATAGGTAAATTTATGTTTACTTTCCAAAGTTGAACCTAAAATAGTAAAGGGTCTACAGACAATAATTTGTACATCAAGGTAGGAAAAGATCAAATCCTGATTGTTGAGGTCTATGTGGATGACATAATCTTCTATGGAAATGAAGGTATGTGTAAGGACTTTGCAGATAAGATGCAAAAAGAATTTGAGATGTCAATGTGTGGAGAGATGAACTTCTTCCTTCGGTTGCAAATCAATCAAATAGATAAGGACATTTTCATTTCACAATCAAAGTATGTCAAGGAATTGTTGAAGTAGTTTGGAATGGAAGATTCTAAACCAATCTGTACCCCTATGACAATTGGTTGCAAGATGAGAAAAAATGATGAATCCCCTAAGGCTGATCAGAGCAAAGATAGATCAATGATTGGAGGACTAATATACCTAACTACTACCAGACCAGATATTATGCATGTAGTTTGTCTTTTGGCAAGATTTCAAGAAGAGCCTAGGGAGTCACATGCCATGGTGGTGAAGAGGATATTCAAGTATTTGAAGGGCACCCCAGATCATGGTTTGTGGTATCCTAAGAACAATGACTTTATCCTAAGTGCCTACACAGATGCAGTTTGGGTTGGATGTGTAGATGAAAGGAAAAGTACAAGTGGTGGTGCATTCTTTCTTGGAGATAGAGTTGTATCTTAGCTAAGCAAGAAGTAGGATTCAATATCTTTATCTACTGCAGAGGTAGAGTATATTGTTGTAGCATCATGTTGCACACAAGTGGATGAAACAAACCTTGAAAGATATCAAAGTTGTGTATGATGAGCCTATTTCTATTTTATGTGATAATACAAGTGTTATTGACATTTTAAAGGATACAATGATGCATTCAAGGACAAAGCATATTTCTATTAGGTATCACTTTCTAAAAGAGAAGGTTGCAAAGAATGAAGTGAAGCTTGAGTATGTCCCTACAAAGGATCAGGTTGCTGACATATTCACTAAGGCTCTTCTTAAGGATACATTTGAGTATCTCTAGGAGAAGTCTTTTGGCTTATAGAGTACTGTTCAACTTTTTGCTCTGCATTTTTTTGTGTTGGAGATCTAAGTGTGCAATTTGGATATGTTGTTTAGGAGTGTTTGAAGATGCTAAATCCAGAATTTGGTGCTCTAGATTGTCATGGAGTAAAAGTTATGTTCACCAGTTTGAGAATAGTGTTTGAAAGTGTTTGCAGTGTGTCTGGGAGAAAGTGTTTTGCTCTGCATTTCTCCGCAGAGTGGTTTCAAGTGTTGTGGTTCTAGATGTGTGCTTATAAGGTCTATATATTACTTCAATTCAAATCGTTCATGATTTAATGCTCCAAAAAGTCATTTCTTATGTAGCAGAGTTTGTTTGTAAGCAGACTGAGAATTTTCTTCTGGTGAAAGTTGTTGTGGTTAAATTTGTTGGTTTTCAAGTGACTTCAAGATGCTCGTGGATGTTTCTAGATTGTGTGGAAGTTGTGTGCAAGATCCACAAGGTATGCTTACCTTTGTGGAAGTGTATGCTTAAAAGTTCTTAGTGTTAACACAAGTTTGGCTGACTTGGTTGATTACATTATTTGTGATTGTGCTTTGGTGAATGTGAAAACTTGGTGAAGCGTGTAAGAGTGGATTTGGGTCCATGCTAAGATGTGGTGTGGTCTACATTCATTCCTTTCCTCTACGAGAATGTTTAGGTCCAGACCTAATTTGAAATTTATGAGTTAAGTTGTGTTGCCGACCTTGGAGAGTATTTTCATGATTGATGGTGGTATAAATAAGTGTCAAGGATTTGTGGATGCAGGTGTGCACCAGGGGGATGATGTATATAATGTGAAATTGATCAAGGTAGTAAGAGTTTTGATGTGTTAGGCTATTGGATGCAGTGAGTTGAAGGTGTCTGCAATTTTTAGTGATGTTGTGAAGGTGTTGTTTGTGATGTGGTGTATATTGAGCTTCATTGGAACTAAACTCCATGCATAGGTGTGATGCAATTACATTAGTTCAAATCTTGGCAGTGAGCCACCCTTCTCTTCTTTCTTTCTTTCTCAATGGGTAGTGAGTCCACTTGGATAGTGAGTCCACCTACAGTAAGCATTCTTTCTTTTGGGTAGTGAGCCTTTTGTAATTCGGTATTGCTACTACATTATATTGTGAGCTAATCCTCACTGTGGTTTTTCCCTTTTAGGGTTTTCCACGTAAAATTTGGTGTTCTCTTGTGTATGGTGTTGATGTGCTTAAGTTTCTTTCATTTGCTTCTCATGTCTAATCATCATATCATATTTAAGGTTTAAGTGAACTAATGTGTATATGAATATGTTTATGAGGGTTTGAAATTTTGATACAACTGATTCACCCCCCCTCTCAGTTGTCTTGTGCATTCAACACCGCCGACTAGGTAGAATTACTAGAAGAAGGTAAACAATAAAATAAGAGAGGAGAACAAGTGTCTTAGGGTCATCACATAGGAGGATGTCCCCAGGTCATCAACCGCAACACTATGACCCTAAGGCACGACACACAACAATAAAAATAGAGGAGAAGCAAGATAGAAGAACGATGATACAAATAGAAGAATGGTCACAATAGAGGCTATCTCCTGGTATCCTCAACTTTACAAGAGTATAAAGGGTCATCCAAGGAGGCCTAAACAACACAACACATCATGCGGGGAATCACAACACAAGAGGGGAGGCCACATAAACAAGCAAATAATACTATGACATAGGTGACCACCAGGGTTAGAAATACTTACATGTTAACACAACTAAACTAGTGGTTGTTGACAAGAAAATCATTGTCTTCCCAATCTCAAATTTCATAAGAGAGAGGTACATAAGGTATAATCACCCAACTTTTGTCATTGTCCTTAAATTCACATTCTTTAAGCTCTTCTTTGTTTGGTTCCATGTTAGGTGGTGGAATGTTTTCTTGTTGGAGTGCATTTAATTGTGCAAAAGCTTGTCTTCTCTTCCTCTTTTCTCTTGCTTGTCTACTCCTTTTTATCTTATTGATTATGTCTTCAAAAGTAGTCTCATGTTTTTCCATAGGTTTTCGTATCTCAGAGGAGAAAGCTTATACAAATCTAATTTGTCTTGATGAAGTGCTTTGTTCTCGAGGAGTACCTCCCAATCCTTGTAGGGATGAAGGAGGAGGAACCTCAGCATAAAGTCCCTTACCTTTTGACCTAAGTGGTTCTTCTAATGTTGGTTGTTCTTTGTTTATTACTTGTTGAATAGAAGGTCCAACCACTATAGATAGAAGTTTTAATTTGTTTCATCTATATGCTAAGAGAAGTTGATCTCTTCATGGCTCGGATTCCCTATCAGGTCATGGCCAAAAGTAATCAAGAGTAAAGTTCTTTTTCATAACCATGGGTTGCCATGTATTACTACAAATAGTACGCACTTGTCCATGTAAAGGGAATTTTATGCATTTATGAATAGTTGAGGGGATAGCCTTCATAGCTTTTAGCCATGGATGTCCTAGTTTTATGTGGAAGAGGTCTGATAAAGGGATGACATCAAATAATTGTTCCATGGCTTTATTACATACTGTAACCAATAAGGATATCTTCCCAAAGGTAGGCATGAAATCTCCAATATGTGTCTTGATCATTAAATCCAAGGGTTCATAAGACTCTAGTATCAAATCATGTGAGAGAAGAAACTTTTCCATTACTAGATTAGTCATACAATTAGGATCTATAAGTGTACCATGCACGAGGATCTCCATTACCTTTACTGTGATGTAAACATGCCCTTCAATGTCTCCAAATGCTTTATCATGAGGTGTGAATAATATTTCAAGTTTAGGGATCTTTCTTTTCAAATAAGGTCTAGGAGGGAACCTAGCATAATTGTTGCAATTAGAAGCCATGTATGTATGTTTTCAAATGGATGCAAGATCTTATTTTAAAATATTTTGATAAATATGCAATGAAATGTATGCAAAACTATGTTTGTTTATGACCTAAAATAGTTTTTTTTCAATTTTGCTTAATGCAAATGCCTAAAAGATGTAGTGTTGTGATGAAATTGAAGAGGGGACCAAATTAATTCCTTATTATCAGTCCAATAATGTAGCAATATCTTTCACAACACACCTATCATGCAAATCTAGATGAAGGATGAGTCAAAATCTAGTGAAAATGCAAGGATTTTAAACCCTAATTGTGAAATTAAGGCATGAAACTATGCAAAGTGATGGATGAATGAAATATAATCAGATTTATGATGTGAAATAGTTTAGCTCAGATCTGAAAATGATGTCAAAATCCTACAATGCTCAATGCAAATGCAATTTTAAGGAGAAATGAGTGAAGATGCTAGTTTTTGTTGAAATTGACTATGTGTAAATGCAAAATTTGAGATGTAAATGCAAAGACACACAATAATGAGACACTACAGTAAAAAATTAGATTTTAATAAGTGCCAAAATGAGTAGTAAAATCTGAAATAAGATTTTAACTACAAACCCTAGGTTTTGAAATCACTAGGTTATGGGAAAAATCTAAAATTTCAAGCAAACCCTAGCAATTTTAGTATGAAAATGCAATGTAAAGGATTATAGGATGATGAATTTCTATAATTTATATCAGATATGATGTAAAAATTAGAGATTAGATGAAATTCAATGAAATTGATGCAAACTATGTCCTAATGCAAGCCTATGATGCAATGTTTTTCAAAATTTTCAATATTTTTAGAAAATTTTGCAAAATTTATGAATCTAGAATGTTGTAAATGATATGTATGAATGCAAATCTGATGTATAATAGTTATAAAGATGCAATGTTCAGAAAAACATGGGTTCACCAAAATGTAATGTAGAAAAAGATGGATAGGGTTGCTTTGATGTATAGTTTAGTTAGATCCTCCTTTCACTACATACATTCAAGGACATTAAATTGAGTAGAATCACAACTTTTGCAAGAGGATTCAACAATAGGTTTGTTGTCTCTTGGAATGATAAGGAAATTTGGAAATTGATGATTATTGTGTTAATTTAAGCCTAATTATACTAAAAACCCTAATTATGCAAAATCATAAACAAACAGACAAATTTTGACAAATGCTTGCACACAAAGATACTAAATGAAGATTAGATACATACCAAATTTCAAAGTTTAGGATCCTAAAATATTGAGGACAAAGGGACTCACACCTAAGTCCAAGGTTATCTTTTTGTCGGGGGTTTTAAGACCTTTTCTAATACTGATTGTCACTGTTCCCATGATTTCTGGCTCTACAAACCTGAAGGACAAAGGGACTAGTGCCCAAGCCGTGTAGATGTTCTTTTCTACTTTTTTCCTTCAGATCTAGGATCCTTATGCTCTATAACACTCCTCTACAACTCCACTCCACAGAATTCGACACCTATCACCAGCAATCACAAGAGATGGGTTGGGGGGTTGTGGTGTTTAGGAGCTTGCCTCGGTCAAGCCCCAGAATGACATTCAAGCCTTCCAACACCATTGTTAGATAGAGAGTGTGTATCCTTGCAGGATAGAGGCAAAAACAAATGATAAATGATTTATTTGAAAGCACAAATAGATACCACCTTGAAGGTGTAGCTCTCACAGAGATGAAACTCTTTCACACCATGAGAAGATGAAGCCAAATCTGCAATAACAAACACAATAACAATATTTTGCTCTATAACACAATAAATGCCTTGAATGCTCTTTGATCATAAGTTTGCCAAAATCTCAAAATCATCTTCTAGTTTGCAAATGAAGTCCTAAACATGCTTATATATGCATTCCTACTTTAATTTTGTAATTCAAACTTAAGATGCCAACAAGGAAGGCCTTTAATGGTCACTTTGTTGACATTCAAATGTAGGACCCCGCCAAAATAGGGTAGGACAAGTATACGAGTGCCCTTGTCCTAGGACCTATTTTGGGTCAAGGTTTAAGCTTTGCAATGTCCCTTAAGTCTATTTTGACATGGGTTTCAGGGCATTTTCTCTCAGGAGTCATTTCTAACATGCATGATCAAAAACAAAGGACCTGGGAGCTAAATTTAGGAGGTAAAAGTCCTATGGGTATATTTTACGACGTAACAATTGCATTCATATTCAAATTCCTAGATTAATTAGTTCACTTTCATTTCAAAAATTAGAGAAAAGAACAAAAATATTGTTTTGCATACATTTAGATTGCATTCATACAAAAACACCAAAAATAATAGAATAACAAGAAAAAAACAAGCAAGCGCAAAATCCCTCGATCCCATCATGAGGTCAACCAATTCAACAAACAAATTGCAAATAAAGCAAACCTTAGGTATTCACACCAAGTCAATGCAAAGTCAACTCATGGTAAACTCAAGCCAACTCTCTCCATTCAGGCATACTGATGTGCCCTGGACTTAGAAGTGAGTGGGTGAGGGAAATCCTAGAGGAGATCAAAGTTATCCACCCTAGGCCTCAGTAAGTGCAACCAACAATGGAGGAACAAGAACATAGGCTTAGTCTATTTGAACAAAGACATCGCATCCAACAAGTCCTTCAAGCAGGAGAGGAAAGATTCTAGCGCATCTAAGACTTATAAATGATTACAATAGACAACCAAACAAGCATTGGAATCTCATAAACCCAAATAGGAGATTGGTGAATAGTGACACTTTAGGTCATATCATTATCTCAACAACAATAGTCATTGAATGTAACATAGCAAACAACCCCCAAGAAAGGCCCCAAGACCAGTTGACCACTCTTCATGAAGTCCAGCTCCCAGGCGAGCAGGACCGCCCCTATGTCTCACCTCCTCTCAAATGGCTTCTACCATGAGAGAGAGAGAGAGAGTGACATGGAGGTTTACCCATGGAAAGGAGATGGGTGTGTATGCTCCATCAAAGTTGACTCGATCACCCCACACAACCGAATCACATTTTGAAGTGTACAGTCCCATCATCCATAGATATTGAATTGAGGTTTATCCCTTGATCAAGAACTTCATCTTTTAATCCTTTATCATCCTTTAATCCTAATCAATTTTTTGTGTTGTTCTTGGGATATATCATTCCCACAACACCATCTTCATCCATCAAATCGAATCTAATAGAGTCTTGCATCTCAATTTTAATCCCAAATTTAATGCAAATCATCATTATCCTCCATCAAGCTTAATTATCCTTAATCACATCTACCCATCCACCTTATCCTACTCAAACCCAAGAACTCCAACAAATCACCCTTTTGCCACATCATCAAGATCTCTCATTTTATGCCCCCTATAACTCAATCTCAAGCCAAGAACATCGACCCTTACGTAGACATTCAATCCAATTCACCTCATCACACAAGTGCTCCTAGAAGTCTTGAGGACCAAGTTAGATATTCCCTTTGCTTCATAGCATCTCTTATAAATGAAGACACTCATCCTAGGATGCACCCATTTTCACAACATAATTCCAACAATACAAGTGAGTATGATCATGATTTTGACCAACCTGAGCTCTCACCCAAATTTATAGATTTCATCAAAGGACATAAGGATTTGGTCATGAAACTTCTCTTAGATGGAGTGAAGATTCCTCTTATTGATACATCAAAACTTAAAGATCCCAATCATTCTATCTCTTCATCACAACCCATCATCGAACACCGTCAAGATCATCAACAAATAGGTGACATGACCTTCCTACCTCCACCTCCCCATGATCCTAATTCGAATCATGCTTATCAACTAGCTCAATCCTCATATCTCATGCCACAAATCACCATCCCATCTAAGACATCTCATCAATACATTCCTACACTTTTTGCCTCACCACAAACCTCACTTCCACCTCTTTCTATTCCTCAACATACACTTCCAATTCCTTCCACATTTCCATATCATATCCTATCACAATCAATTTCTTAACAACCCGCATCCCATCATGTGGTCATGTTATCACCTCATTTTCACCAAGCATATCAATATAACATGTACATCCCTCAAAATCATCTACCACCCATCTATTCAAATGCTTCCCCTCAAATCACTACATCCACATTCATCTCATCACATACTACCTACCAACCCAATCCTTTGACCAATCATCCTATGACTTCATACCAATCCACCATACCTTCATACATTACTCACCCAAACATATATCAACACGCCATACCCAATCCCATGATATCACAACCTTTGTCATCATCCACCCCTCTCGAGCCTTCCTCTTAGATAATTCAAGACCAAATAAGGGATGCCCTCAAAGGATTAGAAGTTTAGAAACAACTCAAACATTGCAAACTTGAGGAGTTTTGTTGTTACCCTCTTGATCAATCAATCATGATGACTCCTTTTCCTCCTAACTCTGAAGTTCCTAAATTCGATAAATATAAGGTAAAAGGAGATCCTTGAGACCACATCAACCAATTTTACATGGCTTGTCAAGAAGTTGCCTATAGCTATGTCTATCTAATGAAACTATTTCCCCAAAGTTTGGCAAGTCAAGCCTTGGATTGGTTTCAATAGCTTACTCCTGGGTCCATCAAAACTTTTGTTCAACTAGCTGAAACATTTTTCACACATTTTTCCTATAATTTTGAGCTTACTCCTGGGTCCATCAAAACTTTTGTTCAACTAGCCGAAACATTTTTCACACATTTTTCCTATAATTTTGAGAGTAAGACTATAATGCCAGATCTTTGTAACACCAAGAAAAACAATGGAGAAAACTTTGCCACTTACCTACAATGGTGGAGAGGTCTTGCAAGTTGAATCCCTTGGCCAATCCCTAAAAAACAATCGGTTAATGTTTTCATTCAAAATCTTCATCCAAAAATAACCTTTCATCTCCAAGTCCATTGTCTATCTACTTTTGATGAGGTCATGTTGAAAAAGGGGTCCTTATTGAAAAAGCCCTTATTTTTGAAGGTTCACTCAAGACCTCTACCAAGGCCAATAATCATTCAAATCACAAATTTAAACCTTGGTCTAAGAATAAACATGTGGTTAGTGATGGAGTCACCAATACAAAGAACATCCAAACAACTCAACCTTCCCATCTCAATGTGCAAGCCATCCTTAAAACTAATACCATTTCCCTTTTGAGAGATAATTTAGGCCACCCTCCAATCCAAGACATCACTTTATTGACTTAGGGGAACCTATTGAACAAGTACTCTTAAAGTTGGTGCAAGCTAATATGGTCAATTTTCCCATCACCAAATCTTATGATGATAATCAACCTAAGCCTACATGCTACAATGAGCTAGATTATTGTAGCTATCATAAAGTCCATGGACATCCTACAAACAAGTGTATGAGGCTCAAGCATTTTATCCAAGATCTTATTGATGAAGGTAAGTTAGAGGTAAATGGCAATTCCTCATGTAATGCACAATTGGGTATTTACCAAGATCATTTCATAGAAATTCACCAATTCGAAAGAAAAGTCTTTAACTAGTCATAAACATCATTCATCACTCAGCCAATCTCACACAATTAAGGAAAGGATTCAAACCTCTTCTATTTCCAATAAATGTCATCAAATTACCTCACCTAATTCTATTGAAAAAACACAAGTATATTGCTTAATAGTGGATTCTTCTTCCATTTAAATCCAACACATATATTCTTTACATAACATAGAAATCATTCATTTAGGTTATCCCAATTCTATAATGACTGAAACATGATTTTTTTCACCAAGAACTAAGATCTAAGATCGCAAATCATTTTCTAACCACATTTCTAATTTTAACTAAGAAAGAATATAAGAAAAAAGATTTATTACTCTAAGAAAGCATATTCTTCCTAACTAATCATTTACTTAAATATTACTTAACCAATTAATATACTTTCATTTAATTATCAAAATGACAAACATATCAAAAGAGATATTTAATTAATATACACATCTCCAAATTGACAAACTGGGTAATGTTGATTTTTGGATATGATTTACATAACTAAGTGGCACACCTTATATAAAAATTTTAGAGAAACCTAGTTCAAAAATATAGATTTATTGGTGACGCAACAGACTATTCTAGTAGAGACTAAATGGGTAAGAAATAGACGGTCACTAAACATTACATATCTCCATAACGACAAACTAGGTAAGGCCGATTCTTGAAAATGATTTCAATAACTGGGTGACATACCTTATATAAAAAATTTCAGAGAAACCAAGTTTGTAAAAATAAAGTTATTGTCGATGTAATAGACTAGGGTTTAAAATCTTCAGACTGGTTGAATTCACATCCTAATATATGATTGGAGATTGTTTTCAAGAAAGTGATCCCTAAGGAATTTTTAAAAAATGAATGGAATTTGCATAAGAGAATTCACAAAATAACATAAAGCTTTCATATAACAAAAATTTATTTCAAACAATAAATCAATTCCATAACTCAGTGCATATCAAGAATTATATTGCTATCCAATCTTCACCAAAATTTCCCAGCTCGCATCCATTTTTCCCCAAATCTTTTCTTCTCAAAAAACTAGAGCCATCCATTTTATTCCCTAGCATATCAATATATTTTTTTCGAATGTATCTTTCCTTTCTCACCTCATATATTTCTTGATCTTTTAAAACTGAACAACATGACTCTTCATATGCCAATCTGGACACCCATTTTATTATAAACTAAAAATAGATTAGAATAATTTTAAAACATAATTTAATTACTAAGATTCTCTCTTGAATTACATAACTGTCGTTTCTTGCAAGTGGCATAGAATAAAAGAATTCTTTATAAAATATGTAAATATAAAAGCATAAAATGACAATGAATGATTTTCTTTTGAAAACAATATTAAATCATCTAAATAATTATTTTGAAACAAAGCAGTTAATTAATTATTCTCAATAAAATATCATAATTAATATATAAGGTTTAGGTATCCTAACATTACTTCTTTTGCATCTTATGTCCATCTCGATGACCTCGCCTCCACTCCATCATCTTCCAAAGATTCCAAATTCACAATTGTCAAGATCATTGACAAAGGTTGTGGAGAATATGAGTTAATGATTTTCATGTTGACCATGATGCTTCTTATGGACTAGGATATATACCTCTAAGTCTAGAGACCAAAGATCCTCATGCTCCCTTTACAAGTCAAGATGAACCATCTAATATTTTTGAAAGTATTGTTGATGGGACCATCAATGCCTCTTTTGAAGACCTTGATATTTCATGCCTATTCCATGACAATTCCATCCTCACCATATCCAGCAAAATCCAAGACCTACAAATACAAAAGCCTGAAAACAAAAAATTAGAAAAGTGGGGCAACAAAATTCAAAGAAAAATCCATCTTTCCCCTAGCATCACATGAGCATTTCCTTGAAGAAAAGCAAATTAATGTGAGAATAAAAGAAAATAAAAAACAACTCTATAAAAGTGAGCTTGTTGGTCCCCCACCATCTTCCTTCTATGATCAAATCCTTTCACCCCAATTATCTCACAATCGCCACAAGTCCACTTTCCACCATACCTCTTGCTCCACTATCACCACTCCATCCATCTAATTCCATCATTCAACCATCCGATAACAAAAACATGTCAAAAATTCAAAAAATCAAAACATGTCAAAAATTTAAAAAAATAAAATATACAAAAATCCAAGTAATAAATCAAATGCAAGCCATCCTTAATCCATCCCAATCTAGTCAAATCATCCAAAAGCATACCTCGATTTTGTTTCATGTCTTGCTGTCAATTTACTCAATCATCATCAATGATCATTTTTGGGATATATCATTCCCTATCCTTGTGTTGTTCTTGGGATATATTGTTCCCACAACTCTATCCAATCATCAATCAATCAATTAATCATCAGTTTTCAGCTTGACAAGGGTAAAGACCTTGTTTGTTTTTTAATCATTTATGCATGCATGATTGCTTGCTTGTGTGTGTTATCATTTTATCTTGCATTTGTTTCAAGTCCTTGCAACATATTGCTACAATGACATCATTGCCTTCCATATGATGGTTCCCAAAGGCATATGTGTGATTGTGACCTTTTATCTTTTTTGAGTCAGTCCTTTCATGCACATGTCACATCGTCACCCTAGTCTTTATACGTTGGTGCATAATGTCTAGTGTTATATCAAACTATATGGTTGTTCACTTAATTAGCATAACGTCTTATTTCTTCACCCCTTATCTTTTCTCCACCCCTATCTCTCCCCCATCTCCTTGACCCATCCGTTCATCTATTTTAAGAGCATACTTGTGTTCTTCCAACCTACCTATCCTCTCGAGGGGACATCCCATCTCTCCATCCATTCCTCCTCGTCACTCCTTCAATTCATCAGGGCATCCTTTTTCCCTCCATCCATACCTTATCTTCTTTAAAATGATGTTACTTCTCTTAGTTGCAACATCATCTCAAAGAGGGGCAAAATGTAGACACCTAAAATCAACCTTGTCCTTACCACATCACCTAGACACCATCTTGCAACATCTTGTGATACTTTCATCCTAAGACCCTTTCATTAGCCAATTAATTAAATAAATTATCTTTATTTATTGAATTATTTTAGTCCATTTTATCCATTTCCTAAGTTAATTAAATAATTTATATTTATTTAATTAATTTAGTCCATGCTTCCCTTTAGCAACATTAATTGAGTAAATTTTATTTATTTACTTAATTTATTTCTCCCACCTTGTCTTATAATTAATTAAATAATTTTACTATTTAATTAATTATTTTTCACTTATCCTGATCCTTACACACTTTTACCTATTAGTCTTAGCCGACATCATGAAAATAGGTCATATCCTTCCCCACATCTAAGATCATATAAATATCACTATTGATCAAGTTATTTTCTCCTAGATCTAAAGCTAGAACACCTGGCTATCACATGAGTAATCAAGTACTATTATGCTGCTAGTGTGAGTAATCAACATTATCAATATCAAAAATCATTATCAAGCATTATGGAGCACATCCACCATTCGTCATGGTGTAACAAGGGATATTGTGGCAACATTGTTTTGTTATTTTCATTTGATTTCTTTAGTCCTTTGCTCGATCTGAGATGATGTAGGTGTGAAATAGGAGCTCTCATTGTGCATTGTTTCCATTTTTATATTTCATATTTTCTGCATCATACATAAGCAAGGATCAAGGTTTGAGAATATCGATCTTGGGAGGAGTGGGGATCAAGCTTTTAAGATACTCAATGCAAGATGGAGCAGAGATCAAACTTTTGGTATACATGATGTAGGGATGAGTAAGGATTGATACTAGGAGATACTTGATATAAGAGGGAGCTAGGATTAGAGTTTCAACATATTTGATATTGGTGGGGATCAAGGATCAAGGATACCACATATCCTCTATACACATAATGAAGGAGGGGGAAACCTAGAGGTTTGCATACTCCAGAATGATGAAAGGGTAGTGATTATGGTTCGAGGTTCTAGGATACCTAATACCTTTTGGGCATGTTGAAAAGGAAAGGTCTAGGAGCCTACAATATAGTGGTAGTTAGAACTTGGGGGATATCTAATACCATGGGAATTGGGGATTAGGAATACTAATTCCTTTAGGCTAAGTGAAAGGAGGGAAACATAACTTTGAAACACTGTGAGATAGAAGGGAGTTGGGTTGTGAAGACACGAGGGACAAAGGCATGGCATGCTAGCAAAGGAAAGCTTAAAGCTCTAAGATGGAGGGAACCAAGAATCAAGGACTTGAGGGAAGTGATATAAAAAAGACCTTGGCATGGGGAACTCTAAAATCCCAATGGGTAAGACATAGTGGGGGTTTGAGGAATGGGGAACTGATAGATAAGGAACCAAGGTAAGAGAAGTTTAAGAAAATAGATGGAGGTAAAAGATCAGGGAAATGAGAAAGCAGGGAATGAAGGAAAAGCATGACAACATGAGAAATCCTAGAGGTTTGAAGCACTAGGAATCAGAAGATCAAGGAAGTGAAGGAAATGGTACCAAGGCAAGGGAAAACTAGAAAACCTATCCAAGGCTAGAAATTTGCCCAAACACCTTCATAATTAGAAAATTTGACATTTTTGGGTTTTGGGTATAAGGTAAGAAAAGCTTTTGCAATTTTAATGCAACTGGTAACAAGATCTAAAAAGGGGGACATTACCAATCTTTCCTTCCCAAAATTTCTTGCCCTCAAGCAATGTCAACTTGGATGTTTCCAAATCCTTGGTTCTTCCCGATACCCTCTATAGGCAGGTTCTTCCCATGAGCTAGATACTCTATGATGGATTTATTTTCTAACCTCTTCATCCTATGTTGATGGCATCTAGTTCCCATAAGAATGGCACTTAGATATTTGTGAACCCTGGAATAATGAAAGTTAGTGCATCACAAACATACAATGCCCTAAGTGGAGACATACCAAGGAGCATGTGATGTCTGTCATTATAGTAGCAATATCCAAGGTGTAACCATTTGATCCATGCTACCTATTAACATGTGGCATAGTATCTCAAATATCCTTCCATCCACATATGCACTATCTCTACATGTCCACTCATTTGTATGTAATAACTAATATGAGAAGTGAGCTTGGTACTAGTCAAGCAGAATAACTCCTACTAGAAAGAGTTGGGAGATATGTTATCTCTATGACTAAAAACGCTTTTAGGCAAAGCATGTAGCCTAAACTCCTCTCTAAAAATGAAGTCTTATGAGTCCATGGGCACATTTTCCCCTTCTTGATTAGGGATAGGAAATGACTAGAGTGAATATGTAGAAGATACTTTCTCTTCTTTAATTAGATGGAAAGTGGTGCACTCCCTATTGTGATTGAGATCATCCTTCTTAAAACCCTTTCACAAGAGTCTCTCTCTTATTTTCCTACAAGTTATGGAGGATCTAGAGTGTTTTTCCATGAGTACAACATGTAAAACTTTCATAATCTTTTGTTTCACCTTAGACCTAAGCACTACCAGATTCTATGCCTAATCAAAATGAGACCATTTGTTGTCACATACTCATCATCCTTTACATTCCCCTCTAAGATGTTAGAAACAAACATATACATGTAATATTATGCCATGTTGGAATCCTTCCTAACACCATGAATGACATAGATAGAATAAAGAGTGGGCATTCTAGAAAAAGCATCAACAACTACATTTTTTTGCCCTTCATATGTTCTATATCAAACCAATAAGCTAGGTGTTTCCTTACCCATTTTTCTTGTTAGTTGACCACACATTTACCCCAAACCATAGATTGACTACAAATCTCCTAGGATCTTGGGTACCCTCCTAGTGATGCATTAGGTAAATCTCTCAAGGTCTTCTTCTCCATTCCAAATTTAGGGGCTGGGTAGGTTCTATTTTTACATGGAGGTAAGCGATCTACTACTAAGAATATAAAGTATGTGTATTCTTATCATATTATGCTAGAATAACAACCTTCCAATAGGCATAAATAGTAGAAATAAAGTAGAGAGTAGGCATACTAGAAGGAGCATCAACAACTACTCCAAAGTCATAGACTTGGAGATTACTCATCCATTTCTATTTCTGATCATACAAGTCTTGTTGGCCAAGGGAGAAATTTAAACTATCATGATCTGTTTATAAATTGGCCAAGGAATATATGGTGACACATAACTCCTTGTCATACATAGAGAAGCCCTTTTTAAAATCTTCCATATTTCTATTCTTAGTTTCCATGGCATGCTTGCTTTGCATTATGACCACTTTTACTCCTGCTCTTGAAGCATCACACCCTAGAACAAGTGGTTTTGAGAAATCTAAAATAGTGAGTACAAGATAGGAGCTGACTACCCCCTCAAGCTTATCATATCTTGTGTTGCATCCTTCTACATACCGCATGCACTAGAGGCATGGCCCAAGTATGGAATTTATGTGACCCTAAACTCACACTTAGGTTATTTTTTCAATATAATATATTGCTCTAGAATTTCAAGGCTCAAATATAGGTGATTCATATGATCCTCCCTTATTTTGTTGCATATAAAAATATCTCCAAAAGATATCAAAACAAGTTTTCTTAACTAACCACTAAATATTTGATTCGTCATGGATTGGAAAGTGGCTAGTGCATTAGTCAAGCCACCTAGCATGACCAAGAACTTAAAGTGTTCAGTATGGCACCTAGAAGATATCATGTGTACTCTTTCTTATGCACACAGATTTGATGGTAGCTTGATCTCACATCAGACTTGGAGAAATTATAAACTACACCATGCATCTCAATAATGTACTCACCAATCCTAGGTGTGGTGACTTGTTTGTGATTGTCTTCATGTTCAATGCTTCGTAGTTCATGCCCCACCACATGGTACCATTGTCTTTCTTCACAAAGACCACTGATGAATTAAATGGGCTAGAATTGATGTGGCCCATTTTAAGCAACTCCTTACTAGTCTTCTCTACCTTCTCTTTCCACATCCTCGAGTGGTGGTAAGAACTAATCATGACAGACTTAGAGCTTGGTCCCAACTCTATGATGTGTTGGTATCCTCTATTGGTTATTAATCATAGAGGCATATTATTTAACACCACACTATGTTGATTTAGAAGAGTTTGAATTTTGAAATGGTGACTATGCAACTTACCAGAGAATGAAATAGTGTGCATGCCCTCTATCACCGAGTAGCTTACAACGTAAGCAACTTGTTCCCTGTGAGAAGTCCTCTTAGCTATGACCATTTTTATTGACCCATCATAAGCTCCTCTAAGAAGCACATCTCTTCTTTCAAAATTAAAGTTTATCTCCATGGATTAATGACTCTGTGAGGATTCACCAATGGAATGCAACCTTTGTCCACTCGTAACCATATTAGTTATTGCAATGTAGACTTTCTCACACACCTCATGCTCAACCATGACTAAATTGAGTTGTCTACTTATTTAGGTGTAGGGGACGGCAAAATTTTTAGCAACAATAATGTTGATCCCATCAAGGATTTCAACCTCCATGTGATTCTTAGTATCTTCTTATGGAAGTTCTTTAGTTATAACTCCAAGATTTTATACTATTATGTGGCAGTCATCTTGACCTTGAGAGAAAGGGTCTTTGTGTCCCTTACAACAAGTTGTATCTTTCATCTTTTCATCACTATTAGAATGCTTCCCAGGATCACAAGAATTTTGTAATGATATGATATGAAATTGGTGCAACAAATCTATACTATTACTTCCTCTTCATTTCTTGAGCTGAAATCAAAGAGGCAATCAGGATGTTTACCTTCATTAATTGTTTTGGAAATTATTGAGAAGTTTGAACACTACCATTTTTGTGACAAATTTTTAGAATGAAGACTAGAAGAATGTGAATCAACACCTGTCACCCATCCATGCTCATCTACACAACTATCTTGTAAACTATTCTCACATGGCAACTCTTCATCTTTTTAATGCTTAAAATTTTGACAAGTGTTTCATGGACAATATTTGAAACCACTAGAATATCCTTTTCAATGATGGAATTCTTACCTTCATCCTCCAAAGTGGATTCCTTCTACTCTTTTGGAGCTTGTTGAACCTCTGGTTCAATTCTTTCTTCCCACTATAGGATAATTTTCTCCAACCCATCCTCACTAATCTATTTAGTGACAACTAGTGGGGGGCTTTGGTTCTACTTCAATTCTCTTCTATTTTCATTCCAATCTCTTTTACTCTAAGGCCTCTTTTGAAGTAGGTCCAAATAATCATCAAAAGTTACCTCTTATTTGAAGGAATCATATTTCCTTAGATACATTTCAATTTTTTTGTCAATCTCCTCTTTTTATGTTGTTCTAGCTAGAATTGGGTTTTGCATGCTACTCTGAGGTTGTAAATTTTCTCCAGAAGCATGATCATTGTATATAGAAATTGATCTACACTACTTTTTTCTAGAGATATAAAGAATTGACCTATGATTTAATAAATTATTGATGTAAATAAACAATTTACTCTACAGGCTGGCAAGATCAAATCTCTGAAACCACTATGATGAGCCTTAGCCAAAATATTCTTATAAAATGCTTAGATCTAAGATACCCACAATTTATATTCACATAAAATGCTTAAATCTAAAATACTCACAAAAGATAAAGTAGATTTGCACATGTAAAACTTGTTGCAACTATATATTTCATTCAAATACATTTCTATTACCAATAATTACAATGGTTTGGTTCTACAACAATTACAAATATATTTTTAGAAATACCTAGAATGTTGAGACAACAAAAAAATGTTGAAATCCTCTAAATTTGAAGTTTAGGTGCAACCTTCATATGAAGGTTCCTTCAAAATTTTGAAGGGTTCCCATCATCCAAATTCCAAGAAACTAATGGGATTTCATCCACTAATCTCCTAAACCTAAGGGTGCTCATTCTTAGATCTTCAACAAGTGAGCACAAGTGCTTAACTTTGCAAGTTAGGGTTTGATAATATTTGTAAAAGTCCTAAAATGATAAAACTACCCAACTTAAATAGAGATGAAGGGCCTCACATCAGGCACATGCGTGCTGGTAAGCATTTGAAATTTTCCCACCCATTTATCACATTTAATTGAGGCCAACAATAACACTCTTGATCTTGTGGCATGGTAGGTGAAGCTATTTGTTCAAATGACGGGGTTTTATGAAATGGCATTCATGAAGGTGGGGGTTCAAGGAAATGATTTCCTGAATGATGCATTTGTAGGAGGGGGATGGGGGTCTACGGATTCACATGCCAAGAGTTTCATTATGATAAGGAATTAGGGATTTAGGGATTCACATGTAGAAGGGTGCATTTTCACAAGGGATTAGGGGTCCCAAAATTAAGATATTATTCAGATGGGTCTCCTCTATGTATGTTGACATTAAGTTTTTCAAAGGTATGAATTTAGGGGATCAGGAAATGGGATGTAAGGATGCTAAGATGCAAGGAGGTGTAAAGGCTTGTGAGCCTAAGAAGGATGAATGATGGGATAATGTTGAAATAAGGACCAATCTTAGGAGATACCTTATGCAAGAGAGAGCGAGGATTGGGCTTTGATGATATTAATGTGGGAAGGAGTAGGGATTGGGATTTAGGGATACTTGATGTAGGGTGGAGCAAGGATCAATATTAAGGGATACCCGATGCCAAAAGGAGCAAGGATTAGGCTTTGGGGATACCTAATGAAGGATGGAACAGGGAACAAGCTTCCAGGATACCTGATGTAAGATAGAGTGGCGATCAAGATTCATGGATGCAACATGTAGGATGGAGAGGGGATGGAGCTTTGAGGATACCTGATGCAAGATGAAGTGGAGATCAGACTTCAAGGATACTTGATGCAAGAAGGAGTGGGGATTAGGACTAGGAGATACCTAGTACAAGAGGGAGTAGGGATTAGAGTTTCAACATATACGATACTAACGAAGATTAGGGATATAACATATCTACTACCCACGCAATGAAGAGGGGAAATTAGAAGTCTACATACTTGAGAGTGGTGAAGGAGTGGGATTAGGGTTTGAGGTTCTAGGATACCTAATACCTTTTAGCCACGTTAGTAAGGAAAGGTTCAGGAGCCCACAACATAGTGGTAGTCGAGACTTAGATGAATCTAATATTATGGGAATTAGGGATTAGGAATATCCATTCCTTCATTATGATGACCCTTAGCCAAATATTTATGTAAAATTCTTAAATCTAAGATATCCATAACTTATATTCACATGAAATATTTAAATATGAAATATCCACAAAAGATAACATAGATTTTCACATGCAAAACTTGTTGGAATTGAATATTTTTGTGTATGTAGGAAAATTCCATTGTTAAATATCAAGCTAAAACAACAAAACCCACGATACCTTCAAGAAATACTAAACTAGATGCAAATAAGGAAAACAGAAAGTAGCAAGGAATAATGTCACCTAGTTTATTTGATTTCTTGGTTTTGTTGTGGATTGATCCTCAAAGTATGCAACTATACTCAAAGAGGCTACCATGGATGCTCTAGATGTTATGAAAATGAAGATAATTTCGATGGTAAGTGATTGAGGATTTGAGAATGAGAGAAGAAGGGGGTATTTATAGACTTGGAGAAAATATGATCAACGGTAGAGAAAGAAAGGAAGAATTGATGGATGAGGATGAATGAGAGAAGAGGATGAACGTGCACATGCCAAGTGTCCATAAAAAGGCATTTTATTTAGAAAGATTAGGTGGGTTGTTGATTAAAGACAAGATTCATTCTCAAGATAGAATGTTGTTTCTATTTTGATAGTTAGATGATGAGGATAATAGATTTTTCTAATTTATTAAATATTCCCACATTTTAATTTTTGTTATTTTATGGACAAAAAGGGGGCCCACTTGCACGTTTTTAGAAGAAAATGATAAATAGGGAAGAATGAAGTATAAATTAAATAAATAAATAAAATTTATTTAATTTATGTGCATGTTGAGAAATAAATAAAATATTTAATTTTATTTATTTATTAATGAAGAGAAAAAGAAAATGAGTAAATAATTAAAATTATTTAATCATAGGTGATAAAATAGAAGAAATAAAGATAATTAATTAAATAAATAAATAATTTATTTAATTAATAGAAGAAAAACGAAATGATTAAATAATTAAAAATTATTTAACCATAGAAAGAGAATAAGAATAATGCAGATTAATAAAATAAATAAAATTTATTTAATTAATTAAGAAGAAAACGATTTTATTAATGATGAGTATGTTAGATAGAAATGAGGTATGTGATGCAGTATGAGTTTAATGCATAGAAAATGAAATGGGTCAATTTTAGGTGTCTACATTTTCCCCCTCTTTGAGACAATGTTTGTTAAGGCGTTGTTTCAAAGAAGATATGATACGTTATATAGACAGGCATTGCCCCAGTGAAACTGGCGGATGATGTCCCCTCGAGAGGCAGACTAGGTTGACAAGGGAGACTGGGTTGACTCATGACAAGAAAAGGCTAGAATAGGGCAAGAAGTAGAAGGAAAGGTGCAGAAAGACAAGAAAACCCTAGGGTTGTAGGCCTATAAATAACACCTCCTAGTGCAAATTCAATTCATTTGTTGCATTTGCTTTTGTTGTTTATTTTTTGCTTTTGAGGGTATTTGGAGCTTTGAGGATGCCGATTCCACATGATCATCATCATGCCAAGAGGGTGAGGACATTCGGGTGACTGACAAGAGCGCGGGCACTGGTAAGTACCAAAAACATTTCCATTTGTGTGTTTTATTTTGCCTAAAGTGTCATTAATTGCCCCGTGTGACCAAATCTGTATCAATGCTCTGCATGCGCATTTGAGCATTGTTGCATCGCATTTGGCATTTCTAGTCACTATTAAACACAGGCTTGTCACGTTTGGCTTTGTCATGTGCATATGGTTGTCAATTAGGGTAGCTTTTTAGGGTGTATGCACCTTTGGTGCTTCAAGTCACACTTGAGAGACAATGAGTCGCATTTGGCAAAGCCGAGCGCAGATGAGTGACAGCGCGTCGCATATGGTTTTTCGAATCGCAGTTGAGCAACAACGTGTCACATTTGGTTTTCTAAGGTGCATATGGTAAAGGGCAAAGTCACCTATGGTCAAATTAGGTCAATTTTTAGGGTTTTGACAAACTTTAGGTAAAAAACTTGTTGATGACCATTTTATTGTTTCTTGCAGGAGGCATTGCTTCCATTATTATCATGAGAGCCTCACCCCTCAGATTTGCGGCTGGTATGATAGTTGGATGTTGACGAGCTTTTGTTCCTCAAGATTATTGGCTTTGAGCATGTTGTCTATGTGGACCACATTCATGCTCATATAGCATTGATGACATCATTGGTCGAGAGATGGTATAGTGAGCACAGCTTGTTCTTGCTTCCCACAGGTGATGCCATGGTGACACTAGAGGATGTATATCAAATTCTCCAGTTTTGAATCCATGGAGACCGGGTTGATTATGATCCAGACTAAGGGCCTGACACATTCTGGAGACTGTTTGGCACACTAGACATTGGAGAGGAGGATCATGAGATCCCGATGTCGCACATGCGAGAGCCATGTGATTGGCTGCAGAGAGTGGTTGTAGCGGTCATCAGATTTCTTCTACCAGATAGACAGACTCATGGCTTTATGACTGGGTGGGGGATTGTCATGGAGAGTATGTTTATGTATAGCATGAGATATGTGTGGGGTACTTGTGTTTTGGGGTAGTTATACCATTATCTACATGACTCTGCATATATGTTTGGCTCCAGCATGTCGGTTGGGGTTACAGTTTTGCACGTATGGGAATTCAAGCACATCGCAATTATGAGGCCTATTGGACTGAGGCAAAGATTACCAACACAGCCCTATGCACATATATATGAAGGCGCGCCTAGCTATAGGCAATTGAGAGCCACATTTTATTGGAGGCACCAATTAGATGAGCTTGACTTGTTTATATGACAACCATGTATGAGTTACGAGGCCTGGATAGAGGATACAGAGGAGTTAGTATATGCTCGGTAGGCATAATACTTATTCGGTCACGGCATCTACATCATTGAGAGATATTTACCTAAGAGGGTGCTTCGACAGTTTGGGATTGCACAACCCCTACCAGTTGGTGATGCTATCTTTGGTCATACATGCAGAGAGGTTTTAGATTGGGGCCCAGAGGTAGTTGTGGAGGTAGCCCTAGCTAAGGTGGAGGGATTATAGCCAATGATGTGGGGATAGGATCAGGGGCCAGAAAATCTGGAGATGCTACCCGATTATGATGCCTATTGGGCTACAACTCAGTTGGTTCATCTTTCTGCACCAAGAGAGGTTGGGGAGGTAGCAGTGCATGTGCCACGGAGAGGAGGACCTAGGGCACAGAGAACTCCACGGGTATAGGTGATAGCAACTCCTGTTGTAGTAGTGGTACCAGTAGGGTTTGCAGTTGGACAAGGACCCCAGGCAAGGTAGGTCCCACGACATGTGGCTATGCCACCAGCCACAGTAAGCAAGGGGATAGGGATGTTGCAGTGAGACAGCTGAGGTAGAGATTGTAGGGAGAGATTAACAGGAGGGTGCAATACCAGGCCTAACTAAGGAGTACAGAGGTGGATAGACATCACGTAGTCATCACGATGAGACAAGCCTAAGGGTAGCCCTAGGTCTATCAGGGACAAGTTGCCCAGCTACAGGCACAGATATAGACATTGCAGGGGTAGGTGTAGGCCTTGCAGGCACAGGTTGCACAGGTAGCGTAGGTACAGGCTCAGGTTGTGCCTAATGATGGCACCATTGCCAGACTGACCGCAGAGAGAGATGCTACAAAGAGCATAGAGGGTGATGGCGGAGAGAGATGCAGTTGTAGCTGCACTTAGCACTGACCAGACAGGGATATACTTGGCCTGAGAGCTCACCCGGGTACAGGGGGAGGTAGGCGCGGCTTAGAGAGAGGTGGAGTACTATAGGGGATTATACTATGGTGCAGTGCTAGCCAAGTTATAGGAGCCAATCAGGGGCCTTCGGTTCCAAGCTGACAAGGGGATCATGGTTAGTTGCCTTAGTGATGGGACCACCTCAGCAGAGAGGTGCAAGGGAGTAGGTAGAGACCAAGGAGAGGCTTCATTAGGGAGCTTCCTTTCGAGACACCAGGGATAGCCTGCTTTGTATTCTATTGTATCATTTTTGAGGCCTGAGGGCATGTTGTATATATATTTTTTAGGGCTCTTAGATAGCCATATTGTACATTTATCTTGTGTATAGACACTTGTATATTGACCCATGATATATATATGATCCTACATTTTGATACGATATGTTGTCTATTATGGATGCACTTATGATATGGAGATGCATTTATTTTTGTGTCTTTTTATGTTTTTTATGCTCTGAGATGCACATGATGTGGTTATGAGATGCATATGCTATGGATACTTCATGATGAGATGTATATGATGAGATGCTCTATATATGGTTAGATGTTTATGATTATTGTACAATGCTTGTAATGATTATGGATGCATTAATGGTTATGTGATAGATGCTAGATGTTATGGATAAATGATTTATGATGATGAATTTACTATATGATGATGATTTGAATATATTTGACACAATTGTGTTGTAGGAAAAGGAAGAATGCTGATAAGAATGAGAAGATGCTAGTGATGAAGATTGAAGATGACGATGACGATGAGAATAAACTTAATAGTTGCATACTATATTTGAGGTTTACAATCCTTATTTTTAATATAACATGTGGATATTATACACTAGGGTATAAAGACCAAGGTGTCGTGTATCCAATGCGCAATAGGCTAATACAACCTTGTCAAGATACAAGATATGAATATTAGTTGTTTCGAGGTGGACTTTGACTCTACAATCAACGATTTGAACTTATTTCCACTAAACATAATGAACCTTGTTGGTTATATGTATGAGAAGTAGTCTTATCATAGAATAGCCTTAGTGCATAAGAGACTGTTTAGCTTCTCAGATGCAAAAGGTATTGATATGCAAGATGCTAATCCCACCACTTACAAGATACCATTAGGCCTAGTAGGAGAATAAGATCATCCCACAAACACAACATACGAAAGCAAATGACCATGCCCCAGTCCAAACTTCATCGCAACATACCAAGATATGAAAGATCGAGGCAGCCTTGATTAGGTCTTAGAAGGGACAAAAGATAAATCAAAAGATAAACAAAAGAAATTGCCATCATGTTCTCTTGCTAAATTATGTGCTCTTAGATGGATTAGGATAGATAGCGCCTTGTTAAAAGGAAAGATATATCCTATTGAAGGCTAAGATGATTGGTTGACATAGCAAATGTTGACTTAAGACATGTGGACAAATGACTCTGTTTACCTCTGATTTAGACAAGTGCTTTGAGCTATCAAAAAATGCATCATTCATTGTTGCTTGAGTTAGTCAAAGAGAAGAAGACAGAAGAAAGAGAAGATGATAGGGGGATGGAAGAATGAATTGTTGGTACTTGCGTACTAGATACTTCCTTCGTATTCCAGACTGCCTACATACCAGTATCCACGAGATCAAAGCACCACACAATGATGATGAGACATGATGAATATGTAGTTCTAAGTGTTTATTGATGATGTGAGAGATGAAAGATAGAAGAAAAAAGCGATGAATGGAAAGAAGGGTGATCAGAGGAAACATGGATGAGAAGAGGAGATTTATCATCTTATGCCTGAATCTGGGTATTTCCTTCATACTCCAGACTGCCTACATACCATGTATCCACGGGATCAAGGCATTTAATGTTAAAGATAATATGTAGTTCTTGTTTTATGATGATGAAAGATGATGGGGGATGAGTGATAAATAAGTTTGATGTGGTTTGGTGCAGTGATAATTGAATTGGATCAAATTGATATGATAGATAGTGATTTTGATGGTTTGATTTTATTGCTTGGATTTTATGTTGGCTATTTGATGTTTTTGCATTATTTTTTTAGAACATTATATAATTTCTTTGTATTTTTTGAGGACATTTTATGATTTTTATGGTTTTTTTTTGGTACATTTTATGATTTTTTTGCACTTTTTATGATTTTATGATTTTTTTTGTTCTTTTTCTAGAGAAATACTATTTACAAAAGATCATGGATAGAATTTTTTGAGATGAACACTATTGATTGGTTCATCTAGGGAGACACCATCAAGGGCAGCCAAAGCATAGGCTCCAGAGCCATAGACAACTGTAACCACAAAGGGGTTGAGCCAATTGGGTTCAAATTTGCCTTGTTTTTATCTACTCTGCTGATGCCTTGTTTTTATCTACTCTGCTGATTCTTCTAATTCTCTTTCAAAACAAGGTCACTGACTTGGAACCTTCTTTCTTTGATTTTCTTATTATAGCTTCTACGGAGATGATTTTGGTACAATTGCAAATGGTTAAGAGTCGTGATTCACTTTTCATCTAGTAGTTCCAATTCATCCAGCCTAGATTTTCTATACTCTTCATCAGATATGATGTGCTGAAGTGATACACACAATGAAGGGATTTCAACCTCAATAGGAAGGATGGCATCAGTACTGTAGACCAAGGCATATGGAGTTGTACCAGTGGGGGTTCAGATGCTTGTACGATAAGCCCATAAGGCGGGATTCAACTGAAGGTGCCAATTGCGACCAACTTCATTAACCGTTTTCTTTAGGATTTTTATGATTTTCTTATTGGAAGCCTCAGCTTAGCCATTGCTTTGAGGGTAATAAGGCGTAGAAAATATATGCTGGATATGAAACTTTTGACACAATTCACAGACTTTCTAGTTCTTGAAAGGATGCCCGTTATCAGTTATAATGGTTTGAGGGATACCATATCGACAAAAAATATAATGCAATATGAACTTGGAGATTTGTTTCCCAGTGATGTATGTCATAGGGATTGCTTCCACCCATTTGGTGAAGTATTCTATGGCAATGATTATGAACTTATGACCATTTGAAGAGGATGGGTGGATTTTTCCTATGAGGTCTAATCCCTATTGTGAGAATGGCCAAGGAGCTGTGAGCGGTTGTAGTTCCTATGCTAGGGCGTGTATCTAATCTCTGTGTATCTGACATTGCATGCATCTTTTTGAGAATTGTTGTACATCTCGCTCCATAGTAGGCCAATAATAGCCAGCTCTAAGAAGCTTTTTGACAAGACTAGGGTCGGCGGAGTGCAATCCACAAACACCCTCATGTATTTCTCGTAAAGCCACATTGGCCTCTTCTGAGTCAAGACACCTAAGTAAGATACCATCGAGACTCTTGCAGTAGAGGGTTTTTCCAAGGATAATGTAGCAAGAGGCTCGATGGATGAAATATTTGTGTTGGGAGTTGGAAAATTGGAAGGGAAAAGTGCCATTGACAAGGTATTCATGAATATCTTCATACCAAGGAGACATGGGACAATTAACTTCGTAGATGAGTTCTAATTGAGGTACTTCAAATGCTGGAATTAAAAGTTGTTCCACTAAGAATTCACACTGCTATGCATTAGCTGGCATGTCCAGGAGAGAACCAATGGTTGCCATGGCATCAGCTACTTTGTTGTTAATTCTGGCAATTTGCTCAAATGGATTTGAGAGAAATAGTTCTTAAAGTCATCAACCATCAGTTTATATGGAAGAAGCTTTTCATCCTTTGTTTGATACTCCTCTTGAACTTGTTTTATTACCAATTGTGAGTCTCCAAATACTTGAAGCTCTCTGATGTCCCATTGGACAGCCATACATAACCCAGTGATCAGAGCCTCATATTCTGCTATGTTATTTGTACAAGGAAAGGCGATGCGGTAGGATTTTGGAATACAATCACCCTGGGGGGTGATGAATAGGACACCTACTCCAGACCCATGTTGGGTGTAAGAGCCATCAAAGTATAGTTGCCAGGTTTAAGAAGGAGATACAGTGAAAATTTCTTCATTAGGTAGCTCAGGATCAAAAGGATGAATGTCAGTCATTGGAGCTTCAGCAAGTTGATTCACAATTACTTGTCCTTTTATAGCTTTGTGGTCAACATATTTAATATCAAATTCACTAAGGATCATCACCCATTTGTCTACTCTACTAGTAAGGATTGCTTTACAAAGAAGATATTTCAATGGATCAAACTTGGAGATGAGCTTTGTTGTCTAATTTAACATGTAGTGTCGCATCTTTTGAGAAGAAAACACCATCACCAAACATGCTTTTTCCACTATCTTATAGTTGAGCTCATAACCTACCAAAGTCCTGTTGATATAGTAAATGGCTTGTTCTTTTCCTGTATCATCATGCTAAGCTAGGAGGGCACCAAGTGCAACTACTGTAGTTGAAGTATATAGAAGCAAAGGTCAATCTCTAATAGGCGGTACAAGCACAGAAGGTGCTAAAAGATATTATTTTATTTGATTAAAGGCCTCTCGACATTTGTCATCCCACTTAAAGGCTTCTCCCTCCCTGAGCAAGTGTTGGAAAGGATGGCACTTATCTACTAGCTGAGCTATGAACGGACAAATAGATTTCAACCGACCTTGGAGACCACACAGCTGTTTCAAATTATATGGAGGAGACATGTTGACTATGGCTTTCACTTTATCTGGATCCACTTCAATACCTCTTCTGGAGACTATGTAGCCTAGCAGCTTCCCAGAAGTTACACCAAAGACACACTTTTTTGGATTCAGTCTGACTTTGTACTTCTCAAGCCTGTCGAAGATTTGTTCTAAGACTTGGAGGTGGTCTTCTCTTGTTTTGGCCTTGCCCAAGATGTCATCGACATAGTCTTCCATTATTGTGTGGAAAAGATCATGAAAAATGAAAGTCGTAGCCCTTTGATAGGTTGCTCTAGCATTTTTAAGCCCAAAAGGCATGACAACCCAATAGTATGTTCCCCATGGGCAAATAAATGAAGTTTTATGCTAGTCCTCCTCTATGATTCTAATCTGATTGTATCCAAAGAATCTGTTCATTAATGAAAGAATCTCATGTCCTGCAGTAAGGTCTACAATTGTGTCAATGCTTGGCAAAGGGAAGTCATCTTTAGGACATGCTCTGTTAAGGTCTCTGAAGTCATTATAGCAATGGATTCTACCATTAAGTTTGGCAACAGGCACTAGATTACATACCCACTCAGGATAATCAATGGGTTTAATGAACTTTGCATCCAAAAGTTTTTGGATCTCTACTTTGACTAACAATGCTATCTGTGGATGCATTTTTCTTAGCTTTTCTCGAACTGGTTTAGCATTTGGGGAGACATTCAAATGATGCACTACCAAGAAGGGGTCTAGATCTGGCATATTGGCATAGGTCCATGCAAAGTTGATAACTCTTTTTTATGAAAAATTTAGTGAAGCTAACTCTTTCTGTATCTAATAAAGAGGCTACTAGGAATGTGATTTTAGGAGCTTGTTCAGTGCCCAAGTTGATTTCTTGGGATTTCTTGATCAACAAGGGTGATCCTTCTTGATATGTAGAAGTTACAGGAAGGTTGGATCCTCCATCCTCGGGCACCTCAGAGAGGTTTTCACCCTTAGATATGTCCTTTATTTTGGTTAAGAGGCATCTTATGGTTTTCACCTAATGACCTTTCATTTTTTATTTTCTTAATTTCACTTTTACGACTAGAAGATCTGACACTTCACCAAAGTACACCAACAATGGTAGATCAATTACAAATCCTACCTTATAGTCTCCAAGAGGCAAGCCTTTCCTTGTTCCCATGAATTTAGCAATGGCCTCATCATTTTGAAATGTATCGAGGGCAAGTACCCCCTATTGATCCCAATCAATTAGGTTGAGGTAGACAAGTGGAAGGTCATGGGAGGTAGAAGATATCATGAAAATAGAGGTTTCTTGGAAAAGCTTAGTGATATGAAAGGAAAAGTCTTCGATGGTATCTAAATTAGGGGCCTTTTCCGTAGGAAAGGCTTTAGTGACTTCATCAAGGATAAACTAGATGTCTGAGGAAGGCGGACCCTCCTTTTGGTACCCTAGACCCTATCAATTATACTTCTTTGACATGATGATTGGCTCTAAGGGGCCTTGTTCTTGTAGACCTAATCCACCTTTTCCTTTGTAGCCCATATTTTTGATGATTTTGAACCCGTTATTATATCATTCCACTTCTAAGGATACTTGATCATTTTCATCATAAAATTTCCAAGGAAGAAATGTCATCAGAGACATCCTCATCATCAAGTAACCTTGATTGCATGAACACTATTGGAGGCATGGTGACAATTGCTTTGGAGTCAGAAGCTTTTGAAACAGCTAGCTTACCATATGATTTGGGTGAGAAGGGTGTGATGCCAACACAACATGACTCTTTGAGGCTATACTCATCAAGTCCCTTTTCTTCATATTTGATTTGGATGCTAGGGATGGACTTACTAGTAGAGGGTTCATTGAGATCATCTGGATCAATAAATGAAGTAGATGAATACGCTTCAACATTGATAGGGACACAGTTAGGGTATTGCTAAGTGGCTTGAAATGCATGACAATATTCAAAGGGCTTGGGATCTGTAGGGATGGTGATTTCTACACCTTCATATGGAAACTTTAGGCATTGGTAATACGTTGATGGGACTGCTTTTAAGGAATGGATCCAAGGATGACCAAGGATGATATTGCAGAGCAGGTCAGCCTCTAGGACTTGGCATTTTGTGTCAGTGGTAACATGACCAACTCTTATAGGTAGAGTGATAATACCTTCTAAATCCTGCTCTCCATCATCATATGCCTTGATGGTTATTCTTTTGGTTGTATCGATTTGGTCCTCGAAGTAGCCCAGTTGCTTTATTAACTTAAGAGAACAAATATTAAGACAACTCTGCCATCCACTAGGATTTGCTTGACACAGCATCGATTAATGAATACCTCTATATGGAGTGCATCATAGTGGGATGGGTCGGTGGATATGAGGTCTTGATTAGAAAAAGTTAAATGATGGGGGGATGAGATGCTTGCCATCATAGATTGGAACTGTATGGTATCAATATCATTTGGTACGGATGATTCTCTTAAGGCTTTCTCTAGAATGGCTCTATGTACAAGAGATATACACAATAGCTCAAGTATGGATATGTGAGCAGGGGTTTTACCAAGTTGTTCAAGAATGTTGTATTCGGAATTTGGTCGAATGATTGGAGGTGGGATTCCCTGAGCAGCCAGTGGTGGTGCTCCTTGAATAGTGATACAGGTTCGACGGGTAGTGACAACACAGTCAGGGGATTTCCCTCAAATGGTGATGGTGGAGATTCATGATTGCTTAATACGGCCAACAGTAGACTTGTAGGTGTAGCTGACATTCTTTCCCATGTTGGAAGCACTTGCTTTATCATACGAAAGGAGGGGGTTTTTATAGGCATCAAGGTCATAGTTGTTCATTAGTTGCATTGGTGTGACCCTAATGAGCCCTTGATCGATGAGGTTTTGAGTTGTGTGTTTCAATTTCATACAACTAGTAGTGTTATGCC
The DNA here is from genome assembly GCA_027924645.1 of Cunninghamia lanceolata. Taxonomy (NCBI): domain Eukaryota; kingdom Viridiplantae; phylum Streptophyta; class Pinopsida; order Cupressales; family Cupressaceae; genus Cunninghamia; species Cunninghamia lanceolata. Next base: position 6,015,718 of record BSBN01001062.1, read on the forward strand.
CTTGACTCTATGGTACTCATAGTATTTGATATCCTTGTACCAAGGAGGCTTAAATTGTGGCTCATCATTTAGTTTGACTTCAAGCAACGTAATGTTTCCTGATTGTACCAGTTTTCTAAGAATGAACTCAACTAGTTCTCCCAATGGGGTGAATTTATGTCTTGGTATTGGATTTGTATTTATTTAATCATGGGGTAGGAAAGGTGAGGCACTAGGTGTTGTTTGAACGCGAGCAGGTGCTTGTACAATTTGCACGTTCTTAGCGTCGACAACACCATCGTTTACGACATTTTTATTTTTGTTCCAAAATTTTGATTTGTCATTTGACGTTTGTGGATTGTCCTTGTTGTCCTTAAAGATTTTAATGAGACCTTTTGAAATGAGAGTTTTTTCCATATTGCTTCCTTTAGAGATGACCTCATCAAATGAAATAGCACTATGCATTTGTAATTGGAAGGCTAACTCTGGATGGAGGTTCTGTACAAAGACATCGACTTGTCTTTCGGGCATATGCCGCAAGAGTTTACTTTCTATGTTCCTCCATCATTGAATGAATGATGAAAAAGTTTCTCCATTTCTTTGTTTATTGTTGACTAAGTCATTCATGGTGACTTCATTTTCTATGTTGAAAGCGAAATGGGATACAAATTTGCTGGCTAATTCTTTAAAGGATTTGATGCTAGGGGGCAAGTGAGAGAACCATTACATTACTTGTCCCCCAAGGCTATGAGGGAAAAGTCACAAAAGATATGTGTCGTTGTAAGCGACGTCAAGGAAAGCAACATAGAATGTTCGAAGGTGATCGTTAGGGTCCCCCCTTCCCTTGTATTTTTCAAATGGTAGAATTTCAAAATGCGGAGAGAAGGGTATCATTGGTAGTGATTTGTCAAAGGGATAGGGGCAGACATCCTCGAAAGAGAATGACTTCTTGTTTTGACCCATGTTCATGTCTGTGATTTGTTGTTTTAGTTGATCCATTTCCTACCACATATCAGATGTGGAATCTTGTATTTGTTGTATGAATTTTTGATGATTAGGTGGTGGGATTGGATATGTCAATTGTTGATTAGAAGAATATTGTTGTGACATATCATATTGTAGCATGGATGTGTTTTGAACTTGGCTAATAGTGTGCTGATTTGGGTTGATAATGTTCTGATGCTGGTTACCAGGTGGTGGAGGTATATATGATCTGGGTGATGGATTGATAATATGTGTTGGTGTCGCATGTGAGCCATATGAAGGGATAGTATAGGTCATGGTTTGAGTGGAAATCAACAGAGGTTGGGAGACGTTTGGTGGAGTCACATGAGACATTTGAATGTTAGAGGGTTGTGATCCAAGAGAGAAAAGTTGATCAACGTATGATGTGTTGGGATGAGTATTTGATGCTATAGGTTGATCAATGAGAGTTACGGTAGGGTTAGATGTGACATGGGATGTTTGAACATGTGACACCATAGGGTTGGAAATCGGTGCTTCTTGGCTATCTTGTGTGGGAATGGCATTCATGGAGGCAGAGGGAATGGCAGTTGACACATGGAAAGGAGGTACATTTAGGTTAGAAAGCCCCGGATCGAGTGCATAAGATAGTGTGAGCAAAGGCTCTATAGATGTAGTGATATTAGGTTGATTTGGTCTCGTGGGTGTAGCAGATGTTTGGGGTGTATGCATGTTTTGATTAGGCATAGGTGGTGCTGAGGGTATGGTGGATTTGGTGGACATAGTAACAATAGCCACAGGATTTTTTAGTAGCAACACTAGGAGGTTCTTCTTTGTGGATGGTTGACACATCAAAGTCACTAGGTAATTTGACTCCCTCTTGAATTAATTGTAGTAGAATGTGTTCTTGATTGGCCTTTATGATTTTGATGGCATGTTGTAAGGCTTCAGGAACTTGACGATCTTCATCTGATGAATCATTGCCTTCATGACGATATTGTGGCATTACCACCGTGTATGAGGGCTCAAGATGATGTTGTTGTATTGGGGTTGATGATGAAGATGGCCTAAGGGTATAACCTTCTGGTAGAAACATCTGAGGGTTCATTCCTATTGTGAATTGGGAAGCATCTTTGACAGGAGTGGACTCAAATTCTCTAAGATAGGATTCCATAGCTTTCTTATATTGATTTCTAGTCATTGGCATTGGATTAAGATGATTTGATTGAAAGATGTTTAGTTGATTGATATTAGTTTTAGTTGGATTAAAAAGGATTCATATTGATTAGATGATGGATTGATAGATTGATAAGATGATTTAGGGATTGAAAACCCCAGGGATAATGACTAAAGCTAATAGATTAAATGATGATTTTGGATGATGAGATTGCTGAAGAACAACTGACTAGGTTGATGGATTTATTACAAAAACTTAGATTTGATGATTAGATTGATAGAAAAGGTAGTGAGATGGATGACAGACTGTAAATGACCAGAGGCGATTCAATGATGCTCAAAGGAGATATATAATTTCTCAAATGCGATTTATGATAGCTCAAAGGTGATATTCTATGTGACAGTTTTAAGCAACAAGACATTAACTAGAGGCAACTTACTGATGCTCAAAGGTGATGTGATTCTATTTCAAATGCGATTTGACAGGGTTCAAAGGTGATTTTCTAAGAAAATATAGGATAAAGGGCATTAACCAGAGGCAATTTAGATTTGTTCAAAGGTGACTCATAGTTTTTCAACTATGATTCGACATTGCTCAAAGGTGACTTTCTGCGACAGGGCAGGATTAAAGGTCATTGACCAAAGGTGATTCAGATTTGTTCAAAGGCGAGTCACTATTATTCAATTGCGATTTGACATGGTTCGAAGCCAATTTTCTGTGGCAAAGGTTGTGTTTTAGCTATTTTTGGATAAATTAATTGACAAGAGAAGAAAGATAGCAGACACTCATGCTCAGACCATTCTCAAACATTTATAATCCTAGGTTGGCCAGGACTATATCTGTTGGGTTCCCACTTGGATTTCTCCAACCATGCCTATTCAAAGTGGATAGCTCCAGGAACTTGGTGACACAGGCTCCCCTTTACAGTGCACTCACTTCTTAGGCACACCAAGTTCCAAGTCCTCAAGACACGCAGATCTTAAGGTACTTTTCTATCTCTACTAAGAACCGCAAAAGTGTGGGACAGATTTAGAGGTCTGATCTCCTGCGCAAACAAAAAGAGGGTTTTTGGTTGCTAAACATGGTTTGTAATAAGGGCTCTCATTTGGGTGGCTATACATGTGGTGATTCACTCCATTAATGGAGGCTTCCTAGCTTGTCGAGGTTACGCTCAGCAGGGTTTTAGGGGAAACATTCGTTGATAAAGCGCAACTACGCCCATCATTTGTGACTTTCGGCACAAACACCCTATTTTATATAGCAACTTGGGAAGGGTTTGGCTTTAACCTGTTGCCACTTGGGTCGTACCCCTTCTCACAATGGGAAGGTAGGCCCTCTAGAGTTAGCAATAGTTTCTCTTGTACCCCAGATCCATTAGATAGGCAGGGGGAGAGGATACCTCTATTGCTAAATTGGGTTACACACAAACAGGACAAGCAAACTAAGAAAGATAAAGAAGACACAAAGAAGATAGATTGTTCATTTTAAAAGCACCAAAACGAAGTATGCCTACTTTAGTATGAAAAATTGCTTAAGTCCTTGGACTAATCAAATCTGTAGACAAAATATCAGTAGTTTGGAACCTCCATTCTTCGACAATCGATGAAACAAGCTGCACAAATACCCATTAGTTTCCCAAATTCCTAAATTTTAACATGCAAAAATAAAGGTGCATAAAAATTACCAAATGCAATTCACTGTTATTCAAATGCGATTAGAAATTTACCAAAGGTGACAAAGCCCTTTGCAAATGCGAGTTCCTGTTATGCAATTGCGATTTAAGACTAGACAAACCCTACGAAGGTGATCAGAAAAGCCCTAGGTGATGCGCTATTATTCAAATGTGATCTGCAACCCACCAAATGTGACTTTCTGTGATACTAGAGGTGAGATGAAAATACTAGAGGCAACGTAAACCTCTGCAACTGCAAGTTGCGATTAACCAAAAGCGCACATGTATCTAGAACTTCTCAAAAAACATAGTTTTAGTAACAAAAAACTAAAACTAAATTAGCTAGTAGTCCCACCGGGTGTGCCAAAATGTGTATGTAGGAAAATTCCATTGTTAAATATCAAGCTAAAATAACAAAACCTACGATACCTTCAAGAAATCCTAAACTAGATGCAAATAAGGAAAATAGAAAGTAACAAGGAATAATGTCACCTAGTTTATTTGATTTCTTGGTTTTGTTGTGGATCAAGATCCTCAAAGTATGCAACTATACTCAAAGAGGCTGCCATGGATGCTCAAAATGTTATGAAAATGAAGATAATTTCAACACTAAGTGATTGAGGATGTGAGAATGAGAGAAGAAGGGGGTATTTATAGACTTGGAGAAAATATGATCAACGGTAGAGAAAGAAAGGAAGAATTGATGGATGAGGATGAATGAGAGAAGAGGATGAACATGCACATGCCAAGTGTCCATAAAAAGGCATTTTATTTAGAAAGATTAGGTGGGTTGTTGATTAAAGATAAGATTCCTTCTCAAGATAGAATGTTGTTTCTATTTTGAGAGTTAGATGATGAGGATAATATATTTTTCTAATTTATTAAATATTCCCACATTTTGATTTTTGCTATTTTATGGACAAAAGGGGGGCCCACTTTCACGTTTTTAGAAGAAAATGATAAATAGGGAAGGATGAAGTATAAATTAAATAAATAAATAAAATTTATTTAATTTATGTGCATGTTGAGAAATAAATAAAATATTTTATTTTATTTATTTATTGATGAAGAGAAAAAGAAAATGATTAAATAATTAAAATTATTTAATCATAGGTGAGAAAATAGAAGAAATAAAGATAATTAATTAAATAAAAAATAATTTATTTAATTAATAGAAGAATAACGAAATGATTAAATAATTAAAAATTATTTAACCATAGAAAGAGAGAAAAAGAATAATGCAGATTAATTAAATAAATAAAATTTAATTAATTAATTAAGAAGAAAATGATTTTATTAATGATGAGTATGTTAGATAGAAATGAGGTATGTGATGTAGTATGAGTTTAATGCATAGATAATGAAATCGGTCAATTTTAGGTGTCTACAATTTCATTCAAATGTTTCATTCAATACATTTCTATTACCAATGTTTACAAAAGTTTACTTCTACGATAATTATAAATATATTTTAAAAATGCCTAGAGTGTTTCAAGACGACCAAAAATGTTGAAATTCTCTAAAATTGAAGTGTAGGTGCAACCTCCATATGAAGCAATCTTCAAGAACTCGAAGGGTTTTCATCCTCGAAACTCTAGGAAAGCAATGGGTTTTTCCATTGATCTCTAGAACCTAAGGGTGTTTGTCCTTAGATTCGATAGGTGAACACAAGTGCCCAACTCTGTAACTAAGGATTTGATAATATTGGTAAAAATTCCCAGAATGATAAAACTACCTAAATTAAATAGAGATGGAGGGCCTAACATAGGGCCCATGCACATTGGCAAGAATTTGAAAGTTTTCTACCCATATATTGCATTTAATCAAGGCCATTAATGGTGCCCCTAGTCTTGCAACATGGTAGGTGAAGCTCCTTTTTCAAATGATGAGGTTCCAAGAAATGGCATGCTTGAAGGTGGGGTTTGGAGAAATACATGCCTAAATGATGCATTTGTAAAAGGGGCTAGGGGCCTAAGAATTCACATGCGAAGGGGTGCATTTGCACAAGGGACTAGGGGTCTAAGGAATTTCATGCTAAAGGGTTCATTTTCACAAGGGATTGGAGGTCACAAGATCAGGATACCTTTCTGATGGATCTCCTCTAGGTATATTGGCATTAAGTTTTATGAGGGTCTAACATTGAGGGTTTGGGAAATGGGATGTAAGGATGCGAAGATACAAAGAGGTGCAAAGGTCCATGTATTCAAGAAGGATGAATGATGGGACAATTGGGAAACTAATATTAGGCTTTAGAGATACTCAATGTAGGAGGGATTAGGGATCAAGGTTTGGAGATACCTAATACAGGAGTGAGTGATCAGGATTTAGGGATACCCGATGTAGAATGGAGTGAGGATCAAGCTTCAGGGATACCTGATGCCAAAAGGAGTGGGGATCAGGCTTTGGGATACCCAATGTGAGATCAAATGGGGATTGGGATTCAGGGATACCCAATGTAGGATGGAGCGGGGATTGAGCTTCACGGATACTTGATGGAAAATGGAGTGGGGATTGGGTTTTGGGGATACTCGATGCCAGGAGGAGTGGGGATTGAGCTTCGAGGATACTTGATGTAGGATGGGCAAAGATTGGACTTTGGGGATACCTGATTTAAGGAGTGGGGATTGATATTAGGAGATACCTGATACAAGACGGAACAAGGATCAAAGTTTTAGCATATTTGATATTGGCGAGATTGGGGATCAAGGATACGACATATCCGCTACCTACGTAATGAAGGAGGGGAAACTCACAAGTTTGCATACTTGAGAGTGATGAAGGAGTGGGGATTGAGGTTTTAGGGTACCTAACACCTTTTGGGCATGTTAGTAAGGAAAGGTCCAAGAGCTTGGAATATAATGATAGTCGCAAATCAGAGATATCTGATACTATGAGAAACAAAGATTGAGAATACCAATTCCTTTGAGCCGAGTGCAAGGAGGGAAACATAACTCTAAAAGCCTATATAATAGAAGGGAGTGGGGTTGTGAGGGTATGGGGGGCAAAGGCATGGCATGCTAGTAGAGGTAAGTTTGAAGGTTTGAGATGTAAGAAACTAGGGATTTGGGACTTAAGGGAAGCAACAAAAAAGGGACATCAAAATGGGGAAATTTGAAATCTTGGTAGGTAAGACAAAGTAGGGATTCAGGGGATGAGGAACTAATGGACAAGGAACCAAGATAAGAGAAGTTATAGAAACCTATTGAAGTCAAAATATCAAGGAAACGGGGAAGTAGGGAATGAAGGAAAAGTATGACAGCATGAGATAGATCAAAGGTCCACAACATGGGGAATCAAGGGATCGGGGAAGTGAAGGAAATGGTACCAAGGAAAGGGAAAACCCAAAAGCTTCCCCAAGGTTGAAAATTAGCCCAAACACCTTCATACTTAGAAATTTTGACATCTCTATGGATTGTTTAGAAGACAAGATATTTTTTTACAATTTTAGGGCAAGGGGTAACAAGACCTAAAAAGGGGACATTACAATACAAGAAAACCTTTATTGCCTTGGCTTATCTTGGATTATAAAATGAGAGGAAAGACGAGGCATAAATAGGTTTTTACAAGGTTTTTGGACAAGTGACTATGTAAAATGTAGTAGGTAAGCATTTATGAGCCTCACATTTAATTTTGGTGGCAAAATGATCAAAGGATAGACCTACTAGGTAAGTGACATAGGCAATGGCACATGCATATTAAATTCTAGAATGGTCAAATTCTTAGGGGAAACAAAGGGGATCAATTTAATGTGGGTGGAAGTGGTCCCATATCTTTGTAACCAATGAGGAGAAACTTATAGGCTTAACAATTGGTAAACAAGGGTTTGCAACACATGGAAAGGGACACACAAATAAAATGTTAAGCGAACAAGGATAAGGATGACTAGACAATGATAAACAAGGCTTACATAAGGGTAAAAATAAATACAAAGGGAACATTTGAAACACATTAGGTTAATACAAGGATTAACAAGAGTAGAAAAGTGTGAATAAGGTCTAAATAATGGCTAAAAAAACATGTTAAATCAATAACTAAAATAAGTGCAAAAAACACTCCAAGAAGTTGCAAGGTATGTAATTTTTGTTATTACTATAAGCAATATTGGGGAGTAAAGTTGAAGAGAAAGGAGGAGGGAATAATGGAGGTGGGATTAATTCTAGGGTTAATAGTACCAGTATTTATAGAAGTGGTATAGTTGGGGTTGGAAGAAGAGGAGGGATTAGAGGATAATCATTAGCAAGATTCATTAAGGATCTAAGGTCTTGTAAAAAATGTGTTCCATGAGGACATCCCACTAATGTCTTATAAAAGAGATTCGAGATTTACTAATTGAGTTGGGGATTCAACTTGCATGCATGAATCTTTTAAAGCTTTCTCCTAAGATGTATGCCTTCTTGAGCCACATGTGCATCATATCATAATCTTCTTGGTCACCCAAGTTGGTCTCAACATGCTCACCACTAAATATATCATTGTTATCAGAATGAGTAGCCATATAAGGGTTTAAGTGAGCTCTCCTTATTGTAAGATTATGATCTTGAGTAGATCATGGAATAAATAATAATATAACAAATGGTAATCCAACTAAGATTAGAAATTTTTTTTAAAAAAGACTATCTCAAATTTGGAAGCAAGTGAAAAATGTAAATCCCAAGGCTAATGCAAGGGTGGGTAGGGTTGCTAAAATATAATAGATGTAAATAAGCACCAAACCATAAAAGAAGAATATATCAGTGAGGCACAAGGATGAAGGACAAGATAAGACCTGCGAATAAAATATAAAATTAGAAAAAAAAATCTAAAAACCCTAATGATTATGAAAACCCTAGGGGAAAACTGTGTTGGCAATATGTAAATAGTGTTGTCATTGATGTCAACCCATAGTGATGTCTATTCACAATATGGTGTATAGTCAACATGATGTTTAGAGTTTGGTAAGGTATGTTGTAGAAGCAGACAAGATGACAAAGTATGTTGCAAATGCATAGTCAACATTACTGAAGTCCAGAAGAATGACTTGTAAGCACCTTATCTTTTGAAGTTCATATTGAACTTCCTCATACTTGGTATGCACTCATAAGTGTCATTTAGGAAATTGTGGAGCAATGGTATTCTTATATTTTCATCCAAGTGTTTTTGAGAAAATTGTCTAAGGCATGAACAAAGTATTTTTCTAAGACAGTGGATCGGTAATTTGCTCTACATTTCTCCACGTCGCAACATCTTGGCTTACGGTTCTAGAATAAGCATTGAAAGTCTTCAAGGAGTCTAATTCCAAAGTTTTATCTCTTAACTCCTTCCATAGTGAAATTTATAAACAATAGAGTACAGGATTGTGCAGATAGAGCTTGGAGTTGCAGTGATCAAATTGGAAGGTTCTGCATTCCACCGCATTTGATCCTTTTGGCATGGAGTTTTTAGGAGATAATTAGTAGTAGTTGAAGTTCACTCCATCCAAATTTTAGAGTGTTTGGTGTTTTTCAAGTACCATTTCTTATGAACAGTTGGTTGTTTCTTACTTTATCTTCACTGACATCTATGTGCATAGCTAACCTAAGTGACTTGGTGATTGAGCGATGACTTTTCATATGGATAGCAAAATCATAAGGGTGATTGAAGGGTGTGCTGACATATTTTGATTAAGTTCATGGTATGTTTCATCTCCATAAGTTTATATGGTGATGTTTTAAAGTGTGCATAGGCCGACTTACTACAAGCTACACGTTCCATCCTAGTTGGCCAACCTAAACAATGTTTTGAAGTATTGTAGAGGATATTTATAGAAGATCAAATTCATTTGTGAGAAGTAAGTGTGAATGTGAAGATGTTATATTAGAGGGCAAGGTATGAAGTGTGCAAAATCAGTTTGAAGGCATATTTTGAGTAGAAAAAGAACACTACATTATCAACATAAGTCAGATGTCTATTTTGCAACAAACCATTTTGTAAATCCTATTGCAGTGAGCATAACACTTAGGGAGTAGTAGCTTCCTTGGGTTGTAGCCCTAAAACAATGTTGTAATACTTTTATAGTGAGCATAATATGTTGTGAGCTAATCCTCACCATTGTTTTTCCCTATTTTAGGGTTTTCCAGATAAAAATATTAGTGTTATGTGTTGATTCTTGTATTGCATGATTTCCTTTCTATTCTCCAAGTTATTCAGTTTTATGTGCAAATATCTGTTTAAGTTTTAGTGTGTGCTAATTCACCCCCCTCTCAGCACCTCATTGTGTTCAACAATTTGGTATCAGAGCCAAGTGCCTTTGAGAAGCCTAACAATTGATGTAGATCCTACACTTGAACACATGGAATCTGAAGCTATGGACAATGATGTATTTGTACCAGAACCAGATCTAGAAGCAATGGAACCTGCAGGTTGGGATCTTGATGGCTGTGAAGTAGACCTTGAGGGAGAACTCAAGTCTGCCTTTGATGAACTAGATGAAGCAAGATGACTAAATGTAGAATATGAAGACATGCTTGAGATAGTAAAAGAAACAATTGAGAAATTGAAGACAAAGGCCAAAGAATCAAAAGAAGAAATTGGCAAACTAAAAATACTAGGAGATAAAGGAGGTGACATGAAGCTCAAGGAGGCAAAAGAAATGATCTCAAATTTGAAAGTCATGGTTGAAGAAGATAAGATTATTGAAGATTGCTTAAATATTAAGCTCTATGAGAAATTAGTTGAATGTTCAAAACTTGAGGAAGAAGTTGTCACTCTAAGAAAATAACTAGAAAAGGATAAAGAATAGATTGGCAAAGGACTAAAACTAAAGGGAGGATGTGAAATCCTTGATGAGATAATTAACTCTCAAAAGCCAGCAAAAGAAAAATTAGGCCTTGGTTTTGAAAAGGGGAAGAGTCCTATGATCAGTGCCTCTGCAAGTTTGTATGTTAACTTCCAATCAGGAGGAAAGTCTAGAATAAAGAAGGAAGTGACCTACATTGAAGATCTTAAGAAGAGTACCTCTGAAGTTACAAAAGAAGATGAATTCACTCTTGTCTGGAGACAAAGGAAGAATATGAAGAAGAATTTCAGAGGTCCTCCACCTACAAGGCAACCTCCTCCCATTAGGAATCCTCAAAGTTTCAATGGTAATTGCTATGCTTGTAATAATTTTGGTCAAAAAGTTGTTGATTGTAGAAGTAAAATGAATCAAAATGTTGTAATGTGTTATACTTGTAATAAGGTTGGTCATAAAGTTGTTGAATGTAGGAGTAAGTTAAGTCAGAATCCTATAAGTTGTTATGCTTACAATAAGATGGGACATAAGGCCAATGAATGCTCAGCCCTTTCATGGATACTATTACACTTGTAACAAGTTTAGCCGCAAGGCAGCTAATTGTAGATCTAAAATGAGGAGAAATGGTAATGCTCAACAATCAAATTTCACCTATCATAAGTGTAATCAAACAAGGCACTCTAGATGGAATATAAGGTCTGCTCCATAATAAGCAAGTTGATATTGCTCAACAAAAGAAGGAAATGAGAAAAGTATGGAAGAAGGAGGAATGTGATGTTTCTGAACCTCTACCTAGTGCAAATGGATCCTCTAGTAACTAAAAGGAGAAGGTACTGATTTAGGGGAAGTCACAACTACAAAGTTCTTCAAACCCTTGAATAAATAAGATGTTGAATTCCTTAGCATTCTGGCTAAAATGGCATGAGCATGTTAAAATAATGATTTGAAGAAGTCTGATCAAAACTCTAAAGAAAAATCTCTAAATGTGGCAGATTGTGGAAGTTTTCAGGGTTTTCAATGATAAGAACATCTTCCAAAAGGAAGCATGGACTCAAGGGGAGTTGTTACTGCAAATCTTTCACCCCCTTCATGGTGTTGAAGGCATATAACATACAGATGGGTTTGGCAAAATTTCCAGAGCAATTGACTAATTTGCGAAGGATTGTTGAGTGATTGAAGATAACTGTGTCAACACAGTGAGGGTTTACCAACTTTTTGACCTAACACTATTCACTACAATTAATGTACTTTAGATCTTCAAAAAGTGTTTATATTTGATTTCAAATATGAGTAAGTCAATTATAGTCAAGCATTTGAAGAGTGAAGAGCAAGTAGAAGTGATTTGAAGAGATCCGGAGTTGTGCAAAACCCTACCAACAAAGAAATTCAAAGGTATTTTTCACTTCCTACTAAAACCCTAGTTTCTAAAGTGATTCATAATGTTTAACCCTCAAGTAATTGGTGTCTTGGAATGACCAAGACCTAAGTTCAAGAAGCACCCCTACAAATCTATGGAGATAGATCTAAAAGGTGCATTTTCAAATGTTCCTTATGGTGTAATGCATATTGAGGACATGAAAATCTACATCCATGCAAAAATGGATGAATATGATCATACAAAGACAAAGGAGATATAGGTTAATGAGCTAACTAGAGATGATTTTGAGTTGAAACCTGAATTTGAGGGTTTGACAGAAAAGAAGCTAGATGTATGGAATAATTTTCCAAATTTCTATCATGAGGATGATTGGATTAAGTATGTGTTGAGCCATATTCATGACAAGTTCATGTGGTTGGACATGTCGCATATGATCAATAAGCAAGCTATCAAGGCAATTACTGGCTTATGTTCTGTAGGAACTGTTCCGACAATGAAGGTGATGAAAATGAGATGGTAATGAAACTTACTGGTGCAAAATTTGACAAGTGTGCCCTAATAGTGAATGACATAAATGATCTAGTAGTGAAATATGCTTCAATGGTAATTGGTTATAAGATATATTACTCTAACAGAGAGAACTTTGTGTATACAACTTCTATACACACTACTCACCATATGGTGAAAGAGGGTTTGGACATTGATTTGTATGAGCTTCTGAGACAACAATTGATGGAGAATCTACAGAAGACCAAGGATTCATGGTACCCATTCCGATATGGTACCCTTATCATATGTTTACTATTTTACTTTCTTAGAGAGTTGCCTAGTGCAAAGAATATTATGTGGTTGAGCAACATTCATGTTGCAATTCAAATCCGTGATCACCTAAGAAGGATTGGAGACCTAGATACTCAAAAATTTATTTTATGGGGTTTCTTCAAGTCCTTTCAAGAGAGAAAGCAAGAAAGAGAAAGGATACTGGCAAAAGTGGTTGAGAAATACAAGAAGGATATAATCTTTATGGTTACCAAAGATGAATGCATCATGGAAGTAGTGGAACCCAGAACAGTTTGGGTTTCGAAAATGGGTTATGAAGTAGTAGAAGACATAGTCACAGGACTTGTAGAGATGATGTTAAGCAAACCAAGAGATCCTGTAGTAGATAAGTTTGGAACCTATGAAGAAAAATCCAGTGAAGTACATTTAAAACAAAAGGAAAAGGAGATAATGGAAAATGTTGAAAGATGAAAACTAAGTTGGAGGAGATTGTTACACCAAAGAGCCTTGCGAAGAAATCCATAGGCATCCTACCTCTTCAAAGAGTACTCTCAACACAAGAAGGTCAACAAGGACCTCTACCACCTCTCCTATGGTTCTAAAATCCTCCGGAACCATGCCTGCAAAGAAGAGAGTTGCATCCAGTGCCTCAGTATAGCAAGAGCCCCCTAAGAGGAGAAGAATAAAAGAAAAAGCCAAAAGAGAAAAGTATGTCAGTTGTGAGGATGAAGAAAAAGAAGAAGAGGAGGAAGGACCTCAATTGGTTCGAAAGAAGAAGAAGAAGATGTCTTGTGCCTCAGGAGAAGAGACAAGTGCAAAGAAAGAAAAAATCAACACTATTGAGACAGATAATGAAGAGGAAGTTGAGAAGGAAAAGAAAGAAGAAGAGTTAGTTAAAAGCAAAGGAAAAGGCAAGGGGAAGAAGAAGGACAAATCCCCTCTAGTAAGGGAACATAGCCCCTTAAGATTTGATGCTTTATGCAATAGTATTTCATAATATGGTCTCTTAGAAGAAATAACAATAATGTTCTACATCCAATAAGGAAGATAAGGCCACCATTGAAGAAGCTATTGTCAAATATATGGTTACATTTGACACCGGCCTAGACAAGATTGGGGACCAATTGCCTAATGATTTAAAAAATGTGTTAACTACAAGAAGGCAAGAAGCCATTGTTACTAAATTATGTTCACACCTAATTTAGCAAGGCCTGAGTTGCAGTTGGCACAAAAAGAATAAAAGAATTTTTTTTAAGTATATGATCAATCAATTGAATGTATGAGATCTTGGCAAGAGAACAACAAAGATCATTTGTTAGGATAATGTGACAGTCCAATCAAAACTGTCAAACCATCCTAACAAATGAAATTTATCAGATGACAAGAGATCACACAGTCAATGAATGACAAGAGGTATCTAATTGGTTTTATCTTTCAGTTATGATATGATTAAATTATTCAAATGTCACAATTCAGTGTGAAGGAAAGGTATTTATAAAACTGTCATTTCAATATCATGTTTTATACACATGTTTCATATCAGTTTCAGTTATTCTATCCTATGCATTTGATTCAAAAAAGTAAACATACATAAATCATTTGCATAAGGTAAAGTAACTGATCATATTCAAAGAAATGTTTAAATGTGTCCCACACAAGTCGTGGGAGTGACTAAACTGAGCAATGCAAACATGGTGCAAGCTATACATCTGAGAATAAAAGGAAAGAGAAGGAACATATGAGGAAAATGGATATCCATCATTGCCTTTTTGTAAGTTGATCTTCTTGATTGGTAACTGATCTTCATGTCTTCATCTCTTGCTCCTGATCAGGACGGTGTACCTGCAAAATTGGAGAAAAGCCCTGTTAGAAGCTTCAAATATATAGATTCATCATATGAGTTATCAACAGACATATAAAGCTTGCAAACATTATGCATCTTATGTGATTGGATCAAATCAGACATGTGCAATAAATCAGATCATCATGAGAAAGATCAATCAACTTCAAGAAGTATGTTTTTATGCTAACTTGTTTGTTCACTGTGCAGGTATGGGAAAAGTAATATTGCTGATTTGAAGACATTTAAGCATGTGGAAAAATTATGGCTCCCACAAGGGTAGAGCCCAACATGCTTCCTTCTTATCCATTCAAGAAGGACATCATATTGCAATAAACAAAGTACAGTCATGAAAGGTATCTTTCTTTATTTCTATTATGATTGAAGTATCTTTCTGCTATCCATATGTATGTCATAAGAATGACAGCCACCTAATGGATAAACATCATTATAAGTCAACATTAGATGTCATGAAGAATTCATAAGATGCAATTGGACCAGCAATGTAACCAATATGAAATCAACTGAGTGAGGCAGTCTTATCAAATAATCACATGAAGAATAGGCTACACGAGCCATGTAAGGAATAAGAAGCATCCATATCATACACTCAGAGGCATATAAAAGAACATGTATATCTCAATGCCAAGAAGGATGCCTAGTGAAGACAGATAACAACAATATATGAAGAGATAAGAATTTGTTCAGTATGCAAAAAAGCACAAAAGATTTGCTACAGAGAAGGTATAAGTGTCAAGACATATGAAAGCTCCAATCATGTACCTGAGAGATAATGGAGCAGCTTAAAGATCATAGCCATCTAGAGGTTTTTGGAATAGCAATAAAGAAGGTAAAAGTTGAAAACCAGATGCCATTATCAAAGTGTCACATGTATAAAATACAACAGGATAAAATATGGTTTATCATGTTCTAGGAGCAAGAAAAGAAGAACTAAAATAGTTTTCATGCTCAAGCCATTATGATACAGTTATCAAAGATCAAGAGTACCAAGATCATATCATATTTAGAGAAGAGATGTGTGAAAAGCACAGAAGCAGAGATACACAGTGCAAGGAATATCAACTTTTGACAAGAGATAAAGAGAAAATACAATGAAATAAACCCCAACTGGGTAACTCAAGGCCTTGAAGTATACAGTCTCTTTTTGAATCTTTGTTAGAGAACCAGTGAAATATCAAGTTTCTTACAAACCCAAATAAAGAAATTAAACACATAAAGATACTTTTGTTGTTACAGAAAAAACCCACATGGAGAAAGATGCAAAATATTTTATGTTTATGATGTCATAGGAAAACCCATAAGGGTTTCGTGGTCACAATTGAAAAGATATTACAATCTTCATATAAAGCAGAAAGAACAAGAAATGGGTTCGAAACCCTCAAGTTTTCATGCTAAACAGTGAGGTATAAATTTTTCATGCAAACCCAAATATAAAATATATATGCAGTCTTCATTCTGAAATGAAATATATAGACAAGAAATGGTTTTGAAACCCTAGGGTTTTTGCTGCATCTTTCTTCTAAACAGCAAAGTCAAAAGGCTTCTTAACCCATATGGAAAGATCACAAGCCGTGGCCAGAAAGGCCTTTTTTCTTTGTCTTTTGTCAAACAGAAACATCAAAGAACAACATACAGAATAGTGAACAAGATAAATCTTCATTTTCTTTGTGTCGAGCTGAAGGAGAAGGAGGAGTCTGTAAAAGATACAGGGGACTCCTCTCTTCATAGCCATGCCTGAGACTGCAACTTTTTTGCCTTTATATTTCTTTCAAACAAAGCTCACATTGATGCTCCCATGGCGGTTCAGTAATAAAGGAAAAGATAACAGAAAGAAAGATATCAACAAAAGCACAAGATATAGCTATATAGGTCACGGCCTGAGTGCAAAATGAACAGTCAAAATAGGCAAAAAAGATGGCCCAATGAAGAATATAACAAACTCACCTTATGCCCCTGTCAAAATGCCGAATGGGAACCTCAGAAAGGCCATCAAAATGGCAGAGAAAACTGAAGAGGAGCAAACCCTTGACAAGGTGTAGTGATGACCCAAACAGAGCAAAGAAAAAGATGAGCAAAGAAAATGATACTTAGGGTTTCCAAACCCTTCTTTTGCTAGAGCTCGATGAGCACTTTTTTCAGTTTTGACTTTTTATTTTCTCAAAAAAAATCATTGCAATCTTTTTGAAACTGTGGTCAAGACTTGCAGAAGTCTAAAAAACCTAATGATTTTTCCAGGGGCCTGTGAGGCCAAGACTTAAGTCTTGTCACATTTTTGAATCTTTGATTTTTTTACAAAGTCAAAAGCTTGTAATCATGTAAAGTAAAGGCTCAATGCCTTGTGATTTTTTTCCTTTTGGCATGAGGATAAGGGTTGAGAACCAACATGCTTTGAAGGTATGTATAAGGAGTAATAAGGATTTAAGTGATATATGTAAATGATTAATATCTATGCATTAGGCATGAGTAATGTATATGGAGTGCTAAGGTAGTATATTTTTCTTCAAAGGTGATGATGCATAATGATGCATGGAGTGATAAGGTGGTATATTTTTATGCCTTGTATGCATATATGATGCATGATTGTTTCTTTCTTGTGTGGAGTAATAAGGTTGTATACATTGCATGATGTATGATATAAGTTACATGGGAAAATAAGGTTATTTTTGTATTGATCATGCATACATGAGAGATATAAGGAGGATAATTTTTCTATCTTTTTGCATGAATGATGACCTAACTATCCTTGGCATCATTATTTAATGCAATTATGCAAATCATGAAAATCAAAAGGGAGAGATAAGGTGGTGATTTCTTTTCATCCATTCTTGCATTTTTTTACAACTGAAGATAAATGTAAACAAATAATAAAGTAATATTTTATAAATTACTTTATTATTTTGTCACAAGTTGTAAAATCATAGAGATAGAACAAGATGTAACTAATAATAGAGTAATTATCTTATAATTACTTTATTCCTTGCCCACATCACTTACAAATGCAAAATAATGCAAAATTGGAGGAGTTGAGTTAACTAAAGATTTTAGAGACCTTTTGCATGATTTGGAGGACAAATTGGAGAGTTTTGGTCAAACACATAGAGAGGATCAGTTTGAAGCTATTTTTGCTCATTTTGGGACAGTTTTGGCCCTTATTTTTAGGGGTTTTCTTGTTTTCTCGTGAATCAACTTGGAGAGATTATTTTTAGAGAGAGATGACTGCAGTTGACTTTTCTAGGTCTCTTGTAGAGAGCTTATTATATATTGTATGAAAAACTTAGGTTTTTTTAGTTCTTGTCTTTTTACTCTTTACACTTTGAGAGAGAAAGAGGTTTTTTAACTCATTTATTTAGAGATTTATAGAGATTACAGTAGGTTACAGGTTCTATACTTTGTTTTTATGCAATTATTTCCTTTATTTTCAGCTTAATCAAGTATCTACCTTTCCATTAATGCAGCTTTTATGAGTGATTTGATGAGATTTTACTGTGTTTTACATCAGAACCTTTAAAATCATTGCCTCATTTGTACTTGCATGTGTTAGATAAAACTAAAAGTCATAGGTCTTAGGTTGTGCAATTGGAAAACCTTTCTTTTATGTTGTGAAAAACCCTTTTTCCTTCAAACACAAATATTTTCTAGCCTTTCTTGGAAACATTTTTGTGATCAATTTGCTGAAAGTGGTTTGTGTGGATAGATTTTCTGAGATCTATTGTGAGTTAGATTGCCAAGTTTCCCATTATTTTTAGGTGCATCACCATACCTTTTTACAGTTTTAGTGTTTTTAGATGATCCTTTTTACCCTTTTCCATATCAAAGTCATAGGTCCAAATTGAATATTTTAAGGGAACCAGCCCATAATCTGGAGGTTCAAGCTCGCCATAGGTCACCCACAGCTTGAGTTTGATCCCATGTTACACAGGATTGCTGAGCTTCACATCTCTGCATAACGGGTGCAATCCTGCTCGTCAATAGCCATAGAAGAGGATAGAAAGATAAAGGAAATTACCTTGGAGAAGAGAGCAAAATTGGCTCAATTATATAGCAAATAATTTAGAACAAAGCAAAGAGTAAACATTCTGATGAGAAGAGACAAACAAGACATTGAGAGATTAAGGAATGAAACTTTGCGGAAGATAGAAGAACTAGCTAAAGGACTGAGTCCCTCTAGACAATGAAGAGCAATTGCATCATGATACAAATATTCTGGAGAGTAATGAGCCTAATAATGCACAACGGGTGCATATTCCTAAAAAGGAGAATATGAAAGAAGATTTGGGTTCAGATAATGCCCCTCTAGTGGTGGAAAATATTGTTGATGATAAGCAAAAGGAAGAAAAGACCCCAGAGAAAATAGAAGCACAAAATACTGAAGACTTACCTCCTCCAAACAACAAGAAATTTGCTGAAGAGGAGAAGAAGACTAAGGATCAATCTGGTGATGAAAGAAAGGAAGAAGAAAATGCAAAAATTGATGGTGAATCGTCCAAAGACTCATTAAAGAGCCTATTGAACATGCAGTTGCAACTTGAACTAGTGGTATCTGCACAACTACTACAACTTCCAATACAACAGGGACAAGTTAACATTGCAAAGATCTCTCTCCTGCAGAAGCTCTAGCTTGGTGATGTATTTCATACCTCTGCACAAAAGGAGATTTTATCCATACACCAAAAGAGAACAGAACTGATTGTTACTAAATTATGTTCACACCTAATTTAGCAAGGCCTGAGTTGCAGTTGTCACAAAAGGAGATAAAAGAAAAAATTTTAAGTGTGTGATCAATTAGTTGAATGCCTAATATCTTGGCAAGAGAACAAATAGAGGATCATTTATCAAGATAATGTGAGAGTCCAATCAGAAATGTCAAACCATCTAGATAAATGAAAATTGTTCTAAATGACAAGAGAATAGACATTCAAGGAATGACAAGTATCTACCTGGTTTTATCTTTCAGTTATGATGTTATTGAATTATTCAAATATCATAGTTCAGTGCAAAGAAAAGGTATTTATAAACTATCATTTCATCACCATGTTTTAAACATATGTTTTGAATCAGATTCAGTTGTTCTATCCTATGCATTTGATTTAGAAAGCAAACATACATAAATCATTGAATAAGGTAAAATAACTGATTATATTCAAGAGAATGTTTAAATATGTCCCACACAAGCCATGGGAATGACTAAACTGAGCCAATGCAAACATTATGCAAGCTATACATCTGATGATAAAGAAAAGAAAAAGAACACATGGAAGGTGGATATCCAACATTGCCTTATCAAAGGTTGATTCTCCTATTTGGCAGCTTGATCTTCATATCTTCATCTTCTTGCTCTTTCAGGATGGTTGACCTGCAAAGTTGGAGAAAAGTTTTGTTAGAAGCTCCAGATATGCAAATTCATCATATGCTTTATCAAATAGACATATAAACTTGCAAACATTATGCATTGATGTGATTGGATCAAAATTAGACATGTGCAATAAATCAGATCATCATGAGAGAGATCAATCAGCTTCCAAAAATATGTTTTTATCCTAACTTGTTTGTTCATTGTGCAGGTACAGGTAAAATTTATTGCAGATTCTTTAAGCATGTGGAGAAAAAATGGGTTCCCATAAGGGTAGAGCCTAGCATGCTTCCTTCTTTATGCATTCAAGAAGGATATCAACTTGTGATAAACAGAGTACACTATCATGTAATGCATGGAACAGTCAACATATCAAGTGAAGTATAAAAGTCATCATAAGAGAAGTGAAGAGCAATTGCTCCTATAAACTATGCTCACTTCAGAAAGAACTTGTCAAAATTAGATAATCATGTTCAAAAATGCTAATCATACACTTATTCTTTTGCCTTCATCATACACATGCTATAGAATGAGCAATGAGCATATTCCCTGATTAAGAAATGCAAGGATAGAAGTACAATGATCAAAAGAGTGGAGTACAGCCATAGAAGCATCAGGGACAGTCATCATTGAATGTCATAAAAGGTGCAACAGATGCAATAAAGAACAATAGTTTAAAGGATGTCAATTATCTTAATCAACTGAAGACATACATTATGCCTCAAGACTTACATCATAGTAAGTGAATCCAAGTTTTGTCAAATAAATTATCTTAAGAGGAGCTACAAGAACCATATGTGTAGGAGTGACAAAGTATCTACATCATATATTGTTGTCCCTGTGTCATCATGAGCCTACATTCTTATGAGAAGCACAACAAATGAAGATACAGACATACTTCTCAAGAGGAGCAACAAGTGTATGAAAGAGTGGATAGTTTTCATGATCAAACCTCAAGATGACATTCAAAGGTAACATTCAAGTCTCGTTAGAGGTAAGTTCATCAAAGCAAGTACAAACAAATGCCAAGAGATGATGAGCACAGTGGTCCTTATCACTGTCATAAATGTGTCTGATATAGAAGATTGGAAAACCATAAATTATGTGTTCAAAATGATGCAACATCATGAGAAAACCAAGAATAGGAGTAGGTACAGTCAAGGTGGGACAATCAAGAAGAGCTCTTAATATTATCAAAAGGAGGATGCAATATACATGAGACATGCCAATTCAAATACACAATCATATGATGATGCACAGAAGTAACATGCATAAGGGATATTGTATGGTTACAATTACATCATTATGAGAATGCCCATGTCTTCTATACTTTACAACACAATAGAGTCATGAAAGAGACAACCAAGAATATATCACAAAGTGCATATACAGAAACCAATGTGTGTGCAAGATAATCAATAAATGCTACAGTCAAAGATGGAATAGCATCCCATGTTTTGTAATGGAGAAGTGAACCTTATAGCATGTGAGCCTCATAGATATAGTTATAATAGCATTAGACAAATGAAGAGATAAAATGCATATGATGTATTGTCATGCTACAGATGGAACATCATCTTCTATTTTATGATGGAGATATGTTTCAAGACCCTTATCATATGATGAGATACAGTCTACATTTCATGAGAAGCAAGACAATCATCTTCTTTTATTTACATCTACAAGAAAGAGGAAAAGCACAATGCAAATGACAGGTCTATCTACAGAAGACATAAAGAACAAACAGACATGATGCAAATATACAGGAGTGCTCAGCAAACAATACTTTTTGCCATCATTTTTGCAGAGAAAAGTGAAAAATATAGAAAGAATGAAAACCTAGCTTAGTTGTTGTTACAAAAAGGTAGGGTTTCATTTCCAACCCTTGTATCTTTATGCCTTGTGAGAGGTTAAACACAGCTAGGAACAAACATTTTTCTTCAAGATATGAAAACCAAGTTAACTACTGCTACAGGAGGAGAAATCTTACTTCAAAACCCTCATATCTTTTGCAGAAAGGCCGAAAGGCCAATAGTGTCCATGTGTTCAGTTTCACAAAGGGTTTCCATGACCAGATAGCAGATACAGAGGAGAGAAATACACAAAAAAAGGAGAGGAGCTATAGGTCGTGACCAGGAAGAAACTTTTCTTCAAGAAAAATGCAAACCCACAAAAGTTTTTTTCAAACCCTTGTCATGTTATGACTAATACAGAGAGCTCGGTCTTCTTCTTTCCTGTAACAAAAGAACCAAAGTATTTTTGACTCAACAGGAGCTACATTTCCATGGGTCGAGTTCTTTCTTAGGAAAACAAAAGTATATGTATACAATAGTCATGGCCGCAACCAGGAGGAGGCATTTCTACAAGAAAAATATAGACCCATATAATCTTTTTCAAAACCCTTATCATATCAAAAAATACAGTCAAGAAGCCCGAATGACAAGATAGAATGAAACCATACCTTGTGTTTTTTGCAAGGAAGAAGAGCTACAGGCCGCGGGCTTTCCATTTTGTTAAGTGCTTTTAAAACTCAGAAACAGTAGCCATGAAGGATAAAATACAGAGAAAACAAGAAGACACAATAAGAAGATGAAGTATGAGAGTAAAATACAAAATATACTACCACAGAAGCCGCAACCTGTAGGCGCTTTTTTTACAAAAGAAAGTCAAGAAATGTCTTCAAACTATCATAGAGAACTTACCTCTATCTCCTGTCGAAGATATTGAAGAAAAACCATCAAGAAATCATCGTAGAATTACAGGGCAGAGTGAAGAAATGATCAAACCCTAGTCGAGCATGGTGGCGGCTCAGGAGGAGCCCAAAGAGAAGCAAAAAGAAAATGACAAGTTTAGGGTTTGATCTTTCCTTTTGGTCGATGGTCGATGGTGTTTTTTCCACATTTCTTTTGACTTTCAAACTTTTTAATTATTGCCATATAATCACCAGCGAGGTCAAGACTTCAAAGTCTTGTAAAACCTAATGATGCAGACATCAATAATTCCACAGGGGCCCATGAGGGCATTCTAATTATTGCCTTTTGATTTTTCCTTTATTTTTCCCAAAGTCAAAAAATAGATAATGAGAAGATAAGGCCAAATGCCTTGTGTGTTTTTGCAAAGAGCAATGTTAATAAAGTCAAATAAAAGGAATGATTCGAAGGCATGGAATGTAACATGTAAGGGTGATAAGGTAATGATAGATGTTAGAGTATATAGTGGAGTTTGAAGTCAAAGGGGGGCATATGTATATGATACATGGAGCATGATGTATGCATGGGAGATATAAGGGATATGAATTTTTCTTTTTCCTTGTATTGAAGATGAGATTCGCAGGATGGCCTAGTTTGTTCTTGGCATCATTATTAATGCAATTATGCAATTCATGTAAATCAAAGGGAGAGATAAGGTGTTGTTTTATTCTTTTCATCCAAATTTGCATGTTTTTACAACTCAAATAATGTAAACAAATAGTAAAGTAATGTACTTAAAAATTACTTTACTATTTTGTCACAAGTTGTAAAATCAAGAAAATAGAACAAATGTAACTCATAATAAAGTAATTGTCCCAAATTACTTTACTCTTTGCCCACATCACTTGCAGTCCAAAATCATGCAAAATTGGAGAAGTGGAGTTAACTGAGGACTTTTGAGTTCATTGCATGGTTTTTTGGTCAACTTTGGAGAGTTTGGTCAACTTTTTGGTCAAACATATGGAGGAGAGCAATTTGGAGCTATTTTTGTTCAATTTGGGACAGTTATAGCCCTTATTTTTAGTGATTTTCTTGTTTGCTCGTGGATCAGTTTTGAGAACTTATTTTTAGAGGCAGTTGACTGCAGTTGACCTTTCTAAGTCTCTTGGAAGGAGAAGATTATATATTGTAAGAAAAATTTAGGTTTTTCTAGTTCTTGCATTTTTTACTTTTTACACTTTGAGAGAGAAAGAGGGTTTTGTAACTCATTTCTACAGATTTTATAGAGATTACAACCTGTTACAGGTTCTATACTTTGTCTTTTTATGTAATTATTTCTTTATTTTTTAGCTGAATCAAGTGTCTACCTTTACATTAATGTTGCTTTCTTGAATGATTCGATGAGATTTTATTGTGTTTAAACATCGGAACCTTTAAAATCATTGTCTCATTTATACTTGCATGTGTTAGATAGCATTGAAAATCACAGGTCTTAGGCTGTGCAATTGGAGAAATTTCTTTTTATGTTGTGAAAAACCCTTTTCCTTTAAGAAAATCTTTTTTGGCATCCCTTAGAATTATTTTTGTGATCAAACTGCCAAAAGTGGTTTGTGTGGATAGATTTTTTGAGATCTATTGTGAGTTAGATTGTCATTTTTCCATCAATTTTAGGTGCATCACCATATTTTATATTACAGTTTTTTGGTAGCCCTTTTTAACCCTTTTCCACACTAAAGTCATAGATCCAATCGAATATTTTTAGGGAACCAGCCCATAATCTGGAGGTTCAAACTCACCATAGGTCACCCACAGCGTAAGTTTGATCCCATGTTGCATGGGATTGCCGAGCCTTACAACTCTGCATAACGGGTACAATCCTGCTCGTCAATAGTTTTTGGCATGCCCGATGGGACTTTAAACTAATTTTTACTTCAAAAAGGACTTATTTTTTGCTGCTATTTTGGTATGACCAGTAGAGTTTACAACCTTTCAGAGGTTTATTTTCAAGTACCTGGTGACTCTTATTTTCTAGTTTGATAGATCAGATCTTGCAGCTTATGAAAAAGTATCAAACAAGATCAAATAAAGATCCTGAAAAGAAGCACATTCATTTATCTTCACCAAAAAGGAGGGTAAAAGCAGATAGAGTTATAAGACTAGCAAATACAATAGTACCAAATCTGCGGCCAGAATTTGCTTCTCATCAAAATCCTTTATTTGCAAGTTCATCATCAGTACCTCATATTTCTCCACCAGCAAGTCCAAGAGAACAAGTACCTATTTTTCAAGAGGAACCTATTTTTCAAGAGCTTGAGGAAGAGGAACCTATGTTACAAAAGATACCAATACAAATACCAGTGCAAATACTAGTACAAGTACCTATTATTCAAATGTCGATAGCTAGAAATCAACCACCACTAAGAAATCAGCCATTTGTTACTTTTAATGGGGGCAGCCCATTTAATCTAAGGCAACATGATGATATGCTAGTGGCTGCATTGAAAAGTCTGCCTAATTTCAATGTTGAAGATGGAACCACATCGATAGAACACATCTGAGATGTAGCATCATTGTGTGGTGTTCATCATATTACAGAAGAGAATATAGCAATCAGGCTAGTAACAACATCTTTGAAAGGTAAAGCTCTTCAATGGTTTAGAGGTTTAAGAGTTAATTCTATTACATCATGGGATGAATTAGGAGATGCTTTAAATAGATAATTTCAAGATAAATCAGATCATTTATCACTTGTTGAGTAAATGACAACTATCAAGAGGGCTCCACAAGAGCAAATGTTAGATTTCAATTTCAGATTTCAAAGGACATGGAATAGAATTCCAGAAACGGTAAAGCCTTCACCTGAGCATGCATTTTTATATTATTTAAGAGCATTGAATAGTGATATTGATGCCATGATTCAGTCAATGGGTAGAGTTACTTTACCAGCTGCATTTGATATTGCTATTAGAGCATAAAATAGTTTAATACAAGCTGGTAAAATTACACCAAGGCCTCCTATGCCAATATTTCCTGACATTCAGCCCTTAATGTCAATTTCAGCACCTCTTATTGCATCAATTCCTACTAGACCAGCCTTTAGCTATCAACCAACTGTGAAAAATAATGTCGATCCAATTCTTTCTGATATACAAGAGCTTAAGTGTAAAAATATAGCAAAGTTATTACAGACTGTAAGTAATGACTTAGTGAGCCTCAAAATTCAAGCAAATCAGAGTAATAGACCATACCAAGCCCCATATCAAGCAAATAGGCCTCCTTATTAGGCAGATTACCCAGGATAGAGAAGAAACTATAATAACAAGCCAAATCAACAGTATAATCCCAATATTGTTAGCTCATTAAAAGAGCTTGTGCCTATGCAGAATAATATGGTTCAAGACTATGCATGGTGTTATTCGTGTAACCAGCCTCATAACCAGGCTACTTGCATGAATGGAGTGGTCAGTCAGGCACTCATGGTATAGACTAATTATGTTGTTTCTAAAAATACAACAAGTGATGTTAATGACTAGCTGGAGGCTCAGACTCAGCATAGTAATCCTAATGTTGCTTTAATGAACTTGCAAGTTAATGAGTTTTGTGGGGTGAATCAATTAGCAGGGAAAAAATAGTCTTTTACCAATATTACAGCCAATAGCAGGTCAAAAAAGAGGGTTGTTGAGTTACAACAGCAAGCTGGTGTCAGCAAACAACAAGCTGAAAAAGTACAATAGCAAGTTGATAAAGGGAAAAATCTAGTTTCTACAGGTCAACAATGTCAAAATCAAGCTTCTACTTCTCAAGAAGTTCATATTCTGCCAAGAGGACAGCAAACAGCTGATAAAAGATAGCTAGAAGTTCAGAAATAGCCAAGAAAAGTACAATCAGATGTTGTTGTTCCCAAAATACAACAAAAGGTTAGTGGTATTTCTTTCAATATACTTGATCATATGAAAAAAGCTACTGTTATCATGTCTATATTGGATGCATTACACATCCCAAGTCAGAAAGATCTATTACAAGATGCTTTAGCTCAGTTATCTTTATCAAGTGAAGCTCAAATAAGTCAACCTTAGGTTATGCTCACCAATGAAGCACAAAATAAAAATGAACAACCAAAACAAGTGAGCAAACCACCTCCTTTCTATGTTACTTTGATAGTTGGTGATCATCTAGTGAATAATTGCATGATTGATTTAGGAACTAGTAGCTCAGTGATGCCCAAACAGCTAGCTAACAAACTTGGTTTGAAGTATAAGCCCATTGTAAGGGGATTTGTGCAATTAGATGGTATTGAATTCAACACAGTTGGGATGTTGAAAAATCTAGGTCTTACCTTACATGCATTCCCCAATTTTGTAATCCATCAGGACATCCATGTTATTGATCTACCACCCAGTTTTGCCATTTGTTTATCAAGAGATTTCATAGCAAAGTTGGGAGGTTATTTATCTTCTGATTAGACACATCTATTTTTTAGAACCAGATACGGTACTAAAGTTACCATAAAATTAGAGCCATTAGCAAATGACCACCTTGAACCATATACACCCAGTCCAATAAATGTCAATCTTTCAATTTTTTATCAAGAAGAACTAGCTACTGTCCAGGACCCAAATACACCTTTAGAGGGCATACTTGATTTAGTTTTGGATCAGTGGGCAGCAGAAAATCATGAAACAAATCCTTTTGATCAGATGGATGAAATAGGTCTTGGTGTGTATATGATTCAAGAGAAAGGTGCAGCTATTCCAAATCTGCTGAAAGGAGAAAATCAACAAATTATAGAATCTAAAAATGATGTTTGGCAGCTTTATTTTGATGGTTCTAGAAGTAAAATTGGTGTTGGTGGAGGGGTTGTTCTAGTTTCTCCCACGGGTGAAAGGTATTACTCATCTTTTCATTTTGCTTTCAGCTGTTCAAATAATTCAGCTGAGTATGAAGTTTTAGTTCATGGATTCAAGTGGGCTAGAAAAAGAAATATTAAATGCCTTAAAGTCTTTGGAGATAGTGAATTAGTGGTAAAACAAGTCAGAAATATTGCTGCTACAAAAAATGATTTGTTGAAATTGTACAAACTTAGAGTTTGGGATATGATAGAAGAATTTGATGTTTTTAATTTGATATCTATACCAAGGACTGATAATAAACAAGCTGACAAATTAGCTGCCATTGGAGCTGAATATGATATTCCAACAAAAATGAAGAATGTTCATACTCCTCTTTCTGTCAAAGTTGCTGTGAGACCATCAATTCCAGATAATAACATCAGTTGGCAAGTATTTGATAGTGATGAGCAAATTGTTAATTTTCTCATAGAAGAGGCCAAATATTTTGCAAGAAATCAACATGCAACAATATGATGATCAGATACTTCAATTAAAGTCAAATAAACTGCCTAAGGGGTTGGTAACCTTAGAGTCAATATTTAATACTGATGATCAGGTTAGAAGAGACAAAGCCATCTTATCAGTGAAACATGAACATTACGAGCCTATTGAAATATTTAAGGATAAGTTGCTTAAACTTGGGAAAGTGTGTACAAAAGAAGAACAACAAGCTTTTATTTAGCTTTGTCAAGAATTCAGTGATGTATTTGCTTGGGAGTATGGAGATCTAAAGGGTTTTAACCCTATGTTAGGTCAACACACTATCGAGCTTGAACCCAAGGCTAAACTAGTTAGACAGAAGCAAAGGTCATTAAACCCAAAGTTGGAAGTGTTCATAAAGACTAAATTAAACAAGTTGATAGAAGGTAATATAATATTTCTGATTAAGCATACATCTTGGGTTTCTAACTTAGTTCCTGTTAGAAAAAAGAATGGAGAAATCATATTATGTGTTGATTTCTGTGATTTAAATAGAGCATCTCTGAAAGATCATTAGCCATTACCATCAATGGAGCAAATCTTACAAGTTGTTTCAGGATTAGAAAGGTTTTCTTTATTGGATGGTTATTCAGGTTACAATCAAATTCTAGTGAAAGAGGAGGATCAGTACAAGACTGCTTTCACTACCAAATGGGGTACACTGGCTTACAGAAAATATGTCATTTGGATTATCAAATGTAGGTGCAACATTCCAAAGAGATATGGATATGGCATTTCAAGGTCTTATAAACAAATTTGTACTTATATATTTAGATGATGTAACTGTGTTTTCAAAGAAAGCTAAAGATCACTTTTATCATCTAAGACTGATTTTCGAAAGATGCAGAGAGTTTGGGGTTTCACTCAACCCAAAAAAGAGTATTTTTTTAGTGCATGAAGGAAAGCTTTTAGGACACATAGTGC
The DNA here is from genome assembly GCA_027924645.1 of Cunninghamia lanceolata. Taxonomy (NCBI): domain Eukaryota; kingdom Viridiplantae; phylum Streptophyta; class Pinopsida; order Cupressales; family Cupressaceae; genus Cunninghamia; species Cunninghamia lanceolata. The sequence goes on from BSBN01001062.1 coordinate 6,044,609, forward strand.
CAAAAGATGGAATATCAAGAGATCCTGAAAGAATTTATGCAATCTTAGTGTTGGGACCTAAAATTTCCTACCAATTTTTGTAGAAGTTTCAGGATCCCATGATGAAAAAATCAATTTCACTACTCAGAAATGCACCTGCACAATATGCTCAAGTGGCCTACTTTAAAGCGTTATATTTTGAAATCTGCTTAGTTTTATGCAAAATCACTTTGCAAGCATGCTATTCTATCATATGTGAATGTACATGTCTGATTATAGCTTCCTATGACAAGATTTGACTGAGTTTTGAGGAGTCAAGTTGAAGGGTTCTGGTAAAATTTGCTACCTGCACAATGTGAAATCAGCCTGGGAAGCCAACATTGGAGGCTAATATCTAGCAGTTGAATGATGATCCCGACAAACTGATTGGTGTTCCTAATTCACCTTATGAAAATCTACTTCTATGTCTGGTTTCAAGGCTCCAACATATCATTTGCTATTTTTTCAAAATGAAAAGCAAATGCACTTAACCCTAATTTCACAATTTTCACCTCCAAAGAGGTCAACTTTGGCCCTAAATATTTTATGAAGAAAGATGAATAGTGGAAAATCCTCTTGCACACTCTCGAATAAAGCCTAAATGAACTAAATTCTCCAATTGCAGCTTCCCAGGAAGAGATTTGATGGTTTTTCAAAATTGCAAGTTGGTGAGTCCTAATAAGGATTTTCACAGGTGTAGTTGTAGAAAAGGCCAATTGGGCTACTTTGAACAATTATATCTCGTACACCAGGATGAGTTCTTCCAAACAGTTTGAAGCACTAAATTCTTGGGTCAAAACTCTACGTGCCTATGCATTTTCATAACTTCAGGAGATCATTTGTCTGCTCTTTTAAGCCAATTCTGAGTGCTACTTGACCAATTTGATCACTGTGTAAATATGTCAAAAAGAGGATCTTGATGACGACCCAGTTCAATTTTTCAGTTCAGATGCACATTGGAGTGGTTCCAGATCATTTCAAGATAAAAAACTTGTTTTAAAATGAATTTTTTTAGCCGGGCCCACAATGGGACCCGGCATGCCTCACACAAGTATTGATTGAAAAGGTTTAATGATAATGTTTATTCTATTCTTTCTGAAGATGGAACTCAGCCTCTTAAGGTACAAAACCATTGCAAGGTTGAAACATCAGGTCGAACAATTGTAGTTATGGCAAAAGTGCATGATGGGAGAATAGATTTCAAATATGAGCATGAAAGTCTACAACAACTTGAACATCAAATGGAAGTAGGCATGAGTCATATTAGGGCAAGAAAGGCCCAGACTTTGTTGGAGCATATAGATGAAATTGCCATTCACAATGAGTGTCGCAAGAGGAGGATGAAGGTGGTCATGGTCGGAGTTCCCAAGATAATTGATAATGGTATTTTGCTAATGGATAAAACATTTGGCTTTGATACTGCCATTGAAGAAGCACAGCGTGCTATCAATGTTGCATATATTGAGGCACACAATGCATACCATGGTGTAGGAATAGTTAAACTTATGGGAAGGAGTAGTGGATTCATTGCCATGCATGCATCACTTGCTAGTGCACAGATTGATATCTGCCTAATTCCTGAGATTCCTTTCATTTTAGATGGGCCAGATGGCATTTTACAGCATCTTAAAAAATCTCCTATCATCAAAAGGATCAGTTGTGATTTAGGTGCTGGACAAGATTTGTTGAGAAAAACCATGTTATTGATGCATCAAGAAACCCTGTACTTACAGACATAGGTGTACATCTTCAACAAAAGATCAAGAAGCACTTTAAGGGCATTGGAATGCCAACAGATGTAAAAGACATCAATCCAACATATATGATACATGCTATCGGTGCAAATGTAGCGGATGGAATTTTATGTATAGTGCTTGGTCAAAATGTGGTTCATGGTGCATTTGCTGGATTTAGTGGAATTATTGTAGGCATATGCAATACACACTATGTGTACTTTCCCATTCTTGAAGTCATTCAATATGCAAGAGCAATAGATCCAAATAGTCGCATGTGGCGTTGTTGTTTAACATCTAGTGGACAACCTGATTTCCATTCATTCAAGCAATTAGAGAATTTTGCACGAGTTAGTGTATTGCTGGAAAGTTTAACTTCCAGTGAGGCTACCATTAAATGTCAACCCAATCGATGATGAATCAGCAGGTGTTGCACCCATGAATTGGTCAGCAAGAAGTAATGCCTCATCTGTTGTATCTCAATCTCATGGTTCATCTAGTAATCAACATCTTACCCCAGCGAAGATACAAAGGTAGAAACCCTAATATTGCTCATTGGCCTAATTAAGGTAGTCGAAGTAAAATTTTTAGATCACACCGATCTTATGCCTCTCGCTGATGGATACCTTTCTGGAGAGAGTATACTGGAGACCTGTAAGAGGCATTTAAGTGATTCTAACTTCCATTCTCTTACAGTAGATGGTTTGTGTAAGGAGATTCTAACTATCATAGAATGTGAAGGAATTGGGGATAATCAAATTTCTTTGTCATACAAATGGAAAAGTTTTTGCAATATTTACATGCAGTCTTGGTGTCATAACAATGTGCCATATAGTTTGCTTTTTGACTCCTCAATAGGAGTCATTGGATTGATAAGAAGGCATTTGAATCGTAGTCTCTACGATATTGAATAGATACTACATGGAATGCCTATGGTCAATGGCAAAATTTCTACAATTCCTTTAGACTGGAAGCATAATATAATTGATACTAAAATACTCGATGGGATCTTAAAGTGCACTGGCAGCATCTCAAGATATTTAGGGAAAGTTGTTCTTGATGTTTTTTATGACGCTTTGTTAAAGTCGTCAAGTGTTACATTCCAGTATCTCATTTCTCGCTTCCTAAGGATTTTAGATGTTGGCTATGACTTTTTGGTCTTGAAACAATGTAGTTCACATCTTGGCTTGGACTTTGTACAACCATTAGAGAAGATTTTCTTTGAGTATATTATTTTCTCTAAAGCATTAAAAGAGAAAGCGGGTGGCTAGGATAGAGTTTTGAATATGGTTGCAAAGCAATTTCTCAGGTCGCGGAAATTCAATTTAAGACCACTCGTGACTTGCTTCTACTTCTTAGTTATTTGGTAAAAATCAAAGAATAGTTGAACATGGAGCCTGCCAATGTGTTAAGAAAAATCAAAACAATGCCTAAAATCAAGAATTCCATCTGTACGTCATCAGTATGAAATCAGATGTAATAACTATAAGTGATGAAACAACCGAAAAGAGATCATGGGGTGCATCAACTAACAAGAAGTCATCTTTGGTTAAAAATAGAAGTGGATTATTGAATTAGTGGTCGAGCCAAAATAATTAGGGCAAAACATGAAAGCCACATCAAAAAACCCTAAAAAGCCATCGGGAAAACATGCATAATCAGAAGGAGATTTTGAATTCACACTGAACTCTTGTGTCACACCGATGGAGGCTCCATCGATAGGAGACGGCATATCGATAGGAAATATTTTGAAGCTCCTAATAGAGTTATGTCATACCGATGGATACCTCTTTCAGAGAGAATATGTTGAAGCCCGGTGAGAAGAAATAGTTATCAAAGGAAAAATAAATATGAAGTGGTGCAAGTAATTAATAAAGTGAGATCATAATAGAACAAAAGTAAAATTTACATTTTCATCGAAGGGTTTGAGAATATTTTCAAAAAGTGACATATTTTCTCTGAGGGACATAAATATACAAAACGAAGGTGAAGTATTTTCCAGAGAACTAACTGAATAGGTAATTATTTTGCTTGGAGAATATTTTGCAGTGAAGTATTTTCACCGAGAAGGGATAGGATAATAATTTCTACCCAAATGAATATTGTCAAAATAACGGTGGAAATATACCAAGGGAAATATAATCAAGAAAGGGAAATATTTGATTTCTCACAAAGTATTAAAGAAGTTTAATTTATGTTATCCACAAGAGATAATTAATTAAATGAAGGGTTACACTGAACGAGAGGAATAAAGGGTTGTAACCCTAAACTCACTAACTATATATGCCAGATGAGATCAAAGGAAGAACAATCATCAATAGTAGGTTAAAAAATTAGTAAGCAGTAGGTTATAAAATCATTATTAGTAGAGCAGCAAGCATTAGGGTTAAAATAAATATCACAAATGGAGACTTTATATATATTATAAAAATCTTTTGGATCAATTGGAGAAGGAATATTTTATTTGATGTCTGATCTATATGGTGTTCAATTATTTATAAATAATCATCTATATGTGTTACTTGAGTTGTCTCTAGAATGGGTTCCCTTGTTATTTAAATTAGTATATCGAGCATATATTTAATTTATCTGGTCACATTTGTTGATTCAGTTTGCACTACTTGATTGGTTTTTGTGAGAATTCAATTTAATTCCTCCCAAGTGATTTATGTTCATTGGTCTCTGCCAGGAATTAAAACCCTTTAAACAAATGATCTTGGTTAGGTTTCCTTCTTACCAAAATTAAATGTCCTTTCAGTTGTTCATAGTAACCTGGGAAAATATCATTGGGATTAGGTAAGAAGAGCACAAGTAATCGACAATCTTGCACGTTTATACAAGGTATAAACATATGATAAAGTGCCAAATAATTCAAGTTAAGCTAAGAGGGAGGACATATTTATCATACAAATCTTGACTTTGTTGCCCAAAATAGATTAGGCACTAGTCATTCCAAATTTGTTCTAGAAATTCTACATAGTTTTATTTAAGCATTCATGTCTAAGACCTTAACATTAGGAGTAAGAACAATTATCTTTTAAGCTAATTCACACCTATTTGCCACCATGAAGGATATTAAAAATCTACATTAGTTGTGAAAGGTATACCCACCTAGGTCTAGCAGAACCTAAAGTGAAGAAGGTATTATCCTTGTGCCTGTTAGTGAAAAGCATGAAGAGAGCTTGGCAACCTCTTAAGGTGTAAAAACCTACATTTTTGAGACTCTAACAGAACTGGCGACTCTCCTGGGGATAAATTGAGAAAATCTAGTAGCAGGCCATCTTGCCTTATAGAGTCATTAAAATTTTCAAATTAGGTCTTCAAACAGAGATTCATAATTGTGAAATTTGCACTCCCCATCCGAGTCTACCCCAACGAATTAGTGACTCTGCTGGGGAAAAGTTTTAAGAAATCCAGTTGAAGATCATCTTATCACAGAGTCAATGAAATTTTGAATTCGAATAGCAATTGGTAACTCTATTGGCAAGGACCCGGAAAGACAATCATTTTCCTACTCATGAAAAGTAGGTGGTGACTCTGAAAAGATTTTAATATTATCCAACAATGAATGGAAGAAGATCTTTGTTCTAAGAGAGTCCTAAGAAAAGGCAAATGAATTGGAGGAACAGATGGAAGAAAATCAGGAGGGGTTTGTTGATCACACTGTCATTGATTTTGATAGTATGACTAACCAAGAGATTGAACTACATCTAGAATGGCAAAGACAATAGCACAAGAGACTACAATTAATATGAGAAAGCCAAGAACTGGATAGACAATTAGCACAATTGGACATCCAAGCATCAAAACCACCAAAATATGTCCCTCCACAAGGTGGTAATATCAATTCACATGAGCCCTCTCAGAATACATATGCTCCATGTACCTCAAGAATACCTCACAGTGCATACCATAACCCTATCCAGCATAATATGCCACCACAACGGCCCTAGCCTATAAATACAGGAAACATTCCCCAACACTATACACCACCAGGACAGCAATATACCCCACAATATCACCACCAGCATATGTCACATGAGAATGTGCACTTTCATCAACCCACCCAATAAAATGCTTACCATCAGCCCCCATATGGATATCATATGCAACAAAATATTTTTACATCATACCTAGAGCCACAACATATTCCAACAACTAATGAATCAGCATATGATATATCTAGAGATGAGAGAAATTTTCAAAATACAAACTCTTTTGTTGTCCCAACCCGCCCATCGCAATATATGAATCAATAGTTTGGGGAGGAAGAGGATGATTGTTTTCAACAAATAGGACAAACTCAAGATGAGGAGGAAGTGCACATATCTGAAAATGATTTTCATTTTTTTTTAAACCCATTGAATGATGAAGAGATAAAAGAAGATCAGATGACATTCTGCCAAGGCATGCCAGGTAAGGAATTCCAAGTGTTTTCAAATCCATGTTATCATGAGGATATAACATTTCTAGACAATCAAATTGTTGTACCAACTCATGCGGGAAATGAATATATACAAAATGATAGCTCCATAAATGAAGGGAAATCAAATGATAAAATGAGCACATTTGGGTATTGTGATGATGATGAAGAGAACTATGAGCACTCTCATTTTCTAGATCATCCAGAAGGTCAAATCACAATACATGACAGTAAGAAGAATAATGAAAAAAGTTACATTAAAGAGGGATCCTCTTCATGTAGCAAAGATGTATCACATGGAGATGAGATTGTTTAGATTATACCTGACTTCCAAATGCATGATGATGAACAAAACACTAGCAACATTGAGCATGGAAAATTGATCAACGATATGAATGCATTCAATCAGATAAGCTTTAAAAATATTGACAGGTTGGCTTCACCACAGCGTGATGAGAATCAAATTTTTGACAGAGGAAAATATATGTTTTTCTTTTTATGGTGTGGTTTTTTTAACCATATCATTTTAGGGCAAAAAGTGACGTTTGGACTCTATTGCCCAATGGAGTAGGCATTGGTCTGCTCTCAAGAGATCTAGGATCTTGTTATGCCCTCAAGGGGCATACATCCCCAGACAGAGCCACTGTTGGGATCTAAAATTTCCTACCAATTTTTTTAGAAATTTCAGGATCCCATGATGAAAAAATCAATTTCACTACTCAGAAATGCACCTGCACAATATACTCAAGTGGCCTACTTTGAAGCATTATATTTTGAAACCTACTTAGTTTTATGCAAAATCACTTTGCAAGCATGATTTTCTATCATATGTGAGTGTACATGTATGATTATAGCTTCCTATGACAAGATTTGACTGAGTTTTGAGGAGTCAAGTTGAAGGGTTCTGGTAAAATTTGCTACTTGTACAATGTGAAATCAGCACGGGAAGCCAACTTTGGAGGCTAATATCTAGCAGCTGAATGATGATCCTGACAAACCGATTGGTGTTCCTGATTCACCTTATGAAAATCTACTTTTGTGTCCAGTTTCAATGCTCCAGCATATCATTTTCTATTTTTTCAAAATGAAAAGCAAATGCACTTAACCCCGATTTCACAGTTTTCACCTCTAGAGAGGTCAACTTTGGCCCTAAATATTTGATGAAGAAAGGTGACTAGTGGAAAATCCTCTTGCACACTCTCTAATAAAGCCTAAACAAACTAAATCCTCCAATTGCAACTTCCTAGGAAGAGATTTGATGGTTTTTCAAAATTGCAAGTTGGTGAGCCCTAATAAGGTTTTTCACAGGTGCAGTTGTAGAAAAGGCCGAGTGGGCTACTTTGAACAATTATATCTCACACACCGGGATGAGTTCTTCCAAACAGTTTGAAGCACTGAATTCTTAGGTCAAAACTCTACATGCCTATGCGTTTTCATAACTTTAGGAGATCATTTGACCACTCTTTTAAGCCAATTCTGAGTGCTACTTGACCAGTTTGATCATTGTGTAAATATGTCAGAAAGAGGATCTTGATGACAACCCAGTTCAATTTTTCAGTTCAGATGCACATTGGAGTGGTTCCAGATCATTTCAAGATAAAAAACTTGTTTAAAATGAATTTGTTTTAAGCCGGGCCCACAATGGGACTCGACATGCCTCACACAAGTATTGATTGAGAAGGTTTAATGATAATGTTTATTCTATTCTTTCTGAAGATGGAACTCAGCCTCTTAAGGTACAAAACCATTGCAAGGTTGAAACATCAGGTCGAACAATTGTAGTTATGGTAAAAGCGCATGATGGGAGAACATATTTCAAATATGAGCATGAAAGATCTACAACAACTCAAACATCAAATGGAAGTAGGCATGAGTCAGATTAGGGCAAGAAAGGACCAAACTTTGCTGGAGCATATAGATGAAATTGCCATTCACAATGAGTGTCACAAGAGGAGGATGAAGGTGGTCGTGGTAGGAGTTCCCAAGACAATTGATAATGATATCTTGCTGATGGATAAAACATTTGGCTTTGATACTGCCATTGAAGAAGCACAGCGTGCTATCAATGCTACATATATTGAGGCACACAGCGCATACCATGGTGTAGGAATAGTTAAACTTATGGGAAGCAATAGTGGTTTCATTGCCATGCATGCATCACTTGCTAGTGGATAGATTGATATCTGCCTAATTCCTGAGATTCCTTTCATTTTAGATGGGCCGGATGGCGTTTTACAACATCTTAAAAAATCTCCTATCATCAAAAGGATCAGTTGTGATTTAGGTGCTAGACAAGATTTGTTTGAGAAAAACCATGCTACTTATGCATCAGTATACCCTATGCTTACAGACATAGGTGCACATCTTCAAGAACAAATCAAGAAGCACTTTAAGGGCATTAGAATGCCAGCAGATGTAAAATACATTGATCCAACATATATGATATGTGCTATCCATGCAAATGTAGCGGATGGAATTTTATGTACAGTGATTGGTGAAAATGCGGTTCATGGCGCATTTGCTGGATTTAGTGGAATTATTGTAGGCATATGCAATACACACTATGTGTACCTTCCCATTCCTAAAGTCATTCAATATGCAAGAGCAGTAGATCCAAATAGTCGCATGTGGCATTGTTGTTTAACATCTAGTGGACAACCTGATTTCCATTCATTCAAGCAACTAGAGAATTTTGCACGAGTTAGTGTACTGCTAGAAAGTCTAACTTCCAGTGAGGCTGTCATTAAATGTCAACCCAATCGATGATGGATTAGCAGGTGCAACACCCATGAATTGGTTAGCAAGAAGTAATGCCTCATCTGCTGTATCTTAATCTCATGGTTCATCTAGTAATTGACATCTTACTCCAGCGGAGATACAAAGGAAGAAACCCTAATATTGCTCATCGGCCTAAGTAAGGTAGTCGGAGCAAAATTTTTAGATCACACCGATCTTATGCCTCTTGTTGATGGATACCTTTTCGGAGAGAGTATGCTAGAGACCTGTAAGAGGCATTTAAGTGATTCTGACTTCCGTTCTTTTACAGTAGATGGTTTGTGTAAGGAGATTTTGACTATCATAGAATGTGAGGGAATTTGGGATAATCAAATTTCTTTGTCATATGAATGGAAAAGTTTTTGTAATATTTACGTGCAATCTTGGTGTCATAACAATGTGCCATATAGTTTGCTTTTTGACTCCTCAACAGGAGTTGTTGGATTGATAAGAAGGCATTTGAATCGTAGTCTCTGCAATATTGAACAGATAGCACATGGAATGCCTATGGTCAATGGCAAAATTTCTACACTTCCTTCAAACTGGAAGCATAATATAATTGATACTAAAATATTTGATGGGATCTTAAAGTGCATTGGCAGCATCTCAAGATATTTAGGGAAAGTTGCTCTTGATTTTTTTTATGACGCTTTGTTAAAGTCATCAAGTGTTACATTCCAGTATCTCATTTCTCGCTTCCTAAGGATTTTAGTTGTTGGATATGACTTTTTGATCTTAAAACAACGTAGTTCACATCTTGGCTTGGACTTTGTACAACCATTAGAGAAGATTTTCTTTGAGTATATTATTTTCTCTACAGGCATTAAAAGAGAATGCGGGTGGCTGGGATAGAGTTTTGAATATGGATGAAAAGCAATTTCTCAGGTTGCAAAAATTCAATATAAGACCACTCGTGACTTGCTTCTACTTCTTGGTTATTTGGTAAAAATCAAAGAATAGTTGAACATGGAGCCTGCTAATGTGTCAAGAAAAATTATAACAATGCCTGAAATCAAGAATTCCATCTGTACGTCAACAGTATGAAATCAGATGTAATAACTATAAGTGATGAAACAACCCAAAAGAGATCATGGGGTGCATCAACTGACAAGAAGTTGTCTCTGGTTAAAAATAGAAGTGGATTATTGAATCAGTGCTCGAGCCAAAATAATTAGGCAAAACGTGAAAGCCACATCAAAAAACCCTAAAATGCCATTGGGAAAACATGCATAATCGGAAGGAGATTTTCAACTCAGACCAAACTCTTGTGTCACACCGATGGAGGCTTCATCGGCAGGAGACGGCATATCAATAGGAAATATTTTGAAGCTCTCGATAGAGTTATGTCACACCAATAGATACCTCTTTTGGAGAGAATATGCTGGAGTCCGGTGAGAAGAAACAGTTATCAAAGGAAAATTAAATATTAAGTAGTGCACGTAATTAATAAAGTGAGATCATAATAGAACAAAAGTAAAATTTACGTTTTCATCAAAGGGTTTGAGAATATTTTCAAAAAGTGACATATTTTCTACAAGGGACATAAATATACAAAACGAAGGTGAAGTATTTTCCAGAGAACTAACTGAATAGGTAATTATTTTGCTTGGAGAATATTTTGCAGTGAAGTATTTTCACCAAGAAGGGAAAGATAGGATAATAACTTCTACCCAAATGAATATTGTCAAAATTATGGTGGAAATATACCAAGGGAAATATAATCGAGAAAAAGAAATATTTGATTTCTCACAAAGTATTAAAAAGTTTAATTTATGTTATCCACAAGAGATAATTAATTAAACGAAGGGTTACACTGAATGGGAGGAATAAAGGGTTGTAACCCTAAAATCACAAACTATATATGCTAGATGAGATCAAAGGAAGAACAATCATCAACAGTAGGTTAAAAAATCAGTAAGCAATAGGTTAGAAAATCATTATTAGTAGAGCAGCAAGCATTAGGGTTAAAATAAATATCACAAATGGAGACTTTATATATATTATAAAAACCTTTTGGATCAATTGGAGAAGGAATATTTTATTTGATGTCCGATCTATATGGTGTTCAAATATTTGTAAATAATCATTTATATGTGTTACTTGGGTTGTCTCCAGAATGGTTTCCCTTGTTATTTAAATTAGTATATTGAGCATATATTTAATTTATCTGGTCACATTTTCTGATTCGGTGTGCGCTACTTGATTGGTTTCTGTGAGAAGTCGATTTAATTCCTCTCGAGTGATTTATGTTCATTGGTCTTTGCTAGGAGTTAAAACCCTTTAAACAAATGATCTTGGTTAGGTTTCCTTCTTACCAGAATTAAATGTCCTTTTAGTTATTCTCAGTAACCTGGGAAAATATCATTGGGATTGGGTAAGAAGAGCACAAGTAACCGACAATCTTGCACGTTTATACAAGGTATAAACATATGAGAAAGTGCCAAATAATTCGAGTTAAGCCAAGAGGGAGGACATATTTATCATACAAATCATTACTCCATTGCCCAAAATAGATTAGGCACTGGTCATTCCAAATTCATTCTAGAAATTCTACATAGTTTTATTTAAGCATTCATGTCTAAGACCTTAACATTAGGAGTAAGAACAATTATCTTTTAAGCTACTTCACACCTATTTGCGACCGTGAAGGATATTAAAAATTTGCATTAGTTGTGAAAGTTATACCCATCTAGGTCTAGCAGAACCTAAAGTGAAGAAGGTATTATCCTTGTGCCTGTTAGCCAAAAGCATGAAGAGAGCTTGGCAACATCTTAAGGTGTAAAAACCTGCATTTTTTAGACCTAACACTTAGCATTACCACTTCATGCTCATAAGAAAGGCTTACAAAGCTTTCTTGGAAGAATCAACTTTGTAAGGAGGTTTATACCTAATATAGCAGCACTACTACAGCCCCTTACAGCCATGTTGAAAAAGAATATTCCTTTCAGCTGGACAAAGGAAGGTAAGCAGAGTTTTGAAGAAATCAAAGAGGCACTTGCTGCTGCCCCAATACTAATCAATCCAAATTTTGACAAAGAGTTTATTTTGTATGCATTTGGTAGTGTTGATACCATATCAACTATGCTTTGTCAGCAAAATAAGGAAGGATTGGAACAACCTATAGCTTTCTTCGGCCAAATTCTGCATGATTATGAGGTAAGATATTCATTTGTTGAAAAACATGTCTTGGTTGTCATAAGAAGCCTAAAAAATTTTAAACACATGCTTTCAAACAATAGAATACAGCTGATGATTGCCCATCCGACAATAAAAGAATTCTTGCTTAGTAAAGATCTAAATGATAAAATGGCAAGATGGATAACAAAGGTGATGGAATATGATATTCAAATTAAGGTTATAAAGTTGGTTCGAGGCAAAGGATTATGTGAACAACTAGTAGAACATGAAGAAAACATCACTAAACTTGAAGGAGAAGCTGAGACAGTGCTACAAAATGAAGAAATAGTTGTTGTCCCAAACCCACCTGCAAGTTGGGTGCAACAAATGATTCATTATCTACATACTGGAGACTGTCCTAAAGCTCTAAATGGACCAAAAAGAAGGTACTATAGGCTGCAAGCCATTCCTTATGTTGTGATAGATGGAGTCTTGTATAAAAAATATTTTAATGGTGTTTTATTAAGGTGTGTACAGCCAAATCAGATTCAGAAAATCTGGAAGAGTTTCATGATGGACCTTCTAGAGGTCACTTTGCACCAAGAATAACAACCCTAAAAATTATGAGAGCTAGTTATTATTGGTCAGAATTATTTAAAGATGCACATGATTGGGTGAAGAAATGCACCAAATGTTCAGTTTTTGTAGGTAAACAGAAGCTTGCAACAATGCCCTTGCATCCAATTCAGGTAGAACAACCATTTGGCAAGTGGGGTTTGGACTTCATTGGTCCTATCAATCCACCATCAAGTCAAGGACATAAGTGGATCTTAGCTGCAATAGATTACTCCACTAAATGGGCTAAAGCAGTTGCATTAAAAGAGGCTAATGAAAATTTTGTCCTGAACTTCTATCAAGACTTAGTATCCAGGTTTGGTACTCATAATTCAATTATTTTTGATAATGCTTTAGCATTCATTGGTTTAAGAGTTTCTAATTGGCCTGTGAAGAATAACATATTTTTGAATACCTCATAATTATTACCCTCAAGGTAATGGACAAGTAGAATCAACCAACAAAAATCTAATTAAGATAATAAAGAAAACAGTTGATGAAAATCAAAGATCTTGGCATGACAAGTTGAAATTAGCCCTATGGGCTGATAGAATAACTCCAAAGAGAGCAACAGGTAATTCACCTTATGTTCTAACTTATGGAAAAGAAGCCAAACTACCAATTTCAGTTGAGCTACCAACTCTAATTTACATCAAAGAGCTGGAATTGCTAGAGGAACAAGCAATGGAAGTGAGACTTGTACAGTTGATAGAACTGGAAGAGATTAGAAAAGAGGCCTTAAAAACATTAGATATGCATCAAGCTCAAATGAAGAGGACATTTGATAGAAAGGCAGTCCCAAGAATCTTTAAGGAAGGAGATCTGGTATTCAAATGGGATGAATTAAAGAGCAAACCTGGTAAACACACCAAGTTTGATGCCATGTGGGATGGCTCATATATCATTATAGGATGCAAGCAACATAATGCATTTCAGCTTGCAAAACTAGATGGAGAGGTGTTGCCAATCCCTATCAATGGGATTCACCTCAAGTTATGTTACTAGAGGAGCAGCTTTTTGCTGCAAAGAAGTGCTTTTGCACATTTCATTTCAAATTTTTTTTTTTCCAAGAAGTGCACATGCACATTTTGCTAGCCATGTCCTAAACAGGTCAAAATAGTTTCAATTTCAGTTTTGTTTTGCTGCTGTAGTTTTCTACTAGTTTGAGTTGCAAGAGGTTTTTCAAAGTTTCAGGCAAGAAAGACTCATATGCCCAATAGAATTGCAAGGCTACTGGTTCTATTTTGTTTACCAGGCAAACACCCTTGAGAGGTCACCAAAAGTGTCACTAAATTATGTTCACACCTAATTTAGCAAGGCCTGATTTGCAGTTGTCACAAAAGGAGATAAAAGAAAAAAATTTAAGTGTGTGATCAATCAGTTGAATGCCTGATATCTTGGCAAGAGAACAAATAGAGGATCATTTATCAGGATAATGTGAAAGTCCAATCAGAACTGTCAAACCATCCTGATAAATGAAAATTGGTCTAAATGACAAGAGAACAGACATTCAAGGAATGACAAGTATATAACTAGTTTTATCTTTCAGTTATGATGTTATTGAATTATTCAAATATCACAGTTCAGTGCAAAGAAAAGGTATTTATAAATTGTCATTTCATCACCATGTTTTAAACATGTGTTTCAAATCAGATTCAGTTGTTCTATCCTATGCATTTGATTCAGAAAGAAAACATACATAAATCATTGCATAACTGACTATATTCAAGAAAATGTTTAAATATGTCCCACACAAGCCATGGGAATGACTAAATTGATCCAATGCAAACATTATGCAAGCTATAGATCTGATGATAAAGAAAAGAAAAACAACACGAGGAAGGTGGATATCCATCATTGCCTTATCAAAGGCTGATTCTCCTGTTTGGCAGCTTGATCTTCATATCTTCATCTTCTTGCTCCTGATCAGGATTGTTGACCTATAAAGTTGGAGAAAAGTTTTGTTAGAAGCTCCGGATATGCAAATTCATCATATGCTTTATCAAACAAACATATAATCTTGCAAACATTATGCATTGATGTGATTGGATCAAAATCAGACATGTGCAATAAATCAGATCATCATGAGAGAGATCAATCAGCTTCCAAAAGTATGTTTTTATGCTAACTTGTTTGTTCACTATGCAGGTACAGGTAAAATTTATTGTAGGTACAGGTAAAATTTATTGCAGTTTCTTTAAGCATGTGGAGAAAAAATGGGCTCCCATAAGGGTAGAGCCCAGCATGCTTCCTTCTTTATTCATTCAAGAAGGACATCAACTTGTGATAAACAGAGTACACTATCATGTAATGCATGGAATAGTCAACATATCAAGTGAAGTATAAAAGTCATCATAAGAGAAGTGAAGAGAAATTGCTCCTATAAACTATGCTCACTTTAGAAAGAACTTGTCAAAATCAGATAATCATGTTAAAAAATGCTAATCATACACTTATTCTTTTGCCTTCATCATACACATGCTACAGAATGAGCAATGAGCATATTCCCTGATTAAGAAATGCAAGGACAGAAGTACAGTGATCAAAAGAATGGAGTACAGCCATAGAAGCATCAGGGACAGTCATCATTGAATGTCATCAAAGGTGCAACAGATGCAATAAAGAACAACAGTTTAAAGGATGTCAATTGTCTTAATCAACTGAAGACATACATTATGCCTCAAGACTTACATCATACTAAATGAACCCAAGTTTTGTCAAATAAATTATCTTAAAAGGAGCTACAAGAACCACATGTGCAGGAGTGACAAAGTATCTACATCATATATCGTTGTCCCTGTGTCATCATTGTTAGTGTAGGTTTTTATTTCCTAGTTGGGTTATTTATTTTTTCCTATATTCTTGGGTTTTTCCTACACTTCTTTTAATCTCTCTTAGGTTAATAAAGCATGTCTTATTAGGTGAGTGGTTGCGAGGTGTCTCCTTCCTACATGTGAGCATCCATTAGCTATCTTGGGAAGATACTTTGCTATCTTTAATCCGATAGATGGTTGCTCTTGATTGGTCAGTGTTGCCACCTCCTCCCTCTTCCTAGTCTATATAAGCATGCTACCTGGCTTGTATTTTACATCTTTTGCTTTTGCATCCTCTTAATGCTATTTTGCTTTTAACATTTGCATTACTCTCTTGGAGACTAACTCTGTGTTGCTATTTTGATTTCATATCATTTGCATTCATAGTTTAGATATCTATTTGTTTGCACTAGTTTTTTGGGTTTGTAATCTTTTCAGATTCTAACATGGTATCAGAGTTGTTCTATGTGCAAGAGTAGATTTTAGTTTCCATATTTGAGAGATTTGGGGGGGCTAATAAATCTTATTACAGTTTTTTGAAAAACTCAGTATACTCTTCTCTTGCATCTTCGGATAATCTTGAGAATCAGAAAAGTTTGATGGAAACTTTTTTAATCTCTAGGGTTTGCACATGTGTTTTATGAAATCTGGGTGATTGCAGCATTTCTGGTTATACTGGCAGCATTTATGGTTGTTCCAACATGTCCAGGATACTTGAGAAAGTTAGATTTGGCTTTCATTTCACCAAAATCAGAGATCGTCATACACAGATGCGGAACCGGGGTTTCAAACTCAAATCTAACATCCAACTTGCATATTTGGTGTTTTAAATCAATATTGCAGGTTCTGGCATGCCTTTTCTTGTCTTAGGTAGTTGATTCAGCCTTTGCATGCCATTTTTTGGTTGTTGGGGTCATTTTTTATTGCTAAAGGCATTCTGTTTACATTGGATCAACATCTTTTGTACATTAGCAAGAAAAACACCTTCTGGGTTTTGTTCGCAGCACAGAAAAACCATCTAGGTATGTTTTAGTTTTAGCATGTAGTCTATATATTTTGTAAAAAAGCACTAAAAAAGCTACAGCAGGACTCCTCTCTATTGGTAGTTGCAGTTTTGAAGGCAATTTTCACATGCTCCATTCTTGTTCATACAGACTCTGTTTCCCACGATTTTTTTTATCTTATTTTGGCTATTTTTTTCGTGTTCTATGCACTAGTGCAGACGTTTTTGATTTTGATGTAGAGATTTTTTAGAAATTGTAGATTCTCATTCGTGACATTGCACAGTTCTCATTTTGGGAACTTCAGAGGATCATAACTTTCACATACGACCTCGTATCGAGACGATTCTTTTTTTGAAAGTGCATAATTTTTCGAGTAGATCGTAGTGGTGCTATTTATTTCCTTAGGTATTGTGCCAAAGTTATATTTTCAGCATATGCTCTTCGTGAGGGTTTTGTAATGCATTAAAATCAAGACCACTTAGTATTTCTTGCTAGTGGCAGTTGTAAACACACTAATATAAAGTGTCAAATCATATTTTCTTGGGGGGGGTTCTTTGATTGAGTGAAAAGGGGGGTGTTGTCTTGGTTGTGTTCTCTTCTCTTTAGCATTTCTTCTCTGCATTTCTTCATCATGGATCAAACAAATGTGCCCATCCTAACTCCATACAATTACTTTGAGTGGAAATCACGCATGACAATTCACTTAAGGAAAGTTGGATTAAATAGGATAACTATGGGACTTGAAACTGAACCTGCTAAAAAATGAAGATAAAACTATGTGGTTTAACAAATGTGATGAGGCATATGGAACATTGTGTTTGTCTGTTTCTCCTGATTTGCTCATTCACATTGAGTCTTTGAATACACCAAATGAAATTTGGACAAAGCTAGAAACACTATTTGGCATACAAGATTCAATGAGGGGTCATATGTTGGAAAATGAACTAATTAGTTTAAGTCCAGGTAATTTCAACACAATCCAGGATTTCTTCACTAAATTGAAATCACTAAGGTTGCAGTTAAAACAATGTGGAATTGAAAATAAAGATGAACAACTGATTCTTTGTATTCTCTCTAAGTTAAGTTCAGAATATTCTGTGTTTGTTTCTACCTTCTATGCTACTAAGGGTGCACTTGGTACTTAATTCACCATGCCATCTTTAGATGATTTTACTGTCAATCTCACTCGGGAATAGGACAAGCTAATCCAGATGGGCACTCTTAAGTCCTCTAAATCATATGCCTTGGCTGCCAACCAAGGTACAAAAGAACAGAAACAACAAAGTAGTAACAACAATATTAAGGATACGAAACATAAGAATAGCAAGGAGAAAAAGGATCAGATAACGGTTGGTTCAAAAGCAACTAATGAGACCTAATCTTCCAAGGGTGACAAGCCTAAGAAAGAGAGGGTCCAATGTGCCTATTGTAAAATACTCAGTCATGATGAACATAAATGTATGAAGAAACAAATTGATCACTTGACACACATTCTTGAGAAGAATAATATCAGTGTTCTTGAGTCTATCAAACAGAGTTCTAATGAGGGGTCTAACAAGGCAAAAGAAAACAAGGGGAAAGGAAAGGGCAAGGCCCTTGTTGCAGTTGCTTCTTCACCATCCACTTGGCTTCTTGATTCTGGTGCTTCGTACCACATGGCTTCATCTAAGGAAGAACTTGCATCTTTGGAGCCGTGTACTATGCCTTCTATTCTGATGGGTGATGACACTCCTGTTGAGGTGTGTGGGAGAGGGTCTGTTGATGTGGGGGATGACACATTCCATGATGTTATTTGTGTGCCCTCATTATTAACTAATCTCCTATCGGTATACCAGATCACTCACACAGGTTCAGGTAAGCAGGTTGAGTTCACTCCTGATTCAGTGGAGATTCTTGAGTTGCACAGTGGTTCTACAGTTGTAGTTGGGAGAGCAGATCATCAGTCACAGCTCTATCTATTTTCTCACTTTGTCCCTGATCCTCCAACTATTTTGTTCACTCATTCTGATGATGTGAGTAGATTATGGCATGAGCAGTTTGGCCATCTTAACTTTTGCTACTTGCAGCAGCTCAACCAGCAGAGCATGGTCACAGGGTTGCCTTCAGTTCAGTTTTCAAGTGGTGTTTGCCAAGGTTGCATTTTTGGTAAGCATCCTAAGGAAAAGTTTGACAAAGCTAAGGCATGGAGAGCTTCACAGATACTGGAGTTAGTTCATAATGATTTGGCTGGTCCATTTCAGCATCCTTCTTTCAGTAGGGCTAGATATGTCCTCACATTCATTGATGACTTTTCTCGATACTTGGGTGTACTTTCTCAAACATAAGTCAGAGGTATTTGATCATTTTCAGGACTTCAAAACTTTTGTAGAGAAGCAATCTGGGAAAGTCATCAAAGTTTTACGCACTGACAATGGTGGTGAGTATGTCAACCATCTGTTTGAGAGGGTTTGCACTTCCGAGGGATTGATTTGCAGCATTCAGTTCCATACAATCCTCAACAGAACGGAAGAATAGGTCCTTGAAGGAAATGGTGAACTGCATGATTCACTCCAGATCTCTTGCACCACAATATTGGGCAGAGGCCATTAATTGTGCTTGTTATATCTAGAACTGTGTTCCTCACTGAGCCTTGAAGCGAGTCACTCCTTTTGAAGCTTGGAGTAGTCGGAAACCATCAGTTAAGCACTTTTAAGTTTTTGGTTCTCCTGCATGGGCCCACATTCCTATAGAGAAACACAAGGCCTTGGATCCACAGAGTAGACCTTGCATATTTGTAGGTTATCCTGATGGTGAGAAGGGTTATCGGTTTCTCCACCCTACTACACATGAGTTGTTCATTGAGAGGAGTGTTCAGTTTGAGGAGGGCTCTTCGAGCTCATTTTCTATCACTTCTCCAACTCCTACTTTAACATTGGGGTCACTTGGGATACATGACAGATCTTCTGATGAGTTAGATTCACCTGAGCAGTCTTCTACCTCCACTTCCGATGCAGAGAGCAATTCAGATGACTCACCTCCTTCCTCTCCTAGTCATCATTCAGAGGTTGATAATTCTCCTCCAGATTCTCCATCTTCTGGTCCACTTTGGGCTAGACAGACCTCGCAGTTTGCAGGTGATTGGGTTGGAGATCCATCAGACACCAGGCAGACTCGTTCACAGTTCCAAGATGCTCCACATGTCTTCATTGCTACTGCCTCAGATCCACAGTCTTTTCACGAGGCTTCTGGTATTCCTGAGTGGGATACAACTATGTAGGAGTATAGTTCCTTGATGAGGAACCACACTTGGGATCTTGTCCCTCTTCCTAAGGGAAGAAAACTTGTTCGATGTAAGTGGATCTATCGGACAAAATTTGCAGTAGATGGGTCAGCTGACTAGCATAAGGCTCGCTTGGTCAACAAAGGATTCTCCCATGTTCCTGGGATTGACTACTCTGAGACTTTTGCACCAGTTGCCTGAATGAATTCCATCCGACTTGTTCTTGTCATTGCTGCAACCAATCGTTGGGAAGTACACCAGATGGACGTGAAGAGTGCTTTTCTTCACGGTGACCTTCAGGAGAAGATCTACATGGAGCAACCATAGGGATTCATTCAGGATTCTTCAGTTGTGTGCCATCTTCGGAAGTCTCTCTATGGCCTCAAACAGGCTCCTCGGGCCTGGTATGCCAAGATGGACTCCTTCCTTCTATCAGTTGGGTTCACTCGGTGCCATTCTGATCCCAATGTCTACATTCTGCAGCAAGATGATTCACTCCTATTTTTGGTACTGTATGTTGATGACTTGCTAATCATAGGGAGTTCTTCATCCACCATTAGGGCTGTCAAAACTGCCCTTCATAACAGGTTTTTGATGACTGACTTGGGCTTGTTTTATTACTTTCTCAGGATTGAGATCTACCAGTCTGCTTCCGGGATCACCATCAACCAGTCCAAGTATGCTCTAGATTTGCTCTCGAGGTTTCATATGGCTGACTGCAAGCCTGCTATGATTCCCTTTCTTTTTGGAGTCAAACTTGAGGCTTAGTGTTTTTCTCCACTTGTTGATGGCACTTTGTACCGACAACTTGTTGGGAGTCTCATTTATCTGACTCATACAAGACCCCACATTTCATATGTTGTAGGCATGGTCTCTCGATTCATGCAGGAGCCTCATGAGTTGCACTGGAAAGCAGCCAAGCAGATCCTTCACTACATTCAAGGTACTCACAGTTTTGGGATTCACTATGCAACGAGCATTGAGCTTGACTTGGTGTGCTACACAGATTTAGATTCGGCGGGCGATTCTCAAGATCGCAAGTCTACTTCAGGTTACATCTTCTCACTTGGTTCAAGTCCTGTTTGTTGGTCGAGCAAGAAGCAGTCTGCTATTGTTCTATCTTCTACTGAGGTCGAGTATTGGGGGGCTGTGAATGCTGCCAATGAGGCCATTTGGCTTCAAAATCTTCTCACTAAGTTTGGTATCCAGATTAGACGGCCATCAGTCATATTTTGTGACAACCAGAGTGCCATTCAGATCTCACAGAATCCGATCCATCATCAGCAGACCAAACACATAGAGGTTCACATGCACTACATCCATGAGCTCATCCATGGCCACGTCATCGACCTTCTCTACTGTTCGACTTCCAAGTAGGTTACTGATATCTTCACCAAACCCTTCACTGAGAGCAAGTTCCTTCATTTACGAGCTTTGCTGGGGGTGTGAAATGCTTCATCTTCTGGGGGGGCTTCTTCCTCTCACTCAGAGTCCTAACTCTCTACTTTTGGGGGGGTCTCTTCTCTCTCTATTTTGGGGGGGCTTTTCTCTCTCTTTTGGGGGGAATTTTATGTACATGGGTACCTCATCAGGCTTGATTTGTTGGGACCCATTTCTACATCCACCTAAGCTTCACTTATGGGGGGTGTTAGTGTAGGTTTTTATTTCTTAGTTGGGTTATTTATTTTTCCCTATATTCCTAGGTTTTTCCTACACTTATTTTAATCTCACTTAGGTTAATAAATCATGTCTTATTAGGTGAGTGGTTGCAAGGTGTCACCTTCCTACATGTGAGCATCCATTAGCTATCTTGGGAAGATAATTTTCTATCTTTAGTCTGATAGATGGTTGCTCTTGATTGGTCAGTGTTGCCACCTCTTCCCTCTTCCTAGTCTATATAAGCATGCTACCTGGCTTGTATTTTGCATCCTCTTAATTCTATTTTGCTTCTAGCATTTGCATTACTCTCTTGGAGACTAACTCTGTGTTGCTATTTTGATTTTGTATCATTTGCATTCATAGTTTAGATATCTATTCGTTTGCACTAGTTTTCTGGGCTAATAATCTTTTCAGATTCTAACAATCATGAGCCTACATTCTTATGAGAAGCAACAACAAATGAAGATACCGTCATACTTCTCAAGAGGAGCAACAAGTGTATGAAAGAGTGGACAATTTTCATGATCAAACCTCAAGATGACATTCAAAGGTAACATTCAAGTCTCTTTAGAGGTAAGTTCATAAAAGCAAGTAAAAACAAATGCCAAGAGATGATGAGCATAGTGGTCCTTATCACTGTCATAAATGTATCTGATATAGAATATTGGAAAACCATAAATTATGTGTTTAAAATGATGCAATATCATGAGAAAACCAAGAACAGAAGTAGGTACAGTCAAGGTGGGACAGTCAAGAAGAGCTCTTAATACTATCAAAAGGAGGATGTAATATGATGCAATATACATGAGACATGCCAATTCAAATACACAGTGATATGATAATGCACAGAAGTAACATGCATAAGGGATATTGTATGGTTACAGTTACATTGTTACAAGAATGCCCATGTCTTCTATACTTTACAATACAATAGAGTCATGAAAGAGACAACCAAGAATGTATCACAAAGTGCATATATAGAAACCAATGGGTGTGCAAGAGAATCAATAAATGCCACAGTCAAAGATGGAACAATATCCCATGTTTTGTAATGGAGAAGTGAACCTTATAGCATGTGAGCCTCATAGATATAGTTATAATAGCATTAGACAAATGAAGAGATAAAATGCATATGATGTATTGTCATGCTACAGATGCAACATCATCTTTTGTTTTATGATGGAGATATGTTTCAAGACCCTTATCATATGATGAGATACAGTCTACATTTCATGAGAAGCAAGACAATCATCTTGTTTTATTTACATCTATAGGAAAGAGGAAAAGTACAATGCAAATGACGGGTCTATCTACAGGAGACATAAAGAACAAACAGACATGATGCAAATATACATGAGTGCTCAGCAAATAGTACTTTTTTCCATCATTTTTACAGAGAAAAGTGAAAAATATAGAAAGAATGAAAACCCAGTTTAGTTGTTGTTACAAAAAGGTAGGGTTTCATTTCCAACCCTTGCATCTTTATGCCTTGTGAGAGGTCAAACACAATTGGGAACAAACATTTTTCTTCAAGATATGAAAACCAAGTTAACTACTGCTATAGGAGGAGAAATCTTACTTCAAAACCCTCATATCTTTTGCAGAAAGGTCGAAAGGGCAATAGTGTCCATGTATTCATTTTCACAAAGGGTTTCTAGGACCAGATAGCATATACAAAGGAGAGAAATACATAGAAAAAGGAGAGGAGCTACAAGCCGTGACCAAGAAGAAACTTTTCTTCAAGAAAAATGCAAACCCACAAAAGTTTTTTCAAACCCTTGTCATGTTATGACTAATACAGAGAGCTCGATCTTCTTCTTTCCTGTAACAAAAGAACCAAAGTATTTTTGACTCAATAGGAGCTACATTTCCATGGGTCGAGTTCTTTCTTAGGAAAACAAAAGTATATGTATACAGTAATCATGGCCGCGACTAGGAGGAGGCATTTCTACAAGCAAAATATAGACCCATATAATCTTTTTCAAAACCCTTATCATATCAAAAAATACAGTCAAGAAGCCCGAATGATAAGATAGAATGAAACCATACCTTGTGTTTTTTGCAAGGAAGAAGAGCTACAGGCCGTGGGCTTTCGATTTTGTTAAGAGCTTTTAAACAGTAGCCATGAAGGAGAAAATATAGAGAGGACAAGAAGACACAGTAAGAAGATGAAGTATGAAAGTAAAATGCAAAATATACTACCATAGAAGTCGTGGCCTGTAGGCCTTTTTCTACAAAAGAAAATCAAGAAATGTCTTCAAACTATCACAGAGAGCTTACCTCTATCTCCTATTGAAGATATTGAAGAAAAACCATCAAGAAATCATCATAAAATTGTAGGGAAGAGTGAAGAAATGATCAAACCCTAGTCAAGCATGGTGGCGACTCAGGAGGACCCTAAAGAGAAGCAAAAAGAAAATGACAAGTTTAGGGTTTGATCTTTCCTTTTTGTCGATGGTCGACGATGTTTTTTCCACATTTCTTTTGACTTTCAAACTTTTTAATTATTGCCATATAATCACCATCGAGGTCAAGACTCAAAGGCTTGTAAAACCTTATGATGCAAACATCAATAATGTCGCAGGGACCCGTGAGGGCATTCTAATTATTGCCTTTTGATTTTTCCTTTATTTTTGCAAAAGTCAAAAAACAGATAATGAGAAGATAAGGCCGAAAGCCTTATGTGTTTTTGCAAAGAGCAATGTTAATAAAGTCAAATAAAAGGAATGATTTGAAGGCATGGAGTGTAACATGTAAGGGTGATAAGGTAATGATAGATGTTAGAGTATATGGTGGAGTTTGAAGTCAAAGGGGGGCATATGTATATGATGCATGGAGCATGATGTATGCATGGGAGATCTAAGGGATATGACTTTTTCTTTTTTCTTGTATTGAAGATGAGGTTCGCATGATGTAGTCTATGTATGCATGGAGCTATAAGGAGGAAGATATTTTTATCTTTTCCATGCATGATGGCCTAATTTGTTCTTGGCATCATTATTAATGCAATTATGCAATTCATGTAAATCAAAGGGAGAGATAAGGTGTTGTTTTATTCTTTTCATCCAAATTTGTATGTTTTTACAACTCAAATAATGTAAACAAATAGTAAAGTAATGTACTTATAAATTACTTCATTATTTTGTCACAAGTTGTAAAATCAAGAAAATAGAACAAAATATAACTCATAATAAAGTAATTATCCCAAATTACTTTACTCTTTGCCCACATCACTTGCAGTCCAAAATCATGGAAAATTGGAGAAGTGGTGTTAACTCAGGACTTTTGAGTTCATTGTATGTTTTTTTGGTCAATTTTGGAGAGTTTGGTCAACTTTTTGGTCAAACATATGGAGTAGAGCAGTTTGGAGCTATTTTTGCTCGATTTGGGATAGTTATAGTCCTTATTTTTAGGGATTTTCTTGTTTGCTCGTGGATCAGTTATGAGAGCTTATTTTTAGAGGCAGTTGACTGCAGTTGACCTTTCTAGGTCTCTCGAAAAGAGCAGATTATATATTGTAAGAAAAACTTAGGTTTTTCTAGTTCTTGCCTTTTTTGCTCTTTACACTTTGAGAGAGAAAAAGAGTTTTGTAACTCATTTTTACAGATTTTATAGAGATTACAATAGGTTACAGGTTCTATACTTTGTCTTTTTATGCAATTATTCCTTTATTTTTCAGCTAAATCAAGTGTCTACCTTTCTATTAATGTTGTTTTTTTAATGATTTGATGAGATTTTATTGTGTTTAAATATCAGAACCTTTAAAATCATTGTCTCATTTATACTTGCATGTGTTAGATAGCATTGAAAATCACAGGTCTTAGGTTGTGCAATTGGAGAAATTTCTTTTTATGTTGTGAAAAACCCTTTTCCTTCAAGAAGAAAATCTTTTCCAGCCTCCCTTAGAATTATTTTTGTGATTAAATTGCCAAAAGTGGTTTGTGTGGATAGATTTTTTGAGATCTATTGTGAGTTAGATTGTCATTTTTCTATCAATTTTAGGTGCATCACCATCTTTTATATTACAGTTTTGTGGTAGCCCTTTTTAACCCTTTTTCACACCAAAGTTAGAGATCCAATTGAATATTTTTAGGGAACCAACCCATAATCTAGAGGTTCAAACTCACCATAGGTCACCCACAGCCTGAGTTTGATCCCATGTTGCATAGGATTGCCAAGCCTTACAACTCTGCATAACGGGTGCAATCCTGCTCGTCAACACTGATATAAGAAGCTGTCAAAGTATTGAAAGAAGGCATCCTTGGAGCATCAATCGATGATTCCTTATCTGGTGTTGAAAAATTAAAGCTTCTATTAGATTCTTTCAAAGATTACTCCATCAAACTTGAAGAGAAGCTGGAAAAGGAAATGACAAAGAAGGTTAATGATAGAAGATTAACTGAAATATCTAACAAGTGTAGTATTGCACATGAAAAATTGCAAGAGAACCTGAAAGGGGTATAGAAAAGCTTGGAATAAGCTAAAATTTTGTTTCAGTTTTGTTTGAAATGGCCTATCTCTACAAAGAGCATTAAGGCACAGATGGACTCAATAGAGTCACATATTTCTAAGGCTTCCCGTATCTATGATTTGGCTAGTGATGCAGATGGTCCAACAAGGATAGCAATTAAGAATTTGCATGGACAGCTTTTCCAACTGCAAGAAAAAAAAGAAAAGATTATTATACAATACTGCCATCTCAAAGATCTGGTGAGTGCAAGACTTACCTCCTTGACTGGTGTAATTGCAAATGCAGAAATGGTGGCATAGAAGGATCTGGTACCTAGCTCTCCAGATGAAGGAGAAGATCTCCTTGTTCAGTTTGAGAGTTAGTGTAGTCTGCTTGCCTTTGCCAAAAAGGACTGGGAAGTTGGAAAGAAGGATTGGGAGACACACCTTGCAAAATTAAAAGTGTCTTACAAGAGCATTCTTCCTTCTTCTAGTTGATATGTACATTTCTATTCTTATGCAGTTTCTAATTTCTATGTACATATGCGAAAGTATTAAAGTGTGCTGCAGTGCATTTTTTGGTCAGTTTTGATGAATAACGTTGCTAGGGGGAGTATTCCAAATATACATTATTTGAAAAGTGTTGAGTACAGAAGTGAAGCAGTAAGGGGGAGTTATACATACATACATTTTTTGGTCAGTTTTGATGAATAACATTGCTAGGGGGAGTATTCCAAATATACATTATTTGAAAAGTGTTGAGTATAGAAGTGAAGCAGTAAGGGGGAGTTATAACATATAACTCCCCCTTACTGCTTCACTTCTATACTCAACACTTTTCAAATAATGTATATTTGGAATACTCCCCCTAGCAATGTTATTCATCAAAACTGACCAAAAAATGCACTGCAACACACTTTAATACTTATATGTATGTGTGTGTGTAAATACATACATACATGTGTGTGTGTGTGTGTGTGTGTGTGTGTGTGTGTGTGTGTGTGTGTGTGTGTGTGTGTTGATGAAGGGGGTAAATCACAAAACACACAACAACAGAAATTGAACACAGAAAATAGAACTTTCTTTTATTGATTTGGGCAACTCATTACACTACAGAAGCTCAATTACAATCAGAGGAATCAATCCTCCACAGGATGCAACACATTACAGCTTCCTATCCCAAGACTCTGGAATCATCTGCCTTCTGTAACCCCAAATCAGCTAAGGTTTCTGTTTTCCTGCCTATTCTTGACTCTACACTCCCCCCCTTAACTCTACTACTGCCCAGGGTTCCTAAAAATAGTTATTAATAGCCTTTTTGGCGGCCAACAACCTAATTTTGAAATTTGCATCTCCCTCCAAAAATATGTCAACTTCCGGGAGCCATAACTTTTGATCTGGGAGTCCGATTGACGAACCGTTTTATGCGTCGGTAAGCTCACGGAGTGCTCTATGCGCTAAGAACCTGCTTTGTTGGTTTTGGCCATTTTTGGGCCTGTACAGGGCTATTTAGTGCCTCAAACCTGAATTTGAATAATTGTTAGGCATTTTTCAAGAAATAAAAACTTTAATATCTTTCAACTCGCAAATGATCTTCGCGTGATTCCTTCGCCAAAGGTCTTATATTTCTATTATGTAACTTCCTGTAAATCTTGACTTCAATCCATGCCCAAATGCAAACTTTCTAAAAATAGCAAGTTACTATTTTTAGCAGTTTGGAAAAACTGAAAGTTCTACATCATTATTCAGGCGATTATGGAACCAGAACCACAAATTTTGAAAAGAAATGGAAAGAACAACAACAGTTTTGAAACACATCTTTTTTTGGGTGATGCAAGATTGCCCTTACACCACTGGATGCTCCTGCATCAGACACCTAGGGTAATTTGAGAAGTGCCCCTGTCACGTCTCAGGTGTTTGTGTGAGGAAAACCCAAACGGTCAACCTCTGCCTTAGATAACCAAGAAGAATCTTCAATAGGTCTTCCTTTCTATTTCACTAGATATTCTTCATATTACCTATTTCAAGTACTTCTTCCCACACGGCTGTCCAAGATCTCTTCTATCTCCTCTGTTGAAGTAGATGCCGGAATACTCCACTGTTCTTCTATTGTTCCATCCTCTGTGCCACCCTCATGATATTCTGTTAAATCAACAATGTTGAACACAGGGGAAATATTAATCCCACTTGACAACTCTACCTCATATGCATTTCCTGAATCATGCTTCTTCAAGATTTTGCACGGTCCAAATTTCTTCATTTTCAACTTATTGTATGTTCCAATTAGGAACCTTTCTTTTCTCAAGTGAACCATGACTTCATCTCCTACCTGGAACTCCTTATACCTCCTCTTTTGATATGTCTTAGCCTTGTATTGAATATTCATCTTATTAATGTTATTTCTCACCTCTTCATGCAAATTCTTCAGATGTTCTGCAAAGTCTTCAGCTTCAGCACTTATCTTTTCTCCTTTGTCCAGCTTCCTTAACTCAGAAGCGTTTCTTGGGCTATTGCCATATACAATCTGGAATGGTGATTTACCAGTACTCCTATTGACAGAATTGTTGTAAGCAAATTCTGCTTGTGGTAAAATCAAATCCCATCCCTTGGGCTTGTCTCCTACTAAGCATCGTAGCAGATTACCCAAACTCTTATTCACCACTTCCGTATGTCCATCAGTCTATGGATGGTGTGCAGAACTAAACTTTAAATCTATCTTCAACTTCTTCCATAATGTCCTCCAAAAATAATCAACAAACTTGGTATCTCGATATGAAACTATGCTCTTTGGTAGACCATGTAATCTCACCACCTCCTTGAAAAATAATTTAGCAATATGAACAGCATCGTTAGTCTTCCTGCAAGGAATAAAATTTTTGGCAAGAGACACTATATGGATTCATGATTGTTGTCATTGATGGCAACAAAGTTCATCCCACACATCCGCAGGACATGGTGTGTCTCTACCGGAAGTCCGAGTGAAGAATGTTGTGGTCTGGTAAACAAGAACAGAGCATATGGCAAGGTCTGACAGACAGGTCCAGATCTCTCAGAGAAAGTATCTTGGTGCAGTGCAGATTTGGGGAAGTCAAGAGGACTACCTTTAGTGGTATATTCAAAGGATTTAGCCTCCGGTGATAGATGAGGAAAAAGATATGAATAGTTGAGTACGGGATTCCTGAGTGACAGAGTGAACAGAGGAAGAACTGACTGACAGAACATCAGACTACTTTTTGGATGTGTTACTGATGGTGTTAAAGGTTATGAAGGCATGAATCATGTTTGGCCGACATGATTAATGATTTCTACAAGCATATACTTGATGTGCAAGGATTCAGCTGACAGAACAGAGTTTGTGAGAAGATTGACTGTTCCGGGTGCCGACTAGAAAGGTGATGAAATTACTTGTGTGGATATATATACATGATGGATTTAGTTGTGAGATGTGTTGTTGTTGTTAGTGATGTGCGAATAAAAGCAGAAGAGCAGAGCAGAAGTGGTAAGAAAGGTCCGGTATGTGAAAGAAAGCAACTTAAGGGAAAAGGAAAGATGAAGTGCAACAGATCAGTATACTGAGCCTAACCGAAACTGGACTCCAGCATTTGCATATGCTACCAATCAGTTCAAGTATTGTATAACACTCTTTTGTAGACAGTGTGTCTCTTGCAGGTAGTGTGCCTCCTTGTGAGCAGTGTGCTCGGGTAGTGAGCCCTAATTGGCAAGTGCCATTTTTATATTTCCTTATTCTTCTAATAGAGAATAATCTTTGGGTTAATCACCTCGTGGTGTTCTCCCTTAACAGGGTTTCCACGTCAAAAATACTGTGTCGTGTTTTTCCATTTCATGGTAATGTTGGCTTGTTTGAATTAATGCTGCATTGATTAATAAGAAAGTTCAGAAGAAGAAATAATTAGGATAACTGATTCACCCCCCCTCTTAGTTATCAACAATTGGTATCAGATCTAAGTTCCTCCTAAAAGAGTCTAATAGCTCGAGGAAGATCTGGGAGTCCAAATGGATGCATATGGTTTAAGGGAGCAACTCAAGACTGCCCTTGAGCATCTTGAACAGTCAAACTCTGAAGTCAATGAATTAAAGGAAAGACTCAAACAGGCTGATGATTTCATGAGAGAACTAAAAGATAAATTAAGTCTCTCTATGAAAAAGAGAAAGGAGTTGCTTCAGCAATTGGCAAGACAAGGTGAAGAAAATAATGCAAATGAAGAGCTAACTGAGAAAACCAAGTTATGTGAAAAGTTATCAAAAGAAATGGAATCAGGAGTTATAAAGTTTACCCAAGAAGTTGAAGAGAAAAGAAAAACTGAAGATAATCTAAGACAATCTCTCAAGGAGAAATCAGAAAATTGCCACCAGATGGATAGAATTATCAGACATCTTGAATCTGATCTTGAAGATGCTAAAGATAATGAAGAAAAACTTGAAGATCAAATTGTCTCTCTAAAAAGAGATCTTCAAACAACAAATGAGTATAAAGAGAAATTCAAGATAAGTTCTGCTCAACTTGAAGTTCTTCTTGGAAGTCAAAAGAAGGTAGATAACAAATGTGGTTTGGGATATGAGAAAGGAGAAAGCTCCGGATCTGGTCAGAAGAATTATGGATCAGAAAATCGAAGGAACAGGCCTAAAAGACCTCCGGTAAGATAGCCCAATGCTCAAAGATATCCATCCTTCAATGGATATTGCCACAGCTGCAATCACTTTGGTCACAAAGCTAATCAGTGCAGAAAGAGAATGAATCAGACTAATTCATCCTTCTCCAGACAGTGTTTTAACTGCAAAAGGTATGGTCACAAGTCTCATGAATGCAGAAATATGCAAATGAACAAATCATTCAATGGTAGATGCTTTGCATGCAATAGAGTAGGTCATATGGCTAATCAATGCAGATCAAGAGGATATCAGTCAAATATGCAAAGAAATGTTGTTTGCCAAATCTGTAATAGGTCCGGTCATAATGCAAAAGTCTGCAGAAGCAAGAATCAGGACAAAAGAGGTCCGGTATATAATCAGAATCAAGATAAGGGTAAACAAAAGATGAATGCGGATGAAGTTAAAAATGAGATGAGCAAGATTTGGGTGAAGAAAAGTACTGAGAATGTAGAGGTTGGATCCGCACCAAACTCTAGTGCTGATATTCCTTCCAGAAACTGAAAAGTGAGCTCTGGCTCAGGGGGAGACACAAAGAAAACCTTGTTCCCCCAGCCAGTCAATTGGTGCTGGAACTGGCACAAGAAGAGTTGCCGATTGAAGGAGTCATAAGGGATATATTCAAACAAACAGTGGTTAAGATTTGGAAGATCTGCAAGATGTTTAAAGATCAGGGTTGATCTGGTTCTTCAAATCACCCGAATAAGGCAAACCGGAATAATGTAGGTCAGGCATTTATTACAATCTGATATTAGGGCTTGCGGAGCAATATAAGGGTTTTTCATTAATCATTCGCTCATTCTGCACTCAAGAAGGAACGAAAAGTGGAGCTTTGCAACAAAATTCCTCAAGTTCATCGAAGATCACTTGCAGAAGTCATTACTTCTAGAGATCAATCCAACCAACTCCGTGAAACTGGTAGGTGCAAAAGGTATTTTCTATTTTCAAATATCTCACTGCAAATCTCTTGATAATGGGTACTTTGAATATTGTAAAGATTTCTGATAGACCTCGCCCTACATTTAAGAAACATCCATACAAATCCTTGGAGGTAGATCCCCTAGGAGCATTCTCTAGTGTTTCGCATGGCGTTTTATACACAGAAGACATTAGGGTTTACATACATGCCAATATTGAAGAGTTTGGGGAATTCAAACTAAGAGACATCTATCACAAACAATTGATAGATGATGTTTTTGAGCTTAAACCAGAATATAAGGGCATCTAGGAAAAGCATTTTGATCAGTTCATTCATTTCCCCTGCTTTGAAGAAGATGAATGGGTCCGGTATGTTTTAAGTAGGGTGCATGATAACTTCCTATGGCTGAATAGACCTTGCAAGATCACTAAGGAAGCAATTAAGGTAGTAACTGGTTTACATTCCTCTGGAGGAATTCCTATCCTCAAATCTGTCAAAAACAACATTGTCACAGAGGCCACCGGATCAAAATTTGATAAGAGAGCAATGACCATTAAAGATATTACTGACCCGGATATCAAGTATGCATCTATGATAATAGGATATAGGATATATCATTCCAGTAGGGAGAATTTAGTATCCAGAACTGCAGTATACACAGCCTATGAGATGCTGAGAAAGAATGCAGATTATGATTGTGAACTCCTCTTGAGCCAATTAATGGAAAACATACAGAAGATCAAGAAGGACAAAAAGAACTCCTTTAAATATGGAGGACTGATACTATGTTTGTTCTTCTATTTCATGAATGGGCTTTTCGGATCAAATGGATGGGTATGGGAAAATGACAAATCGGTAGCTATCCAGATTAGACATTACTTGCATGAACTTGGAGATGCTAAGGCAAGAAATACAGCTCTGTGGGGTTACTTCAAGCAATTCCAAAATACAATACAAATCAAAGAAAGAATCCCCAAATCAGTAGTTGAAAAATATAAGGATA
Organism: Cunninghamia lanceolata; assembly: GCA_027924645.1. Classification (NCBI taxonomy): domain Eukaryota; kingdom Viridiplantae; phylum Streptophyta; class Pinopsida; order Cupressales; family Cupressaceae; genus Cunninghamia; species Cunninghamia lanceolata. The sequence continues at coordinate 6,077,064 of BSBN01001062.1, forward strand.
CAGTGTGCTTCATAGTAGACACTGATCAATGTCTTATGGAGGCAGTAGAGGCAAGGATAGTCTGGATCATGCCCATGGGGTATGAAGTTGATGAACAGATTGTGGAGTTGCATGTTCAACACATGCTAAGCCAGCCTAAAGATCCAAAGGCAGAAAGGTTTGGAACCTTTGAGGAGCTGAGTGTAAAAATTCATGTGGAACTCAGAGAACCGGAGATGAAAAGAAATGTGAGAAAAGAAGTAGAACATATTGCCCAAGGTTTTGGCATCTCAAAGAAGGCACTTGATGCCAACCGAGAAAAGAGACAAAAAGCTGAGGAAGAGAAGAAATAGGTAGAAAAAGAAAGCAAGAAAAGTTCTCCGGTAGAAACTTCCACCCGGACCAGATCATCAAAGAGATCTACACCTGCCACAGCCAAAAGCTCAAGAACATCAAAATCGGAAGTCCAGGCATCCGGTAAAAGAGAGAAAAGATCAAAGACAAAAGCCACAAGGGCTTATGCAAGTCAAAAGGATGAAGAGGAAACCAAATCAGATGAGGAGATCAGGAAACTAAAGAAGAAGAAGAAATCATCCGGTCAAGAAGAAGAAGAGAAGGAAGAGGAATTTGTTGAAAAACCTACTCTCTCCTTAGATGATGTAGTAAAAGTAGTCACTGTGGATGGCAACCTACAACCCTTAACAGAATTCTATGATGATTATAATGAAGTAGATAAAAAGACTCTAGAGGAAGCCACATTTAAGTTTTTGAACATTTACAATAAAGCTTTTATTGAAATTATCTCTCTAATTCCTAAGAGTCTAGAGAAGGAGTTGGAAATGAGAAAGACCAATGCCATGGCAAAAGACCTTGAGATCTGGGAACAAATAGCTATTCAGCTATATCCTTCAATTGATCCCAAGACAATGAACATGGTACTCAAAGACTGCAAGGATGAATTTAGGAGCAAAGCAAGGATGAATCAGCTTATGCTTGGTGAGACCGACAAGGTAGCCAAGGACACTGAAGAGATTCTCTAGAAAACCTTCAAAAGATTCAATCTTCCTATCATAGAGGACTTGGGTACTGACCCCTCCACCACAAATGTTGCAGAAGAAACTCCTGAGAAAATGTCAGAAGAGGTGGGCCCTGAACAGACTAACATTTCTCCTCCGGTTTCCCCTACAATCTCTGGATCTAAAGGAGAAGAAAAATTACAGGAGAAAGAAGCAAAGGTGAAGGAAAAAGAAGATGACAGTGCTAAGGTTGTAGAAGGAGAGAAGACTTCAGCAGAGAAAACCACAACTGCTAGTGGTGAAGGAAAGAAAACTCCTAAGGACAGCTCCAAGACTGCAGAAGAGAAGAAACATCTGTCTCCGGCAAGAGACACTGCACAAACTATCCAAGAATTCCTGAACAAAGAAACAATGGAGATTGATGAACCGGAGCTTCTACAAGGTCCATTCAATTTTGATTCTCTTTCTCCGGTATAGATAACGAAGATAGCTTCATTTGCAAATGCTAAGGCTAATGAAAAACTCCTAAAGTCTCATATGGAAGACTGTGAGTTGATAGAAGCTGCTTCCGGAGTGCTCGAAAAGATTATGCCATCGGTTCAGAAAGATCCCACAGCCTCCACTTCTGGTAATCTCAAAACTCTAGTCAGCAGTGTTAATACACATTTTGATTCACTAGAGAAGTTAGCAGAAGATAAGGTCTGGAAGGAATTTCTTGCAAAAAGATTATCAAAGGTACAAGGTTTGATAAGTAATGATAGGAGAAATATGAGTATAGGGATAAAGAGCTTAGAAAATGCTCTTATAGATGGCGGAAAAATATACAAATTTTGTATTTCATGGTCCAAAGTAATAGTAGAGATTGAGAAGAAAATAAAAGAGCAAGAGGATAAACTACTAAGTTTGTCCCAAAGTTTTGATCCTCTCTCTTCCTCCATAGTCAATCAAGAGTGTCAGACTATTGCAATCACAACTGCAATAAAGAATTTTGAGAAGGAAAGGAAGAACATGATCAGCCAGATGGGTGAACTTAGGAGGATCATTGTCCCTAAGCTAGAGGCCATGCATGAGGCTATAACAGAAGCCCAAATTACAGCCCAGACCAATGATTCGACAGATCTAAAAAGGGCAGATGTGTTTGCATTCCTGTTGAGTGGGCATATCTCAATTTTGGACAGGATGAAGCAGAGTTGGGCGACAGAAGTTGTACAGTTGAAGACACTTTTGCAGACATACTTAAGTATATGTAAGTACAACTTGTATATATATACTTATGTGGCTAAGTATAGTAAATTTTTTGAAAATTTTGGTGTGCAGACCCTACCCTTTGCCATTGATGTCAAAGGGGGAGTGAAGAGCAGTGAAAAATGAGGAATCCAACTAAGGGGGAGCTCTGGAAAATATATATAAAGACAGAGCATTAGCCAAGGGGGAGCCTAGTGTAAACACTTAGTCATTTTTCACTAAGTGTTGCCATCAATGCCAAAGGGGAAGATTGTTGGCAAGAGACACTATATGGATTCATGATTGTTGTCATTGATGGCAACAAAGTTCATCCCACACATCCGCAGGACATGGTGTGTCTCTACCGGAAGTCAGAGTGAAGAATGTTGTGGTCTGGTAAACAAGAACAGAGCATATGGCAAGGTCCGACAGACAGGTCTGGATCTCTCAGAGAAAGTATCTTAGTGCAGTGCGGATTTGGGGAAGTCAAGAGGACTACCTTGAGTGGTATATTCCAAGGATTTAGCCTCTGGTGATAGATGAGGAAAAAGATATGAATAGTTGAGTACCGGATTCCTGAGTGATAGTGTGAACAGAGGAAGAACTGACTGATAGAACATCAGACTACTTTCCGGATGTGTTACTGATGGTGTTAAAGGTTATGAAGGCATGAATCATGTTTGGCCAACATGATTAATGATTTCTACAAGCATATACTTGATCCACATTACTTGATGTGCAAGGATTCAGCCGACAGAATAGAGTTTGTGAGAAGATTGACTGTTCCGAGTGCCGACTAGAAAGGTGATGAAATTACTTGTGCGGATATATATACATGATGGATTTAGTTGTGAGATGTGTTGTTGTTAGTGATGTGTGAATAAAAGTAGAAGAGCATAGCAGAAGTGGTAAGAAAGGTCCGGTATGTGAAAGAAAGTAGCTTAAGGGAAAAGGAAAGATGAAGTGCAGCAGATCAGTATACTAAGCCTAACCGGAACTGGACTCCAGCATTTACAGATGCTACCAATCAGTTCAAATATTGTATAACACTCTTTTGTAGATAGTGTGTCTCTTGTAGGCAGTGTGCCTCCTTGTGAGTAGTGTGCTCGGGCAGTGAGCCCTAATTGGCAAGTGTCATTTTTGTATTTCCTTATTCTTCTAACAGAGAATAATCTTTGGGTTAATCACCCCGTGGTTTTCTCCCTTAACAAGGTTTCCATGTCAAAAATACTGTGTCATGTGTTTTTCCATTTCATGGTAATGTTTGCTTGTTTGAATTAATGCTACATTGATTAATAAGAAAGTTCAGAAGAAGAAATAATTAGGATAACTGATTCACCCCCTCTTAGTTATCAACAAAAATGTGCCATCTTCGAGAATTTGTCCACCACCACAAAAATAGAATCATGTCCTCTCTGTGTCCTTGGTAAACCAAGAACAAAATCCATGCTAATATCATCCCATGGCTTCTCTGGTATAGGTAATGGGTGATATAGACTTGTGTTCTGACTTGCTCCTTTTGCCATCTGACGTACTCTGCAACTCTGCACAAATTTTCTCACATCTTGCTGCAACTGTGGCCAATAATAATTTTCACCAACAATAGCAATGGTCTTATCTCGACCAAAGTGTACAGCTAATCCTCCACTATGCTTCTCCTTAATCAACTTCTCTCTCATGGACCTCCTTGGAATGCACAACTGGCTTCCTCTAAACAACATGCCATCTTGGATTATGAAATCCAACCATTTTGTCCTGTCCAAAGTAACAGGTTCCAAAAAAGCTTCCCAGGGCTATGCAAAATCTAGATCTTCAGGATACAAACTTTTGAGCTCATCGAACCCAACAACCTCTATCTTTATTTCTGTCAACAAATTTTGCCTTATGCTCAAGGCATCTGCAACTCTGTTGGACTTCCCACTCCTGTGCTTCAAAACAAAAGTATAGCTCTACAAAAATGCAACCCATTTTAAGTGCCTTTGGTTTAACTTGACATGACTATTAAGATACTGCAAAGCCTAATGATCAGTATATAAAACAAACTCTTTTGGCATCAAATAATGTCTCCATTTCTTCAAAGCCTAAACTATTGCATAAAATTCCTGATCATAAACAAAATATTTTTTCTTGGCTTCATTAAGCTTCTCACTAAAATAGGCAATGGGCTTACCTTCTTGGCTCAAAACAACTCCTATACCACTACCACTAGCATCACAATCTACCTAATATACCTTATTAAAATCTGGAAGTGCCAAAACAGGTTGTTCTATGACTTTCTACTTCAATATATCAAAGTTCTTGTTTGCTCCTTTAATCCATCTAAACTGTTTTCTATCCCCTCTCATTGTCTCAGTTGGGGGTGCACAAATGCTACTAAAATTCCTGATAAACTTTCTGTAAAAACTTGCCAAACCATGAAAAGATTTTACCTCCGTTGCACTCCTTGGCGTAGGCCATTCAATGATAGCCCTTACTTTTTCTGGGTCCATCTTAAGACCTTCCTCTGAGACAACAAATCCTAGGTATACCAACTCCTTTGCAAAACTACATTTCTTCAAATTAATCAACAACTTCTCCTCCCTCAGCTTCTCTGGGACTCTTATGATATGCATCAGATGCTCATCCCAAGTCTTACAGAAAATCAAAATATCATCCAAATAAACAATAACAAAACTTCCCAAAAATTCTTTTAGTACCTCGTTCATGAGCTGCATGAATGTGCTCGGTGCATTGGTTAGCCCAAATGGCATGACTAGCCACTCATACAAACCTTCCTTTGTCTTGAAGGCTATCTTCCATTCATCTCCTTCTCTGATATGGATATGGTGATACCCACTCTTCAGGTCAATTTTTCTGAAGTACTTGGCTCCACTCAAACAATCCATGATGTCATCCATTATTGGCAATGGAAATCTATACTTGATTGTTATCTTATTGATGGCTCGAGAGTCTGTACACATCCTCCATTCTCTATCCTTCTTTGGTGCTAGTACTGCAGGTACCACACATGGACTTAGGCTCTCCCTTATCAGTCCCTTCCTCAACAACACCTGAACTTGTCTGTTCAACTCTTCATTCTCTACAGGGGTCATTCTGTGGGCTGCCTTGTTTGGCAAACTAGCTCCTGGTATCAAATCCATTTGATGACTTATCTTCCTTATTGGTGGTAAACCTTCTGGTACATTATTAGAGACAATATATTGAAATTCTTCCAACATTCCTGAGACTTCTATTGGTACATCTTCACATTTCTCTTGAATAATCCTAGGAATCAATGCAAAGCAATGACACTCATGCTTCATACCCTCCAAAAATTTCTTACCATCTACGAGGCAAATTCTGGCAGTACTACATACCTTTTCTTCCACCTCTTTCAAGGGCTTCAACTTGTGACGAACTCCATCCTTTGTTAGGGAATATGTGTTTGCACAACCATCATGGACAGCACTCCTATCATACTACCATGGCCTGCCCAACAACATATGACATGCATCCATCGATATGATATCACACAACACCTCATCATGGTAGTCCCCAATCTTGAACTTCACTAAACACTGCTCATTGACCAAAGCTTTGTGGTCCTTCTGTAACCATGCAATCTAATATGGATGTGGATGCTTTCTTCTTGTCAACTATCTCCTCTGAAACAAGATTATTAGTGCTTTCACTGTCAATAATAATATCACAAAACTTACCTTCACATTTGCACCTTGTGTGGAATAAACTCTTGCTCTAATTGGGTTATTTCTCCTCATTCAGCAAGGTTCTTCTAACAACTAGGGTTTCTCCCCTTTCAGCATCTTCAGAATGCTCAGAATGTGCATCTTCATCTACATGTGCAACTCGTGCATTACCTTCAGGCCTTCTATTTGTCCTTCCTTGATGTTGCAGACACTCGTATGCTCGATGCCCTTCTTCTCCACATTGGAAATAGGTTCTTCTAAAACCTCCTCTTCCGGGTCCTTGCCCAGGTCTACCTCTTCCTCTTCCTTTTTGCTCACCATTGTTCTAGTCACGAGGGCGGTAGGCGTTATCCCCTCTCTGATTTTGACTGGTGCCAGCTTCTTCACTTTTCTTTTGATCTTCATTATGGCCTCCATAGGGCTTTCCACTAGTCCTTCCACCTTGACCTCTTCCCCTTTGCTTGCTGTCAAATCTTTTATTCAGCTTCTCTTCCACCTTCAGGGAAAACTAGTATGCATCTTCTATGGTGGTCATTCTGACTAGGCTCAACTCCTCTTGAATACTCAGCCTCAACCCATTAATGTAACGGGCTACCTTCTCCTTGTTGGGCTTTGTATGACCGGTTCTGATAGTAATCTTATAAAATTCTTCTGTATACTTCTTAACAGACTTGTTACCTTGCTTCAGTCCTTCCAGCTTCTTCAGCAACTCCATCTCATAGTCCACAGGAATGGACTGCTTCTTCAATTTCTCCACCATCCGATCCCATTTGGTGATCTTTCCTTTTCCTCTTTTATTCCTCTCTAACTGGACCTCCTTCCACCAAATATTGGCATGGCCCTTCAATTTTGTTTTTGCAAACTTGACCCGATCTAGGTCTTCTACATCTTCATACTTGAAGTATTCCTCCATGTCATTGATCCAATAAATAAGCTGTTTTGGATTCAAATCTCTAGAATATGTAGAAACTTCGATCCTGGGCCTCTTTCCAATCTTGGAAATGGCCCTCAACAACCTAACTTCTGCAGGATCTCCTACAGCTTCTTGTTCTTCCTCAAATAGCTCTTCTTCAGCTTCATCCTCACTTTCTTCTCTTGCTCTCAGATCAAACCCTCTTCACAGCTCCTCTTGCAATGCATCGATTTGCTTTTGCAGGGCTCTAAAACCCTCTTCCGTCAAAGCATTCCTCCCAACATGATTTCTTCATGGAGGCATCTTGGTCTCCACAACAAACCCACAACCTCAAGTCTTGGTGCAAACTGCCTCACGGTCGGCAATCTGTCTACACACTTAGGAACCCTTGCTTTGATACCACTTGATGAAGGGGGTAAATCACAAAACACACAACAACAAAAATTGAACATAGAAAATAGAACATTTTCTTTTATTGATCTGGGCAACTCATTACACTACATAAGCTCACTTACAATAAGAGGAATCAATCCTCCACAGGCTGCAACACATTACAGCTTTCTATCCCAAGACTCTGGAATCATCTGCCTTCTGTAACCCTAAATCAACTAGGGTTTATGTTTTCCCACCTATTCTTGACTCTACATTCCCCCCTTAACTCTACTACTACCCAGGGTTCCCAAAAATGGTTACTAATAGTCTTTTTGGCGGCCAACAACCTAATTTCAAAATTTGCATCTCCCTCCAAAAATAGGTCAACTTCCGAGAGCCATAACTTTTGATCCGAGAGTTCGATTGACGAACCATTTTATGGGTTGGAAAGCTCATGAAGTGCTCTACGCACTAAGAACTTTCTCTACTGGTTCTGGTCTTTTTGGGCTCGTATGTGGCTGTTTAGTGCCTCAAACTTGAATTTGAATAATTTTCAGGCATTTTTCGGGAAACAGAAACTTTAATATCTTTCAGCTCGCAAATGATCTTTGCGTGATTCTTTTGCCAAAGGTCTTATATTTCTGTTATGTAACTTCCTGTAAATTTTGACTTCAATCCGTGTCCAAATGCAAACTTTCTAAAAATAGCAAGTTACTATTTTTAGCAGTTTGGAAAAACTGAAAGTTCTACATCATTATTTAGGTGATTATGGAACTAAAACCACAAATTTTGAAAAGAAATAGAAAGAACAACAACAATTTTGAAACACATCTTTTTTTTGGGTGATGCAAGATTGCCCTTACACCACTGGATGCTCCTGCATCATATATGTATATATATGTGTGTATATATATGTGTGTGTATATGTATGTATATATATAATACAAATATACATATATACACATATACATACACATATATATAAAACAAAGGGGAGCAGTTAGAATAATTGAAGTAATCTTGAAAAGCATAACATTGAGAGCCCTTTGCCCTTGATGTCAAAGGGGGAGAGAAGTAGAGATGTGTTGCCATCAATGACAAAGGGAGAGATTGTTAGAAATATGTATATAGTATTGTCATTGATGTCAACCCATAGTGATGTCTATCCACAATATGGTGTAGAGTCAGCATGATGCTTAGAGTTTGGTAAGGTATGTTGCAGAAGTAGACAAGATGGTAGAGTATGTTGCAAATGCAGAGTCAACATTACTGAAGTCCAGAAGAATGACTTGTAAGCACCTTATCTCTTGAAGTTCATATTAAACTTCCTCATACTTGGTATGCACTCATAAGTGCCATTTAGGAAATTGTGGAGTAGTGGTATTCTTATCTTTTCATCCAAGTGTTTTTGAGAAAATTGTCTAAGGCATGAACAAAGTATTTTTCCAAGATAGGGGATTGGTAATTTGCTCCGCATTTCTCCACAATGCAACATCTTGGCTTACGGTTCTAGAATAAGCATTGTGAGTCTTCAAGGAGTCTAATTCCAAAGTTTTAGCTCTTAACTCATTTCGTAGTGAAAGTTAGAAACAACAGAGTACCAGATTGTGCAGACAGAGCTTGGAGTTACAGCGATCAAATTGGAATGCTCTGCATTCCATCATATTTGATCCTTTTGGCATGCGATTTTGAGGAGATGATCAGTAGTAGTTGAATTTCACTCTATCCCAATTCTAGAGTGTTTGGTGTTCTGCAAGTACCATTTCTTATGAACATTTGGTTGTTTCTTGCTTTATCTTCACTAGCATCTATGTACAGACCTGACCTAAGTGACTTGGTGATTGAGCGGTGACTGTTCATATGGATAGAAGAATTATAAGAGTGATTGAAGGGTGTGTCGACATATTTTGATGAAGTTCATGTTATATTTCATCTTCGTAAGTTTATATGGCGATGTTTTGAAGTGTGCATAGGCTGACTTACTACAAGCTACACATTCCATCTTGGTTGGCCGACCTAATCAATGTTTTGAAGTAGTATGGAGGATATTTATAGAAGATCAAATTAATTTGTGAGGAGTAGGTGTGAATGCGAAGATGTTATAGTAGAGGGCAAGGTATGAAGTATGTAGAATCAGTTTGAAGGCATGTTTTGAGTAGAAAAAGAAGATTGTATTATTAGCATAAGTTAGATGTCTATTTTGTAGCAGTCTATTTTGTAAATCCTATTGCGGTGAGAAGAACACTTACAGAGTGGTAGCTTCCTTGGGTTGTATCCTTAAATCAAAGTTGTAATTGATGTAAGCACTAAACCAGGGAGTAGTAGCTTCCTTCGGTTGTAGCCCTAAAACAATGTTGTAATACTTTTGTAGTGATCATAATATATTGTGAGTTAATCCTCACCATGGTTTTTCCACGTAAAAATATCGGTGTTATGTGTTGATTCTCATGTTGCATGATTTCCTTTATGTTCTCCAAGTTATTCAGTTTTATGTGCAAATATTTGTTTAAGTTTTACTGTGTGCTGATTCACCGCCCTCTTAGCACCTCATTGTGTTCAACAAACTAGTCATGTAGGGTCAGTTAGGTTCACCAATGATGTAAAAGGAAAACAAAGTTTCTCTAAATTTAGTCTAGGTTAATTTAATAGAATAAAAATAAATCAATAGAAATTTACCTCAATTAATTAATGAAGGATCTATGGGCTAATTTAGTTCTAAATTAAATGCTAAAGTACAAAAAGTAAATGAAGGAAAAAGGTACTTAGTTGTATGATTGATGAATGAATGACTTCTAAGGTGATGTTGAATTTTGAATTATCTTTGACTTGAAATGCTACCTCTCTATTAGTATAATGCTTTGGTCTCTATGTCAAGCCTTGTTGCATCTAGGGTTTAATTCGAGTCCACAAGGTCAAACTCGTGACCATGGAAATGACTGTAAGTAGGTGAATGGTTGTGGCTATGTGGATGATGAATATCTAGGTATGTGTGAAGTCATACATGTCATGGTAAATGAGGGATGTATTAGTATATGCAAAGATGTGGGCAAGAGTATGTGAAGGCATGTGCATGGGGATAGGTGAAGGCTATGGGAACAAACCCAATTTTGCACACGATTGTGCCATTTGTTGATATGTACATATATTAAGACATTATCCCAACATAGGCACACAACTAAATTGGAAATTACAAAGGTATGCAAATTTTACCATTACACAAATATATGAATTAAAAATTTCAAATTAGTGGGCTCTTTGTGAGCCATTCAACTTTTAAAAATGCCTATAATGTTGAGATGACCAAAAATGTTGAAATTCTCTAAACTTGAAGTGTAGGTGAAACCTCCTTATAAAGAAACCTTCAGGAACTCAGAGGGTTTTCATCCTCCAAACTCCAGGAAAACAATGTGTTTTTCCATTGACTTCTAGAACCTAAGGGTGTTTGTCCTTAGATTCGACAGGTGAATGCAAGTGCTCAAATTTGTAAGTTAGGGTTTGATAGGATTGGTAAAAAGTCCCAGAATGATGAAATTGCCTAACTTAAATAGAGACGGAGGGCCTAACATAGGGCCCATGCATGTTGGTAGTCATTTCAAAGTTTCTTACCCATATATTACATTTAATTGAGGCCATTAATGGTGCCCTTGGTCTTGTGACATGGTAGGTGAAGCTCCTTTTTCAAATGATGAGGTTTTATGAAATGGCATGCTTGAAGGTGTGGTTTGGAGAAATACATACCTAAATGATGCATTTGTAAAAGGGGCTAGGGGTCTAAGAATTCACATGCGAAGGGGTGCATTTGCACAAGGGACTAGAGGTCTAAGGATTTTTATGCTAAAGTGTTCATTTTCATAAGCAATCAGAGGTCCCGAGATTAGGATACCTTTTTGATGGATCTCCTCTAGGTATGTTGGCATTAAGTTTATGAGGATCTGACATTGAGGATTTGGGAAATGGGATGTAAGGATGCCAAGATGCAAAGGGGTGTGAAAGTCCTTGTACTTGAGAAGGATGAATGATGGGACAATGGGGAAACTAGGATTAGGCTTTAGAGATACTCAATGTAGGAGGGATTGGGGATCAGGGTTTGGAGATACCTAATGCAGGAGTGAGTGGAGATCGAGCTTTAGGGATACCTAATGTAGAATGGAGCGAGGATCGAGATTCAGGGATACTTCATGCCAAAAGGAGTGGAGATCAGGCTTTCAGATACCCAATGTGAGATTGAATGGGGATTGAGCTTCAGGGATACCTAATGTAGGATGGAGCAGGAATTGAGCTTCAAGGATACTTGATGTAGAATGGAGTGGGGATTGGGCTTTGGGGATACTCGATGCCAGGAGGAGCAGGGATCGAGCTTCGAGGATGCTTGATGTAGGATGGGCAAAGATTAGACTTTGGGGGATACCCGATGTAAGGAGTGGGGATTGAGATTAGGAGATACCTGATACAAGAGGGAACAATGATCAAAGTTTTAGCATATTTGATCTTGGTGGGATCGGGGATCAAGGATACGACATATTTGCTGCCTATGTAATAAAGGAGGGGAAACTCAGAAGTCTACATACTTGAGAGTGATGAAGGAGTGGGGAGTGAGGTTTTAGGGTACCTAATACCTTTTGGGCATGTTGGTAAGGAAAGGTCCAAGGGCTTGGAATATAGTGAGAGTCGAGACTCAGGGATATCTCATACTATAGGAAACAAAGATTGATAATACCAATTCCTTTGAGCTGAGTGCAAGGAGGGAAACGTAACTCTGAAAGCCTATGGGATAGAAGGGGGCAGGGTTGTGAGGGCATGGGGAAAAAGCATGGCATGCTAGTAGAGGAAAGTTTGAAGGTCTGAGATGCAAGAAACTAGGAATTTGGGACTTGAGGGAAGTGACAAAAAAGGGACATCAACATGGAGAATTTTGAAATCTCAGTAGGTACTTGACAAAGTAGGGATTCAGGGAATGAGGAACTGATGGACAAGAAACCAAGATAAGAGAAGTTATAGAAACCTACTGAAGTTAAAATATCAGGGAAATGAGGAAGTAGAGAATGAAGGAAAAGCATGACATCATGAGACAGCTCAAAGGTCCACAACATGGGGAATCAAGGGATCAAGGAAGTGAAGGAAATGGTATCAAGGAAAGGGAAAATTGAAAAGCTTGCCCAAGGTTGAAAATTGGCCCAAACACCTTCATATTTAGAAATTTTGACATTTCTAGAGTTTGTTTACAAGGCAAGATATTTTTTTGCAATTTTAGGGCAAGGGGTAACAAGACCTAAAAAGGGGATATTACAATACAAGAAAACCTTTATTGCCTTGGCTTATCTTGGATTATAAAATGAGAGGAAATACGGGTCATAAATAGGTATTTACAAGGTTTTTGGACAAGTGACTATGTAAAATGTGGTAGGTGAGCATTTATGAGCTTCACATTTAATTTTGGTGGCAAAATGAGCAAAGGATAGACCTACGAGGTAAGCGACATAGGCAATGACACATGCATCTTAAATGCTATAAGGGTCAAATTCTTAGGGGAAACAAAGGTGATCAATCTAGTGTGGGTGGAAGTGGTCCCATATCTTTGTGATCAACGAGGAGAAACTTATAGGCTAAACAAGTGGTAAACAAGGGTTTGCAACACATGGAAATGGACACATAAAATAAAATGTTAGGCGAACAAGGATAAGGATGACTAGACAAGGATAAACAAGGCTTACATAAGGCTAAAAATCAAATACAAAGGGGACATTTGAAACACATAAGGTTAACACAAGGATTAACAAGAGTAGGAAAAGTGTGAATAAGGGCTAAATAATGGCTAAAAACACATGTTAAATCAATACCTAAAATAAGTGCAAAAAACACTCCAAGAAGTTGCAAGGTATGTAATTTTTGTTATTATTGGAAGTGATATTGGGGAGTAAAGTTGACGGGAAACAAGGAAGGAATAATGTAGGTGGGAGTAATTCTAGGGTTAATAGTAGTGGTATTTATAGAAGTGGTAGGGTTGGGGTTGGAAGAAGAGGAGGGATTAGAGGATAATCATTAGCAAGATTCATTAAGGATCTAAGGTCTTGTAAATTTTTTGTGCCATGAGGACATCCCACTAATGTCTTATAAAAGAGATTCGAGATTTACTAATTGATTTGGGGATTCAACTTGCATGCATGCATCTTTAAAAGCTTTCTCCTAAGATGTATGCCTTATTGAGCCACATGTGCATCGTATCATAATCTTCTTGGTCACCCAAGCTAATCTCAACATGCTCACCATTAAATATATAATTGTTATCAGAATGAGTAGCCATATTAGGGTTTAAGTGAGCTCTCCTTATTGGAAGATTAGAATCTTGAGTAGATCATGGCATAAATAATAATATAACAAATGGTAATCCAACTAAGATTAGAAAAATAAAAAAAATAGACTATCTCACATTTGGAAATAAGTGGTAAATATAAATCCTAAGGCTAATGCAAGGGTGGGTAGGGTTGCTAAAAGTTAAGATATGTAAATAAGCACCAAACCATAAAATAAGAATATATCAATGACGCACAAGGATGAAGGGGAAGATAAGACTTGAGAATAAAATGTAAAATTAGAAAAAAGCAAATCTAAAGCCCTAATGATTATGAAAACCCTACGGGAAAACTAGCCATGTAGGGTCAATCAAGTTCACCAACATGTAAAAGGAAAATAAACTTTCTCTAAGTTTAATCTAGGCTAATCCAATAGAATAAAAACAAATCAACACAAATTAACCTTAATTAATTAATGATGTGGCTGTGGGCTAATGTAGTTATAAATTAAATGCTAAAGTAAAAAAAGTAAATGAAGTAAAAAGGTACTTAGTTATATGATTGATGATGAATGACTTTGAGGTGGTGTTGAATTTTGAATTATCTTTGACTTGAAATGCTACCTCTCTATTAGTATAACTCTTTGGTCTCTATGTTGAGCCTTGCTTCATCTATGGTTGAATTTGAGTCCACAAGGTCAACCTTGTGACCATGGAAATGACCCTAGGTAGGTGAATAGTTGTGGCTATGTGGAGGATGAATATCTAGTTATGTGTGGAGTCATAAATGTCATGGTAAATGAGGGATGTATTGGTATATGCATAGATGTGGGCAAGGGTATGTGAAGGCATATGCATGGGGATAAGTGAAGGCCATGGGAATAAGCCCAACTTTGCACAAGATTGTGCCATTTGTTGATATGTACATATATTAAGACATTATCCCAAAATAGGCACAAAACTAAATGGGAAATGACATTGGTATACAAATTTCACCATTACACAAATATATAAAAATTTAAATTTCAAATTAGTGGGCTCTTTGTGAGCCATTCAACTTCACCAATAGACCAAGGGTCACTTGACACATGAATTAGAATTTACTTACTATGAATAGTTCCTTTGTAAAGAAGTTGGGATGCAATTCAATACTAATAGAACTAAGATATTGATTTTCTCATGCCAAAAGGATAAAAAAATTATAATTTTCATAATTGAGGGAAACCCACGTCACAAAGTACAAATAGTTAGGTCTTGATTTCACTAACAAGCTTAGTTAAGAAACTTGCATAACAAAGAAAATTCAAGGTGGGTGAAGAGCACTATATTCTTTGCAAGTTAGGTGCAAACATGCTGATTTATGGGATTGCAAAATCAGTAGGGGCTTGTTTGGGCTACTAGTGGTGCTTTACAGTTTTGAAATTTGGGCCAGTGGTACATTGAGTCTAAAGTGGAGACAAGTTGAAAGAATTCATAAATGTTTAGTCACAAGCAATTTCAAGATTAAAGTGTTGATTCCATATGAAATAATACTAACAAAAATAAGCACCTTTCCAATAGAAACAATAGATATTAAGATATTGATCTTCTCATGCCAAAAGGATACAAAATTTATAAGTTTCATAATTGAGGGAAACCTACTTGAGATAGTCACAAAGTACAAATAGTTAGGTCTTGATTTCACTAACAAGCTTAGTTAGGAAACTTGCATAACAAAGAGAATTCAAGGTGGGTGAAGAACACTATATTCTTTGCAAGTTAGGTGCAAAGATGCTAATTTATGGAATTGCAAAATCACTAGGGGCTTGTTTGCGCTGCTAGTGGTGCTTGTGGTGCTTTATGGTTTTGAAATTTGGGCCAATGGTACATTGAATCTAAAGTGAAGACAAGTTGAAAGAATTCAGAAATGTTTAGTCATAAGCAATTTCAAAATTAAAGTGTTGATTCCATATAAAATAATACTAATAGAAACAAGTACCTTTCCAATAGAAACAATAGATATGATTCATTTTCTAAACTATATAAAGAAAACAAAAAATGAGGAAGAAAGATGACCAAAAGTAGTAATGAGAGAAGAGTTGAATAGAAGAAAGAGGACATACATAAAATAAAACAAATTGTTAATAAATAAGCTGAGTATCAAACTACAAAAATGTAGAGTCACCAATTAAGAAACTAAAACTTATGTGAGAGAAAAGTTTATACTAAACATACAACAAGAGTAAAAATCCAATGCTATATAACCAAGTTTAATCCCATTTATTAACTCTAACCAAAAAAAATCCGAATTAAACACGGGTTCCACCAACTCAAACCTAAAACAACAATTAGGTGGAAATTCCGTAAATAAAAGCTGAGAAGAAGAATATCTATCTATCCATCTAACGAAGGAGGGGTTGAGAGCATAAATACGTTCATATAATTTGGTATACATAAATGCTGTCCCTAACTAAATTAAATGGTTTTTAGCTAGGTGGATATTAAACGCACTATAAAGTTGAAGATAAATCTAAATAATATACGGAGGAGTCCAACGGCAAAAGTGCCATGAATCAAAATTTATATGGGCTTACACCGAATTCACGTAATAAAGGAAATTGGCTTTATTTGAAAGTAAAAGACGGCGTCAAATTCAGACGGTGACCATTGACGTGATATTATATTAAAACAAAAATTATAACGCTGCCTCAACACGTGAAGAAATCTCTTACACGCGGACTGTTAACCAAAACAAACCCTAAACACCTAACCTGGATTGCCCTCACATAAATCGATTTTATAAAATTGTATTGATTTTGTACTTAAATTTGACAGACAAATACTCCCTACCGATCAAAAAATCCCGTTCGCCGGGAAAATATACCGGCTGCCGCCATCATGAAGGGTTTGTTTGTTTGTGTTATGGGGTTGGGGTTAGCTTTCAAGTGTTTTTGATGTTTTGGTCGCAAATGCATCTGTCATGGATTCGTCGATCCTTGCGCATGGCGATCACTAAAGTTTTTCCGGCGCGAGGCTCTGTAAGACATATATTGTCTACGCAATAATAATAATTTGCCCTCCAAGACTTGGAATTGGCTCAATTTGCAAGTTCACAGATTTGGTTGGTAAAATCCAGGTGCCTGTTTCGAATCTCGCGAGATCCGCGGTTTAAGGGAATCAGTCGGGCCAATTTTGCGATAGGTACGCATAGAATACTCAATAATAGCTTGTTAGAATGATTTGAATTTGAAATGTTTGCAGTGACTGAATCTTATACGGTATTTAGGTTATTGAGATTATGCATGTTTCTGTGTTTTTGGTTATGTGGGGAAGATTATACAGTTTGCCAGATCTGAGGTTGTGGGCCTTGATCTGAGAGTTTTTGGGGATGTTTGCGGTTTCTGAGCTGAAATTTAGCAGGCATGACTGGGAGTGGTGAAATCTGAACATTTATTTAGAAAGTTGGGTTGAATTTTGGGGAAAATTGATGCAAGCGGTAGCTGCATGGCTAATTTTAGGGGGAAATTGTAGGGCGTGCAGTAGTTTGGTGTGGTTTTGTAAATGCAGAGCGGTAGTGGAGTCATTTGTATCGGTCTGTCGAAATTCGGACAAAATTAATCAAGTGCAAAGCGAATTCTGGCTGGATTGACGGTTTTGTTGATTTGATTTGCATATTGTTTTGTTGTGGCTCATGGCGTCGTCGTCTTCATTTCTAATGGATGATCAGTCCGATGCGGATTTTTTCGATAAGCTTGTGGATGATGACGATGATTATCAAGTTTCTAATTCTGAAAATTTAGAAAATACTACTTCGACTGTTATTGCAGAAATCGAGCCTGATGCGGCTTCTATTGATAATACAAGTGATGCAATATCGAAATTGATGTTAGATTCAGCAGAAGATAATAAAAAGTCGGCATCTTTTATTTCAGCAGAAGAAGATTTAGGATTAAATAGGATTTCGCCAATCGGAAGTGGGTTAACAAGTACATCTGATGAAAATAAGGCTTCTGATGTCGAGGGTTACAATAGGGAAGATGCTCCTTCGGAGGGTTTGTCATCTGGGCAGATGCAGCTATCTTTTGACAATATGGTTAAGGAGGAAGTGGTTATGGAATCTGTGGAAAATGCATTTGCTAAATCTGGAATTAATGAAGAAGTGGACTTTTTAATTAATGCCACCGACGATGGATACGAGAAGGGCACAAAATCTGCAGAAAATGCATTTGGTAAATCTGAAAATAATGATGAAGTGAACTTTTCGTTTAATGGCACCGATGATTTAAACGAGAAGGGCACAAATTCATTGGATTCAAAGCCAGAGCAAACAGGAAGCAAGAGTATTCGCACAAATGTTAGAGAAGTTCAATGGAGTAATTTTAACACAACAGATGTGCATTCTGATGTAGGTGGCTTCGGTTCATATTCAGATTTTTATGCAGATTTTCCCACTGATTTGACACAGCAAGCAGGGGAATCAGGGGTCGATTTTTTCTCAACTGTGAACTATGATTCAGCAGGGCAACCAATTTCCGATTCAATACCTTATCAGACATCCCAAGTTTTAGAAAATGGAACCCTCAATGCTTTGGTTGGTGCTGCTCCTCAGCCACAAGCAAACAGCTTATCTGAAACTAAGTCATTTTACCAGTACAACAATGGGGGGCTTGAAGGGCATTTTACCGGTTCAGTTTCTCCAGATCAGTCTCACAGTGCAGGTGATAGTCAGGATGCATATTTTAATGAATGGCAAAATGATTATCCAGGCTGGAGGTATGATCAAGCAACAGGAGAATGGCATCAAGTGGAGGGGAATGAAGCAACAGCAGCAAGCTCATCTATTGGGGATGGGTTCAAGCAAGATGAATCACAGTACAATTTGCAGTCTACGCAGAGTAGTGTTAGCTATTCCAGCTGGCAGGCCCAGGGTAGCCAAATTTATCATGCTCAGAGTGCGGGGGGTTTGGCTGACCAAGTTGAATCAATAAATACAGATGCCAGCGCTGCTTCGGGACATGGATTTGCAGAGCAGACTGCTCCTATTTGGCAACAGGAGTCACAGAATACCTCTAAAAATCAGGAGAATGTTTATTATGATCCTCAGTATCCTGGATGGTATTATGACCTTGTTGCACAAGAGTGGCGTCAGGTCACAGATTTTGATCAAATGGACCAAGGTCAAACATCCCATACAGACAGTAGTCAAATGGACCATGGTCAAACATCCCATTTAGCTGGACCCATGGAGGTATCTACTTTTGATAGCCAACAAATGTTGCCTGAGCAGACCAAGATGTTAAATGGAGATAATAATAGCAATTACGCTTACAATGATCCCAGTTTAAATAGACGTAACAATCAATTTAATGGGTTCCAGACACAAAGTACTCCAGCAACTTGGTCAATGTCTTTAAATGATTATTCTGTGAGTAATGGGCAATGGGAAAATTCTATTTCTCAAGAGAATATGTATGATGGCAACCAGGCTGGTCATGGTGGAGTTTTGATCAATAATGTGACAGGAGAAAAGTCAAATGATGCACTGATTAAAAATAGGAGTACTGTTTACAATATGGGTCCAAGCAGACAGGGTGATTCAGATCAGACTGCAAGTTTTTATGTTCCAAATTCTACCACGTACAATCCAGCTGCAGACGTACAGGGCCAATTTGATCAGGCAACCCATATCAATGCTTCAACTTCTACCATATTCAATCCCGCAGCAAGAATACAAGGCCAAGTGGATCAGGCAACCCATTTTCATGTCCCAAATTCTACTGTCTATGATCTGGGTGCAAGCACTCAGGGCCAATTGGATCAGGCATCCAATTTTGATGTTCCAAATACTTTTGCATATAACCAATCTAATCAAGGATTCTCTAGCCACCATAGTGATATCAGTAGTTTTCAAAATTCAAATTCTGATCCAAATGGTTACATATATAGCAAACAACAGATGGATCAGAATAAGGGTTCTCAAGCCAGCCATGATTATTTCAGGAATATACAGACAGCAGATTATTCTCAACAGATGTATCAGCTCAGTCAACATTCGCATCATACACCTCTGATCAACTCTTCCATGGAAGCAAAGTCATCTGAAGGTCGTCCTCTCCATGCACTGGTGACATTTGGCTTCGGTGGGAAAATTGTGGTTTTCAATCCAAAAAATAATCTCAGCGTGACATCCAACTATGGTTCTCAGGTGAGATGTGAACTTTGCTTAGAATTTTTAGTCTAGTCTTATGATTTGTATGAATGAATGATTCAATGAACTCATTCTTGAGCTTTTGGTAAGCAGGATAACAGTGGTGGTGTTATGACGATACATAGTATGGGACAGCTGATCAAGGAAAACAGTGGCAATGGAAGTGGAGACATTGAGAATAATTACTTTGATGCTCTCTGCAGACAAGCTTTTTCAAGCCCTCTTGTCGGTGGAAGTGTGGCAAGCAAAGAAATATTTAAATGGGTCGATGAGAGGATTGCAAATTGCGAATCATCAGACTTTGGAAATCCAGAGATTATGCGCATGCTTCTCTGTTCATTAAAGATTTTCTGTCAGCATTATGGGAAACTGCGTTCTGCTTTTGGCGGTGGTGGGGCCTCACAGGTGATACTAACTTTCTTCTGTTTTTACAAAAGGTATTTCTAGTATTGAATTATGAATGTCATGTTATTCAGATAAAAATATTCACAGCACTAAATTTATAGTATATGAGCCTTGGTCAAATTACAAGCAGTGTGGTTGTGTGTGCAAGAAGGTGCCCAGATGTTAGGATTTGGCAATTTCCATATTTTCAAATGTATTTGTAGCGTGTGTGTGTCTGATTAGGAAAATGAAAAATATATGATCGCAAGCCTATGTTCCATGGGAATGTGTCTCCACGTCTCAGCTCCCTAGGTGGAGCTTCTCATGGAGATGGGGAGGCAGTAGGGATGTCACCAAGACGTGCTTTTTGAAGCTGGTGAGAGGGGACATCCCCACTGCACCCATCCACCCGTTCCCTATGAAAAGTAGTCCTCCCAAGGGGCCCAGCGAAACATTAAAAAGAAGTTATGGAATATAATGGATACTGGTCATGCTCATTTGTAGACTTGACAATGGTTTTTTACTTGCAGCAGTTTATTACTCGTACCTCCAATTTGTTTGTCTAAATTCTTATCTTAGCCGAATACAGTAAAGCTACACAAGAAATTCTGAAAATATTCTTTGGAACTGGACGTGATCTGACGGAACTCATTTTCCTCTCATAGATTGAAGAAAATCAGGACAATCATGAACAGTTTGCCCTCAGCAACATTCCTTTTACTTTTTCTCAGAAAAATATATTTTTCCAAATTGCTGCATTATCTCAAAAGGTTCGGTAACTTTATGTGCATATCATCTCCTAAGTTACATTTATATAAAGTTGTAAACTGCAGAGATTGACTAGAATTTCTCAGACTAATCACTGATAGGATGCCATGATTAATGGGCTTTGGTTTCATAAACTCTGAATCTGTGAGATAGAAATACATGGTGAATACGTGAAGAATTTAGTATGGTATGGGAACCTTTGGGTGAGAAAGTATTTAGTATGGTAGGAGCAACAACAATAGTAGGGAGGGAGGAATCATGCTTACCATTAGGCAATGTATGGAAAGAGGACAGAGAAATACGACAACATGGATCACTGTCATGGTCTATAGGCAAAGGAATGATCATCATAAGAGGAGTAAGTTTGGCAAAGTAGTACAGGTGTCATCATTTAGGTCAAGAGGAGGTGTAGGAAGAGTAATAGAGGGAGGAGAAGATGGATAAGGGGGAGGTGATGAGTCACAGGAAGGAGGTAACAAGTGCACAATGGATGAAGGTAGTATAAGGTGACAAGTAGGCAAATGTAGGACATCACGAGGGGTGGAAGGAGAGGTGGCTTGGAAAGGAGATCGCTTGTGTAGGCAGAATGAAGTGTATGCATGTTAATATGGGAAGATTTGGGTAAAGGGGAACAATGAGAAGCATTATATAGCTCATACCAAGTAATGTTGGAAAGGTGTGCAATAGAGTGAGTATATGTTGTAGAGTGCTCAAGATTTACGTCATCTGCGGGGCGGAAGTTTCAGAGACACAATTATTGTAGGAAGTAGGAGTAATAGGATGTTTAGTGGTGGAGTAGTCATCATAAGGTGCATAAACAATATCATCATTAGGGGAGGATGTGCTAAAGATATCAAAAGATAGATCATAAAGAGAGTTACATGAGTCATTAGGTGAGGGAGCATCAAGGATGATTGGAGAATCAATTTCATGGTCTATAGGTGAAGGAGTGCACATAGGAGTAGTGGGGTGTAAAGTTGGGAAAATGGGACAAGTGTTATCATCAATAGTAGAGTGGGATAAACTAGGTGTAATAGGAGGAGGAATAAAGGAGGGAGAAATGGCACATGGATATTCTTTAGGTAAAATGAGGGAAGGAAGGGTGCTTGGTAAGAGAAGACAAAATATGATCATAGGAAGGAGACAACACTTGGTTTAAGAAGGTAAGTATATGATTAAGCACATTAGGGTGGGTAGTAAGGAGGGTATTAAATCAAATTCAACTTTCAGATTATTAACACAATCCTAACCCGATCTAATCTAATAAACACGAGCTGAGACTTGAACATGCAAACAAGAAAACAAACTAGGAAATGAGAAGTGAAAATAGGAAAAACAGAACTTGTGCACTTGGAAAACTGAATGTGATGATTTCAGAAGGCTTAGAATGGCTACATAAGGTCCCACAAAAAAATGGAGGCTGTCGGAGCTGTCTACTAAAAAGGGGTGAGGCTGACTGCGTAGGGGTAGTGTAGATGTCATACCACCTGTGCAGGGTGGTGGTGGGGGGGGGTAAATGTCCTACCGCTTGTGCAGGGGGGTGTAGCTGTCCCTAGGGGGCAAGTTTTTCACCTTGGTAGAATGACTTGGAACTAGAATTGGAGCATTGTGAGGTGTTCTGGAGTCTGTTTCAGCCTGCCACTTGACCCTGTTCACAACAGATAGAGAGAAACAACACATAGAAGTGTGTCAAAGCACAAAAATAAGCCTATAAATGGACAAAAAACACCGAAGGTAAGATTTGGCTATGGGGATAGCCACCCAAGGTCAAGAAGGCTAAAGGCAAGCACAAAGAAATTAGAAGACCAAGCTAATAGAATGATGCTATTTTATTCAAGGATGCAATATGCAAAAGAGATACAAGAGAGATTGCTCAATAATGAGTTAGAAGTGGGCATATATAGGATACACTACTAAGAGATGTTAATGTACAACCAATATGGGATAATAGGAGATATAGTCACATGCATGCACAACATCTTCACCAAAGTAGGAAAGTGCAAGTCATATGATTCAAGCACAACCTACCTAATCAAGCTTATCCTATCCCAGGTGCATAATATGCAGTAAAGTAATTAACTAAATGCAAAAATAAAATAATGAACCAACATTGTACATGGAACAACACGTGTCAGAAACTAGATCTGAAGGTTGAAGAGGATTGTGGGTAGTTCTGGGAACAGTTTGGAGACTCCTGTGTCCTCTATCAAAAGGGTGCGCTGGAGGGCGTAGATTTCCCATAGGGGGCCCAGCTAGAACATTCTACAACTTTGGAGAAGCTTCCTTAGCTCTTCTACTGCATTTTTGTGTTGTGACCTACTCCGAAACTACCTGTAAACTGGAAACCTTGCAAAATGAAGGTTTAAAGGGTAGTTTTCCTCAGTCAGCCCCCTTGTGGGTAATTCTAACAAGATCTCACGTATGGCAATAGGAAAATGTGTGTATGCAGACCTAGGTGATGGTGACAAAGTGCAACAATGGTGATCGATCATCAAACAAACTAAAAACCTAGGGGGCTAAAATTAGATCTAGGTGGTGTGTGCAACAATGGTGATGTACAAAGAGATGAACAAAAGTGATCATAAAGACAAGGGCAACGGTTTGATGGCAAAGGTATGACAAAAGGTTCTAATGACTGGGTGTATACACATTTAGAAAATGTGAATGAGAGTTTGATGGCTTGGAATGGAGAGGAAATAGATGGCAAACAAACTAGTATGCAAGGGGAGAGGGCAAGCAACAAAAAGGCATCAATCAAAGAGGCAAAGAAGGCTTTATAGGTCAAGATCTCCAATGGTGTGACTTCAGCACATTCTCCTTGATAATGCACTTGCAAAAATGAATGGATGGAAAGAGAGCAATTGCACAAGGGAGCTTTGCACAATGTGGATTCATGTTCTTTATAAGTGGAGGAAAATGGGTCTATTTACATGTTTCTACTAAGTTTTTGGGCAAGTGAATAATGGAAATGTAGTAGGTAGGTCATTAAAAAACTATGCGTTAATTTTGGTGGTAAAACTCACCAAAACCAGCTGGCTAGGTAAGGGGAGCGGGCAATGGTATGCATGACATTTAATGCCAGAGGGCTCAATTTTCTAGGGGAGACTAAGGGGTTCAAACTAAAATATAGAGGTGATTTCATGTCTTTGTGATCGTTGGGGAGTGAGGTATAAGCTAAACAAGGCTAAACAAGGACCTTAAAATACATACTAGTTGGACACTAAAATGAGTGCAAAAGCATAGTAAAAGAAGGTGCAGGGTATGCAATTTTTGTTATTACAATGTGAAGTTCTGATTTTAGGAAACACTCTCAAACACTCATTTTTAATTGAGTCCATTTCTCAAAACCAAATTACACCCCATTTGGAATTTTTCTTCTGGATATTGCTGAAAGCTGGGTTATAGGTGAATTGTTGGATCTTTGTTTTCAATTGGAAAAGGATCCGTGTGCAGGGTGTACGTATATGGGTTGGTTGCACTGACATGAATGGAGATAATAGCACAATTTCCAGTGAGGAACTGGTGTTAAGAACAAATGTCATCCCATATTTGTATGACCTGAAACAACTCTCCATTTTTGGTGTTGTTTAATTGATATATCTCATTCTTTGGAGTAAGATTTCTCAGCAGTAGAAATGTATGAAAACAAGTTGCCACTGTTACTTATGTCTTTTGTTTAGTCATTTTGTTGGCTACATAACAGTAGTTACCATAAAATTTCAGAAAATAGAAACAAAGAACATATCCAAAACTACAAAGAAATTTTACTTGCTTTCTTGAAAAGAACAGAAAGTGAATCTGCATTTTTCACTTGCAAACTAAAATGATGGTTTTGTGAGAGAATTTGGAGTTTTTGGAAGGTTTGGTGGGCTTTGGAGACCAATCTTGGATGTTTCACCTGCATTTTAAGAGTGAAAGATATGCTAAATATATGCATTTAGTCACTTATCATTACTAGGGAGTGAACTTCCAAATTTGAGGCTTTCATATCTTCATGTATGTACTTTCTTGTGTTAATTTCTAAAATTGTCATTCTATTGTCATTTGCATTATAATGGTATAGCTCAAGGATTCCTTCTGTATTACCCATTGAAAAACATATATGGAAGCCAAATGAGCATTTGAAGCTAGGTTGTGGGCAGCTTAAAATGTGCTCTTTCATATTGCAAGGGAGCAGGTGGACCTATAGGAACACAGTTTTGGGTTTGCTCTTGATGTAACATTAAAATTCTGGGTCAATAGAACGAGAGAGTAGGCGGCACTTTTGTTGGTTTGAAAATTTGAAGTAAAGAGCAAATGAAAGTATGTGACAAAATTTTACCTGAATGTTAAAGAAAGCATTTTCGGTAATGCATTTGTTTGAACTTGAAAAGATAAAACAAATTGTGTCTCATAGATCCTTGGTTAGATCCATCTTTACAGTGTGCCTAGACACTAGATTTATTGTGGTGCACTTTCTTGAAGTACATCAGTTACTTAGTGATATGGTGGTTTCTATTGAATGCCATAGGTATAAGTGACCTTATTCTGGTGATGGTGCACTAGTCGAGTACCTTATCATTGATCCTTCATCCAATGAGTTTTGTAGATGCCTGAAGAATCCTAATGTGACAGGCCATGCACAGGGATTGCATGTGAGCACATGGTAAAGTAAAGGGAGAAACTTTAGTGATCCCGTTTAGTGAGCTTTCTATACTTGACATAGCAACCAGAGATGTGTGGATTGTAGTCTGTAGAGATAGGAGATGCTTCATGCCCCAATGCAATTAGTAGCTTTTCTATTCAATGTGACATAGTTTCATAAGAAACTAATAGAAGATGCACGGTTCATGCAAATCTAGAACAATTCTTTTTAGCAGGTGTTAGTGATTGTTTTGACTGTGCTACTGTAATAATTGTGTTGAGGAAGTATTTGAAATTAGACAGTGAATTAACAAATGGAAATTGTGCATGTAAGTGTACTCCACTTGTGTTCATAGAATCTTGGGAGCAATATGGGCAAATAATTTATATGCTTCGTTCAGGAAACACAAAGGACACTATTGATTTCTAAAGTTACTGTTGTTCTTAAATAATTAATTTACAGTTTTTTTCTTTAAAAATTTAAATCATGAAGTTTATGTTATCAGGATGAAATGAATATGCATTTATCAATTTGTAAGGCAATATTTTGTAGCCTCATGACATGCCAGGAGACAATTATTCCTAGGAGCAGACTTCTTTGACAGGCCTAACCAGCAAAGAGGTGCAGATGGCAGCCTAGATTAAGCATAGTCTTGAAATTTTGTGGTATAATATTTTGTCGAGTAATACAGAAGGAACAGGCCAATTTAGTGCTACGTAAAATATGTAATCAGAAATGAATTTCTTTCTTATCCCTTCTCTTTTTTATTTATTAAAATTTGCTGCCATCTCCAGTCTGTCCAAAACATTCAAGATTTGATGCATGTTCACTCGAACAATTTCCTTTTATTTTTGATAGCAGGCAAAGTACTAGCTGGATACACTAGGACATGTAGCATTATTTCTTCACAAGAAATACAGTGGGGATGTACATTGTACACATCCAGAGAACCTTGCTGTGTTGACTAGGATGGCACTAGTATCTTTGGCTCATTTTTCATAGTTCACCAATAACTGAATAGATGGAAGATGAATTAAATCAGGTCTTGATTTAGACTTACTAGGTTTACCTGGTAATTTCTCTAATGTACGTGACATTTTGCAATATTCCTTGGTTTTGTAAGGTACATATCGATCATTTTATTATGATGCAAAATTGCTTACAAATGAGCAAGGTTACCAGGGTTTTTTTTTCCTTGGGGGGGGTTGTTTTTGGTGGGGGTGGGAGTATCGGGCAGTGTGCTTCTGAAAGTTGGATGTCTGGGTTTAGGGGTGCGACAAAGTACAATATATTTAAAAAAATAAAATTTAATCTATAATTATATTGACAGTAATAAAATTTAAGGCATAATTTATATTTATTGGTCATTTTGTTGATACTTCATTATCTAATATTATGCTTATAAACAAGGATTTCTATTTCTAGAATGACATGTATTGAAAAATATCTTTAAAGGTCAAACTTATAAATTAATAAACTACTAACATGTGAAACAACAAAGTTCAAACAAAATATTGTTAACTTCAAAGACATCAAATTTTAAACATACTACAGTTTTTAACTTTTAATGCAGAACTAATGTTTTAACTTAAAATAAATTAATGTAAATGACATTTGAATAAATCCAATTTGAACTTCAGGTAATAATTTTTGGTTTTGTGAAAGATAACTAGGGTGAGGACTCTAGGCCCGCAAAAAAGAGTGGAAAAGCAGGCGCCAATTGTGTGGTAGAAAAATCAAGTTGGGAGCCCAAATAATGGGTTCTTCACATCATGGCACACAATGTAACCAACTCCATCTGCATACCAAGCTGCAACCTGGCTGAAAAGGCAATTAGAATACACCAAAACTATCGTAAACATCCACATACATGCATACTAACAAAAACCAGAGGCAGACGTTTTCTGGCTTTCTAAATGTACAATCCCTAGAACTTCTTATCCAAGCCAGTCTTCACAAAAATAATACTTTCCTGATGTTCCAGTCAACTCCAGAATCATTTTTTACTCACTAAATGGCAGGACAAACTGCGGGGAGAGCTGCATGATTTTTCCAATATTTGGTTCAAGGGAAGATAAAGACCAAGCAATTCACCAACCAACCCACACAAATTCTATGTAAATTTTGAAGACAACACTCATGGTTTCTGAGCGTTAGCATACGGACTGTCATCCACTTAAAAAAATCATCTCATCTTGTCTTTCACATTCATCAATTATGAGTTCACTTTGAATGACGGACAAGGGGAGATGACTAACCCTAACTCCCGTCAATGGATTCTCATACCAATCTAAGCTAAAAGCTAAAAACTGGATAACTTGAATCATTCATTATCAACTGAAGGAAGTATACACAAAGAAATGAAAAATTGAGTTTCCATGAAAGGCAAATTATGTTTCCTCTTCCTCAATGCTCTTAACTTTCTTCATCCAAGCATTTGCTAGTTCTGACATTCAAGCTTATTCCTGTTCCATACCTTCTCTGGGACTATAATACTGCTTTTGAAAATTTAATTCTTTCTTTCCAGTCGTGTATACCACATTATTATTGATGGGCTCCAGATCCAGAAGAGAGATAACACATTATTCTTAAGAGGATCACTGCTCCATACCTTCTCTGGGATGTTAATACTACTTTTGATAATACAATCCTTTCTTTGAAAGGCATCTCTGTCAACCTATATACATTATAATATCATATCCTTAGGTACACAACAGTAATGAATTAATTTGATGAATATTTAAATTTAAAAGGCTGTCAGCCATGTCACGAAATAAATAGAACTTTGGCATACAAGCTTTGAGATTAATAAATATATGCAGGGAGCCCTGTGAACGTAATGCTTTCTGCACCATGTTTCATCCAACAGCATCTTGCTTGATAATGTACTGAATGGCTTCACACTCAAGTTGCTTCTGCAAATGATTTTTTAAAGTGGTAATATGTGAAAAATGCTGCTTGATCCCTGTACAGATGTTACGGATTTGTCCAATACAGCCAGTGACTTGTTTGCAGGTGCTTATTCTGTGTTGACCTTTTTTTCTCTTTGTAGACTTCGTTTTTTGTGTGAATAGTGTAATTTTAATATCCAAGTCAGGCCTAGGGCAGAAATTTGATTGGAGTTTTTATCTATACTTTTTTGTTTTCTGTATAAATGAGAGTATCTGCTTGAGGGTTAACAAAGGTACATGCTCAGGTGCACTCAGTGCTGGTGGGTGCATTTTCCCACACCTGAGGTGCACTTACACATATACTTGTGAACTGGGTGCAGGTGCAGGATATGTGTACACATGCTTACAGCTGCCCTACAGAATTGGTTAGGCAAACCCGGTTACAGTGCTTATGGGTCTTAATATAATAACAAGTAGACATTTGCTAATAAATAGTTGTAATTCTCGGTGGATTCACATTCACTTGAAATAATCTGCATAATTAATCTTTGATTTGCATTATGCACATTCATTGGGACTTGGAATTGGGGGAGGGTTACTGTGCTTGAAACTGTCTCACCCCCATTTCTTGTTTTACATTTCTGTTTCACTGATCATTTTCAGTAACTTAGTGCTAAAGTTTTCCAGTTTGATTACTTGATTACAAGCATTCTCATATGCTAATTTTGTTTTCTGCATTGAATATTTTAGTCTGTAATGTTTGTCCAATGATGATTTTATCATTCTGACATGTACATGATACAGGAAACTGATGGGCCTGAGGCAGCTCTTACCAAGCTTTTTGCCTCTGCAAAATCAACTGGGTATGGGTTGAGTAGCTTTGGTGTTGTTACACAGTGTCTGCAAACTGTGCCATCTGAAAGCCAATTACAGGTAGCTAGCTAAATTTAAATTTAAAACATTTGACATATTCTCTAACCTGGTGTATATGCTAAGGGTGTTGGATTGTGTATTTTTATTTAAATTTTATCCAGTCAACAGCGCTTGAGATGAAGAATCTCCTGGTTGCTGGGAAAAGGAAGGAGGCCCTTCTGCTTGCACAGCAAGGTCACTTATGGGGTCCTGCTCTTGTTCTTGCTTGGCAGCTTGGTCAGCAGGTTCGTGACTCTTTGTAGGTGCCTCTAAAATATTGTCCTTATGTCTCTTGATTAAGTTCAACCTCGAAATTTTCATGTTATCAATCTCTAAATAAATATCAAGTTTGAGTAAGGTGTACTGTGTAGTATATGTTCCACTTCTACTTCAAACTGACATCTAGAATCTGATAACATGTGGTTTTTGTTTCATAATTATGATTTTTAAATTTTTTTAGTGTCAATGAAGCATAGTAGGATAGATTGTTTATTTGATTGAAATTTTAATCTGAAGTTTTAATGATTGTGTTTGATGTTGAAAAATTCTTTTCAAATTTGTTACCTGCATGACACTGAACATGTCCTGTGCACAAAACAATGAAAGAAAATATTTAAAATATAATTAAAGCATGCAAGAAGTTACACATGTTGAAAATCCATTTGTTTACACCCTGAATACTTGAAATCTGTTAAGTAAGATGCAATGTAGAGAGTTCCTCTGGCAACATCGACTTAAAAACTTGTGTCTTTGAAATCATTAACTTGTTTCTGTTTCGCTATAAATATCTCATTCTTTTTAATGGACATGGATTGGATTTTAAATTTATTTTAATAATGCAGGTTATATGAAAGTTTCAGATTTTATTTCTGATATAGGATGCACATCTGAGTAAACAAATTGGTCTTGGTGTAAATTCCACAATACACATCATGGAAGCTATCTCAGACAACAAATAAATATATAAACTAGGAAAATACCAGAATAGAAATTTAGTCCAGGCAAAGCTACCAAGACTTTATTAGCTTAGAGCTATCAGAAGGCTGAAGTTTGAGCCATAATCACTCAAAATGCAGCCACAAATGGTTACAGTTTGTTGATGTCATCTATGGAGTTCTGTGTATACTCGTAAAATGTCCAGCTGTATGAATGGCTTGGGAATTCCACTCTGAATTTATTGAATTTAATAAGAGTTTGAGATTTCTCTTTCATTAAAACATAAACCTGGGTTTAAAATTCTGCTGTTAAGATTTCCTTGATATTCTAATAAGGAATTATAAACTTGTGAAAGTATTTTCATGGGTAGGAGTAAACTAGTATTAGAATTCCAGGAACAGTACTATTGATAAGCACCAAAATATCAGGCTGTGCATATTAGCGCCTAAATTGGAAACTTGATTTTGTGTAATTTGAAGGTTGTTCCGACAAATTGAATGGCTAAATTCAAAAGGATCAACTAACATGTGTTTGTTGTAAATTGTCCCGTTTTTCAATGTTTCTCAAGATAATGTGGCAGGTAAATAATGCTATATAAATTTTAATTTGAAACTTCTAGCTGTGAGATTTTATGATTGTATTTTTATCTATCACTTAATGATCTTGAAATCATATAAATGCTTATACACATTGCTGTTCCTTTAATCTATATTGATGTTATGCTTTGTCATTTCTACATGTTCAGACATTTTCATGTGTGTAAAAACTATTGAATTGGGATCTTTTTGTGTTAAAATTAGCCCGTTTTGTGCCAGAACTTCTCAAATTATTTTGAATTTTTGAAGTAAAAATGAACTCTCATAACAATTAGTGCAAGAATTTAAAAAAATGGTCAAATGTTATTGGATTTAATGATTGTGTGATAGCAATGCTGAAAGTATGTACTTCAAAATAAATATATATTTAGAAACAAATGTGTACATGCAATCTTTTTCTTCTCCCTGAAGCAGGGTCTAGAAGTTAGATACCAAATGTTGGTGAAAGAAAGAGGATATTTACACTGTTCTTTCCATATAGATATTTATTAAAATTGTGAACTCGTGAAAAGAATCTCAAAAACATAATTACGTTCTTTTCATTTTAAATGAAAATTGGTATCTTCAAAAAGATACGAGAAGCTTAAGATAGATGAACAGTTATAATTTGGGACATAGTTGGTAGGCTTGTGAGATGGAACAAAATGTGGACTACAACATGACATCTCTTGACAAAATGATCAGAGACAATTTGTGACATGCAACAGGTTGTGCTGAAAATTCAAAATATCAATTGCAGTGTGCCCTTTGATTATTGACTTGTCCTGAAGCTTATGAGTGAGTTAGTTATGGTAGGAATCCTTGTGCATGGGCTTCTGAGAACTGTTGGACTTGAAATATTATGCAACAAACATGAGAAATAATATACCGTGTTGATAGTAAGATTTGAATATATGGTTAAACAGCATGCTTACTGTTACCCTCACTTTGCTTTTTAAACATTGTTTCTGTATTATCACAGTAAAACTGACAGGAGAATTCAAGTAGCTTGTGTACAGACACACTGTCCCATGATATTGCCTTGTGATTAAATAATTATAATGTTTTTCTTCTTTGTTTTGAATAAGTGACCTGCTGTTAACATGTATGCATTTTCGCAGCCTTTTAATACACGTCTCTACATTTTGCAGTTTTATGTTGACACTGTGAAACTAATGGCACAACAACAGTTTGTGCCTGGAACACCTCTTCGAACTTTATGCCTAATTTTAGCAGGGCAGCCAGCTGAAGTATTTTCCACAAGCAGCTCAGCAGCATTTTCCAATTCACATTCTGGCAACGCTATTGGGCTGCAACAGTCAGATCAGGTTCGTGCTTTCTTTAGGCAACTGTTAGGGATTGTTTAAAAATAATAGTTTATCCTTCATTTGGTTTTAAAATTTAAATATCTGATATTTTGGGTAACTTCCTCAGTGGATTTTTCAGTCGCAAAAAACAGCCTAGAAAGGAAATCAATTTACTGGTCTATGCAATGACAATTTTGGATGGATCTGAGTTTTTATATTGTTTGGTAGCCTTTTACAATCAGATTTTGTGCTTAAAGATTCTAGATTTTCACAGTTAGACATAATAACACATTTTTCTGCATGCCACTTTAGTGTTTTTAATTCCTACATTTCGAGTCTCCTTTTGAGACCCCTCTTCAGGGAAATTACAAGATCAATAATGTGGTTTTTTTGATAGCCGTCAGTGCTCCTTAACTACAAGAAGATATGATGATAATTATTATTTGAGGAAGGTTGGCCCTAGAGCTATATTTATTCTTATTTATTTTAAAATAATTTTTATTTATTTATTAATTTTAAAATGGCTTTATAGTTTTTAAAAATAAAAAGCTAATGTTAGTATTCTTATAAGTTATTATTAATAATGTTAAAGTTTTTATTATTAAGGTTTTTATTCCTTTTAACAATAAAGATCAAATCAAAAATTAAAATAAACCTACGAAAGTTACTATTCTTGTTATTGCTGTTCTTATTTTTCTTCTTCTTAATAATTTTATTATTATATTTTGATTAATTAGTGAGGGTTCTATTGGGGCCTTTACCCTTGAATAATTTTCAATATATTTTGAAAGTACGTTGATAATGATAAAGAGAGAAAATGCTTTTCAATATAAATGTTTATACAAAACTAAAAAATTAACACCCAAATTTGTAAAAAACATCTAAATGACCCTATTCATGACCGAAATTTAGAAGGACATTCATATGGCCAGTCACAAAAAAACCCAAAACAGCAAGAATGATCACCCATATACTGCAAGACCAGAGCTTGCCACACCACACGAAACCTGCCAAACACAAAAGAAACCACACAACAATCCACCTGCCAAGCCCACAATTTAATCCCATTCCCACACATTGGATATCATGTCACAATGTGAGGATGAAACCTTTGTCAAATCATAGTAATGAACACTTGATGTAAAAGATTTTAAGATATAGGCAGTGAATTGATCATCATTTGTGGTAATTAATATACATGATTTGGGTGTGATGGAATTAATAAGATGGAGTATTGAAAGGGTAGCGGGGGTTTTTTTAGAGTTTAATAGTTTTAGAGGTTCTCAATAAACCAATTTATACAAACCTAACCATGAATTTGGAAAAGAACTATATGTTGTCGTAAGTGGGTCTTGGTCAATACCATAATTGGCCAATAGATCTTTCGTCATATTGACTTCTCTGTAACAATGTGAAAACACGATCTCGTCAAAGGATTTACTGATTTTCATGGCTTCCTCCAACAGGGATTTTATCATCCAGTTTGGGCCTTGTTCCTTTGTGAAGTCTGTTTATAACCAGTAAAGAATCTACTTCAACCAGTAACTTTTTTATCCTCAAAGATTTAGCAAGAACTAAACCATGAACAAGCGCTTCACATTCAGCCATATTGTTTGTGCAGGTACCCAAGAGAATGGATCCCCCATACATAAAAATCCATGATCATCTCAAATAACCACACCTGTACCATCAAGCCCTGAGATACCTCTGGAGGCATCATCAAAGTTGAGTTTCACAAAGCATTCCAGGGGTATCACCCACACAGCTGATTTCCTAGCAAGATGTTTTTCACTTAATCTATTAATGGGTGATTACTAATTTTATTATTAATATACTTATTATTATGATTTTTTTGATAAATTAATTCAGGTTCTATTGGGGCCCTCACCCTTGAAAATACAAAAAAGCTACAATATACAAACAAAAATGACTTAGCCTACCAGATACTAACAAACTACAACAGGCCACAAATTAGAAAATGAGGAGCAAGGAGCTCTGAACAAAAACTAAGAACCAAACAAGACAAAAGATTAAACAACCTATGAGCAGAGACCAACAAAAATTGAAGGAAAGCAACCGGGTCCTCTGATTGAGTGACTCCCCATCCTTCAATGCCATGAGCTGGCTCATTATCATGATCGTGGAAACCTTTACCCGCTACCACTGCCACATCACCCTTAGTATGGAGACTGGGTTATCTTTACAGTCTTCTAGGTGCTGGAATTTGACACCATGAATTACTTCCATAAACTTGACAGCCTGACATAACACCCACCCTCCCATCCTCATCCCTTAGCGTGGGGAGGGTAAACAAGTTGGTAATCTCGAACTTTTCCTGATTATACCTGTAGATGTTTGATTACCATCTTCAAATCAATACAAATATCACAGCCCTGCAACTGGCGATAAACAGCCAACAACTTCTTATCAGGTACACATAGATCACCCATAGTTGCCTGCTGTTTTGGGCCTTCTTTCACCTCAGGAGCAGCCTTTGCACCAACTGATGAAGACAGAGGAAGTGCCATGTGCAGGCAAAAGCATATGCACCACCCAATTTCTGATCTTGGGATCCAACACTTTCTCCAACTTCTGCAAAAAGTCCTGAAGGATAGATGCCCTTGAGTGTGCCTTCTGTGTTACTTGAACCCTACGGACCCAGGATGTACAATTCACCAAATTTAGGGAAAAGTTTTGAATCTTTGATAGTTAAAGATAATTCGTAGTCATATCCGAGATCAAGTCCCTATAGAAGGGGTATCTATGTTTCCCTTAAGCTTTTTGCTTTGCCATTTAAACCTGCACACAAAAGAGAGAATAATTGCAAAACCTGTGCCCATCAAACCAGCATACAGAAGCAATAGCAGAGAGAAGAACCAACCAAGCAAATGAAAAGGACTCAGAAGAAGGCTAGCCCCCACCTTGCATTAAGAGCTGGCTTGTCAAGAAGCTTGCATGCATAAGGATACAAAGGATGCATTCCTTATGTGCCAAAAATAACTTGGCCTTGTCGGCAATGAAAAAAAGCGATGAATAAAGAGTGCCATAGTAACCATAAAAATGGCTTACACCATAAATTTACTTCATAATTTTCTTAAATAAATATAAAGATTACACTAGCCCTCAAAAATACGGCAAAAAAATAGTTAAGAAAGCCCAAAGCCAAACTCAGGGCGGTGAGTTTGAGATTTAGAATAATATCCAGCCCATCCTAAGCTTCCTGCCTCTTGCTAATGAGAGCCAACAACAGGGATTGATCAACTCCAACATTGGCTAAAAGATCAACAAACTTATTGCATTCATGGAAGCAATGAATACAAAAGCTATCTTCAAAGGACTTGCAGAGCGCCAAGGCTTCATCCAACTAACTTCTTTTTTTTTCAGCGCGGACACTCCATTTTTCTCAAACTAAGAATAACTATTGAGGAATCGCCTTCAACTATAGATTCCTTCAACTATAAGTTTTTTGCAGCCCAAGTCTGAGGCCAGCGAGAGGCCTTCAATTACTGTCGCCCATTCTGCTTCATTATTGGTGTTAGTTCCCAGAAGGTAGGAACCAGCTTTCAAGAAAGATCCATTTGAGTCATGGACGACAACTTCCGCTGCAACTGATCTGGGATTACCTCTAGAGGTGCTGTCATAATTGTGTTTACAAAAGCCCTGCGGGAGTTTCATCCAATGTGATCTTTTTCTAACTACCTGCTTATATATTACCCCTATTACCCTATTAATAGGGGTTTGCTGTTATTATTATTTTTTGATTGGTGCCTCGAGAATTTTTAGTCTGGCCCAAGCTGGTGAGGCCACAAATGGGGTTCTTATCTCCAAACTAAGTCACTTCGACAATTAAGGACCAACTCAGCCAACACATCGACTGAAATAATAAATTCAACTTTATTCAACTTAGAAGACATAGAAGCCCACAATGGAAGTCCAAGAGTCGCTACTTAGAATTCCATCCACAATGTTACTATGGGGTTTTGAACTTGGGTCTCCATGATGAGAACCCAATGCTTTCACCAATTGAGCCCAACCCCTTTGACATTATTATTATTATTATGCTTAAGATTATGAATTAAGGTTCTCCATGAGTTACTAATTATCCATTCTCCATCTTTGTTGATATTGTTAGTGTGTTGCAAGATTTCAATGACTTCTCTAAGGCGTCTCTTCACAAGAAAAAATTAGTAGATCATTTATGCAAAGTCAAAAGAGGGACTTTGACCTTTATCACTGTAATATTGTACCCTTCCTTGTCACTTGGGTTTTTTGTTATCACCACCCCAGATAGGGCCAAAAGAAAAAGCAAAGTGCCTTCTTTGCCTATTTTGTAATTTTTTAATTTGAAAGAAAACACAATTATTATGGAACCTTTTGCAAGTCCCAAGAGTTGCTTAGGTATCATTCAGATCCCTCACTTGGTCCAGCTCATTGCATGTGAACTCGGTGACCAGCAACAACAACAGAATGAATTTGCACTCCAACTTATGCAGCAGATGATGTGCATGACCATCACCATTGGGGGTCTGCATGCACTTCATACTCCGTGAGATTTCATTTTCACTTGGCTCATATTGGCAGCCATGAGGTGGTTTTGATTCGTCCATAGAAATTAGGAGGCAATTTCCACCAAGCAGAGAGGAGATGATGAGAACCAATGTTGTAATTATCTCAATCATTTTAATTATCTTGCATGCACACTTAGTCCATTTCACTAGAGCCCTTCTTGATCAAAAATTTAAATGTTTACTTAAACTGAGGAGTTTAGCAAGCCCAGCTCTGGGGCAGTTTGCATGTCCTCTGTCGTATCCATCTGCTGATTTATCCAGTGCACTTTCCAAGGTTATCTCATATTCTGTGATTGTGGATCTCTTATTAAAGCAATACATACTACTTCAAAGGTTGTAAACCATATAAAGTGTGTGATCTATGCTCTAGCGACAACTTTCAGCAAATAAAACAGTTAGTCAGATATCTAGAACTAGACGAGTCTCCAATCCCTGTGCTTGAGGGGAGTTGCATATATCCAGTTATAAGAGCCTGCCATACACGTAAAGGAAAACAATAGTTTTTGCTAATTAATTGCAACTCCTTCATTGTATTTTTTTTGTTATGAAACCATGCTGAAATCTATTAGCCTTATTGGTTTATTACAGTCATTAATATTCCAGCTGTGTTAGCTTTGCACATGTTTCATGTATATATGTTCATACCAGAGTTTGAATTTTAAAACTCGGACTTGACAAAAATTTGGCAGCCCAAAACTTGACTTGGAGTTGGGACTTTACAAAAGCTTAACATATTTAAAAAGTACATAAATTCATAAAATAAACTTAAATAACATGTAAAATATTGTTAGAAAGCATAAAAACTGAATTTAAAGAACTCATACTTATTTTTGCTATTAGTTTTAGACCAAAGAGAAGTATAGTGCACGTTATAGTGCCATATGATGATTGATCATTACTATAGAAAATTATAAATCCATAAAATATTTTACAAATTTCTCTTCCGATCAAAACTCCACATTGGATGCACCCTCGAACTAGATGGTAAAAATTCTTCCTTGGCAATGACTTCATCCTAAAGCTTATCATCAAATGCAGCCCTGTCATGACCCCGAAATAGAACAAATCATAAAATTAAATTATAAACCATATTGATACTATGCTGGCCGATCCAGACCTTAAATGGCAGCGATCAAGGGTTAAACAGGCAGATTGTATCGATTTGCAGTGACATCAATCAGCAGCATGGTCTGACGAATCATTGCAGGAAGTGCGCAGCAGTTCTGAGTAAAAGGGCGATGGTTATAAGAATAAAATCTGTCACTTAAATAAGTTGAGTTCATGCTGATTATATATTCTGGGTTATTTGTTATTCCTCATACCATTGCTGGAATCAATTACATAAATCTGAACTATTCGTAAGCCACTCATTGGTGCTGATTTTAGTCTAAACTCAGTGCTGTGCATAGAAGCGGTGTCCATAAGAGGCCGACCCATGAGAAAGAAACATCTATTATATATTTGATTTCTTAATTCTGGCCAACCCCCTCATGATTAGTGCTAATAGCAATTAAAGTATTTATTATTATTTAGAGGTCGACCCTTGGTAAAGACGCCTCCCTCCAAATAAGACGCCTCTCTTGGAATAATCGCCTCCCTTTATGAAGGGGCATAAGGAGGATATAAACAGAATAGTGAAGTAAGAGAGAATACAGGCAGAGATTGTACAAGCAATATCATATGAAGTACAACATGGAACACATTGAGAAATACATCTGCACTTAGCAGAGAGGGGCAGCATCAACAGTCAATACATCTGTTT
Organism: Cunninghamia lanceolata; assembly: GCA_027924645.1. Lineage (NCBI taxonomy): Eukaryota > Viridiplantae > Streptophyta > Pinopsida > Cupressales > Cupressaceae > Cunninghamia > Cunninghamia lanceolata. Next base: position 6,115,457 of record BSBN01001062.1, read on the forward strand.
CTGTGAATATAGCAATCTTATGTTTTAATAGATATTATGGTATGTTCTATCATGATTATTGTGTATAATGATATGTTTATTGTTGTATAATCTCTATGAATCTGGATATATTTAGTATTTATAATTCTCATCAAGCAATCATGAGGGAGAGCGGGGGAAATACTAGTAGGGTGAGTAGGTACTAGACTTCTTTCTAAGTAGGCCACTCCAAGCTGGCCACTTGGAGCGAAGGGGGTGAGTGACTGCCCTTGGGCTTAGAAAGGAGAATCTACGGGCCTCCTATTGTCGCATCTCCCCAATCCCCACATGGATTGGTTGTTGGAGTTTCAATCATAAGAGGGATGGATTAAGAAGCATGGATAGGGAAAGCAAGTACAAGTTTATCCACTAAGTACGCCACCCCATGTTGGATGCCTACGTGTTTGCCTCTTGGGGCCAAGAGGGATGGTATATCTGCTCTTGGGCTTAGCATGGATAGCTTCGGGCAGACTTATCATGTTTCTCATCCAAGTCCTATTATAATTAAACTTCCACTATGCATTATGGCTGATCTTCTATCATGTACTATAGATATGGTGTAGTTTATATAGATTTGAAATAATTATGTATCTTACACGGTTTGAATAGATAAGATATTTATTATATATGTTTTGATCATATGAATTATATTTCCAATGTTATCTAACATGATTGTAGGACGTAAACCATGATTTATCTTGCTTAAAGCATTTAATTAGTAAGTTATAACCCTAACTACATTAAACTTGAGATTTGATGTAGGAGCATCCAGAGGTGTAAGTGCAGGGCAATCTTGCATCACCCAAAAAAATAATGTTGATTCAAAACTGATGACTTTGTTTTCATTTCTTTCCAAAATTTGTGTTTTTAGATACCCATTTGCTTGAATAATGATTCAGAACTTTCAAAGTTTCCAACAGGGCTAAGAATACCAGATTTTACTATTTTTAGTAAGTCTATATCAGAAAAGCGGTTGAGCCCGAATTTTTTCCCAAAGCTTCAGAATAGTCAAATAAGCATTCTTGGTAAATTTCAGCTCAAGATCATGTCTGGATTTCAAAATATTAAAGTTTCAATTTTGTGAGGTCCCCTGAAAAGTTTCGAAATCAGATATGAGGTACTTAAATGTCCCATAATGCCCCGAAAAGTTCACGGAAATCCGTTTACGTATTTTCGGCGTAGTAGTTCACTTCGCGAGCTTTCCAGCGCTTCAAACGGTTCGTCAATTGGACACCTGGATCAAAAGTTATGGTTCTCGGAAGTTGACCTACTTTTGGAGGGAGATGCAAATTTTGAAATTTGGCTGGAGGCCGCCAAAAAGGGCTATTTATGACCATTTTTGGGAATCTTTGGTAGTAGAGAGATAAGGGAGAAAGTGTAGAGTCAAGAAAAAAAGGGGAAAACATAAACCTAGCAGATTTGGGGCTACAGAAGATAGAAGGTTCTAGAGTCTGGAGATATGAAGCTGTAATGTGTTGCAGCATGTGGAGGATTCATCCTCTGATTGTATTTGAGCTTCTATAATGTAATGTGTTGTCCAAATCAATAAAAGAACATTCCTATTTTCTGTGTGCAATTTCTGTTGTGTGTTTTATGATTTGCCCCCCCTTTATCAAGTGGTATTAGAGCAAGGGTTCTTGAGTTGTAGACAGATCGCCAACTGTGAGGCAGTTTGCACCAGGACCTGAGGTTGTGGGTTTGCTGTAGAGATAAAAATGCCTCCACGAAGAAACCGTGGTGGGAGAAATACTTGGACGAAAGAGGGTTCTAGAGCCCTGCAAAGGCAAATCGATACATTGTAAGAGGAGTTGCGAAGAGGGTTTGAGTCAGGAACTAGAGAAGAAAGCGAAGATGACGCTGAAGAAGAGCTATCTGAGGAAGAACAAGAAGTTGCAGGAGATCCTGCAGAAGTTAGGTTGTTGAGGGCCATTTCGAAGATTAGAAAGAGACCTAGAATTGAAGTCTCTACCTATTTTGGGAATCTGAACCCAGAAGAGCTTATTGATTGGATCAATGATATGGAAGAATATTTCTAGTATGAAGATGTGGAAGATCTAGAACGAGTCAAGTTTGCAAAAACAAAGTTGAAGGACCATGCCAGTATTTGGTGGAAGGAGGTCCAGTTAGAGAGAAATAGAAGAGGAAAATGAAAGATTACCAGATGGGATCGGATGGTGGACAAACTAAAGAAGTAGTTCATTCCCATGGACTATGAGTTGGAGTTGTTAAAGAAACTGCGAGGATTGAAGCAAGGTAACAAGTCTGTTAAGGAGTATACAGAAGATTTTTATAAGATTACTATTAAAACAGGCCATGCAAAGGCCAATAAGGAGAAGATAACCCTCTACATTAATGGGTTGAGGCCAAGTATTCAAGAGGAGCTGAGCCTGGTTAGAATGACCACCATAGAAGATGCGTACCAGTTTTCCCTGAAGGTGAAAGAGAAGCTGAATAAAAGATTCGAAAGCAAGCAACTGGGAAGAGGTTAAGGTAGAAGGACCAGTGGAAGATCCTATGGAGGTCGACCAAAGAAAAGTGAAGAAGTTGGCACCGGTCGAAACTAGAGAGGAGATAATGCCTACTGCCCTCGCGACCAAAATAATGGTGAGCAAAGAGGAAAGAGGAAGAGGTCGACTTGGGCAAGGATCTGGGAGAGGAGATTTTAGAGGAACCTGTTTCCAATGTGGAGAAGGACATCAAGAATACGAGTGTCCACAACATCAAGGAAGGACAAACAGAAGACCTGAAGGTAATGCACGAGTTGCACATGTAGATGAAGAGGTACAATCTGAGCATGCTAAAGATGTTGAAAGGAGAGAAACCCTAGTTGTCAGAAGAACCTTGTTGAATGAGGAGAAAGAATCAGATAAGAGGAAGAGTTTATTCCGCACAAGGTGCAAGTGTGAAGGTAAGTGTTGCGATGCTATTATTGACAGTGGAAGCACTGACAATCTTGTTTTTGAGGAGATGGTTAACAAGTTGAAGTTGACAAGAAGAAAGCATCCACATGCATATCAAAGTGCATGGTTGCAGAAGGACCATAGAGCTTTGGTCAATGAATAGTGTTTAGTCAAGTTCAAGATTGGAGACTACCATGATGTGGTGCTGTGTGACATCATATCGATGGATGCATGTCATATGCTATTGGGGAGGCCGTGGCAATATGATAGGTGTGTTGTCCATGATGGCTGTGCAAACACCTATTCTTTGACAATTGATGGAGTTTGTCATAAGTTGAAGCCCTTGAAGGTGGAAGAAAAGGTATGTAGTACTACCAGAATTTGCTTGGTAGATGGTAGGAATTTTTTGGAGGGTATGGGGCATGACCGTCATTGCTTTGCATTGATTCCTAAGATCAACTAGGAGAAATGTGAAGATGTACCAGCATAAGTCTCAGATATGTTGGAAGAATTTTAGGACATTGTCTCTGATAATGTATCGGGAGGTTTACCACCGGTGAGGAAGATAAGTCGCCAAATAGATTTGATACCAGGAGTTAGTTTGCCAAATAACGCAGCCCATAGAATGACTCCTGCAGAGAATGAAGAACTGAACATACAAGTTCACGAGTTGTTAAGGGACTGATAAGGGAGAGCCTAAGTCCATATGCGGTATCTACAGTACTAGCACCAAAGAAACATGGAGAGTGGAGAATGTGTACAGATTCCCGAGCCATCAACAAGATCACAATCAGGTACAATTTTCCATTGTCCAGAATGGATGACATAATGGATTGTTTGAGTGGAGCCAAGTACTTTACGAAGACTGATATGAAGAGTGGATATTACCAGATCCGAATCAGAGAAGGAGATGAATGGAAGACAACCTTCAAGACAAAGGAAGGTTTGTATGAGTGGTTAGTCATGCCATTTGGGCTAACCAATACACCGAGCACATTCATGCGGTTCATGAACGAGGTATTGAAAGAGTTTTTGGGAAGTTTTGTTATTGTTTATTTAGATGACATTTTGATTTTCAGTAAAACCTTGGAAGAGCATCTGATGCATATCAGAAGAGTTTTAGAGAAGCTGAGGGAGGAGAAGTTTATTAATCTGAAGGAATGTAGTTTTGCAAAGGAGGAGTTGGTATTCTTGGGGTTTGTTGTCTTAGAGTAAGGTCTTAAGATGGACCCAGAAAAAGTAAGGGCTATCATTGAATGGCCCACACCAAGGAGTGCTACAGAGGTACGATCTTTTCATGGTTTGGCAAGTTTTTTATAAAAAAATTATTAGGAATTTTAGTAGCATTTGTGCACCCCTAACTGAGACAATGAGAGGGGATGGAAAAGAGTTTAAATGGACTACAAGAGTAGCCAAGAGTTTTGATACATTGAAGTAGGAAGTCACAGAGCAACCTGTTTTGGCACTTCCAGATTTCAATAAGGTATTTCAGGTAGATTGTGATGCTAGTGGCAGTGCTATAGGAGCTGTTTTGAGCCAAGAAGCCTATTTCAGTGAGAATCTTAATGATGCCAAGAAAAAGTATTCTGTTTATGATCAGGAGTTTTATGCTATAGTTCAGGCTTTGAAGAAATGTAGACTTTATTTGTTGTTGAAAGAGTTTGTTTTATATACTGATCATCAGGCTTTGCAGTATCTTAATAGTCAAGGAAAGTTAAATCAAAGGCACTTAAAATGGGTTGAGTTTTTGCAAAGTTATACTTTTGTTTTGAAGTAGAGGAGTGGGAAGTCCAACAGAGTTGCAGATGCCTTGAGCAGAAGGCAAAATTTGTTGATAAAAATGAAGACAGAGGTTGTTGGGTTCGATGAGCTCAAAAGTTTGTATCCAAAAGATCTAGATTTTGTAGAGGCTTGGAAAGCTTGTTTGGAACCTGTTACTTTGGACAGGACAAAATGGCTGGATTTCATAATCCAAGATGGCATGTTGTTTAGAGGAAGCCAGTTGTGCATTCCGAGGAGTTCCATGAGAGAAAACCTAATTAAGGAGAAGCATAGTGGGGGATTAGCTCGACACTTTGGTTGAGATAAGACCATTGCTATTGTTAATGAACATTATTATTAGCCACAGTTGCAACAAGATGTGAGGAAATTTGTGCAGAGTGTGTCAGATGGCAAAAGGAACAAGTTAGAATACAGGGCTATATCAACCACTACCTATACCAAAGAAGCCATGGGATGATATTAGTATGGATTTTGTTCTTGGTTTACCAAGGACACAAACAGGACATGATTCCATTTTTGTGGTGGTAGACAGATTCTCGAAGATGGCACATTTTATTCCTTGTAAGAAAACCAATGATGTTGTTCATATTGCAGAGTTATTTTTCAGAGAGGTGGTGAGACTACATGGTCTACCTGTTGTGACCAAATCACACATCACCCCATTAGGAATAGGGACCCCCTTTTTTTTAGAGCTCTGTGCTTTCAATGAGATTTCAACGAGATTTTGATGATGTCCTGGCTCATCTTCCTCTGCCGACCCGGTAATGATTTCCTCTTCTATGATCGTTGGTTCAAGATTAGGAGGCAGATCAACTTGCAGTGATGAAGAATTGTGATCAAATCCCATCCAGATAATGAACATTGAGATTAATCCTGAAGTATGTTTGAGATCCTGAAAGACTAAGCCTGGAGCCTGAAATCCTGAAAATCCTGAAAAATGGCTAAGTCTGAAATCTGGTGAATCCTCCAAATTCTATATTTTGCATCTTAAATCCGGTGGATTCGAGACCTATCTCAAACATCCTGAAAGGTATATTGAAAAATATTTAAAGTATAAGAACTTATACTTAAATATATTTTTCAATATACCTTTACCCTCGCGACCCTGAAAAACGCCTGACTCTTCCAGAGGATTCAAAAGGCTCATCTAGTGCGACGGGGCACTTAAGTGGCGCAAAATCGCGAGGAAAAAAGCGCTCTCAATTACAAGATAAGATGAGGATTTCAGTCGATCAACCAATGCGCCCATCTAAAACCTTGAAGTGATGCGATTTTAAAACCTTGAAGTGATGCGATTTTAGAAGATTTTTCATGCCTTTTGATGCGAGTTCCAGAGGAATTTATACATGCTATCTAATGCGCAAGAGCATGAGGATCTCAATGCCTTGAACTAATGCGTAAAAACATGAGGATTTCAATCAATCATCTAGTGCGCCCAAACTAAAAGCATCATTTTGAAGGAAAAGATAAGGACTTCAAACACTTAACTAATGCGAAAATTAAAAGACAAGTCTTGGAATGAATTTTAAAGGAAATTAAAATGTTTAAGTGTCTAGAGGATTTCAAACCATCAACCAATGCGCTAGGATAGAAGGATTGATTCCGAAATCTGAATTTTGAAGAGAGTTTAAAAGATTTGAAAAGCTCATCTAGTGCGCCACTTGGAGAAAAGGAAAAGTCTTAAGGTTTTTTGAATTATGGAAGCTCTAGTTTAGAGGATTTCAAAGTCTCATCTAAAGCGCCAAAAACTAGAGGATCTTCTTTATCCCATCCAATGCGCCCATCTAGAAAACATCATATTTGCAAAAGGAAGACTTCCAAACATTAAACCTAAGCGCTTAAATCAAGCATCTAAGGCGAAATCTAGAGGATTTCTAATCCCTCATCTAATGCGACTTCATGAAGGGAGACTCCAGGCGCTTCAAAGAGGATACTTCACAAGGTTTAAGTCAATTTTCAAGAGATTCTAAGGTGATGATCTAGTGCGCCAAGAGGTTTCAATATAAAGTTCAGAGGATCCTTATCTAAGGCGAAATTCCAGAGGATTCTCCATGCCTCATCCAATGCGCCATACAAGGAGGAAAGTGAAAGTGTCCTAGACATCCAAGGTCAAGTCTTCAAGGCGAGTTAGAGGATTTCAAAGTCTTATCCCAAGCGCCAACATCATGCATGATTCGTTAAAGGTAAAGTTCATCCAATGCACCTAAGTTTTGAAGCTTCCAACATAGTGATCCAATGCGCCACTTCAAGGTGGTATCCAATGCACAACACATAAGGAAGAATGAGGTTTGTTTTTGGAGATCTCAAACTACCTATCCAATGCGCCACACATGAGGGAGAAAGAGGTTTGTTTTTAAAGATCTCAAATTACCTATCTAAAGCGCTTAACCTAGGAGCTGATCCATTTGAAAGAGGTTTTGAGAAGAATTCAAGTTGCCCATCCAATGCGCTAAGAGGGAAGAAGGTAGAATATTTCAAAAACACTGACTTGAGAGGATCTTGTCACCTTGAACTGATGCGCCACTCCCTTGCAAATGAGAACGAGTTCAAACCCAAGCAATTTGAAAGGAGGTTTTGAGAAGACTTCAATATACTCATCCAATGCGAAATGCTACAAGGAATCAAAAACTTGATCCAAAGCGCCACTAAATCAAGGCAGTCTAGGCAAAATTCAGAAATTTTCAAGATGAATCCAAAGTACCCAACTAGTCCGCCACCTCATGAAGGGAAGAAGAGTCAAGTGTTGGATGCGTGTAAGGAAGATCTTAATGTATCAATCCAATGCTCTCAAAAGAAGAGGATTTCGAAACCCCCATCCAACGCGCCTAGAGGGTTATGAAGGGAGATCAAGGTATTTCAATCACCTCAAGAAGACTTCAACATACCTATCCAATGCGAAATGCAAGATGAAAGTCAAACACTTAATTCAAGGAATACAAAGAGGATCTAGAAGATGTCATCAAATCTAAAAGGCAAGGGGATCTTAATCCTTCATCCAATGCGACTTGTAGAGGAGAAGAAATAGTGGAGTTTTAAAGGAAAATTTCAAGAAGATCTCTTACACCCTATCCAATGCGCTTGAGGAAGAAGAGTTAATAGGTATCAAAATTTCAATCTACAAGAAGATCGTGGAAACCTCATCCAATGCGCCAATCAAAGGAAAGTTCATAACATTTAATTGTTTTTTGCCTTGAAAAACGTGGAAATTGCATTATATTAAATGAAGATCAATCAAAATTAAATGTTTTTCACTATATTAAAGAGGGTCGGCCTAGGTATGAAGAAAAGTTTTAAGGCAAATTCTATATATATATCTCCTCTCCTTTTCTTTTTTCTCATTTTTAAGGAGTAGAGTTACTTTGCAAGAGCAGATTTGTCTTCAAGGAGCAGCAACAAGAAGGTTTTATAGAAATACAAATTTGATTTTGTCAATCCCAGCAAGTGGTGGATCAGATTTCAAGGTATCAATTTAAGACAGCTTATCAAGTAAGTCTGATCTGAATATTTTCTGATCTGATTTTCTTCTTTTTTCTTCTTTAGATGCATTAAAATTGTTCAAGTATTGGTAAAACTTAAAGAGGATAGGTGGATTTTGATAGATTCCTTGAGTCTAGATAGTAATATTTCATAATTATAAAGGAGAAATCATAAATCTAATGCATTAATGTAACTGAAGTGAAGTCTAGATTATGTTTGAAATTACTTATTTGCGTCAAGTTTGCAGGATCATGGCAATGACTTCCAAAGAGCGACAAGCAAAGATCCGGATGGATGCTAAGGGGAAAATTCCCGAATCAAAGCTCGTTTCAAGGTGGACAAATGTAGGAGACACGAATATGGGCAATAGCAACTTGGAAGATATCAAGTCAGTCCTTGAGGAACCCAATGGAGGTAGTCTTGCTTGAGCCATCATGAGGAGTGGAGCCATTGAAGCTGCTTGTTTTCCGCCAGCTTTGCCGTGTTCAGAGATGATCATTGAATGTGTCAAGAAGTATGATGTAGATACAAGACAAATTATAGCCAAAGATGGAACAATATTAGCTTATTTGCAAAAGGAGGCAGTTGAAGAGACTTTCAACATTCCAACTAGGGAGAGAATGATCAGTATCTCGATACAACAAGGTCAGCAGGAATACGATGTTGATTCAAAGACAAAGTTGCAGGAAATAAGGAGAGAATGGATGGCCAATCCAGCTATGAAGTTCAATATGAATAATCCTCCGCAGTTTCACAAGTCAGATTTTCATCCTGAAATTGGATACTTGATTATGTGCCTAAATAGAATGACAGGAATGCCGCAATCTGCTACCTTTCAGCCTTGGATGTACTCTTTCATCAAGTCAGTTCTCAAAGGGAAGATGATTGATTGGGCTGGACTTATCAGTCAGAGTATACATGAGCAGTTCATCAATTTTGCTAAGACCAAGACTTGTTATATGAGTTTCTATGTGGTATACCTTCTCGCAAGAAATGAAGTCTATTCAGGTTTGACCAAGAGAGGAGAAGTTGGCATTGGGCCTAATAAGTACCTATCGCATTAGTGTTATCCTCAGTTACACCTCAAGAGTATCAATCATTATACAAGGTTCAATGATGCGTTTGCTATGTTCATAATGAAGAAACTAAGAGGAGAATTTCATAAAAGGTTGTCTAATGCAGCGAGAGAGTTCATTTCAGCATATGGACACTGGTATACTCAGCATGAAAGGTACACTTACCTAAGGATCCAAGGGTTTACATCATATCCATACAGATTACCAAGATATCCAACCAACAGGATGGTAATGTTAGAGGTTACAAGGCAACTCCTAGAACTCATCAGGTTGCAGAAGTTGAAGAAGAAAGGAGGGATTCAGTTTCCACTTTTTCTTGGACAAAATCTGGAGTGTCCATCATTGTCAGCAGCTGAATATTCTGAGATAGAGCTTTAGGCATATCATTTGCAAACTCATGGCACCAAGAGGCTTAACTTTGATCCTTTTCAAGTTTGCTGGAAATATAACAGAGAATTTAAGCATGTCAAGCAGTTGGAAGACCACTGGGCTAGCGCCCAAGATGAAGATGATCTCCGAACACTTCAAAGTTCGAGACTCACCTGGGATTTAGTTAGAGCTTCCAAAGTATTCAGGATACCGGACCAGTTCACTGAAGATGATACTATGTTGATAGATGAATTTGATAAAATAAAGGATTTGCCTTATACAGTTGATTGGTAAAAAAAGGATGTGTCCGAAGAAGAATTGATAAAGCCGGTCTTAGCCATGACACAAGTATGTATAAATCAACTATTGCAAGAGATGAATGATGAAGGCCGAGTTCTTACTTACAATAAGATGGATGAAGGAGAAGTAGGACAACATAGTACACATAGCAAACCACAACACAGTGGAAATGATCAAAGTGATAATCCAGCTAGAAAAAGGAAAAGACCTAGTCAAGATCAAGGAGAATCAAGCCGGAGACCTCAAAAGAAGAATACTCTATCTACTTCATCTAATCCACAAGAAGGTGCTTCAGTTGTTCAGAATCCAATACAAGAGATAGAAGTTATAGAAGAAGTTGCCTTGATTCCATCCGAGGAGATTCAGTCAAGTCCCACTGTCATAATGGAGGAAAATGATGATCTTGATCAAGATGAAGTAGGTCAAGTAGAATCTGATGAGGAAGTAGCTCGTGTACAGCATAGTCAAGTTCAAAGACAGTAAGATCTTTCCGCTTTTCCACCTTGGTTGAGGCAAAGGATTGCGGAAAGTACAATTGTAGAAACTTATCAGCCTGCTCCAGTTGAGGAATTGCTTGTAAATGCACAGAAGGGTAATCAGAAGAAGAAAGCAACAGTCTTTTCCAAAATCACTCAAGATTCTGTTGGAAATAGAGAGGTACATATAGCTGTTCCTAGAATTGACAAGGAGTTAGAAGATATGGCACCTGAGGATTACAATATGACTACTATTGGCATGGGTCCAATCACAAGGGAACAGGTAGAGGAGGAACTACAAGAGTCAGTGAATAGTGTAAGAAGCATGTTAAAGCAAGAAAGAGAAGCTAGGTTAAAGGTTGAACAAGATTTTAATACATTGAAGCACTACATTCAGCAAGTCATGCAGCCTATCCAACAGAAGGAAGCTACTCCAATTCCTCCGTCTATTCTTCCACAAGAAACAGTATCCCAAGTTGAAAACATGAGAACTTCATCTCAAGTGATGAAAGGATGGATAGAAAAGACAGAAGAGAAGACATATACTCACCTTGAAGAAATTGTGCAAGTGTATGATAGTCATTAATCTTAAAGATCGAGTTCAAGCTTTGTTAAGAAATTGTGTTGAGTTCAAACCGATCAAGGAGTAATACATGCCACAGCTCAAAAGTTTAATGGAAGCTCCATTAGAGGATCTAATTCATGATAAGGTAATTGACCGAGATACTCCACATGACTTCATCACTTGGTATTTCTCCTTTCACAACAAGGGGCAACTGGTTGATAAAATTGAAGTAGATATGTCCAGAATAAGAAGTGTTCTTCTAAGAACAGAGAATCATATATACACTGCTTTGACAACAATATGTAATCCTTATGGAAATGTTACTATTGAAAACATGAAGCAACAAGTTAAGGCATTCTACTTTCAGTATGATGGACTTGATGAGGGTCAGCTGGATAGTATATTCACACTTGCATTTCGTCTTGGAGAAAATAAGTCTTGGATAAATGATTGGGAGAAGACACTTGGCGTCTATGAGTCAGATGTGGCACTGGCAGAAGGATCCATTAATGCGGCGACAAGTGTACCAATGGAGGATATTGTTCAAATTGTGTCTAGATTCATTGTATCTCATAGTTCTACTACATAGAAGGCATGTGATGTGGCTTCCTTATCTTCTTGGAAAGCGTGCCTTTGTTCCCTCCATAGCTTCTTTCATTTAATAAAGTGAGCCTCCTTCATTTAATAAAGGAGAGTTTGTTATAACTACTTGTGATGTGGCTTGATCTGGTCCATTGGTTTGACCGACCGATCTTGACCCTTCATTCCTCTGAGGTCTATAAAAGGGCTCCCATTGCTCTCATTTGAAACGGTTGAAATTCTGAAATTGTTGCAAGAGCTCTCTGAGATAATAAAAGATTCATTGCTTTGGTGATTCTATTTGTGTTTCTGAGTGTTGCATGGTTTCAATTTTCAAGCGAACATTAAGTTATAAGTTTTCTTTGAGTTTATGTTAGTTAATGAAAGGTTTCTTTATTGCTTTGTGGTGAAATCTATAAGTTCATACCATTTGTAGTCTATGGCTTGTGGATTGCAGTGCATGGTTAGTCTGAACAATTGAACGTCAATTTGATCTTTATGCTTGTTGAATCTTTCATGAGCATAACTGATTTAAACATCTTGTACACCTTTGAAGATTGCACCTATCTTGTGTAGTTGTTCGTCTTGGCGAAACAGGATTTGGTTTGATTTCACTTCAAGTAGTAAACATCCTTGCATTTAGGATTAGATTAGTGTTTCTAAACCTTACACCTTTTGTTCTTTTTTACCATTCAGATAGGATTAGAACCAAAGTACATCCATTGCTAAATCATACGCCATCAATTGCAGTGCTTAGACTCTCTAGTATTCCCTTCCATAATCATTGAAATAATCAGTTACTTGAACAATTGCGTAAGTCCCTTTGTGTGTAAACAGCAAAATCATACTTAGTCGCTGAGCTGTCTTTTACCGAAACCATCAGAAGGAACCTTGGAGTCATCTCGTTTGATCACCTAGTTCAGCATTCGAGAGGCTTTGCTCAAGAGGGAGTCAGATACTTAGTATTTTACTCTAATTGTTGACTTGTTGAAAAACAATCATCAACACTACCTAAGAGTATAGTTTCAGATTGTGATATCAGATTGAGATACCAAGTTTGTTGGGTATTTCTGGAGGACATTGTGGAAGAAGTTTAAGACGGATTTGAAGTTCAGTTCTGCACACCATCCACAGACAGATGGACAGACAAAATTGGTGAATAGGAGTTTGGGTAACCTACTACGATGCTTAGTAGGAGATAAGCCCAAGGGATGGGATTTGATTTTACCACAGGCAGAATTTGCTTACAACAATTCTGTCAATAGAAGTATAGGTAAATCACCATTCCAGATTGTATATGGGAGTAGTCCAAGAAATGCTTTAGAGTTAAGGAAGATGGACAAGGGAGAAAAGACAAGTGTTGAAGCCGAAGATTTTGCAGAACACTTGAAGGATTTGCATGAAGAGGTGAGAAAGCACATTAATAAGATGAATACTCGGTACACGGCTAAGGTGGATCAGAAGAGGAGATATAGGGAATTTTAGGTAGGAGATGAAGTCATGGTTCACTTGAGAAAAGAGAGGTTTCCAGTTGGAACATATAATAAGTTAAAAATGAAGAAATTTGGACCATGTAGAATCTTGAGGAAGCATGATACAGGAAATGCATGAGGTAGAGTTGCCGAATGAGATCAACATTTCCCATGTGTTCAACATTGTTGATTTAACAGAATATCGTGAAGGTGGAACAGAGGATGGACCAACAGAAGATTAGTGGAGTATTTCGGCATCTACTTCAAAGGAGGAGATAGAAGATATCTTGGATAGTCGTGTGGGAATAAGTACTCGGAACAGACAATATGAAGAATACCTGGTGAAGTGGAAAGGAAGGCCTGTTGAAGATTCTTCCTGGTTGTCTAAGGCAGAGGTTGACCGTTTGGGGTTTTCCTCAAACACCTGAGATGTGACAAGGTCACTTTTCAAAATTACCTTGGGTGTCTGATGTAGGAGCATCCAAAGGTGTAAGGGCAATCTTGCATCATGCAAAAAAATAATGTTGATTCAAAACTGATGACTTTGTTTTCATTTCTTTCCAAAATTTGTGTTTTCGGATACCCATTTGCTTGAATAATGATTCAGAACCTTCAAAGTTTCCAATAGGGCTAAGAATACTAGAATTTACTATTTTTAGTAAGTCTATATCAGAGAAGCGGTTGAGCCCGAAATTTTAACCAAAGCTTCGGAATAGTCAAATAAGCATTCTTGGTGAATTTCAGCTCAAGATCATGTTTGGATTTCAAGATATTAAAGTTTCAATTTTGTGAGGTCCCTTGAAAAGTTCCAAAATCAGATATGAGGTACTTAAGTCTTAAACATCCCATAACGCCCTGAAAAGTTTACAGAAATTCGTTTACGTATTTTTGGAGTTCACTTTGCGAGCTTTCCGACGCTTCAAACGGTTTGTCAATTGGACACCTGGATCAAAAGTTATGGTTCCCAAAAGTTGACCTACTTTTGGAGTGAGATGCAAATTTCGAAATTTGGCTGGAGGCTGCCAAAAAGGGCTATTTATGAATATTTTTGGGAATCCTTGGTAGTAGTAGAGATAAGGGGGAAAGTGTAGGGTCAAGAAAAGATAGGAAAATAGAAACCCTAGCAGATTTGGGGCTACAAAAGACAAAAGGTTCCAGAGTCTAGAGATAGGAAACTGTAATGTGTTGCAGCCTGTGGAAGATTCATCCTCTGATTGTATTTGAGCTTCTGTAATGTAATGTGTTGTCCAAATCAATAAAAGAACAGTCCAATTTTCTGTGTGCAATTTCTGTTGTGTGTTTTATGATTTCACTTAGTGAATTACAAAATAGAAGTAACTCGAACTGTTTGCACGTTCACACTGAACCTATGCATAAGTTCTGAATTGAGATAAAAACTCAACACTCCCTCTTAGCGAAGAAGGAAATCTATATCAGCTACTTGCTGATCCGTTGCTTCCTGGAGGTTGGAAGACTCAATGATGGTACTCATCAATGCTATGTAGTTTGGAAACTTCTTCGGAGGCCTACACTCCCTGAATGTGCTCCTAGGACCCTCAACATGCTCTTGAGCATCCCTTAATGTCTGTTCAAACCATCGAGGTCTCCTAATAGAAGGAGAAGGGGTTGAAGTTTCTCCCTCCTCACTTGAAGGCTGTTGTCTTGAACTGAAAGCAACTAGAATTTGTGAAGACTCAACCTTAGAAGTTTCTTGCTCCTCATCTTTTGCTATTGGAATGAATTCTTGAGATTTTTTGGATGCAAAGTCTTCCTCAAACTTGACATTCCTACAGACTACAACTTTCTTGAATTTTGGAATGTAGCATCTGCATGCCTTTGAAGACTCACTGTACCCTACAAATAAACCCTTCCTGTTGGAAGGTTCCAATTTTGTCCTCTTCTCTACAAGTATATGGATATACATTGGACAACCAAAGATGCGGAAATGACTCACCTCTAGCTTCACACCACTAAATGCCTCCTCTGGTGTCTTGTCTTTCAAAATCCTGTGAGGACACCTGTTTTGGATGTAAATTGTTGTATGACATGCTTCTGCCCAAAGAAACATAGGCGAGTCCAAGTCATGAATCATGGCCTTAGCAGCCCCTATGATTGATCGATTCTTCTGCTTTGCAACCTCCTTTTGTTGTGGGTTGTACGAAATTGTCAACTCCCTCTTTATTCCTGCTTCCTTGCAGAAACCTTCAAACCCCTTGGAGGTATACTCTCCCACATTGTGCAATCTGAAGTCCTTGATCTTCTTTCTTGTCTAGTTCTGAACAAGAGCTTTGAACTCTTGAAATAGGCTAAAGACCTCATCCTTGGTCTTCAAGAAATAGATCCATGTCTTGCAAGAGAAGTCATCAATGGATGAAACATAATACATACTTCCTACAACTGATCGCATTGACATCGGTCCATGTACATCCGAATGCACTAAGTCTAAAATCCCTTTAGACCTATTCTTGCTACTTGGGAAAGCATCCTTGGAAAACTTGCCAAGCATGCATCCTCTACAAACTCCTTGTTGTTCAATGTTGATCTTTGGAAGTTCCATGACAATCTCCCTCAGAATAGGCAACGTTGCATGATGTAGATGCCCCATCCTCTTGTGCCACAACTCACACAAATTGTCATTGTTATGTACTAGAGTTGAAATTGGTTCACCCTGTAACCTTTAAAGGTTACCTTCTCTTACCCCTATAACCTATGTTGAAATTGGGCTAGATCCTTTCGACCTGATAAAGACTTGTTGATCCTTGAACTCAACTACAAAGCCCTTATCCTCTATTACCGATACTAAAAACAAATTTTTCCTGAGACCAAGAACAAGCAAAACATCGTCAAACTCCAAGGAGACCTGACTGTAATCTAAAAGAAATTGTACCAACTCCTGCTATTCGATACTTGGCATCATTACCAAGCTCAACCTGAATTCCTAAGTCATGATCTCTCAAGTTGGTAAAACACTGCCGAGTTGATGTCATATGTTAAGAGGCCCCACTGTCCACATACCGAGCATCCTTTGACATTGTGCTGGTAGAAAAACAAGAAACCATTGAGAAATCTTTCTCAAATTTGGCAGCAAACTTGTTCATTTGAGTCTTGCAGAGGCTGCAAATTCCTTCTGCCGCTGCTTCCCTTGGTTTTTCTTCCTGTTTGGACACTGTGATGCATAATGACCAAACCTATGACAACTAAAACACTTGATTTTACTCAAGTCCTTCCCTGGTTGTGAGGATGAATCCTCATCCTTTCTCTTTCCCTTGCTGTACCCTTTTCTTTTGTTATTTCCTTTTTTCTGTCCAAAGAGAGCTACATTCTCGTCACCACCCTTCTTGTTGGCTTTTGACTCCATCTGAGTTTCCTCTTGGATAGAATCATCCCATAGTCTCTCAAAGGAAGGAAGTTTTTCCTTGGCACAAATACCTTGAACAAAAGCATGCCATGAAAATGAGAACCCATTTAAAGCTAAGTTCACTAGCTTTGCATTCCACCATTTCCCTGACTGCTGCAAGCTGGCCACGAAGCTGAGTGACCTTCATCAGGGAATTGGTAACATTATCCAAATTGGACATCTCAATGGATCTGAGTCTGTTTCTTAATATCATTTTCTTGTTAATGTTCTCACTTTGGAAAAGACTAACCAAAGTGTCAAACATCTCCTTGGTTGTTTTCTTCTTTGACAAATGCGAAATTAAATGATCTTTCACCTCACATGATCATTCGCTTGGCTTTAATTTCCTTCTTGTGAACTGCCAAATCCGACAAATCTGTTGGTGGAGCCACTTGATCCTTTACGATGTCCCAAAAGATCATTTTTCTCTAGAAGCAACGTCACCCCGACTTTCCAAGGAAGGAAATTTAATGCGCCATCTAACTTGTCTTCGAACCGGAGACTAGGTGATGCCATTAAAGTATTTTTCGTAAAAAACAAACTCTTTCAAAACTGGAAATAATATGAACTACTAAAAAAATAATTAAAAAAAAAACTTTTTCAAAACTTGGTTACATTGATATACATTAGCTTACGTGTTTTGAAAACCCTAGCACCTGCAATAAAAATTCCAAGAAAAAGATCTGTAACTGTGCCCTAGCTGCTGGAAAAGAAACCCTAGGCCGCCACTTTGAAACCTGCAATTAAATATTTTTTAACCGCTTGGTCTGTACCTTTTCTTTTCTACCTGGCTGCATAACAAATACCCTAGGTGCGGTTTTGACCTGCATTAAAAATTTACCAGTCGCAGATTTTTCAATGATCCTTGCTGCGACGTTTTATAAAGTCAACCCGAGATTTCGTTTGAAATCAAGTCGTGATTTTTATACCTTGAAAAATCTGCAATTTTGGCTTCATACAGCTTGCAATTTCAAAAGAAATAAGTTGTGATTTATCCTCTGTTTTTGTAGCGATCTAGAAACAACTCGTCTGCGATTTTTCCACCTGATAAAGACGTGATTTTACCTTCTTGGCCGTTGTGATTTTCTACATGAAATCCTGCAAAACCTTCAAAAGAAAAACACGAATTTATCAATAAAGATCCTTGTAATTCTCTTATGCCGTGGGCTGCGAATCCTCTTGCACCTATGGACACGAATTTTCTGCTTAAAAATGGTCGTGCGATTTTACCCGAAATCGACCTACGGATTTTTAAAGAGAAAAATCTCTGAAATCCTTCCTCGAGCTGTGTCCTCTTGGCTAACGCTCTAATACCATGTTAAAATTTCAATCACGATGTAAAATCACAATGCTGTAATAACATTGAATTACACATACAAATCATTGAAATTTGAACGGCAGAATGATGAACAAAGGCACAGATATTTTACACCTCTCAATTTGCTTCACATTCCTTCGGAAACTTAAAAGGCAACCTCTACAACTAGTCCTTCAGTTGCACGGAAATATAACATTACTCTTAATTTTCTATCTTGCCTCTACCTTTATACTATTCAGCTGAAAATCTAATCCTCCAATAAAGCAATCTTATCTCTAAAAAAGAAAGCAACCTTAGCTCATGCAATAGATGACTTGGAAGATAAGTTTAAATCATTAGTACTTTCACATTTATTTAGGCTTAATTAACTAAATAAAAGATTTCACTTTAATCACTAAAGTGAATTACAAAATAGAAATAACTTGAACTACCCGCACGTTCACACTGAACTTGTGTAGAAGTTTTGAATTGAGCTAAAATTTCAACAAGAAATCCAATATGAACATGGATTGATGCCATCCAAGTCAATTGCATCATGAGTCTCCTTCCCCTCCACCTTTTTGATGTGAAGATCAAGGTTTAATTGCACTAAAATGAGGTCGTTGAAACACTTTTGGGTCAACCTGTTGCACTTCTAAACATGAATGGCCTCAAACATGCTCCAATTGTCCAAGCTTCGACGATTTGGTTTTTTTGCACCATAATTTTTCCACTACAAATTTGCAAAGAAAACATTTTTTTTTAGATTAATTAGTGGGGGATTCAATTGGGCTCCCTGCTCTACAATAGTGCAAATATAAAATACTACAAAATACATATTCAAAATTATGACCTTAATGCTTTGCACTAACATACCCATACCTTAAACCAGCACAAACACTAACACCATCAATAAACATACAATACAAGCACTAGGCCCACCAACAAACAACACTGGGCTAGTGAAAAAAACCACCTCCAAAAGAAAGCAAGTGGAGAGGGAAAACCACAATAGAGGCAACACTATCAACATAACACCATCTTCGAAGAAAGCTTCTTACTAACCAAAGTAGATCTATACCCTTCATTCAAGTCAAAAACACCTTTCAGCTCCCTAGAACCATTGGGCTCAGAACGAGCAACATCCGAAGAGGAGACAGGGGGCAAAGGGGGGTCAAGAGTAGAAGTTGCAAATGAAGGCACCATCACAGCCTCACACTGAGACAAAAGTAGTCATACAATTTGAAGGAGCTCAAGCAAGAGAAGGATGGGAAGGAAGGCCAACTGAAGGGGAAGCCAAGGGAGCCAAGGAAGCATTGCCATCCAAACACTTCCTATCACCTGAAGCTTGACATGATCCATTCTTTGGCCCAATTGAAGAAGTGAATGTTAAAATAACTTGTCTCAGACTGCTCAAGAGATTGAGCCACCACTAGGGCCAGAGAAGGCCTAACAACAAGTTCAACAATGGTCTTACCATTAGAAGAACCTAGAGGAGCAGATTTAGGCACCTGCGAGTGAGTTCCAAACACCCTGAGATGATGAGTTTTAGCATGTTGCCACCAAGAGGCAGGATCGAAACCTTTGCGCTTAGCTCTAGGATAGGAAGCTGCCAAATGCCCAAGCCCAAAACAAGAGTGGCAACTTGGAGGTTGATAGTTGTAGGTAAATCCTTTGAAAAATCCATGTCAACCAAATTCCGAGCAGAAGTTGGATGGAAGAGGTAATTCGTCTCACGAGAAATAGAAACAAAAGAAATGAGAGTATTACCAATAGCCTTCAAACTGAAATCAATCCAAAACTACAGAGCGAGGTTTGGGAGATGGACCCAAATAGGAAGCATTGAAAATGTATTAGAAAGGGTGTTGAAGCAAGAAACCGAGGCTGCATCAACAAGGCTGCCAACCCTCAGAACCATGGACCTTTACTCAATATAGATGCCATATCCTCAGGTGAATCACAAAAAATAATGAAGAATCTATGAGTGCAAGGATAGATGTCTATTGAGTTCAACAAGAAGGGTTTCCAAAACTTCGTTACCCATCCATGAAGAGCTGCTAAACTTGGACACATTTTGTTGAACTTGTAAATCAGGCTCTTTTCTCTGGCATTTCTTCTTCAACCAACACATGTGACCTAAGATGTGAACAACAAGGGACCGAGAGCACAACCTTGGCTACCATGCCAAACATAGGAGCTGACGGGACAGGATGTTGGACATCCCCACTAGTTACTTCTGGAGCCTTCTCTGGAACCAGCCTAAGCCCTAAACCAACCTAAATACCCAAAACAAGGTTCTCCAAAATAGGATGTGAATTAGCACCTTCAACTAGAGATGCTCCAACATGAGTAGAGGTTAGTGGCACCGCCACAGACTTCGTCTCCTTAGCTGCAAACAAATCCACAACCAAGGGAGCATGATCCACATTATGAGGGACCAGAAGTCACGTCTTTTAGAACCACCTCTGTAAAAGAAAATTTGGCCATTGAAGCAAGCACGACTGTAGGGTTAATAACAACGTTCAAAGTCACAGGGAATTCAAAAGAAGTTTTACTTTTCCAGTAAGATTAGAGTGCAAAGAGAATATTTATAACTTTGCAAGTAAATTATCATTTCACTTACTAAACATGTCTGCTATCTATGAGGCTATGATTGAACTTTCGAAGAACTCAAATTTTTTAACTTGGCTGTTGGGTCATTCTGATTCAAATGCATAAAGGCGAATAAAACAATCTCCTCTCTGCACCCTTGTAATTTGCAACTCATCAAGAATTGTCTTTAATGGTTTTGTCGAGCATCATCCTCTTCGTGCACATGTAGAGGCCATCCATAACTTTCATATTGGCTTTAAAATAATTGTAGAAGAAAAACTTGGGGTTCAAGTAATAAGCTGTTGCATATATGTGTTGGTTGAGTTGCTTGTTGCACCTCTAATCAGTTATGCGCCAAATGGGTTCATATTTTCTTTTATTTTTCTGTAGTAATTTGGATGGCCTCCTTGGCTTTGTCCATGGCCTCAGACAGATAACCTGTTGGGTTTCTTTCCCCATCCACCAAGTGTAGAACCCTGACCAAAGGTTCTATCACCTAAACAAAATAGTACAGATTTTTAAAGCTAAAACTACTAAAAAATTAAAAACAATTACAAATAAAATGTAAATAAAAATTATAAGAACTAAAAATTTGTAAGTTTTACAAAGTTAAAGTAATGGAGTTGATTATTTTGTAAGTTCATAATCGTTGAGCTTAAAGTTATCCTTTCCCCTTCGGCCTTCTTCAAATATGGAGACTCCAGCCACCAAGTGCTCACAAACATTTGTTAAAGAGATATTAGTAAGGCTGCAATGCTCTGCAGTATGACGAAGATTGTGGGGAATTTTGTGGCTCCTGATTGCACAAGCTCCTTTCGTTTGGTGTGCTCTTTTGCGAATTGTTGCACCAAATAATGGTTGTAGATGTGTTAGGTGATGTTTCTTGCTTTTTTGACCATCCAAGGTTCCATATCTCCTTAAGTTGGAGATCAATGGGAGGACAAGCCACTCCAAAAATTGTAGGGTGCTTTTCCCTAAGAAGTCTGTTTACTCCTATGTATGCTGCTGCATTGTCACAAGTTGGATGACATTCTTGACACCCACTTCTCTGACCACCTCCTCCAACATATTGCACAAAGTCTTAGCATTTTTGACTTCAAGAACACCAATTGTCCACTTGAAGCCACTAGGAAATTGATCAATGTGCTGTTCCTACTATTTGTCCACACATTAGTCAAAATCCTACATTCTTTTTTGTGCCAAATTCAGATTTGATCTTCCACTATAACCTTAGTATTTTTCACGGTCTCATCCAACAAGGGCCTGCTCAAATCACACGGACTAGGTGCTTTGAACCCTTTCCCAAAACAATCAATGAACTGATTGACAACTCCCAACATGGGCCCCATGCAATATGGAAGTGTATGTTGTTATAACACCAAAAATTTATGGTAGCCATTGATCTGAAAAGGATGAAGAAGATCTGTAGCTTTCAGAAAAAGTGTCTGGTTCAAAAATTGGACAAGTGCAGCTACTTGCTATCTTACAATAGACGAAACTGCCTGTTCTGATAGGTGGCGATTTTGAAAGTGTTGGTGGGTGAAAACGTAATCATTGGGGTAGTTTTGAAAATTAGTGATGGTCACAAAATTGACAATAGTACGCTCAGACGCATTGGGGCAGTTTCGAAAATGACATGGAGCGGTTTTGGTTGAAAGCGACAATTTTGTCACTTCAACCCAAAAACGAATGGGAATCGAAACAACACAACTTTTTAGAAGTTGAAAATGGTTGGGCTACTCTAGTGCACGGAAGTGAAGCCTTGCATTCAATTAAAGTGGAGGAGGAAGTCGAGAATTGGCTATTGGATGAGTGAGAAGCACATTGCACTTGGTGCAGACACAGATAAACATACAGTTGGATTCACATAGCAGATAGGAGGGATAGGAACAGTAAAACATTGTATCCCTCTTCTTGTACTGGTTGATTAATAATACATAAGATAGGACTGCTATTTGGCACATATCAAGCTGGGGTTTCCCTCCCAAATTGGGGGTTTCCCAAGTGAAAAATGTGTGTTTATAGTGTTTGCTTTCATTGTCTCCAGTGGTTTGTGAGCATAGTATCATTCTAGATTTCGTTGAAAACATTCTAGTAGATTGTATTTCAGTATTTGAATGATTTCATAGCTACAAATCTCAGTAGTTATAGTGATTACAAATCATTTTGGCATCTGAGAAGATTCAAACTCATGGGAAATTAAGGTAAAGTGGATTGTATGACAGTGACAAGGTCTATAAGTGTTGGAAATTTAGTCCTAGAGAGTCCAAATATAGGAATTTACAGTTAGAATCAAGAAATTAGAATGGGTGATCTGAATACAAGGGTTTCTGCCTTGGAGAGTCATGTAGAGCAGGTGATAAAGCACCAGCAATGGATAACTCAACAACAGGAGCAAATAGCAAGGCAACAAGCTGAAATGGTACAAGATCAGACATCTACCAATGTCCTAGTTCGAGCTTTGGCAAAGAAGTTCAGTATTTGAGACGATGCGGAAGAAGAAAAGGGTGCCAATGATCACATTTGGGAAGAAAGAGAGTGTGGGGTAAGAATTGGAACTACATTTAAAGTTGAAACCAAGGTAGATAGTAAAACCTTTGAAGGTCAAGTAGATGCTGAAATTTTAGATACTTGGATCAAGCAAATGGAGGTGTATTTTAGTGTTAACAATGTGAGGGAAGCACAGAAAATTTGCTTTGCTCGTTTAAAAATGAGTGGATGTGCTCTTGTATGGTGGGAAAGTTACCTATCTTTGCGTGAGAAGAAGAAGAAACCAACAACATATGGTTGGGCAGCCTTTAAAGAGCTTCTAAGGAATAATTTTTCCCCAATCGGTCATAAAACCGATCAAAATATAAAATGGCTCTACTTTAGGCAAGCAAGCCGTCAAAATGTAAAAGACTACACAATCAAGTTTTGTAGGCAAGCCATGATGCTGAACATGGACATGGAAGAAGAATATATCCTCACTAAGTATCTTGGTGGGTTGCATACAAATCTAAGAAGGAAAGTCATCACAGCCAAGCCATCTGATTTGGATGAGGTTTGGGTGTCGGCACATTACATAGATGATGAGAAGAAAAGAGGTGGAGGAGAATCTTCAAAAAAGGTACAGTAAAAAGATAAAGACCAGCCTAAGGAAAATGTTACATAAACTATGAAAGATTTATTGAATATATTCAGATCCTTACATTGTGAGCGAATGCTATATATATAGAGGAAGGACATTCTAATAAAAGACGAACAGCTTGCATAAAGCAGAAAGCTGTATAAAGCAGAAGCTAATAAAGCAAAACAGAAGCGATCAAACCTAACAGCTAAGAAGACTGAAAAGCAAAAGCAATCTACAACTAAGATTGACCATTATCTAAGATATATTTGAATATTAACTTAATACCCCCCCTTAATGGTCAATCCACTAACTAAACCAAGATGCCCCCTAAAATAGACTGCCATCCGAGACAGATGGAGGCATAAACAGAGAACAGAACCCGAGCACGGGTGTTGAAACACAAATCCCGAGGAATCCGAAGAAGCAGAACACAAATGATGACCGTAGATCCAACTGGTGATAAGAAGGGGCTAAGTGCTGTAAGTGCAAATCAAGGAAGCCCTCAAAGTTGTGAACCACGGCGAAAAGGTAGATAACACTCCAGAAACAGCGACTAGGCAAAAACATTTGCCGAACAAGGAAGCCGCCGAAAACATAAAATAGAGCCCCATTCACAGGGCTACAGAACAGGAACCCAAACTCTGAGGAGATCCTGTAGAGAACACTAATGATTAAAAATTTGCTGTCGTTGAACTTTTGACTGCTGTCCAAAAAGATGCCATACTTCACGTTTTTCAAGGCACGAAAAGATGGATTATAAGTTTTTGGCATGAATATCGAAGCAGATAGACGTCACAGATATTGAACAGAACCCTTGCACGGGTTACGAAGCACAGATTTCGAAAACACAGAATAAATCTGAAACACAGATACCGAGGCACAAATCTCGAGATAAATCCGAACATAGATTTCAAAACCTAGATCTCGAGAGTACGGAAATCAAGATTTCAAAAAATTTGAACACGGATTTCGAGATAAAACGGAAAGTACAAATACTGCTTGTGTTAAGCGCTGCATGCAATGAACCAAAGGCAAAACATGAGGTTTCCAAAAGGTAGTCTCAAACCACGAGCCAATAGTGACCTTCGGATTAAATTCATCACCACCAAAAGGATTATCGCGACCCTCTAGGAAAGAAGCCTTAGAGATTAAAAAGGCCCGATCAAAAGAAATCCGAGAAGTCTTCAAAAAATGAATCCTGCCAAAGACAAGCGCTTGAACCATTTGGTCAAAGCGAACTGAAATTGCTGCCAACGAACAGAAGAAAAACCGCCAAAAAGGAACCCGACGTGTCCAAAGAGGGTTACAGGAGTCTGCAGGAGGTCACGTCCTCTAGAAGGGACCATATGAACAAACGGCGACCAGGGATTTAAGCATCTATCCGAAAAACCCTAAATTGCGTCCAAAAACACCGCCAGAAACGCGGCCAAACAAAGAATCCCCGAGGATGGTCAAAGAACAGAGATCGACCATCGAAAATCACGTTTAGAGACAAATATTTAGGAGCCACATTCATTCTCTGCTCCTCAAAATCCACGTTTCCGTCGCTGGTAGCATCCACCTTTTTTAATCAAAGGTCGAGAAAAACCTCCTTAGATCGTCTCTTCCCACCGCTAAAACAGAGGCGCCGTGTTTCTCCGCCAAAACTTCCAACAGATGTGGCTGCGACCTAGAGCTGTCGTCTTGAAACATGAAAATTGCAAAAGACAAGGGCGGAGGGAAAAAGACGCGATCCAGAAAATAAATCTGACGAAAACCAGACAAAAAACGCGATCCCCTCACAAATAAAAGGCCGATGCCCTTTAGCAAATTGAAGCCACCAAAAAGGAATCACCAAAAATGAAGTCACCCATGCTCACAACAAAAATCGCGATTTGCGAAAAAAATATACAGAGATCCAGAGAGCTCAACCTGGCTCTGATACCATGTTACATAAACTATGAAAGATTTATTGAATATATTCAGATTCTTACATTGTGAGCGAATGCTCTATATATAGAGGAAGGACATACTAATAAAAGACGAACAACTTGCATAAAGCAGAAAGCTGTATAAAGCAAAACAGAAGCGATCAAACCTAACAGCTAAGAAGATTGAAAAGCAAAAGCAATCTACAACTAAGATTGACCATTATCTAAGATATATTTAAATATTAACTTAATAGAAAAGAAGGGAAAAGCATTCAAGAAGTGGAAAGGTAAAAAGACCAACGCTGCTGTCCATGATGGTAAGAATCATTGTTCATATTGTAAGATTGATGGTCACACACAAAATAAATGTCAGAGGCTGTATGCCAAGTTGCACCCTAAGAATATGCCAAAGGAGGACTCAAGAAGTCCAAGGCTACCATTTGAAATGAAATGGAAATAGAGGACAACTTGGACATTGATGAAAAACTGGGTTGTATAGCTACAAGGACTGTCATTAGTGAATAAGAACAAGAAGCAATGAACCACCTATTCATTCTTAAATACCAAGTGAAGAAAACAAGGCTAAGAGCACTTGTAGATCTTGGTTTTCAATGTAATTTAATTTCAGTTGATACAGTTACGAAGCTTGGTCTGAAAACGTATGATCATCCACAGCCTTAATGATTGTGTTGAGTTACGAAGGGTGTAGAAATTCAAGTTAAGAAGTGCAAGTTTCAATTTGTTGTTAATGCTCAATATGTAGATGAAGTACTAGTAGATGTGATTTCTCTTGATGCATTTGATATATGAAGGGTGTAGAAATTTAAGTTGAGAAGTGCAAGTTTCAATTTGTTGTTAATGCTCAATATGTAGATGAAGTACTAGTAGATGTGATTTCTCTTGATGCATTTGATATTGTGCTTGGGAGTCCATATTTGTATGTGTGAGATGCTATATTTGATTGTGTTGAGTTACGAAGGGTGTAGAAATTCAAGTTAAGAAGTGCAAGTTTCAATTTGTTGTTAATGCTCAATATGTAGATGAAGTACTAGTAGATGTGATTTCTCTTGATGCATTTGATATATG
Source organism: Cunninghamia lanceolata (assembly GCA_027924645.1). Lineage (NCBI taxonomy): Eukaryota > Viridiplantae > Streptophyta > Pinopsida > Cupressales > Cupressaceae > Cunninghamia > Cunninghamia lanceolata. The sequence continues at coordinate 6,141,865 of BSBN01001062.1, forward strand.
AAGGGTGTAGAAATTTAAGTTGAGAAGTGCAAGTTTCAATTTGTTGTTAATGCTCAATATGTAGATGAAGTACTAGTAGATGTGATTTCTCTTGATGCATTTGATATTGTGCTTGGGAGTCCATATTTGTATGTGTGAGATGCTATATTCATGAGAATGGAAAACAAGTACCAATGGGTCAAGGATGGAATCAAATTGTTAAGAGAGACCAAAGTAAGTCATGGATTGACATGGTAAGTTCCATTCAAACACTTGAATGGTTGAACCCATACAAGAAACCAAGTAGTTTTGTATTTTACTTTTGAAAGATAAACAAGGAGGAGTTGGGATTTCTTCAATGTCCCAGTAGCAAGAAGACTAAGGGGTTAGAAGAATTGTTGGCATCATTTGAAGAGGTATTCTATGAACCTAAGGGGCTACCTCTTAAGAGAGGGTTAAAGCATGAGATTCATTTACTTCCCAAATCTCCTATACCAAACAAGCACTTGAACAGATAATCATTGTTAGAGACTCGAGGTAATAAAGTAAAACAATAACTTCAAGAGTTGTTAGAACAAGGTGTAATACGCCCCAGCACTTCACCATGGGATCACCCATAGTGATGGTAAGGAAGAAGACAATTATCGGAGAATGTGCATAGATTATCGTGCTCTCAACAAGACCACTATCAAGAACCAATATCTTCTTCTAAGGATAGATGATCTGCTAGACCAAATGCAACATGCCAAATATTTTACAAAATTGGATATAAAATCAGGATACCATCAAGTAAGAATGAAGGAGGATACATGGAAAATTGCTTTCAAGATCAAATAAGGTTTGTATGAATGGCTTGCTCTTCCTTTTGGTTTATGTAATGCTCCAACTACATTTATGCATTTAGTAAATGATGTATTGAGGAAGTTCATAGATGCAAGTGTTATAGTGTATCTAGATCACATTTTGATCTTTAGTGCAACATGGGAGGAGCATTTAATGCATTTGATAGAGGTTTTGGAAGTGTTAAAAGAAAAAAACAGCTATAGTGCAACTTGAAGAAATGTGAGTTTACCAAAGAATCTTTCACATATTTAGGCCATGTGGTTGGAGGTGAGCTAAGAGTACATCCTGCAAAAGTGGAGGCTATTAAAACTTGGCCCATGCCAAGGAGTGCCACAGCAACAAGGAGTTTTGTAGGTGCTACACAATATATGTGTGAGTTCATTCCAGCGTTCTCTTCCATAGCTGCCCCTCCACATTCAGTTGCAGCGTTTGTTAAGCACTTTCATTGGAGTAGCGTACATGATAGAGCTTTTGAAACATTGAAGGAAAGGATTTGCAATGCTCTGGTGTTGGCCTTACCTAATTTGCAGCTGCACTTTGAGGTTGAGACAGATGCTAGTGAGTATGCCATGGGAGTTGTCTTGTTGCAAGGTGGGAAACTGGTTTGATACATTTAGAGGTCTTCACATCAGTGGTGAGGGACTACTCAGTGTATGACAAGGAGCTTTATGCATTAGTCCAGGCAATTAAGAAATGGAGACACGATTTACTTGACAGTGAAATGATTGTGCACACAGACCACATGCCTTTACAATACTTGCAGTTGCAGGCTCAAAATAAGTTGCAACAAGTGTGACATTACAAATGGATGGGTTTTCTATAGTAGTTTCAGTTGGTGATCAAGTATAAAAAGGGAAGTACAAATGTTGTGACAGACATACTATTGGGACCAAATATTTTAAAGCCCATAATAGCTCTGACTACAATGACGTAGTTGGAGCCATTCACTAGAGAATCGTATGAAGAAGAGTATGAGAAAGCCTCAGATTTTGGGGAGAATAACAAACAACTCTGAGAACAAGGGATTGCAAAAGAAAGAGATGATTTCTACCTCAAGGAAGGATTACTTTATCGGCTGGGCAAATTATGTGTGCCAAAGGCACATCTTCTACTTACGAGGAAGGCGTCGACCTCCAAAGTGGCCGGTCATTTTCGTGTTGGAAAAACAAAGACTAATTTGCAAAGGTATGTGTATTGGCCTTTAGAATGCAACTAGAAGTAGTAAAACTTATTAAAGGATGCGAGTTATGCTGCACTTACAAATCCAAGATGTGAGAAGAAGGAATGTATACACCTCTTTTGGTTGCCTACTAGACCATGGGAAAGTGTTTCTCTAGATTGTGTGGGTGGATTACCAACTAGCAAGCATGGATATGACTAGACCATGGGAAAGTGTTTCCCTAGATTGGGTGGGTGGATTACCAACTAGCAAGCATGGATATGACTATTTATTTGTTTTGGTGGATAGATTCAGCAAGATGTGCATATTATCCCCATTCAATAAGACAATAGCCAGAAAAGAGACAACATATTTGTTCTTTAACAACGTTTGGGTGCACTATGGGCTACCGAGATCAATTGTGCCAGACAAAGATGCTCGTTTTGTGAGTAAGTTTTGGTCCATTTTGTGGAAAAAGATGGATACTAAACTTCATCATCCTCAATTAGATGGACAAAGGTGGTGAATAGGATGTTAGTACAACTCATATGTGGTTACAACAACAAGATGCCAAAAGCTTGGGATGAGTCTTTGCCCTATATCCAACACTCATACAACAAGGTAATTCATTTCTCTACAGGATAGTCACCATTTGGGGCATGATTGGGATATTTACCAATTAGTCCACTTGACATTGCGCTTGAGCAACGGGGTGAGCAAGGAAGGTTGGACCTAGAGGTGACAAAAGCAACAAAATTCGTTGACTGGATTAGTGAGGTCTAACTCAGGTATAATGCAACTAGAGAAGACTCAGTTGAAGTACAAGGAGAGACATGATCAACATCATGTGGAGTGTGGTCTCAAGGTTAGAGACAAAGTACAATCATCCCTAGGTAAAAAAAATAGAAGCAAGGACAAGATAAACCTCTAAAATAGATACCATTTACCATCTTGGAGGCAATTGGGGAGAATGCGTTTAAGTTGGTTCTCCCCTATTGCATGAAAATCCTCTTAGTGGTCAATTTTGAGTATCTCCAGCTATACGAACCATTTGTGTTGGATGAAGGAGAAGAAGAATTGGTGCTACCTTTAGTGGAAGACCTGGTTTATAACAAGAGAGTAGTACTCCTTGAGTTTGTGGTAATTCAATGGATGCAAAGAGAGACCAATGAAAAGGGTTTGCAAGTCTTGGCAAGGACAAATTGTTGATCGAGCTCGTTGGTATTCCAGAGAGAGGATGGGGTCATTGTTTCCTCATCTCATTTCTCAATAAGCTTTTGAGGGACCAAAAGCCTATCTATGAAGGGAGGAATGATTTGACAAGGATCAAAGTTTGTAGCGTCCAGAAAAGTTTGTGGTTCAAAAGTTGGACAACTGTAGGTACTTGCTGTTTCATAGTAGATTAAACTGATAAAATTGCCGATTTTGATAGGTAGCAGTTTTGAAAGCGCTAGTGGATGAAAATATAACTTTTTGGGCAGCTCTATAAATTAGTGGTGGTCACAAAAGTGACAACGGCTATCTCAGAAGCGTTATGGCGGTTTTGAAAACGACATGCGGCAATTTTGGTTGAAAGTGGCGGTTTTATCACTTCAACCCAAAAAGGAATGGGAATTGAAAGAACATGACTTTTGAGATGTTGTGAACGGTTGTGCTACTTGACTGCGCAGGGGTAAAGCCCATCATTCAATCAAAGTGGAGGAAGTCGAGAATCAACTGCTAGTAGAGTGAGAAGCATAGGGCGCTTGGAACAAACATAGAACAATTTGATTCATAGAGCAGGCAAGGATAGGGACAATACCAACATTGTATCCCTCTTGTATTGGATGATTAATAATATATAAGAAAGGACTGCTATTTGGCACCTATCAAGCTGGTTTCTTCCTCCTAGTTTGGGGGTTTCCCGTGTGAAAAATGCGTAATGTGTTTGCTTTCGTTTTCTCTAGTGGCTTGTGAGCATAGTATCATTCCAAATTTTGTTGAAAACATTCCTATGTTATCGGGTCCGTTGGTTTTGACAATCATTCCAGGTTGCGGCGAATTTAAATGTTTTCTTCCGCTGCTGTGACGAACCGCTCTCCATTTTCTGGTCGATGATAAGACCAGGGCTGGAAAACGAGGGTAAATCGCTCGCCGATCCCATATATTCGTGCAGGCATGGACAAGAGAATATGCCGATAGGAACAACCGACGAGTTTAAAAAATTTTCCAGCGTGAATTTTTTTAGGCGCGAGACAATTCCGAGCACTATAATGCTCACATATAAAAGCCTTTCAGCTAATTATTTCAATGTTTCATTTATTTGTAATATATGTTAATATATTTATATATTATTAATATATTATTATATTTAATTTGTATTATATTATTAATATTTTATATATTTATATTATTAATATTTATAATGTAATATTAATATATTATTAATATTTATTATAATATAATATTTATTATAAATATTTATAATGTAAATATCACATTATAAATATTTATATAATATTTACATTATAAATATTTATAATAAATATTATATATATATATATATATATATATATATATATATATATATATATATATATCGAACGAACCTGAACCCAACCCCCAAAAAATGTTTGGCCAAATCCACGGACCGAACCCGTGAACCCGAACCTGAACCCGAACCAGCAACTTAGAAACATTCCTGTAGATAGTATTTCAGTATTTGAATGATTTTGTAGCCACAAATCTCAGTAGTTGTAGCGATTACAGATCATGCATTCTAGGGGTATTATGAGAAACAAAGAAGACCTATGAATGCAATTGGCTAGAACTGTCTGTAGTGGACGAGTGGTGCATCCATGGGCCAAAACGAGAGCCTGCTAATTTAGCCTCTTAATGAGGCAGAGAATTCATTAGAGCTGCAGGTGCTTCAATTGTCCTCTTCTTTTCTATTTTTTTCTCCTCAAGCAAGGAGAGCCTTCTTCTCTTAGGTAACCTTGAGTTCCATTGAAATACACAATTTCAGATCTTGGTCAGAGATTTGTGCAAGATGATATTTGAGGCGATTGATGCTTTCTCTTATTTGAAAGCCACAATAATTGCATACTATTATTCTTGGTTCTGAACTTGGCCTGCCATATTTCCAAGCAGGGCCCCAGTACTTGCTGCAACTATGGCTACCTGAGATGCCATCTCTATTAGCAATGTTGGAAACCTTAGCAAGGTCAAGTTTCAAGTTCAAACATTTTAAACCTTAGCTTTCAAAGAAAGAATAAAATGGAAAAAGGAAACAAAAATAAAAGATTGAAACCTCAGAAGTGCTATACACAACTCAAATGAAAAAACAACAAAAACCTAAATCGAAAAAACAAAAAAAAAAACAGTTATAAATTTTTAAAAAACCTAAATTGAAAAAACAAAGAACAGTTACATATTTTTCAAATATGATCAATAAATCCATCAAATCGGTTGAAGATCACTCCGAAGCAACTAAAAAAATGATGCAATTACAGTCAAATGGGCGGAACATGAGCAAAAGACAAGAAAATTTGAAAAATGGCTTTTTCTGGGTTTTTTTTAACAGCTGACTTCTGTAACTCTGTTATGTGTGGGTAGGCAAGTTTTAGGCTCAGACTAGTGAGTTTTGGTGAGTTTTTGGGCCAAGCGTTTCCTGCCCTTGAGTTGGGGAGTTACTTGCTAAGTTTTGAAAATATGGTTCATATGCATAAAGGAAATAGGCTGTTTTTACTATTTAATTGTGATTCCTCCATTGGATATCTTCATGTTTCAGGTTGCATAAATATCTAAAAAACATAAGGAGACCAGAATTCTTGGGGAAGGGTATACATATGTGTTCAAACAGGGGCTGTAGCAAGGATTTCCTCAGAAGAGTTGAATCCCATGTGCCAATGCTTAATAAATAGACCTGCATTTTTGAAGAAATAAGGCCCACCCCCAAAATCCCATTCTTGTTAGTTTCATTTGTAAAAATAGCTATAAAATAGCCTTTTGCACAAGACTGAAGCTGAAATTCTCCATTAGTCTTCCAATTTTTTCCTGGTCTAGAGACAAAGCTCTTCTAGAGAGAGTTGGGAGCCCAAGAAATGACAATTCAAACTTCCACCTTGGAAGGTGGAGACATTTTTCCTGAATTACTCTACATCCATATTAATAAGTAGCGAATCCTCAAGGGCCGGCATGCAAGAATTGGATCCATTACCTGTTGGAGCCATTTTCTTTATGCCTGCTGCTGCTATCACAACATCAATTTCCTTCTCCTGGATCGAAGATCCAGATCCAGCTATTGTGTCCCTAAACGAATGGCCAGAAGCCACTGGAGGTGAAACTAGAGATCAAAATCCCGGAAAACTGTGGAAGACATTCAAGGAAAGCCAAACAAAAACAAAAAATCACCAAACCCTAGTAGAGCTCATTCATTGGCTTCCAAGATGGAACATTGGTTTTATGTCACCTTAAGTTGACATGTTATAACTTCCAATCTTGATGTATTCTAGATTTTTCACTATGTTCTTTATTTATATCGTGTATCTAGTTCTTTCTGCTTATGTCCAGAACTTGTAAATTTCAGAGGCATTGTAATTTCAATCTTGCAGAAATAAATTGTAATCACTTTTTAATATGCAGGACTGTATGAGTGGAATGCTAAATGACTGGCAAGAGAATCTGGCTATAATTGTTGCAAACAGAACACAAGGTGATGAGCGTGTGATTGTCCATCTCGGGGATTGTCTGTGGAAGGAAAGAGGCGAGGTTAGTGGTTTATAGGAAGTTGGTCTTTTTATCTCAGTACTATTTGTGTATTATGGTTATCCATGAAAAAGTTAAATACCTGGTTGCAATCTTTGAAACAGGTTGCTGCTGCACATACCTGTTACCTTGTTGCGGAAGCAAATTTTGAGTACTTTTCAGACAGTGCAAGACTTTGTCTAGTTGGTGCAGACCATTGGAAGTTTCCACGGACTTATGCTAGTCCAGAGGCCATTCAGGTAATTATTAGACTAGAATGTTTCTTCAGCTTTGAAGCCCCTTTATGGATTTACTGTTCATCTTTTAAGTGCCTTTTTGGACTTATCAAATTGAGAATGATCTTCATAAATTTGGAACATGTCCTATAGACAAGGCTTTGAGTAGAAAAAATGAAATATTAACATTAGAAGATAACAAATTTCTTTGATATTAATGGCAATTTTAACGGTGTAATGTCCACTATCACAAAAATTGACTTGATGTTTATCTCTTATTTGCATTACAAACCTTGGATGAGATATGAATTGCCTTTACTGTGGAGTGTAGTAAGCTTGAACCATATTATTGAGATTTTAAACATGGTTTACACTTGAATGTGCTTCATGTTACACCACAACCTTATTACCTGTCTGCTGGGATTATGGGTCAGCTTATTGTGAGGGGAGTTTAAACTGGCATCTGTTCTTACGAGCACCTCTCATTGCTTTTATCATATAACATTTTTCATCAATGCTTGCATCTTGTATCATATAATGTGCTTTCTCTTAATTGCCAGCCAAGAAGCTGACAGACTGCTCGGGATTAAGGATCCAAAATAACAGATTTTTTGCCCTTGGCTCGAAAGCATTCTATTCATTGAGTTTCTCCGAGACTCCAAAATTTTAAAAGATTATAGAAACAAAGGATGATAAATATCATCAGAGAAATACTAGCTAAATATTACTGTCTTTTTTTTCTATTTATACCTTGGTATATTTTACTGTGTGATTGCTTGAATTATACCTTACCTTTTGTTATTGTTGATACTGTTTGTGCAGAGGACAGAGTTGTACGAGTATGCAAAATTGCTTGGTAATCCACAATATATTTTGTTGCCTTTTCAGCCCTACAAGCTAATATATGCCCAAATGTTGGCCGAAGTTGGAAAAGTTTCCGACTCATTGAGGTAATTGAAGGACACTACGTGTTATTTCTGGCTTTCTGATTTTCAATCATTGTTTGTTCTGTCAATATTAGCAAGCTTTTATTCCCCTCTCAATTTTCAGCAGTAACTTGTTGGTATTAGGTACTGTCAAGCTGTTTCAAGAATCCTAAAGAATGCTGGTCGTGCACCCGAAGTTGAGGCATGCAGACAACTGGCATCGTCAATGGAGGAGCGCCTACGCATTCACACACAGGTCTGCCCTGCTGAAATCAGTAACGCTTTTTTAAGTATATATGAGGAGGATTAGACAGATATAAGGTTTAACCTTGGTTCATTAATATATTTTCTCAGGGAGGATATAGCTCAAACCTTGCTGCTTCGAAGTTAGTTGGACGGTTTTTAACCACCATTGATCGGGGCATCCACAAAATTATTGGTGCCCCTCCTCCGCCAATGCCATCAGATTCACAAACTAATCTTCAAAACAGTGATTTAGATTCGTATTCAAGTGTACCAAAATCGGCAAATGCTATGCCTCATCTGATTGCAACACCATTGATGCCATCAGCTTCAATGGAACCGATAAGTGAATGGACAGGTAATAACGGCAAAGCCACAATGCAGACTAGAAGTGTTTCAGAGCCTAACTTCATTAGAAGTCCACAAGAGGTAGTTTTTGCTCCTGCTTACATTAAGTTTATTTATTCATTATTGGGATCTCACATTTTATTTTTATTAATTCATAATTGGAATTTATTTATACGGGAAACTTAAAATTGGGCTTCTTGAGATATGAGGGGCTTATGTTTTATTTCTATACAATCACGGTAGACATGAGAGGTATTTGAAGAAACCATAAAAAATTATTGCATAATGTGTACAGAATCAGTCAAGCTTTCCAAGTTCAAAGGCAGAATCCACCCCATCTAAAGCTCAGAGCATTGCAGCAACTTCTGGTGGACAAAGCCGCTTTGGTCGCTTTGGTGCTCAAATTTTTCAGAAAGCAGTGGGTCTCATTTCCAAAGCTAATTCCAATGAGGTTAGTGAAAAATATTTTTAACAGTTGGGAGATATTTGCTGTAAAGTTTTTGGCTGCAACCAATGAAAGCCATACATTACCTTGTCTGTTCTTTAAACAGGCTAAACTGGGAGAGAAAAACAAGTTCTATTATGATGAGAAACTCAAGCGATGGGTTGAAGAAGGAGCAGCACCACTGCCTGAAGAACCAGCATTATCAGCTCCTCCTACTAGTGCTGCTTTCATTTCAAATTCACAGACCTCAGAATCCGGCTATAACATAGGCAGTGCCCTTAACGGTCAAAATGTTCTTTCTAATGGAGGATCTGAAAGCAGAATCACCTCTTCATCAGAGCAAGCTTCAGGAATGCCTCCAGTTCCTCCAAGTATGAATCAGTTTTCAGCACGTAATCGTCTTCACGGGGTTCGTTCAAGGTGTGATATATGCTTCAGCTTTTTGTTGAAACTTGAAACAAAAATAATATTTGCCCTTGAGAAAAGGCCAATGAATGTCCACCTACAGTCTAGACTATATATTATTTTGTTGTGAACTTGTGATTATTATTTCTGTTAGACCTAGAAAGATGAAAAGGAAGAGAAATTATATTAATGTGCACAAATAATGAAAGCAGTTTCTATGGTCTTCTAGTTTTACTCCATTTATATATATTGAACTTTGCTGACATTACATTTACCATGTATAATATTTAGAAACACATTATCATCTTTCACCATTCCTAATAGAACACTGTGACCATGCTTGTTGCTTACAGGTATGTCGATACTTTCAATAAATCTGGAGGGACCACACCATCAAAGTCATTCAATTCGCCTGTCATTCCTGCAGCTAGACCAGGAAGATTACCTGCTGGAGCAAACTTTTTTGTCCCTACACCTGCAGCTTTTGATTCAAACTCCATTGAAACAACTGATATTTCTGAGGAAAAGAGCTTGGTGGCAGCAGGTACATCTATGGAAAATGTCCCAAATGGGCCAACAGATTTGTGTTCGGAATCTTCTGGATCAGAGGAGAAATTACCTAAGGGTGCCAGTTCTCTACAGCGATTTTCAAGTGCTGATAATGTTACACATTTTGCTAATAAAGGATTTTCTGATAGTGAAAATAGAAGTGTGCCACTTTCTTCTCATTCAAGGGCTGCTTCATGGAGTGGTGACTATCCAAATTCCTTTGAAAATTCTAACGAACCAGAAACTTTAAGGACTCCAGACAGAAACCAATTTTCAAGACTATCAAATGTGTCAGGTTACTTTTCTCATCCTACAAAATTAGATGCAAAGAAGCCAGGATCTGGTGGTTATGTTTATTCATCCCTGCCTTCACCTCCACCTATCGAGCCTCAACATTCTTCTACATCCATCAAAAAGGCCTTAGTTGCTGATAGAGGAAGTACAGATAGAATGTATAACCCAATGAATTATGGGTCGCAAACGGGCTTTCCAGCTGATGATTTTGGAGACGAACTTCAAGAAGTTGCACTCTAAGCTCTGATTCTTGAGCACACATGGTTGCAGAGAATGTTTATTCTTAGACTGCACCTTTGACTGAAGCAGTTTTAGGTGGACAATCTTGTAGAAACTAGATTATAATGTACTTTACATCAGATGCAATGAGCAAAAGCCAAATTTGGGAGTTCGCATTTGGACTTTCCAATAGATGAATTTTGCTGATCTCATTGTCTTGATTGGCTTGACTCTTCATATTTTACTCTTAGATTTTCTATTTGGAATTTGTTAGCTTGCAGTGGTAAGTGGGATGATTCTAGGGGTGTATGGTTTTTCTGTGCTTCGTAACTGCAGTTTGCTTTTGCAAAAGTCACACTCTAGATGTACATGATGGAACCTGTTTCCGAACACATTTGTTTAGTCCGTAGTTATGAAGACGCCCTTTCTTCCACTGGAATTTGGAGCAATCTCCCTTAAGATTGCACTCAAGCCTCTGTTTGCAGCTTGTAAGATGACTGTAAAACCTGCTGCTTCTGTTGTTTATGGTCAAGTTAATCAAATCACGAGCTGATGTTTGTTTTGCTCGTCAAATTGTGCAGTTGCTTGAGCTGGATAAATCCTTCCATGCTGAGAAATATGGAACATCTAGAGGCCGACACATATGGCTGAGCCTCTTGCCAAAATTGTACAGCTCATTGGTTGATTTATTCATAGAGATGATTATCAATTCTTATTCTGGGTATCAATTTTGATCTATCGATGTCCTGGAATGGTGATTTATGTTTCATATCTTTTCTTTTTAGATCCAAACAGCTTATGAGGTCTCTGGAGTCAAATTGTCCATTTTAATTATATGCAAAACAGAAGGCAGGCCACTATCTTCTGTAATGTGGATGTGGAGTGCAGTTCCTTTCAAGCAAGTTTTGTAAAATTCCACCGTGGGAGCAGAGGATGCCTGTTGGTATCCCTATTTAAGTACTGTGGTCAATACCATGATTATTGGTGGTCTCCAGGTGCTCCTATGAGTTGTAAAAGGATAAAAAGTAACTGGATGTGGTTGCCAGTGACAGTGGAAAATGAAATAGATATATTGTATTATATACTTCAGATGATTATCAACACAGGTTGTCTTTGTCTGCGAAATAGATGGCTTGTAGCATATCTGTTTTACTAAGTGTAATCTGCATCTAGAACATGGGAAAAATGGAAAATTGCTATTTAGATGTATCCATGTATCCCAATAATTATTATACTTCAGAATTAGAAATGAGCAATAAACTGTTCTGTACGAGGCTGGACTGCAGGTATATCACTCACTGTCGTTGGAGTAGTTGCAGTGCACATTTGACAATATTTTACTATCAATAGAAAGAGCAAGCTTCATAATTGCTTCCAAACATGCAACATGTTGATGATTGATCACTTGAGTGGTCCGAAGTGTTGATGTGTAAAAATGTAAAACAGTTTTTACCGAGAAAGTATTACACTATTATGGACCGTGGCAGCATTATTTCTCTCTAATAAGTTTTAACATGCTCTTATATTGACTATTTCTTAGAAAATTGTAAATGCATTTTTCAGCTTGGTATCTAGGTATTCCCATGTTAGTGCACATTGAATAACCATAAACCAGGGTTCAGACAAGACTCAGCTATGATTTGGCATGTCAAAACTTGGCAGTAGTTTCAAATGTTTTCAAACATGTTCACTTTGTTGACAATTAGAATACCTTCTTGTGACAATAGAAGCTTTACTCAAATTTTCAATCAATAAAATCTGATTACACAAAAATTTGTGGTACAATTATTAGCCAACTGTTGTGCTTGATTAGTAGTGATGGGTACAAGGTGGTAATTCTTGCCTTGGTTATCAGTTCTCATAACTGCAATTACTACTGGAGGATGGATACATGCAATTTCAATTTTCAATAGAATATATGTATGAGCAATTAAGAGACATACATCTATGTTTGGAAAGATTTTGAAGGTTGTGTAAATGCTTCTATGCTGGTTGTGTATATATTTGAGATTCTGCTCAACAAATTAGAGACACGAGTTCTTTTGCAGTGTCTTATATGGTAAGTCGTTGAATTAGTGAAAGAGATTTCGTAACATGGTGTTTATGTGTTGCTAGTTGCGTTGAAGACATCCCACACAGGTGAAATATTATAGTAACAACACCTACCAATGGTGCTCACATAGTACCACCAAGGAGAAAAGTCTGCATCATTATTGCAAAAAAATCATGAACTGACTGTTAATGAAATTGCTATATTTTAATGCTTAATAGCAGCAACCTTCACCGCACCACCTATCAGCGTCAAGTTTGCTAGATGGATCTGTATTAGCACTGGGACTCGGGACCACTCAAAGCTCCTTGAGTGGATACGAATGTGGTGTGAAATTGACAGCATTGATATGTTAGCAGCACTAGATTTTAGTCCATTAAAGTAGAGTTTTTAGGAGAAAACTGTAACAATTTTTACATTAACGATGTGCATCACACCTCGTGATCCATAACCAGGATGGTCATGTAGCATTGTTATGTCCCTAATAGTGCGGCCATTTGTATGCAACATATTGTGTGGGTTATTAAGTTGGGTTGAACTGAACTTCGTCCTAACTTCATAAAATAATTTTCTTTCAAATCCATAGTTCTAAGGTAAACATTTTGTAAATATGTAAGCTCCAACCTCAAAACATGTTATAACCAAACAATATAAATTTGAAAGGGTCGTTAAATGTCTCAATTCTTTTTACTAGATCAAAAAGGCCAAACAATGGAAAAGTTATTTATAGCAAATCTGTTTTTGTCCCATTACACTACTAGAAATGAAATGGCTAGGACAAAAGTTTGAATTATGCGACGATTCATCATTATCTCATTTGGGCGGGATTAAAGCTTGAAAGTAACGCCCCTCTAGATATTTTTATTATTATTTTTATATAAAGTCTGCCGAATTATCTTTTTAGAATATTGTCTCTGACATTCAATAAATGTTGTGAAATTTGAAATTAATGTGAAGTATAAGAAATCGTCCGTATTCATAAAATTATGTATATGACAGGAAGGTGATCAAACATGCCTTAAATAGGATGGTAGAAAATTCATATTAACCTTTCTTTTAATGACGAGTTCTTATGGTGTCACTCTCCTCTAGTTCCTTTGGATCGAAGCCTTGAAAATATGTAGGCAAGACACCCATGACATAAAATACATGGTTTTTTTTGGGGCCTGGACTTGAAACTAGATATAAACTTATAGGGCAAGATTTTGAGACATTGAATTTTAAATGATAATGACTGATTAAATTTTGCAATGGCGAATGGATTGGAGATGGTTCATGCTTCCCTCGCTATGTACAAATTGCAATTAGCAATGAGAAACTTAACCACTTGAAATGTCTACTTCAATTTGTAGGTGGAGGTTTCATAGTATTTAGGTCAATATTGATATCAAGAAAGCACATTAAGGTTTGTCGATAGAGGAGAAACTTCAAGGCTTTAGGTCATTTTATGATCCATAAACCACTAGATTGATAAGCCTAATGGCACATCAAATACGGATTCCTAGATTCTCTTCCTCACTATAAGAAACTACTCTTCAAGGATTAAATTATTTCACCAGTATGAAATTCAAATAGAAAGAAGGGAAACAACAATTAACAAAGCACATTTACACAAGAAAAACTCACGATATAAAGATTCATCAGGAGAAAACCTAAAAGGGGTGAAAACCTCTAGGAAGGGTATACATTGCATTTGGCATCCCATCACTATTTGGTGTTAATACATCGGGTACAATGCTATTTCAATGGTCTTTTGGAGTGGTACAATAAAACCTTCACACTCTCTGTTTTTACTCTGTTCCTGCGAACACAAGAACTCTGCAAAGACCTCTTTGGTGGAATCATCAACTAGTCACTTTCAGCCAACTAAACCTTTAGAGTGACTTAAATGTTTTATTTCTTTAGCCCCACAACATAAGGGGGGAGATGGATGGTTGCACATTTGCTATTGTCTAATTAATCACTCATCCACATCGCCAACCAAACAACCATCCTATCAAGCTCAATGGTTGCTAGTAAGGATTAGAAGTGTCACGCACCATAGGAAATGTCTACAGTCGCTACCTCCAACAATTGAACAATTTGCTAGCCCACATAATTGTTCGCTACCCTAAAATGACCGCATGTGAGCATATAAATATAGTTGACAAAGTCGATGGACTACTAATAAGAGACACAATAGTATCATTCCATGGTGCTATTTTGAACTACCACCAAGATGCCATGACGTGAGAGCATCCCTGGGAATCTTGGCAATCTTGCATCGTGTTTGGAAAATGGATGTGGGTTAGTTCAGTTGCTTGTTGGTTTGTTAGTCTGTGGTTGACAATCAGTAGTAGAATAGGTTAGCGCATTTCAGCGTGGTGAGAGATTGGCTATTGCGGTTTTGGGATAAGTTTTGTTTGTGGTTGATGGATCTAGTGTTGAAAGTTTTAGGAGATCTGGATGATTAGAAGACCGCAAATTGATTCATCAGTGTTTACAGGTTGATAGTGGTTCATAGTTGGGATTGTTTCTATTTGCGGAAGGTTATTTGGAGTTTGCGAAAACAGAGGAATATTTTTGTGGTTTTAAATAACCGTTGGGGATATATATGGTGTATTGCGTGGAGGTTCTCCACCATTTTATCATTTGAATTTGTAAGTTTATTATTTTTGGCTAGTGACACATTTCATGTGGGTTTGGGGTTTGCACCATCTTGTGGCCTAATGCAGATCATTGGGGAAATTAGAGGATGTTGTATATACTTGGTTGTGAGAGTTTGAAAGCAAACGAAAAAGACATGGTAAGGTAGAAGGTTAGAGAGTTTTTTCAGCAACGGGGAAAGAAGTGGAGTGAGGTATGAGCAGTAGAGTGAGGAAATAGGAGTATGAGTGGAGTACAATTTGAGGAAGCTAATGTGGCATATAGGAAGATAGTGGGTGTCATTATAGTAGAGTAGTGGTAAAATTTTGAAGTTATATTGTAGTTGAATTATCATTGTGTAGCCCATTGAACTGGTTCAAAAAGTGGCGTTTCCATAGTTTAGTTATTTTGTGTAAGGAGTCCATTGTGGTGACTATCCATTTGCGAATCTTAATTGTAAACAAACGGTTGTGGCTTGGCATGTAAGAGGACCCATTGCAACAAGTTATGTGGTTGTAAACATAGTGATAATTGTGCAAGCTTATATAAATACGAATGTTGATGTTATGAGATCTCTATTGTTTGCGGTTGTTTGTGTGTGTTGAGTTGGTTGCATGGCAAGACAATCCTTCATTGGACCCTCCTACCATGACTGCATCAAGTTGTATTAGAGTGAAGGTTGGATAATGGGAAGAGTGTTGGATTGCGGGTGTGGATGTGAGCACACCAGGTCAATGCAATTTTTCAAGAATGAGTTTGATTAAGTTTGAGCTATGGTAGTCCATAGAGGTTTATAAATAGAACATTGATAGTGGGGCACTTTACAAGGGGTAATTATGGTAGATCGTTGACTTAAGGATAGTTTTCATCAAGTCAAGATGTTGAAGAGGGTGAAGTATTATCAATGTTGTAGGAAGAATGGAGATGTATGAGATGTTGAAGGCTATACATAACCAGATGGATGTGTTGGAGCAAGACCACTAGAGAAACCCTAACCCTAGGGCTGAGGAGAGTGATGAAGAGTAGGGGGTAGATCCTGTAGAGTTGTGGAAGTGAAGAGGACAAGGAAGAGAGGATGTCGAAGGCCATAACTGACATTGACAAGATGACTAGAGCGGACATTTCAAACTATTTTTGGAATTTGGATCTTGAGTTGATAGATTAGATCATTGATATAGAGGAGCATTTTGAGTATGAGGATATTGCAGACCTAGATAGGGTGAAATTTGCAAAGACTAAGTTGAAAGGTCATGCGACAATATGGTGGAAGTATGTTTAATTAGAGAGGAATAGAAGATGCAAGCCAAGCATTGCATAGTGGGACTAGATGGTGGAAAAGTTGAAGTCCAAGTTCATTCCAACAAATTACCAATTGGAGTTGTTGAAGGAGATACACGATTTTTGAGAAAGAAACACGACTATGAAGGAATACACTGAGTACTATAGGCTGACAATTAGGTTAGGACATCATGAAGGCATTGAGAAAGTGGCAAAGTATGTAAATGGATTGAGGGAATCCATCTAAGGGGAGGGGTATGTGGAATATCCAGACAATAGAGGAGGACTACTAGTTGGCACTCACTGTAGATAAGCTAAACCGAAAGTAAGAGGAAAGACAAAGTTGACAAAGAGAGAAAGAGGAGAGGTGTAACAATAGAAGAGTGAGGTGCGATGATAGAGGAACAATTTCGAGGGGTCAAGGGAGAGGTATTTGGTACCACAACGAAGGGAAATGCCAAAATTCCCACTGGGGAGAGAAAGAAGATGATATTTGCTACTGCAATGATAGGGGAGATGATGTAGACACCTAAATTTGTCCACTTCATCTATTTGTTAATTAAATAATATTTAATTAATAAATTCATCATTGTCGTAATTAATTGAATAGTCTGGACTATTTATTCAATTAATTAGCACTCTTCCTATAGTCCATTCTTAGGTGAATATATATAAATATTTATGCATCTAGGTCCATTTCTCATCTCAAAAGGAATTAAATAATTTTTCATACTTATTTAATTTGACATTTTGTGCACTTTTGATTAAAGGACTAAATTATGATTTGTACCCTCACTAATCATTTGCACACACTTAAACATGATTAATCGAGGCTTTATTTGGTCAAGTCTTCATGGGTACACTTGTGAATCAAAAGGTACTCAAGGGGTACTTGGGAGCATGGGAGAAGATTTGCACAACCTTCCAAAAGTTTCCTTTTAAATCTCCACTCTCCAATCTTTCCAAGGCATCATATCCACCCTTGATTCTCCTTGAATCAAGGGCACCCTTTTGACCACCTCTCATTGCTTTCCACTTGGAGGCTTCTTATGCATCCAATCCTCTCAGGCATTGAGAGTCCTTGATCCTTCAAAGCAATCTTGACCCTCCATCCTCCATCCCCAAATCCTATAAATAGAGCCACTTGGAGCTCATTTGAACACAACTCTTGAAGCAATGTTATGCTACCACTTTGAGCACTGAACATATCAACTCTCTTCAACTCAATCCTTAGACATATCCATCAACTTGCTTGGTGAATCAAGGATACTTTGGTAAGGCTTGAGGTATAAGGTCTTCATTTGTGTTTTTTGTTTCCTTTGTCTAATCTTGAGGTGTTTATACTAATCAATTGAGTAGGTTATGTGTTTAACTTATTCATTTTGTTTTTTATTTTCATAGTTACACATTTTGGCATGTCTGGTGGGACCCACGTCCCTAAAATCTAACATTTTGGTGTTGTTTAGCATGATTTAAGGTGCAAGTTGCAGATGAACACGTTTGTAGGGGATGGGCACACATGTGTTGATTATCTGAGCGTCTGCATGTGTAAATGAGTGCTTACACTAGCGGATGAGCACCTGCATTCACATATAGGCGTCTGTGTACCTGGAGTAGCTTACACACTTTTTATTCATTTTTATCTTATTTCTAACATTTTTTGAGGCTAACTTTTGGTGACTTTGCAGGGGATTAGTCATATTTTGCTTATTATTAGTCTTAACATCGTTTCTTGTAGGATTGACCATCGTTTTTTTGGTAGGATTTTCAATTTTTTTCGTACACTTATATAAGTGCCTCCATTATAACTAAGCGCCTGCGTATGTGCGAGCACGCCTTTGTGTTTCTCGGCTTTTTAAGTGTTTTCTAACAAATTTATAGCACTTTATGTCTCATTTTTTAATCAGAAACCCAATTTTCAGGCCGTCGTAATACCCAAATAAACGTGTGATGAAGAAATCTTAGTCTTTCTAACTGTTTTGTGTGATTTTTTCTATTTTTCATAACTAAGCGTTTACGTATCTGATTGAGTGCTTGTGTCAAAACTAAGCGCCTTTATAACTAACACGTTTTCCTTGTGATTTTTGACATTTTTGTTGTTTACTACTCTCATTTTTCTGAAAGAAGTTGGTTTTGCAGGGTGTTATGTTGCCAAAATTAACTTTTTTTGCATCCTTAACTGTAGGAAATTTGTGAATTTTCTCTAACGCCCGTGCTTCTCTATAACAGTTTCTCAATGAGCGTCTGTGTATACCTTAGCTTCTTCGACAAAATCAAGCGACTGTGTGGGTAAGTGAGGTAATCTCTAAACTTGTGTTATTCAAGTGCTTGTGTCACTTTTTCAAGTATTTGCGTCATAGTTAGGCATCTCAGTTCTAGGTGTCTGTGTATTTATCTAAGTGCTTGCATTCTATTCGAGTGCCTGCGTCTCTGCTAGCTTGAATATTACCTTTTTCTTGGGTTTTGAGCTAACTCAATTGGTTATCTAACATTTTCTTGGATTTATCTTGTTGTTTAACACCCCGTTCTATAGAAATCTCGCAAGTCCAAGATAATATTGTGAAACTACTAACACTTTTCTTGTAGCACATTTGTTAAAGTCTAAATTTTTTTGCTACTAGATTAGGCACATTTCATTTTTCTAAGGGAAAAGAACTTGTTTGCCGTGTTTGGGATTTTACAAAGGTGTATGCTCTCTCCTCGCACCTTAGGGTGATCTTGGAGATCAAAAACCTTTGTTTAATCTATTTTGTTTTAGCTTACAACATAAGAGATTTTAAGTGTGTATGCTCTCCCTTTACATTGCAAGGTGATCATAGGGATCAAAAACACCCAAATTCCTTTCCCTTTAGGGGCTTGGCTAAGGATTTCATCACCTTAGGGATTGACCCAAACCACGCGTTCCAGCGAGGTATACAAAGGGGGGAGAACGAAAGTTGTACCCCAATAGGATCCATTGTCGTGTCTTTGGCACCCCTTTTCGTAAGGAGTCAAGGTGAAGTGGAATTGGGTTTTCCCATGAACACATGCTTGTAGATGGGATCCTTGATCACATATTGGGTCCACGTACCTTGTGCATATTAGGGACACCCTTAGTTGCCCTGTATAAGCCTAGATAAGACCTTTGACTATCCTTTTTCGTTGTGCATTGGATACCAGTTACGCCCGAGAAGTTACTCACACCATACTTCCAAGTGTGTTGAGATAGAGCTAACCTTGGGAAAGGATTTCACCTCCAAGGTAAGGGATGAATAGGTGGTACATGACCTCATATTCCCTAGCTATCCATCCACTTGGTAGATATTATTCTTGTGGGCCCACATAAATTGACACTCCTACTTGAATAGTTGTAGGCTTGTGTGAGTGCTTGATGTGTCTTCTTGTGGAAACCCATGCATGTCTTATGTCCTAAACATCAACCAAAACCAAAAACTTTGCAAAAGTGTATGCTTAATGTGTGATAATGTTGAAAATATTTAAACACCTTTTGCCAAAGTGAACCTTTGACTCCAAGAATCCTAATCATATTAAATTTGAGATCACATATATCTATGTCCAAAATCACTTGAAATTACATCCCAATATCACCCAACAATCACTTAGAAACCAAAATCCTAGATCATCAAACATATCTGAGCACCTCTGTCTTTATCTCAGTGCCTGTGCATAGTAAATAAGCACCTTCATACTTTGAATAAGCATCTTCGCTCTAAACAAGCATTTGCGCCTCTAATCAAGCGCTTGCATAATAATTTAGCCAAAATCCATTTTGCCCCATCCATTTCACCAAAACTTGTCCTAAATTTGACTTGACTTAGTCTCCCAAACCATTATTAACCATCGTCAAATCAAATTCCTTTATTTGATTTGATATTGATCTCCCAAAATCACCATCACAACTAAACCAAATTCACCCAAAATAAAACCAAATCATACCATCAATAGGATTAAACCTCATACAAGATCTTGACAAACAAAACCCATCCGACATTTGCTTAGGAACTCGCCTATCCTAAGTAAATAATCCACGATCAGTCGCCCCAAAATAAGTTGACCCTTGCTTAAGAACTTAGCCTATATTAAGTATAGTGCATTTAACTTAATCCCTTTTGTCTCTCTTTCTTGAGAACTTTGTCTATCTCAAGTATTGAAGATAAATCCACCCGTTATCAAACTTCGTCACTAGAATCTTGTACTTGGATTATTCCTAAACATTCACATTTAATCATCACCCATCCAAACCAACCTAAGTCATCATTGAGTCAAGGAAAAAACTACCCCTAACCTTTCATGCCCCCCATCACATGATCTCAAACCAAGAAACAAATTGATTCTCATAGCAAAAACAACTCTTCATGGAGTTCCCATCTCGAAATTCACATAGCTCTCCCTTCACCCCATGGGTCTTTGACAAGTAATGTTGAAGGATTCATTAGCCAACCTGAAATAAGTGAAGCTTCCAATCCCTCTATGCATAATTATTCACCAAGATTTGTAAATTTCCTTAATGATAAGAGACTCCATGATAAATTCAATAGTTTCATTAAGGACCACAAAAATCATTTCCTCGAACAAATCATTGGTGAAGGGGCTAAACTCCCTCATCACTTTGAGTAATATAAATTATAAACACTTCTACATAGCACACCACCTTCTCCCATAGCCAACAATCCATAGGCCCATGTGCTCAATCCCAACAACCCTGTTTACAATAACGAAGGACAATTTGGGGGCAACATTCCTCCACCTCCAAATTACACCTCATCACACATGCCACAATCTCCACTAGATGGTGTGCCTCTTCATGATCTCACATCAACGCAATATGTGCCTAAGCTTTCCAAATTTTATCAAACAACACTCTCTAACATGACAAACATTCCACAATCCCTTCCCTCTCTCTCCATTCTACAATGAGAAACAACCACACAATCCATGTTACCCCCTAACACTTACCATCAACCCCTTACACAACACCAATCTATGTCTCAACATCATTCCATGTCCAAAAATTCCATGACGAGTTATGTACCTTTGACCCATTCGCAACCATCATTGCACCAACAACAAACACATTATTCATCCAGCTATCAACCCCCACCGAATATGTCATATCTCCAAAACATCAATTAAACCTATGTGCCTCCAAACCACTCGCAACAAGTGGCACCCCATTCCTCATTCCAAACTTACAACTCACCTCCACAAAATACCATGCAACAACCTCCCCAAGGGTATACCATGAAAAATCCCCCTCTTGATACTCCTTTTGATCAAGAATGGCAAGAGATGAAACATTCTCTAAAGAACCTACAAATAGGGACGCATAAGAAGCACTATACGTTTGAAGAACTATGTCCCTATCCATTCGATAGGTCCATAACAATGATCCCTTTTCCACAACATTTCAAAATACCAAAGTTTGACAAATATAAGGGAAGGGAGACCCTCAAGATCAAATCAAAGAATTCTTCATTCCATGTCAAGATGTGCCTTATAACGATCAATATTTGATGACTCTTTCCTCACAGCCTTGGGGGCCAAGCTCTCGAGTGGTTTATGCACTTACCACATGGTTCCGTCTCCACCTTTGCTGAGTTGTCTTAGAAGTTCGTTGCACATTTCTCATACAATGTTGAACACTAAAAGTTACCATGTTAGACCTTTGAAATGCTAAGCAAAAAAGTGGTGAAAGTTTTGCCACCTACCTACAAAGATGGAGAGCTTTAGCAAGCCACTTCCCTTGGCCTATCCTCGAAAAACATCTCATCACCATCTTTGTGCAAAACTTGAATTGAGAAATGACCTTCCACCTCTAAGTGCATTATGTGCCATCTTTCGACGAAATCATTGAAAAAGGGGTCACTATTGAAAAGGCCCTCATATCCAAAGGTTTAGTAAAAATCTACAACACAAATTGCAATGATAAATCCAACAATGACAAACCTAAATTCTGGGCCAAGAATAAAAATACCATTGGTGATGGTGTCACCGATGCCAAACACGTGCAAATAACCAAAACCAAATCGCATGATACACAAGTTGTCCAGAACATTTTCCAACCTAGCAACATAACTGTGCCACTTGGACAATCCAAATGCAACTCCCAAAATAATAAAAAATGCAAATACACTTCCTTTGGAGAACCTCTCGAAGTGGTATTCCAAAAACTAGTCCAAGCTGACATGATCACATTCCTTGAAACTAAACCATTTGATGAAAACCAACCCAAACCCACATGGTACAAAAAAAAATGAATATTGTGACTACCACCACATCAAAGGACATTCCACCGCTAAATGCATGAAGCTCAAGAATTACATCCAATACCTCATTGACCGAGGTAACATCTAAGTAGAAGGAGATAAATCTGCTTCACCAAATGAACAACTAGGGATCTATTAGAATCCTCTCCCCAACCATGGACAAAGCTCCTAACCATCATCCTCCAACTACAACCAAAACAATTGCACCAACCATGTCCGCTATAACCGGACCCCTCATAATTATAATAATGTCATGGGTCATGTTGACTTTGACTCCATGCATGTAGCCACCATTAAAATCAAAAGTAAAGCTCCCAATTGCATCATCCCACATGATGTGGTTGGGTCACTATTAAAGTACCTTCT
Source organism: Cunninghamia lanceolata (assembly GCA_027924645.1). NCBI lineage: Eukaryota > Viridiplantae > Streptophyta > Pinopsida > Cupressales > Cupressaceae > Cunninghamia > Cunninghamia lanceolata. The sequence continues at coordinate 6,164,821 of BSBN01001062.1, forward strand.
CCATCATCTTCCTCACAAGCTTCCAGATATAGTCTCTTAGATCATTTTGGGAAGACACCAACCCAAATATTGATCCTAGAACTTCTCAGAACATCCCTAGTCTACTAAGATATCCTCGATAAAGCCTTTCAAGAATCAAACATCCCCAATAACATCCACCCTAAGCAATTCCAAACTCTTGTCGCCGAGTTATCCTCCACCTACTAGCTTTTATTTAGCCAAAAAGACATGCTACTCATCAAACCATCACATAACAAAGCCCTCCATATTGAGGTCCTCATCGGCAAAAATAAAGTGAAACACATCCTTATAGATAATGGGGCTGGCTTAAACTTATGTACATTAAAGTTTATCAAACAATTAGGATATTCAGTAGGAGACCTAGAATCATAAGTTATCACAATCAACGCCTATGATAATGCAGAAAGAGAGTCTGAAGGTACCATTTGCCTCCCCATCAAGTGGGTCCTATCCTTCAACAGACCCCGTGCAACATGGTCGATCTTGATCTTCCCTATAATCTTCTCCTCGTTCACCCATGGCTACATGCCATGCAGACCATTCCATCTACATAACATCAATGTCTCAATTTTCACCACAACGGTGTGGAAGTAACTATTCCCGCCAATCCACAACCATTTGAATATTGCAAGTCCTCAGAGGTCTCATACCACAAAGAATATCATTACCCTAGCACTAATGTCACTAAGATTAAGGAGACCTTGTCCTATATTGACCTCGAATCCATACCATCCACATCCACGTCATCTCTGATCCCTGAGTCTACTAAGATTACAATCATTAGCAAAGGTTGTGGAGAATATGAGCTTCATAATGCCTTTCATGTGGGGCAACTCCCCTTGTCACCACGATCTTATAGCCGTCCTTCCAAAAAATCATAAGAAAAAGATCATAAGCAAATGGGTCCCACTACCTTCACATCCACTAGCACTCTTGAAGAAGAGCAAATTGAGGACTTCTTGGATTCCTGGTTGTACCAGGATGAATCATTTAATGAGGATGGAGATCTTAGTTACCTAAAATAGAAATACCTTGTTCCTCATCACATGTGTAAGAATATGCAGTACACAGGGCTCAACATCAATGAGTAGGGAATCAAGGAACCAATCCTGGTTAAGATATACGTTGATTCTTTCAGGCTGGGATATATTCCTCTTGGTGCGAAAACCAACGAACCTCATGTCTCTTTTGTAGTTGCAAATGATTCCCCTTCTAATATTGAAAACATTGCACTTGGTGTCATCAAAGCTTCATTTGAGGATTTAGACCTATCACGTCTCTTCCTGACAACACCGTTTTCACCATTGATCTCCCCCTTGTCCATACCGAACTAATCGCATGGGACCAACAAGATTCACCACCTCTTGATGTATTGTAAAATGATGAGGCTATTATCGAATTCTTGGGACTCCACAAAGAATTTCCAGTAGGACACCATAAATTAGGGTATAATGTCAATTTGCATGTTGTCGCCTACTTTGGGGAGCAGTATGAGTCCCTTAGTCATAAAAACAAAAAATCAAAAACTGAAAAATCGTGCCCTAGCGAAAACTTCTTTGAGGCGCTATCAGACATAGAAGAGAAAAATAGACATATCTCCTAGTGAAAACCTTATTGAGGCACCAAAAGATGAGGAATTCAACCTCCCTCCAATGCTTCCACATTGGCAAGAACATTCAATAGTTCTAATTGAAGACACACAAGAAATCAATCTTAGCATTGAAGAGCAACCAAAGTTTACATATGGTAGCCTCTCTCTTGCCTACAAAGCAAGCTACCATATTCTCTATCCTGCATGACACATCATATGTGTTTGATTGGTCCTATGGATATGCTAGGGCTAGACCCCTCTTTGGTTTCCCATCATCTTGTTGTGCATCCTGATGCTAAACTAGTCAAACAAAATCTCTGCAAAATGCACCCATAGATTGTCTTACTGGTAAAATAAGAATTACAAAAGCTTTTGGAAGTTGGCTTCATCCGCCCTATCAATTATCTTGAGTGGGTATCTAATATTGTACCTTTCAACAAGAAACTAGGGGGCATCCACATTTACACAAATTTTTGAGATCTCAACAAAGCCTGCCCTAAAGATGACTTCCTGCTCCCAAACATCAATATCATTGTAGATCTTACAGCAGGTCATGAGATGTCATCACTCATGGATGATATCTTGGGGTACAACTAGATCCAAATAGCACCCAAAGTCCAAAATAAGACAACCTTCACATGTCCTTGGGGTACTTACTACTATTAGGTCATGCCTTTTGGGCTTAAAAACATAGGGGCCACATACCAATGAGATGTGACTATCATTTTCCATGACATGCTGCATGATATTATAGAAGATTATGTAGATGATCTCTTGGGTAATAAAAAACAAGGAATGGACACCCTAAGGTTATTCAACACATTTTTGAGTGTCTCAAGGAGTATAAAGTGAGGCTAAATCTAAAGAAATGTGTCTTTGGGGTTACATCAGGAAAACTACTGGGATTCATTGTTTCTAGAAGAAGTATCGAGGTAGACCTTGCCAAGGTGACCGCTATCATAGAAATGCCTCCACCTAAGAACCTTAAGTAGCTTTGTAGCCTTCAAGGCAAACTTCAAGACATCCGAAGATTCATTACATAGTTAGCGGATAAATACCAACCTTTTTCCCACCTCCTCCAAAAGGACATTCACTTTAAGTGGGATCAAACTTGTCAACAAGCATTCGACAAGATCAAAGAATATTTGGCATCGCTCCTGATTCTTATGGCACCCATTCCAGGAAAGCCCCTACTCCTCTACATATCAATGACACCAGTAGAACTGGGTGCATTATTGGCACAACAAGATGAAAAAGGAAGGAAAAGAGTTAATACTACATCAACAGAACTCTCGTTGGCTATGAGTTGAATAATAACCCAATGGAACGAACATGTTTGGCTATCATTTTCAGTTCTCAAAAGCTGCGACATTACATGCCGAGTCATCTAATCAAGCTCATATCTAAGGTTGAACCACTCAAATATCTTCTCTCTAATGCCTCTCTTACATGACAAATGGAGAAATGGGTCATGCTACTCAGTGAGTTTGACATTGAGTATGTGGATCAAAAATCTATCAAAGGATAGGTTGTTGCAGAGCAACTAGCAAAGGTTCCTTTAATCAATCATCAACCCATGGTTTTTGATTTTCCAGACGAGTCCATCTTCATGCTGATAGAATAAACATCCTGGAAACTATACTTTGATGGATCATTCACCAGCCATAGTGCAGGTGCTGATATTCTATTCATTACACCTCAGGGGGATTTAATACCCAAAGCATTTTGGCTAGGTTTCCCTTGTACAAATAACATAGAAAAATATGAAGCTTTGATCACATGCCTCAAAAAAACTTTTCAATGGAATATCTAGTGGCTATAGGTTTATAGAGATTCACAGTTAGTCATCAAATAAGTCAATAATGAATATCACACAAAGGATGAAAATTTGGTACCCTAAAATGAATGGTCGACAACTTTAAACTATATTTTGTGCATATCCAGTTTGAGTAGGTCCCTCATCATCATAACAAGGCTACATATGCTATGGATACTATTGGGTCCTTACTAGACATGCTACACAATAGTCAACATTGTGAGTGTTGGGACCTAGAAACTTATCTCCCAAAATGCATTATTTTGCTCCAAAAATCCATCAAAATTCCCACTTTTTCCTTTGTAGTTAAAACCCCCTAATTAGATCTGATCTACTCATAGTTTCTAAGTATAATGTTCCCCTTGTCATTGTTTTTCCTTCCTTTCAAAAAATTGGTTCATTTAAGGCCTTTGTTGGCGAATCGGCAAGATCACGAACTACCGAACTTGCCGACTAGGTTTGTGGGTTCGTGATTTCACTGGTTTTTTGGTTTATCAAAAAAGAGGCAGAAAAGGGAAGTTTGAAAGAGAGTTTTGTGTCTTCTTCAGAAAAGTTTCTAAGGGAGCCTTTGCCAGTGAATCGACAAAATCACGGACTGCCAGTTTCGTCGACTAAGTTCAGGTGCTTGTATTTTCTTTGATTTGCCGATAAGGCGACAAGGAGGTGGAGGATTTAAAAAAAAAAAGGCAAAGGGTGGAGAAAAAGGATGGGGAAAAAATTGAAGTTTGCGGCCTTTTGTTGGTGAATCGACTAGTTCACGAATTGCCGATTTCGCTGATTGAGCTCATAAGTTTCTATTTTCGCCGGTTCGCCAATAAGGCGACCAAGCGACGAAAGACAAAGGGTTTGAAAGAAGTGAAAGATGGCTGCAAGTTGTAAAATTGTCTAAGGAATAAAATAAAAGGAAGGTTCATAGTCTTTATTGGCGAAGGGCTTAGTTCACAAACCGAAAGGTTCACCGATGATCAAGTTCTTTGCCGTGAGGATTCACTGACCGAAGGAAAATGAAGACAAGGCAAAAAGAGACAAAGAAGAGTGCAAGCTGTGGGGAAAGGTTCCTAGAGGAAAGTGAAAAAAATACATAAGGAAGCAAGAGAAAAAAATAAGTGTTTGTCAGCGAATCAGTTAGTTCGTGAACTGCCGACTTCACCGACCAAAGTTCACGAGTTTCTATTTTCGTTGATTTGCCAATAAGGAGACCAAGCGGTGAAATAGAAAGACTAAGTCATGAAGGATAGTACGTTGTAGAGAAATTTGCCAATATAAAAGAAAAGTTTTTCTTCGGAGGATTTCGACGATAAAGTGAATAAATGAAGAGAAAGGCCACAAGGAGCCCTTACCAAAGAAATGGTGAGTTTGCGAACTTGACAGTTCACTGATTAAGTATTTTGCCGACTAGTTTGTCAACAAAGAGAAATAGAAGATGCCCAACACAGAGAGAGGTGGAACCTGAATTCTGGTGGCTTGATAGAGAAGAAAACGACGATCAATCAGGTAGATTTCTAAATTTTTCAGGGTGAAACTTGCAAATTTGTACTCAGAGATTAATGTATTGCAGGTCAATGTCAATTGCAGGTGGTTGAAACATTAGAGATATTCAATGCAAAAGGACTAGAATTAAATGAAAGGATAAAGTGTCTCAACGATCAAATCTTTTTGCTGATACTTTCTTTCTAAAAGGATGCTAGAGGATGGGCACATACAGGTTTTCAGAGTTGTCAGGGAATGGGCATTTCTTCCAATCTGACAGATTGTCTAACAAGGCCATGGGCCAAATTTTAACACAGCATGGGTTTCTTGTTGACTGGGTTTTCAGCACCTAGGGCTGCACAAAAGAGCAGAGTGCTATATATGAATGTTTGAGTGACATGTGAGGGGGTTGGTTGGTTCTTTGTTGGTGACTGGAGGCTATGTAGGTCGAGCAATGCTTCTAGGGCTCCAAATCACATTATGTCTAGTTGCAAAGAGGTAGTGGGGTGGTGAAAAAATTAAAAGATAATTGTGCAGTAGGGATTGTGTAGAGAATGTCTCCATGGTAGTTTGTAAGTATTTAGGGTCTTTTCTTTTATCACATTTGCTGATAAGTTTGTATTGGACATTTGAAAATGTGACAACATTTTAAATATATTACAAGCCTTATAATTTCCATCTGTTCTTTACATTTGAATACATGTAGTTCTGTTCTGGATTATTAAGTATGTTTGAAGCACAAAACCTGTAATCTAATACATGTGCTTAGATCAACTTTTCTTTGTTTCCCTTCCATTTATTTTCTTTTATATCATTTGAGACTCTGCAACCCAATTAGATTGGTATCGGTCTTGGCTCCATTAGACCGATCACACTCTATTTTAATCAACCAAATATCTACCAGTGGTTTAGGGGAAAAACCAACTTTCTTGTGCATGTACATTCACATAGTTTGTATCAGCTATATAGGGGTTTTGTGACAACCAGTTGTTCTTGGTTCAATGACAGTCTTTGGGGCCAAGACAACGAGTTGGGTTTGGTTGTCCATGTTTTTTAGTTGTTCATCTAGTTTGAACTCAATACCTATTAAGGTATACTCCTTGGAATATCCCTCTAGAGTTTAAGCTGAGCTTGAAGTGTAGGGGATGAAACCCACTCCCATAGAGTTGACCTTCAACCATCCATGTTTTGTTGATGGACTGATTATGCTTACATGATGGCAACCCTAGCCTTGTGAGTATGATTTTGTCCTAGGAAGTGGATTTGTGGTTTTGGGACCCAACAGAATGGCACCATTGTTGGGGATAAAGTTACTTTAGCCATGGCTGGGTCTAGACAACTAGAAATATTTTTAACACCCTAGTAATAGTGATTTGTAGTTGTGCCTTGTGTGTGGGTAAGTTTGGCCTCCCGTCAACTTACACCAATAAATTGGCACCATTTCCAGGGATAGATTATTGCTGGGTTGGGAAGAATTTGAAGACTTATTTTGCAGCCTTGAAGATCAGTCACGCTTCAATGGATTTCCTCATTCAATGAGGTGGCGAATTTGCTGTCACAATGAAAACAAAGTGTTGCTACTGTGTGCATGATTCAAATAGAATACAACTAGTTAAGGTACATGTTCTTTCTTCCAGCTTTGAACCGTGGTTTCTTTCTCAATAAAGAAATGTATTATTTGTTCTCCTTTTTCCCTGCACAAGTGATTTGTAATTAGCCATGGCTGAATGGAATGGACCAGTTTACCCTAGGGAAAATTTTCAAATGTATCATATGATGAAATCAAGAGATACTATATAGAAAGTGTCTATGAGTATGATGAGGACAAATGTCCCTACTATTCATACAACCCAAACCTATATACACCATTGCCTAATCAAAATAAATCAGCTAGGTTGTAGTAAGAATTTGAAAAAGAAAAATAGTTGCTAGAGTTTCTATTGCAACAAGAAAAATAATTAGAAAATCAAATTAGGCTACATCAGTCCAAGCCGCGTTCCAATGCCCTTTCTGTTGTTGCCAATTGCTCATTTTTTCAGCTTCCTCCGATTGCCAATGAAACCACATACAAACAACTGAATCTCTCATGGGTCAAGTATGAAAAGCAATCCATGCCCAATAAAATATATTATCAAATTCCATTATTTGATGGGTGTGAAGTTTATGATGGGAAGGCACATATTGAGGCATTTACATACTTCATGGATAAATTTTGATTTGAAGATGAGATATGTGGATGAGATTTTTTGTTAGATCACTATGTGGAAGGGCACATAAGTGGCTGGTTAGTTTCCCTAACCATCACTTTGCTTCATCGAATGACTTGGTGGCTGCACTTGAAATTTTTTCAAATGGTTTGGACCCTGTTGTTCTTGTCCAAGAACTTGAAAATATTAGAGGGCAAGAGGGAGAGTCCATCATGGAGCTTAGCCATAGATTTGCAATTGCCTTGTCCCACATACTAGAATATCTCAGACCTGATCTACATGTTTGTATTGACATGTATTTGAGAGCTTATGATGTTACCTTAATCCTAAATTCTATACGGGAGGAGTTCAATCTGATGAGCATGCAACATGCATACTTGTTCATTGATTATGTTGAGAGAATTAAGAGGGATATGATTGCAAAATCCTTATCCTTAGATGCAGAAGTGGCTGGTAATGAACAAGGTGTTGTAAGAAGCAAGAATGTGGATGTAACATGTGATCCAGGCACAATGTCAAGTGATGATTGTGTGTGCAGGAGGGTAGAAGAAGGTGCTGGTGCAGTGTATGACAACAATTCAGATGAAAATAGTAGTAATTGCACCTGCATTCAATTGGATTAGTCATCAGTGGATGATGAAGATGAGAAAATCAATGATGATTCCCAATTTAGTGAAGAGAATTATGACCTTGTTGCTTGTTGTAGTATTGTGGACCGCCATGAAGGTTTGTATACAAATGAAAAATTGAATGACTCAGCTCACGTAGTTGATTATATAGAGCATATATACATTGGTGATACATATAATGATGAAAGGATGAACATAAGGCACTGTTATGTCATAAAATGTCCCCCTAGGACTTTTACCTCCTAAGTTTAGCTCCTAGGTTCCTTAGATTTAATCATGCATGTTAAAAATGAATCCCAGAGAAAAATCCCCCAAAACCCATGACAAATGGGGCTTAGGGGCCACTCTTGAGCTTAAACAAGTCCTAAAATAGGACTCTGGACTTGGGTGCCCATGCCCTAGTCTAGACCTATTTTGTCAGGACCCAAATTTTAAGTGTCTGCAAAGTCACCATTAAAAGGTTTCCCTTTGTCGGCCTATTCAATTTGAATTACGAATGTTAGCGAGAATGCATATATGAACATGTTTAGGACTTCATTTTACACCTAGATGGATAATGTGAACTTGTGATCTTGTGCTAAAGATATTCAAGGCTTTTATTGTGTTGCAGAGTAGTATTGTGTTGTGTTTGTACTTGTTTGTTGCAGAGTTGTCTTCATCAATCCATCTCCTCATGGCGTGAAAGATATTCATCTCCCCGTGTGAGCTTCACATCCAAGGTGACATCTAATTTGTGTTTCAATCAATTTATCATATCATTTGCTTTTGCATTTGTCCACCAAGGACACACACTCTATCTAAAAATGGTGTTGGAAGGCTTGAATGCCATTCTGGGGCTTGACCAAGGCAAGCTCCTAAACACCACAACCCCCAACCCCTTGTTGCAAATATGTGCCTAAGTGGTGTTGTCATTGATGTCAACATATCCTTGTTGCCATTGGTGTCAACTGTATCCTATTTTGCTGCCTGTGTAGAAGACTGGATTGTTGAGGATATTGAGAAAATTAATGAGGATCAATGTATGTAGAACATATGGCTGAGTAGAGGATTGTCTGAAGAAGATCCAGTTAAGCTTTGAAGGGTTCACATGAAGATTTGAAGAAGCTATGGCCATATGAGTAGAACTAGTTTTGTAGTGTTTAGAAGAGATAGAGTGATAGGAAAGAGGTCCGGATTGTTCTGGATATGTCAAATGATGATCTACGGATCTAGAGGCATGTTTGGGAAGTCAGTGTGTATCATCCATTCAATTGGTTCGTGGTTTGGAGGTTCACAAGAAATATTTCTAGTGTGACAGTCATAACAAATAGTGTTCTTGAGGTACCGGATGAAGATGCAAGTGATTTTGACAATTTGGAGTAGTGTGGATGTTATTGTTGAATTCAATGTGCTTGTGGAATTATCTGCATCGTGTGACTGCTATGTTGGAGGTCTGCATTGAAGTTTGAGCTTGTCAATAAAGATTTCCTTCTTGGTGTTGCTGTTCTTCCCAGTCTTGGCCAACCAAATGATTCAAGCATGTTGCAGATGATCTAAGAGCATTTCTATGAAGCATGACGTGTTGATTAAGGAAGATTTGAGTCCTAGTTATGTTTGGCCGACAACTTAGTGATTCGCATTAAGTCAGATGTTTGTAGTGCCAACCTTAATGTTCATTCTAAGGTTGATAAAGCGTATAAATACTTGTTGATGAGTTGTAGAAAATCATCCTTGTGCGACAATAATATAATCTGAAGAAAGGATCAAATGCAGAGCAGAGCAGAGGAGAAGCAGAAGAACAAGAGTTGTTTTAATGAAGAGTTAGAAAAGAAGTATTTGGGGTAGAGCAGAAGTTTTGTGAGCATTCAATGAAATTGAACTAGGCATGAAGAAGATGCTATTTATCAGTTAATTCTTTCTGTATTAAACATAAATTTTGTAGGCAGTGGGCCTCTCTTGAGCAATGAGCTCTGGGCAGTAAGCCCGAAGGCATGTGCCTTCTCTTTTCTTCTAAGTACTTTTAACAGGGTACGAACCTTGTGGGTTAATCCCCACTGTGGTTTTCCCTTAACTAGGTTTCCACATAAAAATCTTGGTGTTATGTGTGTAACGTTTATTTCTGCTCATGTGTTGTTGATTCATGCTTTAATGTTTACATTATTGATCTGATTGTAAGTTGATAAAGAAGATTAAAAGCATAAAAGGTTAAATTTGTGAGACAACTGATTCACCCCTCCTCTCAGTTGTCTGGACTAATTCCAACAATTGGTGTTAGAGCCAGATCCTCTAAAAGAAGCTTGACCTCTTGAGGAGATCCAGGACGTCGACCTACAAGAAGGATAGTTTGAGATTTGATGGAACAAATTATTCTGTTTGGAAGAGTCGCATGGAGTGCCATTTGCAATGCATGGGTGATGCTTATTGGGTGATAACCAATGATGAGTATAAACCTCTGAAGAAAGGTCCTTCAACTCTAGATCAACTCAAAGATGCTGAAAATAACCTTCGAGCTAAAGAAGCCTTGTTGAGTGCCCTGACTGATTCAGAAATGACAAATGTCTTTGGACTATAAACCGCTCATGAAATATGGAAGAAGTTGGAGAATCTATATGAAAGCGATGAATATGTCAAATGTGCCAAGCTACAAAGTCTGAGAGGAAAATTTGAAAATCTGAGGATGAGTGAAGATGAAAAAATCACAATCTACATGCAAAAGATAAATGAACTTGTGTGTGGTATCAGGTTTGTTGGTGGAACTTTGGAAGAATCAGAGATTGTGGAAAAAGTGCTCAAATCTTTACCTAATTCATACAAACATAAGGTTGCTACTATAGAGGAGATCAAGACTGTCTCATAAGTTAAAGAGATCAGCTGGTTGGCAAAATTTTAGCTTTTGAATTAAGTGAGTTTGGTGATTCTCTTCCTAAGTCTAAATCTACATTTAAGGCCAATGTATATTGAAAACAAAGATATGATCCAGGTGAAATATCTTCAGTAAGATCAAATAGATTTGTGAAGGCAAGGAAGGATCTTGAAGATGATGAAATTGAGACTACAGATCTTGAAGCTCTTATTGCCAAAAGAATGCCAAGAGGATCTGGTAAGTATGAAGGAAAGCTGCCACTCAAATGTTTTGCTTGTAATAAGATTGTTCATTTTGCCTCAAGATGTTTGGAGAGGTTTTCAAAACCAAACCCTAACAGATATAAAGGTTAGAAGAAATGTTACTATGTCCAAGAAGCTAGAGAAGGAGTCACAAATGATGAATCTGATCATGGAGGTCCCACTAAAAATGATTGGGTGTTCATTGCTATCAAAGAAGAAGATCCGGTGTCTACTGAATCTACTAGCTGTGAAAATGTGGAAAGTGCCTTGGCTGCTCAGGTTGTTGAAAAGGATGAATGGGTGATTGATAGTGGATGTTCTCATCATATGACTAGTGATAAAAGTAAGTTTGTAAGCCTTGAAAAATATGAAGGTGGGCTTGTAAAATTTGGAGACAACTCAGCTAGTAGAATCCATGGTAGAGGATCCATCTCTTTTGATGGTAAGAATAACACAAATGATGTTTTGTATGTGGAAGGACTAAAGCATAATCTTCTCAGTGTTGGACAGTTGGTTGACAAGGGTTATGATCTCTGATTCAAGGATGGCAAATGCAGAATCTTAGAAAGCTCTGAAACTGAAATTACATCTGGTACAAACTAGAGGTAACATCTTTCAATTAAGTAGTTCTGGTAAAAGTTGTTTGATTGCTCAGACAGATCAAAGTTGGTTGTGGCATAGGAGAATGTGTCATGTGAATTTTGATAACATTGTCAAGATAAGTTCTACTCAGGCTGTGAGAGATCTTCCAAGACTTGTGAAACCTAATAGTATGTGTAGAGAATGTCAAGTAGGTAAATAGAACAAAACATCATTCAAAAGTAAAGAACAATTTTTGAGTGGGCGATTGGAACTTGTGCATACTGATCTATGTGGTCCTGCTAGAATTAGGAGTGTGCAAGGAGACAGATATTTTATGTTGCTGATTGATAATTACTCCCGGATGATGTGGGTAACTTTCTTAAAAGAAAAATTAGAAGCTCTTGACAAATTCAAAGTGTTCAAAGTTATGGTGGAAAATGAGATTGGTGTGAAGATAAAGTGTCTGAGATCCGACAGAGGTGGAGAGTTTACCTCCGGTGAGTTTGATACATTCTATAAAAAGTATGGAATAAAAAGATAGTTATCTGCTCCTAGGACTCAGCAAAATGAGTTGTGGAAAGAAAGAACCGGACTATTCAAGAAGCTTCTAGGACCATGATGATGGAAACAAATGTTCCACAAGTTTATTGGAGAGAAGATGTGAGTACTGCTATCTACACTCTTAACCGGGTGTAGATCAAAGGCAATTCTAGTAAGACTCCTTATGAACTTTGGTTTGGTCATCCTCCTACTGTGAGATATTTCATAGTTTTTGGTAGTAAATGCTATATCAAAAGAGATGAGGATGTAGGCAAGTTTGAAGCACGAAGTGATGAAGGAATTTTTTTGGGTTACTCTACTCAAAGCAAAGCATATCGGTGCTTCAACATAAGATTGTTGAAAGTGCTAATGTCAGAGTTGATGAGAGCAAGGAAGGACATTCCAGGTCTTACGGATATGATTCTGATGATAAAGATGAAAATCCAAGTCAAAAAAGCCAAGTGCAAACTTAGACTTAGATCCAGATTGATTCGGAAAAACTAGTAATTCAAGAGGATAGTGCAGAAGTTGAGGAACAAGCTCAAGAAACATAAGTTCAAGCAAATCCCAAAACTCCCAAGTATGTAAGGATGAATCATCCTGAAGATCAAATCATAGGAGATAAAAATAAAGGTGTTCGAACTAGGAGAAGAATTACTAAAGATCAAGAAGAGATTTGTCTAATTTCAAAGATTGAACCAAAAACAGTAAGTGAAGCCTACGAAGATGAAAACTGGGTAAAGGCAATAGAAGAAGAATTAATGCAAATTGAAAAGAATCACACTTGGGATATTGTTTCTAGACCCCAGGACAAAAATGTGATTGGAACTAAATGGGTCTTTCGGAACAAACTAAATGAAGATGGTGAAGTTGTAAGAAACAAAGTAAGGTTGGTATGCAAAGGATATTCTCAAGTGGAAGGAATTGATTTTGAAGAAACTTTTTCTCTGGTGGCAAGAATAGAAGTAGTTAGGTTATTTCTTGCATTTGCTGCTTATAAAGATTTCAAGGTCTATCAGATGGATGTCAAATCAGCATTCCTAAACGGAGAGTTGGAAGAAGTCTACATTGAGCAAACATAAAGATTTTAGTTGTCTGATCAGAAAGACATGGTTTGCAGATTAAGGAAGGCATTCTATAGACTCAAACAAGCCCCAAGAGCCTAGTATGCAAGATTAGATAAGTATCTGCTAAAGCTAGGATATAACGAAGGCACCGCTGATAGTAATCTTTACTTCAAGATTGATCATGAGAATATTCTAATTGTTGAGGTATTTGTTGATGATATCATTTTTGGTGGAAATGAGAGCATGTGCAAAACATTTGCTGATCAGATGCAAAGTGAATTTGAGATGTCCATGTTTGGTGAGATGAATTTCTTCTTAGGTCTGCAAATCACTTAGTCAGATAAAGGTATCTTTATATCTCAGTCTAAGTATGTGAAAGAATTGTTGAAGAAGTTTGGAATGGAAGATTCAAAGCCAGTAGGTATGCCTATGGTAACCAGATGTAAGTTAAGTAAAGATGATGACTCCCCTAAGGCAAATCAGAAAAGGTATAGATTAATGATTGGAGGACTGCTCTATTTGACTCAGACCAGACTTGATATCATGAATGCAGTAGGGCTTGTTGCTAGATTCCAAGATGATCCTAAAGAATCCCATGTTGTAGCAGTCAAAAGAATCTTTAGATATCTCAAAGGAACACCTGATTATGGCTTGTGGTATCCAAAAGATAATGACTTTACTCTTCATGCATATACAGATGCTAATTGGGTAGGAGATGTGGATGACAGGAAAAGTACGAGTGGTGGTGCATTCTTCTTGGGAAGTAGATTGGTTTCTTGGTTGAGCAAAAAATAGGAGGAAATATCCCTATCTACAATAGAGGAAGAGTATATAGCAACAACAAACAATTGCACTCAAGTTCTATGGATGAAGCAAATGTTGAAGGACATTAGAATTGTGTTTGAGGAGCCGGTCACTATCCTCTATGATAATTCAAGTGCAATAAGAATCTCAAAGAATCTAGTGTTGCATTCAAAGACATCACATATCCATCAAGTTTCATTTCTTGAGAGAGAAGGTAAATGAGAATGAAGTCAAGTTGGAGTTTGTATCTTCAAAGGATCAGATTGCAGATATTTTCACTAAGCCTCTTCCCAAGGATACTTTTGAGTATCTCAGAGAGAAGTTGGGGGTTATTACCCCTCCTGATCAGAATTAAGATGCACTAGAGTGCATCAGTCCGGTAGAATTCACAGTCACATCTTGTGATCTGGATTGATATCAAGGAGGCACTACTCAGGGGGAGTAGTTTGCATATAATTTTTGAGTCTAGTCTGAAACAAAAAAAAAAAGAGGAGAAAAGACTGTAAATATGTGCCCTTTGCCATTGATATCAAAGGGGGAGAGAAGTTCATGTGAAAAACTAGTTGCTGATGAAAGGGGGAGCAATGAAGAAAATGATTGCATAAGTGATAAGAAAAAGGGCACGAAGGCCTTGTCTTGATGATCAAATCAGTTTTTCACATCATATGTTGCCATCAATGACAAAGGGGGAGATTCTTGCAAATATGTGCCTAAGTGGTGTTGTCATTGATGTCAACATATCCTTGTTGCCATTGGTGTCAACTGTATCCTATTTTACTGCCTGTGTAGAATACTGGATTGTTGAGGATATTGAGAAAATTAATGAGGATCAATGTATGCGGAACATATGCCTGAGTAGAGGATTGTCTGAAGAAGCTCCAGTTAAGCTTTGAAGGGTTCACATGAAGATTTGAAGAAGCTATGGCTATCTGAGTAGAACTAGTTTTGCAGTGTTCAGAAGAGATAGAGTGACATGAAAGAGGTCTAAATTGTTTTAGATATGTCAAATGATGATCTGCGGATCTAGAGGCATGTTTGGGAAGTTAGTGTGTATCATCCATTCAATTGGTTCATGGTTTGGAGGTCCACAAGAAATCTTTCTAGTGTGACAGTCATAACAAACAATGTTCTTGAGGTACCAGATGAAGATGCAAGTGATTCTGACAATTTGGAGTAGTGTGGATGTTATTGTTGAATTCAATGTGCTTGTGGAAGTCTCTGAATCATGTGACTACTATGTTGGAGGTTGACATTGAAGTTTGAGCTTGTCAATAAAGATTTCCTTCTTAGTGTTGCTGTTCTTCCCAGTCTTGGCCAACCGGATGATTCAAGCGTGTTGCGGATGATCTAAGAGCATTTCTATGAAGCATGATGTGTTGATTAAGGAAGATTTGAGTCCTAGTTATGTTTGGCTGACAACTTAGTGATTCACATTAAGTCAGATGTTTGTAGTGCCGACCTTGATGTTTATTCCAAGGTTGATGAAGCGTATAAATACTTGTTGATTAGTTGTGGAAAATCATCCTTGTGCGACAATAATATAATCTAAAGAAAAGATCAAAGGCAGAGCAGAGCAGAGGAGAAGCAGAAGAACAAGAGTTGTTTTAATGAAGAGTTAGAAAAGAAGTATTTGGGGCAGAGCAGGAGTTTTGTGAGCTTTCAATGAAACTGAACTAGACATGAAGAAGATACTATTTATCAGTTAATTAGATTTCTGTATTAAACATAAATTCTGTAGGCAGTGAGCCTCTCTTAAGCAGTGATTTCTGAGCAGTGAGCCCGAAGGCATGTGCCTTCTCTTTTCTTCTAAGTACTTTTAACAGGGTACGAATCTAGTGGGTTAACCCCCACCATGGTTTTCCCTTAACTGGGTTTCCATGTAAAAATCTTGGTGTTATGTGTGTTAAATTTATTTCTGCTCATGTGTTGTTGATTCATGCTTTAATGTTTACATTATTGATCTAATTGTAAGTTGATAAAGAAGATTAAAAGCAGAAAAGTCTAAATTTGCAAGACAACTGATTCACCCCCCCTCTCAGTTGTCCGAACTAATTCCAACACCCCTCTCTTGTGATTGCAGGTTACACGTGTCAGATCTTGCAGAGAGGAGTTGCAGGAGATCAGACCAGAGCATAAAGATTCTAGATATGAAGAAAATGATAGAAAACATCCCTAATTAGACATAGGCACCTGCTCTTTTGTACTCGAGTTTGGCAGTGTCGGGAATCTTTGAGTAGGTTATAGTCTGAAGCATATTTTGATCCAAAACCCCTCAGAAAAAGTACCACATTGGACACAAGCACCCACTCTTTTATCCCTAAAGATTCTATTTTCTAGAACCCAAAATCTGGTATGTGTCTAATCTGTATTTAGTGCCTTGTGCGAGCATTTGTCGGGTTTCATCTGTTTGTTTACAAGTTTGCATAATTAGGGTTTTAGGCCTAATCAACCTAGGGTTTTAACAAAATATCAATCTATTCTATCTTTCTAATCATCATAGTGACATTAGACCTGTAGCTAAGTCCTCTATCATAGTTGTGACTTAGCTCGATCTATGTCCTTGAATGTATGTGTGAAAGAAGGGTTTGATTGAATCTAATTGGCTATACACTTTACATCTTACTTTCAATCCTATTTTCATACATAACATTTTGGTGAACCTGAGTTTTTGCTGAATTTGTACCTTGATGAGTGTTATAAATCAGATTTACATTCATATATTTCATATTCATCATCCTACATTCAAAAATCTTGCATAAATTTGAAAAATTTGAAAAAATTAAGCATCCTAGGCTTGCATTAAGGCATAGTTTACACTATTTTCATTGCATTTCATTTAAATCATTTAAATCTCTGATATTTACATCAGATATGAGATAAATTATAGAAGTACATCATTTCATAATCATTTACCTTGCATTTACATACTTCATTTGCTAGGGTTTTACTTGAAATTTGACATTTTTCCTTTAACCTAGTAATTCCAAAAGCTATGGTTTGTAGCTAAAATCTTGTTTCAGATTTTACTACTAATTTTTAACACTCATTCAAATCTGATTTTGGACTGTATTGTTTCATCACTTTATGTTTTTGCATCTACATTTCAAATTTTGCATTTACACATTGTGTATGTCAACAAAAACAAGCATATTCATTCATCTTTCCTTAAAAATTGTCTTGCATTGAGTATTGTAAGATTTTGGCATCATTTTAAAACCTGATCTGATTTATTCTTCACATTAAATCTGATTAGACTCCATTCATTTACCATTTTACATAGATTCATGGCTTAATTTCACTACCAGGGTTTAAAAAACCCTTACATTTAACTACATTTTGGCTAATTTTTCATCTAGCATTACAAATATTAGTGTGTTGTGATAATTTTTTCTGCATTAATTGGACCAATTTAGGGATATTATGTTTCCACACCTTATCATCCTCTTAGTTTCATTACATATTTTGTGCATTTGCATTGAAAAAAGTGAAAACAGTGAACATTTTAGGTGCATAAACAAGCATAGATTGGTGTTGTTTCATTGCATTCATTCTAAATATCTTGAATTTCAGATTTTGAATTCATATTTAAGCATACATTCATTTTTCATTTGAAAACTTTGCATAATTTCATATCATTGTGTGAAAATTGGCATATTTTTAATTACACAGTGTGTATTTTAACACTACTTGTTTACACACCTTTTCATAACTTTTGATCAAAATATTTAAAATTGTCAACTTGGCCTTGTTGTGTTGTACTTTTTCCTCCTATCCATTGTGTTTTTTGTGGACTTTGTGTGTCTCTTAGTACCCGTTTCCCTCAAACAAGTGCTTGGGAGCGAAATAGTCTCACATCTAAGGTGTGTTAATTATCATAAAACTTTGCATGAGTTGTCTTACTAGACCCTATTGTATATTTCTGGTACAAGACATTCCATAATGACATCCTCATGTTATTCTTCTTTGAAATCTTTGCATAAGTATATCCTAGATTTTGAAAATTTCTCTAAATTCACTAACATGAACTCTCATATTCTAGAGCACATAGCATCTGTAATTGATATTGATGTTTCTAAATGTTCTACACATGAAATCAAATTACTTTGTTATATACATGATTTTGATAGCTTCAGAATGATCATGGATGCATATCCTTTGATATTAAAACATTTAACCAAATTCATCTCTATGAATCCTCATGAGAAAGATAAGTGTGAAAATTATTCTTCCGTTAATGCCTTGGAACTAATAGCTAAAATCTATGATGATGATGATGATTACATAAGCTATCCTACTCCTATAGCTAAATGTTCAAGAACCTTGGATGAGAAGATCAGGGATAGATCTACTTTGTTTGTAAATTTAAGTCCCTTAGACACCTCTAATGATACGATCACCACCAACCTCCTTAACAACATGGTACCCTCCCTCAACCCTGATGCTTTTTTTTCAAAAGTAGAAGCATTGGTAAATGAGAAAAGGTCTCTCACATTAAATCCTTTAGGGATAGATGTTGGGTATAATCATGAGGAAAACAATGTTAATTCAATCTTCATTAACAGATTTCTTCCACCCACTAAGGGGTTATTAGATAAATGTAACAATGTTCCTAAGATGATTATGCAAGGGGCACCTAATGCACCTTCTTAGTTAAAACTAGTGATTACGGTTCCATGTGATCAAAAACCACCTCGACCCCTGAATTACATTCTAAACTATGCAAGACAAACCACTCAAAGAAGTCAAGGTGTTCAAAATGTGCCATAGCATCCCATGATTGATCACACCTACAACACCCGTAATAACAAGAAAAGTAGGCAAACACCTCATGTGCCTATCTCTCTTCCATGTTCCCAACCTATGCTCCTTCCAACACCTCGTCTTACTCATAAAAATGGTAATGAATACGATCCTGTCGAACAACTTCACGCTACTCCGGCTAAGATCTCTCTTTGGGATTTAATACAAACATCACCTACTTACCACAAAATGCTCCAAGAAGCTTTAAAAAATGTTATTGTACCAATTGCTGTTAAGATGAATGATGTAGCAGCTCTGTTAGATTGTATGCATGCAACAAAAACATATATTTTGTTTCAACAACATGAAATACCATCAACAAAAGATGAGTATGATCCACTTATAATATTTGTCCTAATAGATAAAAAGTTGATAAAGTGAGTTATGATTGACAATGGATTGGCTCTTAATGTTTGTGGCATTGACTTACTACATAAAAGCAAGATCGACACATCTTTAATCAAACTAGATAGGCTTAACATTCGTGGCTTTGATAATGCTGGTAGACAATCCATGGGTACCATAACTTTACCTATAAAAGTTGGACCCATGACATTATCTACCTTTTTTCATGTCATGCCTGGTTCGCTTTCATATAATATGATTCTTGGTAGATTGTGGATCCATGCCATGGGGGCAGTTCCATCTACCCTTCATCGATCAATAAAGTTCATTTATTAAAACAAGATCTACATTGTGGAAGTTGATCCTGACCCAAATAACTGTTTACATATTGAAAGGACAAAACAAGTTAACAATCAACAAATTCTAAACAACTTACGAGTTGATTCATCAGTGCCTCTTGCCACAGATAATGTTGTGCAACACTCTAAACCATCGAATGCACCTTTTGGTGATGATTGGGGTTCATTAGATTTTAGTCCTTCCTTTGTGGGGGAATATAAACTAAATAACTCTAATCCTGACACATCAAAGGTCGCATCGATCTCATCTAAGCAATCTTTGGAAACACCTGGGAAACCCAAAGTCTCATTGGTAGAAAATAAAGACAATACTCCTACTTATACTACATATTATGACACCTACGAGGCCTCACCATCCTCTAAAGAGATGGACTCTCTCTATGGTCGTGAATTTTATATTTTTTACAAAAAATGTGACTATGCAGGTAATGGATGTGGTGTAAATCAACAAGGAATCAGAGTACCTTTACAAGTTGGAATTAACTACAAATTCGGTATTCATTCTTTGAATCCCACCAAAGCCTCTCCTTGTCCTAAACTTAATGTTAATGCAATATCAACAAGACCGAAATGACATGCGAGATATCCTGAGCTGATAGACAAGAATTGTCCGCCAAGAAATATCCCAATGAATTAGGAAAGTATTTCTTCCTCTTTAAGCCACACTTGCTATAGCACCTATTTTAGTTTCTCTCAAGGGTGGCCTCCTAGATATATATGTTGTTAGAATCATGTTGTGTTCCCTCGTGTTGTGCTATATGTGTTGTTCAGGTCTCTTTGGATGACCCTTGATACTCTTGTAAGGTCAAGGATACAAGGAGACTGCCGCTGTTGTGACCATTCTTCTATTGTTCCTCTCCTCTATTTTATTATTGTGTGTTGTGCCTAGGAGCATAGCATTGCAGAGGGTGTTTTGGGGGCATCCTCTTATGTGGTGTTCCTAACGCACTTGTTCTTATCTCTTGTTTTATTATTTACCTTATTTAGTGATCCTACCTAGTCAGTGGATGATGAAAACAAACAAATACTGATACGGACCGTGTGTCCCTTCAACAAGCAAAGAAAAAATGGACCTAGTCCATACATGAAGATGGGGTATATATATATATCTGATGCTTGACTAGTAGAATCACTTTGTGTGATGTATCATCTTATGGCATTTCTTGTGACTAACATTTTAAAATCCACTCAATCTACTCTTGTACACTTTGATTGGTATCTCACCTAGTTGCTACACTCAATTCCAAGGTACCTATAGTATAGCCCAACGGTTATACTCGGTTCCAAACCTGAGTATAGCCTTGGTCCTTGATGTGATTGTTTTCAAGCATAGCTTTAATGAATTGCTTAGGTTATTATCTTAGAGTAAGATTTATAACCTCTCTTGTTATCTTATCTTAGAATATCTTATCACTGTGCTTGTGGGAACATTTGGCGATCGTGAGCACATGTCGATGTGTTTTCTAGTGCTTACCTGAGACTAGGGGCTAGAAATTGTTCCTCAATATTTGTGTATGCCTTAGCTTCAAGTTCCTGGCATGTTTGATGTGTTTTTGACCGTACTTTAATGCATGTATGTATCATAAGATCATACATACATTAAAGTGGGGGCTAAATTTTATGTCGTAAAATGTTCCCTAGGACTTTCACTTCCTAAGTTTAGTTCCTAGGTCCCTTAGATTTAATCATGCATGTTAAAAATGAATCCCAAAGCAAAATCCCTCAAAACCTAAGACAAATGGGGCTTAGGGGCCACTCTTGAGCTTAAACAAGTCCCAAAATATGACCCTAAACTTGGGTGCCCATGCCCTAGTCTAGACCTATTTTGTCGGGACCCAAATTTTAAGTGTCAGCAAAGTGACCATTAAAAGGTTTCCCTTTTTCGGCCTATTCAATTTGAATCACAAATGTTAGTGGGAATGCATATATAAACATGTTTAAGACTTCATTTTACACCTAGATGGATAATGCAAACTTGTGATCTTGTGCTAAAGATATTCAAGACTTTTATTGTGTTGTAGAGTAGTATTGTGTTGTGTTTGTACTTTTTTGTTGTAGATTTGTCTTCATCAATCCATCTCCTCATGGCGTGAAAGATCTTCATCTCCATGTGAGAGCTTCACCTCCAAGGTGACATCTACTTCATGTTTCAATCAATTTATCATATCATTTGCTTTTGCCTCTATCCACCAAGGACACACACTCTATCTAACAATGGTGTTGGAAGGCTTGAATGCCATTTCAGGGCTTGACTGAGGCAAGCTCCTAAACACCACAACCCCCAACCCCTCTCTTGTGATTGTAGGTTACAAGTGTTTGATCTTGTAGAGAGGAGTTGTAGGAGATTAGAGCAGAGGATAAAGATTCTAGATCTGAAGAAAACAACAGAAAACATCCCTAATTAGACACATGTGCCCGCCCTTTTGTCCCTTAGTTTGGCAGTGTCAGGAATCACTGAGCATGTTATAGTCTGAAGAATATTTTGATCCAAAACCCTTAGAAAAAGTACCACATTGGACACAAGTGCCCTCTCTTTTGTCCTTGAAGTTTCCATTTTCTGGAACTTGAAATCTGGTATATATCTAATCTGCATTTAGTGCCTTCCTGTGCTAGCATTTGTTAGGTTTCGTTTGTTTGTTTACGATTTTGCATAATTAGGGTTTTAGGCCTAATCAGCCTAGGGTTTTAACAAAATATCAATCTATTCTCTTTCCAATCATCTCATAGCAACACTAGGCCTGTAGCTGAGTCCTCTCTCACAGTTGTGACTTAGCTCAATCTATGTCCTTGAATGTATGTGTGAAAGAAGGGTTTGATTGAATTTAATTGGCTATACACTTTACATCTTTCTTTCAATCCCATTTTCATACATAACAGGCACAATATCCTTTATGAAGAGCATGCAAGTCCATTAGGTAGCATAATTCATGATTATCATTGGTGCATCGATAATCGTCTTTTTGAAAGTGACTTAGAGTTTAATGGGTTTGAAGAGTAGCAGCTCAGAGAGCTATCCGTTCTGAAAGGGGAGAATCAAGTGCCTCATTATCAATATGACCAAGATTCTTGTAGACACCAATTGGACAATGGCAATTGTTTTCATGAGGATGATGTAGATCTGGTTGCACTAGATGATTAAGCTGTAGAGATAAATGATGGTGCAGCTAATGAGATTCAAGCTGAAGATCATGCCTGTGTGAGTTGTGAGGATGAGGAGCATGCAAATGTATGTGAGACCCTGTATCAAGCATGCAAGGGTCATTCTCATTCTCTTATGGATTATGTTTCAACTGGACTTCATGAAGGCACTACTATAATTACCAATGATGTGGAGGTAACATTTTCCAAATATGAAGACTCTGTCATAGATGATTTTTTAGAGCTTTGTTTGGGCCAGTTATCTCATGTTGATGTGAATCATGTTAGAGAGCACATTTTTGAACTCATTGGTTGGGCCTGATAACTTTGAAGCTGGGTGTTCTCGAGTGGGTCAATTTTTTGATCTACAGAGTGAAGAGGAGAAAATCATAAGATATTTTCTTAGCAACAATTTTTACATAGCAGTGTGTCGAGGAATACAAAATAGAGAGGCAACTTGAGGATTTTGAGTCTTCAATCGAAGTGTCTCAAATTTCTAATCTATGTGCTAATAATGCAGATTTGGATTTGAATCAGGTCTTTGGTTCAATCATGGAGGAATACATTAGCATTTGTGATGCAGTTGGGTCACAAGAAATTGAATAGTCATGTGACATGGCCCAACTTGAGGTCACATCTGAATTGGATGCATTTTAGCTTGATATTTTTCTTCATGCTAATATTTATGTAGGTCTAGATGTGCATCATGCTAACAAGAATATTGAAGGTGAGTATTGCTATGTGAGTTAGCATGATGATGAGCCCTATTATGTGGCTGCCATGTCCCGGTGATGGTCATTTCCATTTTTAGCATGATGATATGAATAATTGTAGTTTGCATGTGCATGAATGCAAGGTGTTTTTATTGTTGATGTTGGGTGATCAGTGCAACAAAGGATTGAGGGAGATCAACTCTTTCAATAGGCTTGTCTTCCACAGGGGCAAGTAACTTCACCAATGTTTTGTAGGGTTGACTTGCAATGTTCTAAAATTTTGGGTACAGTCAATTTTCCCTTTTGTGCCCTTGGGCCTTTGACTGCGTGTTTTCTTGTAAATATGTTTGGTGTGTTTTCCCCTTTTTTGTGTTTTTTTTTGTTTTTTGGTTTGCCTAGAGATATTTTGGATTCTCATTGTGCCAAGTTTGCCACACATCCCCAACCAAAGCCACTGTTGGGACCTAGAAAATTAGCTCCCCAAAATGCATTATTTTGCCCAAAAAATCTATCAAAATTCTCACTTTTGCCTTTGCAATTAAAACCTCCTATTTAGATCCAATCTGAGACAATTGATATGGGTTTTATTTCATAATTTCTAAGTATAATGTTCTCCTTGTCATTGTTTTTCCTTCCTTGCAAAAAATTGGTTCATTTAAGGCCTTTGCCAGGGAATTGACAAAATCACGAACTGCTGAACTTGCTGACTAGGTTTGTAGGTTCGTGATTTCACTAGTTTTTTGGTTTACCAAAAAAGAGGTAGAAAAGGGAAGTTTGAAAGAGAATTTTGTGTCTTCTTTGACAAAGTTTCTAAGGGAGCCTTTGTCGGCAAATTGACAAAATCATGGACTGTTGGTTTTGCCGACTAGGTTCGGGCACTTGTATTTTCTCTGATTTGCCGATAAGGAGACAAGGAGGTGGAGGATTTAAAAAAAAAAAGGCAAAGGGTAGAGCAAAAGGATAGGGAAAAATTTGAAGTTTGTGGCCTTTTGTCGGTGAATCATCTAGTTTGTGAACTATTGATTTTGCCGATCGAGCTCATAAGTTTCTATTTTTGCCGATTCACCGACAAGGTGACCAAGTGGCGATAGACGAAGGGTTTGAAAGAAGTGAAAGGTGGCTACAAGTGGTAAACTTGTCTAAGGCATAAAATAAAAGGAAGGTTCATAGTCTTTATCAGCAAAGGGCTTGGTTCACGAACCAAAAGGTTCAGCTACTATCAAGTTCACCACCGCGAGGATTCGCCAATCAAAGGAAAATGAAGACAATGAAAAAAGAGACAAAGAAGAGAGTGAGCTATGGGGAAAGGTTCCTGATAAAGAGGCAAGTGAAATTTTTTTTTAAGGAAGAAAGAGAAAAAACTAAGTGTTTTTTAGTGAATTAGCTAGTTCGCGAACTACCAACTTCACCGACCAAAGTTCATGAGTTCCTATTTTCATTGATTCATTGATAAGGTGACCAAGCAGAGAAAGAGAACGGCTAAGGCATGAAGAATAGTTCATTGGAAGAGAAATTTTTTGATAGAAAATAAAAGTTTGCCTCCGGAGGATTTTGCTGATAAAGTGAATAAATGAAGAGAAAGGCCACAAGGAGTCCTTTCTGAAGAAATGGTGAGCTCACAAACTTGATAGTTGACTGACTAAGCATTTTGCCAACTAGTTTACCGACAAAGAGAAACAGAAGATGCCCAACACAAAGAGAGATGGAACTTGAATTATGGTGGCTTGATAGAGAAGAAAATGATGATCAATCAAGCAGATTTCTAAATTTTGCAGGGTGAAACTTACAGATTTGTACTTAGAGATTAATGTATTGTAGGTTAAGGTCAATTGTAGATGGTTGAAATAGTAGAGATATTCAATGCAAAAGGATCAGAATTAAATGAAAGGATAAAGTGTCTAAGTGGCCAAATCTTTTTGTTGATACTTTCATTCTAAAAGGATGCTAGAGGATGGGCACCTGTAAGTTTATAGAGTTGTCAGGGAATGGACATTTATTCCAATCTGATAGATTGTCTAACAAGGCCATGGACCAGATTTTAATGCAGTATAGGGTTTTCAGTGCCTAGGGCTGCACAAAAGAGCATAGTACTATATATGAATGTTTGAGCGACATTTGAGGGGGTTGGTTGGTTCTTTGTTGGTGGTTGGAGGCTGTGTAGGTCCAACAATGCTTCTAGGGCTCCATGTTATGTTCAATTGCAGAGAGTTAGTGCGATGGTGAAACAATTGAAAGATAATTTTGCAGAGAATGTCTCCATGGTACTTTTTATGTATCTAGGGTCTTTCCTCTTATCACATTTGCTAATAAGTTTATATTGGACATTTGAAAATATGACAACATTTTAAATATATTACAAGCCTTGTAATTGTCATCTATTCTTTACATTTGAATGCATGTAGTTTTGTTCTAGATTATTAAGTATGTTTGAAGCACAAAACCTGCAATCTGATACAACATGTGCTTAGATCAACTTTTCTTTGTTTCCCATCCATTTGTTTTCTTTTCTGTCATCTAAGACTCTGTAGCCCAATTGGATTGGCACCAATCTTGGTTCCATTAGACCAATCACACCCTATTTTAATCAAACAAATATTTACCAATGGTTTAGGAGAAAAACCAACTTTCCTATGCATGTACATTCACATAGTTTGTATAATCTATATAGGTGTTTTGTGACAACCAATTGTTCTTGGTTCAGTGACATTCTTTGGGGCCAAGACACCGAGTTAGGTTTGCTTGTTCATGTTTTTTAGTTGTTCATATGTTTTGAACTTAATACCTATTAAGGTATACCCCTTGGAATATCCCTCCAGAGTTTAAGCTGAGCTCAAAGTGCAGGGGTTGAAACCCACTATCATAGAGTTGACCTTCAACCCTCCACGTTTTGTTGATGGACTGATTATGCTTACATGATGACAACCTTGGCCTTGTGAGTATGATTCTGTCCTAGGAAGTGGAGTTGTGGTTTTGGGACCCAAGAGTGAGTTCCTCATTGAACTTCTCATTCCTGCATATAACATTCCAGAATCAGAGTTTGTTTGTGATATCGTTGGTCCCAATTCTCCCTGGTACCAGGATATCTACACCTACCTCCACAATCATACCCTCCCACCTAATCTATCCACCAACCAACATAAATCCTTCATCTGTCGCATCTCTTGTTTCACTATCCTATCCAACACTCTCTATTGCTGAAGTTATAATGATTCACTACTACAATGTCTAAATATAGAAGAGGCTAATGTTGCACTGCGGGAGGTACATGACAGTATTTGTCGTGCTCATACTAGTGGTATCGTCCTAGCTAAGAAACTCCTTAGAACATGATACTACTGGCCTACCATGAAGCATGATGCTTGCGAATATGTTAAGAAGTGCATACCCTATTAGTAGCATGGAGATCTCATTCACACGCCATCACATGCATTGCAACTTATGACAACACCATGGCCCTTCTCACAATGGGGCCTCGATCTTGTTGGAATGATTCATCCCTCCTCCTTTGATGGCCATAAATTCATCATCACTGCCACTGAGTAATTTATGAAGTGGGTTGAAGCCCTACCACTCACCTTCACCACTGGATCCCAAATAGCCAAACTCATCCTTTACCATATCATATGTTATTATGGTATCCCATCCTTTGTTATCACAAATAATGGAAAACCATTCAAAAACAATGAGGTTTGCACCCTTTGCAAACACGTCCACATCCAACACCATTGGTCCACCCCTACTATCTTTAAGGTAATGGTCAAGCAGAGGCAACAAATAAATTTTTTCTTAAAATTCTCAAGAAAGTTGTCAATGAAATTGGCCATGACTGGCATCTTTATATCCATCCCTCTCTTTGAGCCTATCATAAAAACATCCACACTCCTATAGGTGCCACACCATATTCTCTCATATTTAGTACTGAAGCTATTTTTCCAATTGAGATCAAACTTTCCTCCTTGTGCATTTCATTCCTTAACATCATTGATGAGGAAGAATATCGTGTTGCAAGGCTCCAGGAGGTAGAACTACTTGATGAGCAGCGCCTCAACGACTTGACCCACCTCTAGGATTATCAAAACTGACTTGGCAGGAACTACAACAAGAAAATTAGAGCACATGAATTTGAAGCCGGTGACTTAGTCCTCAAAGAAAATCAAAGGAATCTCTAGGATCGTGAAAAGAAAGGCAAATTTAAACCCAAATGGTTAGGCCCCTATCTGGTTACTGCTAATATGGATCTAGGGCATATCAACTGGCTACCCAAAACAAACAAGAGCTAGAATAACCTCTCAATATCATCCACCTCAAGAGGTTCCATACCTAACCTGCTAGATATCCCATCAGAAATACAAAAAAATAAAAAAATTGTCAAAAATACAAAAAAATTGAAAAATAGTAAAGAGAAATAATGTGCCCTATGGTGAAAACCACCTTTGATGGTGTCTTGGAAAAGTACCATGATGAAAACCTGCTTGCAGGCATCATGTGTATAAGCCAAAACCATTATCCTTCAGGTTTCCTTCCTTTGTATCATCCACCTTGTCCATAAGGAGGTAATCTTGTAAGGAGGTTAAATCTAAAAGAAGATAAAGCCCTACCCTACCACATCCATACTTCCCACACAACGACCTATATCACCTGACTGTCAGCCCACCTCCACTTATTTTTCTAGGTATGCCATGTCTGGAAGTAGATGTTCCCACTCCAAAACCATACTAGTTTCCCTATCATCACCATCACAGATGGTTTCACCATACTTCCCGCTAGCCTCTGTGATCCTTCCATAAACCCTATCCCATTTGTTTTATAAGATGTTAAATTTGAAAGAAAATGGCACCCTAGCCTTGTGCCACTTGGAAACCTCTGTTTCTATCAATAATTTTCACAATTAGGGTTCACTACTTTCCCCACCTTCCATTGTAGAAAGAAGTATCTCAAATCTCACATAGGACGTCTGTGCTATCATACTTTTAGCTGACAACAATGCCATGACACACCAACC
Source organism: Cunninghamia lanceolata (assembly GCA_027924645.1). Classification (NCBI taxonomy): domain Eukaryota; kingdom Viridiplantae; phylum Streptophyta; class Pinopsida; order Cupressales; family Cupressaceae; genus Cunninghamia; species Cunninghamia lanceolata. Next base: position 6,192,989 of record BSBN01001062.1, read on the forward strand.
TATTTCACCATTTGGGGTTGGTAGCACTATAAAATAGATAGATAGTTTCAGTACATGGGCTAAGGAGTTCGTCCCCCCTGCCATCACCCTTGCACTTCCCACCAGACCTTCACGACCCTTCCACCAGCCCTACCCCATTTGTTTTGTATAGAGGTTAAATTTGAAAGCAAATATCCTCCACCCTACATGCTCACCCCATCAAATCACCCTACCCATCATCCATCCCTCTCTAACCCAATCCCAACCATACCTCGCAATAGATGTTTTTTCATAAAAATGATTGCAAGCTAAGCTATCCTTGAGACACATCACCACCACAAGCTTCGCTACCACTCTAGCATGTAGCCTGCCCTGATATGCATTTTTTCTATGATTTCAGACTATGCCATCTTTTAGTTCCCTCACCTAAGACCTTCCTCATCCATCTATTTATATGAAAGCTTCTGATAGACAACTTGTTCATATCTCGCCGGTTCCTTCCCTCCCTAACTCTGAGATTCATGAACTCACACTCTATGCTCCTTAGGATTTCCATACCATCATCAATCCAAAATAATCTTAATGACCTCGACCACATGCATTTCTAATGTTCTTTTGGCCTATCACTACCCCATCAATCTTCATGGGATACATCCTTCCCTACATTAGGCATCCTCTGTCCCACTTTGGCAAAAGGTATGATCATGTATGGTTAATTAAATGTTGTTTTTCTTTGTCTTGATTATATTTTTGGTTGCACCTATTCTATCCCCAAGGTCACCATGATCCTTCATATTATGGTGCACTTTTAGAGGTATGTAATAAGGGCATGATCTTTTTATTTTCTGGGTGCTATGTTTGCATGGCCGTTCTAGTATCTGTACCACCAAGGTCATTGTACTCCTTGTATGGTGCTAGGAATTCCTTCTCTCTATTGGTTGTTTTAGCGCATTACCCACCAAGGCCATCACACACCATGTGTTTTGGTAATACAACCTTTTGTATGTTTGTTTTTGCATCAGTCCTATGCAAGAGATATATCGTCACCTTGGTTCCTCATACCTTGGTGCATAATATCTCCTACAATATTAAAATGAGTGCTCTTTATATTTTAGTTTAACAAATGCATTCAAGATCCCCCCTATTCAATATACTCTGTGTAAATCTATCCCATGTACAAATCCTTTCAAAGCCTTGATTAATCAAGATTACATTTATGCAATTTATTAATTAGGGTTCCTAATTTTAGTCTTTTTCATCATCTTCTCTTCTACATCACCACTTTCCTCTGCTATTATACTATGAACAATAACAATTGCATTACACATTGCATGCTCCATTTGCACTTACACACATAAATCATGTTATTTTTATAGAACTGGTAACATTTTCCACCATACTCCAACTCTCATATCACGACCACCTATATATACCCCTGCATAGCACCTTATATACAATAACACATACATCCACATCACATACATTTGCATACATAAACATGGTCACTACATAATAATATAACAAATCATCATCACATAAACAATGATATAACCATAAAGTATCACATCCATCATCACTCATAACCCAAATCAAACTCATGGTATAATAGTTGCATATATATATATCTCAAAAACTAGAGCAATGTTCGTAAAAAGTGTGTGATAATACAACATGCTTGATAGAGCATAATCTCTCATGATATACAAAGTATTTGTACATATACATCAAAATGCACTAGGCATGACTAGCGCTATCCTCATATGACCCTGTTGGTCCCCACCATGTGGTTGTGATCCTTGAGGATGTGGCTGCATCCCCACTGACTCTAAGCATCCTAGTCTCCTCGATCGTGTGACCTTGATCTGGCTTTGCTCTACATAGGATGGCACCTTCTACTCTACTAGTATTGCAGCCTCATATAGACTATGATAGTAGGTGACCCCCTCATCACTATCACCACCTAATTCATCACCATGTAGGTACCAGCATACATCTACCCCATACCCACCACCCCAATCACTCCTTTGGCATAGTCTTGCTCCTACTAGAGCCTCTAAATCTCACCCTGCACTCTCTACACATCACCCTATATCTTTTGCAGCTATGCTTGTACCCCATCATACACTGTCTGTATCCCATCATGCTATGTTTGGAGGCTATCTAGCCTTGCTTGAAGCCCATCCCACTTTGCCTCTATCACAACCAACCTATCCTCTAATGCCTACCTCTCAAGCGATGTCCATCCCCAACCCCCATCTCCTCAACCTTCTAGAGACCCCCATATATCTCCTCCTCCTCCTCTCGAGGATCTTGTATCATCCCCTTTGTCACCTCTTACATCTGTACTCATCCTATCCCCATTAGATGATTATGAGTATGGCGATCCCAACACCTATATCTATGGTGCCTACACCTGTACCTATGGATCCTGTGGTTGTACCCCCTGTCATTACCTTGGTATGTGTACTTGTGTCAGTACCTTCTATGCCTACAACACTTGTGGACCCCTATGCCCCTGTACTCCTCTCGCTCCTCCTCTCTCGACCCCTCATCCACCTACCTCTCCCTCTTAATCCTCATACCACCATCCACTACTACCGAGCCACTACATAGGATTTGTGTATCACCCCTTGAATACCTTCCATTAATAACCATGCCAATCTCACAGTCTACCTTTGATCCCACCAGATCCTATAATCATGCGTCACACCTACGTCTTGTACATCTACCCTCGAAACCACCCATATCCATGGCATTAAATGAGCCTAGTCTATCCATACTATCCATCCATCCAATCGTGGAGGCCACCCTTCCAACTCTTCCCATGTAACCCATGCAGATACATGTGGCCCCTCCTCTAGTATCCCCTTCCTCAATCTAAATTGTTGCTACACCTGATCAAGATGATATCCCTCGATGATGTATCTCTACTGCCCAATAATATAATGTGGTGTCAAGACCCAAAATAGTGTCTTCCTATCCTCTAGCCACATATCACACTCCCTATATGGCCTCCATATCACAAAATCCTATACACATCCTCCAACATCACTGTCATCTCCCCTGTCAAGAGATGAAATGTACTCGTCTCAAGATGCCATCGCTCGATCAAGGCTATCAACATCGCCCTATGTGCCCTTAGTCATGGGATCATCTCCATGTGACATTGTTAGAAATGAAAGCAACACTAATTTAATGGAAATCTAATTTGAATAAATTTCAGCAATCTTTAAGTGTGCTTTAACAATGGAGATTGTAACAAAACATAAACCCACAATACTGAAATATACCAGAAGAAGAATGAAGTACATAACACAAGTGTTTAACATGGAGAAAACCCTTTTAGGTAAAAAACTCCACCAAGAAAAGAGGTCAAGTTGTATTATCTTCACAAAAGGAGATTACAAATACATTCACTTCCTCTGTCCTCCAACCTTCACTCTGACAGAACCTAGGTACATGTAAATTGTTATTATGCATCTCATCTACTATGCTATGGTTTATATAGAATTTACACAACCTCAAGACATTAAATGACTTCTTACAAGCCCATAACACTTGTCAAGAGTCAATAAACAACCTTGGGCGTCCATGGCCAAGAATAGGCTCTTACAGGGTTATAAATGCTGTCATACATGCATCCTACACTTGGAAAAATGTGCCCATGCAAGCTTGAATGCCTTGGGGCCAAAAATAGCCACTTACAACATCTAATGACACGTCATATGCTATTATAAGTGTCATAGATTCTTATGACAACTTACAATTATCATAGAATCTCTTACACCTTATAGCATATATGACGTGCATCATAACACTAAAAATAGATTATTCCTCCACATGTGCACCCCCTTTTACCAATTACCATTTACCATAGTAAATGACATCCTATAACTACCGCCAGTAACTCCGAGACTTACCATGCAGTAACTCCGTAATTACCGTGGACAGTAAATAATTTTTACTTCTGCCGGTGAAACTTGTACATCCCTTATGGGTAATTACAAATAATAAATAGAATAATACAATAATGGGATTTACAAGGTTAATGGCACCTTATCCCAACAGACATATCCCTGCCATCTCCAAGTATCCCCACTCCACCTCCTCCTAGTCCTCTGTTAGGTCCAACACAACCGATCTTCGCCCCTAGGTCACTATTGACTCTAATCACTCCTGTGCATAGCCAAACACTATGTTAGAATTTTTCCTAATTTCCCTATATAAGCACCTCATTTTTTAGCACTAGCACTCATGCCCTATGCAGGTGCTCATCTACACCCGTGCCCCTCTTCCCTACACTTGTTTTTTTTTTTCTTACACAAGCACTCATTTAGGATGGAGGCACTCATTCACGAGCATTCTCCAAATCCCCATGTGCATGCTCATCCAAGGATGACTGTACTTGTCTACATAGGTGCTTGTGTAGCTTGCACTAGCTCTTTGTTTCCCTATGCAGGTGCTCAAACTACCCTACACATGTGTTCATTTAAGGTTTCACCCTTTACCCCAAAAAACACATGCAATAAATGCACCTACCCCAGTGATCATTGATGCTCTCTGATGCGCTCTGCTTGATGTGTATGAACTAGTATGTGCTCCATCTTGCTCTACTCTCCTTCTCTACTTTACTTTGATTCTTCTATTCATCATGATAACAATGAACCATTCACCCTCCCTTTTCCTATATTTATAACTTGCCATGCCCTAATTTTCACCTTTTTCCCTAATTTCTCCCCCCTTTCTTCTATTTCTTTATCCTTTTTACTTTTTTCACCCTGTTTTCTTTTCTGTTCATCTTTCAAGAGCCCAGCCATACTCTTTTTTTCTCACCTTCTGTCTTGAGGGGGCGTCACTCTGGTATCATATTTCTTCTCTTCTACCCTCAATTGGGACATCATTATTATTTATTTCTTCACTATATTTAATTTTTCTTTGAAACGATGTCACTTTGCAACACCGTCTCAAAGAGGGGCAAAATGTAGACACCTAAATTTGTCCACTTCGTCTATTTATTAATTAAACAATATTTAATTAATAAATTCCTCATTTGTCATAATTAATTGAATAGTTTGGACTATTTATTCAATTAATTAGCACTCTTCCTATAGTCCAGCCTTAGGTGAATAAATATAAATATTATGCACTGAGGTCCATTTCTCATCTCAAAAGGAATTTAATTTGGCATTTTGTGCACTTTTGATTAAAGGAATAAATTATGATTTGTATCCTCACTAATCATTTGCACACACTTAAACATGATTAATTAAGGATTTATTTGGTCAAGTATTCATGGGTACACTTGTCAATCAAAAGCTACTCAAGGGGTACTTGGAAGCATGGAAGATGTGTACAACCTTCCAAAAGTTTCCTTTTTCATCTCCACCCTCCAATATTTCCAAGGCATCATATCCACCCTTGATTCTCCTTAAATCAAGGGCACCCTTTTGACCACTTCTCATTGCTTGCCACTTGGAGGCTTCTCATGCCTCTAATCCTCTCAAGCAATAAGAGCCCTTGATCCTTCAAAGCAATATTGAACTTTCATCCTCCATCCCCAAATCGTATAATTAGAACCTCTTGGAGATCATTTGAGAACATCTCTTGAATGCAATGTTATGAAGCCTCTTTGAGCACTCAACATATCATCTCTCTTCAACTCAATCCTTGGACATATCCATGAACTTGCTTGGTGAATCAAGGAGACTTTGGTGAGGCTTGAGGTATAAGGTCTTCATTTTTGTTTTGTGTTTCCTTTGTCTAATCTTGAGGTGCTTATGCCAATGAATTGAGTAGGTTATGTGTTTAGCTTATTCATTTTGTTGTTCATTTTCATAGTTACATAATAGTAATGACCACTGCAGAGGTAGAGATGTTGGTAGAGGTTATTGAAAAGATGAAAGAGTATAAGATACATACTGTAGAGAGGACTAGCAGGAGTGTGGAGGATATTCTTAGTAGGGTAGAGGGGGATATGAGAGAAAAATGCAGTTTTTTAAGAGGAACTTGTTTTAGGTGTGGAGAAGAGGGACATAGGGCATTAAGTGCCAAGGAAAGAGGATTGAGGGTAGTGCATGAGTTGCATTTGGATATGAGAGGTCACCTACTTTAGAGAGGGACCTAGAATGCAAATATTCACTTGTTTTGTAGAGATCGTTGATGTGCGATAGGTGGGATGAGTTGGTACAAAGGAAGGATTTTTTAGGACCAGATGCAAGGAAAGAGGTAAATGTTGTGATGCGGTAGTGAATAATGGAAATGCAAACAATTTGGTGTCTGTAGAAATGGTGGACAAGTTTTGGGTTGAGGAGGATAAAACATTCTCAGTCATACTAGATTGGTTGGTTACATCAGGGGGACAAAATTTTGGTTGAGGAACAATGTTGGGTGAGGTTCAACTTTGGGGCATATTATGATGAGGTGTTGTGTGACATTGTGTCGATGGATGTGTGCCATTTTCTTTTGGGGCAACCATGGCAATTTGATGGAGAAGATATGTATAATAGGAGAGATAACACCTACATGATCTAGAAGGATGACCAGAGACATAAGTTGATGCTACAAAGGGCAAGTGAGGGATAATTTTATAACATTTCTAGAGTGTGCATTGGGAGGGATTATATGCATTGATTCTAAAGATGTGAGGAATTGCTAGAACACGTGACAACACCACAAATGTAAAAGAGGTGTCGTAGAGAGGAGAATGTGAGAGTGGATGTCACCAAAGGGAAGCCATCTAGAGGACAAGATAGATGAACAAGAGGATGGGGAGCTATACCAAGAAACATGTGGCAATGGGGAACATAACATAAGGGTATGCAACAACTAAGGAGGCTAACATATGTGAGGGACTGGTTGATAGAAAGGGCAAGTGGGATATGACCAAATATAGGCCAAGGGGAATTAGCGCGCAGGATGATTGGTGGAACAATGTGTCTAATAATGTGGGTGAAAGTAGTTATTAGGGTGGATTTTTTCAGGCATACCAGAGGAGGTGGAAAGAACAAGTTGAATAGGTAGCAGATTCGAATCTCTAGGCAAGGGTAGGCTATCCTAGAAAATGAGGGACTCATTTTTTACTAACCACAAGTATTTGATATAAGAGCATCCTCGTGTATCATGGAAATATCACATTGTGTTTGGAAAAAATGGATTTTGTGGCTTAGTTTAATTATTTGTTGGTCTATTAGTCTGTTAGTAGTAGATAAGGTTAGCTCATTTCACGACATTGAGAGATTGGATCTTGCGGTTTTGGGATAAGTTTTTTTATAGTTGATGGATCTAGTGTTAAAGTTTTAGGGTATTTGGATGAGTACAAGACTATAAATTGATTTGTGACTATCTACACATTGATAGTGGTGTACAGTTGCGATTATTTCTATTTGCAGAAGGTTATTTGGAGTTTGTGACAACATGATAATAATTATGGTTTTAAGTAACTATTGGAGATGTTTATGGTGTACTGCATGGAATTTTTCCACCATTTTACCATTTGAATTTGTAATTTTGTTATTTTTGGTTGGTGACACATTTCATGTGGTTTTAGGGTTTGTGCCATCTTGTGGTTGATGCAGATCATTGAGGAAATTGGAGGATGCTATATATACTTGGTTGTGAGAGTTTGAAAGTAATAAAAAAAGACATGTAAGGTAGAAGGTTAGAGAGAGTTAGCTTTTTGTCAACAAGGAAAAGATTGAAATGAGGTTTGAGCAACAGAGTGAGGAAATAGGAGTATGATGTGGAGTACAATTTAAGGAAGCTAATGCGGCATATAGGAAGATAATGGGTGTCAATATAGTTGATTAGTGGTAAAATTTTGAAGTTATGTTGTAGATGAATTATCATTGTGTAGCCCATGCGGTAGGTTCTAGAAATGGTATTTCCATAGTTTAGTTGTTTTGTGTATGTAAGGAGCCCATTGTGGTGACTATTCATTTGTGAATCTTAATTGTAATCAAACAAATATAGCTTGGTGTGTAAGAGGACCCATTGCAACAAGTTATGTGGTTGTAAATATGGTGATAATTGTGCAAGATTATATAAATGAGAATGCTAATGTTGTGAGATCTCTATTTTTTGCAGTCATTTGTGTGTGTTGTCGAGTTGGCTACATGGCTAGACGGTCCTTCATTGGAACCTCCTACCATGCCTGCATCAAGTTGTATTAGAGAAAAGGTTGGATTATGGGAAGAGTGTTAGATTGTGGGTGTGGATGTGAGTGCACTTGGTCAATGCAATTTTAAAAGAATGAGTTTGATTAAAGTTTGAGTTGTGGTAGTCCATAGAGGTTTGTAAATAGAACACCAACTATGAGGTAATTTACAAGGGGTAATTATGGGAAAATTACCAACCTAAGGATAGTTTCCATAAATTTTAGGTGCCTCCAAAGAGAGGGTAAGGTATTATCAATGTTGCAAGAAGAATGGAGGAGATGTATGAGATGTTGAAGGCTATGCGAAACTAGACAGATGCGTTGGAGCAAGATTGTTGGATAAATCCTAACCCTAGAGTCAAGGAGAGCAATGAAGAGAATGAGCTAGATCCTATAGAGTCAAGTGGAAGTGAAGAGGAAAAGGAAGAGAGGATGCTCAAGGTAATAATCAATGTTGACAAGAGGACTAGAGTGGACATTCTAAACTATTTTAGGAATTTAGATCTTGAGGAGATGATAGGCTGGATCATTGATCTAGAGGAGCATTTTGAGTATGAGGATATTGCAGACCTGGATAGGGTAAAATTTGTGAAGACCAAGTTGAAAGGTCATGTAACAATATTGTGGAAGAAAGTTTATCTAGAGAAGAATATAAGAGGCAAGCCAAGCATTACAATGTGGGACCATATGATGGAAAAGTTGAAGTCCAATTTCATTGTGGTAGATTATCAATTGGAGTTGTTGAAGGAGCCACACAATTAGTAGTAGGAAAACATGACTGTGAAGGAATACAATGAGGAGTACACCAACTAAAAATTAGGTTAGGATATCATGAAGGGGCTGAGAAAGTGGCAAAGTATGTTAATGGATTGAGGGAACTATCTAAGGGGAGTTGGGTATGTGGAATATCCAAACAGTAGAGGAGGCCTACTAGTTGGAATTCATAGCATAGAAGAAGCTATATCAAAAGTAGGAGGGAAGAAAAATGTAATAGAGAGAAAGAGGAGAGGTGTGGCAACAAAAGAGTGAGGTGTAATGACAGAGGTGCAACTCTAAGGGGTCAAGGGAGATGTATTTGGTATCAAAACAAAGGAGAAATATGAAATTCCCACTATGAAGAGAAAGAAGATGATATTTTATATTGCAGTGGTAGGGAGATGATAGAAATGACCACCATAGAGGCAGAGATGTTGGTAGAGGTTACTGCAAAAATGAAAGAATATGATAGATAATACCAACAAGAGTGTGGAGGATATTCTCAGAAGGGTAAAGGGGGATATGAGAGGAAAATGCATACATTTTTTAGAGGAACTTGTTTTAGGTGTGGAGAAGAGGAACATAGAGCATTTGAGTGCCAAGGAAAGAGGATTGAAGGTAGTGAATGAGCTACATTTGGAGATGAGAGGTCACATTCCTCAGAGAGGGACCCAAAATGTGGAGATTCACTTGTTTTGTGGATAGCCTTGAGGTGCAACATGCAAGATGAGTTGACACAAAAGAAGAGTTTGTTCAAGAATAGATGCAAGGCGGGAGGTAAATGTTGTGATGTGGTAGTGGATAGTGGCAGTATGGATACTTTTGTGTCTATGGAAATGGTGGACAAGTTGCAGTTGAGGAGGATAAAACATCCTCGCTCATACCATATTGGTTTTTCATACTAGGGAGACAATTTTGGTTGAGGAACAATGTTGGGTGAGGTTCAACATAGGGGTGTATTATGATGTGTGACATTGCATCGATGGATGTGTGACATTGCATCAATGGATGTGTGCCATTTGCTATTGGGGTGACCATGACAATTTGATAGAGACGTTGTGTATGATGGGAGAGATAACACCTACATGATTTAAAATGATGGATAGAGACTTAAGTTGATGCCAACGAGAGAAAGCAAGAGATAATTTTACCATAGTGTTGGAGTGTGCATTGGGGAGGGATGATATGCATTGATTCCAAAGATGTGTGACATTGCTGGAATGCGTGATAGCATTGGTGAGGTATAAATAACCTCATTTCTATAATGAACCATATAACCCTTTCTGTGTTACCTAATCACCCAAACCATGCCAATTTATTAATTTTATAAGCAATATTTGTTTATTTTTGATAGAATGATGTCTAATCTTTGTTTTCCAATTTATTGAAGTTTTCTACTAATGTTGACACGATCGTGTGTAAAGGCCTATGTATTTATATAGGTTTTTATGTATAGCCTAGCAGAAGGAATAGACTTAAAGGCAACTAAAGTCAACAGTACCAGAATCCTGAGGCACCAGAAATCTAGGAATACATGATCGTGGAATTTATTGGTAGTTTATTTTATTTTCTATTGAAAACACTTAAGACATTTCATGGCTCCAATCGGAGCCTTTAATATGTTGAATTTAACAGACAACTAGTTTAGTTAAAGTCTATTTTTCTGTTGAAGACTTCTTCAGTGGCATTAATACGCCACCTAAAATTTAGGATTTCAATAGTATAGATTATGGGTAATTCCTAAAAATAGATATGTTATGATATATAATGTGGAAGTGATGTTCAGTCGATATGTTATGTTCTGTTATGCTATGAAAAAGATAATCAAGTTATGTTCTGAGTAATCTTATTTTGAGTAATGAGCATACAAATGGAATTTTGGAGTTGTTAAATGATGATGTGATTTGAGTCAAGTAGAAGATTTATGGAGAGTTGGCCACTCGAAGGATATAGGAATAGATAAATATTTTAATATTGTGAAGTTGTGTTGTTTAAATTTTGTTTTGTGAATGTTTTATTTCAGATTAGTGTAACCTTCTGTTGAATGGTGTTATGGTAGAATAGTATTGTTGTGTTCCTGCAGGATATTGTGTTTTAAGTTATTTTCTTTAAAGTTGTAGTTTGTAAGTTCTATGTGTTATGTTATGATTTCTGGAGCTCCTGCTCAACATAGAAATTCATTACAGTTGATAGTGCATGTTCACATTTAAAGAAATTTCCTATTTTCTTAGATTAACCTGTTTCTTTTGAATCCTTAGATAGAAGTTGATGTGTTGATTCCTAGTTTAGAATTTATATGCTTTCTAGATTAAAATCCAAATTCTTTATATATTAAGATTGTTTTCTTTCTAGTCTAGATTTATTTCGTTAAAAGCTTTCCCAAAAATTCAGAAAATATTTGCTAAGTTGAGATGTTTGAATCCATTCCCTATTGCAGATAGCCTTGGACACTACCCAGTCGACATAAATGACATATTTTAACTAAAGTGTTAGGAATTAATGACAACCTATCAAGCACTAGAAATGAAAAAGAGGTGTCAAAGAGAGGAGAATGTGAGAGTGGATGTCACCAAAAGGAAGTCATCTAGAGGACAAGATAGATAAAAAAGAGGATGATGAGATGTACCAAGGAACATACAATAGTGGGGAACATAACATAAGGGTATATAATAGCCAAGGAGGCTGATAGATGTGATGGATTGATTGATAGAAAGGGTAAGTGGGATATGACCAAATACACACCAAGTGGAAGTAGTATGAAGGATTATTGGTGGAATAGAGTGTCAAATAATGTGGATGAAAGTAGTGCTCATGGTGGATCACTTGAGGTGTACATGAGGAGGTCCAGGAAATAACGTGTTGAAGAGGAAACAAGTTGGAATATTCAGGAAGGGATAGCTTATCCTAGAAAATGATGGACTCATTTTTTATTAACCCCAAGTGTCTGATATAGGAGCATCCTTAGGCATCATGGCAATGTTGTATCATGTCTAGAAAAATATATTTTGTGTTTCAGTTCAATTATTTATTGGTCTGTTAGTCTAATTAGTTGATAGTTAGTAGTAGAGAAGTTTAGTGCATTTTATTGCATTGAGAGATTGACTCTTGCAATTTTGGGATAAGTTTTGTTTATGGTTGATGGATCCAGTGTTAAAATTTTAGGAGATTTGGATGAGTAGAAGACTACAAATTGATTCGTGAGTGTCTACAGGTTGATAGTGACACACAATTGCGATTATTTTATTTGTAAAAGGTTATTTGGAGTTTGTGACAATAGAGGAATACTTGTGTGGGTTTAAATAATTATTGGGGATGTATATGGTGTACCACATGGAGGCTCTACACCATTTTACCATTTGAATTTGTAAGTTTGTTATTTTTGGTGGTGATACACTTCATGTGGTTTTGGGGTTTGCACCATCTTTTGGCCAACATAGATCATTGAGGAAATTGGAGGATGCTATATATACTTGGTTGTGAGAGTTTTAAGGCAAGCAAAAAAGACATAGTAAGGTAGAAGGCTAGAGAGAGTTTTTCAACAACGATGAAAGGAGTTGAGTGATGTCTAAGTAGCAAAGTGAGGAAATAGGAGTATGATGTGGAGTACAATATGATGAAGCTAATGTGACATATAAGAAGATAGTGTGTGTCATTACAATAGAGTAGTGGTATAATTATGAAGTTATATTGTAGTTGAATTATCATTGTGTAGTCAATCCAGTAGGTTCTGGAAGTGGTGTTTCCATAGTTCAATTGTTTTGTGCATGTAAGGAGCCCATTATGACAACTATCTATTTGTGAATCTTAATTATAATCAAACATTTGTATCCTAGCATGTAACTGGGCCCATTGTGGTAAGTTATGTGGTTGTAAACATGATGATAATCATGCAAGCTTATATAAATGAGAATGTTGATGTTGCGAGATCTCTATTATTTGCAGTCATTTGTGTGTGTTGTTGAGTTGGATGCATGACTGGAAAATCCTTCATTGCACCCTCCTATCATGACTATATCATGCATTCATTGTTCACATTTCCAACATTTAGAACATTATTGAAAGCAATATATTCTCTTAAACAAGAGGGCCTTAATTGAAGATTAATTCTAAATGACTTGTAGCATGTTACTAATTCAACTGCAAAAATGTTACAGCATGTGTCGGATTGTAGTTCAACCAAACCCGATCTCAACATCTAAACCAAATTTTGGATCATGCCTGCTTAACCAAGGGGACTTTTGGTCCTCAAAAGCCTCAAGACACAACCAAATGTGGGAACTTCTTTCCTACAAAACATATATCCTCTTAAACAAGATTACCTCAATAAAAGATTAATTTCATATGTCTTATAGCACATTACTTATTCAAATGAAACAATGTTAGAAGAGATTCTCCTTTGTTGCAAGTTGACTACAACAATACAAAATACTCTTCAGGTCATTCAAGCGACCTATTTTCATACAAGTGCACTTGCAACATGTGATTGACTATAGAAACCAAACTTGATTTGAACATCTAAACTAATTTTCAGATCACACCTCCCTATCCAAGGGGGATTTTGGTCCTCAAAAGCCTCATGACACAACCAAATGTGGGAACTTCTGCCTTACGGTTTTACGAGACAAGAACTTGGCCTTATTTGGGAATTTTTCTTTTTCTCCAATCAACCATGTTTCATATTCTCTTTGCATAGTATACCTTACTTTCTTATGAAGAATGACATCCTCCTCTATTTCATCCATCTCTTTTTGGTGCAAAATCATCTAATGAAGGAAGAAGTACATCCTCTAGATCTTCATCCAACATAGAAGGCTTGAAAAAGTATAATCAGTCAACATTAATTGCTAACAATACCTTCACGTACTTTGACAATTCCAAACAAAAAACATTCCATATCATAGAGGTTTCAATGTCTATGAAACCCCTTGCCTAAGTAGACAAAAACCATGTAACCAACATGAAATCTATGCTTTATCCTATATTGATCATGACACTTCTTGTACTTGAGTTGAGACACTTTTAGTTTCTGTTGAACTTGGAGGTGTATCTATCTCACCCTTTTCATGAACTTGTGAGCTTTATCAACCCAAGATTCACCATTTTCTAGTGTCTTACTTGACTATCCAAAATAAACCTCAAGTGGGCTTGGTGGCATAAAACCAAAACATGCCTTGAAAGGAAAAGGATTAAACAAATAATACGGCCCTATTGTACTAAACATACACCAAGTGTTCATCCCAGCCCTTGGGATACCTTTGATTATAGCCTCATAATAGTTGCAACAAGATTTTGTTCACAACTTTCATCTATCCATTTGTTTGAGGATGAAAGATGATGGAATTCTTGGGGTTCATATCCATTCATTTCTAGAACATACACCTAAACTTTCTCAAGAATCTAGAATCCCTATAAAAAATGATGGTCTCTGGGATACAAAAATGTATCCACAAATAACTGAAGAAAAGCTTTGCTACACCACTCTACTAACTATATTTTTGTAAGAAATCAAAACACACCTTGCTGAAATGTTCCACAATTACAAAGGTATAATCATTGCCCATATTAGTTCTTGGGAGACCTACAACAAAATCTATGGAGATGCTTTCCTAAGGCCTCTTAAGTATGGGTAATGGCTAGTACAACCCCAAATTTCAATTGTTGAGCTTACTCACACTGCACAACTAACAACTATAAACATACAGGTTGCAGCATCAACTTGTAAACATGACCAATAAACATAATGTTGGATATTAATTATAGTCTTATTGACACTAAAATGTCCATCTATACATGATGTGTGTTCCGCCTACATAAACAAAGCCCTTTGCTCTTTTGGCACACAAAATTTACACATTTTATATAGGAGTCCGTAGGAGTCCTTCCTAAAGGTAGTAGTCATGATGAGGCTCAAACTTTGCATGTTTCTTGCTAAATACAGTTTGATACACCTCACTAAAATTTGTATCATGTTCATAGTTCTCTACATTTACCACCAAAAAAGACCCCAACTTAGACAAGTTGCTTATTATAGATAAAAGAGGTGGTCTGAATAACATATCAACCATTTTATTCATCACACACTCTTATACTTGACCATGAGATGGAACTATTGAAGAAATCACATCTATTTGTAATGCTAAGACTACTACAATTTTGTTTGTGTTTGTAAGTATTGCAAGGGCTTATGGTTGTTGTGCTCTATGGTCTCCTTACCCATAAGATAATGTTTCCACTTCTTCACTATAGAAACTAGAGCATATAGTTCCTTATCATAGGTGATGTGATTTAACACAAGCCCTTTGAATATTTTAGAATGAAAACAAACAAGCCTACCTCCTTGAAGTGGCACCACACTCATAGCATAATTGCTGACATCTATCTCTACCTCGAAAACTAGTTACAAATTAGGTAAAGAAAGGACTAGTGGCATACTTATCTTCTTCTTCAACTCCTCAAATGAACACTATCATCTCTTCCCATAGTAGAATTCCCTTCCCTTTCCCATGACTTCATGTAATAGAGTAACAATAAATGAGAAGTTTTTTAAAAAATTACAGAGATATTCAATTGCACCTACAAAGCTTTGTGTCACTCATAGTAGTGGTCTTTGGAAAATTAAATATCACCCTAGCCTTGGATCGATCTATTCTTATCTATCCATCACCCATAATGTGATCAAGGTACACTAAAGAGGTTTTAACATACAATTCTTACCAATCAATAATAATTTGTTCTCCCTCAAGATCTCACACACCTTTTTAAGATGAGACAAGTGATCTGTATATGATGTGTTGAGTACTAATCTATAATCTACATAAATAGTAACATGAGTTAATTAATGGTCACAACACCTTGTTCATGAGGCACATGAAGGTAGCTAGTGCGTTACACAACTTAAATGGGAGAACCAACCACTCCAAGAGACCTTGGCATGTTTTGAACATTGTATTCCACACATATTCTTTGATCCTCACTTAGTGATATCTAAATTTAAGGTCCAACTTTATAAAGAATTTTGCATGCTGCAATTAATCTAATAGACCATTGATTCAGGGAAGTAGTTATTGGTTCTTCACAATTATCTTGTTCAGTCTCAATAATCCACATACATTCACCATGTCCCATCTTTCTTCGACATAATGACAATGGGAATTCCGCATGGAGAGATACTAGGTCTAATTACCACTTTCTCCAACAAATTTTTGAGATCTTATTTGACTTCTTATGCTTTAATAAATCCCTACCTATACAACCCCAAGTTCACTAAAGGACACTCTGCTAATAATTAGATCTCATGTTCTATGATTCTCTTTGGGGCAACCCCTTGGGTTCTACAAATAATTATGAAGATTTTATCATCACATCAATTACACCTTGCTATTCTTAATGAGTATAATTTTCATTTAATCCCTTCATTTTAGATCCTTTTTTCTCTCCTTTGCCTCTCAACATCGACAAAGCACACTTACCACCAACATTGATCAACTGCCTAGATTTTGTTTCACTAACCATGGTGATATAGGTCATCTTCTTAACCACATTCAAGGCATACAATATTTCATGTAAGACCAATCTATATTGATTAGGCCTCCTTCCACTATGCAACATCCTTGAGATACAAATATGAGCTTCCAAAAATCACTCCACATACATCCAACAAAACCACATCTACCAACAAATTGTCCTTATAATCAAAACCTATAAAGAACTCAACCCTACACCACTTATTTACCATGATCTCCACTTCATATTTCAACCAAACCAACACATATGATGTGGGTGATCTATTACTTATAGTTGTAGTTCATTTACTAAATTTTAGGATATTAAATTAGCTTGAAAGCAAGTGTCAAAGAGAGATCCTACCTTTTTATCCTTGATGCAAATTTTAATATGGAAGATCTTCATCATGATCTATTCTTATTTTTCTTTGGATCTTTCACCTGCCACACACATCTCCTTGTACACAACACTAGAGATCATCTTGTCTAAATCAAAATATCCTTGGATCTCTTCCTTTTTTTCATCTCAATAGTGTCAGCATCCTTCTTTTTATAATTTCTCCAAGAAATTTTAAATTCAGATGAAGTCTCCAGTGTTTCTCTTCCATTTTCTATAATGGGAACAATAAGCTTTGGATTTCTTCTTTCCTTTGTCCTGAACTGTACAATTGTATGAGCATTTTCTTTGCTTTTCCCTGGTCTTTCTCCCTATGCTTTTGACCTCCTTGCTACTATCCTTTTTCTTTATTTTTATTCCTAAAAGAAGACACCTTTTTCTTATTTAACTCCATAGTGGGCCTAAAGACACTCCTCATCAATATCTTGAGGATTTTCCATGAGCACTAGTGTCTATAGCCTTTAGGTGTCCAAATAATCCACATATATACTTCATTAGCATATCTTTATCCATGACATCTCTATCCAATTAAACTTCCCTATTCTAAAACTCATTGGTATACTCCTACACACTCTATATTTGATGTTTCTAGAACTAGTGTCCTTGAATAATATTGTCCTCTTCATAATAAATGGGATAAAACTAATTTAAAAAATAAATCTTGAAGTCTTTTTGTGTATGAGGAAAATCGATTATGAAAACTAACAAATCAAAAACCCATAACATAAAGAGAACTAATCTAAATAAAAGCCATTATCAATAAATCAAATGAAGTAAGAAAGCTTATACCCAGATTGTGTTGTTCTCTTTGTTTCAAATGTGGATTGCTCAATAATGCTGTGAAACCATGTTTGCAACAAACAAGTGTAGGTGCTCAAAGATCAATGTCAAAAGATTGTAAGTTGCTTAATCGATGCGATGTATGCTCAAAGCGCTGTAAAGGATGCCTAAGAATAAGTGATCGAAGAGGATTTGTGAAGGAGATGAGGGGGGTTTATATAGGTCTCAATAGAGATCGATCAATGGTCTAGATAATTCAGAAGAATCAATGGAGGAGATAAATCAAATAAACATGATGAATGTGCACACGACACTTGTCAATCCATAAGGATATTTTTATTAAGATATGATGAAAACAAGATTGATTGAATAGATAACTCAACTTGTAATTTTGCCTTTTTTAGAGTTTTAAAAATAAGACTGATTGTGCACATGAGTTAACGAGATATTTTAAGAGGAATTGGAAGATATTTGAAATTAAATAAATAAATTTATTTAATTGTTTGTGCATGAGAGAGGAACAGAAGATTATAAATAAAATATTTGATTTTATTTATTTTTAGAGGATTGAGACAATTTAAATAAATTTGCATGATGTATTTAAATTTAGAAGAATAAGTGATTTAATTAAATAATTTAGAATTATTTAATTGTAGATAAGATAGAATTGTGATGAATTAATTAAATAATTGGATTTATTTAATTAATGGAGACTTGAAATTTGAAAGAGGATAACGATTTAATTAAATAATACAAATTATTTAATTTTGGAAGAATAAAGTTGAATTTACTAAAATTAATTAAATAAACAAAATTTATTTAATTAATGTTGAATTTTAGAAGGTTTGGAAGAATTTACTGAAATTAATTAAATAATTAGATTATTCAATTAACGTTGAAATGCAGGTGATGCGACAGACCAGACGAAATGCAAGTGGTGCGACAACATGGTCATTTTAGGGTGTCTACATTTTGCCCCTCTTTGATGCAATGCAGTTTACAATGTTGCATCAAAGAAAATGATTGTTGAAGACATGATACAATTTTTGATGCCCCAGTGTAGCTAGTTGCCCCAGCGTATGCCCCCTCGAGTGGAAAGATAGGGAAGCGACAGAAGAACTGGGTTGATGCTCAACTAGAAGATTGTACGACAAGGTAGCAGAAAAAAGAATGGGGTGGGAAGAAAACAAAGGAGGGACACTATAAATAGGTCCCATGGGGACCACAATCCTCACTTTGCACACTAAGAGTTTGCTAAATTTAGAGTTTAGAGCCTCCATCTTAGTGTGTGAGAGTTGAGTGGAGAAGGGGCTAGCAGCAAGGAGAGATGCTGATCCCAGCTCACAGGCATCGGGCAGAGCTGGTGCGGACGTATAGGAGACCAACAGGAGCTCCAACAATGGTAAGTGTCTGAAAACCCCTCTGTATTTGATGTTTTAGGTTTGATTTAGGGTTTTAAACTAGGTAGGTCTTTAGGTCAGCCAAAAGTGCTGCAGGATGCTAGGGCGCGTTTGGTAGTCAGTCTAGGCACTTGTGGCGCGCTAAAGCGCAGTTGGTAGGTCAGGACATTGCATTTGGTCAAATGTTAGCGCTATTAGTTTTTAGTTGTCACGCCGCAGCACGATTGGTAGGGTAGTTAGGCGTAGTTGGTAGGGGAGAATGAAAAATGAGTCACCCTTGTGAGGGTAGTAAGGCATAGCTAGATGCGCAGTGAAGCACACTTGTGTAAAACAAGTCATGTTTGGTAGGGATAACAAAATGCTTGCGTTAAAACACTAAGGTGCGTTTGGCAGAACAGTGGACCGCTCTTGGATAAAACAAGGCACTTTTCGTTAAGGTAGAATAGCGAAGTGGTTAGGGTGAACAAGGAAGTAGCTAGGGATATGCTAAGTTGGGTATAGGGTTCACTACATAGGGTAAATGTCGATAGGGATTTGGAGAAATGTGTAAAAAGTCTGACAAGTGCTATTGTGGATGTAGAGGATGATGCCGCCGCTGATGTTGAGAGAGCGACACCACATTATAGCGGACGAGGTGGTATAGATGACGTGGGAGAAGGATGCGTTCCTAGAGTACATGGGATTGTGGCATGTGGCACACCTCACACACATTAGGGTGAATCTCGCCCTAGTGACAGCGATCATGGAGAGATTCCACAGTGAGACATGTTTGTTTCACTTTCTGACAGGGGAGGCTACAGTGACACTTGAGGATGTGTATCACATCCTCAGGATCTAGATTGATGGAGAGCAAGTTGACTTCAACCCAGCGCGAGATGAGGCGGGCCTGATAGAGGTGTTCTGCATAGACGACCTGAGGATTGATGACGACGTGATTCGGTGGGCAGACATCCTGAGACTCTGCGACAGAATCAGATGGATAGTATCGTCACTGATTGGTGGCTTCCTATGTCCAGACATTTGATCTAGAGGATTATCTGTAGGATGGGGCACTATACTATTTGGGATGTTTACACATGGCACTTAGTATGCATGGGGCCCGTGTGTGCTTGGGCAGCTGTATCGCGATATGCACGATTGTGTCTATAGGAGAGGCCGGAGTCTCTCAGCAGGGGTGACTCTACTATAGGTGTGGGCATGGGAGCATATCCCAGTGATCAGACCTATTACACAGCGCCACCGCGAGGGGGGGGAGCCCTATGCATTTCTATATGAGGGAGTTATTACACACAGGCGGCTTGGATCTGTTAGCCAGTGGAGGTGTCAAATCGATGAGATGGACCTATTCATTTGGAGGCCATGGTTACTATGTGAGGAGTGGGAGGACGAGCATGAACAATTGATGTACTGTCGACAGGCTCGATACCTCTTTGGGAGATGGACATATACCATTAAGAGATACCTGCCAGAGCGGGTACTCAGATAGTTTGGATTACTTGGGGAGGCTACCCATGCGAGGACATAGAGGGAGATTGGGACTGGGATGTTGAGATATCAGTGGGCACAGCCTTGGCATAGGTACAAGGACTTGTCCCAGTTAGATGGGACTGGGATTCAAGGCTAGCAGACCCAGGTACTCTACCTGAGTACGACAGGTACTGGCAGACACACAGGCCAGTGAGACTAACTACACCAAGTGTGGCAAGAGTAGTGGGGGAGGTACTAGTCCCAGGTGCAGAGGCTAGGATGAGACAGCAGGCCAGAGCGGTGAGACAACAGGCAGGTGGAGAGGCCGGGGGCCAGTAGGCAGATGTGGAGATGGCCGAGGAGGAGGATCCGGTCGTAGAGACCGATCTACAGAGGGCAGAGCGACTGTTATAGGAGGAGATGGCACGGAGGACACGACTAGAGCTCCAACTGGTGAGGGTGAGGAGAGACATGGATGCAGTGAGGGCAGAGGTGAGACAGGCTGAGGCCTTAGCATAGGTGTAGACATAGATAGTAGCCGTGGCATAGGCAGCCTTTACATAGGAACAGGCAGCCTTGGTATAGGCACAAGTACATGCACAGGTAGGGGATGATGGGTAGTTAGCCCAGAGGACTCTGGAGAGGGACGTAACAGATCAGTTGCGATTGACAGCCGAGGCCACACTACAAAGAGTGAGGCGGGAGAGAGATGAGGCACGTTGTGCATTGGGTGCCGATCAGAGGACACTCTACAGTGAGCTCATCTATGTGCAGGGAGAGCTAGTGTCGGTAGGCAGAGAGGCCGAGTACTACAGGAGATTCTATGTTGGTGCAGTACCAGCAGCTCAGCAGGCACCTAGTTACAGAGAGAGTAGATCTGGAGCATCCAGGTCATGCAGGATAGGGTAGTTAGCGTCCTCAGTCAGAGGACCCTTTGTGCCACCAAGGGGAGGAGGACCAATAAGGGGACCTGCACCGAGTGCAGGTGGAGGCCAGGGGCCACAATAAGAGGGCAACTCGACCCACTAGAGCTATACTATGTATACTGTATCATTTTTTTGTATCATTATGGACGTTGCATATTTTGACTGATGCTTGCGTGCATCTGATGTATATTTTGCGGGCTCTTGATAGCCTTGACGTACTTTATTGATGTATATAGATGGACTATTGATGTAGACACATACAGTTTGTATTTTGATGACCTTCACATGATATATATGATGACATATTATGCACAGTGATGTTCATGCTTTTGTGTATGCACTTCTTGATGATATGGATGTGATGATATGTATGTATGATTGTGGATTTATGTGATGACATATATTGCTTATATGATATTTAGAGATGTATGACATAAGATGACATGATGCTTATAGATGTATGATGATATAGATGCTATGACTTGTGATATCTAACATGTGGGTTTTGCAGATATACACCAGAGAGAAGAAATGTGGAGATGGAAGAGAAAGACTATTGATCGATCATTGCTTTGAAAACGTTATAAGGCCATGGGTAAATGGAAGGGTGAATGATGAGCTTGTTGCATTGGTTTCACAATTGTATATAAAGAGCAATCCTTATTTTTGATATAGCACATGGATAGTTTGTCACCAAGGTATAAAAGACCAAGGTGCTATGATACCCGAGTGCATGGACGTTGACTCTGCAAGCATGCGGTTTGAACTTAGATCCCTTAGACATAATATAACCCTGTTGGAATATGTGATTGAGCCATAGTCTTGAACATAAAATAAAATTTGATACATGTAAATGCAAGAAGAATACTAATATGTAAGATGCTAGGTCGTAACAAACACAAGATAATATGCTGCCAAGAAAGATGCTAAAGATCATTCCTCAAACATGGCACACAAAAGCAATGATTATGCCCCCTATCCGTACTGCATCGCAACATACCAAGATTATAGATAAACCAAGGTAGCCTTGAATAGGTAACGGATAAAAGGAACAAAAGATAAACCAAAAAGTAAATTGACTGACTTACAAAGTAAACATACAACCAACATATTCTCTTGCCAAAGAGGTTGCTCAGGATAGATTGGATAGGAAAGATAACAGCTTTCTCGTAGGAGCTATGGGTCCGTTAAAGGGTGCTATCTACCTAAAAAGACAATGTCTTGTTGTAGGAAATGCCACATGTCGTAGGATACACGTGCATTGGTCTTGATCATGGAACACTTTGCAGAAGACAAGCTTGTTGATCTGGTGCTTTGGTTAAGTGAGACTTAGCTGATGTTGGCAATCGAAACAGTAGGGCAGTAGATGACTCTAGACGTAGGCCTCTTTGCTACAGGTTTGTTAAGGACTTTTGCTTTGAAAGGATGTGCACATTCGCTGCTTGAGTTAGTCAAGTCAAGGTGAATGGATTTTGATAAACGGAAGACTAGAAAGATGACATGTCAATGGATTGGGGTGGGTGAAGAATAATGAATCATATGTGCCTGAGTACTGGATACATCCTTCGTATTCTAGACTGCCTACATACCCTGTATCCACGAGATCAAGGCACATTACGATGAAAGATGAAAATGATAATATGTAGTTCTTGGTAGAGTGATGAGTGGGTCAAGGTGCTGAGGAGGAGATCTTATATACCTGAATACTGGAAACTTCCTTTGTATTCTATACTACCTACATACCCATATCCATGGGCTCAAGGTACTTTAAGATTGAACTGAGATAATATGTAGTTTTGGTTGGTGTGATGATGTAGGAAATGCGTTGGGAAGATAACAGCCTTATCATAGGAGTGATGTGTCTGTTAAAGGGTGTTATCTGCGGAAGGGGAATGATTGAAGTGTTTGCGAACCACAAACAAGGATCCATTCCTAGACCTAGGTTAAGGAAAGAGTTGCCCCCATTTTGGTAGAGGAAATTGCATGGGTGACTGACATAGAAAGTATGACCTAGAACAAGACAGTGCTAATTGTTGACATAGATCAAGACGTAGGATGACGATGATGGACATTGACAAATTTTCAAGCTATACTAGATAGGGAGATGGAAATGCAAACAAGGTCAATGGTTTTATTATGGATGGCTAGATGAAGTGTGTTGTGAAAACAAGAAATGAACAAGACTCGATAGACGATGGGTGCTGACTCTACACATAGCGCCTGTTTGCTAGGTTTTCACTATGGTACTTATCCAAGGTGCCTGTTTGCCAGGTTTTCACCAGAGGATGGATTTTTATTTATTTATTTTGTTTGGATTTTTTTTTTGGAAACTCTAACGATCAGGCATAGAACTTCTTGAGATGAACACTGTTAAGTGGCTCATCTAGAGGAATGCTGTCAGGTGTAGCTAAAGTATAAGCTCCTGATCCATATGCTGCTGTGACAATAAAGGGACCTAACCAGTTGACAAGGTGTCATTGTACCTCATCATTTAATCTATTTTTAGATATCAAAATCTAGGGGCTGTGTCCTCAACTGTCTGCAATTAGGGATTCTACAGTTACCAATTTCCCTAGCTAATCGTAACAACTTCTACTAATTTGAAGAGATTAATATGTCTACTTGCTAAATGAATTTAAGGAATACTGAAAATAGAATTAAACAAGAAATTTACTCAAAGCAATCTTAAAAATAGTAACATGCATCTATCTATCAAAATTAGTAAATACTTTTCACAACAAAATCTAAAGTAATAAAACAGTGGTACTAGCCTCCTGCCTTGGTGGTGAGAGTGGACCCTTGTTCCACACCCTTGGGGCTGAAGGCTACAGTAGGAAATCAACACAAAGGAAGATCACAACTAAATTCAAACCAATTCCATTCATTTTGCATTCATGAAAGATATTGATATCACTGAACTGAGATTATTGAGAATCAGAATAAATCAATCATTATATATTTCTTCTGCTGTTTCTATAAGTATATATGAAAATGAGTGATGACATATCACTAATCTTATCTACCAGTTCTTCTATGAGATGACATTCATCTCTTTATTGTAC
Source organism: Cunninghamia lanceolata (assembly GCA_027924645.1). Lineage (NCBI taxonomy): Eukaryota > Viridiplantae > Streptophyta > Pinopsida > Cupressales > Cupressaceae > Cunninghamia > Cunninghamia lanceolata. The sequence goes on from BSBN01001062.1 coordinate 6,217,410, forward strand.
TAACTGTCTAACTATGGAAAATAATCATGCAATAAAAGTAGACTTGAGTGGAACAGAAGTCCACTCAGAATCTAAGTTTGAGTCTTAATACATTTGGGCAGCGAGGCCCTGAAAATGTGGATATTGAATCAGTTCCATCCGTAACTCATGCAAAAACTTTAAAAAGATAAAACTCCAATAGTTTAACTAAAGATGACCCTTCACCACTCAGATGATGATTTGAGTGAAATGAGGGGTATTATGATCACTGCTGAGAGTGCCTGATCAGCAGCTTATACTAGAAATATGCCCTACTCTCAAGAGGCATCGGAGATATCTGTCCCTGTCTGCAGCTTCAGAGGTATTTCTGTAGCTCCGGAGATGCCAGTGTGGCCTTCTTTGTTCAGCTCTGAAGAGGCTTTCTCTTCCCTTCAAAACTCTGGTGTCATGGTGTTCTGGTATGGTCTCCAGAGATCATTGAAGACTATATCTGGAGATGCACAAAAATTGTTGTTCCTGGCATCTACACCTGTTGATTCAAAAAGAGAAATTTCTGTATTTTTCCATCAATTCCATGCACATTAGTCACTCAATCAGAAATTATAATCTTAAGTAATCTATCTCAATTAATCATTAACTAGAATGATCTTGCTACCTTATTTGGGTACAGACATTAAGAAAGATGGGATCAAGAAGGAGAAAAAGAGAGCTAAAAAGATGTGTTTCATGAGTGCAACTTGGCACTCATCATCCCCCCATACCTAAGGTTTGGTTGGACCTCCTGCTTCTCACAATCTGGATTTGTTCTGGTGAAGTATCTTTTCAGTCAAGCTATAATCCTGTGCATAGGTGGTCCAAGTTGTGCGGTTGATATTACCATTACCTCTGTACTCATCAACCTGCTTCAACCAATCCTGCAATTTCTCATCTTCTATCTGTTCAGCCCAGACAGGGAGTGGTTCAATTATTAGAGGGGACCTGAACCATCCACCTATCCATTCCTGCTTATGGTTATCCATCAGTTTGGATATCAACTTTGCTTTTCTCATGAATAATCTTAAGTTTGTAGGGGTGACCACCTCTCTCATTTTCTATTCCGGGGTCAAAATATTCCATCTCTTCTTTGCTACAACAAGTACTAGATTTGCTGAATTGATCATAAAAAGACCAAAATCGATGGAGCATTCTTGCAAACTTTTTAGGTACAATGGCAAAATTCTGTTCTTATTCTCAGGATGATAGATAAGGGACCTGAATTGAATCTTAAAAGCATTAGGATTGGGACATTCCTTCTTGATGAAGAGATCTATTTTTAAATCTTTCTTGAGATGATCTTCCATCCTTTCATTCCAGATCTGATGATTTCTCATTAGGGACATAAATGCCTTAAGCTGGCATTCCCCCACAAAATGATTAAGAATGAAAGTTATATCAATAACACAGAACCCATGCAGGTATAATTCACATAGGAAATTCTTGTCCTCGTCCTTACTTCTTGTATAAACTGTCATGAATCCTTCTGCTGTCTCTGTATCCTCAACCAGGTCAGACAGGACTAATGAGAATTTCCTCTGCAAGATTCTTTCTTGTAAGAACATAGAATAGCTGGCACTTGGAGGCCTACATGATAGAATTTTTGAAGAAAGGGAGGCCATTTCAATGATTTTGCCTTCCAGAGTTGCTATTCTCTTTGTTTTGGCAGTGACTGCCCTTTGTAACTGCAACATAGGCTTGGAAGCCTCATATTCTCTACACTTCTTCTCCCAATGGAACAGGGCTTTAGAAATGTCAACAGGGATTGGACCCACATATGCATCTGTATGGATTTCTTGTTCATTGGTTGCCCTTGGGCCAGCCAACTCTTGAATATATTCCTCCTAGTCATTGAGTTTGTTGTTGGCCCAAGTTAACTGTCTATCCTGGCTATGTATTTTCTCAATCAATGCTGCCATTATTGTGAGGCTATTGTCTCTAGCCATGGTGAGCTCAGAAACACTATGTGCTACTTTTCTCTCTTTTTCTTCCAACAGTTTGGCTACCTCAATTTTCTGTGCCTCCAACTCTGCTTCTTTCTCAATTTTCTGGGCCTCTAATTCTGCCTTTCTCTTGGATGATCTTGTTTTTGCTTTGGAGTTCTATGTGTAGATTTTCAATGACTCGTTTCTACTCCATTTCTACCTCTATTCTGACCTTCTTGAGGTCAGTAATAATCAGAATCTTCCCCCAGAGTAGTCTCTTTAGGTTTTCAATTTCTTCTGATAATTGCTGTTCTTTTGAAATTTCAACATCCTCTTGATCAGAGGGATGAGAGAAGGTTTCTTCTTCTGCTTCTGTTGCTATTTGCTGATCATCAGGGTTTTCCATGGCCATTTGCCCTGTACTGCCAACTGTATCCATTTGCCCTATTTCTTCTTCTTCTTCAAACTGCCTATCCTGAGGGTCCTCTTGGGGTTCCTCTGCTTTTGTTGGCACCGATGAAGGCCCAGCCTTATCCTCATATGTTCTAAAACCCAGGAGTACCTCAGCTATGATGGCAATATCTTTTTTAGCCTGTGAGAGTTATCTTTTTCTTTTGCTTCTTTGGAGCAAGGGTGGGGCAGGTGCCTCCGGAGCAGGTCTCTCATCCTTAGAATCTAAGGAAATTATAAGAGTTTGTCTATGTTCTGTCTCTGGAGCACATGATGGTTCTAAAATTGGACTTGACTCTAGATGAATAGATGGTGTTGGGGAAATTTCTCTTTGTTTTCTCTTCCTGACTAGAGGGATCTCATCTAAATCATGAGATGGTTCATCAACCCAGTATCTCTCTGCTCTCTGTCTTGACCTCTCCTCTGTTAATTCCTTAGGGAAAGATTCTTCAGTTAGAGTTATCTTTCTCCTAACTGATTGAGTCATATATAGGGTTTGTTTAGGAGCAGGTTCTGCAATTTCTTTGCCTTTCTTCTTTTTATCAGGAATAGGGGCTGCAGATGAAGTTGCCTCCTGTGAGGACTTCTTTCCTCTGTGAACAACTATGGAGGAGGCTGAAGGCTCAGTTTCCTCTTCTTGGTGAGTAGGAGAACTCTCACCTCCTGGCTATGCCATCTCTAATTCTCTGACCTAGGGACTCTGCTCAAGAAAGTTTTGCCATAATTCTTCCCCATTGGCCTGAGATAGGAAGTGGTGTTTGACTACTAGACAAATGAGGCCATGATGTTTCATGGGACCCTTATTTTGTTGATATCTATCTGTAGTTGCCTTGATGGTAGAATATAGGAAATTAAGAATGTTTATGTTAAACTCAGGTGTACATTCCCATGTCTTAGAAAAATCAACATTTTCATGATTGGTCCTAAAACTACAGAGAATTGACCATCACAAGTAAAATATTTCATTAGCCAAGTGGCAACAGATTGCCAAGGGTTTGGAAGGGTAGACCTAAGAATTCCTTTGACTTCATTTTTATTTGAATGTAGTTGAATTGCAGGTTCACCTTGAATAGAGAAATTCTTAATTAAATCAGTGTATAAGGGTTTCAAGTGATAAAACCTCTCACCTTGTTCGGGAAGTCCAGAATTGTGATTGATAGTGGCTAAGGAGAAATTGATTTGGACTCCTCTGACAGTTGTCTGATTGTCCCTTAGATTTATGAGGAATTCATCCATGACATCTTCCTAAAACCCTTCAAATTTTTCTAGGAAATCTAGCCATCTTGCAGTTCTTCGAATGTTTGCTGCAACTTCATCTTGTAGAAGACCTGCATCAGTCTTTGGTTCAAACTTCTTCTTTACCCCCATTGCTGAATTGATTCCACCTTCTATGCTTGATTCCCCACTCTCCTTAATTTGCAGTTTATCCTTTCCTCTTAACTCTATAGGCTCTAGAGGACTGTTCAATTTGCTTTGTTCTTCAGGGTACTTCAGAGGTTCGAATGAGGACTATTATGTTTCTCAGCTTAGGCTTATGAAAAATTTGTAGATTAGTTATAGTACCTAGGCAGTCATAAATGCGATAGAGTGATAGGACACTTCGAAGGCAAGGTGGCAGTACAACACAGATGGTGGCATGTGTGAATTTAGGAAAGAAAATGATGGCAGAAGGACATGTCATAGTGGCAGCACCCAAAAATAGAAAGACAAGATAGTTGCTATTAATGATTAATTAAAGATAGAATTACCTAGATCATTTTTAATGATGAGGGCGATGTACACAACAAAGATGCTGCATCATTGTTTGAGACTGCACGTGTCGCGGCACATGAGCAGCTTTTGGTGGCTTGTGATAACGCCCACTACTCCATTGGTACGCATCCTGCAATCATTGCATTGAGTGGTTTGAGAATCCACATTCTTTGGGTGATGTCAGTGCCATCTTTGTGAATACCCTTGCAAATGATATGCGTGCTAATTTAATTTATTCTTGTGATAAAGTAGAGGATGAGTCATGATGACCTCATCATGTGATGTATCCACTTTATTGACTGGAGAGGTGGGTCCCCTCCCTTATTACTGAGATTGACTTCTTTATTGATAGAGTGCCAGAGGTGCTCCTGGTTTGGGAAGCGCCGGAGGTGCACCTAGTTTGGGAAGCGCCGGAGATGCATTTGACTAACTCCCGACACCTGATCACCTTCGTAGCTCGATTGTTTTCAACTGTCCTGAAGAAGGGAACCACCATTTACTGGTTTTCAACTCCCTTGGTTGAGAAAGATAGCCATTTACTGGTTTTCCATCTTTCTCTATTTTTTTGTTCTCTCTCTTTTTTTTTAAGAAGGCACACATTTGCTGGTTTTCAACCTTCATTTTTTTTTTCAATCCAACACTGTGACAGAGGAGGTATCCCCTGTATCAAAACACAAATCATTAAGAAACTCCTCTTTAGTAGATGGTCTTTTATAGAGTCTGATTCGGTGACCATTTACTAGGAATGTGCCTGTGCTTCCATCAATAGGTTCCAATAATACTTTTCCATTTTCAAAAACTTCCCTTATTTGATAAGGACCCATCCAGTGAGTTTGTAATTTCTCTTTGAACTCTTTGAATTTAGAATCATAAAGAAGAACCCAATCACCTTGTTGAAATGTCCTCCTTTTGATGTGTTGGTCATGCCATTGCTTCCTCTGATACTGAACCAGTTCTGTTTGCTGAATGGCCTTTGTCCGAATTTCATCCAACTCATTGAGCTGAAGAATTCTGTTCTGTTGAGCTATAGACAATGGTAGACCAATATCCAATACAGTTTTAAGTGTATGGAGTTCAAATTATATAGGCAAAATAGGCTTTTTTCCATAAACCAATTCATATGGTGAGAACTTTGTTGTGAACTTCCAAGTGGTATTGTAAGCCCAAACTACTTCAGGTAATCAGCCATCCCAATCCTTTCTATTCATTGCTACTATCCTTGTCAGAATATTTTTAAGTTCCCTATTAGTTACTTCTACCTATCCTTTTACTTGAGGATGGTAAGGTGAAGATTTTCTGTGCTTGACTTGATATAAATATGTGAGTGCTTTGATTACTTGTGAAGTAAACTAAGGTCCTCTGTCTGAAACTATTGATCTTGGAGCTCCAAATCTTAAGAAAATCTTATTGTAAAGGAAATCAACAACTTTTTCTTCTCTTGCAAATTGTAATGCTTGACCCACTTAGTAACATAGTCTGTGCATACTAGAATGTACTCCTTGCCTGATGATGGTGGAGAAATTGGTCCCACAAAGTCTAGACCCCACTACTCAAATGGTTCCATCATGACTTGAGGATGTAGTAACATCTCCTGGGTAAAGGTTGGCTGTCCCATCCTTTGGCACTGGTCACAGTGCTGCACATACTTCTTTGTATCTTTATGAAGAGAGGGCTAGTAGTAACCAGCTCTAAGGATCTTGTGGACTGTCCAGTGGAAAGAGTAATGGCCACCAGATGGTTCATTATGACACGCTCTCAACACATCAAAAATCTCATCAGCCTTTAAACACCTGCATAGAATGAAATCAGGACCACATTTAAATAGTAAACCATTCAACCATTTGTAAGATAAACTTTTTTTAACTAAACATTTTCTTTGTTTTGAAGTAAAATGAGATGGATACAAGCTTGTAGCTAAAAGATTAGCTATGTCAACAAACCAAGGTACAGTAGAGGATATAGCAAAAAATTGTTCATCTGGGAACTTGTCCTCCATTGGTTAGTTCTCCTCCTGTATGCAATCTTGACAGAAAATCAGCAACCAAATTAAACTTTCCTGGATTATTAACTATGGTAATATCAAATTCCTGCAATAGCAATAATCACCTGATGATCCTTGCACCCACTACTAGTTTATTCATTAGGTACTTGATGGATGCATGATCAATGTGTACAAATATCTTATATCTAGTGATATAATGCCTGAATTTGTTTATGGCATAGATGACTGCCAAGAATTCTTTTTCAGTTGTAGTGTAATTTTTTTTCTGTAGAAGTAAGGTTTTGTATTGATGTAATAAATGGCATGCATACTTTCTCCTTCCTCCTTTTGTCCTAAAACTGCCCCAATGGACTCATTTGAAGCATCAGTCTGTATGTGAAATGGTAAAGTCCAATTAGGTCCTCTCAAAATTGGTGTGATAGTAAGCTTTTCTTTCAAGGTTTCAAATGTTGATTGACATTCTTCTGTCCATAGAAATTCTATCTTTGTTAAGCAGGGTAAACAGGGGGGCAGCTATTCTGCTGAAATTTTCTATGAACCTCCTATAGTAGCCTGCATGACCTAGAAAACTTCTAACATCTATTTGATTTTTGGGTGAAGGCAGCTGTGTGATCACTTCTATCTTGTTTTGATCTACTTTGATCCCCTTTTCTAAAATGTGGTGTGCCAAAACAATTCCTTCCTCCACCATCATGAAGCACTTTTCATGGCTAAGGGACAATTGATTTTTCTCACAACATTTCAGTACTTTCTCAAGGTTTGTGAGAGCTACTTCAAAATTATCCCCATACATAGTAAAGTCATCCATATAGACCTCCATGCGTTCATTAGCTAGTTCAACAAAAATAGCTAAAACAAGTCTTTGAAATGTAGCTGGGGCATTGCATAGCCCAAAGGGAAGAACTTTGTAAGAAAAGGTTCCCCAAGAGCATGTGAAGGTGGTTTTGTCCTGGTCTTCAGGTGCTACTTGAATTTGATTATACCCACTGAATCTATCTAGAAAAGAAAAATGCTTTCTCCCAGCAAGGTTGTATAGAACTTGGTCAATGAATGGTAAGGGAAAGTAGTCCTTTTTTGTGGCCTTGTTTAGTTCTCTATAATCAATACACACCCTCCATTTCCCATTCTTTTTAGTCACTATGAGAAGGGGTGAGACCCATTGACTGTCTGAGATTGGATATATAAACCCTGCTTGAAGTAATTTCTCTATTTCAGTTTTGACAATGTCCTTTAAAACATGATTCAATCTTCTCTAGAGCTGTCTAACAGGTTTAATATCCTCAGTGTATATATGAGTAAAAATCTTAGGAGGTATGCCTTTCATATCTTGGTATTCTCAAGCAAAAGATGTTGAATGGGAAATCAGAAGTTGGATAAGTTTTTCTTCCTGATTTACTGCTAACTGAGTATTGATATTAAGTGTTTTCCCTGGTAAAATTATAACCTGTTTTGTGATTTGATCCATAGATGTAGTTAATCCATACATTGTAGTCATGGTATTGGGAGGACAAGAATGTGGAAGCAACATATAGAAAGTGGCTAAGTCTCTGTAAAAGGTTTCCCCACAAGGAATGATGTTGGCAAGGGTACAATGAGAAGAAGTAAGAAGTTCTCTCTTAGAGTCTTGGGTGAGTTCCATCACATCCTTATTGATTAGGATGTGAGTGAAGTCTTCTGTTGTATCATAGTATACTTCTTCTTCTAATTCTCCCAGATGTTCCTTGATGGTTACTATAGCCACTGAGGCACTGTTGTCATTGTTCTCTGGTTCATCCACCCATACTCTTCATGTATAATGTATTGATGGTTTAGCTGGAGGATACAAAGATATTTTCTTCAAATCTATCCCATTAGAAATGACCATATCTCCAATTTGACAATCAATAGATGCTGCTGCTGTAGCCAACCATGGTCTTCCTAAAATTAGTGGATAAGCATTTCTCTGGTTTCTAGGTTCTAGTATCAGGAAGTCCACTGGAAATTCCAATGAATCTATCACAACTGGTACATCAGTGATTACTCCTTTTGGAATAGCTACTGACTGGTCAACAAGTTGAAGAATTGTAGTTATGGATTGGATACCTGATAGAGCTAATTTGTTCATTGTATGAACTGTCATCACATTAATTGCTGCTCCCAGATCAACCAGAACATTTGAAATTTCTACCCCTGAGATGAAAACAGTTATGATAGGATTTCCAAGGTCTCCATATTTTGGGAGGAGAATCTCTCCCATCAATAGATCTACTACTTTTCCTTCCAGCTGTATTGTGGAGGGAAAGTTTTTTTCTTCCTGCCCTGTGTTTTGATATAATACTGTTTAATGAACTGATTTAGTTCTGGTACATCTATGATTACCTGGAGAAGAGGAATTTCAATGTTTAGTTGCTTGATTTCTTGTAAAAGTTCTGATTCCAGGTTGGTTTGGATTTATTTTTGTAAGATCTTTTTCTGGGGAACATACTGTTTAAGCCGTTCTGGATATGGTGCTAGTTTTTCTATCTCCAGAGCATCTCCGGAGCTCTTGTTAGAATTGTGTTTAGGAATGTCCTCTGGAGCTGGTCTTTTAGGAGGAACTCCGGAGTTGTCCAAGGATGATTCTTCTAGCACTTTTTTGTTAGTAATCTCCTCCAGAGGTTGAGTGGACAAATTTTTAGGTTCCTCATCGTTGGTTACTTCAACTATAGTTGGAGGAGATGGTCTTGGGAATGATTTCCCAGAACGCAGCTGGAGATTATTTGAATATATAGCATTAATTCTAGCCAGATTTTCTTACTCTGTCATGTAAACAGCTGCCCCCTGATTATTTTGTGGGTTTGGTATAGGCTGAGCTGGTAAAGGTGGCTGGCTAACTGGTTCATTTTGTGCTTGACCTTGTGTGTTGGAGGGTCTAGTTAGTAAAGCTTGTTGTTAAGGTTGGAAATGTCTAGGTTGTCCCTAGTATTGTTGATTATATCCCTGTTGAGAACCCCATTGAGGTTGCATGTTTTGTGATCTAAACTGTGGTGGCCACTGTTGATTTCCCCAAGGCTGATTTTGCCAATTTTGGTTTTTCCAATGTTGACTTGGCCAATCCTGCTGTCCCCAAGGAGGATTATTTTGAGGCCCATGCCAAGTTGGATTCCACTGATTATTTCCCCAATTACAAGGACCCCTGTAAGAAGGCTGGTTTGGATACTAATTATAAGGGAAATTCCTAGTTTGTGTCTATCCCACATAGTTCAATTCCTCTTCTATTACAACATTCTTCTTACTCAATCTTTTCAAGGCTGGAAATTGACTACATTGACTGGTAGGATGTTCCCTATCACAGATCTGACAAATATCTGATTTGGCCAAAGGGCATTCTCTCAACAGATGTTTGTTTGTACACCTAGGACAATAGATGGAGAGTGGTTCAGTTGCTTTGTTTTGATCAGTTGTTCTAGTTTTTTCTTGAATTCCATCCAATGTGGTATTTAATTGGACTAGAATATCTATTTTTAGATTTGCAATCTCTTCCATTAACTGCCCTATTTCATTCTTCCCTCTAAAAGTTTTGGATGACCTCACTCCATCTTGGGTTCTAGAATAGTTCCTGCAGAGTTCTTCTATAGCAGGTATTTCCATTTTGTTGATATTCCCTTTTCCCATTAGATCTAGTGCCTATTTTGATTCTTTATCCAATCCTTTTACAAACAGGGTTCTGGCCAAGGAGTGATCTACTGGGTTGCCATAACTTCTCAAGGCAAAATTAAACCTATCCACATAGTCCTCTAAGGTCTCTTCCTCGCCCTGCCTAATTTTAAACAATTCTTCATTTTTATTACTGGATCTACAGTAATCTTGATACTTTCCCAAAAATTCTATTTCCATCTGATCCCAAGAATGGATATAATTCTGGGGTAAACCCATAAACCATCTCATCGCAGAATCTTTCAGAGTTGAAGGGAACAGTTTGAGTTTTTGGTTATCTAATCCATAATCATAAGTTTGGCAGACTACTTTGAATTCAAATAAAAACTGATCTGGATCCTCAGAAGAAAGTCCTCTAAAATTTGGCAAGTGTGCTAGTGAGATATTCTTCATAGGAGCATTGTCCCCAACAGCCAAAAAAATAGGATATGAGAAGGTTCTTAGAGCCTGATTTTCCTCTTCTTCATAATTTTCATTATCCATGTTTAGTACTGGTTCTTCTGCCTGAGGTTCTAGGAAATTAGGTTCTATCAAAGGATCTGCCTGAAACTTTTGTTGTAATTCCTGGATATAATTGGCAAGTGGAAGATTTGGAGGATCTAAGGGATTGTTGTTTTGAGGTGTAGCTTCCAAAGTAGGTTCTAGGTTTCTCTCCTCAACAAGATCTTGTGCCACCCCACTACTTTCTCCTATGGCTTGTTGTTGGGGTGTCTGCTTTATATATCTTCCTTGTAAGTCTCTAGCTCTAACCATATAGATCTATCCTAAAAACTATTTTAACTCAGTTTCCCTAATTAACACAAGATATCCCCGGCAACGGCACCAAAAATGACAAGGTGTCATTGTACCTCATCATTTAATCTATTTTCAGATGTCAAAATCCAGGGGTTGTGTCCTCGGCTGTCTGCAATTAGGTATTCTACAGTTACCAATTTCCCTAGCTAATCATAACAGCTTCTACTAATTTGAAGAGATTAATCTGTCTACTTGCTAAATGAATTTAAGGAATGCTAAAAACAGAATTAAACAGGAAATTTACTCAAAGCAATCTTAAAAACAGTAACATGCATCTATCTATCAAAATCAGTAAATACTTTTCACAACAAAATCTAAAGTAATAAAATAGTGGTACTAGCCTCCAGCCTTGGTGGTGAGAGTGGGCCCTTGCTCCACACCCTTGGGGCTAAAGGCTACAGTAGGAAATTAGCACAAAAGAAGATCACAACTAAATTCAAACCAATTCTATTCGTTTTACATTCATGAAAGATATTGATATCACCGAACTGAGATTATCGATAATTAGAATAAATCAATCATTATATATTTCTTCTGCTGTTTCTATAAGTATATATGAAAATGAGTGATGACATATCACTGATCTTATCTACTAGTTCTTCTATGAGATGACATTCATCTCTTTATTGTACTAACTGTCTAACTATGGAAAATAATCATGCAATAAAAGTAGACTTGAGTGAAATAGAAGTCCACTCAGAATCTAAGTTTGAGTCTTAATACATTTGGGCAGCAAGGCCCTGAAAATGTGGATATTGAATCAGTTCCATCCGTAACTCATGCAAAAACTTTGAAAAGATAAAACTCCAGCAGTTTAACTAAAGATGACCCTTCACCACTCAGGTGATGATTTGAGTGAAATGAGGGGTATTATGATCACTGCTGAGAGTGCCTAATTGACAGCTTATACTGGAAATATACCTTGCTCTTAGGAGGCACCAGAGATATCTGTCCCTGTCTGCAGCTCTGGAGGTATGTCTGTAGCTCTAGAGATGCCAGTGTGGCCTTCTTTGTTTAGCTTCGGAGAGGCTTTCTCTTCCCTTCAAAACTTTGGTGTCATGGTGTTCTAGTATGGTCTCCAGAGATCATTGAAGACTATCTCTAGAGATGCACAAAAATTACTATTCCTGGCATCTACACCTATTGATTCAAAAAGAGAAGTTTCTACATTTTTCCATCATGCACATTAGTCACTCAATCAGAAATTATAATCTTAAGTAATCTATCTCAATTAATAATTAACTAGAATGATCTTGCTAGCTTATTTGGGTGCAGACATTAAGAAAGATGGGATCAGGAAGGAGAAAAAGAGAGGTAAAAAGATGTATTTCATGGGTGCAACTTGGCACTCATCACTAGTTAGGCTCAAACTTGCCCTTCTTTTCTCGATCTGCTTGATTTCTCTAATTTTCTTTGAGTACAAGATCACCAACTTGAAACCGTCTTTCTTTGATCTTTTTGTTGTAATTACGTCAGAGGTGGTTTTGATAGACATGGAGATGATTAAGCGCGGCAAGGTGCCTTTCATCTAGTAGTTCTAGCTCAGCTAATATGGAAGTGCGATTCTCCTCCCTGCCGATCAGGTTCTGCATGGAAACTCTGAGGGATGGGATCTCGACCTTTATAGGTAGGATGGCTTTAGAGCCATAGACCAAGGCATATGGTGTGGCACCAGTTGGTGTTCTGATACTAGTGCGGTATTGACTACTTTCTTGAGGATTTTGAGAATGGTTTTATTGGAAGCCTCAGCTTGACCGTTACTCTGCGGGTAGTAGTGAGTTAAAAAGTGATGCTGGATATTGTATTGTGTGCACAAGGCATGGACATCTTGGTTCTTGAATGGTCTCCCATTATCAGTGACAATGGCTTGGGGAATACCATATCGGCATATGAGGTATTTAAGGATAAACTTGGCTATTTGCTTACCGGTGATATAGGTCATGGGAATGGCTTCAACCCACTTCATGAAATACTCAGTGGCAGTAATGATGAACTTATGGCCATTAGATGAGGATGGGTGGATTTGTCCTACGATGTCGAGACCCCATTGAGAAAAAGGCCATGGAGTTGTCACAGGTTGTAGTTCATGAGCTGGTGCGTGAATCAAATCTCCATGTTGCTGGCATTGTAGACACTTCTTAGCAAACTGTGCAGCATCTTGTTCTATTGTAGGCTAGTAGTAACCTGTTCTGAGTATCTTCTTAGCGAGGTTAGGACTGGTAGAATGTGCGCCACAGACACCTTCATGTATGTCTTGTAAGGTAGCTTCAGCTTCTTCCATGTTAAGACATCGTAAGAGGATACCATCGAGACTCCGACGATATAGTGTATCACCCAGAATGATGTAACGGGAGGATCGACAGATAAAGGTTTTGCTTTGGGTGGACGATAGTTCAGAGGGAAAGGTACCATGTTTAAGTTATTCATAGATATCTTCATACCATGGGGAATTGGGACCAACAAGTTTAGAGATGATTTCAGTAACAAGAGCATCGACGACTGATATCAACAATTGCTCGATCAAGAATTCACATTTCTGTGTATTTGCAAGCATGTCGATAAGTGACCCTACAGAAGCCATAGAATCTGCAGCTTTGTTATGCTCTCTTGGAATTTTCTCAAATGTGATGCTATAAAAATGTGGTTTGTAGGCATCCACTAGTTGCTTGTAGGGGACCAACTTATCATCTTTTGTTTGGTACTCATCTGTGACTTGTCGAATGAGTAGTTGTGAGTCTCCATATACTTGTAATTCTGTGATGTCCCATTGAATTGCTGTATTGAGACCTATGAGGAGTGCTTCATACTTGGAAATGTTATTGGTACAAGGGAAAGCAAGCCGATATGACTTTGGAATATAGTCATTTTGAGGTGTGATAAATAGGATGCTAACCCCTGATCCATGTTGTGTGTAGGAACCATCAAAGTACAACTTCCACATTATTGAGTTGGAAAGAGTGAAGAGATTCTCGTCCAGAAAGTCTGCTACCATAGGGTGTGTATCTGTCATGGGTGCTTCCGCTAGTTGATCTATGAGGGCTTGTCCTTTGATTTCTTTGCGATCCACATACTCTATGTCAAACTCACTAAGGATCATGACCCATTTAGCCAGTCTACCTGTAAGAGTTGCTTTTGCTAGTAGACACTTCAATGGATCAATTTTGGCTATAAGATTTGTGTGTTGGTTCAAATGTAATGCTGCAACTTTTGGGAAGCGAACACTACTGCTAAACAAGCTCTTTCCATCGATGAATAATTGAGTTCGTATCCCACCAAGGTTCTACTGATATAATAAATTGCATGCTCTTTTCCTGATTCATCATTTTGTGCTAGGAGAGCCCCGAGGGCTAAAGTTGTAGTTGAGATGTATAATATTAAAGGTTTATCGGCAACTGGTGGTACCAAGACAGAAGGTGTAGCCAGATACTCTTTGAGCTGATCAAATGCTACTTGACATTTATAATCCCATCGAAATGAGACATCTTTTCAGAGCAAGTGTTGAAATGGTTGACATTTATGTGCTAGCTGTGAGATCAAGCACCTAATGGACTACAACCTTCCCTGAAGGCTCCTTAATGCTTTGAGGTTCTCTGGTGGAGGCATCTCCACTATAGACTTTACTTTTTCGCGGTCTACTTCAATGCCTCTACAAGATACAATGTATCCCAACAGCTTCCCTGATGTTACACCAAAGACACACTTCTTTGGATTGAGGTGTACTTGGTATTTTTTGAGCCTGTCAAAGATCTATCCTAGAACTTGTATGTGATCTGCCCTAGAAGATTTAGCTAGTATGTCATCCACATAGTCCTCCATGATATGATGAAAGAGGTCATGGAATATCACTATCATTGCTCTTTGATAAGTTGCCCCTGCATTCTTTAGACCAAACGGCATGACACACCAACAATAATTACTCCACCGACAAGTAAAAGTTGTTTTATGTTGATCTTCCTCTACTATCCTTATTTGATTGTAGCCAGAGAATCCATCCATGAGAGAAAGCATTTCATGACCCGCAGTCAAGTCTACTATGAGGTCAATGTTTGGTAATGCAAAGCCATCTTTGGGACATGCCTTATTAAGATCTCTAAAATCATTACACATGCAGATGCGCCCATTCAGTTTAGACATAGGTAAATGTTTGATACCCAGTTTGAATAATCAATGGGTCGGATGAACTTTGCATCTAACAACTTCTGTATTTCTACTTTTACCAAGAGAGCTATCTGTGGGTGCATCTTCCTCAGCTTTTGCTTGACTGGTTTAACTGTCAGATCCACTGTAAGATAGTGAACTACTAGCTTAGGGTCTAACCTTGGCATATTAGCATAGGTCCATGCAAAGTTGATGGTTCTTTGTAAATTTTTTTTGTTAAGATTCTTGTGCTCTATTTTTGATAATGATGCTGCTAGGAATGTGGTCTTTGGATTTTGCTCTGTGCCAAGGTTTATCTCTGTAGAATCTTCCACTAGGAGAGCTAACTTATCTTGATACTTAGATGGTAGGGGAAGGTCAAATCCTCCATCCTTAGGTGCCATAGTTGGGTTTTCACCTTTGGATACATCCTTTATTTTTACTATTTTGTGATCGGGAGGTGCCACAGTGTGGTTTTCACCTAGAGATCTTTCTTTGTTTTTACTTTTGTGATTGGAGGATTTGGCATTCTCACCAAAATAAGATGTTGGCTTTAGTTCCATTACAAAACTTGGTTTATGATCGCCAAGAGGGATACCCTCTTGGAGTCCCATGAACTCAGCTATAGCTTCGTCGTTTTGAAATACATCTATAACGGGGGACCCTTGTTGGTCCCGATCGATAAGTTCAGGGTGTTGGTTACCAAATCTGCAGAGGGTTTGCTAGTTCCAATGCATGGACGGATTCGGCTAATAGATTACGGGAGGTTGCGTGAGCTACCTCCCCTTCACTTCTGGTTCTACCGCACCAAGGGGGGTATCCCTATAACTAAAGATATAACCTTGACTAGACCAATAACACAATGATTTAGCTTTACAATAACAGGCAGAATACTCTCATGTGTGGACCAAGATCTGCATGATAGATCACAAGGTTAGCAACACACTTGGACATATATGTCTGGTTGGGTATGAGAGTATGCAAGGATCCTAATCCTACTCCTACAACTAACAGGTGGAAGTGATGAAATGGGTGGACATAATGTCCTGGATGCAAGACAAGGGGTTTTGGCTCATAACTACTGACCCAGAAACAGACTGGTGCCTATCCATTGGGCAAGGAGGCAACTAGACGTATACAACAGATGGTTTGCAACTTTCACTCAAGTTTCAGGGGGTTTGAACTGATGCTTGCCTTACAAACATCACCCAAGAATGGGTATCTAACTGCCTCTACTTACAGATATCCCTGCAGACATGCAACCTTCCCCATGCTCAACCTAAAACAATTTAATCCACTCCTTGAATGGAAGTTAGAGATCAAACATGTGATACAGAAAACCATATCCTAGAACCTAAGAAACCCTTAGCAACCAAATTCAGAAGAAGGAGAATAACATGCAGCAAATGAAGACAAGCAGATAAACACATGCAATGAAGTATTTCTCATATAAAATCAACATTGAAACTAAAATATGTGCAAAATACATACATGCTGCAACACATAAACTCCAAAATGGGATAGAAACAACCAAGATCATGCCCTGTTCTTCATTATTTACACAAAAAATTACCCAGGCCTTCAACAACCTCAAAATGGGTCACACAGTCTGCTTAAATAGCAAGAAAATGTACCCAGCAAATTAATTACATGGCCAGACCAAAAATCCCGCTAGAGACAATGCACTGAAAAGTGGTGCTCAAAATCATAACTGCAACAGAGGGACAAAGAGGAAGGAGTAGGTAGAATCAGGAGATGTGCCGCTGTTCTAGATATGCGTCATAAAAATGGTGGTTGAGCCATCAACTCGACCCATGCCTCTGCAACAATCTTGCCATTACTATTTCATCTACCCGTAGGCCCCAGAGTGCAGCCATAGCAAGTTTCTCCAGCCAAAAATAGTCGCAGATACTTGAGAAAAAATCCATGATGCAACTTTAAAACCTGGCCGTCAATGATTTCCTAGTCACTGAGATCCACGGCCCCAAAAAATGTTGAAAAATCACCCACCAACCAAATCGTGTCACGTAGGCACTTGCAGTTTCAATTGCTAATTTGTTTCACTTACCTTCCTCGCCGAGAGCTTATTGCTGGAACCTCACGTGGAAGCCACCACATGGCAAGCCCCGCGGCACCCTTGAAACCCATAGAAAATCCCTCGGTAGTTTGGCGGAGGCAGACACATGGCGGGCTCCGCGCCCTCTTGAAACACACAAAGAAACTTTAAAGAAACTCAGCGGAAGCAGCCACGTGGTGGCTTCCGCAAAAATCTTGAGAAACATAAAGGGTCCTTCAGAAATTGGTGGAAGCTGCCACTTGGCACAGTCCACGAGGCATTAGTCGCTTCACTGGGACCCACCACCACTTCACTACACTCAGAAACTTTGAAAGGGTCCCGTGAAACTCAGGCGGAGGTTGCCACTTGGCAACACCCACAGTAGCTACTCCTAACTGGGACCCACCATGATCTTCACTTAGCCCCGAAACAAACAAGAAACATAACACAGACGCTGACACTTGTCAGCTTCCGCAGCCACAACAAGGGGCATGTGGCACCTTCTGTCCATGCTTAGAAACTTAGAAGAAACCTCAGTAGAGGCTGACACCTGTCAGGCTCTGCACTCTTCAGAAACTTTAAGGCCCCACTCTGAAACTTATGTAGAAGCTGACACTTGTCATCATCCACGTCACTTGAGACACTTAACTGGGACCCACCATGTCTGTGCCAAACATTGAAACATGCAGAAACTTCAACGGACAGCGACACTTGGCATCTTCTGTGAGGCTTTGAGAAACATTAAGGGTCTTTTAGAAACACTGGCGGAAGCCGCCACTTGGTACAGTCCGCGGGCCTTTGAGCTGCTTTCTCTGCATCCCTTGGGTGCCTCCACGTGGCAGGTTCCACAGCACTTCAAAAACATAAAAGAAACTTTAGTGAAACTTCAGCTTCTGAAACATAAAAGAAACTTTATCGAAACTTCGGTGGAAGCTGACACGTGGTGCCTTCCATGCATAGTTGGAACTTTAAGGGGCTGCTTCCGCCGCTGACACGTGGCACGCTCCGCGGGAAGCAGTCAAAAGCGAAGGCGCGGCAACAGCGTGGATCTAAACCGTGGCTTAACAGTTGGCGGTCCAATAGCTGTGGCACTATTTGACCCTTCTAGCCACACTTAGAAACATTCAGACACAGTAGCATTGACCCGATAAGCATCTGGAATGCATGTGACCCATTTTTAACATTTTCAGGGGCCGATGGAGATTTCTGACCCACCACTACATATTTTGACTTGCACCTTAATTGATTTCTGGCATTTTTAACAACTGCAGAGGCCAAAATGTGTCAAGATTTTTAGATTTTTGGGAAGAGACCTGACTCAAAATCCCATACATAAATTATTACTAACATGGGGTAGACAAGTGTTACATTCTAGGTGTTTGTGGTGGAGGTTAAGGATACAGATGATAGCATAAATACGGAGGATTCGGTGAATAGGTCAGTCATATGGAGGGAAGAGTCATCGATGATATCCTCATTAGACATTGAATCTACAAGAGAAGTTTCGGCCACCTTGTCGAGGATACCTTTGATGTCCAAAGCGCACAGTACCTTTCTACCAAATCCTAATCCCTTCTTGTCTAGTTTCTTTGTCACAATAATGGGTTCCATAGTTCCTTGATTCTGTTTCCCAAGGCCACCTTTGCCTTTATAGTCCATGTTTTTGACTATCCTTAAGCCATTGCCATATTGCTTGACTGGTATTGTGACCAGTTCTTTCTCCTTGTAGAGCTAAGAAGAAATGTCCTCAATAGTTTCCTCTTCCAATAATTGTTCCTGTTGGAATTGGGTTAGAAATGTTGGGGGAGGAATAGCTACTTTTTTAGTTACTTTGGCAATGGGCGGTTGGCTGTAAGATTTAGGGGATAAAGGCATTTGCCCCACACAACAAGATTTTGAGATATCATATGTTCCAAAGCCTATATCACGGATGTGGGCTTTGATCTCAGGAAGAGGATTAGGTTCACTTGTAGAGGATTTTGTTAGATTTTTAGGATCGACATATAGTGGGGATGAAATGGCTGTCATTTTTAGGCACTTGGTTGCAATTCTTATAGCTGCCTTGCAAGACATGGTAGAATTCAAAAGGATTAGGGTCACCTGGGATAGTTATCTCTGTACCATTGAATGGGAACTTTAGAGACTGATGGTACGTTGAGGGGACAAATTTCATTGCATGGATCCATGGGCGGCCTAGGATAATGTTGTAAGGCAGCTCAATGTCAAGGACCTCGCACCTGGTTTCAAGTATGACGGGGCCTAGTTGTATAGGAAAATGGATAACACCTTCTGAGCAGTGTTCAACATCATCATACCCCTTGATTGTAATACTTTGATCAATGTTGACATGATCCTCAGAGTATCCCAATTGCTTAAGTAATTGTAGGGAACAGATGTTGAGACTAGCACCACCATCTATGAGTATACGTTTGATTTTGCGTTTATGAATGAGAACTTCAATATGAAGGGCATCATTGTGACACAAATCATGGGATGGGAGGTCTTTCTCAGAGAAGACCACATTATAGGGTGAAGCAATGTTACCTACTATAGCTTGGAAATCCACGACTGCTATGTTGTTAGGAACCAAAGACTCTTGGAGGGCTTTTTCTAGCACCACTTTATGTGCGAGCAATGACTGTAGAAGGTCTAAGATAGAGATTTGTGCTATTGTTTTCCCTAGATGTTTGACAAGATTATAATTGGATTGAGTTGGGAGACTGGGTGTAGGACCACAAATGGTGACACGACCACGATGAGTTGTAACAGTGCAATCCGTAGATTTGCCTTTGATTATGAGGTTAGACACCTGACTCTCTTCAAAACGACCTACAATGGAGTCAAAGGAAGTGGAGGCATTATTGACACCTTTACCTTTATCCTGAGGAGGAGGCAGACCATGGTGAGGGAATGGTTCCTTGTACATGTTGAGGTCTTTGTTCGTGTGTTGAGTTGGTGGTTCATCTTCAAAAGAGATTTGGTTGCCTTTGATGAGATTTTGGATTAGGTGCTTGAGTTTCATGCATGATGCGGTTCTGTGCCCTTTACTCCTATGGAATTCACAATATTCATTTTCTCTGTACTGTGCAGTTTTGTAAATAGGTTCACCATATGGGGGAGCATCCGATAAGGTGAGGAGCCCTTTATGTAAAAGCTTCTGTAGGACAGATTCTATGGGCTCTCCCAAGGGAGTGAATTGAGGCCGCGGAGGGTAATCTTGTTGAGGCCACTCTTGTTGTCGTTGTTGTTGGTTTTGGTATGGTTGTCTTTGTTGTTGCTACAATTGAGGTGGAGTTTGACTCAGTTTGGAAAGTTGAAGCGGTGTTTGCAATGTTTGGACATGTTTAGAATCGACCACCCCATCGTTGACCACGTTTTTATTTTTGTTCCAAAACTTTGGTTTATCATTTGTTTGTTGTTGAGGAGCATTGTCTTTAGTTTCTTTGAAGATTTTGACCACACCCTTAGCAATGAGGGCCTTCTCAATATTGATTCCCTTGTAGGTAATTTTGTCGAAGGTTGTAGCACTAAGAATTTGCAAATGAAAACCCAATTCTTGGTTGAGATTCTGCACAAATATGCTAACAAGATGCTTTTCGAGTATCTTAAATGGGAATTTGCTAGCCATTTGTCTCCATAGTTGAAGGAAAGAAATGAAATTTTCACCATTTTTCTGTTTGTTGTTGCATAGATCGGTCATGGAGATCTCATGCTTTGTGTTGTAGGAAAAATGGGTGGCAAATTTCTTTGCTAGCTCGTTAAAAGATTTAATACCCGTAGGGAGGTGTGAGAACCATTCTATAGCTTGACCTCCAAGACTGTGAGGAAAGAGACGCATCAAATATGTGTCATTATGTGAGACCTTGAATCAAGCTAGATAGAATTCCCTAAGATGGTCTTTTGGGTCCCCTTTTCCTTTGTATTTATCAAACTTGGGAATAGTGAAATTTTGAGGAAAAGGGATCATGGGTAATGACCGATCAAAAGGATAAGGACACACTTCTTCTAAAGAGGTCTTCTTGGTGTGGCCAAACGTAAGATCAGATAGTTGTTGTTGAACCTCCGCAAGTTTTAGCTCCATAGTAGTGGGAGGGGTTGGAAACATCTCCTGTTGTCCAAGAAGTGGTTGTTGCTGCCCATATGAAAGATTGTAGTGTAAGCCATGGGCATTGGTGTTATAAGGGTCATATGATTGGTTGGGGTCATATGTGTTGTATGTTGGGTTTAGATTGGGTTGGAATTGGATGCTTTGATTTGGAGGAGGTGGGGGCAGCGCTAGGTAAGAATGTAGGCTTTGCGATGGTTGAAGATACGAGTTTGGTGGTAGAAAGCTAAAGTTTGTTGGGTTAGGTTGTGGTTTCAGAACATAGCTTTGGGAAGTTTGGTTTTGAGAGTGTTGAGGGTGATTAAGAAAGGTGTTGAAAAAGTTTAGCGCTGATGATTGTTGTGGTGGGGGGACATAGGTAGATATGTTGTGCGATGGTTGAGGTTGACTGAGGATGAGCATAGAAGAATGTTGTGGTGGGGGACATAGGTAGATGTGTCGTGCGATGGTTGAGGTTGATTGAGGATGAGTGTAGAAGAATGTTGTGGTTGGGGTTGCATGACCCTGGTTGGTTGGGGAATACGAAGGTTTGATGATATTGGGGGTGGTGTTTGTTGAGACCCTTGTTGCATGGCAACGTAGTTGTTCCCCAGATTGTAATTTGGTGGGAAACCTTGTCATGATGGGGTAACCGATATTCCACTTGCGACTGGTGTGGACACTTTAGGAGTTTGTTGTATGTTTGATCGAGCTATGGTGGCTTGTTTGGCTAGCTCTGCTTGACGATGTAGAGTTTTTTGTTGGTTTTTTTAGATCTCCATAGGCATTATTAGTGGTGATAAGGGTCTCTCTGCCATTGGTTTTTGATAAAGGGGATTCTCATATTGGGTAATCATTTTCCCTTGTGAGCCTTCTCCGTGTAATGAGGTGGTCACAGTTGACATGGTTTGGACTGCCGTTATAGTGTCTTGTGTGTTTTTAGGCTTGCTAAGATTGGATAGATCAAAACCTTTGGGTAATTTGGCTCCTTGCTCTGCTAGCAAGCGAAAGAAATGATCTTGGTTCTCGTTAAGGATTTTGTCAAAGGCGGCTATGGCTCTAGGATCTTGTATGAATTCATCAAGATCTTGTCCATCTTCTTGAGAGGATTGACCTATTTCAAAGTGTCGCTCTTCTTGAGATGGGACCTGATCTATGGTATAACCTTGTGGAACCAAATCTAGAGGCATGCTGGTAGTATAGTGAGGTGTACTTACCAAAGGGACTCTACCTTCTTGAGATGGGACTTGACCGATAATATAACCTTGTGGAACAAAATCTGGAGGCATGCAGATGGTATAGTGAGGTGTACTTACCAAAGGGGCCCTACCTTCTTGAGGATTGTTAGGGTGGTCCAGCTGCGGCATGTTTGGAGAGTTGGTTGATCTTTCCACAGGTGTTTTAGGAGTAACTTTGGGAGTAATGTTGGATCAGCCGGATTGAGAAGTGTTAGGAGGTAATTTGCACTTCCACATGACAACTTGCTTAGATTTCATAGTTTACTAAGTCTAGTGGTTACCATGGAATACACTAGGACAATACGTTGGGATTCTGCTCGTGTTTTGGAAAAGACAAATTTTGATGCACAATTTACTGGTCCAAAGGCGCTGTACTATTTGACCAAAGGCACAGGACTGTGCAACCAAAAGCGAGCTACTGTAATACCAAAGGCGATGGACTGAGCTGCCAAAGGTGAGGTACTACTATACCAAAGGCGAGCTACTGTTACCAAAAGTGAGCTACTGTTATACCAAGGGCACTCACGTAGTTTTGCCAGAGGCGAGGTACTGTTAAACCAAAGGTGAGCTACTATAATACCAAAGGCAAGCTGCTGTTATACTAGAGGCGCTGAAGTAGTGTCTGATGTTTTACAAGATAGATTTTGATAGATTTGGCTTTAGTTTTGATTGAATTTATTTTGGCAAGAGAAAGCGCAGCAAACAAAGTGGTAAAAAAGGATTGAGACAACAGATAGTGTATGTTCGAGGCTCACAAAAAGCCCAATGTTTCCACAGGTATAAGACAATTGCAAACAATATCAAACACTTTTTATCCCTAGAGATAAGGTTTCATTATAGTAGATCAGCTCACAACTTAATACTTTGTCGACCAAATGTCATTCCATAAAGGTGTCAGACATTTGTATCTTTGCGAGAGACGATAGGTAGGGATATCTCACCCTCCCCTCGGAAAGCTCAAGTAGGTCAAAAGAGCTTTATGAACGAGGGAATACTATCTCTTCTCAAGGGATCCAATGGTGAGTATCTTGAGGGCTTAAATTAATTCCCCTTGCACTAATGATTATTGCAACATTCGGAGGTAGATCAAGTAGTCACTATCTAGAATGGTTCTTAGTAACTTTGAAGGACCAACGCCTTATGAGCAATGTGACAAGCTACTAAAAGCTTTAACCAATCCTACTAAGAGTATCAAACACTTCGCTCAATGTGAAAATCATTTCCACAAAGAGCTAGTACACCTCTTTTCAGTTTAGCACCATAAGGTAAGGCTGACGTCAGTTAGGACTTAGCTTTCGCCTTATCCCTCTTATATAGCAGTTCAAAGGAAAACTCCGCTTAGGGTCGTCCCTTTTAGATGAAGCACAATCCAAAAGTAGGCCCTTCTAAAGGAATAACTAAAAAGTAAGAGTAAGCACGTCAAATAAAGGTTCAATTGTCCCGTTATTAGAAAAATAAGGTGCAACTAAATTAGGCACATACACGATTGTAGTTTTCAATTGTCCCTTATGAAATTGAAGTGTTTGGCATTCATGTCCATTGTGCCTTTGAAAATTGAGGTGTTTTCGCATACATGTCCATTGTCCCTTAAGAAAAGCAATATGTTCCTAAGACTTAGATTGCCAAAATGATTTTTTCAATTATCTCTTAAGAAGGCAATATGTTTCTAAGACTTAGTGCAATAGATTTGAGATTTCTTCAACGCTCGTCCTGCATGAACATGTTAGAAAAAACCCATTTTCTCTGTGTGAGTGGTAAGAAGCTGCAACAAGTCAATTAGTTCCACAAAAACTCACAAGTTAGCAAAAATAAATCAATTTGACCAAAAGCGCTATACTATGTTACCAAAGGTGACTTACTGTTATGTTTAAAGCGCTAAACTATGTTACCGAAGGTGATTTACTGCAGACCAGAAGCGATGCACTGTGCTACTAGAAGCATTGTTCTGTGGTACCAAAAGCGTGACATTGTACTACAAAAAGCGCTTTACTCTCCCTGATCTAAAAAAAGTTGTATTTTGTCAAAACGGTTAGGTCAAATGATAATTTCATGTTTGATTTGTAGATCTGGGATGTAATAGCTGATAGATATGTAACCTGGAATAAAAACCACTCAATGATGTTGAAAAAAATGATGGGTTAACTCAAAAGATTGTAAATACTCCTAAATACGTCAACTTAGGAAGTATAAAATATAATTGAAAGACAAATAAATCAGCTTGTCAGTCAATCAATGATAGCTATGTGAGTTGAAATCCTACCAATCAGAAAGTAAGATCTCAAAAAACCCTAATATGCCAGAAGCACTTTACTGTTGTGCCAATAGTGTTGTACTGTGTATCCAGAAGCGCGCTACTCCACTACCAGAAGCGCTAGTGTATCGCCCAAAGGCGCTAAATTGTGATACCAAAAGTGCTTTATGGTCCTACCAATAGCACTTTTCTATATTTTTTGCGTTGTTCCGTACTGTACTTTAAAAAAAATTAATTTCTCAAAGAAAAAGAGGGATTAGTGGGTCCCACCGAACGTGCCAGAATGTGTATGAGGAAAATCGATTATGAAAACTAACAAATCAAAAACCCATAACATAAAGAGAATTAATCTAAATAAAAGCCATTATTAATAAATCAAATGACGTAAGAAAGCTTTTACCCAGATTGTGTTCTCTTTTTTTCGAATGTGGATTGCTCAATAATATTGCAAAACCATGTTTGCAACAAACAAGTGTAGGTGCTCAAAGATCAATGTCAAAAGATCATAATTTGCTTAATCAATGCGATGTATGCTCAAAGCACTGTAAAGGATGCCTGAGAATAAGTGATCGAAGAGGATTTGTGAAGGAGATGAGGGGGGTTTATATAGGTTTCAACAGAGATCAATCAACGGTCCAGATAATTCAGAAGAATCAATGGAGGAGATAAATCAAATAAACATGATGAATGTGCACACGACACTTGTCAATCCATAAGGATATTTTTATTAAGATATGATGAAAACAAGATTGATTGAATAGATAACTCAACTTGTAATTTTGCCTTTTTTAGAGTTCTAAAAATAAGACTGATTGTGCACATGAGTTAACGAGATATTTTAAGAGGAATTGGAAGATATTTGAAATTAAATAAATAAATTTATTTAATTGTTTGTGCATGAGAGAGGAACAGAAGATTATAAATAAAATATTTAATTTTATTTATTTTTAGAGGATTGAGACAATTTAAATAAATTTGCACGATGTATTTAAATTTAGAAGAACAAGTGATTTAATTAAATAATTTAGAATTATTTAATTGTAGATAAGATAGAATTGTGATGAATTAATTAAATAATTAGATTTATTTAATTAATGGAGATTTGAAATTTGAAAGAGGATAACGATTTAATTAAATAATACAAATTATTTAATTTTGGAAGAATAAAGTTGAATTTACTGAAATTAATTAAATAAACAGAATTTATTTAATTAATGTTGAATTTTAGAAGGTTTGGAAGAATTTATTGAAATTAATTAAATAATTAGATTATTCAATTAACGTTGAAATGCAGGTAATGCGACAGACTAGACGAAATGCAAGTGGTGTGATGACATGGTCATTTTAGGGTGTCTACACTTTTGACTTCAAAATGGGATTGAAATTCAAGGGATAATGCATAGCTCTCTTGCCATGTGAGAGCGCAACCTCATAACTTGAGCTTGGTAAATGAAATCTATTGGCGACGAGTAAGCTTATGAAGGCTAAAATAAACCTCCATCTAGGGTATCCACTAATCCAACTTCTTGGTGCTAATATCTTTATCATATGACTATATGTGATCTTATATTTAGCCTTAAATACATTCCATGTGGATGACTCTCTTTGTTTTGGTTAAATTTTCACCAAGTCTTCTTCTTCTTCCTCATGCTTGGGCATTCCCATTTTCTTAGCCAAAGATTACATGAAGCTTTCAGTCTAATCTATCTTCCCCACCAAATTGGAGATCCTAGTCACATCATCAAGTCCTTCAAAATGGATATTACCTTCTTTCTCCCCTTTCTAGCCATTACTATTATAATCCTACTCCATTGCTTTATTCCAATTTTAAATTCATAAGAAACTAGGTTATCATTTCCACTTGACCTTGTAGATGAGATAAACTATCCACAAACCTAATTAGAAACCAAGAACTTTTAGCACTCATACGATGATTCATAAACCATTAGGTTGATAACCCTAATTGTACATCAAATATGGATGCCTATGTTCACTCTTCTTCACTACTCTTGAAATGATTACATTACTTGCAATAATATGCAATTTAAATAACAATAAGGGAAGCAAAAGTTAATAGAGCATATTCAAACAACAAAAACTTTAGTAAAGGTCATTCAACATCCCATCACTATTTGGTGTCAAGACATGGAGTATAATGCCATTTCAATGATATTTTAGAGTAGTACAATGAATCCTTCACACTCTACCTCTACTTTTCTCTATGAGCATAAGAACTCTGCAAACACCTTCTCTCTGATCAAATCATAAATGGGAGTCAATTTCTTGAGCTAATTGAACCTTCAAAATGACTCAATGTTTTACTTTTATCCCTTCTTTAGCTACACAACACAAGGGGGAAGATGAACAATTGCACATCTACAAATTTCTAACCACTCATTCATCCACATCATCACCAAAATAACCTATTATGGAGTAAAATGTGTACACTAGCATTTTACACCTAGTTTAGCACCTGGTTGGACCTAAAATGTTTACACTTGTTAATCATGACCTATTTTAATATGTTTTTGAACATTAAATGAATAATTCTCAATCCTGATGATAAAAACCGATAAAATTGTTAGGGTTAGCTGACAGAAGATATCAATTAAATGCAAATAAAGATTAAACAGAGAAATGGAAATACACAAAATTAATAATAGCGAGAGACAAGATTTAACGTGGTTCACCCAAACTCGGGCTACATCCACCAAACAGAGAGTCCAATATTATTATCCAGTAAATCAAACCGATTACAATCAGCAATCCCTGCAACTTAATACTGCTGCAAATGTTACAATACTATATTCAAACCCTAACCCTTGGCCGCTTTTTATCAAGCCTTTTTGTCGGTTACAAAAATTAGGGTTTTCTTATGTCGGTCATAAAAAATAGGATTTTTTAAGTCGGCCCTAAAAAAAATTTTCTCGGGGGCTACTGCCCCCGAACCCCCGTTTCTCGGGGGTTGCCGCCCCCAAACCTCCACTCGGGGCCCGGCCTGGGCCCGAACCCCGGCGAGGATACATGGCTAGTGTACAGTACTTTCCTGATCAGTCGCCACCTACCAACAATCTCCCACTTGGAGACTGATCAGGCTCCACACCAAACAATCTCCCACTTGGAGACTGATCCTGGACGACACCGCTGCGCATGCAACTCCAACTGGAAATAAGCACCCTAGACTCTACTGTTCAATTTTTATTGTGTTCAGTCTAGAAGACCAATCGAAGCTGAAGAGGAGCTCAGCTTCTCCCTTGTCACTGCCTTTGTAAACATATCCGCTGGATTTTCATCTGTATGTATCTTTTCCAGCCTTAACTGTCCATTATCCAACACCGACCGAATAAAGTGATACCTCAACTGTATGTGTTTGGTCTTTGAATGCAAGGCAGAATTCTTTGCAAGATGTATGGCACTCTGACTGTCGGTATACAAAGAACTGTTAGCCTGTTGTTTACCCAATTCTTCCATGAAAGATTGTAGCCATATCATCTCCTTGCTTGCCTCTGTTGCAGCGACATATTCTGCCTCTGTGGTGGATAAAGCAACCACCTTTTGCAACCTAGAACACCTGCCTCTGTGGTTGCTGTTGCGGAGCATGAGGAGCCACTGGAACATCACTATTTGGAGTATCATCCAGACCACATAATCCTTTTCTTTCTTCTCATGCTGCTGCAACTGATCTTTGTACAACACCTTCTCATTGAATATAACATCCCTGCTTCTCACAATTTTCTGATTTTCAAAATCCCAAAGCCTATAACCAAATTCATCAATGCCATATCCAACGAAGGTACATTTTTTTGATTTCACATCCAGCTTGGTTCTATTTTCAGAATCTATATGTGCAAATGCTTCACAGCTAAAGGTTTTCAGAAAAGAATAACTGACCTTCTTGCCAGTCCATGCTTCCTCTGGAATACCACAACCCAAAGGAACTGAAGGACCTCTGTTAATTAAATATACAGTAATGTTGACAGCCTCTGCCCACATGTTTAAAGGTAGTCCAGCATGCAATCTCATGGTCCTTGCACGCTCCATTATTGTCCTATTCATGCGTTCAGCCACTCCATTTTCCTGTGGAGTCCCTGGAACCGTTTTCTGCCTACGAATTCCATTAAAGGAACAATAGTCTTCAAATTATTTGCTGCAATACTCACCGCCATTATCAGATCTGAGACATTTTAATCTTTTACCTGTCTCATTTTCAACCAAGGTTTTCCATTTCTTAAATGTTTCAAATACATCAGATTTCTGTCTAAGGAAATAAATCCAGACCTTCCTAGTTGCATCATCTATGAATGTGACATAATACCGAGAGCCACCAAAAGAAGATACCTGAGCTGGTCCCCATACATCTGTATGCACAAGCTCCAACTTTTCATTTTTCTTTTGCTTCCCATCTCTAAGAAAACTGACTCTCTTTTGTTTTCCATACACACAACTTTCACAGAAATCCATATTAATACATTTCAGACCTGGTAAAACTTTCTTAGAATGAAGTACCTTCATACCTTTTTCACTCATATGCCCAACTCTGTTATGCCATAGTGTTGTTTCAGAACCTGCAGCAACTTTTTCAGTCTCTTCCTGCAAACCTGCAGCAACTGTTCCTAAACCTGTTTGTTTTTCCTCTATAAAATCTAAAGTAGAAGGAACAGTATGACCTGTACAAAGATATAAGGTGCCTACTTTTACACCTTTTTCTACTACTAAGGCACCTTTTGAAACCTTCTAATTTTTATCAGTAAATGTAACAGTGCAACCTTGTTCAGTTAGCTGCCCTGCTGAAATTAAATTCCTACTGAGCCTTGGAACATGCCTCACCTCTTGTAGTAGCCAATGATTCCCATTCTGCAACTTAATCTTGATTCTTCCCTTTCCAACAATCTGACAAGGTTCATTATCTCCCAAATAAACCAGCCCAAAATCCCCTTGGACATAATCAAGGAAATAACTTCTATGGGGCGTAGCATGAAATGAGGCCCCTGAATCTAAAACCCATGAATCATCAGCATTATCTAGGGAAAGAATCAAAGCATCATCTTCAGACTTATTGCTTACCACATTTGCTTCCTTATTGCCTTCTTGTTTGTCTCCTTCTTTATTTTTCCGAGACCAGCAATCTTTCTTCAGATGACCTGGTTTTCCACAGTACCAGCAATCCTTCTGTCCTCTGGTTTGGGATCTTTTGTCCTTTGATTTTCCTCGTGACTTCCCATGACCTCCAGAACCTTTTCCTCTCTCCTTTGATCTACCCCTGCTTTCTGCATTCAAAACACTGCCTGATTTGGATCCACCTGAGCTTTTCTTACGAATTTCCTTACTCAGAATAACACCAACAACATCATCAAATTTTAGGGTATTTGAACTAGAAACAGAGTTACTAACCGCCATTACCAAACTATCCCAGCTTTCAGGCAATGAACATAATATCAAGAGAGCTCTAACTTCTTCATCAAATTTTACATTTACAGAAGTCAATTGACTGACAATCATATTAAATTCATTTAAATGACCTGTCACAGATCCACCTTCAACCATTTTCAAATTAAACAACTGCTTCATGAGAAATACCTTATTTGAGGCTGAGGGTTTTTCATACAATTTAGCCAAAGCTTTCATCAGACCATCTGTTGTCTTCGCTTCTGTTATATTGAATGCCACCGACGGTGCCAGGCACAACCGAATGGTTCCCAGTGCCTTTCTGTCGAGAAGATTCCAATCCTCATCAGACATTGTTGCCAGTTTCTTGGCTACTCCTTCCAATGGCCTCCATAAATCCTTTTGATAGAGGTAATCTTCCATCTGCATCTTCCATAACTGATAGTTCTGCCCATTGAATTTATCAACCTTCATTTTACCCTCGTCCGCCATTGCTCCCACTCAACCGTGAGACTTTCCTGCAGACGATAATCGAACACAACCCGCTCTGATACCACTTGTTAGGGTTACCCGACAGAAGATATCAATTAAATGCAAATAAAGATTAAACAGAGAAATGGAAATACACAAAATTAATAATAGCGAGAGACAAGATTTAACGTGGTTCACCCAAACTCGGGCTACATCCACCAAACAGAGAGTCCAATATTATTATCCAGTAAATCAAACCGATTACAATCAGCAATCCCTGCAACTCAATACTGCTGCAAATGCTACAATACTATATTCAAACCCTAACCCTTGGCCGCTTTTTATCAAACCTTTTTGTCAGTTACAAAAATTAGGGTTTTCTTATGTCGATCATAAAAAATAGGATACATGGCTAGTGTACAGTACTTTCCTGATCAGTCGCCACCTACCAACAAAAATAACTATGAGGATGACTTAAACACACTTAAGGGAGCTTATGCCAGAGTTTTTGGGGCTAAAGGACAAGGGCATCGAAGCACCCTAGTCCCTCATTTAGCCTTGGCCTAATTCAAAGGTATGCCATCTTAAGAAAATTTAAGGGGTTCCTCATGTTGGCCCCATTTCATTTTATTTGTCGTTGGTGAGCGGGAATGCATATAAAAGCAAGTTAGTTTATTCATTTGAACATCTCTAAGCTATCTCTAAATTCTTGAAGTATTCTAGCTTTGTCTTCTTCTCTCTCTTGCTCTCTATTCTCTAAAGCTCTCTATGTTAGATTATTGCTTCGACACTAACTTCTTGCAGGTCTTGTGAAGATCTTTCTACTTCTTTGGGCTACACCAACTTCTTGAGTCAAGTTGTGATGCCGCATCAAGCATGCTAGGGTCTCCATCCTCATGGTGACTGTTGGTTGTTTTTAAATCCCAACCTTATCTCATAGAATAACCTATGACTTAGCCACTGTCAATGTTTAGCTATTATGAGGGGCTAGCCAACACATAGGTGAAAGTTTAGAGAAAAATTTCCCTCTTTGCTTCAGGGTCTGCAAAACCTAGGAGGGTGATCCCATTGCAATACTTATTTGCCTCTTAAATCAATTCACTACAAGTACTAGAAAAGCATATATGTTTTGCGCTAAAGTATTTAAGGAAATTAAGAGATGAAGACCTGGCTCCAAATCGTTCAAACCACTAATGCACCTCAAAATGTAGAATGAGATGAAAAATATTACATTGAATGTAACAAGGATTGATTTTAAAATGTTAGGTGTTGGGTTTGCTAGACCTTAATGCTGAAGAACACGCACATGAAAAAGGAAATCAGTGTCATATCCTAAGGATACAAAGTCAAAACGAATGCAACTAAAAATTATAGTAAGTTTTTAACCTGAACATCTTTAGAGCTCTGTGGTATTGCCTTACAATATCACATCCAATGTATTCTAAGAAACAATCATACTTAGTTATCCTCGCACATATTCATACAAGTCAATGCTTCTGTTAAGGCTATTTAACCCATTCTTTGAACAAGAGCCATTCACAGAAAAATACATCCATAAGAATTGTTATAGAGACAAACTGAACCATATTTGATATATTCAATTTATAACTTACACAAACCATACATTAGGAGACAACTATTCTAAAAAATCCACAATAGACATTTCATACAAATACTGATTAGCAACTAATAGAAAACATATGACATAAAACTTTGTACATTAGAGAATAAGTAGGATCTCTGCTTCACTGTAGTTCTTCCAACATTTTACCAAGAGCCCGAATGAAAACCCACTACCCCACAAAATAGCCTTGAAATCTCTCTTATAACACAAGGGAGCAACAAGCAATGGGCTATGTTGGACATGACAAGTGTCACATTTTCATTTACAATTAGAAAACAACAAAGTGCTAGAATAACCACCTCTGATCCACTGAAGCACATTCTTTGTAGCAAATCATTTCCTTAATCATACTGGAGAAGCTGTTTTTGTCTTGCATGTTTTCATGCTGCTGACATGGAGACAAGCAATGTTTTTGAAGGAAAAATGGGGATTACAAGGTGCTCTAATAGCTTAGCCCCTCCTCACATGAGGACATTTATTTCCCATGTGAAGACCCTTCGCTAAACATTACCAGCCACGAGAGAGACAAGGGAGTGTCCCAAGGATCAACAAAGAAAGGGAGCACCGGAAGCTCAAGTCCCACCTATTATGACCACTCACAGGCACAGGCAGGCAAATCCTCTCTTATAATTGGGAAGTTCCCAACCAACTCACCCAATGATGAACCAGGGGATGCCACTCATAGCTAGGTTTGACTGCACCAAACCTCTAGTTATGCAGGGAACAACAACAATCTTAGTTTCCTCTAAGATGCCTACTAGCTCTATCCAAAGAGACAACACACCACCCACTATGACCCATGCTGAGCTAGGACCCACAATGCCAAGGGAAAAGGAAGGAGAGAAATGTCAGCTCTCCTCCTTAGAGCCCAAGTTGAAGTCATGCCGAAGCAAGGAATAGTGAGAGTGTGAAGAATGGGGTACAAAACCCTCATCTAGATGAAAGGAAGGGGGAAAGAAGGAGTTATAACAGTTCAACGAATGCTACTAAAATTCCCCAATTTTGCCAGAACCACCCATCCCTTAGGATAGCCACTCTAAACTCTTTTGTATGGACATATTATTATCCATGATAATAGAGAAGAAAATCCTAAGGAAAAGGGTGATGAGGAAAACATACATAAAAGATAAATCTCCATAATGTCTGCACCAGAAGGACAATGACCAAAGTAGCAGCAGAGACCTCTATTTATAGCTCGATCCGTAGAAATTTTTCATGCCAATGACGATCACCTCTCGTCATCATGCCATATCAATTCAGTTCAAATAGTACCATGGTAGACTGGTCATAAATAGAAAACTTCTACCAACTCACCAATGCAGCTGAAAAAGGAAAAGAAGGCAACATCCTACATTATGTTTATCTCTACAGCATAGACCTGTCAATTCTTGCAATGAAAAAACCAACCCTAGCACCTTGATCACAATACATTTCAACCAATTTAAATGACCAAATTAATTTTGTCTTCTGCCATGAAGCGAGAGGAAGATCTCTCCATGTCTTAATGTAGATCCCCAAAGGTTAGTCAGTGTGTCACCAATCCCTTGTAGGCATATCTTCATAGCAGTGGCGACAAGGCAGGTCCTTTGCACATTCGAAAGACATCCCAATGCACTAGTTTCTTGACCCATACATGCCACCACCTTGTACCTTCCATTTGGTTTGAAACATGAATGTTGATGATCCAATTTTGAAATGAGATCGACGGTCATCACGTATCGCCAGTTAGCCAAATGAATCCTCATCATGAAATGCGATATGTAGGATCCCTGCAATGTGCTCCAACACTGGCATATGTCCATACCTACCTCTTATCCATCCCGTCACATCTAACACAGAATTTAGTAATCTTAGATTACAAGGTGAAGAAAAACTGTGATGGCTCGGTCCAGTTGACACTTGGCAGGAAACATACTTATCAATACCCAACGTAGGCTTATCGCATATCGATATTCCTAAATAGGATTCTCACAAAGTTTCAATGATACAAGGGCTCCATGTGATGAACTAGGATGTGGACACGTGGCAAGGATCTGATTTTCCATCGCACATCGCTGATTGCATCCATATTTGAACACACCACATAGTGATGCAAACAACCCACGTGATGCAACATTTGCAAAGGAAGAGCATCACACATTGTAGGTTTGACATGAAGTACGGGGAACACAAATGTGATGTGAAGGAATTGTGCAATTGGGAAACCTAGGTTGCAAAATATGCACACATGCTTGAAGGATGTTTTAAAAGAGGGGGCCATACTAGGTAACACAGATGTAGGGGACTTAAATCATTTTAGAGGTGTATAAACATTCCAACTTAGGGAAAACATTTTACCATGATGTGCTAGGGACTCTTTAGAGTTTTTGAAATGGACTAGGTGGTGACATTACAAATGAGGGATCGATTA
The DNA here is from genome assembly GCA_027924645.1 of Cunninghamia lanceolata. Lineage (NCBI taxonomy): Eukaryota > Viridiplantae > Streptophyta > Pinopsida > Cupressales > Cupressaceae > Cunninghamia > Cunninghamia lanceolata. The sequence goes on from BSBN01001062.1 coordinate 6,251,677, forward strand.
GAACATATTGACACAATTTATTACTTATCCAACTAAGAAACAAGCTCACAATGGCCAAAGGCCAGGGTTTAAACACAAATATTATTTAGCAGGAGCCCCTACCCTCAAAGATCAAGCAGGGATACATAAGTGGTAAATTAATATGGAAAACCTCAAGATTTTACAAGTACTATCAGTGGCTCTTGTTCGGGGACACTTATTTAGGAGAATAAGGTGAGATCCCAGAAGGTCTCTTGGTGAAGCAGATCAAACACAGTGAATAAGACCACTACAAAGAACAAAATTGATCAGTAGGATGGTCCTAGAGAATCTAAAAATAGAGAAAGGGGTTTGCCTCTATCAAAGATCCTATTTTCCAAAGATTGCACTAGGCCAAGTCTAAAAATACTACCATAAACCATCCACAAACTAACCCTGTCACTGGCATGCTTAATCATATCACTGTGCCTGTTGCTGCTGACATTAGCTTTGTCAATCTAAAAATTGCATTCAGACAATAACTAAAAATCATAATCCTTGTGGCATTATACCTTATCCAGCTCATTGTCATGTTCCACTAAATGCTCATCCAACTGAACTGAGAATTGAAAACATTCATAGTCCCTTTGATAGTTGGCATCATAAGTCTTGAAATCATATTCAGTTTGCATATCAAATATAAAAACTGCATACAAAATTTGTTCAATAGTCCCATCAAGAAGTACATGCCCTGATTTATTGAAGTCAAATTGCAGCTTCAAGCCTAAAAAATCAGCCTGAATAGAAGACCCACATAAAACCTTGTAGTCATTCTTTGATTTTTGTCCCATGCAAGACAAGCACTCCTTTTGTGTTATGAACAAAAAATGTTCATACATAGGCATATGCTCAAACTGATTTGCATTATATCAATTGGCATTCACACTCACTTGAGCATTGCAAATCAACCATACTATTACATGCCCCAGTGGTTTGGAAATAAGATTTTTCAAAATCCATAGTATCCTTTTCATCATTCAGATTAGGGTCATTACAAGAAACATCATTCTTATCAACATCCCATGCATTAACAAACATTTCCATCTCAAGTTCATACATAATGTCAAACTCATTCTTAAGACCATCATACAATTCCATGTGAAATGTCTCAAATAGAGGCTCAAAAATTTCAAGACCAAATCTCGAGCCAAAATTTTCATATTTCTTTGTAACATATTCACTACTACAATTGTCAGTTAATAGTAAAGCATCTGACCTAGATTCAACAGATCCACCATAGTATGGTTCTTGTTCACCAACAAGTGAGGATGTGTCTTAATCCAATTTTACACCATTGCACCCCTTATTGAATGAAGACATGTCCATTTCTACAAAGAAACGAGCACATTCCATCTCACCATTAATTTCATGAGCTAGTGGCTTCACATATAGACATGAATCAACACATTTCCCATTGTTATGCACATTAACATCCTCATCATTTCTAACACTGTGCTCAGTATTAGGAAACTGAACACACAAGTTTTCATTTTCAAATTCATCATCATTCACAAAATTAGTATGCTCCATTGATAGCAAACTCGAATTACATTCCAGGTATCCATCAAATGAAAATTGTTCATTTACTTGTGAGCAAGTGTCTTCATCAACATTCAAATCACTGCATCCTTGATGTGAAGAAAACACCTCTAGATCATTCTCATAGATGAACTCATAATCCATAGAAAAATAATCAGTTTCACTGTCATCATGATTCTTATCACAAGGAAATTCATCACTACATAAACTATGTTTAGAGTCTTCAGAAGGAATGCTTAAAATTTCATTTTCAAAATCATGATCACTGATTTGCAATGAGATATTTATAACACTAGCACAGTTATCACTGAACAAAACATAACATGGAAGGACATCTTGTATCTCTTTTACTTCATCATCCAAGATATTACAGGGAGAGATTTCACGTATATCTATTTTGTCATCATGCCATGTATCTTTATCTTCATCATTGATATATTGATATGCATAAATGTTGCTTGTGGGCTGATTACAATCACTATCCTCATTTACACAAGATGGATCTTCATTTTCTGATATACTCTTTTTAGTTATGTGCATCATGTTCTATTTTTTCTCAATAAGACAACAACTATCTACATTTTGAGACACCATACCTCTTGTATAATCACATTGGGCTCCTTCAACAAACTTTATATAATCAAGTGCTTGATCAAAACCATGAGGTTTCAATCCTTTTGGTAAGGTACTTATCCTTGACTCATAGATTTCACAAAACAAATCAATGCACGTTGGATCCTCATGTCTAAAATTTTTGGGGACCTTCAACAAGGCATCCAAAAACCTTGCAAACAAATCATATGGTGATTCTCCCTTGTGCCTCTTTATGTCATACAATTCTAGAACAAAGATATAGGATCAACATTGCTCAAATTTTGTTCATGTTCAGCTTGGAGTTCACTGTGATTTGCATGTTGTAATGATGGACAAATAAGAACAAAAGAGATATAACTATCTTGACAATAGTCTTCATCTTCTTCCTTGGATTGGATGTATGCATAAAATGTTCTAGGACAACCAACACTTGCTGACATATCTCCTCTCATCATTGAATACTTTGAGTTGTTTTTAATATCCATGGCAATTTGATATGCCTGATGAAGTGTTGCAGGCTCTTTATCCCTTAAGAGGTAGCTCATTTCTTCATCAAATGCACCTAGGTATACAAACAAGCATAATGTATCATTTGGTCTTATACTTTCTAGAATTTCCTTTATTACTGTAGACACCTAAAAATGTCCCTTACCATCAAACCGACTCCATACATCCCTAAACATACCAATTTCCCTTATAATCAGTTAATTATTCCTTCATCACCCATTTTTCTATCATTTTACCCTCAAAATTGAATTAATTTCATTAATTCAATAGTCCAAACCTTAGCCAATTGATTTAATAAATATGCAATATTTATTAAATCAATTTCCCCCTTTTTACTAAATCCAATTAATTAGTTAAAACCATGTTAACTAATTAATCCATCCTATCAATTGACCTATCCCTACCCTAAACAATTAAATAGCTATTATTTAATTGCCTACCCTAGCCTACCTCATCCTAGCCCTAGGATTAATTAAATGAAACATATGTTTAATTAATCCTAACCCCTTCATTTGGGTGGTCAAACCTAGTTTAACACCCTTCCCCACATCCTCCAAATAAAAAATTGAAATAATTCCACCTAAGTCAATTTTTTATTTAAAAACATCCCACATCACATTTAATTCTCCTTACAACCCCTTACCTCACCCATACTCATTTATTTCCTCTCTTCCCCAAATAAATTTTTAATTCATTTACATTTCCCCATATGAATCTTTAATTCAAAAATAATCCTCCACACCCATGCTCATTTAATAACTCCTTTTCCCAAAATGAATAAAAGATTCACTTTTATTTCTAGCCCTCCATTCCTCCAAGATTGAATCTAGGCCCTCCACATCACTTTTATCCTCCACCATTGATCTTCCAAAATCAATCTCCACTCTTGGATCAAAATCCCTTCCAAAAATCTATAAATACGACCTCTCTCCATCCATTTCATCATCCAAGTTTTATGCAAAGTTATTATGCTAAAATATCAATTGAGCTAGTTTTAGTGAGTTGCAAATTTAGTTAGCATTTCACATTTGAATCACTTGTCTAGGGATCATCATGTCTTAGGAGTTGTTTTGGGTGCAAATGCTTCTTACTCCCTTGATGAGATTGGGTTTGCATGTGAGGTATAACTTTTTATGTTTTTATGCATATTAGTTTGTATTTCTATCTCATTTTGTTCACCTAATCTACATTGGCACACCCGGTGGGACCCACAAGGTCCGAATCTAATCCCTTTTTGTGAGTTTTGGTGTGAGATACATATTTTTGTAGGTCTGGCACCATCCTACTGATGGTGACAGGTTGTCATTGATGTCAAAAGTGTGTTCAATTGTTGATGATGCAGATTTGGCAGGATGTGTTTAACATTTGTTCAGGATGTGTTCTCATACTCAAGGATGTGTTTGGTGATGTTTCAGGATGGATGGATACTGCTAGATATACTCAATTTGGTTACATATTGTTTCTTGCTCTTTGTCATGTTTGTTCACAGGTTGATCACTTGGGTCAAATACAGATGTCATTCAGGGTAATGCAAATGCTTGTTGGGTCTTCATTGTTCATCTGGAAGCCAGTGGTGTTATGCATGTCTCTCTCAAGTGGATGTTTTACATATCATGTTCTTCATGCCTCATGCTATGTCCATATTTATATATCTGTTGGTTTGCTTCTTTGCTTCATGATATGATCAAGTGTTGATGCATGGTGCAGTAAGTTTAAATTGGTATGATGTTCATTACTAAGGATCAATTGGTATGATGTTCATTACCAAGAATCTATATGTTCTCTACAACAGTGGCAAAGATTAAGGATCATAGACATTCTATTCATCAAATATGTGACAATGTTCCATAGGTTGTTGAAGATTCATTTTTGGTCAAAATTTCTCTTTAAGGTTTTTGAAAAAGGTCTAAATCTTAAACCTTGAGAATGATTTAAGTACTAACAAATCCTAAAGAGAAAATCATATGATAGGTTACTTTTTGATATATTTGTGTGTTGACCTGCAAAAGAAGGTGACTATTCATTTAAGTTGTAATGTGAAGGGTTCTTCAAACGTGCACTTGACTGGCCCCTTGAGTATGATGACATGGAACACCGATCATCGCTTAATGTGTTTGAGCGGGAATATGAATTTCAAAAGGTAAGCGTTGAAAGGTTTTAAAGGAAACAAAACAGATTTTAAGTCCAATGAAATAGAGGTCTCCATATGCCTTTTTTAGAAGAGCTTGCTATATGTATTAATGTTTCTAAAAAGGCCGATCCCCATACCTTTTATGACTTTAAGTTTTTCTTTAGAAACTTTGTTTAAAATGTGGTCGGCCCATACCACATTTAGACTTTTTAAATGGAGATTTTTATTTTTAAAAGAAAGATATCAATTTCTTTCTTTATGGTGATAAGATTTTTTTTAAAATTAGAAATTTTTAATTTATCAACTCCAAGAGATAATTTTAAGGAGATTTTTTTTGAAGGCAAATATTGATGGAGAATTGGAGATGTTTTTTTTTTTTTTGCAAAATGAAGAATATCTTGAGACATTGGCTATGATTTTTTTGAAGAAGTTCTTTGCAGAGAAAATGAGATTTATTGAAGATGATAATGTGGATTTGGTTTTTGACAGAGGATAGATTGATTTGTTGTGGGAAGAATTTGAATAGTTTTTGAAGACAAAGATGATTTTGTTTGAGAAGGTGAAAATATTTATACAGAGGAATATGAAAAATCTTTTGCAGGTGAATCAATTTGTGAAGGCTCTTCATTTTTGACATGAAAAATTGAAGCAATCCAGTGATTTTTTAAATGGATATGAAGGATCATGCAATGAAGATGAAAGTGAATGCACAAAGGAATTTGAAGAGTTATTGTTTTATTTTTGACAGGGGCAAAATGATTGAATTTAATTGAAGTTGTTTTTGGAGATATATTTTTGCTAAATGTTTTATGCAGGGATAATATTGAATACAGAAATTGTCCAAATTGAAATGTCAAAGAATATGAAGGATCATGTACAGAGAAGAGGAAGATCAAAAGATTTTTTAATGCATAGAATTGACGTATATTTTTTTTAAGGGAAGATATTTTTGTTTATCAAAATAGAGAAGAGAAGATGAAGGGTTATTGAAAGTGCATTGTGATGTGTTGTGAAAGGAAATTCAGATTTTTTTTTATGACATTACAGATGCTTTGATTAGAGAGTTGTGTGGATTAATAAGATGAGGTGAGTGATGTTGTGCAGATCTATGATGAACTGACAGGGATCAAATATAGATACAGAGATTGACAAGGTGATCAGAAAGACAATATGCAATTGCAATGATAATCAGGTGCATGGATTGTATGACTAGTAAGGCAGAGATGAAACATACAGAGAAAAGTAGTGTTGTTGAGCATATCTGGATGAAGGATTGATTTTGAATAGAATGGCCATTTGACAGACACATGAGAGAGTATAAATGTTCTGTATTGAAATAGAGAAACCCTCTGAATTTGTGTTTTTCAGTTTGTTCTGTAATAGGGGTTGGTGCTCCTTGAAGCTAGTGCTTCTAAACAGTATGCTAGTGAGGCTTGTAGGTCAGTGAGACCTCAATAGTCAGTGAGACATAATATTCAGCTAGTGAGGCTTTGTAGGATGTTTTCAAAGTTAATCCAATGAAGCACTTCATGAGTGGTTTTTCTACCCAGAGAGGGTTTTCCACTCCAGTAATTTTTGTGTTAATGATATGCTTCTATGTGTGTTCTTGCTTCTATGTTAAGATTTATCTCTATGTGGTACTACTCATAATTTTCACTATCAAACTTATACATAGTTTATTGATGACTTTCTCTTTCTGAGTCTTGTAAATCAAAAGTTATAATAAGTTGCAAAAATCTACACAACACTGATTCACCCCCCCTCTCAGTGTTGTCTGAACTCCTACAATTGGTATCAGAGCCAGTTTCCCTCTTGCAGTTTAATCAGCTTGGGTAGGTCTTGTGTGTGGAGTTCAATGGGTACGTGCAGGAGAAATAATAACATGAGAAATGTTAAGATTCATTCTGGTCAAAAGACATCATCCATATCAAAATTAGGTGTTAATGTTCAAGCAGTTGATAAAGATGCTTCACAAGTTGAATCAATGAAAGAGTTTTGTAGAGTTCCTCTGTTTAATGGTTCAGACTTTTCAGTTTGGTGTATTAGAATGCAAGTGTATTTATCCTCTCTAGGATATGATGTTTTAATGTTTGTTGAGAATGGATATTCTAACTCTGCAAATAACAAAGAAGCTTTTAAATGTAATCAGATTGCGAAGAAGGCTATTTTATCTGCTCTATCTAATGATGTTTCTTGTAAAATTATGGATTGTGTTACAGCTCAGGATATGTGGAGGAGATTGAAAAGAATTTACCAAGGTAATGATAAAGAAGAGGACACTCTGGTGTGTCAAGAAAGTGGCAATGAAAGGCAATCACATGAAGAAGTTGAGACCCAATCAAATTCAGAAGATGATGATGATTAGGATTATGATGAACAAGACTGTGAGATTGATCTGGAAGGAGAGCTCATATATGCTCTAACTGAACTCAAGAATTATAAGAAGGGGAACCAAAAATTAATGTTGCAGCTGCAACAAGAAAGAGATTTAAAAGACAAAGCTCTTACAGATCTTGAAGAGGCTGAATGTCAAATTATTAGTTTAAAAACATATATTGATGATTCAGATAAACTAATTGCTAGATTGAAGATAGAAATTGAAGAAGCTAAGAGGATAGCTGATGGCTCAATTTCTAATCTTGAAGTTTCAAGGATTGAAAATCTAAAACTGGAGAGTGAAATTATTAATCTGAGAAAAGAGTATGATGGTCTCAAGGTTTTATCTAAGAAATATCAAGTGTTTGATAAGATGCTTGGTAAGCAAAAACTATATGAAGACACTATTGGACTGGGTTTTGAAGAAGGAGAATGTTCAAAAGCGAGAGAGACTCCTAGAAGAAAAATTGATTTAAGTCATGTTGCCACAGAAGGAAAAATGAGAGATGAATTTGTGCACAATCAAAGAAGAAATTTGAGAAAACTTGCATCTATAAGACAAGCTTACATGTACAGGTATAACTATTCATTTAATGGTTACTGTTATACTTGTAATCATTTTGGGCATAAAGCAGTTGATTGCAAAAGGAATACTAACCTTGTATGTTACAAGTGCAATAATGTTGGACATATTCAAAGAAGCTGCAAAATGAACAAAGTGTATGATCCTTCATGGAAGCTTAATATGAGTGATCAAAGGTATTATCAGTCAATTGATTTTGATTACAACATAATTTGTTATAATTGCAACTCTCTTGGTCATAAAGCACACAGTTGCAGGAGAGCATCACCTGATTTGAAAGGTTGGGAAAAGAAAAAGGTTGAAAAGGTTTGGAGGAAGAAAGCACCTGTGAAGATTTGGAAGCAGAAAGAAAGTAAAGAGAAGTCAGAATCTATGCTTGTGCATCTTGCACAAGTCATTACATCTATTGCATAATATAGCATGAAGTAAGGGGGAGGTATCAAATGTTCTATTAGTTAACCCCAAGAAGTTTCAGGAAGTAGATCATTTGATATGATGATCTTGTCTGTCCATCATTCTTACCATGCTTTGAAATTATTGATGATGATGTTGCTAACAATGTTGATTTTCAGTATGTGACAATGATACAGATGATCTTTAGTTCTATATCCATACAAGATGTTAAAAGGATGGTCAGGGGTTCAAAGCAAAGATTTTGATAGTGTTGAGAGTTTTGGTTTATAAATGATCCTATTCATATTCTGTTCATAGCATGTTGTTACTGACAATGGTTGAGTTGGTATGATGTTGCAGTTCAATGAGATTTTGATATGGTGAAGTGTTTGTTGTCATTAAGATATTTCCAAAAGCCCTTATCAGATATTAGCATGTGTTGGCTAAGGTGGCTGAAAATGAAAAAATTCAATTCACAGCAATTATCTCTGTTTTTGATTTGTGCAAAGTGTTGTTACAGGAAGAATTTGTTGATGCAATTTGTTTGTTGTTGTTTAAATGACAAAGTTAAGAGGCAGAAGTTCTTGTTGGTTGCAGGATGTAGTTATGTATATATCAGATTTGACAGTATGTTGTGAAAAGTGTCTTGTGTAGAACAGGAGGATTGTTCAGATAGTCTTCATTTTTTGTCATGTCAGAAAAGGTGTCAGAATAGTTTGGTTGCAAGATGATATTTTGATGGTCATATCTATTACCTTGTTGAGTAATGTTTTATGGCATATGTTTTGCATGAGTATTGAAGCTTTCAGGTGATCAGGAGATAGTGTTTCACTTGTTTCATTGATGATCTTCTCACTAATATGTTTCAGACAGAATTCCTAAAGCTATGACATTGATGGTGATATCCGGCATTTCATCAGAGGAAGTTAAAGGTATGTTTTTGAATCAGCAATAGCAGATGATAATGTTCAAAAAGGTTTGTCATATGTTGGCTTCAGGATTGTTATCATCATAAATCATTACTTGTTAAAAGATTAACAGGAGTTTATGTCTTCAAAGTGTTCATAATTCAATATGTTTATAATGGTTATGATCATGCTATAACAACTTTAAGTGGAGTTGTTCTCAGGGGCAGTTAATCAGAGGTTTGAGTTGTCACTATCATGGGAGATTTGAAAAGATCTTATCAAAAGTGGTCATCATGTCATCTTGAGTTGGGAACGCGTTATGTCTTCTTCATCCTCATATTGGTTTTGTGTCAAAAAGTGATATTATGTTTCAGAGATTTGTTTGACTTAATGAAAAAGGTTCATTACAAGGATGTCATAATAATCTTGCTGAGAACTTGTTGTCTTTACAAGAAAAGTTGATTGTGATGTCAAAAGGTGTTTTGATTTCTTTTAGCATGGAAGGTTGAATGTCAGTAATTGAATGGTATTCTTCAGATTGATATGTTGCTTCAGGATTAATTCAAAAAGGTGGATCAGTGCTGAGTTGAGTTGAGTTATGTTGATTAGTCTTGCCAGTAATTGCCAGTGTTATTTTCACAGAGGGAGAAAATTTTTTTTTGGTCTTTGTCATCAGATGTCAAAAAGGGGGAGAAAGATAAATTGCATCAGATGGTTTTGCCATCAATGACAAAGGGGGAGATTGATGGTGACAGGTTGTCATTGATGTCAAAAGTGTGTTCAATTGTTGATGATGCAGATTTGGCAGGATGTGTTTAACATTTGTTCAGGATGTGTTCTCATACTCAAGGATGTGTTTGGTGATGTTTCAGGATGGATGGATACTGCTAGATATACTCAATTTGGTTACATATTGTTTCTTGCTCTTTGTCATGTTTGTTCACAGGTTGATCACTTGGGTCAAATACAGATGTCATTCAGGGTAATGCAGATGCTTGTTGGGTCTTCATTGTTCATCTGGAAGCCAGTGGTGTTATGCATGTCTATCTCAAGTGGATGTTTTACATATCATGTTTTTCATGCCTCATGCTATGTCCATATTTATATATCTGTTGGTTTGCTTCTTTGCTTCATGATATGATCAAGTGTTGATGCATGGTGCAGTAAGTTTAAATTGGTATGATGTTCATTACTAAGGATCAATTGGTATGATGTTCATTACCAAGAATCTATATGATCTCTACAACAGTGGTAGAGATTAAGGATCATAGACATTCTATTCATCAAATATGTGACAATGTTCCATAGGTTGTTGAAGATTCATTTTTGGTCAAAATTTCTCTTTAAGGTTTTTGAAAAAGGTCTAAATCTTAAACCTTGAGAATGATTTAAGTACTAACAAATCCTAAAGAGAAAATCATATGATAGGTTACTTTTTGATATATTTGTGTGTTGACCTGCAAAAGAAGGTGACTATTCATTTAATTTGTAATGTGAAGGGTTCTTCAAACATGCACTTGACCGGCCCCTTGAGTATGATGACATGGAACACCGGTCATTGCTTAATGTGTTTGAGCGGGAATATGAATTTCATAAGGTAAGCATTGAAAGGTTTTAAAGGAAACAAAACAAATTTTAAGTCCGATGAAATAGAGGTCTCCATATGCCTTTTTTAGAAGAGCTTGCTATATGTATTAATGTTTCTAAAAAGGCCGATCCCCATACCTTTTATGACTTTAAGTTTTTCTTTAGAAACTTTGTTTAAAATGTGGTCGACCCATACCACATTTAGACTTTTTAAATGGAGATTTTTATTTTTAAAAGAAAGATATCAATTTCTTTCTTTATGGTGATAAGATTTTTTTTAAAATTAGAAAATTTTAATTTATCAACTCCAAGAGATAATTTTAAGGAGATTTTTTTTGAAGGAAAATATTGATGGAGAATTGGAGATGTTTTTTTTTTTTTGCAAAATGAAGAATATCTTGAGACATTGGCTAGGATTATTTTGAAGAAGTTCTTTGCAGAGAAAATGAGATTTATTGAAGATGATAATGTGGATTTGGTTTTTGACAGAGGATAGATTGATTTGTTGTGGGAAGAATTTGAATAGTTTTTGAAGACAAAGATGATTTTGTTTGAGAAGGTGAAAATATTTATACAGAGGAATATGAAAAATCTTTTGCAGGTGAATCAATTTGTGAAGGCTCTTCATTTTTGACATGAAAAATTGAAGCAATCCAGTGATTTTTTAAATGGATATGAAGGATCATGCAATGAAGATGAAAGTGAATGCACAAAGGAATTTGAAGAGTTATTGTTTTATTTTTGACAGGGGCAAAATGATTGAATTTAATTGAAGTTGTTTTTGGAGATATATTTTTGCTAAATGTTTTATGCAGGGATAATATTGAATACAGAAATTGTCCAAATTGAAATGTCAAAGAATATGAAGGATCATGTACAGAGAAGAGGAAGATCAAAAGATTTTTTAATGCATAGAATTGACGTATATTTTTTTTAAGGGAAGATGTTTTTGTTTATCAAAATAGAGAAGAGAAGATGAAGGGTTATTGAAAGTGCATTGTGATGTGTTGTGAAAGGAAATTCAGATTTTTTTTTTATGACATTATAGATGCTTTGATTAGAGAGTTGTGTGGATTAATAAGATGAGGTGAGTGATGTTGTGCAGATCTATGATGAACTGACAGGGATCAAATACAGATACAGAGATTGACAAGGTGATTAGAAAGACAATATGCAATTGCAATGATAATCAGGTGCATTGATCGTATGACTGGTAAGGCAGAGATGAAACATACAGAGAAAAGTAGTGTTGTTGAGCATATCTGGATGAAGGATTGATTTTGAATAGAATGGCCATTTGACAGACACATGAGAGAGTATAAATGTTCTATATTGAAACAGAGAAACCCTCTGAATTTGTGTTTTTCAGTTTGTTCTGTAATAGGGGTTGGTGCTCCTTGAAGCTGGTGCTTCTAAACAGTATGCTAGTGAGGCTTGTAGGTCAGTGAGACCTCAATAGTCAGTGAGACATAATATTCAGCCAGTGAGGCTTTGTAGGATGTTTTCAAAGTTAAGCCAGTGAGGCACTTCATGAGTGGTTTTCTACCCAGAGAGGGTTTTCCACTCCAATAATTCTTGTGTTAATGATATGCTTCTATGTGTGTTCTTGCTTCTATGTTAAGATTTATCTCTATGTGGTACTGCTCATAATTTTCACTATCAAACTTATACATAGTTTATTGATGACTTTCTCTTTCTGAGTCTTGTAAATCAAAAGTTATAATAAGTTGCAAAAATCTACACAACACTGATTCACCCCCTCTCTCAGTGTTGTCCGAACTCCTACAATTGGTATCAGAGCCAGTTTCCCTCTTGCAGCTTAATCAGCTTGGGTAGGTCCTGTGTGTGGAGTTCAATGGGTAAGTGTAGGAGAAATAAGAACATGAGAAATGTTAAGATTCATTCTGGTCAACAACTATCAAACACTTCAATTTTGGGCTTTAAAAAGAACCACAAATTGCATCAATCAAATCATGGGATTTAAAAAGAACAACAATATGCATTCTTCATGCATGTAATCAAGAAAATCTATTTAAATTTGTGTGAAGTATTTTTGTGATTTATGTTTGTGAAGTGAAAAGTGTATGCTCTTCCCTCGCACCATTTGGTGACCTTGGGAATCAAAAGCTTCTCACAAAACCTACATTTATCACCCCCGACATAATCCAAAGAACTAAAATGAACCATGTTTAGTGTGATCCAATCATAAAGAATACGTATGCTCTCCCCTCACATCTTTGTATGAACTTGGGGATCAAAAGTATTTTTATGATTGTATTACTTTTGTTAATCCTTAGAGGGCCTGCCACCCCGCTTCGAAAGGTGGGAACAACCCAAGCGGCAACAAGCTAAAGCCAAGATCTTTCAAGCTGCTATATAAAATAAGGTGTTTGGGATGAAAGTCACAAGCAACAGGTGTTGTTTAGTTATACCGACAACCAACCTCCCCCAAAACCCTCCAAGGCGTAACCCTTGGAGGCTGGGAGACTCCATAATGGAGAGTAGCGATGCCGCATGTATAACCACTTGAACGAAAGCACTTACTACGAACCTTTGTTTAGCAAGCCAAAATACTTCTATTTGTGGACGCAGAAGGGAAACCTTTGAAGCGGCCCTAATTCATGCGGTTCTTAGCCAAGGTAGTAGGGATAATCTAAAGGTTTGGTGAGGGACAAGCCTTATAAGAAACCCAGATCTTGGTATGCATGAGAAGTGTGTGCAATTGTAAGGAGGAGCCGGTGCTACCAAGATCCTGGAGCTACTTGCTTTGAATAGGCACAGCTAGGGGATTCCATAAATATTGTCATATCCTCACCTTAGGTTGTGCAAAGTGCTTGTTAAATAAAATCACACATCTTTTTTTCAAAACAAAGAAAAATCTTGATTATTGTGTGATTATTGTGCTTGAATTGTTTGCAACAACATTGCCAAGAGACAAACCAAATCATTTGATCAAATTCCAAACAAAACAAATCCAAAATTGTCATAAAAAATCTGTCTTTTAGGACCTCAACAAACACTGCCTGGTTTTAGCGCTATCTCTGTCTGATTGTGGCACCATTTCACCTATGGATTGGCGTTGTTTTCAGATTGACTTGCCTAAAATAGAGACCTATTTAGTTGTGATCTTCACCATCTGCTCTGCCATAATCCATATTCACTTTCCAAAAATCTGACAACAGTCCATCCATTTTTTTTAAATCTCACCTTCACTTTGACCTTAGAGGATTAATTACTATTTTTGTTGGACCCCTTGCCATATCAAACCTACCTTATTTTCATATCCATTAATCTTTGCATACTTTTTTTGGACCATAACAAAAATCCTTGTCACAAATCATTCCAAAATCCAAAATCTGCCAAAATCAAAACACCCATCAAAAAAATCACCAAATCCAAATCTCGTCACCCCTTTTGAGCTAAAGCTAGATCTAGATTTTATCCTATACATCATATCTTCCTTGGAAAGTCAATAGTCTACCTTCCAAGTGAAATAATCATCCTTCTTTGCATAAGGTCATTAGTCTACCCCAAACAAAGAAAAACATCCACTTGTGCAACACAAATCTAGATCTTACCTAAACTCAAATTGTTGACCATCAAATCCTTTTGAAAAACATCATCCTAATCTCTCATATCAAACATCAACAAATCTATTCAAAACAAACATCATCCATCACCTACCTTGTGGTCCAAAAATTGTGCAAAAAATCAATATCATCCACTCATACCTTTAGAAAGACATATCCATCTTCCACCACATTCTCTCTCCTACTCCATCTCACTACCACATTCATCTTTGGGTCCAACAAATTAATCCAAATTCTCTAAGGTCTCCATCCCCACTTGATCCCATCTCAAAATCAAATCCATACACTTGCATGCCCATAACTAGATTACAACACAAGAAAAATTAAGAAATGGCAAAATCTGGACAATATGACGGCATAGGAATGCCCAACACCAACAGTAGCAACATACCCATCAATCAAACATTTAACCCACCTTCGTACTCTTACATCCCCACATACAATCACAACCACCCCCACCACCACCACCACCACCACAAAACATCCCCACCATATCCCAAGATGATCTAGATGTCTTGAGCTTCGTGCAAGACGCTGATAACATGGACCTACTTGATAAAATCCTAAGGTCAGACCCAAATAGATATCTTGATCATCTTCTCAAAATTGGTGCTCAACTAAACCCCCATCATGATATCATCACAACCATCCACCTCTACAATCGTTCCTACCACATCAAGAATCCACATCCAACACCCAACCCATCATCTCTCATACGTCAACACCCACCGTATCTACCACCAACACAACCTCTAATGTCACCACATCTACAATCCCCACAAGTGCCTCCATCCCTACCACCTCCCAACCTGCCATCATATCCACTACCACAACCACCATAAACCCCTCCGTTCCATAAATCACCTTGGGCATACAAGGAAACATCACACAAGCAAGCACCTCCATGAGCGTGCCTCCACCCAACCCTCAAACCATAGCGTACCTACGACAATTATTCTCACAACCACCTCACAACACATCTAACCAATCCAACATCCACTTACCCAACGTCAATCCGTCCAATGTCACATATCCACATAACCCCACAACATCATCTACACAACATCAAACCAATCCCCAAATACCACTACACATTCTCCAACAACTCTATGCATATCAACAACATCAGGCACAAATCAACCAAAACACCAACCCGCAATACCAACAACTCAACCAAACAAATCTCCAACATCAAATCCCACCCCACCTCCAACATCTCACCAACCAACAGGCCTACACACTCCCACCACAACAACCACAAGATCTCACAAACATTGTATAGGCATTGATCCAAAAGGTAGATGACATGCAAACTGGGGGCAAGTGTAAACACTATTCCTTTGAGGACATCTGCCCATATCCATTTGATCGCACATTATACATGCCACCTTTCCCCAAGAACTTTGAGACACCTAAATTTGATAAATACAAGGGGAAGGGAGACCCTAGGGACCATCTTAGGGAGTTCTACATCACTTGCTTAGAAGTCTCAAATAACAACACCTATCTAATGAGACTATTCCCAAGAAGCCTTGGCGGTCAAGTCGCAGAATGGTTCGCACATCTTCCCCCAGGCATTAGGACTTTCCCTGAGCTTGTGGAGAAATTTGTAAACCATTTCTCCTACAACTTTGAGCACGAAATGTCCATGACAGACCTTTGTAACACCAAACAAAAGAACGGAGAAGCCTTCGCTTCTTTCTTGCAAAGGTGGAGAGGCTTAGCAAGCAAACTCCCATGGCCAATTCCTGAAAAACAACTCGTCACCATGTTCGTGACCAATCTCAATCAGGAATTAGGGTTCCATTTACAAATTCTTTGTGCATCTACCTTTGAAGAGGTCATCGACAAAGGTACCACCATCGAACGAGCCCTCATTGCCAAGGGCTCCATCAAATTGTATGACTACAAATCCAACAACAACAACAACAACAACAAACCCCATATCAACACCCCCAATATAAACAACAATGCCAATACGTAATCAAATGACAAGTCACGCTATTGGGGGAAGAAAAAGAACACTTTCAACGATGGCATCACAGATGTGAAAGCCATCCAACATGTACAGAATCACACACCTGCACATACTTATGCCACCAATGTAAATAACCAAAGGGGGCAAGTTAAACCACGTAAACCTCGCAGACAATTTACACCCTTAGGGGAACCCATCAAGGACATCCTCGACAGATGTCTCAAGAAAGGTTTGATCACACTTCCACTTGTCAGACCCCGTCAAGAGAATGAACTCAAAGCTGCGTGGTACAATGAGAACGACTATTGTGAATACCACCGCATTACGGGCCATAAAACCGCTGACTGCATGCAACTAAAACATTGCATCCAAGACCTTATAGATCAAGATCAAGTCAGCCTCGATCAAAGTGCCCAACCATCACCAAACGCCAACCTCAGAGCTTACAAGGATCCACTGCCGAACCATAATAAACCCTCCTCATCCAATCAAGCATACAATGTCACCCCACCACCCGCATCCTATGACTCCATTGTAGGACGGATTGAACCATCATCCCACCATGTCAATACAATCACCATTCGGGCACAAGCACCTGATTGCGCTGTCACAACTCGTCGTGGCTGTGTATCCATCCACATAGCCCCTACCACTAAACAACCCCTTGCATCTACATCTGATCCCCTACCCCCTCGTCCAACCATACGCCCATCACCTACCCATCAGTATAACCTCCTAGAGCATCTAGGAAAGACACCCACACAAATCTCCATCCTTGAGTTGCTCCGCACATCACCTCTTCACAAAGATGTCCTCGACAAAGCACTCTTGGAAACACAAGTCCCTGCCAACTTGAATGTGACCCAATTCCAAGCCATGGTAGGACATATCACCGCACCTCACCATCTCACATTTTCAGAAAAAGATCTTCCCGCTTTTGAACATCTACACAACGACGCCTTACACATCGAAGTCCATATCCACAAACACATAATCAAAAGAGTCTTAATAGATGGTGGCTCCGGCCTAAACATATGCACTCTTAAACTATTAAAACACTTAGGGTACTCTGATGTGGTTGTAGACACCAGCGAGTGCATCACAATCAAAGGCTATGATGACACCGAATGACTCTCTGAAGGCACCATCAAGCTTCCTATTCAAGTGGGATAGAAAATACTAGAAACAAAATGTCAGGTCCTTGATCTTGACCTCTCCTACAACATTCTTCTCGGCTGACCATGGATCCATGCCATGCAAGCCGTTCCATCCACATTCCATCAATGCCTCAAGTTCCCTCACAATGGCATAGAAGTAATTGTCTATGCCGATCCTCGCCCCTTTCAATACTGTAGTTTTTTGGAAGGCCACAACCAAACCTTCTGCCCATACAACAAAGCCACCACTAAAGCCAATCCAACAACATCCACCTCATACATCGACCCTGCCAACATCGCCACCACTTCATCCCAAGCACCTCCACCACCCGAGGTCAAGATCAAGTTCAGTGACATGGGATGTGGGGAATATGACCTGCACGGTACCTTTTGTGTGAGCACATTACCCAATCCTATGACATTTGGCATCCCAAAAATAGAAGCAACCAACACAGTTGTCATCAAGTGCAAAACCATCACCAATCTTTGAGAAGCAACATCTCCTGGATCAGGATGTGCTCGAAGATATATCATCCTGGCTATACAAGGATGAAGAAATAGAACAAGAAGCTCCCACCATACCAACAAAAATTTATGGTAAAGGGTCTGAAATTGTCAAAAGCATGGGTTACAAAGGACAAGGCAGTATTGGCCTTCATGAGTAGGGGATCGTGGAACCCATCCAAGCAAAAAGAAACCCCTATACCCAAGGGTTAGGCTATGGACAGAGACAACGTATCCTCACTACCGGTGAATGTATCTTAGCCGAGGTTGCTATAGTCTCCCCTGAAGTCGACAACGTCAATGAAACAGACCATCAAGACTCCTTTAGTGACTTTGCCAACTTCTTTGACTCCTCCATATGCACCATCCGCACAGTCACCACCCTAGCCTCATCCTCCAATGAATTACCACTGGTATACCCAGAACTTATAAATTGGGACCAACGGGGACCTCCTGTCTTTGACATCGCACCTAATGATGAGGCCATCACTGAAATGATGGGAGTTAGAGACCATTTCCCCCTGGGAGATCACAGAGCATGATATATCATGGAACTTGACATGGATGCCTATTTCAGGGAGACAACCCCTGCTTCCAGTCATAAAAACATAAAAATCAAAAATGGATATGATGGTGAAAACTGTTCTGCGGCAGTATTAGATCCCAAAAAAGTAAAAACAAAAGACGTATCTCCTAGTGAAAACCTCCACAAGGTGCTAGGAGATGGAAGCATGGGCCTTCCTGAGATAGACAAAGTTTATCTAGATTGATCACCTGTTCTAGTCGAGCTAGCCCAAGAGATGAATCTTGGGACAGAAGAAGAACCGAAGATCATATTTAGGGCAGAATCTCTCACCATACAGGAATAGGAAAAATTCTTGGCATTCTTCACACATCGAAATCATAATTTTGCATGGACCTATGTAGACATGCCAAGGCTAGATCCTGTGTTGGTTGTTCATCACCTTGCAGTACGCCCTGACGCGAAACCAGTAAAGTAGAAACTCAGAAAAATGAATCCTTAGGTGGCCCTCCTCGTCAAGGCAGAGCTAAAGAAACTATTGGATGTTGGTTTCATTCACCCAATTGATTATCCTGAATGGGTTTCAAACCTAGTACCAGTAGCCAAACCAGATGGCCAAATCTACTACTACACTGACTTTAGAGACCTCAACAAAGCCTGCCCCAAAGATGACTTCCCACTACCAAACATCGACATGATAGTGGATCTTATGGCAGGACATGAGATGCTATCCCTTATGGATGGTTTTTTAGGATATAACCAAATCAAAATCGCCGAAGAGGACCAGCATAAGACAGCCTTCATATGCCCATGGGGAACATACTGTTGGGTCGTAATGCCATTTGGCCTGAAAAATGCTGGAGCTACATATCAAAGAGCCATGACTGTCATCTTCCACGACCTTTTCCACCACATCATGGAAGACTATGTGGATGACTTACTAGGCAAATCAAGACAAGAGAAGAACACCTGGATGTCTTGGCCAAGATCTTCGACCGATTAGAGAAATACAAAGTTCGTCTCAATCCAAAGAAGTGTGTCTTCGGCGTCACCTCAGGCAAACTATTGGGATACATAGTCTCCCGAAGAGGAATCAAGGTAGATCGCACAAAGGTCAAGGCCATCACTGAAATACCACCTCCAAAAACATTGAAACAACTAAGAAGTCTGCAAGGAAAACTCCAGTCTATCCGTTGATTCATTGCCCAACTTGCTGATAAATGCCAACCATTCCAACATCTACTCCGAAAAGATATAGCTTTTAGCTAGAACACTCAATGTCAAGGTGCCTTTGATCAACTAAAAGAATATCTGGCTAATCCTCCTATTCTAACACCACCAAGGCAAGGAGAACCCCTCCTGCTATACATCTCCGCAATAGAGACAGCTATCGGAGCCTTAGTAGCATAGCACGATGAGCATGGAAAAGAAAGAGCCATCTATTACATCAGCCATACTCTAATATCCTATGAGCTCAACTACACACAAATTGAACAAGCATGTCTAGCCCTCGTCTTTACTTCCCAAAAGTTAAGACATTATATGCTCAATCACAAGACCAAGCTCATCGCCAAGATCGACCCATTCAAGTATCTGCTAAACAGAGCTACTCTTACCGGGTGAATGGCAAAATGGGTCATGATTCTCACTGAATTTGACATTGAATACACTGAGAGAAAGGCCATCAAAGGATAGGTTATCACAGATCAGTTGGCCGAAGCACCCATTCTTGCAGAGCACCCTACACTGGCAGAATTCCCTTATGAAGCTATCTTGACAATCACACCAGCCACAGACACATGGAAGATGTACTTTGATGGATCATACACACATAGAGGCTCGGGGGCAGGTGTCATATTTGTTACCTCTCCAGGCGACACCATCCCTAAGTCCTTCAAAATCACATTTCTATGTACCAATAATGTGGCAGAATATCAAGCTCTCATCACAAGCCTCTGCATGGCAATAAAATGGAAAATCGAGAAGCTGACTGTATATGGGGACTCTCAACTAGTCATCCGGTAGGTAAATAACTAGTACAAGACCAAGGATGATAAGCTCCTGCCCTACAAAAAGATGGTTGATGACTTCAAAGACTACTTCGATGACATCCACTGCGAGCAAATCCCAAGGCTCAATAACAAAGCTACAGATGCCATGGCTACCATTGAATCCTTGGTCAACATGAAGAAAGACAACAAGAAATGTGAGTTCCTGATAGAAGAACTCCCCATCCCAACATATGATGTTCCTCAATCAGAACTGATGTGCGAAGTCATTGGTCCCCTATCCCTGTGGTATCAGGAAACCTACCTATACCTCCATGATCATATCCTCCCCCTAATCTATCCACTTCACAGAGAAAATCGTTCATCTGTCGAGCCTCCCGTTTCATCCTTGTAGGCGACACCCTATACAAAAGGAGTCTTGATGGCATGCTTCTATGATGTTTAGACTCTAGGGAAGCTGAGGTAGCCTTGGAAGAGGTACACACAGGTATCTGTGGGGCGCATTCAAGTGGACCCGTTCTATCTAAAAAGATCCTTAGGACTAGATATTACTGGCCAACCATGGACCGCGACACCTACAGGTTCATCAAAAAATACCTACCATGTCAAAAACATGGCGATCTCATCCACACACCAGCACATGAATTGCAACCCATCACAACACCATGGCCTTTCTCACAATGGGGACTCGACCTTGTAGGGAAAATACATCCCCCATTCTCCAATGGCCATAAGTTCATAATCACTGCTACCGAGTACTTCACAAAGTGGGTGGAAGCAATACCACTCACCTTCACCACTGGCACCCAAATCTCCAAATTCATCCTCCACCACATTATCTTCCGCTATGGTATCCCTCATTCCATTGTCACCAACAATGGAAAGCCATTCAAGAACCAAGAAGTTTGCACCTTGTGTGAAAAATTTGATATCAAACACCATTTCTCCACGCCGTATTACCCCCAAGGAAACAGTCAAGCAGAGGCTTCTAATAAAACCATCCTCTGCATTCTCCAGAAGACAGTCAATGAAGCTGGCTGTGACTGGCACCTCCAACTCAACCCTGCCCTATGGGCCTACTGTAGATGCATCTGCACCCCTACAAGAGCCACTCCATTTTCACTAGTATTCGGATCTGAAGCCATTTTACCTATTGAGGTCAAGCTCCCATCATTACGAGTATTCCTGCAAAACATAATCTCTGATGAGGACTACAGAGTCGCAAGGTTGCATCAACTAGAACTACTGGATGAGAAATGCCTGAATGCGTTGAACCACCTGCAGGCGTATCAAAACTGCCTCCGAAGAAGCTACAACAAGAGGATCAGAACCCCAAAAATTGACAAAAGCAAAAAATTTGAAAAGTCAGGGTTAGACCCTACCTGAGGTCCAGCCTCCGGTGCCCGGCCAAACTCTCGAAACTGCTCTGAAATGTGTCGAAGTCGAGGGAATTGGGGGTTGCGCTCTGCCATCTCTCCTTTGCTCCTTCTTCTCCAATGGTCAATGTGTGCAAATGTGGCACTCTACGGGCCCACTTTTCCTAATATAGTGGGCCATGTCATCCTTCCCCCCCTCCTTTTCCCTCCAGGGTACAGCTCTCAACCTTTTTTCCTCCGTTTTTCTTCTTGCCATCCTCTTTTTCCATCCCCTATCCAACCTTCACTCCCGTCACATCCTTTCGAGAACTCACCCAGAAAATTTTTATTTTCCCGCTGACCTCTCGAGGGGCATCCCTTATCCACTTTATTCCATCCTGGCAGCTGGGGCATATCTTTCTTCAACCTGACGCCACTTCTCTCCTAGGTCCTAACGCCACGTCAAAGAGGGGCAAATGTAGACACCTAAAAATATCCCTTACCATCAAACCAACTCCATACATCCCTAAACATACCAATTTCCCTTCTAATCAGTTAATTAAATTTTTATTTAATTAATTATTCCTTCATCACCCATTTTTCCATCATTTTACCCTCAAAATTGAATTAATTTCATTAATTCAATAGTCCAAACCTTAGCCAATTGATTTAATAAATATGCAATATTTATTAAATCAATTTCCCCCTTTTTACTAAATCCTATTAATTAGTTAAAACCATGTTAACTAATTAATCCATCCTATTAATTGACCTATCCCTACCCTAAACAATTAAATAGCTATAATTTAATTGCCTACCCTAGCCTACCTCATCCTAGCCCTAGGATTAATTAAATGAAACCTATGTTTAATTAATCCTAACCCCTTCATTTGGGTGGTCAAACCTAGTTTAACACCCTTCCCCACATCCTCCAAATAAAAAATTGAAATAATTCCACCTAAGTCAATTTTTTATTTAAAAACATCCCACATCACATTTAATTCTCCTTACAACCCCTTACCTCACCCATACTCATTTATTTCCTCTCTTCCCAAAATAAATTTTTAATTCATTTACATTCTCCCATGTGAATCTTTAATTCAAAAATAATCCTCCACACCCATGCTCATTTAATAACTCCTTTTCCCAAAATGAATAAAAGATTCACTTTTATTCCTAGCCCTCCATTCCTCCAAGATTGAATCTAGGCCCTCCACATCACTTTTATCCTCCACCATTGATCTTCCAAAATCAATCTCCACCCTTGGATCAAAATCCCTTCCAAAAATCTATAAATAGGACCTCTCTCCATCCATTTCATCATCCATGTTTTATGCAAATTTATTATGCCAAAATATCAATTGAGCTAGTTTTAGTGAGTTGCAAATTTAGTTAGCATTTCACATTTGAATCACTTATCTAGGGATCATCATGTCTTAGGAGTTGTTTTGGGTGCAAATGCTTCTTACTCCCTTGATGAGATTGGGTTTGCATGTGAGGTATAACTTTTTATGTTTTTATGCATATTAGTTTGTGTTTCTATCTCATTTTGTTCACCTAATCTACAATTACCCTTGAAAATCTGAGGTTGAATACAGGGACTAACTCATCTTCTTCTTTTTGGATGTTCATAAATTTTTGTATCACTAAACTTGGGTCAATTCTCTTACCAAACTAGTCTATGAATGTTGTCATAAACTCACTCCATGCAGAAATATTACACATTGGTAAATATGAAAACTAGTCTCTAGCATCTTCCTTTAGAGATTGAACAAAGAACTTCATGACAACATCTTCATGACCTATCTCATAATCTCCCATCAAGTCCATGAATTTTTGCAAATGTCTACATGTTGATTCTGAGATTTGCCCTTTGAATTATGGCAAGCATTCCCTAACTTCATTAGGAACAGGGTTTGGGAAACCCTGAATACCACCAAAATTTATGGCTGTATATCTTTCAATAGAGAAATTTCTTTGATGACATGATAGGGGCTACACACTTTGCATGTTTACATTTGACACCCCACATGGATATACAGGGGGATGATGCATTTTCTTACACCTTTTGCAAACTTCCTACATCAGCTCTACAGTTGATCATTCATTGCCCTATTTTTGTTTTTCATCATGACATTAAAATATTGTAATGCATAACCCAAATGCATCTATACCTAAGATCTCTTTAGTGGGCATATTCAAGAACAAGCATACTTCTTCAACATAATGTACAGGCTGCAAATTATAACTCAAAATTATGTAGAAGTATCACTACTATTTCCCTTTCTTAGTGCTTAGTTTCACTCAATAGGGAACCAAATTTTTTCAAGACTTTCAAATATGGTTTTCATACACAAGCTTATCCTTCTTGAAAACCAAAATATGAAAAATACCTAGATATACTGCAGCTGCTGCAAGTTTTCCTCCCTAACTGGAAATCTTTATAGATCTGAAACATTCTTCACATCTTCATTAGGTTCTTTTGATAGAGTCGCCACCTCTCTTCATAAAGGACTAAACTTCAAACAGTACAAAGTTTCTTCAAAGATTAATTTTATTCTGGGTCTCCTCCAATAGTAGAGCTGCACACACTTTCTCACACACAACCAACTTTCCTTTCGATTAGATAGTTCAACTATAAGCAAAGTCACCACCCTTTATAGGGAATGATAATACCTTGTTCACATACAAACTATAAATACCCATGACAAACTACCGGACCAACTTCTTTGACATTTACAATATGTCTCTAGTAGAGTCGCCATTTTTGTTGGTTGTTTTTAAATCCCAACCTTATCTCACAGAATAACCTATGACTTAGCCACTATCAATGTTTAGCTATTATGAGAGGCTGGCCAACACATAGGTGAAAGTTAAGAGAAAATTTTCCCTCTACCCATCAAGCTCTGCAAAAATTAGGAGGGTGATCCCGTTGTAGTACTTATTTGCCTCTTAAATCAATTTACTACAAGTACTGGAAAAGCAGACATGTTACGCGCTAAAGTATTTGAAGAAATTAAGAGATGAAGACTCGGATCCAAATCATTCAAACCACTAATGCACCTCAAAACACAGAATAAGATGAAAAATCTTACACTAAATGTAACAAGGATTGATTTTAAAATGTTGGGTGTTGGGTTTGCCAGACCTTAGTGCTGAAGAATACACACAGGACAAAGTAAATCAGTGCCATATCCTAAGGGTATAGAGTCAAAATGATGCAACTAAAAATTACAATTAGTTTTTAGCCTGAGCATCTTTAGAGCTCTGTGGTATTGCCTTACAATATCACATCAAATGTATTCTAAGAAACAATCATACTTAGTTATCCTCGCACATATTCATACAAGTCAATGCTTCTATTAAAGAGATTTAACCCATTCTTTGAACAAGAGCCATTCATAGAAAAATACATCCATAAGAACTGTTATAGAGACAAACTGAACCATCTTTGATATATTCAGTTTATAATTTGCACAAACCATACATTAGGAGACAACTATTTTTAGAAATTCACAATATACATTTCATACAGATACTGATATTGACTAGCAACTAACAGAAAACATATGACATAAAACTCAGGATATTAGAGAATAACTAGGATCTCTGCTTCACTATAGTTATGCCAACATTTTACCAAGAGCCTGAACGAAAACCCACCACCCCACAAAATAGCCTTGAAATCCCTCTTATAACACAGGGGAGCAACAAGCAAGATGCTATTTTAGACATGACAAGTGTCACATTTTTCATTCGACAATCAGAAAATAACAAAGTGCCAGAATAACTGCCTTTGATCCACTGAAGCACGTTCTCTATAGCAAATCATTTCCTTAAGCATACTGGAGCAACTGATTTTGTCTTGCATGTTTTCATGTTGCTGACGTGGAGACAAGCCATGTTTTTGAAGGAAAAATGGGGATTACAAGGTGCTCTAATAGCTCAGGCCCTCCTCACATGAGGACATTTATTTCCTATATGAGGACCCTTCGCCAAACATTACTGGCCACGAGAGAAGACAAGGGAGTGTCCGCAAGGATCAATAGAGAAAGGGAGCACTAAAATATCAAGTTCCACCTATTATGACCACTCACATGCAAGAAAATCTTCTCTTATAATTAGGAAGTTCCCAACCAACTCACCCAATGATGAACTAGAGGATGCCACTCATAGCTGGGTTTGACTACACCAAACCTCCAGCTAAGCAAGGAACAACATCAATCTTAGTTTCCTCCAAGATGCCCAATAGCTCTATCTAGAGAGACAACACACGACCCACTATGACCCATGCTGAGCTAGGACCCACAATGTCAAGGGAAAAGGAGGGAGAACAATATCGCATCTCCTCCTCAGAGCCCAAGTTGAAGTCACGCAGAAGCATGGAATAGTGGGAGTGTGGAGACTGGAGTACAAAACCCTCATCTAGATGAAAGCAAGGGGGAATGAAGGAGCTGCAATGGTTCAACAAATGCTGCTAAACTTCCCTAGTTTTACTAGAACCACCCATCCCTTAGGAAAGCCACTCTAAACTCTTAATTTTGTAATAAAATATTATTAGCCATGAGAATAGAAAATAAAATCCTAAGGAAAAGGGTGATGAGGAAAACATACATAAAAGATAAAGCTCCATAATGTCTGCACTAGGAGGACAATGCCCAAAGTAGAAGCATAGACCTCTATTTATAGCCCGATCTGCAGAAGTTTTCATGCCAATGATAATCACCTCTCATCGTCATGCCATATCAATTTAGTTCAAATAGTACCATGGTAGACCGGTCATAAATGGAAAACTTCTACTAACTCGCCAGTGCAACTGAAAAAGGAAAAGGAGGTAGTATCCTGCATTATGTCTATCTTCGCAGCATAGACTTGTCAATTCCTACAATGAAAACACCAACCCCAGCACCTCAATCACAGTGCATTTCAACCAATTTAAATGACTAAATTCATTTTGTCTTCTTTCGTGAAGTGAAAGGAAGATCTCCCCAGGTGCAGACGTAGATTCCCAAAGGTCAGTTAGTGTGCCGACAATCCCCTATAGGCATATCTTCATAGCAGTGGTGACAAGGCAGGTCCTTCGCACGTTTGAAATACATCCCAATGCACTAGTTTCTTGACCCATGTGCCACCACCTTGTACCTTCCGTCTGGTTTGAAACATGACTGTTGATGATCTAATTTTGAAATGAGATTGACGGTCATGGCATATTGCCAGTTAGCTAAATGAATCCTCATCATGAAATGTGATATGTAGGATCCCTGCGATGTGCTCTAATGCTGCCATATGTCCACACCTACCTCTTATCCATCCTATCACATCTAACTCAGAATTCAGTAATCTTAGATTACAAGGTGAAGAAAAATTACGATGGCTCGGTTTAGTTGACACCTAACAAGAAACATACTTATGAATACTTGACGTAGGATTAGTGCATATCATGGTTCCTAAATAGGATTCCCTAATGTTTCATCAATACAAGGGCTCCATGTGATGAACTAGGATGTGGACACGTGGCAAGGATCTAATTTCTTGGCACACATCGTTGATTGCCTTCATCTTTGAGCACACCACATAGATATGCAAACAACCCACGTGATGCAACATTTGCAAAGGAAGAGAATCGCACATTGTAACTTTGACATGACATACTGGGAACACAAACACGATGTGAAGGAATTGTGCGATGGGGAAACCTAGGTTGCAAAATATGCGCACATGCTTGAAGGATGTTTTAAAAGAGGGTGCCATACTAGGTAACATGGATGTAGGTGACTTAAATCATTTTAGAGGTGCATAAACATTCCAACTTAGGGAAAACATTTTACCATGATGTGCTAGGGACTCTTTAGAGTTTTTCAAATGGACCAGGCCATGACATTACAAATGAGGGATCAATTAGAACATATTGACACAAGTTATTACTTATCCAACCAAGAAACAGGCTCACAACGGCCAAAGGCTAGAGTTTCAACATGGCATAAATTTTTTAACAAACCCTCAAATATTATTTAGCAGGGCCTTAAAGACCAAGCAACGATACATAAGTGGGAAATTCATATGGAAATACTTAAGATTTTATAAGTACTATCAATGACTTCTTTCCCTCATGCTTTGTTCTAGCATTCCATGTTCTACTTCAGATTTGCCTCTGCCCTCCTAGGGAACACTCTCTTTATCTCTCATCATTGCTATTGTGGATGTGGAAACACCAATGATGGAGCTTGACTTAGGAAAGCTCCTAAATAGCACCCAACCATTATCCTTCTTGTGTGTGTAGGTTGCATCCAAAAGAATATGTAGAAATCAAGTTACAGGAAGCAAGAACACGGGAGGGCAAAGACACAAGAAGTTTAAGATTCATAAAAACCCTAATTAGGGTCTATGGTTCCCAAGTGCCCTGGTCCTTTGAGATCTTGAGTCTATATCCACATTCTCCTCTATCTACTGGTCTTTGTCGTGCTTTCAGATTGTCTGTATCTGTCTCCGATAGTCTGTTATGCTTTGATCTTGCTCAATTAGGGTTTCATGTTTTGCCCTAGTTTGATTGGTTGGATTTGGTTGATTCTCCTCTATACAACAAAGGGACAAATCCCCTATAGTTTGGCTCTCCTTATGTAACATCACATTCCATAATACTCAAAATAAACATAATTATTCATCTTAATCAAGAGTTAGATTAAATCATGATTATCCTAATCAAAGTTTAACAAGAATGATTCATTATCATTTCAACAATTAAGCATGTTATTATAAGAAGAATATAACAAAGCTTCAATTACAATATTCAATTACATATCATCAGTGAATAACTTTCACTATATATGTACAAAGCTATGCTCAAGGCATCCAACATCAAATTATACATAATAGCTGAATATCAAGTCATAAAATGAATAACACTGTATCTGGAACATATGACATCCATCTTCATAAGCCTTGGCTTGTCTCATGCTTGGGAAAGAGAGCATCAATCAAATGCTTTTCCTCCAACCACAGATTGGCGGTCCCCCAGACAACTTCCTACCCGGAAGCAGCCCTACTCTTCATGGAAGAGATAGATATAAGGAACCGTTAGGTTAGCCATCTAAGTATATGGTGTTGTGTCCTTCATAATGCCTCACTGTCACACAAATATAGATCCACTCTAACTATGTATGACACTACTGGATACATTATACCTTCTGGAGCATTGTGGACTGACAATGCATGCAGAGACAGATGCATTACTTTGGCCAAATATTTACATACATAAACATTATGCAATGAACGTTGTCATATTTCCACCACCTCGACTCAACTTATAAGTTGTCATGTCCTACAGTAAACATATTTTTGACTATTCTTGGTCTAGAATAATTAAGTTTCAATAAATCTTGGTCCAATCCTTGGACATTCCATTCTTGTCTCCAAAACCCATACTTAGGGTCCTTGGTTTCTTAGACATTTGGGAACTAGTAACTCCACATCACACTATCCCATATTTCTTGAAGAAACAAGTACATTCTTGGTTTCAACACTTACCCTACTTAGTCGGTGTTTACTTGTTTACCTATTTTCAAGGTTAGACTCAAATCATAATATCTATGAAAGGCTCATAAAGACTCATAGAGTCGATCTCTTTTTGAGTTCTTCCTTAAGAGACTTTCTTAATGCCAAATATATAAAAATAATAGCCATTCGCAAAGTTGGCTTTTACCTTATTTAAATCTACTAGTTTATAAAATAATAAGGATAAGTTCTTGAAATCAAAAGAGCTATCAAGAAAATACTTCACATTGGAATTATGATATAAATTCATGGCTGCCAAGATAGCCATAATATATCTGCATGTAAATATTAACTTGCTCTTCTCCACGAAGAGCCATGATAATCATGTTATACTCTTTATGAAAGGAAGCAAGGTACACAGAACACACTTCCTACACCAATCTAATGAGGAGAAATGTATGCAAATTTTTTTTAATCCTTACAATTGCAGCAATGTTAAACATATAACATAAGAAATTACAGCATCAACACAACACATAAGAGATTGACACAAGATGTATCGTGGGGAAAACCTTTTTAGGTAAAAAAACCTCACACTCTAAAACCTGGATTGTTGTCTTCTTGTGCCTGAACATAACAATCTTCAACATCATCATGGATATCAATTTATTCGATGTTCTCTAATCCCTCTCTCTCATTTTGTTGGCCATCATTGTTTTTCTCAGTATCCACTAATGCATCGTCAAATACATGCCTTAATCTTGGATCATAATGTATGACAAATATCCATTTTAGGTCCAAAATATCTTCATAGAAAAATACCTGCACATGAACGACATACATATATTAGACGTATGGTATAACAATTTTATTGACTAATAAACACATGTATATATTCGCAATAAACTATGAATTAATAGATTAATGATCACTACCACCTCTTGTTTGAGTTAAAGAAATACCTACTCATAATGAATTGGTAGAACATAAGGCTCCTTATCCTCCAGTAGGAAATATGAGGAATCTATAGAAAACAATCCACTATGGGTATCATTTCTTCGTGTCCTCTCAAATGCTTCATACCATCTACACTTAAAAACACAACATTTAAAAGAGCGGTAATCTAACTCAATAATTTCTTGTATTTTCCCAACATATTGTAGATTCCCTTCAATTATATTCTTATCTTTTGAGCTTGATCGACTGGATTGCTTGAAGTCAACCATGATGCCACAATCGAAGGATCATCTCTTTACATCTACACTTTCTACACGATAATGTTGACCATATGACCACATTGGTGGATATTTCCTTGCCTGTGAAAGACCATTTATTTTAGTGAAAACAAATATAATGATGAATATTAAAATAGTTAATATTGTCAAAACTGTAAGGAAACAATATTTTGTAAAATTTCAACTGTACCTTTCTTTCACATCCTCTAGACATGTTGATTTCGTCTTCTGTTATGTTTGAATCTATACCTGCATCTTCTATTTGATTTTGAATTTGTTCAGTAACCCATTCTAGTGTGCAATCTTTGCCCCATTCCCCAAGTAGATCAGTGGGAAGTGGAGTATTCCTTGGGTTCGATCTCTTAAACTGTCTCCTTACTTCTAACACTTCTTCTCTCTTTTTATCATACAGATCGATCCATTTGTTCATAAAGTCCATGCGGTATAGAATGAACTTGTCAAGTATAGCACTTTCATCTACACCTATTACATGTCAACATGTTTATTTCAAACTCCAAATGTCATGCTGTTAATTTGACAAATAAATTACAGAGTAAATGATTGTAAGAAAAACAACCACAGTGATCATGAATTTACTTACTAATTTCTACTTGAACACCATTAGATTGTGGTTCTTCTCCATCAATAATTTATGATACTCATTCTTCATCCCAGAAGTGTGGCCCATCTTCAAAATCCTTACCAAGGAATTCACACAGGAAGAAAAATGCTTCATTCAATACATACCCTTCAGCCATGCAACCCTTTGGATGTGCCTTTTGTTGGACATATCTTTTTAGAGTTTTCATATACCTCTCAAAGAAAAACATCCACCTCATTGATACGACACTCGCTAATTCAATGTCATCGACCAGGTGTATAAGTAAATGGACTTGTAGGTCCATGAAACTTGTAGGGAGGTCCTTCTCAAATACACATACAATTTCTACAATTTCCTTCTTCCATTTTGGAACTTCACATTCGTGGATCTCCTTGGAGGTCACCCACCTAATATAAGAATAGTAAATTAATATGAACCTTTAGTCAAAAATTAAAATGCAATATAATATCTCTGTGTATCCCACACATGAACATTTCATATAACCACATACCTTGTAAATGCTGACAATCGACTTTTGGCATTCCTTAAGTCAACTGTAAGATAGGAATCCCCCCTAATTGCCAATGGCATGATATGCTATCAAACACATTTATGAAAATGTCATTAGTAATTTTTCCTCACACAACAAAATATCAAAATATATTTAGTACTTAATCAATGTTATCGGTAAATGTTAAATGATGATAGATAATACCTTCATAAAATTATGAAAATCATGTGTTTTAAATCCTGTGATATGTCCATCAGTTGTAAAAGCTTTAGCAATGATGAACCATATACAGTAGGTGTCCTTATTAAGGGATGAAATTTTTTAGCTGGTCTAGCTCTTTTTTTGTCAAAATCCATGGAGCTTCTGCATATGTTTCATTTTCCCTATTTGGCCACAAATGTTTTCTATCAATTTTGGTACATGAAAGAGCAATATCTCTCCTCGAAGACAAGGTGTCCTTCTCTTTGCCTGATATATGTCAAAATATAGAATATGGGACATTTTTGAAGATGTGCATAGGATGTAATATGTGAGATATTAATAGATCCTTCCAGTAAGGGAGCTCATAAAATATGGATTTCCTTTTCATTCCTTCTGGCATATTAACTACAACTTGTTCTGGTTCTTCAATTGAATCACCCCGATCAAAAAAATCCTCCCAAGATTTCAATTCAGCATCTTCATACTTCTTAAGCCAATCACCTAGACCTATAATCATGGGAGGGCCTCTATTTTCAACTTTTCCATCAAATTGATTCTTTAGGTGGTTTCTAAACTTATGATCTAGTGGTAGAAAAACCCTGTTGTTTGTGTAAATAAATTTATGTAGATCTTTAGAATATCACCCTTGAAATTGTTCTACACATCTTGGACATGCAAATATCCCATTTGTTTGAAGCCCTAAAAGTCAATAAGTAATGTTAATAATATCAAAAAAATATTATAAAACTAAGTATGAAAGTTGGGATGGAAATAAATTATGAGTGTAAATACGTAAATATTTTATCTTACCAAAACAAACACCAAGTCCTGGGAAATCATGAATAGTCCAACATAGCACACCATACAACATGAAGGACCTATTTGATGGGGGATGTGATATGTCATACATTCTTATGACTTTCCATAGCAGTTGCATCTAATCAATAAAAGGCGCAAGATAAACATCCATGTTTTTAACTTGATGTTTTCCTGGAACAATGAGAGTCAGCATAAGGTGCTCCTTTCTAACACTCATCCATGGGGGAATATTGTATACTATCAATCCAACGGGCCAAACACTATAATTTGAGCTTAGGAAAGAGAATGGGCACACTCCATCAATTGCAAGGCCAAACTTGATACTACGAGGTTCATCTTTGAATTTTCTTGGCCTACGTGTTTCATTGCTTTAGAGTTAGCCAGAATTCGTATGAATCCATCTTTACTCTTGTTCTTTGCATGCCGGTCCATCAATTGTGCAAGTGACTTGCAATGAAACATTTGTTGAAGTTTAGGTATAATTGGCATGTGACGTAAAACCTTCTTTGGAACTGTAGGACCTTGTACATCTGTACGATATCTCTTCTCTTTGCATATAGGGCATTCTACCTTGTTTTGATATTCATCTCTATATAAAATGCAATCATTTTTATATGAATCAATTTTATTATATTCAATCCCCAACTCAACCAACAATAGACGCGTTTCTTTGCAAGTTGATGGCAACACATTCTCTTCAGGGAATATTTTAGTTTTTAGTGCCCTGTAAGATTGCTAGAGATTAAATCAATTGAATGTTTGACTTATGATGATCATGTTTCATATGTCAATCTATACTAGGACTGTTTATATACAATATATGGTTTTAAATTCCCCTTAAGAAATATAAACGAAGTTGATAGATGTTTACGAATTATGTACACGAATTGACAATGCAAAGTAAGAAATGGATTTCATCTCACTTTAGTAGGGTAGCGAATCCTTTGTCTGACCAACCAAATAGTGACTTGATTTCTAATAATATTAATGTGCATCCTAGTTTTGAATTTCTACTTGCACCCAATTTGAACACGGGTGTCTTCGCTGCTTGCTTGATGGAGTCTTTCAAGTTGTTATCATCAACATTATGTTGGTGGTAATTACCCCTGCTATCATCGTTACTATCAACCATATGATCATTATTGTCATCATTGTTTCCATCACCAAAGAAACCTGTAAGCATTTCATTCAATCCTTCTTCATGCATTGAATTTTCACTATCATGATCATCATCATTAAGGCTAGCTGACATGTCATCAGTGTATGTGGATCTCATCAGCAGTTCAAATTTCTCAACTGCTAGTATTCTCTTCAATGTTGCTCTTTTCTGCCCGGTATGGTTTAAAGGATGGTTTGGATCTTGCCATCCAAACCTTAATAACCCAGTTGGATCTTAGGTATTAGTATGTGTTTCATCAACATCTTCTACCTATCAACAAACACAAGCATTATTTAATGTTTGGAAACAATTGCACTAAATTCAAAATGTATCAATTTCAAAGAAATATAATCAAATATGGCTTAAAAATATATATATATAAATTGTATGAGCATATATACATCAATTGAATAATGGAACATTATTTTATAGACTACCTTTTTTATACAATAATTTAAAGAAAACACAATTTTGACAACATAGTTTATAAAACATCAGTCCACACTCATTTATTATTCTTTGGTTTTCTGCCCTTAAGAACATCCTTAGGGAGACCTTGTTCTTCCCTTTTCTTTCATGCATGAGTGCATTTTAAGAAGGGGTAATCAATAAATAACTCATCCCCAATGGTAAGGTCCATAATAGCCTCAACCATTATCAATCTATCAACCTCTCTTTCCATATCTCCATCTTTATCATTTATAACCTCAACAACTTGACAATTCGGTCTTACAGTAGGGTCCCTTCCCTTACTACTATTTATAAATCCTGCAATATTTTTGTGTGTGTATGCACATCCATCTATATACATAAGATGACCTCTATTCATTTCTTTTCTACTTTCCAATTGGAGACGATGTGTATACATATTTAAATTTAGACCATATGCTGACATGCTAGGCTTATATTCTCCTAGCCTTCTCCATTCACCACTGCACTATGATGAACCATAATATGGCATTAATCTCCTAGTGGTTTGTTCTGAATTGTTTCTATGTTTAGATCCCACATATACGTTTTGGATGACAAAGAGGCCTAGATTTGCTCCATGAATATTGGAGGGTCGTATCATGTAGCTGTATCCCCAAAATTGAAACACCTTGTACACTCTAGGTAGTTGTTGATCACTAGGCCAAGCACAATATAGTCGACGATCAAATGTCTCTTTGTAAATTGATCTCAAACTCAGGGGCAAGTCATCATCTCCATCACATTCATTCTCATAGGGTATGTAGTCCAGCTTCCCCTTGTCTTTAAGCAAATTCTGAATCTTTAAACCAGTTCTTTTTCTGTTACTTGTTTTCATCAATTCCTCGTCTTCGAAGATGGTATATTGGCACATATTTTTGTTAGATTTATCATCTAATGAATGATCATTGCCCTCTAGGCTAGAAGTCGGTGATCCAGGAAACTTTAAACCAAGAACTTTATCCTGCAAGTATCCATTAAGAAAAAAATTAGTTATTTAAATAATATAAAACAATGTTTAAACGAGGCATACATGTTATTTATATCAAATTGGAAAATTCCTTACCACAATTCCTATTGGATTTAAATCGATTGTAGGAGGCATACTACCGACTGGAAGCTCATCATATATGTAATGTCTTTGTACAATCATTCATTTGAATTGTTTCTTTCCATGACATATAGAACATCCACAAACAACAATTTTCTCAAAGTATTAATCCCATGTACTATAGTCCTAACCAACCTCTTGTTTAGTGCAATCATTTGTTGTGTCTGTAGGATCCATTGTAATATCCTCTTCCACCCACTGTTGTCTATGTGATTTAACAGTTTTAGGTCCATGTCCACGTACATATATTTTTCATTTTTTAGTTGAATACTCAGGCTTTGCATTTGCTCCAATCTCCATCTAAAATAATCAATAACATACATTAATTTATATCAAGATTGGATAATACATTATAAATTTCAATAATATTGTGAAAAAAGATGGACGTATCACAAAATGCCATCAAATCATTTTTTCCTAAGGTAATTGGATTTGAGTACCTGATTTCTTGCTTCATCCGATGTGTCTTCATTCGATATGACACAATCTATTGCCATGGCCTTGTCTGGTCCCTATAATACACAACATAGTAAATAATGTTTAGTACACCAATTATATCATTTCAATGAATATGCTATCCAACACAAAATCTCACTTTAGTCATATATTTCACATATTGATATCATGTTTTGGCCATCCTAATTTTCAAACTTTTCCCTTGATCATAGAATCACATTTAATCCTCTATGTTGTAGCATTTGTGAATTCATAAACACCTTCCTCCTTTGGTTGAGGTTGCTTTCTCTTCTTACCTCTATTGTATCTACAAATTCTATTGTCATATCTATTTCCACGCACTTTCCTCTCTGTGATTTAATAGTTCTATGCCATCCACCTCCTCTCTCCATGGCCTCCTATGGATCCTGTAATACACAACAATGACAATAGTCACATAACAGCTGTGCACCAAGAGGTTAAAAGGAACCAATCAAGATAACCACACATGAACAACAAATGTGTCCTGACAGATTATATAAATTTCCTATATGTTTGCATTTATCCTCTAACCTTTCTACATCAGCCCTCAATTGTGCATACCTCCTAGTTGTTATATGCAAATGATTTGTATCCTTGCATTCCCATTGGAAAATATAGTGATCTGATTTGAATCCTTGTATAACCAATTTGCAGTACAGTGAATTGATTTGAGTTTTTGCATTCACAATTAAAAATCACAGCGAGATGGTTTGAATCCTTGAGTACTCAATTACCAAACACAGTAAAACGATGCAGATTTTTGCATACCCACTTAGCTATTATAGTGAAATGTATATGAATATTTGAAGATCCATTCACCATACATGGTGACTATTTAGACATAGGACTTTGAAGTCCATGCACTGAACAGAGGAAAATACTACATCAGTTTTCAATGCCCGATGACATGTTTAAAGACATCTCTTCCTTTAACAACATTTGAAAAGGGAAGAAGCAGGTGAACTAATTTGTGAAAGAATGGTGATCACTTTCACTGGTTAGCTCATTATTCTTGCATTGGCAGAATTTGATAGATTTCTTCTCATTTGTAAAATTGTAAGCAAAAGGTTTTCATTATAGTATGAGCAAATTACAAGCATCATCATCATCATCAAATAATTTGTATCTTTTTTCAATCACTTTGGAGACAATACAACAACATATAAACATGAAAATTAACACAACAGTTGATCACTAAAAAAGGTTACCATTTAAGTACAGTCTTCTCCATAATACTGCTTCATAATATATATATGAATTGCAAAGTTTTTGGAACATGAAAGTGGATGAGTGGGATGGGTGCAATCTATCTTCTTACTAAGTCCCCTAAAATGCTTCAGAAAGAACTACTACCCTCCTTTTTTCTCTCAGGTTTTAGTCTCTCTTATATACGAGAGGCAACAAGCTACAGACCCATTACAAAAAGACATGACTTTTGATAACTAATTATAACTGAAAAGAAAAAAAAATCATTAAATGGATGCATCGATCAATTAATCTCCGAATAGAGGCCCATGACCATCTGAGGCTTGTGCAAAGCTTCTATTTTCTGATATGATGCCCATCATACTGTTGGCTGATCTCCTCCATCTGATGATTGTCCTATCGTATCTGGCACATTCATGGTTCGATTGATAAACAGATTTATTGCAGATAGATGATGGATGTAGTCCTGTTCTGCATAGGTATTCACATTGATAATCACTTCCTTCATATCATACTCCATTCACATCATTTTTTCCAACTGCTTATGAGTATTTTTCAAGACTATCTCTTCATCGTTGATCTCCTATAATGCATTAGTTAGAACCATGGCCAATTCTTCCTTCCAATCATCACATTTTCAGAGATTCCCAGAATTATCATGAAGTGGTGGAGCAAGATTAAAATAATCAAGCTCTTCTTCTAGCTTGTCATGATATTCATCATGTGACTCTATCAAATCATTATATACCTGTAATGTTTGTCCCACCAAGATCCCTTTGCCCAAAAGGTCTTCTTTCTTTTCAGTCATCCTCCCCTGTAATCTTTTATTTTCTGCCATTGTTGAGTGTGTCAGCTTAAATAATTTCTAATATGTATCAGTACAGCTCATCATTTTATTGAATCTTTCCCTGATTAATTCAGATGCCATATAGTATTTGATAGTTTTTACTTCCTTCTCAAACTCTTTACATTTCCCTTGGGATTTCAGAAGGTAATTTTTCCAATAAGGTGCATCAGTAAGTGCATCCAACACTTTCTTATCTTTCTGAAGGTCTGGAGGATAGAATTGTGATATAGAAGAGGAAGAGGATCTTTCCTTTTGATATAACAGCTCCTTCTTTAGTCTATCATTTTCTTTAAGCAATTTTTCAACTTGTGCCTTATTGAACTTTGCCACATTAATGTTGAACTCTGTTGTTTCCATGGGGTCAGTATCCCCTACCCTTTTGACTAAGAGATGACCGAACATTTGATTTGAATTATTAGCAATTGTTGGTCTCTTATCCTGTGGGTAAAGTGACCAAATGAGTAGAGTGGCTTCATCTACATTATACCCTGATCCTGATCCTTAGTATATCTTATCAGTGGCTTCTTCAGTCAAATTCATTGTTTTGTCTTCTCTCTTCCTGAAGCTATCAAACACAATTGCTGAACTCATATCCCACCCTGACAAGAGCAATACTTTGGCTTCTTGAAGCAACTCCCTTCCTCTTTTGGGAGTGATGGACTCCATCTCTTTATCAACTTCCCTTTTTAATTCATCCAAAGCAGTAACCTCTTCTTCAGAAGTGACATCTTGCATTTTTTCTCATGTTTTTTCCTTTGTACTCATAGACAAATGACTTAAATTTGGGAGTTTTAATTAAATCATCATCAGAAATAAATTTCTGTGCAACCAAGATTCTAATGTCATCAGATAATTCATCTGATGTCTCAACTTTACATCATTCAATTAAGGAGGATGCTCATATTGTGCTATTTTAGGAGCATTTATTCACTTCATTTGTTCACTTTCTTCATCACTTTCCCCTTCTTCACTTATGTCAGTATCTACAAAAAAACATACTTTAGGGGTAGGTTGTGAGGCTTTGTAGCCTAGAGGCTCTATGTCTTCAGCTTGTGTTCCTGAATAGATTGTATAAGTTGTATAAAAAACAACTGGGGGCACATCTTTTATGATTTCATCTGCATGAGAAATCAATTGTTCAATCCTTGCCAGTGGATCCTGTATTTCACAAAACATTTTTGAATAAGATTGGACATGTTTTCTTTTCCATTCATCAACAAGTATCACTTTGTTGAATGTACCCATTATGTTGATAGTAGAGGCCTCATCATGGTTTCTAATCACATCTTCCTCTGAAAATAAATGTTCATATCCTGAGAGGCCTTGTGAAATCTTTGATTTATGAATAAAACCCTCTAAATCAAAATTTTGTCTTTCATTACCTATAGGAAGATTGAACTATGCCAATTTAGTATTAATTTCTTCATACCCTTCATTCGCGACCACTGTGAAATATCCAAACATAGAGCACTGGGCATGATTGACTATTTTTTATGCTTCTTGAGGTGTATGGCATTAGATTTTGCTAATTACCTCACAATATCTAGATAGGCAATCCGATCAGGAACTATTCGTGGAATCAAATGTGGGGTGCCCTCAAATACATAAACTCTAATCATTGTGCAGTCATGGAAAGCATACCAATCTCCTCAATTATGGTCCACTTTACTTTTAGGGTCATTTTCTTTGGGTCTTAGAAATCTCTGCATCCTTGGGGATAGGTTATAATCCTGGGGATATCCTAGTAACTCCATTAAAGGTTTTACAAAAAACTCTTTAAAGTAGAGGTAGTGAGATCTATTGAATCGACTATCCCATAGCGAAGTCCACATCTGTATAGGTTTAGGATCCCTATTATCAAAAGATTCCCTTATCCTTAGTTCACTGCTCCAAAATCCTCTATCATGTCTCTCATACAAAAGCAAATGCATTAATAGGGAATAGTGTTTGAAGTTGATCCTATCACTATTATTTTTTATTTTTTCTAGCCCTTGATTTAGGGAATTAGCCACAAAGCTAGCATAGTCAAAAGGCCTGGCCCACTTAGTCTGTACATCTGCGGCTAAAACCATTGGTGCAATTGACATTAGAGGTGGGACCTCTACTCCCAAGACTTTACTAGCTGCATAATAGGTGTATCAAAAATACTCTTCAAATAGATCTTCATGAAATGGAGGATTCTCATTACTAGAGAATTTCCTTAATTGTCCTTCTTCGTCCTTAGGCCTATGCAAGGCCAACTTCCACATTTTATAGCTAGTATCCATATGATGATACTCTAGCAATAGATCTCTGATTGTGAATGGTAAATCAAAACCACACTCTAATTGAAATACATTGGAAGTGAGATCTTTTGAAATAACCAGTAAATTATCACCACTATGTGTTCAAATAGTTCTCATTTTCAGATCATATTTACTGGCAAGGGATTTCATTAATTCCACATTGAGAAACACCTTTGGCACAACTATCTCCCTAGGTTCAGCCTCCATGGATTACAGACTGGTAAAAACCTATATTGTTTTCTCTAGTGGTATAAGAAAATTTTGTACCCTCGTAGTAGAGTCCATACATCTCCCAAGTCCTTATGATTGTCCAACAATCGATCATGTGAGGGGTTCATCTGTACACTTCTTTTTGGTCTTGGTCCCGACCCAGGACACTGATCTATCAAGTCTTGGTTTAATGGTCTCTTTTTAGTTTTTTGTTTCTTATTTTTAGGTTTTTCTGCACTATCTCGCATTGCTTGAATTCAAACCTTTAAGAGACATAATTTCTCAGTTGGGATCAGTGTACTTACTTGAATTTCTATTTCCCACTAGTTTTTCTTTGCTTTACTATGTGAGAGCTTCAATCCCCTTCTCCTTCAGCCCCTTTTGCAATTTGTTCAAGTTTTATTCCTGTGATCAAACTGTGGCACAACTCACTTTTATTCCTGTCATATGAGGAGGTCATTTATTTTGAATATTTAAACGATGCCTCGGGATGTCACAATAATTATTATCATTGCATCGTTGAGACTATTATTTATGTTTCACTGATGTCAGCTTCCTTCATTGATGAACTCTTTGTGTCGGTGTATCAATGGGATGCTAGGTAACGTTACCCCGATGTACCTTAGCTTGGGTGATATTGTACCTTTGGTTAACTTATGGTCATATCAGGTTATCAGGGGAACAAAAACATTTGTTCCATCGATGTTTATGAGTCGCAACGATGTGCTAGCTTTTGTTGATTTGATCGGTCTATCGGTGAGGGACTTTGAAGAGTTAGGACGATAGGATATTGTTAGCCTGATATGGCTACAAGTTATATTTATAGGACTATCAGTGGGAGTATGATGGGAACTCCAATGATGAGGGCTAACAATATTGCACCTTTGGTTAACTTATGGTCATATCAGGTTATCAGGGGAACAGAAACATTTGTTTTGCCAATGTTTATGAGTCACAACGATGTGCTAGCTTTTGTTGATTTTATCGGTCTATCAATGAGGGACTCTTAAGAGTTAGGCTGATAGGATATTGTTAGCTCGATATGGCTACGAGTTATGTTTATAGGACTATCGATGGGAGTATGATGGGAACTCCAATGATGAGGGCATGTTCAGTCGATTATGTCTAATT
This sequence comes from Cunninghamia lanceolata, assembly GCA_027924645.1. Classification (NCBI taxonomy): domain Eukaryota; kingdom Viridiplantae; phylum Streptophyta; class Pinopsida; order Cupressales; family Cupressaceae; genus Cunninghamia; species Cunninghamia lanceolata. The sequence goes on from BSBN01001062.1 coordinate 6,293,181, forward strand.
TTGGACAACCCACAGTTATATCAGGTCATTGGGGGAATATGAATATATATATCCTACCGATGACTATGCGTTGCAACGATGAGCTCACTCTAGTTGGCTATATCGGTCTATCGGGTTAAGGACTTCAAAGGTTAGCCCGACAGGGTATTTTTTGACAGATAATGCTGTAAATTATTTTTCATAGGGCTGTCAGTGGAGCTATAAATAGGGTTCTAACGATGAAGTGTTGCTAGGCTGATACACTTAGGAAAGATATTATGAGGATTTGTTCATAAATGTAATTGTTCTAATAGGATTTTGTCACACATGTTTTAGCAATAGGATTTAATAGGGATCTTCTCGCACAAATTTTCATAAATTGTTTTAATCACAAAATTATAATATGGCCAATTTCCATGGTATACAGAGGATAAGTGTGAAGAGGTTGGTGAGAGATGTAAATTTTTTTCTGGTTCTAACAAGTTCAATCCCTTTTCAATCAAAATTGTTCATATAATGTTTGTTTGCGTGACCATTAATGTCCATCACTAGAAATGAATGCAACAATTTTTTTGAATTTTGAAATGTCAGATTGCATCAGTGGGACTGTCCTAGTTTCAGGCCAATCTGTGTGCTTCATTTGGTGTCATCTTTATTTATATATTCATAACTAATCACCAAGACTCACTGAATGTCTTTTTGATATGCAGTGTCCCTTTTGTTCTCTTATTCAGTTGGGAAGACATTTAGTAATCTCACCGATATTACATAGGTGCCTTTTGTCGTAACATTTCAGGGAGAACAATATGAAGTTTACCTAATATCAGAGTAATCTAAATTATTCGATATCCTTTTAGTCATCGTCAAGTGTCCTTCCGACGAATAATAGTCATTCCTATTGTTATTAGACTGACATAAGGGATTAGGGTTTAAGGTTTAGCGATAATGGATTAGGGTTTAGGGTTGAGGGATTAGGGTTTAAGGTATAGTGTTTAAGGTTGAGGGTGTAGGGATAGGGTTTAGGGTTTAAGGTTTAAGGGTTGAGGCTTCAGGATTTATGGATAGCATTTAGGGTTGAGGGATTAGGGTTTAGGGTGGAGGGATTAGGGTTTAAGGTATAGTGTTTAGGGTTGAGCGTTGAAGGATGCGTTACACTGCACTGAAAGGTTATAGTCCCACTAGAGAATGATGTCCTCGCACATGGACCATGTCGAGTGCCCTCATCGATGTCGGTAAGGGATACATGCAAGGCAAATGGATTAGGCAGATACTATACCTTAAACCCTAATCCCTCGACACTAAAACCTAAACCCTATCCCTAAACCCTAATCCCTCGACCCTCAACCCTCAACCCTAATCCCTCATCCCTAAATCCTAAATGCTATCCCTATTCCTAAACCTTGAACCCTCGACACTATACCTTAAACCCTAATCCCTTATCCCTAAACCCTCAATCCTATCCCTCAACCCTCAACCCTTAAACCTTAAACCCTAAAACCTATCCCTAAAACCTCAACCCTCGACACTATATCTTAAACCCTAATCCCTTAACCCTTATCCCTAAAGCCTCAACCCTCAATCCTTAAACCTTCAATACTAAACCCTATCCCTAATCCCTATACCCTTGACACTCTAATTTAGCGCTAATCCCTTGACCCTCAACCCTATCCTTAAACCCTCAACATCAAACCCTAATCTGTCAACCCTAAACCCTCAACACTATACCTTAAACCCAAATCCCTTGACCCTAAACCCTAAACCCTATCCCTAAACCCTAATCCCTTGACCCTCAACCCTCAACCCTCAAACCTAATCCCTCATCCCTAAACCCTAAACACTATCCCTATTCCTAAACCCTCAACCCTTAAAACTATACCTTAAACCCTAATTCCTTATCCCTAAACCCTAAACCCTATCCCTCAACCCTTATCTCTTACACCTTAAACCCTAAAACCTCAACCCTAATCCCTATACCCTCAACACTCTACTTTAACCCTAATCCCTTGACCCTCAACCCTATCCCTAAATACTCAACCCTAAACCCTCAATCCTTAATGTTAAACCCTAATCTGTCAACCCTAAACCCTAATCCATCAACTCTAAACCCTATCCCTAAACCCTAAGCACTATACCTTAAACCCTAATCTCTCAACCCTAAACCCTATCCCTAAAAACCCTAATCCCTCGACCCTCAACCCTAATCCATCAACCCTCAACCCTAATCCCTCATCCCTAAACCCCAAATGCTATCCCTATTCCTAAACCCTCAATCCTCAACACTATACCTTAAACCCTAATCCATTATCCCTAAACCATCAACCCTCGATGTCAAACCCTAATCCATCAACCCTAAACCCTAATCCATCAACCCTAAACCTTATCCCTAAACCCTAAGCACTATACCTTAAACCCTAATCTCTTGACCCTAAACCCTAAACCCTAATCCCTAATCCCTTAAACCTCAACCCTAATCCCTTAAACCTCAACCCTAATCCCTCATCCCTAAACCCTAAATGCTATCCCTATTCCTAAACCCTCTACCATCAACATTATACATTAAACCCTAATCCATTATCCCTAAACTCTAAACCCTATCCCTCAACCCTTAACCCTTAAACCTTAAACACTAAAACCTATCCCTAAAACCTCAACCCTCGACATTATATCTTGAACCCTAATGCCTTAACACTTAGCCCTAAAGCCTCAACCCTCAATCCTTAAACCTTCAACCCTAAACCCTATCAGTAATCCCTATACCCTCGACACTCTACTTTAACCCTAATCCATTGACCATCAACCCTATCCCTAAACCCTCAACCCTCAACCCTCAACCCTCAACCCTCAACTCTCAACATTAAACCCTAATCATTCAACCCTAAACCCTAATCCATCAACCCTAAACCCTAACCCTAAACCCTCAACCCTCAACACTATACCTTAAACCCTAATCCCTATCCCTCAACCGTACCCTTAACCCTTAAAGCTTAAACCCTAAAACCTATCCCTACACCCTCGTCAGTTGACACTATATCTTAAACCCTAATCCCTTAACCCTCATCCCTAAAGCCTCAACCCTCAATCCTTAAATCTTAAACCCTAAACCCTATCCCTAATACCTCTACCCTTAACACTCTACTTTAGCCCTAATCCCTTGACCATCAACCCTATCCCTCAATCCATCAACCCTCGATTCTCAACATTAAACCCTATTCCATCAACCCTAAACCCTAATCCCTCAACCCTAAACCCTATCCCTAAACCCTCAACCCTCAAGCCTCAACACTATACCTTAAACCCTAATCCCTAAACCCTAAACCTTAATCCCTCAACCCTAAACCCATTAGAGAATGATGTCCTCACGCATGACCATGTCGAGTTCCCTCATCAATGTTGGTAAGGGATACATGGAAGGCAAATGGATTAGGCAGATAGTGGATTATGATGTGGATTCTAGAGGGGAGAAAAGTGGATTATGATGTGGATTATGTAGGGAAAATAATGGATTATATTGATGTGGATTATGTCAGACTTATGCCAAAGCATGCACCATAGGGATGATATGTGGAGGGTATGTAGGATAGTGGATGAATGATGGTAGATTTATTGCATAATGGAAGGGAACCATGGCCAATGGTTGTACACATCACGATAAATGTTGAAGCTTTTGATGCGGAGGTGGTGTAGGGTGCAATGGAGATGTTTGCTTAGGATATGGATGATGAAGGGCTTTAGGAACCCACATAGACTTAGGTGTTTTATTACTTTTGTTTTTCTTGTGGGATGGAATGTTTTGACACTTTGGAGTGGCATGGGAATTTGAGATGGGAGTAGATGGTTGGGATTTTTTAGAGGTAGATGCCTCATTTAACTTGATTTCTTGTTGCTTAGGTACCCATACCATTTTGGTTTTAGACTTTTCTTGTGGAGATATGGGCTTGGATAACTTTTTGGATTGATTTTTCTTTGACTCTTTGTTTTTATGTCCTAAGGCATGAGGACCCTTAGATGTTTGGCTTTATCAGTAGAGGCATCTAATTTTGCATTTCTGGATCCCTTGGGGATGGTGGAATGAGTGGAAGCTTTAAGTTTAGCTTTAAGATTAGGGTTGAGGGTTGAGGGTTTAGGGTTTAGGGTTGAGGGTTGAGGGTTGAGGGTTGAGGGTTTAGGGTTTAGGGATTAGGGTTTAGAGTTGAGGGATTAGGGTTTAAGGCATAGTATTGTTTAGGGTTGAGGGTTTAGGGATAGGGTTTAGGATTTAAGGTTCAAGTGTTGAGGGTTGAGGCTTTAGGGATAGGGTTTAAGGTTTAGCGATAAGGGAATAGGGTTTAGGGTTTAGTGTTGAGGGATTACAGTTTAAGGTATAGTGTTTAGGGTTGAGGGTTTAGGAATAGGGTTTAGGGTTTAAGGTTTAAGGGTTGAGGCTTCAGGCTTTAGGGTGGAGGGATTAGGGTTTAAGGTATAGTGTTTAGGGTTGAGGGTTGAAGGATGTGTTATGCTGCACTAAAAAGTTATAGTCCCATTAGAGAATGATGTCCTCGCGCATGACCATGTCAAGTGCCCTCATCGATGTTGGTAAGGGATACATGGAAGGCAAATGGATTAGGCAGATAGTGGATTATGACATGGATTCTAGAGGGGAGAAAAGTGGATTATGTAGGGAAAATAGTGGATTATGTCAGACTTATGCCAAAGCATGGACCATAGGGATGGTATGTGGAGGGTATGTAGGATAGTGGATGAATGATGGTAGATTTATTGTGGAATGGAAGGGAACCATGACCAATGGTTGCACACATCGTGATAAACATTGAAGCTTGTGATGCAGAGGTGGTGTAGGGTGCAATGTAGATGTTTGCTTAGGAGATGGATGATGAAGGGCTTTAGGAACCCACATAGACTTAGGCCTTTTATTACTTTTGTTTTGCTTGTGGGATAGAATGTTTTGACACTTTTGAGTGGAATGGGAATTTGAGATGGGAGTAGTTGGTTGGGATTTTTTTGAGGTATATGCCTCATTTAACTTGATTTCTTATTGCTTAGGTACCCATACCATTTTAGTTTTGGACTTTTCTTGTGGAGGTATGGGCTTGGATAACTTTTTGGATTGATTTTTCTTTGACTCTTTGTTTTTATGTCCTTAGGCATGAGGACCCTTAGGATGTTTGGCTTTATCAGTAGATGCATCTAATTTTGCATTTTTGGATCCCTTGGGGATGGTGGAATGAGTGGAAGCTTTAAGTTTAGCTTTAAGATTAGGGTTGAGGGTTGAGGGATTAGGGTTTAAGGTATAGTGTTGAGGGTTGAGGGTTGAGGGTTTAGGGTTTAGGGATTAGTACATCCACAAACAACAATTTTCTCAAAGTATTCATCCCATGTACTATAGTCTTGACCAACCTCTTGTTCAGTGCAATCATTTGTTGTGTCTGCAAGATCCATTGTCATATCCTCTTCCACCCACTGTCGTCTATGTGATTTAACAGTTTTAGGTCCATGTCCATGTCCATGTCTACATTTGCTCCAATCTCCATCTAAAATAATCAACAACATGCATTAATTTATGTCAAGATTGGATAATACATTATAAATTTCAATAATAATGTGAAAAAATATGGACGTATCACAAAATGCCATGAGATCATTTTTTCCTAAGGAAATTGGATTTGAGTACCTGATTTCACGCTTCATTCGTTGTGTCTTCATTTGATATGACACAATCTATTGCCATGGCCTCATCTAGCCCCTATAATACACAACATAGTAAATAATGTTTAGTACACCAATTATATCATTTCAACAAATGCGCTATCCAACACAAAACCTCACTTTAGTCATATATTTGACATATTGATATCATGTTTTGGCCATCCTAATTTTCAAACTTTTCCCTCGATCATAGAATCACATTTAATCCTCTATGTTGTAGCATTTGTGAATTCATAAACACCTTCCTCCTTTGGTTGAGGTTACTTTCTCTTCTTACCTCTATTGTATCTACAGATTTTGTTGTCATATCTATTTCCACCCACTTTCCTCTCTGCGATTTAGTAGTTCTACGCCATCCACGTCCTCTCTCCATGGCCTCCTATGGATCCTGTAATACACAACAATGACAATAGTCACATAACAGCTATGTACCAAGAGAATATTCTTGAATTTATCTTGTTAATACACTCGGTTTTCATTAATATGCACTATGAAAAACAAAATAGGACATTGCAACATTTTGCTCTTTAGAAAAAGTTTACATGCGGAATCTTGACAACTAGAGCTCAAATCTTATGATTGCAAGATGAAAACAAATTCACATCAAAAAGACATTTATTTCATATTTGACTCTCCTTTTTCTTTTAAGCGTCATTTTAAGGCAATCTATATCTCTCCAAGTGGCTATAAAACCCTCAAAACTACCATAGAACCCTCAAAACAGTCTCAAAGAGTCTTTAACACCAAAATTTTAAATTCTTGATGGAGGGAAGGATAATTTGGATGTTAATTTTGAAATCATGTCATTAGATCTTTATTAGGTTAATCCTAGCCATTGGATATTCTTTAATTATAGGGACATTATATTATATTTCACCATTACCTTTCACTCCAAAATTAATGGTTTCCTTTGAAAAGAAAACCCTCCATTAGCTATCATAACCCCAAATATCTGTTGAAGTGAACTTAAACATTATGTGCAATTGTCATTGCTCATATTAAGCACCTACCTCCCTTCTTAGTGGTCCCACATGTGTGATGTATGCGAATGAGTCATATGGTACCTATGCTACATGTTTAAAGTTTGAATTTTGCTCATATTGTTGGAAAAAGGCCCAAAAAGACCTTTGATTTTTGAGTTTTATACTCTATAACATGCATCTCCTTGATCTTTTCATCTAATATATGACATGTTGTCTTTGCATTTCAATGAGATCAATTCTTGAAAAATGACAATCCTGAGGTTAAAGAGACAAGTTGATACCTTACCTAAGTTGTCATGTTCTTGAAACCTTGTCACTATAAAGAGGAGATATCTAGAGAGTAATGTCAGAAGGACATAACCAAGGCATGCACTATCATGAGCCATAGGGACAACTTACTACACCATCCAAAACTCCATTTGAACTAGCTACTATCAATAATTCACATTATTGGGGACTATAATGAAGAAAACACCATGCATAGGACTGTCATAAACAAAGTGGAAAGGATTGTCTAGTCATTGTATGATTGTCATAATAGCTAGTGGGTTAGTTACCATGCTTTAACCTAAAATAGGTTAATGAGAACATAGAAATGAAAATCACAATACCATAAACACACTCCATAAGCTGCCAATATAGTCCCAATATCATGTCATCATGATAGTAAGAGAAGAGTTGTTTGGTTTTTCCATAGCCATATCACTTGCATAAGGATTGTCACCAACCATCTGTGTAAGGTCATGAAAGAGCGAGTCATTATTGAGATAATCATAAGAGAAGCATGAAGTCAAAATGCTATCATGGAAACAAGATATAATTACTTATTATAAGGACAATCCAAATTTGGTGAGGTTACATTTTTATCAACTTCTAAGAAAAATACATCATTTTGCGCTGATTGGCGCTAAATTAGGTGCACTTTGCGCAGCCCTTGACACCCAAAATAGATTACATTTTGCCCTAAAATTTGGTGATAAAGTCAACGTTAACTGCTCCGACTATAGCGCCGACTACTGGATCAAAATTGTTTTTAAAAATTCCCGCCTACACATACCCCAAAACAAAAAAAATAAAACAAAACTTTATTGATTTTCAGTGTTCATTTTTTGTTTGGAGATCGAGTGTTTGGGTTGGAGTCCCACCTAAATTATATGAGAAATTTGATAATTACAGGAGAAAAACGTCGCATGAAGAGAGGAGAAAAAAGGGAAAAACAAGCAAGTAGATGAGAAATTTGATTTAGTTTACGACACCATAGGTAAGGTTACAATTACAATAAAAAATTTTCGTTCCCAAATATATTTTTGTTTTGATTAAGTGGAGAGGATTGTGAAGAAAGGGTTGTGAATATTGTTTTGTTTACAGGCGAATCGTTCAAGTCTCATGTGGTTGCAAAGGAGGAGGGTAAAATTGTAGACATTGCACTATTTCCTCTGCATCCGAGAGCAGTGAACGGATTTTTCAAACCCCAATGCCTAGGTTCTCTTATCATTACCATCAATTCCTTTCTCTAAACACAACTTTCTCGCTTCCTTCCTAAAAAAGTAGTTGAGTGCTTTAAGACAAGTCGATTGTGAGCAAACTAAAATTAGGGCTTTTGAGACAAGGGTGAGCAAACTAAAATAGAGGTTGGTCGCAACAATACGAGGAGATAGGGCTTTTGAGATGAGGGTGAGAAAACTAAAATTAGGTTGGGAACTATAGATTCCCTCCCAAGGCACCAATTGATTCATAGGAAAACAGCTTCATGATTTTCTCTAGAAAGTAAAGGTCAAAAACCTTGAGGAATACAGAAAAACTACCACAGACTGAATGAAAATAATTTGCCCTAGGTCGCCTCAAAATGTCAAACAATAGAGGGAAGAGAGAAAAGGGAGCAGACTCTAGCCACAATGAGGTAATTCATTGTCAATTTATACATTTGTAAATGTTTCCATTGTTTCTTTGATTTTTAGTTTTTAGTTTTTTATTTGTAAATTTAAAAGAAGAAATTTATTTTATAGGAACATGAGACTGACAAAGATAAAGAGGCATTGGCTTCCATATTGGGGGTAGAGGCAGTGAACAAATTGGATGGTGTGGACTTGACAATGCTTGCCAAATACATAGAAAAACGATATGGTAAGCCCCTAAAACATTACAACAAAATCAATAGTGTTAAAGGGAATCAATTGATTCCCCAACCAGTCATGGATCAAGCAAAAAATCTAGGAGGAAATCAATAACAATAACCTCTAAGAATGTGGAACAGGGAACAAAGGCTTCCAATGTCCCACCCACTCTTGGGGCACAGACTTCTTTGACCACCATGCCATGTTTTGCATCTTGCATTGGTACCTACGATACCAAGATAGAATACGATGTGGTTTCAGGGGACGTCAGAATGACGGATGCTGGAAAAACATTTGTGAATAGGTTGAAGGAATCATGCCTTCAACAATTCAAAGACCATCTACATTTGCCATTCTCAATGATACCCATGCACCTACAAAAAGCAATTATCCAAGACATGGAGATTGAATTTGGCACAGGTTGGTCTATAAAGAAGATAAAGCTATGAATGTCTCAAAACTGCAAGAGATTTTGGTGCAACCAAACAAAGAAGATAAAAAAACTCCCTCCCGAGCAAAGGCTAAAAAAAAGGCCAATTAATGTAAGTTTGAAAGTATGGAAAGAGCTTGTAAAAGAATATGAGAAGTCTGATGCACAAAGGAAGTCCGGTGAGGAGAGTACGCAGGTATTTGAATTTGCTCATAAGATTATATCAAATTTATTAAATGATTTTTAAATTTTATTTGTGCATAGCTAAATTGAATTAGTATATGTTTCAGGACAAGGCCTCCAAGTCTAGGCTTGACAAACTTCGTGCCACACATCACAGTGGCCAGAAAGGTTTACAGGCCTTGATCTATACATTTGTAAGTATATTTAATAAGTTAAATGATATTTTTTTAATTTCCTAGGAAAAAGTAAATGATTGCATATTAATTAGTTTAACTAGTCCATGTGCCATGTTTTGACAGGAGGAGAAATATGACCGGCATCCAAGCCAATTTGAAAAGGAAATGTTACAAAGAAAAAAGTGGACTAATTTTGTAATCTAGATGGAGAACGAGGTATCAATAGTTGACTTTCAATAACTTAGTTGGATATTGTTGTGTTAATATGTCAATTTGAATTTATTGTGTTGAGTTGTTTATTGATGCGTAGGATGAGTTCTAAAGTGCTTCTCTATTGGCCCTAGCGCCCTTAAATGTAAGATTTCTCTTAGATGACAAATGATTACTCTTATATCTTTGGGGACCCTTCTTGGTGCCATTAGGATCATAATGAGTATACTAGTCTTGTGCTTGCTTACAAAAAGTGGTTGCAATTAACCTAATCTTGTGGTCATTATCCACAACAGTTTTGTGTGTGCCATGCTATCTCATATGCTTAAGTTTAACGGGCTAATAATGAATAGAAACCCTTGTTTGCCTACCTCCAACTAATGGACTTGTTGTAACCTAAAATTTCCTACCATTTTTTGCAAAAAAATTAGGTTCCCATGATGAAAAATATGACTGTAGCACTTAGAAATGCACCTGTACAATATACTTCAGTGGCCTACTTTGAAGGGTTATAATTCAAAGCCTATTCATTTTTATGTCAAGCCACTTGGTAGGCATACTTATCTATCATATGTGAGTGTACATGCTTGATTTCAACTTTCCACTATCAGATTGGACAAGGTTTTGCAGTGCCAAGTTAAAGGGTTATGGTGGTATCTGGTGGTACCCACCTAGGGTTAGAGTTTTAAGTCGAGTCTGCAAGCCTATATTTTTATTCCTTTAAACCCCTTAAGGCCTTAAGTTTTCTTGTCCTTTGGGCTCTTGCACTTTATCTTTTAAAATTGCATTGACTTCCTATATTAAAGGGCAATTGTCTTGAGGTCTTCTTAGAGGGGTGATATGTGACTAGGGTATGGAGACTAGGACTTTGTATGTAATCTTAAGCCCTCCTTTTGGATTTGTTGGAAGCATTCTTCACTAATACATGAGGACTGTGAAGACTCCTATGATAGTGCATTAGAGAGGCATTGAAATCACAAAGGAGATAAATGTTATTAGGCCATCACCCAATGAAGAAGGGATTGTCATAAAGAGCATGACAGTGTTACCTTGTCATAGTCACAAAGGGGATAGTCTTTGTGGTGGTAATTAAAGTCACTAAGTTTACATCCACCTTCCTAGGGTCTACAGAAATGCCTGAAGTTGAATATGCCTATTTTAAAGATCTTGCCATGAGTATTTTCCATGTTTTTACAAATGGAGACCTCCCCAATCCTCATATCAAGTTTCAAATGCACAATGAAACAATGGAGGACAATCATAACTGTCATAATAGTACATTAGCATTTTTTGTCTCAAGGTGGCCCTTAAGACTGCCAAGGGGATGGATATAGAGTTGGGATTATGGTTTTTGTTTAAAAGCCTTGTGTCATTGACCTAATATTTATTTGTGGCAAGGATCCCAATAGTCTAAAGATTACAAATTGTTGTCAAGAAAGGACTGTCATAGTTAAGTGTGGTATAGTGATACAATTTCATCTTGGTTGATTATTGTATAAATCTCAATCTATTTGGAATGCATGGGGTATTAGGGTGTGGTATCACTATATAGGTAACCATCAAGTGTTTTCTTCAACCCAATCTTGGCCTATATAGTACCTAGTGTGAAGAGAAAGATAGTGTTGTCCAAGAACCTTGTTACTGTCACAAATGAGGGTAATCTTAGCTATTGTAACCATAGTTGGAATCCCTTGTTGTTACCATAACATACGTGACCTAAAATCATGAATCTATGAGTATGAGTTGTTTGAAAACCAAATTTCACAACATTTTCCACCATCCTCCCTGCCTGTGTCAAAATGGGAGATTTGGAAGGGTATGGACATCCATCAATACATAAAGGATAGAAGAATTTTGTCAGATGTTGTAGTTGCAACTACCCTGTTAGACATGTATGCAAAATGTGGAAGCATAGACAAGGCACATGAACTGTTTGACAGAATGTCTCAAAGAAATGTGGTCTCATGGACTGCAATGACTGCAGGATATGCACAAAATGGATTTGTTGAAAAGGCTTCAGAAATTTTAAAAAGCAAATGCAATTGGCTGGTGTAAAGTCAAATTCCACAACCTTTACTAGCATCCTCCCTTCTTGTGTCAAAATGGGAGCTTTGGAATAGGGTATGGACATCCATCAATACATAAAGGATAGAGGAATTTTGTTAGATGTTGTAGTTGCAACTGCCATGTTAGACATGTATGCAAAATGTGGAAGCATAGACAAGGCACGTGAACTATTTGACATAATTCCTTAAAGAAATGTGGTCTCATGGACTACAATGACTGCAGGATATGCACAAAATGGATTTGTTGAAAAGGCTTTAGAAATTTTAAAGCAAATGCAATTGGCTAGTGTAAAGCCAAATTCCACAACCTTTGCCAACATCCTCCCTGCCTGTGTCAAAATAGGAGGTTTGGAATAGGGTATGGACATCCATCAATACATAAAGGATAGAGGAATTTTGTCAGATGTTATAGTTACAATTGCCCTGTTAGACATGTATGCAAAATGTGGAAGCATAGACAAGGCACGTGAACTATTTGACATAATGCCTCAAAGAAATGTGGTCTCATTGACTGCAATGACTGCAGGATATGCACAAAATGGATTTGTTGAAAAGGCTTTAGAAATTTTAAAGCAAATGCAATTGGTTGGTGTAAAGCCAAATTCCACAACCTTTTTCACCATCTTCCCTGCCTGTGTCAAAATGGGAGCTTTGGAATAGGGTATGGACATCCATCAATACATAAAGGATAGAGGAATTTTGTCAAATGTTGTAGTTGCAACTGCCCTGTTAGACATGTATGCAAAATATGGAAGCATAGACAAGGCACGTGAACTGTTTGACAGAATGCCTCAAAGAAATGTGGTCTCATGCACTGCAATGACTGGAGGATATGCACAAAATGGATTTGTTGAAAAGGCTTCAGAAATTTTAAAGCAAATGCAATTGGTTGGTGTAAAGCCAAATTACACAACCTTTGCCACCATCCTCCCTGCTTGTGTCAAAATGGGAGCTTTCAACCAAGCAATTTGTAGCACTTAAGGTTATGTAATAGAATTTATAGTTGATAGTTAAATTTATAACAAATTTTTTTATGATCTTTACTAACGTTTATTAGAAATGTTGCATGTTTTACATCATTGGAATGACATATTAGCTATAACTTTTTTGAAATTTTATTATGGTATGTGCACTTTGATATGATGTAATATGATTATGGTTTCATTTCATATGTTGTAATATTAGATATATAACAGAAAAATAAATTATTGCATGAAATAAATAATAACTTTTTATTTTAAATATTTTTTTTGCAGAACACGGGTCTTCTAGAAGATCAAGATGATCCTCATGATAGAGATCCAAATTATGTTGGTTCTGGTATAGATCACATGGCAGAGGATGATGATGACATAGATACAAAAGACACTGAGGCCGATGAGGATGATGACGACGACGATGATGATCATGATGATGATGATCACGATGGTGATGATGATGATGATCACGATGGTCATGGTGATGATGATGATGAGGTAGTTGCTCATAGTAGCCAGTGACATTCATGATCATATAGACTGCATCATGGATCATTGTTGATATATCATTATGATGCCTCTTTTCATAGTCGCTAGCTATCATATGTATCATTTTTATGGCCTGTAGTAGCATATTAATGAGTTGTATTATAAATTTATGTATCATTTTGACATATTATTTAGACATGTATCATCTTGACTTGTATCATTTTGAGTTACATAATTTATCATTTTTACTTATATCATTTGTACATGTATCATTTTGACATGTTATTGATCTACTGGAATATTTGACTTTCACTTGTTTTAGTTATATATGATGATGATCTTATCCGTATTGACTTGTCAATTTATATATATTGAAAGTGGTCGATGATTTTTGGATGGATATTTATTATGTATGATGATTTTAATTTACTGCTCAGGATGGATGTTGTCAAATTCAATTAAATTATAGATATTTGACTCACTTGTTTTAATTATAGATGATGATCATGTTATAATAATTATCTTTTTATTTAATCATATGAGTTAAATAATTAAATTACTTACTCTATAATCATATGAGTTATTTAAGAGGCATGATATATTTAACTAATTAAATTGAAATAAAACATATTAAATTAATAAATGTAAGCAAAACAATAAGTATTTTTAGAAGCAACAAAAGACACAAAAATGGAAGCAAAATTGGAAGCAACAAGTGACGTTATATTGGAAGCAAAATTGGAAGCAATAGTGGGAGCAAAACTGGATGCAAAATTGGAAGCCAAACTATAAGTAAAACCGGAAGCAAAACCATAAGCAAAATTGGAAGCCAAACTGGAAGCAAAATTTGAAGCAAAACCAAAAGCCAAATTGGAAGCAAAAGTGGAAGCAAAACTTGAAGCAAAACTTGAAGCAAAACCAGAAGCAAACCTGGAAGCAAAATTGGAAGCAAAACTAGAAGCAAAATTGGAAGCAAAATTGGAAGCAAACCTGGAAGCAAAACTGGAAGCAAAACCGGAAGCAAAACTAGAAGCAAAATTGGAAGCAAAACTGGAAGCAAAACCAGAAGCCAACATGGAAGCAAAATCGGAAGCAAAATTAGAAGCAACAGTGGAAGCAAAACCAGAAGCAAAATTGGAAGCAAAACTGGAAGCAAAATTGGAAGCAAAACTGGAAGCAAAACTGGAAGTAAAATCAGAAGCAAAATCAGAAGCAAACTTGGAAGCAACACAAGAAGCAAAACCAGAAGCAAAATCAGAAGCCAAACTGGAAGCAACAAAATCTAGCGCTAAATCTGGCATTAAACCTGGCACTAAAATCTAGTACTAAACCTAGCATGAAACCTAGTGTTATAATCAGTGCAACACTCGATGCTAAATCTGGTGTAATAGTGAGATGCTATTGGGTACCGAGTTTGGCACCGACAGAAGTGTCCAATTCATGGACTCAAATGCACTAAATTTCGGTGCTATTTTACGCGCTAATTGCCTATTCTGTTGTAGTGACGGAGCACACTTCCTACACCAATCTAATGAAGGGAAATGTATATTCATTTTAATCCTTACAATTGCAGCAATGTTAAACATATAACATAAGAAATTATAGCAGCAACACAACACATAAGAGATTGACATAAGATGTATCAGGGGGAAAACCTTTTCAGGTAAAAAACCCCACACTCTAAAACCTACACAATGTATTATCTGAAACAATAACAGTTTACAATACACTTGCAATGCAAGTTATTCCAAGAGTCTTCAAATGCCATTTCTGGAGTGATTCTAGTAGCATAACAGTACCTGTAAAAACACTATGCAACTACAACTCCAAAACAATGCATTTTATAGAGATACAAGGCATATTCTGGAAGCTTCTTGAGATAGGCGTCCACCTTGGCCACATGGCCATTATCCCACATCAAAGGACACTTGTCCAAGTTGCAAATACATCTCTTACATCTATCATACATGCAGATTTGACTTTTCCAACATGGAGCGCTCTAAGGCTAAAAATAGACTATGACAGATGCTCTTACGCATCTTACAACTGCCATAAAAAACTGCAACATGACAATCTTAAATGTTGTAAGAGAATCTGTCATACACTGCTAAATATAGCATATTCCTCTTACAACATGTCATATCCCAACTTGGGCACCCAAAGATGCCTTTCCCTCATGCAAAGATACTCACCGACACTTGTCACCACTTATCATAGGAATCTCCAAACTTGGCTCTTACGCGTCATAGATTCTGTCATATGAAATATCCTCTTCCAGATACCACAAGGTGCCGACACATGGCATATTAGTGCCACATCAAATGGGATACCCAAATCCATGTAGGTTTGACTTGACTATCCAAGTCACATTCCAATTAAGATGACATGTCATTGTGCCACCTCAACTAAGTGACCAAACTGAATGTGCAAGTAAATATAATATGAGGCAATAAATAAATATACAATTAAATGAATAATGCTAGGAATTTGCAAAGGTTGAGACACCTTAATTCCCAACACTTTATACACAACAGTCAGGGTTCGACTTCACCTACTATCAAGTTGGCAAGATAATGAATCAAGTGCTCATGGAACCAACTCAGTCGTTCTACTGAGTTAAAAGTCTTTGCATCTATCATGGCTATGACCATTGTTATTATGGCATGCAACAACTCTGGGGTATCACTACCATAGGTCGATACCCACGACCCATCTTTAACAAAAGATTATCACCCTATCAGGCTCCATAATAAACACCAGGTTATCAAGTCTTATCGACTGACTAATTAAAAGAAAACATTATTAAAGATGCATGGCTCAATTTGGTTAACTGGTATTTCATAGGTGCACATGCATGCACATCTAGCGAAGGTATTATGGCCTCAAGATGGCCAAATGCGACTAAAAACATAGTAGTTTCAAGAATCATCACAAAAGATTATGGTGAGGCTTCAATAGCCTTCAACATACAAAGATAAACATCAAGATATACTTATAATTATATTCACTACTTAGCATGTCATATGCATTTAAGAATAGTTTCCTCAAGTCAACACAGTTGACGTCCTCCATATACAAAGCTTTAAAAACTATATTTGGAAACCTTTATATGTACGAGCCATGAGCTGTAAGTTGTCATACCTAAGATACGCCATAGTGGTAATTGTCTTGCCCGCTGGGCTTCGAGCTTCCTTGCCCTATCTTCCAGCTGTGACAACCTTGTTGCCCATTGTTAAAACAACAATTCCTTGTTGTTCACCACACACCATTTTATTCTTCTCTAGCCAAGAATAATGATCGAATAGAATGTCAATAGCCTTTGATAACTATCAAAGCATGGTTCTTTGCATGCATTATCTGCATGCCACCTTGTGGGATCTTTTGATCCACACAGTCCACTCTTGGCTGGTCCATGAGGAGGGCTCTAACAAGCCTCCATTCAACCTAAAATCTCTCTTCCCACTCCTCATGGGTGATGGTTATCGGAATGGTAAGGATATGGATTAAATAATATGGTTATAAGCGTAGTCAATACTATTGACTTCGACCTCTAAAGAGGTCCTCATAAACATAATCACCCTTAGCTAAATAATAAGGGTTAAATAACTTCTATATTAAAAAAGATAATCATAATGAATACAAAGGATGACACACTAATTGTTTATAGTTTCCGGGGTCGAGTAATACTCCCCCTCAAACAACTATCAACTTTTGTCAAAAAACAAGGAATAAAGAAATAATATCCCAATTTGAAATAAGAAAAATAAGAGAATTCTTTATCTCTTCACAAGACTAACTCTCGACTTCCTACGATGTTCAAGGAATGTTGTTTAGTCATCATAACCTTTGTCAAGATATCTCCACCAACAAGATGACCCAAAAAGGAGATCAATTTCCTAGAAAGAAAACATGACTCAAGACAACTTATAGAGGTTCATAAGGACATAGAATCTGATACTCATATGACTATTTGGCTCATTTCCTAACATCTATCTCTTCCTCCTGGATGATACTCTCCTTCCATCTTCGAAGGATGATTTATTTTCCTGATCAAACTCACCACTAGAAATTCATGATTAGTGTATCATCATTTGATCGATAAATCATAATAATTAAATAATCATTTCAATCTTGAAATCTTATATCTAACTAGCATAAGTTAGTTTCCTCATAAACAATGATTAATTTGACGTTTTCCACAACATCTAATCATTCAACTCTTAACTAATCATCCTGATTACCATACAAAGTAAGATTAAACTAAATCACAAGTTGGGGGTGTAACACCTTCTTAGGTAGAAGCCAAGCTCGGCTTGTGTTCTAATTTGGATAGAAGAGGGCTTGACCTAGTTTGATCTATTGGGCTCTTTTCTATCTAACACAACCATCATCTTAAGCTCAAAGATCACAAGAAAGGATTAAAAGCATCACTTGCCATAGAAAATTCTAGTAGTTGTGGCCTCTAATAGTTAAATAATTTTCCAAAAAACCCCTACACAAGCATACAAACATGGTCAACAAAGTTAATCAACTGTCAATAAGAGACAAAAAAATCTCATTTAAGACCTTCTACCTCAATGTCCTCCAACATGTAGAATTAACCATAATTGACTTGCAACAAATATATGAATTGTTAATAAACTCTGAGCCTCCATGGTGCTTTTCCATACCACCACCAAGATTCCATAAAATACAAACTCCAACCATATATTTTCTGTCCACATTCTCAAGATTCTAAACATTGTTGAAATCAATATATATTGCTTAACCAAGACAACCTCAATAGAAGATCAATTCCAATGACCCACAACACATTACTAATTCAACCACAATACTGTTAAAAAGATACTTCTTTGTTGCAAGTGGATTTACACCAATACAAAATAATCTGAGTCATCCAAGTGACCTATCTTGCTACAAGTGCACCTATAGCATGTGCCTGACTATAGAACCAAATCTGATTCAAACATTTAAACTAGTTTTTGAATCATAGTAGAGTCATAAATTGCCTACTTTTCAATCCACTCTATGTAATTCACTCATTTTAATGTACATTCCTTTAGCATGCTTTAGGTTGCATTTAGCCAAACCCTTTGTATTTTACCCTCACCAAGATGTCAAATTACACCTCTTTAATTTAAACATTTCCAAATATTCAGTTCTAGTTTATTCCTACTTAGACATAGATGCAATCGCCATAAAGTCCTAGACTCAATTGATATTGTGGTAATGTCCCTAATATTTAAACCATCCTTACAATGAACAAAATCTAGTGTTTACACCTTACATGCACAACATCCAACATTTGTGGCTTTTCTATGTTTTCCCAATGATCTATTCAAATTATTTATAAAAATATCTCCATTAGCCATTCAAGAGAATCGATCTTTTGTTGGATCTTTTATTTCAATTCTTCCAACTTCTTCTCATGAATATCCTCTATAATAGCTTCTTTCATTGTCCTTACAAGCATTATAAATCCTTTGTAGCCTTTATTAGATCCTCTACAACCTTAAAACCTTTATTCTTACCTCTTCCCTTTGGAATTACTTGGTAACTTTTGTTTCTCTAAATCTTCCATACACAAGGATTGTACATTTAAGAAATCCCTATGGGTTTTATAGTTTTTGAAGTATATTTATTATCTACTTAGGACATAGCACCCTAGACTAAGTTCACACACCTCAAAAATGTTGTTGATTGTAACGGGATTACAAAATACAAATTAGGGGCCTGACTAAGGTAGGCTCCCAAGTTGTCCAAAAAAATTTCATGTCCTACGTATGTAATTTCAATCTCATTTTATCCTCATAGACACATTAGATTCCATATATGAAAGTATAGTAGAAACCTACAAAGCATCACATAGTTTCTCCTAAAATTTGACAGTTGCACAATTAAAGGATGTTACACAACTATACGATCTCCACCATAATCTATATGCCACCATAATTATTCCAAAATTTTTCCATTATGTGTTTCTCTGCAATCCTAGAAATTTTCATTTTATACATGTGGACAACACCATAACTCTAACACAATGTACCCAGAACCTATCTCTACACTTCCAATAGACAACTTTTTCATCAACCTTTGAATCAAAAATATTTCTTCTACATTCCTCTTATCTTTTCAATAGTTTATTTTTTGTAAATCAAAGCTCTTGTATTAATTAGATTAATTTTAGTTTCCTTTATAGTTAGCATTATATTTCTCAAGGAAAAATAATATAATTGTTAGTTGAACTAATACACACATAGGGTAGTTTAAATTCTTCCCTTCATTTTGGTGAACCGTCATTCAACAATTTCACTTTTGAAAATTGTTTCTCTTTTATTTCCTTTCCAAATCAAGTAAAAAACCAACCAAAAATAAAGATAACCTTTTTTGGGATGTTGCCTCTAACGCCATCCCTTAATCCAAAGGACAAAAATGATGACCTTTGATTGACTTGCATTGGCCTCTGGTTGACCCATTATTATCTCTCTTTAATCTTAATTTCACCATACCCATTCTTTGATTTATCTTTCTTATTTTCCCCTCCCATCCAACATTTCTTGATCCAACTTCATTTTTATATCTTTTACCATGGATCCTTATGACTCTTTATTCTAGGATTCCCTACATGCCTTCATCATAGACTATGGATTATTCTATCACTTTTTTTATTCCTTTCCCTTTCATCTTGAGGATTTATTTCTTCTATAACATAGATGAACCTACATGTTTAATGCATTCCTTGATTTATTATCTAATATTTCATCCTTTATGGACCTTATGCATGTCTTTCCTTCTATATTAGAAGATATTATATCATTTTTTTCCATGACTGATTATAGTAATACATATTATGAGACAAATGATGCTAGTTATTTCACATTTCACTCCCATTCTCATTCTATGGAGGATCCATCTTCCACTTGCACCATATCTCCCATAGTCCATGATGGTAACGTGTCTTTTCCCACTTCTCTTCCTCCTCTCACTACACGTTCACACCTTATGGAGCTCTCAAGGGATGGTGAGACCTCCCTTCACTATTATTGATGATACTCTTCTTACAATTGATGATGATTTTCCCCACATTGCTCTTGTACTTCTATGAATGAATTTTATTTTAGAGCCTTTGGTGATTCTTATTCAAGTGATAATGTAGCTCATATTCATTATGACAGTGATCCTTTTGTGATTCCTCTCAACACTTCCACCTCTTATCATGATGTTCCCTTACACTATTCTTCCCCTCCCTCTCTTTCTTTGGAGGACAAGCTTAATATTGAGGACAATGTTGAGCATGATAACATTTTTGATCACTTCCTTAAAATTACATTAGTCAAACTTCCTAATACATTGGACATTGATTATTCTCCACATGGTTCTTCGTGTACTATTCCTCCTATATTTAAGGTGTCTATCCTAGACATAGATCCCTTCCATGGTATTACTTGAACCTCTTCTTGGCATAAATACCTTCCATTATATTTCTCCACCTTTAACCACTTACCCTTCTATAACTATCCATCTACTAAAGGCATTGCCATTTATTTCTTGTGTACTACTCCCTCCCCCCTCTTCTCCTAATATTACACAACCCCATACACATTTTACTTGCTCTTCTTCCTTTCTTGATTTTTCTTATGTATATGTCAAACTCCAAGAGCTTTCTTCAAAGTTGGAATCCCTCCCTAGTCCTCATATTACTCCTTTTGCACACCCATGATTATGTTATCCATTGTATCCTAAGATTCTCACATATCCATCTCTTGTTGGCATTCGTACCCTATGTTTTGACAAGTATAATGTCACGGTGATCCCTTACATCATGTGAGAGACTTCTCTATGCTATTATTGACACACACATGTGATGACCCTAACTTAGCTAAACTCTTTCCTAGCACCTTGATGGATCATGCCTTGGATTGGTTCCATACTTTACTTCTTGGTTCCCTACACTACTTTTATAATGTTGTGCATGCATTTGTACACCATTTTAAATATAATCTAGACCCCAAGTTTATCTTACACAATTGATAAAATCAAAACAAGATCTTCATGAAAGTGTTATGGATATTTTATTCTAATTGATTTTCTTTTCTTGTCCATCTAAGTTTCCAAACTCTTGTTGAACTTCTTCAAACTTTTTTACTTGAAAAACTTTTGTCATATATGTAACAAAATGTGATCCTTCAACACTATCATTCTCCTTTTGAATTAGATCTTTGTGCCATTCACATTGATCAAATATTTCTAGAGCATTCTCACCTCATATATGGCCACCCTTCTTGTAACCCTCCATCCATGGATCCCCCTTTTGACCTTTATCCAAATGACTAACCCTCTTCACCTCCATATAAACATGAAGAAAGATCCTACATATGTCTTGTTGACCCTCCTAAGCATATCCTACCCATTCTCTTAGAATCTAAGTTGATAACCCTTCCCCTTATCCAATTCAAAAAACATCCCAAACATGATCCTTCATCCCTTCTTTCTTTTGGATATCATAGGATTCTAAACCACTCTACCAATCAATACCAAGCTCTAAAGTCTAATATTAAAGATCTCATTATTGAGGGTGATGTCACTCTTTCTCCTTATGATACACCTCTCTAATATTTTCTTGATGACAATACTACATTGGTAGATGAGACCAATCAAGTTACACTAACACATATTTCACCTATGATACACATGATGATGACCACTACCTCCTTGTTAAAAAAACTTCTCTACAACATTCCATGCCTAATTCTCCCATAACTTCCCATCTTCACCTACTACTATTGTGGAACCTATTGCCCTTCTTGATGATCACCCCAAACACATTATGGATATCTCTTCTACTATTGATACTTCCATTCCTACGTATACATCTTATATGGCCATGGAACTTGTCCCTTACATAGATAATCCTCCATGTAAGACCATTGTAGATATACCTCCTCCATATTCTACTATTACTATAATCTTGTTTCACTGTTAGGAGGCTTCTCTTGCTGCTTCTCCCTCTTTTATGATGCACTTGGATGAGTCCTTATTAGATAGTTTTGAGATCATTGATATCTTTGTTCATGGCCATTTCACTTATTTTGTTGATTGATTTCTCCTTTTCTCATTTACCTATATTCTTCCATGATTATTTTTGGTGTTTCTTTTATCTCCTATTAATATTTATGCATTTTGGAGACAACAAAAAACATTGAGGTGCTAGTTCCTTTTGCATGCTACGATACACTTTTTGATATCCATTTGTTTCTATTTGTAGTATTTGTTTGTTACTTCATCTCCATTTAATCTTCTATAAGTTGTACCACTCTATTTTGTTTTAATCTTCTTGGTTATTTGGGAATGATGTAAAGTATTTTGGTACTCTTTCAACAATTTTATATTGACCCAACCATAACCATTTCCAACCATCTTATTTGTTGTATCCCATTCTTGGTTACTATCTCTTCTTTCATACTCATCTTCCATACACACAACTCCATTTGTTCCTTGTTTTTATGTTTACTTTTAATACTTCTCATCCTACTTTACATTTTTATGCTTGTATCCCTACTTCCATACTAAATTTTTTTTACCTATTCTATATCACTCATAGTTGTCTTTCTATGTTATAATTTGTCATTTTTTGAGGCACACCTCTAGGTGACTTGTTTTCCTTCTTTCTATTCCTCTCTCAATGTACTATTCTATTTCTAGTAGTTTTATGCCTTCATTTTTCCCTTCAATATGGGGAAAAAACCTCTTTTCTATTTACATTTCTTGGGGGCATCATCTCTCTCTTTGTCTCTCTCTCACATATACTTATAGGTGACATTTTTACTATTCTTATTTAGCATATTTGTTACACATTCTTGTGGGCAACCTTTATACTTTTTGTTGCTTCCTCTCTCCTTTCTATATATTGGCACATTTTTCCTTTATATCTTCTTACTCTCCTTAAATTGATTGCATCCTTTAGTATACAATAATTTTAAGGAGAACATACTCACTCTTACCTTGATCATTGTTATAGTATCTAGTTATTGGTCCTTGAGAGAATTTGTCACAATCCTTGCACCAATTTTTTTTATGGTCCTTGCACTAGTTTTATTGTGGTACGCACCTAATTTGTTTTGGTACCTAAACATGTTTATTCATATTTGGCTTACCCCACTTATTTTTCCTGCCTATTCCTATTTCCAAACAAAACTATGTGCCTATCTATTTTCATATATTCTTTTTCCAATCATTCCAAATCATGAAAAATTCTTTTCTTTCACCTCAATAGGTTCACTTAAGATGTAGGTTATAAAGATATATGATGCTTATTTTCTACATGCTTTATTTTACCATGATGAACATGACCAGTTTTTCTTGTGTGTTTGTCTTGTAGATAAAAAGAAAATAATTGAAATAAAGAAAAGAACAAAGATAGGGGACAAGACACTCACATTTATATCTTTTTTTATAATCCAACACATTTCAATTATTTAAGAAATTTTAATTTTTCAATTTACATCAGTGTACTATATCACCTAGTGATATAAGCCCATTAAAGTGAGGGAAAAATGTAGAGTAAAAGATTACCTACTTTGTAACTCCAACTCTATGTTATGCACTCATTTTAGTGTACATTCCCTTAGCATGTTTTAGGTTGCACTTAGCCAAATCCTCAGCCTTTAACCCTCGCCAAGATGTCAAAGTACACCTTCTATCTAATTTAAACATTTCCCAAAATTTAATTCTAGTTTCTTCCTACTTAGATGCTAGCATAATCATGGTAGTTCCAAACTCCACTACTATTGTAGTAACATCCCTATCCTTTAAATAATTTGTACACCAACCAAAATCTAGTGTTCTCACCCCACAATAGATTGCATCCAACTTTTGGGGCTTTTCTACATTTTCCAAATGGCTCCTTCAAATTATTTATAAAAATATTCCCTTATACATTCAAGAGAATCAACCTTTTGTCAGATCTTTTATTTTTATTCTTATAAATTCTTCATGTGAATATCCTATATGATAAATTCTTCCATTACTCATTGCAAGCTTTGTATTTTTTCTATATCCCTTCTTAGTTCCTCTTTATATTCTTGAAACCTTTATTCCTCCCTCTATACTTTGGCATTACTTGGTAACTTCCATTTCTCCAAATCCTCTACACACAATCTAGAAATCCTTGTAGGTTTTACAATTTTTGAATCATAGTGCTTATTTGACTAGCACAAAGCACCCTAGACTAAGTTCACACAAATCAAAACGTCCATTGACTATAGTATGGTTGGAAAATACCAAAGAAGGATCTGACTGAGGTAAGATCCCAAGTAGTCCCAACAATTTTTCATTTTCTAGATGCATAGCTTTGAGCTCATTTTCTCACAAATACATTAGATTTCATATCTACAAGCACAGTGGGAACCTATAGACCATCATGTAATTTCTCCTAGAATCTAATAGTTGTGTGATCAAAGTATGCTACCACAACCAAATGGTCTCCACTATAATTTGTACACCTTGAAAATTGTTCCAAAATTTTTCCATCATTTATTTCTCTACAATTCCAACACTTTTCATTTTATGTACATGGATAGTACTACAAATCTAATGCAATATACTCAGAACCTATGTGCACTTCTAGTGTGAATCTTCTTCACCAACCTTTAAATCATGGATGCTTCTTCTACATTCCTCTTGTATTTTTAGTAGTTTCTATTTTTTAAAGCAAAGCTCTTGTATCAATTAGATTAATTTCAATTTTCTTTATATTTTGTATTTCAATTCTTAAGGAAAATTAATTTGATTGTTAGTTTAATTAATACACACTTAGGTTAGTTTAAATTCTTCCCTACAACCACTTACCCTTTATGCTTGTATATGAACAATTAAAATCCACGAAACATATTTTGAGCTATGTCTTAGAGATAGGGTTGTACAGTGCCCTCAAATTGCTCAACCTATTGATTGAGTGTGACTTGCACTTGTGTTGAGAGGACCTTAAGTTAGTTGAATAATTCAGCCAATTTGATTTAGGAACTAATCATAGGGAATTCATGGATGAGCCATCTATCCAATAAAAATTAAGAAGAGATTAAGAGGTTTGAGAGACATTAATTGGTGAACCAACAAAAATCTTGGTGATTGAAAGAAATATTTGATTGAATCTTTTTCTCATTGAGAATAATAGGCCTTTAGGTTAATACTTGACCCTCTCTTAATGAAGGTCATTTATGTGCTTGAATCAACTAATAAGGTTGAGGAAAATTGTCCTAATAGAAGGACTCCTATACATATATATAATCTCAAAGAAAAAAAATTCCAAGTGAATACTTCAACTCTACATTGTTTGAAGCATTCACTTGAAATGCTTTTGCTTGGAGGTTATACTTCACTTCTTGCAAGATTCAATAGATTTAAAATATTTTTTGCACTAAAACTCTCTTTCAACTATAGGAATATATAATGCAGCTATACATAGGTAAAAATAAATATGCTATTAAAAAACTTTATGCATGCAAAAACATTGATGTAGATACATGTTCAAGAAATGGTCACTTTGGCAGTAGAGAAACTTTTACTTTGATTAGGCATGTAGGGGAACACAATTACCATATTAGGGCTCCACCTAACTCCCTACTAATTAGTTGTCATTATACTCCAAGATGAGGTTACAACCATCACATGCAAAGCTACTAAAAATAGAAGTAATAGGAACATGAT
This sequence comes from Cunninghamia lanceolata, assembly GCA_027924645.1. Lineage (NCBI taxonomy): Eukaryota > Viridiplantae > Streptophyta > Pinopsida > Cupressales > Cupressaceae > Cunninghamia > Cunninghamia lanceolata. The sequence continues at coordinate 6,319,196 of BSBN01001062.1, forward strand.
GAAGTTTTCACTCCCTTATAGAAGGCCTTAAACAAGGTTGGCATATGCTCCTCTAGGGATGGAAAATTCACCTTGATTGCCTACCATTTGGTTATCATAATACTCTAATATGAGGTTGTGACTATCATATATAAAGCTACTAAAAATAAAAGTATGTCATAACCCATTTTTGGAGTGACTAGAAAAGTAATAATAAGTGCCAAGTCAATTTATTTAATGATTTTAAGCAGGGCGACGATGGCGTTCGCGTGCTCTGCAAGCCGAGCTAGGGCAACCATGCCCTAGCTCGTTCTCTGTGTGTTGCTTGCTTCTACGTTGTGGGGGGGTTTTTTGAAGCTTTCGGGGTGGTGGTGGTGGGTTTTTTCTTTTCTGGAGGCCTTCTTGTTGTCGTTTGGGTGGCTTGTGGGTGGAAGGGTTTTGATCCTTCCCTTGGGGTCTTATCTTTTCCATTTCTTGCAATCGTGTCATGGGGGTTTGCATGCTTGTTGGGGATCTTGTTTTTTGCTATGCAGGGTGGGGAAACATCTGGGGCTAGCCCCAAATTGGATTTCTGATCAGCAGTTGGTTTGAAGCCTTCGGCGCATGGAGTGAATGTTTTTGATAATACGTTGTTTTCTTCAGAGATGGAGATGAATGATCTAGGATCGGTTAGTGGTTCCTGAATAACGAAGATTAATGGGTGTTTGGAAAGATGCAAAGAGCGACCAAAGTTGGTTATCCTGATGGAAATGCTTGCAGATGATATTGAATACTATTCAAGGCACTCTTTTTATTGCAAGTTCATGGGTTTGAGAGTCTCGATGCAATTTTTGGAATCTTGGGCTCAGCGGACTTGGATGCCAGAGGGGGAGATGGAGATTAGGCTAATTGCAAAAAACTTTTTTATGGTCTCTTTTGATTGCATGGCAGATCAGAATAAGGTCTTCGAGGGTGGCCCCTATTTTTATAACCAGGGGGGTTTGTTTATCAAGCCATGGCATGCTGGCTTCAACCCGACTGAGGCATTACCAAGTTAGATCCCAGTTTGGGTTCGGTTGCCGTGGTTTACAGTTGAGTGTTAGCAGGATGACGTGTTGCATTTGGTGGCTTCAATGCTCGATAAACCTGTTGGGTCTTCACAACAGACGCAGTATAAAAAGGTAATGACTTTTGCTTGTATCTGTGTAGAAATTGATTTAAGCAAGCCACTGCCAGATTCTATTGAAGTGAGTGCTAGATCATATACTTGGGTGCAACAGCTAGATTACGAAACCCTACCTTTTCAGTGTCGTCTTTGTCATGAATATGGCCACTTACAGCATAGGTGCCCTAGGGCTAAGCCTGTGGTGCCCCAACCTTCTTAGCCTTCTCGTAATCCACCGAGGGCTAATAATGGTAAGAAGCCTATTCCGGGTGATGGTAATGGAGATGATGGCTATGTCCCTATCAAGGCTCGCAATAGGAATCAGGGCCAAAAGCGGACCTTGAGGGAGAGGAAGGTTGATGAAACTTTTAATAGGTTTGAGGTGCTGGATGATCTCAGCCAGGGGGAAGTGAATCTGGGGCTGCTGAACTTGGATCAGGGAACTTTAGGTACAGGACAGGATGGGCCACCATTGGAGGCCATGCAGGTTGTGCAAGAGATTGGGGTTGGGCAAATGGATATGGATCAACAATTAATTGTCCAGACTGAACAAGAATCTTCTATTGAAGCTTCGAAGAGTGGTGGAGGTGGTTCCCCATTGCCCCTAAAAGGAGGCAAGAATGTGGGGAAGAGCTCTTTGGCCTCCTCTCTTTTGGGTATTCAGCAAATTGAACTGAAGAAAGGGGTTGGTGACAGGACTTCTAAGCTGGGAAGGAAGAAGGATATGGAGAAGATTAAATTAACTGGGGAAACTTTGGTGGAGTCAGGGTCAGTCAAGACTCTGGATTCACATTTTTCATACCCCTAGAAATGATTGTTCTCTCATGGAATGTAAGGGGCTTGAACAGTGGCCCTTGACAAAAAGCTGTTCGTGATTTGGTTAGGATTCATTCTCCGGATGTTCTTTTTCTTCAGGAGACTAAATTATCTGTAGATAATATGTTGGCCATGGCTCCTAAGTTGTGGTAATATGGTGAATGCCAGTGTATGGGGGCTCTTGGTGCTTCTAGAGGAGTGGCTTGCTTTTGGAACCCTCGGAAGATTTTCCCTCTCTGCTGGATGTCCTCTAGATCCTCTATATCCCTAGTCGCCTCTTGGTATGAGACTGGTGAGTGTATTCTCCTCTCTAATGTGTATGATCCTGTTGAGTTTCTGGGTAAACAACTTCTATGGTCCCATCTTCATTTTGTTCGTAGCTTAGCTCCTTACCATCCGTGGGTTATGGCTGGCGATTTTAATGCTATTGTGGAGTTGTCTGAGAAAAGAGGTGGTATTCCTAGGTTGGAGCCTTCTACTCTGTTATTCAGAGATAGCATTTCTGAATTAAATCTTATTGATGTTCTGCCAAGTAATGGTCGCTTCACTTGGAATAATAGGAGAATTGGTGAGAGTTGTGTTGCTGAGAGGCTCGATCAATTCTTGGTTTCCTGTTATTGGGTTGGAGACTTATGGTCCACTCGATCTGAAATTCTTGATTGGAGAGGTTTTGATCATTGGCCTATTAAGCTTAGTATTATCTCTGCTTGGGGGCCTCGTTCTCCCTCATTCAAGTTCCAGATTATGTGGTTACGGGATCCTACTCTTCATGAACATGTGGCTGAGTGGTGGCGGATTGGTAGACCAACTTTTGGTACGGCAATGTACACATTCTCCAAGCTTCTTCAGTTTGTCAAATATCAGCTTAAAAGGTGGAATCAGTGATGTTTTGGTAATATCTTTCATGCTAAGGTTGCTGCCCAGGAGGAGTTGAATAATATTACGCGGTTGATTCGTGAGAATGGGGCCTCTGAGGATCTTCTAAGGGAGGAGGCTAAGACTTTGAAAGTGGTTGAGGAATTTGAATTGCGGGAAGAAATCTATTGGAAGCAAAAGGCTCAGGTTGAATGGTTATAGGAAGGTGACAAAAACACCACCTTCTTCTTCAATTCTGTGAAGGACAGGAGGCATGGTAATTCCATTCCTTTTCTAGTGAATGATAGGGGTGAACGTCTTGCCTCGTTTCAGGAAATCTCTGCTGAGGCATCTCAGTATTTTGCTACTTTATTTAGGGAGGATTCATGAGGGGGCTCTGTTGAGGAAGCACATGTTCTTTCTTGTATTCCTCAGTTGGTCTCCAGGGAGGCGAATGAGTATCTGATGAAAGATATCTCTCTTGATGAGCTGGAGGGGATTGTGTTTCAGATGAAGAAGGGTAAAGCTCCTGGTCCCGATGGTTTCCTGATTGAATTTTTTTAGGAATTCTGGGATATCATAAAGTTGGATCTTCTAGCAGTTGTCCTTGAGTCCCAGAGGAATAAGCAGATGCTTCGTGCTCTGAATTCCACCTTCCTTGCTCTCATACCAAAGTGTGAAGGGGTTGATAGGTTATCTCAGTTCCGGCCTATCTCTCTTTGCAATGTGGCTTACAAAATCATTTCTAAGTTATTGGCTGAGAGATTGAAGAAGTGGCTTAAGGTGCTGATTTCAGAGGAACAGAGTGGATTTGTGGCGGGTCGACATATTCTTGACGGGGTTGTCATTGCACGGAGACCATCCACTCGATGGACAACTCCCACGAGAAGGCTATGTTCATTAAGCTGGATATGGCTAAGGCTTATGACAGCGTTAGATGGTCTTTTCTGCAGAAGATCCTTATTTCTTTTGGTTTTGGTGAGGAGTGGATCCAATGGGTCATGAGCTGTGTCACGTCTGTCTCCTTCTCAGTTTTGATAAATGGAGATCATTCTGAACTTTTTGGTGCCTCAAGGGGCTTGCGCCAAGGCGATCCTCTTTCTCTGTATCTTTTTCTGCTTCTTGTGGAAGGCCTTGGACGTTTGTTGAAAAGAAGGGTGGAGCTTGGCACCATTCAGGGTTGGCGATGGGGTAGAGACTTGCCTCTGCAATCTCACTTACAGTTTGTTGATGATACTACCCTGATGGGGATGGCTACTGTTAGAGAAGCTACTAACTTGAGGCAGGTGTTGGACATATATCTTGTTTCTTCAGGACAATTGATTAATGAGGAGAAGTCATCCATATTCTTCTTCAATACGCCGACCCCCATTCAGAGAAGAATTGCTAATATCTTGAGGTTTCAGATAGGGGTTCTCCCTTTGACATATCTGGGTTTCCCAATTTCTATTCGCCATCTCCCCAAGGGTTCTTGGCAGAATATTATTGATAAGCTCCGTGCAAAAGTTAATCATTGGACCCACAGATGGTTGTCTTTTGCGGGGCGGGTTCAGCTTCTCAAGTCGGTGGTGCAGGCTCTTCCTACCTACCAATGTATGCTTCAGGTGGCTCCGATGGGTTTTCTGAGGGAGTTGGATTCTCTTGAAAGGTAGTTCTTATGGGCAGAAAGTTTGTCATCCTCCAAGTGGAGCCTGGTCAGGTGGGATGTTGTGTGCAACCCAAAGCAATTTGGTGGTATTGGTCTTCGACAGTCTGCGTTATCCGGAGTGGCTGTGGCTGCTAAGCTATTTTGGAGATGGTGTGTGGAACAGGATCAGCCGTGGGCCAGGATATTATCTCATAAGTATTTCCCGAGGAATCCACGGTAGGATCTCCCTCATTACCCTCTTGAGGGGAAAGGTTCATTGATTTGGAATACTCTTCAAAAGGGTGCAAAGCTTATCAAGGAAGGTTTATTTTGGATTTGTAGACAGGGAACTGAAGCTCTCTTCTGGTCAGATTCTTGGGATGGATTCCCTCCAATACTTCTCAATTCCCCAACCTTCTTCCTTTGTGCCAAAGATTTCTCGAGGCTGGCTGGGCTAGGGTGAGTGACTTCAAGTCTGTTGCTTCTTTTGGTCAGTTGGAGGTAGCTCATTGCAAGGATCCCGCAGTGTGGCCAGATTTGGGACTTGCAGAAGATAGTGCTAAGCTTCACAAGATTCTTCATAGTAGAAGTTGTAGTTCTCTTCTGGAAGAGGATATTCTTGCTTGGACCCATAATCCTAAGGGGGTTTACGCTGTTGCTTCTGGTTATCAGGTGTTATTGGCTCAGAAGCTAATTGGGGTAGAGTTCATTGGACGAAAAGGGTGTGGAATAAACTCTCGTGGCCTAAATGTAACTACTTTGTTTGGACTTTGGCTTGGAATAGGTGTTTGACCTGGGATAACATTCGTAAATGGGGATTTCAAGGACCTTCAATTTGTGTTTTGTGTGGGGGAGCAGAAGAGGATTCTTCGCATTTGTTCTTCTAGTGCCCCTTTGTTGTGCAGCTTTGGCATTGGTGGTGAGAGGTATGGAAGCTTCCTTGTATTCATGCGTGCTCTTTGGTTGAATTTTGGGATAGTATGGGAAGACCTCCTTCTATGGCTTCCTTTTTGCAGGATGTTTGGTTCGTGGGTCCTACCTTTCTGCTTTGGCAGATTTGGCTGGATCGGAACCGCCGAATTTTTTGTGATCAGAAGTTGGTGGGTCGGCAAGTTTGGCTACGTATGCTAGGAATGGTGCAGGAGTCAGTTTCAGCTAAATGTGATGTGGTTTTCCCCTTGGAGAGAGGTGATGATGAGTTGGTGGCCAGACTAGGTCTTCCAGAAATTCATTCTTCTTTTGTTAGTTCCAGGAACTGTAGGCATGGGAAAAAGAGGGTTCAACGGGTTGGAAGGTGGTTACCTCCTCCCAATGGATTTTTAAAGATCAATACTGACGGTTCTTCTAGGGGCAATCCTGGGCCTGCTGGAATTGGTGTTGGTAGGGACTCAGCTGGGTCGGTGATTTTTCTGTTCTCTATACATGAGGGGGTGAAGACTGTTAACTTCATGGAGGGTCTGGCAATTCTGCATGCTATTGAGAGGGCCCTTGCTTTGGGATGGAGAAAAGTTATATGTGAAGCTAATTCACAGATTTTGATTAATCTCTTGAATGAGCGAAAGATATCTGATATTAATTGGCAGTTGGCTTCGGTGGTTCAGCGGATTCTTCAGGTTAGTTCTTGAATGGAGGAAGCATCCTTTGTTCACATCCCGAGGGAGTGGAATCAAGCTACCGACTGCTTGGCCAAATGGGCCTCTGAGCATGATAGTGGTTGGACGGTTGAGGATTGGGATCAGGTTAACCCTGAGCTGCATTTGGATTTAGACCGGTTCTTGGAGGAGGATAGGAGGATACATGGGGATAGTTGATGTTGTTTATGTTGTGGGGTTTTCACCTTATTTTCTGGGGCTGGATACCTTGGTTATTATTGTAATGCTCTTTTCTGATTTCTAATAAAGTTTTTACCCCTTTGTTTTTAAAAAAAAATGATTTAATGATTTAATGTATGCATGGTATTTATTGTGTAATGACGTTTTAGATAATATTGGGTCTTCTTTCAATGAAGACATCATATATTTTTTAATATGTAATGTACCTTTTCATTTTTGGTTTTTTTTATATACAAATGTGACCCAAGGGGGGTCATATGCCCATTTATATTAAATATAAGGTCAAGTTAGAGAATATTTAAAAAGACTAAAATACCAGACCACATAAATTGAACACAATCCTAATACAACATATAGTATATCAAAGAAGGGGGAGACCAACCAATAGACCATCAAAATCCCCTCACATTACTAGCCAAAAAATAAGAGAATTGAACTACCATTGTTACCACAACATCACCACCTTGAGAAAACAACAAACTAGAGACCAATCATAACATATATAAACACAAAGGAAAATGGACTACGTAGGAAAACACTATAATGAATAGAAACCACCCACATGAGAGATTAATTGCTTGTACTTGAACTATCACTATCACCATTTTGTTGGTTTCTTCCTCTGAGGAGGGTCTCACTAAAAAGATAAGATAGAGCATGAACTAACAATCTCACTTTACCCAACAAGAAAACACATATTTCTTTTTTGTGTACATAGAGGGTCCTATTAAAGTTGGTAAGAGATGCTTGAACCAGACCAAAGACAACTTCTTTGTAAATACAACACACAACAATAGATTCAAACATCATGCTTCTTGTAAGATACCACAACCTAACCCCTCAAAATCACCGTTCAATTTTTTTTAATTTGTTTCCTAAATTTGGTTTAAGTGTTATTTTCATATACTCAGGTAACTCAACCCAAACGGGGTAGACTTTTGTCCAAATCGAGACAAGCATCCATCCAAATCAGGATAGGTAGTCTACCATCCATACGGGACGGACATCTATCCTAACAGAATAGGTATGTGCTCTGGCCAGAGACTTAAGCCCATCATGATCTAACAAATCCTGAGTCACTCTCTAAAGACTACACTGCCTCCAAGGTGCACCAAGGTTGACATCTTTAGGAGTTAAACTTTTCAAGATTAGTAGCTTGAGTCCCGCCTCAGAATTTGGTCCTAGGCCTCAAGGAGTCAAGCAAATCCCTATGGGATTCTTCCAAGTATGAGGTTGGGGTTTTTCTCACAAAAATTCTCACTTAAGTTTTTTTGGAGGTCTTAACTTGATGGGGTATTCCCTAAGTCATGGTGAATTTGTATTGGTTCTAAGCGAATATCAAACCCCCAACCCCATGCCTGAAAACCTGCACACTGGAAAATTTCTTCATTCCCTAGGATGCCTACATACTTTCTTCTAAACGGGATCAAGGTGTATTTTATATGTAGTTCTGGTTTCTATTCTAGGTTTTATGTGAACTATTAAAAGTGGGTACACAACCCTTTCTAGGGCCCAATTTCCCCAGACAATTCCTCTCTGACTGCTACTGACACATGGAGCATTTAGAAGTAATTGATCTTTCTTGACCAATACTTGGTTTACTAAAACTTTACTACTTCCTAGTCCTATAAAAAAAAATTGCAGCTATGCACCTCAAAGCAATCCCTTTATCCCCTTCTAACTTTATTCCCTTAAAAGGAATTTGAAAGAACTAAACAATGCTTCTAGACGATTCTAGATCCTTTTTTAACCAAGAGAAAGGAGATATATTCTAGGAGGGTTCTTTTGAATTTATCTTTTTAGTTCAACGAATGGGGGGGATTACCCACCCCTCATACTTTAATCCACGAGATGATCTTTACTACTCCCTAACGGTTTATAGGGACAATGCCTAGACGCTGTTGTTGCAGCTATGTTAGGCATAAGTGTAGTAGTTTAATGCAATGACATTACCCGTAAACGTGAACTAGAGGCACCATCAAAATTGAACATTGTGTTTGGTTTTTGGGTTTCTCTTTATTAATTTGATTGTGTTGAATAGAAGGAAGAAAAATTACATCTAATCAACATTTTCTTAATCCATTCCACACATTTGTAATCATTTAAAACAATTTGAAGGAAAGATCATTGTAAAGAAAATTGTCATAATTACCCATATTTAACTTAATTAGGAGAAATAAAACATTTGTGAGAGTTCCTAACTTAATAGTTGATATTGAGATTAGATCTCTGACTAAAATAAACATAGTAAATTGAACATACTATTGTAGTTAAAACTTAACGAGATCAATTAATCTTATCTAAAAAATTTGTGAATTAAACTTAGGATTTGAGCATAGTGGTTGTAGATGAAACTTAACTAAGTTCATTTATTGATACTTTATCTAAATAAGTTTTTTGATTGCAATTAAATTAATTCCTCTATCCTAGTTTTTCATTAAATCCTTAGAAATTTGGTGAACTTATTCTAATAATTAAATTTGTTTAACTATAATTGTTAATGCAAAAGAAATAAGGGAATGATAAATAGAAATTTGACTAAGAAACTTGTTTTCTTTGCCTCCTAAATATTATTAATAAATTCAACTATGGGAATCACTAATGAACCAAAACATACTAATTAGCCATCCATTGTAAACTAGATTCAATATGAAATAACCCAATTAAATAAATGAACCAATAAATTATTGTATTAGATGATTATCTAAATAAAATTTAAAAAATTATATAATTTTATTCCTTACATTTTTAAATTAATCCTAAATCCTTTAATAAAAGATTTAACCATTTATAAAATTCTTTAAACTACCCACTGATTAACATAAATCAACATTAGTTTATTAATAACTATTAAATGATAATTTAATTATTTAAATCTAAAATAGAAATTGATTTTTAAATTAGAAATAGCCTTTTTAACTTAATATTTCAAAGGATTTAAATTAAATTTTAAAAAAAGAAATAAAAATAAAAAAAGAATTAACAAGGAAAGTTTTTTTTTTCTACGCTTACCCTGGGCCAAGGCCGAGGCCTTATCCCAGGCACCCTGCGTGCGTAGGCGCCCAAAGGGTGGCCTGCACGCATAGGTCACCCAAGGATGACCCATGTAAATAGGCCATGGCCCCCTTTGGGGGTGGCCTGCCTGTGCAGGCCGAGCCCACTTAGGGTCAGTCAAGGGCAGTTGCCCCTCCACATAAAAAAACTTAGTTTTGATTTAAAAATAAATAAATTCTTTTCTATTAAAATTTAGTTTCCCCTTTTTTAATATGAAACCCCAATTAAATTATATATATATATATATATATTTGCTCAATAAGTGCTACCAGTGGGGTAGCTCCCTTTGCATTTAAATCAAAGATTCATATAAGAATGGCCATCTTGAGCAGCTCAAAAAGGGAGCCAACTTAAAGCATCAGACCCTACATAGCGGTGCAAACCTAAGAAACTTAAAAAACCAAGTCCAGCCATCAATTTTTAGAAGCAATTTTTGAATGAGGGCAGGAGCATATTGCGCCTGGCATCAACACCTCTATTGGAGCCTTTATTTTTATTTTGAACCACCTTCTAGTCATCAAAGCTCTCATCTTGAGGATGTTGGGAAGAATCAGGGGTTGCTATGGATTTACCACAACAAGCCGTGAAAGTTTGTTGTCCACTTCCTTGCACAACTTGTGGATGCTCTTCTGTTATTCCTTTAGCCTGATGTGAATCCTATTGGCCTAAGAGATTGCCATTTTCTTTAGAGTGCTCACTTGAAGTTTCTTGTGCATTTATTGTGTTCTCAACTGTGTAATACTGAGGGGAAACATCTTTCCACCATGAACCAGGGCGCTCTGATTTAACCTTGATGGTGGGACAGTTAGTAGCCATGTGACCTCTTTTATAGCATCTTTTGCATCGAAAAGGAAACCCTTTGTAATCCAATGGTTGGGTCCAGCTTCGACCATGTACCTTGAAAATGATTTCTGTCGGGAGGTCTCTGGATGTGTCTAAATCCACCAAGATGTGGGTGAATGTTGTATGTATGTAATAGGAAGAGTCATTGTCTATTGCCGAGAACCTACCTAGAGTGTTGCCAATGGCTTCAAAGCATGAGTCAACCTAGAAGTGAAGAGGAAGGTTCAGAAGGTGAACCCATATAGGCATAACAATAAAAGATTCTATTGTGGGGTTGAAGGTAGGGTGCCAAGGTTTTAACATGAGAAAATGTTGCCCCCAAACCTAGAACCACAAAAACCACCACAAAGAACCCTCCCATGCAAGGATAAATTTCAAGATTTTCTTTCAAAATGGGCTGCCAAGATTCAGTAATCCACCGGTGTAGATCTGGAAGACTGGGCCATAAGTGATTTAATCTGCTAATCAGCCCATTCTCTACGAAGAATTTTTCATTTTCTCCTATTTCTTTTTTGGCCTCATCACTTAGGGTTATTTCTAAGGGTTTCTGTGAACATTGGAGAGTTTTGCCGATACAGGTGTTATGCTCCCTGCGAACCATTGAATCATTCATGCTGTTGCATTTCTCCAAAGATACCTATGTGCCTAGGGCATCTTGCTCCATGGCCACAACACTGTTTCAGACCGCCCAATTGTTGAAGATTTGTTGTTCCTACAAGAAAACTAGGGAGAGAGGTGGAGGAGAGATCTGGGTGCTTGAGCCCAAAATTCGAGCCAGGGCGCTGAGTGCTGCCATGGCCCGCTAACAGGAGGCCGTCCTCAGTGATAGTTGCAGCCATGTGACCTTCAGAGCTGGGTGGGCCGCTCAAGGAGAAGTTTGACCTGAGAGGCCAAACCTTGGCTGGAGACTTTGCAAGATTCCTTCCTGCGCAAAAACCATCGCTAATCCTTGAAATTTGTTGAGGTTCCTTTAGGCTCGATTCAGTCCATGAAATCCAAACATCAGGAGTTTCTAGGAGCAAACTCATTTTGGCGACCTCGAATATGGCCTTTTAGTTTGGAAATTATGATTTTAGTTTTCAAATTGGAGGTAAGGTCCCTCAATTGTTGACACAGTAGAGGGCAACCCCGTGAGGTTTGAATCTGGGTTGTTGGCACTACAGGAAAGAAGCCACGCCATTTCACCACAAGATCTCCCTTAGGTAAGGTCCCTCAATTGTTGACACAGTAGAGGGCGACCCCGTGAGGTTTGAACCTGAGCTTATATATATTCAAACCTTCTTCAACCATTTAGAACTTAAACCCTGCAAGTTATATATAAACACACACATATATTTATTCAAAGCCTCTAAATCTACATGCATGTATATACGTGTGTATATACACAAAAAAGACAACAATAAATGAAATCTATTAGGATTCTGAGATCCTGTAAGATGGAAAAGTCCACTTGAGATCTTGTGACCATCCTTCACCAACTTATTAGAACAATCTTGGGAAAAGAAAATAAAGAGGAAAACTAGAAATGAAGCCCAAAGAAAGTATCAAAGAAAACCATAGCTTTTACATTCCAATTCTTCTATCAATGGAGAGCTCCCAACCAGATTTCTCCTACCAATTTCCTACTAACCCCCTCTAACATCTACCCCAAGTATTTAAGCCCCAATTTCCTCAATCATAAGAGAAACCCTCTCCATAATTTCTGAAAACCCAGAGGAATTTTCTCCTCTAACAGAGCCATTTTTCCTAGCTAACAAAATGCAAATTCATCCGTGAAACAAGACATAAATGCAAGCAATCATAATTTTATCCAACTTAGTTTATAATTTTAAATGGCTTAATTAAAATTTGTTTTTCTTTTATTATTAAAATTTCATTTAATTTAATTCACTTAACTTAGTTTTTAAAACTTATTTATTAAATTAGTTTATTATTTATAACTATAACAATTCTAAAACCCTCTTTTATTTTATTTAATTATTTATTACATAGTTATTTTAATTTATTATTATTATTTTTTTAAATGTGCCTGTAAACTTTTTAACGTGACCGACGATGCTGGTGCGACACGCCCTTCGGCTCCACGTGAATGTTTTTGCTCGGAGCAATGAACCGGTGAGGCCACAACACGGGGGACCTCATCCCCTAGCAAGAACACTTCAAACCCACGAGCTCGTTGGCCTAGTGAAGGCATAAAGCCTGCAAGCTCATTGGCCCAGCGGGGGTTTGAACTCTGGTGGCCGCCACTACAACCGAGTGACATAACCACTGAACCACGCCCTTATCGACGCTTTATTTTAATTTATAACTATGAATAAACATATATAATTTTTCTCTTAGATTTATTAATTAAAGATATGCTTATTTTAATTATTAATTATTTAGATTTTTAGGAGGGGTTGTGACATCCACCCTCCCTTATTTTGTGCATCGTCTTGATGCACTGCACCAAAAGTTAGAGTTCAAAATACCAAGTCAAGTAAACAACATTCAAAACAAAAAGGGAAATAGTTGTTGCATCTCATTTGTGTCATCCCAGGTGGCATTCTCTGCAGCATACTGATCCCACTTGCACTAGTCTACCATCCTGTTGCACAACTGGTACTGGTGCATCTCCAAGATTATGTAAGGCTCTATTGTTATTCTCCTTGGCTCTTAGACATACAATGCATTCCAATTGAGTTTGTGATTATCATCTGGCACATATTTCTTAAGAAGTGACACATGGAAGACATCATGGATCTAACTCGGTCTTGGGGGTAAGGCTAGTTGGTGTTATATATGAAAAGTGGGAATGATGAGGTTGATGGTGTTGTTGAGATAGATTCAATCAAACCCTCCTTTCACATATACCATTCAAGGACATAAACCAAGTTAAGTCACTTATGTTGCAAGAGGACTCAACTACAGGTTTGGTGTCACTTTGAGATGATAAAGAAAGTTGGAATGTATTGATAAATTTGTTAAACCCTAATCTGATTATGCCTTAAACCCTAATTTTATGATTCCAGATATAGACGAATGAAATATGACAAATGATCGCATAGGAAGGCACTAAATGCAAATTAGAAACATACCAGGATTCAGATTCTGGAAAGAATAAACTTTGAGGACATTGGGGTAGGCACTCTAGTCCAACATGCTAATTTTTTCATAGATCTGGGACAGTGAGGTGATGTAGACAACAACCTGCTTTAGAGTTTCCAGCAATGACAGTTGGGAGGACATAGGGGTGGGCACCCTAGTCCAGCAAGGAATATTCTCTACTCTTTTCTTCATATCCTAAATCTTTATCTCCTGCTTTGATCCCCTGCAACTCCTCTCCACAAGATCATGCACCTATAACCTACAATCACAAGAGAGGGATTGGGGGTTGTGGTGTTTAGGAGCTTGCCTTAGTCAAGCCCCAGAAATGGCATTCAAGCCTTCCAACATTGTTGTTAGATAGAGTGTGTTTCCTTGGTGGACAAAGGCAAAATCAAATGATAAGATAAATTAATTGAAACACAAAATAGATATCACCTTGGAGGTGAAAACCCTCACGGAGATGAAGTGCCTTCAAGTCATGAGGAAATGAGTTAATGGAGCCAAATCTGCAACAAACACAACACAATTCTGCCCTACAACACAATGAATGCCTTGAATGCTCTTTGCTTGATGATCATAAGTTCGCCTTAATAAACTAGGAGTAAAATGAAGTCTTAAACATGTTTATATATGCATTCCCGCTAACATTCGTAATTCAAATTGAAAAGGCTGACAAAGGGAAACCTTTTAACGGTCATAAACTAACACTCTTAAATCTAGGTCTCGACAAAATAGGTCTGGACTAGGGCGTTGGTGCCCAAGTCCAGAGGCCAATTTTTAGTCCTGATTAAGCATTGAAGTGGACTCCTAAGCCCCATTTGACATGGGTTTTGGGGGAAATTTCTTCTGGACAAGTTTTACACATGCATGATTAAATCAAGGGGACCTAGGAGCTAAATTAGGAGGTAAAAAGTCCTAGGGGGACATTTTACAACATAACATTTAGCCCCCCCTTTAATGTATGTATGATCTTATGACCCATACATGCATTAAAGTATGGTCAAAAACAAATCAAACATGCTAGGCACATGAAGCTAAGGCATACACAAAGATTGGAGGACTATTTCTAGCTCCCAGTCTCAAGTAAGCACTAGAAGACACATTAAAGACATGCAAGACACAATGAACACAGTAGGAAGCACGCAAAACATAGAGAATACAGTGGAAGCACACAAAAAATGATGAAGACATGAGAGTAGTCATGCAAAACATGATGAATACATTAATATAACATTTTCATAGATGAAATAAAATCCTAAGGGGCGGGGGGATCTCATCACTATGCCTTTGAAACCACCAAAAACACACAATACAAAACCCAAAATCTAGGGGGAGCTCATTGCTATGCCCTTGATACTACACCAAGGGGAAAACATGCCATTTGAATAAAACTTGAATGTGGGGGGAGCTCATCACTACACCCTTGATACCACACAAGGGGGAAAACACACCAAGCAAAACCTGAGTGTGGGGGGGAGCTCATCGCTATACCCTTGATACCAAACATGGGGGAAGACACATAAAGAAGACACATGGAATACATGAGCACCATATAGCATGCCATAGACATACTATACGTCTTATACACGGCAAACACGAGCGATGGAAGGAACTTATTGCTAAGTCCCACCATCTAAAACACGCTGCAGACACACCTAACAGTTGAGCTTATGCTACAAAAACCACTCAAGACACGCTTAAGGGAAGATAGCTCAATATCTAACCCCGCCTCGTGATGAGGACTTTGTATAAAAGGATGTGCACTAGCTTAAGAGATACACCACCTTGCCTTCCGCAAAAGGGCTTTGTATAAAAGGATACGCACTAGTTCAAGAGATACATTATCCCACCTTGCGGAGAGGGCTTTTTGATTGCAATTTAGATAAGGATGTGCACTAGCTCAAGAGATACAACATCCCACCTCGTGGAGAGGGATTACAAACACACTTCGTTAGTGCCAAAATCATCAGACATATACTATTATATATGCCCCCACATTAAGGTGGTTGATATCGCTTACTGATATCAAGCACATTATGGTAGAGAGAAAACATGCAAGGGAACAAAAGCTCTTGCAAAGCCCATGCCCTCGAAGTGACATGTGCTCACGATTCCTGAATGTTCCCACAAACACATTGATATAATATGCTAAGATAAACAACAAGATCAAATCATGAAAGTTGTGCATGAAAACAACCACATCAAGGACCAAGGCTATACTCATGGGTTTAGAGCTGAGTATAATCGTTGGGCTATACTGCAGGTACGTTAGAACCGAGTGTAGCAACAAGGTGAGATACCATTCAAAGTGTACAAGAACAGATTGAGTGGATTGTAAAATATTAGTTACAAGAAATGCCATAAGATGATACATCACACAGAGTGATTCTACTAGTCAAGCATAAGATATATATATATATATATATATATATATATATATATATATATATATATATATATATATCAATCCCATCTTCATCTATGGACTAGGTCCATTTTTGCTTTCTCACTGAAGGGACACACGGTCTGTATCAGTATTTATTTATTTTTTGTCATCTGCCAACTAGGTAGAATCACTGAAGAAGGTAAACAACAAAAATGAGAGAGGAGAACAAGTGCCTTAGGAACACCACATAGGATAATGCCCCCAAAACACTCTTCACAACTCTATGCCCCTAAGGCATGACACACAACAATAAAATAGAGGAGAGACAAGATAGAAGAATGATGAAACAAATAGAAGAATGGTCACAATAGAGGTGGTCTCTCGGTATCCTTGACCTTACAAGAGTATCAAGGGTCATCCAAGGAGACCTAAACAACAAATAACACATCACGGGGGAACACAACACATAAGAGGAGGTCACGTAAGTGAGAAAAGGTATGCTACAACAAAGGTGACCAACAGTGTTAGAAATACTTACCTATGTATAGAACCAAACTAGTGGTTGTCGTTGAGCAAGTCATCTTCCTCCCAATCTTGAATGCAAGGGGAAAGAGGTACATAAAGTACAATTTCCTGACTAAAGTTATCATCCTTTAACTCTTCGTCCTTAGGCTCTTCTTGGTTTGATTCAATGTTAGATGGCAAAATGTTCTCTTGTTGTGATGATGAATTTCGAGCCAAGGCTTGTATTTTCTTCCTTATTTCTCTCACTAGTCTATTCCTTCATGTTTTATTAGTGATGTTATCAAGAGTATTATCATGATTTCCCATAGTTTTCGGCATCTCAGAAGAAGAAGCATACATGTGATTATCTCTTAATCATGCATTTCTTTGTTTTCCATGGGTATCTCCTGATCCCTATAAGGATGATGGAAGAGGAACCTCAACAAATATCCCCTTAGCTCGCGATCTAGGGGGTTCTTGTAATGTAGGTTGTTCTTTATTTGTTGTTTTTTGAATAGGGGGTCCAACCAATTTTGATAGTATTTGTGCTTTGTAATGTCGATATCCCAAGAAAGTTTGATCTATTCGTGGTTTAGGTTCTTCAGTAGGTTCGGGCCAAAAGTAGTCAAGGATGATGTTTTTCCGCATAACCATAGGTTGCCATTGACTATGATGAATAGTTCATATAGACCCATGGTGAGGAAGTTTTAAGCATTGGTGAAGGGTTGAAGGGATAGCTTTCATAGACTTGAGCCATGGGTGGCCTAGTTTTATACGGAAGAGGTCAAATGTAGGGATGATATCGAATGATTGTTCTAAAGCTTTATCAAGCACTCGGATCATTAAAGTAATCTTCCCTATAGCTGGGAGGAAAGCTCCATTGTGTGTTTTTATCATCATATCTGTAGACTCATAAGTTTCTTGTATCAATTTATGTGAATAAAGGAACTCTTTTGTAGCAATGTTAGTCATGCAATTTGGATCAACAAGGGCTCCTCTTATCGGAGTCCCCATTATGTTAACAGTAATGTAAAGGGGACCTTAAATGTCTCTCATTGTTCTATCTTTTGGTGTAAATGTTATTTCTGGTTCAAGGGTCTTCCTTTTCTTATAAAGTTAGGGAGAGACCATAATATTGTTTTTATGATGAGAAGCCATAGATGTGAGACTATTTCGCACTAATAAACTTGTTTGAGGAAAACGAGTTATTAAAAACACATAGATTTCACAACAAACAAAGTGAGTAGAGGAAAAAGTACTACACAAAAAGGTAAAGTAAGTGATTTTAAGGGTTTTGATCAAGGAAAAGTGAATGAGGTGTATAAACACTTGGTGTTGAAATACACACTGTTGAATTGAAAATATGCCAATTTTCAATCTAAAGCATTGAATATAAAGCACAACTTCCAAATGATATATGAATATATTCTTTTAAATGAGTGCAATATCTGAAATGAAGGAGTTTTATGACAAATGCAATGAAAGCATGCAAATCTATGCTTGTTTATGAACCTAAAATGCTCAATTTTTCACTTTTTTCAATGTAAATGCACAAAAAAAGTTATAAAATTATGCACAATGATGGATGAATGAAATCTAATCTGATAAAATATGTAATATAGATTAGATCTGATGCAAAAAGGGTACTAAAGTCCAATAATTCTCAATTCACAATCAAAATTAAGGAAAAATAGATGAATATTTTTGTTTTTGTTGAAATACACAATGTGTAAATGCAAAATTTGAAATCTAAATGAAATAACACACAATGATGAAACAATACAATCCAAAATCAGATTTTAAAGAGTGTTAAAATGAGTAATAAAATCTGAAACAAGATTTTAATTACAAACCCTAGCTTTTGAAATTACTAGGTTATATGAAAAATGCAAAATTTCAAGCAAAACCCTAGCAAATGAGATATGTAAATGCAAGGTAAATGATGATAAAAAGATGAAATGCTATAATTTATCTCAGATCTGATGTAAATATCAGAAAATTCAATGTTTTCAATGATATGCAAGGAAAATAGTGCAAACTATGCCCTAATGCAAGCCAAAAATGCTTATTTTTTTCAAAATTTTCAAATTTATGCAAGATTTTTGAATGTATGATAATAAATATGATATGAATGAATGGAAATATGATTATAACACTCAGCAATATGCAATTTCAGTAAAAACATAGGTTCACCAAAATGTTATATATGAAAAGTGGAAATGATGAGGTTGATGGTGTTGTTGAGATAGATTCAATCAAACCCTCCTTTCACATATACCATTCAAGGACATAAATTGAGTTAAGTCACTTTTGTTGCAAGATGACTCAACTATGGGTTTGGTGTCACTTTGAGATGATAAGGAAAGTTGGAATGTATTGATAAATTTGTTAAGTTACCCTAATCCAATTATGCCTTAAAGCCTAATTTTATGATTCTAGATATAGACAAACGAAACATGACAAATGATCGCACAAGAAGACACTAAATGTAGATTAGAAACATGCTAGGATTTGGATTCTGGAAAACAGAAACTTTAGGGACAATGGGGTGGGCACCCTAGTCCAATATGCCACTTTTTTCGTAGATCTAGGACAATGAGGTGATGTAGACAACAACCTGCTTCAGAGTTTCTAACAAGGACAGTGAGGAGGACATAAAGGCGAGTGCCCTAGTCTAAGAAGTAATATTCTCTACTCTTTTCTTCAGATCCCATATCTTTATCTCCTACAACTCCTCTCTACAAGATCTTGCACTTATAACCTGCAATTACAAGAGAGGGGTTGGGGGTTGTGGTGTTTAGGTCTTGCCTTAGTCAAGCCCCAGAAATGGCATTCAAGCCGTTCAACAACGTTGTTAGATAGAGTGTGTGTCCTTGGGGGATAGAGGTAAAATCAAATGATAATATAAATTGATTGAAACACAAAATAAATATCACCTTGGAGGTGAAAACCCTCACGAAGATGAAGTGCCTTCAAGTCATGAGGAAATGAGTTAATGGAGCCAAATCTGTAACAAACACATACAAACACAACACAATTCTACTCTGCAACACAAGGAATGCCTTGAATGATCTTTGCTTCATGATCATAAGTTTGCCTTAATCAACTAGGAGTAAATTGAAGTCTTAAACATGTTTATATATGCATTCCCACTAACATTGGTAATTCAAATTGAAAAGGCTGACAAAGGGAAATCTTTTAATGGTCATAAACTGACACTCTTAAATTTTGGTCCTAGCAAAATAGGTCCGGACTATGGCATGGATGCCCAAGTCTAGAGGCCTATTTTTAGTCATGATTAAGCATTGAAGTGGACCCCTAAGCCCCATTTGACATGGGTTTTGGGTGAATTTTCTCTGGGACAAGTTTTACACATGCATGATTAAATCAAGGGTACCTAGGAGCTAAACTAGGAGGTAAAAGTCCTAGGGGCATATTTTACGACATAACAGTTAGTAAGACACATGGTTTACCCTTTCAAGAATTTCAAAGGGTCCAATATAGTGAGGGGCTAACTTAGCCTATTTTCCAAAAGATATGGAGCTTTTGTGAGGCCTAACCCTCAGGAAAACCTTCTCCCCCACAGAAAATTCTCTCTGAATCTTGTTCTTATCTACCTAACTCTTATGTCGGTCAGCTGCCTCTTTTAACCTTTGTCTTATACCCTTAACGTAATTTTCCATATCTTTAAGCATCTTTGGACCAATTATGACCTTGTCTTCAAGGCTGTCCCAACTTAATGTTGTTCAACACTTCTTTCCATAAAGAGCCTCAAATGGGGCAATTCCTAAGGAGGACTGGAAGGAATTATTGTAAGAAAACTCAACAAGTGGAAGGTATTCTTCCCACCTTGACTGTTGGGCCATACAATACATCTGTAGAAGGTCCTCGACTATTTGATTTGTCTTTTCTATTTGGTCATCTGTTTCCAGATGGTATGCTGTGCTAAAATTTAGTTGTGTCTCCAAGGCTGATGACAAGGTTGTCCAAAACCTAGAAGTGAACCTAGTATCTCTATTTGAAATTATCTTCTCTGGAACCCCATGCAACCTAAAAATCTCCTTTACAAATCTCTTAGCTAAGGCTGGGGTGTCATCTGTCAAATTATTGAGTATGAAGTGGGCTACCTTGATGAGTTTATCAATGAATACCATTATTGTATTATGTCCATAGGGTGTCATAGGTAACCCCTGAACAAAATCCATACTGATGACTTGCAATTTTTGGTTGAGTATGTCATGGGGATATAACAACCCAGGTGGATGATTATGTTCCACCTTTAGCCTTTGACATTCTAAACACTTGGCTAGAAAGAGCACGATGTCATTCTTCATTCCCTGCCAAAAGTATAATATTTTGAGGTCAAAGTACATCTTTTTTACCCAGGGTGCCCTGATTAAGGTGCATTGTGAGCTTCTTATAGAATCAAGGTTCTAACTCCCCAAAGTTAGGCACATACATTCTATTGGCATAAAGAAGCAAACCATTCCTGTCAAATTTGTATCCTACCCACTTGGGTTCAACTGGATTACTTTCTAAGTTCACATTCACTTGCTCATACCAAGGGTCATATTTTTGTTCTTCTAACACTTGTTCCTTAAAATTGGTTTTAAATGTAGTCATGGACATCAAATGCTTCCTTCTCCTTAAGGCATCGACCGCCCTGTTTTCTTTGCCCTTAATATACTCTATCTCAAACTCATATTCCCTCAGAAATTCTTGCCACCTTCTCTACCTTAAATTTAAGTTTGGTTAGGTGAAGATGTATCTTAGCCCTTGGTGGTCAGTCTTCAAGTCAAAAGGTTTACCTAGCAATAAATGCCTTCAGGGCATGGATAATTGATGTCAATTCTAGGTCATAGGGTGCATAGTTTACTTCATGAGTCTTTAGCTTCCTAGATTTGTAAGCTAACACCCCCTCATCCTACATAAGTACACCCCCTAAACCTTCTGTAGATGCATCTGTGACAACTACAAACTATCCATTAGGATCTATAACTCTTAAGATAGGAGCCATAGTCAATCTTTCTTTTAAGATTTGGAATGCCTTGTCACATTGCTCTGTCCAAACAAATCTTTTACTCTTTCTTTGCAATGAGGTGATAGGATTTGAAATTCAAGAGAATCCTTCTACAAACCTCCTATAGTACCCTACTAGACCCATGAAACTCCTTACCTTTGAGACATTTTTGGGGATTGGCCACTCCATTATAGATTTTATCTTGTCAGGGTCTACTGCAATACCTCCCTTAGATATGATGTGTCCTAGGTAATGGATCTTCCTTTTGAAGAATGCACATTTTGACAACTTTCCATATAACTTATGTTCTCTCAACCTTTGCAAGACTAGGTGGAGATGTGCTAGATGCTCCTCTTCATTCCTAGAGCAAATCGAGATATCGTCTAAGAACACTAGGAAAAATTTGTCCAAGTAGTCATGAAAGATATTGTTCATTAAGTTCATGAAGGTAGCTTGGGCATTAGTGACACCAAAAGGTACAACTGTGAATTCATAGTATCCATACCTTGTCCAAAAGGTTGTCTTTGGAATATATTCTTCCCTAATTCTAATTTGGTGATATCCTAACCGAAGATCAATCTTGGAAAACATAACTGCCCCTTCATTTGATCAAAGAGGTGCTCAATGAGAGGCAAGGGGTACCTATTATTTATTGTTGCTTTGTTTAACATTCTATAGTCTATGCACAACCTCAAGGTCCCATCTTTCTTCTTAACAAAAATAATTGGTGCTCCCTAGGGTGACACACTTGGCCTTATCAAACCCTTCTCTAAAAGTTCCCCCAATTATATCTTAATATCTAATAACTTAGTTGTGTTCATGTGATAGGGGACCTTTGACACAGGTTTTGCCCTGGGTACAATTTCAATGGAGAAGTCAAACTTTCTTTTTAGTGGCAACCCTGGCAATTCCTCTAAAAATATATCCCTAAACTTTTGAAGGAAGGGGAAGTAATCAAAGTTTGGACTATCTTTTTCCTTTTCATCTAAGGTCACCATAAAGATTTGGGACCCCCTTCTCCTTTATTTCTTTAGTTGCATTGTTGATATGGTTTCCACATTTATAGGCCTAAGATTTCCTTGCAACTTTACCTTGTTCCCTTGGTCATCTAAGCACTCCACTATTTTAAGACAACAATCTACCTTTTATTGGTGTTGAGCTAGCCATTTCATCCTAATAATTATATCATAGGAACCTAGAGGAGCCATTAAAAGGTCTACCTTGGTTTCAAACTTAGGGAACTATACAATAGTGCTAAGCATTTACTTACAAGATCTAGAGAAACAATGTCATTTTACAGACTCTCAATGTCATTTTATTTACAAGATCTAGAGAAACAAAGCATTGTGATGAGCCAGTGTCTATTAGTATGGAAATTGGTTGGCTTGAAAGCATACCTGTAGTTTCTATGGGCACTTTTTGAAACCAATTTTGTCGATTTCTAACTACATCATGAATCCTCTACTGAGGTCCTTGTTGTGGTTGGTTTGTTCCATTATGTGCTTGCATCTTGGGACATTCTCTAGAAATAAAAGTTTAATGAGGATCATAAAAAGAGTGATAGAGAAAGACAAGAAGGCTTGGGACTCAAAGTTGAGACAAGCCCTTTGGGCTGACATAATGACTACCAAGAAGGCAATAGGGTAACCCCCATTTAACTTAGTTTATGGCATTGATGCCAGAATGCCAACAAATAACTTGTTGCAAGTATATAAGTTCATCTAGGAGTATGATGAAAATGTAGTAGAAAATCAATGTTATAATAGAGTTAGATGAAGTCAGAAGAGATGTACAACAAAGAAACTTAAAGTTGCAACTTCAGGTGAAGAAATTACATGACAAGAAGTCTTGTCACAGAAAGCTCGAAAATGGAAACATGGTCCTAATGTGGAATGCTATGGCTCGGGATAAGGGAAAACATGAAAAATTTGATGCCTTATGGTTAGGTCCCTACTTGGTCAACAATGCCCATGGAGAAAACTCATACTTTTTGCAGTCTCTGACAGGTGAACTTCTGGAATTGTCAGTACATGGACAATTCCTTAAGCCATACTTCTCTTGAGGTATGTTCTATTCCATGTACAATGTATCATATGTATATAGTGTGTTTCTCTTTTCTATCTGGTTCCCTGTGTTTGGTTTGGTTGTGCTATGTTCCTTGCATTTGGTCTAGTCAGCTTCACTGGTAGATTTTCTGGGATCTCGCTTTGTTCATGTTGAACAAACAACCCTAAACATGTGCCACTAATAAGACTGATAAATTTTCTAGGTCGTCTTCCAAGTTTCAATCTCTGTGGGTCCTTAGTTATGGTTTGGTATTCAAATTATTGAAAATTTCTTGTCCCTAAGGTGTTAAACCCTAAACCCTAGAGTCTTTTGCGAAGCATCGTAGTGCATTTTCTTCTAATTGTGAGTTGGTCTTTTGTTGCCTGCGCAGATGAAGATCTACTTTCTTGTGCCCAGAGCACAAGAGAATGGAGGGAATTATGATTTCCTCATTTATATGGTCCTGGCAGGGATTCTCATGTTTGTGCATAGGAATGGACAGGCGAGGCAAAGGATTCTTGTCTTATTGACAAGAATCTGGATATCAAGGGTGGCGAAAACAAAAGAGCATTTAGCGCATTGCCTTTCATTGATATCATTGTCTATCCGCACGCCAAAATTAGAAAACATAAAGGACAAAAGATAGTTATCTCAGCCTATTGGAGGAGATGATTTGTTACAAAGGCATCTCTTATCGATTAAGAGATAGTTAGATTTGCTTTCCAATTGATGTAATAGTTGTCAAATGAAAATGTGACATGTGTAAGTGGCCCAATGCTTGTTGCTCCCTTGTATTATAAAATCGTATTTCAAGGCCATTTACAAGAGTGTTGTTGGTCAATCTCTGGAAAATGTTGTAGCAAAAATTTAGAGAATGGAAGTCTAGTCTTGTCTTAGGATTTTGAGTCTGTGTTATTTGTTCTTGTGAACTTGATATTGGCACTAGCATCTTGATTGAATATAGTAATAAAATTTTGAATCAAATTGTCTCCTGATATATGGTTGGTGCAAATTATGAATAAATAAGTCAAGGAATATTTATTTCATCTGCATGAAAATCTTATGGATGTATCTTTCTAATTAAGGCTCTTATTCAAAGAATAGGTTAAATGCCTTGAATGGGAATTTAAATTTGTGTGAATGTATATGAGGATCTGATAAGTATGATTTGTTAAGAAGGTTGAGTATGATATTGTAAGGCAATATTATGAATCTCTTTGATGCTTAGATGGAATGGTGTCATTAAGTTACAAGCTGCATTTGATTAACTTCATGGCCCTAAAATAAGGCACCAATCTCTTGCTTATGCGTCTAGTTTTCAACCCCCCATACCAAACATGCACCCCAAATACTTTGAAAATCTTTAAATTCAGTTGTAAATGTTTGTTAAGTTGATGTTTCATCTCATTCTATGTTCTTGAGAATGCAAAAGCTTGAATGATTTAAGCCAGGTCTTCATATTTTTCATAATCCTCAAGCAACATTGTATAGAACAAATCTGTTATTCACAGTATTGATAATAATTGGCATAGTATATTTTAAATATTATCAGGGATCACCCTCCCAGGTTTTGCAAAGCCTAAAGTACAGAGGGAAATTTATTTTAACTTTCACCTATGTGTTGACCAACCTCCCACCATAACCAAGTATTGAAAGTGGCTAAATCATAGGTTATTCATGAGATCAAGTTGAGAATTAAAAAGCACCAACAGAAATGGTGACTCTGCTGAGTAGAATTGTGTCTTATCCCGTGTCTTATGATCCCCTATTTACAAATACTAAAGATCTTGTAGCAGTCAGAGTCAAGAAGTGTTAAGGCTTTGAGGTCTTGGATCCATTTTTCATATTTGTATAACTTGCCCTTCAGTTTGTCAAAGGTCCTGTCGAAGTTCTTTATATATGCAATTTCTCAAAAGATTGATTAACATTCTCATATATTTTATATTCCCATAATTTGGGTGGTGACTTTGAATCTCTTGTGCCGATGTGAAGATTATTTCAAAGAAATAAGTAAAGAAAGCAAAGGAAAATTACAGAAAAAATGAGAACCAGAGCACAAATGAAGAATCATCTTGACCAAAAGCTAGAAGGTGAATTGCCACAAAATACCCAGCAATCTTGGAAAAAGAAGAATGCAGATATTGGTAAGTTTGACATCTGCCCTCCTCCATTAGGATCTAGGTGTCTTCTTACTAGTAGTAGTGAAAATTTGTAGAAATCATATGAGTTTGGTATGCCTGCTATAAATGAAGATAACTCCATTTTGAAGGATTTTGTTGAAGAAGAACAAGCCCGTTCAAGTCTCCTAGCTAACAAGTAGTTGGTTCCTAGAGTGACAAGCCCCTCTAATCCCACAAAATATGATCTACTTGGTAATCTTCTTAGTAGGTCACCCACCCCTACTTTCCATATGAATGTTACAAATCTTTTGGATAGCGCTCTAGAAACTTCTGATTCAGATACTACATTCCCTAATGAGGAAGAATTAATGAATGAGATCAATGAGTTGCATAGAGAAACTCAGAGAGTAAAGAAGTTAAATATGAGAAGGGCTAAGGAAACAGAGCAAAAGATTAGGAATGCTATGGATGAGAACGATAGGTTGAAAGTAAGGCTAGAATGAATGAAGTTGTTGAGTCTAGAAGAACCTGAGCCTATGTCTATCGTGTCCACTAGCCCAATACTTTTCCAAATACTTGGTTGTTCAAAATATTGTAAATGTCCCATTGAAAACTACCCCTACAAATACTTGGACTAGTTCTGTTGTCACTACTACTATTGCAGCCCCTTTTGTCTCCAAGCCTTCTGTTTAGCATGGTGATAAAGGGAAGAAGCCTTTAAGAGGAATAAGTATTAATGAGGTTGGATCTCCTCAAAGGATTCCTTCATCTGAGGAATTTGACTCAATAGATCTTAGGTTGAAGAAATAAAATGAACAATTGCAAAAGGAATTGGAAAGAGTAGAGATATTGGCTGCAAATGCCAAAATATAGAGGAAGATTGAATTTCTAAAATCTTTTGTTGGGAATCCTGCAACTTCTATTCTTGACAACCCATTAACTTCTTCACCCATCGATATAAATGCTTTAGCCTTCGCCTACCAGTCTAGCCCTAGTCCTCATGTACCTACCTTGTCTGAAGGCTAGAATACAAGTCAACAAGGAAGTCTGGGCATGGGGGGAAGTGGTGTAAATAGACAGCATGAAAATCAAAGGGACCAGTTTCATAGAAGACCCTTACAAATGGAGAGATATAGGCAGGTGTGTTTTGTTGGTATACTAGGTTATCCTAATCCTATTCCAAATGATGTCATAAATATGTTGGCTAAATTTGTTGGAAACAATGCACTGTCTGGTGAAGACAACCTCAAGACCTTCTTAAACCTATTAGATGATTATGAGGTTGAGAATGAGGATGTAGTCATGAATTGTTTATACAGTCATTGGTAGAGGATGCTAGGGACTAGTACAGAGGTCTACCTGAGGGTAGTATTGGTTCTTGGAAGGAATTCAAAAGAATATTTAGAGAACAGTATGGTGACAAAATAGATCCCCGATTCATGTTGAACGAGTTTAACAATATCTCTAAAGGACATAATGAAATGGTTTCTGACTTCAACACCAGATTTTAGAAGGCAATGTTTAGGCTTCCTGTTGGTTTGAGACCAAGTGAATAGGTCTACCTTGTTTTATATTGCAATGCTTTTGACTCTAAACTCAGTTATTGTTTAAGAGATAAATACCCATAGAGTTTGAGAGAGGCTTTTAAGACTGCTTTACATATTGAAAGTAATAGAAAAGCCTCTGGAAAGGTAGGAAAAAGAGATGATGTAAAACTGCTAAATACCCCTAAGGGTCATGAAAAGTTGCCAGCACAAGAAGATAAGATGGATAAGGTTAAGAATGCCTTAAAGGACTTGAATTATAAGATTGCCAAACAAGAAAAGGGTCTGACAAATGAGAGACCAAATTTCCAAAGAAATGAAAGACCACCAAGGTTACATGATTAGACATATAATACCAACTAGGATAATGGTAGGCATGTTCTTAATAATCAGAGAAATTTGTAGAGTAATGATCCTCCTGATCTATTGAAGAAAGTTTCTTCAAATTTTGTGGATAACACTCCATGGTGTCTAGCTTTCCAACTACCTCATTCACCACATCAATGTGTAGTAGCACAATCTCTTGAAGAAGACCAAAACACATGTGATGATTGTGACTTGCCTCATGAACAAGATGGGGTGATTAATATGTTGTTTTCTGATGGTGAGTGTTCTTATGATGGAGAGACAAGTGAAGTTTATGTTGATAATCAAAGACAAGCAATGAGTTCCTTTCAGTGACAAGTGTTCTTTGATGAAGATGATGAAGAGAGTTGTAGTGTGAATGCCCTTGAGACTAAAGGAACTGATGTGACTTTAAGGAGACCATCAGATGAAGAAATCAAGAAACTAATTGTTGCTTTTGTGGCTCAGTTTAAAAGTAATTACCATCTGAGAAGTAAAGTTGTAAACGAAGATATGGGCCAGGTTGGCAGTGTGTTTATCAAGGAAATTCCAATAGACAAGAAGAAAGAAGAGCCAAAGGCAAGAAACACAAGGGTGTGGGGAAAGAAACCCGACGAGGCACATGTTGGTGAACCATTGATTTATCCATCAAATTTGATCAAGCCTCAGAAGTTGAAGATTGATGAGGAAAAGAAGAGGAATATGGTTCAAGGGGTCGGTGAATTTGATGTGAATAAAGGGACATCTAAGGACAACCTTGTGGTGGCACATGGTGTGTCCAAGTATACCCTAGTTGACATGTTCCAAATGTTGTCACAAGTAAAGGTGCCATTTCCATTTTTGGAACTGATGAGGATTGAAGAGAATAAGAATAAGGTAGTGGCCTTTATCAATGGTGTAGGTACAACCTACAATGAAAAAAGAGAAAATATTCAGCCTGAAGAGAACAGGGAGAAAAGAAGAGAAAAGGATGTTGAGGGAAGCAACAATGATAACCCTCAAGTGTTCTTGGGTGCAACACTTACTGCATGCCCTAGTCAAGTGGACCCTTTTTATGTTTCATTGATTATAAATGACAAGGTGATAAAGAATTGTATGATTGATTCTCGAGTGTCATCCAATATTATGCCAGTTAGAGTCATGCAAGCATTAGGGTTGAAGATTACTAAAGCTTATGGAAAATGCTATGCAATGGATAATAGAGAGGTCTTGGTCATAGGGATCATAAGGGAGATATCTTACAGGTTGGTAGCATATCCTGATAAAGAGTTTGTGATGAGTGCAACTGTGGTGGATATCCCTCCAACTTATGGGATGCTTTTGTCTAGAAAGTGGTCTTCTTCCATTGGTGGAAGAATGCAATGTGATATGTCCTTTGCCACCATCCCTATTGATGGCAAGGAGGTTATACTTCACAAGGAGCCCATGGCTCCATATATGATTGTGGAAGATGAACCCGAGGAGCATGTCCATTTTGTTGATATAGACATTGCCAACTTTAAGGTTGATAAGTTGTAAGAAGAAGAAGAAGACAAGAAGCCTGGACCTTTGGAAAAGGAGGTAAGAGAACAAGCGTCTAATGATGAATTATGGACTATGTATTTTGATGGTACTTGTTCTAAGGAAGGATCTAGTGCAGGTGTTATCCTTATTTTGCCCAGTGGTAAAACTTTTAAGTATTCATTTTCATTAATGTTTTTTTGTACAAACAATGTTGTTGAATATGAGGCTTTATTACTTGGGTTGAAAGTAGCATACAAACATGGAATAAGAAAGTTAAGAGTCGTAGGTGACTCAGAATTGATTGTGTCTCAGGTAAGGTCAGTATTCATGTCTAAGAATAGCATATTGAAGTAGTATAGAAATGTTGTCTGGGACACAATAGAAATGTTTGATGCTTTTAACATTAAGTGGGTAGAAAGAAATAAGAATGCTATGGAATATTTGCTGGCTAATATAGCATTAAGGCCTAATGACATGACATTTGTAGGTATCTCCAAGGTTGAGATGTAAACAAGGCCTTCTGTCCTTGATAACATTTAGAATTGGCAGGTGTTTAATAATGATGATGACATATTGAGATTCATGCAATGCGTAGACCAATATGAAAGTCAGGAGATAGACTTTGGAGCATTTGTAGAAGAAAAGGATGGAAAAGAAACAACATTTGGATGTGAGTTGATCCAACTCAAGACTAAGAAAATTCCTAGAGGTCTTGTGGCTTTGGAAAGGGTCTCTGAGGGCCGTGATAAGAGTACTATCAAGCAAAATTCAGCACATCCAGATGACCTAGAAGAAATAAATCTAGGGACTGAGAATGCTCCAAACAAAGTATATATAGGAAAGAAAATGAAGCCTCAAGTTAAAGCAATGTTGATTGCTTTACTAAGAAAATATAGGCGTGTGTTCGCCTGGTCTTATGATGATTTAAAGGCATGTAGAGAGGACTTGTTTCAGCACAGGATACCTCTTAAACCAGATGCAAATCCCTTCAGGCAGAAGTAGAGACCAATAAACCCAACATTGGCGCCCAAAATGCAAGAGGAACTGACAAAGTTAAGAGAGGGTGGAATTATAAATCCAATTAGACATTCGACTCGGGTGTCTAATCTTGTACCTATTAGAAAGAAGAATAATGATATCAGACTTTGTGTAGATTTCAAAAATCTCAATATATCATCGTTGAAAGATAATTACCCATTGCCAAATATGGAAGCAATGTTGCAAAGAGTCACTCATTGTGAACTATTGTCTATGATGGATGGTTTTTCAGGGTACAACCAGGTGAAACTCAAGGAATCTGAGCAGTTCAAGACAACATTTACAACTCCTTGGGGGGCTTATGTTTATGTCAGGATGCCTTTTGGCCTGACTAATGATGGTGCTACATTTCAAAGAGCTATGGATGTAGCTTTTTTTGATCTAATTAATGTCATCATGGTAGTATATTAGGATGACCTTACAACATATTCAAAGAAGGAAGAGGATCATTGTATGCACCTAGAAAAGATTTTTATCAGAGCCTTAGAATATGGAATATCTCTTAATCTGAAGAAGTGTGCTTTTGGGGTCACTGAAGGGAAGCTATTGGGACATATTGTGTCCAAAGGAGTAAGGATTGACCATGAAAGAGTTGATACCATTGATAAAATACCGCAACCAAAAAATGCCAAGGGTGTTTAGTCCTCATTTGGAAAGGTTAATTTCTTGAGAAGGTTTGTGACAAAATTTGCAGAGATTACTAGGCCAATCTCAAAAATGCTGAAGAAGGGAGAAAAGGAAACTTGGAGTGAGGAACCAAGTGAAGCATTCAAAAGTATAAAGCAGTACATCAAGGATGCCCCAATTTTGAAGTCTCGAGACTTTTCAAAGACATTCCAACTTTTCTCTTTCGCTTCTTTTCACACAATTGCTACAATTTTATTATAGAAGAACGAGGAAGGATATGAACAACCTATTGCCTTTTTTAGTAAGTCTTTACAAGCAACTGAGCTAAAGTATGATATGACTGAAAAGAAAGCCAATGCTCTGGTAAAGGTGGTTAAGAATTTTAGACCATACTTGGTGCAACAATTGTTGCTTATGTCCCAAGTGTTGTTGTCAAAGATATTTTTACACAGCAGGAGGGCACTAGAAGGAGATGCATGTGGATTAATAGGATTCAGGAATTCAACATTGATGTGCAAATTACTAAGTTGGTAAGAGGACAAGGACTTTCCAAGTTGATGGCAGAGGCAAATTTAGAGGCCAACCAGGTAAACAGTGTTGAAGTTGTTGATGTATCTCTTGTTTGTGATATGCAAATTGTAGGGTGGTATAGGAATGTTATATATTACCTACAAAATATGTCATGCCCTAAAGGGATGACTGATAATCAAAAAAGGACACTCAAACTACAAGCTGTGAAGTATGTTATAACTGAAAATGAGTTGTGGTGGAGAAATGTAGATGGGGTGTTGTTGAAGTGCATTAATGGGGACCAAGCCCTAGAAGTTCTGACTGAAATACACAGTGGTGCTTGTGGTGGTCACTATATGGCAAAAACAACCGCTCATAAAGTATTGAGGGCTAGTTTTTGGTGGCCCACGTTATTTAAGGATGCATATAGATTGGTAAAAACTTGTGATGCTTGCTAGAGGTTTTCAGAGAAGTTGAAGTTCTCAGGAAATCTACCTCTTAGACCAATCATAGTACAAGCACCATTTCAACAATAAGGAATTGACTTTATAGGAGAAATTGTAGAGAAATCAAGTGGTGGGAATTCCTGGATCCTGGTAGCTACAAACTATTTCACGGAGTGGGTTGAAGTCATTCTAACAAGGCAGACTACTAGCAAGGTGGTAATTGATTTATTAATGAATAATATTCTGATCAGAATTGGTGTACTAGAAAGGATATTTTCTGACAATGCTATGTGCTTTAGATTAGAAGAATTCACAGGTTTCTGCAATAAGTATGGGATACAAATTTCCTATTCAACCCCTTATCACCCACAAGGTAATGGATAGGTTGAATCCAGCAATAAAAGTTTAATGAAGATCATAAAAAGAGTGAGAAAAACAAGAAGGCTTGGGACTCGAAGTTGAGACAAGCCCTTTGGGCTGACAGAATGACTACCAAGAAGGCAATAGGACAACCCCCATTTAACTTAGTTTATGGCATGGATGCCACAATTCCAACAAACAACTTTTTGCAGGTATATAAGTTCATCCAAGAGTATGATGAAAATGTTACAATGTAGTAGAAAATCAATGTTCTAACAGAGTTAGATGAAGTCAGAAGAGATGCACAATAAAGAAACTTAAAGTTGCAACTTTAGGTGAAGAAATTACATGACAACAAGACTTCTCACAGAAAGTTTGAAAATGGGAACATGGTCATAATGTGGAATGCCAGGGCTGAGGATAAGGAAAAACATGGAAAATTTGATGCCTTATGGTTAGGTCCCTACTTGATCAGCAATGCCCATGGAGAAGACTCATACTTTTTGCAGTCTCTGACAGGCGAACCTCTAGAATTGCTAGTACATGGACAATTCCTTAAGCCATACTTCTCTTGAGGTATGTTCTATTCCATGTACAATGTTTCATATGTATATAGTGTGTTTTTCTTTTATGTCTGGTTCCCTGCATTTGGTTTGGTTGTGCTCTGTTCCTTGCGTTTGGTCTGGTCTGCTTCACTGAGAGTTTCTGTGGGATCTCGCTTTGTTCATGTTGAACAAACATCCCTAAACATGAGCCACTAGTAGGACTTTGATAAATTTTCCTAGCTGTCTTCCAAGTTTCGATCTTCGTGGGTCCTTAGTTAGGGTTTGGTATTCAAAGTATTGAAAATTTCTTGTCCCTAAGGTGTAAAACCCCGAACCCTAGAGTCTTTTGTGAAGCGTCGTAGTGCCTTTTGTTCTAATTGTGAGTTGATTGTTTGTTGCCCGTGCAGATCCTTGGGTCGTATCTTGATGTCTAGGAGTGTCGTCCCTTTTATCGTCCCCTCCTTTGGGTCACCACTTATTGCATGTGCCTAAAGTTCTGCTTATATGATTAGGCTTCTGTCAAAGCCCCTTAATGAGTCATGGCCCCTTCTCACCTAGTAGAGTGAATGTTGTTTTAAAAGGGCGCATGTGCCCTTCTACTTTGCAACTTGCATCTCACTACAGATCGCTCCACATGTTGGCCCTACATAGCTCCTAGCACAAATAAAAGGCAAGACTCTCCTGGGATTGCACCAGTGTTCCACGTGTCGGCTCGGCACAAGTTCTATGCAAAAGCTAATATAAGTTTCCTCCTGAGTTGCGTCGTTGCTCCACATGTCCCAGCCTATCCTCCATTTAGAAAAGGTATGTTTTATTGTTACAATATATGGGGGCTACGGAACATGCCAAGTGTCAAAAGGATGTGTTGTTGTACCATGCTATACTGTGGGATCCACTGGTGAGTAAGGTGGACGCAGCCGTGGCATTTTCTTTATAAAATACAAAGGGGGCATTTTACATAGAAATTCAAATGTGTGCCACATGACATCATTTGGGTGCTCTCCACCTTTCCGTGGACCTTCATATTGAGTTTACCTTCATGCTTGCAAAAGTGTGAGAGCCTGCTAGGTAGACTTTGTGGACTCTCTCTTCGACAATGCATCTAAGGTGGCAATCCAAGTGGAGTTTTCTCATTGGTTCACGCCTTACTTTTCATGGTGATGGGGATTCACAACTCAAAAGACTTGTAGGCACCATTGATCTGACCTACATGTGCTACAATCGATGGCTGGTTTTCAAAAGGGAAAAGGTGCGGTGGTGGCTCGTTGTAAATAGTGAACCTACGCATTTATGGCTCTCTCAAGTGTGCATAGAGATCTCCTCACCACCATTTTTGCACGGAATGAGTCCTATAGGTTTGTGTGCTCACTTGATGGGATGTCTTGTGGGGTAGCATGGCAGAATATATTGAGGTTAGCTTTTCAAAATTGATGAAATCCTGAGATCAAGGAACCAAGTCTGGCATCCACTATGCGGAATTGACATTTGCAGGTGCCATTGGCTGTGTGACATAAATATGGAAATGAAGTATAGCCTCCATTTTTCACTTATGGTAGCATTGGTACATTTTTCAAGGATTTCCATTTATGACTGATATGCCCTGGTATGTGTTGAACTGAATTAATCATAAAAGTACCAAGAATGTGGGAGCCTTGCAGTTCATTTATAAATAGTTGTCTATGTTGCTATTTGTGTCTATCTTTCTATCTGTGTGGATGAAATGGAAGGTTTTCTAAATAATAGGTTGCCTCTGCTGCCCCTATCCTTTAGAGATTCTTCTTTGTTTTCTTGGTTAATATTGTGTTCTTACAAAGTAAAGAAATTTAAGATGTTTTCTTCAAAGGTATAGGCAGTTTGGGAAGAATGCAAGGAGTTGGGTAGAAAGCATTAGACCCTTTCCCTACCCAAGATTTCCCTTGTTTTCATCCAAATGGGGATTTTGAATCCTAGTCTCCCGACTCCCTTGACTCTCTATTGTTATGAGTTTCCAGATTGGGATTGGTGGAAGCAAGGACCTATTTTTCCCTCTTCCCCTCCCTTTGCACAATTGGTTCTAACAGAGGCTCAACGGAAATTGAAGGGTTGTTGTCCCCCTGGATGAAACAACTAGAAGTGGGGAAGGAGAATTAAGTTGACAAGAAGGGACAATCCTTTGCTTAACTTAAACAACCACTTTCTACTTCTTCCTCCTTGATAGGGATTTTGGCACAACCAAAATCCACTTCATGTGGCTTCTTTGGGCTTCCTGAGGGTTGAAATGGCTAAAGGCACCCCCTCAAAAGATGAAGAGCTACTTTCCTATGCCCGGAGCACAAGAGAATGGAGAGAATTTTGATTTTCTCATTTATACGGTCCTGGTAGGGATTCCCATGTTTGTGCACAGGAATGGAGAGATGAGGTAGAGGATTCTTGTCTTATTGATAAGTATCTGGATATCAAGGGTGGTAGAAACAAATGAGCATTTAGCACATTTCCTTTTGTTGATATCATTGTCTATCCCCACATCAAGATTAGAAAGCATAAAGGACAAAAGATAGTTATCTCAGCCTATTGGAGGAGATAATTTGTTACAAAGGCATCTCTTATCGATTAAGAAATGATTATATTTGCTTTCCAATTGATGTAATAGTTGTCAAGTGAAAATGTGACATATGTAAGTGGCCCAATGCTTGTTTCTCCCTTGTGTTATAAAAGGGTATTTCAAGGCCATTTACAAGAGAGTGTTGTTGGTCGATCTCTGGAAAATTTTGTAGCGAAAACGCAGAGAATGGAAGTCTAGTCTTGTCTTAGGATTTTTGAGTCTGTGTTATTTGTTCTTGTGAACTTGATAGTGGCACTAGCATCTTGATTGAATATAGTAACAAAATTATGAATCAAATTGTCTCCTGATGTATGGTTGGTGCAAATTATGAATAAATAAGTCAAGGACTGTTTATTTCATCTCTATGAAAATCTTATGGATGTATCTTTCTAATTAAGGCTCTTATTCAAAGAATAGGTTAAATGCCTTGAATGGGAATTTAAATTTGTGTGAATGTATACAAGGATCTGATAAGTATGATTTGTTAAGAAGGTTGAGTATGATATTGTAAGGCAATATTATGAAGCTCTTTGATGCTTAGATGGAATGCTATCGTTAAGTTCCAAGCTGCATTTGATTAACTCCATGGCCCTAAAATAAGGCACTGATCTCTTACTTCTACGTCTAGTTTTCAAACCCCTAGGCCAAACATGCACCCCAAATACTTTGAAAATCTTTAAATTCAATTGTAAATGTTTGTTAAGTTGATGTTTCATCTCGTTCTATGATCTTGAGAATGCAAAAGCTTGAATGATTTAAGCCAGGTTTTCATATTTCTCATAATCCTCAAGCAAATCTGTATAGAACAAATCTACTATTCATAGTATTGATAATAATTGGCACAGGATATTTTGAATACTATCAGGGATCACCCTCCTAGGTTTTGCAGAGCCTGAAGTGCAGAGAGAAAGTTATTTTAACTTTCACCTATGTGTTGGCCAACCCCCCACCATAACCAAGTATTGAAAGTGGCTAAATCATAGGTTATTCGTGAGATCAGGTTGGGAATTTAAAAAGCACCAACACTGCCTGCATACCTGCTTCTGAGCGGGATCAAGGTGTATTTTATATGTAGTTCTGGTTTCTTCTCTAGGTTTTATGTGAGCTTTTAGAAGTGGGTACAGAACCCTTTCTAGGGCCCAGTTTCCCTAGATAGTTCCTCTGTGACTGCTACCCACATGTGGAGCATTTAGAAGTAATTGATCTTTCTTGACCAATACTTGGTTTACTAAAACTTTACTACTTCCTAGTCCTATTTAAAAATAAAATTGCAACTACATGCCTCAAAGCAATCCCTTTATCCCCTTCTAACTTTATTCCCTTAAAAGGAATTTGAAAGAACTAAACAATGCTTCTAGACAATTCTAGATCCTTTTTAACCAAGAGAAAGGAGATATTTGCTAGGTGGGTTCATTTGAATTTATCTTTTTTAGTTCAGCGTACGAGGGGGATAACCCGCCCCTCATACTTTAATCCATGAGATGATCCTTATTACTCCCCAAATGTTTATAGGGATGACGTCCAGACACCATTGTTGCAGCTATGTTAGGCATAAGTTCAATAGTTCAACGCGACGACATTACCCGTAAATGCGAACCAGAGGCATCGTAAAAATAGAACACTGCGTTTAGTTTTTGAGTTTCTCTTTATTAATTTGATTGTGTTGAATAGAAGGAAGAAAAATTACATCTAAACAACATTTGCTTAATCCATTCCACACATTTGTAATCATTTAAAACAATTTGAAGGAAAGATCATTGTAAAGAAATTTGTCATAGTTATCCATATTTAACTTAATTAGTAGAAATAAAAAA
This sequence comes from Cunninghamia lanceolata, assembly GCA_027924645.1. Lineage (NCBI taxonomy): Eukaryota > Viridiplantae > Streptophyta > Pinopsida > Cupressales > Cupressaceae > Cunninghamia > Cunninghamia lanceolata. Next base: position 6,355,822 of record BSBN01001062.1, read on the forward strand.
TTTGTGAGAGTTCCTAACTTAATAGTTGATATTGAGATTAGATGACTCTAACTAAAATAAACTTAGTAAATTGAGCATAGTATTGTAGTTAATTGATCATAGTATTGTAGTTAAAACTTAATGAGATCAATTAATCTTATCTAAAAAATTTGTGAATTAAACTTAGGATTTGAGCATAGTAGTTGTAGATGAAACTTAACTAAGTTCATTTATTGATACTTTATCTAAATAAGTTGTTTGATTGCAATTGAATTAATTCCTCTATCCTAATTGTTCATTAGATCCTTAGAAATTTGGTGAACTTGCATATTCTAATAATTAAATTTATTTAACTATAATTGTTAATGCAAAAGAAACAAGGGAATGATAAATTGAAATTTTACTGAGAAGCTTGTTTGCTTTACCTCCTAAACATTATTAATAAATTCAACTATGGGAATCACTAAAAAACCAAAACATACTAATTATCCATCCATTGTAAACTAGATTCAATATGAAATAACCCAATTAAATAAACGAACCAATAAATTATTGCATTAGAGGATTATCTAAATTAAAAAAAACATTATATAATTTTATTGCTAACATTTTTAAATTAATCCTAAATCCTTTAATAAAAGATTTAACCATTTATAAAATTCTTTAAACTACCCACTAATTAACATAAATCAACATTAGTTTATTAATAAGTATTAAATGATAATTTAATTATTTAAATCCTAAGATAGAAATTGATTTTTAAATTAGAAATAGCCTTTTTAACTTAACATTTCAAAGGACTTAAATTAAATTTTAAAAAAAGAAATAAAATTAGAAAAAGAACTAACAATGAATGTTTTTATTTTATTTTTATGCTGTCCTTGGGCCCAAGGCCTTACCCTAGGTGCCCTACATGCGCAAGCACCCAAAGGGCGGCCTGCACACATGCGCAAGCACCCAAAGGGTGCAGGTCGCCCGGGGATGACCTGCACATGCAGGTCGCCTGGGGATGGCCTCCACACGTAGGTTGCCCAGGGATGGCCTACGTATGTAGGTTGTCGAGGGATGGCCTACATAGATAGGTCGTGGCCCCCTTTGGAGGCGGCTTGCCTGTGTAGGCCGAGCCCACTTAGGGCAGGTCGAGGGCAGTTGCCCCTCCACATAAAAAAACTTAGTTTTGATTTCTATTAAAATTCGGTTTCCCTTTTTTAATATGAAACCCTAATTAAATAAAATCTAACATAAATATATTCAAACCCTCTAAATCTGCATGCATGTATATATGTGTGTATACACAAAAAAGACAACAATAAATGAAATCTGTTGGGATTCCGAGACCCTGTAAGATGGAAAAATCCACTTGAGATGTTGTGACCATTCTTCACCAAGTTGTTAGAACAATCTTGGGAAAAGAAAATAAATAGGAAAACTAGAAATATATATATTCAAACCCTCTAAATCTGCATGCATGTATATACACGGGTATACACAAAAAAGACAACAATAAATGAAATCTGTTGGGATTTCGAGACCCTGTAAGATGGAAAAATCCACTTGAGATGATGTCACCATTCTTCACCAATTTGTTAGAACAATCTTGGGAAAAGAAAATAAATAGGAAAACTAGAAATGAAGCCCAAAGAAAGTATCTAAGAAAACCATAGCTTTTACCTTCTAATTCTTCTATCAACAGAGAGCTCCCAACTAGATTTTTCCTACCAATTTCCTGCTAACCCCCTCTAACATCCACCCCAAGTATTTAAACCCCAATTTCCTCAATCACGGGAGAAACCCTCTCCATAATTTCTGAAAACCCAGAGGAATTTTCTCTTCTAACAGAGCCATTTTTCCCAGCTAACAAAATACAACTTCAGCTAACAAAATACAACTTCATCCGTGAAACAAGACATAAATGCATGCAATCATAATTTTAGCCAACTAACTTAGTTTATAATTTTAAATGGCTTAATTAAATTTTGTTTTTATTTTATTATTAAAATTTAAAATAATTTAATTCACTTAACTTAGTTTTTAAAACTTATTTATTAAATTAGTTTATTATTTATAATTATAACAATTCTAAAACCCTCTTTTATTTTATTTAATTATTTATTACTTAGTTATTTTAATTTATAAATATGAATAAACATATATAATTTTTCTCTTAGATTTATTAATTAAAGAGGTACTTATTTTAATTATTTATTATTTAGAGTTTTAGAAGGGGTCGTGACACTTCTGGGAAAATTCCTCCAATGTCCTAGGACCCCAAATATCAATATCATAATCCTCTAAGGCAATATCTAATTTCTTTTCTAGGATGAGGCTTTTTTGAATAAAAGTAAATGACAAGCTTAAATAGAACCACATCTCTAAGAAATTCATGACATTAAATAAGAAAATTGAAACAATATTTACTAAGCCCATTCTTTTATGGGAATCTGTTTAAAATAGAATGACCCACTACATTACAAACAAGAGTTGCAATGCAGCTGGAGTCCCTGCCAGCTGCAGAGTAGCAAAGGCATGCGAAGGAGCAAAACGGAAAAGAGTTGCAATGCAGCTGGAGTCCCTGCCAGCTGCAAAGTAGCAAAGGCATGGGAAGGAGCAAAAAGGAAAAGCATTGCAATGTGCATCGGAGTTGGGAAATGTGTTTTTGTTAAAGATTGAGAATATATATATTACTATGCCATATAGTATGGACATAGCTAAATATAGCAATTTGTAAATTTTGCAGAGTAGTAAAGGCATGCGAAGGAGCAAAAAGTAGTAAAGGCATGCGAAGGAGCAAAAAGGAAAAGCATTGCAATGTGCATCCGAGTTGGGAAATGTGTTTTTGTTAAAGATTGAGAATATATATATATTACTATGCCATGTAGTATGGACATAGCTAAATATAGCAATTTGCAAAAAAAAATTAGATAGTTGTACTTAAAATATATATGATAGTTGATATAAAATTCCTTCATGAACAAGGTAGAAAAAGTATCTACTCATGTTTATATATTAAAAACACACAATAGTGTTCAAATCTACAAAAACAACTCAATAGGAAGTATAGTCAAATCCAGACTGTTCACATTCATACTAGATGAGTCCTCCAGTCATTGAACTATGTTGCCTCAACAAATTCATATTACTTTCGATAGAGAATGGAGGCCTTCAACTTTAAAAATGTAATCTGCAATTGTTGCCAATAACAATTTAAAAACAAAAACAAATGTCACATGACATTTCCATAACTCAAAGTAAAATCTGATTATGACTGAATCCATTTAAACATTTTTAAAAAGTCTGATTATGATTGAATCCATTTAAGCATTTTTCAATCTTAAGTACATTCTAAGACTGCAACATTCTCTTCAGTACTCTTATCATCTACAAGAGTAAAAGCGATGCAATCAACATTCGCCAAAGTTAACAAATTGTTGTTCTTTTTTGTATCTGCCACCTCCTAAATGCACCATGCATTCTTGGACATCTTTTTTTCTTAATAAGTCAACAAGAATTTTAAAAACTTATTCCCAGAACTGCCTCGTCAATAGATTATGTAAATCAATTTAAGCCATTCTTATCTTCACGTAGGTTGGAGGGGAAGATCACAATAGCTGGGCCAGGTCAACATCCAAGAATTTCAAGACTGACAACATCTATAAGTACTAAAATCCTGGATCCTGGTTTCATTAGCTGTGGAATATGTGGAGATAGATATGAACCTAGCATTGGAGATACAATCAAGTCTGTGGCAGATTAATGCAATACAACAGAGAAGAACCTCAGAGAAAAGAAATTAAACCTAGATGATGAGAACATAACAAGTTTTCAGCCAACAACATTTCTTGCAATGGTAGAGATTACATAAACAACTGCAGCACATGTGGATCATGGTATCATATAGAGTCTGGAGATATTTTCTACAATTTAGCAATTACAAGTGTAATATTTCACTTTTAGTTATGGAAGGAGGAAACCTTGGAATTGACTGCGATACTATATATCCAGGTCAATACATTAATATACCTTGTGTGAACCCAGATCTTATAATCCCACTTGACAATTGTGGACATTGTGGGATTGAATTCAATGCAATGGAAGAGGATAGTATATAAAACATTTCAAAGAGATGTTCAGTCAATGTGAATAATTTGATGACACTTAATCCTTCACTACAAGGACCAAACATTACAACTGTTCCTACTTGGGTTAGGCTTAGGCTGCCTTGTGGACAGGCTAATTGTGGACCTTGTGAGTCTTTCTTTACCACCCTGGACGAGCACATTGGGGGTGTGGCTGCTAAATGCCATGTAGGCACCATTGCCCTGCAGCTTGAGAATAAAGGTGTGAACTTTGTTCAATTACCCAGTAAAACAAACCTGAAAATACCTTGCAATAAAAATCATACGGATAATTTTGTATGCAACAAATGTAGTCCAATTATTTCAATAAAGGATGACACTGATGCCTATGGTTTTGCAAATATGTGCAATGTTTCTACTTATCTGTGACATGGCATCAAACATTAATCCTCATTTATTAACCCAGGGAAGAGTTTTCTTTAATTCATGAAATCTTAAATCCTGGCAATCATTCACAGCGTGAATGAAAAAGTTTAAAATGATACACCCATAGAAACAATCTTCGAAACAAGTTAACATACTTTGATAGGTTTTATAGATTATTTTGGCCTAAAGACTGTTAAAATATATCATCATTACCTCAAGCATGTCCCCAATATTGATAACCAGGGCACCAGGGATGGGCTGAACTAGAATCCATTGGCCATCCTTACAGATCTATAGCCCCACTATTTCATCATCCTGCAGCAACACTGTCAAACCATGTCCATCTGAATGAGGGCATATGCCTAAAACTAGATCTGGTCTTGGGTAGGGTGGGTAGTAATTCAATTGCATTATCTGTGCCATTTACCCACACATGTTAATGAAACAGTCTGTTTTTAGTCCAACATTCTCAGATAAAAGGCAAAGAACTGTACTGCCAAGATTTTAAACTTCAACAGCATGTTGATCTACGATTTCTCTGCAACAAATGTGCAGCACAACCAAATCAAAAATGAAAATGATAAAGGTTAGATGGACGGGAACAGGCTACCATACCAAGCAATTATTTAGAAACGGACTGAAAAAGCGAATTGAAGAAGTAGATATGTTTTTACATGCCTATAGCCATCGGAGACTTTACATGAGATCAATCCAATGAAATTTTATCAACATGAGATCAATAAATTGATCAACAACATTGGTTGAATTTAAGCTTTTATTCTTCCTATGGAAAGAGGGAAAGGTTGCGCAAGAGACTGATGCAATGTTGCATTGTCTTAATGGATTTAGAAGCCAAAAATACATGGTAATGAGAGACAAGTATCTATCCATCATGTTATTTGCAACTTCCCGTACTCCATTTAATGGTCTTTATGCATTCTAGTCTAAACATCACTAGTTGAAACAAGATTCTCAACATCTGAAATTATCTAGGGAGTTTTTTAAGGCCAAATGGTAGTCTCTGTAGAAATTTTACCTAAGAAATCTTCTACTGCTAATGCAAAATTCTGAAAAACTAGGGCAGTGAGCCTAAAATTTTATGTTACAACTTACACATGATCGATCAACTGCAAATGCCTCAGCACCAGTTTTTGAAAAAGTCATTATAATCCAGTAGATGGCACAAATGCAGAGAACTTGTACAATCTTTACAGGTTTTTCTTGAAGTAGTTCTCCAAACCATAGTTGAAAAGCTCCAAAGGGGACCATATTCTTAAATTCTGATTATCCTCAAGGAAGATAAAAGCATATTTAAACATCATCTGAATATAACACAAACCATCACCTGTAAAACCTAAAGAGGCACTCCACACCATAATTATACTTTGTTGCTGCATCCTCCAGTGCTAATCTTCTGAACTCATCATACATAGAACAATTGAAATTTGTTCTGAGGAAAGAAGACCAAAAATGATATAGTGTATTCATTTCCTGCAACAAAAAATAGAAGGAAGCCTGCCATCACACTGAATTTGGAATTTAAAGCATTTCACAAGTAACATTTGCAGCACCAAAATATTTAATATAACCACATAAAACCAAGAGAGTACTGTAACCAATAGGAAATACCTACATAGAATAAAAATGCATCCTGTATTGTGGGATCTTCTCAAATTAATTCAAAACCATAGAGGAAAAAGACCATGATAGAACTACTAAGCTGCACTCCCCAATAAATACAAGTATGGTCCAATTCATTATGCAAAGGTCCAAAATATACAGTTACCTTCTCACTACCTATAGAAAACATCTTCGCCAATAATATATGCTACCTGTCCAATTGCACGGATATAGAAAACTCTAGAACATTCCATAAAATTTGACTGGCAAGTTATTACAACTGTGACCCTAGGGACAAAAGGATGTTTACGACATTGCGATAAAAGGAAGCATACTGTTTATGAAAAACATTGTATAATCTAATATCATAACAACTATCAGCCTCACTTTCTTAAAATGTCTCAAAAACTAGGGCTTAAATTTTTAGCAAAGAAGATAACACTGACTACAAATTTGATGCTTATTTTAAGTTCTCATTATTGCCAGATGTATCTATTTCTCCCAGAATATAAGCGCAGCCAATTCACCCAATATCAGAATTTCTCTAGATTCAATTTCAATTGGTGTCCTATCCTTGTATCACAACACCATTACCTGATGTAAATAAAATAAAATAAAATGCTAGGAAATCCCTAAACAAGCCATTTCTCACCTTAAAGCAGGAAGAAACAATGTGGCTATAATAACCCTAGAAAGGGCTGGATGTTTCCAAATTTGCAAACAGTCAGTGTAGAAAATAAAGATTTTTTATGGATAATGGTATAAACCTTCTAGCAAGGATTGGTTATTGAAGCGTGTTAGGTACACCCAAATCAAGTTGAAGCCTTTGAAGGACTCCCAAATCAGGGACTCGACATTATTGAAAAAGTTTGTAAGCAGGGAGAATAAAGAAAACAAGGATCTTAGAGTGTAATGGCATGAAACTTAAGGTGGGTATTGGAAGTTTAAATGCTTGAGGAAATGAGATGGCAGAGAAGACCCATATATGGGATTTGGAGCTACCGACCACCAAATAACAGAATGTAAATGGTAATCTTTTTATCTCTGTCCTTATCTCTTATAAGAGTTGTGGCGCTGCAAGTGTATAAACCTAATAAAAAAGGAAAACGAAGATTGAATTCTTGTAGAAAATCAAGAGTCCCAATGTTCATATAAAGGCTAGATCTGACTCAAGATGTATGATTTTGGGAATATTATAGGAAAGAGGAAGAGTTTAAAAATTTGGATTTCTCATAGAATTACACATGGCAATGCAGGGATAATTCAAATTCAAATGGTCTAGGAAAGTTGATGGAAAAAGAAGTGGGTAGCGTGGTAGGGAAAAAATCTGGCCATGAGTTAGGTTGAATTGATCTTCTAAGCTGCCATGATTGTGTGTGTTTAAAACAGACACTATCCATAACTTTTAGCTATTTGGTTAACGTTAGTTACATTCTTTAAATTAGCAGCTCCACCACTATTGTCAATAAGAAAACCCCAATCTTTTCTACAACTAGAAAGCCCTAAAACAAATGGTGTACCTGAAAACAGAGCCTCCTTAGGCATGAAACTGGAAAATGAGATTGAACTTGCATTGGTGCAAATTTTCTGAAATGTTAGGCTCGCAGGGTTTATGGGGTTTATGTAAGTTTTTGATTTTTTGAAAATTCTCTCCAAAAATGCTTTAAATAGAAGGCTCATAGCCTTAGTATAAGCCCCGGCCAAAGGACTAGTGGCACAAAGAGGATTGCACACACTTCCATAGTCGTGCCCTTTTTTCAATCTATTTTACCTATAAACTGTCAGTATTTCAATTTAACTTGTTATCTATTAGTTCAAACTTCAATGCAATGAATTCAAGAAACAGAATCATGCCTCAACCTCCTCACCCACCCCACGTGATAGTAGTTCCAGCAGCATCAACAATCGCAGATCCACTAGCAGGAGAAGTCCCGATTCCAGGAGGTGATCTCGACCCATATCCAACAGTGGATCCTACATAGCCATAGATTTTGTATAATATCTAACTCTATTCACAGGGGAAGCAGCACCAGTCACAGGAGAAGCGGAGGTAGCACTAGCAGCAGATACAGAGAAGAACATATAGAAACTGGCAAAACAACCTAGAAAACATAACTACACTGCCTAGCCATTGCACATTGAATATGACAGGAAATCTTCCTCACGGCAACCCCCCTGTAATTATACCCTAGAACACTGATTCATCAAAAAAAAATGCACAACTTACCTTACGACTAACCCTAACAACAGAAATTCCCAGCTAATCCGAATGCTAAGCCTTAAAGCCGCCCAAATTTCCACGACTGCAAACTAGATGAAACAAAATAGTGCAAAATTAAACAAAGAGTTGGAGGGCTTTGCAAGGTTAGGAAGATCAAGGAACTCATGTGATACAACATAGACCAGATGCCTCAGGCTCCTCTCTATGCCTTCAACCAACAAAATTGAATGCCCATTCTGACATTTGAGATAATAGTGCAGAATACAACTCCTGCCAATATTATTAGAAAAACAACGTTCTACCATTCTAACCACATCCAAATGCTCATGGCTGCAAAATGTCGGTTTGTTTTAAACGCCTAGTCTCAAGAGTCGTGCAATGCTTCAAGCTGCTACACGTCTGAACAAACCATGCACAGAAGACACCGACCTCCATACGTGTCTGCCAGAAAAACTCTCCACAAAGGCTAGCTACCAATAACCAAGACACGTTCACAGGATTGAAAACATTAGAAATGCATAAATTTTTTTCTTTGCTCGTCTGTGATTTGTTGAAGAATTTCTCCCTATTTTGCACAAATAGAAAAATCCTAAAATGGTTGGGAAAAAATCACGGACCAATCAACAAAAGGCAAAAAAAAAATAGAGAAAATATCATTTTTGAAATCATAGTGCAGAAGACATTAGAACAAAACCATTTTCCACGCATTGTCACAGTCTTTCACACCGAACTAATTCCAATTAGTTCGATGAAAAAATTAGTCCTCGCTTTAGGCAGGGACTAATAACATCTTCAATGAGGTGAGGCCCAAGAAGAAAGACTTTACCTAGTTTCACTTGATCATATCTCTTCATATTTTCCTGCTCCCATTTCCACGACTCCAAATACACCCTTTTATTGGTAGGAAATCCCATAATGAAAATTATACAAAGAAAATTTGTAATAATAATCCATAAATCTACAATGACAAAAACGAACCACGCATCCAATATTTGTAGTCAGAAATCTAGAATAATTGTCATTTAGATTTCATCCATTTGCAAAATCTTATATTCATGCAAGAATAACACCAAAATAACCCCAAAGTACTCCTAAACAACTCAACATAGAATATCTGTGTCATAAAAAATATGAATCCCAAATTAGGAATAATGGGAGATCGTATCTAATAAGCCAATAATTAAATGTTAAGAAACCTAAAAAATAAATACATAATTAGCAAAAAAAACATTCCTTTCACCACATTATATTTTACCATGTTTCTTTGAGTTTAGATGCTTCTAATATTTGGTTTATTTTAATATTCTAAGTTTTCATTCTTGACACTTGTTAAGTGTGTGGGGATGCACAATGACTAGGTATGACCTGACAATTCTAATTGGAAGGTATAACTCAATTTTAAAGAGAGCGTGTTTGGTCACAGACTCACATGTTTATTTGACTATTTTTGTATATGCGTTCATTCATGTTTTATTTTCCTTGTGGTAGATAGTATTGGAATTATCTTCGTTAGTTTATGGAGAGGCTCATTTGTGTTATTATTGCTCTATGGTGGGCATAAGTGTTGTTATCCTCATTATTATCTTTTCATGGTTCTTGGAGTAGTTATTGATCTTTGTATTAGTTTTTTTTTAATATAAAAAGAGGGGTAAAAATTTATTAATAAAAGAAATCACAAGTACAAAGCCTAGAGGGCAACCGCCTCCAGAAACACCAGAAGTCCAGAACAAAGCACCGTCACAAGAACCAAACAAACAAGAACTAGGGGGGCATCCCCAACCCCAAATCTCCAAACAGGAGCCTCAACTAACCATCCAAATCCATCAAAATAAACCTTTCCAAATTTTGAACACCTTCTTGGGACAACAGGTCCTAACTATCCACACTCCAATCTCCCACCTGCTCTGAACCCCACTTGGCCAAGGAATCAGCCACATGGTTCCATTCCCTAGGGACATGGAAAAATGAAACAAAGTCCATCGAGTGACTCAACTGGATAATCTGTCAAACCACTATTGCCAATTGCCATTGCACTCTATCCACTACCTTCTCATTTAGAAGATTAATCACAATCTAGGAATCAGACTCATAGATAACCTTGCGTCATCCCAAAGCACACCCTTTTTCCAAAGCATAGAGAATAGCAAGAGCTTCCATCAAATTATTAGTTTGTTGCCCCTTATAGATAGAGAAGAAAAAGAGGACAGTACCGAGGCTATCTCTTCCTAACCCCCCAATCGTAGCATGCCCAGGATTTCCCCTGGAAGAACCATTCGTATTGATCTTAAAAATCTCTGGAGGCGGAGGGGACCACTGGCCATCTGTCTGAATCTTACTCTTAAGATGACTCCTTTTCTTGGGCCAGGAAGAACAAGAGCCTCCAACATCAAGACTCTAATTTTGTGCAATCTGCAATTCCCCAATGTCTAATTGAGTAGAGAGATCACACTTAGCCGCAAGGGTCTCCTGGATCATACTGAGAATCCTCTACCAAACCTGCTGGACTGCCAACTTCCTCCCCTGAAAAATACTCCAATTCTTTTCCAACCAAAGCTGCCATAAAATAAAAGAGGGACCAATAATCCAAGCCACTTGCAGAAAATAATCCTTAGTCGGGGGTCTTCCTAAACTTCTCCAAAAATCAACTAAAGAAGAAGCATGGACACATGCCTACTTCCAAGCACCCCACCAAAAGTGCTGAATCTCGCGAGCATGAGGGCACTGAAAGACCAAATGAGCCCGAGACTCCTCTCCCCCATTGCAAAGGAAGTAAAGAGAAGGCCCCTGAAAACCCATTTTCTGCAGGTTATCCCAGGTGAGACAACGATTCTGAGCAACTAGCCAAAGGAAGTAATTACATTTTGGTCATCCAAATTTATTCCACACAAACCTCCACCTAGGAGATTCCATCTCCCCAAACTTATACCTATCCAACACACAATATCCAGAGGCACACACCTTTCAGGTTCGGACCCCAAACTAGAGAATCATTCTCCCTCAGGGAACTACAAACTCTACTAGCAAGAATATGAGCTAACTCCTCCCAATCTGTCGACACTCTTCCCAGCGGCCACTCAGCAGGATCCTTCCATCTAAAAACCTCCACTTGGCCCAAAGAATGAACTGATTTGAAATGATCCATACAACTCCATCCAGCATCAAGAAAGAGGTTGCACAAATATTGTAAATGTGGAAACTCTGACAAGATAGGTGGATGGTCGTCCCAAGAGTCATGCCAAAACAACACCTTAGAACCCCTATTACAAATCCAAAACAACCCCTGCTTAACAAGGTTGGCCCCCCTTTTGAGAGTACCCCAAACCATAGATCATTTACCAAAGAGAGTAATCCTAGGGATGCCAGAACTTTCAACTCCCCCCAAATACTTATAGTTAAAGATCTTAGCCCAATCTTGATCCTGACAAGTGCACCACCTCCAATACAGTTTGGCAGCTAAGGCCTGCCCAGTAAGACTAGCTTGCCGAAGACCAAGACCCTCCTCTTGTTTTGGCCTACAAATAGACTCCCACTTGACCAAGCTCCACTTCGAAGACTCCAAATACCCAGCCCATAAGAATTGTTTAGACAAAGCATTAAATTCCTCAATAAAGCTTGAGGGAGCTCCTTGAACAAAACACCTATAAATGGGAAGAGCTTGAATCACTGATTTTAATAAAGTAACTCTCCCAGTGGAGGACAACCATCTGCAAGTCCAGTGACTAACCTGCTTACGAAACTTGTCCAGGATATCCTACCAAAAATCCCTAGACACAGTGCCAACAGTAATGGGGATACCAAGATAGACTAGAGGAAGAGTCCCAATCTGGAATCTAAGAATCCCAGCAATCCTATCCTGAATACGATGAGAAGTATTTAAGAAAAAGATGAAGGACTTGTCTTCATTAATCTTCTGACCAAAAGCAACCAGGTAAATATCTAAAGCCTTTCTTAAATTAACTGCCTCATTGACTTTGACTAAACCCATCAGAGTAGTGTCATCAACAAATTGTAAATGAGAGTGAGGAGGCAATCTGTTTGCCCCAACTCCAACCCTGGATCAAACCTTGAGCCACATGAGAATTTATGAGTCTCCCCAAACCCTCAGCCAAGAGGATGAACAAGTACGGAGACAAAGGATCCCCCTGTCGAAGACCCCTTGAAGCACCAAACAGATCAATAGGCTCACTATTAATAAAAATAGAAAAGGAAGTCAAAGTAACACAACTCATAACCCAGTCCACCCAGTCGGACACAAATCCAAAAGCCAACAACACCTTTCGGAGAAAAGCCCAATTAACTCGATCATATGCCTTAGTCATAGCCAACTTAATGAACATAGCTTTCTCCTTGGACACAACCATTGAATGAATAGCCTATGTTGCCACAATCACCCCATCCAAAATTTGTCTACTAGCAACAAATCCCCCCTGTTCCTTTGAAATGAACTTGTTGAGCCAAGGTTTAAGTCTTTCTGCAATTAGTTTTGTGATGATCTTATAAACCACATTACACAGAGCTATTGGCTGAAAAAGATTCAGAGAATTAGCTCCTTCCCTCTTAGGGATAAGAACAAGGAAAAGTGGCATTCAAAGATTTCAACATCTGCTTGCTCTTGTGTGACTCCCTAACCACCTCCAAAAGATCAAATTTAATAATCTCCCAAAATTCTTGAAAGAATTCAACTAGAAAGTCATCTGGTCCATGAGCTTTTCTACATTTTAACTGAAAAACAACCTTCTCTAATTCTTCCATAGAGATGGCTCTACAAATGGTCTCATTCATCTCATTTGTCACCAAAGGAGGAATGCATGCCAGAACATAATTTTCCTTCTCAATAGCTAAGGGGGTGTCCTCCGTAAACAAAGAAAAGAAGAACCAAGAAGCCTCAATTGAAATCTCATGCCCAAAAGAAAGCAGAACCCTTTGGGAGGAAACCAAGGAAGAAATGCCATTCCCATGTCTCCTGTCTTTAACGACATTATGAAAGAAAGAGGTATTTCTATCACCTTCTTGGAGCCATTCAATCCTTGATTTTTGCTTCCAAAAAATCTCCTCCTGCAATTCCCATTTAGCTAACTCCTTTAAAGCTTATGTTTCATCCCTAAGATTCTCCATAGTGAGACCAAACTCTCTAATCTGGGGAGTAATACAATCCAACTGAGATTGAGTCGTAGCCTTAGCTTGAAAGATGTTCCCAAAACAATACCTATTCCACTTCTTAAGCTGAAATTTCACATACTGTAACCTCTTAACAAAAGAATACATAGAAACTTACCAAAAGCCAACTTTCCTTCCCTCCACCACCCAACCATATGATCTTGAAGAGAAGGGCCACATCAACTAAAACTTAAAGGAAGGATTCTTAACTAAACCAAATAGGGAAAGGAAAGTTTAATAGGCCAATGATCCGATTTGTAATAGTTTTTTTTAAGTCCAAGGTTTTGATTTATAAAATCCAAAACTTAGGCATATTGGTGTTCGTGAAGTTTTGAATTTGATTTATGGCTTTAATCCTTTGTAGGGAAAATGAACCCATGAGGGTGGTGGTGGACTTGTGGAGAGGTACGTACTCTCCTACATGCCATTAAATGTGGAATTAAGGAGAGTCTTGTCGAAGTAGAAAACTTTTTTGGAATGGCTTTGGGAAGTGGTTGTCATTTTGGAAATTGGATTTTTGGGGGAATACAAAGGTGGTTTTTTTTTTTTTTTTGTGGTTGTTGGTAAAGAAAACAAAAGAATAATTAAAAAGTTTCTAGAGGTAAGGGGATAGAGAGGAAGATTTGTATTTGTACAAGAGGATAAAAGAAGAAAATAAAGGAAAGGAAGAAGATTTTTTAGGGGTTAGGGGTAGCAAGGAAATTAGTAAGTGCTTTGTTTTGGTTTGAGGATTTTGTTTTACTTTTCTTTCATTATTAAAAATTGGAAGCACAAATTTTGTACAACCTATGGAATGATTTGTTTATGAATTTATTCTCCTATGATTTATGTATGTGAATAGAGCAATTCTTCGTATGAGAGTAGAGTCATGTTTTTATTTCTTTACCCATGAATGTATACTCTTATACCATATGTGAGTGTGAAGTCATACAATTGCTGTGACATTATTTGGTTTTTGTATGATCTTGGGTTTGTTAGACTTTAATCTTGTATGAAAAATTTATTGGTTGTGGATTATGTTTAGTGAGGATTGATTGTTATGGCATGTATGAGATTATTGTGGTTGGTCATGATGTGACTCAATAAAATAAAGGATTACACTAGTGTCATGGATAATATGACTTTGAATCCATAGTGGGTATGTGCTTGTAATGTATGTATATAATATATCTCTCTAAAGTTGTATTATGTCTTCTCAATTAAATTGAATGCTTTCAAACTTGGGAGGGGGTTTATAGGTGGAAAGGAAGAAAAATAAACTCTTAGTTGGGGTCATTTGCATCCCTACACACTTATTAAGTAGATGATGCTCTCTTGGAGGACTAAGGAAATGTAGATTGTATGGCATGATAAGGTTTTATTTTATTGACAAACTCTTAGTTGGGGTCATTTGCATCCCTACACACTTATTAAGTAGATGATGCTCTCTTAGAGGACTAAGGAAATGTAGATTTTAGTGATCATTGGGTTTAGCGTGTGGAGGGTTTAACCAAGAAAAACATTAAACACATTTAGGTAACAAAAACTTAATTACAAGATCTATGCCCACCACAGGTAGATTTTCTAGACTTGGTTTGGTGGTAAAGAGCATGTCACACAATGGTAGAGTTGGTGAATGATAAGAATAGAGCCCTTTTTAGGAGGCCAACTACTCTCATGCTATAAGGAGGTTTATGCCCTCGTTATGACACTCCTTGTCCTAGCCTACTAAACCTCTCTTTCTTCTTTCCACCATTGGAGTTAGACTCGGCGTGTGATGTGTTCATTGAATTTTTTTGTGCATTGTAATGGATTAATTCATGCTTTAAAATGTGTTGTGTGGTATACATGTTGTTCGGGGTGTGTGAATCATTTCTCCCCTTGTTTGGCATGAGTGTGTATTCTTCCCATGCGACCATCTCCTTAGTACAGTGGGGTGGGCCTAAGGGCACCACATGGTTGGGTGGTGCTATACCACCATTGGGGACTATAGGTTCTCCAGGATTGGCTTGGATTCATGTTCAAGGCATGGATCTCCCTTTTGTTGCAAAATTTCAAT
Source organism: Cunninghamia lanceolata (assembly GCA_027924645.1). Lineage (NCBI taxonomy): Eukaryota > Viridiplantae > Streptophyta > Pinopsida > Cupressales > Cupressaceae > Cunninghamia > Cunninghamia lanceolata. The sequence goes on from BSBN01001062.1 coordinate 6,371,339, forward strand.
GTTATGTAATTACAAGCAAAATGTATAATCTTTCAAGGATATTGGTGTCCTAGCCTTGTAATTAATTGTTGCATTGATTATTACTGTTTGATCCTCCTTGTATGAGTACTTGTAAACCATCCACGTAAGTGGTGGTGATTCACTCATTTGGTTTGGTGCTTCAACGTTGGCGTCGAAAGCACGTTCACATTGTTTTACTTTCCTTAATATTTGACATGTGCAAACAAATAGAGTAAAAGTGACAAATCATCCTTTGGTGCTTAAAAAGAACTCATTTTTGGAAAATGTGTAATTGAATTGATGTTAAATAATGTATTAAGTCATCATAGAATATTTCACAAAATTTTGGGTTGAATTGCATAATTTTGGCCAATTTTGGCATTTTCTAGGTTTTAGGCCCTTTTTTTAGTAGGACTACAATGCCTAGCGCTAAAGTCCAGTGGACCACAGTGCCTAGTGCTAAAGTCTAGTGGACCACAACGCCTAGCGCTAGTATCTTGATGACCACAACACCCAGTGTTGGAGTCCTAGGTAGTGTGCTCCTCCTCTGGGGTCCATACACTATTAGGAAGCCCCGTTATGTCCATTCAACTCTCTTGTAGATTGTTGACAAAAGTTGTATTTTTTCCCTTCGGAATCAATCCATGTATGAGTTCTCCTAATGTGTTTTCAAACATGATTGATTTTCTTCTATTAAATTAGGAAGCATGAATTGCATTGAGCAACTAGGATAGTCTTCCGCTGACACCATTGTGTTTACGTGTATGACGATGATGTTTTGTGAGTGTCGTAATACTCTTGGTTGATACACATCGTGTGTCAACATATGTGCCATCCCTTAAAAAAATATTTTGTCTTTGGTTGTGTCGATTCGATGCCTTGGGTGAAAGCTCAGGGCACTACATATTATTCAGTAATCAAAGGCTACAATACATGTGCAAAGTCTAAGCCTTACAGGGGTATCACCAATTAGACATCTAGAGGAATTATGGTAGCATAACAATACCAACAAAACTCACTCTCGAAACTCCATCTTAAGAACCCAATAAATAGGATACACAATACATGAAACCATCAAATGGTAATTAGGAAACCATGAGCTAAAACCACTCAAAATGTGGTGCCCAAATGCTTAAAAATCCAACACCCAAAACCCAAGACAAGTCCACAAATTAAAAATAGTATATTCTTTCCACCTGTCATAAGCTCATCATAATCCACTCACCAACTTGGGTGTTTCATTTTGGCTCAATTTTCTCCATCCAAAAATGTCTTATGATGTGTCATAACATGCATCATAATTTGGTCAACAAGTGCATTTACCTCTTATAACTCTTTTATCTGTCCTAAATGTTTTTACATTTCCAATGCAGGAGGCTCAACTTTTGGAGGCCATAACTTTTGAATTGGGAATCCAATTGGGCCCTTTTTTTAAATTGTAGATCTCAAAGAGGTCCATGTCATAGACACCAGGTAACTAGTGCCAAATAGCCCAAAAAAATATTTTGGCTAAAAACAAGTCTATAGCACAGAAATTGAGTTTTTCTTTGTTATAACCTAAAAATTGCATTGTTTGTAATCTTAACATTAGGAGAAATTTTGAGACACATTTCTTTAAAATGGTGGGTGTAGGAGGAGGTACCAAAGGTTGAACAGGTTGTCATCAATTAGTTGCAATGCATGCATCATGTCTAGGTTGTGGCATGCCCCCATCAACACCCTAGAACGATCTCATATCCAAATAATTGGGTTTCAAACTCATCTCAAACTTTTCTCATAATTTTTTAGGAAGGAAAGAGGCACCTCAAGATTTTTGTGTGGTTTGAACTATCGAAGACCATCCATCATTATTTGAAATCAATTGAAATCCCCTTATGCATGCACCATTTGATTGATATGTTAGGTTTCATTGGAAGATTGGGTTGGTTGGTTGTGGGATCAATAAAGTAAGGTGCGAACGTTTATTTTGTTATATGTAGGTCATTTATTTCTTTATACAATTTTTTTTTGCATAAAATTGTCTCTTCTCTTACCTCCACTCATGAAATTTATCAAGATCAAAATCAATGTTTTCATAGAATCTATAACCACTTGCATTGAATTAGTAAACCTACACAAATGTGGAAGAGTATGAGGATCACTATTAAATGTATCCATTTGAGTTTGTAAAGTGGTTATGTTTCTTGCAATATCAGTTCTCATTCTTTGTTCACTAGTTTGAGGTGTAGGTTGGTTTTTAGGATTGCTTTGAGGTTTATTTATGGGTTTATTTTGAATTATAGATTTTTAAATTGGTCAAACATGAATCCATATACATTACAATCCATTTCAACTACAATTATTCATAACATTAAACAAAATTACTTTTTAAAAAACCCTACCTATTTACCCTAAATCTTTCATTTGGAAAAACTTTTAAAATAAATTAAAACAATGAAAAAAATGTAAAAACTTGGAGTATAGATTGTGGTCAGGGATAGAGGGAGGATGTAGCATAAAAAAAATTGGTATCTAGTTGCTTTCCAAAATCAAGTATCCATTTACAAGAATGAAATAAAATGAAATGATCAAAACTATTGAAAAAATAATAGATATGTTTTTTGAAACATTATCCATCTTGAAACAAATATCTATTTCTGCAAAGAAATTTTTGCTCCACATTGTTGCCCCTATTTGGACCCTATTATGTGAGAAAAGAGATCTAGACTAATTGATGAACTAACCTAGAGCAATCATTTTCTCTACACACAACATTGGAACACAAGTCACCAACAACTCTAGGCTTCGTTGTTGTCCCTAGAGAAGAGCCAAGATGTATTGGTGGGGACTCTGTTCCTTTGTTGCAAAGATGAAAGATTGATCACTAATGAATTGATTAAACTAAGAAATGTGAAGACCTAATTGATTGACTGAGAAAATGTGTAGACTACTGTTACAATTCTAGAAAACAATAGCAAAACATAAAAGAGTAGATCAGAGGGAACTTGACATCAGAAGTAGGATCAAACTGGGCAGGACACTAGCACTAACCACTAGTGTCTTTAGCATTTTGTATAGTCTACACTTCTATTCGATGATATCTATACCCATCCTTTCGTCTTCCTATCACTCCTCGATGTCGGAAACCTTTTGTTGTGATCTGCATACACAAAAGAGGGAAAATGGTTGTGCCATATAGGGGCTTGCCTTAGTTAAAGCCCATGTTGGTGTTCCCACCTCCACAACAACAATGATGATGATGATAGAGAGTGTGTTCGTGATGAATAGAGGAAAAACAACTAATAAAGATTACAGTAAACAAATACAATGAAATAGACTTACCATAAGCATGACACCCTTGTTGGATTGGTGTTGCAACACAAATCGCCCACAAGGAGTGGATGGAGGAGGAAGAAGCTTCCTCAAATACCTGCAAGTGTTAGTGCAAATAACAAATAATCTTCTTTACAAGTAGAGAGCTTCGCTAGAGAGAATTCATATCTTGTAAGTTGTAGAGAGATTTTGTTGATAGATTGATCATCCTCCTCAAAATGAGGGAGAGAGTTCTTTATATATGAATCCCAAGTACTTTTTGGGGGTCCAATTGGGTAAGGCCAACAAGGTATTCCACTCGAGGCAACAAGGCTGACATTTTGAGATTTAAATTCTTTTGGAGCCAATGGGCAGTACGCTAGCGCTGGGTGCTAGTGTCCTAGTGAATTTTGTCCTCAAAAGGTCTGTTAACAAGAGACTTAACCTTGTTTCTTAGCACAATGGTAAAATAGGCACATTACAATCAGAGATAAACACACACACTAAACTGAATGCTAAACCTAGTGTGAAATTATAAGCATCGACAATTTACGACACTACAGACCCCCAATTTTTTGCTTTCACTCCTATATGCAATAAGGGGGAATGTTAAGAATTATTAGGCATATAGTTAGATCACTATATAAGTTTAATTTATTAACCTATTATTATTTAGCTTGTTAAATAAGTTGTGAGATGGGATTAAATGAATATATTTAGTCTTATGGGTTAGCATTGGTTAGTACTTAAATTCTATCCTAAGAAGTTGGTTCACGTAGGTTAAATAGAATAAGAAAGATGGAGGATTTAAGCATGAAAATAATTATGTAGTACTAGAAAATGGGAAGCACAATAAACTTGTAAATCTGTATAAATATTTTTCTTATGAATGGTGTGTTGAGCATTTAAAATTGGTGTAATTTCCATTGTTCATACCCTAACTAAATCTAATAGTTAGTCCATTTTCAAACAATCTCAATAATCTAGAAACTGAACTCAAAATGTTATAATTCTTGTTCTTAAAAATGTCTTCAAATTTTGGGTGACAACATTGCCCCTTTTGAATTTCCACTTAATCCCCTCTTTTACCCTTGAATAGCTTGTGTAGTTACCCATATTACATACCTAACACATTTTTCATAAGTGGTAGACAACTTAGATATAGTGTAATATTTTTTATATATTTTTATTATGTGGTGTTTTTCAAAATGTTCAAGAATATTTTTTAATATTCAATTCATTATTCCTTAAATGCTACCCAGCTATTATTGGTGCTACATTGTTCTCCAAAGGCAATAAAAATCCTTCATCTATTGACTTGCTCACACTTTTTGGGGGTTTATTCTTTTTGAAAATATTCTATCTCTATGGGTAGTCTATTATTGTTCAAGTTTTCATATAGCATGTGAGAGGATTATGGAAGATGAGCTACATTCCTTGTGATAACTTAGTCATTAAAAAATTTATATCCCATGTAAGGAATACTTAACTACCTTGACATCACTAGTGAAATACTTTGTGGAGGTTGTGGATGAATTTATAAAATTTTAATGGTAATTTAAGGTATTTATGAGGGCCAGAGAGTTCATTCAAGTCCTAGAGATTTTATTAATGGGGATAGAGACAAGGAAATGTCTTGAGGATGAATTATGTGCCTTGAAAACATGGGCAAGACTACAATCTATCTCAACAATTTATTCAATACTTAGAAAGAGATGGTTAGTGAAGGAGATAAATGTGTAGACAATAAGAGTGAAGATTGCTAACTACATAGCCCGTAAATGCAATAAGGGATTAGGATTAAGATTTCTAACTCCAAATCCTATATGCTTGGATCCATCCTAATTGATTATGTTCTCCCCACTAGAGCTCTTAGATTCCTTGTCTGTGTTGTATCATGGTCTAAAATCATCTCATCCAAGATATCATGTTAGATAACCTCAATTAAGTCCATCCACTCTACTAGAAAACTTGCTTCTATAAACCAAACTTTGTAAATTAAGCATCCATTTGAGTTTGTAAAGTGGTTATGTTTCTTGCAATCTCATATCTCAATCTTTGTTCACTAGTTTGAGGTGTAAGTTGGTTTTTAGGATTGTTATGGGTTCATTTTAAAATTCTAGATTTTAAAATTGGTTAAACATGAATTCATATATATTAAAATCCATTTCAACTACAATTATTATTAACAATAAATAAAATTACTTGTTAGAAAAACCTACCTATTTACTCTAAATCTTTCATTTAGAAAAATAATTTAAAAATAAATGAAAACAATGGAAAAAATGTAAATACTTGGAGTATAGATAGTGGTCAGGGATGGAGGGCGGAGGTAGCATCAAAAAATGGGTATCTAGTTTCTTTCCAAAATCAAACATCCATTTGCAAGAATGAAATAAAATGAAATTATTGCAACTATTGAAAAACAATAGATATATGTTGTTTTTGAAACATATATCCATCTTGAAGCAAATATCTATTTCTGCAAAGAATTTTTTGCCCCACATTGTTGCTCCTTTTTTGACCCCCAACTTTTTGCTTTCACTCCTATATGTAATAAGGGGGAATGTTAAGAATTATTAATCATATAGTTAGATTACTATATACATTTAATTTATCAACCTATTATTATTTAGCTTGTTAAATAAGTTAGTGGGATATGATTAAATAAATATATTTAGTCTTATGGGTTAGCATTGGTTAGTACTTAAATTCTATCCTAAGATGTTGGTTCACGTAGGTTAGAATAGAATAAGAAAGATGGGAGATATAAGCATGAAAATAGTTGTGTAGTCCTAGAAAATAGGAAGCACAACAAACATGTAAACTTGTATAAACATTTTTCTTATGAATAATATTGGGTAGTGTGTTGAGCATTCAAAGTTGGTGTATTTTCCATTGTTCATACCCTAACTAAGTTTAATAGTTAGTCTATTTAAACAAAAAAGAAAAACTCAATAATCTAGAAACTAAACTCAAAATGTTATAATTCTTATTCTTAAGAATGTCTTCAAACCCTCTTTTACCCATGAATAGCTTGTGTATTAACCCATATTACATACCGCTAACACATTGTTCATAAGTGCTAGACAACTTCTATACTGTAGGATTTTTTTATATATATATTTTTTGTGGTGTTTTTCAAAATGTTCGAGAATATTTTTTAATATTCAATTCATTATTCCTTAAATGCTACCCAAATATTATTGGTGCTACATTGTTCTCCAAAGGTGAGAAAAAAAAATTTCTTGTTGATTTGCTCACAATTTTAGGGGGTTTATTCTTTTTGAAGAGATTTTATCTCTATGGGTAGTCTATTATTGTTCAAGTTTTCATATAGCATCTGAGAGGATTATGGAAGATGAGCTACATTCCTTGTGATAACTTAGTCATTAAAAAAATTAAATCCCATGTAAGGAATTCTTAACTACCTTGAAATCACCAGTGAAATACTTTGTGGAGGCTAAGGAAGAATTTATAAAATTTTAATGGTAATTTAAGGTGTTTTATGAGGGCCAAAGAGTTAATTCAATTCCTAGAGGTTTTATTAATGGGGATAGAGAGACAAGGAAATGCCTTGAGAATAAATTATGTGCCTTGAAAACATGGGCAAGACTACAATCTATCTCAACGATCTTCAGTATTTAGAAAGAGATGGTTAGTGAAGGAGATAAATGTGTAGACAATAAGAGTGAAGATTGCTAACTACATAGCCCATAAGTGCAATGAGGTATTAGGATTAAGATTTCTAACTACAAATCCTTTACGCTTGGATCCATTCTAATTGAATATGTTCTCCCCATTAGAGTTCTCAGATTTCTTGTTTGTGTTGTCTTATGGTCTAAAATCATCTCATCCAAGATACCATGTTAGACAACCTCAATTAAATCCATCCACTCTACTAGAAAACTTACTTCTACAAACCAAACATTGTATTAAGTAAACGTTTTTTTCATTTCAAAATTTCACATACTATTTATCTTACGCATTGCTATACATTATTTACTTGAGCACTTAATAGAAAGGCCATTCAATAATCTCAAGCAAATCATGGCATAATTTCGAAACCACATGTCAAGGATGACTATATTTCTCAAGAATCTTAGGGCCTTATTCAATGACATTTTAATAAAATCATAGGGCCTTAAGATACTTTGGGTTGAGTGGACCATTTCAATCACAAAATCACTCAAACTAATAGCCTAAAAGGAACCACTAGTGGCAAGGAAACACACCAAATCAGAATAAGCCCAAATGTTAACATGCCTTATATGAATTGTAGTATTTTTTAACTTAAAATAATTACCTCCTTCAACAAGTGTAAGGTAAAAATACACTGGCATAAACATTCTAGGATAGTTACATAATTAAAGCAATAGTATAAACAATTAACCTAGATTTAAGAATTGGGATTGGAAAATAATTAAATACCAAATTAATTGTAGAAATTAAATGAATCTAAATGTAGTACTTACATCGAGATTTTGATGATGAAAAATGATGCTGATGATGACAAGAATATATTCATCAATGTGTTAAAAATTACGGCTCTGTCCAAATGAGTGTCTTAGAGACTGTACATTGATTATGTGTCTTTCTAATTCAAATCCATGCCTATGGACCTAATGTCTATGCATGTGGAAATGAATTAGCATGCTAACCTAAACCTATGCCCACATGAATGAACCTACAAAAATTGGATCATTAGAACCTATTTGCCTTGATATTGTAATGTCTAAATTTTAGTAAGGACTAGTAGTGTTTAGAAACACCTTTGGGGCATTGCAAATTCATGAGGGTCATGTTCTCCATAGTCACACCCTTGGTTAGATTGATTAAACAACTTTGGAACAAGAAGTGAGGACAATAAACAAGTGTGAAATAGACCTAGGATCATGTATATTAATGTATTACTCTAGTAATGTAGTTATGATTCTTTTTATTCTCCATTTGAATCAAATTCTAGACATACTCAATAAATCTCTAGGCGATTTCTTAATGAATGAATGAATGTCTTTAAATACAACATAGCACGTACGAATCAACACAAATTTGCTAGGTTGACTTACATCAATTAATGAAAAGGTCGATGAGGTGTAAATTTAAAATTTGCATTTTAAAAGTTTTAAGGTTTAGATCCATTACTATGGAAATGACTTGGGTGAAGTTTGTACCCATGGATATGCTATAAAGTGATGAATGGAAAATCTAGCAAACAAGATCAAATATTTGAAGATGAGTGATAATGAGATCAAAATATTATAATATTATAAACCAAATTCACACAAAAAATATATCACTTATAAACTTATTATTACATTAAAGATGCCCTAATCAAATTGAGTCCAAAACACAAAAGAAAAAAACATATGCAATTTTCACCACAACAAATAATCAGCTTTTTAATATTTACACAACCTCAACAAAAGGGGGCACACAAAAGACTGCTTCTAAAAATAGATATTCAAGGTTATGGCTTTGTCTCATGAGTCGCCTCAGAGGTAGCTGAAGTCCCGCTTGACTAAATCCTTAATAGTACTAGCACTTGCACCCATCCATAGGAGGTTCAAGTAATACGCCGATAGGAACAACCGGAGAGTTTAGAAAATTTTCCAGCGGGAATTTTTTACGGCGTGAGACAATTCCGAGCACTATACTGTTCACATATAAAACCCTATCGGCTAATTAATTAATAACAACCTTATAATATAAATCCAGAGATAATTATCGAAAATACCCATTGAAATTCGAAACGCTCTGATCAAACAGAAATGGTATGAGCAGTCGGATCATCTTGTCATGGTTGTATTGACAGGAGGTGTCATGGCGGTCCCCATCTCGCGCTGTTGTCTCTGCTGGTTTCCAATCCATCCTGCAACAAGGGGGGAAAAAATCAAGTCCAAAACCAGTTGAACAGTTCTAAAAGTTAAGAAGTAGCGATACAAATGTATTACCGAGAGAAGGATCATATCCTCTATGTTTGAGTTCTCTGTATTCCTGGCACAGCGCGCATAGATCGCAACACCAATGGACTAGACAATCTACGCAGGGCGTCTCTGTCAAGTTAAAATTGGCCCGCATCTTTGTTCGGTACACGCACGAATAGCAGCACGCTAACCCCGTAAAATACAGCAGCGCAGCATAGATCGCTCCGCTTACAGCACATGCTGCGTCAAGTTCAACCATTCAGCCTTTTCATACAAGAATAACATCAAATAAATATAAATTGCTTGCTTAGATTGGTACTATAATTTGTTTATGCACTTACGCGGAGAACCCTCATCCACTATCTCCGCTATTTGCCCAAAAGTGATGCAGGGGCAGCAGCATGTGAGGCAACCTGCAGTCACACAACATTTCTATTATTCTTATTCCTATTACCATAATCATAATCATAATCATAATGATAAGAGAGAGAGAGAGAGTAGTAAATAGAAAGTTATACAGTTGGAAGGATCTTCGGAGCAGGCGCAAAGGCCAGAGGACCACTGTTGAGGAGGATGATGAGAGCCCCATTGTTGAGGAGGAGGAGGCGGCGGCGGCTGCACATATGGATTTTGAGGGTGAGCATAGGGGTTTTGAGGCTGCGGCGGCTGCACATATGGTACCTGAGGCTGCGGCGTCTGTGCATACCCTGTTGCTATTTGCTGCGGAGGCGGATATACAGGGGGATACCCCTGAAATTCTTGCCCTGCCTTTGGAGCATACATCTTTGCTATCTTCTCCTGCTGCTCCTGCTATTTCAATAGTTACAAGCTTTAGAGCTCCTTCCTGGATGTTTCCCCTGTTTCAATTTTCCAGGCTTTTGCAGATCTTTCCATGGATTGTTGACCTTAAAGTGCTTTCTCCCTTAGGTACTCTCGATTTTATGATTTAATTAGTGTGAGGGAGAGGCCCCACCGTCATAGCTGGGCACGACTTACTCCTTGGAATGCCACAAGACCTAACAACTTTTATTAATTCCTCTGTATTAATCTAGTTTGAGGATGAATTCAGCTTCAACTTACCTAGGCAATCAATTTCAAACAATTACATATTCTCATGGTTAATATGTCATCAATCGCACTAAATGTGCAATGGGCACGTCGATAGACATCTGAAATAAGTGTTGCTTTCTTAGGTGAAGAAGAATAATAAGAGAATGGATATTGTATTGGGGTTACAAAAACAACGTAATGTGCAGTGCACAATTTGGAGGTGAGTGCTTTAGAGTGCGCAAATGGATGCAAGTGCTATGAAAGCAGAGCTTCAAGTGCCATGAGATGAGTCTCCTCCCTTTTCCTGAGAGATATGTATGCATTGTCGTACATGTGAACGTATTGTTGGAAGGTAAAGGTAGGAGAAGAACAATAAGAGAAAATGAATATTATATTGGGTTTACAAATCCAATGCAATGTACACATATTGGAGGTGAGCACTTTAGAGTGCACAAATGGATGTAAGCACTATGAAAGCAAGACTTCAAAAGCCATGAGACGGGCCTCCTCCCTTTTCCTGAGAGACGTATGCATTGTCTTGCACATGAACATATTTTTGGAAGGTAAAGGTGGATGAGATGCACACATCTAGCAAGTGTCAGACACAAGAGACCACGGTGAAGAGCAAACCCTGATGTTTGATGGGCATGGTGTCTATCATGGCCTCGTCAAGTGTAAGACCTTAGGATTTATGGATGGTCAAAGCCCATGCCATCTTGAGGGAGAGCTACCAGCGAGAACCACAAGTCACAGGAGCAACTAGGACCAAGAACAAGTCACGTGAATCCCAAGGTGGTTGTACATAGTTATTGAATGATACTACAAATGAACTTGCTCCACATAGTAACATAAATGAACCCTATAAGCATACCATATTTGCAACAATTGTAAACCTCATTATGACTTCCATCCTCAAAAAAGAACCGTTGTGATATGTAATTTATGGAACATGTAGATTGCAGCAAGGATAAAAATAAGTATTCGTTAGAATAAATAAGGGAAACTCTAAATTTATGTCCTTTACAAGATGATTTTTCATGAATTTTTAAACTAAGTTTAGGGCACAATAATTATTATAAAGAGATGCTGCGAGAGAAATCTAAAGGGTCCACTAAAAAACAATGAAAAACCTTTATCTAGGTTAAACAAACCAAAACCCCCAAATGGTTACAAAACAATAAACTCTTCAAAGCTTGCAACGCTACCTAAATCCTTTGAAACATATAGCTATGAGTGAGAGAGATACTCACCTTTGACATCCTATGGAGCTCAACGTAAACAACTAATTGAAATAAACAACTACCTCCATGCCCCAACAACTGAGACCTTATCTTTTGTAAGCCATCACAAATAAAACATATTAGGTTTGGCATTTGGGAGGCCTGACTTCTCAGAGAAGTTCCAGGTTTTTGTAGGCAATCAAAATGCAGTATGGTAAATTAATGTCAATACCACCTTCAAAACCAAAAAAAATCTCATAATTTACAAAAATAAAAATAAAGCAGATGAGATTTGAAACTAAGCTCATCTAGTATGCCAAAAATAAATATACCATTTATAGCCTCCTTTTTTGGTCACTCTTTTTATTGTTACATATCGAGCCAAAATATATTTAAAAAGGCATAATTTAATAAATAAAAATAAAGGAGATGAGAGTTGAGACCAATTTTATCTAGATCCAAAAAAAATACCATCTACAACCTCCTTTCTTAGGCACTCTTTTTACCATCACATATTGAGCCCAAATATATTAGAAGAGGGGCATATGAAATTTGTAGTTCCTGGAAGTGATTGCAAGAGTAGCCATATTGGTTTCCACAAAGCTAAAATTCCATTGAAGGCAAATGTATGGACTTTCTAAAGAACTTTAAGTCTAACTGTAAACCATAGCACCCTCCTCTTGTAGTATTTAAGAGTTTATAGTAGGGATTAAACCCATGCGTCACCCATGAAACATGCAAGAAACAATAGGGTAAAAGTAACAAGGTTGCATGTAAGTTGGGAACCTTTTGATGGAGACTACACATATAACCTTGGCATTTAAATAATTATAAACTATGGTACTTTCTGTAGCCCATTAGAGCCTTGATTCAAGAAGCTTTCTAATGGGAAAAGCATGTCACTTAATCTACATTGTCATCTTTATATCATCCACTTTGATGTTAAAAGCATGGAAACAATGACCATTTGAACAACAAAACTAGGATAAACATCATAATATACATTCCAGAATTCATCTTGATATTGGATCTAGTAATGTGATTTAAAATGTTGCTTGAAGAATACTTCATCAGGTTTTTCCAAAAGCATTTAAAAAAAAATTAATGGTCTATGCAAGCGTAAATAATCTAATATAATTCATTCTGTCACATAAGATCATGAAGTATTTTGGTAATCTAGTTGGATTGACAAGATTAACTATTATTACAATACACATGGTGAATTAAAAGAAATACCCTTACATACAATTCCACAAGAAGGTTTCACAAACCAAATTGGTATTTGGCATTGGCTGTGACTTAAAAATAAATTACAATCTATGAAATTTGTTTTTCTTTCCCTTTTATTTTTAGTTATTTTTCCCATCTCATTTATGATGAGAGAAATCATAAATGTCATTTGATGAGGCATTCAACACAATCAATTGCACTCATGGGCCCAAAGGCAATTAGAGAATTTCAAAGTGACTAAATTCATAAAGAGATGGAAATAGAGGGGAGATGTGATTAGTGTAGATGCAATAAAATATCAAAACAATGCCTGTAGGACTACACCACAACAAAATTGGTGCTTTGTCCACAAAGAAAACTACATACAATAGCTAGGATCTACTCAATTAACTATGTGCGCAATAATACCTAAGCAATAGGACCTTACAATGGTGAATGTGGCCAAGGCATCAACTATAACTACACAATAATAAAATAAACCATAAATTTTTCAAACAAAAACAACACGTGTGAAATGAAGAGCCATGAAACAAGAATGTGAAAGTGAAAAATTTCTTCACCAATATCCTTACTTCCTTGGAGCCATCTATGCCATCCTCTATGAAACTCAACTCATCCTCCTCACTCTGAGAGGGCTTACACTTACTAGAGCTTTTGGCTTGACTCTTAACATAATGGCCAAAGCAATGATGATGTTGTGTTGTTGTGGATCCATATTAGTAGTGTTTTGTCCACCTGCAGTGGCTATGATTGTATATCACCCTTTCTAGAGTATTTTGAAAAAAATATGCAACCTTCTATGATTATATATCAAAGGACAATTTGCATTCAAACATGTCATGTGTTTAGGTATGCAATTTTGAAACATTCAAACTAGAGGCTCCCAAACTTGTTACTAATTTTCCTAGTAAGGTTAGCGATCAAATCAATGTTGAGGGTGATACCTTATTTAGTATTGCATCTGCTAACTAGTATTCTTATGAACCATATGATGTCAACATGGTCTTTGAGCACGTCGATGTTAATCCCAATGTATCTGATTCATACATGCCACATTCAATGATTTGTTTGATTTAGAACAAGGCTATCAACATAATCCCAATGTCTCCTTTAATGGTGACAAGTTCATATGATTGTCTTTGTATGTAAGAGATTTTAAATCTATATTGTGTAATATGTGCATTTTAGTGTGAAGGGATTCATCATGACTAAAAAATAACATATATGATCAAGGTAATTTGTGGTACTTTTCACCTTCTCTATGGCCATGGTCTATAGAGTTCCTTTATAAGTTGGTTTTACAAGTTATTTAAAATTATTTATAACGAAGGAACCACATCTCTACCTTCACTTCACAAGGGATTACCATGGATCTATGTCTATAATAGTTGAAACATGGGTTATTTGAATGGCAGTGTTACATCCCTAATTTTGGCTTTGATTTTACTATTTACTTTTACTTGAATAGAAGTGAATTTATGGAAAAATATTAAGACGTTATGATATAATGTCAGAGAAAATCATTGATTTCATTATATATATATATATATATATATATATATATATATATATTAATTAGTTCATGTGATTAATTATAATGCATGTGATTGAATGATTCATTAATTTACATTATGATAATTTGATTTGTTATTCATAAGATTTATGAATAGACTAACGATGCACTGATCATGATCTGGTGATTGTAAGATGAATGTAGGAAAATAGGTTTTGATTACTCTGAGAGAGAGAGAATCTTCTAAGGAGAGGAGAATAGACCTTTGGTTATGAACTGTTCATTTGCCATCTGAGTATAGTATACCGTCAATTAGTAAACCCTTGTCGATTGAGGTAAGTCGTGTTTATTCAAGTGGTTTTGGTTTGTTGATTGACTCGATAAGTTGTCGATGTCATTTAGAATCCTTTTGATGTCTTATTACGTCAATCAAGTCGTTTTGTGAAAATGATGTTGTCGAGGAAGAACAATAGTCTTTTCACGACTAATGCGACCTTTTGTCGATCGTGTTGTAAAGAGATAACGTTTGCATCTTCAAGACGTAGTTGGCTATATTGTTAGCATGTTTCATGTTTATAGTTTTTAACGTCGAATATTTTGTTGAAGTCAAAATGAAAACGATGTGATAAACTTGTATACGTGAAGGGGAGATGAACTCAACCCAATCAAGTTTGGGCGTAATCCTTATGTCACATTATTATAATAATTCCTTTTGATATTAATATATATAATTTTAGATTATTATTACATTATTTTTCTTGAGTAGTTAGTGTGAGGTAGTTAGTGGGTTTTAAAGAAGTTAACGACCTTCTTTATGTTGACACATTCTTTCTTAACTAAATTAATAGCATTGAATGCCTTTTTTAGAGTCGTGGTATCTCGAGGAGTGGTACTTTATTATCCACGTACTCCTCTTGTCGCATGCTTGAGCATTAAGAGGCTTATTAAGAGGAGAAATTCTTAGATGTGGAGAACATTACAACGACTTGTTAGTGGAGTCTTAACATTTGTTTTCTTAGTGGAAGAATATGTGATCCAATAGGAAAAGGTTTTTAACAAACTAGAAGTGGAGCCTTAATGATAGAGGCATGGGTCATTAAAGGAGATAACAACTTTTGGTGGGAACGTAGCATTATGTTATGAGAGATTAGAAGAACATTTGAGTAGAGATTCCCGCGGCTTAAGGGAAGATAGATAACAACATTGCTCATCCTATAAAAGAGAAGAGTGGGTCTAATTTAGGGGTTCTTGGGAAGGGAGGAGGATGGCTATCGGTTAGAAATGACTTTTGTTAATATACAACCAAGAGTTTTCGTTCACACAGGGGAGAGAGCTTAGTTATGTCATGAGAGCACGGACTATGAAGTATTGAGCCAAGAAGAATAAGCATAGGATCTTTGTGGATAAGAAGAGAGTTTTTACATCGCAGTTACAGACAGAGGGGTAGAAAATAAGAGTTTAATCTTGGGTTGACGTAAGGATAGGAGCTGAGACATTAGGTTACAAGCTAATCCTCACCAGAACTACATTGTTTCTTAGGTATGAGCCAAGTTTCTTCCCTAGTCTTAAATATGATATCTTTCACATATCAAGTGCAATGAAATTCTTCTTTATTAGAATTTTATCCTCTCCAAGGATGTAAGATATCTTAGGAGAATATGAAGTATCTGAGTGAATACTTATAATCTTTATATAAACTTTAAGTTGAGTGGTAACATAGCTATGCATTTATAGCATAGAACTTCCATTCCATAGTCGTTCCTATATAACTAATTGTTCCAGTTTATTGAGAACATAAGTAACATATCTCTGACAAACCAGAGATAGCTTTCTGTGTAAAGTACCTTTACAATATTAAAGGATATAAATTATTTTGTATTCTAATGTGGGGATAAGTACAATTTAATTTTACCTTCGAGCAAATTCTTTGAGTCGGTGTCTGATCTATGTGAGACCGACTTTGTAGTACATGTTTAGGCTAACGTCTTTAAAGATAAAAAACTAAGTGAATGGTATTCTTTATTATGAATTAAGGTTGATATATTATAGGTAGGCCTTATGATCTTAATGGTTGAGACAGTTAAGCCATGAGGTTTTTATATAAACAATTTATATTTATGTTTCTAGATTCTTGTATGTCGTAGGATCGAGTGTGGATCAGAATGACCAAGACAACATAGAGTTAGTAAGTCATAGGGAACTATGATATTGCATTATTTATGGTCTTATAAAAACCACCTGAATTTATATTAGTTATGTGTTAAAGTTTTCACATTGCTTTACATAAACATGGTAAGGAAACAATTGTCAAGCTTAAGGAATTATTTTATAATTTCCTAGAATTGCTCAAACAATATAGCAAAGTTCAATGACAACATAGAATATAGTTGAAAGAGCAACCTTTCAACTTTGAACATTAATGGATAGAAAACTTGAGATAGTCTTATCCACCTTTTGGTATCAAATCGATCATAGTCGATGTATAAAATTTGATTGGAACCTTTTGGTTAGCTTTAACTAAGGTTTCCTTGTAAATGAGAAATAGTCTTGTTTTGAAAGTTTGAAACAACCTTTTTAGTCGAAAGAAGACTGGAGGTTAATCATTTACTTAAAACACCATTGTAACTTGAAATAGAATGTTTGTTATTCCTTTATTATGAAAAAGGGAAGACAAAACCCTAGTTTAGACCCAGTAGGGTTAATATAATTTAATATTCCTTTATGGTTACGTCTTGTCTTGATAGATCGATAATGAAGAGGTGAGTGCCTTATTTATGACAAAAGGAAATATTTCCTAAATGTTTATGTTTACCTTTGTATAAAAACCTATTTGACTGATTACAAGTCGACTTAAGTTATAAGTGTCGATAAATTTTAGACCTCAGATTTTCAAGGATGCAAATAGGTACCTTTGAGTAGATAGACACTCCACAAGGTCTATGGAGAAATGACATTGTCTTGAGAATCCATCTAAGTCAAGAAGACTAGATTTGAGTTAAATAAAACTCTATAGTTAAATCTAGTTGACCAAGTTAAATTGTAGGATGTGATAGTATCCAAGTCAAGTTGGTGGGTGGGTGGACATTATGACTACGTTCATTGTGAACGTCTATTTATATTGAATCTTTGGCCAAAGTAATGCATACGTCTCTGCATGCATTTGTCGGTTCACTGAATCTGGATTGCATAACCTATCGGAAGGATCATACTTACCTAGAGGTTATCTAGGGTTGTATGATCAATAGCATTATGTAGGATACAACACTAGTACTTGGATGGAAAATAACCATTGGTTACCTTATATCTATACTCTTCGTGAAGGGTAGGGCCACTTCCAATTGGAAGGTTTGTGGGGGACCGCTGATTTGAGGTTGGAGGTAAAGCACTCAGAAGATGGTCTCTCTCTCTCTCTCTAGAAGAAGACATGACAAGGCTTGCGATAAAGATGTTAGAATTACATATGCAACATACCCATTGGATATGTGACTTGTGTTTCTTAAACTATGTAAAACTTTATCTATTTCAGATTATTGTAATTGAAAAAGTTAGAATGTTGATATTGTAATTTATAACATATTGGATATTTCAGAAAAGTAATTATGATTACTTGATGTATCTTGATTCCTTGATATTATTTCAAATAAAAAAAATAAGTTCAATCTTTTTCACCTTGTGTGTTTTTATCTCATGGTAAATATTTGATTTTAGCCTTGTTGGAGATTTGGGTTGTTTCATATGGTATCAAAGTGATCGGGTTCAGCACTTGGGCTTATGAGTCCACTATGCTAACTTCTTAATCAACATTAAGCAGATAACTAATGTTTCAAATTGGTTTTATGCTAGAATGACATGGAGAAGAACCAAGAAAATTGATAGAAAGCTTGCTCCTAAGATAATAGATAAGAAAGAACCTATCGAGGAAGTTAAACTTAAAGAGCATATTAATTATGTTGAGGGTGCATGGCTAGAGGATTCAGAGACTTTGGCTGATGCACTTAAGCGTATACAACTAGAAAGGAAACAATGTTTTGAACTAACCAAGAATCCTATTATTTCTAGTTGTGTAGTTAAACCTAGTAAATTGTTTGCTAGTCACAACATGTCATTTGAATGTGGTTGTGATGCGCCTGTTTTAGGAAAAAGAGGTGATGGAGGAGTACTTGCATGTACATCCACCCTCTAGTTTGTTTAATTGGAATATCCTTTAACTGACAGTGACATGTAATCTTGTCATGTTAATTATATAAACAAGGATGTAGTTACTCTTGAATAAACTATAATAAAGATGAGATTGTTTTGTACCAATCTGTTGGTTGTCTTGAGTTAATTATGTTTGATTTAATGAGTCGCATTAAATTCAGAAAACTATTAGATAACTTAGTATTCTCAGGTGTGAGAAAAATGACAACGTGATTCATACATGAACAAACCAAGGTGAGAGTCAAGAAGAGAGTAACCTTCCAGTTAATCCCATGGGCAAGTTAGATCAAATCCTAACCATGCTTACAAAAACCAAGGAGAGATTGGGTAACTTGGAATAGAAGGTAAGAGATTAGGAAAATCCAGAAGGGAAAATGAGATTTATCATGGGATGAGTAGGGAAAATCACTATGAACATAGTATGAGTAGTGAGAATCCTAAAAACTTTGGACCCCAAAAGGAAGCAAAGGATAGGCTTACCTTAAAACTTTCCAATATATGAAGAAAGTCACTCCATCAAAATTTGAATAGTGACTGGAACAAGTGAAAATATTATTTCTCCTTGAGTTTTGAATAAGTTTCCTAGAAGAGCTGGTTACATAGCTAAACCTTGGTCAATAGAATATGTTAACCAATTCAAGGCTTAGGTAGAGCAATGTTTGTTTGAAACCAAGATTGATCTCTCTAGATTTTCAACAAAGGTGAACCTGTATGTGGCTCCCTTAGGTTCCTATGATGTTATCTTATGAATAAGCTGGTTGTGGAAACATAGAGCCAAGGTCGACTGTTTAAAAAAAAAAAAATAGTTGAGCATTTAGATGATGTGGGAAATAAGGTATTTTTCCAAGGTATACAAAGAGAGGTCAAGATTAGACTGGTCTTTGCAAAGCAATTAAAAAGAACTAGACGAAAAGGGTTTTAACTCTTTACAGTAAAAAGGGAACAAATTGAAGAAAGTCTTGGAAAACAAAGTGTGCCTTTTAAAGAAAGGTATCCCTTCCTTCGAGATTTCTAGGAATACCACCCAAAAGAGTTTTTGAATTTGCAATTGATATTAAACCAGGATCTGAGTCTATATCAAAAGCACCTTACCATATGACTACTATGGAATTAATGGAATTAAAAGCCCAATTGCAAGAATTGTTGGCCAAAGGTTTGATTAGATCCAGTGTTTCACTAAGGGGCGCACCAGTTATCTTGGTCAAAAAGAAGGATGGAACTTTACATTTGTGTATTGATTATCATTTGCTCAATAAAGCAACGATAAAGAATAAGTATCCATTACTGTGTATATATGATCTCTTCAATCAAATGTGTGGAGCTTCTGTGTTTTCAAAGATTAATTTGCGATCAGGATATCATCAGTTGAGATTGAAGGATGAAGATATCCATAAATCAATTTTTAGGACATAAAATTTCTACTGAAGGAATATTTATTGATCTAGCAAAGATCAAAGCTATCCTAGATTGGTCTATACCTAAGAATGTGCATGAAGTGCATAGCTTTATAGGTTTGGTAGGATACTATAGAAAATTTATTTTGAATTTCTCCAAAATTGCAAGTCCAATCACTTCCTTGCAAAGAAAAGGGAATCATTTTGTTTGATTAGTTAAATGTCAGGAGACATTTGATCTATTAAAAAAAAAGAGAAATTAACAACACCAATTGTGAAAGTTCACGATTCCGAAGGTCAATTTGAGGTAATAACTAATGCCGCATGAGAAGAATTAAGGGGTGTGTTTATGCAAGATGGGTAAGTGATATCCTATGAGTCAAGAAAGCTAAAAGCTTATGAGCAAAATTATGCTCTGCATGATTTAGAACTAGCAGTAGTCAGGCATGCTTTGCAAGTATGGCATCACTATTTGTTAGGGAAACCTTTGTACTAAAGTCAGATCGTCAAAGTCTTAAGTACATATTTTCTTAACCACATCTGAATGCTCGACAAAGGGATGGTTAGAAATGATATCTGACTATGAATTTGAGATAAGTTATATCAAAGAAAAAGAGAACAGAGTAGCTGATGCTTTGAGTCAGAGGAGACATATTTCTTCAATTGTCTCTATTCATGCAAACTTTAAGGATTTAGTGTTGCAAAATTTTATTAGACGATGAATACTATGAGAGGTCAAGCAAGCTCTTATGGTAAATCCTAAAGATTCAAGGTATGATGGGTTCAATTTTGAGTCTGATGGACTAAGGAAATATAGAGAAAAAATGTATGTTCTTAATTATGCTGAATTAAGGGATCTTATGAGGAAAAAAGAGATAGCCATTGCAAAAGGAATGAGGAATGATGCTATAAGATTTGTAGCAAGTTGCCTAGAATGCTAGAGAGTTATGGCAGAACATCAACATCCCACAGGACTTTTGTATCCACAAGATATATCATAATGGCAGTGACAAGTCATAAGTATGGATTTTGTTCAAAGTCTTCCAATGTCTAGAAACAAACATGGTGCAATCTTAGTTGTGGTAGATAAACTCACAAAGGTAGCACATTTCATACCTAGAAATTTATTTGATAGAGCACCAATATTAGCTCATAAATTTGTTTGAGAAGTGTTTAGATTGCACTAAATTTCTGAGAAGATTATCTCAGATAGAGATGCGTGCATGATGTCAAGGTTTTGGCGAACCTTATTCTTAGCACTAGGAACTAAACTTAATGTGAGTACAACTAATCATCCTAAGAACAGATGGTTAAACTGAGAGAGTTAACAAGGTTTTGGAGGATTTGTTATGAATATATTGCATGGATCAACAATATGAGTGGGAAGAGTACTTACCACTTGTGGAATTTTCTTATAGCAATTCCTATCATTCTGCTATCAAGATAATTATGTTTGAAACATTAGACAGAAGAAGATGTTGAATTCCTATAAGCTGGGTAAGCTAGAAGATAGGATTAGCATTAGTCCAGAAATGTTGTCAGAAATAGATGAACAGGTCAAACTAACCAGAAAAGATTGACAGAAGTTATGATAGGCAAAAGTTATGCAGATGCAAGCTTACATTCAGACAATTCTCAGTTACAGAAGAAATTTTTTTTAAGGGTCAAACCCCAATTTTTTTTATTATGGAATGTATTCCAAACCAACTCCTAAATAGGAATGACTCTTTGAAGTTCTCAAAGTTATCAATTTGATTGATATCAGAATCATTTTTATTATTAGCTAATGCCAGGAGACATAATGTATTTTTATGATTCAAATTTGAAAAATATATATAACAAATGATAATTATATTCCTAGAATGTTTTATGGGTATAGAACCTAGGAGTGATCATGACTGAGCTTCTTAAAATGTTTAATAATCACAAGCCCTGCTTGCAAAACAAAGAGGTTACTCATTACAAGGTCCGGTGGGACAACATGCAGAGGGTAATATAACATGGAAAATTTACCATGATTTTATAGAAAAAAATTTCTCAATTGTTTACACTTTTGCAGGTTAAACAAAATTTTTATCTTATTAAGGTTATGGATACATTGAATCATTGAGGACAATGAATCTTTAGGGGAGAGATATGTTACATCCCTAATTTTGGCTTTGATTTTACTATTTACTTTACGTGAATAGACTGAATTTATGGAAAAATGTTAAGACGTTATGATATAATGTCAGAGAAAATCATTGATTTCATTATATATATATATATATCAATTCATATGATTAAGTATAATGCATGTGATTGAATGATTCGGTAATTTACATTATGATAATTTGATTTGTTATTCATAAGATTTATGAATGGACTAACGATGCACTGATCATGATCTGGTGATTGTAAGATGAATGCAGGAAAATAGATTTTGATTACTCTCTAAGAGAGAGAGAGAGAGAGAGAGTATCTTCCGAGGAGAGGAGAATAGACCTTTGGTTATGAATTGTTCATTTTCCATCTGAGTATAGTATACCTTCAGTTAGTAAACCCTTGTTGATTGAGGTAAGTCATGTTTATTCAAGTGGTTTTAGTTTGTTGATCGACTCAATAAGTTGTCGATGTCATTTAGAATCCTTTTGATGTCTCGTTACGTCAATCAAGTCATTTTGTGAAAATGACGTCGAGGAAGCACGATAGTCTTTTCATGACTAATTCTCACCCCCTTTCTTCATGCTCTTTTTGGTGCTCATGCTGTATGGTCATAGCTCGCTTAAGAATGTTATTATCATGAAATAGACCTTCAACTTGCTACTTTAGCAACATATCTTCCTACAAATGGTATAATAGGAGAACAAAGAATGAAAAATTGGAAAAGCATATTACAATAATCAGTAGCTCATACATAGTGAATGTTGAAAATTTGTGGTACAATATGCAAATATGGAATAAATTGAAAAGCAATACCTTCTGCAAGTTTTTAGCTATAGAACCTGTACGAGCAACAATAGCATTTTCAAGTGCTACAAGTGCTCTTAAAGCACATAGTTTGGCATCATCCATATCCGATGCATTCTACATCTCTTGCAAAAGGAGATCCACCCAGTTAGAACCATTAACTGGAAGGGCTATAAAAGAGCCCATTCTATCAAACCATTCACATGCCTTGTGTATGCTTCCACATTTTGCCAGTAAGCCCTTGACACTATTTGAGATCCATTCAAATTTGTCTCCAATTTGATTGATTGATCAATCAGTTTTAACCTAGAATCGATCCAAGAAACGCTTGCTCTTCAATCCCTGACTCTGGAATTCCTTCAAGAATTTGGCAAAGCTATAGCCTTTGTACATAGCAGGATGCTCCTCGTCCACCATGGATTCTATAGGAGCAATGAAGGCATCCATTGAAGGCACAGAGAATGTAGCAAGTGACATGCGTACACATGACATGTTAGTTACAACCCTGTGCTCTGTGCTCTTGAATCTCCCACTACTAACAACCTAGTCAAAACATACAAAAAAATAAATTCAAAAATTTTTCCTTCATTTTAAAAAAAAATTATAGACTTAAAACTCTCAAATATAGCTTGGATGAGTATTTTGTTTACTCAAAGACCTGAAGCTGATCTCCCAAATTCACCCCAAAGGCATTGGCTATGGGTTGTACAGCAACCATTTCCCATCCATGAGCACTTGTAGGCCACTCACATCTCCTTGCATTAGAACATTGATTAAACCTGCATCTGAATGAGGTGGTATGCCAAAGGTAAGATCTGGCTTTGGGCATGGAGGATAATAAATCATTACCAACACCTGACAATGATTCTCAAATGTTGTATTCAAATAATCAGCATCCAGTCCTAGAGCTTCAGAAATTGCAGCCAGCAGTCTCAAAATTAGTGATCTTATCTATCTAGCATACTTCCCTGTACACTCTCTAAAAAAATAGAGAAAAGGTTATGCTCCTTTTTTTCAATTGGTAACAAAATTTTGTGAGGGATTGCATTTTCTTTCTTTATTTTTATTTTATTGATAATTTTTTGTTTATATGGGGAGCCTTAGGTTTAAATGCCAACAAAGGGGTATGTCTGTAGTTAAATTCATCCAACAGATGAACAACCAAAATTGGACAACATTTATACACTTAAATGTGTGACACATCACCTGGGCTTCAAACAAGGTTCTCCATTGTGAAAGCTTCTACTATTACATTATCTTTATTATTACTTGTAGGCTGCAGGTTTTTCAGGCTAAGAGTCAATGACCTCCTCCAAAGGATGACATGGATGTCTGAAACTATCGCACCATTTTAGGACTTTTTCTTTGGTGATATTGAATCTCGTACTAAGCCTGACCGCCTAACTTAAATCCTCTGAATAGAGAAAGGCTTTGTCTGCCACAAGCATTTCAAAAAACTTTTTAGCAGTATCCATCATGCCTTTCATCACAGATTCTTGCACTTCGTGGTTCACAATCTGAATTTTCCATCATATCATTGACATCAAACCAAAACCCAAATAGATTTTTGAATGAAATTTATATATAAATGGAAGTTTACCTAGAAAAGCCATACGCCTCACTTGCATTCCTGATCTGCTTCACCACATTTTTCCTATTATGACCATCTAAATCCTTGAGATCTACCACTGGAATAGCACAAGAATGACAAACTTGAGACATGTTGGGATGTTCATGGGGACGAAAGATGTATTTTTCTTTAACCTAAAGATGGTTGAGTCCATTGGACACGACTTTTTCCACAGCAATGAGAAGTGTTTCATGAACATGGTTTATGGATGACATCGACTGACTTAATACCCCCGCATTTTGATGGGAATGGATTAGATCATTTTAATGCAAAAAATAAAGCTTCTCAATCTTGCATAACAAGTTTTCTAACTACACTGTTCTTGTTTTGACGTGTGCAGCTACGATCCTTCTGATGGTCATCCTTGTACTCAAAACAAAATTCCAACCATTGATGTTGCCCTGGCATAGTACATGAGCTCGCCTTGCTCCGCAATGAAACACCTATCGGTGTAAATATATCAACTAGCATTTGCACTTTTAGAGTGTGCAATAGATGAGTCCATAGGAAATTTAGAAAGATAGTGTAGAGATTTGGCATCTTAGTGGTTTGAAATCAATCCCATCATTATAAAAGTGGGCGTGCAGAGTTTTAAGTATTATACATTAATTAATAAAGGGGAGAAACATAAGTGGTTTGAAATCAATCCCATCTTTATAAAAGTGGACATTCATAGCATTGAGTATTATACATTAATTAATAAAACGAAGAACAAAAAGGGAAAGATAACTTAGAAATGAGTAGGAAAGAGACATATTTGGGAGAAAAAGAAGGGAAAGCTAACTTAAAAATGAGTAGGAAAGAGACATATTTGTGGCTAACAAAAGAGTTAATAAAGTTATATACAACTTTGCTAGAGAGATCAATAGAGGTCACTATCTCTAGTCAAATGTTGTGTGTCCATCACCACAAATCACTAGTCCCAAACATTGGTAGGGAGGACAATAAAGGTCACAATCTCTAGTCAAAGTTTGTGTGTCCATTACCACAAACCACTAGTCTCTCTTATCATCTTTAACATTAAAGTTAGAAATCTAGAGAACAAAGAAAAAGTTTGTTATTTGAATTTATTATCATTAATTTATTTGTTTATTTGTGATTTATGTACTTAAATAAAGTAACTAAAATATTTTCTTTAAAAAAATATTTTATTACTAAATAAAAGATAAATATTAGCCTACAAGCATTGATGGCCAATTTCTTTACTCTAAAGCAAATTCTTGAACAGATGAAAGCAATAAAGAATCAAAAATTTGGGGATACAACTACTTCAAATTAGCCCTCAACCCAAAAAGGCTCAGAGAATGTCTCGAGTGGTGATTGACCCACTCTCTGGAAATCAGTTCCTTGAGATTGTTGAACCCATAGTAGATAAAGATGAGAAGAGTGTCACTGAAGCTGATTTTATCATTAGAAAAATTGATATGGGACCCCCACAGTAGAAGGTGAAATTTGCCATGTGAAATTGTTAATAAATGTATTAGCTAAGAGGGTGAAAATGGAGAAGAAAGAAAATGAAAGGCTATAGGAGCGGATCGATGTTCTCACTTCATATATACAATCAATTGTTGATGTTACTTCTCAACCCCTAGATACTAAACTCGATAATCCTGTGAAGGGTGTAGGCCCAGAAGTGATAAATCAGATTAGAAAATATCAAGCTTTGGCAAGGGCTATAGAATCTTGGATTGAGAAAGTAACTATTGAAGGGTTATTATATATTGAAGAGATCATGAAGATATATCGTTAAATTTTGACTAAGAGGAAAAAGATTAATGCTGATATGCAGTTAATCAAGAAGGAATAAACTTTACTCATGATTGTTGCTAGAAATTTGCAAGAAATAGTTAAAGTGGACACTAGTATCTTAGTTGTTGAGAAAGTTTTCAATAAACCGAAAGAGAATGAATTGTTTGCATGGTTAAACGTTGTGGAATGGAAACTTTAGGTGGTTAAACAGTTCTTAGTTGAACTGAAGAAAATATCAAGTCAATACAATGTGAATATGTTGGATATTAGATCTAACTGCTTAACCTTAGAAATTGATAGTTTGGATGAGAATGAAGAAAATCTCCTGAATTTAAATGATGTCCAAGTGTTTCAAGAAGTTGATCTCTAAAGAATTAACTGGCAAAGACTTTGTTAATGGTGCCTCAATTGAGAAAGTTGGTCATGTTTCCTTTTATCTTACCAACTTCAAGAGAGAACTTGTGGACATCTATAGGAAATTTGAAGAAGCAAACAAAATGATAAGCTTTTGGAAGATCCAAGTAAGTATCACCATTAGTCTCAGTGGTAAAATCATTACTCCAGTTATCAACAAGTTTAGGGATTCTAGAGCTAAGATGAACCCCCTGAAAGACAAAGCAACTACAGGTGACCAGACGAACGAAGATTAATTGAACGAGAGGGGAGATGAGGAGGCTTTTATTCAATTTTAGTTTCTATTATTTCATGCAAAGACATTTGGACTCTTTTAAATTAAGTAAACCTTATTTAAATATTTATTTAATTTCCATCAACTAACTTCCAAGAAGCTGTTAATTTCAAAGACAGTTTCATTTTTGAGGCTCTATAGATAGCCCGTCAGAAGGATGTATAAGGATCTTTTGACAAATTTTGTTTTGGCGATTGATACAGTTTTTAGTTTCTCTATTAAGACTTTTCTGATATTTCTTATGCATATGGAATGAGTTTCAAGGAGGATAATTGGAAAATTTGTGAACTTTGAGTTACAATTTCTTTATGTTCATCATTAGTATGTTGAATGTGCAGTGATTAGCCCTCTGATATATTTGTTTATCATATGGTGGATATATTGGTTATGTCTTTCTTTTTATCTGGATGATCTTTTTCGTATGTTGAAGGATTCAGATGGTGACTTGCAGTGGATAGTTTGCTTTCAATGAGGCTTTGCACTCATTTTTTGTTTAAGTTTTGTTGGAAAACATCATCTCATGCTTTTAGGTTAAAAGAAAACCCATATTTATTTTAATGCTTACATATCATACAAGGGAGCTGCCCCTCTGAACACAAAGCAATGTTATTGCCTAATTATAACCTCTCCAACTGTTAGTGCATTTGTGGCTATTTGTTGGGAAAAAATTATATTTAAAAGTGTGGTGATAAATGTGTTCACTAACACATGTGGAAATGAATTAACATGCAAACCTAAACCTATGCCCACATGAATGAACCTACAAAAATTGAATCATTAGAACCTATTCGCCTTGATATTCTAATGTCTAAATTTTTGTAAGGACTAGTAGTGTTTAGAAACACCTTTGGGGCATCTGCAAATTCATGAGGGTCATGTTCTCCATAGTCAAACCCCTAGTTGGATTGATTAAACAACTTTGGAGCAACGAGTGACGACAATAAATAAGTGTGAAATAGACCTAGGATCATGTATATTAATGTATTACTATAGTAATGTAGTTATGATTCTTTTTATTCTCTATGTGATTCAAATTCTAGACATAATAAATTCTTAGGTGATTTCTTAATGAATGAATGAATGTCTTTAAATACAACATAGCACACAAATCAATACAAAGGTTTGTTAGGTTGGCTCACAAGAATTAGTGAAAAGGTCGATGAGGTGTAAAATTGAATTTTGAATTTCAAAAGTTTTAAGGTTTAGATCCACGACTATGAAAATAACTTGGGTGAAGTTTGTACCCATGGATATGCTCTAAGGTGATGAATGGAAAATCTAGGGAACAAGATCAAATATTTGAAGATGAGTGATAACGAGATCAAAATATTATAATATTATAAGCCAAATCCACACAAAAAAATATATACAACTTATAAACTTATTATTACATTGAAGATGCCTTAATCAAAATAAGTTCAAAACACAAAAAAACACAAAAGAAAAGAACATAGATATGTAATTTTCACCAAGAAGAAAATAAACAAATAATCAGCTTGATTTAATATTTACACAACCTCAACAATAGGGGGCACACAAAAGACTGCTTCTAAAAGTAGACATTCAAGGTTATGGCTTTGTCTCACGAGTCGCCTGAGAGGGAGCTGAAGTCCCGCTTGACTAATTCTTAATAGTACCAGCACTTGCACGCATCCATAGGAAGTTCAAGGAATACGCCAATAGGAACAACGGGAGAATTTAGAAAATTTTCCGGCGTGAGACAATCCCGAGCACTATAATGCTCACATATAAAAGCCTATCGGCTAATTAATAACAACCTTACAATACAAAGCCAGAGATAATTATTGAAAACACCTATTGAAATTCGGAAACGCTGTGATCAAACAGAAACGGTATGAGCGGTCGGATCATCTTGCCATGGTTGTATTGACAGGAGGTGTCATGGCGGTCCCCATCTCGCGCTGTTGTCTCTGCAGGTTCCCTTTCCATCCTGCAATAAGGGGGAAAAAAATCAAGTCCAAAACCAGTTGAACAGTTCTGAAAGTTAACAAGTAGCGATACAAATGTATTACCGAGAGCAGGATCAAATCTTCTATGTTTGAGTTCTCTGTATTCCTGGCACAGCGCGCATGGCTCGCAACACCAATGGACTAGACAATCTACGCAGGGCGTCTCTCTCAAGTTAAATTTGGCCCGCATCTTTGTTCGGTACACGCACGCATAGCAGCACGCGAACCCCGTAAAAGACAGCAGCGCAGCATAGATCGCTCCGCTTACACAACATGCTGCGTCAACTTCAACCATTCAGCCCTTCCATACAAGAATAACATCAAATAAATATAAATAATTTGTTTATGCAAGTCTTACGCGGAGAACCCTCATCCACTATCTCCGCTATCCGTCCAAAAGTGATGCAGGGGCAACAGCATGTGAGGCAACCTGCACTTACACAACATTTCCATTATTCTTATTCCTATTACCATATAATCATAATCAAATCATATAAAAGAGGGGAGGGAGGAGAGTAATAAATAGAAAGTCATACAGTTGTAAGGATCTTCGCAGCAGGCGCAGAGGCCAGAGGACCAATTTGTGGGAAGATGATCCATTTTCCAAGGCTTTTCCAGATCTTTCCAGGGGTTGTTGAACTTTAAATGCTTTCTCCTTAGTCTCCATTTTAGGATTAGTGTTGAGGTAGAGGCCCCACCGTCATAGCTGTGCACAACTTATTCCTCCTTGGAATGTCACTTCCCCGTCCGTGGGAGACACGTAGCAACTTTTATTAATTCCTCTTTATTAAACTAGTTTGAGGATGAATTCAGCTTCAACTCAGGGAATCAATTTCACACAATGACATATTCACGTGGTTAATATGTCACCAGTCATTTAATATATTTTATTAGATCTCTGGTGTATAATGTAATAAAAATCTTATTCAATAAAGAAAATATATCAATTAGTATGTGCACTTTTGGAGTGTGCAATAGATGAGCCCATAGCAAATTTAGAGGGATAGGGTAGAGATTTGGCATCTTAGTGGTTTGAAATCAATCCCATCATTATAAAAGTGCCCCAGCATAGTTTAAGTATTATACATTAATTAATAAAGGGGAGAAACATAAGTGGTTTCAAATCAATCCCATCATTATAAAAGTGGACATGGATAGCTTTAATATTGTACATTAATTAATAAAGGGGATAAACATAAGTGGTTTGAAATCAATCGCATCATTATAAAAGTGGGTGTGCATAGTTTTGAGTATTATACATCGTCAATTAATAAAGGGTTTTAACACATCCTAATTAATTTTATTTAAGTTAATTAAATAAATGCAATAATTGAAGTATAATTAACTTAGATAATAAAGTTGAGCTCAAGATTGTTACCACAAATTGTAAGTAAATATGGAAAGTAAGTAGAGAAATAAAATAAAATAAATGCATAGGTACTTAGATTTAATTTTGATGTAGAAATATTTCTCCAGATGTTAAGAATCTATTTACCAAAACTTTGAATTTTTGTCCTTTGTCTACAACATGTTCCCATTGCTTCCTTGATGTTTAAGTGCTATAAGGAATAACAATGTTTATAAACCTTTGGGAATTTGTTGAATTGTTATACATCCCTAAAATTTCATACTTGTCAACCTATTCTTGATATTGTTGATAGGTGAACAAACAACTTGACAAAGTGCATGCTAAGATAGATTACACCTATAACCACTTCATGATTTCCATAAATACCTCAAGTCAACTGAAACCTTGATGAGCATAAGCATAAACCTTTGGAGACCAAGGTTGCACTAAAAAAATTGTTTAATGATTTACAAGCACTACTATATCATATATCCACATATACCGATAACTTAGATCTCACTTTTTACCTCTTGATTTGGACCTTATTTGCCTTTACACTTTGACATTTTTTATTATGCCTTGTTTGTTGTGTTTTTCATACTCATTTAACCTTGTATACTTGTTTACATGATTTCCCTCACTCACTTGGGGGAAAACTTGATTTCCTTTTACTTAGCCATAATGAGGGAAAAATGATAGCTTGTTCACCAAAATTAGACAAGCCAAAATTGCAACAATACAATGCAATTGGAAACATTAGAAAGCCAAAATTGAAATGCACACACTAAAAGAAAACCAAAACCAAAAATTGCTTCTCAAGTAGTAACTCAAATTCAACATATTTACTTTTCTCTTGTGTGTGTAGCTCATATTAAAAAAAACTTGTACCTTCCTTTTGAGAAGGAGCAACATAATGCCCATGCAACTTTTTCTTGGTTTCTTTTTTCTTAGAAGAATATGATGTTGCATAATGTCCTAATGTGCCACATACAAAACACTTGGTTGATTTCTTATTCTTCATATATAGAGGCCTATCTTCATTAGAATTGGAGATGGAAGAAGAAGAAGAATTTGTAGAGTCATCACAATAAACATGTTGATAAAATTTCTTATGTTTTGACAACATACTTTTAGAATTTTCATGTCATGTTATAGCAGCAAAGGCTTCATCAATTTTATAAGAATTCTTTTTCTTCACAAATTGTTGCTCATGTTGAATTAGAAGTTCACAAATAGATTAAAATGTGCTTGGCTTAATCTCTCTGTGAGTTGGAGTATTTCCAAAAAAATGTGTAAGATGATAGAGGTGAGCATGTCATCTTCAAGCTTCCCACCTGTTGCATAATATGTCTACTTAATGTTTTTAATATTTGACACATAGATTGTAACATCTCCTTCATCACCTAACTTTATATTGAGAAGTTCCATTAGCAAATCATTTTTTACTAAGCATGTTGTTTGTTTTAAAGATCAAATAATATTTTCTATGCTTTCCAAACTTTGGATTTCAATGCATCAATTTGAATAATTACTTGACAAGAACACATTGTTTTATCAAGGCTAAAGCTCATCTATCCTTTTTATTAAACTCTAATAAATTAATGACATTAATACCTCGATTATCAAGACTACAACTCACCTATCCTTTTTAGTAAACTCTAATAAATTAATGACATTGGTACCTAGATGGTGTGGGTTGTTTCTAGAAACCATCCCCTCTAAATTGTTAAATATTAAAATAATCTTCATATATATAATTCATTCTTTATAATTTTTGAAACACTTTATTTCTTTCACTTATTTTTAAAAAAATTAACACATTTTCCTCTTAACTACTTTCAAAAATTTAATATGCAAAACACATTACTCTCATTTCCCACCATCCTTCTTTCTATAATTTTTAATCACATTAGTCATGACAAACAAAACTTACGACCAGGGCTTAAATTTGACAGTCCACCTTGCTTGTCAAGGAATTGTTTTCCTATAGTTTAGTCTTCATTATTGCCTGTGATGTGACAATTAATTTTTTTAAATGCAAGTCAAAATTTTATATATAAAATTGGAGCTTTCTCAATTCAAAATCTAAATCAGTGAATGCTTTAACAAGTGAAAAAGCCTAGGATAAATAAAATATTTTATTAAAAAAATAATTTTTTTTAAACAAGTGAAAAAGCCTAGGATAAATAAAATATTTTATTAAAAAAATGATTTTTTTTTTTTAAATAATAAAAGTTCCTATTAAAAATTTTAAAATAAAAGAAAAAAATTAGAAATTTAGAATGAAGATATTCTATAAAAAAAACAAATCTATGTCTTAAATAATAGAAGTTCCTATTAAAAAATTTAAAAAGTAGAAATTTAAAATGAATATATAAAAAAACAAATCTATTTCTTAAATAATAGAAGTTTCTATTAAAAAATTTAAAAATAAAAGCAAAAAACTAGAACGAATATATTTTATGGAAATTTTTTTCTTAAATAATAGAAGTTCTATGAAAAAAATTAAAAATAAATGGAAAAAATATATATTATATAATTTAGAATGAATATATAATTATATTCATAAAAAACAAATCTAAAAATTTACGATATATTCTATTAAAAAACAAATCTAAAAGATATATATTTAAAATGAATATATAATTATATTAAAAAAAAACAAATATAAAAATTTAAGATATATTCTGTTTAAAAACAAATCTAAAAGATAAACATTTATAATGAATATATAATATAAAACTAAATCTAAAAATTTGAGATGTATTCTATTAAAAACAAATATAAAAGATTTGGAATTGGATATTCTATTAAATAACAAATCTAAGATATATATATATAGTTAGATTTTCATTAGAGTTTTAAAAATAAATTATTTGTATATTAATACATATATACAATCAAATATTTATTTTTATTGTATTTTACAGCTAAAATCTTTAAATAAAGCTATACAACTGTCAAATTTAAGCCCTGCAGTTAAGACTGCCACAAAAATTGGTCTGGAAAAAGGCAGAATACTTTTTGTTTTATTGTGTCGCACCATGTTGACATGTATCGTGCATCCAGTGCACTGAAAGGAAAGTTCCTAACTAAAGTTAAAACATAACAAATTAATGACGGTAACATCAGTTGTACTGTTAAAATTGTTATTGGTCCGCGTGTCTGTGTGATGTACAAATTGACGATAAGATGCTCAA
The DNA here is from genome assembly GCA_027924645.1 of Cunninghamia lanceolata. NCBI lineage: Eukaryota > Viridiplantae > Streptophyta > Pinopsida > Cupressales > Cupressaceae > Cunninghamia > Cunninghamia lanceolata. The sequence goes on from BSBN01001062.1 coordinate 6,404,698, forward strand.
ATTCCCGTATACCTAATACCTCCACCGACGCTGCAATAATTGGATTCCTTGACACGCTGTCAAACACTTACAGGCATTCACCAAATTTCTGCACTTGACATACACTTAAATAAGTTCTAAAAGAAAATATATTTAATCTAATATATTATTATATTTATATATTTTAAGTATATTATTAATTTATTTGGAGAAGGCAGGGATATTAATGCTACCCAATCAATCAATGAGAGGGTAGAATTAGAACTGTTTGATTCAATTGGCTAATATATATTGTTTTTCAAATTTCTCTCTAAATAAAAAAAATTATTTTATTTCTCATTCTGTTGGATAATAGTTGTGAATAGTCTTATTATTTCACATATACCATTGGAGTGAATGTAATGGAGCAAAAAAGCTTTCCATTGATCGCTGTAGCAATAGTAATTTTTTTGTCCACTCTTGCTAATAATGTTGTTTACTATTAACTTTTTTGTCGACTCTTGCTAATAATGTTGTCTACTATTAGCTTTTTTGTCCACTCTTGCTAATAATGTGGTCCACTATTTTATTGTTTATCACACATTATTGAAGTGTCAATGTAATGGACCAAAAGTTTTTTCTATTGATGATTGTCCGCTATTTTATGGGCTCTTGTTATGTATCAATATCTTATAAGGGGTAGATTCATTCTAGAAATAACTTCAAAATTTGAATGTGCGGCACGTCTTTTGCTTTCCATTCCATGTTTGAGCAAGTGCCTTTTTTTTGTCATCTATACCATAAGTTTCATTCCTTTCACTCTTCTGGTTGGAATATTGTGGCATTTATTTGTTTCATGTTTAGGTTTTCATCAAATACTTACATCAAGTTGTTAGTGAAAAATTAAAATCAAATTCATAATTCTTTATTGCATTTTGCATATAGTATATGGTTTTTATTTTTGTTTGTGTTAGATTGTTACAAGAACATAGAATATGTAAGTTTTGTCAATCATTTTTATGGAAAAATGTTGTGTTTTCCTTTCAAATTTAGGACATTCGTTTTATTCAATAGCTATAGAAACCACTGCTTATTTGCATTGAAAGAAGTTTTAGGTTTATTTTTCTAGATAATTTTGCTATTTTCTACTTCAAATTTGGGGTTTTCTCAAATGCATATTTTAAATAGTTGGTGAGAATTGAATTTAGAGCTTTTAGAGTGAGATTATTGTAAAAAGATTTAGTTTCTATATGTAGAGTAGAGTTTCTAGCTCCATTGATTTTCATCTAGTATTCAATGAGGGAATATATAGAAGATGCGTACCTCAATTTTAAGTAGAACTACCAGTGTTTTGTTATTACTAATTGGTAAATTCACCACGCTAGGTATGCTGCTCCTGGATTTGGATATAGTAGCTTGCCCATTTCAACAAACATTTGTATATATTAACATGTAACATGCTTTCTGGGGATTAAAACAACCATGAAATTGCAAAAACATAATCATATATCCTCTATTACAATCTCTTAGTTTCAAATCTGATAAATATATATTGTTAAAAGCCACTCATGCAACCATCTATATTACAATACAAGTTTTCTTTTTTGTAGAGCATTTTCTTGATGTGTACTAGATTGCTCTTCGCACTTTAGAGCATGCCACAATATATAATTCTTTGAACCTATACTCAGGTACCTTTTTAATAAATTCTCTTTAGTTCCAAGCATCTTTTGCTGCTGTATCCAATTTTGCATGTTTATTAAAAGGTGGTAGAAGATAAAGTGTTGATGAGGACAAATATTGTTATGATAGTTATCCATTCAAAGATGCCCTTAAATTTTATGACATACCTTAGTATAAATAAAAGTATATATAAACTATATATATATCATTATAATCTTCTATAGATTTTTATTGTATGTCCAAAATATCTCCTTTTGAATGTGATATTATCTTTTTAAAATCTTGATTGTATTTTACAAGAAAAATGCCTAAAATGGCTTTACAACCATCAAATTTAGGCCCTGAATTATTATTAACAAATAGAACACATGCAATTGTTTGACACGGTGAAGATGTCGTAAGTGAGGTGAGTTGGTGTCGACAAGTTGCCGCAAGATGTCATAAGTGAGCTTAGTTGGTGTCGACAAGGTGTCACAAGATGTCAAAAGTGAGGTTGAGTGGTGTTGGAATGACACTGTCGATTTTAGGTGTCTACAATTATATTCTATATATTATACATTATTAAATATAAATATATAGTATATATCTTTATATATAATACTATTTAAATTAACCTATAAGGTATCTAACAATTTAATTAATCTTTAGAGAGATGAAGTGCGTGTGTCAAAGAGAAGGGTTTTCTTTATAGGGTTTTGCAATTTGATCATCTACATTGCTATCAATTGTCAAACTAGATTATGGAACACATGAAGATATCAACTAATGCACATTTTTAACCATCTCTTAAAATTTTGATTAAAAAATGTTCTTCAAATCTTTTTTTCTCCTATAATGAGCTTCACAATCTCTACAAATAGATTGGTTTTTCTTATTGTTGTTACAGACAAGATATTATTTAACATAAATGTATGTAATTGATATTACTGCTTCTTAAGGATAATACTATCTAAACTCAATTTTTAGGTCATACATGTTTACCTCATTTATATGGTCTCCAAGATTGGTGATCAATTGTTTGTCATGTTTCTTTATCATTGTGACCTTTGATATTCAATGTTTGAAGAGATGCAAATCATTTTCTAAAAAAGATTTGTATGTCTCCCAATACCCTCAAATTCCTTGTTAAAGCAAATATGCCACTAATTTTTCTTCAGTCAATTATGCTTGTAAATGCTTGTTTTTCATCTACAATAAAATATTTTTAGTTTCTTTTATCGAATTATGTATTTAATGTTTCAAACATAGGCAAAATTTGTGTGAAACTAACTGAGAAAATTTTTTAAGAGATTTTTCTAGGGGAAAACAAAAAATTCACTACTTAACACAAAAAAATCCTCCTACAGAGCATAAATTGTAACTATCTCGTTTTTGTGACCACATTTACCCTCATATTTTTATATAAATTTTAATTTGATTTTTAGGTGTAATGAGCATTCCAAGTTGGAGTTTTTTAGTTCAAAATTTTAAAATATCAATAATTTAGTACTACATTCATATGTGGCATTTTTGTTTGCAAAAAAAAACTCAAAATTTCAAAGATGCCATTTGTTTATCGAGACATAGGTTGCACTCAAAATATCACTTGATTAACAACCTCGCAATTGACCTCATGCTGAAGATGAAAAATATTTAAAAAGACCCAAATACATGAAAATAACTCAAAAATAAAGAGATTTATACCTTCCAAAGTCTCCAATCTCCTTCACTCCTTGATAAGGTGGAAGAGAGATGCACCCAAGCCTCTCCTAGCTTTACCTAAGTAGAGAATATGTGGATTGTTCACTAAATTCAACACAAGTATGAACTCAAATGGAGGATTTGGCTAAGGATTTGGGAGAGATTTTGGCATAATGATGTTGCATAAAACTTGAGATTGAAAATGGCTTGGATGGGCTTGTATTTATAGACATTTTGGAGGGGATTTGAGATCAATGGTTGAGATTCAAAGTTTGAATCCAATGGTGGAGATGAGAAGATGAAATGGAGGGCTAAATCTTCATCAACAAAAAATAGGGTTGTGATTATTTTGTAAATTTTAAATTCACCTTGGGAAGGCTTTTCATTAATGAGGATTAAGACTTGTGACGAAAGAAAAATTAATTTCCTTGGGAGAAGGTGGAATTAAAAATTTGAGATTTATTGGTGAATAGGATGACATATGATGTGTATTTATTTGGCATACACGTGTGTGAGCTCTTTGCATTAAAAAGAGCTCTAACATGATAGAGGAAAGGTGAGATGGAAGGGTCATGTGACCCCTTTGAATAAAAAATTACTTTTTATCAAAGGGTGTGGGAAGATGGGTTAAGCAAGGTTTGACCCACTTAATTAAGTGTTTAACTTAATTAATGTGGCTGTAGAAAATTAGCGAGTGGGTTAGTTAGTGGTTAAAATTAATTAAATAAGAGTTTCTTTAATTAATTTGCATCTAGGGACTAGGTAGGTTAGAGTAGCTAATTAAATAATCAATATTTATTTAATTAGGCTAGGTTTAGGTCATAGGCTAGAGAGATTAATTAAATAAGCATGTTTTATTTAATTAATCTAGGTTAGGGGATGGATGAATTAACTAAATAAATATATAAAATATTTATTAAGTAATGATGAATGATGTAAGGTTTAGTAATTAATTAAATGAATTAATTCATTGCTAGGGAATAATTAGTGATGAATGGTTAAGGATGAGTGGTTAGGGATGGCTTAGGATTAATTAATTAGGTAATTTTGTTTTTATTTAATTAATTGGTGAAAGGGGTAGTTAGTAGTGTAGCTGATACAGGAAAGTGGCTTGTGGGATCAAGACATTTTTAGGTGCCTACATTTTCCCCTCTTTGATTTAGCATCGTGACCGAGCAGGAAATGGCATCAGGTCAAAGAATTTTGCCCCAATTGATGGGAAGGAGTGGAAATGAATGAAGGATCCCCTTGAGAGATCGCGTGAAAAAAATAATTTTTTTCGGGTGAACTCTCGAAAAGGAGGAAAGGTGGTGAAAAGGGGGTTCAGGATGGAAAATGGGGTTGATAGAAGAAGAAACGTGTGAAAATCGTTAAGATTTGTGGCTTGGTTAGAAGAAATGATGAATTAGGGCTTATGTGATAGCTATAGATAGGCAAAAGTGGGTCCCAACATGCCACATTTGCACACCGAAGCTGACTGGACTATAGAGAGAAGAGTGAGAGTAATGGCGCAACTGAGCTTCCCACGACACCAACATCGATCAAAGCAGGTTTGAGAGTACCAAAGTGTTAGAACACACTGATATACTGAGGGGGGGTGAATCATTATATCCAAAACTTAATCCAAGTTATCTTTATCAACCAATTATTTTTATTACCTTAAACAAATGATAAAACAAATTAAGCAAATCAAAGCATAACACATGAGCACACAACCATAACACCAAATTTATGTGGAAAACCCTAGAAGGGGAAAACCATGATGAACAAGCTACTTGGATCTACTATCCAAATCCAACCTCACAAGATAATAATAAAACAAATATACAACAAGTTATATGGACTGCAACCCAAAGGAAGCTACAACTCCCTGAAATACAATGCAACAACACTTACAGAAAGAGGCTACAACCTCAGTACATCACACTTGACAAATTCCACTGATCAAACACCTTCGCAACACACCTCACACTGAAACAAATCTTTAACTCCTCTGCACAACAAACTCTGCTACCTTCAACACACTTCCACACACACACTCACTCACTTCCACACTCACACACATCCTCACACACTGTCACACCATCTCACATTTCACACTAGACAAGAACTTTTATTTATATCCTCCAAAAGCATCAAAATCTTTCTCCTTCGTTGGCTAAGATGAAATGTGTAAACATGAAACATGTAATGGCCACAACAAGTCAGCTCCCAAATGATGTAGAAATACAATATGGTTCAAGCCAAGTGATAACCAGGACCTATTCTTCCTTAACACATTCTTCTAAGTTGGTGCACACTTCCAAACATCTAGTGAGATCATCAAAACACAAGTCAGCCCAACAAACACTTATCTTTCCACAAAATAAATCTAGACCAAAAGTGGTACCAGAGAGACCAATTAGCATCATGTGGATCACTTCACAAGAAACATAAGACTTACACCAACCTTTTTAAACATTCCTTCTTCTGAATTGTACATTTTTTTTCTAGCGCAAACAAATAGATACTAAATCCGGCATCACTTATAAACATTGAACATACAGTCTTGAGATAGAACATTGAAGAAACCAACTTGTGGTGCACTTCAACACTTGAAACCTAAAATGAACAAACATACAAACTAAATGAACTCATCCTCCAAACATCAAAGTCAGCTAATGAAATGTGGTGAAATGTGGTGGCTTTTGCTTTCTCCTTTAGACAATCCTAATCAGTAACATGATATAACTTTGCTCTGCTAACTTCGGAGAACCTTTGCGGTACACCTTATCATCTAAAACTTGAATATATCATTCTTTCCATCTGTATGTGACTATCCTTCAAGCCGTAGTATCACAACTTCAAATGCAGAGAAATGTAGAGCATTCCTTGGACTCATTCTGACTGCAAGAACTCTGAACCACTGTCTTCACTCTGCAAGCTCTAAAATCCTCTGTAGTAACTTCTATGCTCTAAAATTTCCTGCTTGGGATACCCCTGAAATTCTTGCCCTGCCTTTGGAGCATACATCTTTGTTGTCTTCTCCTGTTGCTCCTGCTATTTCAATAGTTACAAGGTTTAGAGCTCGTTCCTGGACGTTTCCTCAATTTCAATTTTCCAGGCTTTTGCAGAGCTTTAGAGCTTGTTCTTGGATGTTTCCCCTATTTCACTTTTCTAGGCTTTTACAGATCTTTCCATGGATTGTTGACCTTTAAATGCTTTCTCCCTTAGGTACTCTTCGATTTTATGATTTAATTAGTGTTGAGGAAGAGGCCCCACTGTCATAGCTAGGCACGACTTACTCCTTGGAATGCCACAAGACCTAACAACTTTTATTAATTCCTCTGTATTAATCTGGTTTGAGGATGAATCAAGACCTAACAACTTTTATTAATTCCTCTAAATTAATCTAGTTTGAGGATGAATTCAGCTTCAACTTACCTAGGTAATCAATTTCAAACAATTACATATTCACCATGTGAATATGTCATCAATCGCACGAAATGTGCAATGGGCACGTCGATAGACATCTGAAATAAGTGTTGCTTTCTTAGGTGAAGAAGAATAATAAGAGAATGAATATTGTATTGGGGTTTCAAAAATAATGTAATGTACAGTGCACAATTTGGAGGTGAGCGCTTTAGAGTGCACAAATGGATGCAAGTGCTATGAAAGCAAAGTTTCAAGTGCCATGAGATGAGTCTCCTCCCTTTTCCTGAGAGATATGTATGCATTGTCGTACATGTGAATGTATTTTTGGAAGGTAAAGGTAGGAGAAGAACAATAAGAGAAAATGAATATTATATCGGGTTTACAAATCCAATGCAATGTACACAATTTGGAGGTGAGCACTTTAGAGTGCACAAATGGATGTAAGCACTATGAAAGCAAGACTTCAAGGGCCATGAGATGGGCCTCCTCCCTTTTCCTGAGAGACGTATGCATTGTCTTGCACATGAACATATTTTTGGAAGGTAAAGGTGGATGAGATGCACACATCTAGCAAGTGTCAGACACAAGAGACCACGGTGAAGAGCAAACCCTGATGTTTGATGGGCATGGTGTCTATCATGGCCTTGTCAAGTGTAAGATCTTGGGATTTATGGATGGTCAAAGCCTGTGCCATCTTGAGGGAGAGCTACTAATGAGAACCACAAGTCACAGGAGCAACTAGGACCAAGCACGAGTCATGTGAATCCCAAGGTGGTCGTACATAGTTATTGAATGATCTACAAATGAACTTGCTCCGCATAGTAACATAAATGAACCCTATAAGCATACCATATTTGCAACAATTGTAAACCTCATTATGACTTCCATCCTCAAAAAAGAACAATTGTGATATGTAATTTATGGAACATGTAGATTGCAGCAAGGATAAAAATAAGTATTCGCTAGAATAAATAAGGGAAACTCTAAATTTATGTCCTTTACAAGATGATTTTTCATGAATTTTTAAACTAAGTTTAGGGCACAATAATTATTATAAAGAGATGCTTCAAGAGAAATCTAAAGGGTCTGCTAAAATACAATGAAAAACCTTTATATAGGTTAAACAAACCAAAACCCCCAAATGGCTACAAAACAATAAACTCTTCAAAGCTTGCAACACTACCTAAATCATTTGAAACATATAGCTATGAGTGAGAGAGATACTCACCTTTGACATCCTATGGAGCTCAACATAAACAACTAATTGAAATAAACAACTACCTCCATGCCCCAACAACTGAGACCTTATCCTTTGTAAGCAATCACAAATAAAACATATAAGGTTTGGCATTTGAGAGGCCTGACTTCTCAGAGAAGTTCCAAGTTTTTGTAGGCAATCAAAATTCAGTATGGTAAATTAATGTCAATACCACCTTCAAAACCAAAAGAAATCTCATAATTTACAAAAATAAAAATAAAGCAGATGAGATTTGAAACTAAGCTCATCTAGTATGCCAAAAATAAATATACCATTTATAGCCTCCTTTTTTGGGCACTCTTTTTACTGTTACATATTGAGCCAAAATATATTAAAAGAGGCATAATTTAAAAAATAAAAAATAAAGCAGATGAGAAGTTGAGAACAATTTTATCTAGATCCCAAAAAAAAATACCATCTACAACCTCCTTTCTTAGGCACTCTTTTTACCATCACATATTGAGCCCAAATATATTAGAAGAGAGGCATATGAAATTTGCAGTTCCTAGAAGTGATTGCAAGAGAAGTCATATTGGTTTCAACAAAGCTAAAATTCCATTGAAGGCAAATGTATGGACTTTCTAAAGAACTCTAAGTCTAAGTGTAAACCATAGCACCCTCCTCTTGTAGTATTTAAGAGTTTATACTAGGGATTAAACCGATGCGTCACCCATGAAACATGCAAGAAGAAATAGGGTAAAAGTAATGAGGTTGCATGTAAGTTGGGAACCTTTTGATGGAGACTACACATATAACCTTGGCATTTAAATAGTTATAAACTATGGTACTTTTTGTAGCCCATTAGGGCCTTGATTCAAGAAGCTTTCTAATGGGAAAAGCATGTCACTTAATCTACATTGTCATCTTTATATCATCCACTTTGATGTTAAAAGCATGGAAACAATGACCATTTGAACAACAAAACTAGGATAAACATCATAATATACATTCCAGAATTCATCTTGATGTTGGATCTAGTAATGTGATTTAAAATGTTGCTTGAAGAATACTTCATCAGGTTTTTCCAAAAGCATTTAAAAAAAATTAATGGTCTATGCAAGCTTAAACAATTTAATATAATTTATTTTGTCACATAAGATCATGAAGTATTTTGGTAATCTAGTTGGATTGACAAGATTAACCATTATTACAATACGCATGGTGAATTAAAAGAAATACCCTTACATACAATTCCACAAGAATGTTTCACAAACCAAATTGGTATTTGGCCTTGGCTGTGACTTAAAAATAAATTACAATCTATGAAATTTGTTTTTCTTTCCCTTTTATTTTTAGTCATTTTTCCCATCTCATTTATGATGAGAGAAATCATAAATGTCATTTGATGAGGCATTCAACACAATCAATTGCACTCATGAGCCCAAAGGCAATTAGAGAATTTCAAAGTGACTAAATTCATAAAGAGATGGAAATAGAGGGGAGATGTGATTAGTGTAGATGCGATAAAATATCAAAACAATGCCTATAGGACTACACCACAACAAAATTGGTGCTTTGTCCACAAAGAAAACTACATACAATAGCTAGGATCTACCCAATTAACTATGTGCGCAATAATACCTAAGCAATAGGACCTTACAATGGTGAATGTGGCCAAGGCATCAACTATAACTACACAACAATAAAATAACCATAAATTTTTCAAACAAAAACAACACGTGTGAAATGAAGAGACATGAAACAAGAATGTGAAAGTGAAAAATTTCTTCACCAATCTCCTTACTTCCTTGGAGCCATCTATGCCATCCTCTATGAAACTCAACTCATCCTCCTCACTCTGAGAGGGCTTACACTTGCTAGAGCTTTTGCCTTGACTCTTAACATAATGGCCAAAGCAATGATGATGTTGTGTTGTTGTGGATCCATATTAGTAGTGTTTTATCCACCTACAGTGCCTATGATTGTATATCACCCTTTCTAGAGTATTTTGAAAAAAAATATGCAACCTTCTATGATTATATATCAAAGGACAATTTGCATTCAAACATGTCGTGTGTTTAGGTATGCAATTTTGAAACATTCAAACTAGAGGCTCCCAAACTTGTTACTAATTTTCCTAGTAAGGTTAGCGATCAAATCAATGTTGAGGGTGATACCTTATTTAGTATTGCATCTGCTAACTAGTATTCTTATGAACCATATGATGTCAACATGGTCTTTGAGCACGTCAATGTTAATCCCAACGTATGTGATTCATACATGCCACATTCAATGAATTGTTTGATTTAGAATAAGGCTATCAACATAATCCCAATGTCTCCTTTAATGGTGACAAGTTCATATGCTTGTCTCTGTACCTCATAGATTTTAAATCTATATTGTGCAATATGTACATTTTAATGTGAAGGGATTCATTGTGACTAAAAAATAACATATATAATCAAGGTAATTTGTGGCACTATTCACCTTCTCTATGGCCATGGTCTGTAGAGTTCCTTTATAAGTTGGTTTTACAAGTTATTTAAAATTATTTATAACGAAGGAACCACATCTCTACCTTCACTTCACAGGGGCTTACCATGGATCTATGTCTGTAATAGATGAAACATGGGTTATTTGAATGGCAGTGTTACACCTCTAATTTTGGCTTTGATTTTACTATTTACTTTAACGTGAATAGAAGTGAATTTATGGAAAAATGTTAAGACATTATGATATAATGTCAGAGAAAATCATTGATTTCATTATATATATATATATATATATATATCAGTTCATGTGATTAATTATAATGCATGTGATTGAATGATTTAGTAATTTACGTTATGATAATTTGATTTGTTATTCATATGATTTATGAATAGACTAACGATGCACTGATCATGATCTAGTGATTGTAAGATGAATGCAGGAAAATAGGTTTTGATTACTCTCCGAGAGAGAGAGAGAGAGAGAGAGAGAGAGAGAGAGAGAGAGAGAGAGAGAGAGAGAGAGAGAGAGAGAGAGAGAGAGAGAGAGAGAGAGAGTATCTTATGAGGAGAGGAGAATAGACCTTTGGTTATGAATTGTTCATTTGCCATCTGAGTATAGTATACCTTCAGTTAGTAACCCTTGTCGATTAAGGTAAGTCGTGTTTATTCAAGTGGTTTTAGTTTGTTGATTGACTCGATAAGTTGTCGATGTCGTTTAGAATCCTTTTGATGTCTTATTATGTCAATCAAGTCATTTTGTGAAAATAACATTGTCGAGGAAGAATGATAGTATTTTCATGACTAATGCAACCTTCTGTCGATTGCGTCATAAAGAGATAACATTTGCATCTTCAAGACGTAGTTGGTTATATTGTTACCATGTTTCATGTTTATAGTTTTTAACATCGAATATTTTGTTGAAGTCAATGAAAACGATGTGATAAACTTATATACATGAAGGGGAGATGAACTCAACCAATCACGTTTGTGCGTAATCCTTACATCACATTATTATAATAATTCCTTTTGATATTAATATATATATATAATTTTAGATTATTATTACATTATTTATCTTGAGTAGTTAGTGTGAGGTAGTTAGTGGGTTTTAAAGAAGTTAACAACCTTGTTTATGTTGAAGCATTCTTTCTTAACTAACTTGATAGCATTGAATGCCTTTTTGAGAGTCGTGGTATCTCGAGAAGTGGTACTGTATTATCCACGTACTCCTCTTGTCGCATGCTCGAGCATTAAGAGGCTTATTAAGAGGAGAAATTCTTAGATGTGGAGAACCTTCCAATGACTTGTTAGTGGAGTCTTAATGTTTATTTTCTTAGTGGAAGAATTTGTGATCCAATAGGAAAAGGTTTTTAACAAACCAAAAGTGGAGCCTTAATGATAGAGGCGTGGGTCATTAAACGAGATAACAACTTTTGGTGGGAACATAGCATTATGTTATCAGAGATTAGAAGAACATTTGAGTAGCGATTCCCGCGGCTTAAGGGAAGATAGATAACAACATTGCTCACCCTATAAAAGGGAAGAGTGGGTCTAATTTAGGGGTTCTTGGGAAGGGAGGAGGATGGCTATCGGTTAGAAATGAATTTTGTTAATAGACAACCAAGAGCTTTCGTTCACGCAGGGGAGAGAGCTTAGTTATGTCATGAGAGCATGGACTATGAAGTCTTGAGCCAAGTAGAATAAGCATATGATCTTTGTGGATAAGAAGAGAGTTTTTACATCGCAGTTACAGACAGAGGAGTAGAAAATAAGATTTTAATCTCAGGTCAATGTAAGGATACGAGCTGAGACATTAGGTTACAAGCTAATCCTCACAGAAACTGCATTGTTTCTTAGGTATGAACCAAGTTTCTTCCCTAGTCTTAAATATGATATCTTTCACATATCAAGTGCAAGGAAATTCTTCTTTATTAGAATTTTATCCTCTTCAAGGATGTAAGATATCTTAGGAGAATATGAAGTATCTGAGTGAATACTTATAATCTTTATATAAACTTTAAGTTGAGTGGTAACATAGCTATGCATTTATAGCATAGAACTTCCATTCCATAGTTGTTCCTATATAACTAATTGTTCCAGTTTATTGAGAACATAAGTAACGTATCTCTGACAAACCAGAGATGGCTTTCTGTGTAAAGTACCTTTACAATATTAAAGGATATAAATTAGTTTGTATTCTAATGCGCGGGGATAAGTACAATTTAATTTTACCTTCGAGCAAATTCTATGAGTCAATGTCTGATCTATGTGAGACCGACTTTGTAGTACATGTTTAGGCTAACGTCTTTAAAGATAAAAAAAACTAAGTGAATTGTATTCTTTATTATGAATTAAGGTCGATATATTATAGGCAAGCCTTATGATCTTAATGGTTGAGACAGTTAAGCCATGAGGTTTTTATATAAACAATTTATATTTATGTTTCTAGATTCTTGTATGTCGTAGGATTGAGTGTGGATCAATATGACCAAGACAACATAGAGTTAGTAAGTCATAGGGAACTATGATATTGCATTATTTATGTTCTTATAAAAACCACCTTAATTTATATTAGTTATGTGTTAAAGTTTTCACATTGTTTTACATAAACATGGTAAGGAAACAATTGTCAAGCTTGAGGAATTATTTTATAATTTCCTAGAATTGCTCAAAATATATAGCAAAGTTCAATGACAACATAGAATATAGTTGAAAGAGCAACCTTTCAACTTTAAACATTAATGGATAGAAAACTTGAGATAGTCTTATCCACCTTTTGGTATCAAATCGATCATAGTTGATGTATAAAATTTGATTGGAACCTTTTGGTTAGCTTTAACTAAGGTTTCCTTGTAAATGAGAAATAGTCTTGTTTTCAAAGTTTGAAACAACCTTTTTAGTCGAAAGAAGACTGGAGGTTAATCATTTACTTAAAACACCATTCTAACTTGAAATAGAATGTTTGTTATTCCTTTATTATGAAAAAGGGAAGACAAAACCCTAGTTTAGACCCTGTAGGGTTAATATAATTTAATATACCTTTATGGTTATGTCTTGTCTTGATAGATCAACAATGAAGAGGTGAGTGCCTTATTTATGACAAAAGGAAATATTTCCTAAATGTTAATGTTTACCTTTGTATAAAAACCTATTTGACCGATTACAAGTCAACTTAAGTTATAAGTGTCAATAAATTTTAGACCTTGGGTTTTCAAGGATGCAAAGAGGTACCTTTGAGTAGATAGACACTCCTAAGGTCTATGGAGCAATGACATTGTCTTGAGAATCCATCTAAGTCAGGAAGACTAGATTTGAGTTAAATAAAACTCTATAGTTAAATCTAGTTGACCAAGTCAAACTGTAGGATGTGATAGTATCCAAGTCGAGTTGGTGGGTGGGTGGACATTATGACTACGTTCATTGCGAACGTCTATTTATATTGATTCTTTGGCCAAAGTAATGCATACGTCTCTGCATGCATTTGTCGGTTCACTGTATCTGGATTGCATAACCTATCGAAAGGATCATACTTACCTAGAGGTTACCTAGGGTTGTATGATCGATAGAATTATGTAGGATACAACACCAGTACTCAGATGGCAAGTAACCATTGGTTACCTTATATCTATACTCTTCGTGAAGGGTAGGGCCACTTCCAATTGGAAGGTGTGTGGGGGATTGTCAGTTTGAGGTTGGAGGTAAAGCACTCAGAAGATGGTCTCTCTCTCTCTTTAGAAGAAGACATGACAAGGCTTGCGATAAAGATGTTAGAATTCTAGATGTAGCATACCCATTGGATATGTGACTTGTGTTTCTTAAACTATGTAAAACTTTATCTATTTCAGATTATTGTAATTGAAAAAGATAGAATGTCGATATTGTAATTTATAACATGTTGGATATTTCAGAAAAGTAATTATGATTACTTGACGTGTCTTGATTCCTTGATATTATTTCAAATACAAAAAATAAGTTCAATCTTTTTCACCTTGTGTGTTTTTATCTCATGGTAAATATTTGATTTTAGCCTTGTTGGAGATTTGGGTTGTTTCATATGGTATCAGAGTGACCGGGTTCAGCACTAGGGCTTATGAGTCCACTATGCTAACCTGTTAATCAACATTAAGCAGATAGGTAATGTTTAAAATTGCTTTTATGCCAGAATGACATGGAGAAGAACCAAGAAAACTACTAGAAAGTTTGCTCCTAAGATAATAGATAAGAAAGAACCTATCAAGGAAGTTAAACTTAAAGACCATATTAATTATGTTGAGGGTGCATGGCTGGAGGATTCAGAGACTTTGGCTGATGCACTTAAGTGTATACAGCTAGAAAGGAAATAATGTTTTGAACTAACCAAGAATCCTATTGTTTCTACTTGTGTAGTTAAACCTAGTAAATTGTTAGCTAGTCACAACATGTCATTTGAATGTGGTTGTGATGCGCCTGTTTTAGGAAAAAGAGGTCGAGGAGTACCTGTGTGTACATCCACCCTCTAGTTTGTTTAATTGGAATATCCTTTAACCAACAATGACATGTAATCTTGTTGTGTTAATTATATAAAAAAGGATGTAGTTACTCCTGAATAAACTATAATAAAAATGAGATTGTTTTGTACCAATCTGTTGGTTGTCTTGAGTTAATTATGTTTGATTTAATGAGTCGCATTAAATTTAGAAAACTATTAGATAACTTAGTATTCTCAAGTATGAGAAAAATGACATCATTAATACAGGAACAAACCAAGGTGAGAGTCAAGAAGAGAGTAACCTTCCAGTTAATCCCATGGGCAAGTTAGATCAAATCCTAACCATGCTTACAGAAACCAAGGAGAGACTGGGTAAATTGAAACAGAAGGTAAGAGATCAGGAAAATCTAAAAGGGAAAATGAGATTTATCATGGGATGAGTAGGGAAAATCACCATGAGCATAGTGTGAGTAGTGAGAATCTTGAAAACCGTGGACCCCAAAAGGAAGCAAAGGATAGGCTTACCTTAGAACTTTCCAAGATATGCAGAAAGTCACTCCATCAAAATTTGAATAGTGACTGGAACAAGTGAAAATATGATTTCTCCTAGATTTTTGAATAAGTTTCCTAGAAGAGCTGGTTACATAGCTAAACCTTGGTCAGTAGAATATGTTAACCAATCCAAGGCTTAGGTAGAGAAATGTTTGTTTGAAACCAAGATTGATCTCTCTAGATTTTCAACAAAGGTGAACCTGTATGTGGCTCCCTTAGGTTCCTATGATGTTATCTTATGAATGAGCTGGTTGTGGAAACATAGAGCCAAGGTTGACTATTTTTCAAAAAAAAAAAAAAGTTGAATATTTAGATGATGTGGGAAATAAGGTCTTTTTCCAAGGTATACAAAGAGAGGTCAAGATTAGACTGATCTCTGAAAAGCAATTAAAAAGAACTAGACGAAAAGTGTTTCAACTCTTTGTAGTAAAAAGGAAACAAATTGAAGAAAGTCTTGGAAAACAAAGTGTGCCTTTTAAAGAAAGGTATCCCTTCCTTCGAGATTTCTAGGAATACCCCCCAAAAGAGTTTTGGATTTTGCAATTGATATTAAACCAGGAACTAAGTCTATATCAAAAGAACCTTACCATATGACTACTATGGAATTAAAAGCCCAATTGCAAGAATTGTTGGCTAAAGGTTTGATTAGATCTAGTGTTTCACTAAGGGGCGCACCAGTTATCTTTGTCAAAAAGAAGGATGAAACTTTACGTTTGTGTATTGATTATCATTTGCTCAATAAAGCAATGATAAAGAACAAGTATCCATTACTGTGTATAGATGATCTCTTCGATCAAATGTGTGGAGCTTCTGTGTTTCCAAAGATTGATTTGCGATCGTGATATCATCAGTTGAGATTAAAGGATGAAGATATCCATAAATCAATTTTTAGGACAAAATTTTTGCTGAAGGAATATTTGTTGATCCAGCAAAGATCAAAGCTATCCTAGATTGGCCTATACCTAAGAGTGTGCATGAAGTGCATAGCTTTATAGGTTTGGTAGGATACTATAGAAAATTTATTCTGAAATTCTCCAAAATTGCAAGTCCAATCACTTCCCTACAAAGAAAAGGGAAACATTTTGTTTGATTAGTTAAATGTTAGGAGGCATTTGATCTATTAAAAAAAAGAGAAATTAGCAACAACACCAATTGTGAAAGTTCACAATTTCGAAGGTCAGTTTGAGGTAATAACTGATGCCTCATGAGAAGAATTAAGGGGCATGTTTATGCAAGATGGGCGAGTGATATCCTATGAGTCAAGAAATCTAAAATCTTATAAGCAAAATTATGCTCTGCATGATTTAGAACTAGTAGTAGTCACGCATGCTTTGCAAGTATGGCATCACTATTTGTTAGGGAAACCTTTGTACTAAAGTCAGATTGTCAAAGTCTTAAGTACATATTTTCTTAACCACATCTGAATGCTCGACAAAGGGATGGTTAGAAATGATATTTGACTATGACTTTGAGATAAGTTATATCAAAGAAAAAGAGAACAGAGTAGTTGATGCTTTGAGTCAGAGGAGACAGATTTCTTCAATTGTCTCTATTCATGCAAACTTTAAGGATTTAGTGTTGCAAAATTTTATCAGATGATGAATACTATAAGAGGTCAAGCAAGCTCTTATGGTAAATCCTAAAGATTCAAGGTATGATGGGTTCCATTTTGAGTCTGATGGACTAAGGAAATACAGAGAAAAAAAGTATGTTCTTAATTCTACTAAATTAAGGGATCTTATGAGGAAAAAAGAGATAGTCATCGCAAAAGGAATGAGGAATGATGCTATAAGATTTGTAGCAAGTTGCCTATAATGCTAGAGAGTTATGGCAGAACATCAACATCTCATAGGACTTTTGTATTCACAAGATATATCAGAATGGTAGTGACAAGTTATAAGTATGGATTTTGTTCAAAGTCTTCTAATGTCTAGAAACAAACATGATGCAATCTTAGTTGTGGTAGATAAACTCACAAAGCTAGCACATTTCATACCTAGAAATTTATATTATAGAGCACTAGTATTAGCTCACAAATCTATTCGAGAAGTGTTTAGATTGCACTAAATTCCTGAGAAGATTATCTCAGATAGAGATGTGTGCATGATGTCAAGGTTTTGGAGAACCTTATTCTTAGCACTAGGAACTAAACTTAATGTGAGTACAACTTATCATCCTGAGAACAAATGGTTAAACTGAGAAAGTGGTAAGTACTCTTCCCACTCATATTGTTGATCCATGCAATATATTCGTAACAAATCCTCCAAAAAGGAATTTTCTTATAACAATTCCTATAATTCTGCTATCAAGATAATTCCGTTTGAAACATTGGACAGAAGAAGATGTTGAATTCCTATAAGCTAGGTAAGCTAGATGATAAGATTAGCATTAGTCCATAAATGTTGTCAGAAACAAATGAATAGGTCAAACTAACCAGAAAAGATTGACAGAAGTTATGATAGGCAAAATTTATGCAGATGCAAGCATACACTTAGACAATTCTCAGTTAGAGAAGAAAAGTTCTTTTAAGGGTCAAACCCCAAATTTTTTTTATTAAGTATGGAATGTATTCCAAAACAGCTCCTAAATAGGAAGGACTCTTTGAAGTTATCGAAGTTATCAATTTGATTGATATCAAAATCATTTTATTATTAGCTAATGCCAGGAGGCATAATGTATTTTTATGATTCAAATTTGAAATATATATATATATATATATAACAAATGATAATTATATTCCTGGAATGTTTTATGGGTATAGAACCTAGGAGTGATCATGACCGAGCTTCTTAAAATGTTCAATAATCACAAGCCCTGCTTGCAAAGCAAAGAGGTTACTCATTACAAGGTCCGGTGGGACAACATGCACAGGGTAATATAACATGGAAAATTTACCATGATTTTATAGAAAAAAATTCTCAATTGTTTACGCTTTTGCAAGTTAAACAATTTTTTTTATCTTATTAAGGTTATGGATACATTGAATCATCGAGGACAATGAATCTTTAGGGGAGAGATATGTTACATCCCTAATTTTGGCTTTGATTTTACTATTTACTTTTATGTGAATAGAAGTGAATTTATGGAAAAATGTTCAGAGGTTATGATATAATGTCAGGGAAAATCATTGATTTCATTATATATATCAGTTCATGTGATTAAGTATAATGCATGTGATTGAATGATTCATTAATTTACATTATGATAATTTGATTTGTTATTCATAAGATTTATGAATGGACTAACGATGCACTGATCATGATCTAGTGATTGTAAGATGAATGCTCTGAGAGAGAGAGAGAATCTTCTGAGGAGAGGAGAATAGACCTTTGGTTATGAATTGTTCATTTTCCATCTGAGTATAGTATACCTTCAGTTAGTAAACCCTTGTCGATTGAGGTAAGTCATGTTTATTCAAGTGGTTTTAGTTTGTTGATCAACTCAATAATTTGTCAATGTCGTTTAGAATCCTTTTGATGTCTTGTTACGTCAATCAAGTCATTTTGTGAAAATGACATTGTCAAGGAATAACAATAGTCTTTTCACGACTAATTCTCACCCCCTTTCTTCATGCTCTTTTTGGTGCTCATGCTATATGGTCACAGCTCGCTTAAGAATGCTATTATCATGAAATAGACCTTCAACTTGCTGCTTTAGCAACATATCTTCCTACAGTTGGTATAATAGGAGAACAAAGAATGAAAAATTGGAAAAGCATATTACAATAATTAGTAGCTCATACATAGTGAATGTTGAAAATTTGTAGTACAGTATGCAAATATGGAATAAATTAAAAAGCAATACCTTCTGCAAGTTTTTAGCTATAGAACCTGTATGAGAAACAATAACATTTTCAAGTGCTACAAGTGATCTTGAAGCACATAGTTTGGCATCATCCATATCCGATGCATTCTGCATCTCTTGCAAAAGGAGCTCCACCCAGTCAGAACCATTAACTGGAAGGGCTATAGCAGAGCCCATTCTATCAAACAATTCACATGCCTTGTCTATGCTTCCACATTTTGCCAGTATGCCCTTGACACTATTTGAGATCCATTCAAATTTTATCTCCAATTTGATTGATTGATCAATCAATTTTAACTTAGAATTGATCCAAGAAACGCTCACTCTTCAATCCCTGACTTTGGAATTCCTTCAAGAATTCGGCAAAGCTATAGCCTTTGTACACAGCAGGATGCTCCTCGTCCACCATGGATTTTACAAGAGTAATGAAGGCATCCATTGAAGGCACAGAGAATGTAGCAATTGACATGCGTACACATGCCATGTTAGTTACAACCCTGTGCTCTGTGCTCTTGAATCTCCCACTACTTACAACCTAGTCAAAATATACCAAAAAAATAATTCAAAAATCTATCCTTCATTTTTTAAAAAAATTGTAGACTTAAAACTCTAAAATATAGCTTGGATGAGTATTTTGTTTACTCAAAGCCCTGAAGCTGATCTCCCAAATTCACCCCAAAGGCATTGGCTATGGGTTGTACTGCAACCATTTCCCATCCATGAGCACTTGTAGGCCACTCACATCTCCTTGCATTAGAACATTGATTAGACCTACATCTGAATGAGGTGGTATGCCAAAGGTAAGATCTAGCTTTGGGCATGGAGGATAATAAATTATTACCAACACTTGACCATGATTCTCAAATGTTGTATTCAAATAATGAGCATCCAGTCCTAGAGCTTTAGAAATTGCAACTAGCAGTCTCAAAATCAATGATCTTATCTATCTAGCATACTTCCCTGTACACTCTCTAAAAAAATAGAGAAAAGGTTATGCTCCTTTTTTTCAATTGGTAACGAAATTTTGTGAGGGATTGCATTTTCTTTCCTTATTTTTATTTTATTGATAATTTTTTATTTATATGGGGAGCCTTAGGTTTAAATGCCAAAGAGGGGTATGTCTACAGTTAAATTCATCCAACAAATGAACAACCAAAATTGGACAACATTTATACACTCAAATGTGTGACACATCACCTGGGCTTCAAACAAGGTTCTCCACTGTGAAAGCTTCTGCTATTGCATTATCTTTATTATTACTTGTAGGCTGTAGGTTTTTCAGGCTAAGAGTCAATGACCTCCTCCAAAGGATGACATGGATGTTTGAAACTATCGCACCATTTTAGGAATTTTTCTTTGGTGATATTGAAGCTCGTACTAAGCCTGACCGCCTAACTTAAATCCTCTGAATAGAGAAAGGCTCTATCTTCCACAAGCATTTCAAAAAACTCTTTGGCAGTATCCATCATGCCTTTCATCACAGATTCTTGCACTTCGTGGTTCACAATCTAAATTTTCCATCATATCATTGACATCAAACCAAAACCCAAATAGATTTTTGAATGAAATTTATATATAAATGGAAGTTTCCCTGGAAAAAGCCATACGCCTCACATGCATTCCTAATCTGCTTCACCACATTTTTCCTATTAGGACCATCTAAATCCTTGACATCTACCACTGGAATAGAACAAGAATGACAAACTTGAGACAGGTTGGGATGTTCATGGGGATGAAAGATGTATTTTTCTTTAACCTAAAGATGGTTGAGTCCATTGGACACGAGTTTTTCCATAGGATTGAGAAGTGCTTCATGAACATGGTTTGTGGATGACATCGACTGACTTAATGCCCCCGCATTTTGATGTGAATGGCTTAGATCATTTTAATGCAAAAAATAAAGCTTCTCAATCTTGCATAACAATTTTTCTAACTACACTGTTCCTATTTTGACGTGTGCGGCTATGATCCTTCTGATGGTCGTCCTTGTACTTGAAACAAAATTCCAACCATTGATGTTGCCCTAGCACAGTACATGAGCTCGGCTTGCTCCGTAGTGAAACGCCTATCGGTGTAAATATATCAACTAGTATTTGCACTTTTAGAGTGTGCAATAGATGAGTCCATAGGAAATTTAGAAGGATAGTGTAGAGATTTGGCATCTTAGTGGTTTGAAATCAGTCCCATCATTATAAAAGTGGACGTGTAGAGTTTTAAGTATTATACATTAATTAATAAAGGGGAGAAACATAAGTGGTTTGAAATCAATCCCATCTTTATAAAAGTGGACATTCATAGCAGTGAGTATTATACATTAATTAATAAAACGGAGAACAAAAAGGGAAAGATAACTTAGAAATGAGTAGGAAAGAGACATATTTGGGAGAAAAAGAAGGGAGAGCTAACTTAAAAATGAGTAGGAAAGAGACATATTTGTGGCTAACAAAAAAGTTATTAAAGTTATATACAACTTTGCTAGAGAGATCAATAGAGGTCACTATCTCTAGTCAAATGTTGTGTGTCCATCACCACAAATCACTAGTCCCGAACATTGGTAGGGAGGACAATAGAGGTCACAATCTCTAGTCAAAGGTTGTGTGTCCATTATAACAAGCAACTACTCTCTCTTATCATCTTTAACATTAAAGTTAGAAATCTAGAGAGAAAAGAAAAAGTTTGTTATTTGAATTTATTATCATTAATTTATTTGTTTATTTGTGATTTATGTACTTAAATAAAGTAACTAAAATATTTTCTTTAAAAAAATATTTTATTACTAAAAGATAAATATTAGCCTACGAGCATTGATGACCAATTTCTTTACTCTAGAGCAAATTAGCTAATAGTATTTGTCAAATGCTTGTAGGTTAATTGCATGTAAGCCTTTAAAAAAAGAAAAATAATAAGGATCGTGTGGGTACAAACTTGATTGAGGACAAAAACCTTAGAGTGTTTGTTCATAATTCTTGAACAGATGAAAGCAATAAAGAATTAAAAATTTGGGGATGCAACTACTTCAAATTAGCCCTCAACCCAAAAAGGCTCAAAGAATGTCTCGAGTGGTGATTGACCCACTCTCTGGAAATCAGTTCCTTGAGATTGATGACCCCATAGTAGATAAAGATGAGAAGAGTGTCACTGAAGCTGATTTTATTGTTAGAAAAATTGATATGGGACCCCCTACAGTAGAAGGTGAAATTTGCCATGTGAAATTGTCAATAAATGTATTAGCTAAGAGGGTGAAAATGGAGAAGAAAGAAAATGAAAGGCTATAGAAGCGGATCGATGTTCTCACTTCATATATACAATCAATTGTTGATGTTACTTCTCAACCCCTAGATACTAAACTTGATAATCATGTGAAGGGTGTAGGCCCAGAAGTGATAAATCAGATTGGAAAATATCAAGTTTTGGCAAGGGCTATAGAATCTTGGATTGAGAAAGTAACTATTGAAGGGTTATTATATATTGAAGAGATCATGAAGATATATCGTTAAATTTCGACTAAGAGGAAAAAGATTAATGCTGATATGCAGTTAATCAAGAAGGAATAAACTTTACTCATGATTGTTGCTAAAAATTTGCAAGAAATAGTTAAAGTGGACACTAGTATCTTAGTTGCTGAAAAAGTTTTCAATAAACTGGAAGAGAATGAATTGGTTGCATGGTTAAACGTTGTGGAATGGAAACTTTAGGTGGTTAAACAGTTCTTAGTTGAACTGAAGAAAATATCAAATCAATATAATGTGAATATGTTGGATATCAGATCTAACTGCTTAACCTTAGAAACTGATAGTTTGGATGAGAATGAAGAAAATCTCCTGAATTTAAATGATGTCCAAGAGTTTCAAGAAGTTGATCTCTGAAGAATTAACTAGCAAAGACTTTGTTGATGGTGCCTCAATTAAGAAAGTTGGTCATGTTTCCTTTTATCTTACCAACTTCAAGAGAGAACTTGTGGACATCTATAGGAAATTTGAAGAAGCAAACAAAATGATAAGCTTTTGGAAGATCCAAGTAAGTATCACCATCAGTCTCAGTGGTAAAATCATTACTCCAGTTATCAACAAGTTTAGGGATTCTAGAGCTAAGATGAACCCCCTGAAAGACAAAGCAACTACAGGGGACCAGACGAACGAAGATTAATCGAACGAGAGGGGAGATGAGGAGGCTTTTATTCAATTTTAGTTTCTATTATTTCATGCAAAGACATTTGGACTCTTTTAAATTAAGTAAACCTTATTTAAATATTTATTTAATTTGCATCAACTAACTTCTAAGAAGCCGTTAATTTCAAAGACAGTTTCATTTTTGAGGCTCTATATATAGCTCGTCAGAAGGATGTATAAGGATCTTTTGACAAATTTTGTTTTGGCAATTGATACAATTTTCAGTTTCTCTATTAAGACTTTTCTGATATTTCTTATGCATATGGAATGAGTTTCAAGGAGGATAATTGGAAAATTTGTGAACTTTGAGTTACAATTTCTTTATGTTCATCATTAGTATGTTGAATGTGCAGTGATTAGCCCTCTGAGATATTTGTTTATCATATGGTGGAGATATTGGTTATGTCTTTCTTTTTATCTGGATGATCTTTTTCGTATGTTGAAGGATTCAGATGGTGATTTGCAGTGGATAGTTTGCTTTCAGTGAGGCTTTGCACTCATTTTTTGTTTAAGTTTTGTTGGAAAATATCATTTTGTGCTTTCAAGTTAAAAGCAAACCCATATTTATTTTTATGCTTCAATATCATACAAGGGAGCTGCCCCTCTGAACACAAAGGAATGTTATTGCCTAATTATAACCTCTCCAACTGTTAGTGCATTTGTGGCTATTTGTTGGGAAAAATTTATATTTAAAAGTGTGGCGATAAATGTGTTCACAAACACATGTGGAAATGAATTAACATGCAAACCTAAACCTATGCCCACATGAATGAACCTACAAAAATTGAATCATTAGAACCTATTCGCCTTGATATTCTAATGTCTAAATTTTAGTAAGGACTAGTAGTGTTTAGAAACACCTTTGGGGCATCTGCAAATTCACGAGGGTCATGTTCTCCATAGTCAAACCCCTAGTTGGATTGATTAAACAACTTTGGAGCAAGGAGTGAGGACAATAAATAAGTGTGAAATAGACCTAGGATCATGTATATTAATGTATTAATCTAGTAATGTAGTTATGATTCTTTTTATTCTCTATGTGATTCAAATTCTAGACATACTCAATAAATTCTTAGGCGATTTCTTAATGAATGAATGAATGTTTTTAAATACAACATAGCACACAAATCAATACAAAGGTTTACTAGGTTGGCTCACAACAATTAGTGAAAAGGTCGATGAGGTGTAAAATTGAATTTTGAATTTTAAAAGTTTTAAGGTTTAGATCCACGACTATGAAAATAACTTGGGTGAAATTTGTACCCATGGATATGGTCTAAGGTGATGAATGAAAAATCTAGGGAACAAGATCAAATATTTGAAGATGAGTGATAATGAGATCAAAATATTATAATATTATAAGCCAAATCTACACAAAAAATATACAACTTATAAACTTATTATTACATTAAAGATGCCTTAATCAAAATGAGTTCAAAAACAAAACAAAAGAATATAGATATGCAATTTTCACGAATACAAGAAGAAAATAAACAAATAATCAGTTTGATTTAATATTTACACAACCTCAACAATAGGGGGCACACAAAAGACTGCTTCTAAAAGTAGATAGTCAAGGTTATGGCTTTGTCTCATGAGTCGCCTCAGTGGGAGCTGAAGTCCCGCTTGATCAAATTCTTAATAGTACTACCACTTCACCCATCCATAGGAAGTTCAAGGAATACGCCAATAGGAACAACGGGAGAATTTAGAACATTTTCCGGCATGAGACAATCCCGAGAACTATAATGCTCACATATAAAAGCTTATCGGCTAATTAATAACAACCTTACAATATAAATCCAGAGATAATTATTGAAAACACCTATTGAAATTCGGAAACGCTGTGATCAAACAGAAATGGTATGAGCGGTCGGATCATCTTGCCGTGGTTGTATTGACAGGAGGTGTCCTGGCGGGCCCCATCTCGCGCTGTTGTCTCTGCAGGTTCCCTTTCCATCCTGCAATAAGGGGGAAAAAATCAAGTCCAAAACCAGTTGAACAGTTCTGAAAGTTAACAAGTAGCGATACAAATGTATTACCGAGAGCAGGATCAAATCTTCTGTGGCTCGCAACACCAATGGACTAGACAATTTACGCAGGGCGTCTCTCTCAAGTTAAATTTGGCCCGCATCTTTGTTCGGTACACGCACGCATAGCAGCACGCGAACCCCGTAAAAGACAGCAGCGCAGCATAGATCGCTCCGCTTACAGCACATGCTTCGTCAAATTCAACTATTCAGCCCTTCCATACAAGAATAACATCAAATAAATATAAATAGATTAGGTTTATGCAAGTCTTACGCGGAGAACCCTCATCCACTATGGTGCAGGAGCACCCCTACAAAACAGGATATAGGTTCATTGTCCGTATGTCAGGACATCAGTCTATTTTTAGTATGTTTGACTTCATAATGTAATAAGGTCCATTGGACCAATGCATATGTATTAGATCAGCCTAGGAGAGTGTGCAGGCAGTTAGAGCTCGTGATCAGGTAGTATGAGCTGTCCTCTCCCAGCCGCTTGGAAGCTCCCAGCCGCTGGGAATCGAGTTGGTAGTACTCGTAGGATATTGCTATAAATAACTCAGATCAGTTAGGGTTTGAGATCATATCAAGGAAAGAGAGAGTAGTAGTTATGTTATGTTGTACTGGTGATTAAGTGAGATCCAGAGATCAGTCCAGACATTGTGAAACATTGTTGTTCGATAGTATTGTAGAAACAGGACATTTGTGTTTCATCTAAATAAGATCTCATCAATTGCATTATCTGGTTTATCAGCTGTTTATGTTTTGATTTCTGTTCTGATTACAGGTTAATGGATTCTTTCAACCCTTCCACCGGTTGATTCTATGAATCGGTGGAATGGTCATGCATGTTAGTTTAGGTTGTATTTTAGTTTTCTGTTTATGCATTTCATTGTGTGGGAGATCAATTGGTAGCATGCTGTGAATCAACCTAGCATCCTCATGTGCTAGGGTTTAGGAAGATAAACTATTAAGTTTTGATCTGAAGGTGACCCGGCCCGATCATCATGTTTTCTTTGTAAAATTGTGCGGTTCTGTGAGTTTGCATGCAGCTGACGGATATACAGGGATCTGCATGTGCTTTTCCAGATGGAGTGAATCGCATCGACATCTACGAGTATATCGTTATCCGGATCGGGTTATGAAGCTGACGAAGACTGTATGTTTTGAATGCATCAGGATGATATAAGTCGGATATATACTCAGTGTGTATATCATCGTCAGGGTCATCTTTCGTGTGTATCCATCATCCGCATATCGCTATCGCATGCAGAAGTGAAAGTTCACTTTTTGGCTAAGGACCGGAAAGGTCATCATCAGGATATTGAAAAGATCACCGGATATTCATTATCATGTTGCGGAGGATATAAGTGTCTTATATCCTGTTAACATCATCATCAGGTGCATTGACATCATCATCGGGTGCAAGTGACGTCATCGTCATCAGGATATTGCGAATATCACCCTATGCAAGTTTATCCTGCTGTCGCTAAGTGTTTTGGCATCGGCGTAAGTCATCGGCATAAAGTTGAGTATCATCATCAAGATGTTTCAATATGACCTGATAAGTCATATCCTGATGCTGTTGTTTGAGTAGTCGGATATCGGGGTGACGTAAGCATCGAAGGAAAGGTGCTTGAAGTTGTCGTCATCAGGATATATGAGAGGAACCGGATATTTTATATCCTGCTGATGAAGATGATGTCGAACATCATGATGATGAAGATAGAGTTTGGCGGTAAGATGAACAGTGAACATCAGGAGGATGTTTGCGCTTGCCGAATGTGATGATGCTGCTGATAGTCGAGTATCATGATGCTGCTGACAGGCGAAAGGCGAAAGGCGATAAGGAAGTGAACAGTAGTTAGCAGGAGGATATTTCATGCCTCTTCGAAATATGATGATGCTGTCCGTGTTAGCAAGAAATGTGATGATGATGATAAGCCGATAGGTATTACATACTGCATGTCCAGGATTTTAACATGCTGGTTGTGTTAATGACTCCTCCTTCCCATTTGTAAGCTTCTGTTGCGTTTCCCTGTATCATAGTGGTATCAGAGCAAAGGAAGGATCTTCTGGAAAAGATCAGGATATAGCAGGATGTCAGATGAAAAAGGAACATCTGAGATTCCGGCAAGGATGACCAACGTTGAGTTGGCAGTTCTGGTAAAGAAACAGATTGCAGAGAGCAAGGCCGTGAAGGCTTAGAATCAGGAATTGAAGGATGAGTTAGAGAAGTTGAGGAACAAAGTAGGTTCTGGTAGAGAAGAAGATAGGGAAGAAGAAGAGATCCCTAGTTGGAACGAGGAGGTCGTTCCTGCAGACCAGAGACCACTATTGAACGCCCTCAAGGCCATGGAGAGGAGAACCATGGATGTGAAATTGGATTTGCCAGTGTTTACAGGAAAGATGGAACCTGATTCAGTGATGGAGTGGATAGACTCCTTGAACAATTTCTTTGAAACGGAGGAGATACCCGAACAACAGAGGGTGAAAATAGCCCAGTCAAAAATGAAAGAAGCTGCCTTGACATGGTGGAATTTCGTCCAAGATGATAGAGTACAGGAAGGAAAGCGTAGAGTCACTACATGGAAGAAAATGATGGCATTAGTAAAGGAAGCTTATTTCCCATTGGATTACAGTATCCAATTACACAAGAGGAAGCAAAACCTGAAGCAGAAGGAGCTAGATGTCAGCTCATATACAGAAGAATTCATGAAACTTTGTATGAAAACAAAGGTAAAGGAAAGTGAAGAAGAGAAGGTAGCCAGATACCTTAATGGATTGAGGTTCAACATTCAGGAAGATTTAAGTCTGCATAATCCAGATACAATTCAGAAATACTTTCAGTTGGCATTGAAAGTGGAAGAGAAGTTAAAGAGAAAACAAGAACAACACAATAGAGGAAGAGGAAGACAACAAAGGGGTGGAAGAGGTCCTTTTAGAGGTAGAGGACATGGACATGGATATCAAGGAGAATCCAGTCATGACAATAGTAAGGGAAACAATAGTCAGAACCAAGGGGAAAATTATAGTCAGCAAGGAAACTTCAGAGGTAGAAGACCTTTCAGAGGAAGATCCCAGGGCAGAGGATCCATCAGATGTTATAACTGTAACAAAGAAGGCCATATAGCCAGCAGATGTCCAGGAAAGGCCACAAGCTCAACAGGAGAAAGGAGAACAAATCTGATCCAAGAACCTGATAATCAAAGTATGACAGGCTCTAATGCTTTTCAAAGTGTGAATGCTCCTGATAATTATGGATACCCAGAAAGTGGAGAGTCTCTAATGATGAGAAGAACAGTGACTACCATGAAGGTACCTAACAAAGAATCCCCTCAAAGAAAGTCTCTTTTCAGGACTATTTGCAAAGCAGGAGGTAAGGCATGTAAAGTTTTGATTGATTCTGGTTCTACTGCAAATTTTGTGTCTGAAGAAATGGTGACAAAGCTTAAGCTTAGGAGATTGCCTCACCCATCCCCATATAAAGTCTCATGGCTTACCCAAGGTCAGCAGACAACTGTAGAAGAGCAGGCTTGGGTAGAATTTCAGATTGGCGCATATAAGGATAAGTTGTTGTTTGACATTACCACGATGGATACTTGCAATCTTTTATTTGGTAGACCATGGCAGTATGATTTGAAGGCACAACATGATGGTGTTAGAAACACCTATACAATCACTAAAGATGGTAAGGTTATAAAGTTACTACCATTGACGGAGAAGGAGGAGAAATCTAAAGGAAAAGAGGTGAAGGTAATGCTGATGGAAGGTAAACAGTTCATGAAAGAAGATGCAGCAGAAGGTGCAGTTGCATATGCCCTAATCCCATGTATGAGGGTGAATAAAGAACAACAACAAGAAGTCAAGGAAGAGAAAAAGCAAAGGTTCATAGACCCAGCTATCCAAGAGCTATTGGATAAGTACAAAGGTATCATCTCAGAGGGAATGCCAAGATCCCTACCACCTGTCAGGGATATTAGTCACTGCATAGACTTAATTCCAGGGTCAACACTTCCAAACAAAGCAGCCTATAAGCTAACTCCAGAACAGAATGCAGAAGTAGCCAGACAAATTGAAGAATTATTGGATTCAAGTCTGATTGGGAAAAGTTTAAGTCCATGTGCAGTACCAGCTGTACTAGCACCAAAGAAGGAAGGTACTTGGAGGCTTTGCACAGATTCCAGAGCTATTAACAAGATCACAATCAGGTATAGGTTTCCAATCCCTAGGATAGAGGATTTACTTGACTGTTTGGGAGGTGATAAGTATTTTACAAAAATAGATCTAAAGAGTGGATATTATCAGATCAGGATTAGGCCAGGAGATGAATGGAAAACAGCATTCAAAACTAATGAAGGGTTATATGAGTGGAAGGTTATGCCTTTTGGTTTATCTAATGCACCTAGTACTTTTATGAGGTTGATGAATGAGGTTTTGAAAGAGTTCATTGGTAAGTTTGTCATAGTATATCTAGATGACATTCTAATTTTCAGCAACACAAAAGAAGAACATCTCAGACACATAGATTTGGTTCTTAAGAGGTTACATGAAGAGCAGCTGATGATAAATTTAGACAAGTGTTTGTTCATGCAAGAGGAGATCACATATTTGGGTTTTGTCATTTCACAAGGAAAGTTACAAATGGATAAGAAGAAGGTAAGTGCCATATTGTCTTGGCCAACCCCAAAGACTATGAATGATGTCAGAAGTTTCCATGGGTTAGCAACCTTCTACAGGAAGTTTATAAGAGGGTTTAGTCATATTTGTGCACCCATACTTGATACCATCAAAGGAGGACAGAAGTGCAGATTTGTTTGGACTCAAATAGCAGATGATTCTTTTGAAACATTGAAGAAGAAGGTGGCACAACAGCCAGTCCTTGCACTTCCAGACTTTAACAAAATCTTTCAGGTGGAATGTGATGCCAGTCACATGGCCATTGGAGCAGTACTCAGCCAAGAAGGTAGACCTATTGCATTTTTCAGTGAGAAGGTCAATGATGCTAAAAAGAGGTATTCCTCATATAATTTGGAAATGTATGCTTTAGTCCAGTCACTCAAGAAATGGAGCCATTATTTGATGCCAAAGGAATTCATAGTATTCACAGATAACCAGACTCTGAGTTTCATAAACAGCCAGGAAAAGCTGAACCACAGACACATGAAATGGGTAGAAACCTTACAAGCGTTTACTTTTACATTGAAGCATAAGAAAGGAGTCAAGAATAAAGTTGCAGATGCTTTGAGCAAGAGAGTTCTAACAGTCAACCAGATTCAGTTAGAAAGTGTTGGCATTGATTCACTAAAGACCATGTATGAGACTGATGAAGATTTTGGGGAGATATATCATGTATGTACTTCTTTTGGAGAGAAATATCATGCTGAATTCTCTGAATTTTTGATTCAGGATGGATTGTTGTTCAAAGGTGGACAGTTATGTATTCCAAGGTGTTCTATGAGGATAAACATCATTAAGGAGAAACATTGTGGAGCTATGGCAGGTCATTTTGGTCTAGATAAGACTCTTGATCTTGTCCGAAGACATTACTTTTGGCCTAAGTTACAATCAGATGTCAGAAAGTTTGTAGAGACATGTGTGATATGTCAGAAAGCTAAAGGCAGGTCGACTAATGCAGGTTTATATCAGCCCTTACCCATTCCTTCCAGACCATGGGAAAGCATAAGTATGGATTTTGTCTTGGGTTTACCAAGGACAAGGAAAGGGTTTGACAGTGTTTTTGTTGTAGTGGATAGATTCAGCAAAATGGCACATTTCTTGCCATGTAAAACCACTGCTGATGCTTCATACATTACAGATTTGTTTTTCAGGGAGATTGTCAAGATCCATGGATTGCCATTGAGCATAGTGTCAGATAGGGATGTGAAGTCCCCTATATTCAACGTATGTGATTTAACTCCATACAAGTCTTATCCAGATGCATATCAGGATCTCCTACAGGATACAATCCATGATAACATTCCCAAGCATGATCCTCCACAGTTGCAGAAGGTTTTGGACACCCGAGTGGTCAAACAAACCCGGAACAAACAGTACTTGGAGTATCTAGTCTCTTGGAAGGGAAAACCTAATTCTGAAGCAGTCTGGATGACTGAAGAGCAGATCCAGAAACATGGTGCAGATCTTCATACTCTCATCTCAAGTGGACTTGAGATTTCTTCTTCTGGGGAGTATGGTGCAGGAGCACCCCTACAAGACAGGATATAGGTTCATTGTCCGCATGTCAGGACATTAGTCTATTTTTAGTATGTTTGACTTCATAATATAATAAGGTCCATTGGACCAATGCATATGTATTAGATCAGCCTAGGAGAGTGTGCAGGCAGTTAGAGCTCGTGATCAGGTAGTATGAGCTGTCCTCTCCCAGCCGCTTGGAAGCTCCCAGCCACTGGGAATCGAGTTGGTAGTACTCGTAGGATATTGCTATAAATAACTCAGATCAGTTAGGGTTTGAGATCATATCAAGGAAAGAGAGAGTAGTAGTTATGTTATGTTGTACTGGTGATTGAGTGAGATCCAGAGATCAGTCCAGACATTGTGAAACATTGTTGTTCGATAGTATTGTAGAAACAGGACATTTGTGTTTC
The DNA here is from genome assembly GCA_027924645.1 of Cunninghamia lanceolata. NCBI lineage: Eukaryota > Viridiplantae > Streptophyta > Pinopsida > Cupressales > Cupressaceae > Cunninghamia > Cunninghamia lanceolata. Next base: position 6,436,751 of record BSBN01001062.1, read on the forward strand.
ATCTAAATAAGATCTCATCAATTGCATTATCTGGTTTATCAGCTGTTTATGTTTTGATTTCTGTTCTGATTACAGGTTAATGGATTCTTTCAACCCTTCCACCGGTTGATTCTGTGAATCGGTGGAATGGTCATGCATGTTAGTTTAGGTTGTATTTTAGTTTTCTGTTTATGCATTTCATTGTGTGGGAGATCGATTGGTAGCATGCTGTGAATCAACCTAGCATCCTCATGTGCTAGGGTTTAGGAAGATAAACTGTTAAGTTTTGATCTGAAGGTGACCCGGCCCGATCATCATGTTTTCTTTGTAAAATTGTGCGGTTCTGTGAGTTTGCATGCAGCTGACGGATATACAGGGATCTGCATGTGCTTTTCCAGACGGAGTGAATCGCATCGACATCTGCGAGTATATCGCTATCCGGATCGGGTTATGAAGCTGACGAAGACTGTATGTTTTGAATGCATCAGGATGATATAAGTCAGATATATACTCAGTGTGTATATCATCGTCAGGATCATCTTTCGTGTGTATCCATCATCCGCATATCGCTATTGCATGCAGAAGTGAAAGTTCACTTTTTGGCTAAGGACCGGAAAGGTCATCATCAGGATATTGAAAAGATCACCAGATATTCATTATCATGTTGCGGAGGATATAAGTGTCTTATATCCTGTTGACATCATCATCAGGTGCATTGACATCATCATCGGGTGCAAGTGACGTCATCGTCATCAGGATATTGCGAATATCACCCTATGCAAGTTTATCCTGCTGTCGCTAAGTGTTTTGGCATCGGCGTAAGTCATCGGCATAAAGTTGAGTATCATCATCAGGATGTTTCAATATGACCTGATAAGTCATATCCTGATGCTGTTGTTTGAGTAGTCGGATATCGGGGTGACGTAAGCATCGAAGGAAAGGTGCTTGAAGTTGTCGTCATCAGGATATATGAGAGGAACTGGATATTTTATATCCTGCTGATGAAGATGATGTCGAACATCATGATGATGAAGATAGAGTTTGGCGGTAAGATGAACAGTGAACATCAGGAGGATGTTTGCGCTTGCTGAATGTGATGATGCTGCTGATAGTCGAGTATCATAATGCTGCTGACAGGCGAAAGGTGAAAGGCGATAAGGAAGTGAACAGTAGTTAGCAGGAGGATATTTCATGCCTCTTCAAAATATGATGATGCTGTCTGTGTTAGCAAGAAATGTGATGATGATGATAAGCCGATAGGTATTACATACTGCATGTCCAGGATTTTAACATGCTGGTTGTGTTAATGACTCCTCCTTCCCATTTGTAAGCTTCTATTGCGTTTCCTCTGCATCACACTATCTCCGCTATCAGCCCAAAAGTGATGCAGGGGCAACAGAATGTGAGGCAACCTGCACTTGCACAACATTTCCATTATTCTTATTCCTATTACCATATAATCATAATCAAATCATATAAAAGAGGGGAGGGAGGAGAGTAATAAATAGAAAGTCATACCGTTGTAAGGATCTTCGCAGCAGGCGCAGAGGCCAGAGGACCAATTTGTGGGAAGATGATCCATTTTCCAAGGCTTTTCTAGATCTTTCCATGGGTTGTTCAACTTTAAATGCTTTCTCCTTGGTCTCCATTTTAGGATTAGTGTTGAGGTAGAGACCCCACCGTTATAGCTGTGCACAACTTATTCCTCCTTGGAATGTCACTTGCCCGTCCGTGGGAGACACCTAGCAACTTTTATTAATTCCTCTTTATTAAACTAGTTTGAGGATGAATTCAGCTTCAACTCGGGTAATCAATTTCACACAATTACATATTCACATGGTTATTATCTCATTAATCATTTAATATATTTTATTAAATATTTGGTGTATAATTTTATAAAAATCTTATTCAATATAAGAATAAAGAAAATATATCAACTAGCATGTGCACTTTTAGAGTGTGTAATAGATGAGTCCATAGGAAATTTAGAGGGACAGTGTAGAGATTTGGCATCTTAGTGGTTTGAAAGCAATTCCATTATTAGAAAAGTGGGTGTGCATAGTTTTAAGTATTATACATTAATTAATAAAGGAGAGAAACATAAGTGGTTTGAAATCAATCCCATCATTCTAAAAGTGGGTGTGCATAGTTTTAAGTATTATACATTAATTAATGAAGGGGAGAAACATTAGTGGTTTGAAATCAATCGCATCATTATAAAAGTGGGTGTGCATAGTTTTGAGTATTATACATCAATTAATAAAGGGGAGAATGAAAGGGAAAAGATAATTTAGAAATGAGTGCGAAAGTGACATATTTGGAAGAAAAAGAAGGGAAAGCTAACTTAGAAATGAGTGGGAAAGAGACATATTTGACTAGAGATTGTGACCTCTATTGACCTCCCTAGCAAAGTTCTATATAACTTCAATAAATGACATTAAAATCACCCTTGCTCAACCAATTCTCCTTACTAAAGGCCTTCCTTATTTCTATAATTTCATTCTGAACTACTAATCTTCTTGATTCTAAGTTTGGCCCATAGACATTGGAGATCACCAAAGATAGACTGCTCTGTCAATTAGTGAACCTCACACTCATGTAGTTACGAGAATTGGACATTACCCCTCCAAACACTTTGAGCCATCCCATAAGACTGCCAACCCTCCAACCATACCAACCACATCCACTATCACACCCTTACCTCTTCTCCAAATCCTGCTCAATATTTGCTGCAAAAAGGATCCTTCCATCATGGTCTCCTATAATAGAATTATATTTGTAACCTCAATCTCAATCAACCACTTAAGTAAACAACATTTCTCAGTGGCATTAATGTTAGTGGAATTATTTTCTATTCACCTTGTTCTTTATATTTTTGCATCCTAGAGATGGTAGGTATTTTAGATGGATGTGAGGAGTTCCTTCTTGCATGGTGATCTTCATGAGGAGATCTACATGGAGCAGCCTCCAATCTTTGTGCAAGACTCTTCACTTGTTTGCAGGCTTTGAAATTACTTATATGGTCTCAAACAAGCTCCTCGGGCTTGGTATGAGAATATTGATGGTTTCTTGTTTTCATCTAGTTTCACTTATTACCACTTAGATCACATTGTATTTATTCAACATCATGGAGATGATTTTTTGATACTAGTCTTGTATGTAGATGATTTAATTCTCACTATTAGTTCATCCTCCATGATTTAGGATATTCAACACTCTTTCATGGAGCACTTTGACATGACAAATCTTGGGCTTCTATACTACTTTCTTGGTCATTAGGTTCTTCAGTCTACCAAGGGAATCTCCATTTATTAGCAAAAGTATGCCATTGACTTTCTTCATCATTTTTGCATGACCAATTGTAAGCCTGCACCTACACCATTTTAATCTAGTGTAACCTTGACTGTCACTTGCACTCCACCTAGTGTCAATGCTACTTTGTATATAGTGTTGGTTGATAGTCTTTTGTATTTGACTCACACTCATCTTGATATCACCTTCATTGTTGGGCTTGTCTCCTTCTTTTCACATGACCCTAATGATAGTCATTGGTAGGTAGCCAAGCATATTTTGAGGTACATTTAGGGCACCACATATTTTGGCATTCAGTACAAACAAAGAGCTTCTTAGATAGTAGGCTTCATTGACTCAGATTGTGCTAGTGATATTGATTCACAGAAGTCCACTTCTAGGTTTATTTTTTCCCTTGGTTTTGGTCCTATTGCATGGTCTTGCAAGAAGCAATCTGCTATTGCATTATCATTCACTAAGGTTGAGTACTAAGGTGTAGTACTTGATAGCAAGGAGCTTCTATGGCTTTGACATCATGTATGAAAGAGTTTGGTAGACTACCACCTGATCATCCTACTATTCTTTGGTGTGATAACCAAAGTGCCATTCATATTTCTCACAATCCAGTTGGGCATCAAAGGATGAAGCACATTAAGATACACATGCATTTCATTTGGCAACTTATCTATGACAATGTTCTCTCCTTAGAGCACTTCTCTATTTAGAAGTAGGTTGCAGACGTCTTCACTAAACCTTTGGCATCGCGTCACTATCTTGAGAACTGTGACATATGCTTGGGGTGAAGGAAGTGTCCTTGGGGGGTCATCTTGAGTCTTCCTTCCTTTGTATATACTTGTTCTCTTTTTTGGAGAGGAATTTTTTTCTGCTAGGTTTTCTCCTTTTCTCTATTTATGAGAGTCTCTATTGTGCATGAGTACCTTATCAAGCCTTGTTGACCCATATTTTTTGTTCTACATAAGTATCACTTAATGGGGTGTTAGTGTGAAAAGGTTTTTTATCTAACTAGTTCACTTTTGACTAGTTGACCTATTCACACCTTTAGCTTAAATTCACTTAGAGTATAAGATTCCCTTTTGTCTCACCTCATGTAGACTTAATACATGTCTTCACACTTGTCCCAAGTGTTCAACATGTGTCATTCACTTTTGAGGGGTAGTCAGACTTACATTTCTACCTTCTTACCTCATCATCCTTGCCTTTATATGCAAGGCCTCTTTGTACATTTTTATACATATCTGTTGATACTTATTTGGCATTTTTATTGTTTCTAATATTCACTTGTGGACGTGTTATTTGATATTGCATTCATATTGTTGCTCCAACAATTAAGGCCTTGAGTATTCCAACTGATTACCTTCATATATTCTTGGAAGTAAGGAGGTGCTCACTTCCATTATTGATGAATTTTTGAATAGATGCATGTGTACCATTCTCCATGTCCTCCATATCCTTCAGTTTTTCCTTACTAATCTCCATTTTCCACCCTTTGGTATTGTAGGCCCCAGTGTTCAGGGGAAGGATAATTTGATTTTCCCCCCATTCCTCCTACCCCTTCTTATGGCCACACACCAATCCAAGCCTACATCCTTATCTTCATTTATGTCCCTGACTGAATCCTCATCACTATCAACTAGGTTCTTGTTGCTTTCCAAACTCACCTCAGTCCTATAGGGAATAACATTACCCATCTCATCTTTAGCTAGCTCTCCTAGCTCCCTCTCAACATTCTGAAGTACTGAATCATTCTCCTTTTGAACACACACAAATCCCTAGCTCTGAGATGGCTAGAACAATATCTCTAATCAACTTATCCTGAGAATGTCAGTTATCATCCTTCTTCTCTCCTATAATCCTATAATTAGTCTGTGGAGTGTTGGCCTCCTTTCCCCTACCTTTCCAACACCCCTAATTTTGTATGGCCAACTTTCCAGCATTTGAATCATCTTATAGGAGGTCATTCCTAATCCAACTCTTGAATCCACTCTCCTAGAATTGAATCCAACTTGATTGCAAGTTTGATAGATTTTCTTAAATCCATTTTCACACATATTCATGCACATGTGGAAAATTGTCTCCCCTCCATGGTTAAGGATCTCTAAATATATACCTCCCCAAAGAACCCTAATTACCCTAAAAAATTCCTTCATCCATAATTCTTGAGGAAGCTTATACATGCAGATCCACAATGATGCATCCTTAACTAGCTCCTTAGTTGAGTCAAAGTTTGGTGACCATGTTCTGATATAAAGTCTGGCATTCCCCATAAACCATGGACCCCCCTTAAAAATATATTTTTGATCTCCTTTAGCCTAAAAATGGTTTCAATTAACCCTAAGGCTAAAGAACTCACCTTAGGAGTTGAGCACATTAGCCACTTTTGACTAATCCAAACCTTAATCCTCTTCATTGAAGGTTAGATCCCAATAAACTTAGCAATATAATCATTGTGTTCTTTAGCCTTTCAATAATTCGGTTCAAGAATTTTTGGGGGATGTTAATGCAAGGGATCTTTGAGTCCACCTCCACATTGACATTAAAAACTCAGATCTTGAAATTCATTTTCTCCATTTCCTATACCTCCCTTCCCTTATTGGAGCCTTGGTTTTCCAAATCAAAAAGCTTCCCTAGATGTTGACCATTTGCCACAAACTTGCCTCCATTTTGATCTTCCAACTCATTCCCTATCTTGTCAGAAGATAGAACTTTCCTGCTTGTCCCTTCCTCACCCACTTCTTTTATCTTTATTAATCTCACCTTTGTCTGTCACACCCCCTTTAATCTCAATTTCTACCTCTGTTGATCCACTTTGAGCTTCGGCTTTTTCCCATTTTTCTCTATTTTCACATTTTCTTGCCATTTTCCCATTCAATACATAATTAGTATTATTATATTATATAATTATAATTTAATTAATATAAAGTATATAATAATATTAATATAAATTATATAATATATTATATTAATACAATTATTGTTTTATTATCTTTGAAAGGGTTTTAACACATCCTAATTAATTTTATTTAAGCTAATTAAATAAATGCAATCATTGAAGTATAATTAACTTAGATAATAAAGTTGAGCTTGATTGTTACCACAAATTGTAAGTAAATATGGAAAGTAAGTAGATAAATAAAATAAAATAAATGCATAGGTACTTAGATTTAATTTTGATGTAGAAATATTTCTCCAGATGTTAAGAATCTATTTACCAAAACTTTGAATTTTTGTCCTTTGTCTACAACATGTTCTCATTGCTTCCTTGATGTCTAAGTGCTATAAGGAATAACAATGTTTATAAACCTTTGGGAATTTGTTGAATTGTTATATGTCCCTAAAATTTCATACTTGTCAACCTATTCTTAGTATTGTTGATAGGAGAACAAACAACTTGACAAAGTGCATGCTAAGATAGAATACACCTATAACCACTTCATGATTTCTATAAATGCCTCAAGTCAACTGAAACCTTGATGAGCATAAGCATAAACCTTTGGAGACCAAGGTTGCACTAAAAAAATAGTTTAATGATTTACAAGCACCACTATATCATATATCCACATATACCTATAACTTAGATCTCACTTTTTACCTCTTGATTTGGACCTTATTTGCCTTTACACTTTGATATTTTTTTATTATGCCTCGTTTGTTGTGTTTTTCATACTCATTTCACCTTGTATACTTGTTTACATGATTTCCCTCACTCACTTGGGGGAAAACTTGATTTCCTTTTACTTAGCCATCATGAGGGAAGAATGATAGCTTGTTCACCAAAATTAGACAAGCCAAAATTGCAACTATACAATGCAATTGGAAACATTAGAAAGCCAAAATTGAAACGCACACACCAAAAGAAAACCAAAACCAAAAATTGCTTCTCAAGTAGTAACCCAAATTCAACATATTTACTTTTCTCTTGTGTGTGGGGCTCATATTAAAAAAAAAACTTGTACCTTCCTTTTGAGAAGGAGCAACATAATGCCCATGTGTCTTTTTCTTGGTTTCTTTTTTCTTAGAAAAATATGATGTTGCATAATGTCCTAATGTGCCACATACAAAACACTTGGTTGATTTCTTATTCTTCATATCTAGAGGCCTATCTTCATTACAATTGGAGATGGAAGAAGAAGAAGAATTTGTAGGATCATCACAATAAACATGATAAAATTTCTTATGTTTTGACAACTTATTTTTAGAATTTTCATGTCATGTTATAGCAACAAAGGCTTCATCAATTTTATAAGAATTCTTTTTCTTCACAAATTGTTGCTCATGTTGAATTAGAAGTTTACAAATAGATTAAAATGTGCTTGACGTAATCTCTCTAAGTTGGAGTATTTCCAAAAAAATGTGTAAGATGATAGAGGTGAGCATGTCATCTTCAAGCTTCCCACATATTGCATAGTATGTCTACTTGTTGTTTTTAATATTTGACACATAGATTGTAACATCTCCTTCATCACTTTATATTGAGAAGTTCCATTAGCAAATCATTTTTTTAGTAGGCATGTTGTTTGTTATAAAGATTAAATAATATTTTCTATGCTTTTCAAATTTTGGATTTCAATGCATCAATTTGAATAATTACTAAACAAGAACACATATTTTATCAAGGCTAAAGCTCATCTATTCTTTTTATTAAACTCTAATAAATTAATGACATTAGTACCTAGATTATCAAGGCTAAAGCTCATCTATCCTTTTTATTGAACTCTAATAAATTAATGACATTGGTACCTAAATGGTGTAGGTTGTGTCTTGAAACCATCCCCGTAAATTGTTAAATATTAAAATATTCTTCATATTTACGCCGAAGGCGTTCCCTTTGTGAAAGAGAGGGCTGACTTTCTGGATCTATGGTTGAAAATTGTCCACATTAGTGCCAAGACGATTGAAACTTCGCAGGCCGTTCAATTTTGCCAGCCGTCGTTCGCCATTTTTCGTTCCCCTTCGCTGAGTATTTTTACGCTGCCGTTTATTGTTTATCCATGGTTCATATTTCACCGGAAGCGTTCGAGACGATGAAAGCCATCTTGGCCATTTAAATTTTTTGTTTCCAGTTTGCGTTTTCCCGTCGCCGTTGAGGTTTATTCGCCATTCGCTTCGTCTCGTTTTTTTTCCCTATACGTGATTGTATATTGCCGGAAAAAGTCTCGTGTAATTTAAATGTCCCCCGCCAGACATCACATACATGTACTCCTTGCCCTTGTCAAAGGCTTCAGAAATCACATATCAAACCAAGAATCGAACACATATGGACAAATCGACACTCCTGAACAAGGGTTTCAAAACCCCTGACCCTGAAAAATTTGGGGAAAAACGAACGGTTACGATTATCCCTTGAAAATGACATTAGCATCTATGGAGGTTGGTTTGACGCGTCATCAACCCCCTATTTTTTAAGCGTAAGTCAGTTCGAACATGTCTCCTCCATTACCAACATTCACTATTCGTATGAAATTATATTTAACCACTATAATGAAAATAAATTACCTCCTAATTTTTTAAGACGTGTTTTACTTTTCATTACTTATGTGATATCTAATCTACTTATAAAAATTGAAATCAACTAAAGAGTGCAATGAAATATAATTTCGAGATTTAGGTATAGTAAATTTTAAAAAAAGTAGATGTGAGAATCAAATAGAAATTAGAACTTGGAAAAGTAAGAGAATAGGATGAGAGAAAGCATATGTGGATAAGTGTAGAGTTCCAAAAATTGGTTGTAGGTGATTAGAAAGTGGTCTAGAGAACCTTCTCATGCGTGCTAAGATTTTGAAAAGTGTAATAGATGGAGATGACTTGAGAGGTGTGTTTGTGACATGTTTTAGGCACCTACTATATTTTAGCTCTGTGTAGGAGCCGCAGTGCCGAGCATCGAAACAAAAAATGAAACAAAAAGAAAAGATGGCGACGCTAACCATCGAAACAAAAAATGAAACTAAAGAAAAGTTTTACCAAATAGTTTAGCAAAAAACTCAGTAAGTGGATACATATGTCTGCAATTTATATGCCATTCTTGCTGATGGTGTTGATTTCAATGTTAAAATTGTCTGTTAGTGTAGAGATGTTGATATAGGTACATCTTGATTGGGTGACATTTGGCAAGTTTTTTATTGACTTGTTCAATTTTGAAAAGCAATCTATATCACAATTTTTCTGAAATATTGTTCTCTTTCCATTGTGGATTACAGAAGCTTAAAAACTTAAGGTAATTGTTGTTCACCAACTTCTGGGGACTGTCTTATCAACTATGTACATGGTCAGTTGAACAAAAGAAATAATTTAATTCTTCCTGAAACCTTTCTCCAGTATCTCAAATCCAACTACTTAGTTTTCCTTATTCAAAATTTTAATTGAATGTTGAAGTGAGCGGTGAGTGTTATCTTGTATTTGTATGCATGTTGGTCAAAACAGGGGATTTTAGAAGTATCTATTCTTAATCTTAAATTTTTTCTTCTGTGTAGCATTACAAGGTTGTCCATCTGCTGGGTTTACAATGGAGGCTATTCATTGACATTATACAGGGTACTAACATTAATTTATTCTGAGGATTGCTATCCCTCTTATAAAATGTTTAAAGTTTGCTTACCTTCCCTTTCCTTCTTATTCTACTTGTATTGATTTATTCCCATTGTATGCATCATCAGTGGAATAGTTATAGCAGTACTGTATTGACACCTTTCTGATGTGTCTGGTCTCTGACAAATCATTAGCTGGAAGGTTCTATTGTGGTTGTTGAAAATGAAAAATTTTCATGTACCATTTTCCTTCTTGGACATATGTGCAGAAATTTTGTTTGAAACTTTCAATCACAACCTTGTTATCCAATATTACAAAATACAAAGGATCACACAATTTTATATTTTCAGTTCATCGCTCAGTTGTATATATTTATTTTCACCTAGAATATGTCCATATTTACTGCCAAAAATGAACAAATTTACTACTTTCTTTTACCTCAATTTTAGTTTTTTTTAATTGAAATATGATACTTGTAGCATTTTGAAATTTTGGATTTTAGTCGGTGCTTAAGTGCGATGACTAAGAAGTATATTTCAATAATAGTTTCACAATTTTTGCAGTTACCTTTAGCATAGACTCCATTATTGAGTTGTATATTTTCCATTAATAATTGAGTGTTTAATATTGATGTCAAAATATGACTGTATTCACCACCAGAAATGATTGAAGCAACAACTTCTTTTATGATATTCGCTGAGGGTTTTAGAACTTTATTGAAAATAAAATCTGTGTGATGCTAAAGTTTTTCACAGTTATATAGGAACTTTTTTGTGGGATTGGAAAATTATCATTATCTGGTGACCTTCAAGGGTTCCAAAACAACTATAGGTTTTTCTTGAAGCAGCAACTTCTTTTATGATATTCCCTGAGGGTTTTAGAACTTTATTGAAAATAAAATTTGTGTGATGCTAAAGGTTTTCATAGTTATATAGGAACTTTTTTGTGTGATTAGAAAATTATCATTATCTGGTGACCTTTAAGGGTTCCAAAACAACTATAGGTTTTCCTTCCTCTAATTGTATGGAAAAAATGCAATTGGAAGATCTTTCTTTTCCTTAGTTAAAGATCCATTTTTCAACATACTTAAAAATTCTCGAAATATACTTCATATCATAATGTTTTTTTATTAATACATTTATTAAATAGCATTTTCCTTCTTTGATATAATCTTCATTTGCTATCCTAAAGACCTTATTTCTAAGGGTTTTGAGTACTCTTAGCTTCTAAGATGGATGATGATGAGATTAGGCTTCCAAATAGATATTTGTATTGGTGCTCTTGTTATGTACTTACAAGCAAGAGAAACCATCCACTTTCCTTGAGGATAGGACAGACATGCAAGGGATCAAATAGTACAAACATGAAAGGTAGACATTCCTTGCTTTCCAATTTGTTTGTAAATTAAATACTAGGACATGATTACTTTAGGTGAGTGAAATTCTTCGAGCAAATTCCTACTAAGTAGCCAAAACACATTGAATTCATTAACATCATGTTTTCATGATTTTTATTGTAGTCTAAAGAAAGTGAGGGTTTGTTCTTCAAATTTTTCCATAAGGATATTTGCCACAACTCAAACCCATGTCATATCGTATATTTAAAGATACAACCTTGAAAGTGTAGAAAGTGGATCTTAGACAAAGTCAACAAATATTGAAGTTTCTTATCCTTTATAAGATTTATTCTTTTATATAAAGGTAATTTTGTGAACAATGATATCACATCAAAACTTAATAATATCACATTCATCAACCTTTTGGTCTTTTATAAAATTTGTGAAACCTAATATTTTTGTATTGAAATAAAAATTAATGTTAGATTTAAGGATTCTCCTAAATGTGAGAGTTCAAGGTAATTCAAGAACTATCATAGGGCATTAGAGTTTGATACTATCCTAAAATCATAGACAAACTCTACAATTTGAATTCTCAAAGACAAGAATCAAAGCATTAAGTGACTATTTTAGGGTATATCACAAGCTTTCAAGGAATATGTTGGTTTTTTTTAGTGGAACTTGTATGTAAAGAGATTGTGCTTGAGTAGCAGTGGCACACGTTCAAATAATAAGGGATAGGGTATGAGCACCTAATTTGCATTGCAGTCTAATCTTTTCCTGCAGTCTAATTTCTAATATTTCAAAAAAAATTATTTAATTTCAGGCAAGCAGAGAGGATAAGAACAAGAAACCCCTTGGTTAGCCCATAACGGAAATTCAACGATTAGAGGAGGAAAAACCTGCAGTTGTTTTGGAACCCTTAAAGGTCACCAGATAATGATAATTTTCCAATCCCACAGAAAAGTTCCTATATAACTGTGAAAACCTTTAGCATCACACAGATTTCATTTTCAATGAAGTTCTAAAACCCTCAGCGAATATCATAAAAGAAGTTGTTGCTTCAATCATTTCTGCTAGTGAATACAGTATAATCTTTTCAATGATTACATAAAACCTTTTATATATAATCCAACTATACATAAAACCTTTTATATATAATCCAACTATTCATGTATAAAATGGTGAGGGCACACTCATTAAAACCCTAACCCTAACCCTAACTCTAATTCTATCCCTAACCTAACTCTATCGCTATCCCTAATTCTAACCCTATCCATAAATGTAACTATAATTCTAACCCTAATTGTATCCCTAATACTAACTATGACTCTAACTATAATTCTAACCGTGAGTCTAATCAAAACATAACTCTAACCCAATAACCATAACATTTAGGCCAATACTATCCCTTATTCTAACCCCAACCCTAACCCTAATTGTAACCTAAACCCTAACCCTAATTCTTTAACACTAATTCTAACTCAAACCCTAACCCTAATTCTAACACTAATTCTTACTATAACCCTAACCTTATCATTTAGGCCAATACTAACCCTAATTTTGACCCTGACCCTAACCCATAGTTCTAACCCTACTCCTAACCTAAACCCTATTTTAGAGTTAGGGGTTAAAATTAGGGTTAGGGTTATTGTTTAGGTTAGAATTAGGGTTATGATAAGTATTAGAGTTAGGATGAGAATTAGGGTTAGAATTATGATTAGAAATAGGGTTAGGGTTACAATTAGGGTTAGTATTGTGGTGAGGGTTAGGGTTAGGATTAAATATAGATTTAGAATTAGGGTACCTATTTTTAAGGTTAGATATAGAGTGAATGAAAGTTAGTCTCTCTTTTCTCTATATCTCTTTCCCTTTATATTTCTCATCTATATCTCTCTCTCTACTCATTTCTCTTTAAATCTTCTTTTTCTCTCTCCTCTCTCTTCCTCTTATCTTTCTCTATTCTTCTCTGTCTCTATCTTCCTCTTTCTATCTTTCTTCCCTCTCTCTCTATAGATTGTTGGTACAAAATGATTGATTGAAAGTCTCTTTTACCATTTATATTTCTTATCCATCTCTCTTTTTACGGGTTGTTGGCACAAAATGAGTAATTGAGAGAGTCTCTCTCTCTCTCTCTCTATTGCAGATCATAGAAAATTGAGTGTAACAATTATCATGATACCATATCAAGAGTGCTCACTATGCACATTAGGGTTAGGGTTTAAATTGTTAATAGGTTCAATAAAGTCTTAGAATTGCTTGGCTACAATTCTAATTAGTTTGTCTCTATTCAAGATATTCAGAGAAGTGGGCAATCACAGGCCATGCCTATCATAGACAGAAGCAGAAGAGAGTCCCCTCCAAGCAAAATTTATGGGGCCTCCCCACACACAAAATTACGTAATCCAGGCAAGCTCAAAGTCAGTGCCCCTGCTGAAAGCTCTGAAAAGGAAAAACCAAGCTAGGAGGAAGGTCCTAAAAGGAGGTATATTGACATAGCCTCTAAGTTTTGTTTTTACTCTCTCTCTCTCTCTCTCTCTCTCAGATGAGGGAGACTAATCACTTGTGTAATACGCAGGTGGCGATACCCATGGCGAAGATGGTAGGTGATCTCACCAAAAAAATTATACTCGATTGATGACTTTCGATGATCACAAGTTCTAGTTCATCAAATTTATTAAATACCACAAAGCTCTCAACGCCCTGAAATACTCTCTCTCAATTCTAGATCATGACATGGACCATAGGGATACAAAACAATCATCATTCACTTAGAGACATGGAAATTGAACTTCCATGTAACTCCTCGGCATACCCATTGCACACCAAGGTGCAATTGCTAGTTATACTCCATTCTTTATACTTTTTGAAACATTTTATTTCTCCATTTAAAAAAAAAAAAATTAACACATTTTCCAATAACAACTTTCAAATTTAATATACAAAACACATTGCTCTAATTTCCCACCATCCCTCTCTTTATAATTTTCAGTCACATGAATCATGACCCCCTTTCACTTCTTAAAAACAAAATTCCCTTCTCTATAGGCACAAACAAAACTCGGGACTGCCCGAAAAATTGGTCTGGAAAAAGGCCGAATACTTTTTGTTTTTAGTGTCCCACCGTATTGACATGCATTGTGCATCCAGTACACTGAAAGGAAAGTTCCTAACCAAAGGAAAAACAAGACAAATTAATGACGGTAACATCAGTTGTACTGTTAAATTTGTTATTGGTCCGCGTGTCTGTGTGATGTACAAATAGACGATAAGAGGCTGAAATTCCCTCCACAGAAAACCCATGTTTGTGCACGCTGCAATAATTGTATTCCATGATGATGAGACGCTGTCAAACACTTTACAGCCAGCCATCCACCAACTTCTGCACTTGACATACACTTAAATAAGTTTAAAAAGAAATTATATTTAATACTAGCAATTGCACAAAATGTGCAATGGGCACGCCGATAGACATTGTCAAGGAGACCTGTTTTGTTCGAAGGAGAAGAGCAATACAAAAAAGGCAATTTTCCCATGAGCAACAACTTTGGTTTCTTCTATTTCAGTTAGTCTCCAAAGCATTGGTAGCTCAATTGAGTTTATTGTTCTCTAGAGCTCTAACTTGTTGGAGTGTTATTCTTTTCTTGAGCTATCCTAAGTACGATTGTATATTATAGTTTTGCTCATTATAGGTGAAAGCAATTATAATATGCTAACATTGCCACACATATGGGGAATGCTTCACGTAAACGGCTATAAACAGCTATCAATACGAGAAAGGAGTCGTGGAATGTATCGTACAAAATACATCCTCTCCTGGAATGTTGCTAATGCCTCCCTTCAAGCGCTGAGGGCAGCATGGATGGTGGATGCATTGATATTGAACGTTGCAACACCATTTAGAGCAAGCAACAAGAGTGGTGACTGGGATGAGGGCTGAACACAAGAGAGTGCATCTCTCAATATGTGAATTAAGTATGACTTTACAGTACCAGCAGTGCCTTGAACAACCATCCTAAGTGGAGTCTTGCTTCTTGCCCTTTGGAAATGTGACAAAATTGTTGCCCCACAAACAATCCACCTACTCCAAGATAGTAGTTTGTTCTCGTATCATTTTCAACATGGTAGTATGTTCGACTAGCTTCAATGAAATCAATTGCAACTAATTGTAGACTCCAAGGCATTGAACAACCACTCCAATCATGGGCAATACCTGCCAAGCAAGTCAAGTTCATCAAAACCAATATCAGTGCATTGGTATAGGGAAGAAAGAAGTTGCCACTCTTCAACTGTATCCACATTCAATGCATCTATTTCACCAAGGGGGTCTTTTGCTTGGATTGATTTTCCTCGCACATATAACCCTTATATTTTTGGTTTGTCTTTGCATGAGCTTGATTTATGTTTCTGATAGGATACTACCTCACTTCATGTCTATATGTTGGTAGGTGTTTAGATCTATGCCCAAAGATAGAGCCAAAAAAGGTCGCATTTAATCCTCAACATAAATTTAAGCCCACAAACCATGTAAAGCCAAAACCAAATGCTAATTGCACATTGCAATAATAAAAAAAATTAGGTATAAGGAAAATAAAGAGAAATAGACTATTTTTTGGCCATTAAAAATATCTTCCAAACATAAAATGTTTCAATAATTTTTTAATATTTTTACTTTCTTTCTTTCTTGAGATATGAATTGTTTTAAAATTAAAAAAAAAAAAAAAAAACACACACACAAACTCCTTCCATTTCACGATCAGAACAAATCACCAAGAAAAATAAGCATACATCCCAAAACATCTCTCTAGATGGACTTTTTCCATAACTTATTGCTCGATTATATGATAAGTTACACCGTCTCTATCTCCCATACAATTACATCTCAACCTCTATTTAATCTCTACCTTCAATGGAGTTGCTTTGCCTAAAAACAAAACTACTTTTCATACTTTCTAAAGAAACCTATATTAAAAGAAAAAGCTTCCAAACTGCAATTGGTTAAGCTAATTCTAATATGTTCATTAATTAATAATTTGAGATATATATATCCTTTAAACATTCTCATAGCCTAAACAATCCTTCCTTAACAACAGCAATTTACAGAGTGGGATGGTGACTATATTTACAAATGACTATTTAATATTAGAATCTGGAAAATAAATAAATGAAAAGATTTTAATAATGTCCACAAGACCAAAATAATTAATGGGATCAAAAAACCAAAGCTGCCTATGCAGAATGTGAGTGGATAAAAAACAAATCATGGCTCAAATAGGCCAGACCTATTATTAGTTCTAATAAGAAATTAGTCTGATTTAGCAAAGGTTGCCTCTTCGAAGAGAAAATAAAGAACAAAAGGCAAAGCTTCTATTATACAACCTGAATTGGCCTGTTGGTGAAATACTTGTCCTCTTGAAAGAGAGGTTCAAATCCTGCAAGGGGGTAGGGTATGTATGCCTCATATTTGAAGTACAGTTAGGTGCCTCATATTTGAAGTACAGTTAGGTGCCTCCTGCCACCCGACATCGTGGACTATAAAAGGATCCATTTCCATTTCCATTATATTTCATAATCTATTTTATAAATACAAGTTGATGTACAGTTGGTAATAGAACAAACCAAGTTACAAGTCAACGCAAAGAGAGAGAAAAGCCTAACACCTAAACAAACAAGTCAAGATACAGAGATTGTAAAGCTAAAATCCGAAGAAAACAAGTCAAGGTTAAAGAAAGCTATAGCAAAACCTACCTGCTTTCGATGATTTTTCATACAAAATTCCTTATTGATATTTCCATTTCTAAAATTTAGTCGGTAATTAACATTAACTATCATTTCTGTTCTGAATTAAAAAATTTGATGAATAATTCCAACACAGTTGTGACATGATAGATCTACATTCTCATTTCCTTGATCAAGGATTTAAATCTCACACAAGAGTTTATTATGTTAAATCGTATTCCTTCATAATATGTTTAGTCACGGCACTTCTATCTCCCAAACAATCACATACCAAATTGTTAGGAAGAGAAGGTTACATACTATTGTAAATCATTCCTAAAGATATATATTTTTATTATGTATTCTTGAATAAAGCTGCTTTGCCTAAAGAATGATACTATATTTCATGCTTTCTAAAAAAACCTATGACTTAAGAAAATGGCTTCCAACTGCAACTAGTCTAATTAAATAATTCAATATGTTACTGCATCAAAGTTTTGATTTGCGTTTGAATGATGAAACAGAGAATTACAATGCACTTAACATTATGCTAACCTTAACAGTTGCTGTAGTTATGTTGTGTCTAAATTTGTAAAATGAATGCTATGCATTTGGCAAAGAAGAAAATAAGATGATAGAATCCAGAGCTTCCTTTTTTATTTCTCTATATGGACTTTTTCCACAACTTATTGGTCGATTATATGATAAGTTACATGATTTGCATTTGAATGATGAAACAGAGAATTACAATGCACTTAACATTATGCTAACCTTAACAGTTGCTGTAGTTATGTTGTGTCTAAATTTGTAAAATGAATGTTATGCATTTGGCAAAGAAGAAAATAAGATGATAGAATCTAGAGCTTCCTTTTTTATTTCTCTATATGGACTTTTTCCACAACTTATTGCTCGATTATATGATAAGTTACACCATCTCTATCTCCCATACAATTACATCTCGACCTCTATTTAATCTCTACCTTTAATGGAGTTGCTTTGCCTAAAAACAAAACTGATTTTCATACTTTCTAAAGAAACCTATATTAAAAGAAAAAACTTCCAACTACAACTGGTTAAACTAATTCTAATATGTCAAAACTTTTCTAGACACCTCAAAGTTACAAAAATATGATATTAGTCAGAAAATTCAAACATTCAAACAAATTATATTTCATATCACATGATTTAGATATATCATTCAATGCTTGGAAGTTCCAATCATTTAACATATTTTTTAGTTTCATGCAAAAACAACAGCTACTTGAATAATACAACATATATTAGGAACACACTATTAAGCACTAACCAGTCCATGAATGTATCTGAATATTTACATTCATGCATCTCAACTTTAGATAAATTTCAAAATTGGCCTCCACAATATTCTATATACATCTCAAATATTTGTAAAAAAAAAACCTTAGACTAATAATTATGGTGAATTTCCTCATCTTTGAGTATCTTCGAAGCAATTTAAATGCCCAAAGTTAATTCCCATGCTTTGTGTCATCTCACTCATTGATGTAACAAAGGGAATAGCAAATGGAGGAGTGTGCTTCCAATTTGCATAAAAATCAATTGATCATTAAGTGTGTCTTAATAAGTCGATCCCCCTTTGTAAGGAATTATGTCTAAATGGTATCCACCAGATAAGCATTACCTTCATCAGGTATTATATGAGAAACTTTAAGGCAAAGGTAATTAATTTTAAAAGATAAAAAGTGTAGACTTTGTATTGATTTTATACCATTCATAACCTAGCTCTCTTCTCACCATTTGTAAAACTTCTTCTCTAGTGTAGGCTTTGTCTGAAATTTGGACAAAATCGTCAACTATAGGAACAGAGACCTCCTCATACTTGTAGGCCAAAAGCAAAGCAGTAACCCCAACAAGCCGTAAATGCTTTCTTATCACCCTTACTCTTGAGAGGTATCTATCAATGATGTTGACTGTCAAGAACAATGTTTCCTCCATGAGTTCAAACTTCAAATGTACGTGTACAAGAAGGGACAAAAATTATTAGCATTTCAAATTGTTTTCCTAGGGAGACAGAGGAATGTGCAAAAATTGGACTTAGTACTAAGTATCCAAATTCTACCTCAATGAGCCAATCAATCAGGATACCCCTCATTCTCTCATTTATATCTGTTTTTTCCCACATATAATTTCGGGGAACACAACTAAGGTTCTGCAACAAACAAACACTTCATGTTAATATAAAAAGCTCTGACATAAGAACTCTAGTTTTCATCTGTCTGAAAAGAAAAAGTGCAGGAACATGGGAAAATAAATAATACCCAGCCTTACCTCCCTTTCTTTATACATAGTATAAATGTCTTGTACATATTCTCTAACGGCCAATGTGTTTTCTTGATCATGCTCATCAATATTTGACATTGACATTGGATGCATTTTCTCAGCTACCTGTGAGTAGCAAAGATGAAAGGCTCGATGATGGGATGAGTTCTTACCCTACATGAAGAATGGGAAAATTAATCATCATGACATTAATTTGTCCACTTGATCCAAGTAAAAGTATGAATACACTAGATTACTGTCTTGTTTCAATGTAAACATATCAATGGTTGATTAACTGGTGATAATCAGCATCATTAAGTCTTAAATGTGCTTTGGCAAGCAGCCATAAAGAGCCTTATCCCTTTTAGGTAGTGGTATAAACATTTTTTTCAGCTTGGGTGAGTGGCATGAGGCAAACACAACTCGATCGCAATAGCCCTTAGAATTCCTTGGTCTGTGAGGAAGAAGAATGCGGAGGCATACATTTTACAATGATTTGATTCTTTGTTAATGCATTCGATGCAGGGCATTGTAGTTGTCCATACTAAACAGTTTTTTGCTTCCACAACCTAATCAAAAAGAGCATTCCCTTACTGGTTTAAGTAAAAGGTTGACCATCACATAATTGTCATTCACAATTATTCATTACTAGCAGACAATGGAATTCAATATATCACCCTCAACATGACTATATCAAATTTAAGTTAAGCTACTCTACAAAGATTAATTTGTGGAGGTCACTTAGCTCCACAATATATGAAAATATTTTGAAACGTTCAAAGCATTTCTTGATAGAGGAAGATTAATCCAAAGGGATGCCCCTAAGGAAAGAATCATTTTCAATCACATAGTTGTCATGCTTCACTCTTCACAACCAGTGATAAAGACTATCAAAAGGGAAACCCGCTGGAAGAAAAATGCATCTTTTAAATCTTTCATAACTAGAGATAACACAATATCCAAGAGAAATCAATGACAGAAAGAGAAAAGTGGCAAAACTCAAAAAAACCCATCCCTCTTATAGGGTAAAACATCTGTCATCAATTACAGTCATTGAAAGCATCATTTTTAACTATGGGTGAACCTTACTAGTAAAAAATGAAATTGCATTATGGTGCTTTATAGAAACTCCCAACTTCTTAGAACATATATAAACCTCCCTTATATCTATGTATAGATCCTTGTATCTTTTTCTAGTAAGGGATGCCTCTCCAGCCTCATGAAAGGTTTTCCTGTTTTTAGTATGAGAACAGGGGGCAGCATAAGAAAACAGAGCTCGCAGCCTTGCTAACAAAATTTTGTCCCATTGGTTTAAACATTCTGTATTGAAACAATGCAAAATTACAAAGAACATTCATAACAACAAATCAAAGCTAATGTTTAGCGTTTTCTAGATTTTTCATGCTGAAGGGTAGACCTTCTGTTATAAACTTTGATTAGAAATTTCCAAATTTTTGAAAATCTTTCATCTTTGAAGACTCATACTAATAAAAGCTGATGTATTGCTAATAATATATCAGACAGAGAAAACAAGTCAAGGTAAGGAAAGAAAGAAGCCCAACCATGACGGTGAATCTTAAAAGGAATATCCATTTAACATTACAAAATGAATGTTAGAAAGAAAAGGTAAAGAAAGCTTAAAGCTAAACCTACCTTATTTGAAGACTATTTCTTTTCTAAACTTTTGCGCAATTCCTTATTCCAGTTTCTAACATCTAGGATTCATATAACTTCAACTGTTATATCTGTTTCTAATCCAATACTTTGACAGATATTTCCAATAACAAGCAATGGCCACTCAGACGTTACAATAGACTGATTTACATTTTAATATGATCCCCACAGCAATATCATGCCCTGCAACTCAATGATGAATCTGAAAAAGAAAATTCATTTTGCATTACCCTGAGCCAAACAGTTCTCCCATTGTATTGCGACTAAATTTACCAAAAGAATGTTAGAAATTTGGAAATATACGAAGACAAAATATAGAACAAAACACAAAGCTTCCTTTTTAAAACAAATTAATATATAGTCCATACGCTCAGAAAGCAAATCGAAGGTAAAAAAAGCATAAACTTTTGTAATCCTCTCATTTTCCAAATTTGTCAAGCTAAGCCTGCCTGTTGTTCTAAATTCTATAGAAGTCTACGTGTTGTTCATAAAAGAGCACGCTCAGAAAGCAAATCAAAGGTAAGGAAAGCATAAACCTTCGTAGATTTCTCATTTTGTAACTTTCTCAGGCAAAGCACGCGTGCTATTCTAAATGTTACTCACAAATCCCTATTTCTTTTGATAAATATTTCCAACATCAAAACATAATAGATCTATCTGCACTCAAGGATTCGATTCTCAACCGTATTTAACAACAAATTCATTATGATATTCAAATATCGATACACATTTCATTTAATAAACATAAAAACAAAACAAGTATTCTCAAAAAAGAAAAAACAAGGATTCAACCGCTTGATTGACAATAATCTGCCGGATGCGGTGAATGAAATTGCACATGCATGAAAGTTTCCAAGGGCTTATCAACAAATCCATTTTGTGCATACCCTCCAATCAATACATTCCATGAGATGGCATCTCTTCAAGGCATTGTGTGCCAAAACAAGTTACTAAAATTCTACATAACCCTAAACTTTGCAGCCAAACCCGTCACCCAAATCAAATAGCAGGACCAAAACATTGTTAATTTCCATAATGCCCTAAATTTCTCTAAAAATAGTAGAACAAAAGTGCTGCTGCTCTTCAGAAAGCCCTAAAATTATCACAGGAACCCGTGACCCATATCAAATAGGAGAATAAAAATGTCACCAAACACACTGCTAAAACATCATGTGTAGCTGCCCGTGAAATCCAAGAGCTTCTGTTTGATGGCCATGGAAGCCTGGGATTTGCTTACTAGAGACAACCCACAGTGTGCAGTATCAAACTCTATTACAATATTACTGTTGAAAAAAACCTAATTAGAATAACAGACCTTTACAATAGTATTAATATTTAAATTGCAGAAAGCAAAGTATAGGCAAAAAATAATCTGTAAAACAAAATCTAAAAAGCTTACCTATAGTGTGACCTTCGGCAAACACTGCAAGGGAGCCGTGGGAGTTGTGCATTCCAAAAACTGATTCAAATTGCAACATGCCTTCTTCTCACTCCTGCAACTACTATCTGCAGCAGCAGCAGTGTGGCGATCTTCCTCTACAGCCCTCTTTGCAGCTCTCTTATTTGGGTGTTGATAAATTTTACCCTGCGAAAACCCACTGCAAGGGACTAAAAATGCACAAAACTCCCGTATAAGTTGAAGGGACAAGGTGAAGGGAATAACGGATGCCATGGCAGAGATAGAGATTGTCGTGGGCTTTGAGCTCCCATCTCAACCTAGTGGGTTGAGGATGGTCGTCGCAAGAAGCTCAATAAATCCCCCGCGACCACATTCTTTGACACCCACAATGCCCTCCAGATTATCAAACTTCCGCTTGACAACACAGGGCATACTCTGTTTCTCAACGGGAATCTTATCAGGAAGGTAGGGAAGGGAAGCGGGTAGGGCATCAAAAAACCGCGTCAGAGCGTCATGTTCGTTCTTCTGGAACAAACTTCGCGAACAAGAAAATCTCAAATTTCTCTGCTCCCTGTGCACGCAAAATCTCACCCGCTGATCTCCACCCACACATTTTAGCCCGCTGATCTCCACCAACCTCTGTACCATCACCAGAGCTGCACATACAGGTCATTGTGCACTAATTTGACACCAACGACGAAGATAGATCTGGATGGTCATCCCTGTACTTTTGCTGGAGCACATGCCGTTGATGAATGCCTTGTCACTGCACGGACCTCGCTCAGCTTCACTGTCACTGCAACCAACGGACCAGTCAATGTCACTGCAACCAACAGACAGGATGACTGCAATGGTCGTCCCTGTACCTGTTGGCTATCCTGGGCCATTGGATGGCGTACGGCCGGCATAAATGAGCTCGACTCCTCCCGGAGTTAAACGCCTATCGGCGTAATAACATTATATGATATTTATATATTTTAAGTATATTATTACCTTCTTAATAAAAGGAATCATTTTATTTCTCATTATATTATATTTATATATTTTAAGTATATTATTACCTTCTTAATAAAAGGAATCATTTTATTTCTCATTATATTATATTTATATATTTTAAGTATATTATTACCTTCTTAATAAAAGGAATCATTTTATTTCTCATTCTATTGGATAATAGTTGTGAATAGTCTTATTGTTTGACATAAGCCATTGTAGTGTCAATGTAATGGAGCAAGAAAGTTTTCCATTTATCACCGTAGCAATAGTAACTTTTTTGTCCACTCTTGCTAATAATGTTGTCTACTATTAACTTTTTTGTGCAGTCTTGCTAATAATGTGGTTCACTATTTTATTGTTTAACGTACATTATTGACGTGTCAATGTAATAGAGCAATTTTGTTTTCCATTGATGATTGTCCACTCTTTTATGGGCTCTTGTTATGTATCAATATCTTATAAGGGGTAGATTCACTCCATAAATAACTTTAGAATTTGAATGTGTGGCACGATGTCTTTTGCTTTCCATCCCATGTTTGAGCAATTGCCTTTTTCTTGTCATCTATACCATTAGTTTTAGTAAAATTTCTTGTCATCTATACCATTAGTTTCATTCCTTTTACTATTCTCATCGTAGCCTCAATTGTCCATCTTCAGATTGAAAGCCAAGGAGATCCTTGTCAAATTTCATTAAGTATCAACTTTCTTTTCTCATAAATTTTATGTGTTTTCCTAATTCCTATGATTTTTTTTAAGCAATTGACAGTTATGACTTTATTGTTGGGAGAAATTTGACATTTATCTGTTTCATGTTTAGGTTTTCGTCAAATACGTACATCAAATTGTTGGTGAAAAATTAAAATCAAATTCATAATTCTTTATTGCATTTTGCATATAGAATATGGTTTTTATTTTTGTTTGTGTTATATTATTATGAGAACATAGATATGCAAGTTTTGTCATTTATTTTTATGAAAAAATGTTGTGTTTTCCTTTCGAATTTAGGGCATTCGTTTTATTCAATAGCTATAGAAACTACTACTTATTTGAATTGAAAGAATTTTTAGGTTCATTTTTCTAGACAAGTTTGCTATTTTTTCCTTCAAATTTGGGGTTTTCCCAAATGCATATGTTAAATAGTTGGTGAGAATTGAATTTAGAGCTTTTAGAGTGAGATTATTGTAAAAAATGTAGTTTCCATATGTAGAGTAGAGTTCTAGCTCCATTGGTTTTAAACTATTATTCAGTGAGGGAATATAGAAGATGTGTGCCTCAATTTTGAGCAAAACTGCTAGTGTTTTGTTATTACAGTTGATCGGTAAATTCACCATGCTAGGTATGTTGCTCCTAGATTTGGATATGGTTGCTTGCTCATTTCAACAAAGAACATTTGTATATATTAACATGTAACATGCTTTATGGGGATTCAAACAACCATAAAAACTACAAAAACATAATCATATATACTCTATTACACTCTCTTAGTTTCAAATCTAAATAATATATATTGTTAAAAGCCACTCATGCAACCGTCTATATTACAATACAAGTTTTTTTTTTGTAGAGCATTTTTCTTGATGCGTACTAGATTGCTCTTTGCACTTTAGAGCATGCTACAATATATAATTCTTTGGAGCATGCTACAATATATAATTCTTTGAACCTATACTCACGTAGCTTTTTAATAAATTTTCTTTAGTTCCAAGCATCTTTTGCTCATGTATCTAATTTTGCATGTTTATTAATAGGTGGTAGAAGATAAAGTATTGATCAGGACAAATATTGATATGATAGTTATCCATTCAAAGCTGCCCTTAAATACTATGACATACCTTAGTATAAATAAAACTATATATAAACTAAATATATATCATCATAATCTTCTATAAATTTTGATTGTATGTCCAAAATATCTCCTTTCACATAATACTATCTTTTTAAAATGTTGATTGTATTTTACAAGAAAAATGCTTAAATATGGCCATACAACCATCAAGTTTAGGCCCTGAATTATTATTATTAACAAATAAAACACATGCAATTGTTTGACATAGTGAAAATTTGTTTTACATGAATACACATGCTACTTAGTGTCTTTAGGAGGGATTGACTATGAAATAAATGAATGTTGAATGAATTTTGTAGCGATTTGATAAATTTTAACAAAATAGGGAAAATTGTGTAAAAAATATGCTTCTAGCAATTTCGTCCTTATGAAATTGCATTTTATCATCTTTCAAAGTTAACAAGATTGCATTATTGATTTCAATCCATTCATAAACCATTTGAAACTTTTACAAAAAGAGATTTTCTCATTTTAACTGTTTAATATTATAAGTGCATAGAAATTTATGTGTGAGATTATTACACCGAGAGGCGTTCTACACTCACAGCAAGGGTTGAAAGATTCATATTCCCATAAACAATCAAGATTCAGATTCCATGTAAACAAAATTCATAAAA
Organism: Cunninghamia lanceolata; assembly: GCA_027924645.1. Taxonomy (NCBI): domain Eukaryota; kingdom Viridiplantae; phylum Streptophyta; class Pinopsida; order Cupressales; family Cupressaceae; genus Cunninghamia; species Cunninghamia lanceolata. The sequence goes on from BSBN01001062.1 coordinate 6,462,448, forward strand.
TGTGTAAAATAAATTCATGGAACCCAAATGGATAGAAAAATAGGAAAACTTGGGCAGTTATGGAGTGAAATCTTTATCACGTTAAACAAAAAATAAATATATTCGTGCAAGCCAAATGGATAGAAAAATAGAAAAACTTGGGCAGTTATGGAATGAAATCTTTATTACGTTTGAAGAATATGAAAAGTCTTGCAGCATAGTCTCTTTAAATTAACTCGTGCAAGTAATTTATAAATGCCAACAAATTAGAAGATATCTCTCGGCGTACTGTAGATATATATATTTTAAATATAAATATACTAGTTTACATACAATTTTTATTTCTATCCTTGTTTAGTCAACAATGTTTTATTTACGATGAATCAAATTGAAAAATTTTCTACGATCATCATTATCATAGAAATAAAATAATAAGTTATAGTACTATAACATGATTAATCATAGCTTTTGACAAATCCAATTGTCACTATCTTCACTTCCAACCATAATTTCAATATTGATCGGACACAATGCGTCTCTTGTTATAATATAAAATTGTATATTTAAATTATATATATTATATATTAAATATTTACATATATTTATTATTATAGTATATTACCTTTATATATAAAATATATAATATTATCATAGTTATTATTATATACAATACTTTATATAATGTAAATTATTAAATTTATTTCCAATATAATATTATAATATAAAATTTTATATTTATATTAAACATATTATTGTTAGATTTTGTTATGGAAATAACAACCCAAAATATAGAAAGCTAAAGGCAAGCACAAAGAGAAGATTGAAATGAAGGATGCAAAAGAGATCAGAAATGAAGTTGCAACAAAATATGAATTGCAATATTATAACTAGAATACCAAATACAAGCTAGGTAGTGAGTTTATATAGACCAAGAGGAGGGTGGAGGTGGCAAAGCCAGCTAATAAGGAGTGACCAAAAAGTGGGCCAAAGATAGAAAAAGCATCTTCCCAAGATAGAAAATGCACCTCCCTTTCAGGATGTCAACACCTCAAACCACTCACCTAATTAAACTCACTTTATTAACCTAAGCAAGCTTAATAATATGTGTAGGAAAAACCTTATGAAAATGAATAAAAAACCTACACTAACACCCCCCTAAGTGTAGATTAGGTGGGTGAAAAGATGGGTCCTAGCAAATGAAGCCTAATGAGGTACCCATGTACAAAGATGTCCCCCTCAAAAGAGAGGAAGTCCCCCCACAAATAGAGAGAATACCCCCCAAAATAGAGAGAGAAAAGAGAACTAAGGAGCTCCCCAAAATGAAGCAACCATGGCAATGGTGGATGCTCGAAATTGGATGGAGAAGATAGTCTACACTCACCGAACAATGTTCCTCCCCTTGGGAAGAAACAAAACCAAAGGTGTATGTAGAATGTCTTCCCATTCCTGAAAGGAATATGAAGGAAGAAAGCTCAAAATGTATGAAATTTCTGAAAACTGCTCATGTGTCTCCATATTGATGCTGAAGGATGCCACAACCAAATCAAGAGTCCCAGGTAGTAACTGATGAAAGTAAAAAACTAGAACCAAGTGGAAATTGAAATAGAATAGGATCCAAGGATTAAGATATCTCCTCTAAAGAATAATATGCCTCCTCCAAATGCCGCTCAATGATCTCTAAGCCAATGACAAATACTGATATGGATTAGGTACCATAGAAGATGTTCGTACTTCTGCAGAGAGTGTCAACATGAGTGATGACTAAGTCAAATATGTGGACTCATGAGTATCTATAGAAACTGTCACTGTAGAAGAAAATGTAGGCAAAGAAGGAACATGATGGTTTGAATGTGCCCTCAAAACATTTGAAGAATCAACTCCATCAAAGAGAAGATGAATGCAATCAATAGTATCTCCAAAATCTGAAATACAGAACTCTATAAACAAGGATGAAATGTTTGGTAGGAATGTGGCTCAAGGAATTATCTCTGGAAGACCAATGTGAGCCTCTTGTATCACTGCAATGCTAATATCTGAAGAAAAAGGAGGAGGAGAAGAAATACAAGGCTGAAGAACTGGATCAGATGTCAGAATACCCAGGTTCAAGTAACCAAAATTCTCCTCAAAATCAAAATGACACACAAGGAGTGTGGTCAACAACCAAAGGATTGCAGCCATCATCAGGTGCAAAGTTTGAAAAGGAGTATAATTGAGATGCATGATAAACCATCCCAATAGCAACAATCTCTCTGCTCTCCAAGTCTCGAATGATAATTGAATCAGGTGTAAATTCCACAATCTTCTTTGCTCCACTGTGGGTGATCTGATAAATGGAAAGAAGATTGTTTGACAAATGAGGTACACACAAAATATCATTGAAAGTGCCATCCCCAATATCAATAGATCCCCTCCCAGTTACATTGATGTAAGTATTATTAGCCATCATAATAGGTGGCATAACACAAGGGTCCAAAAAAGAGAACACGGACTATCAAGAAGCCATATGGTGAGAAGCTCCAAAATCGAGAAGCCATCTCCCTGATACAAGACCTATAGAAGCAAAAAGAGATTTACCCTTATTTTTCTGTGACTTAGAAGAAAAACCTGCATGACCCTTTTCTTTATTAGATCCTGACTATTTGGAATGTGAAGAAGAAGCAAACTCAAACATTCTAGAAGAAGATCAATGTTGTTTTTCTTAAGAAGATGTTTCAATTCATCAATATCCTTCTTATAACAAGAATGTTCTTCATGCCTAGTCCTTTTGCAATATGCACAAGTAGACTTCTCCTTCTTAGATGAGTCCTCTTTTGAAGAGGATTTGTTCTGTGCTTGATATGTTTGTGGATTTCTCTTAGATTTCTTTTGTTTCTTGTCAGAAAGACCTGACTCTTTCTGTCCCTTAGGCACTAGCCAACAAGGCCTGAGTCTATGCTGGATTAATGAGACCTGTTGGTGTTTATTTAATCCCCAACCCGATCTCATGAATAACCTCAGTTTAGCCATTTTCAATACTTGGTTATGGTGAGGGGTTGGCCAATACATAGGTGAAAGTTAAAATAACTTCCGCTCTGCACTTTAAGCTCTGCAAGACCTGGGAGGGTGATCCCTGATAGTATTTAAAATATTTTGTGCCAATTATTACAAATACTATGAATAACAGATTTGTTCTATGCAATTTTGCTTGAGAATAATGAAAAATATGAAGACCTAACTTAAATCATTCAAGCTTTTGACATTTTCTCAAGACCATAGAACAAGGTGAAACATCAACTTAAGAAACATTTCCAACTGAAATATAAATATTTTCAAAGATGTTTGGGATTGTTTGATCCTGGCTTTGAAAGTCGTACGCAAATGCAAGAATTCAATGCCTTAACCTAGGGATATAGAGTCAAAGCTAAATGTGACTTCAAAACTCATTAACAACATTTAGCCTGAACATCAGAGAGCATTATAGTGTTTCCTTACAATACTACACTCAGGTTTCTTAACCAATCTTACTTACGATATCCTCGTATACATCCATACAAATCTATATCTCTATTAAAACATTTAATTCATTCTTTGAATAAGAGCCTTAAATAGAAAGATACATCCACAAGAAATTTCATGGGAACAAACTGAACAATCTTTGATTTATTCATTTCATAATTCGTACATACCACACATCACGAGACAACTAGCTTTAAAAATTTGCCATTTGTATTCATTTAGATGCTAGTACTGTTAAACAAATTTACAACAAATATACAGTTCATACTCAAAATCCTAGAACAAAACATGATTTCTATTCTCTACCTCTTACTTCCAAAATCTCTCCGAGGGATCAACCAAAAACCCAGCCCCTATGAATGGCCTTGAAAATCCCTTTTATAACACAAGGGATCAACAAGCATTGGGCCATTTACACATGTCACATTTTCATTTGACAATCTTTTACACATGATGCCAAAATAATCATCCACAACCACTAAGGCATGCCCTTTGCAACAAATCATCACCTTCAACAGACAGGAACAATTGATTTTGTCGTGTATGATTACCCACTCTTGGTGTGGGGGTAAGCCATGATTTTGACGGAAGGCAATTTGGTAGATGCTCTTTCAGCTTAGCCACCCTTCACATCCAAATACTTGTTCCCAATACAAGCATCATCAACTTTGCCTCTCTGACCACACACGCTGAAATGGGAATACCTGCAAGATCCCACATCAAAAAGAAACCCCAGAAACTAGAATTTCCTTCATTAATCCATACTGCAAGCATGGTGATGTGACCCCTCAACTCTGGAGTGGAGGTTTCCAACCACCTCAACCACCCAGAAGTCCAAGAGAGCCACATACAGCTAGCTCTAGGCAGTGCCAAAATTCCAGCTAGTAAGGAAGCAACAACAATCGTATGTTTCTGTAACATACATTGTCCTGACTATGTTTTCTGTATCAATTTTTTGTGTTTTCTGACTGCTATTGTTTAGAGTTTCATGTGCATGTATTTGCATGTAGGGTTTTTTGCATTGAAATATAGAATATAAAACATATATTGAAAACCCAGAAAATATACAATAAATTTGCATAAATGAACAATGACCCAATGCATAAAAATTGCTAAAACTAATTACTGTGACATACCCATTTGAAAATCTTCAACTTCGTTTTATTGTTGAAATTGCACCAGCTTACAATGCCAGGGAAATTAATCAAGAAATGCATACAAATGAAGTTCTCTACTAAATATGAGGCTACAACAACAAATACAATTCTAGACGCCAAGAATGGAGGGAATAAATGCTACAAAACCTAGTAGAAACCAACTCCCAAAAACCCACGTCCTTCCTCAAATGGTACGACCCTACTGTAGGTTGTTAGCAACACTAAATGGTAGCAACTTCTTCACCAATACCTCTGTGAAATGTCTGAATATCACTGCTAGCATGAGGTGATGCTATAGGAATGAAACATAGCAGCAAAACTCCATGAAAACTTCTACAAAATCCCTCACAAGTGTACGACCAACTAGTGTAGGAGTACGACCTGCTTAGGAAAGTTTGTAGCAGGAATAAACCCAATAAAAAACACATAAAATTGTCCTCTTTAGCTCTGTTCATAGCTGCAAGCAAAAACTCCATCAAATGCCTTTGTTTCAAGCTCAAATCTTCCTCAAAATGAATCAATTGAATGCCCAAATGAGACCCCTAAATGAAGCCTCCAATTTCCCTTCCTAATGTGATCTTCCACACACGAAGAAAGGTGCCCTTGCAGAGGTTTTCGTCTCAGCAAGTCAATATCAAACCCTCAAAGCTATGAAGCTCCAAGAAATGCACGAGAATGCAAAAATAAGTGAAGTTAATAATCCAAGCATACCAAACGACTCCCATTCACCTCTTTTGATAATTCCACAAGAGGGGTCCATTCACTTTGGAGGGAAATATTTCTTTTAATTTCACTTTTAATATTCCCAAGGTGAGTGCTCCACAACATGACTTAAGTGTCTTTTAAATATTTTATTTTTCATCACTTAACCATTATAACCCAAAGTCCAATATTAAATAATATTATTAATTTATGGACTTTAATATGGAGGGCCAAATGAAATCAAAATTCAGTGATATATAGACCATTGGAAAGGTCTCGTCAAAACGTTCCATCTCCAACACTAAAAATCCTGTAATGAACCAAAACCCTAATTTTCCAAAAATAGCAAGTCCGAGCCCAAAGTCTGAAATCACCTGGAAAGACATCATTGCAAACCATCTGATATCACTGAGCTCAATGAAACATCGAGGATGGCCAATGGCTGTCTGCCAAGTCACCAAAACAGCGCAAGAATGACACTTACTATATAAATAGAAGTGTTTTCCGAGGACCAAAGAGAACAAACCCAAAGAAACCTAGAAAGATTATCTCCATGCAAGCACTTACTATAAATAGTAAGTACATACAAGTTGTCTGAAATCTCTCTGAAAAGTGTCATACAGCTCCACTGGATCACTCGAACATGCTAGTGACATCAAAATACTCCTCTGATTATGTTGTCACCAACCCAGAAAGTCAGCTCTGACTCAGCTACAAGAGAACTCAAAAATGGGGACATTACAATCCGCCCTTCCCAAAGATTGCTTGTCCTCAAGCAATGCCAATACAACCTCCAGTCAACAAATTGAAGCAAACTGAGACCAAAAATGATCCCAGGGTCCCAAGTTATTCTTAGAATAGAACCACCATGCCGACACTGTGCTACTCTAAGAAATCCTTCACCATGCAGGGAGTGGTGAAGCAACTCATCAGAATCCAGTCAATCTGACATGCCAAACCTCTCACCACCTAGATCCCAACACATCCCTCGACATGAGGAGATGGAAGTAACTCGAAGTGTCAGCATCACAACATCCCCTTTTATCCTCTGGAAATCTCTTATGGATGTGTTATCTATCCCTCATGGGTGTTGGAAGATATATAACTGCTCCTCCCAAATTGAGGGAATGACTAAACTCTCCTCCATAACCGCTATAAAAACTAAACATGCCATCATGCCTACTGACACTACAACCTCTCTAAAGCCATGTCTCCAATGGAAATTTTTGAGACAAAGAAGTTGCAAACTTTGTCTGGTACATATCAGCATGATGGCAATCTGATCTCCGACCCTACAAATAATCCTCTGAATATATCTGAGTCAAACACCTACAATCTCTGGTTCCAGCTTCTATAGATGGAAACCCTTCATCCCATAATGGATGGTATAAATCCTAAGCCAATCCACACTTACGCATCATCAAGTCATTTGTGTGTGGACTAAAGGAGAAATGATTCAAGCACTCCTCACTATGCAGTCAAGATAAAAAGCACCTGCCCGTGTCAACGGTTGATTGTCATAGTCATGGGGAACACACTCCTCATCACTCTCATCACTTGAATCAGATGATGGCTCATGTCTCTGATCCTGAATAGCAAACTAGGTAGATACTCTGGCAACCCTCTTTGTGTACCCAATAGCATACTCCCTATCATGAAACAATTGGAGATATTTTGATTTAATCTCCTCCAAAGCACTCCTGATGAACCACATATCACGAATGTCAGTACCAGTCGAGACCCCATACCGTCTCTCCTCAAACTTTGATGTCCAAGGAAGTTACTCATCATACTTATGAGTTCAATCAAAATGAGATAAGGTTGACTCAACCTTCATCTGATCTCTCCATCCTTGTGGCTCAATAAGTTGTCGATCAAAATCAGTTGCATGGGATGTAATCTCTGATTTGCTTCAAGGAGAGGGAAATGAATCAACATGAGAATCAATTTCCCAACTAGATGATACCTTGCATACCTCTTGTGAAGAAGACAGAGCAATGTAGTGATCTGTCACACAACTCTCTGGAAAATTCAGTACTTCACCACAAGAGCTATCAATAATCTACTCTGCATCACCTCAAATGGGACTATCCTCAGGAACACCTGGTGCAACATATTGTTCCCTACTAAACTCATCCACTGCACTCATCCCATCTATGTCACCTGCACCAGTAAATGAAATGGATGTAGCCAAATCCTCCACATACTCATTACCACAATCCGTGGATGTATGCTCATCACCAAACGTTGTCATAGATATCGAATTGTATCAGTAGGTGATGAGGATTGCGCCAAGCTCAACTCTATGATAAGCTCATTTATTCGTAACTTTGACTCTTGAAGGGCTATTTGAGCACTCTTCAAAGAGTCTGTGGTGACCTCAAGCTCATAGGTGAGCTCATCAACCTCATCTTTCTTTCCCTTTAGAGCATCATAATAGATAACATCGAGCATGAGAAGATGATCTCTATCTGATAATAACTTAGGTAATTATTCTTCATTATCCCAACTACATCTCTAAGTGCCTGAAACTCAGCAAGGGAAAGTCCATTATCAAGGTGCTCATATATACCTGGAGTCTAGCAGCAGTGTGCCACCAACTGTTGAACAACATCAAAGTGTTCTAAGGCTGAAGCAATCATGCCTTCATTCACCTTCAATTGCCCTGCCAAATGATGAGACCCCTATGACAAATTGTCTCCACACAAAATTTCTGATTTGTAATTTACACTTTGGTAAGAGGCTGAATCATCATCACTTACTATTTGATAAGCATCATCATGCTTGCCATCAGCTCTGCACACTTCCTCAACAAAGGTATTGTTGTTATGTACCTCACGGGATGGCTTCAATGACAAAATAGAAGTGTCTGATTGGACATAATCATTACACAGTGCTTCCTCCAAAGTAGACGCATGTTCATCCAAAGAGCTATCCCGAGACCCATCACCAACAAGTAAATTTTCTAATTTGTTCACATCTTCTAAGGTCTAATTTACAAAAGCAGACTTGTTGTGGCTTGAATCCGCATCAAATAATTCATTTTTAACACCCAAATCTTGAGTGTCAACATTAGGGAACTCCACACATCCATAATCCTCACATGTTGTGGCTGCTATCTCATGAGTAGGCTTAGCATTATAACTGTTGTCATAAAACACAAAATCAGAAACTACATCATACTTATCTGTAGCATCCTCAAGGAACTTAACCAAAACTTCATCCTTTGCTAACTGTCCATTGCCTAGTGTTGGTTCAAGAGGTGTCTTCAAGGGAAAATTAAGTGTATCATGTGCCATATTTTCTGTTGTAATCTTCCCCGAATCAACTAGTTCCTCTAAATGATGAGGCTCATAAGACCCAAAGTCTTTGCAACCTACCCAGATCATGCCTCCACAAGTTAACTTCTCCATGGTCACCTCTGTTGGAATTAGACTGGACAACTGAGAGGGGGGGTGAATCGGTTGTCACACATTATAAACTTTTTCTACTTTTAACCTTCTTTATTATCTTACTACCAGATTAATGATGTAAACATTAAAGCATAGATCAACAACATATGAGCAGAAATATAATCAACACACTCGACACCAAGATTTTGATGTGGAAACCTGGTTAAGGGAAAAACCATGGTGGGGGTTAACCCACAAAGATTTGTACCCTATTAAAAGCATTTTAGAAAAATAGAAGACACATGCCTTCTGGTGCACTGGCCAGAGCTCACTACTCAAAAAGAGAGGCTCACTGCTTACAAAATTTATTTAGAATAGAAATAATTAACTGAGAAATAACATCTACTTCATGCCTGGTTCAGTTTCAATGAATGCTCAAAAACTTCTTCTTTGCCCCAAATTCTTCTTTCCTAACTTCACACTCTATACTGCTCTCGCTCCTTTTCTTCTCTACTCTACTTCTAATCCTTTATTTGGATTTAATCTGTTTTGCTCAAGGATAATGTTTAACAACTCTTCAACAAGTATTTATACACTTCATCAATCTTGGAATGATCAACAAGGTCGGCCAAACTTAACACGGATCTTTACATTGTCGACCAATCATAGCTGAGACTTGAATCTTCCTCTACTAACACGCCATGCTTCATAAAATGATCTTTAGATCATCCGCAACATGCTAGCAACATCCAATCAGCCAAGGCGGGGAAGAACAACAACTTCAAATAGGAAATCTTCAATAACAAGCTCAAACTCCAATGCGGACCTCCAAAATACTAGCCACATGATCCAGAGACTTCCACAAGCACATTGAACTCACTAATAACATCCACTCTAAACCAAATTACCAGAATCATTTGTATCTTCCTCCGAAACCTCAAGAACACTGTCTGTCATGATTGTCAAACTAGAAGGATGGCTTGCGGACCTCCAAACCATGAACCACTGGAGTTGATGATACACACTGATTTCCCAAACATGCCTTTAGATCCACAGATCATAATATTTCACTGTGGAGCAATCCAGACCAACTTACTGTCACTCTGTCTCTTCTGAATATTGCAAGATCTGGTTCTATTCAAATGACCATAACTTCTTTAAATCTTCATGTGGACTTCTCAATTCTTAACTGGAGCAACCTTTGATGATCCTCTATACATCCATAAGGTCCATGAACCTTGAGTCTTCATTAATTTTCTCAATATCCTCAACATTCCAGTCTCCTAAACAGGCAACCAAATAAGGCACAATTGACACCAATGACAACAAGAATATGTTGACATCAATGACAACACTACTTAGGCACATATTTGCAACAATCTCCCCCTTTGTCATTGATGGCAACATGTGAAAACTGATTCAACCATCACGACAAAAACTTCTCCTCCTAACTTCTGCAACTACTTCCTTCATTGCTTTCCTTGTCATTAGCAATTAGTTTTTCACATGTCTTCTCTCCCCCTTTGACATCAATGGCAAAGGGCACATATTTGCAACCTTTACTCCCCCTTTTTATTTTAGACTGATCTCCTACGTTTGTATACTGACTACTCCTTAGAGTAGCATTTTCTCAACATCAATCCGGATCTTAAGATATGACTGCAAATTCCACCAGACTGATGCACCTTAGTACATCTTAGTTTTGATTCGAAGGGGTAATAACCCCTAACTTCTCTCTAAGATATTCAAAGGTATCCTTGGGAAGAGGCTTAGTGAAGATATCTGCAATCTGATCTTTGGATGACACAAACTCCAACTTGACTTCATTCTTATTTACCTTCTCTCTCAAGAAATGAAACTTGATAGATATATGCTTTGTCTTTGAATGCAACACTGGATTCTTTGAGATGCTTATTGCACTAGAATTATCACAAAAGATTGTGACTAGCTCCTGAAACATAAATCTGATGTCCTTCAACATTTGCTTCATCCACAGAACCTAAGTACAATTATTTGTTGCTGCTATATATTTTGTTTCCGCAGTAGACAAAGATATTGCCTCTTGCTTTTTGCTTATCCAAGAGACCAATCTTCTTCCCAAGAAAAATGCACCACCACTAGTACTTTTTCTGTCATCCACATCTCCTGTCCAATTAGCATCTATATATGCATAAAGAGTGAAATCATTATCCTTTGGATACCACAATCCATAATCAATTGTCCCCTTGAGATATCTAAAAATTCTTTTGACTGCCACAACGTGGGATTCTTTTGGATCAGCTTGAAATCTAGCAACAAGTCCAACGACATTCATGATGTCAAGTCAGGTCTGGGTCAGATAGAGCAATCCTCCAATCATTGATCTATACCTTTTCTGATTTGCCTTGGGGGTATCATTATATTTACTTAACTTGCATCCAGTTACCATAGGTGTACCTACTGGCTTTGAATCTTCCATTCCAAACTTCTTCAGCAATTCTTTCACATACTTGGACTGAGATATAAAGATACCTTTATCTGACTGAACAATTTGCAGACCTAGGAAGAAATTCATCTCTCCAAACATTGACATCTCAAATTTACTTTTCATCTGGTCAGCAAATGCTTTACACATACATTCATTTCCACCAAAAATGATATCATCAACAAAGACCTCAACAATCAGGATGTCCTCATGATTAATCTTGAAGTAAAGATTACTATCAACAGTACCTTTGCTAAAACCTATCTTAAGCAAATATTTATCCAATCTTGCATACTAGGCTCTTGGATCTTGCTTGAGTCCATACAAGGCTTTTCTTAGTCTACAAACCATGTCTCCCTGATCAGACAACTGAAATCCTTCCGGTTGATCAATGTAGACTTCTTCCTCCAAATCTCCATTTAGGAAAGTTGATTTTACATCCTTCTAATACAGTTTAAAATATTTGAAAGCAGCAAATGCAAGAAACAATCTGACTACCTCTATTCTTGCCACCAGAGCAAAAGTTTCTTCAAAATCAATTCCTTCTACTTGAGAATAGCCTTTGCATACCAACCTTGCTTTGTTTCTTACAACTTCACCATCTTCATTTAGTTTATTCCAAAAGAACCATTTGGTTCCAATCACATTTTTGTCTTCAGATCTAGGAACAAGATCCCAAGTGTGGTTCTTTTCAATTTGCATTAATTCTTCTTCCATTGCTTTTACCCAGTTTTCATCAGGCAGGCTTCACTAACTGATTTAGGTTCAATCCTTGAAATCAAACAAATCTCTTCTTGATCTTCAGCAACTCTTCTCCTAGTTCGAACACCTTTATTTTTATCCCCTATGATTTGATCTTTAGGATGATTCATTCTTACATACCTGGGGGTTTTGGGAATTGCTTGGGCTTCTGTTTCTTGAGCTTGTTCCTCAACATCTATACTAATTCCTTGAGTTTCTGGATCAATCTGAATCTGAGTCAGAGTTTGAACTAATCTTCCTTGACTTTGAATTTTATTTTGATCATCTGAATCATATCTGCAGAACCTAGAATTTCCTTCCTTGCTCTCATCAACTCTAACATTAGCACTTTCAACAATCTTTTTCAACCTCTTGTTAAAGCACCAGTAAGCCTTACTTTGAGTAGAGTATCCCAAAAATATTCCTTCATCACTTCTTGTATCAAAATTGTCTAAATCCTCATCTCTTTTGATATAGCATTTACTACCAAAAAGTTTGAAATATCTCACAGTAGGAGGATGACCAAACCATAGTTCATAAGGGGTCTTACCAGAATTGCCTTTAATCTGCACCCGGTTAAGAGTGTAGACAACAGTACTTACAACTTCTCTCCAATAAACTTGAGGAACATTTATTTCCATCATCATGGTCCTAGTAGCTTTTTGAATGGTCCAGTTCTTTCTTTCCACAACTCCATTTTGTTGGGGAGTCCTAGGAGCAGATAATTGTCTTTTTATGCCATGCTTTTCATAGAAAGCATCAAACTCATGGGAAGTAAATTCTCCACCTCTGTCGGATCTCAAATATTTCAATTTTTCACCAATTTTATTTTCCACCATCACTTTGAACACCTTAAATTTGTCAAGAGCTTCTAATTTTTCTTTAAGGAAGGTTACCCACATCATCCTGGAGTAATCATCAATTAGCAACATGAAATATCTATCTCCTTGCACACTCCTAATTCTAGCAGGACCACAGAGATCAGTATGTACCAGTTCCAATCGTCCATTTGAAACTTATTCCTTACTTTTGAATAAAATTTTGCTCTGTTTCCCCAATTAACATTCTCTACACATGCTATTAGGTTTCACAAGTTTTGGAAGATCTCTTACAGCCTGAGTGGTACTTATTTTGACAATGTTATCAAAATTCACATGACACATCCTCCTATGCCATAACCAACTTTGATCTATCTGAGCAATCAAACAAATTTTGCTTGAGCTACTTAAATGAAAAATGTTACCTCTAGTTTGAGTACCAGATATAATTTCAGTTTCGGAACTCTCCAAGATTCTACACTTTCCATCCTTGAATCAAAGATCATAACCTTTATCAACCAACTGTCCAACATTGAGAAGATTATGTTTTAGTCCTTCCACATACAAAACATCATTGGTGCTATTCTTACCATCAAAAGAGATGGATCCTCTGCCACAGATTCTACCAGCTGAGTTATCTCCAAATTTCACAAGCCTTCCTTCATAATTTTCAAAATTCACAAACTTACTCTTGTCTCCAGTCATATGATGAGAACATCCACTATCAACCACCCATTCATCTTTCTCAATAACCTGAGCAGCCAAGGCACTTTCCACATTTGCATAGCTAGCAGATTCAGTAGACACTGAATCTTGTTCTTTGATGGCAATGAACACCCAATCATTTTTAGAGGAACCTCCATGATCAGATTCATCATTTGTGACTCCTTCTCCAGCTTCTTGGACATGGTAACATTTGTTCTAATTTTTGTATCTGTTAGGGTTTGGTTTTGAAAACCTCTCCGGACATCTTGAGGCAAAATGACCAATCTTATTACAAGCAAAACATTTGAGTGGCAATTTTCCTTCATACTTACCGAATCCTCTTGGCAATTTTTTGGCAAGAAGAGCTTCAAGATCTACAGTTTCAATTTCAACATCTTCAAGATCCTTCCTTGTCTTCACGAATCTATTTGATCTTGCAGAAGAGCTTTCACCCAGATCATATCTTTGTTTTCCATATTAACTGGCCTTAAATGTAGATTTAGACTTGGGAAGAGAATCACCAAACTCACTTAATTCAAAAGCTAAAATTTTGCCAACGAGATGATCTCTTGTAACTTCTGAGACAGTCCTGATCTCCTCTATAGTAGCCACCTTATGTTTGTATGAATCAAGTAAAGATCTGAGAACTTTTGATACAATCTCTGATTCTTCCAAAGTTCCACCAGCACACCTGATACCACACACAAGTTCATTTATCTTTTGCATGTAGATTGTGATGTTTTCATCTTCTCTCATCCTCAGAGTTTCAAATTTTCCTCTCAGACTTTGCAACTTGGCACATTTGACATATTTGTCATCTTCATACAGATTCTCCAACTTTTTCCAGCTTTCATAAGCAATTTTTAGACCAAAGACATTTGTCATTTCTGAATCAGTCAGGGCACTCAACAAGGCTTCTTTAGCTCGAAGGTTATTTTCAGCATCTTTGACTTGATCTGGAGTTGAAGGACCTTTCTCTGGAGGTTTATACTCAACACTGGTTATCACCCAATAGGCATCGCCCATGCATTGCAAATGGCACTCCATGCGATTCTTCCAAACAGAATAATTTATTCCATCAAATCTCGAACTATCCTTCTTGTAGGTCAACATCCTGGATCTCCTCAAGCGGTTAGGCTTTTATAAGAGGATCTGGCTCTGATACCAATTGTTGGAATTAGACCAAACAACGGAGAGAGGGGAGGGGTGAATCAGTTGTCACACAATATAAATTTTTTTTGCTTTTAACCTTCTTTATTATCTTACTACCATATTAATGATGTAAACATTAAAGCATAGATCAACAACATATGAGCAGAAACATAATCAACACAATTGATACCAAGATTTTGACGTGGAAACCTGGTTAAGGGAAAAACCATGGTGGGGGTTATCCCACAAAGATTTGTACCCTATTGAAAGTACTTTAGAAAAGTAGGAGGCACATGCCTTCGGGCACACTGCCCAGAGCTCACTGCTGAAAAAAAGAGGCTCATTGCCTACAGAATTTATTTAGAACAGAAAGAATTAACTGAGAAATATCATCTACTTCATGCCCGGTTTAGTTTCAATGAATGCTCAAAAACTTCTGCTTTGTCCCAAATTCTTCTTTACTAACTTCACACTCTATACTGCTCTCACTCCTTTTCTTCTCTGCTCTACTTTTGATCCTTAATTTGGATTTAATCTATTTTGTTCAAGGATAATGTTTAACAACTCTTCAAAAAGTATTTATACACTTCATCAATCTTGGAATGATCAAAAAGGTTAGCCAAACTTAACGCGGATCTTTACAGTGTTGGCCAATCATAGTTGAGACTTGAATCTTCCTCTACTAACATGCCATGCTTCATAAAATGATCTTTAGATCATCTGCAACACGCTAGGAACATCTGGTCGGCCAAGGCTTAGAAGAACAACAACTTCAAAGAGGAAATCTTCAATAACAAGCTCAAACTCCAATACTTACCTCCAACATAGTAGCCACACAATCTAGAGACTTCCACAAGCACATTGAACTCACTAATAACATCCACTCTAAACCAAATTACCAGAATCATTTGTATCTTCCTCGGGAACCTCAAGAACACTGTTTGTCATGACTATCAAACTAGAAGGATGGCTTGCAGACCTCCAAACCACAAACCACTGGAGTTGATGATACACACTGACTTCCCAAACATGCCTTCAGATCTGCAGATCATAATATTTCATTGTGGAGCAATTCGGACCAAATTACTGTCACTCTGTCTCTTTTGAATATTGCAAGATCCGGTTCTATTCAGATGATCATAACTTCTTCAAATTTTAATGTGGACTTCTCAATTCTTGACTGGAGCAGCCTTTGACGATCCTCTATATAGCCATAAGGTCCGCAAACCTTGAGTCTTCATTGATTTTCTCAGTATCCTCAACATTCCAGTCTCTTGAACAAGCAACAAAATAAGGCACAATTAACACCAATGACAACAAGAATATGTTGACATCAATGACAACACCGCTTAGGCACATATTTGCAACAACCTCCTCCATC
Organism: Cunninghamia lanceolata; assembly: GCA_027924645.1. Classification (NCBI taxonomy): domain Eukaryota; kingdom Viridiplantae; phylum Streptophyta; class Pinopsida; order Cupressales; family Cupressaceae; genus Cunninghamia; species Cunninghamia lanceolata. The sequence goes on from BSBN01001062.1 coordinate 6,478,434, forward strand.
AAAGTAGTAGGTAGAGTCTTCTACCTCATGATCTCCCTCTATGGCTAGCCTAGAAGATGTATGAACTGCTATGACCTCTTTATTTTGCAATGACAAATCAAGCTTATCTAATCCACTTGGATCACTTCCTACTGAAATTTCTGAATTGTCCTTATGACCACCATTTGATTCCATACTAAAATGATGCAAAGGTAATGAAACACTGCTAGGAACATCCAAAGAACCTATACCTTGACTCGATCTTGTAGGTGTGAAAATCTCCATAATAGCATGCCCTTCCTTCATGTGATCATTGTGAAACTTTCAGTATTCATCTTTTGCAATGTATGTTGTTTCTTTACCCAAACCCTTACAATGGCTTGTAGGATGCAAATTATCCACAAGTATACCTTCCTCCTTCATGGTAGCATCTTCTTTAATCTTATCTTCATAGGGCTGAAAAGCATCATTGACTTTGTCCCCCTTACACATGGACTAATCTATGTTCTCCTTGTGATTATTTCTAACCTGCAAATCTTCTTCCTTTTCTACCTTTTCTTCGACGACCACTTCAGTTTTGTAATCTTCTTTGAATTTTTCATCTTTTTCCTGTCATCATTATCCATGTATCTATACCTATCTCCATTGTTCCTGTCTCCATGGTTTCTGTCACTATTGTTGTTATTATCGATACCAGGATTCCTGAGGAAATAATTGGTCATCATCTGTATCATTTGATTAATATTTTGATGCATCTCTCTCTGTCTCCTACCCCAAATATTCAACATCTCTTCTTGTTTCCTACACCAATTATTCAGTATCTCTTGGATACTGAGCTCTTCCTTGTCTTTATCACCCATTTCCTCTACCACTACTATATCTGTACCTGTAAAGGGATCAATTTGGGGAACCTATATATCAATCTATGATTTGTTTCTTCTTCTACATGTCATGTTTAACCTCATAGGATGGTAGCATACACGGCTCTGATACCACTGTAACATACACTGTCCTGACTATGTTTTCTGTATCATTTTTTATTTTTTTGACTGCTGTTGTTTAGGGTTTCATGTGCATGTTTTTGCATGTAGGGTTTTTTGCATTGAAATATAGAATATAAAGCATATATTAAAAACCTAGAAAATATACAATGAATTTATATAAACGAACAATGACCCAATTCATAAAAATTGCTAAAACTAATTACTATGACATACCCATTTGAAAATCTTCAACTTCATTTTATTGCTGAAATTACACCAGCTTACAATGCCATGGAAATTCATCAAGAAATGCATACAAATGAAGTTCTCTGCTAAATATGAGGCTGCAGCAACAAATACAATTCTAGAGGCCAAGAATGGAGGGAATAAATGCCACAAAACCTAGTAGAACCAGCTCCCAAAAACCCACGTCCTTCCTCAAATGGTACGGCCCTGCTGTGGGATGTTAGCAGCACTAAATGGGAGCAAATTCTTCACCAATACCTTTGTGAAATGTCTAAATATCACTTCTAGCATGAGGTGACCCTATAGGAATGAAACATAGCAGCAAAACTCCATGAAAACTTCTACAAAATCCCTCACAAGTGTACGGCTAGCTAGTGCAGGAGTGCGACCTTCCTAGGAATGTTTGTAGCAGCAATAAACCCAATAAAAAACAAGTAAATATGTTCTCCTTAGATTTGTTCTTAGCTGCAAGAAAAAACTCCATCAAATACCGTCGTTTCAAGCTCTAATCTTCCTTAAAATGAATCAACTGAATGCCCAAATGAGACCCCTGAACAAAGCCTCCAATTTCCCTTCCTGATGTGATCTTCCACACATGAAGAAAGGTGCCCTTGTAGAGGTTTTCGTCTCAACAAGTCAATATGAAACCCTTAAAGCTATGAAGCTCCAAGAAATGCACGAGAATGCAAAAACAAGTGAAGTCAATAATCCAAGCATATCGAATGACTCCCATTCACCTCTTTTTATAATTCCACAAGAGGGGTCCATTCACTTTGGAGGGAAATATTTCTTTTAATTTCACTTTTAATATTCCCAAGGTTAGCTCTCCACAAATGACTTAAGTGTCTTTTAAATATTTTATTTTTCATCACTTAACTATTATAACCCAAAGTCCAATATTAAATAATATTATTAATTTATGCAGTTTAATATGGAGGCCCAAATGAACTTAGAATTTAGTGATATATAGACCATTGGAAAGGTCTCGTCAAAATGTTCCATCTCCAACATTGAAAATCCCTTAACGGACCAAAACCCTAATTTGCCAAAAATAGCAAGTCCGGGCCCAAAGTCTGAAATCGCCTGGAAAGACATCATTGCAAACCATCTGATATCATTGAGCTCAATGCAACATCAGGGATGGCCAACAACTAACTGCCAAGTCACCAAAACAGTGCTAGACTGACACTTACTATAAATAGCAGTGTTTTTCGAGGACCAAAGAGAACAAACCTAGAAAAACCTAGAAAGATTATTGCCATGCAAGCACTTACTATAAATAGTAAGTATAGACAAGTTGTTTGAAATCTCTCTAGAAAGTGTCATACAACTCCACTGGATCACCCAAACACCCTGGTGACATCAAAATACTCCTCTAATTATGTTGTCACCAACCCAGAAAGTCAGCTCTGACTGAGCTGCAAGAGAACTCAAAAATGGGGACATTACACTTTCCCCCCCATTTCCAATTGTTTCACACAAGGAGACAACACCCCTTCTATTGTTGCCTAGGCTCTGTTAGAACTCACAGTGCTGAGGGAAGGGAAGAGGGAGCAATGATGCCTCTCTACCTCCAAATCCAATCTGGAGACTCATAAGAACGAGAAGTTACAGGAGTTGGTAGATTGGGACCCAAAGCCCCGTCTAGATGAAGACAAGGAGGAAACAAGGGTTTACAATGGTTCAATGGATGCTGCTAAGCTTCTCGAATCTTTCCTTAACCACCTATAGCTTAGAAGAAAACATCTCTAAAATCATTTATCTTATATGAACATATCATATCCATGAGAATAGACAAGAAAATCCTAAGGCACAGGACATTGGAAAAAGCATACTAGAAAGATGAACACCCATACTGTCTACATAGAAGGAGATGGTATACGAAGTAACAACAGAAGCATCTATTTATAGCAAGACTGCAGAAGTTCCCATATTTTGGGTAATCACACTCTGTCAACCTACCTTAGAAATTTTTCCAACTAGTACCATGACATGTTGAACAAAAATGGAAATCCTCCAATAACATGACAACACCACCCAAAGAGGAAAAGGAGGTGGCACTCTGCATCATGTTGATTTCCCATAACTTAGAAATGAAAATTTCCATAATGACAAGAACAAATTTGGCTCCTTGGTCACAACAATTATCCATTTTAAACAATACAGTTAGTTCAAATCCTTCTGTGACGCGAGTAAAAGATCCCCTCAACCTAGGATGCAGATCCCAAGAGCCAATTCTACATCCCGTCAATCTTCTCACAAGCTTATCCCCTTGTACAATGGAGGCAAAGGATACTCAACACACGTATGAAAAAGCCCACTACTGTACTAGCTCACCAATCCTTATGCCCACCACTTAGTTCATTATTTTAAAGATAAGCCGTCGATCGCATCATAGATTATCCAGATCAACAGTGTATACAAGTCTATTGCAATGTGAATCCCCATCACCATGAAAAATGAAAAATAAGGTGTGAACCAATGAGAAAACTCCTCTTGGATTTCCATCTTAGATATATTGTCGAAAAGAGAGTCGACAGAGTCTAGATGGCGGGTTCTCACACTTCCGCAAGTATGAAAGTAAACTTGATATGAAGGTCCATGAAAAGGTGGAGAGCACCCAAATGATACCACATGGCACACATTTGAATTTCCACTTAAAATGCCCCTTTGTATCATGAGGAGAATGCCACAGCTGTGTCTGTCTTAGTCAGCAGCGGGTCCCACAGATTCAACCTGATAAGGTAAAGAAAAAGAGAAGATTCAACCTGATAAGGTAAAGAAAAAGAGAAGGGCTACAACACAACAGATTTACATATGTGAAGCAAAAATATCAACAAAATTCAAAACTTTAATGGGGGCTAACCTTTGATTCTTTGAAAGCACACTCCCTTTCACCTCACCTCAAATCCTGCAATTTTTTAGCTCACCTCAAATCTTGCAATTTGATATTAAAATAACTTAAGGAGCAATATAAATAGAGATGAATGTAGCTTTCTATTTAACTTCCATTGGCATATTATTTATTTAAGAAGATATTCTTCTCATTGCCATTTGTTTACTCAATGCTGCTAACACCTAAAATTAGTCTCTCAATGTGCCCCACTCTTATGCCCCACTATGCACCTTAATGCATGTTCATTGAAGCAGGTAGAGAGGTTGCTCATCCGTTTCTTTCATTTATAAATGCAAGTGTAACTGCAAGAAAGCAATGGGCACTATTATTATTTATTACTCCATTTAAACGTTGCCGTACAATTTTGACAACAAGGGATATTAAAGTTTATTATCATTCTGGAATCTTAATTGATATTTTTAATTTTTAATGGAGTCTTCTTTAATCCTTCCTTCCACACAACAATTAATGCAAGAGAGGGGCGACAAGGTTTAGCTTATTCTTGTCCATAAAATATAAAATATTTGATGTTAGTGGGTATGCTATTAGTGTCCATCCTCTTCTTGTCCATCCCATCCGTTTGAAAGGAATCTTATTTCCTATTTTTAATTTTGTTTACACAGAAACTCTTGTTCTCCACCCCTGTTGTGACTGTAGGAACGCCTCTCGACGTAATAAATTTAAATGTGATAGATGTGTGGATAAGGCAAATGTATCAAAGTATGACACATGAGTACATAAAAAACATATATGTATATACAAATAAGTAAAAAGACTAGGAAAATGAACTTAACTATACACAAGATTGTACAATTTATGAATATATACATGTATCAAGACATTTCCTCAAAATAAACACAAAACTAAATAGAAAACAAGTGCCTCGTAATAACATAGTATTAGCCTTTCAAATATTACAACAATAGAATTTATTTTACTTTTCAATGTTCTATTGTTCTAAAATGAGAATTGTAATAATTTACATGTATGTCAAGTGTGGAAGTTTCGTGGATGCCCATAAAATTATTATTTTATTATACATAGTTTATCCTTTAATTCCCTTAAGGTTGCGTGAGAAGACTAGGAATTTTCTTTGAAAAAGCAAAGACAAGTACACCCTGATTACAATAATATTTGACAAATTAAGAGGATTTGTTTTGGGTTGATTTTGATAGTTTATAGTAATCCTCCTTTCATCACTAAACATTCAAGGACATTCAGTCGAGTAGGAAGTCTACTATAGGCTTCTTGTCACTTGGAACATAGGGGAAGATTGGAATTGTGAGATTTTGTTATTCAATTAAGTCCAATTATGCTCAAAACCTTAATTATGTAAGTTCGTGAACAAATGGACAAATTACAGAAAATGATCACACATAGACATATCAAATGACAATCAAATGTGTACCAGATTTCAAAGTTTAGAAAATAGAAAAGTTAGGGACTAATGAGTGGGCGCCCTAGTTCAGGGCCATAGTTTTTATCGAGATCTGGGAATCTTGTCTGCAACCTATTCTTGCTGTTCCAAAGATTTTCCTGTAGTGGGATCCAGAGGACTAATGAGCGGGCGCTCAAGTCCAGGTCCCTATTTTCTTCTCTGATCTACAATTTTGATAGTTTGCACTACTCTCTTGCAACTCCACCTTTTCTACTTTCGCAACCTGTAACTTGCAATCATGGAAAAATGGGTTGGGGGTTGTGGTGTGTAGAGGCTTGCCTCAATCAAGCCCCTAGAGAGACATTCAAGTCTTCTGAACACCATTGTCAGATAAAGAGTGTGTATCCCTTTGGGATAGAGGCAAAAACTAAATGATAAATGATCAAAAACACAATTGATATCACCTTGTAGTGAAGATCTCATGGGAGGAAGATGCTCTTCATGCCATGAGGCGATGGATGCCAAATTTGCAAATACAAACACAAGAACAACAAAGTACTACTCTGCAACACAATGATAGATTTGAATCACTTTCACAAAAAAGTCCCATAGAATGGTTTAGAGCAGTCAAAATTACCAAAATAGATGAAAATAGTAGGGCCTCTATTTTTAGAAAGTTTGCATTTGAGCACATATGGAATTGAAAATGTACCCAAAGATCTGGCATTACTAAGTCTACCTTAGGAGTGAGTTTCAATAACAATTACACTTAGATAGCAAGTTATTAAACTTTCAGAATTTTAAAAATCTCAAAAAATATATCAAATTGATGTTTTGAAGGTTCAAACAATGGAATCGGGGTCTAAAATTTGTTGAAATTGGGAAAGGAAATTTATGGCTAGTAGATCTCTCTGAGCTCTTCAGTTTTGTTTAATGTGAAAAATTAAGAGGATTTGTTTTGGGTTGATTTTCACTAAAAAGTCCCATAGAATGGTTTAGAGTAGTCAAAATTACCAAAATAGATGAAAATAGTAGGGCCTCTATTTTTAGGAAGTTTGCATTTGAGCACATATGGAATTGAAAATGTACCCAAAGATCTGGCATTACTAAGTCTACCTTAGGAGTGAGTTTCAATAACAATCACACGTAGATAGCAAGTTATTAAACTTTTAGAATTTTAAAAATCTCAAAAAATATATCAAATTGATGTTTTGAAGGTTCAAACAATGGAATCGGGGTCTAAAATTTGTTGAAATTGGCAAAGGAAATTTATGGCTAGTAGATCACTCTGAGCTCTTCAGTTTTGTTTAATGTGAAAAATTAAGAGGATTTGTATTGGGTTGATTTTCACTAAAAAGTCCCATAGAATGGTTTAGAGCAGTCAAAATTACCAAAATAGATGAAAATAGTAGGGCCTCTATTTTTAGAAAGTTTGCATTTGAGCACATATGGAATTGAAAATGTACCCAAAGATCTGGCATTACTAAGTCTACCTTAGGAGCGAGTTTCAATAACAATCACACTTAGATAGCAAGTTATTAAACTTTCATAATTTTAAAAATCTCAAAAAATATATCAAATTGATGTTTTGAAGGTTCAAACAATGGAATCAGGGTCTAAAATTTGTTGAAATTGGCAAAGGAAATTTATGGCTAGTGGATCTCTCTGAGCTCTTCAGTTTTGTTTAATGTGAAAAATTAAGAGGATTTGTTTTGGGTTGATTTTCACTAAAAAGTCCCATAGAATGGTTTAGAGCAGTCAAAATTACCAAAATAGATGAAAATAGTAGGGCCTCTATTTTTAGAAAGTTTGCATTTGAGCACATATGGAATTGAAAATGTACCCAAAGATCTAGCATTACTAAGTCTACCTTAGGAGTGAGTTTCAATAACAATCACACTTAGATAGCAAGTTATTAAACTTTCATAATTTTAAAAATCTCAAAAAATATATCAAATTGATGTTTTGAAGGTTCAAACAATGAAATCGAGGTCTAAAATTTGTTGAAATTGGCAAAGGAAATTTATGGCTAGTAGATCTCTCTGAGCTCTTCAGTTTTGTTTAATGTGAAAAATTAAGAGGATTTGTTTTGGGTTGATTTTGATAGTTTATATTAATCCTCCTTTCACCACTAAACATTCAAGGACATTCAGCCAAGTAGGAAGTCTACTATAGGCTTCTTGTCACTTGGAACATAGGGGAAGATTGGAATTGTGAGATTTTATTATTCAATTAAGTCCAATTATGCTCAAAACCTTAATTATGTAAATTTGTGAACAAATGGACAAATTATGGAAAATGATCACACATAGAGATATCAAATGACAATCAAATGTGTACCAGATTTTAAAGTTTAGAAAACAAAAAAGTTAGGGACTAATGAGTGGGTGCCCTAGTCTAGGGAAATAGTTTTTATCGAGATCTAGGAATCTTGTCTGTAACCTATTCCTGTTGTTCCAGAGATTTTCCTGTAGCGAGATCCGGAGGACTAATGAGCGGGCGCTCAAGTCCAAGTCCCTATTTTCTTCTCTGATCTACAATTTTGATAGTTTGCACTACTCTCCTGCAACTCCACCTTTTCTACTTTTGCAACCTGTAACTTGCAATCATGGAAAAATGGGTTGGGGGTTGTGGTGTTTAGAGGCTTGCCTCAGTCAAGCCCTAGAGAGACATTCAAGTCTTTCGAACACTGTTGTCAGATAAAGAGTGTGTATCCCTTTGGGATAGAGGCAAAAACTAAATGATAAATGATCAAAAACATAATTGATATCACCTTGTAGTGAAGATCTCATGGGAGGAAGATGCTCTTCATGCCATGAGGCGATGGATGCCAAATCTACAAAGACAAACACAAGAACAACAAAGTACTACTCTGCAACACAATGATAGATTTGAATCACTTTCACAAAATCACCATGCTCATCCAATTTCCATCTAGTTTACAAATGATAACCTAATCATGCTTATATATGCAACTACAAATATTCCCGCTAAGAATTTCATAATTGAAACTTACTGTGTCGGCATAGGACCTAAATAATGGTCATAAATTGACACTTTGAAATTGGTCCTGACCCTTTGAAGCGCATCCTCTAATCTTCATCTTAACTGGGATCTTTACCTCACTGTCTTCACTATTCTTCTCTGTCCCTGATTAGGACTAATTTTCTCAATATCCTTAGCACACAGCTCATCCAATCCTTATCATCAATGCAACAGGGGTATGTTGACATCAATGACAACATCGGTTAGGCCTATACTTGTAACAAATATGTCATCAGTCATTTAATATATTTTATTAAATAATTGGTGTATAATGTAATAAAAATCTTATTCAATATAAGAATAAAGAAAATATATCAATTAGTATGTGCACTTTTGGAGTGTGCAATAGATGAGTCCATAGGAAATTTAGAGGGATAGTGTAGAGATTTGGCATCTTAGTGGTTTGAAATCAATCCCATCATTATAAAAGTGCCTAGGCATAGTTTAAGTATTATACATTAATTAATAAAGGGGAGAAACATAAGTGGTTTCAAATCAATACCATCATTATAAAAGTGGGCATGCATAGCTTTAAGTATTGTACATTAATTAATAAAGGGGAGAAACATAAGTGGTTTGAAATCAATCCCATCATTATAAAAGTGGACATGCATAGCATTAAATATTATACATTAATTAATAAAGGGGAGAAACATAAGTGGTTTGAAATCAATCCCATCATTGTAAAAGTGGAAATGCATAGCTTTAAATATTGTACATTAATTAATAAAGGGAAGAATAAAAGCGAAAAGATAATTTAGAAATGAGTGGGAAAGAGACATATTTGGGAGAAAAAGAAGGGAAAGCTAACATAGAAATGAGTGGGAAAGAGACATATTTGACTAGAGATTGTGACCTCTCTTGACCTCCCTAGCAAAGTTCTATATAACTTTAATAAATCACATTAAAATCACCCTTGATCAACCAATTCTCCTTACTAAAGGCCTTCCTTATTTCTATAATTTCATTCCAGACTACTAATCTTCTTGATTCTAAGTTTGGCCCATAGACATTGGAGATCACCAAAGATAGGCTGCTCTATCAATTAGTGAACCTCACATTCATGTAGTTATGAGAATTGGACATTACCCCTCCAAACACTTTGAGCCATCCCATAAGATTGCCAACCCTCCAACCATACCAAGCACATCCACCGTCACCCCCTTACCTCTTCTCCAAATCCTACTAAACATTTGCTGCAAAAAGGATCCTTCCATCTTGGTCTCCTATAATAGAATTATATTTGTAACCTCAATTTCAATCAACCATTTAAGTAAACAACATTTCTCAGTGGCATTAATGTTAGTAGAATTATTTTCTATTCACCTTGTTCTTTCTATTTTTGCATCCTAGAGATGGTAGGTATTTTAGATGGATGTGAGGAGTTCCTTCTTGCATGGTGATCTTCATGAGGAGATCTACATGGAGCAGCCTCCAAGCTTTGTGCAAGACTCTTCACTTGTTTGCAGGGTTCAAAATTCCTCATATGCTCTCAATCAAGCCCCTCGAGCTTGGTATGAGAATATCGATGGTTTCTTGTTTTCATCTAGTTTCACTCATTACCACTCAGATCACATTGTATTTATTCAACATCATGGAGATGATTTTTTATACTAGTCTTGTATGTAGATGATTTAATTCTCACTATTAGTTCATCCTCCATGATTTAGGATATTCAACACTCTTTGATGGAGCACTTTGACATGACAAATCTTGGGCTTCTACACTACTTTCTTGGTCATTAGGTTCTTCAGTCTACCAAGGGAATCTCCATTTATTAGCAAAAGTATGCCATTGACTTTCTTCATTTTTACATGGGCAATTGCAAGCCTGCACCTACACCATTTTAGTCTAGTGTAACCTTGAATGTCACTTGCACTCCATGCAGTGTTGATGCTACTTTGTATATATAGTTGGTTGATAGTCTTTTGTATTTAACTCACACTCGTCCTGATATCACCTTCATTGTTGGGCTTGTCTCTTTTCACATGACTCTAATGAGAGTCATTGGTAGGTAGCCAAGCATAGTTTGAGGTACATTTAGGGCACCACACATTTTGGCATTTAGTACACACCAAGAGCTTCTCAGATTGGGCTAGTGATTTTGATTCATAGAAGTCCACTTCTAGGTTTTTTTTTCCTTGGTTTTGGTCCTATTGCATGGCCTGTAAGAAGCAATTTTCTATTACATTATCATTCACTGAGGTTGAGTATTAAGGTGTAGTACTTGCTAGCAAGGAGGTTCTATGGCTTCGACATCATATGAAAGAATTTGGTAGACTATCACCTGATCATCCTACTATTCTTTGGTGTGATATAACCAAAGTGCCATTCATATTTCTCACAATCCAGTTGGGCATCAAAGGATGAAGCACATCAATTGAGATACACATGCATTTCATTTGGCAACTTATCTAAGATAATGTTCTCTCCTTAGAGTATTTCTCTATTCAAGAGTAGGTTGCAAACATCTTCACTAAACCTTTGGCATCACATTGCTATCTTGAGTTGTGACATATACTTGCGGTGAAGGAAGTTGTCCTTGGGGAGTCATCTTGAGTCTTCCTTCCTTTGTATATCCTTGTTCTCTTTTTTGGAGAGGAGTTTTTTTCGGCTACGTTTTCTCCTTTTCTCCATTTATGAGAGTCTCTATTGTACATGGGTACCTTATCAAGCCTTGTTGACCCATATTTTTGTTATCCCTAAGTATCACTTAAGGGGGTGCTAGTGTGAAAAGGTTCTTTATCTAACTAGTTCACTTTTGACTAGTTGACCTATTCACACCTTTAGCTTAAATTCACTTAGAGGATAAGATTCCCTTTTGTCTCACCTCATGTAGACTTAACACATGTCTTCACACTTGTCCCAAGTGTTCAGCATGTGTCATTCACTTTTAAGGGGTAGTCAGACTTACATTTCTACCTTCTTACCTCATCATCCTTGCCTTTATATGCAAGGCCTCTTTGTACATTTTTATACATATTTGTTGATACTTATTTGGCATGTTTATTGTTGCTAATATTCACTTGTGGACATGTTATTTGATATTGCATTCATATCATTACTCCAACAATTAAGGCCTTGAATATTCCAACTGATTACCTTCATATATTCTTGGAAGTAAGGAGGTGCTCACTTCCATTATTGATGAATTTCTGAATAGATGCATGTGTACCATTCTCCATGTCCTCCATATCCTTCAGTTTTTCCTTACTAACCTCCATTTTCCACCCTTTGGTATTGTAGGCCCCAATGTTCAGGGGAAGGATAATTTGATTTTTCCCCCATTCCTCCTACCCCTTCTTATGGACACACACCCATCCAAGCCTACATGCTTATCTTCATTTATGTCCTTGACTGAATCCTCATCACTATCAACTAGGTTCTTGTTGCTTCCCAAACTCACCTCGGTCCTAAAGGGAATGACATTACCCATCTCATTTTTAGCTATCTCTCCTAGCTCCCCCTCAACATTCTGAAGTACTGAATCGTTCTCCTTTTGAACACACCCAAATCCATAGCTCTGAGATGGCTAGAACACTTATCTCTAATCAACTTATCCTGAGAATGTCAGTTCTTATCCTTCTTCTCTCCTATAATCTTATCATTAGTCTGTGGAGTGCTGGCCTCCTTTCCCCTACCTTTCCAACACCCCTAATTTTGTATGGCCAACTTTCCAATATTTGAATCATCTTATAGGAAGTCATTCCTAATCCAACTCTTGAACCCACTCTCCCAGAATTGAATCCAGCTTGATTGCAAGTTTGATAGGTTTCCTTAAATCCACTTTCACACATATTCATGCACATGTGGCGAATTGTCTCCCCTTCATGGTTAAGTATCTCTAAATATATACCTGCCTAAAGAATCCCCAATTACCCTAAAAAATTCCTTCAACCATAATTCTTGAGGAAGCTTATACATGCATATCCACAATGATGCATCCTGAACCAACTCCTTAGCTGAGTCAAAGTTTGGTGACCATGTTTTGATATAAAGTATGACATTACCCATAAACCATGGACCCCCTTAAATATATTGTTTTGATCCCCTTTAGCCTAAAAATGGCTTCAATTAACCCTAAGGCTAAAGAACTTACCTCAAGAGTTGAGCACATTAGCCACTTTTGACTAATCCAAGCCTTAATCCTCTCCATTGAAGGTTAGATCCCAATAAACTTAGCAATATAACCATTGTGTTCTTTAGCCTTTCAATAGTCTAGTTCAAGAATTTTTGGGGGATGTTAATGCAAGGAATCTTTGAGTCCACCTCCAAATTGACATTAAAAACCGAGATCTTGAAATTCATTTTCTCCAGTTCCTACACGTCCCTTCCCTTATTGGAGCCTTGGTTTTCCAAATCAAAAAGCTTCCCTGGATGTTGGCCATTTGCCACAAACTTGCCTCCATTTTGATCTTCCACCTCATTCCCTATCTTGTCGGAAGATAGAAATTTCCTGCTTGTCCTTTCCTCACCCACTTCTTTTATCTTAATTAATCTCACCTTTGTCTGTCACACCCCCTTTAATCTTAATTTCTACCTCTGTTGATCCAGTTTAAGCTTCGTCTTTTTCCCATTTTTCTCTATTTTCACATTTTCTTGCCATTTTCCCATTCAATACATAATTAGTATTATTATATTATATAATTATAATTTAATTAATATAAAGTATATTATAATATTAATATAAATTATATAATATATTATATTAATACAATTATTGTATAATTATCTTTGTAAGGGTTTTAACACATCCCAATTAATTTTATTTAAGCTAATTAAATAAATGCAATAATTGAAGTATAATTAACTTAGATAATAAAGTTGAGCTTGATTGTTACCACAAATTGTAAGTAAATATGGAAAGTAAGTAGAGAAATAAAATAAAATAAATGCATAGGTACTTAGATTTAATTTTGATGTAGAAATATTTCTCCAGATGTTAAGAATCTATTTACCAAAACATTGAATTTTTGTCCTTTGTCTACAACATGTTCCCGTTGCTTCCTTGATGTTTAAGTGCTATAAGGAATAACAATGTTTATAAACCTTTGGGAATTTGTTGAATTGTTATATGTCCCTAAAATTTCATCCTTGTCAACCTATTCTTAATATTGTTGATAGGAGAACAAACAACTTGACAAAGTGCATGCTAAGATAGAATACACCTATAACCACTTCATGATTTCCATAAATGCCTCAAGTCAACTGAAACCTTGATGATCATAAGCATAAACCTTTGGAGACCAAGGTTGCACTAAAAAAATCGTTTAATGATTTACAAGCACTACTATATCATATATCCACATATACCTATAACTTAGATCTCACTTTTTACCTCTTGATTTGGACCTTATTTGCCTTTACACTTCGACATTTTTTATTATGCCTTGTTTGTTGTGTTTTTCATACTCATTTAACCTTGTATATTTGTTTACATGATTTCCCTCACTCACTTGGGGGAAAACTTGATTTCCTTTTACTTAGCCATAATGAGGGAAAAATGATAGCTTGTTCACCAAAATTAGACAAGCCGAAATTGCAACAATACAATGCAATTGGAAACAGTAGAAAGCCAAAATTGAAATGCACACACTAAAAGAAAACCAAAACCAAAAATTGCTTCTCAAGTAGTTGTAGACACCTAAAATTGGCTCAGGTTGAATTAAGTAAATATTCTAATATTTATCTTAATTCATATTTTCTTCTGTCAATTAAATAAATATTATAAGTTTATTTGATTGGTTCATTATCCTACAATTAAATAAAATCATTTTATTTAATTAAAATCCCTAAATTCTTCTAATGTCTCAAATCCTAAATCCATCTCACAAAATCCACTTCATCAATCCACCTCATCTTTCCACCTCATCCCTTCCACCTCACCATGTTGCACATATAATTAAATATTCTTAATATTTAATTAGCTAATATCCTCCAAAATCCAAAAATAAATCTTTAATTCAATTGTTCCCCACTATCATCCACTATTGAATTCTTAATTCAATGTTCCCCATTAACCTTCACCAATTGAATATTTAATTCAATGTTCCCCACTAGCCTTCACCAATTGAATATTTAAATTCAATGTTCCCCACTAGCCTTCACCAATTGAATATTTAATTCAATTGTCATAATCCACTATTCTCAAATAAAGAATTTTTAATTCATCCATTATGAATTAAAGATTCACAAAAAAATGAGAGCCATTAATCTCATCTTTTGATCCTCACCCTCCATTACCTTTTTTGAAAATCTATAAATAAAACCCTATTCTAAGCCATTGGGGTGGAACTTCATCTTACAAAATAACTATACCCAAATTTCTCTTAATCTCTTCTTCATTCCATTTCAAGTGTCCTCCATTATCATGTGTTTGAAGCTCACATTCAACACAACACATATCAAAAGCCATTCTTCCTTTGTCATCTTCAACAAGCAAGCAAGCAAGGAAAGCTTCTGAGGGCTTCACAATCAAGATCAAAGAAAGATAGGCAAACTATGGAAGAAGATAGGTAAAAGGTTGTAAGTATTGCTTTGAGTTTTGCTTTAATCAATCTTGTACTTTCACATTTCATAGATGTATTGGGTTTTATTATCATTATTGATCAATCCATTTTCCCATTAACATTTTGGCACCCACCGTAATCTAATCCACAATCTTGTGAGTGTTTGTCTTTGAAAGTCTCATTGCAGGATTCAGGTGTTTCAGAGAGCATTCAGGAATCGACTTCCACAAACGGCCTCCTACACACAAATCGAGCTCACCGTTGAGTCCAGGAGGCCTCGGAGGTAAGAAATCACCTATCATTTCCCTAGTTTTGTTATTTGAAAATTTTTGAAACTTTTTTTTACTTTTCAAAGTATTTTTTGCAAAAAAAAAAAGAATTAAAAAAAAAAAAACAGCAAGCATTTTTTTTAAAATCTTTTTTTTTTTTTGCAAAAGTAAAAAAAAAATCAAAAAAATTGCAAGGCCCGAAGCCCCTGCCTCCCCCCATTCCCACCCATCCCCCTCTCCCCACCCCTTGACCCCCTGCGTTCCCCTTCCTCCCTCCCACCCTTCACCACCCCCCCACCCGCAGCCTCCCCACAGCCCCTGCGCCAAACCCTCACCCCTTCCCCCTGCGCTACCTTCTGCCCCCCGCCACCTGCTGCCCCTCATGCCTCGGCCAACCCCCCTCTGCTTCGACTCCCCTTCCCCTGCCTACCCGCCTCCCCTGCTCCTCGTTCCCTTCCTCGCACCCCCTGCCTGCGCTCCACCTTCCCCCCTGCTCCCTGCGACCATCCCCCCTCGGCTCCCCGTTCCCCCTCCCGCGCGCCACCCGATCCCCGTTGCCACCCGCCGTGCGCCACTCGACCTCCCCAAACCCTCGACACCCTCCCTTGCCGCTCTCCGTCGCCAGCCTCTCGCTCACCCCTCAACCCGTCCCCTGCGCCACTCCCTCAGCACCGCCCCCTGCGCCATCCCTCCGCCCTGCTTCGCCGCCCCCTTTGACCGCCCAACCCTCCGCCCACCACCACCTGCGCCCACCACCGCCACCACCTGCACCCACCCCAGCTCCTCCACACTGTACCACCTGCACACACCCACACAAAAAAAAAAATTAAAAAAAAAACAATAAACATAAAAAAAAAATGTTAGGGTTAAATTTTGTTTTTAATGTTATAATTTCATATTTTTGAAATTTTAATATTAGAAATTTTATTTTTCTTCTATTTTTCATTTTTTAACAAAAAAATGTTAATAAAGGCAAAATAGGCGTTTTTTTCCTTTTTAGCATAACTTTTTGCAGGAAAGTCAGATTTTCACAAATTTACAGTCGTTGAAAAGGTGATTTGACAAACTTTGCGATGGTAATGGTATTTTTAGCCTACTTGATCAATTTCATTAGGTGGATATCAGGAGACTACTAATCCACTTTGATACAAAAACGTCCATTGAAGACCATCATTTTCAATAAGTGTTGAACAGGATTGATTTAGGCATTGTTCATGCAACTTGCATACAACTCGCATCTAGTTCTAATTAGGACGGAGTAACCCATTGTTCATGCAACTAGCATACAATTCTAATCTAACTCTAATTAGGAAAGCAAAAATGCATACATGCAAATTTCACGTAGTCCATAACTAGGAAGAGAGTAATTGAACCATTGCTATATCTACATATTGCTATCTTCTTTAGTTAGATCATTGCTATTTTACAAATGGGAATGAACATTTCTATCTTGTTAAACACTTCAAAGTTAACAACTCGGCTATTGTGGATTAAAATTGAACTCATCGTTGCTATCTGGGTTAAAATTGAACCACTACTATCTCGATTGACCAACACTTCAAAGTTAACAATTCATGCTATCGTGGATAAAATTGAACTCACCATTGCTATCTTGGTTAAAATTGGACCACTGCTATCTTACTACTCACTTCAAAGTTCTGTGCTTAATCAAGTAGATAGCTCATCTATTTTTTTCATTTTAACTAGAGGAAAATAACCATTATATACTGTGTTTTTGGGAATGATACCAGGACTATGCTCTCCCCTATCTTGGGTGACCAAAATGCTAGAAGTATCATTTTCACATGTGTTTTCCTTTAGAGGGGCCTGCTCTTGGATACCGCTTAGCCAAGTAGGAACGACCCTGAGTGGTAACAGGCTAAAGCCAAGCCCTACCAAACCACTTAAAATAAATTGTGCTTGGGGTGAAAACCTCAAGCAACGAGTGCTGCTGTGTTACACCGATGGCCAACCTCCCCATAAACCCTCATAGGCGCAACCTTGTGAGGTTGGGAGACTCCATAACAGAGAGTAGTGCCGCCGCATGTGTAACCACTCGAATGGTTGCCCTAACTAAGAACCAATTGTGTAGCAAGCCAAAAACCCCTATTTGTTGATGCAAAGGGCGGAGCCCTTGAAGCGGCCTCGATTCAAGTGACTCTTAGTAGAGGTAGCAGGGACAATCCTAAGGTTCGGTGTGGGTACGAGCCTAAGGAAACCCAGATCTAGTATGCGTGAGAAGTGAGTGCTGTGGAGGGGAGCTGGTGCTACTAGATCTTGGAGCTACACGCTTTGAGTGGCACAACTAGAGGATTCAACGAATATTGTCCCATCCAACCTAGGTTGTATTTGTCTTTGAGTCAAAATAGTCCAAAAACACAAAAAAATATATATAAAAGATAAAAATCATGGAAAACTTCTATGTGTTTGCTGTGCTTTTGCCATAACTGAATATCAACCTCACAAGAAACATCAAGTTTTTCAAACCAAAAACACTGAAAATCCTAAAAATGATCCAAAATTTCCAAAATTCTAAGAAAACACAAGCATATGTACCGACCTTTTGCACGTTTGAATCACCTTTCTGTGCATTTGACATAATTGTGCATCTGAACTCTATTTTTGCGCATACAAACTTAACTAGTGTTGCGCATACGTATCGACTTGTTGCGCATCTACTTCCTATTGTTGCGCATTTAAACCAGAGAGCAAAAACCATATCTTCCAAAGAGCAAAATTTGTCAATACTTTTCAAAAACCAGTTCAAACCTGTTCTAGTTTTCAAAATCTGATTAAAGACCTTGCAAAATCAACCATTTCTCCCTTTTCCGCACCATAGCTGCTAGCTCATCCAAAATCTCACCAAAATCTTCTTCCAAATTTCCAACAAGGTCATAGCCAAATTATTCTTGATCAAAATCAAAACCTCAAACAAAACCTAGTGAGGCTCCATTACCAAGGGTTACTTATCCTTCCGGAACTCCACTAAGGGGTGGTGCAAGACTAGTCAATATCAAGTATAAAGATTTCTAACATCCTTACTTAGACTATCGCTTTTGTATACCCCACTTTGTTTGACACCAACTAGATCCAAGAAGAACCTTGCCAAAACCTTGTCTCATTACAGTACCTTGCTCAAATTTTCCAATCTTACTCCATCCCATTCCTTTACTACCTTGCATGGTCTTGACAAGATTACAAAAACAAAAATAGTTAGAAATGGCGGAGAAAATGATTCCAAATGCTCACGAAAATGAAGAAGAAGTTTCTGCAGAGGAGATCCTTCGCATGCAGCATGACCCAGGATTTCAACGCTTATTAGAAGGGGTGCTCGCCCAAGAACCAACAAGATTCTTTTTACATCTGGCCAAACTAGGAGCCAAACTCCCTAAAGATTATGACGTGGACGCTCTCAAAGAAACTGACGAAGAGAGAATCCCCGAAGGGAGTAGACAGGATGAAGTACCCACGGATAAGAGAAAAACAACAATTGACTCTTTAGATGCCCTAAGTCTGATGAACTAGAAAGTCGAAACTCTCCAACAATGATTTTCAGACATGGAAAGGGGAGCCTCGACAAAACATTACACCCTAGAGGATATTGCACCGTATCCTTTTGATAGGGCATTGGTCATGATACCTTTTCCCTCAAGATTTGAGGTACCTAAGTTCGACAAATATCGAGGAAAAGGTGACCCAAGGGATCATATCAGAGAATTCAATGTCGCTTGCCTTGAGGTCACACATAATGACACATATCTTATGCGACTTTTTCCTCGAAGCTTAGGAGGACAGGCCATGGAGTGGTTCTCTAGATTGCCACCCGGCATCAAAACTTTTAATGAACTTATAGATAAATTTGTCACCCATTTCTCCTACAATATTGAGCACGACACCTCAATATTGGACCTCTGTAACACCAAACAGAAAGGGGGAGAATCTTTCACCGCCTTCTTACAGAGATGGAGACAACTAGCAAGCAAGTGCCCTCACCAAATGCCGGAGAGACAAATGCTAGAAATGTTTGTTCACAACCTACAAACGGACCTAAGCTACCAAGTTCAAATCCAATTTCCTACTTCGTTGAACAAGGTCATTGAGGTGGGCCTCATCATAGAGAAAGCCCTACTTGCAAAAGGTCAGATCAAACACTATAAGGACACTCCTAACACCTATGCCAATAATGATAAACCTAGGTTTTGGACAAAGAACAAAAACATTGTGAATGACGGGGTAGTAGATGCCAAAAATGCGGCACCTAAACAACCAATTTTTAACCTGTCAACACCCCAAAATAACCCCACACAAGACAAACTAAAAAATGCCCAATCTAGGTTCACCAACTTTCGGCCTAATAGAACGTTCACGCCTTTGGATGAATCACTAGAAACTGCTCTACAGAAGGTGATCGCCAACAATCTCATAACACTTCCCTTAGCGCGGGAGTACGAGCCGAAGGTCAAACCCCACTGGTGGAATGATAATGATTTCTGCGAATACCATCAAAACAGGGGGCACAAGACAAATGATCGTATTGCACTCAAGCATACAATCCAAGACTTAATAGAGCAGAACAAGATATTTGTTAAAAGACATACCTCCAATAACGATCATCAGGCATTCAAGGATCCTCTTCCCAACTACGAGCAAGCAGGATCTTCCAACAGAAACAATAGTGGTTCTAACAACGCAAACTACACAAACGTCAGCTATGACTACATTGTTAACCATATCTGTGAAAGTGGTTCACATATCAATATGATCACTATAAACAAAGACCTAGATTGTAATGTTACTACCCATAGTAACAGGGTTACCCTTAGAGGAGCCTCCACTCCTCTGACCCACCAATACAATATAGTGGATCAACTCCACAAAATACTGGCACACATCTCCATATTAGAACTGCTGCGTCTATCTCCTTCCCATAGGACCATACTTGATAAAGCCTTAGCGGAAGCCTCCGTTCCCACAAATCTAGCTGAAGAGAAATCCCAAACCATAGTAGGTCACATCACCTCACCACCTTCCTTATCATTCACTGAGAAGGATGATATGTCCATCACACAACCCCATAACGCCTCCCTCCATATCAAAGCTTTCGTACACAAACATAAAATCAAAAGAGTCCTAATAGATGGAGGGGCTGGTCTGAATATTTGTACATTAAACCTAATCCTGACATTGGGGTTTTCAGAGAGGGCTATAGATCCAAAAAGAAGAATCACTATCAAAGCATATGATGAGGAAGAGAGAATATCCAAAGGAACTGTTACTTTACCAATCAGAGTGGGCCCCCTAGTAAAAGATGTAGCTTGTCAAGTCCTAGACATGGATCTGGCATACAACATTCTTCTCGGGCGACCATGGATACATGCTCTAAAAGCAGTACCTTCCACCTACCACCAATGTATCAAGTTCCCACATGAAGGGCAAGAGATCACCATCCAAGGTGACTCTAACCCCTTTCAATACTGCAACTCTATTCAGCCAAAGCCGGAAGTGGTGATCCCAACCAACCGGGCTTCTACCACCTCTTCATCTCGTGTAGACCCAACTACACTGGCTTCCTCTTCAAGAACATCTCAACCAAGATTCCAACCCAAAGATAATGGCCTGGGTGAGTATACGACCTCCCAATCCCTCTGTTTGGCGCAACTACCTCCATCTCCTAGATCCCACGGGAGACCCATCCTAAGAACACCAAAAGTAGAGAGGATCACCAAAGGACCATTTGTGAAATGGGGGAGCCTAGAGGACGAGAGTGATGAAAAAGATATTCTACAATGGTTATACCAGGATGAAGGTAGTTCCTCAACATTACATGACCACCCCATTATACAAACAACACAATATGGTCAAGGTTTTCAAATACTAAAGAGAATGGGGTATGAAGGACGAGGTCCGCTTGACTCAAGAAAGGATGGCATCACTGAACCCATCCAACCTCCTACCTTGGCAGCCGAAGACACTACAGGGCTAGGGTACATAGGAGTATCAAAAGACACCAGAACCAACAACAGCAAGGGCCAACAAATGGAAGCATCTACTAGCAATCTGATTGAACAAATTTAGAAATTGTAGATGGGGAGCGAAACTAATTCTAATGAGTATGAGTGGGATAGCCTCTCTGAGCTATCTTGTGACGAAAAAGATATTGATGTTGTCCATGAGTATGACCCAACCTCCACAAATGAGGGACAAAGCCGCCGCTAGAGTTCGTACCACACGATACCATAGTGAAAATTACGAGGAAGGAATGAGTCCACTCTTGACGGATCCGCTAATGGAGACTACCACCGCAGACCTCATACATACCAGTGATAATTCTGTCCTAACCATTAATGCCAGTGAACCAGACCCAACTAGCAATCCATTACCTTTGATATATCCTAAACTTATCGACCGAGACCTAGAAGGTACCACCCCTGAGCTGGACACCTTTGAAAATGATGAGGCCATCATTGATTATCTGGACCTTAGAAATCACATACCTGCAGGAGACCACAGAGCTGGCTATGCTATAGAACTCAACGCGCAGTCATATTTTGGGGAGAGCGCCAAGCCTTTCAGTCATAAGAATGTCAAAATAAAAGAAGGGTCTAATGGTGATAACCGTTCCACGACAGCGTTAGACCATCAAAAGAGTAAAAACAAAGACACATCCAATGGTAAAAACCTCTGAGGCACTGAAAGATGGAAGGCTTAACCCTCTCCCCAATCTTACACATCAGGAGAGATCGTCGATATTGATAGAACCAGTAGAACCTACCAATGTCAACATAGAGGATGAGCCCAGGATGATCTACATGGCTAAGGCCCTCACAAAACCTGAAAAATTAGCATTTACAGATTTCTTCAAAAGAAAGCAAGTCAACTTCGTGTGGACATACGCTGACATGCCAAGGCTTGATTCAAATCTCATCATGCATCACTTATCTTTAGCTCCAGGAGCTAAGCCTGTTAAATAAAAGCTTAGAAAGATGCATCCGCATGTGGCTCTCATGGTAAAGGAAGAACTGAAGAAACTGCTAGATGTCAGGTTTATCAAGCCCATAGATTATCCTGAATGGGTTTCAAATATCGTACCGGTGGCTAAACCGGATGGCAGGGTCAGAATATGTAGTGATTTCACGGACCTGAACAAAGCTTGTCCGAAGGATGACTACCCATTGCCCAACATAGACATGATTGTAGATCTCACGACAGGTCACACCATGCTTTCACTTATGGATGGTTTCTCGGGCTATAACCAAATAAAGATTGCACCCGAAGACCAACACAAGACGACTTTCACATGTCCTTGGGGCACCTACTGTTGGAGTGTCATGCCGTTCGGTCCAAAGAATGTTGGGGCAACATATTAGAGAGCCATGACCACAATCTTCCACGACATGATGCACACCATAATGGAAGATTATGTTGATGATATTCTAGCAAAATCGCTTACAAGAGAAGGACACCTAGCAGTGTTGGATAAAATATTCACAAGACTAGAACAGTTCAAGGTGCACCTCAATCCAAAGAAGTGCGTATTTGGGGTTACCTCAGGTAAGCTACTAGGGTACATAGTGTCGGCAAATGGGATTGAGGTCGATCCAGCTAAAGTAAAGGCCATCATGGAAATGCCACCTCCCAAGAATCTCACTCAATTGAGGTCCTTGCAAGGAAAACTACAATCCATCAGAAGATTCATTTCTCAGTTGGTAGACAAGTGCCACCCGTTTCCCATCTTCTACATAAGAATGTACCTTTTAAATGGAGCGAGTCATGTGAGCAAGCGTTTCAGCTATTAAAAGAATATTTGGTGAAACCACCTGTGTTGATGCCTCCAATTCAGGGCAAACCTCTATTACTATACATCTCGGCTACGCCAATAGCCCTAGGAGCTCTCTTGGCCTAGCACAACCATGAAAGGAAAGAACATGCCATATATTATATCAGTTGGACGCTTGTTGGGTATGATCTGCAATATACACCCATCGAAAGAGCATGTCTCGCTGTGGTCTTTGCCTCCCAAAAATGGAGACATTACCTGCTGTCACACTCTATCAAATTAATAGCAAAAATTGATCCACTAAAATACTTGCTCAAAAAAGTAGCTCTAACGGGCAGATTATCTAAATGGGTCATGCTTCTCAGTGAGTTTGACATTGAATATGTGGACATAAAAGCAATCAAAGGACAAGCGCTTGCAGATCAGCTGGCAGATGCACCCCTAATGGATGATAGCCCTTTAAGCTTCGAGTTTCCAGATGAATCTATATTCCACATCAATACAACAACCTAGAAACTGTACTTTGACGGCTCATACACTCAGCATGGATCAGGGGCAGGTATCTTGTTGATCACACCTAATGGCGACACTATCCCAAAGTCATACAGGCTACTCTTTCCTTGCACTAACAACATGGCAGAGTATGAAGCATTGGTCATCGGTGTCAAGCTAGCTGCAGAATGGAATATCAAAGAGCTACAAGTGTATGGGGATTCACAACTGGTCATAAATCAAATAAATGACGACTACCAAACAAAGGATGAGAAATTGATCTCTTACAAATGGATGGTAAATGACTTCAAAGGATACTTTGACCAGATCTCTTTTCAGCAGATACCACGGATAGAAAACAAAGTTGTAGATGCAATGGCGACTATCGCATCTCTTCTGGATATTCCAGACAATCAATCACGTTACGAGTTCTTGGTAGAGCCAGTATCCTGTCCTGCATATGATACCCTGGAATCCCAGATTATTTGCCACATTATTGGAGCAGATTCCCCCCTATACGGCAAAACATTCACCTATCTCAAAGAGAACACCCTCCCGCCAAATCTCTCCAATAACCAAAAACGAACCTTTATCTGGCAAGCATCCCGTTATACCATTATTGCTAATACCCTATATCGCAAAGGTCTCGATGGTACTCTCCTTAGATGTCTCGATAGTGAGGAATATCAAACCGCCCTGAGCGAGATACACAACCGTATATGTGGGACCCACTCTAGTGGCTCTACCCTAGCCAAGAAACTCATGCGCACGGGGTACTACTGGCCGACCATGGAACAAGACTCTTATCATTTTGTTAAGAAGTGCAAGAAATGCCAAATCCACGGGAACTTGATACATGCACCAGCGTAGGAGCTACAACCATTGACAACTCCTTGGTCGTTTTGTCAGTGGGGACTCGACTTAGTGGGCAAGATTCACCCCCTTCATCTAGTGGACACAAGTTCTTAATCACTGCCACTGAGTACTTCACAAAGTGGATTGAAGCTGTGCCTTAGCCAACATCACCGGCAAACAAATTGCCTCATTCATCTTAAACTATATCATTTGTTGCTATGGTATCCCTTCGTCCATTATCACGGATAATGGATGACCTTTCAAAAATTAGGATGTCAGGGAACTATGTGACAAATTCCACATCCAACACCGCTTTTCCACCCCGTATTACCCCCAAGGCAATGGTTAGGCAGAGGCATCAAATAAAACCATATTAAAAATCCTGAAAAAGACTGTCAATGATGCCGGCCGTGATTGGCACGTTCAACTAAATCCTGTGCTATGGGCCTACCGCACAAGCATCCGCACGCCCACAGGTGCAACACCATACTCCCTAGTCTATGGAGCTAAAGCCATCTTACCCATTGAAATCGAGATCCCATCCTTGCAAGTTTCATTAAGAGGCCTCATCTCTGACGAAGAATACAAAGTAACTAGACTGCAAAAGTTAGAACTGTTGGAAGAAAGAAGGCAACATGCCTTTAACCACCTAAAAGCAAATCAGCAAAGAATGTCTAGAGGCTACAATCATAAGGTAAAGCCCCGAGTCTTCCAAGTTGGTGATCTCGTCCTCAGAGAGAACCCCAGAAATTAGACAGATAGAGAAAAGAAAGGAAAGTTTGAACCCAACTGGTTAGGTCCTTATGTCGTCATCACAGCTTATGGATCAGGGGCATATCAATTGGCCACATCTGAAGGTGAACTATTCGATGATCCTGTCAACAGCATGCATCTTCGCAAATTCTATACCTGAAAACCCCGATGTAAGGGAGTCCTGAAAACCCCAATGTAAGGGAGTCCTGAAAACCCCGATGTAAGGGAGTCCTGAAAAAATCAAAAAAATTAAAATAGTGATAAAAAATAGAACAAAAAAATCAAAAAAATAGAAAAATGACAAAAGGATAGGTACCATGATGAAAACCTGCAAATAAGCGTCATGTGTACTTTTGGCTGCGCGTGCAAATAAAAGTAAGTGGTGAAAACCTGGTAAACAGGCACTATCTGTGACAAACCACTCCCTCCATCTATGCTGACTTTATTGACTCTTGTCTCCATCACACCGAACTAGTCCTTTGGACCACCCCGAACTACGTTGTCTATGAGCTATCACGTAGGCAAGGCCATTATCCATGCAACCTTGAGGCTCCGCTTCCTTGTCCATCTCATATCTTGTCATCTATCCTCTAGTCCATCCATGGTCTAAGCCCCGAACTACGTCGCCTCTGAGCTATCACATAGGCAAGGCCATTATCCATGCGCCCCTGAGGCTCCGCTATCCCATCAGTCCCATATCTGGCCTTTCTATCTATCTAAGTCCATACCACTTCTTCATATTCGCCATCGCCTAGGTCTTAGGTCCATCAGGGTTCACCCCGAACTACGTTGCCTTTGCGTCGTCACTTAGGCAAGGCCATTTAGCAATGAGCCCCCGAGGCACTAGGTCAGTCCCTTAGGGTCTGCCTCTCCACATCTGTTGTTATCTCACCCATAATAAGTCGATCCTAGTCTAAACTGGGGGCAACTCCTTGACCTAGTTGCGGATTTGGGTTCTTGAATGCCATCGTTCTGAAAGGAGATACCAATAAAGGATTGCGATACTTTCACTAGACACCTAGAACAAAGTTCTCAACGCATAACATCAACCTGTCCAAAACAAAAACAAAGCAGAGCACCATATCAAAACACTCAAAACAATTCTATCTCAATTATGGCAAAAAGACACAACTAATGCAAGAATGTTTTGTCAACAGGTTAACTTACAAGGTCTTAAATTTTTGTCAATTATGTCTTCCTATGCTACTCAAGGATGCCAATAGCTAGAGATGCTATGATGGGGACATAATTTTTCTTTGTCTGCTGCTTGTGGATTAAACTTTAGTAATGTGACGACTTATGTCTAACGACGTGATCAGCAAAAGATCATCGAGGACTCCAAGGTCTAAACATGAAAAGGGGCAATCCTTGTCTGTTAAAACACAAGAAGTGCTCAGGTCATCTAGATTCAAGTTTGGCTAGATGCTTGTATCAACTTGCTGTATCAAAATCTAGATAAGTGATACTCAAGACATCTCGATCTAACTATACCTAGATGCTTGTATTCTCTTACCACATTTCAAATAATGAAAAACACCAAAAAGTGCCCAATGATGAAAGCGCTTCAAAATACTTGCTATATCAAGATGACAAATGTCCATATCCATACCATATCCAATTGTAGTTCATATCCATTTCCATATCCATACCTTATCCAATTGCAAGTCTATCCTTAATCCATGCCAATCAAGTCAAATCAATCTTGTCAAATGATCCGATCACAATCAGTGGTCTTGATCCTTATCCGGTTGTAAACCATATCAATCAATCATAACTATCCTTCATGTTGCTCTAGGGATACATCACTCCCCGCCATGACAACACTGTCGTATATCGTTATCATATCAAATGTCTTAGACATGATGTTGTATTGTCGAATCCAGACCTGGAGTCTTATACGACATACTTCATTCTTGAAACCAGACATCATCAATCTATATCCTAGGTTTACCGCTTGACAGGGGCAATACCTTGTTTGTGCTTGTATCATTTGTGCATACTTGCTTCTTGCTTGTGCGTGTCATCTTTTTATCTTGCATTCCATATCATTCATTCTTTTCTTCTGCATCCAACCATTTCATCTCCTATCAACCTATCTCATCATGAGATTGTCCATCTCACGCCTTCTACCTTCTCCCCATCCAATCTCCCGAGGGGGCATCCTATCATCATAACCTCTACCAGGGGCAAACTGGGGCATGTATCATTATCAGACTATTTATTCTTTGAAACAACGTGATAAAACACATTGCTTCAAAGAGGGGCAAAATGTAGACACCTAAAATTGGCTCAGGTTGAATTAAGTAAAGATTCTAATATTTATCTTAATTCATATTTTCTTCTGTCAATTAAATAAATATTATAAGTTTATTTGATTGGTTCATTATCCTACAATTAAATAAAATTATTTTATTTAATTAAAATCTCTAAATTTTTCTAATGTTTCAAATCTTAAATCCACCTCACAAAATCCACTTCATCAATCCACCTCATCTTTCCACCTCATCCCTTCCACCTCATCCCTTTCACCTCACCATGTTGCATATATAATTAAATATTCTTAATATTTAATTAGCTAATATCCTCTAAAATCCAAAAATAAATCTTTAATTCAATTGTTCCCCACTATCATCCACTATTGAATTCTTAATTCAATGTTCCCCACTAGCCTTCACTAATTGAATATTTAAATTCAATGTTCCCCACTAGCCTTCACCAATTGAATATTTAATTCAATTGTCATAATCCACTATTCTCAAATAAAGAATTTTTAATTCATCCATTATGAATTAAAGATTCACAAAAAAATGAGAGACATTAATCTCATTTTTTGATTCTCACCCTCCATTACCTTTTTTGAAAATCTATAAATAAAACCCTCTTCTAAACCATTGGGGAGGAACTTCATCTTGCAAAATAACTATACCCAAATTTCTCTTAATCTCTTCTTCATTCCATTTCAAGTGTCCTCTATTATCATGTGTTTGAAGCTCACATTCAACACAACACATATCAAAAGCCATTCTTCCTTTGTCATCTTCAACAAGCAAGCAAGCAAGGAAAGCTTCTGAGGGCTTCACAATCAAGATCAAAGAAAGATAGGCAAACTATGGAAGAAGATAGGTAAAAGGTTGCAAGTATTGCTTTGAGTTTTGCTTTAATCAATCTTGTACTTTCACATTTCATAGATGTATTGGGTTTTATTATCATTGTTGATCAATCCATTTTCCCATTAACAGTAGTAACCCAAATTCAACATATTTACTTTTCTCTTGTGTGTGCAGTTCATATTAAAAAAAACTTTTACCTTCCTTTTGAGAAGGAGCAACATAATGTCCATGTGACTTTTTCTTGGTTTCTTTTTTCTTAGAAGAATATGATGTTGCATAATGTCCTAATGTGCCACATACAAAACACTTGGTTGATTTCTTATTCTTGATATCTAGAGGCGTATCTTCATTAGAATTGGAGATGGAAGAAGAAGAAGAATTTGTAGGGTCATCACAATAAACATGTTGATAAAATTTCTTATGTTTTGACAACTTATTTTTAGAATTTTCATGTCATGTTACAGCAGCAAAGGCTTCATCAATTTTATAAGAATTCTTTTTCTTCACAAATTGTTGCTCATGTTGAATTAGAAGTTCACAAATAGATTAAAATGTGCTTGGCTTAATCTCTCTGTGAGTTGGAGTATTTCTAAAAAAATGTGTAAGATGATAGAGGTGAGCATGTCATCTTCAATCTTCCCACCTGTTGCATAATATGTCTACTTAATGTTTTTAATATTTGACACATAGATTGTAACATCTCCTTCATCACCTAACTTTATATTGAGAAGTTCCATTAGCAAATCAGTTTTTAATAGGCATGCTGTTTGTTTTAAAGATCAAATAATATTTTCTATGCTTTCCAAACTTTGGATTTCAATGCATCAATTTGAATAATTACTTGACAATAACACATTTTTTATCAAGGCTAAAGCTCATCTATCCTTTTTATTAAACTCTAATAAATTAAGGACATTAGTACCTCGATCATCAAGACTAAAACTCATCTATCCTTTTTAGTAAACTCTAATAAATTAATAACATTAGTACCTAGATGGTGTGGGTTGTGTCTAGAAACCATCCCCTCTAAATTGTTAAATATTAAAATAATCTTCATATTTATACTTCATTTTTTATAATTTTTGAAACACTTTATTTCTTTCACTTATTTTTAAAAAATTCCCACCATCCTTCTTTCTATAATTTTCAATCACGTTAGTCATGACAAACAAAACTTACGACTGCCACAAAAATTGGTCTGGAAAAAGGCCGAATACCTTTTGTTTTGTTGTGTCCCACCGTGTTGACATGCATCGTGCATCCAGTACACTGAAAGGAAAGTTCCCAACTAAAGTTAGAACATAACAAATTAATGACGGTAACATCAGTTGTACTGTTAAAATTGTTTTTGGTCCGCGTGTCTGTGTGATGTACAAATTGACGATAAGAGGCTCAAATTCCCGTATGCCTACTGCCTCCACAGACGCTGCAATAATTGGATTCCTTGACACGCTGTCAAACACTTACAGGCATCCACCAAATTTCTGCACTTGACATACACTTAAATAAGTTTAAAAAGAAAATATATTTAATATAATATATTATTATATTTATTTATCTATTAAAGTATATTATTAATTTATTTGGAGAAGGCAGGTATATTAATGCTACCCAATCAATCAATGAGAGGGTAGAATTAGAACGGTTTGATTTAATTGGCTAATATATATTGTTTTTCAAATTTCTCTCTAAATAAAAAGAATCATTTTATTTCTCATTCTATTGGATAATAGTTGTGAATAGTTTTATTGTTTCACCGTATACCATTGGAGTGAATGTAATGGATAAAAAAAGTTTTCCATGGAAAACTGTAGCAATAGTAATTTTTTTGTTCACTCTTACTAATAATGTTGTTTACTATTAACTTTTTTGTCGACTCTTGCTAATAATGTTGTCTACTATTAGCTTTTTTGTCCACTCTTGCTAATAATGTTGTCTACTATCAGCTTTTTTGTCGACTCTTGCTAATAATGTGGTCCACTATTTTATTGTTTAACACACATTATTGAAGTGTCAATGTAATGGACCAAAAGTTTTTTCTATTGGTGATTGTCCACTATTTTATGGGCTCTTGTTATGTATCAATATCTTATAAGGGGTAGATTCATTCTAGAAATAACTTCAAAATTTGAATGTGTGGCACAACATCTTTTGCTTTCCATTCCATGTTTGAGCAAGTGCCTTTTTTTTGTCATCTATACCATAAGTTTCATTCCTTTCACTCTTCTGGTCGGAATATTGTGGCATTTATTTGTTTCATGTTTAGGTCTTCGTCAAATACCTACATCAAATTGTTAGTGAAAAATTAAAATCAAATTCATAATTCTTTATTGCATTTTGCATATAGTATATGGTTTTTATTTTTGTTTGTGTTAGATTGTTACAAGAAGATAGAATATGTAAGTTTTGTCAATCATTTTTATGGAAAAATGTTGTGTTTTCCTTTCGAATTTAGGACATTCGTTTTATTCAATAGCTATAGAAACTACTGCTTATTTGCATTGAAAGAAGTTTTAGGTTTATTTTTCTAGACAATTTTGCTATTTTCTACTTCAAATTTGGGGTTTTCTCAAATGCATATGTTAAATAGTTGGTGAGAATTGAATTCATAGCTTTTAGAGTGAGATTATTGTAAAAAGATTTAGTTTCTATATGTAGAGTAGAGTTTCTAGCTCCATTGATTTTCATCTAGTATTCAATGAGGGAATATATAGAAGATGCGTACCTCAATTTTAAGTAGAACTACCAGTGTTTTGTTATTACTAATTGGTAAATTCACCACGCTAGGTATGCTGCTCCTGGATTTGGATATGGTAGCTTGCCCATTTCAACAAACAACATCTGTATATATTAACATGTAACATGCTTTCTGGGGATTAAAACAACCATAAAATTGCAAAAACATAATCATATATCCTCTATTACAATCTCTTAGTTTCAAATCTGACAAATATATATTGTTAAAAGCCACTCATGCAACCATCTATATTACAATACAAGTTTTCTTTTTGTAGAGCATTTTCTTGATGTGTATTAGATTGCTCTTCGCACTTTAGAGCATGCCACAATATATAATTCTTTTCAAACCTATACTCAGGTGGCTTTTTAATAAATTCTCTTTAGTTCCAAGCATCTTTTGCTCTTGTATCTAATTTTGCATGTTTATTAATAGGTGGTAGAAGATAAAGTATTGATGAGGACAAATATTGTTATGATAATTATCCATTCAAAGATGCCCTTAAATTTTATGACATACCTTAGTATAAATAAAAGTATATATAAACTAAATATATATCATTATAATCTTCTATAGATTTTTATTATATGTCCAAAATATCTCCTTTTGAATGTGATATTATCTTTTTAAAATGTTGATTGTATTTTACAAGAAAAATGCCTAAAATGGCCTTACAACCATCAAATTTAGGCCCTGAATTATTATTAACAAATAGAACACATGCAATTGTTTGACACGGTGAAGATGTCGTAAGTGAGGTGAGTTGGTGTCGACAAGTTGCTGCAAGATGTCGTAAGTGAGGTTAGTTGGTGTCGACAAGGTGTCACAAGATGTCAAAAGTGAGGTTGAGTGGTGTTGGAATGACACTGTCGATTTTAGGTGTCTACAATTATATTCTATATATTATATATTATTAAATATAAATATATAGTATATATCTTTACATATAATACTATTTAAATTAACCTCTAAGATATCTAACAATTTAATTGATCTTTAGAGAGATGAAGTGTGTGTGTCAAAGAGAAGGGTTTTCTTTATAGGGTTTTGCAATTTGATCATCTACATTGCTATCAATTGTCAAACTAGATTATGGAACACATGAAGATATCAACTAATGCACATTTTTAACCATCTCTTAAAATTTTGATTAAAAAATGTTCTTCAAATCTTTTTTTCTCCTATAATGAGCTTCACAATCTCTACAAATAGATTGGTTTTTCTTATTGGGGATTTGAGATCAATGGTTGAGATTCAAAGTTCGAATCCAATGGTGGAGATGAGAAGATGAAATGGAGGGCTAGATCTTCATCAACAAAAAATAGGGTTGTGATTATTTTGTAAATTTTAAATTCACCTTGGGAAGGCTTTTCATTAATGAGGATTAAGACTTGTGAGGAAACAAAAATTAATTTCCTTGGGAGAAGGTGGAATTAAAAATTTGAGATTTATTGGTGAATAGGATGACATATGACGTGTGTTTATTTGGCATACACATGTGTGAGCTCTTTGCATTAAAAAGAGCTCTAACATGATAGAGGGAAGGTGAGATGGAAGGGTCATGTGACCCCTTTGAATAAAAAATTACTTTTTATCAAAGGGTGTGGGGAGATGGGTTAAGTAAGGTTTGACCCACTTAATTAAGTGTTTAACTTAATTAATGTGGCTGTAGAAAATTAGAGACTGGGTTAATTAGTAGTTAAAATTAATTAAATAAGGGTTTCTTTAATTAATTTGCATCTAGGGACTAGGTAGGTTAGAGTAGTTAATTAAATAATCAGTATTTATTTAATTAGGCTAGGTTTAGGTCATAGGCTAGAGAGATTAATTAAATAAGCATATTTTTTTAATTAATCTAGGTTAGGGGATGGATAAATTAACCAAATAAATATATAAAATATTTATTAAGTAATGATGAATGATGTTGTAAGGTTTAGTAATAAATTAAATGAATTAATTCATTGCTAGGGAATAATTAGTGATGAATGGTTAAGGATGAGTGGTTAGGGATGGCTTAGGATTAATTAATTATATAATTTTATTTTTATTTAATTAATTGGTGAAAGGGGTAGTTAGTAGTGTAGCTGATGCGGGAAAGTGGCTTGTGGGGTCAAGACATTTTTAGGTGCCTACATTTTCCCCTCTTTGATTTGGCATCGTGACCAAGCAGGGAATGGCATCAGGTCAAAGAATTTTGCCCCAACTGATGTGAAGGAGTGGAAATAGATGAAGGATCCCCTTGAGAGATCGGGTGAAAAAAAAAATATTTTTTTTAGGTGAACTCTCGAAAAGGAGGAAAGGTGGTGAAAAGGGGGTTCAGGATGGAAAATGGGGTTGATAGAAGAAGAAACATGTGAAAATGGTTAAGATTTGTGGCTTGGTTAGAAGAAACAATGAATTAGGGCTTATGTGATAGCTATAGATAGGCAAAAGTGGGGCCCAACATGCCACATTTGCACACCTAAGCTGATTAGACTATAGAGAGAAGAGTGAGAGTAATGGCGCAACTGAGCTTGCCACGACACCAACATCGATTAGAGCGGGTTTGAGAGTACCAGAGTGTTAGAACACACTGATATACTGAGGGGGGGTGAATCATTATATCCAAAACTTAATCCAAGTTATCTTTATCAACCAATTATTTTTATTGCCTTAAACAAATGATAAATCAAATTAAGAAAATCAAAGCACAACACATGAGCACACAACCATAACACCAAATTTATGTGGAAAACCCTAGAAGGGAAAAACCATGATGAACAAGCTACTTGGATCTACTGTCCAAATCCAGCCTCACAAGATAATAATAAAACAAATATACAACAAGTTATATGGACTACAACCCAAAGGAAGCTACAACTCCCTGAAATTCCACTGATCAAACACCTTTGCAACACACCTCACACTAAAATGAATCTTTAACTCCTCTGCACAACAAAATCTACTACCTTTAACACACTTCCACACACACACTCACTCACTTCCACACTCACACACATCCTCACATAGTGTCACACCATCTCACATTTCACACCAGACAAGAACTTTTATTTATATCCTCCACAAGCATCAAAATCTTTCTCCTTCGTTGGCCAAGATGAAATGTGTAAACATGAAACATGTAATGGCCACAACAAGTTAGCTCCCAAATGATGTAGAAATACAATACGGTTCAAGCCAAGTGATAACCAGGACCTATTCTTCCTTAACACATTCTTCCAAGCTGGTGCACACTTCCAAACATCTAGTGAGATCATCAAAACACAAGTCAGCCCAACAAACACTTATCTTTCCACAAAATAGCTCTAGACCAAAAGTGGTACTAGAGAGACCAATTAGTAGCATGTGGATCACTTCACAAGAAACATAAGACTTGCACAAACCTTCTCAAACACTCCTTCTTCTGAATTGTACATTTTCTTTCTAGCACAAACAAACATATACTAAATCTGGCATCACTTACAAACATTGAACATACAGTCTTGAGATAGAACATTGAAAAAACCAACTTGTGGTGCACTTCAGCACTTGAAACCTAAAATGAACAAACATACAAACTAAATGAACTCATCCTCCAAACATCAAAGTCAACTAATGAAATGTGGTGGCTTTTGCTTTCTCCTCTAGACAATCCTAATCTGTAACATGATATAACTTTGCTCCGCTAACTCCGGAGAACCTTTGCGGTACACCTTATCATCTAAAACTTGAATATATCATTCTTCCCATCTATATGTGACTATCCTTCAAGCAGTAGTATCACAACTTCAAATGCGGAGAAATGTAGAGCATTCCTTGGACTCATCCTGACTGCAAGAACTCTGAACCACTGTCTTCACTCTGCAAGCTCTAGAATCCTTTGTAGTAACTTCTATGCTCTAAAATTAGGAACATACCTTCTTCACACCTGTCTCTACCTATATTTCAAACTGTAAAGCCATACCTTCAAATGTGGAGGAATGCGGAGCATCCTCTCGAGCTACTTTAGTGCCTTAGACTTCCTAAATCTTTCGTTCAAAATTTAAACAATGCTTTTCATCAGGAAATAATGAAAACAATATTCACCACATTAGAGACTTCATTCACAACACCATACACAACAAACACAACTCTTTTCAACAAGAATCTTCATGTTAGCACAACCTTTGTCTATGAACTTCAAAAGATAGGGTACAACTGTGTACAGATGATATTGATTCAATCAATATACATAGTACACGACTTTCATCACCTTACCCTTCACTTCACAACTTCTCTGATCTATCTTTGATAATTTCTCATTTGTCTTCTCCTTTGATCATCACTATCCTTTGGCAACTCTAAACATCACTGATCATCACATCATATCATCACATCATACCACTGTTGACATCATCTGGATGTTAACATCACTTCCACTTCCAACCTTCCACAACACAACATTGTTGACATCAATGACAACACATATGCAACACAAAGGATGGAGGAGGCTGGTGCATAGGTATGCCAACTAACCCTACTTTGTCATTTTTTAGGTTTCAAGTCATTTATGGGGTGCAAAACGGGTAGGTTAGGGGTTTAGTGCTAGTGCGCAGCCATGCAACATAGTAGGTCAGCACATTAGTGCCTTAGGCTAGATTAGCGCCTAAAGGGTAGGTAGGCAAATGTTAGTTTTAGTACCAAATGTCAGTGGATTAGAGCTATCAGCTAGATTAGCACCAGGGTTTCAGAGGTTTAGCGCAATCATCTCAATTAGCGCAGACCCCTAAGTATTAGTGCAATCATATCGATTAGCGCATAGGGTTGGTAGATTAGCGTGAATGGATGGATTAGCATTGAACCATAAGTTTCTGAGGTCGTCTAGGTGGATTAGCACCTAGAGTTGGGGGAATAGCCATCATCTTGGTTAGTGCTAAAAGGCTAGGTACTAGTGCAATCGTCTAGATTAGTGCCATAGGTATGTGGTTTAGCGCCATTATCTGGATTGGCAGCTAGGGTAAATGGATTAGTGCATTTGTCCAGTTTAGTGCCAAAGGTAAATGGTTTAGTGCCATGGTGTTGTTTTGTAGAAAAAAGGTTAATTTATGTTGTTTTTTGAATGCAGGTTAAACTGCTAGAGATTCAGTCTCGAGAGCAGTGACCTCCACTGATGGAGTGCAAAGAGAGGCTTTCGTCGGCAAAGTATATCTTCTTGCGAATAGTTGGTCCGAGTTTTTGTCAGATATGCCCCAATTGAGGGCTCATCGAGCGATGATGACAACATTGGTGGAGAGGTGGCAGAGCGAGACTTGCACCTTCTTGCTTCCTACAGGTGAGATGACCATCACCCTGGAGGATGTGTGGCAAATCCTACAAATCCCCATTCACAGCGAGTGGGTTATCTATGCTACTGCGACAGGTTTGACAGCATTGGATTGAGTATTTGCCCTAGCACAGGTGGTGACAAGCCAGGATCAACAAAAGATGATATGGGATGCCACTCTTGCTAGAGGTTTGAGTGATTATGCCTTATACTTGTGTGGGTTGGTTGGGAGGATTTTGATGCCAGATTAGTGCTCGTAGGGGAAAATGAAGCTAACTATACACAAGATTGTATAATTTATAAATATATACATGTATCAAGACATTACCTCAAAATAAACACAAATTGAAATAGAAAACAAGTGCCACACAGTGGCATAGTACCATGCTTTCAAATATTGCAACAATAGAATTTGATTTACCTTTTAATGTTGTATTGTTCTAGAATGAGAATTGTAATAATTTACATGTATGTCAAGTGTGGAAGTTTCGTGGATGCCCATAAACAAGTAGGCCTCCAACCCAGTAACTTTACATTTGCTAGCATACCCCAATCCTATGACAAAACTTCAAATCCTTCACTTTTATTTGTTTTGATCTAATGATCTCTTATTTATTGCAAGTCAAGTTCCTTTTGTAATAATTTATTTTCATTAATATAATGTATTATGTCAATCAATATGTTAATTAAATTATATTTATATAATATAATACAAATATAATATAATTATTATTTTATTATACATAATTTATCCTTTAATTCCCTTAAACATATGACTTTTAGTGAGGGATAAAATAATTGGTCATTGCACTAAACTTTTATTCCATTTACATCTTTGGGATGCATAGCTATTTTTTCCTCACCAAAAGGAAAACGTTGAGATAAGTATTTTGAAATATCACATTAATAGACACAGTAATCCACTCTCAAACATTTTTACCCTTTCCCAATCAAACTTTGAAACCTTGTTTAAAGCTTAGTCTAAGATTTGGTATTTTCAATTGGCGATATTAGATAGTTAATTGTATAGCTTCTATCTATGAAGATACGTGTTTGAATATTAGTGGTGGTTCAAACCATGTAATACACATGCATGAGAGGGCCATAAACTTGGTAGAGGAGTTAATGTGTCAGTGGGAGGAGAAACATTGGGAAGAGGGGGACATTGTGCTTGTGTAACCTTGTTTTAGAGCCATACTTGCTAATTGCATTTGTACTTTTGGGTATTGTATTGTCATCCTTTATTGTTTTAAAATGTACACCAATAGTAAAAAGATCATTATTACTTATCTCAAACAATGTGAAGGTTGGAATAAGAGGTGAAACTCTACAACCAATCATATTCAAAGCATATACATAGAGGCGATCAAGTTTCCTTTAGTAGAATTTTGCAAGATTAGATCTCTAAATCACAAGTTTAGTTCTATGCTTAAATTCGTGTATGCACTCACAAAGATCACCTCTACCCTCATAGAAGTAAATGAGGACAGCACACAATCAAATTCTCAGATTACCAATAGTTATCTAACAAATTATTAAATTATAGTATCATAACACTATACTTCTAAAATATATAAAATAATATCCAATCAAATCTAAAGTTAAGTGTCTTTACATTTAATTTAATCAATTTTTATATTTATTACAATATGTATATTAACTCATATCTCCAGAATAATTATTTATTTATTACTTTATTTATTTACTTTGCCTTATGTTATGGAAGTGGTTCCTTTTCCCTTACACCATATATAAATGGATGAAAGATCAACATATGGTGATGACACTAGCTCATCTCAAAAATCTATAATTGATAAGTAATCAAAAGAATCAAGAATCTATCTTATGTTTTTAAGTATGTTGGTCCATGGAGGCAAGAATGATACGTGAAAGTTGGAAAAAAGAATAGAGAAGACACTATTTCTCATATAAATGCGAATACTTTATGCCTCTCAAATATGACCCCTTTCTAATTTTGCCACATTGGATGTTACTTTAACAACCTTAAAATTTGTATCATGTAACGAATAAATAAACAAAAATAATAAACAATAATTTCTTTGGATAATTAGCCCATAGACTTTTATGTATGAACATTATA
Organism: Cunninghamia lanceolata; assembly: GCA_027924645.1. Lineage (NCBI taxonomy): Eukaryota > Viridiplantae > Streptophyta > Pinopsida > Cupressales > Cupressaceae > Cunninghamia > Cunninghamia lanceolata. Next base: position 6,516,845 of record BSBN01001062.1, read on the forward strand.
GTGCTCGAATTATCTTAGGTGGTGAAAAATATTCACTGAAAAATTTTCTAAACTCTCGGGTTGTTTCTGTAGTGTATTCCTTGAACCTCCTATGGATGCAAGTGCTAGTAGATACTTGCACCGCAAGTTTAGCCAGATAAAGGAGAACCCCTCGTTTTATTAGTGCCTGTCGTAGGTAGGTTACTATTGCAGCGGCTGGCTGCATTAGTTCAATTGATTTAACCAATGAAAACAAAGAATTAAAATTTTAGGATAGAAGTTGTATAGTTTAAATTTAATTTTTATTTAAACTGATTTTATAAATGCTATTTATCTTTTTCCCTATTGGTTTAAATTATATTTATCTTTTTCCCTATTGGTTTAAATTAGGGACAGTAAGGAGAAAAATCAATTTAAAAAAAAATGATGCCATAAATATTTAATTGCTTATTGCCATCTCATGCATTTAATGGATCATTTAGTATGATTTTAAAGCTAGAGTCTCTCCATGGTTTACAAATTTCCAACCAATCACATTACATATGCACGGATAATAATCAATGGACGTCCTTTACAATCAACACAAACCGACGGTGAGATGACCATCCAAAACAAACACAAATCTTAAACCACATGGTGAGAGCTATTTAATTGGGTCACCGAATAATTAGAATAGATTTATAATTTAATTACAAATCCCAAAATAAAAAATAACAAATTTAGCTCGCTAGATATTCAACTTCTCTATTCTTTTTTTCCGTTTATGATATCTGCCACGACATTGACGGAGGAGGCCGCCGCGGAGGAGGCCGCCGCAGAGGAGGCGGTGGCGGTGTGATGGTAGGACTGGGCGAAGTTCCATCTGCATTGGGGCATGAAATCTGCCGGCAATCTTTTTCAATCTTCATTTTGCTTAACAAAATCAGCTGCCAACCAGTGCAAATTGAGTTCTTTTTCTTGTAAGGCAAGCCCTGTGAGGCGCAGAAACCCTAGCAAGGAAGAGCAAAGCATGGTGCGAAGGTTAGAAACCCTAAGGATGCTTTTACCAGGAAGCCTTGGCCTGGACACACCGCTTCTTCTAGACAAAATGGTGGATTACATAACGACGCTCAAGATGCAAGTTAAGGCCATGCAAACCCTCACCAACTTTCTGGAAAGTTCAGCTCATGGTGCTACTTCAGAATCCAGTAGTCCTCGCCCTCTTTGAATGAATACCCCATGATCAACACTGTGTGGTCGATGTCGTTTGAATGGTTGGAGCAATCTCCATCCTATATCACCTGTTTCATCTCAAAATGTTTTTATATACTCAATATATATATTTAATTTTTTTAGGTTTTGGATATATTCATTGTGTATCAACAACTGGTTTCACATACTCAATGTTTATATATTATGTTTTTAAGTTTAAATCCGTTCATGTCATTGAAATTAACGTGTTAACATTTTAGTGACTTGCAATGGGAAGAAGTAAGGTCCGGAGCATTAAGCTTCGTGAGAGTTCCTATTCCCGTATAGCTAGACATACAAGCCATTTCAAGCTTTGCAAATCAACACTCTCTCCACCAGACTAATAAAAATGACTTGCAGGTTGTTCCACATGAAGATAGAGTTGTCCTCTCGTTAAGCTTAATTTTAGGTCATTTCATTTTATTTTATCATGCATCAAGTGTTGTCTCTTAAAAACTTGTGGGTGCATGCTTATTATCTTTGTGATTTATTTTATCATGCCTGAAGGCTGATGCTACTGGCTACCTAGAAAATTCCTGCATTCCCGGATGAACTAACACAGCCCTGCCACTCATAAGCCCAATAATCTCACCTCTATGTAACCGAAAAAAGGCTTTGTCCTACCAATCCATAGGGTCATTATGTAATGATAAGTGTTAATTTTAAATGTAGCTTGGACAGGTGTTCTAGTCTCAGGTGGTGATTACAAGGCTGGAAACACAGCTAGAATAATTATCTCCATACCTAGAAAATTGATTTCTCGAGAGACTTATAGATATTAGGGTTTGCTAGAGTCTAATTAATCCTAGCCATTGATTTAGATTAAATCATGGCCATTGGTTTTCAATGAGAGGATTATAAAAGAGGATCAATGGGCATTTGGAGAAGACAGATCCGAGAAGTATTTGCAGCAATAGCAAATAATTTGCAGTAAAAGCAAGGACGCAGTGATAGCGTTGGATACATCAGCAGTGGAATTTCTGTAGGATAAATTGGGAGAAGAATTTCCAGAGGAGAACATTGCCGGAGCTCTGCCAGTAAGAGGCAAGCAGTCTATGTATCTCTTGATTTGATTTAATAAATTCCTCATCTGCAGTACTGGTTTTCCCTTCAGGGTTTTTCCAGGGACAATTTGTCCAAAATATTGTGTTCATTTATTTTTCTATCTCCGTGATTTTCCGTGAAGTTGCAGCTGTGTTATTATTTAATAGTTGCTGTAAATTAATTGATTTTTGGTAGCCAAATAATCTCATAAGATAGGAAATTAATAATCAGTAGCTGCAATAGATTTTTCACATGGTATCAGAGCGGATCTGAGGGCAGAACAAGCACAAGGAGAAAGGAAAAATAATAAATAAAAAATCTAGGGTTTATAAAGCCCAGTTTGACCTCTTCAAAATTATTATTTTCTTTTGAGATGGCCTCAGTAGGTTTAAGAGATCAGGACAGATTGGACGGAGCCTCAAATTTTGGTGTTTGGAAAGCCAGAATTTCTTTATTACTGGAAGAGAATGGTATCAAGGAATATGTGACCACTGTTGTACCTGTACCTACAGATGCAACACAGCTCTTAGCATATAAGAAGGAAGATGCCAAGGCGAGGAGGCTGATTCTTGACGGTGTTAAGGATCATATTGTTCCACATATTGCAGAGTTAGATACAGCAAAGACGATGTGGGACGCCATTATGAATCTGTACCAAAATGCTACCCTTAACCGGAAACTGATTCTCAGAGAAAAGTTAAGGAATACCCGGATGAATAAGGGAGAAGACGTCACAAGTTACCTCACCAGACTTAGACTTGTCAAGGATGAATTGGCAGCTGTTGGAGACAAACCAAAGGATGATGAGCTAGTACGAATAGCCCTGAATGGGTTTACTAAGCAGTGGGATGTCTTTGTTCAAGTTATTAATGGACGAGACACCTTACCGAGTTGGGATCGACTATGGAGTGACTTCACTCAGGAGGAGCTTAGACTAAGTCTTTTTTCAATGGAACCAACAGTAATAGTCAGAAAAGTGAGGTGGAATAGGAAAACGTTGCCCTAGCAGGAAAAGGGAAAGCGAAGAAGGGGTCTGGAAAAGGATCAAATCCAAAAAGTGAGAAGAAGGACTTATCTAAGATCAAATGCTATGGCTGTCACGAGTTCGGCCACTATGTCAGTGATTGCCCACAAAGGAAGAAAAATGAAAAGAAAGGCAAAAAGCAGACGACAGCTTCAGTAAGTGTAGATGAGCTTTCTAGCATAATGGAGGATGAGTTTGCACTCATAGCTTGCCTAACTAGCTCAACCTCACAGGGTGTTTGGTATATAGACAGTGGGGCATCATTTCATATGACAGGAGTTAGGGAGTACTTCTCCAGCTACAAGGAGGACATCAGATTCCAGATTCAGATGGGGAACAAGTCCAAGTGTAATCTAGTTGGGAGAGGGACTGTTCTATTTCAGAGGGAGAATGGCAAGCCTATTTCCATTCATGATGTGTTGTATGTGCCAGTCTTGGGCATGAATCTAATTTCTGTATCTGTCCTTCAGGATAAAGGCTATAATGTACTCTTTAGAGGGGCGCATGTTTTTATCAAGCATAAGGATTGGAAATCACCCATAGCTATTGGAGTTAGGAGCGGCTGACTTTACAAGTTGCAGTTTGATACTCCTAAGGCACTAGTGAGTAGTAGTAATCCTAGAGATCAAGGAGAGCTATGGCATAGGAGGATGGGCCATATACATCATGGAGCACTTAAATTGCTTCGTGAGACAGTGACATGTGTTCCAGAGGTGAGCACAGAGCATGATGATGTATGTAAGGGATGTGTATTGGGGAAGTTTGTGAAAGCAGCTTTTCCAAGGAGTGACACCAGATCAAAGGGGGTTCTTGATCTAGTACATTCAGATATATGTGGACCAATGTCAACGAAGTCTCTCAGAGGATATGAGTATTTTGTTATTTTTATTGATGATTTCTCTAGGAAGACCTGGATATACTTCTTGAAGACCAAGGATGAGGTCTTCAGTCACTTCCAGGAGTTCAAAGCTCTTGTGGAGAATTGGATAGGCAGGAAGGTAAAGGTTCTTCGGTCAGACAATGGAGGTGAGTACAAAGGGAAAGAGTTTTAGGAGTTCTGTACCAGGGAAGGAATCAAGAGAGAGTGGACCGTTCCTTACAACCCGAAGCAGAATGGGGTTGCTGAGAGGAAGAATCGTTCTATATCGGAGGCAGCAAGGGCTATGTTGTATGACCAAGATATGCCACGTTACTTATGGGCAGAGGCATGCAGTACAGCAGTATACATACAAAACAGGGTTCCACATAAGGTATTGGGCAAGATGACACCAGAGGAGGCATTTTCAGGGAAGAAGCCAGATGTCAGTCACTTCAGGATATTTAGGAGTTGGCGTTTTGTCACATTCCAGGGGCTACATGTTCCAAGTTAGATCAGACTGCAGAGAGAGGGTACTTTGTGGGGTACAGCGAGACCTCAAAGGCATATTGGATATTTATTCCAGGGACCAGGAGGATTATAGTCAGGCGTGATTCAAATTCATGGAGGACAAGGCATATAGGAGGTCCAGAGATTTGCCAGCAGATGATCAGAATGAGCAGCCAACAGAAGCTCCAAGGATTGTTCAACCAGAACAGGGGTAGCGAAGCACGAGTACAGTTACTAGTACAAGCACAAGCTCAGGTGCTGAGAGTTCGCAGAGTATGGAGCAACAGATACAGCAAATCCAAGAGATGCATCAAGAAGATATGGAGTTTGATATTTCATCCTCTATAGTTGACAGGAGGAACCGTGAGGTTCAACAGACACATAGGGATACTTAGGAGTTTGTGGGAGCTCCTAGGATGAGTAGTAGACAGCGGAAACAACCAGCCAGGTATAATGACTATGTGGCATTGGTTAGTCAGTTGGTAGATAGTGAGCCTTCCAACTATCAGGAGGCTGCACAGCAACAAGTGTGGCAAGATGCGATGGTTGAGGAATATACCTCAATAATGCAGAATAATGTGTGGGAGGTTGTGCCTAGACCGACAGATAGGGCAGTGGTTGGATCACGCTGGATCTATAAGATTAAGCATGGTGTAGATGGTAGCATCGAGAAATACAAGGCAAGGTTCGTGGCCAAGGGGTTCTCTCAGAAGGAGGGAATAGACTATGAGGAGACATTCGCTCCAGTGGCCAGGTATACTTCTATACGAGCCGTAATCTCACTTGCAGCGCATATGGGATGGCAGATCCATCAAATGGATGTCAAGACAGCATTTCTTAATGGTGAATTGTTAGAGGAGGTATACATAGAACAACCAGAAGGCTTTGTAGCACACAGCAGCAAAACCCATGTGTGCAGATTGAAGAAAGCTTTGTATGGACTCAAGCAGGCTCCCAGGGCGTGGTATGAGCGCATTGATAGATACTTGTAGGGAATAGGCTTTGTGAAGAGTGAGGCAGATGCTAACCTCTACTACTTGATGGTTGGGGGTGAAGTTCTCATTCTTGTTTTATATGTGGACGACTTATTTTTAACAGGTTCATTGGGGCTCATAGAGGAGTGCAAGAGGGACCTTGTAGCAGAGTTCGAGATGAAGGATTTGGGGCTTATGCACTACTTTCTAGGCATGGAAGTGTGGCAGACAGATGGAGAGATTTTCCTTGGACAAGGGAAATACTGCATTGAAATCTTGAAGAGGTTTGAGATGCAAGATTGCAGAGCCATGTCTACACCTATGATCACGAATTGGAAGAAGGTAGACTCATCCAAGGAAAAGGATGTAGACCCCACCTTATACAGGATGTTGATTGGATCTCTCATGTATTTGGTCAACACTAGGCCAGATATATCCTTTGCAGTAAACTCTCTTAGTCAGTTCATGGTTGAACCGAAGAGAGTGCATTGGATAGCGGCAAAGTATGTGTTGCGGTATTTGTGTGGTACAATCAAGTATGGGATCAGATATGCTCGAGGTGATGGTATCAAGTTGATAGGCTATACTGATGCAGATTGGGCAGGCAGTACAGTGGACAGGAAAAGCACTTCAGGGTGTTGCTTTAGTTTGGGATCAGGAGTTGTCTCTTGGTACAGCAGGAAGCAAAAGTCCGTGGCTCTGAGTTCTGCAGAAGTAGAATACATAGCAGCTAGCATGGCAACGTGTGAGGCTATATGGCTTCGGAAGTTGCTGGTAGCCTTGTTTGATCAGAGGGTTGAGACTACCGTGATACACTGTGATAATCAGAGTTGCATCAGATTATCAAAGAATCCAGTGTTTCATGATAGGTCTAAGCATATAGACATCAGGTATCATTTCATCAGGGATTGTGTACAGCGGAGGATTGTTCAGCTACAGTATATACCTACAGATTAACAGGTAGCAAACATTTTGACAAAGGCATTGGGGAAGGCAAAATTCATCTTCTTCAGAGATAAGTTGGGTGTTATGCAGAACACCTTCCTCGCTAAGAGGGAGTGTTAATTTTAAATGTAGCTTGGACAGGTGTTCTAGTCTCGGGTGGTGATTACGAGGCTGGAAACACAGCTAGAATAATTATCTCCATACCTAGAAAATTGATTTCTCGAGAGACTTCTAGATATTAGGGTTTGCTAGAGTCTAATTAATCCTAGCCATTGATTTAGATTAAATCATGGCCATTGGTTTTCAATGAGAGGATTATAAAAGAGGATCAATGGGCATTTGGAGAAGACAGATCCGAGAAGTATTTGCAGCAATAGCAAATAATTTGCAGTGAAAGCAAGGACGCAGTGATAGCGTTGGATACAGCAGCAGTGGAATTTCTACAGGATAAATTGGGAGAAGAATTTCCGGAGGAGAACATTGTCGGAGCTCTGCCAGTAAGAGGCAAGCAGTCTATGTATCTCTTGATTTGATTTAATAAATTCCTCATCTACAGTACTGGTTTTCCCTTCGGGGTTTTTCCAGGGACAATTTGTCCAAAATATTGTGTTCATTTATTTTTCTGTCTCCGTGATTTTCCGTGAAGTTGCACCTGTGTTATTATTTAATATTTGCTGTAAATTAATTGATTTTCGGCAGCCAAATAATCTCATAAGATAGGAAATTAATAATCAGTAGTTGCAATAGATTTTTCACAATAAGGAGGGGCACGTGTAAGAGGATGAGCCATGTTCAAATCCCCCTCATGGCAATAAGGCATCCTATAACTCCAATAGGCATGCAGTGAAGCTATAGTGTAATAAGAGAAAGGTACATTCTGATTCAACAATGACCCAAGTTTAAAATATTATGAATATGATCCAAGCTTATCATAAGCTACATTTGAAAGACACACCATAACTCCCCAGGATTTACCAAGGAAAAAGAGGGATTTCCCTACCCAATTGGCTATGAGAGGAAATTTGGGGATGATAATAGCCATTGAAAATGCTCAATGAATTGTCCCACCCAACAAACAGACCAATTGTCAGTATTTTATGCATTCAATCAATTACATATATTATGTGTTGAAACTTATACTCTATTCATAGGTATGCCAACCATTTGGCTTTAGGACCTGTGTTACCTGTTCCAAGGAAATTTCATTATGAGAATTGAAATTGTGACCATGGATTGATAAATGGAATTAGAAATATTGTGTCTATAAACTCTTCGAAATTTTCACTCTGCCATTGGTATGCCCACCATGTCACCACCTTAGGGCCTGCATTGTGTGTGCCACATAAGTTGCATTGTGAGAATTGAAACTGTGACCATGGGTTTACTAAATAGTTGTGGCATGGAACACTCCTATGGGCATGACCAATGTTCAAAGCCCCCATGATAAGGTGGCACATTACTAGGTACAAATCTCCTCACCACAGTAAGGCAACCCATAACTCCAATGGAGATATGGTAAACTTGGGGGCTAATAATAATAAGGTGCATTCAAGCATCACCCATAAGAATGTAGTCGAAGCATACTCTACAGCACGTGGAATACGGCCCATAACCTCGTCCAAGATTTATAATGAAAAAATAACTTATCAAAGAACTAAACAAATAAATTAAGACATGACAAGTTCAAATCTCCCAGCCAAAATTAGGTGGCCCATAGCGAGGTTGAAATCTCCCCACTGTAACGCAACCCATAACTCCACTGGTATATGCTAAGGTTGTGGTGGAAAGTTACGTGGCACATTTGAATGTGACTTATGGCAATGTATCTTGTAACGAGAGCAGCAAATAAAAAACAAATAGAAATGAACAAACCCCAAGTTTTAGAAAACAGTTGAGTAAATACCTGATTCCATCAAGAAGCGTGTCCATAAAGAGCGAAACCTGGCCCTTCTGTTCGGTGTTCAGTGAGTCAAACAAATGTAGATTGTTGGAAGCGGTCTTCTTTATTTCACGTTTTTTGAGTGAGTCAAACAAATGTAGATTGTTGGAAGCGTTTTTCTTTATTTCACGTTTTTTGGATGCTGAAATTCCTGTGCAGATTGATACAACGGGGGTTTTAAAAACAGTCGAATTCAAATACAGTGCGGCTCTTCTTACATTTCCAAATAGAAACTTTCGATCCTCGACACCTCCCAACATTTACAATCTATCGCAAGCCTCGCCAATGATGTGCAGTTTTTTAAACCTTGTATCGTCTCAACTTTGTTATGACCTCTCAGTTCAAATACTTCTACTAGACAAGCTAATTCATCAAATTTTGGAAGCGTGTCCAACTCTGGACAGTCTTTTTAGCTCCAGCTGTCGAAGGTTTCCTACGCCACCAATACCACTTATGTTCCTTAATAATTTTCTTAGCCATGGCTCTCCACCTATACAAGTTTTTGCTTGGATGTTGTCATATCACAGAGGCAGACTAACTATTGACAATTGTCAACTGCTATGAAATGTATACAAAACCCCTGTCCTCTGCACCCCTCCCACACAAAACACCTGCATGTAGTAGGGAGTAAAACACAACATTTGAAATTGTTTTAATTTTTTTTCTCATCCGTGGTTTGATTGGACATATTTTTCTTAATTTAAAGAAACCTGAAATCAATAAATCTGCCTCTAAAAATAGAAAGAAACAATAGCCAGTTTTATAGTTATAAATACTTGGGAAAAATGTTAAACATTAGGTATTCCATTTAATTTTTCCTGTGCACATTTTACAAAGCAGGATTAATAAAGAATATTCCATATTACATTGAACTTATTTTAAAAGAAAATTTTTCTCTTTGAATGCTTTTCTGTCACAGGTGTTAAGGAACGGAAGATTTAAGAGCGCAGTCCATCGTGTTGTAGTGAATTCTGAGAGGTCGCCTGTATCAGTACCAACAGTGCACAGCATGCCTTTCCATGTGAAAATAAGTCCCTATCCTCAGCTCATTGATGAATACCACCCTAAAATGTATAGGGATACAAATTTCAATGACTTCTTGAACTCTCTTACCTGCAGTCGATTCAATGGCATACGTTTTCTGGACTATAAAATTACACACTACTTAAAGCTTGTAGGACTATCATCCAGGTTTAATTATAATCCCAAGTTCTTTTTCAACTTACATAAAACATCGTGGGCTTATAGAATTCTCTCTGCCAGCTTTCTGCTCACTTGTTTTTACGGTGATGGTAGAAAGAATCCAGCTTACACTCTCTGCAGTTTGATCTAAAATTTTTAATCTATTTATCTTCAATTGTATTTTACTGTACCCTTCTCCACAAATCCAAATCTCTTTGCTATGTTTTAATGTTTGGATTTGGCGAATTCATTGTAGGTTATGAGATTTTATAGTTGAACTGCAAGTATTTTCCAATGGTTATTTACATATTTATTTTAATGATGTTGTATAGAATGGTGTTCTCAAATACACATACGGTTATTCTTAAGCATCATTCACTTCAATGGTTAAAAGTCAATTTTAGCCAATAAAAATAGGACAAATATTTACCACTTTTCATTGTGGATGAGGTGTAAAATTGTTATTGACTATTTAATCATTGAAATGGATGATGTTTAAGGAGAGTATACACAGACCAGGTTACTACCTCCTACTTTTAATTTTATTCTCTCTCTCACTCCCTCTCACACACATATATAACTATCTGCAAGCTCACAAGTTAGACCTATGTTTTGATTTTAAATAGGTGTTAAAATCTCTTTATTGTTTGAATAATGTTAAATGTCCTTTGGTTTATTGTTGAAGTTTCAAATGGTTCACAATAAGTTCATTAGGGAATATTTTTCTTACAATATTGATGTGTATCATTTCAATATAATCTTCATGTTTGTTGTCCACCATAAAAATAATTAGACAAAGAGTGAAGACACTATGATAGTAAACTTCTTTTAATATGCACTATTTGTTTTGAAAACCCACATGTGTAAGTGTAAGGGATAAAAGCTCATACCTTGCACTTTTACACCTTCATTTTATGTTACTTTGCACAAATGTTCTTAATGCACTACCATAGCACTTGATTTGATCTATTCAACGCATCAATTGACTTCTACCGAACATCGTTCAACTATTTTCCACTTCCAACCACCTCAACCTTCACAACTATACGTTTCATAGCCTTTTGTTATAGAGGACTATCACATTTGTTCATAGGGTATTATATAATACATCTATATCTATTTCTACCTCCCAATATTTTAGTATTAACATCCCCTCTCAATACACCATTCCAATTTTTAAATACCCTTTATTTTGCCATGTATCAAAACTACCCATCGTAATGACATTTTTATACCCCTTTTATTTCTACCTCTATTGTATTCAACCTTTTTTGACCATATATCCAAATTACCCATTTTGAACATTTTTACAATATTATTTATCTTTCAAAATAACTATATTGAACTATCTATGAAATACTAAATGCATATCACCACCATGAGGAAAATCACAAATATTCAAGTAATTATCAACATTAGAGTTTACAACAAAATGTCTACAATATACATCTCACTCCAACAAAGGTCTTTGCAAAGATTTTACAACTCTAACATTACCACTACAACAAAACAAAAACTCAAAAATCTAACAATGCTTATAGAAGAAATAAAATCTATACATATAGTTTTGGTGCAAGTCTATTCAAGTAGTTCTAGCATAGACATTGCAACATGTGTCTAATAAGAGACTCCATAGAGAGTAACACATATATCTTGTGTTGTGGGCATTGGCTAGTCTAGTGGTGGATTTGTTGCGTCTGATCATCTTGTTTATTCTTGAATTGGTCCATCCAGGGGTTTAATTGAGAACTTGACCTTCACAATTCAACAAATTCCCCAAAGGTGTTTCTAAATGTTGTTTGTTCCTTATTAAATTTAGATCAAATACACAAGGACAAACAAGTTTCAAATAGTAGAACTCAATCAAATCATATTCACATTTTATAGGTTTAGTTTCATGCATAAGTTTAGGTCCACACCTATAGAGCACTTTTGCACCCAGATAAGTGAACTAGGATGGTGAACAATGAAGTTGCTAAACTAGCAGTAGTCCTCTAATAAGTCTTTAGTCCTCTAATAAGTCTTTATTTTCTGACATTGTAGCGAGTGGATTCTTGAAATTTGTACTATAAAATCTTCATAAAAAATAAAGCTAAGTACCCTTGCATTACTCCCACAATTAATTTAACATTTATTTCAATAATTTGATATCTGATTTAATAAAATAAAATTATCCAAATATATATTTTTAATTTAATTAACTTAAATATTTATATAAAAAGGCATTCATTTCTTTATACACTACCTAGTAACTCCTTAATAAATCTAGCATCACCTGGAAATGTTAGAATATGCACAACTAGTGACACATCTCCTTAATGGACAACTAGTGACACATCTCCTTAATGGGCTTGCACCTAAAAAAATTACATATCTCTACATATACCTAAAAGTCAAAATAAGCCAAGTGGCCTTTGGTTTGTAGTGAAGTTAAATGACTTAATATTATGTTGAGTCTTATGACACCTCTAGCTTGAGTACACTGATATTTTAGAAAGAATCTATGTTTTGTATATGTATTAGAATTCCCTGATTACGAGATTTTTAGTTGTAGACATAGCAACCTAAACTCATGTTCTCCTATTGATTTACAACAATGATATAAATTTGACAGAAAAACACTAACTGAAAAAAAATTTAATTTCCAATTAGGCATGTAAGTTATTCGTTCTTGCAAGCATATCATCAAACTATCTTCCCAATTTTTGACTTCAGTTTTGGTGAATGTATCTCCAAAATTGTTTCTTAATATCTTTTGAGCAGTTTTAACTATGAGTAAGTTGGGTTACATTTTCTTTTCTTTATACCACTATTTTTCTATGTATTGATTGCAAAATAACACATCGATTGACATGTACAAACAAACAATCTCAAAACACCTAAAAATGATCAGTTCATCAATATTTTAAAAGAGGTAATAGTTCCATAATTATATGTCTATACATCAATCATATAAATTGTTCTTCGATTACAATAAATAACAAATTAAATGTAACTTTCACATTAATTAACTATAACAACACACATTACACTCAACACACATCTGCAGAACCTACGCAATACATCTCTTGTTTTCAAATGCAATTATTTGAATACCGTTAAAGGGAAAGAAAAGAGTGGAAGAAAATGTCCTCTTCCCCTCTTTTTCCCCTTGCCAAGCATTTTGCGCTTAACGCCGATCAAGGGCGCGAGAGAAGACCGGGAATTTTCTTTTAAAAAGCAAAGACAAGCACACCCTGATTACAATAATATTTGACAAAATACAAGTACTAATTTCCCCACCACAATATTATAGTCTGTGTCATTATTTGCTATAGTCCAGTTGACTAAATTCGTAACAACATTACAATATAAATCCAGAGATAATTATTGAGAACCGCACAGAAGTGGTATGAGCGGTGTGATCATCTTGCCATGATTGGATTGCCAGGAGGTGCCGTGGCGGTCCCTATCCCGGCTTGTTGTCTTTGCAGATTCCCCATCCAACCTGAAATAAGGGGTAAAACAAAAATATTCAAATATAAAACCAGCTGAACAAATCTAATAAATAAGATCTAGCAATACAAAATTATTACCGAGAGCAGGATCATATCCTTGATGTCTGAGCTCTCTGTATTCCTGGCACAGCGCTTTCTTTTCGCACATACAATGGAGCAGACAATCTCCGCAGGGTCTCTCGGCCAAGTTAAATCTATACCGCATTTTGGTTCGGTACCTGTATGAATAGCAGCACGCACACCCCGTAAAATGCATCAACGCACCATAGATCGCTCCGCTTACAAAGCATGCTGCGACAAGTTCAACCATTCAGCCTATCCATACAATAATAACATCCAATAAATATAAATTGCTTGCTTAGGGCATGTCCCCATGCTGCTGCTTAGCTTATTTTGTCTAGCAGCTCAATTTTTTTAGGAGATATTTGTGAGTGAGTGGGCCCAGGAAATTTTCTTTTTCTGCTTAAAAATAAGTAGTTATCTTAATTTGTAGTTTTTTAAATATAAAAACAAAAAATAAATTATTTTAATTATGTTAATTTAGAAGAATTTTTTTTTTTAAAAGAGGGAAGAAAATATATGCAGCCACATGCCATATTTCATTATGCAGTGGCTGCTTATTTCCAGCCCCCTCTTTTTTTTTCTATGGCTTATTTGCAATTTTTAAGCAGTAGCTGCTCCACAAAAAAGGGAAAGATTCAATATTATCCTTTTTCTACAATTATAAATTTCCATAGGGCCACTCCAACTGCTTAAATTTAAGCAGAAATTTAACTTAAACAGCAGCATAGGGACATGGGGTTAGATTGGCATTATAATTTATTCATCCAAGCCTTACGTGGAGAACCCTCGTCCAATATCTCCGCTATTTGCCCAAAAGTGATGCAGGGGCACCAGCATGTGACACAACCTGCACTCACACAACATTTCCATTATTATATGGAGAGGTTTTCTACAATCACGGTAGGGTGGAGTCGAAGAGCTTAAAGATTCTAATCTAAGATAGAGGATCATATACCACAATAAATACACCGCTAAACCTACTACCACTATTTTAAACCAAAATATAGGAAATGAAAGGTTTACATTCTAACTGCCATGTATAAAAAACCAAAAAAAAAAAAAACAAATTGAAAGGGAGAGAGTTATACAATTGGAAAGATCTTTGGTCCAGCCGAAGATGGTAGAGGACCACTTTATGGGATGATGAGAGCCGCCTTGTTGAGGAGGCGGAGGCGGCGGCCGCTGCACATATGATTGAGCATACGGATTTTGAGGCTGAGCGTACGGATTTTGAGGCTGCGGCGTGTGCGCATATTGCAGGTGAGGGTGAGCGGAGGGATTTTGAGGGGGCTGCTGATAGCCTGTTGCAATTTGCTGCGGAGGCGGATATACAGGGGGATACCCTTCAAATTCTTGCCCTGCCTTTGGACCATACATCTTTATCGTCTTCTTCTGCTCCTCCTGCTATTTCAATTTAGTTTTTGTAAGAGCACGTATATAATACTCACAAGCTTTACAGCTCGTTCCTGGATGTTTCCCGAGTTTTAATTTTCCAGGTTTCTGCAGATCTTTGAATGGGCAAATTTTATCTCCTATTTTATTTATATTTTTAATATAAAAAAGATGTATTGATCTTGACTATTTTAAAAACTGTGATATTTAAATAGAATATTCTCATATTTTATAATATTATAGGATGGTTAACGCCACGCGGTTGTCGTTAACGCCGAACTCACCCGGAAGATAAAGCGCATTTACTGGGTAGAGGAGCGCTTAAATTTCCTGTTTCAAACACTAGTTAAATTTTATTGTTTAAAATCCTTAATTTTCCTGCTTCATACATTCGTTCGAAATTTTCCTTAGAATATATTCTAAAAAATATATATGCGTACTCCATACCTCTAGACTTCGTTCCGCTTTCCAAAACGCGCTCCCTGAAAGATTCAAACCACTCGAACTGTACATCTAAGGTCAACGGATTTAACGCTATTTTATTGCTTCCCATTCCTGTGATATTTAATTCCTCCAGAGGCAGCGCATTTGTCTTCTCCACACACCTATTAAATTGTGTTAACACAGAACAATTTGACTCCACCTGTTGAAAAACAATAGATATTTTTTTAAACATATATCCATCTTGAAACAAATATCTATTTCTCCAAAGAATTTTTCACCCCGCATTGTTGGCCGTTTTGTGACCCCCAACTTTTTGATTTCACTACTATATGTAATAAAGAGGAATGTTAAGAATTATTAAGCATATACTTACATTATAAGTTTAATTTATTAATCAATTATTATTTATCTTGTTAAATAAGTTAGTGGGATGGGATTAAATAAATATATTTACTTTTATGGGTTAGCATTGGTTAGTACTTAGATTCTATCTTAAAAAGTCGGTTCAGGTAGGTTAGAATAGAATAAGAAAGATGGGAGATTTAAACATGAAAATGGTTGTGTAGTCCTAGAAAAAAAGAAACACAACAAACTTGTAAACGTGTATAAATATTTTTCTTATCAATAATATTGGGTGGTGTGTTGAGCATTCAAAATTGGTGTATTTTCCATTGTTCATTTCCCTAACTAAATCTAATAGTTTGTCCATTTTCAAAAACGCCCAATAATAAAATACACTGGCATAAACATTCTAGGATAGTTATATAATTAAAGCGATTGTATAAACAATTAATAGATTTAAGAGTTGGGATTGAAAAAAAATTAAATACTATTAGATTAATTATAGAAATTAAATGAATTCAAATGTAGTACTTACATCCAGATTTTGATGATGAAAAATGATGTGGATATGCCAAGAATATATTCATAAATGTATTAAAAATTATGGCTATGTCTAAATGAGTGTCTTAGACTCTGTATATTGATTATGTTTCTTTCTAATTCAAGTATGTGCCTATGGACCTAATCTCTATGCATGTGGAAATGAATTAGCATGCAAACCTAAACCTATGCCCACATAAATGAACCTAGAAAAATTAGATCATTAGTTCACCTATTTGCCTTGATCCTCTGATGTCTAAATTTTAGTAAGGAATAGTAGTGTTTAGAAACACCTTTGAGACATCTACAAAATCACAAGGGTCATGTTCTCCTTAATCAAACCCCTAATTAAACTCATTCAACAACTTTGGTGAAAGGAGTGAGATCAATAAACAAACATGAAATGGATCTAGGATGATGTATACTAATGTATTACTCTAGTAATGTAGTTATGGTTCTTTTTATTCTCTATGTGAATCAAATTACAACGCGCATGGATCGCAACAACAATGGACTAGACAATCTACACAGGGGGTCTCTCTCAAGTTAAATTTGTCCCACGTCTTTGTTTAGTTCAAGCATGCATAGATCACTTCGCTTACAGGGCATGCTGCATCAAATTCAACCATTTAGCCCTTCCATACAATAATAACATCCAATAAATATAAATGGCTTCGTTAGATTGGCACTATAACTGGAAAGATCTTCAGTGCAGGTGAATAGGCTAGAGGACCACTATGTCGGAAGATGAGAGCCCCATTGTTGAGGAGGAGGTGGCGGCGGCTTATAGCCTGTTGCTATTTGTTGCGTAGGCAGATATAGAGGGGGATACCCTTCGAATTTTTGCCCTGCCTTTCGAGCATATATGTTCGTCGTCTTCTCCTGCTACTCTGCTATTTCAATGGTTACAAGCTTTAGAGCTCATTCCGGGATGTTTCTCCAATTTGAATTTTTCAGGCTTTTGCATATCTTTGCATGGGTTGTTGACCTTTAAATGCTTCCTCCCTTAGGTAAACTACCATTTTATGATTTAATTAGTGTTGAGGGAGAGGCCCCACCATCATAGTTGGGCACAACTTATTCAACCTTGGAATGCCACAAGATCTAACAACTTTTATTCATTCCTCTGTATTAAACTTGTTTGAGGATGAATTCAACTTCAACTCGGGTAATCAATTTCACACAATTACATATTCACATGGTTATTATGTCATCAATCATTTAGTATATTTTATTAATTGTTAGTTGTATAATGTAATAAAAATCTTATTCAGTATAAGAACAAAGAAAACATATTAACTAGCATTTGCATTTTCAGAGAGTATAATAGATGAGTCCATAGGAAATTTAGAGGGATGTGTAGAGATTTGGCATCTTAGTGGTTTGAAATCCTATCATTATAAAAGTAGAATTGCATAGCTTTAAGTATTATACATTAATTAATAAAGGGGAGAAAAAGAAGTGGTTTGAAATCAATTCCATCGTTACAAAAGTGGGCATGCATAGCTTTAAGTATTATACATTAATTAATAAAGGGGAGAAAAAGAAGAGAAAGTTAACTTAGAAAGGCTCTACTTAAACATCATCCACTTCAATGGTTCAATAACAAGGAAAAAACATTTTTAGGAGAAAAAGAAGGAAACCTGACTTAGAAAGAGTAAGAAAGACATACATTTGAATTTTGTGACTAAAGAAAAAATTATAAAAGTTATTTAGAACTTTACTAGGGAGATCAATAAAAGTCACAATCTCTAGTCAAATGTTGTACGCCCATCAAAACAAAAATAATTTCTTTGGATGAGAGATACCTGCACGGCAAGTTTAGCTAGTGTGAAAAATCTATTACAATTACTGATTATTAACCTCCTATCTTGTAAGATTATTTGATCAACAAATATTGGAAAATAACACAACTGTAACTTCACAAATACAAACACATAAAAATACCCAACAAAATGAACACAATATTTTCGGACAATTGTCCCTAGAAAAACCCTGTAGGGAAAACCAGTACTACAAATGAGAAATATATTAAATTTCAGCAAATCAAGAGATACAAATACTACTTGCCTCTTACTGGTAGAGCTCCGACAATCTCCTAATCCTCCTGATGATATTCTTCCACTGCTATCCCCAACGCTATCACTGCGCCCTTGCTAACACTACAAGTTTCTCTAAAAACTTCATCTTTACAAATGACCCAATGACCCCCTTATATACTACTCTTGTTGAAAATCAACGGCCGAGATTAATACAAATGAACGGTTGAGATTAAGACAACTCAATAACCATTAACAACCTTAGTTATGAGGTGTCACCTAAAAGGAGTCAATATTAAATAACAATTGTTTTTATCCTAACAATATTTGTTTGACAAAAACAACCATTTTCTAAATTCTAGGCCAGGACGAACAACTGTCCAAACTACCCATAACTCATGTTGCTATATTCGGGTGAGGACAAACAGCTGTCCAAGCTACTAAAATTAACACTCCCTCTTAGCGAGGAAGCTGTTCTGCATGACACCCAACATCTCTCTGAAGAAGATGAATTTTGCCTTCCCCAATGCCTTTGTCAGAATGTCTGCTACCTGCTGATCTGTAGGTACAAACTGTAGCTCAACAACCCCGCGTTGTACATAATCTCTGATGAAGTGATATCTAATGTCTATATGTTTTGACCTATCATGAACACTGGATTCTCAGTTAACTTGATGCAACTCTGATTGTCGCAGTGTATCACAGTAGTCTTAACCTTCTGACCAAACAAAGCTATTAGCAACTTCTAAAGCCATATAGCTTCACATGTTGCCATGCTAGCTGCTATGTACTCTGACTCTGCTGAACTCAG
The DNA here is from genome assembly GCA_027924645.1 of Cunninghamia lanceolata. Lineage (NCBI taxonomy): Eukaryota > Viridiplantae > Streptophyta > Pinopsida > Cupressales > Cupressaceae > Cunninghamia > Cunninghamia lanceolata. The sequence continues at coordinate 6,535,656 of BSBN01001062.1, forward strand.
AGCCACGGACTTCTGCTTCCTGCTGAACCAAGATACAACTCCTGATCCCAGACTAAAACAACACCCTGAAGTGCTCCTTTTGTCCGTTGTACTACCTGCCCAATTTGTGTCAGTATAACCCATCAACCTGATTCCTTCACCTTGAGCATATCTAATTCCATACTCGATTGTACCTCGCAAATAACGCAGCACATGCTTTGCCACAGTCCAATGCACTCTCTTTGGCTCAACCATGAACTGACTAAGAGAGTTAACTGCAAAAGCTATATCTGGCCTGGTATTGACCAAATACATGAGAGAACCAATCAACTGTCTGTATAAGGTGGGGTCTACATCCTTCTCCCTGGATGTGTCTACCTTCCTCCAATTCATGATCATGGGTGTAGACATGGCTTTGCAATCTTCCATCCTGAACCTTTTCAAGATTTCCATGCAATATTTCCCTCGCCCAAGGAAAATCTCTCCATCTTTCTGCCATACCTCCATGCCTAGAAAGTAGTACATAAGTCACAAATCCTTCATCTCGAATTCTGCTGCAAGGTCCCTCTTGCATTCTTCTATGAGCCCCAGTGAACCTGTAAGAAACAAGTCATCCACATATAGGACAAGAATTAGAATCTCACCTCCAACTACCAAGTAGTAGAGATTAGCATCTGCCTCACTCTTCACAAAGCCCATTTCTTGCAAGTAACTATCAATGCGCTCATACCACGCTCTGGGAGCCTGCTTGAGTTTGTACAATGCTCTTTTCAATCTACACACGTGGGTCTCTTTGCTATGTGCTACAAAGCCTTCTGGTTGCTCTATGTATACCTCCTCTTTCAACTCACCATTAAGAAACGCTGTCTTGACATCCATTTGATGGATTTGCCATCCTATCTGTGCTAAAATTGAGATTATAGCTCGTATAGAAGTATACTTGGCAACTGGAGCAAATGTCTCCTCGTAGTCTATTCCCTCTTTTTGAGAGAACCCCTTTGCCACGAACCTTGCCTTGTATTTCTCGATGCTACCATCTGCACCGTGCTTGATCTTATAGATCCAGCGTGATCCAACCACTACCCTATTTGTTGGTCTAGGCACTACCTCCCACACATCATTCTGCATAATTGAAGTATACTCCTCAACCATTGCTTCTTGCCACACTTGATGTTGTGCAGCCTCCTGATAGCTAGAAGGTTCACTATCTACCAACTTACTAACTAATGCAACATAGTCATCATACCTGGCTGGTGGTTTCTGTTGTCTACTACTCCTAGGAGTACCCACTAACTCCTGAGTATTCTTTTGTGTTTGTTGAACCTCACGGTTCTTGCTGCCAATTGTAGAGGATTAAATATCAACCTCCATGTCTTCTTGATGCATCTCTTCTTGCACCTGTTGCTCCATACTCTGAAAACTCTCTCCTCCTGAGTCTATGCTTGTACTAGTAACTGTACTCGAGCTTTGCTACCCTTGACTCGATTGAGTGATCCTTGGAGCTTCTGTTGGTTGCTCACTCTGATCATCTACTGACAAATCTCTAGACCTTCTGAATGCCTTGTCCTCCATGAACTTGACATCACATCGAACAATAATCCTTCTAGTCCCCGGAATGAATATTCGATATGCCTTTGAGGTTTCACTGTACCCCACAGAGTACCCTCTCTCCGCAGTCTGATCTAACTTGGTACGTGTATCCTTAGGAATGTGACAATATGCCAAACTCCCAAAGATCTTGAAGTGACTGACATCTGGCTTCTTCCCAGTGAATGCTTCCTCTGGTGTCATCTTCCCTAGTACCTTATGTGGAACTCTATTCTGTATGTATATTACTGTACTGCATGCCTCTGCCCACAGATAACGAGGTATATCCTGGTCATGCAACATAGCCCTTGATGCCTCCGTTATAGACTGATTCTTCCTCTCAGCAACTCCATTATGTTGCGGATTGTAAGGAACAGTCCACTCTCTCTTGATTCCTTCTCTGGTACAGAACTCCTAGAACTCATTGCTTTTGTACTCACCTCCATTGTCTAACCGAAGAACCTTTATCTTCCTTCCTGTCGAATTCTCCACAAGAGCTTTGAATTCTTGGAAGCGACTGAAAACCTCATCCTTGGTCTTCAAGAAGTATATCCATGTCTTCCTGGAGAAATCATCAATAAAAGTAACAAAGTACTCATACCCTCTGAGAGACTTCGTCGACATTGGTCCACATACATCTGAATGTACTAGATCAAGAACACCCTTGGATCTGGTGTCACTCCTTGGAAAAGATGCTTTAGCAAACTTCCCCAACACGCATCCCTTACATACATCATCGTGCTCTGTGCTCACCTTAGGAACACCTGTCACTGTCTCGTGAAGTAATTTAAGGGCTCCATGATGGATATGGCCCATCCTTCTATGCCATAGCTCTCCCTGATCTCTAAGATTATTGTTGCTGATGAGTGCCTTAGGAATATCAAACTGCAACCTATAAAGCCAACCGCTCCTAACTCCAATAGCTGTGGGTGATTTCCAATCCTTATGCTTGATCAACACATGTGCCTCTCTAAAGAGTACATTGTACCCTTTGTCCTGAAGGACAGATATAGAAATCAAATTCATCCCTAAGCCTGGAACATGCAACACATCATGAAGGGGAATCATCTTACCACTCTCCCTCTGAAACTGAATAGTCCCTTTCCCAACTGAGTTGAGTTTGGACATGTTCCCCATAGAGATCTGGATTCTGGTGCTCTCCTCCTTATAACTAGAGAAGTATTCTCTAACCCCTGTCATATGATATGACGCCCCACTATCTATGTACCAAACACTCTGTGAGGTTGAGCTAACCATACATGCTATGAGTGCAAATTCATCTTCCATTCTACTAGAGAGCTCATTTGCACTTGCTGAAGCCGCAACTTGCTTCTTGCCTTTCTTTTCATTCTTCTTCCTTTCTAGGCAATCACTGACATAGTGGCCAAACTCGTGACAGCCATAGCACTTGATCTTCGAAGAATCTTTCTTCTTCTTTTCACCTTGTGAATTTGATCCTTTACTAGACCCCTTCTTTGCTTTCCTTTTACCCACTAGGGCAACATTTTCCTGTTCCACCTCACTTTTTTGACTCTTATTGTTGGCTCCATTGACAAGACTTAGTCTAAGCTCCTCCTGAGTGAAGTCACTCCATAGTTGATCCCAACTTGGTAAGGTGTCTCGTCCATTAATAACTTGAACAAAGACATCCCACTGCTTAGTAAACCCATTCAGGGCTATTCGTACTAGCTCGTCATCATTTGATTTGTCTCCAACAGCTGCTAACTTGTCCCTAACAAGTCTGAGCTTGGTGAGGTAACTTGTAACGTCTTCTCCCTTATTCATCTGGGTATTCCTCAACTTTTCTCTGAGAATCAGCTTCCGGTTAGTGGTAGCATTCTGGTATAGATTCATAATGGCATCCCACATCGTCTTCACTATATCTAACTCTGCAATACGCGGAACAATATGATCCTTAACACCGTCAAGAATTAGCCTCCTTGCCTTGGCATCTTCCTTCTTATATGCTAAGAGTTGTGTTGCATCTGTAGGTACAGGTACAACAGTGGTCACATATTCCTTGATACCATTCTCTTCCAGCAATAAAGAAATTCTGGCTTTCCAGACACCAAAATTCGAGGCTCCATCCAATCTGTCTTGATCTCTTAAACCTGCTGAGGCCATCTCAAAAGAAAATAATAATTCTAAAGAGGTTAAACTGAGTTTTATAAACCCTCACTTTCTTTCACCTAGGGTAAATCTCTTCTACCTGAACTTAACTCTGATACCATGTGAAAAATCTATTACAGTTACTGATTATTAACCTCCTATTTTGTAAGATTATTTGATCAACAAATATTGGAAAATAACACAACTGTAACTTCACAAATACAAACACATAAAAATACCCAACAAGATGAACACAATATTTTCGAACAATTGTCCCTGGAAAAACCCCATAGGGAAAACCAGTACTACAGATGAGAAATATATTAAACTTTAGCAAATCAAGAGAAACAAATACTGCTTGCCTCTTACTAGCAGAGCTCCGACAATCTCCTAATCCTTCTGCTGATATTCCTCCACTGCTATCCCCAACGCTATCACTGTGCCCTTGCTAACACTGTAAGTTTCTCTAAAAACTTCATTTTTACAAATGACCCAATGACCCCCTTATATACTACTCTCGTTGAAAATCAACGGCCGAGATTAATACAAATGAACGGCTGAGATTAAGACAACTCAATAACCATTAACAACCTTAGTTATGAGGTGTCACCTAAAAGGAGTCAATATTAAATAACAATTGTTTTTATCCTAACAATATTTGTTTGACAAAAACAACCATTTTCCAAATTCTAGACCAGGACGAACAGCTGTCCAAGCTACCCATAACTAATGCTGCTATATTCGGGTGAGGACAAACAGCTGTCCAAGCCACTAAAATTAACAGCTAGGAAAAGGAGAAGCTCTCGTTTCATTTTCAAATACAGTGATTTGGATAACGTGTAGGGGAAGGAAATCTGGTGGGAGATAAAAGAGTGGTAGAAAATGTTCGTTTCATTTTCAAATATAGTGATTTGGATAACGTGTAGGGGAAGGAAATCTGGTGGGAGATAAAAGAGTGGTAGAAAATGTTCTGCATTTTCCGCTTAACGCCAACGAAGAGCAGGAAATTAAAAAAAAAAAAAGCAAAGACAACTACACCCTGATTAGTAGGTAATAACATACGCATGGAAATTTCCCCACCACAATATCATAGAGTCTCTGTCATAATTCAAGTTATAGTCCAAATCCAGTTGACTAAATTTGTAACAACATATACAATATAAATCCAGAGATGATAATTGAGAACCGCACAGAAGGGATCATCTTGGCATGACAGGAGGTGCCGTGGCGGTCCATGAGTAACTGCTGATTCTCCTTATGAGGGAGAGGCCCCACCGTCATAGCTGGGCACAACTTATTCCTCCTTGGAATGCCACTCACCCCTCCATGGGAGATACCTAACAACTTTTATTAATTCCTCTTTACTAAACTAGTATGAAGATGAATTCAGCTTCAACCCCTCGGTAATCAATTTCACACAATTACATATTCAAATGGTTAATATGTCAATCAACCATTTAATATATTTTATTAAATATTTGGTGTATAATGTAATAAAAATCTTATTCAATATAAGAATAAAGAAGATATATCAACTAGCATTCGCACTTTCAGAAAGTGCAGTAGACGAGTTCATAGGAAATTTAGAGGGATCTCACTAGTTTGAAATCAATCCATCATTATAAAAGTGAATGTGCATAGTTTTAAGTATTATACATTAATTAATAAAAGGGGAGAAACATAGCCTGTACAGGTAGCATAGTCGGTTAAGTGCTTTGGGTTCTTCCCATATAGGTCCTGAGGTCGACTCTCGCTGCCTAGACTTACCTAATGAGTGTGGCTAATGAGCGGTTGCACTCATCCCTAGGGGAAGTCTCGCCTCAACTCACCCCACTGGTACCCCAAAACTTGGCAAAATTATGTAAGACTGAGGCAAGGTTTGGTGGGATGTTGGGTTGGGTCGCAGGGATACTCTTGACATCATAAAAAAAAGGGGGAGAAACATAAGTGATTTGAAATCAATCCCATCATTATAAAAGTGCACAATCATAGTTTTAAGTACATTATACATTAATTAATAAAGGGGAGAAAAAAAAGAAGGGAAAGATAACTTAGAAATGAGTAGGAAAGAGACATATTTGGGAGAAAAAGAAGGGAAAGCTAACTTAGAAATGAGTAGGAAAGAGACATATTTGTAGCTAATGAAACGGTTATTAAAGTTATATAGAACTTTTTTAGGTAGGTCAATAGAGGTCACAATCTCTAGTCAACTGTTGTATGTCCATCACCACAAATCACTAGTCTTGATAATTGGTAGGGAGGTAAATAGAGGTCACAATCTCTAGTGAAAGGTTGTGCGTCCTTCACAACAAACCACTAGTCTCTCTTAACATTGAAGTTAGAAATCTAGATTTTATTTGTTATTTATGTACTTAAATAAAATAAGTAAAATAAAATGTTAAAAAATAATATTTTATTACTAAATAAAAGATAAATATTAGCCTACAAGCATTGATAGTCAATTTATTTGCTCAAAACCAAATTATCTAATAATATTTAGCAAATGCTTGTAGATTAATTGCATGCAAGCCATTAAAAATAAAGAAAAATAAAGAGGAGGTCATGGGTACAAACTTGATTGAAGACAAAAACATTAGAGTCGTTTGTTCATAAGTCTTGAACAAAGCAATAATGCATCAAAAATTTGGGGACAACTAGAGACATAATAGAACATTCTAATCTTTTTCACTCAAAAAAATGAACCCTAAAGTAAAATGATAACCTCAAGGTAGGGAATGAATATATAGGAGTAAGTGCAAATGAGAATGTAATAATGATGAGTAAATAGTGAGTGAGGATTCCTATCACAACAATTTCACCCCTATTTGTCAATGTATTATTGCATTAAGATATTCCCATTAAAGTGTGGCACAAAACTAAATTTGAAATGGTATGGGTATGCTAATTTCACCATTAAAAGAAAAAAACTAATCCCTAAACATTAAAAATAAAAAATTGTAATAAATTGTAATCTAAACTTCAAAAAAAACTCAAAAGATTTAACTCCATTCTCCACCCTTTGCAGGGAGTGTTTGGAATGTAATTCTCTTTTGTGGCAATTAGAAACAACTCCAATCTAATGGAGCAATATCATAAGCCAATTGCTTCTATGAAATTTTTAGAAAACTACAACAGTGCCAAACCTTGTGCAATTTCCTAATTTACTCACAACCTTCAACTAACATAGTAGAGATTATCCAATTACTCCAAATTTATTTTCTAAGATTTACCCCCAATGTTTTCCAAACTAAGTTGGACAATATTGAAATCTCTCACTATGATAGTTAGGACCAACTCCACTTCAAAAATTGTGGACCATTGAACCCATCTAATCACAACTAGTCTATCTTACAAGCTACTTTTTAAGTATATCTTTTCTAGAAAAATAGTATCCTATATTGTTACCCTCACCTATATTCACTAAAGATTGACTTTTATACCAACCTCAAACATTTATCTTAATTAGTGAGAAACATCTACCATTGGAAATATCAATTTTGTTGTGAATAGTCTATGCAACTATCCTAACAATGGTAAAAACAACAACAAACAAGTTGGACATATATAATGATATTCACTTGTTCTCTTCTACATGAGATTTTAGATCACAATTGTGTGATACAAGGAAACATAGACATAGATTCCTATAAGTGCCCAAAATTGCATGGGCCTACATGACAGTTCGATGATGATTTGGTGGTTCAGGTCATGATCTACGTGGCATGAATAATATCTCCTCACAAATTCTCCACCATGATGGAAGTTTCCTTGCATCTCTAGGACCCTCCCTAATGTGTTTTCCATAACCAAGAGCCACATACTTTTCTTGCACATCCCCTCCATCCTCTGAAACTATTTTTTTATGCCTCAAGTTGCAGGATTGCTCAAGAGATCTTAGGGTCACCTGAGTGACCGAGGTAAAGTTGTAGGGTCATCTAAGCAACCTACCATAGTGAAATGAGAAACCCACCTTAACAAAAGGGGTGACCCTACCATTTTTGGTTGGTGCTTGAAACCTTCAGTTTGTCTTGTGATTGTGAGTTTCCTTAAGTCCTAATGACAAGAGTCACTCCCCTTAATTGCATCTTTTCTTCCCTTGACTCATTGTTATCTTTATTTGATTGAGAGTCTTCTTTTCTTTATAACACCCTCATGCCTCATGCATCTAGGTGGTTCTTGATTTCATTTGGTTGCCTCTACATTTTGCTAAGAAGATTCATAACTTCCTCCTTTCACTTTACTCTACCCTTGAGTAGGATTGAAACTCACCTTCCTAGATCTACAAGCCTCTCTTAACCAAATATCAAGATCCTCCATAGCATTCATGCTTTGTACAAGCCTTTGAGATTTTCCCTTTTTTACAATTTGAAGCATCAAAGCTTCCACACTAAACCTTCAAAGTAATATGCAATCTTTCCACAAAGTTTAGTTTCCCTTGTTTCCCTAGTTCCATCAAGAGGATTGTCCTAGAGCTGGAGCAGAGAAGACATAGAACAAGTTGAAGCCTCTTAGGATAGAATCCATAAAATCTCTTCATAAGTTATAATTTTATTTGTTTTAATTATAATTGTTAGAAGTTCTTTCAAAAAATGTAGCTTAGAAGTAGTAATTAAATCACGCTTTGCCTAGGGACTATATCATACTATTGTTTGTTGTTGGTTTAGATTTAGAATTTAAAGTAGATTTAATTACTTCTTACATTAGATTAGAATTAGTTGCAATTTATTTATTTCAAAAGCATTCTTTAAAGAAAGTCATATGCAAACAATCTATTCACATCTTCAACAAAAAAATGAGATCATCTCACCAAATCAATGATCAAACAGAAATAAGAGCTAACAAGACTCTTTAGACAAGAAATAAGAAAATCACAAAATAAAAATTGTAGATCTTGCATTTACACACTTAAATTCATTTAGTTGCATTCATCCAAAAGCACAAAAAATAAAAAATAAGTCATTTGTTTGTTAGTTAATTAGCTCATTAGAAATACTAATTTTAGGAAAAAGAACAAAAAGAAAGGTAGCTTAGCTGTTTATTTTCTTACATTTAGATAGTTCATGTTGGCTCTACATACATTCAAAATTGAAAATCAAAATGTCAAAAACACAATGGTAGGTCCTTTCACAAGTAGGCTTCAAGGCCTCTTAAGCATAGAAAATCAAATAGACATCTTGCTAACAAGCCTATTAGAACCTAAAATGAAATTCCTAGTTTATGCATTTTGTTAAAAAATACCCATCAACCTTATTTTCACTAAAAAGTCCCATAGAATGGTTTAGAGCAGTCAAAATTACCAAAATAGATGAAAATAGTAGGGCCTCTATTTTTAGAAAGTTTGCATTTGAGCACATATGGACTTGAAAATGTACCCAAAGATCTAGCATTACTAAGTCTACCTTAGGAGTGAGTTTCAATAAAAATCACACTTAGATAGCAAGTTATTAAACTTTCATAATTTTAAAAATCTCAAAAAATATATCAAATTGATGTTTTGAAGGTTCAAACAATGGAATTGGGGTCTAAAATTTGTTGAAATTGGCAAAGGAAATTTATGGCTAGTAGATCTCTTTGAGCTCTTCAGTTTTATTTAATGTGAAAAATTAAGAGGATTTGTTTTGGGTTGATTTTGATAGTTTATATTAATGCTCCTTTCACCACTAAACATTCAAGGACATTCAGCTGAGTAGGAAGTCTACTATAGGATTCTTGTCACTTGGAACATAGGGGAAGATTAGAATTATGAGATTTTGTTATTCAATTAAGTCCAATTATGCTCAAAACCTTAATTATGTAAATTCGTGAACAAATGCATAAATTACGGAAAATGATCACACATAGACATATCAAATGACAATCAAATGTGTACCAGATTTCAAAGTTTAAAAAACAAAAAAGTCAGGGACTAATGAGTGGGCGCCCTAGTCTAGGGCCATAATTTTTGTCGAGATCTGGGAATCTTGTCTGCAACCTATTCCTGTTGTTCCAGAGATTTTCCTGTTGCGAGATCTAGAGGACTAATGAGTGGGCGCTCGAGTCCAGGTCCCTATTTTCTTCTTTGATCTACAATTCTGACAGTTTGCACTACTCTCCTGCAACTCCACTTTTTCTACTTTCGCAACCTGTAACCTGCAATCATGGAAAAATGGGTTGGGGGTTGTGGTGTTTAGAGGCTTGCCTCAGTCAAACCCCAGAGAGACATTCAAGTCTTCCGAACACCGTTGTCAGATAAAGAGTGTGTATCCCTTTGGGATAGAGGCAAAAACTAAATGATAAATGATCAAAAACACAATTGATATCACCTTGTAGTGAAGATCTCATGGGAGGAAGATGCTCTTCATGCCATGAGGTGATCGCTGCCAAATCTGCAAATATAAACATAAGAACAACAAAGTACTACTCTGCAACACAATGATAGATTTGAATCACTTTCACAAAATTACCATGCTCATCCAATTTCCATCTAGTTTAGAAATGATAACCTAATCATGCTTATATATGCAACTACAAACATTCCCGCTAAGAATTTCATAATTGAAACTTATCGTGTCAGCATAGGACCTAAATAATGGTCATAAACTGACACTTTGAAATTGGTCTTGAACTAAAATAGGATAGGATTAGGGCGCGGGTGCCCAAGTCCTCCCCCCTATTTCAGGCAGGACATATCATAAATGCACCCCCTAGGTCCCATTTGCCATGAAACTTCAAGGTTTTCTCATCGGGATGTTAAATTAACATGCAAATGTCCTAAATGCATCCTAAAGGACCCATAAGCTATACCTTAATAAGAAAAAGCCCCCAAGGTTATTTTTTCCGATGTAACAAGTTTTAAAAAATGGGAGCTCAAACAGGTACTCGAATCAAAAGTTATAGCTCTCAAAAGTTGTGCTACATCAAGCATTTCAAGTTTTGAATTTTACATTCCCTAAAAGTAAAGGAAAAAGTAGCGAGTTACAAAATCAGAATGAGGATGAAGATAGAAGATTTCCAGTAATCTGATGTCTTGATTTTTTCCAAAAGTTGTAATAGTTGGCTTGATTTTTGAAGAGTAGAACTTGCGATCTTGATTGTCTCCTTTATAATATTGCATGTTCTTGGAAAGAAGTAAATTTTCAAGGAAAATATAAAATTTCTTCTTGCACATTTGCTGTAAGAGTTGTAGGCTTGATTAGTTCATCTTCAAGGAGGATGATAAATCTTTTTAGAAAACAATTAGGGCATGTAGTATTTGTAGGATTAGTAAGTAGAATTAGTGTAATATCCATAGTTTTCAAAACACTAAAATTGAATAATTACCATGAAGTAAAATTTGATGAAGTAAAAAGGTGATAATTTTTTATTTATTTATTTAAGTTTGATCATTAGCTTGGAAAAGAAACATGATTATATCAATAGTACTTATTTTGTCTTTCCACTTCCTAATATTTGAAACATGTTAAGTAATACAGAATTAAGAACACATAAATTAACTCACCAAATGTTTATTGCATCTCGATTATTGACTTCCATATCACAAGCCTCGGCATGCCTCTTGTTGAAGAGAGAGAAAGCATCTTCAGAGAACTTTACCTCCATCCACAGATGAACGGTCTCCCACACACCTTCCTTCCTAGAAGTGGCCCTACCCTTCACGAAGCGTATATCCCTATGATGACCCATGGTATTTGCCATCTGAGTACTGGTGTTTGTGTCCTACGCAACACTATTAATCACGCATCCCTAGATACCCTCTAGTCAAGTGTGATCATATCCACATGTCACGTAAGCCCAGACACGGTGAACCGACCATGCACTAGAGGCATGTGCATTACTTTGGCCAGAGTTTCATTATGAATAGAGTTTGCAATAAACGCAGTTGTTTTGTTCACCCACCCCAATTTGACTTGGATAACATCACAATCCTACAGTTAATTTGGCCATAATGGGTTTTGGTCTCCTCGACTAGACAGGTTATCAAAACACTATTGTTTGCTCCTTAGACCTCTAAGGTTGACATTAAAGCTCAACGATTCTCTTTGCAACCTTGCAAATTTAGAGAATTAAAACTTACCAGTACTTAAATCTTTAAGTCGATACTTAACCACTAAGATGGCTATCTTATCATAGTTATGTGTTAGAGGTTAGGCAAATGTTCCTATTTAATCTAGAAGGTAAAATCAATCAAAATTAGAGAACTTGTCTCTTCATTTATAATCAAAGTATTAGTCTCAAAGGTTTAGAATAACAATTATCCCTGGTAGGTCAAACCTAGTCTTTTGTTCTTCCTATTCTTTTATAATGGAATAATGATATTTATATTCATATAATTATAATTATCGAAAAGGACACATCTTCCTCTAATAAGTAATAAAACGAGCATTAATGCTTGATATTCAACTTCCCTTGTTATCCTAAAGAAAATAGTTAAGCAAGATATAACCCTATGAGTACTTCAAATGATTTTTAGCCCTACTAGGTCAGTCTAGAGATTTGTTTTTCCCTAATCTTCCATAGTGGTATTACTAATGGCCATGATTTGTAGAAATGAATTAAAATAGTTATGAATAAGGAAGATAACCCACAGTGTTCTTCCAAACGCAGAGTCAAGAAAAATCTTTCATTTACCATAACTAAACATAAGTATATCTTAGCTACAGTAAGTTGAGGTTTGGGCAACATCTAATTCTTCTTCTCAATTTAGTTGTTCTCTAAAGGTTGATGGATTCAACTCACTTAATTTCGATAGGTTTCAATCTCTCAACGTACAAGAGCTCGGATAACACAAGGCATATAAGATTACCTGTCTAAGCTAGACTCAAAGAAATCTGTATGCACGGTGTGCCCTTAATCACAGTGAGCTAAATAAGATAATAGTTAACCAGAACCCTACTTTAATTAGTGGAGAAAGAAATACGACTTCCACAGCCATTTTATACAAAATGCTTCTGTCGTGATACAACATGCCGGCATTGTCTAAGTCTTAAGAAAATAAGTCATAAAGGCACAAGGAGTCATTGGTTTCACAGAGTCTTTTAACCAACTCTAACTGCGAATTAGCATTATATTGGTTATAGTATCTTTCGCAGAGTTTAATATATGTAAATAGGTTTATCGACTTACACAGAGTCAAAAGAAACGTTTTGATTCCATGATGAAATTAAACCTATCTTACTGAGTTCTCTATTCGAAGCTTACAAAGTTTTCAACTCAGAGATTAGACAAGGAAAGATTAAAATTGCAGGTGATTCATATCGTATGAAGGATAGTAAAGAATAAACCTGAACGATTTCGTTGCCTGTCAAGGTTTGTCCTCGCCAAGTTCTCCTCCTTCTGCCTACTTCGATGGCTTCCATCTCGATTATCTATTATTCACCTTCTTTTTCTTTCCAAAAATGCACACCCGTTCAAAAGATAGCTCGAACTATAAGGTCTCATCTCTCTTATCACTTCTATGCAGTAACCGTTTCTTGAATCTGAGTAACCAATTTTTATCCTTATCCACTTTCTGTCCTTACTCAATGACTAAGAGCCTCTACTGGCGGTTTGCAAAAGCATTCCGGCATACTAAGATGACTCAGCAAGAAGCCACAACATATGATAATCATGCCATCGTGGTAATGAGTTAATAAGTTGAAATAATAATAACGTTATCTAACAAGGATATGAATCGATTTTTAAACCTTTAATCGCAAGGAATAAAACTTATATCGTATCACTCTTAAGTGTATATAACACGAGAGTCATCCTCTCGTATTTCGAATAGGTTTAAAGTTGAATGCTCTTAAATAATGTTTTCAACCTAACTGACTTCCGTAAGGTTATAACTATTGTTCAAAATCATTGCACACTACAAATATTTATATGTATCTTAATATAGATAATTTCCCAGGGTATTCCACATCCAATCAACGTAATAAGAGTCTCCTATCCGTCTAATTTTCAATAACATCATGCACCCAACTCGTGTCAAAATGGAGACTGATGGTTAGTGGAGTTCATCAAATACAGGGGTTCAACCAACCCAACAAACATATAAGAAAAGTGTTTAGGTGCACAAAAGCATGTGAAATGATTATAATAGGTTGAAGAAATTACGCTAAATGTGGTAGGGTCGAGTTTAACTCCCCTCCATGAAACATATTATTTCACGTCGGTTTGACTTGCTAAAGACGTGCATGCAAGTGAAGATAGATGGTAACAATTTAACCATCCATGTTTGATGACGTGAATGCAACTGATTATGACGTAATCATCGAAAGGTTGCGTTAGTTGCAAATGACGACGTTCTAACCAACGATGTCATTTTCCGCATAATGACACAATTGAGGGACACCATATCCCAAAAGACATCGACGATCCCATCGAGACAAACTAAGATTGACCATAAAATGAAACTCACCTCTAGACTCAAGTCCACCGTCAGTTACACACTGTACTTAGTTAGCAAATACCAGTCGGTAATCCAAGGGCTACATCCTTCTTCCCCAAAGATACTTTCTCTCTTTGTTTCTCGGAGAGTCAGACCAACCTGTTTCCCTGTTCAAAACTCTTACATGCAAATCATGATTAGTGTACCGATGTCCCGATCATGTAACAATAATAACAATTCAATTTTCCACATCATCATATAATCATTATAAATCTAATTATTTGAAATAGTCATAATTACAAAACCATTTTCTATAAAGTTAATGTCTCTAAACCATAGCATCAAATCTCATATGCATATTATTTACTCACAAATTTACTTCTAGCCAAGTAACAAGTGAAAAGTAAAACAATCCAAAATGGGGATGTAACAATTAGTTTCAAAAAGTTAGTTTCATGGGTTAAAATTAAATTCTAATGCAGTAATACCTTATTAAACCCCATAGATAGAATCTTGTTATGATAGCATACTAAATTAAGTTTTAGACTAGAGCTGTAATCCCAAGGAATGGGCATCGATCTTTTATTGTATTCTCATCCACTTTCATAAAATTGAAAATGGATATTTACACTTTTGAGTGAACTGTATAGTAGTGATGAAGTGTTGTCTAGGTTCATGATGTTATGAGTGAAATATCTGTGAGCACATTTGCAAGGAGTGAAAATTAGTTTATTAGCTTTTGTCACATCATGAAACCTATCTACCATAAATGTTGAGATTTGCATAGTAAATCTTCCTATTTTATTTAAAAAGATCTCAGGGAAATACCTTCTCGAGTGAGGTAGAGCTCAAAGAAGAAGAGGAGATGTTATCTACCTGTTAAACTTAGGGCACACAACTGAGAGGGGGGTGAATCAGTTGTGCAAAACTTTCTCCAATTAAACACTTAAATCTTCTTAGTGATTAGCAATATATTAATCATGAACCATAATGCATTCAAATCAAGAGCAAAAACACATCAACGCATAAGACACCAAGATTTTGATGTGGAAAACCCGGTTAAGGGAAAAACCACGGGGTGATTAACCCAAGATTGTATTCTCTATTAGAAGAATAGAAAGAACAAAATGGCACATGCCAATTAGGGCTCACTGCCCGAGCACACTGCTCACAAGAGGCTCACTGCCTATAAGAGACACACTTTCTACAAAGAAATAAATATCACATACATGAACTGGAGAATAGCATCTTTACCATGCTTGAATCAGTTCCATTTAAGCCCAATACTTCTGCTTTGCCTTTCGCTCTCCTCCTCGCTACCACACTCTCATCACCACAAGGACAACTTCAAACTGACTTCACAATCCCTTATTTATATAAGGTATCAACTTAGGAATGATCATCTAAGTTGGCAAACATTCATAAGATCATTCACCAGATGCATAACTCATTCAGTTAGCCTGTCTCAAGAAGAACACCATCATCCAGAAGTTACTCTTCAATTGCGAGCTCCAACTTCAATGCGGACCACTAACACAGACTGGGCACAATCCAAAGAACTCCACAAGTTTGCCTGAATCACCAAGAACATCCACACTTCTTTTGCTTATTGAAATCCTTCTCTCCTTCATCCAGAACCTCAAGAACACAGTCTGTCATTACTGTCACAAAGGAATAGATGCTTGCGGACCTTCAAACCATGAACCAATAGAGTTGATACACCACAAAGACTTTCTCATAACTCCCTTAAATCTGCAGAACATGAAACTTCATTTCCGGATCTCACCGGACCTTTCTTATTACACTCTGTCACCTCTGAACACCTACCGGAACCAGTTTTACTTGAGCGGCCACAACTTCTTCATATATTCATGTGGACCTCTAAAATCTCTACTGGGTCACCTATAGACACATATCTACAAACCCTTTAATCCGCATTCTATCTTGGACTTTTTCCTTACTATCATCACTGTTCTTGATTGAGACTAATTTTCTCAATATCCTCAGCTCACGACTCATCCAAACCTTATCATTAATGCAATAGGAGTATGTTGACATCAATGACAACACTAGTTAGGCCCATACTTGCAACAATCTCCCCCTTTGTCATTGATGGCAACATAAGATGTGAAAAACTATTTTAACCATCAAGACAAGAACTTCTCCTCACTATCACAACTCCCCTTATCAACAATAACCATTCATATGTCTTCTCTCCTTATACTCCTCCCCCTTTGATTAGCAACCACTTGTTTTTCACATATCTTCTCTCCCCCTTTGACATCAATGGCAAAGGGCACATACTTGCAATTTCAACACTTCAAAATCATACCTGTTGCTCCCCCTGAGTAGCAACTCCTATCAATCCGGATCACAAGATATGACTGTGATATCCACCAAACTGATGCACCTCAGTGCACCTTAGTTCATCATCGGAGGGGCAATAACCCCTAACTTCTCCCTGAGATACTCAAAAGAGTCCTTGGTAGAGGTTTAGTAAAGATGTCTGCAATTTGATCCTTGGAAGGCACAAACTCTAATATGACTTCATTCTTGTTCACTTGCTCTCTCAAAAAGTGAAAATTGATGGATATGTGTTTAGTCTTTGAATGCAACACTGGATTCTTAGATATATTTATAGCACTTGAATTATCACAGAAGATTGTGATAGGTTCCTCATACTCCACTTTGATATCTCTTAGCATCTGCTTCATCCACAAAACTTGAGTGCAACTACCTACTGCTGCAATATATTCTGCTTTAGTTGTAGATAGAGATATTGCCTCTTGTTTCTTGCTTAGCCAAGAAACCAATCTCTTCCCCAAAAAGAATGCTCCACCACTGGTACTCTTCCGGTCATCCACATCTCCTGCCCAATCAGCATTTGCATATGCATGAAGAGAGAAGTCATGATCTCTAGGATACCACAGACCATACTCAACCGTCCCTTTTAGATATCTAAAAATCCTCTTGATTGCCATGACATGGGGTTCTCTATAATCATCTTGGAATCTAGCAACAAGACCAACAACTTGCATAATATCTGGTCTAGTTTGAGTGAGGTACAATAATCCTCCAATCATTGATCTATACTTTGTCTGGTCTGCCTTAGGAGAGTCATCATCTTTGCTCAACTTACATCCGATTGCCATGGGAGTATTAATTGGCTTTGAATCTTCCATCCCAAATTTCTTCAACAATTCTTTCACATATTTGGTCTAAGAAATGAAGATTCTTTTCTTTGTTTGAGTGATTTGCAGACCCAAGAAGAAATTCATTTCACCAAGCATAGACATCTCAAACTCATTTTTCATTCGATTTGCAAAAGTTTTACACATACTATCTCTTCCTCCAAAGATGATATCATCAACAAATACTTCAACAATCAAGATGTTCTCATGATCAATTTTAAAATATAAGTTACTGTCAGCAGTACCTTTGTTGAAACCAATCTTCAAAAGATGCTTATCCAATCCTTCATACCAGGCTCTTGGGGCTTGCTTCAATCCATACAGTGCCTTCTTCAACTTGCAAACCATATCACCATGATCAGACAATTGAAATCCATCCGGTTGCTCTATATACACTTCTTCTTCCAAGTCACCATTTAGAAAGGCAGACTTGACATCCATCTGATATACCTTGAAATCCTTGAAGGCAGCAAAGGCAAGAAATAATCTGACTACTTCAATTCTTGCCACCGGAGCAAAAGTTTCTTCAAAATCAATTCTTTCTATTTGAGAGTGGCCCTTGCAGACCAATCTGGCTTTATTTCTGATTACTTCACCAACTTCATTTAGTTTGTTCCGGAAGACCCATTTGGTTCCAATCACATTCTTATTTTTAGGTTTGGGAACAAGATCCCAAGTGTGATTTTTCTCTATTTGCACCAGCTCTTCCTCCATTGCTTTAGTCCAGTTTTCATCATTGCAAGCTTCATTTATTGTCTTAGGTTCAATCTTTGAAATTAGACAATACTCTTCTAAATCTTGAGCAATTCTCCTTCTTGTTAGTACTCCTTTGCTTTTATCACCTATGATCTGATCTTTAGAGTGGTTCAGTCTTACATACCTGGGAACTTTAGGAATTTCTTGCACTTCTGATTTTTGATCAGGATCATTGAAACTCATTTCTTCTTCCTGGTTTACCAGATTAGCTTGAATCTGACTAACAGATGAGGCTTGGGCTCCTTGAGTCAGAACACCATTCTGATCATCTTCATCATATTCATAAAACCTTGAGGGTTTCTCAATTCCCTCATCAACCTTCACATTTGTACTTTCTATCATCTTTCTCAGTATTTTGTTATAACACCGGTATGCTTTGCTTTGAGTAGAGTAACCCAAGAATATTCCTTCATCACTTCTAGCATCAAACTTTTCTAGATCTTCATCTCTTTTAATGTAACATTTGCTACCAAAAACTCTGAAATACCTCACAGTAGGAGTGATGCCAAACTAAAGTTCATAAGGAGTCTTACCAGTATTGCTTCTGATTTGAACTTGATTGAGAGTATAGACTGTAGTGCTGACAACTTCTCTCCAATAGACGTGAGGAACATTTGCTTCCATCATCATGGTCCTAAATGCTTCCTGTATGGTCTGATTCTTTCTTTCCACTACTCCATTCTGCTGTGGAGTCCTAGGAGCAGACAACTGTCTCTTTATTCCATGTTTCTCACAAAACTCTATGAACTCACCAGATGTGAATTCTCCACCTCTATCAGACCTCAGACATTTTAATTTCAATCCAGTTTCATTCTCTACCATAGCCTTGAATATTTTGAATTTCTCGAAAGCTTCTGATTTCTCTTTCAGAAAAGTTACCCACATCATCCAGGAATAGTCATCAATTAGTAACATGAAGTATCTATCACCTTGCATACTCCTGATTCTTGCCGGGCCACAAAGGTCAGTATGAACTAAGTTCAATAATCTAGTAGAAGACAATTCCTTACTCTTGAATGTGATTCTGCTCAGCTTACCCAACTGACATTCTTTGCACAAGCTATTAGTAGGTTTCACCAATTTTGGAAGATCTCTTACAGCCTGAGTATTACTTATCTTGATGATATTATCAAAATTCACGTGACACATTCTCCTATGCCATAACCAACTCTGATCAACTTGAATAAATAAGCAACTTTTACCAGTGCCAACCAAGTGGAAGATGTTACCTTTAGTTTGGGTACCAGATGCAATCTCTATTCCAAAGCTTTCAAAGATCTTGCATTTTCTATTCTTGAACCGGAGGTCATAGCCTTTGTCCACCAACTGTCCAGCACTAAGAAGATTGTGCTTCAAGCCTTCAACATATAGAACATTACCGGTTTTGTTCCTTCCATCAAAAGAAATAGTTCCTCTTCCTCTGATTCTACCAGCATAATTATCACCAAACTTCACCACTCCTCCTTCATACCTTTCCAAACCTATGAACTTATTTTTGTCCCCTGTCATATGGTGAGAGCAACCACTGTCAATGACCCAATCATCCTTTTCTTCAACTTGGGCAGCCAAAGCTCTTCCTACAACTTTATGGTTGACAGATACAGAGGATATTGGTTCTTCTTCCTTGATGGCAATAAACACCCATTCACTTTCAGATTTGTTTTCTGTCTCTGATTCATCATCTGTTACTCCTTCATTATCATCTTCTTCATGGACATAGTAACAATTCTTTTGGAACCTTGATTTGTTTGGATTTGGCCTTGAAAATCTTTCCAGACATCTTGAGGCAAAATGACCAATCTTATTGCAGTTAAAACACTTAAAAGGCAATTTTCCTTCATACTTACTGGATCCTCTTGGCAGTCTCTTTGCAATGAGGGCTTCAAGTTGAGCAGTTTCTACTTCTTCTTCTTCCAGGTCTTTTCTTGCTTTTTCATACCATGACAATTTCCTTGATGAGTTCTCTCCTGGATCAAACCTTTGTTTACCTTTTACAGAGGCACTGGCTTTGAATGCAGATTCAGTCTTGGGGGGATCATCTCCAAACTCGGTCATTTCAAATGCATCCAATTTGCTAGCCAATTGATCTCTTGTGACAGTTGTATGGGCTCTAAATTCATCAATGGAAGCAACCTTGATTTTGTAAGAAGCAGGAAGGGATTTGAGAATTTTTCCAACAATCTCATTTTCATCCAAGACTCCACCAGCATTTCTAATTCCACAAACAAGCTCATTTACTCTTGGCATAAAAGTAGTAATATTTTCATCATCTCTCATCTTCAGGTTTTCAAATATCGCTTTCAGACTCTGTAACCTTGCACATTTAACATACTGGTCTCCTTCATGCAAAAGTTCCAATTTTTTTCCAAATATCAAAAGCAGTTGGAAGGTCAATAACATTTGAGAGCTCTGAATCAGATAATGCGCTTAGAAGAGCTTCTATAGTCTGCAGATTGTTTTCAGCATCTGTGATTTCATTTGGAGCTTTTGGACCACCCTGTGGAGATACATACTGTGTTGTAACCATGGTCTAGTATGCCATCCCCATACATTGCAAGTGACACTTCATGCGACCTTTCCATAGATTACAATTTGTTCCATCATACTTCAGACTATCCTTTTTGTAGGACGACATCCTGGATCTCTTCAAGTGGTTAAGCTCTTTTTAGAGGAACTTAGCTCTGATACCAATTGTTAGACTTAGGGCACACAACTGAGAGGGGGGGTGAATCAGTTGTGCAAAACATTCTCCAATTAAACACTTAAATCTTCTTAGTGATTAGCAGTATATTAATCATGAACCATAATGCATTCAAATTAAGAGTAGAAACACATCAACACATAAGACACCAAGATTTTGACGTGGAAAACTTGGTTAAGGGAAAAACCACAGGGTGATTAACCCAAGATTGTATTCTCTGTTAGAAGAATAGAAAGAACAAAATGGCACATGCCAATTAGGGCTCACTGCCTGAGCACACTACTCACAAGAGGCTCACTGCCTACAAGAGACACATTGTCTACAAAGAAATAAATATCACATACATAAACTGGAGAATAACATCTTCACCATGCTTGAATCAGTTCCATTTAAGCCCAATACTTCCGCTCTACCTTTCGCTCTCCTCCTCACTACCACACTCTCATCACCACAAGGACAACTTCAAACTAACTTTGCAATCCCTTATTTATACAAGGCATCAACTTAGGAATGATCATCTAAGTCGGCAAACATTCATAAGATCATTTGCCAGATGCATAATTCATCCGGTCAGCCTGTCTCAAGAAGAACACCATCATCCAAAAGTTACTCTTCAATTGTGAGCTCCAACTTCAATGCGGACCACCAACACGGACTAGACACGATCCAAAGAACTCCACAAGCTTGCCTGAATCACCAAGAACATCCACACTTCTTCTACTTACTGAAATCCTTCTCTCCTTCATCCAGAACCTCAAGAACATAGTCTGTCATTATTGTCACAAAGGAATAGATGCTTGCAGACCTTCAAACTGTTAGAATCTGAAAAGATTAATAACCCAGAAAACTAGTGCAAAGAATAGATATTAAAACTATGAATGCAAATGATACGAAATCAAAATAGCAACACAGAGTTAGTCTCCAAGAGAGTAATGCAAATGCTAGCAGCAAAATAGCATTAAGAGGATGCAAAAGCAAAAGATGCAAAATACAAGCCAGGTAGCATGCTTATATAGACTAGGAAGAGAGAGGCGGTGGCAACATCGACCAATGAGGAGCAACCATCTATCGGACTAAAGATAGCAAAGTATCTTCCCAAGATAGCTAATGGATGCTCACATGTAGGAAGGTGACACCTCACAACTACTCACCTAATAAGACATGCTTTATTAACCTAAGCGAGATTAATAGAAGTGTAGGAAAAACCTAGGAATATAGGAAAAATAAATAATCCATCTAGGAAATAAAAACCTACACTAACACCCCCCCATAAGTGAAGCTTAGGTGGATGGAGAAATGGGTCCCGGCAAATCAAGCCTGATGAGGTACCCATGTACATAAAATTCCCCCCAAAGAGAGAGAGAAGAGACCCCCCAAAAGTAGAGAGAGTCAAGACTCCGAGTGAGAGGAAGAAGCCCCCCCAGAAGATGAAGCATCCCGCACCCCCAGCAAAGCTCGCAAATGAAGGAACTTGCTCTCAGTGAAGGGTTTGGTGAAGATATCAGCAACCTGCTCGGAAGTCGGACAGTAGCGAAGGTCGATGACGTGGCCATGGATGAGCTCCCGGATATAGTGCATGTGGACCTCTATGTGTTTGGTCCACTGATGATGGACCAGATTCCGTGAGATCTGAATGGCACTCTGGTTGTCACAAAATATGACTGATGGCTGTCTGATCTGGATACCAAACTCAGTGAGAAGATTCTGAAGCCAAATGGCCTCAGTAGAGGCATTTACAGCCCCCTGATACTCGGCCTCAGTAGAAGATAGAGCAATAGCAGATTGCTTCTTGCTCGACCAACAAACAGGACCTGAACCAAGTGAGAAGCTGTAACCTGAAGTAGACTTGCGATCCTGAGAATCGCCCGCCCAATCAGAATCTGTGTAGCCCACCAAGTCAAGCTCAATACCCGCTGCATAGTGAATCCCAAGACTGTGAGAACCCTGAATGTAGTGAAGGATCCGCTTGGCTGCTTTCCAGTGCAACTCATGAGGCTCCTGCATGAATCGAGAGACCATGCCTACAGCATATGAAATGTCAGGTCTCGTATGAGTCAGATAAATGAGACTCCCAACAAGCTGTCGGTACAAAGTGGCATCAACAAGTGGAGAAGAACACTGAGCCTCAAGTTTGACTCCAGAAAGAAAGGGAGTCGGAGCAGGCTTATAGTCAGCCATATGAAACCTCGAGAGCAAATCTAGAGCATACTTGGACTGTGTGATGGTGATCCCGGAAGAAGACTGGTAGATCTCAATCCCGAGAAAGTAATGCAACAAGCCCAAGTCAGTCATCAAAAACCTGTCATGAAGGGCAGTTTTGACAGCCCCAATGGTGGATGAAGAACTCCCTGTGATCAGCAAGTCATCAACATACAGAACCAGAAATAGGAGTGAATCATCCTGCTGCAGAATGTAGACATTGGGATCAGAATGGCACCGAGTGAACCCAACTGATAGAAGGAAGGAATCCATCTTGTCATACCAGGCCCGAGGAGCCTGTTTGAGGCCATAGAGAGACTTCCGAAGAAGGCACACAAGTGAAGAATCCTGAAGGAACCCCTATGGCTGCTCCATGTAGATCTCCTCCTGAAGGTCACCGTGAAGAAAAGCATTCTTCACATCCATCTGGTGTACTTCCCAACGATTAGCTGCAGCAATGGCAAGAACAAGTCGGATGGAATTCATTCGGGCAACTGGCGCAAAAGTCTCAGAGTAGTCAATCCCAGGAACCTGGGAGAATCCTTTGGCGACCAAGCGAGCCTTATATTTGTCAACCGACCCATCTGCTGCAAATTTTGTCCGATAGATCCACTTACATCGAACAAGTTTTCTTCTCTTAGGAAGAGGGACAAGATCCCAAGTGTGGTTCCTCATCAAGGAACTATACTCCTCCTGCATAGCTGTATCCCACTCAGGAATACCAGAAGCCTCATGAAAAGACTGTGGATCTGAGGCAGTAGCAATGAAGACATGTGGAACATCCTGGAATTGTGAACGAGTTCGCCTGGTGTCTGATGGATCCCCAACCCAATCACCTGCAGACTGCAAGGTCTGTCTAGCCCAAAGTGGACCGGAAGATGGAGAATCTGGAGGAGAAGAATTAACCTCTGAATGATGACTAGGAGAGGAAGGAGGTGAGTCCTCTGAATCGTTCTCTGCATCAAAAGTGGAGGTAGAAGACTGCTCAGGTGAATCTGATTCATCAGAAGATCTGTCATGTATCCCAAGTGACTCTAATGTCAAAGTAGAAGGAGTTGGAGAAGTGATAGAAAGTGAGCTTGAAGAGCCCTCCTCAAATTGAACACTCCTCTCGATGAACAACTCATGTGTAGTAGGGTGGAGCAACCGATAACCCTTCACACCATCAGGATAACCTACAAATATGCAAGGTCTGCTCTGCGGATCCAAGGCCTTGCGTTTCTCTGTAGGAATGTGGGCCCATGCAGGAGAACCAAAAACTCAAAAGTGCTTAACTGATGGTTTCCGACCGCTCCAAGCTTCAAAAGGAGTGACTCCCTTCAAGGCTCGGTGAGGAACACGGTTCTGGATATAACAAGCACAGTTAATGGCCTCTGCCCAATACTGTGGTGCAAGAGATCTGGAGTGAATCATGCAGTTCGCCATTTCCTTCAAGGACCTATTCTTCCGTTCTGCAACACCATTCTGCTGAGGATTGTATGGAACTGAATGCTGCAAATCAATCCCCTCTAAAGTGCAAAACCTCTCAAATCGATGGTTGACATACTCACCACCATTGTCAGTGCGCAAAACTTTGATGGCTTTCCCAGATTGCTTCTCTACAAAAGTCTTGAAGTCTTGAAAATGATCAAATACCTCTGACTTCTGTTTGAGAAAGTACACCCAAGTATTTCGAGAGAAGTCATCAATGAATGTGAGGACATATCTAGCCCTGCTGAAAGAAGGATGCTGAAATGGACCAGCCAAATCACTGTGAACTAACTCCAGTATCTGTGAAGCTCTCCATGCCTTACCTTTGTCAAACTTTTCCTTAGGATGCTTACCAAGAATGCAACCTTGGCAAACACCACCTGAAAACTGAACTGAAGGCAACCCTGTGACCATGCTCTGCTGGTTAAGCTACTGCAAGTAGCGGAAGTTAAGGTGGCCAAACCGCTCATGCCATAATCTACTCACATCATTAGAATGAGTGAGCAAAACAGTCGAAGGAGGATCAGGAACAAAGTGAGAAAACAGATAGAGCAGTGACTGATGATCTGCTCTCCCAACTGCCACTGTAGAACCACTGTGCAACTCATGAATCTCCACTGAATCAGGAGTGAACTCAACCCGCTTGCCTGAACCTGTGTGAGTGATCTGATATACCGATAGGAGATCAGTTGATAATGAGGGCACACAAAGAACATCATGGAATGTGCCATCCCCCACATCAACAGACCCTCTCCCACACACCTCAACAGGAGTGTTATCACCCATCAAAATAGAAGGCATAGTACACGGCTCCAAGGATGCAAGTTCTTCCTTAGATGAAGCCATGTGGTGCGAAGCACCCGAATCAAGAACCCAAGTGGATGGTGAAGAAGCAACTGCAACAAGGGCCTTGCCCTTTCCTTTTCCCTTGCTGTTTTCTTTTGCCTTATTAGACCCCTCATTAGAACTCTGTTTGACAGACTCAGGAACACTGATATTATTCTTCTCAAGAATGTGTG
This sequence comes from Cunninghamia lanceolata, assembly GCA_027924645.1. NCBI lineage: Eukaryota > Viridiplantae > Streptophyta > Pinopsida > Cupressales > Cupressaceae > Cunninghamia > Cunninghamia lanceolata. Next base: position 6,561,018 of record BSBN01001062.1, read on the forward strand.
TCAAGTGATCAATTTATTTCTTCAGACATTTATGTTCATCATGGCCAGGTCTTTTACAATAGGCACATTGGACCCTCTCTTTCTTAGGCTTGTCGTCCTTGGAATATTGGGTCTCATTAGTTGCTTTTGAAGCAACCGTTATCTGATCCTTCTTCTCCTTGCTATTCTTTTGTTTCTTATCCTTACTATTGTTGTTACTACTTTGTCCTTTCTGTTCTTTTGTGCCTTGGTTGGCAGCCAAGGCATGTGACTTAGAGGACTTAAGAGTGCCCATCTGGATTAGCTTGTCCTGTTCCCGAGTGAGATTGACAGCAAAATCATCTAAAGATGGCATGGTGAATTGAGTACCAAGTGCACCCTTAGTAGCATAGAAAGTAGAAACAAACACAGAATATTCTGAACTTAGCTTAGAGAGAATACTAAGAATCAGTTGTTCATCTTTCTTTTTAATTCCACATTGTTTTAACTGCAGCCTTAGTGATTTCAATTTAGTGAAGAAATCCTGGATTGTGTTGAAATTGTCTGGACTTAAACTAATTAGTTCATTTTCCAACATATGACCCCTCATTGAATCTTGTGTGCCAAATAGTGTTTCTAGCTTTGTCCAGATTTCATTTGGTGTATTCAAAGACTCAATGTGAAAGAGCAAATAAGGAGAAACAGACAAACACAATGTTCCATATGCCTCATCACATTTGTTAAACCACTTAGGCTTATCTTCATCTTTAGCAGGTTCAGTTTCAAGTCCCATAGTTATCCTATTTAATCCATCTTTCCTTAAGTGAATTGTCATGTGTGATTTCCACTCAAAGTAATTGTATGGAGTTAGGATAGGCAGATTTATTTGATCCATGATGAAGAAATGTAGAGAAGAAGTGTCGAAAAGAAGAGAACCCAACCAAGACAACCCCCCCCCCTTTTCACTCAATCAAAGAACCCCCCCAAGAAAATATGATTTGGCACTTTATATTAGTGCGTTTACAACTACCACTAGCAACAAATACTAAGTGGTTTTGATTTCAATGCATTACAAAACTCTCATGAAGAGCATATGCTGAAAATACAACTTTGGCATAATATCCAGATAAATAAACAGCACCATTGCAATCTAATAGAAAAATAATGCACTTTCAAAAAAAGAATCGCCTCGATACGAGGTCGTATGTGAAAGTTATGATCCTCCGAAGTTCCCAAAACGAGAACCGTGCAATGTCACGACTGAGAATCTGCAATTTCTGAAAAATCTTGGCATTAAAATCAAAAAAAGACTGCACTAGTGCATAGAGCATGAAAAAATAACCAAAATCAAAAAAAAATTCGTGGGAAAAGGAGTCCGTATGAGCAAGAACGGAGCATTTGAAAACTGTCTTCAAAACTGCAGCTGCCAACGGAGAGGGGTCCTGCTGTAGCTTTCTAAGCATGTTTTTGCAAAATATAAAGACTGCATGCAAAAACAAAAAGATACCCAGATGGTTTTTCTGTGTTGCAAACAAAACCCAGAAGGCGTTTTTCTTGCACATGCACAAAAAATGTTGCTCCAGTGTAAATGGAACGCCTTTAGCTACAAAAAATGACCCCAACAACCAAAAAATGACATGCAAATGCTGAATCAGATGCTGGAACCTGCAATATTGATTCAAAAGATCAAATATGCAAGCTGGTTGTCAGATTTAAGCTTGAAACCCCGGTTCCGCAACTGTGTATGACGATCTCCGATTTCGGTGAAGCGAAAGCCAAATCTGACTTTCTCAAGCCTCCTAGACGCGTTGGAACAGCCAGAAATGCTGCCAGTATAACCAGAAATGCTGCAATCACCCAGATTTCATAAAACACATGTGCAACCCCAGAGATTAAAAAAGTTTCCGTCAAACTTTTCTGATTCTCAAGATCATCTGAAGATGCAAGAGAAGAGCATACTGGGTTTTTCAAAAACCTGCAATAAGATTTATTAGCCCCCCCCGAATCTCTCAAATATAGAAACTAAAATCTACTCTTGCACATAGAATAGCTCTGATACCATGTTAGAATCTGAAAAGATTAATAACCCAGAAAACTAGTGCAAAGAATAGATATTAAAACTATGAATGCAAATGATACGAAATCAAAATAGCAACACAGAGTTAGTCTCCAAGAGAGTAATGCAAATGCTAGAAGCAAAATAGCATTAAGAGGATGCAAAAGTAAAAGATGCAAAATACAAGCCAGGTAGCATGCTTATATAGACTAGGAAGAGAGAGGCGGTGGCAACACCGACCAATGAGGAGCAACCATCTATCGGACTAAAGATAGCAAAGTATCTTCCCAAGATAGCTAATGGATGCTCACATGTAGGAAGGTGACACCTCGCAACTACTCACCTAATAAGACATGCTTTATTAACCTAAGCGAGATTAATAGAAGTGTAGGAAAAACCTAGGAATATAGGAAAAATAAATAATCCATCTAGGAAATAAAAACCTACACTAACACAAACCACGAACCAATAGAGTTGATACACCACAAAGACTTTCTCAGCACTCCCTTAAATCCGCAGAACATGAAACTTCATTTCCGAATCTCACCTGAGCTTTCTTGTTACACTCTGTCACCTCTAAACACCTACCGAAACCGGTTTTACGTGAGCAGCCACAACTTCTTCATATCTTCATGCGGACCTCTGAAATCTCTACTGGATCACCTATAGACACATATCTACAAACCCTTTAATCCGCATCCTATCTTGGACTTTTTCCTTACTGTCATCACTGTTCTTGATTGAGACTAATTTTCTCAATATCCTCAGCTCATGGCTCATCTAAACCTTATCATTAATGCAATAGGAGTATGTTGACACAATGACAACACTAGTTAGGCCCATACTTGCAACACTACCCTCCTAGTCATTGGCCTTTTTCACCCTCAAGTTGATCATAGTTTTATCCTATCTCTAGACTAAATTGTGGGCTGAAATACCTTAGATTTGAAGTTGCATAAAAAAAGACACCAACAAAGACAAGATCAAAAAATAAACAAATCAAAGAAAAAAATTAAGGCAATCAAATGAAAGTTGATCTAAGATCACTGAAGTCACTCTCCCAACCTTTCAATTCTCCATATCACCTAGAATCTTATGTCTATTAGTCCCAAGGGTAGATCCATGCCACTCCCATTAGGTTGAAAACCTAAAAGGGTAGCCTAATGGAGGCTAATGGTAAAATCCCATAAGAGTACCAAAGGCTAGTAACACAAAGGAACACACCCCCAAGAAGGTTTCAGAGGATCAAAGACACCACAACCCAAATGCACCACATACAATTGACCTACAACAAACATAAAGAGACACAACAAGGAAAAGAGACATGTCCATAAATGTAATTATGTACATATATGTACCACATGTATAGAACAATAAGAGTAAGATGTAAGAGAGGATGCAAGATATACAAGATAAGGGTAGTAGGAGATAAGATAGAGATAGACAAAGCAAAAAGATATGAGAATGATGTAAAAGTATAATGAGAGATTGTAATAGACATATGAGAGATATATGAAGATCGTTATATGAGAGATAAATACGTGTTGAGATAATGATGTTTGTATACCACAAGATGTTATAATGAATATATGATGGTTTACACTATAAGGTATTGTAATGGAAGGAATGTATGTGTGTATAATTTAAATTATTTTTTTGGTATTTTGTTGCACTAGTCTATAATCCACGACACTAGTTCTAATCCTCCTCGTACCCCTTTACACCAGGGTATGAACTACAATTTTAAAGAGCATATGTCCAGATCTTCAATATGTGGTCCCTCTTTAACTTACATTTTGGTTCTATCCTTAAGATCTTGATAAGAGGTAAGGGAAGAAAAGAGATACAAAGTTAAGAGTGAACTTTGCAAAACCCCTAAGAAGGATAAAGAGTGTTGTATATGGCTTTTGCAAGGAGTGGGATGACCACTAAATGCATGATTGTCCTTCATTATTATTATGGATAAAGGATGAAGAGGAGCACAAACCCTAGTGAAATCATAGATGTAAAGATAATGAGCCCCACCATAGGGGCATGTCAAGAGCCAAATGACTAGCAAAATGAGATTTTCATAGATAGAACTATGGGTACCACCAACTAACATGGGGAAATTAATAAAATATCAACACAATTTAAAATATGGCACCTAAAATCCATGATGACATACCTTCAAATAGCTATAAGGAGGATTATAATGAGAATAGAGACTAATGGAGGGTATGTGTGGACCATAGGGAGCTAAACACAACCACTAGAAAGGATCACTTTCCACTACGTTTCATTGACCAAGTACTTGATTCCCTAGCAGGTAAAAAGTACTTCTCCTTCTTAGATGGATTTAGTGGCTATAACCAGATAAAGATATCTCCAGAGAACTAGGATAAAACCAAATTTACATGCCCTTGGGGTACATGCTTATTCTGTTCTTCCCTTTGGATTATGTAATGCTCTAGCCACTTTCCAGAGGGCAGTGCTAAGTATCTTCTTAGATTATGCTTATGATTCCATGGAGATCTACATGGATAACTTTACCACCTATGGAGAAACATATGAAAAGGCACTCGAGAATCTAGACAAAGTTCTAAAAAGATGTCAAGAACACAATCTATCATTGAGTCATGAGAAATGCTTTATGATGATGACTCAAGGGATTGTTCTAGGGAATTTTATATCAAGTTAAGGAATTCAAGTGGATCCCCATAAAATTGGGATCATCTCTACACTTCTTGTGCCACATAAACAAAAAGATGTTAGGAGCTTTCTGGGCCATGCAGGCTATTATAGGAGATTCATTCAGGACTTCAGTAAAATTGTAGTACCTTTGTTTACTCTGCTCACACAATACATAGAGTTTGACTAGACCACATAATATCAGTACTCTTTTGAGACACTTAAGACAGCTTTGACAAAAGCACCTTTCTTGAGAGGACTAAATTGGACATTACCTTTCCACATACATACTGATGCTTCTGTTTTGCTATAGGAGTTATATTGGGGCAAAAGGAAGGTAATGAGTATGCTATCTATTACATCAGCAAGAACTTACAAGGAGTAGAACTTAACTACACTGTCACAAAGAAAGAGATATTGGCAGTTGTTTATGCCATTAACAAGTTTAGGCATTACATCACTGGTTATCTAGTCTTTATCCACATAGATAATACTGCAATAAGGTACTTAATGAACAAACCTATGGTTAGAGGTAGACTAGTCAGATGGTTTCTCTTACTGTAGGAGTTTGATATAACAATAGTGGATAAGCCTGGGAAAGCTAATGTGGTGGCAGATTTTCTATCTAGATTGCTCATACAACTAGAAGAAGGTGTTGTAGATGACTCTTTTCTAGATAAGTATTTTTTTTCTCTCAATGTACACACACCATGGTTCGTTGATATTGCAAATTACTTAGTGGCAGGACAAATACCATCATATTTCTCTCCTAGAGAAAAAAGACAACTGGTGCATAAAATCTTTCCATATTCTTGGGTTGTTGGTTATCTATTCTACATGGGTTCAGATAATATTATGAGGAGATGTATAAGAGAAGATGAGGTCTTTGACATCCTAAAATCTTTCCATGATGAGCCCTATGGAGGTCACTTTACAGCCAAAAGGACAACATTTAAGATCTTAACAACAGGTTACTATTGGCCAACTCTCCATAACGATTCAATAAAGTATACAAGGAATTGTGAAAAATGTCAGAGAATGGGCAAACTAACAAGGACAGATGAGATGCCTTTGTAGCCACAACTGGCACTAGCACCATTTGACAAATGGGGGCTAGACTTCATTGGCCCAATTTCACCAACATCCAATAGTAAGGAATATATTTTGGTTTGCATAGATTATTTGACAAAATGGGTTAAAGTTAAAGCATTACAGTTTGCAAGAGATGGGAATGTCGCTAAATTCTTGTATGAAGACATCTTTACTAGGTATCGAGTACCCATAGAAATTGTAACTAATCAAGGTCCCCAGTTCACTTCTGAAATCATTTCTAAATTAGTTAAAGAATATGAAATCATGCATAAAAAGTCAACACCTTATCACCCCCAAGCTAATGGGCAGGTGGAGGTTACAAATAGGGAGATTAAAAATATTATGACCAAAACAGTGCACATTCATAGGAAAGACTGGGCAGCCAAATTACCAGAAGTAGTGTGGGCATATAGAAAAACATAGAAAACAACTATAGGTTTCACACATTATGAACTAGGGTCAGTGTAGGATCATGGGGGTCCAAACTAGTCCCCTAAGTGGCAATGAAAATTCAGAAAAATAAAGTTAGGAAACTTGACATAAAAATTTGAATAGGTTATTAACATAATTTGAAAAATATGTAAGAACAAAATTTGTATCAAGTTGAATGTAGTTTCTAGGCTACTAGTCCTTTTTTGGAAAAAAAGTAAATCTATTTTGTGAAAATTTGAAATTTCAATGCAGTAGTACTAAATTTTTAGGAAAAAGATAAAAAGAAGGTGTATGTATGACCAACCTAAGTACAGTAATTTTTTTTTTTTGTGAAACTTTCAATATAAGTAGAGGACACATGCCTGGATGTGCCACATTTTTTTTGTAATTTTTTTACAAGCAAATAATTAGTTATGATTTTTTTATTAGAACATTTGAAAATTATTAAAACGTGTTTGTTTGACCACCATAACTTGGTCAAAAATTTATGAAATGCAATTTATTTATTTTTTATCCTATAGTATGCAAAGCATAGAATGTGATGCATCTTTTAGATTCAAAAAATGTGAAATAGTTTGAAAATTATAGAATTTTTTCAATCAGCCTATCAATTGGGACTTTAGTCGTAATGTATGTAGAAAATCAATAATAATTATCTATTAAATTCAAAATAAGGCATATCTTATATTGGTGGAAAGCTAACAATTTTTTCAATAAACCCTTTTCATTTCATCAAATTCATATTAAAAAAAGTCATCAACCACAAGGGTGAAATTTTGGTCATCACATCGCCACTTTTTGGACCCCCATGATCTTGCACAGACCCACTAGTGTATGGAAAAACAATAGTTCTACCAATAGAATTTGAATATAAGACACTTAGAATAGTAGTGGAACTTGACATGGACTTGACAATAGCACAAAAAGAGAGGCTACATATTTTGAATGGGCTAGATGAAATTAAAATGGGGGCTATGCATCACACAGAGATAATTCAAAAATAGAGGACTAAGTGACATGATTAGTTTATAAAGACTAAAGAATTCCATGTGGGTGATTGGGCTTTATTATATGATTACAAATACAAATATTATAAGGGCAAGCTACAATCTAGATGGTTAGAACCCTATGAAATACAACATGTATTCCCCAATGGAGTAGTCAAATTGTAGAGCATAGATGCAGTCAGATTCTCATTGCTAGTTAGTGGCCACATATTGAAGCTATACACAAAGCCAACAAAACAAGATGATTTTCTTCTTTCTCTAAAGCATTGCTATGGTCCAAGCCCTGATTCTAATACTATCATGTTACCACCAGATAATAACTCAGTAGCAGACACTACCGGTTCTCACACACTTGACTCAGCAGATGAGCTATACAGCTCACCTCCTGAGAGCACTCATGCATAATTTATTATCCTTTTTCATGTGTACACACAACACAGGTGCCACAATCATCTTGAAGACCACTTCACTATGTAGTAGGGACATGTAGAAAGAAAAATAAAAGCTGCCATAGTTCACTTTAGGACTTGTTGATGAAAGTACCTGCAACAACTATTTGTCAGAGAATTCAAAATTTGTGCCAAGTTAATTGTATTCCATCAACATTTATTCCACTTTTCTAGTGCATGCAGGCACCATTCGTCATATCCTTGCATGTAAGCTTTCTCAACTCATTCACATGCGCCAACCTGTCATTCACTCCATCTCCCATAATAATGATTCAACGTCCAATCACATTCATGCTGCGGACACTCTTCACATAGCTTCACATGTGTGGAGTTCCATTCACTTCAAATCATAGGTACACATACTAACCTTCCATAATTTTAACATAGCTTTCCAATACATTCAATAGGTGCTTGCACTTAATTCAGCATGATTGTCATTTTAATCTTATTTCCATATTTTTTAATCATCCCCTTCATCTCGTACAATGCATTGAAGTGAGGTCACTTCCAAGTTTTAGTTGGAGGGGAGATAGTATATGTTCAAAAAATGATTGTTTGCCACCAAAGCCATCAATTACAAAATGCAGACATACCATACAAACCCTTTTTGCCCTTCCTATTGTCAACTTTCTAAAATTTTGAGTCAATTCAAGCTGGTTCAGGCTTAGTAGTGGAAGTAGCAAGTGAACAAAGTGCATGCAAGTATAACAGATATAGAGGGTTGTTAAATCCAAACTTTGAGTTGAATTGGCAACATGGGAGGTGATCTTATCAGAAGGGAACCAACAGTACATTAGCCGATATTGGAGGATGGGTTAGTCTTACCAATTTTGACAAGAGCAAGATGGGTAGATTACTTCTTGAAGCTCATATAGTGTAATGAAGACATGACAAGGCAATTTGTAGCAACATTATATTAGGATGAAGCCACTATTAATGGTTTGAGAGTGGACACTTTAGAGGCTACAATTACAGAAGTGTCTGGTCTACCCAGGAATGGAGATGAATTCCCTATTAGAGCAAATGTAGTGGCTACCAGGGATGAATTCAGTGAGGCAGGAGAGAACCTTGACTCATCATCACAAGGTACCAAGAGATTATCACTTCCATGGGTATGGGCTTCTTGTGCTGCTTACATTATTAATATATTAATTGTGATGGTAGACAATCCATTCTATATATTGTGCATTTTAATCTATTGAGTCACCTCCATCACAATAGACTAGTCAATATACCCAATTTTCTTTATAATTTGTTAAAAAGAATGGCATTTGAATACCAACAGAAGTTAAATGATTCAACTGTATCACATGATTGTTTGATTACCTTGTTAAGTGAAAAGGAGCCTTAGGGTTCAGTACCCACATGTGTCTTGGGAGATATTTTTAATTTGTTGGAACATTAATGACATTCTTGAGGAACCAATAGTACTAGAAAACATAGAATCACCTACTGCATCTTCAAGGGAAACTCCTCCTGTTCCACCTACTGCTTCACTCACCCGCAACAAGGGAGAATCAAGGGAGAAAATTTTGTAGAACTCACCACACGCAACATCTAATCAACCTACAGCAAGAGAGGTACATCAAACCCCATCTTCTAGTAAAATGAAAAATACTAGAAAGAAGAGAGGTGTTTCTTCTTCTGCACATTCAAAGGTTTAGAAAAAGAAACCCACACAACTAAGGCATTCACACCACTTGAAAAAGAAAGGTGCTATGAGGGGTAGTGTTGAGAAACTAGGAAAAGAAAAAGAAGGTATTGTGATAGTGGATAATGACTCTGAATTAAGGAACAAGGAGACTGAAAATGTGCAAGTTCCCATGAAAAGACAATGGTATATATCCACCACCTCTAAATCAGAATTAGAGGATATTTTGTTGCAATGAAAACTAGGAAGATAACCCCAGTTAACCTTGACAGTGAGGGTTATGAATCCATAGGAGATGGTGCTGGACAATTTTTGAAAGATGATGAATTGTTGTTAGAAGAAAGAAATGATAGAAAGGAATTGCAAGAAGCTTTTGAAAGGATCGAACAATTGAAAGAACTAGTAAAAACATATGATAAAAGGGATAAAGAAAGGGAAGCAAAGATTCAAGAATTGGAGGAAAAATTAAATAATTATGGGCAAGGATCAAAATTATATTTACTTGCACAACTAGAAATAGTTATAGAATGAAACAAGAAGCTAGTAATTGAGGAAAGAAGACCCCCTTCCACAAGAACTACAACCTGTCACACAACTAGGTCCCTAGGTTACCAATTGTCGAAAGATACTCAAGACTTTGCTAAACAAGAGGAGGAATGGAAGAAAGAAAAAGAAATAATGATGTTAGAGCATACTAAGGCAATGGAAAGAAAAGATATTGAATTGAGAAGGTTACCAGTCAAGGTGGAAGAGGTAGCAGATAAAGCTGCCCAGATTGTTAAATGCAGACCTCCATCCAGAACTTATGCATTGTTTTTGTTGGTATTGGCATTGTTTGTCATTGATGTCAAAGGCAAAGGTTGAGTTATGAGAGCTTATGTTGATGATGTGATGCAGAGAATGGTGTTAATAGTGGATCATCAGATGTTATTGTTTCAAGAGGATCTCATTTGACTGAGGCAATGTTTTGCACCCTCTACTTCTAAGTTGCACCTTTTGGCCAAACTTGACATTGAAATCAATATTTTGAACTAAATCTTTACGTTCTAACACCTATAGCCACTAAACCATTAGGAATTTGGAGAAGATGCAAACTAGTGATTTGTGAGATTTTGTTTGTAGATTCTAAATATATATTTTAAAAAAATTTTGGAGTTAAATTGTAAATTTTTTTTGCATCTCCTTTGATAATTGGTTTTTAATAATAAACAACATTTTTGTAAAGTGATGTGTATTCCATAGCACATAACTTTTTTTCTACGAAGGATAAAATTCTGATTCTTTTTAATTTAGATTGGTAACACCAATATATAGTGTATGCATTTAGTTTCATAATATTTTGTTGAATATATATTTTTTAATTAATTTTTGAAGTCAAACCAATTATAATTTAGACATAGGTGTATTCCGTAAAACATAACTTTTTCTGTATGTATTGAAATTCAATTTTTTTTCCTTAGTTAAAACAAGGACAACAATACCTAGTGCATAGATATTTGTTACAATTTTTTTCAGTAATTTACTAATTTTCCATGTGTGTAGAATAGAGAACTTGATGTTCGGTGAAAAACATACATTCACAAGAAATAAAAAATAAATATAATAATCAAATTAAATATATTTAAAATTATATTTTTTGGGAAGTTTATAATAAGGACTACATACTTACAAAGTATAAATTTTAAATGTATTCATTTGATCCCTCAAAAGATAAATCAAAATTATTTTTTTATCAGCATTTTGATAGGTGTAGAGGAGACTCCATTATAGGTATGGTTTAAAACTAGCAGGGTTCTATCCAAAGGGGTTTGAATCTAAGGGGTTTTGATCAAACCCTTTTTAATTAAAATCCTTTAAATGGAACCTTTCAAGGCTTAAATCATTATATTTTCCAAAAATATGTGATTTTAGCAAAAATCAGGATGTCCCAGAAAGTGTAACCCATTATTGTGTGATCTTAGGACTTGATATTTGTCATTGATGGGTTATGTTTTCTTCATTGTTCTCACATATGGCACGTTGGAGGTTTTGATGTTTATGCTAACATGATACTTTCAGTTGGTTGGTCTTTATTTATAGTTAGGACATTTAGGATTGATCTCATGCATTGCAAACAAAGATGGTTCATAATATACTATAACATGTTCATCATATGGTGTTAAGGTCAAGCGATGTTGATTGGTGTCTTCATGATTAGTTGCAGCTCATGTTGCCTATTGATCAGTTGCAGACCCTCTTTCATAAGATCACAGACTTCTATTTCAACTCTAAGGAAGCTTTTTATGCCTCAGTTTATAGTCTGAGTTACCTTCTTTGTGTTATGATTCTTAAAGTCCTAATCCCTAAGTGTTAAATCCTTCAAAGACTCTAAGTTAAGTTTGATAGATGATGTCTAGGTTTGCATGGTCTTTCTTAAGTTTTTGAGTTCATTATTACCTCTATTATTAACTTGTATTCTAAGGTTTTTATGTGTATTGAAAATCTTAAAAACCTAAAAGGTCCTAAAGACCTTAGCACCTTGTTATGTTTGAAACCATTTCTAAAGGCCCGTCATCCTTTACATTCACTTTTTGTGTTATTTTCAAATTGACCTTTAATAAGAAGTTATTCACTTAATAGTAACTGGCTAAAGAGTGAATACGCCATGTTTTGATTGGCTTTGTCTGTTAGAGTCACCGGTCCTTCCAAGTTCCTGTTGGTTTGTTGAGCGCCAAAAAGCAATCTAAGGCTCTGATTAAAACATTCGAGGGCATGAAAACTCAAATCAATGGCAATGATTTAAATTAGTCTGGAATTCCAACAAACATCTGTGTATATTAAGTTTAATGGGAAAGGTTTCTTGCTGCAACCCTAACTACTTGTTTTTAGTTATGAAAATGAACCAGGAGGGACATGAAAATTAGTTTTTCAGTTTGTATGATTGAAATAGAGATGAGACTTGGTCAGGGAGATACTACAGAGCAATACCTATATGTCTATGTGTAGTTTGTCAAGTATTGTGGAGTAAACCCGTGGTTTTGAATGACTTGAAGTTGATATAGGTTTCCTAATGAATGGAAGAGGGTTTTAACTCAGAGATCTAGAATGATGTCTTCTAGAGGTAAGGTCCTTTTATATTGAAAATATAGTTGAATGAGGTGAATCTCTAATGTGTTGATATGCAGTAAAAGGAGAAAGAAGTAGGTTTAACAAGATGAAATTATGTCTTATGTGTAGGGTATGTGTTAGGTTTTGAATGATAATTCAAATGTCAATGAGTTTAATGTCTGCAGTGATATGATGAAACATTTGTCATCATTGTCATCATCTATTTATTGTATTTGTTATGCAGACCTTGTAAAGGAAGAATGAATTGGTTAGGGTTTGTAATGTAATACAAATGCTTGTTGATATTCTTGTAGATGAGATTTGTTTGTAGAACATGGTGATCAAATTTGGTTTCATATTGCTTCATGACAACATTGTGATTAGGAGTTCATTCTCTTTGTATTATCCTTTTTTAATCTTGACAAGGGGGACATAAGATATGTGATAAGTGTTTGTTTGAAGACGAGATTATCAAACTTGTATACAAGGAGAGATAAGGGTTTGTATGAGCATTGGGGAGGTTGTTAATGTTGTTGCATTGTAAAGAATCAAGGTAACCCCCTAAATTAAGTATTCTTTCTTATGTTATTGGACTTGCTGGTGAGGCACATTTTGCCAGTGAGGTTGTATTTGCCAGCAGGGCTTAAATTTGATAGTTGTATAGCTGTATTTAAAGATTTTAGGGTAAAAGCACAAAGCTGTGTCACACTTTCAACCGACTTATCAGCACAAGTGAATTTAAGTATTTCTAACTAAAAATCAATTTTGGTCAAACATATGATCTTGTAAGATTCATTCTAGCTAAGTTAGATATGTCCACAACTTTTTCAACTAAAATTGTTGGCTAAATGCATATGTAGCACCACTATGAGGCCAATTTACCAAAAAAAAATATTATTAGAAAAACTTGATATTTCAACAACTTCTAGTCGTGTAAATAACATTTTTTTTAAAATATAAAAATACCCTTTTATAGATCTATAAGTTTAGTTTATATATATATATTAATAGTTTCATTATTATTTATATTTTCCTTTCTATTTTTACTAAAAGTAGGTTATCAGCACAAAACATTAGGTCAATTACCATGTCAAGGAAAAATAATAAAACTTATTAAAAAATTTGAAAAAAATACGATGCACTAGATAAAAGAATCTATATCAAGATGGTATAATTTTTTTTCTATTTTAGATAAATAGTTAATATGAAAGTTGATGTCGAATGGAAACAACTATGTTTTAATACACGCACATTTTATTATTTATTTAAATATATATATATATATATATATATATATCAAAAGTAGAAAAAAAAAATCCATGCACTAAAGTTTCAAGTTATAAATACACACAAAAAAATTGAAGAAAAAAAAAAATTACTATATAAAGATTGACGTCTCATGTAACTTCATTTTTTAGCATTTTATCAACAACTAAATTATAGTATCAATTTATTAAAAACTATATTCAAATAATTTTTAAAATTTTTTTAAAAAATACAAACATAAAATATACTAAAAAATAAATATTTTATTAGTTTACATCATTTCAAAATTCAAATAATATATGTCACTTTTTAGTGATTCAAGTTTAAAACTTGGATCAACGGTTTCCTTTATAAAAGTGTGACACAGCTTTCTCCTTTTATTCTTTAACTATAAAATACAATAAAAATAAATATTTGACTGTAATGATATACAAGTAATTTATTTTTAAAACTGTAAAAAAAATAATCAATATGAAAATCTGACTATATATATATATATATCTTAGATTTGTTTTTTAATAGAATATATCCCAAATCTTTTAGATTTGTTTTTAATAGAATACATCCCAAATTTTTAGATTTGTTTTTATGAATATAATTATATATTCATTTTAAATATATATCTTTTCGATTTATTTTTTAATAGAATATATTCTAAATTTTTAGATTTGTTTTTTTATGAATATAATTATATATTCATTTTAAATATATATCTTTTAGATTTGTTTTTTAATAGAATATATCCCAAATTTTTAGATTTGTTTTTTATGAATATAATTATATATTCATTCTAAATTATATAATATATATTTTTTCCATTTATTTTTAAATTTTTTAATAGAACTTCTATTCTTTAAGAAAAAATTTCCCAAATAGATTTATTTTTTATAGAATATATTCATTCTAGTTTTTTGCTTTTATTTTTAAATTTTTTTAATAGAAACTTTTATTATTTAAGAAATAGATTTATTTTTTATAGAATATATTCATTCTAAATTTTTATTTTTTGCTTTTATTTTTAAATTTTTAATAGGAACCTTTATTATTTAAGAAATAGATTTGTTTTTTATATAATATATTCATTCTAAATTTCTAGTTTTTTTCTTTTATTTTTAAATTTTTTAATAGGAACTTCTATTATTTAAAAAAAATTCCTTAGATTTGTTTTTTTTATAAAATATTGTATTTATCCTATGTTTTTTCACTTGGTAAAGCATTCACCGATTTGGATTTTGAATTGAGAAAGCTCCAACTTTATATATACAATTTTGACTTGCATTTAAAAAAAATAATTGTCACGTGACAGGCAATATTGAAGACTAAACTGTAGTAAAAAAATTCCTTGACATGCAAGGTGGACTGTCAAATTTAATCCCTATTTGCTAGTGATGCTGTAACTAGTGAGGTTTTCTTGTCAGTGATGCATTTTGTGTAGCCAGTCAGGCATGTTTTTGACTAGACCAATGAGGCATTTTTCGAGTGGTTTTTCATCCCTATGAGGGTTTTCCACTCATGAAAAACATGTGTTATGGTTTATGTTGTTTATCTTTATGTGTGTGCCCTAATGTTTTGTCTTTGAGGTCTTGATCATAATGTTTATAATCATAATTGTTCATATGTATTTGGTAAACTTTTAAAGTCTCTCTCATTCTCTATCCTGTGAGTTAAAAGTTGTAAAATATTTTAAAAGTTTATAGATCATCGAGTCACCCCCCTCTCAGTGGTCTTGTACTCCAACAAGTGGTATTAGAGCATAGGTTCCCTATAGAAGTCTAACAGGCTTGGGTAGGTCCTGATAGTGGAGTACCATGGGAAAATGCAAAAGAAATAAAGAAAAGAAAGATGCCAAGTAAAAGGTTGTACAACAAACCTTGGTCAAGTCATGTGATGAGTCTCCCCTGAATGATATAAATTGTGATAAAAAGAATGATCTTGCAGTTGAGAGTTTTGATAAAAAAGGAAGACTTCATTGTATGTATAGATGAACAAGAACTTGATGAAAGAAAAGATGATTTTGCTATTGAGATTGATGACACAGAAGGAGACCTCTTTATGGATGAAGATGGACAAGAGTTTGATGAAAATGATTGTGAAGTTGATTTAGAAGGTGAACTCTTGTGTGCCTTAGATTAGATAAAGCAACTTAGAAAGGAGAATCAGAGATTAGAAGATTAGCTTCATCAGGAAAAAGACTCCAAAGACAAGGTATGTTCAGATTTTGCAAAAGTTTCTTTAGAGTTTGAAGAGGCAAGAAATCAAATTTTAGACTTAAAGAGTCATGTTGATGAATCTGATAAATTGATTATCAGTCTAAAGATTGAAATTGAGGAAGCCAAAAGAATAATAGATGTAACAAAATTTGACCTTGAGGTGAAAAGAATTGAATGTCTAAAATTAGAGGCAAAAATTGTCAATTTGAGAAAAGATTATTAAGGTCTCAAGGTTCTATCCAAGAAATATTAGGAGTTTGAAGAAAACACAAACAAGTTGCATGAAATGTTGGGCAAACAAAAACACTATAAGGACACCATAGGCTTAGGATATGAGGAAGGACAAACCTCTAAGGCAAGAAAGACACCTAAAAAGAAGATAGACTTGAGTTTTCATGTTGCTACTCCTAAAGGCAAGAAGAAGATAGAAGATCAGGTCTTTGATAGAAGGAGAAGAGGAGACATCAAGCAACATTGTTCATTGAGGTACAAGTACTCTCAGTTTCATGGTTATTGCTATTCTTGTCATGTTTATGATCATAGAGCTAGAGATTGTAGAACTCACTCAAGAAATGGTCTTGGATGGAATAAGGATAAGAGTTCTTATAGTTTGTCAAATTATGACTATAACAATGTTTGTTATAACTGTAATAAAGTTGGTCTTATAGCAAGAACTTGTTGGGTGCATGGAAGATATAATTATGGAAGTCCTTTTGGAATAATGAACAAGTTAAGATGTTTCAATTGCAATAACTTTGGACATATATCAAAGTTTTGTAGACTTTGTTTGAAAGAACTTCCAAGGAAAACTAATAGTCTGATCACAAAAACATCATCTAATGTTGATAAGAGTAGAGGAAAGGTAAAATCTATTTGCAGGAGGAAACAAGTGAAAGAGAAGATTGAACCTAATCTTGTGCATGCTATACAAGAAACATTTATAACTTAAAAGATGCAACATGTATTTAGGGGGAGTGATCCAATGTTTTATCTCTTACCCCCAAGGATTTTTAGGATGTGATGGAACAAGACTTCAGAAGGATAATGATCTTCATTAAGTCATGATGTAGTTTGTCTACTTCATGGAACAGGTGAAACAGTTTCTTAGGGTATCCTCCTTATATTCATTAATGTCAAAGAAGATGATACAAAGAGACAAGATCTCAGTCATTCTCATTATGGCTATTTTATTCTTGTTGATGTTTGGAAGGAGTTTATACTTCAAGATCTTTCAAGATGGATTTAAGAAGTTTCATGTAAGGTTTGATGTAGTTGTGACAATGGGTATGTTGATGTCTTGATCCATAATGTATCTAGGATGTTTTATGGTCAACAGTTAAAGATAGTCATCATGAGTGATATGTTGCTTGGATATTAGTGTTCCTCAGAAGAGAAAACAATTCTCTCCATGTCTAATTACTTAGTTAAGGGATATGATGACAGTACTTTGTGTTATTTCTAGTGCTTTATGCTATTTGGTGCTCTTTATGCCATGATAGTATGCAAGTCCTTTATGTATAGTGCAGAGTAGGATTATATGTGCAGTGATTATGTGTGATCCAGACCTCAGTGATTTGATTTGCAGTGACAAAGCAATAATAGAACATTCTGATATGACAGAGATTTGTCATA
The DNA here is from genome assembly GCA_027924645.1 of Cunninghamia lanceolata. Taxonomy (NCBI): domain Eukaryota; kingdom Viridiplantae; phylum Streptophyta; class Pinopsida; order Cupressales; family Cupressaceae; genus Cunninghamia; species Cunninghamia lanceolata. The sequence continues at coordinate 6,578,528 of BSBN01001062.1, forward strand.
AGGGACAGCGAGTCTTTCAAAAATATTGCATGAATACTATTGATGGAGTAATAGTTTGGGAATTGATGTTTGATGTATTCCTGGATGATCCTATATTATGACAATCATGATCATTGTAACAGTGTTTGGGTTGCTTCACAATGTTGGCAATGCCCATGGTGTTGATAGTCATGTTTGAAAGGTGACATAAAGTCCAATAAAATAGTATATAGAGAAAGGAGAGGATAGATTTCATACATAAATGGTTTGTGTAGTGTTTCTTGAAGTCAACATTCTGCAATGACGAGGACAGTAGTAAAATGGTTGCACAATCTTGGTATGACAGTGATGTTGACTAGTTTATGTAATTGTTATTTGGATAGTGCTAATAATTTTCCACTTGTGCATATGACATGGTGAACAATTTCTTTGCCTTTACAGAATGGCCTAGTCATTTGTCCAATGGATGTGACATATTAGTTTCTCAGTTCTTGAACCATGGGATTGTTGCTAGTGGTGCATTTTTTCTTTAGTAGACTTGTAAATTACACAATGACCAGTTGCTTGGACTGTGTTTTTATAACTTTGACTATAAATCATGACAATTATTTATGCCATGAAGACCTTTGGACAACAAAATGCATGATTTTGTAGTTAAGTACAATGTGCATAAAAAAAGGATCAAAGATAAGAGAGTACAGTGAAAGGACTTTCATGACGGATTTATAATGCACATATTTGTGAGGAAGATATGATATAAATACAAAGCTCTCTCTTGTAGTATGATAGGAGTAGGTTTGGAAAAGGATAGTGGTAAGTAAAGCAACATGATAGTCATTTAGCACATTCATCTTATCTTGTTTAAAGTGTATACATGAAAACTTTTTTGATAGTGTATGAGGTAAGAGAACAATTAATATGCAAATTTGAGATGTGTTAGACATGAGTTCCAATTGTAGAAGCATAACTAAAATAGTGACAATAGTTTGAGACTGCAGAATAGTGGAAGAGACAGTGTATTGTAGTTCCAAGACTATTTTCTCTATTGAATATGAAGTATACCATGCAGGGAAGACCAAGACAGTTGTTACAGCCAGTAAAAGGATTTGCATATTGCTTTGTGGTTCAAAAAATTGCAGTGATTCTTTCTTGCTTGATTTAATTTATTTCATGCCTCTATCAAGTTTTGTTTGTATTGCATGCTGAACAATTGCCCTATGTTCAGTGACAGTAAGGGATCATGTGAAAAATAGAGTTTGCTTCTATCAGTGTACTAGTTTGATCTTGCTTTGATAGTTACTTCCCTTAATGATAGTAATATGTTTGTCTTGCTAAAGGGGCATGTTTATATTGCTCATAAGCTGCTTTGATTCTTGACAGTGTAGTGCTCTTGTGCCAACAGTGAAAAGGATGTATTCACAGTTACAATCAATTCAATTTCATGGTATCATGCAGATTGATTTCAGTACAGTGTACTATGCAGTTTATGTTTGGTGACAGTTTATCTTTGATAATGACAGTGACTTGTTTGTTTGTTCCTGTGGATCATGAAGGGACAATGACTTGTTTGATGCTAAGTGACAGTAAATCTAATCTTGCTTTGATCAAAATGATGTATGCTTTTGAAAGAGGATTTGGATTTGATTTATTTTGACCATGCAATGTTTTCAAGAACAGTGACTATGGTTGGAGCAATATATGCTAGAAAAGGGATAATTTGAAGACCATTTTGAGCTTGCTCTATTTGAAGTTTTGGTTTTATTTTTGAGTAACTTGGAAATGTAGTGATAGTGCCAGTAGTTGCTTGGTTGGCGTAGCTGTTGCTCATTTGAGTTTTTGGCACGATTGATGCTTATTTCAATTGGTACAGTTGAATAATACAGTTGATACTATACATTGTTCACATGTAATCTTTTTCAGTTCTTTGGCACTCATTGCCAGTGATACAATGTGATTTGTCTTGTATTGTCTTGGAGATCTTTTATCTTTATCTTGGTTGAATCTTGAACCATGCACTTCTTCACAGGGGGAGTACTTGTTTGGTACACATATATTTCCTTGTCATTGTTGTCAAAAGGAGGAGAATATGGAAAAGTGTTTGATGCTGATGTTAGTTTGACATCAATGCCAAAGGGGGAGGTTGTTGGTATTGGCATTGTTTGTCATTGAGGTCAAAGGCAAAGGTTGAGTTATGAGAGCTTATGTTGATGATGTGATATAGAGAATGGTGTTGATAGTGGATCATTAGATGTTATTGTTTCAGGAGAATCTTAGTTGACTGAGGCAATGTTTTTTGTTGGTGATCTTAGGACTTGTTATTTGTCATTAATGGGTTATGTTTGCTTCATTGTTCTCACATATGGTGTTGGAGGTTTTGATGTTTATTCTAACATGTGGTACTTTCAGTTGGTTGGTCTTCATTTATAGTCAGGACATTCAGGATTGATTTCATGCATTGCAGACAAAGATGGTTCATAATATACTATAACATGTTCATCATATGGTGTTAAGGTCAAGTGATGTTGATTGGTGTCTTCATGATTAGTTGCAGCTCATGTTGCCTATTGATTAGTTGCAGACCCTCTTTCATAAGATCACAGACTTCTATTCAACTCTAAGGAATCTTTTTATGCCTCAATTTACAGCCTAAGTTACCTTCTTTGTGTTATATGATTCTAAAAGTCCTAATCCCAAAGTGTTAAATCCTTCAAAGACTCTAAGTTAAGTTTGATAGTTGATGTCTAGGTTTGTATGGTCTTTCTTAAATTTTTGAGTTCATTGTTACCTCTATTATTAACTTGTATTCTAAGGTTTTTATGTGTATTGAAAGTCTTAAAACCCTAAAAGGTCCTAAAGACCCTAGCACCTTGTTATGTTTGAAACCATTTCCAAAGGCCCGTCATCCTTTACATTCACTTTTTGTGTTATTTTTAAATTGACCTTTAATAAGAAGTTATTCACTTAATAGTAACCGGCTAAAGGGTGAATAAGCCATGTTTTGATCGGCCCTCTCTGTTAGAGTCACTAGTCCTTCCAAGTTCCTATTGGTTTGTTGAGCCCCAAAAAGCAATCGAAGGCTTTGATTAAAACATTCAAGGGCGCAAAAACTCAAATCGATGGCAAGGATTTAAATTAGTCTGGAATTCCAACGAACATATGTGTATATTAAGTTTTATGGGCAGGGTTTCTTGCTGCAACCCTAACTTCTTGTTTCTAATTATGAAAACAAACCAAGAGGGCCAGGAAAATTAGTTTTTTAGTCTGTATGATTGAATTTGAGATGAGACTTGGTCAAGGAGATACTATAGAGCTATACCTATATGTCTATGTGCAGTTTGTCAATTATTGTGGAGTAAACCTACGGTTTTGAATGGCTTGAAGTTGATATAGGTTTCCTAATCAATGGAAGAGGGTTTTAACTCAGAGATATAGATTGTTGTCTTCTGGAGGTAAGGTCCTTTTATATTGAAAATGCAGTTGAAAGAGGTGAATCTCTGATTTGTTGATATGCAGTAAAAGGAGAAAGATGCAGGTTTAACAAGATGATGTTATGTCTTATGTGTGGGGTATGTGTTAGGTTTTGGATGATAATTCAAATGTCAAGGAGTTTAATGTCTGCAGTGATATGATGAAACATTTGTCGTCATTGTCATCATCTGTTTATTGTATTTGTTATGGTTTGTAACTACAAATGCTTACTGATATTCTTGTAGATGAGATTTGTTTGTAGAACATGGTGATCAAATTTGGTTTCATATTGCATCATGACACCATTGTGATCGGGAGTTCATTCTCTTTGTATTATTCTTTTGTAATCTTGACAAGGGGGACATAACATATGTGATAAGTGTTTGTTTGAAGAATTGATTATCAAACTTGTATACAAGGAAAGATAAGGGTTTGTCTGAGCATTGGGGAGGTTGTTAATGTTATTGCATTATAAAGAATCAGGGTAATCCCCTGAATTAAGTATTCTTTCTTATGTTATTGGACTTGCTAGCGAGGCACATTTTGCTAGTGAGGTAGTTATATTTGCCAGTGAGGCTGTAACCAGTGAGGTTCTCTTGCTAGTGAGGCATTTTGTGTAGCTAGTGAGGTATATTTTTGACTAAGCCACTAAGGCATTTTCCAAGTGGTTTTTCATCCCTATAAGGGTTTTCCACTCATGAAAAACATGTGTTATGGTTCATGTTGTTTATCTTTATGTGTGTGCCCTAATGTTTTGTCTTTGAGGTCTTGATCATGTAATGCTTATAATCATACTTGTGCATATGTATTTGGTAAACCTTTGAAGTCTCTCTCATTCTCTATCCTATGAGTTAAAAGTTGTAAAATGTTTTAAAATTTTATAGACCACTGATTCACCCCCCTTCTCAGTGGTCTTGTACTCCAACAAGTGGTATTAGAGCATAGGTTCCCAATAGAAGTCTAACAGGCTTGGGTAGGTCCTGATAGTGGAGTACCATGAGAAAGTGTAAAAGAAATAAAGAAAAGAAAGATGCCAAGCAAAAGGTTATACAACAAACCCTAGTCAAGTCATGTGATGAGTTGTTGCATGAATCTCCCCTGAATGATGATATATGTAATGCCTATGGCATTTGTGCCTTTTTTTGATTTGATTACTACTTTGGTTTCCGCTACTGTTATTAGCGATGGCACTTTATTTTGACATCGAGGTGATCTCAATGGGTTTTGGTTGACTTTTAAACTTTATTATGACTGTTTATGTTATGACATTATTAGACGATCATCTAACGTGTTTTCACTGTTTATGCTTATATCCTATATGTATCTATGATTATCATGTTGTGGATTATTGATCGTTCATTACGGATGATACATGTTTATGAGATGTTTATGATGTGTGTGTTATTATGCCACATTGGGTATTATATGTTGTGCTTCGGCTATATTGCATTGAGTAGGTACGCCTAATGTTTCATTGAGTGTGCAGGCATTATTGTTCCCTAATGGTGGTTATATGGAGATGTCGCACTGGGATTTGTGTATTGGTTAGCCTTGTTTATCCCGCTCGTATCAAGTATGGGATGTATCTACTTAATCCTATGTGTTTTTGGATCCGAATCGGTGGCGATTTAGGATTCCGTATGTCTTGTGCAAACCTGTAACTTGATGAATGTTTAATGAGTGTTTGCGTGGTTGAACATTTTGCGTATATTATATGTTTAATAGTTTTTATTTAAATTAAGAATATTTGATATTCCTTAATATATTATTAATTGCCCGTGGTAGGGAAAATAATTACTTTATTTTATTTCCATATGAAAAGAAATTGGCATAGTGGGAAGCTAAAATATTGTTAAAATAATTTTTAATGTTTTTAGGCATTTTATTAAATTATTTAAAATAGTGAAATAGAATGAGTTGGATATGTTTTAATTGATATGTTTAAATGAATATCAATTATTCCATTATTTAAAAAAAAAGAGTTAAAAAAAAAAGAATTTAAATAAATATTTTATTGTAATTGGAATTTGGGGCTTTCGAGTGTTTTAAAAAGAAAAAGAAAAAAAAAGGGAATGGTATTATTCATGCTTTTGCTCTCAAAATGGCTCTCTTCACAAAAGCCTTGCTTGCTTGGAAAGACTGATTTTTCTCCATGGAATGGAAGGATTTGGATTTGCTTGTTTGAAGTAAGGATTGGAATTGAATTGTGCTTGGTTGGGAGTGATCAAAAATTGCTTTTCTTCAAAACCTTTCTTCTTGGAGTGCTTGGGAAGAGGTATGAATTCACAACTCTCTTCCTTATATAGTTTTGTTTGTTCTATCCATTGCCATACCATCTTAAATGGATTGCTATGGTATTCATGCATAGAAAAGAAAGTTTAAAATTAATTTCTGAATTTTATTTGCATTTATGTTGTGTTCTTCATTTAGAAAGAGTTGAAACAAAGAAAGTTATGACAAATTTTATTTAGAAATGCCCATCTTGATTTTATTTCATAATTGAGTTGTTATTCACACAATAAGCAATGGGTAGTTGTCAAAATTTCAATTGAGTTCAAAACATGAAAGTTAAAAAATTGTGTGTTCTTCATTTGTGAAAACTAGCTGAAACAAAGAAAGTTATGGCAAATTTTATTTAGAAATGCCCATCTTGATTTTATTTCATAATTGAGGTGTTGTTCACATAATAAACAATGGGTAGTTGTCAGAATTTCAATTGAGTTCAAAACATGAAAGTTGAAAAATTGTGTGTTCTTCATTTGTGAAAATCAATTGAAACAAAGAAAGTAATGGCAAATTTTATTTAGAAATGCCCATCTTATTTTTATTTCATAATCAGGGTGTTGTTCATATAATAAACAATGGGTAGTTGTCAGATTTACATTTGAACTTGAAACATGAAAGTTAGAAAATTGCCCAAGGTAGCCAAGCTTTTAACAATGGAGAATTCGGGTTTTTATGGTTTTTCCATACAAATAGAAAAAAATAAATTTTCAATTTTAAAACCATTTCCTTTATTAATTTTAATGTGGGATGAGTTCTTTACCATGGGAAATGATGTTTTACATCTTTTTAGAAAATGTTGTATTTTTATCAAATTTGGGTTTTTGTTACCTCGTAAACCGTGCCAAGCCCAATTAGTAAAATTGGAGCTTTGGGTGTTTAGGAAGAGGTCTAGGGGTAGGAAAAGGAGTGGCTTTCATCGTGTGCCATGACCCAAAGAGGCTGTAGGAATTATCGAATGGAATTTTTAATCAAGATTAACAATTAAACACATGGGTAATAAAATATAAAATAAAAAGATCATCTACACCAAACTGCATGTCCTGGTGAAGAGTCCGGCTTGCTTGGGTTTGGGTGTAAAGAGAAGTCTTTGGTGTATTGTCCGGTTTCTATGAGGAGTTTATGCCCTCATGTTCTGCCACGAGGTGAGTATTGCCCTTATATGACACTCCTTGTCCTCACTACCTAAGTCTCTCTTCCTTCTTCCGTCGTCAAAGTTTGGCTCGACGTGTGATGTTTTCCATGAAATTAGTTTATGCATTGTGATGTTGCTCATGATTCTATGGTGTTGTTGGATATATATTGTATGGCGTGTGTGTAAGCCTTATCTCCTTGTATGTCGTGAGTGTGTATTATTCCCATGCGACCATCTCCTTAGTACAGTGGGGTGGGCTTGAGGGTACCACATGGTTGGGTGGCGCTATCACCACCGTTAGGGACTACAGGTTCTCCTAGCTTGATTAGAATGGACCTGGAATCGCGTGATGGCGTGGATCTCCTTTTTTATGCTTTAGTTTATTGTTTCAATTCAAGTGCAAATTTGTATAACTTTGGAAGGACATTGGTGTCCTATGTAATGTAATCTTTTTTAAGACATGTTATTATTTGATCCTCGATGTTGGAGGACATGTAAACCCACCTTCTGTGTGTTGTTGTATTTCTTTCTAGCTTGGTGCTTTGACGTTGGTGTCGAATGCACGCTATGGGTTGTTTTACTTTTCCATTTTTTTTAAATACATGTGGCAAATGGTGAAAACATACATTTATATTTTGGTGCTTAAAATGAATCAATTCTTGCTTGTAATAGTTAAATATGATGTGTTATTATGATTTACACATGCCCCTATGTGTTGATACCTCTATGGTTTACCAATGTTGTGATGGGAAGTGAGACTAGCATTGAGCAACTAGACAGTCTTCCGCTGACACCGTCACATGTATGTGCTTCACGGTGTGTGTGTTGTGAGTGTCACATCATTCCTTGTTGATGCACAATGCATGTCAACACTTGTGTTATCCTTTATTTCAAAAAAAAATTGTTCTGTCCTTGTGTTTGACTAATTTCTTGGGCAAAAGCTCAAGGCATTACATTTGGTATCAGAGCACCGAGTTACTACACTGGGAACTTTGCCTCGTGTGCTTGCTTTATGAGTACTTGATGTACTTGTCTATGTTGCTTATGTGTTTATGAGTGTATTCTTTCTGATTATTTTATGCTCCTTGTATCTTTTTGTCATGGTGGTATGATAAGTTGTTTATGCTAACCCATGTTTTGTGTTTAGGAAGAATGCCTCCTAGATCCCACCATAATAATCAATGGGAACATGAAAACCCTAAGAAAGAATCCCCATAGATACAGAGAGAAGACTCACCTGTAGTCAGGCAATTACCACTAGAGGAAAACTTGGGTGCACTGCATGTAGTAACTCTCCTTCAGGAAATTATAGCAAGGTTGGGGCCTCGTCAAGAGGTGGCACATTCTGGTAGTTCTCACCCTTCGTAGAATAGAGCTGAGCATCAGGATGGTGATGATGAGAGGGAACATTCTAGGAGTCCTCATCAGTCCAGAGTGGGAAATAGACCTTTGAGGAATCAACGTCCTGAGGATAGGCAGGCAGTGGATGAGGATAGCATGATATCAACATATGAGAGATCTGTTGTGAGCTCATCCACCTACTTTTGAGGGTTCTTCAGAGGGATCAGAGGTCAAGAATTTGCTCTTGGCTTTGGATAGATGTTTTGTGATGCACCCCTATGGTAGCAATACCAAGGCTCAGTGTGCGATTATGCATTTGCGTGGTTTTGCATCTACCTGGTGGCGCTAGGAGGAGCAAAAGCACCATTTGGACATTGCGACAGTTTCTTGGGAGACATTCCTAGAGAGGTTTCATTCACAGTACCTTTCAGAGCATTACAGGCAATGTCGTGCAAATGAGTTTCACGATCTATGACAGTTGGATATGACAGTGGACCAATATGAGAATCAGTCCTTTGAACTGAAGCAATATGCGAGCTCAGTAGAGGATGAGGGCTTGCTAGTTCAATATTTTGTGTGAGGCTTGAATGCACGCATCAATGGTGGTGTTTGAGTTCTAGAGCCGAAAACCTTGGAGGTTTCTGTGGAGAAGGCAAGGTTGATAGAAGAGAATCTAGCTAAAGGCTATGGTGGATAGGTGGGAATTTAGCTTGTGGTTCATTCTCAGGGAGGTTCAGGGGTTCATACTTTCTAGTCTCGGAACCAGAGACCTTTTAGATCACCAGCAGCTACCCCTGGGACACCTCAACAATCTCAATAGTAGAGGCAAAAGCCTCCACAGTCCTTTCAGGGTGAATAGAGTTCTGGGAGACAGAATCGTCCAAGTCGATCAGCACGTCATAGTAGACAGAGCTCTCAGTCTAGACAGTAGGCTCAGGAAGGGAAACCTAGCTTTAGTTACTTGAGTTTCCAGTAGTCAAGTGTACCTCAGTCATCACCTTCTCGTGTGTTTGGACTGTGCTATACTTATGGTCAGGAGGGTCATATTGCGAGGACTTGTCCCCAGAGATCTTCTACGATTGGTGGTAGGAATGCAGTAGCATCAGAGCCCACTATAGGTGATGTTGGTAGATCACACAGAGTGTTTGTAGCGGTAGATAATTGCCAGGTAGAGCATCAAAGTACAGTGGTGGAGTCTTCAGGTTTGTTTGATGGTATTCGTACTTCTATCTTATTTGATTCTGGTGCTTCAGATTCATTTATTTCCCCATCCTTGGTTGAACGATGTAGACTGGTGGTAGCGAGGCAGAGTGAGTCTTGGCAGGTTGAGTTAGCTACTAGTACTAAGGTTCTAGTGGACTCACTTGTGAGTGGTTTTGTGTTAGACTTTGGTACGTTCACCACTTCGGTTGATTTGCGAGTCCTACCTTTAGGATTGTATGGGATTGTTCTTGGCATGGATTGGCTTGAGGCTCATCATGCGAGCATTGATTGTTGTTGCAAAGCGATTGAGTGTATTGATGATCTTGGTCAGCGAGTGGTAGTTTTGGGAGTGCAGAGACCAGTATCTCTTTGCATGATTTCCGCTATGCAACTGAAACAGAGCATGCGAAAGGGATGCCAATTGTTTGCCATCCGATGAATGACCTTTCAGAGAGTGAGTGCCATGAGACATCACTTGATGACCATCCCCTTCTTAGGGAGTTTGCTAATGTTTTTCCTGAGACTATTCCTGGTATGCCACCTAAGCGAGACATAGACTTTTGTATTGATCTCATTCTAGGAGCAGAGCCTGTTTCACGTGCGTCATATCGTATGACTACTCAGGAGCTTAGTGAGCTTCAGTTAAGATTGAGGAGTTACTTGAGAAAGGGCACATTCATCCTAGTGTATCCCCTTGGGGAGTACCTATCATATTTGTGAAGAAGGATGGTTCTCTTCGCTTGTGCATTGATTACCGGTAGTTGAATAAGGCGACAGTGAAGAACCGATATCCCTTGCTGAGGATAGATGATTTGTTTGATCAAATGAAGGGAGCTAGAGTGTTCTCTAAAATTGATCTAAAATCAGGGTACCATCAACTCCAGATACATGAGGCTGATATTCATCGTACTGCATTTTGTACTCGATATGGAGACTATGAGTTCACAGTGGTTCCATTTGGGTTGACGAATGCTCCCTTGGTATTCATGAATTTGATGAATGGAGTATTTCGTACACACCTTGATCGATTTGTCCTTGTGTTTCTAGATGATATTTTGATTTATTCAAGGATAGTAGAAGAACATGAGCTCCACTTACGTCAGGTCCTCCAGTGTTTACGTGAGAACCAACTATATGGTAACTTGGCAAAGTGTGGATTTTTCTAGTTAGAGGTGAAGTACTTGGGACATGTCATTTCTGGAGAGGGAATCTCAGTAGATCCCTCAAAGATTCAAGCCATAGTGGATTGGCCAACTCCCATGAACGTGTCTGAGGTTTGTAGTTTCATGGGATTAGCAGGTTATTACCATCGATTTGTCTTGGATTTCTGTAGAGTCGCACATTCGATTACTTCTCTTCAGAGGAAAGGGAAGAAGTTTGTTTGGTCGGATCAGTGTGAGAGAGCATTTCAAATGCTCAAGGAGTGGCTGACTAGTGCACCAATCCTTGCAGTGCCTGATCCTACAGTGAATTTTGTGGTTTGCATAGATGTTCGTTGGATGGTTTGGGTGTAGTCCTTATGCAGGAAGGCCGAGTGATTGCCTATGAGTCATGAAAGCTCAAAGATCATGAGTTGAACTACCCTACCCATGATTTAGAGCTAGCGGTGATTGTCCATGCACTTGTGCGATGGAGACATTTGTTTTTGGGCTGTTTGTTTGAGCTTCATACCAACCATCACAGCTTGTTGTATATCTTTACACAACCTAATTTGAATGCTCGTCAACAACGTTGGATGGAATTCTTTTGTGAGTATGACTTTGGTGTTCAGTACATCAAAGGGAAGGAGAATGTGGTTGTAGATGCTTTGAGCAGAAGAAGCCATGAGGTCTCAGTTTTGTCCTTGAGTATAGAATTGAGGAGTTGAATTTTGGAGAAAATTCCTGAGGATTTGTGGTACCAGAAGGTTAGAGTGGAGATAGAGTCGCATAGGACTCTGGCAGGTAGATTTTCAGGTTATTCCTTAGAGTTAGATGGACTTTTGCGACATCTTGGTCATATCTATGTTCCTATTTTGGTGATCTTCGCATAGTTGTGTTGTCTGAGGCACAACGTGCTCCTTATTCAGCACATCCTGGTGTGAAGAAGATGCATGCTGACCTTCGTCAGTTGTTCCATTAGTCAGGGATGAGACGTGATATCGTGGATTTTGTGGCTAGGTGTCTTGAGTGCCAGAGAGTGAAGGCAGAACATTAGCACCCGACAGGTCTCCTACAGCTGCATGCTATTCCTGAGTGGAAATGGGACACGATTTCTACTAACTTTATTGTTGGTTTGCCTGTGTCTTCTCGTCGTTATGATGCTATCATGGTGACAATCGATAAGCTAACCAAGGTGGCCCGTTTCTCACCCATGAGGACATCTTATAATGTAGCTTCTGTGGCACGTACCTTTATGGAGGATATAGTACGATTACATGGGGTACCTCGTAGGATCATTTCTGATAGGGATCCTATTTTCACATCCTTGTTATGGACATCCTTGCAGCATACTTTGGGAGCTCAACTTAACTTTAGCTCAGCCTGTCACCCTAATACAGATGGATAGATGGAGAGGGTGAACCAGGTTTTGGAGGATATGCTTCGTATGTATGTCATGGATTAGCAATCCCATTGGGAGGACTATCTATACCTTGTTGAGTTTTCCTATAACAATGGGTATCATAGTTCTCTCGGCATGACTCCATTCCAAGTTTTGTATGGATGACCATGTCAAACTCCTTTAAGTTGGGATAGGCTTGAGGACCGAGTTCTACTTGATCCTGAGATGCTTCAGGATATGGAGCAGCAAGTGGTTAGAATCAGAGAGCAGTTGTTGACCACCTAGGATAGACAGAAGAAGTATGCCGATGCCAAGAGATTGGATCGACACTTCTTAATTAGTGACCGTGTTTTCTTGAGAGTGTGACTATGAAAGAGCCCAATCCGTTATGGAAAAGGTTCTAAGCTTGCACCACATTTTGTTGGGCCTTTCGAGATCCTTGAGAGGATTGGTTCAGTTGCCTATTGTCTTGCCTTGTTGCCTAGTCTCTCGCGCATCCATGATGTGTTCCATGTTTTAGTTCTCAGGCAGTATATTTCAGATGTGACACATGTTCTTGATTGGGGTGTTTTGCAGGTCGAGGAGGGCAGGCAACTTTCTTTAGAGCCCGTCCGTATTCTACAGCATCAGAGGCTGGCACTTCGGGGTCGATACCTGGATCAGGTAAGGGTCCAATGGGACCTAATAGATGGTTCTTCAGCTACTTGGGAGGATGCTTCACCATTGAGGGCTTTATATCCCCATCTATTTGAAGGCTTTTAGGAGTAAGCCTAGATCTAGTGGGGGAGGATGTAATGCCTCTGGCATTTGTGCCTTTTTTTGATTTGATCACTACTTTGGTTTTCGCTACTGTTATTAGCGATGGCACTTTATTTTGACATCGAGGTGATCTCGATGGGTTTTGGTTGACTTTTAGACTTTATTATGACTATTTATGTTATGACATTATTAGACGATCATCTAGCATATTTTCATTGTTTATGCTTATATCCTGTATGTATATGTGATTATCATGTTGTGGATTATTGATCGATCATTGGTGATGATACATGTTTATGATGTGTGTGTTATTATGCCATGTTGGGTATTATATGTTGTGCTTCGGCTATATTGCATTGAGCAGGTACGCCTGATGTTTCATTGAGTGTGCAGGCATTATTGTTCCCCAATGGTGGTTATATGGAGATATCGCACTGGGATTTGTGTATTGGTTAGTCTTGTTTATCCCTCTCGTATCGAGTATGGGATGTATCTACTTAACCCTATGTGTTTTTGGATCCGAATCGGTGGTGATTTAGGATTTCATATGTCTTGTGCAAACCCGTAACTTGATGAATGTTTAATGAGTGTTTGCGTGGTTTAACGTTTTGCATATATTATATGTTTAATGGTTTTTATTTAAATTAGGAATATTTGATATTCCTTAATACATTATTAATTTCCTGTGGTAGGAAAAATAATTACTTCATTTTATTTCCGTATGAAAACAAATTAGCATAGTGGGAAGCTAAAATATTGTTAAAATAATTTTTAATGTTTTTAGGCATTTTATTAAATTATTTAAAATAGTGAATTGGAAGGAATTAGATATGTTTTAATTGATATGTTTAAATGAATATCAATTATTCCATTATTTTAAAAAAAGAGTTAAGCAAAAAAGGAATTTAAATAAATATTTTATTGTAATTAGAATCTGGGGCTTTTGAGTGTTTTAAAAAGAAAAAGAAAAAAAAAAGGGAATGGTATTATTCATGCTTTTGCTCTCAAAATGGCTCTCTTCACAAAACCCTTGCTTGCTTGGAAAGATTGATTTTTCTCCATGGAATGAAAGGATTTGGATTTGCTTGTTTGAAGTAAGGATTGGAATTGCTTGTGGAAGAGGATTGGAATTGAATTGTGCTTGGTTGGGAGTCATCAAAGATTGTTTTTCTTCAAAACCTTTCTTCTTGGAGTGCTTGGGAAGATGTATGAATTCACAACTCTCTTCCTTATTTAGTTTTGTTTGTTCTATCCATTGCCATACCATCTTAAATAGATTGCTATGGTATTCATGCATAGAAAAGAAAGTTTAAAATTAATTTCTGAATTTTATTTGCATTTCTGTTGTGTTCTTCATTTGGAAAGAACTGAAACAAAGAAAGTTATGGCAAATTTTATTTAGAAATTCCCATCTTGATTTAATTTCATAATTGAGTTGTTGTTCACATAATAAACAATGGGTAGTTGTCAAAATTTCAATTGAGTTCAAAACATGAAAGTTAAAAAATTGTGTGTTCTTCATTTGTGAAAACCAGCTGAAACAAAGAAAGTTATGGCAAATTTATTTAGAAATGCCCATCTTGATTTTATTTCATAATTGAGGTGTTGTTCACATAATAAACAATGGGTAGTTGTCAGAATTTCAATTAAGTTCAAATCATGAAAGTTGAAAAATTGTGTGTTCTTCATTTGTGAAAATCAATTGAAACAAAGAAAGTAATGGCAAATTTTATTTAGAAATGCCCATCTTATTTTTATTTCATAATCGGGGTGTTGTTCATATAATAAACAATAGGTAGTTGTCAGATTTACATTTGAACTTGAAACATGAAAGTTAGAAAATTGCCCAAGGCAGCCAAACTTTCACAATGGAGAATTTGGGTTTTTATGGTTTTTCCATACAAATAGAAAAAAATGAAATTTCAATTTTAAAACCATTTCCTTTATTAATTTTAATGTGGGATGAGTTCCTTACCATGGGAAATGTTGTTTTGTATCTTTTTAGAAAATGTTGTATTTTTGTCAAATTTGGATTTTTGTTACCTCATAAACCGTGCCAAGCCCAATTAGTAAAATTGGAGCTTTGGGTGTTTAGGAAGAGGTCTAGGGGTAGGAAAAGGAGTGGCTTTCATCGTATGCCATGACCCAAAGAGGCTATAGGAATTATCGAATGGAAGTTTTAATCAAGATTAACAATTAAACACATGGGTAATAAAATATAAAATAAAAAGATCATCTACACCAAACTGCATGTCTTGGTGAAGTGTCTGACTTGCTTGGGTTTAGGTGTAAAGTGTAATCTTTGGTGTATTGTCTGGTTTCTATGAGGAGTTTATGCCCTTATGTTCTGCCACGAGGTGAGTATTGCCCTCATATGACACTCCTTGTCCTCACTACCTAGGCCTCTCTTCCTTCTTCCACTGTCAGAGTTTGGCTCAAAGTGTGATGTTTTCCATGAAATTAGTTTATGCATTGTGATGTTACTCATGATTCTATGGTGTTGTTCGATATATATTATATGGCGTGTGTGTAAGCCTTATCTCCTTGTATGGCGTGAGTGTGTATTATTCCCATGTGACCATCTCCTTAGTACAATGGGGTGGGCCTGAGGGTACCACATGGTTGGGTGGCGCTATCACCACCATTGGGGACTACAGGTTCTCCTAGCTTGATTAGAATGGACCTGGATTCATGTGATGGTGTGGAGCTCCTTTTTATGCTTTAGTTTATTGTTTCAATTCAAGTGCAAATTTGTATAACTTTGGAAGGACATTGGTGTCCTATGTAATGTAATCTTTTTTAAGACATGTTATTATTTGATCCTCGATGTTGGAGGACATGTAAACCCACCTATTGAGTGGTGTTGTATTTCTTTCTAGCTTGGTGCTTCGACGTTGGTGTTGAATGCATGCTATGGGTTGTTTTACTTTTCCATTTTTTTTGTAAATACATGTGGCAAATGGTGAAAACATACATTTGTATTTTGGTGCTTAAAATGAATCAATTCTTTCTTGTAATAGTTAAATATGATGTGTTGTTATGATTTACACATGCCCTTATGTGTTCTTACCTCTATGGTTTCCCCATGTTGTGATGGGAAGTGAGACTAGCATTGAGCAACTAGATAGTCTTCCGCTGACACCGTCACATGTATGTGCTTCACTGTGTGTGTGTGTTGTGAGTGTCACATCATTCCTTGTTGATGCACAATGCATGTCAACACTTGTGTTATCCTTTATTTCAAAAAAAAAATGTTCTATCCTTGTGTTTCACTAATGTCTTGGGCAAAAGCCTGGGGCATTACAATATAAATTATGATAAAAAGAATGATCTTGCAGTTGAGAGTTTTGATAAAAAGGAAGACTTCATTGTAAGTATAGATGAACAAGAACTTAATGAAAGAAAAGATGATTTTGCTATTAAGATTGATGACAAAGAAGAAGACCTCTTTATGGATGAAGATGGACAGGAGTTTGATGAAAATGATTGTGAAGTTGATTTAGAAGGTGAACTCTTGTGTGCCTTAGATCAGATCAAGCAACTTAGAAAGGAGAATCGAAGATTAGAAGACCAGCTTAAATAGTAAAAAGACTCCAAAGAAAAGGTCTGTTTAGATTTTGTAAAAGTTTCTTTAGAGTTTGAAGAGGCAAGAAATTAGATTGTAGACTTAAAGAGTCATGTTGATGAATATGACAAATTGATTATCAGTCTAAAGACTACAAATGAAGAAGCCAAAAGAATAATAGATGTAACAAAATCCAACCTTGAGGTGAAAAGAATTGAATGTTTAAAATTAGAGGCAAAAATTGTTAATCTGAGAAAAGATTATGAAGATCTCAAGGTTCTGTCCAAGAATTATCAGGAGTTTGAAGAAAGCACAAACAAGTTGCATGAAATGTTGGGCAAACAAAAACACTATAAGGACACCACAGGCTTAGAATATGAGGAAGGACAGACTTGTAAGCCAAGAAAGACACCTAAAAAGAAGATAGACGTGAGTTTTCATGTTGCTGCTCCTGAAGACAAGAAGATGATAAAAGATTAGGTCTTTGATAGAAGGAGAAGAAGAGGAGACATGAAGCAACATCATTCATTGAGGTACAACTACTCTTAGCTTCACGGTTATTTATATTCTTGTCATGTTTATGGTCATAGAGCTAGAGATGGTAGAACTTGCTCAAGAAATGGTCTTGGATGGAATAATGATAAGAGTTCATATAGTTTGTCAAATCAGGACTATAACAATGTTTGTTATAATTGTAATAAAGTTGGTCTTATAGCAAGAACTTGTTGGGTGCATGGAAGATATAATTATGGAAGTCCTTTTGGAATAATGAACAAGTTAAGATGTTTCAATTGCAATAACTTTGGACATATATCAAAGTTTTGTAGACCTAGTTTGAAATAACTTCCATGGAAAACTAATAGTCTAATCACAAAAGAATCATCTAATATCGATAAGAGCAGAGGAAAGGTAAAATCTGTTTGGAGGAGGAAACAAGTGAAAGAGAATATTGAGCCTAATCTTGTGCATGCTACACAAGAAACATTTATAACATCTTAAAAGATGCAACATGGATTTAGGGGGAGTGATCCAATGTTTTATCTCTTACCCCAAGGAGTTTCAGGATGTGATGGAACAAGATTTTAGAAGGATAATGATCTTCATTAAGTCATGATGCAATTTGTCTACTTCATGGACCAGGTGAAATAGTTTCTCAGGGTATCCTCCTCATATTCATTAATGTCAAAGAAGATGATACAAAGAGACAAGATCTCAGTCATTCTCATTATGGTCGTTTTATTCTTGTTGATGTTTGGAAGGAGTTTATACTTCAAGATCTTTCAAGCTTGATTTAAGAAGTTTCATGTAAGGTTTGATGTAGTTGTGACAATGGGAGTGTTATTATCTTGATCCATGATGTATCTAGGATGTTTTATGGTCAGTAGTTAAAGACAGTCATCATGAGTGATATGTTTCTTGGATATTAGTGTTTCTCACAAGAGAAAATAGTTCTCTCCATGTCTAATTACTCAGTTAAGAGATATGATGACAGTACTTTGTGTTCTTTGTGGTGCTTTATGATATTTGGTGCTCTTTATGACATGACATTATGCAAGTCCTTTATGTATAGTGCAGAGTAGGATTATATATGTAGTGATTTTGTGTGATCCAGACCTCAGTGATTTGTAGTGACAGAGCAATAATAGAACATTCTGATATGACAGAGATTTGTCATAAGGGATAGTGAGTCTTCGAAAAATATTCCATGAATACTACTGATGGAGCAGTAGTTTGGGAATTGATGTTTGATGTATTCTTGGATGATCCTATATTATGAAATCATGATCATTGTAACAGTGTTTGGGTTGCTTCACAATGTTGGCAATGCCCATGGTGTTGACAGTCATGTTTGAAAAGTGACATAAAGTCCAATAAAATAGTATATAGAGAAAAGAGAGGAAATATCTCATACATAAATGGTTTGTGTAGTGCTTCTTGAAGTCAACATTCTACACTGACAAGGACAATAGTAAAATGGTTGCACAATCTTGGTATGATAGTGATGTTGACTAGTTTATGTAATGGTTATTTGGACAATGCTAATAATTTTCCACTTGTGCATGACATGGTGAATAGTTGCTTTTCCTTTACATAGTGGCCTAGTCATTTGTCCAATGGAAGTGACATAGTAGTTTCTCAGTTGTCTGAACCATGGGACAGTTGTTAGTGGTGCAGTTTTTCTTTAGTAGATTTCTAAATTACACAATGAACAGTTGCTTGGACTGTGTTTTTATAACTTTGACTATAAATCATGACAATGATTTATGCCATGAAGACCTCTGGATAGCAAAATGCATGATTTTGTAGTTAAGTACAATGGGCATTAAAAAAAGGATCAACATAAAGAGTACAACGAAAGGACTTTCATGAAGGATTGATAGTGCACAGATTTGTGAGGAAGATATGATATAAATACAATGCTCTCTCTTATATTATGAGCAAGTTTTGAAAAGGATAGTGGTAAGTAAAACAACATGACAGTCATTTAGCACATTCATCTTATCTTGTTTAAAGTGTACACATGAAAACTTTTTTGATAGTGTATAAGGTAAGAGAATAGTTAATATGCAAATTTGAGATGTGTTAGACATGTGTACCAATTGTAGAAGCATAACTAAAATAGTGATGTCCAATAGTTTGAGACTGCAGAATAGTGGAGAGTATTGCAAGGTTTGTTCAAGGAAGAGATAGTGTATTATAGTTCCAAGATTATTTTATCTATTGAATATGAAGTATACCATGCAGGGAAGACTAGGATAGTTATTATAGATAGTAAAAGGATTTGCATATTGCTTTGTGGTTCAAATAATGCAGTGATTCTTTCTTTCTTACTTCAATATATTTCATGCCTCTATCAAGTTTTGTTTGTATTGCATGCTGAACAATTGCCCTATGGTCAGTGACAGTAAGGGATCATGTAAAAAATAGAGTTTCCTTCTATCAGTGTACTGGTTTGATCTTGCTTTGTCAGTTACTTCCCTTAATGATAGTAATATGTTTGTCTTGATAAAGGGGTAGGTTTATATTGTTCATTAGCTACTTTGATACTTGGTGATCTATTTTATTCTTGATAGTGTAGTGCTCTTGTGCCAACAGTGAAAAGGTTGTATTCATAGTTGCAATCATTTCAATTTCATGGTATCATGCAGATTGATTTTAGTACAGTGTACTGTGCAGTTTATGTTTGGTGATAGTTTATCTTTGATAATGACAGTGACTTGTTTGTTTGCTCTTGTGGATCATGAAGGGGAAATGACTTGTTTGATGCTAAGTGACAGTAAATCTAACCTTGCTTTGATCAAAATGATGTATGCTTTTGACAGAGGATTTGGATTTGATTTATTTTGACTATGCAATGTTTTCAAGAACAATGACAGTAGTTGGATCAGTATATGCTAGAAAAGGGACAATTTGAAGACCATTTTGAGCTTGCTCTGTTTGAAGTTTTGGTTTTGTTTTTGAGTAACTTGGAAATGTAGTGACACTGCCAGTATTTGCTTGGTTGGCATAGCTGTTGCTCATTTGAGTTTTTGGCACAGTTGATGCTTATTTGAGTTGGTACAGTTGCATAATACAGTTGATACTATACATTGTTCACATGTAATCTTTTTCAGTTCTTTGGCACTCATTGCTAGTGATACAATGTGATTTGTCTTGGATTGTCTCGGAGATCTTTTATCTTAGTCTTGGTTGAATCTTAAACCATGCACTTCTTCACAGGGGAGTACTTGTTTGGTGCACATGTATTTCTTTGTCATTGTTGTCAAAAGGAGGAGAAGATGGAAAAGTGTTTGATGCTGATGTTAGTTTGACATCAATGCCAAAGGGGGAGTTTGTTGGTATTGGCATTGTTTGTCATTGATGTTGAAGGCAAAGGTTGAGTTATGAGAGCTTATGTTGATGATGTGATGTAGAGAATGGTGTTGATAGTGGATCATCAGATGTTATTGTTTCAAGAGGATCTCAGTTGACTGAGGTAATGTTTTGTGTTGGTGATCTTAGGACTTGTTATTTGTCATTGATGGGTTATGTTTGCTTCATTATTCTCACATATGGTGTTGGAGGTTTTGATGTTTATGCTAACATGCTACTTTCAGTTGGTCAAGGTCTTCATTTATAGTCAAGACATTCATGATTGATCTCATGCAATGCAGACAAAGATGGTTCATAATCTACTATAACATGTTCATCATATGGTTCTAAGGTCAAGTGATGTTGATTGGTGTCTTCATGATTAGTTGTAGCTCATGTTTCCTATTGATCAGTTGCAGACCCTCTTTCATAAGATCATAGACTTCTATTTCAACTCTAAGGAAGCATTTTATGCCTCAGTTTATAGTCTGAGTTACCTGCTTTGTGTTATGATTCTTAAAGTCCTAATCCCTAAGTGTTAAATCCTTCAAAGACTCTAAGTTAAGTTTGATAGTTGATGTCTAGGTTTGCATGGTCTTTCTTAAGTTTTCGAGTTCATTATTACCTCTATTATTAACTTGTATTCTAAGGATTTTATGTGTATTGAAAGTCCTAAAACCCTAAAAGGTACTAAAGACCCTAGCACCTTGTTATGTTTGAAGCCATTTCCAAAGGCCCGTCATCCTTTACATTCACTTTTTGTGTTATTTTCAATTTGACCTTTAATAAGAAGTTATTCACTTAATAGTAACCGGCTAAAGGGTGAATAAACCATGTTTTGACTGGCCCTGTCTGTTAGAGTCACCGGTCCTTCCAAGTTCATGTTGGTATGTTGAGTGCCAAAAAGTAATCGAAGGCTCTAATTAAAACATTTGAGGGCGCAAAAACTCAAATCAATGGCAATGATTTAAATTAGTTTAGAATTCCAACTGACATCTGTGTATATTAAGTTTGATGGGTAGGGTTTCTTGCTGCAACCCTAACTACTTGTTTTTAGTTATGAAAATTATTTAGGGTAAAATTGGGATTTGTTAATGTTTTAGTGTTTGATGTTTGAATTCTGCTTTCACCCTTAACATTCAAGGATCTAGGGTCAAGTGGAAATGCACTATCATACCCTAGGTTGTTGTGAGATGTAGGGAAACTTGGATTAGGGAGTTTAATTGTCAATTTTCTTTCTCCTATGCTCAATTGACCATTAAAACCCTAATTTCGTGAAAATGACAGTAAACGGATGAATAACAGAAAATGCTCTTGCAGAGTGAAGTAAAATGACAAGATATAGAGTACCTGTTTTCGAGGATCTAAGGTAGACAAGTAGGAGACACAGGAGTGGGCGCCCAAGTCCAAGGCCCTATTTTCTTTGAAGATCTAGAAACTCAGTCTGCAACTCTTCCCTACTATTCTAGAGATTTTTCTGTCACAGAAATTGGAGGACTAATGAGTGGGCGCTCAAGTCCAGGGTTCAGATTTTCTTCCTATTCTGGAATTATGACACTTCAAGATGTCTTCCTACAACTTCACTTTGTCCAGCTCCTCAACCTATAACCTGCAATCATGAAAACTTTGGGAGGGGTTGTGGTGTTTAGGAGCTTACCTCAGTCAAGCCCCGGAAGGACATTTAAGACTTCCAAACACCTTTTTCAGATAGAAAGTGCATGCCCTTGTGAGGACGAGGCAAAATCCAAATGAAACAATGATTGAAAACATGATGATATCACCTTATAGTGAAGATCTCATGGGAGGAAGATGCTCTTCATTCCATGAGGAGATAGATGCACAAGTCTACTCTTGGAACACTATGAAAGCCTTGAATCACTTCTAGAATGCCAATACCTATGAATGTAATTTCTAGTTTCTAAATGAATGCCTTATCATGCTTTTATATGCAACTACAAGCACTCCCACCAAGATTTCGTAAATTCAAACTTACTGTGTTGGCCTAGGGACCAAATAACGGTCATAAACTGACACTAGTAATTTGGGCTTGACTGAAAATAGGGCATGACTAGGGTGCGGGTGCCCAAGTCCTCCCCCCTATTTTGGGCAGGTTTAAGCTCAAGGGGTCCTCCTAGGTCCACTTTTCCATGATACCTAGGGCTCATTCCATCGGGATGCCAAATTATGAAGATGTCCTATATGCATGCAAAAGACCTGGGAGCTAAACCTTATGAGGGAAAAGCCCCCAAGGGGATATTTTCTGATGTTACATTTAGCCCCCACTTTAATGTATGTATAAACGCGAGGCCAATACATGCATTAAAGTATGGTCACAAACAAAACAAACATGCCAAGCACAGAGAAGACACGCCAATCACATGGAAAACAATAACAGGCACGCAAAACACAAAGAAGACAGTTACAGTCACGCAGAACATGAAGAAGATAGTCGATGCATAGAAGACAAATTAATGCATGGAAGACAAGCATGATTTCTTTTCTTTTCTTTTTCTCATATATATGAAATGCAGATGCAAGTACTAGAAAGTAAACAAACCTCCCATAATGTAGGAAGCACTCATCGCGCTGGTATGGGGTAACACACACACGCGACACGCAAAACATCCCAAAATTTAGGAAGCACTCATCGCGCTTGTCTTTAGATTGCATATGGGGCAACAAACATGCCACACAAAACAAGCACGCCAAACACACACTTGAAGACACGGAGAAAACATAGCAGACAAGGGATGGTGTGTTCCCTATTTCTAGGTTCATCACCATCTCAGGCACATTACAGGCACACATTGATGATTGGGCTTCACCACAACAATCACCTAAGACATGCTTTAGGGTTCAGTTAGTCACAGAACCTCTCCCCACCTCCGCAAAGGACTTTTGAAAATGACAGGATGATGCAATTTGCTTCGAGAAATACACCATCCCCACCTTCGCAGAGGGCTTAAGATAAAAAGGATATACGTGATATCCCACCTCTGCAGAGGGTTACATGATTGATTGATTGAATGTAAACAAACTCAGGATGCAGGAAGCACTCATCGCACTAGTCTTTAAACTGCATCTGAGGACAAGCACATAGCTAACATCTACAATAGACAGCTTACCTTACATATGCCCCCACCTTAAGGTGGTTGATATTAGGTATCGATATCAAGCATGTTAAGGTAGGAAGAAAACACACAAGGGAACACAAGCTCTCACAAAGCCCATGCCCCCTGGAGGTGACATGTACTTTACGATCGCCAAATGTTCCCACAAACACATCCCTGCAAGAAACATGTTAGTGTCGACAAAATCATGATAAACAACAACATCAATGCATATGAAACCTGAGGCATGCGAGATTCAAGATAGACAAAGTGCACGGAGCAACAGTATTGTTATGATTTGTAAACGAGATAGAACACCATCAAAATCACTACATGGAAAGCACGAGTGCTTCCACTAGCCAAGCGTCGGATAAAATATACAACCTCATCGTCATATTAGGAAATAAGTCCATTTTTTGATTGCTCTCGAAAGGGATGCTAGGTCCGCATCAGTATAAATGTTTTTCGTCATCCGCCCGCTAGGTGGAAACACTAGAGGAAGGGAAACAATAAATAAAAGAGGAGAAACAAGTGTCTTAGGGACAATCACATAGGAGGGTGCCCCCAGGTCACCAACCACGACGCTATGTCTGTAAGACACAACACACAACAATGAAATCAGAGAGAGAGAGGCAATATAGAAGAATGATGATACAAATAGAAGAAGATCACAACAGAGGCGGTCTCTTGGTACCCCAAACCTTATGGGAGAATCCGAGGTTATCCCAAGAGGCCTAAACAACACATAACACATCACGGGGGAAGCACATCACGAGATAGATAAAGGGTTAGAGATACTTACTTGTAGGGCCCCTGCCAGGCTAGAGGTTGTCATATTAGATTTTGGAACTTGCAAACTTCTTGGAGAGGTACTCGATCATGTTAAGTGCAAAATTAGAGTGGTTCTTAGGCAAGTTTTGTTGATTATTGTGCGATACTTGTTTTTTAACTCCTTGTTTAAATATAACTTTTTGTTTCTTATGAGGAGGGGAACCACTGTTTTCTTTAACTGTTGACAATCATCTAACTCTTTTCCAATTTTTATCGAGTTTTCGTTGTTGAATCTTTCTAGCATGGTAATGGGAATCATCCTGTACCATAATACTTGTCTATATTAGTTGTTGTTCTTGCTTTTCTGATGTATTTTGATTATCTCCCGATCCATATAAGGATGACAGAGGAGGAACCTCAGCATAAATTCTATTTCTTCGTGGACAAGGTGGATTGTTCATTTGTTTCTTATCCACTTCAATCATCCCCACGATGCTATCATAGTCTAAGTAATCATCCTCATCTACTTCCACCAAACCCTGTTCCAACATATTGTTTTCAGTATGCTTAGGGAAAGGATTAGTGAAGATTTGTAAGTTTTAATTCGGCGGAACAACCGATTTTTTTCCATTGTCATTCACACCAGATACCTGGATGACATTTGAATCAATAAGGTCATGTATCTCATGTTTAAGATGCATACATTGTTCAGTGTCATGTCCTTGCATCCAATGATAATGACAAAAGGCATTAGCATCGAAGTAAGGTCCTTGTTTACTAGGATCAACAGGCTTGATCAGGGGAAGCTTCAGAATGTTATTACTCACAGCTTGGTTCATTATGGAATGATAAGACTCAGATATTGGAGTAAACTTTCTTGGTTGATATGATGCTTTCTTTGTGTTATAGATAGCTGACACATTCAAAAAGTTTTTCATATTTAGTCCATTAATCTTGATAAAGCTCCTGTTATTATTATTCCTCTTAAAATTGTTTTGTGATGATCCACCCGTGGATTGACCAACTTGAGCTGATAAGTTTTTGTTTTTATATTGACTAGATGAAAGTTGATAATCACGAAGGGCGGTGCATAAATGTTGAAAGGATTATACTTCATCAAGAGGATCTTATCACGAATATTAGGTTGTAGATTTGTAATAAATATCTTCTAAACATCTTCATCTTTCATCTGATATTGAATCTGTGCATAAGCCCTTAATACCGACCAATGAATACGGTCAACTTCTCTTTCAGACCTTGTTTACATTGAACCAAGTCAATAAGAGTGACTTGGGGTCCAATATTTTCTTGACAGTGTTGTAAAAATTGATCAATCAATTGCGAAAAGGAGTGTATTGAATTCGGAGGCAAAGAGAAAAACCATTCTAAAGCAGTATCTTTGAGAGATCACGGGAAAAGTTTTGCCAACAAATCCTCTTCAAAATAGAAATCACTACACATAGCTGTAAATGCTACCACATGATATTAGGATCACCTTTTCCACCATATTTTTCAAAATGAGGAGTCTCAAACCTCTTAGGCATAGGGGTTCTCAAGATTGCATAGGATAAAGGATTACGAGCATGATATGTTGGTAGACTAGGCTATGAAGAATTTATCAAATTTCTTACTTTTTGTTGTAAAACATTCATACCCTGTAAAAGTTGGTTTAGGATGGCATCATTTGGAGATGCAGTTTGTTGTGAGGAATTGGAACCAAAGGGAGGAGGTGATTGAAATTGAGACGTGACAAGTGGAGGTTGAGAATAGGTCAACGGTGGTTGTACATAATGGTAGGTGGAAGATGGTTGGGAGTAGGTAATATGTGGATGGAAATGAGTGGAATAGATAGGTGGTTGAGAATAATTATTCATAGAAGAGGTCCTCTTAGGAGCCAAATTTTGATACTCAAATACCACAACTTTATAATTAGTGCCATTAGATACTCCAATACCAGTGGTAGCATTACTACAAGCATTCACATTAGTTGTTAAGATCATTGATGTAAATGTAGACATTTCGGTAGTCGGTATAGGTACGGATACTTGAGTATGGGATGGTGATAAAGTGTTATTTATCACTTGTGCACATTTGGTCACTGGCATAATGTTAGTTTGTACAATATGTGCTATACCACAAATTGCATTAACACCATCTTGTCCCTCTTTTATTAATTCTCTTATGTTATGGATTGTAGGAACAACTTCTTCAGCGATCCTCTCATTTTCCATAAATGATTGAAATTGGGCTAACTCTTTATCCAATTTTTCTATTTGCTCATCAGATACATATCTTGTTGCTTCAATAGTGTCATCAACATCATGAAAAGTTTGCTCTTTCATTGTAGTTGTGATAGGTGTAATATATTGTAACATTTGTGTCTCTCCTTTTGTAAAGAAGGTGTTCAATGTACCAACTTCCTCAAGAGAACTAGATGCCATGTGTATTATGCTTCTTCTTAAAGGAATATTTCTCTTAGGACAGTGAATTATAAGACTCATACACAAATTGTAGGCGCAAGATATGTTGTAAATGCTAGATTTTTTGTACTTTTTCAATCCAAATGAATGAAAGAAAAGGGAAGAAAATAATATGTCTGATATCAGTCCAAAACAAAAATAGGATCCTTTACAACACACTTTTGATGCAAATCCAATATAATGCCAAGTGAAAATATGTCAAAATAGGCACTTTTTTCACCAAAACTTGATGCAAAAGAGCATAACAATGGGTGTTGTGAGGAAAATGATGATGAAAAAAATTTATATCAGTAATAACAGCTACTTGATGTCAAAATACCCAACACAACAAACTTTTAGTGCCACTTAAGGTAAAACCCTAGTGAAAATATAGCAAAAATAGGCTATTTTTCACGATTCTTCAATTCCAAGACCTAGAAAAAGAGGTGTTTTAATGAATTTCAGGAGGTGAAGCAAATAAAATAGATGATATCAGTCACCTCAATCCATAAAATTAATCACAACACACTTGGAGTGCAAACTAGGTCAAACCCTAGGGCAAAAATAGTCAAAATGTGTAGTTTTTCGCTAAATTTGCAATGCAAGAGGTCGATCAAAAGGTGTTGTAAAATTTTTTAGGAGGGGAAGAAATTAATTACCCTAATAACAACCAATTATTGCAAAATACCCTTCAAAAAACACCTATGGTGCAAGTTTAGAAGGTCGATAAGGCCAAATTTAGTGAAAATTGGTGTTTTTGAAGCCCTAGGTTTTAGATCTTGACATAAAATGCTATGTGAATGTTTTGAAGTATGATTTATGATGAAAATAAAATAATCTTAGATCTGAAAATAATTTCCAAGCTTCAACATGCAAAATGCCAATGCAAATCTAATGAAAATGCATGAAAATTGCTAGTTTTTGTTGAAATTTTCTATGCAAAAATGCAAATATTTTAAATCTAAATGAAAATTTACACTAAAATGCAAGACTATAGAAAAATTATAATTTGAATGAGCCTCTAAAATTAGTAGAAAAATCTGAAAGAAAATTTTGCCTACTAACCCTAGATTTTGGAATTACTAGGTTTAATGAAAATTGTCAAAATTTCTACAAAAGCCTAGCAAATTAATGATGAAAATGCAATGCAAATTAATGAATTTTTGTATTTTTCTGTAGTTTATATGAGATCTAATGCAAAAATCATAAATTAGGAAAATTCAGAAAGAAATGATGCAATTTAGTAACCTATATGAAAATGCAAGCTATGGTTTTCAAAATTTTCAATTTTTTTTGTAATTTTCTCAATGCAATAAGATGAAAGACTATATGAATGAATGAAATCAATCCAAATTTGAAGACACACACTCATCAAGTTGCAATTAAAGTCCAAAAACACGGGTTCACCAAAATGTTTAGGGTAAAATTGGGATTTGTTAATGTTTTAGTGTTTAATGTTTGAATCCGCCTTTCACCCTTAACATTCAAGTCGCTAGGGTCGAGTGGAAATGCACTATCATACCATAGGTCACTGTGAGATGTAAGGAAACTTGGATTAGGGAGTTTAATTTTTAATTTTATTTCTCCTATGCTTAATTAACCATTAAAACCCTAATTTCGTGAAAATGACAATAAACAGATGAATAACAGAAAATGCTCTTGCAGAGGGAAGTAAAATGACAAGATACATAGTACCTATTGTCAAGGATCTGATGTGGAAAAGTTAGGGACACAGGAGTGGGTGCCCAAGTCCAAGGCCCTATTTTCTTTGAAGATCTGGAAACTCAGTCTACAACTCTTCTCTATTGTTCCAGAGATTTTCCCATCACAGAAATTGGAGGACTAATGAGTGGGCGCCCAAGTCTAGGGGTCAAATTTTCTTCTTGTTCAGCAATTCTGACACTTCAAGATGTCTTCTTGCGACTTCACTTTGTCCAGCTCCTCAACCTGTAACCTGCAATCATGAAAACTTTGGGAGGGGGTTGTGGTGTTTAGGAGCTTGCCTCAATCAAGCCCCGAAAGGACATTTAGGTCTTCTAAGCACCTTTGTCAGATAGAGAGTGCATGCCCTTGTGAGGTAGAGGCAAAATCCAAATGAAACAATAATTGAAAACACGATGATATCACCTTGTAGTGAAGATCTTATGTGAGGAAGATGCTTCTCATTCCATGAGGAGATAGATGCTCAAATCTGCAAATACAAACACATAAACAACACAAGTCTGCTCTTGGAACACTATGAAAGCCTTGAATCACTTCTAGAATGCCAATGCCCATGAATGTAATTTCTAGTTTCTAAATGAATTCCTAATCATGCTTTTATATGTAACTACAAGCACTCCCGCCAAAATTTCGTAAATTCAAACTTACCATGTCGGCCTAGGGACCAAATAACGGTCATAAACCAACACTAGAAATTTACGCCTAACCCAAAATAGGGCAGGATTAGGGCACGGGTACGCAAGTCCTCCCCCCTATTTTGGGCAAAGTTAAGCTCAAGGGGTCCTCCTAGGCCCACTTTGCCATGATACCTAGGGCTCATTCCATCGGGATGCCAAATTATGAAGTAAAGTGTCCTAAATGCATGCAAAAGACCCGGGAGCTAAACCTTATGAGGGAAAAGCCCCTAAGGGGACATTTTCTGACGTTACAAAAATGAAACAGGAGGGCTAGGAAAATTAGTTTTTTGGTCTGTATGATTGAAATAGAGATGAGACTTGGTCAGGGAGATACTACAGCACTATACCTATATGTCTATGTGCAGTTTGTCAAGTATTGTGGAGTAAACCTGTGGTTTTGAATGGCTTGAAGTTGATATAGGTTTCCTAATGAATGGAAGAGGGTTTTAACTCAGAGATCTGGAATGTTGTCTTCTGGAGGTAAGGTCCTTTTATATTGAAAAAGAAGTTGAAAGAGGTGAATCTCTAATGTGTTGATATGTAGGAAAAGGAGAAAGATGCAGGTTTAACAAGATGTTGTCTTATGTGTAGGGTATGTATTAGGTTTTGAATGATAATTCAAATGTCACAGAGTTTAATGTCTGCAGTGATATGATGAAATATCTGTCATCATTGTCATCATCTGTTTATTGTATTTGTTATGCAAACCTTGTAAAGGAAGAATGAATTGGTTAGGGTTTGTAATGTAATACAGATGCTTACTGATATTCTTGTACATATGAGATTTGTTTGCAGAACATGGTGATCAGATTTGCTTTCATATTGCATCGTGACAACATTGTGATCAAGAGTTCATTCTCTTTGTATTACCCTTTTGTAATCTTGACAAGAGGGACATATAAGATATGTGATAAGTGTTTGTTGAAGAAGAGATTATCAAACTTGTATACAAGGAGAGATAAGGGTTTGTATGAGCATTGGGGAGGTTGTTAATGTTGTTGCACTATAAAGAATCAGGGTAACCCCTTGAGTTAAGTATACTTTCTTATGTTATTGGACTTGCCAGTGAGGCACATTTTGCCAGTGAGGCAGTTATATTTGCCAGTCAGGCTGTAACTAGTGAGGTTCTCTTGCCAATGAGGCATTTTGTGTAGCCAGTGAGGCATGTTTTTGACTAAGCTAGTGAGGCATTTTCTGAGTGGTTTTTCATCCCTATGAAGGTTTTCCACTCATAAAAAACATGTGTTATGGTTCATGTTGTTTATCTTTATGTGTGTGCCCTTATGTTTTGTCTTTGAGGAATTGATCATAATGTTTATAATCATATCTGTGCATATGTATTTGGTAAACCTTTGAAGTGTCTCTCATTCTCTACCCTATGACTTCAAAGTTGTAAAATATTTTAAAAGTTTATAGACCGCTGATTCACCCCCCCTCTCAGTGGTCCTATACTCCAACAATTTTTACAAGGAAATTTTTTAAGTTATCAATTCAGTAAGTTGATTAGTAATAAGTCAATTGCTATGATCGAAAGATTTACTTTTCTAAAAGCTTTTACTGATGTCACACTAGAGGAATAGGATCAGTTACGTGAGTTCTATTTTTATAATTATGTTGTGCCTGAAGACACAGAATGGAATCCATTAATTTTTGTGGGAGATTTACAATTAAGGTCACTAGTATCTTATTTTGTGAATGAGAAGTTTAGGGGTGAAATTATGCAAGGATATATGGAGAGAGAGAAATCAATTGCTCTTCCAATAAGGAATGAATCTAGAACCCTTGAAATGATCATTGAAAAATGGAAATAACTTTTGGACCATAAAGGTGTAGGTAGAAAATTCATGAACTTGAGATTGCAGGATTATGAAAGAATGCAGCATTTGACTGTTGGACTCATCCATCATTCCTACCAATTTGTGAAAGAAAGATGGGACAACTTAACCCCTGAATTATAGAGAAAAGAACCCCACTCCATTTATAATTTTATGACCATGTTTGAAAGAGCACGAAGATATATGGATATTGCTAGAGGTCAGGGACTTGAATGGGTACCACTTAGATTCCAACCACCAATGCTCTTGTACCCGATACCACACTAGACAGGGAAGAAGAATGAGTGTGAGAAAGCATAGGTTACTAGAATGAACAGACTAGCATGTCACAGAGGCTTTTATTTGAAACAGGTTGAAGGAGTGGATGCTGTCATAGACTTCAAGAAAATCACTTTGCACTACAACCTCCATCCCTGGTTAATTTGCTTGAGGGCAAGCAAATGGGTAGTTGGGGTGAACGATGAGTCCAATTATTAGCTAGTTTTCTTATGTTTTTATGCAAGTTCATAAACATTCTCAGACATTATATTATACGTATTCCTACACTATGCTATCTTTTATGCTCATTATGCAACCCTGAACCTGATTTAAAGTATATGGAAATATGGTTATGATATGATGGATATTGCATGATTATGTGTGGGAATGTATGAATTGTAAAGGATATCTATGCTTAGCTACAGTTGTTAGTATTGTGTGCATGTTTTATGAACTAAGTCTTTGCAATTGGAGGAGATAGACTATAGCCTGCAACAACTACAAGGTGCAGGTCATAGCCAAAAGAGTTCCCAGACACCAGAGTAGGGGAGGTTCTAAAATAAATTGAGATTAGAAACTACAACATAAAGGCACTTAATGAAGATGATTGTGCATCATGTTGACAATAAATAAATATGATTGAAGGAGAAGATCTCTGTTGCAGTCAAGAATCTAACACGACTAATTCAACCAGTCCACATTCTAGTTTTGTTACAACAAGAGTCTTAGTTTCATTTGAACTCTTCATTCTTTTTTAGTTATTGATTGCTTGGTATTTATCACACTATAATATATAAAGAGTGGTGATTTGTTATTTTAGTTGAGAGACCTTGTTTTAATAAACTTCCCCCGTGATTATATGTATGGCTCGGTGGTTGAGGTAGAGTAAGTTGTAAGTTGTTCATGTCACATATATAGTTATCAGATCTTTTAATTGTTTCTACATAGACAATGTTTATTGTTCAATGATGAGTTCATGAATAAGATATTTCAGTAGAATCTTATGTGATATTGTGAAGATTGTGCAATGAATGATTTTGAATTATTATGATTGTGTCAATCTAAGAAGCTAGATTTGAATTAGATCAATGGAGACAATCACTTGAGAGCAAGGGCCACTCAAGGTAACTATCCCTCACTTCATTTCCTGTATGATTACATTTGTTGTAATAGTTATTTTATAAATGCATTAGATTCTTTGAGATATTCTAGTTTGCTTCAACTTGTTGTACTTCAGAGTGTAGGTTTAGATTATCAGTATCAAGTTAAATCTTAGCATTCATTTCTTGACAGTAATTAGTTG
This sequence comes from Cunninghamia lanceolata, assembly GCA_027924645.1. Taxonomy (NCBI): domain Eukaryota; kingdom Viridiplantae; phylum Streptophyta; class Pinopsida; order Cupressales; family Cupressaceae; genus Cunninghamia; species Cunninghamia lanceolata. The sequence continues at coordinate 6,610,789 of BSBN01001062.1, forward strand.
TAGTCTTATATTGTATGTACCCATAGCAATAGTGACAGCAATAGTTTCTTTACTATTATGCAGTTTTGAGATTTTCTAGCAAGTATAACACTATACTAGGATGAGTTAGCTAGTCTTAGTACCATCACAAGCTTACTAGCCATGGTCGATAATTCACTGAAGGTCTCTCCAAAGGTTCAAGGGGACTATTTAGTTAGGTTCTTCCTCTGAATTGTGTGATTGTCACCAAGTTTACTAGACGTAGTAAGGACGCTATAGGTAGATCTAATTTTAGATCTCAAGTGTGAAGAATTTTTAAAAATATTGGTAGTAGATCAACATGCCCTAGGTGAAAACATAAGTATTATTGATTTATTACTACCTAATTGGTGTAGAGTTCATCAACAAGAGCATTTAGTGTTGTCATGTGAAACATGTCTGAAAGCTGTTGAGAAGCATGACCATGGAGTTTTAGATTTAGAATTTTTAGAACTAGGCTATGAAAACTCTTATGGTTTAAATGATAATATTATTGATGAAAGTTGAGGGATAGCATCTGATTCCATGGAAACTCAAGGTAATTAGATAGAATAGGGAAATCAAACACAACCAGAAGCCATGAACATGTAATGTAATGTTACCCTCATTAAGGAAAAGGAGTTACCTACTATTTTAAAAGGGACTTGGAACAATTGCAGATAGACTTGAGTAAGGTAAACGAAGATTTGATTGTTTTGATTGAAGAAGCATATATTTTTAAGGACAGTAAAGAGAAAGTATCTAATAATACCCAAATTACGGACATGATAAATTGAGAGATAATTGATAAAAGCAAGATTTCACAAAAAAGAAAAGTTTGGACTGTCAGGTTTGATCGATCAAGATCAAAGCAAGGAAGTGGAGCAAGAGTGGAATTGGTAAGTCCTAAAGGTAGAGCCTTTTTGGCTTCTTATATATTGCAATTTGACTATACCAACAACATGACAGAGTATGAAGCCTTGATAGGAGGACTGATTCTTGCACAGAAGAAAGTTCTTTGTTTAGAAGTACAAGGAGATTCAAAACTCATAGTAAAACAAGTGAGAATTCAATATGGTTGTCACGATAAGAGGTTAGTCACATGAATAAAGTTTGCAGCTTGATTGAAGATTTTGAGGCATTTGATATAAAGGTCATTCCTAAAGAAGAAATCACATTTTAGATGCATTAGCAGTTGTAGCCAGCACCCTAGAACCTATGACACATTCTCAACTGAGAAGATTCTTGGTAGAATTGGTTCCTACTCCATCCATGCCTGACAACACATGTAACTTTCATGCATTCTAGGATGATCAACATATTTTGGAATTTATCACCAATGTGGGGGTCTTCGAAGGAAAAATTATTGATGAATCAGATCAAGATCCTTTTGAAGAAGATAATGAAGGGGTAATCAATTTAAATACCAATAATATTCCCAAAGGCATGGTGGCTTTGGAAACAATATTTGATTCATATCCAAGAGCAAAGCACAAAGTACCTTCTAAATTTGAGGGAGGAAAATATACAACACACAACTTGGGAGAAGATGGTGTGGAGAAAAATATTTCACTGGTAAGAGTTGTTTTAGAAGAGAGAAGAAAGAAGATATCACCAAAGTATCGAAAAACTATAGAGATGTCATTGCCTTGGGATATGAAGATCTTAAGACATTTGATACATCAATCATTACATGTATATAATTCCCCTCAATCCAAATATAAAACCATTCAGGTAGAAACAAAGGCCAGTTAATGTCCTGATAGAACCATTGATATTCAAAGAGGTGCAGAAGTTGTTGGCAGCTAAGATTATTTTTCTTGTGAGACATTCAACGTGGGTAGTCTATTTGTATCCAGTCGGGAAAAAGAATGGTGAAATTAGACTGTGTGGATTTCTGAAACTTAAATAAAGCTTCGAAGAAGGATAACTATCCACTTCCATCCCTAGATGAGGTGTTGCAAATAGTAAATGGGTCACAGATGTATACACCTAAAAATGGCTCGAGGTAAATTAAATAAATATTTAATATTTATTTTATTCTTATTTCCTCTATCAATAAATAAATATACTAATTTATTTATTTGATTCACATTTATCCTATTCTTCAAATAATTAAATAAAATTAATTAATTTAATTAAATATCTTAATTCTTCTAAAGTCATCTCTAATTAAATAATCCAAATTATTTAATTTTTCTTCTAAGACAAAGTCATATTCCTAAAATCCACATCATTCATCCACATCACCCTACACATAATTTGACACCTCACCTCCATGTTACACCATAAATTAAATATTAGTAATATTTAATTAAACATTTCCTCTCAACCATCCCTACTTTGTAGAGGTTGGTTTTTCCACATCATCATGGTCAAAGTTGACTATGAGACACTTGTCTTATGAGCCAGGCTCTATTCCCTCCAACATCCCAACAAATAAAGACTTCTTCTTCCATCTTTCTCTCATGGTCTTCCATCTTTCTCTCATGGTATTTGTGAGAATCTCACCATGTGGCTCCTTGTCCCACATATCTCTCCATCTTTTCAATGTAGAAGGAACATCCTCCTTCTATATCTTCCCTCATCCAACCAATTCAATCTTGACCCTATATGTCACAAGACCAATTTGACAATCGTTGATCTTTTGCCACTTGGATCTAAGCCATCCTTTGTCTATAAAAGGAAGCCTTTCATCCTCATTTTGAACATAAGAGAGATCATAGGGTAAGTGCAAGAAGATGAGTTCACTTTTTGGCCAAAAAGTGGAAGTGTTTTTCCTGTTTTTCAAATTTTGTCGTACTTGGAGTGACAATTTGAAGCACTTGCACATAAAATATTAAGATGATGTAAAAATAAGAAATGTAGGATTTTGTTTCTAGTTTTCAAATATATAATTTTTTCTAATACCCAGATGATGTAAGTTGGTTTTTTATTGGATGTACAATTTTTTTTAAAGTCCTCTGTTTTTTGCAAAAACATGCATGTGTACGGCCAACATAATTTGACCTAAATTAATGTATTTTTCTAATTCTTTTTGTGAAAAGATTCTCAAGATGTTGAATTTTGGTCAGGATATTTTTTTGTAATTTTTTGATAAATATATTTTTTTAATTAATTTTTTAATCGCCCTAATTAGTGTTTTTTAAAATCCCTCGTGTACGGCCAACATAATTTGAGCTAAACTAATCAATTCACCAATTTTTTTTTCATCATGTAAGGAACGATGTCTAGTTTGGTCAAAAATAATTTTTTTTTCAAGAAACTTTCAAAATCAAAAGTTATTAAAATAATAGTAACCAATGTTATTTCAAGTTTATGAGTTAGTTTGTTTGGAAAATAAATAATAAATAGAAAATTATGTTCAATAGTAGAAAAATTGCATATTTTAAAACTAGACTTTCAGATCTATAATGGGTTTTAATTTCGTTAAAATATTTTGAAAAAAAAGTCGTCAGCCATAGTGGTGAAACTAGTTTTTTCTCTTGCTATTTTCATGGTCTCCTAGTTGCAGGTCCAAAGCTAATGCTTGGGTTTCCAAGCCTAAAACCAATGTAAATTGGTGGGTTTGAAATTTCAAAATTTTAGAAATGGGTACCCATTTTAAAAATAACAGGTACCCATTTCTAAAAAAATAAAAAATTAGTCATAGGCATGTAAAAAAAAAAATATTTTTGAAAACGGGTACCCGTTTTACTTCGGGTGCCCAATCCTAAATGGGTACCCATTTTTTTCAAAATGGGTACCCGTTCCAGGCAGCATTTTTCGTCCGCAGGAGACTTCGACAAAATGTATACTCAACTTCTTGCTTTAAACCCATACATTCATGCTACAAAAATTCATATCAAGTATCAAAAGTGTGCCTTTGACTTCCATTTGCATATCATTATTAATTAGCAATCTTCATTAGCATATAATTTAGCATTAGCCATCTCGATTGTTGCATTGCATTAGCTTCATCCAATCATTATCATAGCTTAGCATTTTAGAATCATTCACTTTGCATAAAATCCACCACAAGTCCATTCATCTTAGAGTCATCTTGAAACAAAGAAGTGCATTCTGAGAGCATAATTACAATCATCACAAAATCAAGATCTCAAGAAGATAGGACACAATGGGACATGAAGGAGAAATCTGAGTTTTGAAGGTATAAATCATGTTTACTTCAAATTCTATGTTTTTCTTAGTTTCATTGGTGATTTTGATTTGAGTAGAAATTTAGAGTGTTGTGGTAGCTTAATAGGTTTTTACTGTTGTTCTCCAAATTATCATCACAACAGATGATGTCATTCTTAGATGGATATTCTGGATATAATCAGGTCCTTATGAAATACCAAGATAGGATGAAGACTGCCTTTACTACTAAATGGGGGACATTCACATACATGAGAATGTTGTTTAGATTGATAAACACTGGTGCAACCTTCCAGTGAGAAATGGACATTGCCTTCAAAGAATTGGTAGGTTAGTGTATCATTGTATACATGGATAATCTCACCATGTTTTCCAAAGATAGAGATGATCATGTGTCAGATTTGAAGAAAATACTGGAGAGATGCAGACTATGTGGTATCTCTCTAGATCCCAGGAAGTGCATCTTTGGGTTAACTAAAGGTAAACTTTGTTAGGACATGTAATTTTAGAAAAGGGAATTTCGATTGACCTGGAATGAGTAGAGTCAATCCTAAAATTACCTATGCCTAGAAGTAAGAAAGAAATGAAGTCTTTCTTCAGAAATATCAATTTTGTAAGAAAATTCATCATAAGATTTACTAAAATTGTTAAAACATTAAATGACATGATGAAGTAAGATGTGAAGATAGAATGGAGTATTGAATCCAAAGCTATTTTTACATAGATCAAACAATCAATCATTGAAGCACCAATTTTGATTAGTTTGGATTACATGCAGTTGTTCTACATTTATTCTTTTGCATTTGAGCATTCATGTGTTGTTGTGCTCACTCAATAAAAAGAAATAGGAGTGTAATATAGGAAAAGTGATCCATCCTAGTGCATTCATTAACCTAGATCAATATTTCTAAATACCACATTGGAACACAAACCAACAAGGCTTGTGTACTTGGCTACAGTCCTCAAGGGAGAGCCAAGTTTCTTGGGTTCTATTCCTTTGTTGTAGGGAAGAGAGATTTATGACAAATGTGTTGACTAAACTATGCAAATGAGAAGACCTAATGAGCAAACTAAGTGATAGTACAGACAACAGTAATAGAAGAAATGAAAAAGAAGTAGAAATGGAACAAGCAGATAGAGCGAAACCTATCGCCAGAAGCAAGGTTTGTCAGAGTAGGACACGGGTTCTAGGCACCCTAGTCTTAGGGTTTTGTGGTAGATAAACTTCTGTGTGAAGATCTTTGTCTCTGTAACCTTTGTCTGCCCATCATTCGTTGATATCAGAAACCTTCACTTTGGATTTGTACACACAAGAGGAGAGAAAGTGGTTGTATTGTATAGGGGCTTGCCTCGATCAAACCCCATGCAAGTGTTTCCACTTCCACAATAGAAGATGATAGAGAGAGTGAATGTTCACGATGATTAGAGGCAAATAACTGATAATGATTGCAATAATAAACTGTAATGAAATAAACTCACTAGGAAACCCTAGTTGGACTTCATGTCACCACACTAGTTGCAAACTAGGAGATGTTGGAGAAGGAAGAAGCTTCTTCAAATACTTGTAAAGGTTAGTACAATAGCAGTAATGATAATTCACAAGTAGAGAGATTTAAAATCATAGTTAGAGCTTGTAAATATGTATCAGGTATTCATTCAAATATCACTAAACATCATCCTCTTAAAAAGAGAGGGAGAGAGATACATATATATGAATCTCAGTTACTTTCCAAAGAGTCGTGTTAGGCCATCAAAAGGTGTACCACTTGATGTAACAAGGTCGACACTTAAATTTCAAACTTTGTTCAGGACAAAAGGGTTGGACCTGGGTGTTGGGCACCCTAGTCCCAGTTGAATTTGCTCCCAAAATATCAACAATTAGAGAGTTTACTATTATTTTTTAATCAGGTCCTAAAACAGACACTTCACGAGCGGAGATACACATACACATAAAAAGGAGTGCTAAACCTAGTGTGAAATTGTAAGGGGTAACAATTTTTGATAGAACTACAACGAGATGAGAGATCGATTACATTTATGAGTTTTCCTTTCAATAATACTAAAGTAAGGTATGATCCTTATTTGGAAAAGCAAGCTTTTTCCTTGGTAAGGGAAGTTAAGAAGTTTAGAAATTACATCCTGAGGAGCAAGACCTTCTCTATTTGCCTTGATCAAGATGTAAAGTCCTTGTTTCAATGCAAGGTGAACTAGGGGAACATAGAGGAAAATGGATGGCCATTCTATGGGAATTTGATTTGAAAATCCAACTAGTGAATCTTTCCAGAGGACAAAGATTATCTAGGACCATAGCTGACTTTGATCCCCAAATAACTTGTTAGTAGTATATAGTGGATTCTATTACTAAAGATGAATGGTATAAGGAAATAGTAAATTTCCTGTTCAACAACAAATGTCCAAAAAACTTAAATTACACTCAACAAAGAGGATTAAGATTGAAAAGTGCAAACTATATGATCAAGAATGGAGCCTTGTTTTGAAAGAATTTTGAAGGGGTTTACTTAAGATGTTTAAGTAAAAAAGAAGCCAAGCAAGTCCTTAAAAAATTTCATGAAAAATATGGAACATGACATGGTTCAGGGGACTCTACTACACAGTAGATACTCAAATTAGGATATTATTGGCCTCATTTTTTTAGAGATGCACATCAACACACAAGGACCTGTCATGTTTTTTAGACTGTCACTTCGAGAGAAAAGACTCCTACGATGCCTCTACAACATGTGTATGAGGTAAGACCACTCACCCAACGGGCTTTCAATTTTATTGATGTAATTAACCCTAACTCTTCTATAGATCATAAATTTATCTTGATAGTAATCGATTACTACACTTATTTGACAAAAGCACAACCTTGTAGAAACTGTATCACAGAGGTGGTAATCAAATTTCTAGAAGATAATATCATTACAAGGTTTGGAATACCTTTTGTTTTGGTATGTGACAATGGCCTTGCCTTTTCATCTACACAACTAATGTAATGGTCTTTTGAGCATAAGGTAGTTTTAAAGTTTTCTTATAATTATTACCCATATGGTAATGGAGTAGCTAAGGCAACTAACAAAAATCTACTTAATGTAATTAAGAAGATACTAGAAAATAATTCTAAGGATTATCACACCGATCTCAAGTTTGCCTTATGGGTAGACCAAACTTGAATCAAATCATCCTTAGGAACCTTGCCATACCATCTTGTTTATGGGGTAAACCTAGTTTTCCTTGTGAATTTACAAATCCTAGTCCTTAAATTCATGATAGAATTCCTTATAGATGAGGACAAAATAGAGGCTAGGCTTATGAATCTACTAGGTCTAGAGGAAAAGAGAGATGTTGCCCTCCAACACTTTGTTAAGCATCAGGTAGTAATCTAGCGATGGTTCGATAAAAGAGCTAATAGTTCTTTTATGGGATAAAGCTAGAGAGAGGAAAGGCAACCATTAGAATTTTAAAAAACTTTGTCTTATACCCTATCAGATCTCTGAAATTCTCAAAGAAAACACTTTTAGGATCAGCTCAAGTTGACTGGAGAACCTGTTCCATTGCTCATCAATGGATGGTTTTTGAAACATTATTTTGGTCCTTGAAAGTGAAAAGCATCATGTATTATAATAGAATAGGCTTTTGTCGGTCCCTTCCTATTGTGTGCATTCTTTCTTTCTTTACATAATTTGATGTTATAGACTCATAGTTTGTCAATTTTGAGCTTCCATTTACCCTAGTACTTTTCTATTGTTGTAAGACATATTTTCAAGCTCCATTGACCTATGGTTATTTTGGTCATGCATGGACTTTTGATTTAAAAAAATTCTACCGGTTGACATAGGTTCTCATTTGTGCTTCCCTCCAAGACATCTTATATAAGAACCCATTATAGAGATTATTAATTAATAGTATTTTGGGCAATATATGTTTCAAGTTAGTGAATCACAAAAATCCTAATCTTAGCCTAATCAAATACACTAAAACACATCAATTTGTTTTAATTTATTTCAAAATATGTGTGATTGAGAAAGGTCCAATCCATTAACCATCTAACTAATGTTGAAGATGTCCATCTTTGAACTTCTAAAAGAGTTACATTATATCAGGTTGATCTTGTATTTGGTTCTAGAAATAGTTCACAGATGCAAAAGAAAATCAACCCTAAATTATAGATTTTTGAGAGAGTTCTTACCAAGGCACCCAAGTGCCCCTATCTTGGATATCACTGCTGAATTTGTCAGGTTTTGAACTGTTCCTTGATCCCTGCTCTACCATCTGATTGCTCTGATCCATTTCTATTAATTTGCAGTAGTCTGATCTTTGTGTCTTTTAGGTTAATTAATGCATCCTAGGTAGTTTGCTTGATTGCGGTCAAGATTGGTTGAATCATCTCTATACAAAAAAGGAGCAAAAGACCTGTACCTTAAGCTCTCCCTCTTGGGTAGAACCTGAGCTCGGTCACTCTCTCCTAATGAACTAAGGTAGAAGAGGGTTTGATTTAGTTTGACCCATTAAGCTAGTCTCCCTTTTCCTCCCCCTTTATAGAACCTACAAAAATTGGATCATTAGAACCTATTTGCCTTGATCTTCTGATGTTTGAATTTTAGTAAGGACTAGTAGTGTTTAGAAACACCTTTGGGGCACCTCCTAAGAAACAACAAGATTCCAACTTATCTAAGGAACCTTTGACCCAAAACTAGGGTCTTTAAGAAGCTTGATGCACCTATACTATCAAGCCATCAGAAAAGTTTACATGAATATATGTGTCACATTGTTGTTGAATGTGGATAGAATTTTGTATCATTTTTATTATATTCTTCTATATGATTGTTAATGGATAATTTACCTAGTTTCATGCCTTAGTTTCTTATCATGCAAACTAGTGTGTTAAACCTTATGCTTAGTCAATTGTTGTAATTGAACCACTTTGAGGTTTGGGTTGTTGACATTATTCTTATGGAGGCTATACCCCTAGTTTACTTTCTATCCCTATTGGATGTGGGTGTCCATGTGAGTAGGAGTGTGTTGTTAGTGTCATGTGATGTTTCAAAAAGCCTTGTGAATGATCCACTTGGTCTACCCATGTTTGGGCATATTGTTGTGTTTTGTATAAGCGGATTCCTGGTGGTGAGACCCCCAAGACTTGTTTGACTTAATTTGGGTGAATTCCTCATTGTAGAACCATTTTGGTTCCAAACAAACTCTTAGAAAAGTCTAGAAATATTTGTTTAGACATGTTTATAGGACTATAGCACATAAATTGGATTATTCTATAGTTATAGGACTACAATGCATTGTACCACCATGCCTTGTGCATTGATGATATCATCTTGTGTGCACATTGTTGTTCAGTGCAACATGTAAATGTCACATTTGTATGGTAAAAATTTTGTTTGTTTTGTGTTGGTTTGATTAATATCGTGGGAGAAATCTTAGTGAATTACATCTACCCTATAGATTCTTAGAAAAATAGACTAATAGCTAGTGATGCTCTCTTTTACACTCTTAGGATTTTCTATCAAGCTGGTAGTATTTGAAAATACCTTGACAAGTAGCATGCTTCAAACATGCACACAAATTTTAGAATGATCTATAGGTGATTCACATGTGCTAGATCTATTCTTTTCTTGATTCTAGAATATAAAATGTGAATGGTTCTAGTCTTGATTGTCCTTGCATTTACTTATGTGTGTCTATATTTTTCTCTCTTGTTTTCCATGTGTGTAGTGAATGCAAATTGATATCTTTTTATACATGAACATAATACCAAATTGTGAAGATTTGTACATATTCAAATTGGGACCAAAGTATACATGTTACATCCCTATTTCTGACTTGCTATACTTTTACCTTTTTACTTGGGCATAAGTAAATTTATTGAGATGTTATAGATTTTTGAGAAGATATGACATGGAATTATATTGAATATCATTTAGGAAATCATGGAAATGATTATGTTATTGTCGATTTTATATCTATATGATGAGATTTGACTTATTTTGAATAATGATGCACTGATCTCTTATTGTTTGATGACAAGTGAAATAGGATTACAAATATCGACTCTTAGAGAAGAGAGAGAGAGAGTATCTTTCGAGAAGAGAGAGATAGACCTTGGATTATGAGTGGTTAATTTGCCAAACGAGTCTAGTGTTAAACGATAATGTGAACCAATGAGTCGTATGAGGTAAGTCTTGTCTTGCTAGTCATTTTCGAATCTAATCGACAGGTAGTCGATATCTCAATTTTCATTTAGTCAAGTCGATGATGAGTCGACATAGTCGTTGCGATGTAAACAACGTCATAGCCATAAAACAATTACGTTATTCTTCTTGAGTCACTTGAGGTTTTATTGTCGCCTCTTAAATGTCAAGACGTTCCCATCAAGTTAGATGACGCTAATATTGCCGACGTTTAACGTCAACAGATGAACCTATTTGTGGCGGATTTGTGGATCACGTCTCGTAGTCGAAAGATGCGAGAAGTCATTTTGTGCATCAAACGATTTAGAAAACTTGTGTTGCGTTACACCCAATCCGTCGTGATTGCCATCAAAACGCGTTAATCATGTGTTGTGAATTTGTTTCCCTTTTTGTAAATCAATGGAAATCGAATGTGAAGTTGATTTATGCTATAATTGTCTTGGTCGTCATTTGGAAGGATATTCCAAAATCATTTTAGTCATAACTTAGTTAACGGGAGGTATTTTCGTCAGTTCACTTGATGTCAGTTTTCTCGTCGAGTCAAGTTAGTTTACGCCAAGCTCTGTCATGTTGGACGTCATCCTTTGCAAATACGTCTTTTTCTTTCGAGTTTACGACTTGAGTTATCTTCAAATCGAACTCATACTTTTTTACTTTAGTCAGTCTTGTTTCTTTATCTCTTTCTCGACCTTGGAGACACTCTTCGCACTTATTATTCACCACCTTGTAAGAGCATTCGGTTATTAGTGCAAACGTAAAGGTTTAAAAGCCATGATGCTCAAGCAAGTGGGCGAGGTTGTTGTGCCACAACTGCCACATCACGTAGTGGAGCTCCTTATGGAGAGTGGTCGCATTTTTTTAGGAGACGTGTTGGCATTTGTCAAATCAGAAAAAATTAGTTTTGAGTAGTGGGTTGAATGGTTTAATCTGTTATCCGCCACCTTGTAAGAATTTTGGCCCACGCTACGAGTAGTGGTGAAACATAAGGTTTTGAGGCCTTAGCTTTTGATTAAAGGACGGGTTGATACCCTATCCAACTACCACCCTGCCGTAGGAAACTCCATAATGTGAAGTGGTTGCAAAATCTAAAGAACCGACCTTGCATGCTAGAAGAATCTCCATTTTTATAGAGATGGTCAATGGTTTTGGGCAAGTGGTTTCTTTTCCTTCGCTGAGAGTAGGCTTTATGAGAGAAGATTTGGAGCGAAGAGCATGAAAGTGGAGTGGGGAATTTATATCTGATATACGTGGGCAGGAATGGCGGGGAAAGAAAAGGGGATTAATCTCTTTCATCGAAGAGAGGGATAGTTTTACAAATTTCATTATTGCATTGAAATGGGGATTGTTTTGTTCTAGGTGTTTCACTCTCTTTCGAGATGTAGACTCATTGGGTGGTGCTTAGTATGCAAGGTATTGCGGTGGCAGGCTCAGACCTAGGCTAGGTTGAATTCGCCCCTTTTTGGTAGGAGCTTTTCGGTTGTTAAGAAAGAGTAACCGTGGGTTAAAGGGATGAATGCCTCGTCGTGCAGAGGGGGTGGGACGGATTATTCTCGGTGGAGAGAGGTTTGAAACTGGAGAGTAAAATGTGTTTGTTCTCCTTCGCCGTGGGGGAGTTGGAGATATTTCTTTTGGGGGTGAGAGAATACAAATGGGGGGTATGATGTGCTTTGCCCAAGTGTGGATAGGGGAGTGCAGATCTGGTGGATGGCGGTGATTCTGAGTAGCACCGAAACAAGGATAACACTGTTGCACTTAGCAAAGAAAGAGGCTATAAGCCGTGAGCTATCTATGGCAAGAAGAAACGCAGTAAGAGGAATACATAAACCGTATAATAGGTTCCTTTCCTTAATTCAATAATTTTGCTTTGTGTATGGTGCGTGTTTCTATCTCCAAGTTTTTCTAAGGTTTTGAATTGCTCTTGTGTGCAAAAAGGCTGATGTCCTCCTATTTAAAATGACCGAATCTTTTATAGATATAAAATGCTATGACAACTTGGAATATTGAATTCCTCTATGATAAGAGTCGTGCTTTGAAGAAATCATCATTCTAGTTATTTTGGAAGGATGGTTTAGTCTGGTTTTTCATTAGTATAGTAGGACAGCATAGACATTGTTATGTGAAGATTAGACTAAGACTTCCTTATGGAACAAAATAATCATAGTAGATCTACACGTGTAGAGTTTGTTAAATCCTAAGTCATAGTTATCGCTAGACTGATATAGTCGTCTAGTCACCTATGTTTTGGAGATAGTATGCCATGAACACTTAGAAAAGTTATCCATTTTATAACTTGCTACCATGCAAAAAGGCACCCGGTTATGAAAGAGTTAAATATGAGAGTCCTCATGATGAAAGAAAGTTGATTAGATCTATTATATAATAAAGACGTATACATGTCTTTGTATTATCTTTTGTCATGGGTTGCACTGGGAAAAGTTATAAAGTTACTATGTAAACTTTTATGTGCCGTCTCTATTATATCGTATGATTTTTATAGAACATAATATGTGGAAAGTTGAATGTTTTTGGATATCTATGGTGATAGTATTCCTATTTTTTAGAACACTCAAGTTCTAGATAATAGCTTCATCATTAGAAGTAAATTATGTCTCTAATGATATTAGGAGGAGCGATGATTTCTCCATACCAGGATTAGACTAGAGCACTTGTATGTTTAGTTTTGGCATAACTCATAGAGTTCAAAGGAGAGAAACTTGACATGAATGATAGTTGGATAGCAACTAAAATTAGGATTGTATTCCATCGTGTTGGGGAAAAGGCTAATAAAACTCTAGTTCAACCCAAGAAGGTTAAAGATCATTTGACAACATGGTTATAACCCATATTACTTAGTTTGTATGGGTGGACACTGAGAGGTCGAGAACCCTAAATATTATATGCTCATTGAAAAGAGATTTGTTTCTAGTTGATAATGTTTAACCTTAGGTAGGGAAACCTAATCGTTTGTTTTCAAGTCGCCTTGTGGAATGAGTCTAAAGCTTCATATTTTGCAAGCGTGCGGTAGGTACCATTAAATGATTAGTCGAACATTAAATTCAATATACCTTTTGGTCACAACTTCTCTTACACTATTACTTGTCGACAAGGGGGGAATCTCAAATGATTGCAAGGGATACCTAAGAATGGGTAATCATTTCATAAGGATCATGGAATGACAATAGTGTCAGGTGAGTCCACTTAAATTATAAAGACTAGGTTTGAGTTGGTCAAAACTCTTTAGTTAAACCTTAACTTAACCTAGAGATGGTATTTATTATACTAAGGCATTGAGATCAGTTTTTAGATCGTGATTGAAGGGTCAAGTGCCCTGACTATGCATAATTATTCTTACTTGCAAGAAGTGATTTAGATTCCTAGACTGTATTGCTTAACCAAGGTAGGGTTATCATCTTAGTCGTAATTAGACTATCTATATCTTTAATGAGACAATAAGTCGTGAACCTCGGGTATTGCAAGGATGCAATGAGAGTCCTTGTAAAGAAAGAAAATTGAATAGGTCTATGGATTATAGACAATGAAAAGAAAACATGTATGAGTCGGGAAGACTAAATTAATGAAAACGCCACGACTTCATAAGTTAAACGTAGTTGACCAAGTCAAACTGTAGGAATATGATAGTATCCAAGTCGAGTTGGAGTGGGTGAACAATACTACATCGTTCATTGCGAACGTCAATTTTATACTGAAAACTATGGCCATAGTAATGCATATGTCTCTGCATGCATTTGTCGGTTCACTGTATCTGGATTGCACATCCTATCGAGAATCATACTTAGCTAGAGGGTATCTAGGGTTGTATGATAGATAGAGTTGTGTAAGATACAACACTATTTACTTGGAAAGGCAAATTACCACTGGTCACCTTGGTCTATACTTCTCGTGAAGGGAAGGGCCACTTCCGGTTAGGAAGGAGTGCGAGAGACCGACGGTCTGTGGTTGGAGGTAAATCACTGGAAAGATACTCTCTCTCTCTAGCAGAAGACATGCCGAGGCTTGCGATAAAGATGTCAGATTTCTGGATGCAGTATATCTTTGAGGCTTGTGTTGATTGAGATTAAGTAAAACATTATCTAATTCAGGTATTTATAATTGATTTAGTTTTGTAAACATTGTACTTGAAAAAGACAATAAGGTTGATTGTATTTATAATGAGATATCTTGTAATTGTAGTTACTCGACTATATGTTGAATAAAAGAAAAATTTTCTCTCATTTTTACCTTGTAAATTTACTTTATGGTGAAATTTTTGGTTTTTACTATGTTTTTAGAATGTGGATTTTACATATGGTATCAGACCTATCAGGTTCGACACTAGGGCTAATGAGTCCACTGTGCTAACCTATAGTCAACATTATGCGGTTAGTTAATGTTCAAATTTCTTGTGCCAGAATGACATGGAGAAGAACAAAGAAAACAGCTAGGAAGTCTGTTCCCCAGCATTTGCCTAGATTAGTGGTTAAGAAGAAACCTATTGAGGAGGTTGAACTTAAAGAGAGTATTACTTACTCTGAAGGTGCATGGCTGGAGGATTCAGAGACTTTTGCTGATGCGCTTAAGCGTATTCGGCTAGAATGAAAACAACGTTTTTAACTGGCCAAGAATCCTACTAATTCTACTGGTGTGGTAAAAACTAGTAAACTGTAGCTAGTTACAACATGTCACTTAAACATTGATGTAATGTTTCTGTTTTAGGAAAAAGGTGTTGGAGTACTTGGGTGTACATCCACCCTCTATGTTTGTTAAACTGGATGATTGTAAACCGACAGTGACATATAGTCTTGTCGTATCAACAATATAAATAAGGATTTGGTTACTCCTAAATACTTTATAATAAAGATGACAATGTTTAATACCAATCTTTGGATTAGTATGAGATAAATATATGTCTTGATGTTTTGAATCGTTTTAGATTCAGAAGAACTGTTAGATAACTTAATTATCTGGTATGAGGAAAATGAGAGCATGTATCATACTAGATCCGAACCAGGGTGAAAGTCTAAAATAGAATAAACCACTAGTTAATCTCTTGACTGAATTGGAGCAATCCTAATCATGTTTATAAAGGTTAGATAGCTACATTGGATTAGTGTCCAATAGGATTGGATTGTGGATTAGGATAGGATTAGTAATCAAAAATAGATAAATAAGCCAATTTGATTAGGATCGTGTGCACATATGCATATGGATAAGCAATAATCATAAGGATACCTATGCAAGAAAGGCTAGGTATGTAGGGATGACATTACACAAAAATATGCATTTGTGTCAATGTAAATTTATGAAGACATTGCCCCAAATTATGCACAAATATTTATAGCCTTATCAAATAAGTACTACATGGAATGACTTTGTCAAAATAAACATAAATGTGCACTACTAGGCCATTACATTTATTTTTGCACTAGCAAGAGTTGTTTCTTTCAACATGTATAAGTTGTGCAACAATTCATGCTTCTTTAAAATTTCCTAGTTGAGCCTTGGTCAATTTATGGTTACACTATATAGGAAGAGATGAAACATATTCAATATATTCTCATTAACGAGATGAGTTTTATAGGCCCCAAGTTATATCGTGATATCAATAGGTGCTTGAAACAACTACTTCCAACACATGACAAAAAAGATTTTAGTGTAAGGTCGATTATCCTTATTAGTGGTCTCGCCCAACTACCTCCTATGTGGGACATACCATTAAATATATATAGATTCTATTTTATTATTTTTCTTAATAACATTTTATTGATGTACATGTGTGACATTTTGTTACCATATAGCATTTTAATATAAAATTTTATACTCTATGTATTTGTAGAGAACACTTTTGGTAAATCAATGTGGATTAAATTTTAAATAGTTGTGACCTTGGACATGATTTTTTGTAAAACAAGTTAGATTTAGATTTAAATGTTAATAGATATTAGGAATGCCATGCAACATATGAGGATTGACAAATTCTCATGGGATAAGTAAACATTTTAGTGAATGTTGAGGAACATGCAACATTTGATGGACCTATGTATTTGTATGTCACAAAGAATATGGTCATGCTCCACAATAAGAGAATATTAAATTCATTGATGACACTAGTTACACATAGTATGTCTACATATACCTATCACACAAAATCACATGATGTTGATGGTGATGTTATGGAGTTAAAAGTATCCCTATGCCTTTTTACCTCCTAGTTTAGCTCCTAGGTCCCCGTGTTAACACTTTACATGCTTAATACTTATCCCGGAGCAATTTCCCCTGAAACCCATGTCAAACGGGACTTAGGGGCCTATTCTAAATGTTAATCAAGACCTAAAAATAACATTGGGACTTGAGCACCCGCGCTCAAGTCTAGGTTGGTTTGTCGGGAGCCAAATTTCAATGTGTCAACATAGGACCTTTAAAAAGGATTCTCTTTATCGACCTTTTCAATTTAAATTACGAATGTTAGCGGAAAAGCATATATAAGTGAGTTTATGTCTTCATTTTACACCTAGAAGGATAACGTGAACTTGTGATATTGAGCTAAGGGATTTCAAGGCATTCATTGTGTTGTAGAGCAAAATTGTGTTGTTATTGTGTTTGTTGCAGATTTGGCTTCATCAACCCATCTCTTCATGATTTGAAGGATCTTCATCTCTATGAGGACTTCACCTCTAAGGTGACATCTATTTGTGCTTCAATAGTTTTATTTCATCATTGCTTTGGCCTTTGCCCACCCTTGGGCATGCACTCTATCTAACAATGGTGTTGGAAGACTTGAATTTCATTTTGGGGATTGATTGAGGCATGCTCCTAAACACCACAACCCCCAAACCCCTCTCCTTGTGATTGCAGGTTACAGGTTCAAGATTTGGAGAAGTGTAGGTACAGATAAGCAGTGTAAAGGATAAAGGTTTGGGATCTAGAAGAATTTGTAGAATATTCCTCAGTAGTAGACTAGGGCACGAGCACTAGTCTCTTTTCAAAAAATCAAGCCCTAAATCTGGCATTAGGAGGTTGTCTACATCTTCCCCATAGTTATGAGTTTTGGGAAATTCCTTCATACTGGACTAGGGTGCCCACCCCATAGTCCTCCAGTTGTCCTCCCGACAAATCAGGTTTTGGAAATAGCATTTGGGTACTTTCTAGATCATTTTCTTAGTTTTGACCTTTGGCAAATTCTCACTTCAAGGACTTCAAGGGAATAGGCACCATAGTCTTTCAACATCTCTACTTCTGAAATCAGGTTCTTCTTTATTCATTAATCTCGGTGCTTCTTTCAAATTCTCCGTATCTATTACAGTTTGAAAGTTACGCTCTATTTATCATAGAACTAGGGTTTGATAAAAACACCTAATTAAATCATATCTTTCCATAGCATACAAGAGCACAAAGTCTATAGCTAAGTCCACCTTCACTTGGTTGTGATTTGACATAGCTTTGTCCTTGATTGTTATTGTGAAATAAGGGTTTGATTTGGTATGCTTAGCATCATTTCAAGCATCTTCTTTTCATATATATAATAGATGATCATTTTGACATAGTGATTCTAAGGTGTGTTAGCCAATTCATAATGTTGGTGTGCAATTTGTGGGATGATGTTAGCTTAGTTAATGGAGAAATTATTACTATAAATAATATAGTCTATTATTAAGGTACTTGAATGCCAAAGTTGTCATTGCGTGTGATCGTGGAATTTGAATAATTATGTGGGTGTGTCGTGGGACATTAATAACCCAAGGTTTGTAGCCATTTCACCTATTATGAGAGGTAATAGTACATGTAAATCCCCATTAAAAATGGCATCAGATTTAACAATACACGTGTCACAAGGGATGTCTCTTTTTTGTTTTTAATTTGTAAAAGGATCTCTCTTTTATGTCTAAAGGCTCTAGTCTAGTGTATCAATATCCATTCTTAAATTGTCTAATAAATGTTCTTTATTATAATTGTGATTTCTAAGTTTTTTTACAATTATGCTCTCAACAATACAGTACATCATAATTTTTAGTAAGACCTAATGCAATTAAGTGCATGAGCTAGTTGAGATAGTGATAAGAAAAATCAACACTTTTCAACCTTTCTAAAATTTCTAGATAACAATGCCATCTTCATAGCTTCTAGATGCAAATTTGTTGTAAAAATTATTGCTAAGATTTTTATGCAAGAGCATCTGGTTCCATGACCAATCCTCATCAACCAAAAATATTTCCTTAAATTGTTTATTGTTTTCTTCTTGTTTTTGCTTGCAGGAGTTGATGATCATGTTTCAGAGAAATTCTAGTTGGTCATGACCAAGTGATGACTTTACCTTGAAGAGAAGCCAAATGGTTGTCTACAATTCAAATTTGGGGAAGTTTTGATAAAATTGGAGTAAGTTATACTTAGGCAGAACTTTGGTTTGCAACATGATATGCAAAACTTTCCCTTCCATCGAGATATATGCAAATGACCCCTGAAATCCTGTAATATGCAGATGACCCCTAAAGTCCCACAATATTTAGATGGTCCCTAAAATTCTACAATATGCAGATGACCCCTGAAATCATGCAATATGCAGATGACCCCTGAAATCCTACTTATGTAGATGACCCCTGAAATCCTGCATATGTAGATGACCCCTGAAATCATGCAATATGCAGAAGACCCCTGAAATCCTGCATATGTAGATGACCCCTGAAATCCTGCATACGTAGATGACCCCTGAAATCACACATGTGTAGATGAGCCCTGAAATCTTGCAATATGTTGATGACCCTTGAAATCCCGTAATATTTTGATGGACCATGGATTTTTGCAAACTACCAAAACAATCAATACCCTCAAAATTATCCAACCTAAAAATAAAACTATCTACTCTAACTTAAAATTAAGATATCTAACATTGTTATTGCAACCAAAATAGCACACATTTGGTTTGTGATGGGGACTGAAAGAACAAGATACTCAATTGACTTGATAATTTAACCTAGAGCTCGGTAGATACTCTTGATGCTCTTGCTCCACATATTTCTCTCATGATCCTATTGCTATGTATTGATTTTAGTATTTTTAGTGCATGTACATAATATTCACATCCTTAAGTGGCAATTCATGGATATTTCTCCAATTCCAATTTTGTAGGCCTTTCAAATGCATTGAATGAATAATGGAGTGTTGACTAGCTTCATTTGGTAGTCTTGTAGATTATGATTTAATTAGATTTTGAATTTTGTTTAAGAAATAAAATTAATTCAATTTTAAATTTTATTCTTATGCATTTTATTATCCAAATTTTTTAGTTAATTATAATTTCTAAGTAACTATAATTGGTGTGGAAATAATTTTACTCAATAGTAATCTTTGCAAATGTCTCATTTTTATAATAAAATATGACATAGTAGATTTTTCCTTACATTTGTATTTCTTCCTATTAGAATTTTGTCTAATATCACCTCATCCAAGGTATCATGTCAGCTATCCTCAATTAAATCTATTCACTCTAGTAGAAAACTTAGTTCCACAAACCAAACTTTGTATTAACTACACATTTTATTATTTTCATTAAAGAAGTTCACATACTATTTACCTTATTCATTATTGTACATTATTTACTTGATCTCTTAATAGAAGGGTCATTCCCTAATCTCAAGCATATCATGACACAATTTTGAACCACATGTTAGCGAGGACTATATTTCTTATGAATCTTAGGACCTTAATGAGTTTTGAATAAAATCATAGAGCCATAAGATACTTTAGGTTGAGTGGACAATTTCAATCAAAACAAGATAACTCAAACTAATAGTCTAAATAGAACCATCAGCCACAAGGAAACACACCAAATCACCAAATCAATAGAGCTCAAATTTAAACATGCCTTATATGAATTGCAATAGTCTTTAGCATTAAAAAATTTCCTTCTTAAATTGAGAACTTTTAAGGAAAATATCACATTCATCTATAAACAATCTAGCATAGTTATAAAAATCGCATAAAAAATTAATCTAGATATAAGAGTTGCGAATGGAAAATAATTAAATATTGGATTAGTAGGAAAAATTAAATGAATTTAAACATGATACTTAGTTTGAGATTTTATAGAAAATGATTTACTGATTATTCTAGGAATATATTTATCAATGCATTGAAAAGTGGGGTTTTAGTCAAATGAGTGTTTTGGAGTATATAGATTGATTATGTTTCATTCTAGTTCAAATTTGTCCATGTGGACTTGATCTCTACTTCTACAAAAATGAATTGGTTGACAAACTTGAACCTATACCCATGAGAATAAACCTACAAAAATTAAATAATTGGAACATGTTCACTTTGATCTTTTGATGTTTGAATTCTAGTAAGTAAATTGAGGATGTTTAAAAACATCTTTGAGAAATCTAAAAAATTACAAGGGTTGTGTTATCCTCAGTCAAACCCCTAGTTGGTTTGATTCAATGACTTTGGATCAAAGGTTGAGGACAACAAACAAGCATACAATGGACCTAGGATGGTGTAAGCTAATTTAATATTGTGATTATATTACTATGATTCTTGTACTCCTTTTACAAATTGAATTTTAGATGGGCTCAATAAATTCCTAGGTGATTTCAAAATGAATGAATGCATGCCTTTAAATACAACATAGTACACAAATCAACAGAAATGTGTGCTTGGTTAAGTGACAACAACTAGTGAAAGGGTGGACAAGGGTGTAAATTTAAATTTTAAATTTTAAAAGTGTAATGTTTAGATCCATGACTATAGAAAAGACTTAGGTCAAGTATGCACCCATGAATTTGGTTAAGGATGGCCAATGAAAAATCTAAGAATTAGGATCAAATATTTAGAGATGAATAATAATAGAATTAAAACATAATGATATCTTAAGCCCAATTCACACAAAAATATATCACTTAGAAATATATTGTTACATTAAAAACACTCTAATTAAAGTGGTATTAAAACATAAGGGAAAACTGCATGGTATGCAATTTTCACTATTACAAATAGAAAGTAAACAAAGAAATCGGAATAGTGGGGGCGTCTGTTGGTTTTGAAACCCAGTTTACAATTCATTAAACAAGAAAATCATGACAGCGGAAACAACATTTATAATAAGTACTCATTTACAAATAATAACTTACAGCCATGAAGAAAAATACTCCATACAGAACAGCATAAACACAAAAAAACTCTATATTATTCTCCACCTTACATCTCTGCTCAAATTGAGCAACCAACACACAATTTTCTCTCAATTCTCTGGCTTATTACAAAAGCACAGGGCAGTCCTTTTTAAAGACAATGCAACCCCCAAAATAGCACATCAATAAATAAAAATCTTCTAGTCTAAAAATAAGCATGTGCATATGGAATGCATTTAAACCTGCAGAGCTATTTACAAAACCATTACATGTAATAACCTATATTTAGACCCAACTTTAAAAACTAACATATTAATGCATTATGGTGGGGAGAAATTAATATTTCAACAACATCCAGGGCCTAAATTTGATGGTCGACCCTTCCTGTCAAGCAATTTTTTTATAATAGTTATTCATCCAAAGGTGCTCTGAAAATACTATGACACATCTAAGTACAATTAAACTTATATATAAGACAAATATATATATCATCACAATTCTATATAAATTTTGACAGTCTATCCAAAATCTCTCCTTTCATATGATACAATCTTTTTAAAATTTTGATTATATTTTACGGCAAAAATGCCTAAATACGTCCATACAGATATCAAATTTAAGCCCTGGGGGCACCAAAAAAGAAGTGCTTTTAAAAGTAGATATCCAAGGTTATTGCTACATTATATCTGTCATGATTCGCTTCAGATGGAGCTATAATTCTACTTGACTAAATTCACAATAGTATTAATAACTACCTTATAATATAAATCCAGAGATAATTATTGAAAACAGCCATTGGAGTTCAGAAAAGCCCTGATCAAACAGAAATGATATGAGTGGTGTGATCATCTTGTCATGGTTGGATTGACAGGAGGTGCCGTGGCAGTGACCATCTCCGGCTGTTGTCTTTGCAGATTTCCCCTCCAACCTGCAACAAGGCAAAAAAGAAGTCAACTCCAAAACCAGCTAAACAATTCTAATAACTAAGATCTAGTCATACAAATGCATTACCGAGAGCAGGATCATATCCTCTATGTTTGAGCTCTTTATATTCCTGGCACAGTGCGCATGGATCGCAAAAGCAATGGACCAGACAATCTGAGCAGGGGTTCTCTGCCAAGTTAAATTTGGCCCGCATCTTGGATCGATACATGCATGAATAACACCACGCAAACCCCGTCAAACAAACCAAACCACTGAACCCTGCCACCGCATACCCCGCTAAAGAAAGCAGCAGATGGATCCCTCCGCTTACAGCACATGCTGCATCAACTTCAATCATTCAGCCCTTGTATACAATAATAACATCCAATAAATATAAATCCCCTTGTTATATTTGCAGTAAAATCTTACACGGAGAACCCTCATCCACTATCTCCGCTATCTGCCCAAAAGTGATGCAGGGACACCAGCACGTAAGGCAACCTGCACTCACACAACATTCCCATTATTCTTATTCCTATTACCATATAATCATAATCATATAAGAGAGAGAGTACTGAATAAATAGTTATACAATTGGAAGGGTCTTCAGTGCAGGCGAATAGGTCTGAGGCCCACAGTGCGGGAATATCATACCCGCCTTGTTGAAGATAAAACTGCGGCGGCGGCTGCACATATTGTACTTCAGGCTGAGCATACGGATTCTGAGGCGGCGGCGGCGGAGGATATTGTAGGTGATGGTGAGCGTAGGGATTTTGAGGTGGCGCCGGATACCCTGTTACTATTGGCTGCGGAGCTGCACTAGGGTGAGCATAGGGATTCTGAGGTGGAGGCGGAAACCCTTGATTTTCTTGCTCCACCGTTGGGGCATACATCGTTCTTTTCTGCTGCTCCTAATTCTAGTCTCTAGTCTCTAGTCTCTAGTCTCTATCAATTTTAGTACTGGCAGGGCACGTATAGTATACAACCTTAAGAGGATGTTTCTACGAATCCAATTTTGCCGGCTTTCGCCGGCCTTTCAAATGCTTTGGTGGTCTCGTCGATTATGATTTAATTAGTGTTGACCCTGCCCGTTACCTACGCCCAAGCTTGTTTCTTGCTCAAAACCCCAATCATATGATTAAATATGTCATCGATCATTTAATATATTTTATTATTAAAATATGTGATATGTAATGTAATAAGAATCATTTTCTGTTTCTTCGGTTGTATTTTTTTGGGCCTACATGGCCGATCGTCGATTGTATCATTCTGTATTTTCTCCCTTTTTACGCCGAAGGCGTTCCCTCTATGAGGTGAACCGCCCCAGCGTGTGTCATCAACGGCTGAGAGTCATCCAGGACGAGTGCAAGACGATGAAACTGATCTCCGCCGTTCGTTTCCTTTCGCCGATCGTCGTGCGTTTTTTGTTTGCCGTTTTCGTTTTTCGTTTTTCGTTTCGCCGGTTTACAAGCATCGAAAGACTTTGTTTTTAAACTCGTCGATTTTCCTCACGCTGGAAATGCGTCGGTTGTTCTCACGCCAGCGAAAAATCATGTCAGAAAAAGTCTCATGTCGTTTAAATGTCCCCGCTGGATACTTACGGAGTGATATTTATTTAGTTTTATTTGTCATTGTCTCTAATGATTTAATCATAAACTTTGTCATCAAGTTTGAAATTTTGGTATTCAAAACTGCTAGATAATTTGTGATGTACACTACTTTAATCTTACAACTAGGGAACTAATGCTTGCATGTGTAACTTCGCTCTTAAATTTGTAGATTCTAACTTTTGTTATGGCTTCAATATACACACTCTTAATCTTCATAAACATGTTCACCTTTATTATCTAAACTTGATGATTTCTAGAGATACCATTGGATTTTGTTATGCTAGGAATTTTTCCTTAGACAAACCCTTGGAATCAAGTTTTAAACAATTTGAACAAGTTCGAAGACAAATCAAGTAGCCATGTGAAATGACTAATTACGTTGAAAGTGTTCCTTTTAATGAGAGGGAACGAGCTGCCTTTCGACATCGACAACTGACAACGTCCTGGAATGTTGCAAGATGATGGAAGGAAATCTTGTCGTTGATGACTAAAATCTTCAAATCATCGTCATTTGAAGACTTTTCTCCTCTTTCATGGTGAGGAGGAGGAGGAGGAGGGCTTGGAATTCAGTGCCTCAGATTTGGATCTTCTTCGTCAATCCCATTCTTAAAAGAATAATTTATGTATAGAGGTTGTGGATTTCAGAGTAATGATTAATGTCTTAGGGGGTAAGGAAAATGATAGGAGGAGATGACTGATGTAGTGAGGAGGGAATGGGTTCCACCTATGCCCAAAGACAACAAGAATGTCCCTGGCCCTAATTTCATAGCAAATTGACCACATTTAAATGTAGATAGGAAAATATTCAAGTATTTACTAATAGATTTGCTTAATAATTGGTATGTAATTAATTTCAAGAGAATCCTTGGCTAAGAAATATTTTGCATTTTAAACCATGGATTGCTTTATGGGATCAATTCATTTCACAACAATATAAAATTTTTGGTTAACCATGTCTTCTATACGCTGCAATAATCATATTCCATGAGATGTCTTGTTATTTCATGTGGTCAAACACTTTACAAGAATCCACCAAATTTCTACACTTGGCATACATATAAATAAGATTAATATGAAAAGGTGTGCGTGTAGTAAAGGTAAATCACCACTTAGTGATGAAAGAGGGAACTTTTTTTCCCTTGTGAAAGGGCATTCTTAAGAACACATGTTTGCAATAACTGAATATATTTAGAGTAGTCTTCAAGGGGGTTGTGTGTTGTAACAAAAATGTGTGGCACCTCCTTCAACTAGTTCTCTATACATAATGATGTGAGATTGAGATGAGTAGTGGATAGCAATGTCATTTTATAATTGTGGAAAATGTGCAATGTTATTCAGTCTACTTCTATACTATGTGTTGTGCTTCCATTGGAGGGCAGGCAAAACTACAATAGCAACCAAATTAAAGGAAGTTCATTTTCTCTATCCACTAGCATGAACCATTTTAGATCTTAATGGGCCTATATGCCTACCATTTGATTAACCACCCATATGGCATTGCCTCCCTCCTCCATGTATCATCAAACTTAGGATGAAAGAAGGTTCGCAAACATCACAAACAAAGAATAGATATCATCAAACAATGGACAGAGAGAGGAAGAGAAAGATAGGGAAAATAGAGAGAGAGGGGGAAGAGAGAGGAAGAGAGATAGGGAAAATAGAGAGAGGGGGATAGTAGGTAGAGATAGAGAAAAGAGAAGAATAATAGAGAGGGAGAGAGGTATAGAGATTGAGAGGGGGAGAGAGTAGAAGAGAGAGGGAGAGGGAGAGGGAGATGAATATATAGAGAGAGAAAGGTACTGTAATGTCCCCTTCTGGTAAGTCAAAATTTTCCTTAACCTTGCACAAAATTTTAGCTTACAAAAGAGAACATTAATATTCAATTCTTCTTTTCATATTTAGAGTTAATAACTAAGTATCAAACTCATATATTTTCCATAATTGTATTTAAGGCTTATAATCTTTAATTATAATCACATATATTTCATCTCTATACTTATAGTTATGATTCATATGAAGTTCATACATTCCATATTCATATTATTTCTCTCATCATTCCCATGCATAATCTAAAGAGAGTTCTTGGTTAGCCCTATCATTAATCAACCTTGTCTTCCACATGAGCATGGTTTTGTTAAGGCGTTAACCATCCCACACGGAGGCCCAAAGGTTTCTCCCAACACCCGGGGTCCTTCACCATTTGGCTCAATGGAACTTCACGCAACACCCGACATTCTTCATCCCATTGAGAGTCACCAACCGTCGGGCACATTTATTATGAGCTCATAATACCATAGGCCCAAGAGCTTCACTCACACCCGGAGTTCTTCGTCTCTTGGCTCAAGGGACTTCACACACACCCGGTGTTCTTCATCCACTTGAGGGTCACCTAGGTCCAATTTACATCCTTAACTTAACTCCATACTCATAGGTTGATAAGATGATTAAGGATGAGGCTTGAACATCCCTTTTCGAATATGTCATGAGTTGTGAATTATCAATTATATTTGTTGATTGCCATTCATTGACATTATATGCTTTTCATCATTTTAATCAACTTTCTTATTTCATATGTTATTTACATGATAGTCATATCTATCATATAGAATACACTCCATTTATATGTTGATCCTTCTTTATATAATTATTCTTTATTATTTGATTTTAGATATAGTTAAGACATTTCTTATGAGCCATAATGATTTACATAAATTCTTATTAACTATGCCTACTTGGTTATATACATATATATTTATTTATTTATTTATATGGATATATTACATCTTAATAATTAAATATATTAAAATACTTACCTGCTGTTTAGACGGATCTGCAGATACCTTTTTAGGCTGCGGTAAATATTTATTCTCTTATCTTTCTTTTTTCTGATTGATTGCTGCTTTTGTTAGAAGGGTCGGTTAATATTTATAAGTTTGAAGGGATGCAATTTACCATGGGTCACCACCCTTAATAAATAAATATTATTAAACTTTGATGATACTTGATGTTTGAGTTAGTTAACCTCTCCTCATTGGAGATGACATCTTCTCAAGAGACCCGATTCCATATATGAATGCCTTTATATTATACAATGAATAAATATATATTTACTATTATATATTCTTATTATATATATATATATATATATATATATATATATATATATTATAATTACTATTATATTGATAATAATAATTAAACTGATATTTATAGTTATATTATTAATATTTATATTAATAATCAAATATATGATTATAATAATATTTAATTTAATGTTTATATTTATATATTAATAATTATATTTGTTATTTATATTATTAGATATATTTATAATATATTATATTTATATATATTGTTATTTATAATATGGATATTATATTTAATTATAATAAAATATTCATACAATAATATTATTTATTAAATAATATATAATGTATGTAATTATTTCTATCATCGGAAATAATATTTTAGAAACCATCTTTATCGTGTTCAAATCTTTACTTTAACAATGTCTTGATATGGGGACATGACAGGTACCAAGATAAAGGGGCCCAATAGAGAGCTGGTAAGAGAGAGGAAGAGATGGAGATAGAGAGAGGGAGGGATGGATAAAGAGCTAGAAAGAGAGGAACATAGAAATGGAGAGAGAAAAGGGGAAGAGAGAGGTGACAAAGATAGATAGGGAAAATAGAGAATGAGATATATAACTCTTTCTCTTTCTCCCTTCTCTCTCTTTGTACTAAGATAAAGAGCTCAGATGGAGAGCAGGAGAAAGAGAGAAAGAGGAAGATAGATAAACATACATATATAGAAAGAGACACAAAGATGAGACAAAGAGATATAGAGAGGTAGAGTGATACAAAGATAGAGGGGGGGGAGAGAGGCAGAGGGAGATAGAGAGAGGAGACAAAGAGATATAGAGATAGGTAGAATGATATAGAGATAAAGAGGGAGAGACATTGAGAGGGAGAGATAGAGATATAAAGAGAGGGATATTGGTAGAGAGAGGAATAGAGAAAGAGAGATAGGGACAAGAGATAAAAGGGGGAGAGAGATAGATAGGGAGGGACATAGAGAGAGGGATATTGATGGAGAGGAATAGAGATAAGTGATATAGAGGGAAAGAGTGATAGAGAGATAGAGAGGGAGAAAGAGGAGAGAGGGATAGATAGGGAGAGAGATAGAGAAAGGGAGATTGGTGGAGAGAAGAATATAGATAAGTGATGTAGAGGGAAAGAGAGAGGGAGAGAGGGAGAAAGATAGAGATAAGATATATAGAGGGAAAGACATAGAGAGAGATGGGTATCGAGATAGAGAGGGATAGAGTGAGATGGTGAGAGAGAAAGAGAGGGACAAAGAGAGGGAGGGAGAAAAACCTATAGAAGAGAGATAGATTGATAAAGGAAGAGAGAATAATAAAGAGGGAAATTGATATAGAGAGGGGAAGAGAGGAAGAGAGATAGAGAAGAGAAAAAGCTTGAGACAGAGATAGAGACAAAGAACTTAGATGGAGAGGAGGAGAAAGAGAGAAAGGGGAAGATAGAGAAACATAGAGATATAGAAAGAGACAAATATAGAAGGAGACAAAGAGATATAGGGAGAGGTAGAGTGATATAATTTTTTTATAAATATACAGAAAGAGAAAGAAACATATATCTAGAGAGAGGAACATAGAGAGAAAGAGAGAGATAGAGAGGGGGAGATTGATACAGAGGGGGGATTTTAGAAAGAGATAGAGGGGGAATAGATAATGAGAGAAAGAGAGATAGAGTGATAGAGGGGGAGAGAGAGGGAGAGATACGTGTATAGATATAGAGAAATAAAAATGATCAAAATAGAAATAGGCATAAAGGAAGATAGAGATAAAAATAGACAGAGGGGGGATAGAGAGAGGGGAAGAGATAGAGAGAGATAAAGATAGAGGAACATATAGAGAGAAAATATAGAAAGATTAGGAGAGAGAGGGGAAGAGATAGAGATAGAGATAGAGATAGAGGAACCTATAGAGAGAAAGAGAGAATGAGAGAGGGGGGAGAGAGAGAGAGGGGATGAAACAAAGAGATAGAGATAGGGGAACATATTGTTACTAAATTTTGTTTACACTAAATTTAGTTAGACCTAAGTGCAGTTGTTTCAGGAAGAATAAAAGAAAGCTTTTAAGTTATTGCATTTAATGAATAGTTGATGTCTTGACAAAGCAGAGATAGATATTCAGTTGTCAAGATAACCCATCAGTCCAATCAGGACTGATGAATCATCATAACAAGTGAATCATGATGTCAAGGAATCAATCATTCAAGAAATACAGTTGATCTAAAATAGTGTTATCTTTTAGGAGTTATAAGACAGATTGATTATTCAGTTGATCATATTTGAAAGAAAGAAAGAAAGGTATTTATTCGAACTGCTATTTCATGTCATATTTAGAACATACAATTCAGTATCTATTACTTTATCCTATGCATTGATTGAAAAAGAAATATACATACATCAAGTGCATAAGATAAATTAACTGATCATGTTTAAAAGAAGTGTTCAAATGTGTCCAACACAAGTCGTGGGAGTAACTAAAATGAGCAATGCAGACATTTGCAAGCTATACATATGATGATAAAAGAAATAAGAAAGAACACATGATAAAACTAAATATCCATCATTGCCTGAGCAAGGAGGTTGTTGAGTAGTTGGATAGTTGATCTTCAGTCCTCATCTTCAGCTCCAGTTGTATTAGTTGAACCTGCAAAAAATTGAGGAAAGTCCCGTAAAAGCTTTGGATATTTAATGTTATCATATGCTTTTATCAGCAGACATATCAACTTGTCACATCATGCATTTCATATGAAATATCAAATCAAACATGTGCTATAAACCAGAATATCATGAAGGGGATCAATCAATACCATCAGGTATGTTTTTATGTTAACTTGTTTGTTCACTGTGCATGTATAGGAAAAGTAATGTTGCTGATTTGAAGACAAATAAACACGTGGAGAAAATGTGGCTCCCACAAGGGTTGAGCCCAACATATTTCCTTTTTATTCATTTAAAAAGGAATATCAGAAAAAGACAGGATGCATCATTCAAAGTACATCATGCATCATTTAATCAACTTACAGAGAAAGTGTGTCATCATGCCATTAATTGCAGTTGATTGAAACAAATCAGATAAAGACACATATGCCAATCAAGTCTCATATGCATATCAAATAGAAAGAATAGGCTACAGGAGCCATCTTAAAGTACAACAAGTATTTATTTCATCTCAAAGTGATTAAGTATCATGAACAAATGATAAATGCAGCTACAATAAGAAGATATGCTACAGTAATGTTCATTGTTCATACATATGATGTTACAGTTGAAGATAAGTCACAAAATCACACTTATGTATGTCATTGAGATTACCAGTCATATAAGTGTGTACATTGCTACCTAATGAAGTTAAGGTTATAGAATAATGCTTACATGAGACATAATTTGTGTATCATTTACAGGAGTTACAGGATATAAACATGAAAAGCATTATCTAATTATGATCAGAAGGATAATTTAAAATAATTAGATACAGGTGTTCATAGAGATCAAGTACAGGTATCATTATCTCTGACAGGATGGTAAAAATATGTACAGATATCTGATACACAAGAGAGATCAAAATAGCAAGGCAGTAATACCTCTGACTGGTGACAAGACAAGTATTTCTTATTCATACTTTATAGCTGCTAATTGTTACAATGATGGAAGTAAAATAGTAGAAGACTCATGATATGCTATATGCTACAGTGGTACTGTTGACAGAGATACAAGACAAGTATTCATTATTCATATATCATTATTTTTGATTGATACAGTTATGATAGGCATATGCCATGATGAAGGACAGGTAAAGAATCAATGACAGGTTAGACATGCTACAAAAAATGATCAAAATGCCAAAGTAAATGTGAAAGAGCAGCATGATGAAGATTACTTGATAGTTGACCAGTCAATACAAAATGAAATGCCAAGTTAAAATTCCATGCTCAGAAAATATATTCATGTATAAAAGACTGTTTCAATATCTCTTCATAGAAAAAGAATACATACTATTGCTCAGAGTACAAAAATTTGACAATAAATATCACTCAAGAAGTGTCCAGAGATAGTCAAAGAAGCTACAGGTTTAAAAGATTAAGTCTCAAAGATGACAGAAAATATTTTTTATTATAAAAGTTAAAACTCTAGTTCCAATTTTCTGAATAGAGTCTTTTTTTCATGCACAGAAATGAAGGAGAATGCTCAGAAAAGAAAAGAAATACCATGAATGTTGTAGTGGAACTTCTTAAAATGCAAACACTTGAAGAGGGTTTGAAACCCTAACACATTTCTTGCATATAGTGAAAATAATCAACACAAGGTATTTGTTTGCCATGGCCGTGAAGAGGAAATGAGTTTTTATGCCTGAAAGAAGATGCCCTCATGTAAACTCAAAACCCTCATTTTCATGAAACCCTAAGTTTTCATCTTATGTGCACAATGAAAGGAGAATTTACAGAGAAGTGTTCTTACTTCATAGTCGTTCCTGAATGACTGTTTTTCTAAGATACCATTTTTATCATGGTCATGCCATAGAATGCCAAATATTATACATTTGAGAGAAAACCCTAGTTGTAGGTTTGAACCCTTTTTTCTCATTTTTTTGCAGGAACAATCAAGAAGAAATAATACATGTATTTTTTGGTATGGCCATGTTTATATAATGCATTTTTGTGCATTTTTGAAAGAAACCCTCAAAACAAAAAATTGAAATCTTCAGTTTCATGTCAAAAAACTAGTGAATATGCTACAAAAAGTGACAATGGCCACAACCATATGAAAAAGGAAAGAAAGAATCAATACCCAAATGATAAAGGTTGAAACCCTTATATTGATTTTGCATTTACAAAGATAGTCAAACATTTACAACAGAGAGAGGAAGAATAGCATGGCCGCAACCTCCTTTAGGAGGGTTTTCTTTTCTTTATCAGTTTTTCTCACATTTTGCAAGAGGATTTCAACACATAGAACAAAGGTATGGTCAAAGAAATGCTACAGAAGGAGAAAGAAATCATGTGATGGTCGTGGCCATTGTTAAAGAAACCACATAGAAAATGATAGAGGAAATGCTAGTCAAATACAAAGATACAACACTCACCATTATCTTCTGCCTCATTTCACTAAGGAAATGCAAAGAGATCATGGAGTTTGAGCACAGAGAGCCAAGGAGAGGCTCAGATAACCGCCATCAAACCCTAGTGCCATAGAGAGTTACAGAGCGGCGGTCAGGTGAAATAACAAAATGAAAATGACTTAGTGATTAGGTTTTCTTCTCGCTTTTGTTCGAAGATTCTTTTCTTCATTGTATTTTTTGACTTTGTAAAAACTTAAATCATTGCCTTATCTAAAATGCTGATGGGGGTCAAAACTTTATGTGATGTATCTCCTAGTAATCATGGTTAGGAAGGGCTGACATAATGCATCTTTTGCATATTCCTTGAAGTCAAATGGTAGTCGATAGCATATGGTGAGTAGTATACTTTGCAAACATTCAAACAATACTCATTACCTTATGGCGGCTATTATAGTAGAATAATGCTCATATCACATGGTCAAAGATTGGATTCCTTTTCCAAGCAAGTTTTAGTTTAACATGACTTCCTTGTAATCATTGATTGATGCAAAGTGACTGAATGTGGTCAAGGAGAGTATTCCTTATTTCTTGCAAAGTCATCATTCAAAGTTAAAGTCAAAATGATGCATGAAGACAAATTAAGTTTACAAGGTGGCAGATAAGGTGGCAGAGAATATATTTTTGCATGAATAAGATAATGGAGAACAAGAGAATATATTTTGCATGATGATGCATGTGATAAAGAGATATAGTGACTTAGGGTTTTTATCTTGCATGGTAAAAATATGTGGTAGTAAGGCCATTTTTTGCATTGGAAATGGAGAGATAAAGCAGAATTGAAGATTTGTTTTCTTTATGTGTAAATTGGAGTCATAAGGGTTTGTAATGTGATGCCTTAGTTTTTTTCATGCGTTTTTATGATGTATTTGGAGAGATAAGGGTAAGTGCAAGAAGATGGGGGGCCAAAAAGGGGTCTTAAGTGGCCACTTTTTTTCTGAAATCAGGAAATACTGGCCTTGGATGAGAAATTGAGTATAGTTACACTCAAAATTTAGAGATGCAACCAAAACAATGTTTGTAGTGCTCCGAGTCTACTTTCTAAACTACTATTTTGTTTTGAAAATGGCATAGATTAAGGGGTTCAAAAGAGGGAGCCACAGAAATTGGTGTTGTTTCTGTCAAAAAAACATAACATAGCATGTTTTGTGGCTCCTTCAAAAGGTCAACTTTTTTTTGGTATTTTTAAATCGCTTCGGTGAGAAATTAGCTAATAGAATGTAGTTTATGCCCAATTTTTCTGATAATTTTTTGATGAATATTTGATTTTTTACTAATTTTTAAAGTGGACACATCCTAAAAAACAGAATTTTGGCCGTGCTACCCCTATAAATTTTGAAAACTAATTGAAAATCATTTTTTTATTTTTTTAATATTTGTAGAATGGAGTCTAGTTTCTAAATATGTAATTTTTTTGAAATTTGAATGAATAGTTATTTTACAATGAAAAAAAGACCAAACAGTGGTTTTTGCATAAAAACAGACACACAAACAAAAGAAATTAAAGATGAAAGGCTTAACATTGTTAAAATGTGAAAAAAATCACATCGTCAAATAGCTAAGAGAAAGCCTAACATTACCCATGTGTTCGATTTGTTCAACCTTGAAACACGTGCAAATCTGAGGGTTAGCACGAACGAAATTATGTGAAATTTTGAAGAATACAGAAAAACACGTCTGTGACTGTTCATAAGGCACTCCAAGCCTTTGGGTTGGAAATCCAAAGCAAATCCCAAGCCCAAGGCTTAGGATTCCCAAAGCAAAAAATAACGTGAGTGCGTTATAACGCGCTCGCGTTTTGTTTTGCCTTGCATTTTTCTTTCCCGCAAGTCTGTCTTTTGCCATGTTTGACATAACGCGAGCGCGTTATAACGCGCTCGCGTTATGTCCCACTCAATTTTTTTTTACATTCAAGGCTATTAATCATGAGGGTTAAGGCATAAGGGGTAGAGTTGGAAGGTTTACAGATAAGATATTAGTGTTTAAGGTATAGTATCGAGCCCGTTGAGGGTCTAGGAATAGGGATAGTGTTTAAGGTTTAGGGATGAGGGTTGACAAATTACGGTTGAGGGTCGAGGGATCAAAGTTGAGGGATTAGGGTTTGACATTAAGGGTTGAGGGTTGAGGTTCAAGGGTCAAGGGTTTAGGGTCGAGGGATTAGGGTTAAAGTAGAGTGTGGAGGGTGTAAGGATTAGGGATAGGGTTAGAGGGTTTAGGGATAAGGGATTAGGGTTTAAGGTATAGTATCAAGTCTGTTGAGAGTTTAGGAATAGGGATAGCATTTAGGGATTAGGGATGAGGGATTATAGTTGAGGGATGATGGATTAGGGTTGAGGGTTGAGGGATTAGGGTTTAGGGATAAGGTTTAGGGTTGAGGGTTGAGGGATTAGGGTTTAAGGTATAGTGTTGAGGGTTGAGGGTTGAGGGTTGAGGATTAGGGTTTAGGGTTGACAGATTAGCATTTAATGTCGAGGTTAGGGTTAGAGTGTCGAGGGTAGAGGGATTAGGGATAGGGTTTAGGGTTGAAGGTTTAAGGATTGAGGTTTGAGGCTTTAGGGATGAGGGTTTAAGGCTTAAGATATAGTGTCAAGTGTTGAGGGTGTAGGGATAGGGTTTAAGTTTTAAGGGTTAAGGGTTGAGGGATATGGATTAGGGTTTAAGGTATAGTGTTGAGGGTCGAGGGATCAGAGTTAAGGGTTGAGGGATTAGGGTTGAGGGTTGAGGTTCGAGGGTCAAGGGTTTAGGGATAGGGTTGAGGATCGAGGAATTAGGGTTAAAGTAGAGTGTGGAGGGTATAAGGATTAGGGATAGGGTTGGAGGGTTTAGGGATAAGGGATTAGGGTTTAAGGTATAGTATCGATTCTGTTGAGGGTGTAGGAATAGGGATAGCATTTAGGGTTTAGGGATGAAGGATTAGAGTTGGGGGATGATAGATTAGGGTTGAGGGTTGAGGGATTAGGGTTTAGGGATAAGGTTTAGGGTGGAGGGTTGAGGGATTAGGGTTTAAGGTATAGTGTTGAGGGTTTAGGGATAGGGTTTAGGGTTGAGGGATTAGGATTTGACGTTGAGGGTTGAGGGTTTAGGGTTTAGGGTTAGGGTTGAGAGATGAGGGATCAGAGTTAAGGGTTGAGGGAATAGCGTTTGACGTCGAGGGTTGAGGGTTGAGGTTCGAGGGTCAAGGGTTTAGGGATAGGGTTGAGGTTGAAGGGATTAGGGTTAAAGTAGAGTGTGGAGGGTGTAAGGATTAGGGATAGGGTTGGAGGGTTTAGGGATAAGGGATTAGAGTTTAAGGTATAGTATCGAGTCTGTTGAGGGTTTAGGAATAGGGATAGCATTTAGGGTTTAGGGATGAGGGATTAGAGTTGAGGGATGAGGGATTAGGGTTGAGGGTTGAGGGATTAGGGTTTAGGGATAAGTTTTAGGGTTGAGGGTTGAGGGATTAGGGTTTAAGGTATAGTGTTGAGGGTTGATGGTTTAGGAATAGGGTTTAGGTTTGAGGGATTAGGGTTTAGGGTTGATGAATTAGGGTTTAATGTTGAGAGTTGAGGGTTGAGGGTTGAGGGTTGAGGTTGACGGATAGGGTTAATGGTCAAGGGATTAGGGTTAAATAAGAGTGTCGATGGTAGAGGGATTAGGGTTTAAGGTATAGTATCGAGCCTGTTGAGGGTCTAGGAATAGGGATAGCGTTTAGGGTTTAGGAATGAGGGATTAGAGTTGAGGGATGACGGATGATAGATTAGGGTTGAGGGTTGAGGGATTAGGGTTTAGGGACAAGGTTTAGGGTTAGGGTTTAGGGATAGGGTTTAGGGTTGAGGGATTAGAGTGAAGGGTTGAGGGATTAGAATTTGGCGTTGAGGGTTTAGGGTTTAGGATCGGGGTTGAAGGTTGAGGGATCATAGTTAAGGGTTGAGGGATTAGGGTTTGATGTTGAGGGTTGAGGGTTGAGGTTCGAGGGTCAAGGGTTTAGGGATAGGGTTGAGGGTCGAGGAATTAGGGTTACAGTAGAGTGTGGAGGGAATAAGGATTAGGGATAGGGTTGGAGGGTTTAGGGATAAGGGATTAGAGTTTAAGGTATAGTATCAAGTCTGTTGAGGGTTTAGGAATAGGGATAGCATTTAGGGTTTAGGGATGAGGGATTAGAGTTGAGGGATGAGGGATTAGGGTTGAGGGTTGAGGGTTGAGGGATTAGGGTTTAGGGACAAGGTTTAGGGTTAGGGTTGAGGGATTAGGGTTTAAGGTATAGTGTTGAGGGTTTAGGGATAGGGTTTAGGGTTGAGGGATTAGAGTGAAGGGTTGAGGGATTAGAATTTGGCGTTGAGGGTTTAGGGTTTAGGATCAGGGTTGAAGGTCGAGGGATCAGAGTTAAGGGTTGAGGGATTAGGGTTTGATGTTGAGGGTTGAGGGTTGAGGTTCGAGGGTCAAGGGTTTAGGGATAGGGTTGAGGGTCGAGGAATTAGGGTTAAAGTAGAGTGTGGAGGGTATAAGGATTAGGGATAGGGTTGGAGGGTTTAGGGATAAGGGATTAGAGTTTAAGGTATAGTATCGAGTCTGTTGAGGGTTTAGGAATAGGGATAGCATTTAGGGTTTAGGGATGAGGGATTAGAGTTGAGGGATGAGGGATTAGGGTTGAGGGTTGAGGGATTAGGGTTTAGGGATAAGGTTTAGGGTTGAGGGTTGAGGGATTAGGGTTTAAGGTATAGTGTTGAGGGTTGATGGTTTAGGGATAGGGTTTAGGTTTGAGGGATTAGGGTTTAGGGTTGATGAATTAGGGTTTAATGTTGAGAGTTGAGGGTTGAGGGTTGAGGTTGAGGGGTAGGGTTAATGGTCAAGGGATTAGGGTTAAATAAGAGTGTCGATGGTAGAGGGATTAGGGTTTAAAGTATAGTATCGAGCCTGTTGAGGGTCTAGGAATAGGGATAGCATTTAGGGTTTAGGAATGAGGGATTAGAGTTGAGGGATGACGGATGACAGATTAGGGTTGAGGGATTAGGGTTTGATGTTGAGGGTTGATGGATCAGATTTAAGGGTTGAGGGTTGTAAGGATTAGGGATAGGGTTGGAGGGTTGACGGATTAGGATTTGACGTTGAGGGATTAGGATTTGACGCTGAGGGTTGAGGGATTAGGATTTGACATTGAGGGTTGAGGGTCAAGGGATCAGAGTTGAGGGTTTAGGGATCTAGAGCAGGACAAAACGCGAGCGCGTTATAACGCGCGCGCTCGCGTTATAACGCGCTTGCATTTTTTCTTTCTACTGAAACGGTAAAAAAGTGGTTACCCCCGTGATCTTGGCCCACATGCTCTGTTTTCTTACTGATTCTGCGCATGCTCCGACAAAAAAGAAGTGCTTTCATGCTATTGGGAAGTTCACATGCACATTTGACACATTGTACCACCTTTGCATGATCTTTCCACCACCTTTTCTACTTTGCCAACTTGAGAAGGAGGAAATAACATAGTTTTCAAACCAAGTTTGATATATATCTATTCAAGTTTCAATTTTTGTAGTATTGCAATGTTAATTGTGATTCAATTTTAAGAATTTAACATTGAAAAGGAAGCAAGTGGTGAAAAACTCAAATTGTTGAGGAGTTTGATGCAAGAAGATAAAAACACTACATAATTGGGTACTCTCTCCATTCAAATCTTCATTTTTTAGGTATGTCAAGTCTTTACATGCATGTTCTTTACATTTTCCTTATTTCGGATTGAATTACTTTATCATGCTTTATCATACATGTTTAAAATAGACACATTCCCAATCGAGAAAGCAACCTACAATCTCACATGATGCCATGTATATTTTCTACACTTGGGCTCTTTAATAATTATGTGTAATAAACAAACCTTAGTTCATACCATGATGTCAAACTATACAAGAATAAATCCTTACAACATAAAAAAAATACAATCCCACTATTATCATGTATTGATTTCTTAGGAACTAATATTGGTCTCTTTATCATGCTACAGACAAATTCTCCGTCATGCCGAGGAAACGATCAAGAATTAAACCAACATAGGAAGAGATAGAAGCTAAGAATGCAAAGAAAGCAATGGCTATGAGGGAACTTCGTGAGAAGAGGAAATTGGACATGATAAATGAAGACATACCAATTGAAGAGGAACCACAACCATCACAAAGAGATATGGTATTGGCGGCACAAAGAGAACGAATGCAAAAACTTCGTGGTACGAGAGATTTGAATACCATAGTTGGAGACACATCCTTTACGGCAAGACAACATGTAGGGACACCATCTACCACATCTCAAGTTGAGAGTACATCATCACTCACATGTGATGAAGGAGGTACGCCATCGTTCCCACCTCAACCTCAAGGTATGTCATCTATTCCATCTTCGATCAAAGGTATGCCATCTAACCCATCTCATTTAAATATTGATGAAATTCCTAATGTTGAGATGAATTTACCTAACTTGACACCACCTAGAATTTTGCATAGAAAGCCAAAGTATTTGATTGATATTGATGAGAATATTTTGCAGCCAATGGAAGGTAAGATTCCAAAATGCACTTGTAGAAGATATGCTAATAAGATTTGGAGATTGTTCTTTGAAAAGTTAAATGAGACTGCAAGATGTCAACTATTCATTGAAATGATGTGAAGTATAAAGTATAGGTCTATCATGAAGATTCTTAGGTTGAGAACATCATAGGCTTCAAGTGAAAAATCTATTGTCAAGAATCTAATGAGTGCATATGAGAGTGTGGGTAACACCTCACGCACAAAAGATAGTAATGCAACACGGCGTGTGATTACATCGACTATAGTAAGTAGTCAAACGAGGAAAGCTCGTCTCATTAGAAAGACAAGTCAAGAATTGAGAATTAATAGGAAAACTTTATCAAGAGCCGTTGGAAGACGCCAAAGAATTGAGGACACTAATGCCAATGAATTATGGGCGTTCTCGGGGAGACTACCACAAAAAGATAAACCAATTGTTGAAGCATTGAGATCACTAATTGAAGACTTTTGGAAGAATTACACAAGGGTATCTCTGAATCAAAGGGATGTGGTAAGAAGGAGAATTGGTAGTCAGAACCGCGAGCCACATCCAAAGCATTTTTTGGATGAGACTCAAACACAGTTTTATGGTAAATTTCTAGAGAAGTATCCTCAAATTAAAATTTGTCAAAGATATTTTGAAATGCTAAAACCTTTCTATGTTAAGATAAATCACACATGCACTACTTGTTGTTGTAGATTACATATTGAATTTTCTAACCATTTTGATGCTTATAGGTCTATATGTTTAGATATGCATACTAACAATGATTTGCAGGGTTGTGCCATATGTGTCCCACCAACATCTTCAAGAGACTTCATATCAAGAATTTTATGTGAAAGAGAGGAAGGTCAAATATTCTACAAGAAATTATGCTTGGATGGCACATGTCATCGTTGCGGTGGCTTGCAACATTTGCCAATATGTGAACATATGGAAATAACACATGCGGTTGGAAATGAACTAGTAGAGTTTGGCAAGTATAAAACAGTGGCATACAATACAAAAGATGGTAAAGAAGCAAAGAGGTGTGAATTAGTTATTGAAAAGATTCCAGTGTATCAGTTTATGACTATATTTCGTGACAACATAGTGTATGAGTATGCAAGACATGCCCATAGAGCTCGATGGTTGGACTTGCAATTCAAGTTATGCAAGGACACATTTCCAGTTGGTAGCATTGTTTCAGTCGTTGAATTTGCAAAGAACTACAGTCTACAGCCACAACGTGAGGTGCAATCACAATATTACAACTCCACACAAGTTTCTATATTTGTGCACATTGCATTCATTCATGCGAATGATAGTACAGAGGATGACAGAAAGATCATAAGGGAGTATCATTTCTATATTAGTGATGATCGCACGTAGTCTACGGAGTTCGTGCAAGGTTGCTTTCAGGTGTTCTATAATGATTTGGCTAGAAGGGGCATATCGTTCAGTCAGCATATCATATGGTCGGATAATTGTGCATCACAATTCAAGAACTCACAGAATTTCTATTGGCTGAGTAGGAGGCATAATTTTACAGGTATTCAACATATGTGGAACTTTTGTGAGGCCGGGCATGGAAAGGGGGAGCATGATGGTGCAGGAGCATGTATCAAAAGAGCCATAGCATGAGAAGAGTTAAAGTATAAAGACAATGCAAAGTTGACAGATGCAAAATCGATTGTCGAGTGGTGTAATGCTTCCATGGGTCCAGGTAATGAAGGTAAGTCTTTAGTTCGTAGATTTTTTTGGTTGATAGATGATACTAACATTGCACCATATGAGGATTGTTGTACACTGACAGGATCAAATGAGATGCACTCTTTCAGAAGCTCAATTGCAGGTTCATGGAGTATCCATACACGAAAGATGTCATGCTTTTGTTCTTCTTGTACAATTCAAGTCTGGGATGAGTGCGAGTCAAAGGAGTGGGTTGACGAATGGCAGTTAAGTTATCTTAGCCCACTTGACACGTATCGACCCCCGACGGCACTGGAACTAACACAGATGGAATCGTCAGTTGACTTTGACCACATATCAGATTTAGTTCAACCAGGTAATATAGGGCACATATATGCATCTAATTTCATCTAGTTCAACCAGGTAATGTCATCTTATTTTGTAGTGTTTTTGTAATGTTGACTAATTTCATCTAATTTGCTACACATATCAATGTAGGACACGTATATGCAGTTATTACAGATGAAGATAATGAAGAGGGAACATATTATTACTTATGTCGTTGTGTTGAGACCAAAAAGAAATTGGAGGCCCCTGTTACAGATGGAGAAAACATCGAATACCCTACAGGATCAGTGGTTATTTCTGGAACATGGCTTAGAAGGTACCCACATAAGAGTGTTAATATTTGGCTATTTCAGGACTTTGACATGCATCGAAAGATTCTTCATTACTCGAACCTTGTCGTGGCATCCAATGGTCATTTGATAAAGTATCGGGGTAGACCTTTGAACAAAATATTGTGGAAGGTGCGTGAGTCTGACCATGAAGCAATACTTGACACAATAAAGAGTAGAGCAGATCCAGATGGTTCATTGGATTAATTTGTAAGTATTCACATTGATTTTGTAAAGTTATGTTACATTGAGTTGTAAGTATGCACATTAATTTGTAAGGTTTGTCTTTTTTTATTTCCTCCTGCATTTTTACACATATGTACACATTTTTACATCATCATGTTATGCATTTTTGGTGTCCAAAGTGCTGATGTGACCAAACTCATAACTCACCCTACTAGACACCATTTGATGATCTCTCCAACACTCTGGATCCAGGGCGCCCAATCATGATGATGACCTATATACCATTCTCCCAAGGCGCTCATAATGAATGAATGATAAGGAGCGCCTCGACCTCTATAATCAAGGTGATTTTAAGTCACTTTGAGTCATTTGGGGTCAGTTTGAGTCTTTGAGTCATGTTGCAAAAAAGTGTCAATGTTGTCAAGTTGCACAAAGCAACTTTTGCATTTTTGGTGTGCTGCTCCTGATGCGACCAAACTGACTGTTCCAACGCGTCCGAATGGGTACGTTTATACTAGGCATGGTCCTATTTTTCACCCAAACATGTCGAAACAGTCAGAGCTACATTGTACCGACGATATCCCTGAAGAGTCCAAAGTGCAAAAAGGTAGCAATCTTTGACAAGATGTTACTTGAAAATCATGTCACTTAGAAACATTTCGTCTGAGGCAACGGGATCATGTAGAGTTCCTCTACAATAACCTCTCTCAGTTTTTTATAGCTCTGAGGCATTTGCCCGTGGTGAAAGGTTTTCTGTTGCCCCAAAAATCGTCAGAAGGAGGCAGTGTAAAGTTGCAAAGGGGTGTAACTTTCATCCTGCTCCTGATGTGACCAAACTGACTGTTCCAACGCGTCCGAATGGGTACATTTATGCTAGGCATGGTCCTATTTCTCACCCAAACATGTCGAAACAGTTGGAGCTACATTGTACCAACGATATCCCTGAAGAGTCCAAAGTGCAAAAAGGCAGCAATCTTTGACGAGATGTTACTCAAAAATTGTGTCACTTAGAAACATTCCGTCTCAGGCAATGGGATCACGTAGAGTGCCTCTACAATAAGCCCTCTCGGTTTTTTATAGCTCTGAGGCATTTTCCCGTGGTGAAAGGTTTTCTGTTGCCCCAAAAATCGTCAGAAGGAGGCAGTGTAAAGTTGCAAAGGGGTGTAACTTTCGTCCTGCTCCTGATGCGACCAAACTGACTGTTCCAACACATCCGAATGGGTACATTTATGCTAGGCATGGTCCTATTTCTCACCCAAACATGTCGAAACAGTCGGAGCTATATTGTACCGACGATATCCCTGAAGAGTCCAAAGTGCAAAAAGGCAGCAATCTTTGACAAGATGTTACTCGAAAACTGTGTCACTTAGAAACATTCCGTCTGAGACAACGGGATCACGTAGAGTGCCTCTACAATAACCTCTCTCAGTTTTTTATAGCTCTTAGGCATTTGCCCGTGGTGAAAGGTTTTCTGTTGCCCCAAAAATTGTCAAAAGGAGGCAGTGTAAAGTTGCAAAGGGGTGTAACTTTCGTCCTGCTCTTGATGCGACCAAACTGACTGTTCCAACGCGTCCGAATGGGTACATTTATGCTAGGCATGGTCCTATTTCTCACCCAAACATGTCGAAACAGTCGGAGCTACATTGTACCGACGATATCCCTGAAGAGTCCAAAGTGCAAAAAGGCAGCAATCTTTGACGAGATGTTACTCAAAAATTGTGTCACTTAGAAACATTCCGTCTAAGGCAACGGGATCACGTAGAGTACCTCTACAATAACCTCTCTCAATTTTTTATAGCTCTGAGGCATTTGCCCGTGGTGAAAGGTTTTCTGTTGCCCCAAAAATCGTCAGAAGGAGGCAGTGTAAAGTTGCAAAGGGGTGTAACTTTCGTCCTGCTCCTGATGCGACCAAACTGACTGTTCCAACGCGTCCGAATGGGTACATTTATGCTAGGTATGGTCCTATTTCTCACCCAAACATATTGAAACAGTCGGAGCTACATTGTACCGATATCCCTGAAGAGTCCAAAGTGCAAAAAGGCAGCAATCTTTGACGAGATGTTACTCAAAAACTGTGTCACTTAAAAACATTCCGTCTGAGGCAACGGGATCACGTAGAGTGCCTCTACAATAACCCCTCTCAGTTTTTTATAGCTCTGAGGCATTTGCCCGTGGTGAAAGGTTTTCTGTTGCCCCAAAAATCGTCAGAAGGAGGTAGTGTAAAGTTGCAAAGGGGTGTAACTTTCGTCCTGCTCCTGATGCGACCAAAGTGACTGTTCCAACGCGTCCGAATGGGTACATTTATGCTAGGCATGGTCCTATTTCTCACCCAAACATGTCGAAATAGTCGGACCTACATTGTACCGACGATATCCCTGAAGAGTCTAAAGTGCAAAAAGGTAGCAATCTTTGACGAGCTGTTACTCGAAAACTGTGTCACTTAGAAACATTCTGTCTGAGACAACGGGATCATGTAGAGTGCCTCTACAATAACCTCTCTCAGTTTTTTATAGCTCTTAGGCATTTGCCCGTGGTGAAAGGTTTTCTGTTGCCCCAAAAATCGTCAGAAGGAGGCAGTGTAAAGTTGCAAAGGGGTGTAACTTTCGTCCTGCTCCTGATGCGACCAAATTGACTGTTCCAACACGTCAGAATGGGTACATTTATGCTAGGCATGGTCCTATTTCTCACCCAAACATGTCAAAACAGTTGGAGCTACATTGTACCGACGATATCCCTAAAGAGTCCAAAGTGCAAAAAGGCAGCAATCTTTGATGAGATGTTACTCGAAAACCGTGTCACTTAGAAACATTCTGTCTGAGGCAACGGGATCACGTAGAGTGCCTCTACAATAACCTCTCTCAGTTTTTTATAGCTCTGAGGCATTTGCCCGTGGTGTCAGGTTTTCTGTTGCCCCAAAAATCGTCAAAAGGAGGCAGTGTAAAGTTGCAAAGGGGTGTAACTTTCGTCCTGCTCCTGATGCGACCAAACTGACTGTTCCAACGCGTCTGAATGGGTACATTTATGCTAGGCATGGTCCTATTTTTCACCCAAACATGTCGAAACAGTTGGAGCTACATTGTACCGACGATATCCCTGAAGAGTCCAAAGTGCAAAAAGGCAGCAATCTTTGACGAGATGTTACTCAAAAACTGTGTCACTTAAAAACATTCCGTCTGAGGCAACCGGATCACGTAGAGTGCCTCTACAATAACCTCTCTCAATTTTTAATAGCTCTGAGGCATTTGCCCGTGGTGAAAGGTTTTCTGCTGCCCCAAAAATCGTCAGAAGGAGGCAGTGTATTAAGTCA
Source organism: Cunninghamia lanceolata (assembly GCA_027924645.1). Classification (NCBI taxonomy): domain Eukaryota; kingdom Viridiplantae; phylum Streptophyta; class Pinopsida; order Cupressales; family Cupressaceae; genus Cunninghamia; species Cunninghamia lanceolata. The sequence goes on from BSBN01001062.1 coordinate 6,655,355, forward strand.
GGATGAAAGCCTATTCACTCTAGGCGCCTATTTTTGACCAAATCACACATGCGCCTTGAACAACTCTGTCTTCAAGGCACTTTTCTCTAATCTCTGTAACTCTCCAAATCCACTAAGGCACAAATTTTACCTGTTGGGCTCAAGATATAGGTTCTTCATCCAAGGCGCCAGAATGGTCCAAAGGCGCATTTCACCTCTAACCTCACCTCTGACCTTACTTGGAGGCGCTAAACCTTTTGACATTTCAAGTAACTTCAAGAGAACTATTTTTCCTTAAGGTGGTTCACTCCTTGCAATTAGATGTATGGTACTTGTAACTCATTTGATTGACTTTGTAATGTTTCTTCTTCTTGCAAAGTAGATAAGGATGATATAAGCTTACTTCATGAATCGGAGTAGAAATCTCTCTTGGACTTGCTAGGTGAAAGGACTTGAACTTGAAGGACTTGAAGTTGATGAAGTGATCCTTCATGATGGCCTTTGACATTACCTTCTCAGAGTGTAGATGATAACACCTTCCTTGGATAAAGTGGATAACCTCTGACCTAAACTTTGAAGCTTGATGAATCTTGAAGATTGGGTTTCCTCCTACTCCCCTTCTGGGCTCCACTCCATCAAAGTCATATTTAGTTGTCCAAGGCGCCAACATTTACTCAGGGGCGCCCAAAGAGAAAGTTTACAACTCTAAGGCGCTAAACTCTTATGCAAAAATGGTCATCATCAAAGGCGCAAAAATGGGTCTCTGGGCGCCAATCTCTACAAGACATTCCATCTCATTGCTCTCCTCCATTACAAGCGCTCACTTACCTCAATCTTGGGCGCATACCAACATCCCAACATCCAAATCACCTAGGCGCTCAAAACCTTCAAGACTCAAGGCGCATTTTATGATCAAACAAGGTATCTCCTGAACAAGGCGCTCATAGTCTCATCAGGGCGTTAATCATCATCATGAGCGCTCATATTGTTCTAGGCGCACAGTTATCTCTGGAATGCTCAAGGCGCTCAAGGCGCACATACCCTTCTCTAGGCTAGTTTACACTTATTCAAGGCGCTCATTCCAAACTTACATGAACTCCTCATTACAAGACACACAAACTAGATGATCCTAGGGCATAAGGGCGCTCATAGGAGTTGTTATGTGTCATTTTGGCCAAGGTTTTTCAGAGCAGTGAAGACATTAGGAAGGGGATGATCGTTTGGATAGTTTTGAATGCTTTATTTCTCCTTGTTTAAACTAGGCGCTCACTGAGGATTGGAGTAGCCTTTGCACCCTCACATCATGTTAATCGGCATTTCAGAGGCAATCATAGTATAGGAAGATTTGCACCTTGAAGAAGAGAGTTATCTGGTGAGTGCTTAGGAGTTCTGGCGCCTAGGGGAAAGGTCTAGGTAGAGCGCCTTCAGACTTTGACAGTGAAGTGCCTTAAGGAGTTGGATGATGTTTTTGCCTGGAGTGGAGATGATGTTTTTAGCGCCTTAAGGATGATGATAGAGCGCCTTGGAGTCAGGTTAGTCTGGAGCACCTTAAGAAGGTAAAGCACTTCAAATGTAAACACAAGTGTTTTGAGCGACCTAATGAGAAGTTGTCTTGGCACCATAAGTTGTTCAAACGAAGATATGCGCCTTGGATAGTTGCAAAGACCTAATTTAGCGCCCAAGGTTGGAAGACTCTTTGTGAGCGCCCAGTGTTTGAAAGCTCTTTGTGTTTGGTGCATTAAAATGAATTTGGCACCTAAGTAGTATTGAAACACTCAACTAAGCGCCTAAAGCCCATGAGAGAAGTGATATGCGCCTTGATAGGAATATCATGGAAGATGAGTTTACTGAATGGCGCCTTGAATGACTTGGTTGATTAAGTGTTTTAGCGCCTAGATATGGGATGAATCATTGAGCACCTTTGGTTGAGATGATGTCAGCACCTTTGAGATTATAACACCTTGGAGTCAAGTTCGAAGGAGCACCTTGAGAAGGTAAAACACTTCAAATGTTTTCAAGGAATTGGAGAAGTCACTTAGTGCCTAGAAGGAATTCCAGAGCAAGAGGGTTGGAGCGCCTTGAGCTTCAAGTCAGATATGCGCCTAGACCTCTACCCTTTAGCAAGTTGAAGCCCTCTGAGCCTTGACAAAGTGAGAATGCCTTATAGTGAATATGCGCCTTAGGCAAGGTTGAATACAAAGTTGAGGAGTATATCATAATGAGTAAGTGCACTGTAGGGTTAGATGATAAAGACTAGTGCCTTGAGTGTCTTGGTCAAAATTTTGACGTGAGAAGTCTTGCAAGATCAAACCCTGGAGTGCACCTTAGAGAGAACCTATTGATCCTTTGCTTTGACAAGATTTGGGCGCCAGAATGATCCTTAATAAATGGAATGTATCTACACCAATTTTGCGCCTTTAGGGAAGTGATGGTGGCTAGAATGATCCTTAATCTCATGTTTGTGTGCCTAGGTCTAGAAGCAAGATTTGAGCGCCTTAGGATAGGGTTTTTTGCACCTTGTCTTGGAGAGTGAATTTGCGCCTTGGATGATGTTGAAGTGCCTTGGGATGAAATGCACCCAAACTTACAGAGGGCCTTCAGTGAGGGAGTTGAAGAGAGTGATTAGACGAAGGATAGCCTTAAGATCAAACTAAGTACTTAGAAACCTAAGATTAGTGCCTTATTTGAAGTTATACACCTATTCTGGCGCCAGAGAGTGAGTTTGAGTGTGAAGAAGTGAATGTCTGCGCCTTGAAGGGGATACAAAGGGAAGATGATGCACCTTGATGGGTTGATGATGGAAATTTGTGTTTTGGAGCTAAATGTGTGCCTTGAATCTAAATGATATTTGAGTGCTTAGAGGTAAATAGGGGCGCCTTTGAGAATTCATTGTGCTTTAAGGAATGGATTGTGGCGCTTTGGACTAAGGTAAGTCCTGAGCACTTCCAATGTTTTTAAGGAGCGCCTTGAAGGAGATAGTGCATAGAGGTACAATGAATCTTCCGGAGAACATGGATAGACAACTAAGTCTCCAACTTGAGTCTTCTAAGTGAATTGGATGATGAAGAGAGTCTAGTCATTTTGGGCGCTAGTATCAGGATGAATCATCCAAAATGGGTGCCTAGAACTAGAAGGTGCCAATGCATGAGTTCAAGGATCCTCCATTGGAGCGCCTAGCCCAGATGGCTATAGATTGAAAGTTTTAAAGCTAAGTGATGTCTCTTAGGTGAATTCCTAGCCCAGGTGCAAATAGAATAGAACTCTCTCACATAGTTGAAATTGACTTGATAGAAGGAGATAAGTCTTAAGGACTAGTTTGGCGCCTCACTTGCCTATCTCACCTTTGAAATGCTCTTTGGTTGATGATCATCATTGATGGCACCTAGTGAAATGTAAAGCTATTTGCATCTCCAGAGGATCAAAATTGGATTAGGAGATCATCCTTGCAGTTGAGATTGACAGAGAAGTGTTAAAGGAATCACTTCAAATGGGCGCCTAAGCTAGTTGAGGCGCATATCAATTCCACTGTAACTCCAGACTGACGCTTAGGATCCAGTCATCTCCTAAGGCACAGTTCCGTTCACCCATGACCTCGCTTGACGTCTAAAACTTGGAAACTCCTTTGGAAAGCTCCTGTTGCGCCTAGAAGATGAGTTTGGGATATCAACTTGCAAAAGGCTTAGAAACTCTTCAAAGATGTTAGGCACAATCCCATGGCACTGGAGCTCAGTTTTGGCACCTTCAAGGAATAGCACATGAAGAAACTTGAGAGGTCAGGTGCTTGTAAAAGGGAACACCTTGGAACATCTTCCAGGGGTTGAAGTAGTAAGAAAACATCAAGTGAGTCTAGGCGCACTCCCTTGTGTGAACAATTTAGCTCTGGCGCCTAGCCACAGAGTGAGCCAGAAGAAGTAGTTTGGACATTAGAAGATAGGCGCTCATTCTACAATGAAGCATTCCACCTTCCTAATCAACAAAGAATTGCAAGAATTGACAAAGGAAGCTAAGGCGCACCTTCTACTTGTTTCCACCTCCAGAATGCGCCTAACCTTGAAAGGGGGTTCAAAGATGTTTGTTAGACCTTTTCACTCAAGGCGCTCACCTTAGGCGCACTTTCTAAGTCCTTGTCACCTCAAGGAAACACCTAGTTTGGAAGGCGCTTGCCCTGTTCTCCACTCCTTTCAATTGGCGCCTAGAACACAGAATGCATGAAAGGAGCGCCTAGACTCCAGAGGGCTCATTTGGGCGCCTAGCATTTAAAACACTTTCATAATGATGATGTTTTGGCGCCTACTCTTATCCATAACTCTAATTGGCGCCTAATGTTGACAAGGCGCAACTTCAGGAGGAGGTCACCTCAACTTGGCGCGCAAGTCAGAAAAACCTGTAAATCCTTCAAATATGCACCTACGTTGTGAGGTGATGAGTTGAACATTCCAAATCTTCAAATGTTGCTCAAGTAAGGAAGACATTGTAACATCAAGGCTTCAAGGCCTGTCCTTGTATTTCCATTGAATGAGTTGTACTTCATGCTATTGAAAGCATTTTCCATGTAATAAGACATTGCAAGTTGATTGAATCAAGTAACAAGACAAGTACCCAACTCTAATGTTGTTTCATTCAAATAGTTATCTTGATGTATATCTTTATGTTATTGAAGTAGTTGATGAATTGTTAGCAAGTAAAAGTGTTTAAGTAAGGAAAATTTTTTGTAGAACTAGTTGGGTATCTTACACTTACACCATGCCTATCCATCAAACATCACAATGCAATCAAAATCCTAACAACATGCCCATGATCCAAGATCAAGTGCAATCATTCAAAGATATTATCAATCACAAGCCTATTAAGAATGAACTAGAGTCTTCTAGTACCATACTTTTCCATCAAACACCATCATGTAATCCATGGCCTATCAAGCCTATCAAAGAAAATGCAAACATCCTATGTAATACAATCAGACTTTAAATATTTGAAGTAGCCATCTACAAATATCCATTCAAAAGTGGATTTATAATGCAAGTATGGACGCCATCAATAAAAAAGATTTGTATTAACCAAATATCCATATACGCATACATCAATATCTGTCGATATAAGTATAACATATATACAAAATAGCCATATAGGCTTACAAGAATGCCATATAGGCATACAATGTCAACTATGTACAATACAAAATATATGTCCACAAATGCCATATAGGCATACAACAGAGGAACACAATAAAAAGTCATTCCCCTCTAGCTGGTGAAGAGAATAAATCATGAGCAGCCTTTGATCTTCTAGGGGATGGAGACATGCATGTGGGTGGTCTACTACGAACCCGAGGGCTACTCCTCCTATTTAGTTCTTCCTGCACCTTTACCTGTTACAAAAAAAAGTATAGATATTAATATATAGAAATTACATGTTATAAAAAAATGAAACATTTAACAAAATAATCACTTACCGCTAACATATAATCTGTCTGCTCGCTTGCCTCAGTAGCAGGAAAAGGCCCTGGTGATGTCATGTCCTAGAGAAACCATCCAGATAGAAATTAAACTTCAAATCAATAATCTTTTGATTTTTCAAAAATAGACAACTATAACAATGAATGTAAATTGAAATTTACTAATCTGCCTCATACCCCTGTCAATGCCATAGAGCTATGAATCGCAGAGGCCACACCCTGCTCCATTGCCCTATGAACATGGGGAGGTGTATCCGCAGCCTGCATCATCTGAAAATAAAACAACATTATTCAATTACGAAAACTATAATAGTGATGCAAATCATGGCTCCTAACATACACACACGCTCATCTAAACATGGAAGTACACACAATAAAACACACAAATCACATACAAAAATTTAGTAAGTACAATTCATTCATTAAACTATTTATTTTATTACCTCCGTAAAGCTTTGAAGTCCACCACCGCTGGCAGGTGTTGCCATGAAATCTACAGTGTTAACCTATTCAACATCCAAAATCAAAAATTAGAATACCATTCATATAACGATGCTATTCACATGTAATATTTATAATTGTTTACTAGTTACATACCTCGACAGTAGATGATCTAGTGAAAAATGTAGGTGGAGAACCACTGAAAACTGCATCGACGCTATGACCCTGAAATTTCATTAAAATCATCAATTTAAATTAGTTAATCTTGTATTTCAAAAATAAAATTTAATAAATTAAATTCAATAAACTTGCTAATATTTACCTGAGTATCAAGGCCGAAAGTCTCACTCAGGAGGGTATCTGTCATCACCATTTGCTCAGCTGCAGATGTAGCCTGTGCACCTGCGTCCTGACTGTCCATGGGGTCATAACCACAGGCTGACCCGCAAGCCTGGCAAGTATGCGGTGGGACCCTACTCCTCACACTATCTCCCAACCCACTCTGTGTTGCAGGATCGGCATGCTCTATGATGCTCTGGGTCAAGGCACTAATCGACCTCAGTGTATCGACCTCAACACTCTCCTTCGCAATGGAAGGGATAGAAACATGCTCGTGGGCTGGTCTGCTGATTACTCGTCTCACTACCCGCTGTGGGTCAAGACGTGCCCCTGGTCTATCCTATGCTGAGCCCCCACCTCTACCCTGGAAGTCCCGCATATCAAAATAGTTTGGCACTTTATTGAGAACAAACTCGGAGTAGAGTTTCCTCAAAAAGTATTGCGGGACCTCATTGTTATTGCATGGAGGATGGTCAAAAACCATCCACCACCTCTGCCCGAAATTGTCCCTTATCGCTTGGTTGTTGCACCAATGGATAGGGAACCTCTTGCATGTAATGGGTGGAGGTTGATTTGTTTGTGGGTTTGTGAAAATTGAACACAAGTCTACTTTTGTAATTTGTAATTTTTTGACATCTTGGTATGATAATTTATCTGTATAGTAATCTCTAAACTCTCTCTTTTTATCGGTCCAACTAGTTATTTGCTTGCTAATTGAATTTACATTTGATAACATAGACTCAAGAGATTCGGCAAGCGTGGACCTATGCAAGGTTGAAGTGGAAGGATCTTTCAACCTTGCAATTATATCTTCAATTTGTTTTTTGTTGTTTTCAATTTCCCCCATTATATTATCTTGTGTTCCAGGGGCATGTCGAGGAATGAATGGAGGAGGTTGTTGTTCTGCATGTATTTCTTCCTCAAGATTTTATGGATTTTGAGGAGGAGGAGGTGCATTAACATTTCCTACAATTAATAAAATATACATCAAAAATCAACAAAAACCTACCTATTTAGGAAGAAATTCAAACAAAAAAATAAAGACAACTCACCCCTTTGGCGTGCTCGACATCACGGCGGCATTTCGGCGATGAATCGACAAATCTTTTGTGTTGAACGGTGTTTTGTAGAATGCGAGCGTGTTTTTGCAAGGGTTTTATGCTGCGGGCGGAGGAAAAGCTCATAGAAATGAAATGAAATGAAATGGCAGCGGGGGTTTTTTTATAAGAAACAGTTTAAAACGCGCTCGCGTTATGGCTCGGCAATGACGAGCCTAAGGCTTGTCATTGCCAAGCCATAACGCGAGCGCGTTATAACGCGCTCACGTTTTGCCTTAAATTTTTTTAAAAATTTTTTGGCCACTTTTTGGCCCCCCATCTTTTTGCACTTACCCATAAGGATATATTTTTTCCTTGAGGCATATTGGCATGCAAATGGATATATTTTTTCACAAGGGACTATAAAGGGATTTTTATTCTCTTCTAAGTCCTATTTTTGCTCAAATCATGCAAATTAGGAAAATGTATTTTGGAGAGATAAGGAGATTTATTTTTCTTTTCATGCATGATTTTACAAATAAATCAAATGTAAATAAATAGTAAAGTAATATTCTTCAATTTACTTTATTATTTTTTGCAAATTGTAAAAATCAAAAGTAGTACAAGTTGTAACCAATAATAGAGTAATTATTTGAATTACTTTATTATTTACTCACAATCATTTTTGCAAATGCAAAATCATGCAAATTGATGAGTTGAGTTAACTAGGCCATCTAGGGGATTTTGCATGATTTGAGGAGCAATTTGAGGGATCTTGGTCAAGCATATGGAGAAGACCAAATTGGAGCTATTTTTGCTTGATTTGTGACAATTTGAGCCCTTAATTTTAGGGATTTTTAAGGTTTCTCGTGGATCACTTTGGAGGGCTTATTTTTAGAGGCAGTTAGTTGTAGTTCATTTTTTGCATGCCTCTTAGTGATAGAAAGCTATATATTGTAAAGAAAAAACTTGATTTTGCTAGTTCTTACCTTTTTTCCCTTTTACAATTTGAGAGAGAAGGTTTTGTAGCTCATTTTTGATAGTTTTATAGAGATTATAGCAGGTTACAGGTTCCATTTTTGTCTCTCTTGCAATGTTTCCTTTATTTTTTGGAATCAAGTAGTTGCCTTTCCATTTAATACTAATTGTATGAGGTGATTTGATGAAGTTTTACTATGTTTGATTATCAAAACCTTTTAAAACTATTGTCTCATCATTACTTATAGTATTAAAGCATAGTGATATTACAAATCTTAGGTTGTGTTACAGAAAATAGTTCTTTTATGTTGTGAAAAGTCATTTTCCTTCATAAAGAGTTTATTTTTCAACCTTCCTCAGAAATACTTTTTGTGATATTTATGCCAAGATTGAATTGTGTGGGTTAGATTTCTAAATTCTATTGTGAACCAGATTGCAAATTTTTTATCCTTACTAGGTGCATCACCAAATTTTACAGTTTTATTTCCTTATAGTTTCCTTCTTACCCTTTTCCAAAATAGAAAATCATAGTTTCAAAATAGAATATTTTAAGGGAACCAGCCCATAATCTGGAGGTTCAAACTCATTGTAGGTCACCCATAGCCTAAGTTTGTCCCCATGTTTCGAAGGATTGCAGAGTATCACAGCTTTGCATAAGAGTGCAATCCTCATCAACAACAATTTTTCTCACGCCCAATGGGACATTTGAATTAATTTTTAGTTCAATAGAACTTATTTTTCTATTGTTTTTGTATGAACAACAGAATTTTCATCCTTTTAGAGGTTCATTTTCAAGTACCTGGCAACTCTAATACTTTGCTTTTATAGGTTAGATCTTGCAGCTTATGAAAAAATATCAAACAAGGTCAAATAAAGATTTTGACAAGAAGCACATTCAGTTATCTCCACCAAAAAGGAGAATAAAAGTAGATAAAGTAATCAAATCAACTGATTCAACAGTTGTTTTAGATCTACCAAGTACACATCCAGAGTTTGCTTCTCACTAGAATCTATTATTTGTAAGTTTATCATTAGAATTTCATAGTTCTCCACTAGTAAGCCCAAGAGACCAGATTCCTATTTTCCAAGAGGAACTTCTTCTTTTAGAGCTTGTAGAAGAAGAACCTGTGTTACAAGAAATATTTGAAGTAGTTCTAATCCAAGTACTAGCTCAAATACCATCTACTCCAATGTCTCTACTCAGAGGAGGACGAGGTGGAGGACCTTTTCCACCTCCTGGAGGAGGAATACCACCTCCCAGTGGAGGAGGAGGTGGAGGACGTGAAGAAACCCACCACCACCTCGAAATCAACCTTTCGTTACATTTAATGGAGGCAGCCCTTTGAATCTAAATCAACATGATGACATACTAATGGCTGCATTGAAGAGTTTACCAAGTTTCACAGGAGAAGATGGGACTACACTTATTGAGCATATCAGAGATGTGGCTTCTTTGTGTTCTATTCATCACATTACTGAGGAGAACATAGCAATCAGATTATTGGCAGCGTCACTAAAAGGTAAAGCTCTTCAATGGTTTAGAGGCTTAAGAGTCAATTCAATTAGATCTTGGGATGAATTAGGTGCTTCTTTGAATAGGCAATTTCAGGATAAATCTGATCATTTATCATTAGTTGAACAAATGACCACTATTAAGAGAGCTCCACAAGAGAAAATGTTATATTTTAATTTCAAATTTTAGAAAATATGGAATAGAATTCCTAAAACAGTGAAACCCTCACCAGAACATATTTTTTTGTATTATTTGAGGGCATTAAATTATGATATTGATGTTATGATACAATCTATGGGTAAGGTAACCTTACCAGCTACTTTTGATATTGCAATAAGAGCATAAAATAGTTTAATACAGGCTGGTAAAATAGCACCTAGGCCACCAATGCCAATTTTCTTAGATATACAACCTTTAATTCCAATTTTAGCCCCACATATTTCAGCAATACCATCTTTTGGTTATCAAGCAAATGCAAAAATAGTGCAGATCCCATTCATTTCGAGTTTCAAGAGTTGAAAGAAAACCAACAAAGTATAGAAAAAATATTGCAGACTGTAAGCAATGATCTAGTAAGTCTAAAAATTCAAGCAAACCAAAATAAAAGGCCTTACCAAGCCCCATACCAAGCAAATAGACATGGTTATCAGGCAGATTATCAGGGTAAAAGGATAAATTACAACAATAGGCCAAATCAACAATATAATCCAAATGTTGTTAATACATCAAAAGAAATAGTGCCTATACAGAATAACATGGTTCAAGATTATGAATGGTGTTACTAGTGTAATCAACCTCGTAACCAGGGTGCTTGCCCGAATGGGATAGTAGGTCAATCTTTAATGGTATAGAATAACTATGTTGCTGTTGAAAATTCAGCAGGTCATGTGAATAACCAGCAGGATATTTAGACTCAGTATGTTAATCCTGATGTAGCTTTGATGACTTGGTAGGCTAATAAATTTTGTGGTGTAAATCAGTTACTAGGTCAAAAGTAGTCTTTTACTAATATTGCAGCAAACACAAGATCAAAAAGAGAGTTGTTGACTTGCAACAAGAAGCTAAAACTACAAATCAGCAAGCTAATACTGGTAAACAACAAGCTGGGAATGTACAACAATAAGCTGATAAAGGTAAAAGTACAATTTCTACAAATCCACAAGGGTAGAATCAAGCTTCTACATCTAATGATCTACATATTTTGTCAAGAGGACAGCCAACTGCAAAAAAAGGATAGCCAAAAGCAAATAAACAACAAACTAGAGACCAACCAGAGGTTACTATCTCGAAAATACAACAAAAGGTTAGTGGTCATGTTTTCAATATTTTGGATCATATGAAAAAGGCAACAGTAAGCATGTCTATTTTATATGCTTTACATATTCCAGGACAAAAGGATTTATTACAAGATGCATTATCTCAGTTGTCTTTGTCAAGTGAAGTATAAAAATCATATCAACCTCAAGTTATGTTTACAAATGAGGTAGAAAAAAGAGTAGAACAGCCTAAACCAGTAGGTAAACCTCCACCATTCTATGCCACTCTAATTGTAGGTGACCATTTAGTACATAATTGCATGATAGACTCAGGAGCCAGCAGCACAGTTATGCCAAAACAACTAGCTGATAAGTTAGGCCTGAAATATGAACCTATTGTTAGGGGTGTTGTACAAATGGATGGAACTGAGGTCAATATGGTTGGAATGTTAAAAAATTTAGGCCTTACTTTGCATTGTTATATATCAGGATATTTATGTTATTGATCTGCCACCTACCTTTGCTATTTATTTATCCATAGATTTTACAACAAGGTTAGGAGGTTATTTGTCTTCTGATTGGATGCATTTGTTCTTCATAACTAGATATGGAACCAAGTTTACAATCAAATCTGAGCCATTAGCCAAAGATCACCTTGAACCTTATACACCTAGTTCAATAAATGCTAACCTTTCCATTTTTTATCAAGAAGATCTGATTCCTGTTCAAGACCCAAGTACACCATTAGAGGGAATTCTCGATCTAGTTTTAGACCAGTGGGCAGCAAAGAACCATGAAATAGATCCATTTGAGCTGATGGATGAGATAGGCCTTGGTGTGTATATGATCTAGGAGAAAAATACAGTCATTCCAAATCTGATTAAAGGAGAAAAACAACAAACTATTGAAGCTGAAAATGATGTTTGGGAACTTTATTTTGATGGTTCTAGAAGCAAGATTGGTGCTGGAGGAGGGGTTGTTTTAGTTTCTCCCACAGGTGAGAAATACTATTCATCTTTCAGATTTACTTTCAGTTATTCTAACAACTCAGCTGAGTATTAAGCTTTAGTTCATGGACTAGAATGGGCAAGGAAAAGAAAAATCAAATGTTTAAAGGTTTTTGGAGACAGTGAATTAGTTGTTAAACAAGTCAGAAACCTTGCTGCTACAAAAAAATGACTTGCTAAAATTATATAAGCATAGAGTTTGGGACATGATAGAAGAATTTGATGCATTTAATCTAATATATGTACCTAGAACTGATAATAAGCAAGCTGACAAGCTAGCTGCTATAGGAGCTGAACATGATATTCCTGCAAAAATGAAGAATATTCATTCTCCTTTATATGTCAAGGTTGTTGTAAGACCATCAGTCCCATATAATAATATCAGCTGGAAAGTGTTTGACAGTGACGAATAGATTGTAAATTTCTTAATGGAAGTGGCTAAATTTTCTACAGGTAATTAACAGAAATTTATATAGCAATATGATGATCAAATACTTCAGTTAAGATCAAACAAGATTCCTAAGGGCTTAGTGACCCTAGAATTAATCTTTAATACTGATGATCAAGTAAGAAAGGATAAGGCCAGCTTGGCAGTGAAACAAGAGCACTATGAACCTATTGAGATCTTTAAAGGGAAGTTACTCAAGCTTGGAAAGATATGTACAAAGGAAGAACAACAAGCATTCATCCAGCTTTGTCGAGAGTTTAGTGATATATTTGCATGGGAATATGGAGATTTAAAAGGCTTCAACCTAGAGTTGGCTCAGCATACAATTGAGCTTGAACCCAAGGCAAAAATTGTCAGACAGAAGCAAATACCACTAAACCCTAAGCTGGAAGTGCTTATGAAGACTGAACTTAATAAACTCATTGAAGGTAATATCATTTTTCTGATCAAACATACTTCATGGGTTTCTAACTTGGTTCCTGTCAGAAAAAAGAATGGAGAAATCAGATTATGTGTTTATTTTCATGATTTAAACAAAGCATCTTTAAAGGATAATTATCCTTTACCATCTATGGAACATGTATTATAGGTTGTTTCTGGATCAGAAAGATTCTCTTTGTTGGATGGTTATTCAGGTTATAACCAAATTCTTGTAAAGGAGGAAGATCAATACAAGACAACTTTTACCACAAAATGGGGCACACTAGCATACAAAAAGATGCCATTTGGCTTATCAAATGTAGGTGCAACATTTCAGAGAGCAATGGACATGGCCTTTTAAGGTCTGATTAATAAGTTTGTGCTTGTATACTTAGATGATGTGACTATTTTTTCTAAAAAAGTTGAAGAGCATTTTCATCATTTAAGACTGATTTTTGAGAGATGTAGAGAGTTTGGGGTATCACTTAACCCAAAGAAGAGTATTTTTTTGTTCATGAAGGTAAACTGTTAGGACACATAGTGTCTAAGGATGGGATATCAATTGATCCTGAAAGGATCACTACAATTTTGGCATTACCTCTTCCTACACACATGAAAGGCTTACAAAGATTTCTAGGAAGAATTAACTTTGTAAGAAGGTTTATTCCTAACATAGAAGCACTTTTACAACCTCTGACAACAATGCTAAAGAAGAATATTCCTTTCAACTAGACCAAGGAAGGAAAGTAGAGCTTTGAAGAGATAAAGGAGGCACTTGTTGCTGCTCCAACTTTGATAAATCCAAATTTTGATAAAGACTTCATTTTATATGCATTTGGTAGTGTGGATACTATATCATCTATGCTTTGTCAGCAGAATGATGAAGGATTGGAATAGCCTATGGCATTTTTTAGCCAAGTTCTGCATGACTATGAGGTAAGATATTCTTTTGTTGAAAAGTATGTATTGGCTATTATCAGGAGCCTGGAGAAGTTTAAACATATGCTTTCAAATAATAGAATTCAGTTAATGGTTGCCCATCCTACAGTGAAAGAATTCTTGCTTAGTAAGGATTTAAGTGATAAGAGAGCAAGGTGGATAACAAAGGTTATGGAGTATGACATCCAAATTAAAGTTACCAAGTTGGTCTGAGGCAAAGGACTATGTGAACAGCTTTCAGATTATGAAAAATATAGCAAGGAACTTGAAGGAGAACCTGAGACAGTGCTACAGAATGGTGAAGCAGCTGCTATCCTAGATTCCCCTACAAGTTGGGTGCATAATATGATCCATTATCTACACACTAGTGATTGTCCTCAAGGCTTGGATAGATCTAAGAGAAGATATTACATATTGTAGGCAATTCCCTATGTTGTGATTGATGGAATCTTATACACAAGGGACTTTAATAATGTTTTACTAAGGTGTGTGCAACCAGATCAGATTCAAAAGATTCTAGAGGAATTACATGATGGACCTTCTGGAGGTCATTTTGTAGCTAGAACAACAGCTCTAAAAATTATGAGATCTGGTTTCTATTGGCCTGACATGTTCAAGGATGCACATGAATGGGTAAAGAAATGTTTAAAATGTTTAGTTTTTGCAGGCAAACAGAGACTTGCAGCCATGCCCTTACATCTAATTCAAGTGGAGCAACCATTTGGCAAGTGGGGATTAGACTTTATTGGTCCTATTATTCCACCTTCCAGCCAAGGACACAAGTGGATTTTGACTGCTACTGATTATTTCACTAAATGGACTGAAGCAGTTGCCTTGAAAGAAGCTAATGAAACAGCAGTCCTGAATTTTTATCAAGATCTAGTGTCCAGGTTTGGTACTCCTGACTCTATTATTTCAGATCATGCTTTAGCATTTATTGGATTAAGAGTATCTAATTGGTTTGTCAAAAATAACATATTTCTAAATACTTCATCAAATTATTACCCTCAAGGTAATGGATAGGCTTAATCAACTAACAAAAATCTAATTAAAATTATTAAGAAAATAGTTGATGAAAATTAAAGGTCTTGGCATGATAAGTTAAAGTTAGCCTTATGGGCTGATAGAATTACACCTAAAAGAGCAATAGGTAATTCACCCTATGTGCTTACATATGAAAAGAAGCCAAGTTACCAATATTTGTGGAGTTACCAACACTTAGTTACATAAAAGAGCTAGAGTTACTTGAAGAACAACCAATGGAAGTTAGGCTTGCACAGCTGATAGAACTTGAAGAAATTAGAAAAGAGGCCTTGAAAACATTGGAAATACACTAGGCCCAAATGAAAAGGAAATTTGATAAAAGAGCAGTCCCAAGAGTCTTTAAAGAAGGAGATCTGGTTTTCAAATTGAACAAGTTAAAGAGCAGACCTGGTCAACATACAAAGTTTGATGCAATGTGGGATGGACCATACATAATAACAGGATGCAAGCAACACAATGCATTCCAGCTTGCTAAGTTAGAAGGAGAGGTGTTGCCAATCCCAGTTAATGGGATTCACCTCAAGTTATGCTATTAGACAAGCAGCCTTATGCTACAAATAAGTGTTTTTGCACATTTAGTCTAGTTATTGTTTTGTTTTCCAAGAAGTGTTGTTGCACATGTTTTTGGCTTTGTTTTAAGAAAGTCAGTTTAGTTTCAGTTTCAGTTTTGTTGCTGCTGTAGAGTTTCAGTCAGTTTGAGTTATCGAAAAAGACTCCATGCCCAATGGAATTGCAAGACTACTGGTTCTAAGTTGTTTAGCAAGCAAACACCCCTGAGAGGTCACTAGAAATGTTACTAAATTTTGTTCACACTAAATTTAGTTAGACCTAAGTGCAGTTGTTTTAGGAAGAATAAAAGATAGCTTTTAAGTTATTGCATTTAATGAACAGTTGATGTCTTGACAAAGCAGAGATAGATATTTAGTTGTCAGGATAACCCATCAATCCAATCAAGACTGATGAGTCATCATAACAAGTGAATCATGATGTCAAGGAATCAATCATTCAAGAAATACAGTTGATCTAACATAGTGTTATCTTTCAGGAGTTATAAGATAGATTGATTATTCAGTTGATCATATTTGAAAGAAATAAAGAAAGGTATTTATTCGAGCTGCTATTTCATGTCATATTTGGAACATACAATTCAGTATCTATTACTTTATCCTATGCATTGATTGAAAAATAAATATACATACATCAAGTGCATAAGATAAATTAACTGATCATGTTTAAAAGAAGTGTTCAAATGTGTCCCACACAAGCCGTGGGAGTAACTAAACTGAGCAATGCAGACATTTGCAAGCTATACATCTGATGATAAAAGAATTAAGGAAGAACACATGATAAAACTAAATATCCATCATTGCCTGAGCAAGGAGGTTGTTGAGTAGTTGGATAGTTAATCTTCAGCCCTCATCTTCAGCTCTAGCTATATCAGTTGAACCTGCAAAAAATTGGGAAAAGTCTTGTAAGAGCTCTGGATATTTAATGTTATCATATTCTTTTATCAACAAACATATCAACTTGTCACATCATGCATTTCATATGAAAGATCAAAGCATACATGTTCTATAAACTAAAATATCATGAAGGGGATCAATCAATACCATCAGGTATGTTTTTATGTTAACTTGTTTGTTCACTGTGCAAGTATAGGAAAAGTAATGTTGCTGATTTGAAGACAAATAAACATGTGGAGAAAATGTGGCTCCGACAAGGGTTGAGCCCAGCATGTTTCCTTTTTATTCATTTAAAAAGGAATATCATAAAAAGACAGGATGCATCATTCAAAGTACATCATGCATCATTTAATCAACTTACAGAGAAAGTGTGTCATCATGACATTAATTGCAGTTGATTGAAACAAATCAGATAAAGACACATATGTGAATCAAGTCTCATATGCATATCAGATAGAAAGAATAGGCTACAGGAGCCATCTTAAAGTACAACAGGTATTTATTTCATCTCAAAGTGATTAAGTATCATGAACAAATGATAAATGCAGCTACAATGAGAAGTAATGCTACAGTAGTGCTCATTGTTCATACATATGATGTTACAGTTGAAGACAAGTCACAAATTCACACTTATGTATGTCATTGAGATTATTAGTCATATAAGTGTGTACATTGCTACCTGATGAAGTTAAGGTTACAGAATAGTGCTTACAAGAGATAGAATTTGTGTATCATTTACATGAGTTACAGGATATAAACATGAAAAACATTATTTGATTATGATCAGAAGGGTAATTTAAAATGATCAGATACAGGTGTTCATAGAGATCAAGTACATGTATCATTATCTTTGACAGAATGGTAAAAATCTCTACAGATATCTGATACAAAAGAGAGATCAAAATAGTAAGGCAGTAATACCTCTGACTTGTGACAAGACAAGTATTTCTTATTCATACTTTATAGCTCTAAATTGTTACAGTGACGGAAGTAAAATAGTAGAAGACTCATGATATACTATATGCTATAGCGGTACTATTGACAGAGATACAAGACAAGTATCCATTATTCATATATCATTATTTCTAATTGATACAGTAAATGTGAAAGAGCAACATGATGAAAATTACCTGACAGTTGACTAGTCAATACAAAATGAAATGCCAAGTTAAAATTCCATGCTCAGAAAATATATTCATGTATACAAGACTGATTCAATATCTCTTCACAGAAAAAGAATACATACTGTTGCTCAGAGTACATAAATGACATTAAATATCACTCAAGAAGTGTCCAGAGACAGTCAAAGAAGCTACAGGTTTAAAAGATTAAGTCTCAGAGATGATAGAAAATATTTCTGTATTATAAAAGTTAAAACCCTAGTTCCAATTTTCTGAACAGAGTCTTGTTTCCATGCACAAAAATGAAGGAGAATTCTTAGAAAAGAAAATAAATACCATGAATGTTGTAGTGGAACTTCTTAAAATGCAAACACTTGAAGAGGGTTTGAAACCCTAACACATTTCTTGCATACAGTGAAAAGAATCAACACAAGGTATTTGTTTGCCATGGTTGTGAAGAGGAAATGAGTTTTTATACCTGAAAGAAGATGCCCTCATGTAAAATCAAAACCCTCATTTTCATGAAACCCTAAGTTTTCATCTTATGTGCACAATGAAAGGAGAAGTTACAGAGAAGTGTTTATACATCATAGTCGTGCCTGAATGAGTGTTTTTCTGAGATACCATATGGGTTTTTTGTGAAACCCTAACACAATTTTTGTAGTTTCAAGAAAAGAAAGGAAATACAGTTCATTTTTATCATGGTTGTGCCATAGAATGCTAGATATTATACATTTGAGACAAAACCCTAGTTGCAGGTTTGAACCCTTTTTCTCATTTTTTGCAGGAACAATCAAGAAGAAATAATACATGTATTTTTTTGGTATGGTCGTGTTTATATAATGCATTTTTGTGCATTTCTGTAAGAAACCATCATGACAAAAAATTGAAATCTTCAGTTTCATGTCAAAAAACTAGTGAATATGCTACAGAAAGTGACAATGGCCATGACCATATGAAAAAGGAGAGAAACAGTCAATGCCCAGATGATAAAGGTTGAAACCCTTATATTGATTTTGCATTTACAAAGATAGTCGAACATCTACAGTAGAGAGAGGAAGAATGTCATGGCGGCGGCCTCCTTTAGGAGGGTTTTCTTTTCTTTATTAGTTTTTCTCACATTTTGCAAGAGGATTTCAACACATAGAACAAAGGTATGGTCAAAGAAATGCTACCAAAGGAGAAAGAAATCATGTGATGGCCGCGACCATTGTTAAAGAAGCCACACAGAAAATGATAAAGGAAATGCCTGTCAAATACAAAGATACAACACTCACCATTATCTGCCACCTCATTTCACTCAGGAAATGTGAAGAGATCATGGAGTTTGAGCACAAAGAGCCAAGGAGAGGCTCAAATAACCGCCATCAAACCCTAGTTCCATAGAGAGTTGTAGAGCGGTGGTTGAGTCAAATAACAAAATGAAAATGACTTAGTGATTAGGTTTTCTTCTCGCTTTTGTTTGAAGATTCTTTTCTTCATTGTATTTTTTGACTTTGTAAAAACTTAAATCATTGCCTTATCTAAAATGCCGATGGGGGTCAAAACCTTATGTGATGTATCTCCTAGTAATCATGGTTAGGAAGGGCTGACATAATCTATCTCTTGCATATTCCTTGAAGTCAAATGGTGGTCAACAACATATGGTGAGTATTATACTTTGCAAACATTCAAACAAAATTCATTACCTTATGGCAACTATTATAGTCGAATAATGCTCATATCACATGGTCGAAGACTGGATTCCTTTTCCAAGCAAGATTTTTTTTAACATGACTTCCTTGTAATCATTAATTGATGCAAAGTGACTGAATGTGGTTAAGCAGAGTATTCCTTATTTCTTGCAAAGTCATCATTCAAAGTCAAAGTCAAAATGATGCATGAAAACAAATTGAGTTTACAAGGTGGCAGATAAGGTGGCAGAGAGAAGATATTTTTGCATGAATGAGATAATGGAGAACAAGAGAATATATTTTCCCATGATGATGCATGTGAGAAAGTGATATAGTGACTTAGGGTTTTTATCTTGTATGGTAAAAATATGTGGCTATAAGGCCATTTTTTGCATTGGAAATGGAGAGATAAGGCAGAATTGAAGATTTGTTTTCTTTATGTGTAAATTGGAGTCATAAGGGTTTGTAATGTGATGCCTTAGTGTTTTTCATGCATTTTTATGATGTATTTGGAGAGATAAGGATATATTTTTTCCTTGAGGCATATTGGCATGCAAATGGATATATTTTTTCACAAGGTACTATAAATGGATTTTTATTCTCTTCTAAGTCCTATTTTTGCTCAAATCATGCAAATTAGGCAAATGTATTTTAGAGAGATAAGGAGATTTATTTTTCTTTTCATGCATAATTTTACAAATAAATCAAATGTAAATAAATAGCAAAGTAATATTCTTCAAATTACTTTATTATTTTTGGCAAATTTTAAAAATCAAAAGTAGTACAAGTTGTAACCAATAATAGAGTAATTATTTTAATTACTTTATTGTTTACTCACAATCATTTTTGCAAATGCAAAATCATGCAAATTGATGAGTTGAGTTAACTAGGCCATCTAGGGGATTTTTGCATGATTTGAGGAGCAATTTGAGGGATCTTGGTCAACTTATTGGTCAAGCATATGGAGAAGACCAAATTGGAGATATTTTTGCTCGGTTTGTGGCAGTTTGAGCCCTTATTTTTAGGGATTTTTGAGGTTACTCGTGGATCACTTTGGAGGGCTTATTTTTAGAGGCAGTTAGCTGCAGTTCATTTTTTGCATGCCTCTTAGTGAGAGAAAGCTATATATTGCAAAGCAAAAACTTGATTTTGCTAGTTCTTGCCTTTTTGTTCTTTTACACTTTGAGAGAAAAGAAGTTTTTGTAGCTCATTTTTGACAGTTTTATAGAGATTATAGTAGGTTACAGGTTCTATTTTTGTCTCTCTTGCAATATTTCCTTTATTTTTTGGAATCAAGTAGTTGCCTTTCCATTTAATACTAATTGTATGAGGTGATTTGATGAATTTTTACTGTGTTTAATTATCAAAACCTTTTAAAACTGTTGTCTCATCCTTACTTACAGTATTAAAGCATAGTGATATTACAGGTCTTAAGTTGTGTTACAGAAAATAGTTCTTTTATGTTGTGAAAAGTGATTTTCCTTCATAAAGAGTTTATTTTCCATCCTTCCTCAGAAATAGCTTTTGTGATATTTATGCCAAGATTGGATTGTATGGGTTAGATTTCTGAATTCTATTGTGAACCAGATTGCAAATTTTCCATCCTTATTAGGTGCATCACCAAAGTTTACAGTTTTATTTCCTTATAGTTTCCTTCTTACCCTTTTCCAAAATAGAAAATCATAGTTTCAAAATAGAATATTTTAAGGGAACTAGCCCATAATCTGGAGGTTCAAACTCATTATAGGTCACCCACAGCTTGATTTTGTCCCCATGTTTCGAAGGATTGCAGAGTATCATAGCTTTGCAAAAGGGTGCAATCCTCATCGACAACACATATATAGAGACTGAGAGAGGAACATAGAGAGAAAGAGAGAAAAAGGGTGGAGATTGATAGAGAGGGAGTATAGAAAGAGATAGAGAGGGGGAGACATATAATGAGAGAAAGACAGATGGAGTGGTAGAGGAAGAGCGAAGAATAGAGAGGGAGATTGATAGCGATAGAGAAGAAGGAAAAAAGAGAGATAGAGCAAAAGAGAGAGATAGACAATCAAAGAGGGATAGAGATAGAGAAAAGAAAGAGGGGGGAGATAGAGATATAAAGAGAGGTAAAAATGTAGAGAGATAGAAAGGGACAAAAAGATAATCAGAGAGGGAGAGAAAGAGAGGGAGAGAAAAAGACCTAGAGAGAGATGGAGGATTAGAGCGTGGAAAGATATAAGTGACAAGCAACAAAGAGGGATAGGGAAAAACAAAGATATACATAGATAACATGAGGGAGAGAGAGATAGAGGAAGAGAGAACAATAGACAAAGAGATTGATAGCTAAAGGAAGATATAGAGAGAGGTAGAGAGAGGGAGAGAGGTCAGTAGATAGAGAGAGGTAAAGAGATAAAGAGGGACAAAGAGACAATGAGAGGGAGAGAGAAAGAGAGCTAGAGAGAGAAGCAACAAGTGACAAAGAGAGGGAAAATACATAATGAGGGAAATATATATATAGAGAGAGGGAGATTTAATATATATAGAAATATAAAGAGAGATAGAGAGAGGAGGAGAAATAGAGAAAGAGGAAGAGATATATAGACAGAGGGAGATTGATAGAGATAGGGGAATAGAGAGAGAAGAAGAGAGAGATAGAGATAAGAGGTATAGAGAGAGAGGTATAGAGGGAGAGTAATTTAAAATAGACACAAAATTACATAGAGAGAGAGAGAGAGAGAGACGATGATATAAAGAAATAAAGAGCTAGATAGAGACAATATAATAGAGAGAAAAAGAGAGATGGTGACAAAGAGAGATAGAGAGGTAGGGAGAAAGAGATATTAGAATAAAATATTTAGAGATAGATAGATGGAGAGAGAAATAGAAAGGGACACAAAGATATATAGAGAGAGGGAGATTGATAGAGAGAGGAATAGAGAGACAGAGAGAGATAGAGAAAAAGAGAGAGGTAGAGAGACAAATAGAGGAAGAGAGAAAGAGATAGAGCAAAAGAGAGAGGTAGAGTACCTTTTAATTTCAAGTAGAGAACATGGCTACATGCATAACCTTCCTATGAATAATTATTTCAAAATTTTACCTTTACCACCCATCACAATTGAAGTGAAATTTCCTATAACTCAAAATCATTACCCATCATGGGATTACAAAACTAAGATTAACTACATAAACATAGTGACAAAAATGTTCCATTACATGATAGACTTGAGGTTATAGTCAACCATTCCAATACTCTTTCAATTCGGTGTACCCATTGCACACTAAGGTGTGATTGCTAGTTCTTAATTATGCTGAAGGCATTCCCTTTGTGAGAATGAAACTGCTTTTGAAGATCAACAGTCTCCATTATACCATAGTCATGTAAGATGATTGAAAGCTTTATGTTCGTCCGATTTCATGGGGTTAATTTCGCCAGGTTAATTTCACTGTTTGGCTCATCAATTTTTCGTCTCCCATGGATTTCTTAGCTTAAGATTGTCTGAGCATGGAGGGGAAGAAGAGGCTGACAATGAAGGAGGTGGTTCAAGAGCTACGGTAGATCAGAGGAGGGATAAGGTCACACGCGTGGTTGAATTCTGATGCAACACAAAATGAATCAGAATTTGTTTCTCTCATAGTGGATAAAGAAGTGGACAAGGAGCAAACAACTGAAATGACGAAGCCATACCCACACAATGAGGATTTGTCATTTGATTCTCAAAGCTTTCGAGATAACCTGAATGGAGGCAGATGAACTGTCTACGAGGAAAGAAATCATTTATCAATGCTGACCTTGTAATTTTTAAATTATTGCTATTAAGAATTAAGTATTAATATCAATTGACTGAGATGCTAATTTAAACAATAGTTGTGAAGTATGAATTAAAAAGTAAAAACTAAAAAGAATTGCATTTGACCATTAAACCGCAGTGGATCTCATTATTCATAGAATCAATTTGCTATAAATAATTCGTCCAAAATAAATAACCAGCTGAAATTAATAAATCATCTCTATATTTTCTAGAAATGTTAAATGATCAATTAAGTTGAAAATGTACATCATGTACACTGGAATTGGACACTAAAGAGGCATCCTCCAGGTTACCATTTGGGTGGGTATATATTTAATATTTTTTTTCGTCTCCTGTGGTTTTGTTTAAAGAGGCTCTAGTTAACTCCAAATTTACGTTTGATGTGGTTAGCTTGTACATCATTCCTATGGGTTCAAGGCTATGATACACATCTTTGAATCAATGTCAATATATGTCCCACCTCTTAGTGTCATCTTCTAGGAAATTTAATTGACATTGTAAGGTGTAGATTTATTCCTCTATATCGTCTGTGTAGAAGTTATTTGAGCCTCTTTAAGGAATTTCAATCTCCTTTTTTATATTTGATTGATTTGTTGGGAATTAAGGTGTCTCAACCTTGGTAATTCCTTACATTGGTAATGTTTGCATTTATTATTTAATTGCCTATGTTGTAAATACTTATAAATTCCATATTGTCATATTGTGGGATGTGGCACGGTGATGTGTCGATCCTACATGGAATATGACAACTTGTAATTTTGTCCTCACATGAGGAGATAGGTGTCCCACTTTGTGGTAGGAGCATTTTGCCATGTGTCGGCATCTTCCATGTTGTGTAAGGGAATGTTTGATTGAAACGGTTTTGACAAATTCCTATGACGAATCTATGACATGTAAGAGTCAGAAATAGAAGGTTGTAAGATAGGTGATGACATGTGTCATGAAGCATCTTTGAATAAGGCATATTTGGGTGCCCCAAGGTGGAATATGACATGTAAGAGAATATGCTATTTATAGCATGTGTATGACAGATTCTCTTACAGCTATAAGTTGTAACCGCTATGACAGATTCTATGACGGTCGTAAGTGTCGTAAGAGCATCTTTCATAGCCCATTTTGGAAATAGGAGACCCCTTTGGGATGGGAGCTGTGGACATGTGTCAGGAACATTCTACAATGGTGACCAAGTGTCCTTGGGCATTGGTTTTGGTCCATGAAGCCATGTTGGATGCCCATTCCGAGAAAGGTCCAATATTGCCTTGTATTTCCTATTTAAACAAGTGCTTGGAGATGGAGTTTGTATCACAGGTTTACAGGTACTGTTATGCTACCAGATTGACTCTAGACATGAGTGTTAAAGATCATTGAAGCTTGCATTGCAAGTGTATTGTAAACATTATTTTAGATTTGTTAATACATTGTGTAGGTTTCTGAGTGTGGGGTTTTTCATCCGATAAGGGTTTTCCCCACCGTAAATCTTTGTCTCTCTTCTTCTGTCTACTTTTTGGCTCTTGTGTTTTGCTACAATATCTCATGTTAATGGTTTAACATTGCTGTAATAGTTAAGATAAATTTGATGCAGGTAGCCCTCTCCTCAATAGATTAGTGTAGGAAGCGATTTCCGCATACCTAGCTTCCTTTCAGTTGGTATCAGAGCTTGATCACCTTTGGTCCTAGTTGTTGGGTAGGGATTTTTTGAGCTAATCTTAGGTTGAGAGGGAATCTGTGTAGAGCATTCTATATCTTATTGCAGCAAGGAGATGGCAGGCACATCAGGAAGGTTTGAAGTAGAGAAGTTCAATAGTAGTAATTTCAAGTTGTGGAAGCTCAAGATGGAATACATGTTAGTTGACTGGGACCTTTGGGATAGTGTGAATGAAACTAAACCAACTGCAATGTCACAAGCTGATTGGGATCTCAAGGATTGGAAGGCTAAGGGTCTCATAAGACTTAGTCTTGCCGATTCTGTGTTGTTAAATGTCCATGAGGAGACTACTGCAAAATTCCTTTGGAAGAAGTTGGGGGATGTGTAACAAGCCAAATCCCTAGTTAATAAACTTTTTATGAGAAAGAAGTTGTATTCTCTTCGAATGGAGGATGGAGGATTCGTTGCTGCACATATGAATGCTTTCAACATGCTGGTTGCACAATTGACATCTATTGGTGTAAAGATGGAGGAGGAGGATCGGTGTATGACCCTGCTTTGTTCTCTACCGGACTCATGGGATCATCTTGTCATGGCAATCAGAAGCACTACATCCACATTCAAAATGGAAGAGGTGGTTTCTTCATTGTTGTCTAAAGAGATGCAAAGAAAGTCTTCTAAGGTAGCCAAAGAGGCCCTTGCAGTTCGTGGAAGACCCAAGGAGAAAGGGAAGAAGGACAAGAAAGCCAAGAAGGGTAGATCCAAATCCCGTGGGAGATCCAAATCTCCTGGAAAGTCCAAGGCTCTTTGTTGGAACTATGGCAAGACCGGGCATTTCTGAAAGGAATGCAAAGAGGAGAAGAAGAAAAAGAAGAAAGCTCCTGATTAGATTTTGACAAATTACAAGATGATGGTGATGCTTTCATCGCAGCCCTGGCAACCCATGCATCTAATGATGTGTGGCTAATCGACTCTGGTACATCATTCCACATGACCTTGCATCGAGACTGGTTCACTAAGTATGAGGAGTTCAATGGTGGAAAGGTGTATCTGGGTGACGACTCTCATCTGAAGATCGTTGGTTGTGGAAGAGTCTCTATTCAATTCCCTGATGGTCGAGTGAAGGGGATCTCTGGGGTTATGCACATCCCAGGCTTAGCACGGAACCTACTTTCTATAAGTAGTTTGAATGATGTAGGTGTGCATGTTGTCTTTTCGAAAGAAGGATGCAAGATGACTAGAGGATCTATGGTGCTTGCTAAGGGTACTCGGAGAGGTACTCTGTTTCAGCTAGAAGCATCTATTTCACAATGCAATAGTTCTTCTAACTCAAGGAAGAGGGCAGCAGTCACTTCATCCCCACCATTTGAACGAGCAGTGAAGAAATCTATTGTTTCTAATCTTGATGATTGTAATCGTGCATTGGAAGTTAAACTTCCTACTGAAAAGACAATGTTATGGCATAAGAGATTTGGCCACATTGGTGAGAAGGGTCTACGTACCCTGAAAAATAATAACCTCATTGAGGGGTTAGATGATTGTAATCTTGAGTTCAACTTTTACGAACATTGCATTTATGGAAAACAAAACTGTGTTCAGTTTTACTCGAGTTCTCATAAGTCTTTTGGTGTGTTGGACCTTATTCATTCTGATGTGTTTGGTCCTGTTAATGTTCCTTTGTTATCAAAATCTATATACTTTGTATCTTTTATAGATGATTACAATAGAAGGACATGGATTTATTTTCTCAGAAGCAAATCTAAAGTCTATAGCAAGTTTAAGGAGTTTAAAGCCTTTGCTAAAAATTAGACTGGTAAAAAGATTAAATGTTTGAGAACTGACAACGGTGGTGAGTTCTGTTCTACAGAATTCGATAATTATTGCAAGGAACTTGGGATTGAAAGGCATAAGACAACTCCTTACACCCCGCAGCAAAATGGAGTTGTAGAGAGGATGAATAGGACACTGATGGAGAAGGCTAGGAGTATGCTTAGTGGAGCTAGCCTAGAACAAAAGTTTTGGGTTGAAGCTGTTGCCACTGCTTGCTATCTGGTAAACAGATCTCCTACATCAGCTCTTGTTGGAAAGACACCCATGGAGGTGTGGTCTGGTAGAAAGCCTTTAGTAAGGCATCTTCATGTTTTTGGTTGTGAGGCATATGCACATGTGCCTAGGGAGAAGCAGTCAAAGTTGGAGAACAAAGCTGTTAAGCGTATCTTCATCGGCTATGGTGTTGGTGTGAAAAGATACAAGCTTTGGGACCCCATGGCCAAAAAAGTGTTGTATAGCAGAAGTGTCATCTTCAGAGAGCTTACACCTTCTTCCACTATTTTGCAGCCAGAAGAAAAGAAAAGAAAGAGGATGTTGTTCAGTTTCATCTCACCCCTAAGAAGACTGAACATAAAGACAATGTTGGACCTGATGATGAGGAGAGCTCTAGTAGCTCTGAAAGCTCAAATGGAGAAGTTGAACCTCAACCTCAGCTCTTGAGGAGGTCTACACGGATAAGAAAGCAACCTGAAAGGTTTGGTTTTATATTGCTTGATTCTAGTTGTGCTTATGCTTTGCTTACTAATAGTGATGAAGCTAGAACTGTATCAGAGGCTTTGGATATGAAGGATGCAGGTTCCTAGAAGGAGGGCCATGGAGGAAGAAATGGCTTCTTTGGAAAAGAATCAAACTTGGGACTTGGTGCCTTTGCCTCCTGGACAGAAACCCGTTGGATGCAAATGGGTGTTCAGGAAGAAAATTGGTATAGATGGTAGTGTTGATAAGTATAAGGCCAGATTGGTTGTGAAGGGGTATTCACAAGTGGAGGGTATAGATTATGGTGAGATCTTCTCTCCCGTTGTAAAGCTGACATCCATTCGATTCTTGTTGTCACTCGCAGCAGCTTATGACTTGGAGGTAGAACAGATGGATGTGAAGACAACTTTCCTTCATGGTGACTTGGAGGAAGAAATCTATATGTCACAGCTAGAGCATTACATTGTGAAAGGTAAAGAAAATTTGGTTTGCAAACTTAAAAAGTCTTTGTATAGTTTGAAGCAATCCCCTGGGAGATGGTACTTGAAGTTTGATGCCTTTGTGTTGTCAATTAGATTTGTGAGATTGAAATTGGATCACTATGTGTATTCTAAATTTGATAGTGATCGTATTCTCATTGTTGCACTATATGTTGATGATATGTTGCTCATTGGGAAGGGTAAGAATATGATTTCTGATTTTAAATCTCAGTTGTCAGTAGGGGCAGCCAGGTGCATTCTAGGAATGGAAATCATAAGAGACAAAATCAATAGAAAACTTTGGTTAAGCTAGAGTAAGTGTGTGAAGACCATGTTGGACAAATTCAGTATGGCAGATTGTAGACCATTGTGTGTTCCCGTTCCTTTGGGGACAAAGTTGTCTGTTGAGGATTGTCCAAAATCTCCTAGTGAGGTGGAGGACATGAGCAGAGTACCTTATGCTAGTGCTATTGGTAGTTTGATGTATGCTATGGTTTGCACAAGACCAGACATTGCCCAAGCAGTGGGAGTCCTTAGTCAATTTATGGCTAATCCTGGACGGGTTCATTGGGATGCAGTTAAGAAAGTGTTCTGATATTTGAGGGGTACTTCTGAGTATTCCATTTGCTATCATGGTAATGTTTCAGGACCTCCGCATTTTGTTGATATTCATAGATTTGTGGATTTAGATTGGGTAGGTGACATTGACAGCAGGAGATCCACCAGTGCTTATGTTTTTACACTGTTTGGTGGTGCTATTAGTTGGATGAGTAAGAGACAACCTTTTATTGCTTTGTCCACAACAGAAGCTGAGTACATGGCGGAAACTCATGCTTGTAAGGAAGCCATTTGGCGTAAGAGATTGTGTTTCGATATTGGTGTTGATGCAGGTCAGATCACGATTAGTTGTGATAGTCAGAGTGCAATTTGCCTTGCAAAGAATCCAACTTTCCATGCTAGAACAAAGCACATTGATGTTCAGTTTCACTTCGTGTGAGACATGATTGAGGATGGAAAGGTAAATTTGGAGAAGGTAGATACTTTGAGGAATGTTTCAGATGCATTGACGAAACCAGTGAGCATAGAGAAGTTCAGATGGTGTTCAGAGTCTATGGGCCTCTCGGCCTATAGCAGTTAAATCCTATTTTTCTATTGGCTCTTACAAGGTGTTCGACAAGTGGGAGAATGTTGGGAATTAAGGTGTCTCAAACTCTGTAATTACTTACATTTTTAATGTTTACATTTATTATTTAATTGCCTATGTTGTAAATACTTGTAAATTCCATATTGTCATATTATGGGATGTGGCATGGTGATGTGTCGATCCTACATGGAATATGACAACTTGTAATTTTGTCCTCACATGAGGAGATAGGCATCCCACTTTGTGGTAGGAGCATTTTTTCATGTGTCGGCATCTTCCATGTTGTGTAAGGGAATGTTTGACCGAAACGGTTATGACGGATTCCTATGATGAATCTATGACATGTAAGAGTCAAAAATAGAAGGTTGTAAGACAGGTGATGACATGTGTCATGAAGCATCTTTGAATAAGGCATATTTGGGCGCCCCAAGGTGGAATATGACATGTTGTAAGAGAATATTCTATTTATAGCATGTGTATGATAGATTCTCTTACAGTTGTAAGTTGTAACCGCTATGACAGATTCTATGGCGGTCGTAAGTGTCGTAAGAGCATCTGTCATAGCCTATTTTGGAAATAGGTGACCCCTTTGGGATGGGAGGTATGGGCAAGTGTCAAGCACATTCTACAATGTTGACCAAGTGTCCTTGGGCATGGGTTTTGGTCCATGAAGCCATGTTGGACGCCCATTCCAAGAAAGGTCCAATATTGCCTTGTATTCCTATTTAAACAGGTGCTTGGAGATGGAGTTTGTATCACAGATTTATAGGTACTGTTATGTGAATCTTGCATTGCAAGTGTATTGTAAACATTATTTTAGATTTGTTAATACATTGTGCAGGTTTCTGAGTGTGGGGTTTTTCACCTGATAAGGGTTTTCCCCACCGTAAATCTTTGTCTCTCTTCTTCTATCTACTTTTTGGCTCTTGTGTTTTGCTGCAATATCTCATGTTAATGGTTTAACATTGTTGTAATAGTTAGGATAAATTTGATGCAAGTAGCCCTCTCCTCAATAGATTAGTGTAGGAAGCGATTTCCGCATACCTAGCTTCCTTTCATGATTCACTCTTTTAAGAAGCCTAAATATTGATTACGACATGTTTTCTTTTCAACAACAATTTATGGTGCTCACAAAAACTTGCAATTTTTTTGTTTACATAGGTATACTCATCATTTCTTTCTTCTTATTTTATAAAATATGAAAAGAAAGGGTAGTGCTTTGATTTTTTCAATTATTATTATTTTCTTAATTACATGGTATTAACAATTTCACCAAAGTTACAATGTATGATCTATGTGTAAAATATCGTAATGGAAAAATTTGTATGCTCGTGCCAATTTCCAATTAGTTATGTTTTTATTTTGAGAAAATGATTTAATATAAATATATATTAATAATGATACACTTTTGTCTAGAATTAGGTTGTTCTATCTATTTTGTCACTCATTTATTTTCACACATTTTTATATCATGTTTTATATATTATCCAAATTTGCATATATTTCCATACATTATGTTGGCTCTCAAATCTGTAGCTCCACAATTTTTGAGAAGGAACTCAAGACCTAGACCTAGGGACTTATCTCGATCTAGATTAATGAGACAAAAACACATGATTAAACTATGAGAAATAAGGGGCATATTGATAGGAGTGAACAACTCATCTGCAGCCTTGGCTCTACAAGGCCAAGGAGAGTATTCATAGAGGTCTATTACAAAATAACTACAACCAAATGATAAAACATTAAGTCTTCAACTAAGCCACACCCTATGCATACAAATACCTCAAAGATTTGCCACTGGACATTTAGCATATTGGATTACTATTATATAGACCTAAAAGAGCTCTTTTATAATAGATAAACAACAATGGGTTACACATGCACAACAAAATATTATATAAAATTGATTTATATTCCCTTAGATGAATTCCCTTATGCTTTTCTTACTTCATGTGCAATCTTGAATTTCATTAGGCATAATTCTCTGGTTTATCAGACACAATCTCTCAACGTAAGGTTTAGTAGAAGTTATAATACTAAACCATACAAGTTGGTGGAACCTAGAAACTACGCTAATCTACAAGGAGGAACAAAGGAAAATGCTTGAATAAATATTTGATCATTTAGCCCTTTGTGACTAGTGTCAATCTCATTGAAAAACACAATCACCACCCTAAAATAAATAGAGATATTCGTGTGAATTTGAGTCAAAGAACAAGAAGTGTGCATAAGAATTCACATGCAAATTAAAGACATAAGAAACAATCACATAACTAGATATAATTTAATAGTCCAAGACTACTTGGAGAAATATCATATGTCATTGTGAAATTTCCTCTCGAAGACTTTGAGAAAGTTTTAGATTTTTTGTGAAAGCCAACTAATCAAGAATGACAACAAATCAACAAGTGTGACTTCAGAGACACATACAATATCCCCTAAAACATCTCAGTTAGACATGGAGACACCTAGATCGAGAGAGAGAGAGAGAGAGGTATATAGAAATAGAGAGATGGGAAGAGAAAAAGATGGAGAGAGGAGGAGAAAGAGAGAAAGAAGAAGATGGAGAAAGAGATATATAGAAAAAGAGAAAGTAGAGAGTGAGAGACACAAGGAGGGCGGGAGAGAGAAATAGATAGGGAGAGATACAAATATAGAGGGAGGGATATTGATAGAGAAATGAATGGATAAAGAGAGATATTTTTGATGTTCTGTCTACCCATCTTCCATGTATCAGTTTCTAGGTTTTTGTTTGTAATGTTTAATGTTAAGATTTATTAATTTCTATTTAATGCCTTAGTGTGAATATTTAGGGTTCTGGGTTGACATTTAGGATTTGAATGTTAAGAAGAAGGTAGAAGGAGAGGGGGAAAGAGAGAAAGAGGGAGAAATAGAGATAGGAAGAGATAGAGAGAGGAGAGATAGGGAAAGAGATAGAGAGAGGAGAGATAGGGAAAGGGAGAGTGAGACATAGAAAGAGATAGAGATAAAGAGAGGGAGGGATAAAGAGTTAGATACATAGATAGATAAGGGGAGATGGACAAGGAGAGATAGAGATAGAGAGGGAAATATAGAGAGATAGAGAAAGGGACAGGGAGACAAAGAGATGACTCAAGAGAAGATATATACAAATTTATAATTTAATATTATATTAAATAATTATCCAAACAATTGGTCATATTTGGAAATTATAATTGGTGGAAGTGTCCACCAATGAGTAGAAGACATGTATGATGTTGTTGCAAGTGCTCATAGACATTTATGAGAGAGAAATAGAGAGGGACACATAGAGATATAGAGAGAGGGGGATTGATAGAGATAGAGAAGAATGGTGAGATAGACTACCTTTTGTCAGTCATTTCATGCCAACAATCAGAAGATGACACATGTAATGAGCATTCCAAATTGGAGGTTAGTACTACATTAAAGATCATGGAGCTTGGTGTGGGTTGGTCTAGATTATATAGCTCCACTAGAGCCTCATGAAATGGTACTTTTTATGCAAACGATCCAATGATGGAGAAAAGAGAGTGACTTCCAATTGATCGTTTCATGCCAACGATCTAAAGATGCTACTGTTAGAGATAGCTATAGTTTAGTGTGCAATGGGTACACTAAAGAGGTCTTTAAGGTGAATTATTATGTCCTTAAGAAAATGACGTGTTTCCCTAATTGTAGTTCCCAATGGACACATTCATCTTCAGATTGTTGGTATGAAATCAATGATTGAAAGCCACTCTATTTTATTTATCTCTCTTTCCTTTTATATATCTTATCTCTATCTCTCACTCCTACTCTATCTCTCTTTCTCTATTCCTCTTTTTCTTTCTCTCTATTTTTGTAAAAGTGCCATTTCATGAGGCTCCAGTGGAGCTAGATGATCTGGACCAACCCATACCATAGCCTGATCTTTAATTTAGGGTTTTCCATTAGAATGCTTGACATAGCCCCAAGTCTATCACACAACAAAACACTTTTTTCCAATGTGTTTATGCAGTTAAATATAGTTTTATAATCCCATAATGGCCAATGGTTTTTGTTTTAGGAAATGTCTCTTAAATTGTCATTGATGGTAAAGGTAAAATCTAAAAAAATTATTCATGGGAAGGTTATGCATGTATCCTTGGTTTCTACTTGAAATTGAAAAGTACTTTAAATCCACAAAAATTAGTTCAACATCATACATAAATAAGGATATGGTTTTCCCATACACCTTTTGGCATAGTATACACATTCAAAGTAAAAGTATGGTGGGCCTTACTCAAACTCTTTAAGCTTCCACTACAGACCCATAAGGTGATATGGAACTCCAAATCCAACCAATCCTTCAACATGGTGTGGCAAAAAAAATTATATCTTTATTTTCTATAGACAAACCTTTGGAAGACATACTTTCTTTGAGATTTATCTTCTAAAATGGTTTCTTGTGATGGGTTTCATAGTAATCCTATTCTAAATATAGAGATAAGTGATATAGAGGGAAAGAGAGATAGAGAAAAGAGAGAAAGAGATAGAGGAAGAGAGAGAGTGAGAGAGACACATGGAGGGAAAGAGAGAGGAATAGAGAGAGAGATTGATAGAGAGGAATAGAGATAGAGAAAAGATCATGGAACTTGGTATGGTTTGGTTTAGATTATCTAGCTCCATTGGAGCCTCATGAAATGGTACTTTTCATGTGAATGATCCAACAATGGAGAAAAGGCAAGGTTACTATCAATTAGTCACTTCATGCCAATGATCCAAAGATGCAATGAGCTATTTTGAGAGATCAATGGTTGATAGTTTATTATAGGCCAACAGAGACAATCCCATGAAAATATATTCTCTTTTCAATTCCTTGTGCAATCCTTATTGCTTCTCTTATACGACATTTAATAGAGTACTCCATTTTGTTATCCATCAAATGCTTTGCTAGACATCCGTCCTATGTAAATAATTTTGGGAGATGGTTACTTGGTCTAGATAGATATTGAGCATGTAATCATGTAAAATGAGCCATAGGGATATTGAGCTTATATATAGTATACCTAGATCACGACTAATGGAATGCAAGTGAACTTCATGACACTCGAGAAAACAAAAATGACATGGACCATACGGATACAAGACAATCATCATTCACTTAAAGACATGGTGATTGAACTTCCACAGTTCTTCGACGTACCCATTGCACACCAAGGTGCGATTGCTAGTATATAGTATGGGTGGCTCATTCCACTGTTAAAAAAAACACAAAATCTTATTCAATAGATAACAATAAATAAAATATAGTGAAAAAAAGCAAATAATTACACACCAAAAAAAAAATAGTTAAGGATTTTGAAATTTATAATTTTAATTAATAAATATAAAATAACATTGTAAATGGTGAAGAGTCCACTAAAAAAATTTAATTTAAGATTTTGGTAAGTTTTTAAATTAAAAGTTTAAAATAAAAAAAGAATTCTTAAATAAAAAATTTATGGTATCAGATGATAATTATTCGAAGGTGTTCCCTTACCGAGAGTGACCAACTTGGGTTTGGCAATCAACAATGTAGAGTCTAGCAAAACCATGCAAAATGATTGAAGGCATCTCGTCCATCTATCTATGCCGCGTGTGGAAAGTCTTAGGAGTTCATTTCATTTCATTCGCCAATTTTATTTTCATGCATATGTCCCCCATACACATACAAGTGGGCAGTGTTATCCCGTTTAATGAAATATATTTTGGAAAGAGGCGGATTTGCAACATATAATTGGAATAGATATATATGTCATATAGTAAAACCAATCAAAATATCACATGTAAATATACATGACAAATAATAAGTTGTATTATATGAAATACATCAATTAGAAAATAAAACATCGCGATACTTCACATCAGATTTATAATTAAATTAATATTATATTGCATAATAAATAGAGAGATGGAGATATAGGTTTATTATGAGAGGTAATCCCTATATCTCTATATATCTATCTCTCTCTATATAGATGTGAATAATGCTAAAGACAAATTTAAATGGTGTATTCCTCTTGACTTGATCTAAAATAAACCTATGAGTGGATTTATAATTAAATGAATATATATAAAAATAAATTTAGCATTTAGAATATTTTATATAATGTTAATTAGAATATTAACCTATATTGTATATAATAGGATTACCATCATTGCTCTCTCTCTCTCTCTCTCTCTCTCTCTCTCTCTCTCTCTCTCTCTCTCTCATATATATATATATATATATATATATATATATATATATATATATATATATATATATATATATATATATATATATATGAGATATATATACACAGATATTGTATATACACACAGATATATATATATATATATATATATATATATATATATATATATGTATATGTGTATATATAGAGAGAGAGAGATGTTGTAATCCTATAGTGATGTAAAATTGTTTTTTATTTACAAGGCTTTGCAACAAGATCATTTACATTGTTGATAATTGTCAAATCAAATTATGGAACACATGTGAAGATAGATGAAATAATGCACTGTTTCAACCATCTCTTAAAATTTTGATTAAAAAATTTTGTTCTTCAAATCTTTTTTCCTCCTATAACAAGCTTCACAATCTCTACAAATGGATCAATTATTCTTACTAATGTTATAGACAAGATTATAATTAACATAAATGTATGTAATTGATATAGTCATGTTTATAGGATACTACTATCTCAGCTCATTTTTTTAGGCCATTTCGTATGGCCTCCAAGATTTGTGATATTTTGTCAATTTTGTTTATCATTATGACCTCTGATATTCAATGTCTAAAGACATCCAAATCATTTGTTAGCATTTCTATCCTTTACTCAAATCCACATCTCTCAACTCAAAAGGATTTATATGCCTCACAATGCACCCACATTTCCTATGAAAGCAAATATGCCACCAATTTTTCTTCAATCAATTTTGCTACATAAATTGTTTATTTTCCTTTGCATTAGAAGATTTTGAGTTTCTTTAATGGAATTGTGTATTTAATATTACAAACATGTGAAATTTGTGCAAAAATCACTGAGCAAATATTTCTAGAGATTTTTAAGGGGAAAACAAAAAATTATATGTATCTAAATTTCTAGAGATTTGTACATTAAAACATTAAACTCTCAATACTATTCCAATCCTTATTAGCCTTCAAACTCTTATTATGCATTAGCAGAATGTAAACATATGTGACATCAATGCAAACACATCCAAACACATAAGAACACCAGATCTACGTGGAAAACCCAAGAAGGGAAAAAACCACGGTGAGGATTAGCTCACATATATATGATTGACAACATTGAATACAACAGGCTCACAGTCAAAGGGATCACTACCCAAAAGGGTCACTATCAAGGGCTCATTGCCCAAAAGGAGAAGAAAGGCTCACTTCCTGAAGGCCTCACTATTCATAATAAGAAAGAATAGAAGAAGACTGTTATAGAGAGATCCACTATCTCATGGAAACAAGAGAATTCCACCACTGCAACCTCATGCCATCTACAACCTTTGGCTCACTACCTCCAGTAACTTCAAGCAAATTGAAATGTAGACACCTTCTGCTCACTACATCCGGAAGTCATAAGCTTTTATGCTCGCACTCAAATCACCACACTTGATTATATTTGCATCTTGCACTATGTGTATGTTCTAATCAAACTTCACCTTGCATTTATATCATCCGCAACTTGAAAACAATCTTCAAGTTAGCTACAAAGAGACATTTGCACTTCAAACGTGCAAACACCAAGTAGGTCAGAACCAAACACCTCTATGGTGGAAGGAAGTGAATGCGGACCACATCAAGGGTTAATCAGGACCCAAATCTACATCAACATGTTATACCACACTTCCACAAGCAATAAAGCACATATGTAATTAGTGTTAACATGCCAGGTTGGCCAAACCTGTATTAACACCCTTAAGCAGTTAAGTTCATGCTTCATCAGGTCTAGAAACAACTTGTGGACCACACAACATCATACAATATTCAAGACTAAATATTCTAGTATCATCAGACTCTTCTGCAGTACTACCTCAATCATCTGAACCAAAGAATGCCTTCATCATGCATATCAGGATGCACTACCACTTGAATTCCAACACAAGAATTGAACTTGTGGAGTGACCCAATACTAGAAACTCCAAGGGAAAGTAGATATAGATAATATAAGTACATTTCTAGATCCGCAGGTCAAGAAGCCTCAAATATTTCTAGATATTTGTAATTGAGTCATGAAAATGTATCCAAGTGCGAAGATGCAAAGATAAAGTAAAGTAAGGTAGCAGAGCAAAGCATGGTAGAGGTGTTTGTGCTTCAATGGAACTGAACCTTGGAATGAAGTAGATGGTGTTATCTCAGTTCAACCTTTTGGCAGTGAGCCACCCATAGGCAGTGAGCCTTTCTTTGCAGTGAGCAATTTGGGTAGTGAGCCCTGTAGGCAGTGAGCCTCTATTTTTTTATATTGCTATAACTTATATACTTTTGTGGGCTAACACCCACCGTGGTTTTTCCCTTTTAGGGTTTTCCACGTAAAATTTGGTGTCTACTGTGTTGAATGTGTGATTGTGATTAAGTTAATGGTTTCATGCTTTCATGGTTAAATCTGATTATGAATAATTAAGTTGTTGATGGTTTGATATGCAAGTGAAGATAAGTTTTCGTGACAACTGATTTGCCCCCCCTCTCAATTGTCCTGTGTATTTCAACAAGTGTGTCTAGGAGCTAAGAGCAACAATGAAACAATTGAATTGAAAAGATTTACTTCCCCAGTCTATCAGGAAGAAACCCACAAGCATGCAGCCAGTGCAAGATAACAGAATGGTGGTCTACACCATAATTATGAAAGAAAATATGGTGGTCTACACCATGTTAAATCTATGCAATAAAAAACATATTTAAATGAAAAAGTATTAAGCAATACAAATGAAGCGATCTTAACAATATAATGAAGGAGAGAAAGTTGCAAATCTATAAGAGCTGAAACCTAGTACATAGCTTTGAACCCCAATAGGATAGAGCTTCCTCAATGAGCACAAGACTAAACCAAAACCTCCAAGAGCCTTTTTAAAAAGATACAACACTACCAGGATTACCAAGAATCTCATGTAGTTGTTGTAGAGATTGAATTCACAAAGGAGTATGTAGAGTAGAGCTAAGAGTCTATTGTGAGCTTGAGAGAGTGAGAGAGAGTGAATGAGAATGGGAGAGTTACCAAAAGATTCATTCAAAATTCCACCAAAGGGGGAAAAATCTTGAAATAGCATACAAAGAGACATTCTGAACCTTGGGGAGGCATTACCAAAAAGTCTCATGATCACTAGAGGCATCTAGTATCACCCAAAAATGGTCACCTAGTGGAAAACAAACGTAGGATGCTAGTGTACTATGCAAATGTCTACGCTCAACATTCAAGTCCAGGCAAAACTAGCTCCTGGTCACACAGGATACCTTAGGATCATGTGACTATCTAACCATCAAAATGAAATTTGAGTAAAATGAGAGAAGGAAGCCTAAATTAAACAATCCATAGCATAAAATGGAGAGAGAAGGCACAATCACTAAGGTGGTTACGAAATGTAGCATGAAATTGTAACAGTATGCAAATTTTGGCATTACATTTAGCCCCCACTTTAGCTGGCATATGACACTACATGCATATGCAAGCTAAAGTAGAACTAAAATAACATAAGATATTTTACCTCCAAAAATGATTATTGTAAGGATGCAAAGGGTTCTTTCAGTAGAGGTACAAAGCCCCCAAGCTGAGAACCTACAAAACCATAGTGTTAGACAATAAACCTACACAAGAGGCAATGACAAAACCACACACACACACACACACATAAAACATCCCAAAAAAGATTAGATTAAATATAGTTTTCCCAAGCATCAGTGTTTAGCGAATCATATAATCTAATGCACAATCCATAATTATCTACAACAAAACACACACACAAAAGAAAACAAAGAAAACAAAATAGCAGAGAGGCATTTCTAGCACACTACGATATCTAGAAGGATACCAAATATGGTTCTATGGATAATGCACTATGAGAGCTAGGAACCATACCAAACTCTTATGGGCCACTAGGACTAACAAACTATGTTGTTAGGTGACTCATGTAAAGAGTGCCAAACGAGTAGCTTAAAGCGTGGTCAGGCCAAGCAAGTGCATCTGATTAGGACCACAAGCTACAAGGTGCTATCAAAGCACAACACTTCCATGAGCGGACCATCGATATGGTGTGTGCAAAAAGGTGTAAAGTAGGAAATTATGCCCCCACCTTAAAATAATTACATAAAGAAATGGTATGCAATTAATTTTAAGGGAAAAGAAGGGAAGAGATCCTGAGAAAACATATGTGAGAAGATATGTTCTTAGAGATGCATCTCAAAAATGAAAAAAGAGGGTTGTCCCCAAGAAGGGGCAACAAAGGTGATTCTACAGGCCTGATACACAAAAGTTTGTGTAAGCATGGTATGACACCGAGCAACACTAACAACTATCATATAAAACAAGCAACAACACCCAAAAAGACACTAAGGGATGTACATGCTTTGGAGTTAGTATGCATAGGGAAGGGAAATCATCAGGGGACAACTAAATGAATCATCGTCATTCCCCAAGCACGTAGAACTATGAGTAAAAAGGAAGAAGGTCAAAAAGAGACAAATAAAAATTTTGTGTCAACATGGAAGGAAGCTAAAGCTTCCAACACTTTGCATTGTCCCCAAAATATCACAACAATAAACAAAAATATAACGAAAAGAAGAAAGTATGAACAAATAGAAGAATGTCACAATAGGTGTCTTCTTCCTATATCCACATGTCTACAAGGACATCATGGGTCCTCCAAGCAGAACTAACAAACATAAAGTCACATCATAGGAGAAACATCATGATCAAGCAAGCAAACACAAAAAATGCAAGTAAAGCTCTCATGGGTCGGGCATGAATAGTTCATCCTGGTCCCAATCTTGATAAGCATAAAGGGATGGTGGAAGAGCTGACAACAGAACAACAGTAAGAGAAATTGAAGGAGATTCATCTAGTTCTAGGTGTAGAGGAGCAACATTAACAGTTGGAGCCTTCAAGGCATTAGGAGCAAGGGCCAATGATTGTGTGAAGATCGTGGACAACCTAGATATATCAACAGTGAACTCAGTGATTTGCTCCTCAAAGGGGGAATCAAGAGTCTCACTATCAGAATAATGAACTAACCACATGGTTCCATAGTGCTATTAGTGGTAATGCAAGCATGAAGAGAAACAGATGGAGTAACATCCTCCAACAATAGAGGAGAAGAAGAAAAAGGATGGACAGGTGGTGAAGGTAGTTATAGGGTGCACTTAGGTTTGTGAAATAATGAGGTGGGATAATGCTTAGGCTTATGCTTAGGCGATGGAGGCGGAAAGTCAAGGTCAATGGTGGCAAAGCAAAGAACATTGAGAAAAATAGCATGGCGATCATGTGAAGTAGGTGCAATAGCAGCTAGGGTGGTTCTAGGAGTGGCACTAAAAATAGGGGTGGGGATCAGGGATGGAAGGGATGAAGGAGGAGGAGGAACTTGGTGCTCCTTAAGAAGAACATGATCAACAAGCAGTTGCGAGGGGGAAGGATCCTTGGGAGGAGGCTGCACATTAGCAACATGCACTCGAGTCGTGGCATAGTGGTGATGCTTGTGATCTCTCGTAAGATGATCTTTCCTAGTATGGGCCAAGACTTCCACTAATGGAGCTAGGGGGTCTTCCATCATGGGTTCTACGTCATCCACTATCATAGGGATACATGAAGAAATAGAGACAACCACTAACAATGGAGAGACCACAAGAGAGGGGGAAGGGGAAGGTACCTGCAATAAGGGCTGCTTTCCTTGTGCAACTGGAGGGGTAGGAGGAATAGAAGCAACCATCTAAGGTCAAGAAGACACCAAAGGAAGGGGAGTGCTCAGTAGAGGTGGGTTTCCTGATGTCATTGAAGAGGTAGGAGGAACAAAACCAACCAACGGAGGCTGAGAAGTCCTAGGAGCGTGTGATGCACGAGGCTGTACTACAAATGAATCTCAAGCTCTTGTATAAGAGACTGGAGGTGGCACTATGAAATACAAGCAAGGAGCACGTGAGTGGGGAGGTGCACTCTGTGCGAGCTACTTTCCTTTATCTTCCCAGGAGGAAGAAGAAGGAACATGAGCATCCTCTGAAGACAAAGGAACCATAGGGAGAACAACTGAGAAAGATGATGAAGAAGAAGGGCTAGTAGACAACTAGGCCATCCTACTCACTTTGAATTTTTGATATGAGATAAATAGAAAATCATTGCAAGGCTGGAGCAGCTCAGTGGGGACTAGCCAAAAGTAGTCCAAAGAAAAAATTTCATGCATGGTGAGTGGTGTAAATTTGTTGTGGTGGATTGCATACACAACACCATCATGAGGAAACTTCAAGCATCAATGAACCACAGAAGGGACCACTCTCATGGAAGTGAGTCGTGGATGGCCCAATTTCATGTAAAAATGATCTGAAGAGGAGATAATGGAAAGGGGAACATCCAGGGTCTTTGGTCCCATCTAGACAAGAAGGATGATCGAACCCAAAGTAGGATGAGACATCCTATCATCAAACCATATAAAGACATTAGATTGCTCATAAACGTCTTTATATAGTTCATGCACATACAAAAATTCCTTAGTAGAAACATTGGCTATGCAGATAAGATCAAGGGTAAATGCACAAAGTTGAGTCCACTTAAGGTGGACATTTCGAACTTAGACTAAAACTTGAAATTGAGAAAAGTGAAATTGGATCCCGCTTTTTATGAAACATGATTCCATTTTGCTTCAAGACCCCATGCCAAAAGTGGGATCTTGTTTTCTAGAAACGAGATCTCATTTCATAAAGGGATAAAATATGAAAAAACAAAATGGGATCCCGTTTTAAATTTTAGGCCTAGTTTTTGCTTTGTTAACTGGTTCAGGAAAAGGGTTGGGGACCCGAACCTAGGCTTTGGACCTAGTTTGACCTGCAAGTTGAAGGTCTTGTCAATGTGTGAAACAAAATAGTGACTTTGGGCATATGTTTGAAGACCTTTTTTTGCAAAATTTTTTGACGAAATTAAAACCCATTATAGATGAGATAGTGTAGATTCCAAATATGTAATTTTTTTTACAATTGGATTATTTTTTCTATTTTTCAATTAATTTTTGATGAAACAGGTCCATAAACTTGAATTATCAGGGTTTTTTAGTATTTTAATAACTTTATTAAAATATTTTTTTGAAAAACAAATTGTATGAAAATGTATTTCAGACAATTCTTTTCAAAAAAATAAAAAATGATAAGTTTAGGCCATCTTATGCGTGATGTACATGATTTTTTAAAACACCAAATATGGCCAATAAAAAATTAACAAAAAAAATATCGAAAACGTGCTTCAGTGAGTTACAAATCTTTTCCAAAAAGGATTTAGAAAAATATGATTATTTAGGTCAAAATATGGATGATGTACACGTGCATGGTATAGTAAAAAAATGACTTTTAAACAGAAGTTTTTAGAAAGGCTTATTGAAAATCAATTTGTGTTAGCTAGGTATTCAAATAAATTACATATTTGGAAACTAGACTCCGAGTACTACATTTTATGTATAGTGACTTTTTTCAAGATTCCAACTCTAAGTGCTTCAAAGTTTAAGGTCAAATATGATAAATTATAAAAATCAAGGAAAACACTTCCACTTTTTGGCCAAAAAGTGGACCCAACTTCTTGCACACACCCTCAATGAGGATACACTTAATGGGTTTCCCATTGAAAATTGTAACAATGTACAGAGGTCCTTCAGATGTGTTAGGCAGTATCTCAGAAGAAGAGAAGGAGATAATGAGCACGGGAATAGGACGTTCTCGAATAGGAAAAGAATGAATGTCCACCATATTGATCATCTCAGAATAAGAAGGAATGAAGGGAACATCAGAAGTCGACTCTAGTGCCATAGAAGGAGAAGTGAGGTTAATAAAGTTTGAAGAATGGTAGTGCATATGATCTTTATATATTTGCAAGTGTTGATTCAGGGGAGCCACTAACTTGTTTCTTCCATCATTTGCATTAGAGACATGGATTACGTTCTGATTGATAAGGTACTATACAATTTTCTTAAGACACATACATCGCTCAATGTCATGTCCAAGGACCCTATAGAACTAGAAAGAATCCTTTGGGTCATACGAAGGTGGTAGGGGCTTACTCATGTCGAGAGGCTTGATAGGGGGCAGTTGCACTAAACCATTGTTAATGAGTTGCTACATAATGGTATAGAAGGACTCCTTTAAAGGAGTAAACTTTCAATTTCTTGATGTTTTCAGAGTAGAGAGGGCTAAAGAAGCCTGAGAGGATGCTTCAACTGCTACTGTGCTGATCACATATATGATGAATTTTTTTATAAAAATTCTTATTTTTCTTATAATTTGTGAATGATGAAGAAGCACTGGATTGGACAACAGGAGCCAGTGAGGGAGTAGCCTCAAACTAACAAAGTGTTTGCTGATAATCATGCAATGTAGTGCATAAATGTGTAAATGAAGAATATTTCATAAGTAGAATCCTATCTTAGATCTGAGGCTAAAGGTTTCTGATGAAAACCCTCTACATGTCAGAAGTTGATAGAGCATAGGGTATTTGAGAGAACAAAGATTGATAATGACAAATGAAGTTCTTTACCTTCTCAACATTCCTTGTTTGCAATGGACAAGGTCTGTAAAGGTGACCTATGGTCCTATGTTAGCTTGGAAGTGTTGCAAAAATTTATTAACAAGATGATCAAAAGAAAGGATTGAATGGTCAGACAACGAGTAAAACCAATCCAGCACAGTATCCTTGAGGGATCGCGGGAAAGATTTTTCCAACAAAGTATCCTAAAATATAAAATCATTACATAAAGTAGTGAAGGCAAAGATGTGGGTATGTGGATCACCTTTACCAGTGTACTTCTTAATTTTCAATTCCTCAAAGTTTTGGGGAAAAAGTGTAGAAAGAATAGCCAATGAGAGTAGGCTATGCATATAGTATGCGAGGACATGTGGTTGTGAGGATGATGTGGAAAGCATAGTAATTTATTGTTGCAATGAGCCAACATTTTGTAAAACTTGGTTTATGACCAAATTAGTAGTATGTGTAGGTGGAGGGAGTGGAGCAAAAATAAGAGGTTGTGAAAGATATCGTGAAACTGTAGGGGTACTAGGAGGAAATTTGAACTATAAGGGCCTCGGGGGCAAAACGAATCTATATTGATTAATAGGATTCGTCGCACCAA
This sequence comes from Cunninghamia lanceolata, assembly GCA_027924645.1. Classification (NCBI taxonomy): domain Eukaryota; kingdom Viridiplantae; phylum Streptophyta; class Pinopsida; order Cupressales; family Cupressaceae; genus Cunninghamia; species Cunninghamia lanceolata. Next base: position 6,699,377 of record BSBN01001062.1, read on the forward strand.
TATACAAGCCAAATCCTGCGCTACTAGAGTGAACAGAACTGGTAGTCACATGAAGAGAAGCAAAAGTCTAAACACTTGTAGTAGGTAGAGGAAGAGAGCTAATTGCCAAGAGTGTTGGACTGAGAGTCCTGGGCACCTATAACACATCTCGCCAACAGTAGGGTATCACTATGCACTATGTGAGCAATCCCACGAAGGAAATTGATACCTTGAGGATGATTAGTTAGCACAACACAAAGAACATTGACTAGAGGGAAAACTGAACGCGATATGTCCTCATGACTCAGAAAGTCTTGAAAATTGGCCAAGTGGTGATCTAAAGCATTAAATTTTATTTTCTTGCGATCTTGTGATAACAGGCATGCAAAAGAAAATGACCTAGGTTATTGAATGAAAGTGATGGTAGGATCAAATGTTTTGGGGATGGGTTGATTTTGGGTAGGATCAAATGATGAAAGTGGTGCTTATGATTAAATGTTTTTTGTGGATTAGATATGGAATGAAAGGGGTGATGGGGTTAAACGTTAAATGTTTGGATTTGGAAATTTGATATGGGGTGAAGGGAATGATAGGATCAAATGTTTGGAGTTTAGAAAATTAGATATGAGATGACAAAGGATGATAAGATTAAATGGATTTGGGTATGGGTTGATTTTGATGGATGTTTAGATTTGGATTTTGGATATGTTTTAGATTTGGTCCAAAATGATGACAAAGGAAGGATGTTGGAAAGAGAGGATATGGATATAGGATGGAACCAAAAGTGGTTCAAGTTTTCACCTAGATTTTTTGTTGTTTGACAAGGATAATATCCCCTTCACTACTTAGGGTTGACAAATGCCATAAGCAATGAAAGGAATAGGGATAATCTTCTTCTACTTGGGGTAGACAAGATGCCAAGCTTGAAACAAGATGGGATAAGGATCTCCTAACTAAAGAGTAGTCAAAGCTCCTAATTTAATTGACCCTTGGGATGACTTGACACTTTACTTGAGGGAGAAAAATTCTTCAAGCAAAATGCAAGTGATGAAAGGATGAAAAGATCTAGGCTAGGCTTTAACAATTTTGATTTTGGGTTTCGTTGATGTGATAAAATGTTTTGGATAGGTTGATGTATGGATTGACAAAAGATTAGGTCCAAGAAAAAGGATCAATTCCAAGAATCCAAATCTAATTTGATGGGGAGAGAGGATGACAATGGTTGGGAATATTTTGATCTATGGGGTTGATGGGTTCCAAATCCAAATTGATGAAGGTGATAGTGGTTGGGGATATCTTTTATTATGGATGCAAAAGGATAGCAGATGGTTGGTCTAAAGGAATATTGATGATATGATGAAAGAACAAGTTCTCAAAAGGTGCAATCTCAAGATGGGTTGGGGATAAAAAATTTGGTGAAAAGGGATGGTATGAGGGTTATGGTTTTGGTATGGGATTTGGAAAATGCGAAAGTTTGATGGATGAACCTAGGTCAATTCTAAAGTTTACTAGTTGGAGATAGTATGAAATTTGATTTGACATAAATTCAGTTCGGTTGTCTAAGTTTACAGGAAAAGGCACTGATAGGCTAAGAAAAGGTGCTGATAGAGTAGCAAAGGCATTGACGGGCCAAGAAAAAGTGTTGATAGGCTAGGAAAAAGCACTGATAGGTCAGACGAAGGCACTGACAGGCCAATAAAAAGCATTGGTAGGCTAGCAAAGGATGTTAACAAGTTAGGCAAAGGTGTTGACAGGCTAGGAAAAAGCACTGATAGGTTAGGAAGAAGCACTAACAAGTTAGAAAGAAGTGTTGACAGGCTAGAAAAAGGTGCTAACAAGTCCTACACAGGCGCTAATCTGCAAGTTTATCTGATGTTCAATGGATTTTGGCAAGAGATTAAGAAATCAAAAGACATAAAGGCTGACAGTGACGTACCAAGTGATTGGTACAAATTGCTTCATGGCTAAAAGTGGCTTATACCTGTATTTCACAAGAAGACATGCCAAACACACCAAGTCTAAAAATTATTCAAGTGGGAGTGATCCTTAATGTATCCCACAATCAATTCCCCTCAATGCTCCTACCTACTAGGGACACCTTTTAGGGGGAGTAGCTAGAGATAAAGGCATTGCACCAAGTATCTCTTTTCCTCTGGAGGTTTTTACACCTTACCAAAGGAAGAATTCTACATCCCCTCTATGAGGAACATGGTGAGTAATCTTCAGGCTTGATCAGATGAACCCTACACAACACTAAGGAATTGGTCAAAGGTCTTAACGAGGCTTGACAAGGCTTTTAGGGGTGTCCTCAATATACACAAGGTACAATGAGGCCCAAGTCTATGAATGGAGGGCCTGCCTTTAAAGGGTGAGATTAGGAGGGTCTCTCCTTCTCTCTTTATCACACAAGTCTTGATGGACCGAGGCTCTTGGGGATTCCTGAAACACGGTGATGGCCACTCGTTGAGGTACATCTTATGCTCTCCCCCCTTTATATACCCCACCAGAACACATGGTTGAGGTCATCCCTTGGTGGGATGAAATCCCCATGCAGGCCTCCGAAAGGGAAGGAATGCTATTCACTTTTGATCCCCAAGCTCGTACAAAGTGCAAGGGGAGAGCATATGTGAAAATAGTACCCCTAGGATAAACAAATAACAAAGAGGATTTATGAAAGGATTTTTTATCCCCAAGATCACCCAAGGGTGCAAGGGGAGAGCATATGGGAAGAGATTAAGCAATCAAAAGACACAATGGCTGACAGTGACGTACTAGGTGATTGGTACAAATTGCTTCATGGATAAAAGTGGCTTATACTAGTATTTCACAAGAAGACACACCAAACACACCAACAAGTCTAAAAATTATTCAAGTGGGAGTGATCCTTAATGTATCCCACACTCAATTCCCCTCAATGCTCCTACCTACTAGGGACACCTTTTAGGGGGAGTAGCTAGAGATAAAGGCGTTGCACCAAGTATCTCTTTTCCTTTGGAGGTTTTTACACCTTACCAAAGGAAGAATTCTACATCCCCTCTATGAGGAACATGGTGAGTAATCTTCAGGCTTGATCAACTGAACCCTACACAACACTAAGGAATTGGCCGAAGGTCTTAACTAGGCTTGACAAGGCTTTTAGGGGTGTCCTCAATATACACAAGGTACAATGACGCCCAAGTCTATGAATGGAGGGCCCGCCTTTAAAGGGTGAGATTAGGAGGGTCTCTCCTTCTCTCTTTATCACACAAGTCTCGATGGACCGAGGCTCTTGGGGATTTCTAAACATGGTGATGGCCACTCGTTGAGGTACATCTTTTTCTCTCCCCCCTTTATATACCCTACCAAAACACATGGTTGAGGTCATCCCTTGGGGGGATGAAATCCCCATGCAAGCCTCCTAAAGGGAAGGAATGCTATTCACTTTTGATCCCCAAGCTCGCACAAAGTGCAAGGGGAGAGCATACGTGAAAATAGTACCCCTAGGATAAACAAATAACAAAGAGGATTTATGAAAGGATTTTTTATCCCCAAGATCACCCAAGGGTGCAAGGGGAGAGCATATGTCCCTTCAAAATCCCAAGACATGGCAAACAATTCTTTTTAATCCCACTAATCTAATGTGCAACTAAAACTAGTGGAAAAAAGATGTTCTTTTACTATGGGGCTACATAAAACTATTAGTAGTTTCTATTTTTATCTTGGACAAATGGATAAGAGTTGTACAGATTAGATTAGTCTCCAAAAAAACAAAGCAGATTCAGTCAGTCAAAAGCACTAATAGAATGAACAAAGGCGCTAAACAAATACATGCAGGCACTCATGAAGACAACAAAAGTGATATTTAGCAGACAATAGAGGTGCTAAAGTATATCCAGATGTGCTAAACAGACTAGCCTATGTGCTAACAAAGAACTCAAAGGCACTAGGTTGTAGAAAGGTATACTTGAACTGTAGGCACTGAGTCTAAAGGCACATGCATTGACTATTGTAGAGGCTGAGGATACCTGCAAAAATGATAAGATTATCCTACAAATAGAGACCATATTTTGACTATGGCTAATAATGGGCTATAGAGTTAGCTACAGAGACTTCCAGACTTAGCAAAGAAGCAAGAAACATAAGCAGAAAACCCTAGAATGTTAAAACACTAAGGTCAGCTAGATAAAACCCACTAAACACCTATAAAAATGAGTTAGCCTCCATAAATAAGATGTTAAAAGAGCTGCAAGATTACTATTAGTCCCATAGAACATGAAGAATGCTAAAATCTGAGACAAAAAATGCTCAAAACAAAGATACCAATAGTTATAAGCAAAAGTGCTACTGTAAAGTTCAAAAGTGCTAAAGAAAAGAGCATAAGTGCTAACAGAAGACCCAAAGACAGTAAAAGAACGCAAAAGTGTTGAAACACTCTTTAAAAGGTGTCAACCTACAAAACAGATGGTGTTAACAAAAACAAAAGCGTTGAACTGTAAAACGTAGGCACTAAACCTGCAAGAAAAAGCGTTAAAGAACAATTGAAGGCACTAATCCGTAACCTGTTAACACAAACATGTGAAATTTCTTTCATAGAAGTCATTAGTTTAGGACCTAGAGGTCCCACCAGGCATGCTAGAGATGAAGACAAGAAAAATGAAAGGTACACTGATAAGAACATATACAGTAAACATGCAATACCTTCACCTTAGATTTTCCTCTCTCCTCAGATAGAGCTGATTAAGGTTGCACCCAACACTTCAAAGGATTTGCTCAGTAATTGTACGTAATGTGGATTGCTCTCTCCTAAACTAGCATAATTAGGTGTATAATGGAGATAAATTAGCAAGGATGGATGTAGAGATAGCTATGTGAGAATGGCTGTACAATGAGGATAATGGGGACAATTTGACAACATTATAAGCTACAACATATGAACATGGAGTCCATAATGCCTAGAGAATGTTGGAATTTATAGAAAATTGGAGAGGATTTGATCAATGGCTGAGATTGCATGTTGAGATGGAGGGCCCAGATTGAGAGGTGGTCTGTGAAAATAGGAATGAGAGGTGAAGACATCCAATGGGATTGTGAGGTGGAATGGAGGGACTAGATTATTCACCAAAGATCTTTCAAAACGGAGCGTTGAGATCAACTTAAGAGTTGACTTTCATTTTTGTCATTTTGTGGAGAGATTTTTAAATTTGAATTTATTTGTGAGGGGTGATGAGGGTGATGACTCATGGCAGGTTAACTAATTAAATAATAGTGATTATTTAATTAGTTATGGGAAGGGGATTAGATGGATGTTATGATTAATTAAATAAGTTTTATTTAATTAATCTAGTTGTAGAAAAGTTAGTGGAAAGTGACATTAACTAAATAAAATTATTTATTTAATTAATGTAGGGATATGAAGGTTAGAGGGTTAAATTAATTAAATAAAAGGAATTTGTTTAATTAATTTAGGCTATTAGGGGGAAATGGTAATAATTAAATAAATTAGAATTTATTTAATTAATTTTAGGGTAATCGATAGAAATAGGGTAATTAATTAAATAAAAATATTTAATTAATTTAGGACGAGGGGTAATGAAGAATAGATAAATTAATAAAATAAAATAATTTATTTAATTAATTACATGGTGAAAGGGGATAAATTAGTGCGAAAATGGTGTTAGTAGGGAGTAGGAAAAAGTGGTGGAGACCTTGTCTTTTTCCAATGTCTAAGTAACAAAAAAATACATATATGTATGTATGTATGTATGTAATACACACACATATATACATAATATATATGTATATTTATGTGTGTGTGTATCTGAAACCACAACTGGGGGGTCTCTGTCCCCATATATATCTATGTGTGTGTGTGTGAGACCACAACTGGGGGGTCTCTGTCCCCAATGGGTATTATCACCCTTTGGTTAAACATGCAAACTCGTTGGCCCAACGAAGGCACACAGCCTGTGATCACGATAGCCCAACAAAGGCACACTTAGCCCGCGAGCATGGCAAACTAGTGAAGGCACGCATGACCTGCGAGCTCATTGGCCCAACAGGGGTTTGAACCCTAGTGGCCGCCACCACATCCAAGTGACTTGACCACCGAACCACGCCGTTATTAGCTATATATATAATGATTTTTTATCCCTGAAATTTTTGGCATGGAGTGTATCTTGAGGGATGACGAAGGAAAATTGATATGGGCCTTGTCAAAAAAGTTGATACATGGAACTAACAATGAAGTGGAGTTCTAGGCCCTTCTGGTAGGACTTACGATGTGCAAGGACATGAATGTCGTCAAGCTCAACATTGAGGGAGACTCACAACTATGTATAAATGTAATTTCTAGCCATAACATATAGAATTGGAAGCTTAGGAACATTATGGAATCAATTTGGGAAGTCTCAGGAGATTTCAAAGATTTTAAACACATGCATTACTTTCATGAAGCTAATCAAGCGGTGGATCAACTTGCTAATTATGCATGTGTCCAACTTCAGCCTGAGATCATTGACTGCAGTCTGCATGCATGGGGTACACTGGTAGTGTGATCTTCAAGGAATAGAGTGTGCGGCTAACTACCCATAGAGGATTTTACGTTGCCAAGGATATATGAGCTCAAGGCAAGAGATCATATGTACAATGAATCCTATGGCTTCTGCAACCATGCCTTTCGATGGTTTACGACTAATTATGGTGCTTTGGGATTATGTCTCCACCTCCTTTAAATGCGACCAATGCTTCACCATTTGAACCAAGTTTGACAGAAAAGTGGAGCAACGGTGATCATCAGTGTGAAAGGTGTCGATTGCCCTTGTGATAAAACTAATCTTACAATCTACCCCTGGTGGGTCTGCCTAGCGTAGAATGAGGAAGTGGATACAACTCTCCAGTAGGTCGTGAATGCAAAGGTGATAACCGAGCATGTGCATGACCATTTTTTGCTAGGCAAGTTTTTGGTAGATCTCACTCTTGCACAAGCCCACAAGGGACTGACAAAGCTAGCATCAAAGAAACTAGTTGTTCCCTTCCTACAACAGGTCGCTATCAATGTGATATCCACCTTCAACAAAAACCCCAAAACTGACAATTGGGGTGGTATTTGTTATGTCACAGACGATGTGAAGAAGAGGATATTAAGTAGGCCATTTCCCTGTTTAGGTATGGCATCATTCATGACAACATGGAAACATTTTCCTTCTATGTTGGTGACATGGCACCTCCCCCTTCCCCTGAACAGGTGGAAATACTTAGTGAGTTTGTTGTAGGGGTTAGGTTTGTGTTGCACAAACTCCCCAAGTGATTGGATGCCACCTTAGTGGCCTTTTTTGTAATGCCTTCATGGTCTATGTATCAATGCCTACCTGGCTTATGTAATTATCCTTTTACTTTTAATACAATGGGAGCTGCCCCCAAGGCGCATATATATATATATATATATATATATATATATATATATATATATATATATATATATATATATATATATATATATATATATATATATATATATATATATATATATATATATATATATATATATATATATATATATATATATATATATATATACTCTTGCTATAATCATAGGCATAGTGAATCATGAATTTATTATTATTTTAGAATTTATTAAATATATTAATGATTGTTTAACATAATAGCCTCCTAGGCCATATGGAGTGTAATGAAAATTAACTTAACCAAACTCAATAATGGAACAATATATTATTTCTAGGTTTAATAATGTTGTCTCACAAATCATTCCCCTTGGCCATTAAATGTAGAGGCATTGTGACCCCTAGATTTTTAATTCAATTCCAATTGGGTTTGTCAACCCCTACTAGCTTAATAGTTTTCCTATAGGATTGAGGTTGTGTAACTGCTCTTCCTCCCTTTTTCATTGAGTGTTGTCCTCATACATAGATTCCTCCCTTGTTGACTTGTTGTTGTGTCGTATGTTGCAACGATGCATGTGCACTCTTTTCATGTCTAAGCAACATAATAAATTTGTTTTAAAAATAAAATGTTCTTGAACATAATCAAGTTTTTGTTGTTCAAGTTTTGGTCATTACATTCTAACTCTAATGTTGCTACCAAGTTGAATCTTTTGGTGAACCTTGTTACCCTTATTCTAGTGTATTTTTCATAATATTGACCTCCTAAGTGAACTCCATGGATTATTCCTTGTCTAGAAATATAATGTTGAAATTGTATAACATTATAAAGGTTTGAATGTTGTCACCTAATACACTTTAGGTGTGAGACCCACTTGCTATTGTAAACCTATTCACACTCCTCATGCTTAGCAATCTTATTAATCCTAGTTAATTGTAGAACTTGCTTGTAATGAAGAATAATATGGTGCTACATAGAATTTGGTTGGCCTAGTGCATAAAATAAATGGTCTTAGTTTTCTCATTGCCTTGAGCTCTAAATAGTCACATAATTCTATACAAGTTGAATCTGGGCTCCTTGGGAGTGATCTCACACTTTGTGGAAATGTTCTACTATGTGCAACTGTCTTGTAACTTGCAAGATTGCCTTAGTTGATTGAGGACTATTGAAAACTATGTCACCTCAAAATTTGATGTTTACTGATGTGTATGGACTGGCGGTATGCAAAAATATCTTGGGAAGATCTTGAATCATGAGGATTGTGTTCTCCTCTAGTTTCGCCCCTTTGAGTAGCTTGGCTTTATAGTTGTGGATGAATATCGAAGATAGCACTCTTACACATACATATGTCTTAGATGATTTTGATTATGATTTCTTTTAGCATTCTAAGTCCAAATGTTTATATGAATGTTCCTTGTAATTACTTGGGATATTAAAATGTTTTGGGATGATTTGAAGATGTGTTCAAATGCATAGAAGATTGTCTTTAAATACCAAAGCATAATTAATAGTCACACAAACATGTATCAAGTCGACTCCCAATGATTAGTAGAAAAGGGTAGGATTCGACAATTTGAATTTAGGGTTAGTTTTGCACCACATGAGATCAATTCCACCCATCAAGGATTGACCAAAAATAATGGATGCAAAATCTCAAGGCAATGATTAGGTGCATTGAAATGTGGACTAATGATAAGGTGAATGTGTGTGAATAAGTGCAAATGGAGTTAGGAAAAGGTCAAATGTATAGAAATATGCAAGAGTGGGAATAAATAGAGATGGGTAAGGATTGAGAAAATAACCAAACTTAACACAAAAGTGTACCACTTATCATTAAATAATTATATTAGGACATTCCTCAAAATAAACCCAAAATTACTCTATAATTATGTTAAAAAATTCTATCAAAATAAACCCAAAATTAAATGAAAATTGCTTGTATAAAAATTTTACCATCACAACATTGTTTACTTGGAAACTCAAGCAAAGAATGATACAATTTTGGAATCACACAAACATCAAATACTTTGGTTTGAGAGGACTATTTCAAAAGGAACAAGATCACTGAAACCAATAGCGTAAAAGGAAGCATGGGCGGCAAGGAAAGGAGGAAATTAAAATAAGCTCAAATAGTAGCCTGCTTTGAATGAATTAATAGTAGTTCACCTTGTAAACAAGGAAATCGGCTTTATATAATTTTGCAACCTCAACAATAGTACTAATATCCACTACAATACCCAAACCAGAGATGATAATTATTGAAAACAGCCATTGAAATTCCGAAATGCCCTGATCAAACAGAAATGGCATGAGCAGGGGGATCATCTTGCCATGCTCGGATACACAGGAGCTGCCGTGGTGGTCTCCATTCCGCTCTGTTGATTTTGCATGTTACCGGTCCAACCTGCAACAAGGCAAAAAAAAAAAAAAAAAAAAAATTAACCCCAAAACCAGGTGAACGATTCTAAAAATAAAGAGGTAATCACAGAAATGTATTACCGAGAGCAGGATGATATCCTCTGTGTTTGAGTTCTCTATATTCCTGGCACAGCGCGCATAGATCGCAACAACAATGGACCAGAATATCCGTGCAGGGGTTCTCCGGCAAGTTAAATTTGGCCCGCATCTTGGTTCGGTACAAGCATGAAAAGCAGCACGCACACCCTGTGAATAAGAGCAGCGCAGCATAGATCCCTCCACTTACAGCGCATGCTGCGTCAAGTTCAACCATTCACCCTTTCCATACAAGAATAACATCAAATAACTATAAATAGGTCGGTACTATAATTTGTCTATGCACTTACGCAGAGAACCCTCATCCACGATCTCCGCTATTTGCCCAAAAGTGATGCAGGGACAGCAGCATGTGAGGCAACCTGCATTCACACGACATTTCCATTATTCTTATTCCTATTACCACATAATCATAATCATAATGATAAGAAAGAGAGAGAGAGTAATAAATAGAAAGTTATACAGTTGGAAGGATCTTCGGAGCAGGCGAGAAGGCCAGAGGACCACTCTGTGGGACGAAGAGGGCCGCCTTGTGGATGAGCAGAGGAATTTTGAAATTCCTGCTCGGGCTTAGGGGCATACATCTTCGTCTTCTCTTGCTGCTCCTGCTATTTCTGTTGGGCATGTGGAAAGGTGAAGCCCAATGTAACAGCTAAGTCTGTCATGACAGCTCTCTTCATTTTCTAACCACTATCTTGTAACTGCCAATACTTGGCATGTATTCTCTAATTTCTGAGTCGACCATTCTCTTGGTCAGGTGGTTGGTGTTGTATCCGTCAGAATATTGTCTTTGTATGACGCTGGAAGAGTTGCTGTTCTATATATGTATTTTTGCATGCAAGGTGCTCAGGGAGAGTGAATAATAATATAGAAGAATCCCCTGCTGTTGGTTGTGGATGTAGCCAGACATTCTGGTGAACCACGTTAATCTTTGTGTACTCTGTTTTATTTCTGAGTGTGTGTTCTGTTATTTCGGTCTTTCTTTCATTGTTCTGTTTTTGTTTAAATCAACAATTGGTATCAGAGCTATGGTGGAAAAGCTATTTTGGAAATCGTGAAGAATTTCAAGAAAATGGATGAAGCAGCTTTGGATGATTGGGCTCGAGCTCTCATGTCTTGGTCGTGTGGCTCTGGAGTGAGTTTTGATGAAGTGGGAGCTGTGGTGACTATTGCAGACAGTAACACGGAGCTAGATTCAATTGTGCCAATGGACGTAGATGAATCCCCTGTCTATTTGGCTGCTGATCCTGCCATTGAATTTCTTATGGGAAATGTTAATCCTGATTCCCGGAGCACTGCCCAGGCAAGGTATGTGTGGGAAACGCCTCCGCAAGATTTGAGAGGCGAGGATTTTGACATGCTAGAAGAATCGGAGAGCCTACAAAGGCTGAAGGAAACAAAGGATACAGCAACACTAGATGTTAATGTGAAAGTTAAAACGAAATGTCGTGTACATTGGTGGGATGGCTGGAAAAGTAAGGAGGATTCGGTTAAAGAAGAGAAGGATGCTGGATTTGGAATTGAATCTGCACCAGAAGAGTTTTTAGAAGATCTCAAAATTGATCTTAGAGCACTTCTTGAATGCACAGGTGATGCACAACACAGGAAAGCCATCATGGAGGAGTTGCGGAAGAGGGCAAAGGCAGATAAGAGTGGTAAGTCTGTAAAGGACCTGGTATTGCTCCTCTATGAAATGGTTTCTCTCACTTCTGCCTTCTGCCTCGATGATCCAAATACCTTTGCTTCCAAAATTTATAGGATGTTGAAGCTGGGTCTCAACATTTATGACGAAAAAGATGTGCAGGCGGAGATCCCGGTTCGAACCCCGGATGAGGAGGTCAATGAAGATGTTGTCACGGTGGAGGCCGAAGAAGAAAGTGAAGATATGTTAAAGTTGGAGGAGGTGAAAGGGATTGTAAAGGCTCGAGGAAGAAAGCGAAAGCGCGGTGGTGATGAGACTGTTGAAAAAAATTCTACGGGCAGAAAGAAAACGAAACAGGACAGTAACCCTCCACAAGCTTTGACGGAGCAAGTTGATCAGCCACGCAAAGGAAGAAAGCGGCGAGGCAGAGGTTTGTTGGATAAAGCAGCTTCTTATCGGCACACTTTTGATGACATTCATTGCTTGACGGAGAGCCTCGCCGTGCGGTCGCTTCCTAAAAATGTGAGTAATAATGATAAGGATTGTTCAAAGGTTGCTGAACATGTTTATCTAGGCAGTGATGCAGTTGCCAGGAATAGAGAAATACTTGAAGAGAATGGAATCACACATGTATTTAACTGTATTGAATTTGTATGCCCACAATACTTCAAGAAGGACTTAGTGTACAAGACGCTGTGGTTGCAAGACAGTCGTTGTGAAGATATCACTAATATACTGTATGATGTATTCGATTATTTTGAGGAGGTGAGAGAGCAAGGTGGCAAGGTATTTGTCCATTGTTACCAGGGTGTATCTCGTTCAACTTCACTAGTTATTGCGTATCCCATGTGGTGTGAAGGTCAGAGTTTTGAAGATGTTTTTCAGTACGTCAAAGCTGCACGGGGTATTTCAAATCCAAACATGGGTTTTGCATGCAAGTTGTTGGAATGTCAAAAGAGGGTGCATGTAGATCCATTAAGTCCAAGCTCTGTTTTAAGGATGTATAGAATGGCGCCACATTCACCATATGATCCAACATCTAAACTTAATGGCGATTTTTTGGAACGGGAGAGGATTTCTAGGCAAAAGTCCTTGGATATGGATTTTGATATGGATGAACTCCATTTCGCCCAGGAAGGTGATAACAATGTTTCTGGTAAAAGGAGAGAATATTTGTCCAATGTTCCAGAGACGCACACATTACAGTCTGGAATAACTTCTCCCAATAAGGGTGTGCTCAGATCTCATCTTCCTTCACTGAATTCCTGTATGCATGCATGTTCGCCCTCAGCCTCTCCCAAGGTACAGTTTGTATCTTCAGTTCAGATAGGATCTTTTGTTTATGAAGGCGGGCCCCGATATAGCCCCAAAGAAGACTTTTTCCCAGAGAGTGTGATCGGGAAAAGTAACAGAGAAAGCGAGCACAAGAAATCCGGGGACGATGACAGCGAAGTGGTGAGGTGTTCCGGCCAGGTGTCGCCGAATCTACACAGGTTAAAAACCAAAACGAAGTCGCGACTAATTGATCCACCTCAACCGAATGCTTCAGAGACAACATTTACTCGCAGACACCACTCAGGTTTGTTAATGTCAGGTCAGCTGAAGTCGGACATGATCGGGAAAATTTCCGGTATGTTGGATCCCTTGCATCTAGTTTCAAAGATTTTGAATAATCTTGGTCCGGCTGCATTGGAAGGGAGCATTAGATACGGAAGGGAGCATTATGGTGGCTCTCATGATTTTTCAGATACGAGTAGGCATTTGCAATCTTCCAGGAGGATGTATGATAGGCGACCAACTGCTGCAGGTTATGTACAAAGTGGCTACAGCAGGGATTATGGTGGACACAGGAAAAGTGACAGTTATGGTGGGGAAAGAAACAAAGATGACAGAGAATATTGTCCCCTGGATCTGTGTGGCCAAAGTCCTATAGAGGTAGAGGCCCTTGATCCAGACATTGTGGCTGCGTTTGCCTGGAAGGGAGAGACACTCTTGCAATACTGGTGGTGTACAGAGAGGGCTTTGGACTGGGGTCCTGGTGATAGGCCATATCAGATTGTTTTGGAGGTTATTAAATCGGATGTGCTATGGAGAAAATTAATCCGAAGTGTTTGTGAACAGCATTTGGAGACATTGCGGTCTTCAGTCTTGATTAAAATGTAACATTAGAAGTGGAAATGTGGGGGATTTCTCTGAGCAGCTCTGTTGCCGATCCCATTGGTCTTCAAGTGGGAGATTGTTGGGCATGTGGAAAGGTGAAGCCCAATGTAACAGCTAAGTCTGTCATGACAGCTCTCTTCATTTTCTAACCACTATCTTGTAACTGCCAATACTTGGCATGTATTCTCTAATTTCTGAGTCGACCATTCTCTTGGTCAGGTGGTTGGTGTTGTATCCGTCAGAATATTGTCTTTGTATGACGCTGGAAGAGTTGCTGTTCTATATATGTATTTTTGCATGCAAGGTGCTCAGGGAGAGTGAATAATAATATAGAAGAATCCCCTGCTGTTGGTTGTGGATGTAGCCAGACATTCTGGTGAACCACGTTAATCTTTGTGTACTCTGTTTTATTTCTGAGTGTGTGTTCTGTTATTTCGGTCTTTCTTTCATTGTTCTGTTTTTGTTTAAATCAACAATTTCAATTTACAAGTATTAATTTCTCCTGCTGCTATTTCAATTTACAAGTATTTAATTTGAGTTTGGTGGGGCACATATATAACATTTAGGTACAGCATTCAGAGACCGTTCCTGGATGTTTCTCCGATTTCAATTTTGGAGGCTTTCGCAGACTATTTCCACGCATTGAAGGAGCTATGGCGTGTTGACTAGACCTCTCATACAGAGTTTCTGTTAAAAAAGATTACTAGTGCTTTCGTAAAAAGATGTGATTTAATTAGTGAGCATTGACCCGATCCCCTAGTAGGCAAATATCTACTTTTAGTGTAAGTTATCCTCCCAGGGAATGTGAGGCCACTAGCCATCCATCAAATGTACCGTACACATTTTTAAGACCTCTATATAAGGGCGACGTTGCCTGATTTCAAGGGAATGGATTGTTTAATCATGACACTTCACATTAAAAATCAATATATCAAACAACAAGGTTAAAGTTCAGAAATTGTTTATTTTATGTTGGGATTTAATTAGAACGGTTTTACTGATGTAAGTGTGAAAATTAATTAAACATATGAGATTTCAAAATGAATGAAAGTGATTAAATTTTATCTGATTTCAAAATGAATGGAAAGTGGCAATTGTTGCCTTGGTTAGAGGGTACAAATATGAAGTTGAATTTTTTATTCATCATTGTTAATATTAAATTTAATGGGATTTTAAAATGAATGGAAAGTGATTAAATTTTATCAGATTTCAAAATGAATGAAAGTGACAATTGTTGGCATTGGCCAGAGGTACAAATATGTATGCAGTTGAACTTTTTATTTATCATTGTTAATTGTTGAATTGAATTTATATTAATGTGATGTTAATAAGCAAATGAATTATTAATTGATAAATTAGTGTAGTGTCATGTTAATTGTTAAATTAGTGTCATGTTAAAAACTTATTATTGTTATTGTTAATTGTTAAATTAGTACCATATCAAGAAGCAAACAAAATTAATGTATTGATTTGGTAAGCAAACTATGTAGATTTGCAAAAAATAATTATTATTTTAAAATAGTATTTTGTTAGCTTTGCAATAAGTAGTCTTGACGATGGGCATGATACTAATGCATCTAAATATTGTGACTGGCTTTGCAATAATTAGGCCTACCAATGGGCAAGGTGCTAATGCATCTATTAGATGCATGGAAAAATGTGTTGCAACTAATCAACATCAAATATTTAAAGTTCAAAACAACAAGGCTAAAGTCCAAAATCATTTTTCTATTCACGAATTTGTTGGTGTTGTGAATAGTAAGTGTGGAAGTGAAATAAAAAGAGTGAATTTTAGCTGATCTCAAACTGAATTGGATTGGCTAGTTTAAGTGTGCATGTGCTTGCATTGAATTGGAGCTATTTTAATTGTTGCTTGACTAATTCAACTTGTATCTTGCCTGTGAGGGTTAAATACAGATGAGGGAAGACACTAAAATTAAATGCTATGTGGGTGGGATAAGGATCACATCGAAAATGATAAACACAAAGCTTACACAATGGTCTGAAACACATGAAAAGGGGACACACAAGCACATAGATATAAACAAAGAAACCTTCAACAACATCTAACTCACATAACTCTTAGCAAGTGCACGTCTTCATGTAATATTCCTACCACATTAACAACTCCTACTCTACCTCTTATAGATGATCTTCTAGAAGGCATGATGACAATCTTGTCAATTAAAACCTACTGGTGTAATCACTCTAATTACATTCCTACATAGACTAAGCTCAAACATAAATTAAATTTCAGCCCTCTCTAATATTATTTGATGTAAATAAAGATATGGTTTCAAATTGATGACAGTATATCATTTCAACTATATCAAAGTTAAATATGCTAATGAAAATTATTGTAGCTTACACTAGAAGCTAATACTTTATTACTGCATAATATTATTTCTATAGATCATGTTACAACAACTATGAAACTTGCTACATAATATTTTTCAAATGGCTACTAGCAAACTACCTCACTTCTTGTATGAAAAGAACCCCCCAGAAATTATTTAAAAAACCAAAATAAAGATTTGGATTCTAACATTGGGGTTGTTGACTCTTTGCCTTCCATGTTAACCATTTGTATCATGTTGGAATCTTGTCTTCTTTCATTTCTAGAGTTGTCATTGTTGCCAAGCTCTCTATTTAAGTGAGAAATTTAGAATGTTGATTCTTTTCTTTTATTTTTATATGTTTTTATTTAGCCTATACATGTAACCTTTATGTTGGTTGACATCTTTCTGTATAACATGTCCCTTCTACTTGAGCTTTCACATCCTTATTCTCTCAATTGTGTGTTACTTCTCAAGTGTGTTACCAACTAGTGCTAAAAGCATGTCATTTGCATATGCCATTTTCCTTATTGAGACTTCCACAAAACCATTATGAATGATTTTCCATAGTATAGTTGTGCAATTACTACAAATGACTTTCCATAATAATTGAGTAACCATTGTGAATGACTTATTCTAATACCTATGTAACTACTATGAATGAGTTTCCATAACACTTGTGTAGCTCTTGTGAATGACTCTTCATAGCACTTGAATAACTATTGTACATAACTTTTTTAGTACTCGTGTGACTACTATGAATAACTTTCTACAATATCGATGTAATTGCTACAAACTGTTGAGAATGTGTGTCTCAAACTCACTGATAAAACCCTAGTCATTACCGCAGTACTATTGGGTGTAGAAAAAAGAGGTGTGAGCTTGTGGTGTTTACCGCCATCCAGCGAGAGTCAGTAAATTGACTTGTCGTAGAGCGAGAGTTACCCCGCCACCTCGTGACTGTGACTAGAGAGGCTGGTAGGTGTGTGAGTCTTACCATTATCTTGTGACAACCCATGAGATGGCTTGCAGTGGTGTGGTATAGATCCCACCACCCCGCGCAGGTCAATCTAAGGTATCTGCGGTATAGCGGTTAAGCCTGGGAATGATGGACAAAGACGAGACCGTGAAAAGAGGTCAATGGCGATTGACTAATGAGTAAGTAAGGTGTCGACACGTGGCACTAGGTTATTCATTGATTTCACATCATTGTTGTGAATCAACGCGGCCTCTGGCAGTTGGCTATTCGGTTGCCGATGGAAGTTGAAGTGATAGGCTTCCTGAAACATTTGTGAAGTTTGTATTAATGCGACAATGCATTGTAACCTAGAGAGGTGTGACTAGATGTAGGAAAATACTATCAGATTTCTCCAGAGATGGAACAAGATGTAAATCTCCAGTAAAGGCTATGAGCTTGATATTGTATTGTAACTTGTATGCTTGTTGTTGAATAATATGATGGCTCTATGATTTGGAGTGTGGGGTTTTTTACCTGAAAGGGTTTTCCCCATGTAATTCTTTATGTTCTTGTCTTCTCTATCTTTCATGTTTAGTAATTCTGTTTATTGAATCTATTTAATGTATGTTGTTGAAACTAGTTTAAATTGCAATCACTTTCCTCTAAGGGTTAATGTGGGAAATGAACTATGTCTGATTCTGCTTTATGGCATAGTAGTATGTGTTTTGAGACAATCAGAGAATGATTGTTACTACAGACACTTACGAATCTCAGATGCTCATTCTAGGATGAACCGTATTTTCCCTTCAATTGGTATCAAGGCCATTATTTTTGGTTCTGGTTATTCCTTCTATGAGGATTTCTTAGTCTGGTAAGCTTGAGGAAATCTGAAGGAACCGACAGAAGATTGATCCTTTGTTGAGTGAAAGTTTTTTGCTCTTTTTGTGTTAGTTTCAGGAGACAACACGTAGCTTGAAGGATGGTGACAATGGAGAAAATGGAGTTGGTCACTTTGAAAAATGTTGATCTGGAGCTCCTGATAGGTAGTGGAATAATTCTGATGCATGGGGTGGGATTTTTTTCTTTGTGGTTGTGTTACAGCAAAGCTTTCATACTGGGTATCTGTGTGGGAGGCTCCCTGGTGATATGGAGAAGCTTGTGTTATTTTTCAGCTATGGAGTAATGTGCTTATGTTGGGTGTTTATTCTTGGTATTGGAAGACATTGTTTTTGTTACCCCGATTGCATATAGGCTATGGAGTTGATCATTGGGTGATCTGGAAGCTTTTGTAATAGCCTATCTCCCTCGAATTCATGTGCATGTTGGTGGTTGTGGAGTTGGCCTACAAGTGGTCCTAGAGTTCCTGGACCTCTACTTCCTTTTGGTTGGTTATACTTGCATGTCTCAGTTTCATATTGATTTGATCTGAGGGTTTTGTAGATTTTCTATTCAAAATCTATAGATATGCTTATCTATGTTATTCCATTGTTTGGTATAGCTGTTATGGTAATTTTTTCAGACTTGTGGGTCTTCCAGATGATAAGTGGATATGGATTTGCATGTATGTCAATGACATGGTGGTTTTGTAGGTTTTACATGGTTAATCAAAACTTGTGGAGTTGTAGATCTACAAATAAACTATTTTTTAGATTATGATTCCTTGCGGGTGTTCTAGATGTAAGATAGTTGTAGGTTTGCATGTATACTTCATGCATGGTGTGAGAAGGTTTGTAGCTTTCTTAGTGTGGGGATGTTGTTATGTGATTAGTCACTCATAATTTCTACAATATTTTCTTGATGGGTTCCTTGACTATGGTTACTCATATGTGGACTAGTTTGGCAAATCAGATATGTGGTTGATTTGATGTTTGAGTCTTGTGGTCTACATGTTATCTTCTTGTTATCTCAGTTTACAGGTTACTAATGTGATGATGAGTTTACATGTTTCATGTTTGGGATGTTCGAGTTATGAAGTTTTGTGGGCTGATCACCTATTTGATTGCAATGGGGTTGTTTAGTGGAAAATTGGATCTTTCTAATCTTTTGATGTTTAGGTGTTAAAATCCACCTCTCCACTATACATTAAAGGATCTAGGGTTGAATGGCAAGCACTATCATACCCTAGAGTCACTTTTAGATGTAGGGAAACTTGGATTAGGGAATTAATTATCAATTTTTCCTTCTCCTATGCTCGATTGACCATTAAAACCCTAATTATGCAAATATGACAACAAATTAATGAATTACAGAAAAACCTCTTACAGACGGGAGTAAAATGCAGAATTACAGAGTACCTATTTTTAGGGTTTCGAAGCGGAATAGTTAGGGACACTGGAGCGGGTGCCCTAGTCCCAGAAGTGCTTTTTTGTCTGTCTTTTCTTCATATCCTAAATCCCTGATGTCTTTTCAGCCTTCCTACAACTCTACTTTTCCCAGATATGACACCTGTAACTTGCAATCACAAAACCTGGTTTGGGGGTTGCGGTGTTTAGAGGTTTGCCTTAATCAAACCCTAGAGGACACTTAAGTCTCTGAACACCGTTGTTAGATAAAGAGGGTGTGTCCTTGTGAGGCAGAGGCCAAAAACTAAAGGAATCAATGATAAAAACACAATGATAAGTCACCTTGTAGTGAAGCTCTCATGGAGGAAGATGCTCTTCATGCCATGAGGAGATTGATGGTGAAATCTACAACTATCAACACACAAAACACACAAGTCTGCTCTTGCAACACAATAGAAAGCCTTGAATCACCTTGAGAACACAATAGCTTGCTAGTAATCATCTAGTTTACAAATGAATGCCTACACATGCTTATATATGCATCTACAAGCACTCCCACCAAGATATTTGAAATTTAAACTTACCATGTTGGCAAAGGGACCTAATAACGGTCACTAATCGACACCTGCAAATCGTGACTGCCCTAAAATAGGGCAAGACTAGGGCGCGGGCACCCAAGTCCTCCCCCCTATTTTAGGCAAGGTACAACTCAAGGGGTCCTCCTAGGTCTTATTTGCCATGGGACTTAGGTCTCATTCCATTGAGATGCTAAAATATGAACTAAAAATATCCTAAATGCACTCTAAAGACCTGGAAGCTAAACCTTATGAGAGAAAAGCCCCCAAGGGGACATTTTTTGATGTTACATTTAGCCCCCACTTTAATGTATGTATAAATGTGAGGCCAATACATGCATTAAAGTAAGGTCACAAACACACCAAACACACCAAACATGGAGAAGACACGCCAATCACATAGAAAACAGTAACAGGCATGCAAAACACGAAAAAAATAGTCACAGTCACGTAGAACATAGAGCAGACAGTTAATGCATAGAAGACACATTAATGCATGG
This sequence comes from Cunninghamia lanceolata, assembly GCA_027924645.1. Taxonomy (NCBI): domain Eukaryota; kingdom Viridiplantae; phylum Streptophyta; class Pinopsida; order Cupressales; family Cupressaceae; genus Cunninghamia; species Cunninghamia lanceolata. The sequence goes on from BSBN01001062.1 coordinate 6,719,700, forward strand.
AAGACAGAAATGATATCTTTTCTTTTCTTTTTCTTATATATATGAAATGCAAATGCAAGTACTGGAAATTAAACAAACCTCCCAAAATGTAGGAAGCACTACTCGATGGTGCTGGTCTCTGCATATGGGGTAACACACACGCAATACACGCAAAACCTCCCAAAATGCACAATGCACTACTCAAGGCGCTGGTCTATGCATATGGGGTAACAAACATGCCATACAAAACAAGCACGCAAAAACACACACACTTGAAGACACGGAGAAAACACAGTAGACAAGCAATGGTGTGTTCCCTATTTCTAGGCTCATCGCCATCTCAGGCACATTACATGCACACACTGATGATTGGGCTTTGCCACAACAATCACCGAAGACATGCTTAAGGGTTGATTTAGTCACAGAACTGATCCCCACCTCCATAGAGGACTTTTGAAAATGACAAGATGATGTAATCTGCTCTGAGAAATACACCATCCCTGCCTCCGTAGAGGGCTTAAGAAAAGAAATGGATATGCTCGATATCTTACCTTCGCAGAGGGCTTATATGATAGATTGATTGATTGCAAACAAACTCAGGATGCACAATGCACTACTCTAGCGCAGGTCTATGCATTTGAGGTCAAACACATTGCTAACATCTATAATAGACAACTTACCTTATATGCCCCCACCTTAAGGTGGTTGATATCAGTTATCAATATCAAGCACGTTAAGGTAGGAAGAAAACACACAAGGGAACACTGACTTTCACAAAGCCCATGCCCCCCGGAGGTCACATTTACTTTACGATCGCCAAATGTTCCCACAAACACATCCCTACAAGAAACATGTTAGTGTCTACAACATCATGACAAACAACATCAATGCATATGATTAACCACACAAAGAGTCAAGGTTATATAATGAAGTCGAAGTTCGATGATAACCATAGGGCTATATCACGAAGCTCTCTGAATCAAGTACCACCAAGGCTAGATTCAAAGACAAACAAAGGTGCACAGAGCAGCAGTATTGTTAAGGTTTGTAACTGTGATAGAAACATCATGAAATTCACTACGCAGAAAGCATGAGTGCTTCCACTAGCCAAGCATCAGATAAGATATACAACCCCATCGTCATATTAGGAACTAAGTCCATTTGTTGATTGCTCTCGAAAGGGACACAAGGTCTGTATCAGTATAAATGTTTGTCGTCATCCACCCGCTAGATGGAAACACTAGAGGAAGGGAAACAATAAATAAGAGAGGAGAAAAACAAGTGTCTTAGGGACAGTCACGTAGGAGGGTTCCCCCAAGTCACCAAACACAATGCTACACAACAATGAAATCAGAGAGAGGCGATATAGAAGAATGATGATACAAATAGAAGAAGGTTACAACAGAGGCAGTCTCTTGGTTTTCTGAACCTTACGGGAGAATCCGAGGTCATCCCAGGAGGCCTAAACAACACATAACACATCATGGGGGAAGCACATCATGAGAGAGATAAAGGGTTAGAGATACTTACTTGTAGGGTCTTCATATTATATGTTGGAGCTCGCAAACCTCTTGGAGAGGTATTCGATTGTGTTTGTTGTAAAATTTGAGTGGTTCTTATGGAAGTCTTGTTTGTTATCATATGATGATTGTTCTTTAAATCCTTGTTTATATGAGGCTTTTTGTTGCTTATGAGGGGGAGAACCACTTTTATTTCTGACTATTGATTATTGTCTTGCTCTTTTTTGATTTTTGGTGAGTTTTCGTTGGTAAATCTTTCTAGAACAGTAGAAAGATTCATCCTGTACCCTCTTACTCATCTATATTGACTCTTGTTCTTTCTTTTCAAAGGTATTTTGATTATCTCCTAATCCATATAAGGATAACGGAGGAGGAACCTCAGTGTAAATTCCATTTCTTCGCAGATGAGGTGGGTTATTAATTTGTTTCTTATCCACTTCAATCATACCCACAATACTATCATAGTCTAGGTAATCATCCTCGTCTACTTCCACTAAATCTTGTTCCAACATATTATTTTCAGTATGCTTAGGAAAAGAATTAGTGATGATTTATAAATTCTGATTTGGCAGAGCAACTGACTTGTTTCCATTATCATTCACACCTGATACCTAGATGACATTTGAATCAATAAGGTCCTATATCTCATGTTTAAGACGCATACATCATTCAGTGTCATGTCCTTGCATCTGATGATAGTGACAAAAGGCATTAGCATCAAAGTAAGGTCATTGTTTACTAGGATCAACAAGTTTGATTGGGGGAAGTTTCAGGATGTTATTACTCATAGCTTGATTCATAATAGAATAATAGGACTCAGATATCAGAGTAAACTTCCTCAGTTGATAGGATTGTTTCTTTGGATTGTTTATAGTAGACACATTTGTATTTGGTCCATTGATCTTGATGAAACCCTTGTTATTGTTCTTTTTAAAGTTGTTTTGCGATGATCCACCCATGGATTGTCCAACTTGAGCCGATGAGTTTTGGCTTTCATACTGACTAGATGAAAGTTGATAATCATGAAGGGCGGTACATAAATGTTGAAAGGAGTTGTACTTCATCAAGAGAATCTTATCACGAATATTATGTTGTAGATTTGTAATGAATATCTTCTAAACATCCTCATCTTTCATCTGATATTGAATCTAAGCATAAAGGCCTTGATACCAACTAATGAATTTAGTTAATTTTTCTTTCAGACCTTGTTTGCATTGAACCAAGTCAATAAGAGTGATTTGGGGTCTAATGTTTGCTTGAAAATGTTGTAAGAATTGATCAATCAACTGCGAAAATAAGTGAATTGAATTCGGAGGCAATGAGTAAAACTATTCTAAAGCAGTATCTTTGAGAGATCACGGGAAAAGTTTTGCTAGCAAGTCCTCTTCAAAATAGAAATCACTACACATAGCTGTGAATGCTACCACATGGATATTAGGATCTCCTTTTCCACCATATTTTTCAAAGCGAGGAGTCTCAAACCTCTCAGGCATAGGGGTTCTCAAGATTGCATATGATAACGGATTATGGGCATGATATGTCGGTAGACTAGGTTGTGAAGAATTTGTCAAGTTTGTTACTTTTTGTTACAAAGAAGTCATGCCCTGTAAAAGTTGGTTTAAGATGGCATTGTTTGGAGATGCAGTTTGTTGTGAGGAATTAGAACCAAGGTGGGGAGGTGATTGAGCTTGAGATACAATATGTAGAGGCTAAGATAATGGTGGTTGGCCATAATGATAGGTGGAAGATGGTTGTGAGTATGTAATAGGTAGCTGGAAATGAGTGGAATAGATAGGAGGTTGAGAACAATTATTCATAGAAGCTGTCCCTTTAGGAATCAAATTTTGATAATTAAATCCCACAGCTTTGTAATTAGTACCATTAGATACTCCAATACCAGTGGTAGCATTACTATAAGCGTTCACATTAGTTGTTAAGATCGTTGATGTAAAAGTGGATAATCCTATATTTGGTAGAGGTATGGAAACTTGAGTATGAGATGGAAACAAAGTGTTTTTTATCACTTGTACACATTCAGTCACTAGCATAATGTTAGTTTGCATGATATGTGTTAGACCACGAAGTGTATTAACACCATCTTGTCCTTCTTTTATCATTTCTCTTATGTTATGAATTGCATGAATGGCTTCTTTAGCTATTCTCTCATTTTCCATAAATGATTGGAATTCTGCTAAGTCTTTATCCAATTTTTCTATTTTCTCATCAGATACATATCCTATTGCCTCAATAGCATCATCAACATCATGAAAAGTTTGTTCTTCCATTGAGGTTGGAGGATGTATAATATCTTGTACAATTTGAGTTTCTCCCTTTGTAAAGAAGGTGTCCAACGTACCAACTTCTTCAAGAAAACTAGATCCAATTGATATTTTACTTCTTCTCAAAGGGATATTGTTCTTAGGATGACATGTCATAAATCTTCTACAAAGGCATACAACACACAACACAAAAACCAAGAGAACAAATCCTAGGAGAAGGATATGACTCAATGCCAATGAATGGGACAAAGGATGCTATGAGGATTTCAGTCAAGGGAAGAAAGTTATATGACTAATATCAGTCCAAAACAGCAATAAGTTCACTCTCAATATACTCTTGATGCAAATTCAAGATAATGCCAAGTCAATTATAGTGAAAATATGTCAAAATAGGCACTTTTTTCACCAAAATTCAATGCAAGAGAGCATAACAAAGGGTGTTGTGAGGAAAATGATGATGGAAAGAAAATAATATCAGTAATAACAGCCACTTGGTGCCAAAATACCCAACACAACATGATTTTAGTGCAATTTAAGGTCAAACCCTAGTGAAAATATAGCAAAAATATACAATTTTTCACAGTTTTTCAACTCCAAGACCTAGAAAAAGGGTTGTTGTAAGGAATTTTAGGAGGGAAATTGAAGAATACCGATAATATCAGTCACCTTAATCCATAAAATGGATCACAACACGCTTGGAGTGCAAACTAGGTCAAACCCTAGGGCCAAAATAGCCAAAATGTGTAGTTTTTTTGCAAAATTTTCACTACAAGAGCCCGTTAAAAGGGTGTTGTGAAGATTTTTATGAGGGGAAGAAAATTATTTCCCTAATAAAAGCAAATTAATGCAAAAATATTTTTCACAACACACCTATGATGCAAATTTAGAGAGTCGATAAGGCCAATTTTGGTGAAAATTGTCATTTTTGAAGCCCTAGGTTTGAAATTTTGGAACAAATGCTATGCGAATGATTTGATGTCTGATTTATGATGGAAATTAAATACTCTCATATTTTAAAATGATTTTCAAGCTTAATCATGCAAACTTCCCATGCAAATTTAATGAAAATACACCAAAATTGCTAGTTTTTGTTGAAATTTTCAATGCAAACATGCAAATAATTTAAATTTAATTGCAAATTCACATTAAAATGAAAGACTACAGCCAAATGAAAGACTACAGCCAAATTAAAATTTGAATGAGCCTCTAAAATCAGTAGAAAAATCTAATAAAATATTTTTCCTACACACCCTAGATTTTGGAATTACTAGGTTATCTAAAAATTGTCAAAATTTCCACAAAACCCTAGCAATTAAATGATGAAAATGCAAAGAAAGATCTTGAATTTTTGTATTTTTATATAATTTATATCAGATCTGATGCAAAAATTATGAATTAAAAAAATTTAGGAAGAATTGACACAATTTAGTAAGCCCAACAATGCATTTTTTTTGTATTTTCCTAATTTTTCAATTTTTTTTGAAATTTTCTCAATGCAATAAGGTAAATAACCACATGAATGAATGAAATCACACCAAATATGTAGACAAAATCTCAGAAAGTTGCAATTTAAGTTCAAAGACATGGGTTCACTAAAATGTTTAGTGGAAAATTAGATCTTCCTAATCTTTTGATGTTTAGGTGTTAAAATCTACCTCTCCAGTATACATTGAAGGATCTAGGGTCAAATGGCAAGCACTATCATACCCTAGAGTCACTTTTAGATGTAGGTAAACTTGGATTATGGAATTAATTACCAATTTTTCCTTCTCTTGCGCTTGATTGGCTGTTAAAACCCTAATTATGCAAATATGACAACAAATTAATGAATTATGAAAAAACCTCTTACAGACGAGAGTAAAATGCAGAATTACAGAGTACCTATTTTCAGGGTTCCAAAGAGAAATAGTCAGGGACACTAGAGTGGGCACCCTAGTCCCAGAAGTGCTCTTTTGTCTGTCTTTTCTTCAGATCCTGAATCCCTGATGTCTTTCCAGCCTTCCTGCAACTCCACTTTTCTCAGATGCGACACCTGTAACCTACATTCACAAGACTTGGTTTGGGGGTTGTGGTGTTTAGAGGTTTTCCTCAGTCAAACCCTGGAGGACACTTAAGTCTCTGAACACCATTGTCAGATAAAGAGGGCGTGCCCTTGTGAGACAGAGGCCAAAAACCAAAGGAATCAATTATAAAAACACAATGATAATTCACCTTGTAGTGAAGCTCTCATGGAGGAAGATGCTCTTCATGCCATGAGGAGATTGATGTTCAAATCTGCAACTATCAACACACAAAACACACAAGTCTACTCTTGCAACACAATAGAAAGCCTTGAATCACCTTGAGAACACAATAGCTTGCTAGTAATCATCTAGTTTACAAATGAATGCCTACACATGCTTATATATGCATCTACAAGGACTCCTACCAAGATATTTGATATTCAAACTTACCGTGTCGGCAAAGGGACCTAATAACGGTCACTAACTAACACCCACAAATTGAGGCTGCCCTAAAATAGGGCAAGACTAGGGCGCAGGCACCTAAGTCCTCCCCCCTTATTTCAGGCAGGGTATAGCTCAAGGGGTCCTCCTAAGTCCTATTTGCCATGGGAGTTAGGTCTCATTCCATCGGGATGCTAAAATATGAACTAAAAATGTCCTAAATGCACTCTAAAGACCAGGGAGCTAAGCCTTATGATGGAAAAGCCCCCAAGGGGACATTTTCTGACATTACAGGGATGACTCAGATGTGGACTATCTATATCCACAAGATTGATTTAGTATTTATTTAGACTTTGTTAGTTAGCGTTGTATGTGGTCATTTGTGCATTGGTATGTTACATTGGGATGAGAGGATGGATGATTAGAGTGCTTGGATAGTTGGTTATTGGGACATGTAGCATGTGTATCATGATGTCATGAATAGCTTGGATACACAATTTTGTGTAAGCTTTTGACAATGATGGTGTATTTCCTTGGTTTTGGAGATTTTGGTGCTACTTGGTATTACTGTCAGATGGACATGTTCATGTGTGGACCTAGAGGATTTTTCAGATTAGGAGATATTTGGTTATGCTGCTTAGAGAGCTCGGTTGTGACGGTTCAGTGGGAGCTTTAGCAATGACTATGAATTAATCACTTGGTGATGGATGATCTTCTTTAGTGTTGCAAATTTTACTAGGAGGATCTCTTAGATGCATTTGCATTGACACTATTTGGAGATGGGTCATCTTCATGATATTGAAGATGTGTAACATCTTGGAGCCATGGAGGACTCGTGGAGTCTTATTTTGAGGTGTCAGTGGTGCTTAACAGGTGATGTTGGTTTAGAGTTTGTTTGTTTTATGTCATGGTATACTCTTGTTTATGCATTAGAGTTTCAACATGATACATTTCTCTTGAGACCATGCTATGTTCACTTGGAGTATGGAATATCCTAAGGGAGATGGTAAGATCATGATGTCATGACAAGTTCCTAATTTAGATGATTGAAGCTTTAACAGTGGTCTAGTGATTCTCTGTGTTTTGGGTGCATTGGTCATATGCATGAGAACTTCATGATGGTGTAGTCATGCATTTGGAGTTTAGCATGAGATGATTATTTGCATATGCTCATGGATACATGGAGAATGAGGTGAGGTTGTATTTCTCTTAAGATGAGAGAAGTGTTGTGGCTGGTTACTCTTGATGAGATTTCAACAAAAATTCCAAGGAGCCTACACCTTGGTTGAATGTGAGTTCAATAGAGACCTATGAGGAGATTGCTCTTGGAGGAGTCATGATGGCTTGCATATCTTGGAGGAGCATTCTCATTCTCCACTCTTGGTTTGTTCAGCAGTTTATTATTTGAGAGGTATTTGCCCATTATATTTTTCAAATGTGTTATGTTTCATGCTTTGGTTCTCATGGGATTGAGTTGATTCATGGTGATTGATTGTGGAGACTCATTTGAGGATGATTTAGCATGAGTCTATACACTTTATCTTTCATCTTGAGCTATGTAGTTAGTTCAAGAGGATTCATTTGAGGGATGTTTGGAATGGTTATCTCCTTGTGCATTTGAGTTTGAGATATCATTCATTGATGAGGACTGTTAGGAGATGATTTATGGGCTGATTTCCTGAGATGAGAAATGGAGTAGTTTGATCTTCTTTGAGAAGCTTACATCCATGTAGTTACATGATATATATGTTGTGTTTGATCTCTTGAGATTGAATGATTTTGGGTGTTGTTATGTTGTACTCTTTGGGGTTTTATGGAGGAGATCATACTTGACATAGCTAGCACTTAGAGGTGTATGTAGGGGGGTTTTCTATAGGTATATGATGTGCAAACTTTCTCTCTTTGTCTCAGTTATCTTCCTAGATAGTTGGTTTCACATTACAGTGGTTTGAGGTTTGGTTGGAGCTATTGTGATCACTAGCTTGTGGTCATGTGTTTTCACTTATGTTCTTGGGTGATGACATGGAGGTTCCTTTATCTCTTTCCTTTGCTGAGTGTGGAGAACTTAGGAGAGCTATGGAGACTTATGGTGAGAGTTGTTCTTATAGGTTATTGATTTACAAGTTTGCATATCATTGTGGATGGTTCCTTGGTACTGCATGTTGTTGTTTACACTTTCTATATGATGCTATTGGTAGACTTGGTATGCCTTGATCTTTTTTAGATTTGCATTACCCATGCAGTGGGAGCTCTTGGATGTGTATGTTATTCTTTGACAGGTTTTTACATGGAGTTTATGATTGCAGTTTATGGGTGTATATATATTTATGGCATGAGTTTACTATGTTTTCTATACCTTGGAGGTATGGGTGATTGGTTGGATTAGCACTTGTTTTGTGTACTATTTTTAGTTGCGTGGGTTAATTAGTAGGATGCGAGCAGTTGGTTTCCTGGTTGTTGTTCTATCTGATGTTCTATCTTGTTTTCTGGAGGATGTCTTCATGGTTGTGTTCAGGTTGAAGCTATGAAGTTGATGTTGTTGATGCTTTTGTATAGCTTGTGAGCATAGTGGAGTGGTGGCAATATTTTGTAGCCTTTGCTATCAGTTGGATCTAATGCTTGTGTTCTTTAGACTGGTGCATATACACCTTGGCTTGTTCCTTTTCCTTTAGTGGATGGCTAGAGTTGTTTCCTGAGATGGTGGACATCTTGGATGTTGTTGCAGGTGTCGTAGTTGGAGCACAGAAGCACTGTTTAAGATTCTTGAGATTGCATGTATGGCTGTGATGATGTGATTTAGTGACTTCAAGTGTTAGAAGGGGTTTAGTGAGTTCTTCGTCAAGTGCAAGAATATTGAGAATGTGTGTCTCAAACTCACTCATAAAACCCTAGTCATTGCCGCAGTACTGTTGGGTGCAGATAAAAGAGGTGCGGGCTTGCGGTGTTTACCACCATCCCGCAGGAGTTAATAAATTGACGTGTGGTAGAGAGGGAGTTACCCCGCCACCTCGCAATTGTGACTAGAGAGGCTAGCAGGTGTGCAGGTCTTACCGCTATCCTGCGACAGCCCGTGAGATGGCTTGTAGTGGTGCGGTATAGATCCTGCCACCCTATGTAGGTCAATCTAAGGTATCTGTGGTATAACGGTTAAGCCTGGGAATGACAAACAAAGACGAGACAATGAAAAGAGGTCAATGGTGATTGACTGACGAGTAAGGTGTCAACACGTGGCACTAGGTTACTTGCTGATTTCACAACATTGTTCTGAATCAACACAGCCTCTGGTGGTTGGCTATTCAGTTTCTGGTGGAAGTTGAAGTAATATTCTTCCTGAAACATTTGTGAAGTCTATATTAATGTGACAGTGCATTGTAACTTAGAGAGGTGTGACTAGATGTAAGAAAATACTGTCAGATTTTCTCCAAAGATGGAACAAGATGTAAATCTCTAGTAAAGGCTATGAGCCTGATATTGTATTGTAACTTGTACGCTTGTTGCTGAACAATACAATGGCTCTATGATTTGGAGTGTGGGTTTTTTTACCCAAAAGGGTTTTGCCCATGTAAGTCTATGTTCTTGTCTTCTGCTCTATCTTTCATGTTTAGTGATTCTATTTATTGAATCTATTTAATGTATGTTGTTGAAACCAGTTTAAATTGCAATCACTTTCCTTTAAGGTTAATGTGGGAAATGAACTATGTCTGATTTCACATTATGGCATAGTAGTATGTGTTTTGAGGCAATCAAAGATAATGATTGTTACTCAGACACTTACTGATCTCAAATGCTCATTTTGGAATGAACCATATTTTCCCTTCACAAATACCTTTCCACAATACTTATATAACTATTATGAATAACTCACCACAACTATGTGGCTGCTATAGAACAATCTTCTGTAGCAATAGTTAAACATCATTACACAATCTACCACTACATATTCCTAAAATCACAAATTTTGTTTGAACAAGACAAAATTACACTACTCGTAAAATACTTCTACACTAGCAACTTCAATCTCTATAATCTTTCAAATCTTATGAGTAAACAGGTGTCACATAGTGATTAGTCCATGTTGTTGCAATATTTTAGAAATTATAGTTGATAATAACCAGTTAAAAGTACTAGAAAATATTGCTTGTTATAGTTACCTTGCTAGAATGTAAATAATAACTTTTATACTAAACAAAAAAATAAAATTATTATATTTGTTTAAGTTAAATGTCATAATGAAAAATTTAGTAATGTTAATATATGTTGTAGTTGTTCATATAATTTTATTTAAAGACTTTAGCTATGGTAATTATCAAATTACCCAACTTTATATTGTTCATGATCAATAAGACAGATGCAAGGCATTTGTCTTGACCAGTTGATTGAAGTAGCAAGAATAAAAGGATCAATATTCTCTACCAAGAAAATATGTCAAGGTCAAGAAGCAACATAAATTATAGTTAGGCAAGGTAAAGCTAGGATTTGATCCCTTGCTCAAGAGAATAGCTACTTGTCTAAGATGTGCGGTGTGGTGCAAAGAGAACACTAACAAATTTAATCACTTTTTTCTCATTTCCAATTTTCAAATCCATTTGTTGTAGTCTTCAATGAAGCTCTTTGGCTATGTTGGATCAATTTAATCATAGAAATTGGCCTTTAATATCCCTTTGTTAGAGTTAGCATCTCCTATATCTCCTTGTTTTCAAGATGTTGTTGCTAATGTTGGGCGTCATATAATCAAGCATCAGAAATAAGTCTCAATATGTCAAGGAAAGCATCAAATATTGTACAAAAGATCATGTTCTTTGTGTCCTTGTGCTTGCTTGAGCCAATTTAGAGTTTGTCAGTGCTACTCAAGTTTGCTATGTTTTGACTTGTTAATAATATATGTTTGCCATATGTTTCAATCAATAGCTATGGTTGTTCAATGTAGGCACTAGGTAGTAAGGAGGAACTAATTATCCTTAATTACTATAAATTGCAAAATAGTGTCATGGAAGGTGAGGGGTCTTTCAAGCGGCTTTCAATGGCACAATCATGGCCCTTGTATTATATGTCTTTGAGAGGCTAAGACTAATGGGGCTTGTGGCTAACAATAGTTAATTAATAAAAAAAATGCTATTAAAAAGAATGTTAAATTTAAAAATTACTTGTCTTATGTTATAGTTTAGTGCATGTCAATTTTGAATTCACAAGTTGGTTGATATTGGGAATAGCAAGTCAAAGAATGAAATCAACGGGTTAAATTTTATTCAATCTAAAAAAGTGATGGAGAGATTGTTTTTAGAGGTGATGATGTCTAGCGACTCATGTGAATGTACAAATATACAAACAAAGGCAATGAATTATGTCATTTCAAGAAACAAGTAAATTCAATGCATTTATTTTGTAGTGATTTGTTATGAAATGCATTGTTTGCATCAACTGGACATAGTTTCCATTTCATGTGTTGTATGTTCTATTTGCACTGTCTGCTTTTAGGTAAAAATAAAAAAATGTATGCGATGGCAAACTGCATGCATGGTTTTTGTTCTGTGTGTTTGGGATATTTGTTTTTTCAATGTTTTGGATGTTTTTTGTATTGACTGTGTGTGGTTTCCATTCCCTACATTTGTAGCATCGTAAATTGTGTACTCTCACAATTTCACTCTACATATGTTTGGGGTCCACTTTAGTGTCCACTCCGAAAACTAGTATAAAAGTGCATTGACCTCATCATTACCCCAAGTTATTTGGATGTTTTAAAGTTGCTTGGATGCCAGAACTTGGCGTAGATGTTTGTACAATGCACTGACATCTTGCAAGCATCTATTTGTTCATCAAACATTTTTAGAAGTTACATTTTAACTTGCTTGGCACTCTAAGATTTTCTTGATTCTTATCCACACCCAAATGACTCCTTTCCCAGATTTTTCCTTCTTGCCTTTCTATAAAACCCCTTCAATTTTCTATTTGAAAGGATAGAATTCACATGCTAGCGAAGCTCTGTCGAAATCATCAGTCACCCTCTCATTCAGGTGCTAACTCCATTGTTCTCTTGTGATCATTGTTTGATTGCAATCATTGTATGTCATTTCATTGAATAGATTAAATCATATTTCATTTATATATCTTGTCAATCTTGCTTGTCACTACTCAAACAATTCTAGACACACTTAGAATTAGAGCACACACTTTTTATCAATCAATCAATCTGGCTATCATTGAGGTGGAAACACTGAAAATGAGATTTGACTAAGGAAAACTCCTATACAAGCTAACCCTCTCTTTCATCTTTGTGACTACAAGTTGCATGAGGAAGGACTTTGAGTGCATGAGAGTTTTTCTTTCTTCTTCCTTCTTTTGTCTTAATTTCCTTTATTTCATTTTTCATGTTATCATTCCTAGTTATTTCTGTCATTTTTATATTCTGTGTGATAATCAATGATTTTTGTGTCAATAGGAAACCCTCAAAAATCATGCAAAGCCATACAGATCAGAGATTGAATCGTATAGACTACAACGCGGCACATAGACATATCTATGATGTGCTGTCGTCCTAGACAATGAGGTTGTCCGCTTGGTGATAGGTTCTTTGTGATTCTATATTTCTGTTTCTATATTCATTTATGCAATTTAGTTTATCAGTCACTATATTTTCTAGTTTTTCTCCTATTCTATTTAGTATTATATATCTCTTTTCATTCTAGTACCAAAAAAGGGATATAGCCTCGATATTCTTTCTCTTCCAAATTGGATAGTAGAAAGATATACATCTTCATTGGCTAGTATCCTAATGTTGGATAGGTCATTCGAATTAGAAGTAGATTAGTTAGAATCACTTTTCCTATCAAACAATGTTCGATATCTTTTTTGCATTGTCTATGTTGAATAGTAAATAAGTATCTAACAGTAAATTTTGTTCCCCATCATAGTTTTTTTTTTGTTCTCAAGATAGTTGTATTTCAATGTTTTGGATGCAATTTTTTTGTATTGACCGTGTGTGATTTTCAATGTCAGTGTTTGATATCTTGTTTTCATTCTCTATGCTGAATCGTAAATCAGGTATGTAACAATAAATTTTGTTTTCCATCACATCTAATTCTAATTTGTAAAAAAAACATGTTTGCAGATACAAAGTTGACTTATGTTCTAGTTTGTACAATTTTCATAGGACATTAGAGGAGCTTGATTATTTCAGTTTATGTTTTGTTCTATTCTAATTTGAAATTATTCTTTGTTTGCACAAAAAAAATATTTATATTTATATTCAAATATAATTCAGTAAAATGGAGCCAAATCACAATTTGTTGGGCTATATTTTATAAATATACGATATAACATACCCTGCAACAACTTCCATAATTTAGTTTGAGTGCTGAAGAAATAAGTCTCAACATCTTGAAGAGAATTCTTATTTTATAAAAGATATATCGATCATTGAGGGTTATGTGTACTAAATAAAGGAATTCAATCTAAACTTCAAAGGACTCTAGTCACCATTGATAGAATAAGTAACTCGATGAAGCTATCCACCCTATCTATAAAATTTACTTATAAATAAAAATGTTATGGGTTACAATCAAACTATCTCTGTCCTTTTAGATATACTATGCATTTAGGAGGCTAACAACTTCAACTACCTTCAAGTTCTTATGGTAGTAAAATAGAAGATAATATTAACATGGAATGACTCACCTCTTATGAGAGCTCCTTCCTTGCACAATCTTTTCCCTACATGGGTTTTGTTGTGTGTGTTTAGGATATTTGTTTTATCAATGTTTGGGATGCTTTTTTTGTATTAATTGTGTGTGCAGGTTTCCATTCCTTGTGTTTGATATCTTGTTTGCAGTGTCTACATTGAATCGTAAATCATGTAGTAACAAGAAATTTTGTTTCCCATCATAGTTTTTGTTGTGCATGTTTAGGATAGTTGTATTTCAATGTTTGGGATGCATTTTTTTTGTATTGAACATGTGTGATTTTCATTGTCAGTGTCTGATATCTTGTTTGCAGTCTCTACACTAAATCGTAAATTAGGTATGTAATATGAAACTCTATTCCCCATAACATATAGTTCTAATTTACAAAAAAACATGGTTGCAGATACAAAGTTGACTTATGTTCCATTTTTTACAATTTTCATAGGACATCAAAGGAGCTTGATTATTTCAGTTTATGTTTTTTTCTATTCTAATTTGAAATTCTTCTCTGTTTGCACAAAGAAAACATTTATATTTATATTAAAATACAATTAAGTAAAATGGAGCCAAATCATGGTTTGCCACTATATTTTATAGATATATGTAACATACCCTACAACAACTTCGATAGTTTAGTCTAAGTGCTGAAGAAATAAGTCTCAACATCTTGAAGAGAATTCTTATTTTATAAAATATATATCGAGCATTGAGGGTTCTGTGTACTAAATAAAGGAATTCAATCTAAACTTCAAAGGACTCTAGTCACCATTGATGGAATAAGTAACTAGATGAAGCTATCCACCTTGTCTGTAAAATTTATTTACAAATAAAAATGTTATGGGTTACAGTCAAACTATTTATGTCCTTTTAGATATATCATGAAGATCACTAGAGCATAGAATATCAATCATGTAAGCAATTCCAATTGCTCTCTTGATAAGCCAGTAGTCATCTAGGTGTAAAATGAATAACAAAACTCCTTTATATATGCATTCCCGCTCACAAATGACAAATACAACCAAATTAGGCTAACATGTACAAGCTAAGGAGGTGTTCTAAGCTAACACCTCAAGAGGGGCTAAAGGACCCATCTAGGACCAAGGCACTTGAGTGCCCTGGTCCTTTAGCCCCACAAACTTCAAGGAGTGTCTAATGTCGTGGGCTTAGGCCGGTCTAAAGTTTATTGTGTCAGATTTATTCATCGGGATCAAGATTTTATTGTTTAATGTTCAAAAGGTGTTAAAATAGATCCTGACTAACAAGGGTAAACGTTTTACTCTATAACATTTAGCCCCCACTTTAGCATGGGTACGAACTTATGTTTGAACTTACACTAGTTAAAGTAAGGAGAAGACAGATTTACAACATGAAAACATAGAAGCGAAAGAATTCAACCAAGTTGTGGACCATAATAGCCCCCAAGCTTAGGATTCTAAAGTAGCAAACACGTAAGACAATGTTACATAATTCACACATATGTATGGAGTACTACAAGCATATATAGGAATACACATAAGAGACATGCAATACACAAAGTTAATACATGCCATAAACAATGCATACATGCTTGACATGAAGCATACACTCAAGACACAAAGTATGTACATGGAATACACATGGAAAACATGACGAAGACATGCAAAAAAATAAGAAATCATTAAGAGAATACAAGTTCAAACTATACATGACATAAACAAACATAGAAACAAACATAGAAACAAACACATGAGCAACATGACTCTGACACTAGCTTGTTTTGTTGCTAGGGTCATGTGGAGAGAAGTGCTTTCATGGATCATGGGCTAGTAAGGACCGTTGATTTACTAGGTGACCAAGACAAGTCACATGAAGCACATAGGCCAACAAACTTTGTTGTACTAGGTGGCTCAAGGACCAACAATGAAAAATGAAAACATCACAAGCTAGTGAGGACCATCGAATCACCAGGTGAGTTCCATGTTGATCATAATAAACATGGTGTGATGTATGCCCCCACCTTAAAGTGATTGCTAACTCCATCAGGGAGCAATATCTTTAAGGTAGAATAAAACATAAGAAAGGCACGAGAGCTTTCTAGAAGTAGATGCCCATAAGATGCCTTTGTCTCTGGCCATGTCCCTCACCCTCTATCTCCCTATCTCTCCATCTCTAAACTCCTAACCCCTAAACCCTAAACCCGATCAACCCTTAACCCCTATCCCCTTGTCTCTATCATCCCTCTACCTCTCAATCGATTTACCTATTTCTCTGGCCATGTCCCTCACACTCTTTATCCCTATCTCTCCCTCTCTAAACTCCTAAACCCTAAACCCTAAACCTAATCAACCCTAAACCCCTATCTCCTTGTCTCTATCATCCCTCTACCTCTCAATCTATTTGCCTATGTCTCTAGCCATTTCCCTCACCTTCTAACTCCCTATCTCTCCCTCTCTAAACTCCTAACCCCTAAACCCTAAACCCAATCAACCCTAAATCCTATCTCCTTGTCTCCATCATCCCTCTACCTCTCAATCTCTCTGCCTATGTCTCTAGCCATGTCCCTCACCCTAAACCTGAGCAACCTAAACCCCTAAACCCTAAATAATTCCCCTAAATCCTAAACCCTAAACCCTAAACTCATAAACCTGAAATAATGCCCCTGACCCCTAAACCCTAAACTCGAGCAACCATGCTAAACCTCTAAACCATAAGTAATTCCCTTTTAACCCTAACCCCTAAACCCTAAACCTGAGCAACCCTATGTTGGAAAGAGACACCACTCCGGTATGGACTTGTATGTTGTCATTGATGGAAACAAGGCTTAGAGATCCCTTCAGCATGACAACAAGACATAACTCTGGAAGGTCATATTAGAATTTAGGTCCGGTTGGTAGGAATGACTAAGTATGGGAAATATATAGAGTAAGGGATAGTAAGTGGATTAGTGTGCCTCCGCAGATGAAGACCTGGAAATGCAGCTCAGTGATAATGTTCATAGTTGTTTGGTGTTGTTATATTCCAATGATCAAGTCCTGACTTCCTCTGGAAGTTATTTGGAGAAAATGCATAAGTCTGGAAGAACAAAGGTATGATAGGAACAGTGTACAGTGCAGAGTAAAATGGTTTGCATTCCTCAGTAACTGCATATTTTGTTCTATGGTTTTGAGGCAACTAAGAGACATGTCACGAATACCAAAATCCAGGGTTATAGCCCTCGAAGTTCAATAGATCATATTCTACAAGCTCTCTAGTATCGGCTTCCAGTTCAACAACATTTCTCTATGATTGAGCAGCAGTTTCATGATCTGCATTTTGACATGCAAAAGTATTTTGTTCCACAATTCTGAAGGTATGTCAAGTGGTCAATAATGAACATTGGATACAAATTGTGAGGTCCCATTTGGTCCGCAGTGCAAGTTGTGATGTGACAGATGAAATTGTCAAGTATGTTCTTAAAGAATAGGTCAACTGGTATGTTAGGTCCTTATGCAGAGAAGATATAGTATCTGGATAATCAATATAAGTGTTCATATGATTGAGGCTGACCTATGTGAAGACTTGTACTCATTTGTCTGAGTCTGTATTGTAGATTGTTCACAAGATCAAGCCGACAGAGTACAATTATTTGTTTACATGTTTCATATTGTGGTTGCCGACCTGATCATGAGAAAGATTTAGTTGCGGATATAAATAGAGGATGGATTTCGAGTGTAGGAATGTAAATGAGGAATGTGATTGACGTGAGCATGAAAATAGCAGAGCAGAGATAGAAGATTAGTGATGATGAAGAATCAGGACTCAGAATTCAGTTTCTAAGTGACTGCACCCTGGCATACTGATAGACACTTTTATTTCCTATATAATTCCACTTGTACTTGGGAGTGAGTTTGGAAGTGAGCCAACATTAGGGCTTAACAGCCCTCATTGTAATCCTTCTAGGTTTAGGGTTGAGGCAATGAGCTTGCTAGACCTAGTTGTACTTCGTGGCAGTGAGCCAGCATGTTCTAGGCCCATGGAGTGATCAAGCATGAACATCACCTTTTGTAAAAGATTGCAATATATATTGAGAGCTAATCCTCTCCATGGTTTTTCCCCACCTTGATGTTTTCCACATAAAAATCCTGGTGTCCATGTATTATGTCTTTGTGGTTGCTATTCATTTGCATATTGTGCTTTTGTTTAATTAATTTTGGAAAATGGTTAAAAGTGAAAGTGAATGAAAGGTTTTATGGAACACTGATTCAACCCCCCCTCAGTGTTCTTGATATTCAACAATTGGTATTAGAGCAAGGCTCCTTGGAAGAGGCCTAACAGCTTGAGGAAGATTTGGGAAGGTACACTCGTGGCAGTACCAAGGCATCTCACTTATCTTGAAACAAATCCTCCTAGCAGCATTAAGATTGGCAATCAAGTATACATCAATAATGAGCAATTTGAAGCAGCTCTAGAAGATCTTGACAACTCTAAGGCGGTTATCAAGGGTTTAGAGGAGAGTATCAAAGAAGCTAATGATTACATTCTAAAATTAAAATAGTATTTCAATAAATATCAAGAAAGAAGGAAAGAATTATCTGAGCAACTAAAACAAGCAAGTGAATCCACGGAGAGTCTTCTTAGGGTAATTGAAGAAAAGACCAAGAATGAGGAATATCTAAATCAAATTGTGAAGACAAGTTAGAGGAATGTAAAAAAATAGGGAAGGAAATTTTGCTCTTGAAATTTGATCTAGAGGCAACAAATAGCTACGAAGAAAATTTCAAAATAAGCTCTGTAAAACTTGATAAGTTTCTAGCCAGTCAAAAGTATCTAGATGATAAACAAGGCTTGGTATTTGAAAAGGGAGAAAGTTCAAATTTGGGGCAAGATAGATCTAAAGAAAGAAGAGGCAGAGACCATCTGGTAAGGAATCAAAGAAGAAGACCTAAAGGACCTCTGGTTAGGCAACCAAATGCTCAAAGGTACCCATCTTTCAATGGTTACTATTTTAAATGCAATAAGTATGGTCATAGGGCTATTCAATGTAGAAGCAAAATGAATCAAAATGTTTCATCTTTCTCTAGTCAATGTTTCAACTGCAAGAAAATAGATCATAAAGCAATTGAGTGCAGAAGTGTGTCAGGAAGTTATCCAAACAATTCAAGGATTAGACAATCTTTCAACAGACAGTGTTTTGCATGCAATAGATTTGGGCATATGGCCAATCAGTGCAGATCAAGGCCAATTCCAAATTATAGAAGAAATCAAGGTCAAAAAAATGTTGTTTGTTTTAATTGCAACAAGTCTGGACACTTTGCCAAATTCTGCAGAAGCAAAAATGTAACAAGAAACCATCTTGCAGAGAAAGCAAAAATAGGGCATAAAAATGTCAAGGGCAAGAACAAAGTTGATCTGGTAGTAACTAAGCATCAGATGAGCAAGATATGGATCAGAAAATAGGCTAATGAAGTCAAGAATGGATCCACACCAGTCTCTGGTGCAGATACTGCCTCCAAGAAGTAAATTGAGAGCTCTGGCTTAGGGGTGCAGTGTTAAAATCTAAATCCCCTAGCTAGAAAGTTGGTGCTGAAATCTAGCACAGAGATATGTTGTAGAATCCAACATGATAGATCCCTTGAAAGAAATTCTAGAAGAAAAAGTTCTAATGTAGAGTATTGTAGAGCAATCCTAATCTACTGTATTCTACAGTGAAAAGTTTAACAACTTTTTGGAACAAGCATTAATGACGATTAGGTTAAGCCATGCAGAGGATAAAAGGGAACTAGTTTAGTCTCAAAATCACTTTTCATTCAAAGTGATCAGGTGTTCTGAGAGATTGAAGTAGAATTTGAGCAATAACAACCAAGATTTGAAGCATTTGGAGAAATTCGAAGAAAGGAAACCCTAACACGGTGGAACAAGGTATTTTCATTAAAATCCCATTTGTGAATTTGATAAAATTCTGCAATGGAAACTCTACAAGTCATAGACATCACTAAATGACCTCTACCTAAGTTTAAGAAACACCCCTACAAGGCAACCGAAGTTGATCCAATGGGTGAATTCTCAAAAATACCATATAGAGTTCTGTATGTGGAAGATATTAGGCATACATCCATGTAGCCCTAAATGAGCTCAGGGGTGACAAATTCTTAGAACTATTCCTGAAACATTTAATTAATGATCAATTTGACCTAAAGGAAGAATACAAAGATTTAAAGGAAAATAAATTCATCTAGTATGCAGAGTTTCCTGCATTTGCAAAGGATGAATGGGTCTAGTATATCCTAAGTCAAATCCATGACAAATTCATTTGGTTAGGGAAAGGGCAACCCTTTAAGATAACAAAGGAGGCAATTCAGGTAGTCACTGGACTAAACTCCACCGGAGGTGTGCCATTATTGAAGGCAATCAAGAATCAAATAGTTACAGATGCCACAGGAGCCTAATTTGATAAAAGGGTGTTGACAATAAATGATATTACTGATCCTGTAGTAAAGTTTGCCTCAATGGTCATAGGTTACAAGGTTTACTTCTCAAACTGGGAGAACTTTGTATCTGGTACTGCAATATACACTGCCTATCAAATGGTTAAAGAGAATGCAAATTATGATTTGTACGAGCTGCTACGAATCCAACTACTAGATAATCTGAAGAAGACAAAGGAAAGCAAGAATTATCCATTCAAGTATAGATCAATGCTTAATGGAAGCTGTGGAACCCAGAACTATATGGGTAATGCACCTGGGATATGAGGTAGATCGACAAATTTTGGAAAACTATGCCCAACACCTGCTCAGGAAACCTAAAGACACTAAAGAAGAGAGGTTTGGAACATATGAGGAGTTATCTATGAAACTCCATGTTGAACTCAAACAATAGAATCCACCAGGAAGGTGAGAAAAGAGGTAGAAGAAATTGCTGCAAGATATGGAATCACCAAAGAACAACTGAAAGAAGTTAGGGAAAAAGCTAAGGAAGCAGAAGAAAAGAGAAAAAGTGAATCAATTGGAGCTTTGGATGAACTCAAGGGTGAACCAGAAAATCCAGAGGCCTCAAGAAGAAGAACTAGAGGATCTACCTCTACAAAAGCTGCATCCATTCCCTCTAGTTCCACACCATCTATAAGTATGGAATCCCCAACCACCAACTCTAAAAGAAAAAAGACTAAGGCCAAGAGAATGCATGTAAGCATAGTTGTTGATGAAGAAGAAACAAAATCAAATTAGGAAATAAAGAAGATGAAAACTAAGGCTACAAAGGCCTCTGAATCCAGCAAGAAGAAATCCACCAATAAGGGTCAGCCTAGGAAAAGACAAAAGAAAGATATGCCTCAAACAGAGCAAGCAACTATAAGTCTGGAAGATGTTCTCAAGGCCATAATAGTGGATGGTAATCTGAAACCCATTACTTAGTTGTATGATGAATATAATGATCTAGATAAGAGGATCATTGAGACTGTTGTTGTAGAATATCTAAACATCTACAACAAGGCTCTGATTGAAATTATTACTGATCTACCACACAGCCTAGGTATCATAATGAGTACAAGAAAGGAAGTTGCTATGGATAAGAACATAGAACTGAGAAAACTCTCATTGATAAGATTACGTTTGAGGATCACCCTTGAGGAGAAGGTCAAAATCTCTAAACAAATAAGGATGCCTTCAGGACAAAGAGAAGAATGAATTCGTTGATGTTGGGAGAAATTGATAAAGTGGTCAAGGAAATGAAGGATATCACTTTGGTAGATCTAAGGAAAAACAACATTCCTACCATTTATGAAAAAGAAGAAATAGATGTTGCTGATAATACATCTATTCCAAAAATCAACATGGAAAAGGAGACAGCTAAAGTTGACCAAATGGCTAAAGAAAAGGAAACTCCTGCCCCTCCAGAACATTAAACAATGGACAATACTGTTGAAGAGAAGACTGCAGAAGAAGAATCACCTACTGCACAAACCAGTTCCTCTCAGGCACATCAGATTGAAAAGGATTTGGCATAGGATGAACAAAAGGAGGACCCAAACAAGGTCACGGATATTGATCCTCCGGAGTAGGAAGAGAAAGATGTGATCTCCAATGTAGCAAGAGACACTACAAAGACAGTAAAAGAACTTTTGGAAAAAGAAGAATTAGTTCCAAATGAGCTTGAATCAATCCAAGGTCCAATAAGCTTGGACATAATGTCTCCTACTCAAATGTTCAAGTTGGCTTCAGTTGTCCAAGCCAAAGCAAGAAAAGAGATTTTGAAGTCCCACATTGAGGATAGTGAACTTAAAAATAATGCATCCAGTATTTTGGAAAAGTTGGTGCCAACATACCAAAAGGATACCTCTATGTCTGCCACTTGTCAACTCAAGGGACTAATTCATTTTGTAAGTACACTCTTTGAACCTCTTGAAAACTCTGTTGACACTAAAGTTAGACAAGATTTTAATGAGAAAAGGTTAGATGAGTTGACAAAGTTGATAGCCCATGATAAAGCTCAGCTACATAATGGGATACAAAATATTCAGAGTGCTATTATAGAATCTGGTGATGTATATAAATTTTTCTTATCATGGCCGGAAGTTACAAAGAAGATAGAAGAAAAGATCAAGGAATTGGAAGAAAAATTGATGAATATCTCTAAGAATTTTGATCTGGTAGATGAATCAACCAACAACAAAGAAGCTCAAGTCATCAATATCCACAATGACTTGAATGATTTAATAAATCAAAGGTATCAAATAAAGAGTAGAATGGGATAATTGAAAAGACTGATCAGTCCCAAACTAGATTCAATGACTAAGCTTATGGCTAAAGCGCAGCTTACTGGACAAACTGCCACACCATTAGATTTACAAAAGGTAGAAACTCTAGTTTTTCTACTCAGTGGACACATTCAGATTTTGGATAATGCAAAGAAAGGTTGGGATGGTGAGTTGGCACAGTTCAAGAACATATTCAATGGCGTTCTCCAACATATGTAATATAAAGATGAAGATTGTACTTGTAAATATGTGGCAAAGTACATAAGCATTTTGAAGACTTGACAAATTTTTGGTTCTGGAACACACCCTTTACCATTGATGTCAAAGGGGGAGAGAAGATCAGTGAAAAATGGATAATCATCTCAGGAGGAGTAGGAGAACAGAGTATATATAGTAAGGGGGAGCAGTCAAGCATTTTTCACTAAGTGTTGCCATCAATGCCAAAGGGGGAGATTGTTGGCAAGAGACACTACTCTGGTATGGACTTGTATTTTGTCATTGATGGCAACAAGGCTTAGAGATCCCTTCAGCATGACAAGAAGACATAACTCTGAAATGTCATATTGGAATTCAGGTCCGGTTGGTAGAAATGACTAAGTATGGGCAATATATAGAGTAAGGGACAATAAGTGGATCAGTGTGCCTCCACAGATGAAGACCTAGAAATGTGGCTCAAGTATAATGTTCATAGTTGTTTGGTGTTGTTATATTCCAGTGATCAAGTCTTGACTTCCTTTGGAAGTCATTTGGAGAAAATGCCTAAGTCTGGAAGAACAAAGGTATGATAGGAACAGTGTACAGTGCAGAGTAAAATGGTCTGCATTCCTCAGCAAGTGCATATTTTGTTCTGCAGTTTTGAGGCAACTAAGAGACATGTCATGAATACCCAAATCTAGGATTATAGCCCTTAAAGTTCAATAGATCATATTCTACAAGCTCTCTAGTATCAGCTTCCAGTTCAACAGTATTTCTCTATGACAGAGAAGCAGTTTCATGATCCACATTTTGACATGCAAAAGTATTTTGCTTCACGGTTCTAAAGGTATGTCAAGTGGTCAATAATGAACATTGGATACAAATTGTGAGATCCCATTTGGTACGCAGTGCAAGTTGTGATGTGACAGATGAAATTGTCAAGTATGTTCTTAAAGAACAAGCTAATTGGTATGTTAGATCTTTATGTGGAGACAATATAGCATCTAGATAAGCAATCTAAGTGTTCATATGATTGAAGCTGACCTATGTGAAGACTTGTACTCATTTGTCTAATTCTGCATTGCAGATTGTTCACAAGATCAAGCCGACAGAGTATAATTATTTGTTTACACGTTTCATATTTTCGTTGCCGACCTGATCATGAGAAAGATTTAGTTGCAGATATAAATAGAGGATGGATTTTGAGTGTAGGAATGCGAATGAGGAATGTGATCAATGTGAGCATGAAAATAGCGTAGCAGATATAGAAGATTAGTGATGATGAAGACTCATGACTCATAATTCAGTTTCTAAGTGACTACACCCTGGCATACTAATAGATGCTTTTGCAGTATTCAAATTTCCTATATAATTCCACTTCTACTTGGCAATGAGTCTAGTAGTGAGCCACCATTAGGGTTTAACAACCCTCATTGTAATCTTTCTAGGTTTAGGGTTGAGGTAGTGAGCCTACTAGACCTAGTTGTACTTCATGGCAGTGAGCCAGCATGTTCTAGGCCCATGGAGTGACCAAGCCTGAACATCACCTTTTGTAAAATATTGCAATATATATTGAGAGCTAATCATCTCTTTGGTTTTTCCCCACCTTGGGGTTTTCCATGCAAAAATTCCAGTGTCCATGTGTTATGTCTTTGTGGTTGCTATTCATTTGCATATTGTGCTTTTGTTTAATTAATTTTGGAAAATGGTTAAAAGTGAAAGTGCATTAAAGGTTTTTATGGAACACTGATTCACCCCCCCTCTCAGTGTTCCTGATATTCAACACCCTAAATAATGCCCCTAAAGTTTTGAGCAACCCTAAACTCATAAACCCTAAATAATGCCCCTAAACTTGAGCAACCCTAAACCTCTCTCTCTCTCTCCCAAAACCCCTAAACCCTAAATAATACCCCTAAATACTAACCATAAACCATAAACCTGAGAAACCCTAAACCCTAAATAATTCCCCTAAACCCTAAACTTAAGCAACCCTAAACTCATAAACCTGACCAACCCTCTCGCTCTCTCTCAAGCTCCAAAACAAGAAAACTAGGACTCTCTCTCTCCCTATCACCCTATCTCTCCCTTCTCTCCCTCTTCCTCCCACTCCCTCTCCCTTGTCGACAAATAACATAGAAACAAAAAAACTAGGACATGCAAAGAGGGATGAGGATATAAATTGTGATGATGAAATGGAAACAAGATAATTTATGAAAATTCATTGGATGGGAAAAATAATGAGGAGAGGTAGAGAGGGGAGGGAAGTAGAGAGAGAGAGAGAGAGGGTAGGAGGTGGAGAGAGGAGGGAAGTGGAGAGTGAGAGAGGGTAGGAGGTAGACAAGGGAAGGAAGAAGAGAGTGAGAGAGAGGGTAGGATGTAGAGAGGGGAGGGAAGTAAAGAGTGAGAAAGGGTACAAGGTAGAGAGGGGAGGGAAGTAGAGAGTGGGAGAGATGGTAGGAGGTAGAAAGGGGAGGGAAGAAGAGAGTGAGAGAGAGAGGGTAGGAGGTAGAGAGGGGAGGGAAGTAGAGAGTGGGAGAGAGGGTAGGAGGTAGAGAGGGGAGGGAAGTAGAAAGTGAGAGGGTAGGAGGTAGAGAGGGGAGGGAAGAAGAGAGTGAGAGAGAGGGAATGAGGTAGAGAGGGGAGGGAAGTAGAGAGTGAAAGAGGGGAGAGAAGTAGAGAGTGAGATAGAGGGTAGGAGGTAGAGAGGGGAGGGAAGCAACAAATGCTCCAAGAGAGAAGGTATGAGGTAGAGACAGGAGGGAAGTAGAGAATTAGAGAGAGGGTAGGTGGTAGAGAAGGGAGGGAAGAAGAGAGTAAGAGAGAGGGTAAGAGGTAGAGAGGGGAGGGAAGTAGAGAGTGAGAGAGAGGGTAAAAGGTAGAGAGTGGAGGGAAGAAGAGACTAAGAGAGAGGGTAGGAGGTAGAGAGGGGAGGGAAGTAGAGAGTACAAGAGAGAGTAGGAGGTAGAGAGGGGAGGGAAGACGATAGTGAGAGAGGGTAGGAATTAGAGAGGGGAGGGAAGTAGAGAGTGAGAGAGGGTAGGAGGTAGAGAGGGGAGGGAAGAAGAGAGTGAGAGAGAGGGTAGGATGTAGAGAGGGGGGAGAAGAGAGTGAGAGAGAAGGTAGGAGGTAGAGAGGCGAGGGAAGCAGAGACTCAGAAAGAGGGTAGGAGGTAGAGAGGGGAGGGAAGTAGAGAGTGAGAGGGTAGGAGGTAGAGAGGGGAGGGAAGAAGAGAGTGAGAGAGAAGGTAGGAGGTAGAGAGGGGAGGGAAGAAGAGACTCAGAGAGAGGGTAGGAGGTAGAGAGAGGAGGGAAGTAAAGAGAGAGGGTAGGAGCTAGAGGGGGAGAAGAGAGAGGGTAGGAGGTAGAGAGGTGAGGGAAGTAGAGACTTAGAAGAGGGTAGGAGGTAGACAAAGGAGGGAAGTAAAGAGTGAGAGATAGGGTAGAAGGTAGACAGGGGAGGGAATAAGAGTGAGAGAGAAGGTAGGAGGTAGAGAGAAGAGGGAAGCAGAGACTCAGAGAGAAGTTAGGAGGTAGAGAGGGGAGGGAAGTAGAGAGTGAGAGAGACGGTAGGAAGTGCAGTTGCCCTTGTAGACATGTATGTAAAGTGTGGAAGCCTAGACAAGGCATGTCAATTGTTTGACCGAACACCTCAAAGAGATGTTTTGTAATGGAATGCAATGATTGCAAGATATGCAAAAATGGATTTGTTGAAAAGGCTTTAGAAACTTTCAAGCAAATGCAATTGGCATGTGTAAAACCAAACTAGCTCAGCATAACACGAGTGCATTATAACACGCTCACATTATGTGAATTCACATAATGTGAATGCGTTATAGTGCACTTGCATTATGCTGAGCTAATTTGGATGTGTTTTTCTAATTTCTAACCAAATTTTTAGATAATCTGGAGCATGCTCCCCATTAGGATTGCACTTTTTTCAATGAAAAGTTAAAAAAAATACCACCATAATATTAAGCTCTTTGTTAGCTATCTAACCATATAATTGTGTTCACATTTTGAGTATGTTAAGGGTTTCATTAGGAATTTCTTTTGTTAGTATATCCATTTTTGGTCAAAAACCAATGTCTAGTATTTTTTACTTTTTTTTTAACCATTCATCAAAATTTGAAATAAGTTACATTTTTAGAAACTAGACTCCATTCTACACGTATTCAAAAAAATAATTTTCGATTAGTTTCAAAAAAAATTAGAGGGGAGCACACTCAATTTTATGTTTTTCAAGATGTGTCCACTTTGAGAATTACTAAAAAATCAATTATTCATGAAACAATTATTAGAAAAATTAAGGATAAACTACATGGTGTTAGCTAATTTCTCACTGAAGCGATTTTTGAAATACTAAAAAAAAGTTAACATTTTAGGGGGAGCACACTAGACGCTATGTTATGTTTTTTGAGAAAAATAGGACCAATTTGTGTGCTCCCCCTTTTTGAACCCCTTAATCTCAACCATTTTTAAAAAAAATTAGTAGTTTAGAAACTATATTTGGAGCACTACGACTCTTGTTTTGGTTGCATCTTCAAAATTTGAGTTTAACTATCTTCAATTTCTCATCCAACATCAATGTTTCCTAATTTTAGAAAAAAAGTAGTTTAGTAAACATTTTGAGTAAGACGATGTGGTTGAGGAAGCATATGTTGAGAAGATGGAAGAGAAATAGGCACATGTAGTGCTTTCTTACTTTGCTTGTTATTACGGGTGTTGTGTGTGTGATAAATCATGTAATGTTGCGACACACTTTGAACACCCTAATTTCTTTGAGTTATTTGTTTTGCAAAATTGAGAATCTAACCCGAGGGTCTAAGTGGTGTTGGAGCACCTTGAACTATAATCACCGGTTTGAAGCGGGGTTGCATAATGGTTTTAGGAACATTAGTACACTTATTCACTATCCCCTTAGTGGGTTGAATATGTCTATTAATGATAATTAAATTAACATTGTTTTTACTTTGATAGGCTCAACATCCATCCCCAAAGGATTTAATGTGAGAGACCTTTCTTCATCCACCAATGCTTCATCTTTTGAAAGGAGAGAATTGGAATGAAGGGAAGGTAAAGTGTTGTTAAGAAAATTATTGATAATTGTATCTTTAGTGATGTCCAAGGGGTTTGAACATGCAACCAAAGGAGAACTATCCATGATCTTCACATGCTTAGTGATATCCAATGTGCTTGAACATTCAATCAAAGGCGAGAGATCCATTGGATGTACTATAGAAGATTTAAGATTCTTAGATGAATGCCCATTATCTATCCATGGAGGATCCTTTTTGAGAAGAGGCTTATCATCCACTAATGCTTCATCTTTCGAAGGGAGAGCATTGGAATAAAGAGAGGGAAGGGTGATGTTAAGGAATGTATCAATGATTTCATCTTCTTTTGTCAAAATGTAGGACTCACAAGTGGGAGAAACTTTGGGATAGACAAAGCTAGGTCACCATCACATGTATTAGAGACTATATCCATGGAAATAGAAGTGTCATCATGGTCATCTTTCTTGTGACTATTCATGGAGATGAATTCGGTTAGATTTTGTAATATTGAAGGATGCTCACCCATGAGGGTTATGAATCTATGAAAATCAAGATCTTTGATATATGCACACAAAGATGCCAAAGAGAAATTACATGAAGATGCCATAATGAAATGTCTTGTAACAACAATGTACAATCAGATCTATTCATTTAGCAAATACCACCAATATGAGAGACTTTTATACACCAAGACGCTAGTTTGAGGAAACCGGGTTTTTTAATATTTTCCCAAGATCAAAAACACACTAGTGTCACTACAAAAAAAGTGATTAAGATGTTAAAAGTGCTGTACAAAAAGGCAATATAGGCAACTTTAAGATTTCTTGCAAAGAAATGTGAAAGAGATGTCACACTTCTTATGTTGAAATACATAATGTGTAATTACAAATGTATGAAATTTTCAAATCTAGGATGTGAAATGATGCAAGATTAATTATGCAAAATCAAATTTGAAAATTTTATGACTGTAGCAAAATATGAAACAAGATTTTAACTACAAACCATAGATTTTGAATTTGTCTAGATTTTCAAAAATGTAACTTTTTCAACAAAACCCTAACAAATGAGAGCGTCAAATGCAAGATGAAACACCATGAAATGAGTATTTATTGTAATTTGAATTAGATCTAATACAAAAATTAGATATTTAAATCTTTCTATGATGATATGCAACAAATGCAATGAAACAATGTATAAACATGCCTTTTTGCAAGCCTAAAATGCTTTATTTTTTCACCTTTTTCAATGAAAACATGCAATAGATGTCCTAAAATAGTGAGTATGATAAGTTACAAAACCCTAAAAACCTTTAATCAATCTAACAATTTAACAACATTTACTACAACATGCCAATCTTGAAACCCTAGGTTGAAGATTAGCTAGATTTCCTAAAAAATGCAAGGATTTTTTAAACCCCAACAATGAGATTGAGCTATGTAACTATGTAAAATGATGGATGAATGGAATCTAATCAGGTATAGGGTAGATAATAGATCAGATCTGATGAAAGAAGGATGCCAAAGTCTAAGCTACTATGGGTTCACCAAAATGCTATATATGAAAAAGGTGAATGATGAGACTAGCATGCACACTAGATCAAACCCTATTTCACAATAACATTCAATGGCAAGACCAAGACAAATCATTGCCAAATGGAGGTGGACTTAGCTACAGATCTTGTACTCCAGAGTGCTATAGAAAGATCTAATTTAATCAAGCCTTTTTATCAAACCCTAGGTCAATTATGTACAAAACCCTAGTTCTATGATGATCTGATTATAACAGAAGATGTATAGCAAATCCTAGAAAACA
The DNA here is from genome assembly GCA_027924645.1 of Cunninghamia lanceolata. NCBI lineage: Eukaryota > Viridiplantae > Streptophyta > Pinopsida > Cupressales > Cupressaceae > Cunninghamia > Cunninghamia lanceolata. The sequence goes on from BSBN01001062.1 coordinate 6,749,371, forward strand.
AATGTACAGAGAGGATCAAGATGATGATAGAACATGTGTCCTGGAAGCGGAGATGTTAGAAGACTATTTTGAGGGCACCCAAGTCCAAGAAGTTGGAATCTTCAGAAGATGTAAACTAGAGAAATGCTACAGAGACTGCCCTGATACTAGATCTGAAGTCTATTGAGGCAGAAAGACTAGAGCGTCAGTGCCCAAGTCTTGCATGGAGGAATATTCTTGAACTATTGCCAGATCCTAAAACCCTGATCCTTTCTCAGTCTTCTTGTATCTTCACTTTTTTGGATCTCACACTTGTAACCTACACACAAGAAGAGAAGGGGTTTGGGGGTTATGGTGTTTAGGGACTTGCCTCAGTCAAATCACAGGATAGCATTCAAGCTTCCCAACATCGTTGATAAAGAGAGAGTCCCCTTGTAGGACATAGACTAAACATAAATCAATGAGATGAAATCAAATGATGATGAACAACAATAATATCACCTATGTGATGAAACCCTTAGGAGGATGAATGCTCTTTAACTCATAAGGAGAGATGGGTAAGTGCAGGAAGATGGGGGGCCAAAAAGGGGTCTTAAGTGGCCACTTTTTTTTTGAAATCAAGAAATATTGGCCTTGGATGAGAAATTGAGCATAGTTACACTCAAAATTTGGAGATGCAACCAAAACAATGTTCGTAGTGCTCTGAGTCTACTTTCTAAACTACTATTTTGTTTTGAAAATGGCATAGATTAAGGGGTTCAAAAGAGGGAGCTACAGAAATTGGTGTTGTTTCTGTCAAAAAAACATAACATAGCATGTTTTGTGGCTCCCTCAAAAGATCAACTTTTTTTGGGTATTTTTAAAATCGCTTTAGTAAGAAATTAGCTAATAGCATGTAGTTTATGCCTGATTTTTCTGATAATTTTTTGATGAATATTTGATTTTTTACTAATTTTCAAAGTGGACACATCCTAAGAAATAGAATTTTGGCCGTGCTACCCCTATAAATTTTGAAAACTAATTGAAAATCATTTTTTTATTTTTTTAATATTTGTAGAATGGAGTCTAGTTTCTAAATATATAATTTTTTTGAAATTTGAATGAATAGTTATTTTACAATGAAAAAAAGACCAAACAGTGGTTTTTGCCTAAAAACAGACACAAACAAAATAAATTATTGATGAAAGGCTTAACATTGTTAAAATGTGAAAAAAATCACATCGTTAAATAGCTAAGAGAAAGCCTAACATTACCCATGTGTTCGATTTGTTCGACCTTGAAACACGTGCAAATCTGAGGGTTAGCACGAACAAAATTATGTGAAATTTTGAAGAATATAGAAAAACACGTCTGTGACTGTTCATAAGGCACTCCAAGCCTTTGGGTTGGAAATCCAAAGAAAATCCCAAGCCCAAGGCTTGGGATTCCCAAAGCAAGACATAATGCGAGCGCATTATAACGCGCTCGTGTTATGTTTTGCTTTGCATTTTTCCTTTCCCGCAAGTCTGTTGTTTGTCATGTTTGACATAACGCGATTGCATTATAACGCGCTCGCGTTATGTTCCCCTTAAATTTTTTTACATTCAAGGCTATTAATCATGAGGGTTAAGGGATAAGGGATAGGGTTGGAGGGTTTAGGGATAAGGGATTAGCATTTAAGGTATAGTATAGAGCCCGTTGAGGGTCTAGGAATAGGGATAGCATTTAGGGTTTAGGGATGAGGGATTAGAGTTGAGGGATGACAGATTAGGGTTGAGGGTTTAGGGATAGGGTTGAGGGTTGAGGGATCAGAGTTAAGGGTTGAGGGATTAGGGTTTGACATTGAGGGTTGAGGTTCAAGGGTCAAGGGTTTAGGGATAGGGTTTAGGGTCGAGGGATTAGGGTTAAAGTAGAGTGTGGAGGGTGTAAGGATTAGGGATAGGGTTGGAGGGTTTAGGGATAAGGGATTAGGGTTTAAGGTATAGTATCAAGTCTGTTGAGGGTTTAGGAATAGGGATAGCATTTAGGGTTTGGGGATGAGGAATTAGAGTTGAGGGATGATGGATTAGGGTTAAGGGTTGAGGGATTAGGGTTTAGGGATAAGGTTTAGGGTTAAGGGTTGAGGGATTAGGGTTTAAGGTATAGTGTTGAGGGTTGAGGGTTTAGGATTAGGGTTTAGGGTTGACGGATTAGCATTTAATGTCAAGGTTAGGGTTAGAGTGTCGAGGGTAGAGGGATTAGGGATAGGGTTTAGGGTTGAAGGTTTAAGGATTGAGGGTTGAGGCTTTAGGGATGAGGGTTTAAGGCTTAAGATATAGTGTCAAGTGTTGAGGGTGTAGGGATAGGGTTTAAGTTTTAAGGGTTAAGGGTTGAGGAATAGGGATTAGGGTTTAAGGTATAGTGTTGAGGGTCGAGGGATCAGAGTTAAGGGTTGAGGGATTAGGGTTTGACGTTGAGGGTTGAGGGTTGAGGTTCATGGGTCAAGGGTTTAGGGATAGGGTTGAGGGTTGAGGAATTAGGGTTAAACTAGAGTGTGGAGGGTATAAGGATTAGGGATAGGGTTGGAGGGTTTAGGGATAAGGGATTAGGGTTTAAGGTATAGTATCAATTCTGTTGAGGGTGTAGGAATAGGGATAGCATTTAGGGTTTAGGGATGAGGGATTAGAGTTGAGGGATGACGGATTAGGGTTGAGGGTTGAGGGATTATGGTTTAGGGATAAGGTTTAGGGTTGAGGGCTGAGGGATTAGGGTTTAAGGTATAGTGTTGAGGGTTTAGGGATAGGGTTTAGGGTTGACAGATTAGAGTGAAGGGTTGAGGGATTAAGATTTGACGTTGAGGGTTGAGGGTTTAAGGTTTAGGGTTTAGGGTAAGGGTTGAGAGATGAGGGATTAGAGTTAAGGGTTGAGGGATTAGGGTTTGATGTCAAGGGTTGAGGGTTAAGGTTTGAGGGTCAAGGGTTTAGGGATAGGGTTGAGGTTCAAGGGATTAGGGTTAAAGTAGAGTGTGGAGGGTGTAAGGATTAGGGATAGGGTTGGAGGGTTTAGGGATAAGGGATTAGAGTTTAAGGTATAGTATTGAGTCTGTTGAGGGTTTAGGAATAGGGATAGCATTTAGGGTTTAGGGATGAGGGATTAGAGTTGAGGGATGAGGGATTAGGGTTGAGGGTTGAGGGATTAGGGTTTAGGGATAAGGTTTAGGGTTGAGGGTTGATGGATTAGGGTTTAAGGTATAGTGTTGAGGGTTAAGGGTTTAGGATTAGGGTTTAGGGTTGATGAATTAGCATTTAATGTCGAGGTTAGGGTTATAGTGTCGAGGGTAGAGGGATTAGGGATAGGGTTTAGGGTTGAAGGTTTAAGGATTGAGGGTTGAGGCTTTAGGGATGAGGGTTTAAGTCTTAAGATATAGTGTCAAGTGTTGAGGGTGTAGGGATAGGGTTTAAGTTTTAAGGGTTAAGGGTTGAGGGATAGGGATTAGGGTTTAAGGTATAGTGTTGAGGGTTGATGGTTTAGGGATAGGGTTTAGGTTTGAGGGATTAGGGTTTAGGGTTGATGAATTAGGGTTTAATGTTGAGAGTTGAGGGTTAAGGGTTGAGGATTGAGGGCTAAGGTTGAGGGATAGGGTTAATGGTCAAGGGATTAGGGTTAAATAAGAGTGTCGAGGGTAGAGGGATTAGGGTTTAAGGTATAGTATCGAGCCTATTGAGGGTCTAGGAATAGGGATAGCGTTTAGGGTTTAGGGATGAGGGATTAGAGTTGAGGGATGATGGATGACAGATTAGGGTTGAGGGTTGAGGGATTAGGGTTTAGGGACAAGGTTTAGGGTTAGGGTTGAGGGATTAGGGTTTAAGGTATAGTGTTGAGGGATTAGGGATAGGGTTTAGGGTTGAGGGATTAGAGTGAAGGGTTGAGGGATTAGAATTTGACATTGAGGGTTGAGGGTTTAGGGTTGAGGGTTTAGGGATAGGGTTGAGGGTCGAGGGATCAGAGTTAAGGGTTGAGGGATTAGGGTTTGACATCGAGGGTTGAGGGTTGAGGTTCAAGGGTCAAGGGTTTAGGGATAGCATTGAGGGTCAAGGAATTAGGGTTAAAGTAGAGTGTGGAGGGTATAAGGATTAGGGATAGGGTTGGAGGGTTTAGGGATAAGGGATTAGAGTTTAAGGTATAGTATCGAGTCTGTTGAGGGTTTAGGAATAGGGATAGCATTTAGGGTTTAGGGATGAGGGATTAGAGTTGAGGGATTAGGGATTAGGGTTGAGGGTTGAGAGATTAGGGTTTAGGGATAAGGTTTAGGGTTGAGGGTTGAGGGATTAGGGTTTAAGGTATAGTGTTGAGGGTTGAGGGTTTAGGGTTGACGGATTAGCATTTAATGTCGAGGTTAGGGTTAGAGTGTTGAGGGTAGAGGGATTAGGGATAGGGTTTAGGGTTGAAGGTTTAAGGATTGAGGGTTGAGGCTTTAGGGATGAGGGTTTAAGGCTTAAGATATAGTGTCAAGTGTTGAGGGTGTAGGGATAGGGTTTAAGTTTTAAGGGTTAAGGGTTGAGGGATAGGGATTAGGGTTTAAGGTATAGTGTTGAGGGTTGATGGTTTAGGGATAGGGTTTAGGTTTGAGGGATTAGGGTTTAGGGTTGATGAATTAGGGTTTAATGTTGAGAGTTGAGGGTTGAGGGTTGAGGTTGAAGGATAGGGTTAAAGGTCAAGGGATTAGGGTTAAATAAGAGTGTCGAGGGTAGAGGGATTAGGGTTTAAGGTATAGTATCGAGCCTGTTGAGGGTCTAGGAATAGGGATAGCATTTAGGGTATAGGGATGAGGGATTAGAGTTGAGGGATGATGGATGACAGATTAGGGTTGAGGGTTGAGGGATTAGGGTTTAGGGACAAGGTTTAGGGTTAGGGTTGAGGGATTAGGGTTTAAGGTATAGTGTTGAGGGTTTAGGGATAGGGTTTAGGGTTGAGGGATTAGAGTGAAGGGTTGAGGGATTAGAATTTGACATTGAGGGTTGAGGGTTTAGGGTTGAGGGTTTAGGGATAGGGTTGAGGGTTGAGGGATCATAGTTAAGGGTTGAGGGATTAGGGTTTGACGTTGAGGGTTGAGGGTTGAGGTTCGAGGGTCAAGGGTTTAGGAATAGAGTTGAGGGTCAAGGAATTAGGGTTAAAGTAGAGTGTGGAGGGTATAAGGATTAGGGATAGGGTTGGAGGGTTTAGGGATAAGGGATTAAAGTTTAAGGTATAGTATCGAGTCTATTGAGGGTTTAAGAATAGGGATAGCATTTAGGGTTTAGGGATGAGGGATTAGAGTTGAGGGATGACGGATTAGGGTTGAGGGTTAAGGGATTAGGGTTTAGGGATAAGGTTTAGGGTTGAGGGATTAGGGATTAGGGTTTAAGGTATAGTGTTGAGGGTTTAGGGTTGACGGATTAGAGTGAAGGGTTGAAGGATTAGGATTTGGCATTGAGGGTTGAGGATTTAGGGTTAGGGTTGAGAGATGAGGGATCAGAGTTAAGGGTTGAGGGATTAGGGTTTGACGTCGAGGGTTGAGGGTTGAGGTTCGAGGGTCAAGGGTTTAAGGATAGGGTTGAGGTTCAAGGGATTAGGGTTAACGTAGAGTGTGGAGGGTGTAAGGATTAGGGATAGGGTTGGAGGGTTTAGGGATAAGGGATTAAAGTTGAGGGATGATGGATTAGGGTTAAGGGATTAGGATTTGAAGTTGAGCGTTGAGGGTTTAGGGATAGGGTTGAGGGTTGAGGGATTAGAGTGAAGGGTTAAGGGATTAGGATTTGACGTTGAGGGTTGAGGGTCGAGGGATTAGAGTTAAGGGTTGAGGGATTAGGGTTTGACGTTGAGGGTTGAGGGCATTTTCTATCAAGAACTTGATTATGAGGGCTTGCCCCTTCTTTGTTATGCCTATCATATGGCGGAGCATCTGGCAAGCTCTTGTAGGAAAGAGATGTGATCAATGCAAAGGATGTGATGAATCTATAGCAGGACAAAACACAAGCGCGTTATAGCACGAGCGCATTATAACGCGCTCGCGTTTTATCTTTCTATTGAAACGGTAAAAAAGTGGTTACCCCCGTGATCCAGGCCCACATGCTCTGTTTTCTTACTGATTCTGCGCGTGCTCCGACAAAAAAGAAGTGCTTTCATGTTGTTGGGAAGTTCACATGCACATTTGACACATTGTACCACCTTTGCATGATCTTTCCACCACCTTTTCTACGTTGCCAACTTGAGAAGGAGGAAATAACATAGTTTTCACACCAAGTTTGATATATATCTATTCAAGTTTCAATTTTTGTAGTGTTGCAATGTTAATTGTGATTCAATTTTAGGAATTTAACATTATAGATTGGTTAATAGTATTGTTGTTAGTAATTATATTTGAGTGTTATTCAATTTAACATTGAAAAGGAAGTAAGTGGTGAAAAACTCAAATTGTTGAGGAGTTTGATGCAAGAAGAAAAAACACTACATAATTGGCTACTCTCTCCATTCGAATCTTCATTTTTTAGGTATGTCAAGTCTTTACATGCATGTTCTTTACATTTTCCTTAATTTGAATTGAATTACTTTATCATGCTTTATCATACATGTTTAAAATATACACATTCCCAATCAAGAAAGTAGCCTACAATCTCACATGATGCCATGTATATTTTCTACACTTGGGCTCTTTAATAATTATGTGTAATAAACAGACCTTAACATACCATGATGTCAAACTATACAAGAATAAATCCTTACAACATAATAAAAGTACAATCCCACTATTATCTTGTATTTATTTCTTAGGAAGTAATATTGGTCTCTTTATCATGCTACAGACAAATTCTTCGTCATGCCGAGGAAACGATCAAGAATTAAACCAACACAGGAAGAGATAGAAGCTAAGAATGCAAAGAAAGCAGTGGCTATGAGGGAACTTCATGAGAAGAGGACTTTGGACATGATAAATAAAGACATACCAATTGAAGAGGAACCACAACCATCACAAAGAGATATGGTATTGGCGGCACAAAGAGAATGAATACAAAAACTTCGTGGTACGAGAGATTTGAATAATATAGTTGGAGACATGTCCTCTACTGCAAGTCAACATGTAGGGACACCATCTACCACATCTCAAGTTGAGAGTACATCACTCACATGTGATGAAGGAGGTACACCATTGTTCCCACCTCAACCTCAAGGTATGTCATCTATTCCATCTTTGATCGAAGGTATGCCATCTAACCCATCTCATTTAAATATTGATGAAATTCCTAATGTTGAGATGAATTTACCTAACTTGACACCACCTAGAATTTTGCAGAGAAAGCCAAAGTATTTGATTGATATTGATGAGAATATTTTGTAGCCAATGGAAGGTAAGATACCAAAACGCACTTGTAGAAGATATGCTAATAAGATTTGGAGATTGTTCTTTGAAAAGTTAAATGAGACTGTAAGATGTCAACTATTCGTTGAAATGATGCGAAGTATAAAGTATAGGTCTATCATGAAGATTCTTGGGTTGAGAACATCAGAGGAGTCAAGTGAAAAATCTATTGTCAAGAATCTAATGAGTGCGTATGAGAGTGTGGGTAACACCTCACGTACAAAAGATAGTAATGCAACACGGCATGTGATTACATCGACTATAGTAAGTAGTCAAATGAGGAAAGCTCGTCTCATTAGAAAGACAAGTCAAGAATTGAGAATTAATAGGAAAACTTTATCAAGAGCCGTTAGAAGATGCCAAAGAATTGAGGACACTAATGCCAATGAATTATGGGTGTTCTTGGGGAGACTACCACGAAAAGATAAACCAATTGTTGAAGCATTGAGATCACTAATTGAAGACTTTTGGAAGAATTACACAAGGGTATCTCCGAATCAAAGGGATGTGGTAAGAAGGAGAATAGGTAGTCAGAACCGCGAGCCACATCCAAAGCATTTTTTGGATGAGACTCAAACACAGTTTTATGGTAAATTTCTAGAGAAGTATCCTCAAATTAAAATTTGTCAAAGATATTTTGAATTGCTAAAACCTTTCTATGTTAAGATAAATCACACACGCACTACTTGTTGTTGTAGATTACATATTAAATTTTCTAACCATTTTGATGCTTATAGGTCTATATGTTTAGATATGCATACTAACAATGATTTGTAGGGTTGTGCCATATGTGCCCCACCAACATCTTCAAGAGACTTCATATCAAGAATTTTATGTGAAAGAGAGGAAGGTCAAATATTCTATAAGAAATTATGCTTGGATGGTACATGTCATCGTTGCGGTGGCTTGCAACATTTGCCAATATGTGAACATATGGAAATAACACATGCGGTTGGAAACGAACTAGTAGAGTTTGGCAAGTATAAAACAGTGGCATACAATACAAAAGATGGTAAAGAAGCAAAGAGGTGTGAATTAGTTACTGAAAAGATTCCAGTGTATCAGTTTATGCCTATATTTCGTGACAGCATAGTGTATGAGTATGCAAGACATGCCCATAGAGCTCGATGGTTGGACTTGCAATTCAAGCTATGCAAGGACACATTTCCAGTTGGTAGCATTGTTTTAGTCGTCGACTTTGCAGAGAACTACAGTCTACAGCCACAGCGTGAGGTGCAATCACAATATTACAACTCCACAAAGGTTTCTATATTTGTGCACATTGCATTCATTCATGCGAATGATAGTACAAAGGATGACAGAAAGATCATAAGGGAGTATAATTTCTATATTAGTGATGATCGTACACATTCTATGGAGTTCGTGCAAGGTTGCTTTCAGGTGTTCTACAATGATTTGGCTAGAAGGGGCATATCATTCAGTCAGCATATCATATGGTCGGATAACTGTGCGTCACAATTCAAGAACTCGCGGAATTTCTATTGGCTGAGTAGGAGGCATAATTTTACAGGTATTCAACATATGTGGAACTTTTGTGAGGCAGGGCATGGAAAGGGGGAGCATGATGGTGCAGGAGCATGTATCAAAAGAACTATAGCACGAGAAGAGTTAAAGTATAAAGACAATGCAAAGTTGACAGATGCAAAATTGATTATCGAGTGGTGTAATGCTTCCATGGGTCCAGGTAATGAAGGTAATTCTTCAGTTCATAGATTTTTTTTGTTGATAGATGATACTAACATTGCACCATATGAGGATTGTTGTACACTGACAAGATCAAATAAGATGCACTCTTTCAGAAGCTCAATTGCAGGTTCATGGAGTATCCATACACAAAAGATGTCATGCTTTTGTTCTTCCTATACAATTCAAGTTTGGGATGAGTGCGAGTCAAAGGAGTGGGTTGATGAATGGTAGTTAAGTTATCTTAGCCCACTTGACATGTATCGACCCCCGACGGCACTGGAACTAACATAGATGGAATCGTCAGTTGACTTTGACCACATATCAGATTTAGTTCAACCAGGTAATATAGGGCACGTATATGCATCTAATTTCATCTAGTTCAACCAGGTAATGTCATCTTACTTTGTAGTGTTTTTGTAATGTTGACTAAATTTATCTAATTTGCTACACATATCAATGTAGGGTACGTATATGCAGTTATTGCAGATGAAGATAATGAAGAGGGAACAGATTATTACTTATGTCGTTGTGTTGAAGCCAAAAAGAAATTGGAGGCCCCTGTTATAGATGGAGAAAACATCGAATACCCTACAGGCTCAGTGGTTATTACTGGAACATGGCTTAGAAGGTACCCACATAAGAGTGTTAATATTTGGCTATTTCAAGACTTTGACACGCATCAAAAGATTCTTCATTACTCGAACCTTGTCGTGGCATCCAATGTTCATTTGATAAAGTATGGGGGTAGACCTTTGAACAAAATATTGTGGAAGGTGTGTGAGTTTGACCATGAAGCAATACTTGACACAATAAAGAGTAGAGTAGACCTGGATGGTTCATTGGATTAATTTGTAAGTATTCACATTGATTTTGTAAAGTCATGTTACATTGAGTTGTAAGTATGCACATTAATTTGTAAGGTTTGTCTTTTTTTTATTTCCCCCTGCATTGCTACACATATGTACACATTTTTACATCATCATGTTATGCATTTTTGGTGTCCTGCTCCTGATGTGACCAAACTCATAACTCACCCTACTTCCTCTAGAGATCATTTGATGATCTCTGCAACACTCTGGATCCAGGGTGCCCAATCATGATGATGACCTATATACCATTCTCCCAAGGCGCTCATAATGAATGAAAAGAAGATCAAGGGCGCCCAAGCTTAACAGACTTATTTCTTTCAATTTTGATGATCCAAACTGGATGAAAGGAGACATGAAATGCACCTTAGGACTCCATGCTAAGGTTTGAGCCATTAAAGTCTCTTGATATTAGGCGTTCATGATGATGAAACTTGGAGCTTTTTCATTTCCTATGCGCTCATCTAAGATGTTTGAATGATAAGGAGTGCCTCGACCTCTATAATGTACATTGGGCACCAAAATCAAGGTGATTTTAAGTCACTTTGAGTCATTTGGGGTCAATTTGAGTCTTTGAGTCATGTTGCAAAAAAGTGTCAATGTTGTCAAGTTGCACAAAGCAACTTTTACATTTTTGGTGTCCTGCTTGTGATGTGACCAAACTGACTATTCCAATGCATCTGGATGGGTACATTTATGCTAGGCATGGTCCTTTTTTTCACCCAAACATGTCGAAACAGTCTGAGCTACATTGTACCGACGATATCCCTAAAGAGTCTAAAGTGTAAAAAGGCAGCAATCTTTGACGAGATGTTACTCGAAAACTGTGTCACTTAGAAACATTTCATCTGAGGCAATGTGATCACGTAAAGTGCCTCTACAATAACCTCTCTCAATTTTTTATATCTCTGAGGCATTTGCCCGTGGTGAAAGGTTTTCTGCTGCCTCAAAAATCGTCAGAAGGAGGCAGTGTAAAGTTACAAAAGGGTGTAACTTTTGTCCTGCTCCTGATGCAACCAAACTGACTGTTCCAATGCGTCCAGATGGGTACATTTATGCTAGGCATGGTCCTGTTTTCCACCCAAACATGTCGAAATAGTCTGAGCTACATTGTACCGATGATATCCCTGAAGAGTCCAAAGTGCAAAAAGGCAGCAATCTTTGATGAGATGTTACTCGAAAACTGTGTCACTTAGAAACATTTTGTCTAAGGCAACGCTATCACGTAAAGTGCCTCTACAATAACCTCTCTCAGTTTTTATATCTTTGAGGCATTTTCTCGTGGGGAAAGGTTTTCTACTGCCCCAAAAATCGTCAGAAGGAGGCAGTGTAAAGTTGCAAAGTAGTGTAACTTTTGTCCTACTCATGATGCGACTAAACTGACTATTCCAACGCATCTGGATGGGTACATTTAAGCTAGGCATGGTCCTATTTTTCACCCAAACATGTCGAAATAGTCTGAGCTACATTGTACCGATGATATCCTTGAAGAGTCCAAAGTGCAAAAAGGCAGCAATCTTTGACGAGATGTTACTCAAAAACCGTGTCACTTAGAAACATTCTGTCTAAGGCAACGCGATCAGTAAAGTGCCTCTACAATAACCTCTCTTAGTTTTTTATATCTCTGAGGCATTTGCCCATGGTGAAAGGTTTTCTGCTGCCCCAAAAATCGTCAGAAGGAGGCAATGTAAAGTTGCAAAGGGGTGTAACTTTTGTCCTGCTCCTAATGCGACCAAACTGACTATTCCAACACGTCTAGATGGGTACATTTATGCTAGGCATGGTCCTATTTTTCACCCAAACATGTCAAAACAGTCTAAGCTACATTGTACTAATGATATCCCTGAAGAGTCCAAAGTGTAAAAAGGCAGCAACCTTTGACGAGATGTTACTTGAAAACTGTGTCACTTAGAAACATTCTGTCTGAGGCAATGCAATCACGTAAAGTGCCTCTACAATAACCTCTCTCAGTTTTTTATATCTCTAAGGCATCCGTGGTGAAAGGTTTTCTGCTGCCCCAAAAATCATCAGAAGGAGGCAGTGTAAAGTTGCAAAGGGGTGTAACTTTTGTCCTGCTCCTGATGCGACCAAATTGACTATTCCAACACATCCGGATGGGTACATTTACGCTAGGCATGATCCTGTTTTTCACCCAAATATGTCGAAACAATCTGAGCTACATTGTACCGACAATATCCCTAAAGAGTCCAAAGTGCAAAAAGGCAGCAATCTTTGACGAGATGTTACTCAAAAATTGTGTCACTTAGAAACATTCTATCTAAGGTAACGCGATCACATAAAGTGCCTCTACAATAACCTCTCTCAGTTTTTTATATCTCTGATGCATTTGCCCGTGGTGAAAGGTTTTTTGCTGCCCCAAAAATTGTCAGAAGGAGGCAATGTAAAGTTGCAAAGGGGTGTAACTTTTGTCTTGCTCCTGATGTGACCAAACTGACTATTCCAACATGTCTAGATGGGTACATTTACTCTAGGCATTGTCTTTTTTTTCACCCAAACATGTCGAAACAGTCTGAGCTACATTGTACCCACAATATCCCTAAAGAGTCCAAAGTGCAAAAAGGCAGCAATCTTTGACGAGATATTACTCAAAAATTGTGTCACTTAGAAATATTTTGTCTAAGGCAACACGATCATATAGAGTGCCTCTACAATAACCTCTCTCAGTTTTTTATATCTCTGAGGCATTTGCCCGTGGTGAAAGGTTTTCTACTGCCCCAAAAATCATCAGAAGGAGGCAGTGTAAAGTTGCAAAGGGGTGTAACTTTCGTCTTGCTCCTGATGCGACCAAACTGACTATTCCAACACGTTTGAATGGGTACATTTACACTAGGCATGGTCCTTTTTTTCACCCAAACATGTTGAAACAGTCTGAGCTACATTGTACTGACGATATCCCTGAAGAGTCCAAAGTGTAAAAGGTAGCAATCTTTGAAGAGATGTTACTCAAAAATTGTGTCACTTACAAACATTCTATCTAAGACAACGCGATCACGTAGAGTGCCTCTACAATAACCTCTCTCAATTTTTTATATCTCTAAGACATTTGCCCGTGGTGAAAGGTTTTCTGCTGCCCCAAAAATCGTTAGAAGGAGGTAGTGTATTAAGTCAGGATGAAAGCCTATTCACTCTAGGCGCATGTTTTTCACCAAATCACACATGCACCTTGAACAAGTGATGCTACAAGTGGTGAACAAAATAGGCGCCTTAAAGAATTGAGCCCTCTAAGACATCTTGCAATTGCCTAAAAGTCTAAAATTTACATGAGTTAAGGTGTCATTTTCCATCTCCAGAGCCTCCTTTGAGTGCCTTAACATGGAGTGAATGTTTTAGTCTATGAAAGATTGCGCCTAAAGAATATAACAACCCCTTGAGTCACTAGGATGAACTAAGTTAACAAAATAAACTTCATTGAGGGAGGTGCACTTGTGCATCTAGACAACTCCAGTTTAGTGCCTGAGAAAAAGCATGTTTAGAGACACCCCTCGAATGAACCCTCTAGAACCAATAACCATAGCTCAAGATCCATAACCATGAGAAGATAAAGCATTAAAAAAATTCATCTAAAGGATGGGAAATACCTCTTAGATGATAGTCTGCCAAGTAAGCCAAGAGTGGGGAATGAGAATGCTCGTCGAAAATACACCAAGCCACAATGACTCTTTCCAATAAGAATCTTCTCTAGGTCCATAATTAACTCATGCCCATATCCAAGTGAAAGTCTCTTTGGTCTTCCTGCTAAAACCTCGAAAGGGTAACCATCTCAACAAGTGTCTCTAATCCCAAGAGAACTCTAGCCTCACCCAAGTCTTGAAGTATGTATGAGAACCTACAACCAATCAATCCATGTTAAGCTCCAAATGCAACACCACATTATCATGAAGCTCCCAAGCACATGACCAATGTACTCAATACCAAGAGAACCAACAAGACCACTGTCAAAACTCTATCTACAAAATTAGGTATCCAAACATGACATCATGATCTAACATCTCCTCCTAGAAGATCACATGCACCAATACAGACATTCTAGTCTCAAGAGAACTTGTATCATGCTAATACTCTAATCTAGAATTAAGAGTCGACCAAGACACACTACCAAACACCTCTAAACTAAGGATCAACATCTACAACCACATGAAGATAACCATCTCCTAAAAATAGTAGCCAAGATGTCAAAGCACTCTCACTACAAATAATAATCATAATCCAAGAGTTTGTCCATTACACCCAACCACTATATAAGATCATCCATCACTAGGTGATGAATACACATCACTATCAAAGCTCCCACTGAACCATGATATGAACTACACATGGCATTGTGATAACCATCTCCTAAATGAAGATCACCATGGTCCACACACACTCAACTATAATACTAATAACTCCAAAGTAGAACCAAGATCTCCAATCTAAGAAGATAAACCATCATTACTGTCAAAAGCTCACACTAAACTATGCAACTAAGATATCCATGACATCATGATAAACATGCTACAAGTCCCAATAACCAACTATCCAATCATTCTCATCATCCATCCTCTCATCCCAATGCAACATACCAATGCGCAAATGAGCATAGACAAGGAAAAATAACAAAGTCTACATCAACACTGAATAAATCCCGTGGATATAGGCAATATGCATTCAAGTCATCCCACTACAATCAATGAGGTGTGCATCCCAAAAAAATGCATAACTTGTAGATCCCAACCATTGAAAACATGCAAAATCATCATCACATTAGTAATCATCATCACATTAGTAAACATCATCACATTAGTAAACTAGTAAATATCATTTGCATCCATACTTAAACCAATCTTATTGTTGTGTTTGATGTGTCCTCTTTCAAACAACCATTTAACAAAATTTGAGTCCAAACAATAAATATTTACAACCATAAACATCTCAAAGTCCAAAATCTAAACATTCTATCATCCTTAATCATTTCCATCATGGACCCTTGGTTTGAAAAAATCATTATGCAAGATAAAAACCCTATACCTATTACCTTGTCCAAGGCTTATGCAAAACCCAAAATCACAATCAAAATAGGTCCTCAAACCATGCATCCTTTAAATGAGATCTTTTATCCAAATCAATCAAAAAATCCCTTTGACAATGATGATGATGATAGTCTTGTAGATCAAGATGATATCAAGATGACAATAGCATTAACTATGAGATCATTACATGCAAACTTTCCATAAACCTTCATCTCCCACTCATGAACATGCAAGAATATTTCAAACAAGAAATGACTAGCACTAGCTATCATGCCAATCCTAAATACACATCTAATGGTCATCCTTATGGTACCTTTGGTAAGGTAAGAACCACTTTAGACCAAGGTCCTCATATTCAATTCATATCTCCAATCCCAACCACATGTGAGAACTGTTTATCCTATGTATCCTATTCAAATCCTTCATCTCATAATCCTTACATTCCAATTTATCCCATCAATCCAAACCCTCTACATCCAAATCATCCTTTTTAGATTTCCTCCAAGGACTTCTAGTGGAGGAAAAATCTCAAACTGGAAATCACAAATTCAATTAGTTTACCTCTCCCAAGCCTATCCAAAAGTCACATAGTACCATGCCTATCCATCAAACACCACAATGCAATCAAAATCCTAACAACATGCCCATGATCCAAGATCAAGTGCAATCATGCAAAGATATTATCAATCACAAGCCTATTAAGAATGAACTAGAGTCTTCTAGTACCATACTTTTCCATCAAACACCATCATGTAATCCATGGCCTATCAAGCCTATCAAAGAAAATGCAAACAAAGAAAATGCAAACATCCTATGTAATACAATCGGACTTTAAATATTTAAAATAGCCATCTACAAATATCCATTCAAACGTGGATTTATAATGCAAGTATGGATGCCATCAATAAAAAAGATTTGTATTAACCAAATATCCATATAGGCATACATCAATATCTGTCAATATAAGTATAACATATATACAAAATAGCCATATAGGCTTACAAGAATGTCATATAGGCATACAATGTCAACTATGTACAATACAAAATATATGTCCACAAATGCCATATAGGCATACAATAAAGGAACACAATAAAAAGTCATTCCCCTCTGGCTAGTGAAGAGAATAAATCACGAGCAGCCTTTGATCTTCTAGGGGATGGAGACGTGCATGTGGGTGGTCTACTACAAACCCGAGGGCTACTCCTCCTATTTAGTTCTTCCTGCATCTTTACCTGTTACAATAAAAAGTATAGACATTAATATATAGAAATTACATGTTATAAAAAATGAAACATTTAACAAAATAATCACTTACTGCTAACATATAATCTATCTCCTCGCTTGCCTCAGTAGCAGGAATAGGCCCTGGTGATGTCATGTCCTATAGAAACCATCCAGATAGAAATTAAACTTCAAATCAATAATCTTTTGATTTTTCAAAAATAGACGACTATAACAATGAATGTAAATTGAAATTTACTAATCTGCCTCATACCCCTATCAATTCCATGGAGCTATGAATCGTAGAGGCCACACCCTGCTCCATTGCCCTATGAACATGGGGACGTGTCTCTGCAGCTTGCATCATCTGGAAATAAAACAACATTATTCAATTACGAAAACTATAATAGTGATGCAAATCATGGCTCCTAACATACACACACGTTCATCTAAACATGGAAGTACACACAATAAAGCACACAAATCACATACAAAAATTTAGTAAGTACAATTCATTCATTAAACTATTTATTTTATTACCTCCGTAAAGCTTTGAAGTCCACCACCACTGGCAGGTGTTGCCATGAAATCTACAATATTAACCTATTCAACATCCAAAATCAGAAATTAGAATACCATTCATATAATGATGCTATTCACATGTAATATTTATAATTGTTTACTAGTTACATACCTCGACAGTAGATGATCTAGTGAAAAATGCAGGTGGAGAACCACTAAAAACTACATCGACGCTATGACCCTGAAATTTCATTAAACTCATCAATTTAAATTAGTTAATCTTGTATTTCAAAAATAAAATTTCATAAGTTAAATTCAATAAACTTGCTAACATTTACCTGAGTATCAAGGCCAAAAGTCTCACTCAGGAGGGTATCTGTCATCACCATCTGCTCAGCTGTAGATGTAGCCTGTGCACCTGCGTCTTGACTGTCCATGGGGTCATAACCATAGGCTGACCCGCAAGCCTGGAAAGTATGCGGTGGGACCCTACTCCTTGTACTATCTCCCAACCCACTCTGTGTTGCAGGATCGACATGCTCTATGATGCTCTGGGTGAAGGCACTAATCGACTGAAGTGTATCGACCTCAACACTCTCCTTCACAATGGAAGGGATAGAAACATGCTTGTGGGTTGGTCTGCTAATTACTCGTCTCACTACCTGTTGTGGGTCAAGACGTGCCCCTGGTCTATCTTGTGCTGAGCCCCCACCTCTACCCTGGAAGTCCCGCATATCAAAATAGTTTGGCACTTTATTGAGGACAAACTCACAGTAGAGTTTCCTCAAAAAGTATTACGGGACCTCATTATTATTGCATGGAGGATGGTCAAAAACCATCCACCACCTCTACCTCAAATTGTCCCTTATCGCTTGGTTGCTGCACCAATGGATAGGGAACCTCTTGCATGTAATGGGTGGAGGTTGATTTGTTTGTGGGTTTGTGAAAATTGAACACAAGTCTAATTTTGTAATTTGTAATTTTTTGACATCTTGGCATGACAACTTGTCTACATAGTAATCTCTAAACTCTCTCTTTTTATCCATCCAACTAGTTATTTGCTTGCTAATTGAATCTACATTTGATAACATAGACTCAAGAGATTCGGCAAGCGTGGACCTATGCAAGGTTGAAGTGGAAGGATCTTTCAACCTTGCAATTATATCTTCAATTTCTTTTTTGTTGTTTTCAATTTGCCCCATTATATTATCTTGTGTTCCAGGGGCATGTTGAGGAATGAATGGAGAAGGTTGTTGTTCTACAGGTATTTCCTCCTCAGGATTTTGTGGATTTTGAGGAGGAGGAGGAGGAGGAGGTGCATTAACATTTCCTGACAATTAACGAAATATACATCAAAAATCAACAAAAACCTACCTATTTAGAAACAAATTCAAACAAAGAAATAAAGATAACTCACCCCTTTGGCGTGCTCAACGTCGCGGCGGCATTTTGGCAACGAATCGATAAAATTTTTGTGTTGATTGGTGTTTTGCAAAATGCGAGCGCACTTTTTTTAGGGTTTGGAAGCCACGGGCAGAGGAGAAAATCATAAAGAAATGAAATTGGAATGTTTTTTTTTAATATTTATAGTAAGTCATAACGCGAGCGCGTTATAACATGCTCGCGTTATGGCTTGGTAATGAAAAGTCTAAGGCTTGTCATTACCAAGCCATAATGCACTCGCGTTATGACTTAATTTTTTTTTAAATTAATTTGGCCACTTTTTGGCCCCCC
The DNA here is from genome assembly GCA_027924645.1 of Cunninghamia lanceolata. Classification (NCBI taxonomy): domain Eukaryota; kingdom Viridiplantae; phylum Streptophyta; class Pinopsida; order Cupressales; family Cupressaceae; genus Cunninghamia; species Cunninghamia lanceolata. The sequence goes on from BSBN01001062.1 coordinate 6,767,787, forward strand.
ATCTTCTTGCACTTACCCAGATAGAAGATAACTTCAAACTTGCAACAACACACAATGACAATACAAATCTACTCTAAAATCACAATGAATGCTTTGAATGCTCTTTACTCCAATGCTTCAATTTGGCTATCTCTATCTAGGTTCATAATGAATTCAAAAACACACTTATATATGCTTTCCCGCTAACATCCGTCAAATTAACCAAAAGAGCTAACAAAGAGAAACCCTCTTAAAGGTCTTATGCCGACATATAATTAAATTTGCCCTGACCAATCAAGGAAGACTTGGGCACAAGCGCCCAAGTCCCAAGGCTCCTTTTTGGTTTGGGGTAAGATAGAATATGGGCCCCTTGTTGCCAATTTATGTTGGTTTTGGGGGATTTTGCATTAGGATGAATATTTAGAATGTATAATGTAATCACGGGGACCTAGGAGCTAAACAAGGAGGTAAAAAGACACATTTCCACTTTTTACTCCATAACAGTCATATTAGGTTTAGGTGGACTATTGCTTATGCGAGCCAATTGTTGTTGGATGGAGGTCATATTTTGCAACAATTGGTTTATGACAGGTTTGGAAGATGAACCAGGTAGAGATTGGAATGAATTGGAATGACTAGTTGTCAATGTATGAGTAACCTTTTGGAAAGTGATAGGAGGTTTAGATGTATGTGGAGTAACATTAGGTGTGAAATTTATGTAATTATATAGAATGGTACTATAATGACGAATGGGATTCTCAGTAGATAAGCCAACACATGTGGTACCACTATTACTTGGTTGTGTAGTTGTAGTGATCATAGAAAAAGTGTATGTAGGAATAGGAGGTGTTGATATGGGTGCTGACACTTGAGTCCCTATGTGATTCAAAGAAGTCACATTAGTGGTGATTTCAGTACAACTAGCTACCGACATAATGTTATTATGCTCTATGTGAGCTAGACCACATAAGATATCTACTCCCTCTTGTCCTTCAAGCAACAAGCCTCTTAGACCCTCAACAACAAGGACAAACTCCTCAAATAAATGTTTCAAGCTTACAAATTGTTGAAATTTAGCCAACTCAGTGTCTAATCTTTGAATTTGAGCTTCAGGAACATGAGCCACAAGGTCATCAATGCCAATGGTTTCTTGAGAAGTTGATGCTTCAGAGATAAGTACATTAGGAAGTTGTGTGGTTTGATTAAAAAATTTAGATTCTGATGTGTCAATATTAACATTAGAACCCATGATTCAAAGACTTCTTCGCACAAGAATGTTAGAATCGGGGCACCGAGTCACAAAGCTCATAAAGCATCTACAAGCTTTAGTAACACACAATATGGATAAATAGAAGAAATGAATGATGTAGAAAAAGAAAGGTTTGAGTTTTTGTTTAAGTGAAGCAACGTTTTGTTCAAATGTAAACAAACATAATGCACATAATATATCCTTGATCAAATTCAACTCTACTCAAATCCTCTTAGATATAAATAATGCCAATGCTCAAATCAAACCCTAATTTCAATGCATTTTTTCAAGATGTAACCACTCAAAATTGTTCCTAGTTTCAAACTTCAATCCAAGATGACATTTGTAATTTAGTAGAGAAAAGTAAAATCAGATTTGAAATGCAAATGACAACGGCAAAATCTGAAACAAAATATCAATCACAAACCCTCGATTTCAACATTAACTATGTTTTCACAAAAAAATGTAACTTTTTTGACAAATCCTAGCAATGAAAAGATTCAAATGCACAATGTAACACTATGAAATGATTAATTACTATAATACCAATCAGATCTAATGCAAAATTCAAAAACTTAATTCATGCTATGATGATCTATCCTTACAAAATGCAAACAAAGTGACAAATATGTTTTTTTCAAAATCTAGAATGAAGTGTTTATTTTCCAAATTTCAAATGCAAGGATGCAAGAATGTTTTAAACACAAAGAATGATGAGGTACAACAAATTAAAATATTTTAAACAAGCTAACAATGCAACAAGATCTGAAACAACTTACAAATCTATAAACCCTAGGGTCAAAACTAGCTAGATTTTCTAGAAACGCAAGGTTTTTACAAACCCTAGTTTTGAAACTATACAAAAATTAACTATGTGTGTATGCAAAATGATTAATGAACTTAATCCCAATTAGATCTAGGGCCGAAAAAAACTCAAATATGAAACAAGAAGGATGAAAAAGTGCAAGACAAATCAGATTCACCAAAATATTTAGTGGAAAAGGTAGACTTAGCCTAAGGGATTAAACTAGGTCAAAACTCTCTTCTACCAAACATTAGAACACAAACTGAGTTTGGCTACTACCCATGGAGGATAGCCAAACTACAGGGGTTTTTTTCTTTTGTTGTATAGAGGAGCATCAACCAAATTCAATCAAGTTATAGCAAGCAAACCAGGGCAAATGACTAAACCTTATTTGACAAAGATCTACTAATAACTAATTGTCAGAAACATATATCAAAAATCTAAAAGTATAGCAGAGATCAGGAGGCAGAGAAAAACCTAGATTCAAACTCGGGAGCACTAAAGGACAAGGGCACTCAGACACCCTAGATCCTAATTAGGGTTTCATAGAACATCTGAGTTTCACCACACCTATAGCTGCAAACCCTTTCTTCTTCCCAAATCTTGCCTTCCGAAACCTATGTCTTCAACCTACACATAAGCAAAGAGGAAAAGGTTGTGTTGTGTATAGGGGCTTGCCTTAGTAAAACCCCGTGTTAGTTTTTTCACCTCCACTACAGTGATGATTAGATCCAAGAATTCATGCCCTAGGAGGGAAGAGGCTAGATCTGCAATGTATGATGAAAGTGTGAATGAAAATTATGAAGATTACCACAAGATGTTAAACCCTAGTTGGGGTAGATGCTCAAGATCATGCACCAACAAGGAGAGTGATGAAGAAGGCTTGAAAATTCCTTCAATACCTATAAACAAACTTCATAACATCCACAAGTAGATAGAAATTCCAAGCATGAAGAGCACTAGATCATAGAAGATCAATCATGTAAGCAATTCCATTTGTTCTCTTGATAAGAAAGTAGTCATCTAGGTGTAAAATAAATAACAAAACTCCTTAATATATGCATTCCTGCTCACAAACGACAAATAAAACTAAATGGGGCCAACATGTACAAGCTAAGGAGGTGTTCTAAGCCGACACCACAAGAGAGGGGCTAAAGGACCCATCTGGGACCAGGGAGCTCGAGCACCCTAGTCCTTTAGCCCCACAAACTCTGGGGAGTGTCTAGTGTCATGGGCTTAGGCCAGTCCTAAGTTTATTCTGCTGGGCTTATTCATCAGGATCGAGATTTTATCGTTTAATGTTCAAAAGGTGTTAAAATATGTCTTGACTAACAAGGGTAAACATTTTACTCTATAATAGAGAATAGAATCCATCTAATGGATGATATTCAATGTTCAAACCCTTCTTCCCTAAAACCTAGCTGATTTAAGAATGGCTTTTAGCTAATATAATCCTAATTTAAAAAGTTAATTGGTGGTGGGGGCCATGTGACTAGGTGACATAACTTAAAGTTATGACTTAAAGTGACCCTCAATACTTTTGTGGCATTGTTAAATACCTTTCTATAATCATATGCATAGTCAGGAATTTATTATTATTTTAAAATTTATTAAATATATTCATGATTATTTAACATAATATCCTTCTATGTCATATGGAGAGTAGTGAAAATTAACTTAATGTAACTCAATAACTATTGAGTTGCTACTCATATGGACCAGCTAGGACTTGAACCTAGGACCTCCCATTTGCTATTGGAGTGCTCTATCAACTAAGCTATTGGCCTCTTGTGGCTAGTCCATCGTCAGTCTAGGTGTGGCCACACTGCAGGTGCTTGGGGCTCATAGACTAGCTCTGATACCGATTGTTGAGTTGCTACTCATATCCATGGACCAGCTAGGACTTGAACCTAGGACCTTCCAATTGTTACTAGAGTACTCTACCAAATGATCTACTAGCCCCTTGTGACCAATCCATTGTTAGTTTGGGTGTGGCTTACTTCCAATAGTAACTGATGGAACAATATATTAATTCTATGTTTAATAATGTTGTGTCACCAATCATTCCCCTTGACCATGACATGTAGAGGCATTATGACACCTAGACTTTTGAATTCAATTCCATCTAGGTTTGTCAACCCCTACTAGCTTAATAGTTTGCTTATAGATTGAGGTTATGTAACTTTTCTTCCTCCCTTTTTCATTGAGAATTGTTTCCATGTAGCTTCCTCTCTTATGTGATTTTTGTTGTGTCGTATGTTGCAACAATGCATGTGCACTCTTGTCGCATCTAAGCAACATAATAAATTTGTTTTAAAAATAACATGTTCAACTTAAATCAAGTTTTTTTTGTTCAAGTTTTGGGCATTACATGCTAACTTTAATGTTGCTACCAATTCCAATATTTTGGTGAACCTTGTTACCCTTGCACTAGTGTACTTTTCACAATATTAACCTCCTAAGTGAACTCCATGGATTACTCCTTGTCTATAAATATTATGTTGAAAATGCACATCATTATAAAGGTTTGAATGTTATCACCTAATTCACTTGATGCATGAGACTTACTTGTGATTATAAATCTAGTCACACTCCTCATGCTTAGCAATCTTGTTAATCCTAGTTAATTGTGGAACTTACTTGCACTGAAGAATAATATGGTGCTACATAGAATTTGGTTGTCCCAATGCATAAAATAAATGCTCTCAATTTACTCATTGTCTTGAGCTTTGAATAGTCACATAATTCTATGCAAGAAGCATCTAGGCTCCTTGGGAGCGATCTCACACTTTGTGGAAATGTTCTAACATGTGGAACTGTCATGTAACCTACAAGATCAACTTGGCTTACTAAGAACTATTGAAAACTATGTCACCTCAAACTTTGATGTTAATTGATGTGTAAGGATTGGCAGTATTGAAAAATGTGTTGGGAAGGTATTGGATCACAAGGGTTGTGTTCTCCTGTAGGTTAGCCCCTTTGAGTAGCTTGGCTTTACAGTTGTGGATGAATATCAAAGATAGCACTCTTACACATGCAAATGTCTTAGGTGATTTTGATTATGATCCTTTTAGTATTCTAAGTTTGAATGTTCCTTGTAGTTACTCAAGATATTAAAATGATCTAGGATGATTCAAAGATGTGTTCAAATGCATAGATGAATGTCTTTTATACAAAGGCATAATGAATAGTCACACAAACATGTATCAAGTTGACTCCCAATGACTTGTAGAAAAGGGTGCAATTCGACAATTTGCATTTTAATTTTTTTAATTTAAGGTTAGTTTTGTGCCATATGAAATCAATTCCACCCTGCAAGGATTGACCAAACACAATGGATGCAAAATCTCCAAGTAGGGATTAAGTTCATTGAAATGTGGACTAATGATAAGGTGACTATGTGGGAATAAGTGCAAATGGAGTTAGGATAAGGTTAAATGTATAGAAATGTGCAAGAGGGAAAAAATAGAAATGGGTAAGGATTGAGAAAATAACCAAAATTAACACAAAAATATACCACTTATCAACATACAATTATACTAGCACTTGCACCCATAGGAGGTTCAAGGAATACACCAATAGGAACAACCGATGAGTTTAGAAAATTTTCTGACGTGAATTTTTTTATGGCATGAGACAATTTTCCGAGCACTATAATGCTGACATATAAAAACCTATTGGCTAATTAGGACATTTCATCAAAATAAACCCAAAATTACTATATGATTATATTAAGAAATTTCATCAAAATAAACTAAAAATTAAATGAAAATTTGTTTGTATATAAATTTCACATTTACAGCATTGTTTACTTCAAGCAAAGAATGATACAATTTCAGAATCACACAACCATCAAATACTTTGGTTTAAGAGGACTATTTCAAAAGGAACAAGATCACTAAAACCAATAGCGTTTAAAAGGAAACATGAGCAGCAAGGAAAGGAGAGGAAATTAAAATAAGCCCAAATAGTAGCATTCTTTAAATGAATTAATAGTAGTTTTTATGAATAATACAAATGTTAAGGAAGTAAACAAGGAAATTGGCTTTATATAGTTTCACAACCTCAACAATAGTACTAATAACCACTACAATACCCAATCCAGAGATAATAATTATTGAAAACAACCATTGAAATTACAAAATGCCCTGATCAAACAAAAATAGAAAGAACAAGGGGATTATCTTGCCATGCTTGGATACACATGAGATGCCATGGCGGTCCCCATCCCACATTGTTGATTTTGCAGATTCCCCTTCCAACCTGCGACAAGGCAAAAAAAAATTAACTCCAAATGTGCTTGAACATTCAATCAAAGGCGAGAGATCCATAGGATGTACTATAGAAGATTTAAGATTCTTAGATGAATGCCCATTATCTATCCATGGAGGATCCTTTTTGAGAAGAGGCTTGTCATCCTCTATTGCTTCATCTTTCAAAGGGAGGGCATTGGAATGAAGAGAGGGCAGGGTGATGTTAAGGAATGTATCAATGATTTCATCATCTTTTACCAAAATGTCCTCACAAGTGGGAGCAACTTTGGGATAGGGATCCAAATCATAGAGTGAAATAAACAAAGCGAGGTCACCATCACATGTATTAGAGACTATATCCATGGAAATAGAAGAAGTGCCATCACGTTCATCTTTCTCATGACTATTCATGGAGATGAATCTGGTTAGATTTTATAATATTGAAGGATTCTTACCCATGAGGGTTATGAATCTATGAAAATCAAGATCTTTGATATATGGATGAAAAGATACCAAAGAGAAATGATATGAATATGCCATAATGAAATTTCTTGGAACAACAACATACAATCAAATATATTCATTTAGCAAATACCACCAATATGAGAGACTTTTATACACCAAGACGCTAGTTTGAGGTAACTAGGTTTTTGAAGATTTTGCCAAGATAAAAAACACGCTAGTGTCACTACAAACAAAGTGATTAAGAAGTTAAAAGTGTTGCATAAAAAGGAAATATAGGCAACTTTAAGATTTCTTGCAAAGAAATGTGAAAGAGATGTCCCACTTCTTATGTTGAAATACACAATGTGTAATTACAAATGTATGAAATTTTCAAATCTAGGATGTGAAATGATGCAAGATTAATATGAAAAATCAGATTTGAAAAGTTTATGATAGTAGCAAAATCTGAAACAAGATTTTAACTACAAACCCTAGATTTTGAATTTGTCTAGATTTTCAAAAATGTAACTTTTTCAACAAAACCCTGGCAAATGAGAGCTTCAAATGTAAAATGCAACACCATGAAATGAGTATATACTACATAATGTGAATTAGATCTGATACAAAAATCATATATTTAAATCTTTATATGATGATATGCAACAAATACAATGAAACAATGCATAAACACGCCTTTTGCAAGCCTAAAATGCTTGATTTCTCACCTTTTTCAATGCAAACATGAAAAAGATGTCCTAAAATAGAAAGGATGATAAGGTAAAGCACCCTAAAACCCTTTAATCAATCCAATAATTCAACAAGATTTACCACTACATGTCAATCTTGAAACCCTAGGTTGAAGATTAGCTAGATTTCCTAAAAATGCAAGGATTTTTGAAACCCCAACAATGAAATTGAGCTATGTAAATATGTAAAATGATGGATGAATGGAATCTACTAAGATATAAGGTAGAGAATAGCTCAGATCTGATGCAAGAAGGATTCCAAAGTGTAAGATACTATAGGTTCACCAAAATGTTATATATGAAAAAGGTGAATGATGAGACTAGCATGCACACTAGATCAAACCCTCTTTCACAATAACATTCAAGGACAAGACCAAGCCAAATAATTACTAAATGGAGGTGGACTTCGCTACAGATATTGTACTCAAGAGTGCTATGGAAATATCTGATTTAATCAAGCCTTTTTATCAAAGGTCCTAGGTCAATTATGTACAAAACCCTGTTTCTATGATGATTTGATTATAACAGTTCAGATATACAACAAATCTCCAAAAATGAAATGTACATGGAGGATCAAAAATATGATAGAACCTGTGTCCTGGAATCGAAGATGTCAGAAGACTATCTCGAGGGCACCCAAGTCCTCGAAGTTGGAATCTTCAGAAGCTGTAAACTAGAGAAATGCTACAGAGACTACCTTGATGCTAGATCCAAAGTCTGTTAAGGTAGAAAGATTAGGGCATTAGTGCCTAAGTCTTGCATGGAGGAATATTCTTGAACTACTTTCAGATCCTGAAACCCTGATCCTTGTTCAATCTTCCTGTATCTTCACTTTTTCGGATCTCACACCTATAACCTGCACACAAGAAGAAGAGAAGGGGTTTGGGGGTTATGGTGTTTAGGGACTTGCCTCAGTCAAATATTGAGATAGCATTCAAGCTTCCTAACACAGTTGATAAAGAGAGTGTGCCCTTGCAAGGCAAAGGCTAAACATAAATCAATGAGATGAAATCAAATGATGATGAATAACAATGATATCATTTATGTGATGAAACCCTTCAGAGGATGAATTCTCTTCAACTCATAAGGAGAGATAGAAGATAACTATTGTAACATCAGAAAATGTCCCCTTGGGGGCTTTTCCCTATAAGGTTTAGCTCTCAGGTCTTTGATCTACATTTAGGACATCTTGCATCATTTTTTGACATCCTAATGAAATGAACCCTAAGTTTCATGGCAAATGGGACCTAGGGGGATCCCTTGAACTAATCCCTGTTGAAAAAAATAGGGGGGAGAAATTGGGCACCTGCCCCCTAGTCATGCCCTATTTTGGGCCAGGACCAAATTTTAAGTGTCGACTTGTGACCGTTATTTAGGTCCTATGCCGACACGGTAAGTTTGAATTACGAAATTCTTGGTGGGAGTGTTTGTAGTTGCATATATAAGCATGTTTAGGCATTCATTGTGTAGAAAGAGAAGATTTGTATTGTCTATGTGTTTGTATTTGCAGATTTGAGAAATCATCTCCTCATGGCATGAAGAGCTTCTTCCTTCCATGAGATCTTCACTACAAGGTGATATCATTTGTGTTTTCAAGAATTTATCATTTGGTTTTTGCCTCTGCCTCCCAAGGGCATGCACTCTCTATCTGAAAATGGTGTTTAGAAGAATTGAATGTCTCTCCTGGGCTTGACTGAGGAAAACCTCTAAACACCACAACCCCCTCCCCATTTTTCTGTGATTGCAGGTTATAGGTTGAAGAAGTAGGAAAAGTGGAGTTGCAGGAGAGTGTGGCAGAGTATCAAATTTGTAGATTAGAGTTGAAAATAGGGCCCTGGACTCGAGCACCCACTCATTAGTCTAAATTTTGCAATGGAGAAATCTATGTGACAACAGGAACAGGTTACAGATCAAGTTCCTAGATCTTGACAAAAATTAGGGCATTGGACTAGGGTACCTACTCATTAGTCCCTGACTGTTCTACTTGCCAAACTTCAAAAATAGGTGCATATTTATCTATCATTTTACAACTTCCTATCGCAACATTTTCAGTAATTTGTCTGTTTGCTTCTGTATTTGCATAATTAGGGTTTTAATGTATAATTGAGCATAAGTGAGCATAATTGACAATCAAATCACATAAATCCAATCTTCCCTACATTCCTAAGTGACCAAGGTTTTGATAGTACCTTTCCACTCAACGCAAAGTCCTTGAATGTAATTGGTGAAAGGAGGATAGGCATCAAACTAATCAAACACCCACTATCCTAATTTTACCATATTACATTTTGGTGAACCCGTGTTGTTAGACTCGTTTGCACCTTGCTGATTGTTTTGCTTTAGATTTTCATTAGTTTCATTTAGTCATATTATCATTCATCTTATTGCATTGGAAAACTTACAAAAAAATTGAAAATTTTGAAAATTTTGAAAAATTTGAAAAAAATTATATTCTAGGGTTTCTATTTTACATTAATTAATTTGAATTTCATCAAATTTTTTATTTTTGCATTATATATGAGCTAAATTGCAGAAAATTACAAAAAATCAATATCTTGCATTGCATTTTCATCATAAAATTGCTAGGGTTTTGTTGGAAATTTTGAATTTTGCATATAACCTAGTAATTCCAAAAACTAGGATTTGTAGGTAAAATCTTATTTCAGATTTTTCTACTGATCTTAGACACTCATTCAAATTTTCATTTTTCTATAGTATTTCATTTTAGTGTGAATTTGCATTTAGATCTCAAAAATTTGCATTTTTACATAGAAAATTTCAACAAAACTAGCATTTTCATTGATTTTTCATTAGATTTGCACTTGCATTTTGCATCTTAGGACTTGGAAATCATTTTCAAATCTGAGGAGAACTAATTTTCATCATAAATCATATTTCAATACATTCATATAGCATTTTGCATTAAGATGTCCAACCTAGGGCCTTAAAAACCTTGATTTTCACTAGATTTGGCCTTATCGACTCTCTAGATTTGCACTATAGGCATCTTGTAAAGAATATTTTTGCATTAATTTTTTTTTATCAGGGTTATTATCTTCTGCCCCTTGTAAAATTATTTACAACACCTCTTTATTGGGCTCTTGTATTGAAAATTTGGTGAAAATTGCACATTTTTGCTATATTTGCCCTAGGGTTTGACCTAGTTTGTACTCCAAGCGTGGTGTAAAAGATTTTATGCTTCTAGGTGACTGATATCATTGATATTATTTTCTGCACTTCATAAAATTCCTTACAACATCTCTTTTTTTAGGTTTTGGGATTGAAAAATTGTGAAAAACTACACATTTTAAGGCATTTTCACTAGGTTTTAACTTGTCGCCATCTTAGATTTGCATCAAACATGTGTTGTAAAGGGTTTTATTGCTTTATTGGACTGAAAATAGATATATTATTTTCTTCACCTGATAAAAATCTTTACAACACCTTTTCTTTCATATTTTTGCATTGAAAAAAGTACAAAAAATCAAGCATTTAAACATATCTTGCGCCTAAAATTTGCACATATTGCTGCATGAGTCTCATAACTCGCTACCCCAAGATAAATATTCCTTTAAGAAGAAGCATAAGATACATGGGATCTAGTGCTCTTGATGAAGTTGGCACATTGAACACCTTCTTTACAAAAGGAGAGACACAAATGTTACAAGATATTACACCTATCACAAGTACAATGGAAGAGCAAACTTTTCGTGATGTTGATGATACTATTGAGGTGACATGACATGTATCTAATGAGAAAATAGATAAACTTGATAAAGACCTAGTTGAATTCCAAGACTACGTGCAAACTAAGAGGATAGTTGAAGAAGCTATACCTGCGATTCATCATGTAAGAGAATTGATAAGAGAAGGACAAGATGGTGTTAATGCAATCCGTGGTTTAGCACATATTGTACAAACCAATATTATGCTGGTGACTGAATGTGTAAAAGTAATAAATAACACTTTGTCACCATCTCATACACAAGTATCGGCACCTATACCGACTATGAGAATATCTACCTTTACATCAATGATCTTAACAACTGATGTGAATGCTTGTAGTAATGCTACCACTACTATTGGAGTATCTAATGGCACTAATTACAAAGTTGTGGGATTTAATTATTAGAATTTGGTTTCTAAGGGGACCTCTTCTATGAATAATTTCTCTCAACCACCTATTCATCCCACTTATTCTCAACCTCCCATTAGATATAGTTATTCTAAACCACCTTCCACCTACCATTATGTCCAACCACCGTTGACCTATTCATAGCCTCCACCTATCACATCTCAAGCTCAATCACCTCCTCACTTTGGTTCCAATTCCTCGCAATAAATCACATCTCCCAATGATGCCATCCTAAACCAACTTTTGCAAGGCATGACATCTTTACAATAAAAGGTAACAAATTCGACAAATTCTTCGCAACCTAATATACCAACATATCATGCCCGTAATCCCCTTTCGTATGCAATTTTGAGAAGTCCTATGCCCAAGAGGTTTGAGACTCCTCACTTTGAAAAATATGGTGGAAAAGGTGATCCTAATACTCACGTGGAAGCGTTCACAGCTATGTGTAGTGATTTTTATTTTGAAGAGGACTTGTTGGCAAAACTTTTCCCACGATCTCTCAAAGATACTACTTTAGAATGGTTTTTCTCTTTGCCTCTGAATTCAATACACTCCTTTTTGCAACTGATTGATCAATTTTTACAACACTTTCAAGCAAACATTGGACCTCGAGTCTCTTTGATTGATTTAGTTCATTGAAAGCAAGGTTTGAAAGAGAAGTTAACTAAATTTATTAGTCAATATCAAGATTTATATGCACGAATTCAATATTAGATGAAAGATGAGGATGCTCAGAAGGTGTTTATTACAAATCTACAACCTAACATCCATGATAAGATTCTCCTAATGAAGTATAACTCCTTTCAACATTTATGTACCGCCCTTCGTGATTATCAACTTTCGTCTAGTCAGTATGAAAACCAAAACTCGTCGGCTCAAGTTGGTCAATCCATGGGTGGATCATCACAAAACAACTTTAAGAGGATTAATAATAATAATAATAGGAGCTTCATTAGGGTCAATGGACCGAACATGAACAACTTTTCTAATGTGTCTGCTATCACTAATCCAAAGAAGGCATCATATCAACCAAGAAAGTTTACTCTAATATCTGAGTCTTATCATTCTATCATGAATCAAGCTATGGGCAATAACATTCTGAAGCTTCCTCTTATTAAGCATGTCGATCCTAGTAGAGCATAAGGACCTTACTTCAATGCTAAGCCTTTTGTCATTTCCATCAGACACAAGGACATTATACTCAACGATGTATGTGTCTTAAACATGAAATACAAGACCTCATTGATTTAAATGCCATACAGGTATCAGGTGTGAATGATAATGAAAACAAGTTGGTTGCTCCGCCGAATCAGAATTTATAAATCTTCACCAATCCCTTCCCTAAGCACACTGATAACAATATGTTGGAACAAGGTTTAGTGGAAGTAGCTGATGATGATTACTTGGAATATGATAACATTGTGGGTATGATTGAAGTGGATAAGGAAAAGTTGGATAACCCACGTCGTCCACAAAGAAATGGGATTTATGTTGAGGTTCCTCCTTCGTTATCCTATATAGGATTAGGAGATAACCAAAATGCATCAAAAAAACAAGTAGAACAACCGATACAGATGAGTGAGATGGTACAGGATGATTCTTGTTACTATGTTAGACAACTTCAACAATGAAAACTTGCTAAAAATCAGAAAAGAGTAAGATGACTATCAGTAGTTGGAAATAATAGTGGTTCTCCTCCTCATAAGCAACAAAAAGTCTCATTTATACAAGGATTTGAGAAACAAGTATCATATGATAATAAACAAGAATTTCATAAGAACTACTCAAATTTTGCACTCAACATGATCGAGTACCTCTCTAAGAGGTTTGCAAGTTTAAAAATATGATATAAAGATCCCTCTAGGTAAGTATCTCTAACCCATTATCTCTCTCATGATGTGCTTCCCCCATGATGTGTTATGTGTTAGGCCTCCTGGGATGACCCCTGATTCTCTCATAAGGTTTGAGATACCAGGAGATCGCCTCTATTGTGACCTTCTATTTGTATCATCATTCTTCTATATTGCCTTTCTCTCTAATTTCATTGTTGTGTGTTGTGTCTAATGGACATTGCGTTGTAGTTGGTGAATTGGGGGCACCCTCCTACATGACTGTCCCTAAGACACTTTTTTCTCCTCTCTTATTTATTGTTTCCCTTCCTCTAGTGTTTCTATCTAGCGGGCGGATGACAATAAACATTTATACTGATGTGGACCTAGTGTCTCTGTAGAAAGAAATCAAAAATTGGACTTAGTTCCTAATATGATGATGGGGTTGTAATATGTTATCCGACGCTTGGCTAGTATCACTTCATGCTTTCTACGTAGTGATTTTGGTGACGTTTTTATCTCATTTACAAACTATAAAAATACTGTTGCTCTGCGCACTTTGTTTGTCTTTGAATCTCGCCTTGGTGACACTCGGTTCAGAGATTTATAGCCCCACAGTTATCCTCGATCTCTAAATTCATAGTATAACCTTGGCTATTTGTGTGATTAATAATATGCATTGATGTTGTTTATCATTATTTTGTAGACACTAACATGTTTCTTGTAGGGATATGTTTGTGGGAACATTTGGTGATCATAAAGTACATGTCACCTCCAGGGGGCATGGGCTTTGCAAAAGTCTGTGTTCCCTTGTGTGTTTTCTTCCTACCTTAACATGCTTGATATCGATGCATGATATCAACCACCTTAAGGTGGGGGCATATATAAGGTAAGCTATCTGTTGTAGATGTTAGCAATGTGTTTGTCCTTAGGTGCAGTTTAAAGACTAGCGCGATGAGTGCTTCCTATATTCTAAGTTTGTTTGCAATCAATCAATCATCTTAAGCACTCTACAGAGGCGGGGGTGGCGTATCTCTTGTAAAGAGTGCCCATCCTGTCATTTTCAAAAAGTCCTCATTGGGAGGCGGGGAGTGGTTCTGTGACTAACTCAACCCTTAAGCGTGTCTTTGCAATTGTTATGGTGAAGCACAATCATCAATGTGTGCCTGTTATGTGCCTGAGATGGTGATGAGCCTAGAAATAGGAACACTCTATCGCTTGTCTTCCATGTTTTCTCTGTGTCTTCAAAGTGTGTGTGTTTGGCATGCTTTCTTTATTTGGCATGTCTGTTACCCCATATGCAGTCTAAAGACCAGAGCGATGAGTGCTTCCTGCATTTTAGGAGGTTTGGCGTGTCTTGCGTGTGTGTTGCCCCATATATGCAGTTTAAAGACCAGCGTGATGAGTGCTTCCTGCATTATGGGAGGTGTGTTTACTTTCATTGTACTTGCATTTGCATTTCATATATATGAGAAAAAGAAAAGAAAAGAAATCATTGGTGTCTTCTATGCATCTATTGTCTTCTCCGTGTTTTGCGTGACTGTAACTGTCTTCTTTGTGTTTTGTGTGCCTATCATTGTCTTCAATGTGTAGCATGTCTTCTTCGTGCTTGGCGTGTTTTCTATGTTTGTTGACCGTACTTTAATGCATGTATTGGCCTTGCATTTATACATACATTAAAGTTGGGGCTAAATGTAACATCAAAAAATGTCCCCTTGGGGGCTTTTCCCTCATAAGGTTTAGCTTCTAGATCTTTGATCTACATTTAGGACATCTTGCATCATTTTTTGACATCCCAATGAAATGAACCCTAAGTTTCATGAAAAATGGGACCTAGGGGGATCCCTTGAACTAATCCCTATCAAAAATATGGGGGAGGACTTGGGCACCCGCACCCTAGTCCTACCCTATTTGGGTCACCCAAATTTTAAGTGTCAGCTTGTGATCATTATTTAGGTCCTATGCCGACACGGTAAGTTTGAATTATGAAATTCTTGGCGGGAGTGTTTGTAGTTGCATATATAAGCATGTTTAGGCATTCATTTGTAAACTAGATGACAACTAGATGATTACTAGCAAGCAATTGTGATCTTTTGTGATTCAAGGCATTCATTGTGTAGCAAGAGTAGCTTTGTATTGTCTATGTGTTTGTATTTGCAGATTTCAGCAATCATCTCCTCATGGCATGAAGAGCTTCTTCCTTCCATGAGATCTTCACTACAAGATGATATCATTTGTGTTTTCAAGCATTTATCATTTGGTTTTTGCCTCTGCCTCCCAAGTGCACACACTATCTATCTGACAATGGTGTTTGGAAGACTTGAATGTCTCTCAGGGGCTTGACTGAGGCAAGCCTCTAAACACCACAACCCCCTCCCCATTTTTCTGTGATTGCAAGTTACAGGTTGAAGAAGCAAGAAAAGTGGAGTTACAGGAGAATGTGGCAGAGTGTCAGATTTACAGATCAAAGTTGAAAATAGGGCCGTAGACTCGGGTGCCCGCTCATTAGTCCTCTAGATTCTGCAATGGAGAAATCTCTGTGACAGCAGGAACAGGTTGCAGATCATGTTCCCAGTTCCTGACAAAAATTAGGGCATTGGACTAGGGCGCCCACTCATTAGTCCCTGACTATTTTGCTTCTTGAACTTTAAAAACAGGTGCACATTTATCTGTCATTTTACATCTTCCTGTCGCAACATTTTCATTAATTTGTCTGTTTGCTTCCGTATTTGCATAATTAGGGTTTTGATGTATAATTGAGCATAAGTGAGCATAATTGACAATCAAATCACATAAATCCAATCTTCCCTGCATTCCTAAGTGACCAAGGGTCTGATAGTGCCTTGCCACTTGACCCAAAGTCCTTGAATGTAATTGGTGAAAGGAGGATAGGCATCAAACTAATTAAACACCCACTATCCTAATTTTACTATATTAAAACTTCAAACCTACAACAACACATAATGACAATACAAATTTGCTCTAGAATCACAACAAATGCTTTGAGTGTTCTTTACTCCAATGCTTCTTGAGTTGGCTATCTCTACCTAGGTTCATAATGAATTCAAAAACACACTTATATATGTTTTCCTGCTAACATTCATCAAATTAACCAAAAGGGCTAACAAAGAGAAACCCTTTTAATGGTCTTATGCAAACATGTAATTAATTTTGACCCAACCAATCAGGGAAGGCTTGGGCATGGGCACCAAGTCCCAAGGATCTTTTTGGTCCGAGGTAAGATAGAATATGGGCCCCTTGTTCCCAATTTACATTGGTTTCTAGTATTTTGCATTGGGATGAATATTTAGAATGTATAATGTAATCACGAGGACCTAGGAGCTAAACAAGGAGGCAAAAAGACATGTGTCCACCTTTTATTCCATAATAGTCATATTAGGTTTACGCATGAACTATTGCTTATGCTAGCCAATTGTTGTTGGATGGAGGTCATATTTGGTAACAATTGGTTTATGACAGGGTTAAAAGATGAACCAAGTAGAGATTTGAATGAATTGGAAGGACTAGTTGTCAATGTATGAGTAGCCTTTTGGAAAGTGATAGGAGGTTTAGATGTAGGTGGAGTAACATTATGTGTGGAATTTATGTAATTATATGGAATGGTACTATAATGATGAAAGGGATTCCCAGTAGATAACCCAACACATGTGGTAGCACTATTACTTGGTTTTGTAGTTGTAGTGAGAATAGAAGAAGTGTGTGTAGGAATAGCGGGTGTTAATATGGGTACTGAAACTTGAGTCCCTATGTGATTCAAAGAAGTCACATTAGTGATGATTTTAGCACAAATAGTTGCTGACATAATGTTAGTATGCACTATGTGAGCTAGACCACTCAAGATATCTACTCCCTCTTGTCCTTCAAGCAACAAGCCTCTTAAACTCTCAACAAAAGGGATGGCCTCATCAACTAAATATTTTGAGCTTACAAATTGTTGAAAGTTAGCCAACTCAATATCTAATCTTTGAATTTGAGCTTCGGGAACATGAGCCACAAGGTCATCAATGCCAATGGTTTCTTGAGAAGTTGATGCTTCAGGGATAAGTACAATAGGAAGTTGTGTGGTTTGATTAAAAATTTTAGATTCCTGAAAGGAAGCTAGGTGTGCAGAAATTGCTTCCTACACTAATCTAATGAGGGGAGGGCTATGCAAATTTAAATTAATCCCTACAATAACAAAAATATGAAACATGTAAACGAGATATTGTAGCAATACACATGAACCGAAAAGAAGACAGAAGAAGAGAGACAAAGATATACGGTGGGGAAAACCCTTATCGGGTGAAAAACCCCACACTCAGAAACCTACACAATGTATTATCAAAACTAAATAAGATTTACAATACACTTGCAATGGTCTTCGACACTCGTGTCTGGAGTCAATCCGGTAGCATAACAGTACCTGTAAAACCTATAATACATCTCCTCCTCCAAGCACCTGTTTATATAGAATATACAAGGCAAAATTGGTCCTTTCTTGGAATGGGCATCCAACTTGGTCTCATGGCCCAAAACCCATGCCTAAGAACACTTGGTCAACATTGTAGAATGTGTCTGACACTTGTCCATAGCTCCCATCCCAAAGGGGTCACCTGCTATGACAGATGCTCTTACGACTCTTACGACCATCATAGAATCTGTCATAGCAGTTACAACTTACAGCTGTAAGAGAATCTATCATACATAGGATATAAATAGCATATTCTCTTACATGTCATAGTCCACCTTGGGGCACCCAAATATGCCTTTTTCAAATATGCTTCATGACACATGTCTTCACCTATCTTACAACTTTCTATTTCTGACTCTTACATGTCATAACTTCATCATAGGAATCCATCATAACCGTTTTGGTCAACATTCCCTTACACAACATCCAAGATGCCAACACATGGAAAAATTCTCCTACCACTAAGTGGGATGCCTATCTCCTCATGTGGGGACAAAATTACAAGTTGTCATCTTCCATGTAGGATGACACATCACCGTGCCACATCCCACAACATGACAATATGGAATTTACAATTATTTACAACATAGGCAATGAATTCCCAAGGTTGGGACATCTTAATTCCCAACATTCTCCCACTTGTCGAACACCTTGTAAGAGCCAATAGAATAACAAGATTTAACTAGTATAGGCCGAGAGGCCCATAGACTCTGAACACCATCTGAACTTCTCTGTGCTCACTGGTTTCATCAATGCATCTACAACATTCTTCAAAGTATCTACCTTCTCCAAATTTACCTTCCCATCCTCTACCATGTCTCGCATGAAGTGAAACTGTACATCAATATGCTTTGTTCTGGCGTGGAAAGTTGGATTCTTCGTAAGGCAAATCACACTCTGACTGTCACAACTGATCGCAATCTAACCTGCATCAACACCAATATCTGAACACAATCTCTTAAGCCAAATGACTTCCTTACAAGCATGAGTTTTTGCCATATACTTAGCTTCTATCATGGACAAAGCAACCATAGGTTGTAGCTTACTCATCCAACTAATTGCACCACCAAATAGTGTAAACACATAAGCACTAGTGGATCTTCTGCTGTCAATGTCACCTGCCCAATCTAAGTCCACAAATCCACAAATATCAACAGAATGCGGAGGTCCTGAAATATTATCGTGATAGCATATGGAATACTCAGAAGTACCCCTCAAATATTTGAACACTCGCTTAATTACATTCCAATGTACCTGTCTAAGATTAGCCATAAATTGACTAAGGACTCCCACTGCTTGGGCAATGTCTAGTCTTGTGCAGACCATAGCATACATCAAACTGCCAACAACACTAGCATAAGGTACTCTGCTCATATCCTCCACCTCACTAGGAGATTTTGGACAATCCTCAATAGACAACTTTGTCCCCAATGAAACAGGAACACACAATGGTCTAAATCTGCCATGCTGAACCTATCCAACACGGTCTTCACATACTTACTTTAGCTTAACCAAAGTTTTCTGTTAGTTCTATCTCTTCTGAATTCCATTCCTAGAATGTACCTGGCTGCCCCTAAATCTTTCATTTCAAATTGTGCTAACAACTGAGATTTAAAATCAGAAATCATATTCTTACCCTTCCCAATGAGCAACATATCATCAACATACAATGCAATAATGAGAATAGGATCACCATCAACCTTAAAATACACACAGTGATCTGATTTTGATCTCACAAATCTAATTGACAACACAATACCACCTCCTAGGAGACTGCTTCAAACCATACAAAGACTTCTTTAACTTGCAAACCAAATTTTCTTTACCAATGCTCTGGCTGTGACATGTAGATTTCTTCCTCCAAGTCACCATGAAGGAAAGATGTCTTCACATCCATCTGTTCTACCTCTAAGTCATAAGTTGTTGCAAGAGACAACAGGAATCTAATGGATGTTATCTTTGCAATGGGAGAGAAGATCTCACCATAATCTATACCCTCCACTTGTGAATACCCCTTCGCAACCAATCTGGCCTTATACTTCTCAACACTGCCATCTGCACCAATTTTCTTCTTAAACACCCATTTGCATCCAACGGGTTTCCGTCCAGGAGGCAAATGCACCAAGTCCCAAGTTTGATTCTTTTCCAAAGAAGCCATCACATCCTCCATGGCTTCCTTCCAGGAACCTACATTTTTCATTTCCATAGCCTCTGATACAGTTCTAGGTTCATCATTGTTAGTAATCAAAGCATAAGCACAACTAGAATCAAGTAATGTAAAACCAAATCTTTCAGGTTGCTTTCTTATCCATATAGACTTCCTCAAGGGCTGAGGTTGAGGTTCAGCTTCTTCATCTAAGCTTTCAGAGCTGCCAGAGCTCTCCTCATCATCAAGTCCAACATTTTCTTTCTGTTTAGTCTTCTCAGGGGTAGCAAGAAACTGAACAACATCCTCTTTCTTTTCTTTTTCTTCTGGTTGTAAAATAGTGGAAGAAGGTGTAAGCTCTCTGAAGATAACACTCCTACTATACAACATTTTTTCAGCCACTGGATCCCAAAACTTGTATCCTTTCACACCGACACCATAGCCAATGAAGATACACTTAACAGCCTTGTTCTCCAACTTTGACTGCTTCTCCCTAGGCACATGTGCATATGCCTCACAACCAAAAACATGAAGATGCCTTACTGAAGGCTTTCTACCAGACCACACCTCCATGGGTGTCTTTCCAACAAGAGCTGATGTAGGAGATCTGTTTACCAGATATCAAGTAGTGGCAACAGCTTCAGCCCAAAACTTTTGTTCTAGGCCAGCTCCACTAAGCATACTCCTAGCCTTCTCCATTAGTGTCTTGTTCATCCTCTCTGCAACTCCATTTTGCTACGGGGTGTATGGAGTTGTCTTATGTCTTTCAATCCCAAGTTCCTTGCAATATTTGTCAAATTCTGTAGAAGAGAACTCACCACCGTTGTCAGTTCTCAAACACTTAATCTTTTTATCAGTCTAATTTTTAGAAAAGGCCTTAAACTCCTTAAACTTACTATAGACTTCAGATTTGCTTCTAAGAAAATAAATCCATGTCCTTCTACTGTAGTCATCTATAAAAGATACAAAATATACAGATTTTGATATCGAAGGAACAATAATAGGACCAAACACATCAGAATGAATAAGGTCCAACACACCAGAAGACTTATGAGAACTCAAATAAAACTGAACACAGTTTTGTTTTCCATATATGCAATGTTCGCAAAAGTCAAACTCAAGATTACAATCATCTAACCCCTCAATGAGGTTCTTATTGTTTAGGGTACGCAGACCCTTCTCACCAATGTGGCCAAATCTCTTATGCCATAACATTGTCTTTTCAGTAGGAAGCTTAACTTTCAATGCACGGTTACAACCATCAAGACTAGATACAACAGATTTCTTCACTGCTCATTTAGATGGTAGGGATGAAGTGACTACTACCCTCTTCCTTGAGTTAGAAGAACTATTGCATTGTGAAATGCATTCCTCCATCTGAAACAGAGTACCTCTCTTAGTACCCTTAGCAAGCACCATAGCTCCTCTAGTCATCTTGCATCCTTCTTTCGAAAAGACAACCTAGACACCTACATCATTCAACATACTTATAGAAAGTAGGTTCCATGCTAAGCCTGGGATGTACATAACCCCAGAGATCCCCTTCACTCATCCATCAGGGAATCAGATAGAGACTCTTCCACGACCAACAATCTTCAGATGAGAGTCGTCACCCAAATACACCTTTCCACCATCGAACTCCTCATACTTGGTAAACTAGTCTTGATGCGAGGTCATGTGGAATGATGTACCAGAGTCAATCAGCCACACATCATCAGATGCATGGGTTGCCAGGGCTACGATGAAAGCATCACTATCATCTTGTGACTTGTCAGAATCTGAATCTAGGTTCTTCTTCTTCTTTTTCTTTTCTTCTTTGCATTCCTTTCAGAAATGCCCAAATTTACCACAGTTCCAATAGAGAGCCTTGGACTTTCCAGGAGATTTGGATCTCCCACGGGATTTGGATCTACCCTTCTCAGCTTTCTTGTCCTTATTTTTCCCTTTCTCCTTACGTCTTCCACGAACTACAAGAGATTCTTTGGCTGCCTCAGAAGATTTTCTCTACATCTCTTCAGATAACAGTGAAGATACCACTTCATCCATTTTGAATGTGGATGTGGTTCTTCCAATAGCCATGACAAGATGATCCCACGAGTCTGACAAAGAACAAAGCAAGGTCATACAGCGATCCTCCTCCATCTTCACACCAATGGATGTTAATTGTGCAACCAACATGTTGAAAGCATTCATATGTTCGGCAACGAATCCTCCATCCTCCATTCGAAGAGAATATAACTTCTTTCTCAGAAAAAAGTTTGTTAACCAAGGATTTGGCTTGATACACATCTCCCAACTTCTTCCAAAGTAAGTTTGCAGTAGCCTCCTCATGGACATTTAACATAACAGAATCAGCAAGACTAAGTCTTATGAGACCCTTAGCCTTCTGATCCTTGAGATCCCAATCAACTTGTGACATTGCAACTGGTTTAGTGCCACTGATAGTTTCCCAGAGGTTTCGGTCTACAAGCATGTCTTCCATCTTGAGCTTCCACAGCTCAAAATTAGTGCCATTGAACTTCTCCACCTCTATCCTTCTAGATGTGCTTGCCATCTCCTTGCTATAATAAGATTCAGAATACTCTACACAGAATCCCACTCAACTTAAGATCAGCTCAAAAACCCCTACCCAACAACTAGGACCAAAGGTGATCAAGCTCTGATACCAATTGAAAGGAAGCTAGATGTGCGGAAATCGCTTCCTACACTAATCTAATAAGGGGAGGGCTATGCAAATTCAAATTAATCCCTACAATAACAGCAATATAAAACATGTAAACGAGATATTGCAGCAATACACATGAACTAGAAAGAAGACAGAAGAAGAGAGACAAAGATATACGGTGGGGAAAACCCTTATTTGGTGAAAAACCCCACACTCAAAAACCTGCACAATGTATTATCAAAACTGAATAAGGTTTACAATACACTTGCAATTTAAGCTTCAATGGTCTTCGACACTTGTGTCTAGAGTCAATCCGGCAGCATAACAGTACCTGTAAAACCTGTAATACATCTCCTCCTCCAAGCACCTATTTATATAGAATATACAAGGCAAAATTGGTCCTTTCTTGGAATGGGCATCCAACTTGGTCTCATGACCCAAAACCCACGCCTAAGGACACATGGTTAACATTGTAGAATGTGTCTGACACTTGTCCACAACTCCCATCCCAAAGGGGTCACCTATTGGTGCAGGAGCACATTCTCTGTAGTGCAGGGTCATCTTTTCTTTTGTTGTCTCATAAGGCTCTTAAGCCATTTCATTTTGTAATAAGGGTCAATTTGGTCTCATGAATGTAATTGTGCAAGGCACACATGTAGTTTTGCTTGTATGAAGGGTAAACCAATGGCTAACTGATTTGAAAATCAGTTTGCACGGTTGGAGGGGATAACTGCTGTCTCTACATCTTCTTTAGAGGCAGGTTGTATGTCGCACGGAGCAGAGAGAGAAGTGTGTATTACAACAAGTTCTTTTTGATAACTGAATAAAGAGAGTTTTGGGTATGATCTGTGTTGATTTTCTTGGTTGTTCTTAGTGATTTGATATCTTTATCCTGATTTTGTAAATGGAACCCTAACTGGATGCTATCTGTCAATCCATAGTGACTCTGTAGTGTGCAGACGGTGTAAAACCCACGGTTCCACAGTGGCTGGTTCGTAACCTAGGAGTAGGGTTTTGATTCATACATGGAGGCCCTTTCCTCTGTCCACTGAAGCCCTGTATAGTATCAGTGTGATGGGGGAAAGACTTTTCACGTTTATTATTGTTGAATTCTTACCCAGGAAGCCAACGAACTCAGTCAAGTTTGACTAGACATCGTCATGTGGCTAGTTGGGAAATCGGAGTGAAATTGGATAGTTTTGATGTGGGATTAGATTGGTACAAGTGATCGAGGGTTTGATATATGAAACGGCCAAATTCCATTGTTCGGTCGAAAGGAATTCTAGTTCGGCGCCTCAGAACAGTTGGAGATCCATCGGCGTGAAAGGCTCTCCGTCTTGTCGAAGATCGGTATAGTGTCGGAGACACATACCATTGTTATTCACATCGGTCAGAGAAACGATATCGGGCTAAGGAAAATACACTTAGCCGACGGTATACAGTTTCACCGATCGGTGAGACATCCTCGGAGTATCGCCGAAAAAGAGTATCGGCGTGAGGAACCTCGTCGGGGGAAGCCGAAGAAGTCATGGCGACCGTTAGAGTCCCACCGATAGAAGCTCATTGGGAGGAGTTCAAGAAGTCTCACCGATAGAGACTCATCGGAATGAGATGAACCATCGGGGCTGCGAACTGGAGTCTCACCGAAACGGAGGATCTAGCCGATGTGCCTGACGATATCGGCGAGAGACAAGGTGTCGGCGTAGGTGAAAGGAGTCTTACCGAAGGAGGAAGTCTGGCCAACGAAGATTGGTCATCGGAGTGACGGAGTATATCGGCCTAAGAAATTTCTCGTGGTCCGATAGTATGAGGTGTTGCCGATAAGCAACTAACCGTCACGGAGTTATCGGTGAGAACTTGGCCATCGGGATAAAAGAATAAGGAACGGCCGATGGTTCATGTCTTCCCGATAGAGAAGTCATTCTTGGCTTCGGTGAAACATTGGGAGACCTCTTGCCTATAGGGAAGATATAGTCAAATTTCATTCACTTCTGCTGGCACTCTGCATCACCTATTTCCAAAATGGGCTATGACAGATGCTCTTATAACTCTTACGACCGTCATATAATTTATCATAGCAGTTACAACTTACAATTGTAAGAGAATCTATCATACACATGCTATAAATAACATATTCTCTTACAACATATCATAGTCCACCTTGGGGAGCCCAAATATGCCTTTTTCAAAGATGCCTCATGACACATGTCTTCACTTGTCTTACAACCTTCTATTTCTGACTCTTACATGTCATAACTTCATCATAGGAATCCGTCATAACTATTTCGGTCAACATTCCCTCACACAACATCCAAGATGCCGACACATGGCAAAATTCTCCTACCACTAAGTGGGATGCCTTTCTCCTCATGTGAGGACAAAATTACAAGTTGTCATCTTCCATGTAGGATGACACATCACCGTGCCACATCCCACAACATGACAATATGGAATTTATAATTATTTACAACATAGGCAATAAATTAATAAATACAAACATAAATAATGCAAGGAATTACCAAGGTTGAGACACCTTAATTCCCAACAATTCTGATGTGTCAACATTAACATTAGAACCCATGATTTGAAGACTTCTTTGCACAAGAATGTTAGAATCAAGGCACCAGGTCACAAAGCTCATGAAGCATCTACAAGCTTTAATAACACACAAGATGCACAAATAGAAGAAATGAATAATGTAGAAAAAGAAGGGTTTGATTTTTGGTTTAAGTGAAGCAATGTTTTGTTCAAATGTAAACAAACATATCGCACATAACATATCCTTGATCAAATTCAACTCTACTCAAATCCACTTAGATATCAATAATGTCAATGCTCAAATCAAACACTAATTTCAATGCTTTTTTTCAAGATGTAACCACTCAAAATTATTCCTAGTTTCAAACTTCAATGCTAGATGACATTTGTAATATAGTAGAAAAAAGCAAAATCAGATTTGAAATGCAAATGAAAGCAGCAAAATCTGAAACAAAATATCTATCACAAACCCTATATTTCAACATTAACTAGGTTTTCACAAAAAAATACAACTTTTTTGACAAATCCTAGCAATGAAAAGATTACAATGCACAATGTAACACTATAAAATGATTAATTACTATAATACCAATCAGATTTGATGCAAAAATCAGAAATGTAATTCATAAAATGATGATCTATTCTTACAAACTGCAAACAAAGTGACAAATATGTTCTTTTTCTAAATCTAGAATGAAGTGTTTATTTTCCAAATTTAAAATGCAAGGATGCAAGAATGTTTTAAAGACCAAGAATGACAAGGTACAACAAATGCAAATATTTTAAACAAGCTAACAATGCAACAAGATCTGAAACAACTTACAAATCTATAAACCCTAGGTTCAAAACTAGCTAGCTAGATTTTCTAGAAATGCAAGGTTTTTACAAACCCTAGTTTTGAAACTATCCAAAAATTAACCACGTATGTATGCAAAATGTTTAATGAACTCAATCCCAATTAGATCTAAGGCAAAAAACAACTCAAATATGAAACAAGAAGGATGCAAAAGTGCAAGATAAATCGGGTTCACCAAAATGTTTAGTGGAAAAGAGAGTTTTAGCCTAAGGGATTAAACTAGGTCAAAACTCTCTTCTACCAAACATTAGAACAAAAACTGAACTTGGCTACTACTCATGGAGGAGAGACAAAATATAGGGGTTTCGTTCTTTTGTTGTATAGAGGAGCATCAACCAAATTGAATCAAGTTCTAGCAAGCAAACTAGGGCAAATGACTAAACCTTATTTGACAAAGATATGCCGATAACTAATTGTCAGAATTAGATATCAGAAATCTAAAAGTACAGTAGAGATCAGGAGGTAGAGCAAAACCTGTATCCAGACTCAGGGGCACCAAAGGACAAGGGTGCTTGGGTTTCCTAGACCTTAATTAGGGTTTCATAGAACCTCTGAGTTTCACTAGACCTGTACTTGTAAACCCTTCTTCTCGAATCTTGTCTTCCAAAACTTGTGTCTTCAACCTACACATAAGCAAAGAGGACAAGGTTGTGCTATGTATAGGGGCTTTCCTTAGTCAAACCTCATGTTGGTATTTCCACCTCCACTACAATGATGATTGGATCCAAGAGTGTGTGCCCTAGGAGTGTAGAGGCTAGATCTGCAATGTATGATAAAAGTATGATTGAAAATGTTGAAGATTACCTCAAGATGTGAAACCCTAGTTGGAGTAGATGCTCAAGATCATGCACAAATAAGGAGAGTGATGAAGAAGGCTTGAAACTTATTTCAAGACCTACAAACAAACTTCATAACATCCACAAGTAGATTACAATTCCAAGCATGAAGAGCACTAGAGTATAGAACATCAATTATGTAAGCAATTCCAAGTGTTCTCTTGATAAGCTAGTAGTCATCTAAGTGTAAAATGAATAACAAAACTCCTTTATATATGCATTCCCTCTCACAAATGACAAATAAAACCAAATGGGGCCGACATGTACAAGCTAAGGAGGTGTTCTAAGCTGACACCACAAGAGAGGGGTTAAAGGACCCATCTGGGACCAAGGCACTCGAGTACCCTGGTCCTTTAGCCCCACAAACTCTGAGGAGTGTCTAATGTCATGGGCTTAGGCCGGTCCTAAGTTTATTCTGTTAGGTTTATTCATCGGGATCGAGATTTTATTGTTTAATGTTCAAAAGGTGTTAAAATAGGTCCTGACTAACAAGGGTAAACATTTTACTCTATAACAAAGAATAGAATCCATCCAATGGATGATATTCAATACTCAACCCCTTCTTCCCTAAACCCTAGGTGATTTAAGAGTGGCTTTCAGCTAATATAATCCTAATTTAAAAATTTAAATGGTGGTGGGGGCCATGTGACTAGGTGACATAACTTAAAGTTATGACTTAAAGTGACCCACAATACTTTTGTGGCATTCCTAAATAATGACTATTTTGTGGCATTCCATAATACCTTTTTATAATCGTATGCATAGTCGTGAATTTATTATTATTTTAAAATTTATTAAATATATTCATGACTCTTTTGTTGATAACTGAGAGGGGGGGGTGAATCAGTTATCCTAATTATTTCTTATTTTTGAACTTTCTTATTAATCAATGCAGCATTGAATCAAACAAACAAACATTACCATGAAATGAAAAACACATGACACAGTATTTTTGACATGGAAACCCTGTTAAGGGAGAAAACCACGGGGTGATTAACCCAAAGATTATTCTCTGTTAGAAGAATAGGGAATTACAAAAATGGCACTTGCCAATTAGGGCTCACTGCCCGAGCACACTGCTCACAAAGAGGCCCACTGCCTACAAGGAGACACACTGTCTACAAAGTGATAAGAATCACAGTCTTGAACTGATTGGAAGCATCTACATATGCTAGTGTTCAGTTCCGGTTTAGGCTCAGTACACTGATCTGCTGCACTTCATCTTTCCTCTGTTCTTTATTCTGCTATCCTTTCACATACCAGATCTTTCTTACTACTTCTGCTCTGTTCTGCACTTATTCGCATATACCTTCACATAATCACTCCTTTCACAACTAAATCCATCCTATATATATATCCGCACAAGTAATTTCATCACCTTTCTAGTCGGCATCCGGAACAGTCTAGTTTCTTACAAACTCTGTTCTGTCGGCTGAATCCTTGCTCACCAAGCAATGCGGATCAAGCATATACTTGTAGATATCATTAATCATGTCGGCCAAACATGATTCATGCCTTCACAACCTTTACCATCAACAGTAACACATCCAGAAAATAGTCTGATACTCTGTCAGTCAGTTCTTCCTTTGTTCTCACTGTCTCTCAGGAATCCGGTACTCAACTATTCATATCTTTTTCTTTGTTCATCACCGGAGGCTGAATCCTTGGAATATACTACTCAAGGTAGTCCTCTTGACTTCCCCAATTCTGCACTGCACCAAGACACTTCCTCTGAGAGATCCGGACCAATCTGTCGGACCTTACCATATGCTCTGTTCTTGTTCACCGGACCACAACAATCTTCATTCTGACTTCTGGTAGAGACACACCATGACTTGCGGATATGTGGGATGACCTTTGTTGCCATCAATGACAATAACCATGAATCCATATAGTGTCTCTTGCCAACAATCTCCCCCTTTGGCATTGATGGCAACACTTAGTGAAAAATGACTAAGTGTTTACACTATGCTCCCCCTTTGCTGATGCTCTGTCTTTATATACAATTTCTGGAACTCCCCCTTAGTTGGATTCCTCATTTTTCACTGCTCCTCACTCCCCCTTTGACATCAATGGCAAAGGGTAGGGTCCGCACACCAAAATTTTAAAAAAAAATTCTATACATAGCCACATATTTACATACTCACATATACTGAAGAATGTTTGCAAAAGATGTCTTCAGTTGGATCAGTTCTGTAGCCCAACTTTGCTTCATTCTATCCAAAATTGAAATGTGACCACTCAACAAAAATGCAAAAGCTTCTGCCCTCTTGAGATCTGTCGGATCATTTGTTTGGGCGGTGGTCTGAGCATCACTGATGGCCTCATGCATAGTTTCTAACTTAGGGATTATAATCCTTCTAAGTTCTCCCATCCGGTTAGTAATATTCTTCCTTTCCTTCTCAAAGTTCTTTATTGCATTTGTGATTGCAATAGTTTGACATTCTTGATTTACTATGGAAGAGAGAGGATCAAAACTTTGAGACAAACTGTGTAGTTTGTCCTGTTCCGCTTTTATTTTCTTATCTATTTCAACTGTTGCCTTTGACCAGGAGATGCAAAATTTGTAAATATCACCGCCATCCTTAAGAGCATTTTCTAAGCTCTTTATTCCAATGCTCATATTTCTCCTATCGTTAGAGATTAATCCTAATACTTCTGAAAATTTTTTATCCAAAAATTCCTTCCGGACCTTTTCTTCAGCTGATTTTTCTAGAGAATCAAAATGTGTATCAACACTGCTGACTAAGGTTTTTAGATTACCGGAAGAGGAGGCTGCCGGATCTATCTGGACCGATGGCATAATCTTCTCAAGCACTCCGGAGGCAGCCTCTATCAACTCACAGTCTTCCATATGAGACTTTAGGAGCTTTTCATTTGCCTTAGCATTTGCAAATGAGGCTATCTTCATTGTCTGCACCGGAGAGAGGGAATCAAAGTTGAATGGGCCTTGTAGTAGCTCCGGTTCATCGATCTCTATTGTTTCTTTGCTCAAAAATTGTTGAACAGTTTGTGCAGTGTCTCTTGCCGGAGACAGATGTTTCTTTTCTTCTGCAGTCTTGGAACTGTCCTTTGGGATTTTCTCTCCTTCCACATTCTTACCACTATCAATCATGGTCTTCTCTGATGGAGTCTTCTCTTTCTCTGCACCCTTGGTACTGTCAACCTCTGTATCTTTCACCACTGCTTCCTTCTCCTGTAATTTCTCTTCTTCTTTGGATCCAGAGACTGTAGGGGAAACTGGAGGAGAGATGCTAGCCTGTTCATAGGCCACTTCTTCTGGAGCAGAGGGTTCCAAGTCCATAGCTGTTTCTGCACCTAAGTCCTCTACAACAGGAAGATTGAAACTTTTGAAGGCTTTCCGGAGGATCTCTTCGGTCTCTTTGGCCACCTTGTCAGTCTCACCAAGCATGAGTTGATTCATCCTGGCTTTACTTCTGAACTCATCTTTGCAATCTTTGAATATTATGTTCATTATCTTGGGATCAATTTGAGGATATAGTTGAATAGCTATCTGCTCCCGGATCTCAAGATCTTTTGCATGAGCATTATTCTTTCTTATTTCTAATTCCTTTTCTAGGCTTTTAGGAATTTCAGAAATAATCTCAATAAAAGCTTTATTGTAGATGTTCAAGTACCTTATTATGGCTTCTTGCAGGATCTTTTGATCTGCCTCATTGTAGTCATCATAGAATTCAGCCACCGGTTGAAGGTTCCCATCCACAGTGACTGATTTGACTACACTGTCTAGAGACAGGGTGGGCTTTTCAAAAAATTCTTCTGTCATTTCTTCCTTGTCTCAGCCAGAAGATGGTTTACCAGATCCTTTCTTTTTCTGTTTCTTTATTTCTTTCACTCCCTCATCTGACTCAGTTTCTTCTTCATCCTTTTGGCTTTGATAAGCTCTTGAGGCTTTTGTCTTGGATCTCTTACCGGATCCCTGGACTTCCGGTTTTGAGCTTTTGGTTTTGATAGGTGTGGATCCTTTTGATGATCTGGTCCGGGTTGAGGATTCCACCGGAGCACTTTTCTTGCTTTTCTTTTCTGCCTCTTTCTTTTCTTCCTCAGATTTTCTTCTCTTTTCTCGGCTGGCATCAAGTGCCTCTTTTGAGATGCCTAGGCCTTGAGCAATGTGCTCTACTTCTTTTCTCACCTTTCTCTTTATCTCAGGTTCCCTGAGTTCTACATGTATCTTTACACTCAGCTCCTCAAAGGTTCCAAACCTTTCTTCCTTAGGATCTTTGGGCTGACTTAGCATGTGTTGAACATGCAGCTCCACTATCTGTTCATCCACTTCATACCCCATGGGCATGATCCATACAGTTCTTGGTTCTACTGCCTCCATTAGACACTGATCTGTTTCTACCATGAAGCATACTGTGTCTTTGTACTTTTCAACAAGGGATTGGGGTATTCTTTCTCTTGCATGCATCATGCTTTGGAAGTTCTTGAAATATCCCCATAGAGCTGTGTTTCTTGCTTTAGCATCCCCAAGTCCATGCAAATAGTCTCTGATTTGGATGGCAACCGGTCTGTCATTCTGCCATATCCATCCACTGGATCCGGGAAGCTCATTCATGTAGTAAAAGAAGAGACAAAGGATCAGATTGCCATACTTGAAGGAGTTTTTCTTGTCCTTAATCTTCTGCAGATTTTCAAAAAGTTGGTTTACAAGAAGCTCACACAAGTCATAGTCTGCATTCTTCTTTAACATTTGATAAGCTGTGTAGATTGCAGTTCCCGGTACTGAATTTTCCCTACTGGAGTGATAGATTTTGTAACCAATTATCATAGATGCAAATTTGACATCCGGTTCAGTGATGTCATCAACTGTCATAGCTCTCTTGTCAAACTTGGATCCGGTTGCATCACTAACTGTCTGATTTTTGACAGACTTGAGAACAGGTAATCCACCAGATGAATGCAGACCGGTTACAGCCCTAATTGCATCTTTGGTAATCTTGAAGGGCTTGTTCAACCATAGGAAGTTGTCATGTACTCTACTTAGTACATACCGGACCCATTCATCTTCTTCAAAACAGGGGAAATGAATGCATTGTGCAAAGTGTTTGTCCCGGATGGCTTTGTACTGAGGTTTGATCTCGAAGGAGTCATCTATCAATTGTTTGTGATAGATATCCATCAATTTTGCTTCTCCAAAGTCTTCAAAATTCGCATGGATGTAAACCCTAATGTCTTCCGTATGCAATACACCATGTGGAACACTAGAGAAGGCTCCTAGTGGATCTACCTCCAAGGATTTGTAAGGATGTTTCTTGAATGTGGGGCGAGGTCTATCAGAGATCTTAACTATATTCGGAGTAGCCATTCTTCAAAGATTTGCAGTGAGATAATGAAAACGGAGAATACCTTATGCGCCTTTGGTTTGCACGGAGTAGCTGGATTGATTTCTGTATGTAATGACTTCGGCAGGAGATCTTCGGTAAACTTGATGAATTTTGTTGCAGAGCTCCGCTTTTCACTTCTTCTTGGATGTGGAATGATCAAATGATTGTTGAGAAATCCCTTATATCATTTCGCAAACCCTAATATCTGTTTGCAATAAATGCTTCACCTATATTATTCCGGTTTGCCTTGTCCGGATAGCTTGGAGTATCCCGGATCAGTCCTGATCTATGAACATCATACGGATCTTTCAATTATGAATGAATCGAGATAACACATCACAAGGACATCCCAAACACTCTGTCCAATCCGCAGAATAAGATAATGCACTTCCGGATCTCTCCGGACCTTTTTGTAATCCTCTGTCATTCCGGAGCATCTCCCAGAACAGGTCTTACTTGATCGATCACAGCTTCTTCACATCTCCATGCGGACCTCTGAAATATTATCTGGATCATCTCAAGACTTATATCTTTAAACCCTTTACTCCGCATCTTGTGCCACATCCGGCACCACTTGATTGGCTGGGGGAACAGGATTTTCTTTGAGTCTCCCCCTGAGCCAAAGCTCACTTTTTAATTTTCGGAAGAAATATCAGCACCAGAGTCTGGTGCGGATCCAACCTCTACATTCTCTGAACTTTTCTTCACCCAAATCTTGCTCATCTGATTCCTAACTTCATCTGCATTCATCTTTTGTTTACCCTTGTCTTGATTCTGATTATACACCGGACCTCTTTTGTCCTGATTCTTGCTTCTGCAGATTTTAGCATTATGACCAGACCTATTACAGATTTGGCAAATAACATTTCTTTGCATATTTGACTGATAACCTCTTGATCTGCATTGATTAGCCATATGACCTACTCTATTGCATGTAAAGCATCTACCTTTGAATGAATTGTTTACTTGCATATTTCTGCATTCATGGGATTTGTGTCCATACCTTTTGCAGTTAAAGCACTGTCCGGAGAAGGATGAATTAATCTGATTCATTCTCTTTCTGCACTGATTAGCTTTGTGACCAAAGTGGTTGCAGCTGTGGCAGTATCCATTGAAAGATGGATATCTTTGAGCATTGGGCTGTCTTACCGGAGGTCTTCTAGGCCTATTCCTTGGATTTTCTGATCCAAAATTCTTTTGACCGGATCCGGAGCTTTCTCCTTTCTCATATCCCAAACCATACTTGTCATCTGTCCTCTTTTGACTTCCAAGAAGTACTTCAAGTTGAGCAGAACTTATCTTGAATTTTTCTTTATATTCATTTGCTGTTTGAAGATCTCTTTTGAGAGAGGCAATTTGATCCTCAAGTTTTTCTTCATTATCTTTGGCATCTTCAAGATCAGATTCAAGATGTCTGATAATCCTGTCCATCTGGTGGCATTCTTCTGATTTTTCTTTAAGAGATTGTCTTAGATTGTCTTCAGCTTTTCTTTTTTCTTCAATCTCTTGAGTAAACTTTATAGTTCCTGATTCCATTTCATGTCTTAACATAATGACTTCTTTTGATAACTTTTCACATAACTTGGTTTGCTCAGTCAATTCTTCATTTGTATTGCTTTCTTCACTTTGTCTTGCCAATTGTTGGAGCAGCTCCTTTCTCTTTTTCATAGAGAGACTTAATTTGTCTTTTAATTCTCTCATGAATTCATCAGCCTGTTTGAGTCTTTCCTTTAATTCATTGACTTCAGAATTTGACTGTTCAAGATCCTCAAGGGCAGTCTTGAGTTGCTCCCTTAAACCATATGCATCCATTTGAACTCCCAGATCTTCCTCAAGCTGTTAGGCTCTATTAGGAGGAACTTAGCTCTGATACCAATTGTTGATAACTGAGAGGGGGGGGTGAATCAGTTATCCTAATTATTTCTTATTTTTGAACTTTCTTATTAATCAATGCAGCATTGAATCAAACAAACAAACATTACCATGAAATGAAAAACACATGACACAGTATTTTTGACGTGGAAACCCTGTTAAGGGAGAAAACCACGGGGTGATTAACCCAAAGATTATTCTCTGTTAGAAGAATAGGGAATTACAAAAATGGCACTTGCCAATTAGGGCTCACTGCCCGAGCACACTGCTCACAAAGATGCCCACTGCCTACAAGGAGACACACTGTCTACAAAGTGATAAGAATCACAGTCTTGAACTGATTGGAAGCATCTACATATGCTGGTGTTCAGTTCTGGTTTAGGCTCAGTACACTGATCTGCTACACTTCATCTTTCCTCTGTTCTTTATTCTGCTATCCTTTCACATATCGGATCTTTCTTACTACTTCTGCTCTGTTTTGCACTTATTCACATATACCTTCACATAATCACTCCTTTCACAACTAAATCCATCCTATATATATATCCGCACAAGTAATTTCATCACCCTTCTAGTCGGCATCCGGAACAGTCTAGTTTCTTACAAACTCTGTTCTGTCGGCTGAATCCTTGCTCACCAAGCAATGCGGATCAAGCATATACTTGTAGATATCATTAATCATGTCGGCCAAACATGATTCATGCCTTCACAACCTTTACCATCAACAGTAACACATCCGGAAAATAGTCTGATACTCTGTCAGTCAGTTCTTCCTCTGTTCTCACTGTCTCTCAGGAATCCGGTACTCAACTATTCATATCTTTTTCTTTGTTCATCACCGGAGGCTGAATCCTTGGAATATACTACTCAAGGTAGTCCTCTTGACTTCCCCAATTCCGCACTGCACCAAGACACTTCCTCTGAGAGATCCAGACCAATCTGTCGGACCTTGCCATATGCTCTGTTCTTGTTCACCGGACCACAACAATCTTCATTCTGACTTTCGGTAGAGACACACCATGACTTGCGGATATGTGGGATGACCTTTGTTGCCATCAATGACAACAACCATGAATCCATATAGTGTCTCTTGCCAACATCTTTAACATAATATCCTTCTAGGCTATATGGAGCATAGTTAAAATTAACTTAACGTAACTCAATAACTATTGAGCTGCTACTCATATGGACTAGCTAGGACTCGAACCTAGGACCTTCCATTTGCTACTGGAGTGCTCTACCAACTGAGCTATTGGCCTATTATGGCTAGTCCATCGTCGCTCTGGGTGTGGCTTACTTCCAACACCCCCTTAAGCCGCACTACATGTGCTTGAGGCTCCTATCCTAGCTTTGATACCAACTGTTGAGTTGCTACTCATATGGACCAACTAGGACTTGAACCTAGGACCTTCCATTTGCTGTTGGAGTGCTCTACCAACTGATCTATTGGCCTATTATGGCTAGTCCATCGTGGGTCTAGGTGTGGCTTACTTCCAACACATTCCTTAAGTTGCATTGCAGGTGTTTGGGGCTCCTAGCCTAACTCTGATACCAATTGTTGAGTTGCTACTCATATGGACCAACTAGAACTTGAACCTAAGACCTTCTGTTTGTTACTGGAGTGCTCTACCAAATGAGCGACTGGCCCCTTGTGGTCAATCTATCGTTAGTTTGGGTGTGGCTTACTTCCAACAGTAACTGATGGAATAATATATTAATTTTATGTTTAATGATGTTGTGTCACCAATTGTTCCCCTTGACCATGACATGTAGAGGCATTATGACCCCTAGACTTTTGAATTGAATTCCAACTAGGTTTGTCAACCCCTAGTAGCTTAATAGTTTGCTTATAGATTGAGGTTATGTAACTATTCTTCCTCCCTTTTTCATTGAGCATTGTTGCCATGTAGCTTCCTCTCTTGTGTGATTGTTGTTGTGTCGTATGTTGCAACAATGCATGTGCACTCTTGTTGCATCTAAGCAACATAATAATTTTGTTTTTAAAATAAAACATGTTCAACTTAAATCAAGTTTTTTTGTTCAAGTTTTGGGCATTTCATGCTAACTTTGATGTTTCTACCAATTCCAATCTTTTGGTGAACCTTGTTACCCTTGCACTAGTGTACTTTTCATAATATTGACCTCCTAAGTGAACTCCATGGATTATTCTGTGTCTGGAAATATTATGTTGAAAATGCACATCATTATAAAGGTTTGAATGTTATCACCTAATTCACTTGAGGTGTGAGACTTACTTGCGATTGTAAACCTAGTCACACTCCTCATGCTTAGCAATCTTGTTAATGCTAGTTAATTGTGGAACTTACTTGCATGGAAGAATAATATGGTGCTACATATAATTGGGTTGTCCCAATGCATAAAATAAATGCTCCCAATTTGCTCATTGTCTTGAGCTTTGAATAGTCACATAATTCTATGCAAGATGCATCTAGGCTCCTTGGGAGCGATCTCACACTTTGTGGAAATGTTCTAACATATGGAATTGTCATGTAACCTACAAGATTGACTTGGCTTACTAAAAATTATTGAAAACTATGTCACCTCAAACTTTGATGTTAATTGATGTGTAAGGATTGGCAGTATTGAAAAATGCCTTGGGAAGATATTGGATCACAAGGGTTGTGTTCTCCTCTAGGTTAGCCCCTTTGAGTAGTTTGGCTTTACAGTTGTGGATGAATATCAAAGATAGCACTCTTACACATGCAAATGTCTTAGGTGATTTTAATTATGAT
Organism: Cunninghamia lanceolata; assembly: GCA_027924645.1. Taxonomy (NCBI): domain Eukaryota; kingdom Viridiplantae; phylum Streptophyta; class Pinopsida; order Cupressales; family Cupressaceae; genus Cunninghamia; species Cunninghamia lanceolata. Next base: position 6,804,715 of record BSBN01001062.1, read on the forward strand.
TCCTTTTAGTATTCTAAGTTTGAATATTCCTTGTAGTTACTCGGGATATTAAAATGATCTAGGATGATTCAAAGATGTGTTCAAATGCATAGATGAAAGTCTTTAAATACAAAGGCATAATGAATAGTCACACAAACATGTATCAAGTTGACTCCCAATGACTTGTAGAAAAGGGTACGATTCGACAATTTGCATTTTAAATTTTTTTAATTTAAGGTTAGTTTTGTGCCATATGAAATCAATTCCACTTGGCAAGGATTGACCAAAAACCATGGATGCAAAATCTCAAGGTAGGGATTAAGTGCATTGAAATGTGGACTAATGATAAGGTGAATGTGTGGGAATAAGTGCAAATGGAGTTAGGATAAGGTTAAATGTATAGAAATGTGCAAGAGGGAATAGGGGAGAGGACCCAATTGTTGAGCATGTTGCAATAGGTGTGATAGTATTTGTGTATTTAAGGCCCAACATTTTTAGAAGTTTAGCAATAGTAGTTGTGACTTTAAGGTTGTTAGTGTTACTATAAGTACTTATAATTGAATGAAATGTGCTCATTAGATTTAAAAAGCAACCAATCATGTGATGCCACATCAGCGCACCAACAAAACATGACTTAATGCACACTTATTGGTCAACCCTTTTTGGGGGGGAACTATTTGACACCTCAACAAAAAATGTGCAGATGTGGCATCATATTTGATGATGTGGCCCTGAAACCTTAGTTATAAGCAGGGGCCTTGCCAAATAAGTTGCTATAAAAAATTTGGAGTGATTCAAAATTGCCATGTATGATTTTGAGAGGTGTGAAGTTAGGGTGCTCAACTATTGGGTCCTCTCCCCTAAATAGAAATGGGTAAGGATTGAGAAAATAACCAAAATTAACACAAAAATATACCACTTATCACCATATAATTATACTAGCACTTGCACCCATATGAGGTTCAAAGAATATGCCGATAGGAACAACTGATGAGTTTAGAAAATTTTTCGGCGTGAATTTTTTTTACAGTATGAAACAATTTTCCGAACACTATAATGGTCACAAATAAATGCCTATTGGCTAATTAAGACGTTCCATCAAAATAAACCCAAAATTATTATATAATTATATTAAGAAATTCCATCAAAATAAACCCAAAATCAAATGAAATTTGCTTTGTATATAAATTTCACCATTACGACATTGTTTACTTCGAGCAAAGAATGATACAATTTCGGAATCACACAAGCATCAAATACTTTGGTTTGAGAGGACTATTTCAAAAGGAACAAGATCACTGAAACCAATAGCGTAAAAGGAAGCATGAGCGGCAAGGAAAGAAGGAAATTAAAAGAAGCCCAAATAGTTGCAGTCTTTACTGAATTAATAGTAGCTTTTATGAATAATACAAATATTAAGGAAGTAAACAAGGAAATCGGCTTTATATAGTTTCGCAACCTCAACAATAGTACTAATAACCACTAGAATACCCAATCCAGAGATAATAATTTTCCGGCGTGAATTTTTTACGGCGTGAGACAATTCCTCACCTATAAAAGCCTATCGGCTAATTATTGAAAACAGCCATTGAAATTCCGAAATGCCCTGATCAAACAGAAATGGAATGAGCAGGGGAATCATCTTGCCATGCTCGGATACACAGGAGCTGCCATGGCGGTCTCCATCCCGCGCTGTTGATTTTGCAGATTCCCCTTCCAACCTGCAACAAGGCAAAAAAAAAAAAAATTAACGCCAAAACCAGGTGAACGATTCTAAAAATAAAGATCCAGTCACAGAAATGTATTACCGAGAGCAGGATGATATCCTCTGTGTTTGAGTTCTCTATATTCCTGGCACAGTGCGCATAGATCGCAACAACAATGGACTAGACAATCTGTGCAGGGGATCTCCCCCAAGTTAAATTTGGCCCGCATCTTTGTTCGGTACATGCACGAAAAGCAGCACGCACACCCCGTGAAAAAGAGCAGCGCACCATAGATCCCTCCACTTACAGCGCATGCTGCGTCAAGTTCAACCATTCAGCCTTTCCATACAAGAATAACATTAAATATATATAAATTAATTGGTACTAGGTATAATTTGTTTATGCACTTACGCGGAGAACCCTCATCCACTATCTCCGCTATTTGCCCAAAAGTGATGCAGGGGCAGCAGCATGTGAGGCAACCTGCAGTCACACAACATTTCTATTATTCTTATTCCTATTACCATAATCATAATCATAATCATAATGATAAGAGAGAGAGAGAGAGAGCAATAAATAGAAAGTTATACAGTTGGAAGGATCTTCGGAGCAGGCGCAAAGGCCAGAGGACCACTCTGTGGGACGAAGAGAGGCGCCTTGGGGAGGAAAAGGATGATGCGGCGGCGGCTGCACATATTGTGGGTGCGCAGAGGGGTTTGGATAGCCTGTTGCCATCTGCTGCGGAGGGGGAAATAGAGGCGTGGGATAGAGGGGAGCGGATGCTTGAAATTCCTGCTCGGCCTTTGGGGCATACATCTTGCTTTCTCCTGCTGCTCCTTCTATTTCAATTTACAGGTATTAATTTCTCCTGCTGCTATTTCAATTTACGGGTATTAATCTGAGTCTGGCGGGGCACATATATAACATTTAGGTACAGAGGCCGTTCCTGGATGTTTCTCCGATTTCAATTTTGGAGGCTTTGGCAGACTATTTCCACGCATTGAAGGAGCTATGGCGTGTTGACTAGACCTCTCATACCATTACATTAAAAAACAGAGTTTCTGTGAAAAAAAAATTACCAGTAGCTTTCGTAAAAAAATATAATTTAATTAGCCGATAGGCTTTTATATGTGAGAATGATAGTGCTCGGAATTGTCTCACGCCGGAACATTTTCTAAACTCGTCGGTTTTCCTATGGGTGCAAGTGCTAGTTACATCCTCTTTTATAATTTCTTTAGCAAGAGTACTTGTTATTGTTTGGTCCTTGTCTTGTTTTTACCTTTTATATGTGAGCATGATAGTGCTCGGAATTGTCTCACACCGGAACATTTTTTAAATTCGTCGGTTTTCCTATCGGCGTATTCCTTGAACCTCCAATGGGTGCAAGTGCTAGTTATTGAGCATTCACCGATCTGTTACGGACGCAAATATCTTCCCAGGGAATGTGAGGCCACTAGCCATCCATCAAGGTACCGTACATATTTAGTTAGCTGATAGGCTTTTATATGTGAGCATTATAGTGCTCGGAATTGTCTCACGCCGGAAAATTGTCTAAGGTCGTCGTATTCTTATAGGCGTATGTATTCCTTGAACATGCTATGGGTGCAAGTGCTAGTGTTTAAAACACAATGGATTGTTTAATCATGACACTTCACTTAAAATATCACCACTACCTAGCACTTGCACCCATAGGAGGTTGGAATACGTCAATTTTTTTAGGGCGTGAGACAATTCCTAGCACTATAATGTTCACATATAAAAGTCTATCAGCTAACTATCTGCTAACTAAATATATCATAAACATTTATTTAATGTGATGTAACTAACTACTGAATTAATATTTATATTTATGTAATTTAATTGGATCTAATGTCTACTTAATAAATAAATAATTTGAAATTTTAATTTAGTTTTAGTTTTAGTTTCATCTTTAGAGTGTGAGTTAAAATAGTATAAATAAATAATTTCAAATTTTAATTTAGGTTTAGTTTTAGTTTCATCCTTAAAGTATGAAATAAAATAGTTTTAGGTTATATGACAACTTAACAGGGTATTTTTAAATGTTGCTAGTTCTTAGTTCTTAGAAGAAGTAGAATAGAGAACCACATATCAAGCAAAGTTGTAAGACAAAATCTTATAGATTGTTACGATGAATCTGGTGTATAAGAACATAATTGTAGTCATTAATTTGTCCCAAACCCATGAACTTGTCCTCTGACAAGGCAGAGATTTAGTGCAAAATTCTAAGTAGTTACACTAATAAAGAGGCTTTATTTTCTAGGGTGTAACAACTACACAGATTTCATAACCTTATCCATTTGTCATTCATCGCTAAGTACATTTATTTTCTTTTTACATTTTTCACATTCAATTATTTCAAATTACCTATACCTAGCTCATTATTAGTTTAGGTTAATTATGTTTATGTGTATGTATTTTATTAGATTAGCCAAGGCTAAACCTAATGAATGTTTATTTTCCTTTTTAGTTTGGTGAACCTATCTGATCCATCCCTACCTTCTTTCTAGGGTTTTATATTAGGGTTTTTAGTTCTGCACTTTCTGAGATTACATCTTATTTTTAGATCTACCCTTCATTTTAACTTGTTGTGCTTCATTGATATATCCTTTCTCTTAGGTTTTGTGTGCTTTATTGTGATATATTTTTCACCTACCTTACCCACCCTTAGTTACCACATTAGGGTTCCATTTTCAAATCTGATATAACTTTGTTATTGCTATTTTTTATACGAAATTGGATATTCAAGCTTTAATTTATTGTCTTTTGTTTATCCTGCCTAGAAGGAGTGTCCACTAGCATGGCCCAAATCAATGAAAATGAAGTCTATTTTCTTGCTCATAATGAGAACAATGAGGACTATGATCATGATGCTCATGTGGATAATTGAGAATTTACAAATGAGTTGGCTAATTTGGCTAATGTTGAGAATCCTACACAACTAGTGGATATGTTTCATGATATGTTAGCAAGTAAACTATATGGGTCACATGAGGCTTTGCAAGTACTGTTGAATAAGCTTACATCTTCTATAGTAACTAGTGCATCTATCCCCACTTCTACCAACATCATATGCATATTCATGGATTTCTTTAAATATGATTAATGCATTGTTACTTAAAACTTTGGATTGTGTCATCTTGGCTCTTGAGTTTGGACCTTAGATAGTACAAGTTTTATGTCACGTTATCCCTACTGCAAATTGATTCTTTATTTTACTTGGAAGACCATGGCTAAAACATTTGAAAGTAACAGATTTGAGTCATTTTACTTTGAATGCATATATTCCAACTCCTAAAGAAGCTCCATATGAAGAAGGTATTCACAAAGATTTTCAAGATATATTTCAAGAGCAACAAGAAGAAGGTACATTCATATATACCTATAGCTTAGACTTCATTTATTTTTATTTTTATTTTTATTTTTTAATTTCATACCTTAGCACTTTTTTTCAATTTTATGCTTTAGTCTTTTGATTTCACCTATATTTGTGACTTTTGCACTTATTTCACCTTCTATATTTCCCCTCCCCCATTTGGGGTACATTATTGTGGTGTTTCTTTCACATTGTTCTTATACATTTTTCCTTATTTCCCCACTTGGGTTGCCTATTTGCTTTTACTTTCTAGGTTTACATTACTTGTGCCTTTCTTGCGCTCATGATTCATTGCTATGATATTGTTATATCATGATACTTAGAGCTTATTCATTAAACTTATTGTTACATCATGCTTCCTAGAGCTTACATATTATTACATCATGCTTGCTAGAGCTTACATATTGTTTATATTATGATACATCATGCTATACATTATACTCATAAATTGATATATTATGCTTATTAGAGCTTCTACTATGATTTCACATTGATCTATCTTGCTTCTTAGAGATTTATACAATGAGCCTATATATTGATGCATCTTACTCTCTAGAGTTACTTTTGCACATACTTTACTATATCATGCCTCTAGAGCCATACATGTTGATCCTACATTGTGCTATTCTACCTTTTGAGTCACACTTACTTTGGGGAAGCATCATGCTCTTCCCTCATGACACATTAAGCTTATTTTTCCATATCTATACTTCAAGGGCATCATGTATTTCCCCACTTATATATCATGCTTAGATTGCTTTACCTTTACACTTGGGGGCATATTGTTTTTCCCCTTCATACCTTATGTGATCCTATTGTCGCATCTTTAACATTTACACTTTGGGGGTATCATGCCTTCTCCTTTTCTATATGTGCACTTCATAATCACATCTTTATATTTGGGAGCATTGCACCAAGAATTCCCCTTTCTATTGAAATTTGAGGGCATTAGGGTTTCCTCTCTTCCACATTATACCTACTATTGGTATACCTTGGGGACGTTCCCCATCATTTTAGTATTGTAAATAGTCATGGTCTCTTGCTCCTTATCATGTATTTAGGCCTTCTATTTTAGTTGTATCCCTCCTACCTTGGTTTTATGCCTTATCCTAAGGCCCTTGCCCATAGATTCAATTATATACCATTATTCCTATTTCTATTACCACTAGGGGCTAAATGCCTTACTAACCTTTGTGTGATCATGCTTTTAGATGCCACATTGAGGGCATATGCCTATCCTAATACTCAATATACTTACATGGGTGTTACTAGGCTATTGAGGGATACACCACCATTCTATTGGCAATGCTAGGTGCAACATTTGTATTCACAAATTCTATCTCTAGATTATGATGTGTCTACATGGCACATTATTTACATATACTACTACATGATTTGATTCTTATGATTAGATGTTTACATGCTTACATGATTAGTTTACATTTTTTCATGTATTGTTTTCCCTCTTCCAAAAATTCATTGTAAGCTATGGATACAACCAATTGTTCGGGTGGGGTGACATGGTAGGGGGATGGTTGGGTGGGGTGGGGGCATATCATGTCACTAACATTCATATTTTTAGATATGTATAAAGACACAAGTGCTTATGGAGACTCATCTTATGGAAAAAGACATACACAAAAGGTGAACACACATGATCATATCCTCAAAGGGTCCATTATTTTATATGGACCCGATGACAATATCCTTTGAGTGTTTGAATATTTACTTTTTTGTACAAGCATGTTTGCAAGTGCTACATATATTGATATACATGTTCATTTAGGATTCGCATGCACCTCAAAGTGGGGGCAAATGTAGTGGTGAAATTTGCATACCCATGTTATTTCCCATTTAGAACCTTGTGCCTATTTTGAGGTAATTTCTTAATACACATATATAATGATAAATGACATTATATTACATGATAAGTTGGGCTCATTCCCCCAAACTATTTATCCATTTACACCTACACATCCTTAGATATTTAACCCTACCCTATCCATTTACACACACACTTGTATACATTCATCTTATCCACTTTTTATCACACCTACCTATGCACCTACCTCTATTTAGTCATTTGTCACCTAGATCTAGCCATTATTCCATCCTAGGACAAGTTCATGGATGTAGATGTGACCACATTGTCATGAACTTATCCCTTCCCAATTTAAAATTCAAGATTCAAAATTGACCAACTGGCCCCCTTTACCTTTCTATCTTAAGCTAACTACACACACTTTTGTGGGATTTGGTGTTATGTGCTAGTATTTAAACACATTAAATACATTCATTCTAATCATCCTAGAATCTACAAGCATTCAATAGATCAATCATTCTAGAGAGCAATTAATAACAACACATTTTGATTTAGTGCAATAAAAAGAGTAAAGAATTACATCTTAGGTGATTACCTATTATTTTTTATATTGCTCAATTCTTAGGGGTTGATCAAGGTATAGTGCTCTTGTGGTTCATTCATATGACAACCTAACAAGGTATTTTTAATAAATATTTCCAATACCCAATTCTCAAAAAGATAGAGTAGAGAATCACACATTAGGCAAATTTGTAGGATGGAACCTTATATATTACCAAAATTAATCCAGAGTACAGGGACATAGCACCATTTGTGAATTTGTCCCAAACCCACGAACTTGTCCTCTAATAAAGGCATTGTTTTTTAGGATCTAACTACTACGTAGATTCCAAAACCTTACGGTCCATTTGGCATTCATCATTTATTAAGCTAAGTAAATTTATTTTATTTTTTGTATTTCTTGCATTGAATTATTTCAAATTGGTCACTACCAACTCATTATTATTACTTCTAAGTTAATTATGCTTATATGCGTGCATTTTATTAGATTAACCTAGACTAAACCCAAGAAAATTTTATTTTTCCTTTTCAAGTAAACTAGATTTGTGACAACAATTTCCTCACCAACTAAACTTAAACTATGTGAACACAAAATTACATTATTTACATGATTAAATATGTCATAAATCAGTTCATAGATTGTTTTGGTCAATAAAAATTATGGCCTTGGGACTACTCCAATTTATATTAAAATCAAAAAGGAAATTTTAAAAAAATGTTGCCTTTTTTGGGAAGCCATAACAGATACAAACCCTCATAGAGGGTTACAACACATTAGCTTCTTATATCTTATCAAGGCCACTATAGGTAAAAGGGCCCATAACTATTCTATATAGTTACCAACTAAGCAAAATTGTGTAGTGGCTACAAACAACAAATTTAGCCATCCTAAGTCATCAATTATTCTTCTTCTATGGTGGTATCCTTCTCCAAGTAAAAATCCCAACCTACTTCCCATGTGATCATGATCCGTGTCACACATTTCAAGAAGTTGGCCACCTTGCCAACCCTTAGCTTCCAACATTGTCCATTCATTACATAAGTAGTGATTATGAATGGTCACCAAGGTCCCTTTACTGCTCTTGCATTCACTAGTGAAATACTATTATGTGGTGGAAATCCAACTCCTAACATGGTGTCCATCAACTCAAGATCCAAGTTACCCAACAATTGCATTTTGATTAGGCTTGAAGCCAAGATTTAAACGATTTCTCTCTCTTTGCTTAAGCTGAGTTGAATGCTGATAAAATTGAGGTGATGTCTAATTAACCCTATATCTATGATTCAAAATTATAAATTCTTTGTCCAACACTCACTGAATCACTATCCTCACCTTTGTCTTTAAAATTCTTTTGAGGCAGAGCTCAAAAATACCTCCCGAAAAGGCCATTTCTTATTGCTTTGAAATGAGGTGAACATTGGTATCCATGAAAAGCCTGAAAGAAAGTTTCACTTGGGACAATGGGAGAAGATTGATTGTTTTGTTTGACACTTAGCCATGATTAGTAGATGGTCACTCATGCTTTCTCATCAAGGATTCAATGCCCCTTAGTACTTGAAATCTCATCACAATTATTTCCTAGCATCTTAATTTTCTAGGAAGGATACCTAACCAAGTAATATTTATCTGTGTATGCCTTCAAGTGAGACATACAATTTGCAATAATAATGATTTTTCAAATTTGTCCACCTTCATTTTCCTACCTAAGAGATATATGTTTATAAATCAAACTTACACTCAAAAGAGTCTAAAGCATCGACCTTGTTGTGTGTAATACAAACCTCCTTGTTATCAATAACTTAATTGGTGAGGAAGTCTACTTCCTTGTTAGATTCTCTATAAACATATTGGGTGATGTATTCTATTGAGGAGTCAAGAATGGGTAATAAATTTTTTTAGAATGTTTGTGAATTTCCAGTTTAGAGATACTTTCTTTCTTATTGCATTAATAATCACCAAAGAACCCTCTTTTATCTAAACTAAACTTATGTCATATTGCTTGCAAACTTGGAGACCGAATAGGAGTGCCTACTCTATTGTTTGATCCTATCCTCAAATTCTTCTATCTTGCACAAATTAGCTCTCCCCTCTCATCATGAACTATTTAATCAATACATGACAATCCCAAGTTATCTCTTGTAACTCCATTGAAATTCAACCTCATCTAGCCAATAGAAAGTGGAGACCATTTGATATTCATTCAAGAGTTAAAAGTAAAGTTAAATCTACGAACCCTTTAAATAGAAAAATCAATTCATAGATTTTATTAAAATATTTAATATATAATGTAATTTAAACAAAAGATAATCAACATTAATTTTGAATCTATTATACTTTTCTATTGTGAATTACCATGAATGAAGAAAATTAATGTTTTAATAAAATATAAAATAATATTTCATAAAATTTGCATAAAACAATATATAAAACCGACTTAATTTTTTATTTAAATTCACTCTTATAAATCAGTGGTAAGTTTATTTTACTTTGGTGTGACTCCAAGTTTCTAAAGAAACAAAAATTTTAACTCTATAAAATTATATAAAATTTTAACTATATAAAATTATATAAAATTTTAGTGGTCAAATCTACAATTTATGAAAACAAGTGAATTCGACAGCAGTTGAAATTGGGAATTTGGGAGTGTAATTTAGAGGGGAAAAGCTAAGAAGAGGCCACAAAAACGTTTGCTTTGTTCGAGTCAAACGACTACTTGGCTATGGAAGAAAATTTGCTTAATCGTTTAACGCGGTCTTTTCCCGTGTTACATACGTTTAGTTCGAATGTAGTCCAAAAGAGCGAGATACAAATGGGACAGTCACATCAACAAGAGATTTATTTTTATTTTATCATTTTGGGGGATATTGGTACTTTCTAAAAAATTATTTAACTCATCTTTCTAATTATTGTCTCTTTAAAAGTTTAATTTAAACTGTAATGGTGAAATTAGTCTATCTATCCCTTTTTTTATTATTTAATGTTGTGTTTATTTTGGTATCTTCGTGGAAATATTTTAATGCAATAATATATTGATAAGTAACATATTCTTGTGTTAAGTTTGTTTCATAGTCCAATTCGTATCCATTTTATACATTCATTCTCCACCTCAAAATCAATACTTTATTATTTTAGATCATTTACGAGTGTTGCGTGATTGATCCAAGTCAATCTTGAGGAGTGGAGTTTGACCCCTAAATCTAAAAGCTTAAAATTCAAATTCAAACTTTCTTGCCCTTTCTATTAGCCATTATGAGCTGACCTAACACATGTTTCATGTGACATGTTACTATGTCATGATATTTAAAAACATTCATTGTGCACTTAAACACATACTAGAAAATATCCAAGATTAAGGAGGAAAAAAAGAATAATTAAATCACACTTCAATTCTAAAGGACTATAAAGGAATAGAATCTACATCATCATCGTATACTAGGCCATCTGAATATCTACGAATATTGACTTTGATATATCTCATTACCATTAATTTATTCCACCATGGGATTTGACCTAGGAGAAGTCATTCACCTATCAAGTTGGTAAGCTCCTCAATAGCATCTATAGACATCACCTTAACAAACTCAGTTACTTTGAAGGTAAAGGCAAGAAGATTTTTGAGAGCATCTTCTATCAAACTATTCATGTGTGTCTAAAATCAATTTTGTACATTAAATCCATTTTGTAGCAGTCATGATCGAATTTGTGAGGTTTGAGATTAACCTACTTTTCTATGATAATTCAAACTCTAAGACATTCATTGGAGTGGGACATTTAATTTTTTGATAGTGATGAATTGATTTAGGACAACATCAATAACATTTATCCATCATCGACCCTAGAGCTAAGTTCACCTAATTTGTTCATTTATTTTTTGTATATTTATTTCAATTATCTATTTGAGCTATATTATCTAGGTTTTTTGGTGCTTAATTGGTTGCATTTATTTAATTAGCCTAGATAGTTTATGTAAATCATTTAAATTAATTTGATTTCCTTTATATTTTTAGTTGAGTTCAATCAAGAAAATTGTTAGACAAGTGTTAGAACATAATCGTTCTTAGATGAGAAGTGCCTGTGTTGAAGTTCAATCAAGAAAAGTGTTAGTCAAGTGTTAGAGCATAATCATTCTCAGATGAGTAAGTGCAAGAAAGAAAGGAGTGGATTAGCTTAGAACTCACAAGGGTCTCTGGGTTACCTTAAGGGATAAATTGTCCTCATTTCCTCCTCTACCAGCTCTACAAGTGGAACTACCCAATGTGTAGGTGTGTTCTCTACTAGCACCACCTCCTCATCCTTTGGAGCCAAGTCATCTCCCTCTGATCCTATCTCATCTCTCTCCTCCTCAAGATCATAGTACTCATCTATCTCATCATTGGTCTCCTCATTCTTGATAGCAACAAGTCTCTAAGATCAATGAGCTCTATGTTTCCTTGGGACTAGCCCTTGGAATGGTCATGTGATCAAAACTCTAGGAATAAGTGATACCCATGAAAGAGTCCCACACTGTGCATTAATAGATTCCTAAACATACCTATAACATGGGGACAATGGGGGAAAATCCTCAAGAAAGTCATCTCCTAGTTGCTAGAATACTCATGTAATAGGGTGAGTCTCGATCAAACCATTCATGTCTGTCAAATTGTTGACCCCTTAGTACTTGTGTAATAGGGTGAGTCTCAATCAAACTGTTCTTGTCTATCAAATGGCTAACCCCTCAGTAGTAAGATCAAAATGCTCTATCTCTTGGCTATAACCCCACCATCTCTCTATAGGGGTCTAAAATGAAATATGCATCTGTCAAAGTGGCTACTACTCAAGTAGAAGCATCAAAGTGACCAAGTTGCCCCACCTCATAGCTCTTGATAGTCTCAAATTTGAAGGGGGCATCTCTAGTAAGCATGAGTTTTCCACAGTCCATGACAGTATACGTGAAGAGCTTTTGGATTCAACTATGTGTTTTTGCATCGACATTTTGGATCATACACAATGATCCATCATCAAGAAGAGGAATTATAGTTTGGTTTGTAGACAAGACCTGTTTAAAGGGGATGATAGGGGAAGGGAAGCAAGGAACACAATATGAGGGGCATGAAGAGAGGAGAGAAAAAAGAGCCAAAAACAAAAACAAGAAAAAAATACCAAAAAAGAAAAAAAGTTAACAAAAAGAAAGGAGAGAAAAGTCAAACCTATCAATTAAGAAACTTTACAAAACAAACAAAAGAAAAGAAAAATTAGTTAACTATATATATATATATATATATATATATATATATATATATATATATATATATATATATCCAAGTAAAGATAGAGTACAAGTATAAGTATAAAACAAAAATTCCATAACACATGAAAATAAACACCTGCACAACTAAAGTGAAATATGTAATAAGACAAAGGCACTAAAATAGAAAACATAAATAGACATAAAAATATGATTATAATATGTATAATAATAACAAAAAATAATGAAAAAAGTGAAATCTGTAATTTAAGACAAAGGCACTAAAATAGAAAACATAAATAAACATAAAGATGATAAATATGAATAAATGCCAATAAGGGCATGGTTCGGTGGTTAAGCCGCTCGATTGTAGTGGCGGCCACCAAAGTTCAAATGCCTGATGGGCCAACAAGCTCGCAAGCTTTACGCCTTCGCTGGGCCGACGAGCTCACGGGTTTGAAGTGTTCTCTCTTGGAGATGAGGTCCCTCGTGTTGTGGCCTCACCAGTTTATAGCTCCAGGCAAAAGCATTATGGAGTCAGAGGGTGTGTCGCACTAGCATCATCGATCATGTTAAAAAGTTTACCAAGCACATTCAAAATAAATAAATAAATATGAATAAATAAAATTAAAAATATGATTATAATATATAAAAAACAAAAAATAATGAAAAAATGAAAAAAGGTTGTATATATAAAGAAATTGTGTACCCTATATCAACACCACGGGAAAACCAAACAAATAAATAAGAGTGAGCCCACCCAAACAATATAATAGGGAAACATAACAAGGCAAGAAATATATAAATCTACACATAAATGATTCACACACACACACACACACACACACACACACACACACACACACACACACACACACACAAGCAAGTGTGTGTTAGGAATACACCATACAACATGAAATGCAAACACAAGAAAAAAGAAAACATATAACAACAAAAACATAGAATATAGAACAAAGCAATAGGAATCTACACAAGAACCCTAAACTAGTGTTAAGTGTGTGTGTGTTAGGAATCTACAAAAAAATAAAACAAGAAAAAGAAAAATAAGAAAACACAACAAAACATGAGAAACAAACATTATATATATATATATATATATATATATATATATATATATATATATATATATAAAATGAGGAAAGTGTCCAACAAAATAAAATAAACATGAAAAGAAAAAACAAGTGAAAAAGACTACCCACACACATAGCAATAAAGATGTATTATGTGTGTGAGTGTGTGTGTATGATTGTGCATGGGTGTGGTGAAGCACGAGGGTAGTGTGCTGCAAGAAGGGAGAAAGAACAACAAAGGACACCAAAAACACAAAGGAGAGGGGGGAGAGAGAGAAGAGGTGAAGAGACTAAGCCAAGGAAGAAGTCGGGGAAGAGGGGCTTGGGAGAGGTGAAATAAAGGCAGCCCAGAAGGAAAGGGAAAGAAAGAGGTGGGAGGTGAGGGAGGGAAAGGTGAGGAGAAGTCATTGATGAAAGAGGGCACATGAGAGGAGGGAAAGCTAAGGTCAGAGGAGAAAGAGGAGGGAGGAGGGAATGGAGGGTTGGAGCAAAAGGGTTGGGTGTATCAAGAGGGATTAGGGTTCGACTGGAGGGAGTTCACTAAAGGTTGCTAGGTTGGACTGAGATGCCACCCTTCATCCCAGTTCAGATTGGAGGGATGGCTTCTAATGAGGATAGCTTCTTGGAGTTTCATCTTGAAAAAATAGTGTTCCTTAACCAGGACTTGGGTGTGTTCAAGACAAATGTGGTGTTTAGTATTGAAGGAGTGATCTGCTATGGTAGACTTAGAGATATGATCATGTCTAATGTCTATGCTATGTTCCTTGATCCTCATGTTAATGGATCACCTTGTTTCACCAATGTATGGAGTCCCATAGGAGCAGACAATCTTATAGACTCCAGAGTTGAGGAGATTATTTCTGGGATCTTTGGAAGAAGGGATAAGATTCCTAAGGGTAGAGACATGTTTAAAAGTACATAAGAGGCCTTTCTTGCATAAGATTTTGGATATTTTATTAGAGAGGCCCTCTATGTAGGGGAGGGTGGCAACCCAAGCATCACTCGAGACATCAAGCTTCGGAATGGGGTTCACTTGACTTTTAGCAAGGTTAAAAGCATGAGAGATAAATTTGTTGCGGTACCCATTCTACTTGAAAACCTGGGAAAGGTGTGAGAGCTCTTGGTCAATGTGATCCTTATCACAAATGTGATAAGCACGAGTGGCAAGTGTCTTAAGGATGCCAACTTTTTGGGTTGGATGGTGCTGAGAAGAAGCATGGAGGTAAAGGTCAGTGTGGGTGGATTTTCTATAGACACTACGAGAAAGGGAACCATCCTTTTTCCTCATAATTAGGACGTCCAAGAAAGGAAGTTGGTTGTCAGTTTCAAGCTCCTTAGTCAATTAAATGCAGTCCACCAAATTGTTAAGGTGAGAGTGGAAAAGCTCCAAATTGTCAAGGCCATGCTGCCAACATATATATGTTGGTGTCATCAACATAGCGTTTCCACCACCTGGGCTTGAGGGGGAAGGAGTTAAAGGATAACTCCTCAAAGTATTCCATATAAAGATTAGCAATGTGACAAGGGATAAAGGAGAACCCATGGCCACTCCATTAGATTGCTCGTAGACCACATTTTGGAAAGTGAAGAATGTGGAATGAAGGCATAATTCTACAAGAGAAGCAATCTCTACATTGGTTTTGCATTTAATAAGTTCCAAGGAGTCAACCACAGGGACTTTGGTGAACATAAACACCACATCAAAGCTAACCAAGATCTCATTATCCTCCAGCTTTTTATCATGCAAGAATTCGATGAAATGGGTAGTCTTTAATGAAGATGTCTAACTTCCCCATTAGGGGAGAGATTTACTTGGTGAGGAAGGTGGCTAACTTGTAAGTAGGGGAATGTGTGGTGTCAACAATAGGTTTGGGAGGTATACCAGGTTTGTGTATCTTAGGAGCCCCATAGATACGCGGGCCGGTGAGTTCCTTATTTGAAAGAAGATGCTTCTTGGTAAGGTCATCAAACAAAGAAAGGGCAATAGTTTGTTTAAATTTTTTGATGGCCTTAGAGATAGGGTGGCTAAGTCTCTCTGAAATGGTACAATGTGCTTGAGGATCCAAGACATAACCAAGGAAGGGTGGCTAAAAGCAAGGGTACCTCATTGTGAGATGTGGTACAAGTCTCAATAAAACAACACTAGAGTGTCAATCTGCCAAACAAAAATTATCCCTTGCTCAAGCTACTGAATGATTAGTGCCTAGCATCACCTAAGAATTAGGACCTTCTTACCTCCTGACGAGTGAGTAGCAATCAGGCCAATTAGGACCTTCCATAGGGGCAAAATGGCAATTTGAGGAATTGAAGTGAACTAAATTCCAAGTCTATCTCTAGGTTGAGTCTCTCCCATCATAGTGGCTAGTCTCTCTCACTCAGACTCCCTCTCAATAAATGTAATTGGTTCCCCTTAGACATGAACCCTGAGGATGTGATAAATGTCATAAAAGATTGATTATCCACTCTTCAGAAATAGATGAGAATCAAAACTTGTTTCGATCAACATCCCAATAAGCCAAGATGTCACAACAAATGCAAAATGAAGGGCAGACAATCAGTATTTGTTCCACCCTATCCAATCTTGTCCTTTAAAGAATGACATGATCCATAGCAGATAAGACCTCTAAGGCCTCCATATACCAAGCCTTCTCATGGGTAGCATTCCATTGTATGCAGGTGTGGAGTGCAAAAAGAGAATGCCAAGTTATATCTTCCTCATAAAACTCCAAAATCATAAAAACAAAAAATCATTAAAAAGTACAACTTTGAAAATCCCTAAAAATCAAGTATAATCTTAAAAAATAGAAATAAATAGAGAATTTATCATTAAATCAAAGAAAATAAGAAAATTCAAGCATCAAAATCATAAGTTTTGCCTCCAATCATGTCAACAAAACCTTTGAGCAAGGTCTCTCAAGTGACCTAGGTTGAAGTGGTAGGGTTGTTCAAGTGACTTCTCCTAGAAAAGGGGTGACCCATGGCCATGCCCTAGTGTGCTTCAACGGGCCCTAAAGACATAAAAATCAATAAAAAATGGGAAAACAAAAACAACAGAAATAGTATAAACATAAAACCTAGGAAAATGTAACAAAAAAATTAAGTTCAACAAAAATTTTCAAGTAGAATCAAGTTAAAAAAGGGTTTAGGGTTCCAAGGAGATTTTTTCTCTTTTCTCATACTTGGGAATCTGTGGGAGGTTGAATGGTGGCCATAATGCTAATCTCCTTGTCCTCAACTTTCCGTTGATTATTCCCTTATGCAATTACATTATTGTTTTGCTCACTTTCTCTCATTTCCCTCTTTCTTCTCCTCTCTCTTCTCTAGCTTAACATGTAGTAATGATCTTTTATTTTCTTTCTTTATCTTTTATTTGTAACTTTTGTCTTTATTTTGTGTCCTTTATCATCATAGCAAGTCATCATGACAAGACAAGATGACACAAGTAAACTTCGAGCCCATGCATCAATGGTATGTTCTCTCATCTTCCTTTTGTACTCACTTTGAGCTTATCATGTATTGAACTTACACTTGAACCATCTTGTCAATTACAGGTCTAGATGTAGAACAATAACAAAGGTAAAGGTTATGCTTTGGGAACAGTACCTACAGAAAAGGCACACAAGCCAACATGACAATTTGAAGATGATATAGAGATCCAAATAATGAACCACAAAGGCATGAATTATACTCCTCTCAACAATATCAAACTTTGTGATGTGTCCCTCAATGTTTTTCCCCTTTTGACCATCGTTTCCAACCTCTAAACTAGGTTCCAAGGCTTCATAAATGTTGAACAACCATTTTCAGATCCTCCATATGAGGGTCACTTAAGAGACCCTAGGGTCACCTAGGTGACCTATACTTAAGTTGCAAGGTTTCTCGGGTGGCTTGCCCTAGCAAAAGGGGTGACCCACTTCCTGAAAGGGGTGACCCTATCATGTTTTGGCATGTGTGATTTCTTCATGTTCTACCCAATTTACTTCCATTTTTAGATTTTGATTGAAATTTCCTTCATGCACAACTAGGCCTTTAGGGTAAAAGCACAAAGCTATGTCACACTTTGGGCCAACAAAACAGTTTAGAGTGAGTCATTTTCGTGTGAGTTTGACTCACCCAAGCTAATTTCACTTGAAAACACGTAGCCCTTGCGTGGCACATATGTGGCAAGCTACTTTCAGCCAAGTCGATATGGGGGTGAGATGATTTCTCTTGAAATCATGCAGTTAAAAACAAAAAAAATGAAATTGCCACATTTCACAGCGGCCATTTTCTGACAACGACAGTGGTAGGGTTTGAAAGTTTTTCGCATGAAGGGCATCCCTACCACCTTTTGCAACAGTCTCGTCACCTTGAACTAGGTATGCCACCTTCACCTTGGCATTTTCTATCAAACCTTTTGTATGGCATGATGTATAGAAGTGTTTAAAATAAACCTGCACCTTATATGATTGCATGCAAGTAAAATGGGTTTGTATGTCTTTGATTTCAATGTGCAAAATGGGTAAAATTTGTTTAAAATTTGTGAATGGGTACAAAATTTGATAGATGTTGTAGTTGCAAAAACCTTGCTAGACATGTATGCAAAATGTGGAAGCGTAGGCACGTGAACTGTTTGACAAAATACCTCAAAGAACTGCAGGATATGCACAAAAGAGTTTAGGCATCATGTCTATGCTTCGACTTTTTTTATATAGGTCTGCCAGGGCACTTGCAACTGATACATCTAACAAAAACCCACAAGATATGCACAAAATGTGGTCTCATGGACTGTAATGATTGTAGGATATGCCCAAAATGGATTTGTTGAAAAGTCTTTAGAAATTTTAAAGCAAATGCAATTGGCTAGTGTAAAGCCAAATTCCACAACCCTTGCGAGCATCCTCCCTCCTAGCCATCAATACATCTATGAATCTGAATGGATATGAGGGAGTTAACAGAGCCACACCTACCCCATACCATGACGCAATAGGAAACTACAAGGAACATCAAATTTCATCCACATAATATAAGCTAAAATATATATCAAAATTTGAAATCATTCCAGAGAGAATTTGTGCATAAATTCTTCTTTATTGAATTTTGTGCATAAGTTTTTATCAAGGTTGTGGTGATAAAAAATTAATCACAATTTGAAACCATTCAAGAAAGAATTTGTGCATAAGTTATTGGAAAGGTTGTGGTGATCAGAAGTAGCAAGTGGTTGATGGTTGTTGGGTGGGAGTCAGTTCACACATAAAACAGGTCAAATCAAGTGCTACAGTAATGCAGGACATGCACTTTTATCCTTTGTAAGGTTATCCATTCATATTTTCCCATCAAATGCTAGGGAATAACATGGTTAAGAAGAAAACAACATACACTAGATATATATACATATATAATACTCTAGAATGTTAAATAGAGTCTGCCTTTTCTAGATTGTCGAATACTTTTTTTCTAGATTGGAAATATACCTTCTTATGACTCCAACTACTATAGGGTACCTCATCTTTGAGATGTCTTTTTTGTAAAAAATTACAGCTTTCCTCCTTGCAAGAGCTTATGTATCTCTTGAAAATATTTAACTTGTGCATACTCCTCATCATATGCTTCATGGACAAATAGTTCAAGATAAGTTATTGTTCCCAAAGCTGAAATCAAAAGATGATCTAAACAACATATCAACCTCCTTGTTAGTAAAATGGAATTTTCCTTAAAAACCATCCATTTGTAATAACTTTCTTGCTACATCTTTGATTGTGTTTGGAAGTATTGAAGAGGTTGGTGATCTATGTGAACAAAGGTTTATGTACCCATCATATAGTGATTCTATATATAAATTGCTTGAACTAGTGCGTGCAATTTTTTATTATTTGTAAGATACATCAAATCTGCTCCATGTAAAAGGTTCAAAATGATAGCAATCCAACTAAGCTCCTTGCAATAGAACAATCCCCATAGCATAATCTCTTGCATCAGTTTCTAACTCAAATGGTAGCTGTGAGTTAGGTGGTACCAAAACTGGGTGCATTGTTGGGTTTATGCGTCAAAATGATAGCAATCCAACTGAGCTCCTTGCAATAGAACAATCCCCATAGCATAATCTCTTGCATCAGTTTCCAACTCAAATGGTAGCTGTGAGTTAGGTGGTACCAAAACTGGGTGCATTGTTGGGTTTATGTGTCAATTTGTTAACAACATGATTGTTATGAGCCAAATTAGATTCCAAAATTTTGAAACTTACAATTCTAGAAATGAAAATGTACCTAAAAAACTAAGATATTATTTTTAGGATTCAAAATAGAATCTATTTTTATGGAAGAATGAGGGCATTTAAACTCTGATCTAATTACAACCAATATTGAAAGCAGCCCAAGCTCACAGGTTAGCCATTTTCAATTTCGAAGATAGCCATTTTTCAATTAAGTGTAAAATAGCATAATTTCATTCCAAATAATCATCTACAAGAAGATCTTTCCATTGCACCAAATATTCAGTAAGAACTTGATTCCTTAGCCTTCTATAAAAAATCTATCTCTATCTAGAGGCCACTTATCTTCAACATGAAAACCATATTGGATTGCTGTTGGAATGATGTAACCTTCATCTTCTTGTCCAATTACATGGAAAAGAATGGATAAGTGTTTTCTAGTATCACACAAATGGATGAGAGAATCTATCGTGTAAATTAGATCTATTCCTATGTTCTTATCAAATCATTACTTGTTTATTTTTAAGTTGCTAATCTTCATGTTGAGATGCTTATGTTCCTTTTTAATCATCATCATTGCTTGATGGCTATGACAGTTGCACTTGATCTGCAACTGTTTTAATTCCAAATTTTAGTGCTTGTTTTGATGCGAGCCATAATTTGAAGCTACAAATGCGAGCCTAAATCTCTTGGTGCAAGAATTGCATCTTGTCTGTACTATATAGCCTTCAAATTTATTTGTGCTATGATTGATTGGATTTGACTTCCCTCAACTTGCATAGTTTGTGATTTTTTTTGAGAAAACTTAACTTGAACATATGATTCTTCATTGATGGGGAGCTAATATACCATTTCTATGAGTTTTTTCAATTTTACAAACTGAAGTGATGTTTGTCACTAGTTAAAATTTCTCATGTACCATATACTGCTCCAAGATAGATGACTTTTCTATTTCTTTCTATCCAACTGTAATTTTTGTTGCTTCAACATGATGGGCAATAAAAACTATATTATGATGAATTGATGCATTCTCTTTGATAGTAATTTCATTATCTTGAATCCTTTGGGTTGGAGGACATTGATGTGACTCAAAAGGAAAGTTGCTTTTCGCTCTACTCCAATGGATTTGAATTATGATAAAATCTTATTTATATAAATTCCTATGGTTGTCATGTCAACATGGTACATGCTACATGTGACTTCAAATTTGGAGTTTCTATGCATTCCTAGTTCTGTGTTTTATGGTTGACTCAGATTTGGTTGATAGGCTTATTATTTATGTATTTGCAAGCATGTAAGGTGCAGGTTTATTTGAGAAGCACGTGTGCATTTATATCATAGATTTTTTAAAGATGATACATGTAGTAGTTGGAAAATTTATATGTAGGTTTATTTACATTGTGACATACAATATGTTTGACAAAAAATTTAATTATCATGTTGCAGATAAATTTAGACACATGGATGATCAATCTTCACGTCAGTTAGGTCAACTTGACAATCGTGATAATTCTACGTTCTATGCTGAGACCATTCAGAGGTTTGAAAAAGCTTTGGATGAACTCAATAGTACAATACACAATACACTGAACCTGTCAAATAGAGACAGGTTGGTTAGGATTAGAGATGAGATAACATGTATGATCAAAGTTGTTCGATCATATAATCCCTATGATGAGATTAGTGTTGACAAGTTCTATGCATCACTTTCCCAGATTGTTTTTGGCTGGGAGAAATGTCTATCTATTTCTAGTTTGGGTTCAACAGATAATGTTCTCAGCATGTTCCCTTCTTATAGGGGAAAAGAGAGAGTGAGAGGCTATTCTCCCACCAAGTGTGTGGATGCAGTTGTCGGTCCTTTCATCTATCTTTGGTTTTTGGAAGCTCATCACAAATGGCCAAACAATGATGAGTTGACATTATATTTTTACAAACAACTATATGCAAAGTTCCATTTACATTTATCTGTCGATTGTACATCTTTCCCTAAACATGTTGGTCAAGGGAAAGGGAGGTTTGTAGAGAGACCTGAGTATAGAAGACCAAATGTGCCACCTCTTCAGAACAAGAGGTCCTTAGTTGGCCCACACCTTTTGGTTCTTCCAAAACATGTGGAACTAGAAAATGTCACCAGACAAGCATTGACCCCCTTGAGATGCATGATTTTTGAGAGCATGACGACTATTGCCATTGAGGTTGATCAGTTGTCATTCGATCATGTTGGCAGATTTTTGTTAGGCATGAGGATTGGCATTCCATCCACTGAGGCCACATCGACCAACTATTCAGATCGTTACATTCATGCTAATATACCATCGCCACATGATGTGGCACAAATTAGTGGAGAGAGTGCTTTGCGGAATATGACTAGATGTCTGGCCAGTGATTTATTAGATTCATACCAGTTCATCAGTGATGAGTTTGGGATCCCACTTGATGCTATATCCTCACATCTCGAGCGATATTTTGGTAGACGGAGGAGCCATGGTGAGTTAGGTTCATAGGGTTTGGGGGGACATCAGGATGTTCTAGTTGGTCCTACAAGCTCCACCCCTCTGCATGTTCTAGTTGGTCCCGAGGTTGAGGTTAATGCACATGATGTTATGGGAGGTGAGTATAGCAGGCTTCTTTTCAGAACTGAGACTGCACCATCTACATGTGTATCGTTGTCTCTCCATGATTCTAACCTTAGTGGGATTGGGAGGGCCTTTGCTATTGCAGTTGAGGTATAATTTATTTAAAACTTATAATCTAAATTCATAAATTATATATTTAAAAATTATAAGTTCAATTTTAAATTAAATCACATACATTGAATCTTTGACTCTTGATTGCAATCTTAAATGTACATGTGTATTAAACACAAGATACTTTTTTGCAACCTGGATATGGAGATTTACATCATGCTGGTGATCTTAGTCATCTTCATGAGGCATTTAAAAACTAGGTCTATATATCACATGTACATATAAGTTTGATTTAAGTGTACACATTTATTAAGTTAAGTTTCTACATGTACAAACATCAAGTGTACAAGTTTTCTAACTAAATACACATATGCTTATATATTGTATGAACGCATGTCATATATAGGTTGCAAGATCAGGTCATGCTTCTATTGAGACTCCTCTACATGATGCAGACTGTATATGTCAGGTAATTTAGATTTGTCAAGTATTATTTATTTATTTAAAATCAAAATAATTTATATTTGTGTGTATATATATAGAATTTGAAAATTTTATGGTGTTTCATGTGTAGACCCCAACCCACAACTCAGCACAATGCTCGAGTCACGGATCAGTCGAGGGCTCCAATCAGGGATCAGGACATAGCTCGAGACAGAGTGAGGCTCAATCCACTCATAGAGAGAGACATTTATGAGTTTCTATTATGATTCAGATGTTTTATATTTGTACATTTGGACATTATGAGTTACATGTTATTATATTTTATCTAGACATTTTTATGAGTCACACAAACTTTTATATCTAGACGTTGTTATTATGAGTCACATGTTTTATATTTGGACATTATATACACTTATGTTTTATATCTTAGAGACATTCTTATTATGAGTCACATGCTTTATATTTATATTTTGAAATTTATATTATGAGTTACATGCTTTATACTAATTATTTGGACATTTGGATGTCCATTGTTTATTTTGTGAAGAAATTTAATTACTTTCTCCTTTATGAATAAATTTAATGCATTGATGTAATATAGATATAATTGCTTGGTATTATTCAATCCAAGGATAACCAAGTGTCGTGTTTAATCTACTTGATGTTGGTATGATATGAAACAATGTAGGATCCTCCCTTGTAAATGACATAATATTTTCAATGGTTGAATAGGTATCAAAGTAATCACATTGTCCCCTAAAATAGAAGATTAAGTTCACAATATTTCACATGAAAAAATAAATCTATAAATGATGCATAATGTTTGTGTGAATGGGAAAAGGTAAAATACTTATTTTTATGTGGTAAATTATTTTCAATTACCTACCCTAATGTTCCACTATAAATCTAACATAAAAAGAGTTTTATTTAGTTAAAGCAAACATAATTAACTAGTCTACCCAATAAGTTAGTGTTATATTTCCTTTTATCTAAATTTCTAAATGTGTCCTAATTAGGCTATATTCCTAATATAAAATAAGATTAAGTTGGGAAATAGAAAATAAATATAGGAAGATATCTAAGCAAATGAAGTAGTACATATAAATATTTTGAAGTAGTACATAGCAAATGAAGATATCGCAATGCTTAAATATTTTGAGTAATAAATGAAATGTAATCAAATATTAAAGAAATTTGTACATATGTTAAAAAGCTAGAGCATATAAATACCATTAAAAATCTACCTAAACTTCAGTTAAAATAACAATCATCATGTTAAAATCCAAAATGCAAAAGAACTCTTAGAAGAGAACTCATAAGCACATCATCTTTGAACATGTAAATTATGAACTAGATAGATCTATCTAATGTAGGTTTGTTAAGTTTTGAAAACCCTCGATAAACCCTAATATACTGTTAAGGTTCCTTCAAAATTTTCTTGGTTATGGCCTTCTTTTCTTCACAATCCCTCATGTTATTTCTTTCACCTGGGTTGAAATTAGGTTTTTTGTTTTGTTTTGCTTATATTTGTGGGCCTATCTTGTCACATGATATCTTTTCCAAATTTTAGAAAAGATGGCAAAAACAATGATACACAAAGACTTCTTGCCTCACTACACTAGCAGACCATGATGTGGTATAACAAGAAATTTTAACGCGTGTATTATCTTATATAGATACATAGACTAGCAGGAAGGAGGAAGCTGTACAACCAACCAATTGTCCCAGAAACAATGGTCAAATTTATTCCTATATAGTAGGAATACAACTGATGTCTTTGATGGGAGGACTAGCCCACCAATTAATTTACCACCTAGTGGGAACACCCAACTTGGCCTACGAATTAAAAGCTATAGCATAATTTCTATGGAAAAGAACACTAGAAAAAACACTAAATCATAATTTTTTTTATGTCCAACAGATGGAAGAATCAATAACAACCTTGCATTATCTATGAAAAATGTACAAAGAATATCCAGAACATGAAGTGACTATATCACGACAAGAGGTGACACTATCTCTGATAATATGCACTGCATTTTTAAATGAAACCCAAAATAAATAAACAAATAAATAATTATACAAGCCAAAAGAAAGATTTTAATAGGGTTGTCATTGTTTGACAACGACATGAGTTGAAGTGCAAATTAGTGGGGCTTTTCATAATGGTGACCCGTGTCCAAGTCCCCATGTTACATGCTTAAATGTGTAAATAATTGGGTGATGGCATCTAAGCGGAAGGGTGAATATATTATTCCTATGAAAAAAATAAAAAGTCGTTCTCAAAAGATTGCTCACCTAGACTTCAACCACCTAACCAAATCTTACATTCAACAACCACTCGCAATGCAAATATTACTAATGGGTAAAAGAAAAGGCAAATGGGTAAAAGAAAGACATTTAAGGCAAAGAATAAGGAATAAGAAAAAAGAAGTAATGAATGTGCATACATCCACATACATACCTTGGCAGTGTAAGTAATACCCTCAAGCTGGCAATTCCAGTTATCTTCACATTCAATCATGTTGCCTCTGTAAAGCTCACCACTCTTTAGCTCCACCATCATTGTGCAGAAACTTCATCAGAATCCCCAAACTTCTACTCATCTTTTTCCAACCTCACGAAATCTCAAACCCTTGATAAACCCTAATGTACTAATTGAGGTTCCTTCAAAATTTTCTTTGTTATGGCCTTCTTTTCTTCACAACCCCTCACATTATTTCTTTCACCTGGTTTGAAATTGGTTTCTTTGTTTTGTTTTGTTTTTCTAGGGTTTTAATGGCTATGACCGAGGGCTTATATTATTTGTATGTAAAAGTTCTAGAAGGTGCATAATTACATAAGCCCTAAACAATCCCATAGTTAAATTTAAAGGCTAAGAAAAGAAAAGTCAAAAAGGTTAAAAGAAAGTCATTTAAGGTAAAGAATAAGGAACAAGAAAAAAGAAGTAATGAATGTGCATACAGCCACATACATACCTTGGTGGTGTAAGTAATGCCCTCAAGCTCACAATTCCAGTCATATTTACATTCAATCATGTTGCCTCTGTAAAGCTCGTTGCTCTTGAGCTCCACCGTCACAACATGACAGGCCACTTCATGTAGCAGCTTCATAGGAATCCCCAAGCTTCTGCTCATCTTTTTCCAATCTCACAAAATCTTCAAGACCCCTACATGATAAGGGTACAAAAAAAAAGTGCTTCCCTTAGCTTCAAGAAATATTTATTCTTTACAGACAAGTCCAACCACGTGAAGGTGGAAGCTCAGTGGCCTCACCTAAGACCTAAGACACCTAAGACCTAACACACCTAAAACTTAAGACCTAAGACCTAGAACACAACTAAGACCTAGAAGACACCTTTAAGACAATTAAGACATACATTAAGACACCTAATAGCTTTAAGACACTTAAGACATACACTAAGACACCTAAGACCTTTAAGACACTTAGAAGACATACCTACTTGACACATTTAAGACACCTAGACACCTAAGTCTTAAAACACCTAAGAAACCTAAGACCTATAAGACACCTATACACCTCTAAAACACCTTTATTTAAGAATTAAGACATATCTAAGACACCTAAGAAACTTAAGACATACAGTAGGACACCTAAGACCTTTAAGACACTTACTTGACATATCTATTTGACACATTTAAGACACCTAAAACACCTAACAAAGGTCTAAGATGCCTAATCTACCTTTAAGACACTTAAGACATATATCTAAGACATGTAAGACCTAAGATAGGTCTAGAAGACATATTTAAGACACATTTAAGACACCTAGACACCTAAGACCTAAAACATCTAAGAAACTGTAAGACCTAAGACACCTCTAGACACCTAAGACATCTAAGACTATCTATATATAGTTTAGAGATCATACCTGCACAACATGAAGTTCAATTTTATAACTTGAAATCCTTATAGGCATAGACCTACATAATTACAAAAACAAAAATCTATGTAAATAAATTTATAGCTCATTTGTAGCTTGATCATGTTGGATTATAATAAAATTTGAACTAAGAACCATTGAAATTAAAATTTGAAAGGAAAGAACTATCAAGAATCATGTACATTTTAAAATAAATCAATAGATCAATAGATAATTCAAGTGCATATACCTTCATACCATGTATCAATTGGTTCAACTCGCTCTTTAATAATAAAGTTAGAGCTCTTGGTACATATAATTTGGATCTTCTCTATCTTTTATTATCTCTAAAATCTTTTCGTGATCTTTAATAGACAACCTCCACTTTTGTTGGCCACGTCCTCTTTTTTGTAAAGTTTCCAAACTTAATCTTGTTGCTATAACTAAGTGACTGTACTATAGAACCTTTTGTCCTGGCATATAATCAATAAATATAATACCATTTTTTATCTATCTTTACTTGTTGGTAATAGGTGCCTTCAACAACAACTAATCCAATGGGATGTGATTGTCCATCACCATCTGTCATTGATTCTAACAATTTTGATTTTGCTTGTGTGCATCTTAGTATATAGTAATCTACACCTTTTGTATTGTCAGGATCTGCAACCATAGTAAAAATATCTCCTGTACACACCACAAGTAAACATGTTTGTACATTTTAGTTGATCAATGTAAATCAAATGTTCAAAACTTTATTCAATCTAGAATATAAATCAATTCTATAACTTACCTATAAAAACTAAATCTGATACACGTTCGTAATCAGTTGAATACATAGGATCATATACATCTACAATGTCACTATCTTCAAAAGGAGGCATTGATACTATTTGTTTCATTTCCCATTGTGAAACATATCCATCCCTTGCATTTGGACATTGTAGAATATTTGCATTGTTCTCAATGCAATCAACACAAAAACAAGATTTTTCTGTCACTTGAATAGCAAGAGGCTTTCTATGTCCTATAGTCATGACTTGATGCAAACTTCTAACACTATTAATTGCTTGATAATTATATGGATTCGATCGATCAATATCTGCACGTATGAACAAATTCTTGAGTATCTCAATTAAAACTAAAATTCAATTAAATCACGTGTACTTAAATTTAAATATTAAAGTTTTCAAATAACATAAATTCAATTAACATACCTTTAACTTCCCAAAAATAGTGTTTGTTGTATATTGAGTCACAGGCACCAAAATGGCTTTTGCACCATTCAACAATTTGATTTGCATTTCGTATGGTGTTACTTTCAATTTAAAAAAGTTCACATGTAAATCCAACTATTACAATACATGTAGATCAATTACATAAATCATTGTAGAAGTACTCAACAATTTTAAATTTTGTAAATTCTGTATCTAGTACATTACTTGCAAGTTCATATTGGCAAAGTGCACGCTTTACACATGCTCCTGCTCCATCATGCTCTCCTTTTCCATGTCCACTCTCAAAAAAATTCACAAAAACTTTATGCCAAATCTAGCATGTTGTTGCATTAACCAATTAAATGCTTTGCAGACTTAAATTGTCCTGTATAAATTGTTATATATAAACAACGATTTAAAAACCAAAAATTAGTTAAAAATTCAAGTCTTAAAATTTTATAAATTAAAAATTATTTAAATTAATAATAAAATCAACACTTACCAGCACATCCATCAGACCAAATCCAGTGTTGTAATGTAGTAATGGCACGTTGTCTAAAATCTTCAAAAAACATTCGAAAGCAATGTGTTACATAGCTTCTATCATGACCCGTATCATCACTGATATAAAAGTGAACCTCCTTGATGATAATTCGTTCATCTTTGGTACTCTCTACCTCATCTACAAATAACTTAGCATGTCTATAGCAAACTTGTACAAAGATTGCGACTTTCTCTAAATGATAATATTGACTTTGAATCTCAGTTTGAGGACTAAATGTATAATTTTTAGAAAAATCTACAATAGAGAGAATACAACCCGGTGGAAAACAATTCTTTGAGTCATGATTGCTTAGCCTACTATCTTGCGCCATGACAATGTTGGATATGTGGGTATACAATGTTATGAAATTTGTTCATAAAATCGTTGCAGGGCAATTCACTGTCTTTCAAACAATTTTTTTGGATTCATCTCTTGACTTCGTTGAGTATTTCTCATATTCAAATCTCTTCCAAAGAACTGACATTGAATGATCAATATTCTCAAATGGTAAAAATTTCATCAAATTTTCACAATCTACACATATATTTCTTATACACTGTACATTGAATTCATCTAAATCTTCTGATTTTTCACATAAGATAGACTTCACAAATTGTGTTGTACTTCTAGGGATGGCTCCATTTGGATTAACTATTGCCATAAGTTTTTTATATGATTGTAGGTGTAGATGAAATTCAACATGATTTCGACAGCAACAAGTTTCACGTACTTTATTTATACATACAAAACATAGTCGTAAATTCTCAAACATCCTTTGAGAAATCTTCACCTGTGAAAATTCTTTCTTGAATGCTTAAAAAATTTCACTTTGTGTTGTATCTATAAAATGCTTTGGATGAGAAATTTTTTTATCATCTTCATCTTTTATTTGTATAGTGTTCCTTCTATTGGAAGAAACACTAGAGTGCTCAGTCCAATATCCCATTACTTTTTGTTTTACTTTCTAAATTCTATCTCTCCAAGGGACTCAACAAATATTTACCCAATTATTTTCAATGTTTTCATCTAATCTGTTTCTCTTCTTGATATATCTTTGAACAGTTCTCCTAGATACATTTACTAATTGGGCAATTGCTTTAACTTGTCTTCTAGATGTGATAATTTCTTACTAGAAATTACAGTCATCAATGCTCTACATGCAACACTTAAATCAGAACTTTGACTCTTGGTTTGAATACAATCTAATGTTGTTTGCAAGTTTTCAATTATTGTTTGATTTACTAAATTTGAA
The DNA here is from genome assembly GCA_027924645.1 of Cunninghamia lanceolata. Lineage (NCBI taxonomy): Eukaryota > Viridiplantae > Streptophyta > Pinopsida > Cupressales > Cupressaceae > Cunninghamia > Cunninghamia lanceolata. The sequence continues at coordinate 6,834,710 of BSBN01001062.1, forward strand.
GATTTTTTCTTGTTATCAACTCCTAATAACTCCAAAAGAGGGGTCATTTCTTTTCACCTAAATAACTTTGCGCATAATTGTGCTCTTCCAATTAGAGATTTATCTTCAAAAAATTCATCCCAAATTCTTTTAGAGTGCACTTTTATCATGCTTTCAGGTAACATATGTTCAGGTGAAATGTATTTGAAAAGAACATCCTCATCCATCTCCATAAGATTTTTCATTCCATGCAAAAAATTTCTATCACTACTACCAATTTAATCTTGTACTTATTCATTAACACGCCCTTCAACTTGTTCATCAATAATTTCAATGGGTTGTTCTTAAGTAACTAGATGTTCCTAGGGTTTTTTCATCTCTTTTTCGGTCATACAACCTTGATCTAGTTCTTTTATTCCCCATCACAAATTGCTTGTTTTAATTCACCTACACACATATACGTCCTAATAAATAACTCATGAAGTTCAATTTCTACATGGTAAAATGAGTAAATAAGTTGGGAATCATGTTATATACCTAAAAATTTGTAGCCTCTCTTGCCAAAAAAACTCCTTTTGTGTGGTTTCTCCAAATGCTTGAATTGAAAATAATTAAAAAAATAATTTTTAGCCTCTATTACAAAAAAATATGCTTCTATTTTCTCCTTGATGGTTGAATTGAAAAAAAACACAAAAAATAAAGCCATATATATATATATATATATATATATATATATATATATATATATATATAAGTTTAAAAAAACAAAAAACAAAAAAATAAACTGCTGACCAGTGGTGGTCATCAGAATTATATGATTTCAGGCGAGTCAATCTCACCCTAATTTGATTCGGGCGAGTCAAACTCGGGCGAGTTTGATTCGCTCGAAACTATCTATGCGGCATTCCACTTGGCAGCCACCTCCTCATTTTCTAGGGTTTTCTGAAATTCTCAACTTAAACTGAATATTTCTTCAATCAGAATGGATTATTTCAAAAATAAAAAATACCCTTTTGTAGAGCTCTAAGTCTAGAATCCAAATATGATTTTTTTTTTTAATATTTTGATTAGTTTTAATATATTTTTTTAAATTATTGCATGTAGGTTGTTAAAATCAGAGATGACACTGATTAGAAATTAAAAAAAAAATCAAAACACATCCAATTTTTTTCAAAATTATATGGTACACTAGAGGAAAGAGTCCTCTCCAAAAGGGTATAATTGCTTTTGTTAAAATGATAAAAAAAATTACACAAAAGTTGACGTGGAATGAAAACTATCAGATTCTGTAAAGTTTGACTTTAAAACGATATTACGAAAAAAATACGCTTGAAAACTGATTTTTTTTCTCCATGCACTAGATATTGAACTCATCTATTTGGGAAAAAAAATTAGGGAAAAATAAGATTATTTTTTTTGTCACGTGGACTCAGTCACTTTTTCATGAAATTTTTAGCAATTCAAAGTCACTTTGATGTAGAACTTTCTGGGCTTTGCCCATGTGACTTTCGGGGTGTGCCTCTTAACCACCCATTATTTTTTTTGAAGTGTTATTTTATTTTAATAGATAACTTGCATTTTCATCAAAAAAAAAATTGCTCTTAAATTTATAAAAAAAGTCAAAATAATTTTTTAATTTTTTTGAAAAATTACAAGGATAAAATTCATCAAGAGATCTACATTTCATTAGTTTACATCATTTTGAAATTCAAAACATAAATGTCACTTTTATGAGGTCGAAGTTGAAACTTTTTGCTTGTGTTGGCCGATTCCTTTATAAAAGTGTGACACAGATTTGTGCTTTTACCCTTTACTTCCACTGACTATTTACATCAACTCTCAATCACTATTTTGATCACTCATGTTCAATTCATAGTGATCTCTTAATAAATCATCTATTCTCTCCTCTCCAACTCTTGTGATCTCCCAAACAAACTCAGTTATCTCCTTAATTAATCCTTGTTAAATGCCTAATTACCTCCATCTATTTTTTCCCATTTTCTAATTAGAAATGCCCCCTTCTCTATTATTTTAGGGGAGGCTGAGAATTATTCTTACATTCTTGTTTTACATGTAGCAACCCCCATAGTATTTTTATGCTTGTACATGACCTCGTGAGCCTTTTGTTTCTATTTTGCTTCTCAGCCCTTGATCCCAATAGAAGGCTGAGAATTACTCTTGCATTCTTGTGTTGTTCAATCTTATGCATAGGCAAACCCCATAGCATTCATATGCTCATGTAGGACTACATGAGTCTTTTTTATTTCCATTTTTTATTGCTTCTAAGCCCATATGCATAATTTCCTTATATCTTCCCCTTTGTTCGTGTCATCAAGAGGAGACAGTTGCCATAGGATCTTTGAGGATAAAATCTTGGCACTAGCACTTGAATTACATAGGTTCTTTACTTGTTTAAGTAGTAATTATCTCATCACCTTTCCCTTGAGGAAGTAAAATTTATGTTTAGTTTCTCTTGGTTAGTGTTGAGTTCATTGCTTTTCATTACTTTCTAGATTATATTCATCTCTTGTTTTGCTTAGAATAACTATGAATTTCATTTTATTAGAATAGCTTACATTAACATCAAAACAAAACAAAACAATACATAGACAAATTGCATTTAGGAACAACCATTTAGACTTGCATTCATATTTCAATTTTCAATAGTAATTAGGTCATATCAAAAATTGGGAAAACAACAAAAAGCTTGTATTTATCTAGCATAAGTGCATTTAGAGATTCATAAAACATTTAAAAACATTCAAAACAACAAGGAAGCTCTTGATCTCATCACGAGGCACAAAATTCAACAAAGTCAACACAAAACTCAATAAGTCAATTCAAAACAAAAAATATCATCCATCTCCTCCACTTAGCGCTTGATGTGTCGAGGTGTGAGGGAAGATTGGATAAAAAAAGTCTTAAAATAAATTAGGGAGAACCTTCGCACACAAGAAAAAACCACTGACGAAACAATCCAAGAGTAAGAAGAAATCTTGAGGCTCATTCAACAACAAAACAAGTAGAGAAGATAAAGAGAGGAGCTTCACAATAGAGAACTTAGGCTCCACGAAGAGCCCATCGAACTCGAACAAAAGAGACTAGATACATTTTGCCTTTACATAGCAAACAAGCTAAATGGACTTAGAGAAAGTGACACTACAGGTCACATGTGAATAATGACAACCAATTTCCAATCCAATGTTTCCATCAACACTAAATAAACATCAATAATCACAACAATCAACAACTATTCATGCTAATAACATGATCAATTTAACCACCATCCACAACATTCTACTTCCTAAGATCAAAACACCCCCTTGGTTCCACCACCACTTGACTAGCTCTTTCCATGAGAGCAAGAGTGACTAAGAGAACACCTTTATCAAGGATATGATTCATGTGCTATATCAGAGTTTGACTCACTAGAGATGACTTCAAACAACACATCAATCATTCTTACAATTACCTAAATTGGTCCAACCATCTTCAATCTTCACTATATCATTAACTAGATTGGAGGTTGGTTTAGGCTTGTGGGTACTTAAGGGGCGGTCTCCCATTTTATGATCAAAGGCTTGACACTGAAATTTAGGTGTTAAGCAAGTTGATATACAAAACATGTTGTGCATGGCACATGCCACCAATATGTATATCAAGAGTTTTCTTTAAGCGTTGGGAGAGATCTATCTCCACACGGACTTGACATTGCAGTTGAGATGAATAAAACATCGGACTCAACATAGACCACCCTCCTAAGGGAGGAGGGAATATGGTTGAGGAATGGCCAGCAAGGCAAAGGGAAATAAGGAAACTTGACCAATACAAGAACTTTGAGAGTTTGTTGGTTGGACACAACAAAGTCCCTTGTCTAAGGAAAAAAGACTAACAAAGAATTGCAAACATAACATGGACCATGGCAAGAAAAATAATATTTTTGAGATTTCAAATTGCTAACTCCCACCCTTTTCTACAAATTATTGGGGTTTGACTTGATACATGATTGTATGAATAATCTTTATATCTTGATATTTAAAGACATTCAAAGACATTCACATCTTAGAATCGTCCTAAATAATTCAAACATTCATAAGAACATCTAAATTTAAAGCACTAAAAAAAACACTACTTACATGAAAATTCACATTTAGACCATTACAATAAGCAATTTAGACCATTACATGCTTATTTTAATGGGTGGAATTTTATTCTAGCTGCGTCAGAATAGTCAACGAAGAATTGAATTTTAATTTACACATGTTAACACGTTATCTCGCGCGTTTTCAAAAGCCGTGTGTGTCGAACATAAAACAAAAAATTCAATAAATATTTAAAACTTGATATCGACAATAACCAACTTGGAGAAAATGAAATGTAAATAGACTATTATTTATTTAATTAATAACTAGCATATTTATATTTAAAAATATATATCTAAAGTACGCCATGAGATATCCTTCTCGAGGCGCCTAATGTTAGGATTAGTGATTAATAGTTAAGCGCCTCGAGAAGGATATCTCTCGGTGTACTTTAGGTATATATTTTTAAATATAAATAATCTAGTAGCATCCACAGTGGCAAGCCTAATTCAAACTGTCATATAATTATATAATATTAAATATAATATAATATTAAATTATTTATAATATTTATAATTATAATATATATAATAATTAAAATTATAAGTTATATTAAATATAATAATTATAATTATAATTATATTATATATTATATTTAGGATTATAGATAGGGGTTAGAATTAGGGTTAGGGTTCATAATAGAATTAGGATTAGAGTTAGAATTAGTGTTAGGATTAAGGTTTGGGTTAGGGTTACAGTTAGAAATATAATTAGGGTTCAAATTAGGGTTGGGATTAGGTTAGGATTAGGGTTAGTGTTATTATTAGAGTTACAGTCAAAATTATGGTTAAAATTATGTTAAATAGGGTTAGATTTAGAAAAATGATTAGATTGAGGGTTTTGAGGCTTATAAAACAATGATAGGTGTAATCTTATGGTTGTTGTAAGAATTAGGATTAGATTTATAATTAGGGTACCTAAATGTTGAACCCTAACCCTAATTCTAACAATAACCCTAATCCTAATACTAACCCTAACCCTAATTCTAATAGCCAAACCCTAATCCTAACCCTAATCATAAGCCTATACACAACCCTAGTTCTAACCCTATCTGTAATTCTAACCATAAATGTATCCCTAATTCTAAACCTAACACTAACCCTAACACTAATCCTAATTCTAACACTAACCCTTATTCTAACCTTAAACATAGCTCTAATTTAACCCTAACCCTAACTCTAACCCTAAGCTTGACTAAAATTCAAACCCTAACCTTAAGCTTAAACCCTAACCCTAATTCCAAAAATAACCAAACCCTAATTCTAACCATGTTCTAATTCTAACTCTAATTATAATTCTAATCCTAACATGAAGCTTCACCCTAATTCTAACCCTAATTAGAAGCCTATACACAACCCTGGTTCTAACCTTGTCCGTAATTCTAACCATAACTATGTCCATAATTCTAAACCTAATACTAACCCTAACACTAATTCTAATTCTAACACTAACCCTTATTATAACCCTAAATATAGCTTTAATTTTAACCCTAACTCTAACCCTAACTGTAACTCTAATTCTTACCCTAATTCTAACAGTAACCCACCTTAATTCTAACCCTAATTCTAATAGGAACCCTAATTCTAACTCTAACCCTAACCTTAATTACAACCCTAATTTAAACCCTAACCCTAATTGTAACTCTAATTCTTACCCTAATTCTAATAGTAACCCACCTTAATTCTAACCCTAATTCTAATAGGAACCCTAATTATAACTCTAACCCTAACCCTAATTCTAATTAGAACCTTGATTCTACCTAAATATATAACCCTAATTTTAAATCTAACAGTAACCCTAATTCTAACCCTTACCTCAATCCTAATTCCAACTATGATTTTAACCCTAACCCTAACCTGAATTCTAACCCTAACTCTAGCCCTAACCCTACCCCTAACTATAACTCTAATGCTTACCCTAACTCTAATTCTAATAGTAACCTACCTTAATTCTAACCGTAATTCTAATAGGAACCCAAATCCTAACTCTTACCCTAACCCTAGCCCTAATTCTAATCATAACCCTAATCCTACCCTAACTATAACCCTAATTTTAAATCTAACAATAATCATAATTCTAATCCTTACCCTAATCCTAATTCTAACTATGATTTAACCCTAACCCTAACCTGAATTCTAACCCTAACTCTAGCACTAACCCTAACCCTAACTCTAACCTTAAGCCTAACTATAATTCAAAACCTAACCCTAACCTTAATACTAACCTTAACCCTAATTGAACTCTAACCCTAACTGTAATTTGAATCCTAACCCTAACTATAAATCTAATTCTTACCCTAATTCTAATATTAACCCACCTTAATTCTAACCCTAATTCTAATAGGGACCTTAATCCTAAGTCTAACCCTAACCCTAATTCTAATTCTAATCATAACCCTGATTCTACCCTAACTATAACCCTAACTATAATCCTAAGTCTCCCATTTTATGATCAAAGGCTTGACACTGAAATTTAGGTGTTAAGCAAGTTGATATACAAAACATGTTGTGCATGGCACATGCCGGCAATCTATATATCAAGAGTTTTCTTTAAGCGTTGGGAGAGATCTATGTCCACACGGACTTTACAATGCAGTTGAGATGAATAAAACATCAGACTCAACACATACCACCCTCCTAAGGGTGGAGGGAATATGGTGAGGAATGACCAATAAGGCAAAGGGAAATAAGGAAACTTGACCAATACAAGAACTTTGAAAGTCTATTGGTTGGACACAACAAAGTCCCTTGTCTAAGGAAAAAAGACTAACAAAGAATTGCAAACATAACATGGACCATGGCAAGAAAAATAATATTTTGAGATTTCAAATTGCTAACTCCCACCCTTTTCTACAAATTATTGGAGTTTGACTTGATATATGATTGGATGAATAATCTTTATATCTTGATATTTAAAGACATTCAAAGACATTTGCATCTTAGAATCATCCTAAATAATTCAAACATTCATAAGAACATGTAAATTTAAAGCACTAAAAAAATCATTACTTACATGAAAATTCACATTTAGACCATTACAATAAGCAATTTAGACCATTACACGCTTATTTTAATGGGTGGAATTTTATTCTAGCTCCGTTGGAATAGTCAACGAAGAATTGAATTTTAATTTACACATGTGAACACGTTATCTCACGCGTTTTCAAAAGCCGTGTGTGTCAAACATAAAACAAAAAAATTCAATAAATATTTAAAACTTGATATCGACAATAACCAACTTGGAAAAGACGAAATGTAAATAGACTATTATTTATTTAATTAATAAAAATATTAGTACCTAACGAATGTTTCCAATGTAAATAGACTATTATTAATTTTCCTTTATAAAATAGAAGGAATGGAGAAAATGAGCGTGGAATATCTCCTACGTTAGACAATAGTTGCGGCTCCTAAATATACTTGACTTGACTAGTTTAAATATTGTATCACAATTCAAAATGCCACCGAAATGGGGTGGGAGTTTCTAAGGATCCATACTAGGAATATCCCAAGGTGTAATGGTGAAATTGAGGATAATTCCAATTCCAATTTTAATGGATTAGACTTTGAAATGGTGAGATTTGTAAACTTATTTTGATTTTTATTTACTTTTAGTTTTGGGTTTATTTTGATGGAATGTTTAATATGATTATAAAGTGATATGTGGCACACTTTTATGTTAAGTTTGGTTGTTTTCCTAACTTTTATTCATCTTCATTTATTTTCATTTCCGCACATGTATCTTATCCCTACCCTATGTTCACATGTTTCTACTCATTTGCCTTATTATTAGCCCGCACTTCCACATATCTATTCTTGATCTTGAGATATGGCATTCTTCATCTCGAGTCAATCCTACGGCATGTAAGAGCAATCATGCATGACACAATATCACCAAAATTTAAGTTTTTAAATTCAAATTGTTGACTCCCACCTTTTCCTACTAGTTGTTGGGGCCAACTTAGTACATGTATGTCCAACTATTCATTATGTCTTGGTATTTAAAGACATTCATTTGAACATTAATTCACATCTTAGAATCATCTTAGATCAATTAAACATCCTAAGCATTTACAACGAGCAATCATAGGAACATCTAGATTTGGAGCACTAAAAAGAATTAGTGCTTACATGAGAATTTACATTTAGATCATTACATACTTGCATGTTTTCTACCAATGCTTGTCTAAGGTCATAAAGTTGGTCTTTTCAAGGGGGTTGATTGAGGAGAATGTGAACCCTCACAATTTTGCAATTTCCTCAAGGTATTTCTAAATGTTGCCAGTCCTTACACAACAACAAAGAGTAGGGATCAACACAAACCAAATCAAAGTAGTCTACATTCAACTAGATCGGAACCACACCTCATAGATCAAATCCACATTGCATGGAATTGATCCTAAGCCCTAGGATCAACCCATTGAGAGTTCTAGATGTACACATTGTTCAAAACAATCAACACTTTAAAGATTTGATTTTTTGTATTTTGGTGAATTGTCCTACAAGTCATCAAATTCCATATTTCATCTTCAATTCAAGAGCTAAGTACAACTTTCATTCATCGTAGGTGAAAGTTCAAAGCTATGTCCCACTTTGGGCCAACTTATCAGCATAAACGAATTTAAGTGTTTCCAACTAAAAGTCAACTTTGGTGAAACTTATATTCTATCTGGATTCATTCTAGCTAAATTAAATCTAGGCTACAACTTTTTCAATTAGAACTATTCACTAAAAACATATGTAGCATCACTTTGGAGCTCATTTACAAAAAAAAAAAAATTGAAAAACTTGATGTTCTAACAACTCTTACTCATGCAAATAATCATTTTAAAGAATCTAAAAATACCCTTTTGTAGATCTATAAGTCTAATTTGTAAAAATATAACTTTTTAAACATTTCAATTAGTTTTTATATTCAATTTTTTATTTCTACTAAAAGTAGGTCATCAACACAAAAATATGGTGTTGATTGTCCTCTCAAGAAAAAATAGTAAAGTTTATCAATTTTTTTTTAAAAAAATATGATACATTAGAGGAGAGATTCCTTGTCAAGATATAATTTTTTTCCTATCTTGGATAAATAATCAAGACAAAAGTTAACGTCCCATCGAAACAGTTGTGTTTTTGGTGCAATCACGGTAAGAGGGTTCACAGAATGAACTGTCCAGACCGTGCATCAAGAGTAAACACAACAGAAACAACACAAGAATATAGAACAAATGCAGATTCAATCATTCAGTATACCAAAGAATTCAAATACAATCTAGTCGGCAACATGCAGGCTTACAACTAGGCTCAAAGGCCTAATTACATACATTCACAAGATAAAGCTTTGAAGCTCCTTCACACAAATCTAAACTATCAGATCTTTTCTATGTGAATAGCTATGAGAACTATCTTTCTAAGGATCTATTACATCAATATATATCATCTCCGGACCATTAGATTCCTCCGCGTCGGCTAAGGAAGCTCACAAACTTCAATGAAGAGTTGTAACGTGTTCATAGATAAGCTGGACCTAAATGCATTGAACACTTCCTCAAATGAATGTAACCACATGCGGACCTTCAGGAAGGGTCAGCCATGAACCAAGGATCATTGAATGATGTGTCATTAGGATCCACAAGTCAACGAATGATCTGCAAGCCTTCTCCTTTAGCTGATTATCAGGGACTATTAGAATGCTCTGCTCTGAGAAAATAATCGATCTTCTGATAGTGATATCTTTTTGGTAACTGATCCAAATGCTTTGAATTACTGATATGATGAAGATGAATGAATCTAGATGCTAAGTCCAGATCTGCAAGGTGTGAAATGATGAACCCAGACCACAAGTTGAAACTGCTTCTGACTGAACTTCCTGGACTGAACTAGAAAATAAAAGAAACAAACTGAACTACAAACAAAATGAAATGCAAATGTTTTTGGTTGATGCAAGATTGCTCTTGAACAAGGGATGCTCTTGCATTAGACATCTGGGGTTATTGAAAAAGTGAGTCCCTCACTTTGCTGGGGCTAGGGGAGAACCAAGACAGTCCACCTCAACCTGAGAAATCCATGATGAATCTTCTTCCAGTCTGCCTTTCCACTTCACAAGATATTCTTTGTATTGTCTTCCTCTAGTGTTGCGTCCAACTCTGCTATCCAAAATGTCTTCAATTTGTTCCGGTGCCTGCTATGGCAAATGTTTCTTCAAGTCTTCTTCCATGCTATCACTGAACTCTGCTTCATAATACTGGTAAAGATCTGCAATGTTGAAAATAGGTGAAATACCCAATGTCTCCGGTAATTCCACTTCATATGCATTTCCTTAATCAAATTTCTTGAATATCTTACAAGGTCCAAACTTCTTCATCTTTAACTTGTTATATGTCCCAACTGAAAATCTTTCTTTTCTCAAATACACCATGACTTCATCTCCCTCTTCAAATTCCTTATGTCTTCTCTTCTCATCTGCCTTATCCTTATACTTGCTGTTCATATCTTTCTAATGCTTCTTCACTTGATTATGCACTGTCTTCATATGATCTGCAAATTTTTCTGCTTCTGCACTTCTCTTTTTTTCTGTGTTAATTTCTCTCAATTATGTATCTCCTCTAGGATTCACTCCAGTAACAATCTCAAAAGGTGTTCTTCTGGTACTTCTGTTTACTGAATTATTGTATGCAAACTCTGCTTGTGAAAGGATCAAATCCCAACTTCTTATCTTCTCTCCAACCAAACATCTCAACAAGTTTCCCAAACTCCTATTCACTACATCTATCTGTCCATTTGTCTGTGGATGAAAAGTTGAACTGAACTTCAAATATGTCTTCATCTTCTTCCAAAGTGTCTTCCAAAAGTATCCAACAAAATTTGTATCTATGTCTAAAACTATACTCCTAGGTAATCCATGCAATCTCACAATCTCCTTGAAAAATAGGTCGGCTACATGCACTACATCAGTTGTCTTCTTGCAAGGTATGAAATGAGCCATCTTTAAAAATCTGTCAACCACTACAAAGATTGAATCATGTCCTCTCTATGTTTTAGGTAATCCCATTACAAAATCCATGCTTATGTCTTCCCAAGGTCTCTCCAGTACTATCAAAGGTTTATACAATCCAATGTTCTGACTACTCCCTTTTGCAACTTGACAAACTCTGCAATTCTACACAAATCTCTAAACATCCTTATGTATCTGAGGCTAAAAGTAATTTTCACTTACCAAAGCCACTATCTTATCAATGCCAAAGTGTCCTGCCAATCCACCATTATGCTTCTCCTTGATCAAATTATCTCTCATTGAACTTCTAGGTATGCACAACTGACTTCCTTTGAACAACATGTCTTCTTGAATGAAATAATCCAGCCATTTACTTCTATCTGCTACAACAAGTTCCTTACATGCTTTCCAAGGTTCTGCAAAATCAGTGTCCCCCTCATACATGTTCTTCAATTCATCAAAACCCAACACTTGAACTCGCATCTCTGTCATTAAGTTTCTTCTTCTACTTAATGCATCAACAACTTTGTTTGATTTACCACTCCTGTGCTTCAACACAGAGGTATAACTCTACATGAACTCTACCCATCTCATATGTCTCTGATTCAACTTATCTTGACTATTCAAATATTGCAAAGCTTGATGATCTGTATACAACACAAACTCCTTAGGCAACAAATAATGTCTCCACTTCTTCAAGGCTTGAATTATGGCATAGAGCTCTTGATCATAAACTGAATATATTCTCCTTGCATCATTCAACTTTTCACTGAAATATGCTACTGGTCTACCCTCTTGACTTAACACTGCTCTAATTACATTTCCACTAGCATCATAATCAACTTGAAATACCTTATTGAAATCCGGTAATGCCAAAATAGGTTGCTCTATCACCTTCTGCTTCAACAACTCAAAACTTTTATCTGCTCCAGATGTCCATTTGAAATCTTTTCTGTCACCTCTCATTGTCTCTATCATAGGGTTACAAATTGAACTGAAATTTCTGATGAACTTCCAGTAGAAACTAGCCAAACCATGAAATGATCTAACCTCTCCAATGCTCTCTGGTGTAGGCTATTCAACAATTGCTTTCACTTTCTTAGGGTCCATCTTCAATTCTTCCACAAAAATCACAAATCCCAAATATACCAACTCTTCCTTCATGAAACTACACTTCTTGATGTTTATCAACAATTTCTCTTCCCTCAACCTCTGCAAAACTTGTCTAAGGTGCCACAAATGTTCTTCTTTTGTCTTATTGAAAATCAGAATATCATCCAAGTACACAATCACAAACTTACCTAAGAATTTCTTCAGAACTTCATTCATCAACCTCATGAAAGTACTCAGTGCATTTGTCAATCCAAAAGGCATCACTAACCACTCATACAATCCGTCATTTGTCTTAAAAGCAGTCTTCTATTCATCACCTTCTCTGATTCTAATTTGATGGTATCCACTCTTCAAGTCTATCTTTGTGAAATATCTTGCTCCACTCAAACAATCCATAATATCATCCATCCTAGGTAAAGGAAATCTATAATTAACTATGATCTTGTTTATAGCTCTAGAGTTAGTACACATCCTCCATTCTCCATCCTTCTTTGGTGCTAACACTGCAGGTACTGCACAAGGACTCAAACTTTCTCTAATCAAACCTTTTCTCAACAACTCTTGTATCTGTCTATTCAATTCTTCATTCTCTGCCAGTGTCATTCTATGTGCTACTTTGTTAGGCAAACTTGCTCTCGGTATAAGATCCATGTGATGACTGATACTCCTTATAGGTGGTAATCCTTCAGGTACATTATCTGATATGATGTCTTCATACTCTGTCAGCAACTCTCTTATCTCCTCTGGTTGTTCTTCTTCAGTCTCTTTCTTTAATGCTCCAGGCTTCTTAGGAATCAAGGCATAACACATATTCTCATGTCTCAAACCATCCAGAAATTTCCTTCCATCTACCAAACAGATTCTAGCATTCCCACATACTTCGCTCTTAGGATCATCCTCCAAAGGAATCAAAGTGATTCTCTTTCCATTTGTTGTTATGGTATATGTATTCTTTCTCCCATCATGTATTGCTTTTCTATCATACTGCCAAGGTCTACCCAACAAGCTATGACAAACATCCATAGGCATAATATCACACAAGACTTCATCATGATAAGATCCAATATGAAATTTCACCAAACATTGTTCACTCACCAGTACCTTATGATAATCCTGAATCCATGCTATTTGATAGGGCTTAGGGTGTTTCAATCTTTCCAACTTCAGCTTAGTCACCATCTCCTCTGAAACTAGGTTATCTGAACTACCACTATCAATCACAACTTTACAACACTTACCTCTAGATTTGCATCTTGTTCTGAACAAACTTTTCCTCTATGATGGTTCTTCAATTGCCTATGTTTGAAATAGTGCTCTCCTCATCACCAATGATTCTCCTTTCTCCGGATTGCCAACTGAACTAGGTGATCCAACAGGTTCTTCTTCAACATAGGCTGCTATTCCACTATTTTCTATCTTCTTGCTTGTACTAACCTGATTGCATTCAAATGCTCTATGTCCTTCACCCCCACACTTGAAACAAGTACCTCTGAATGTTCTCTTATCAAATCCTCTTCCTTCTATTATGTATCCTTCATTCTGGTATGCACTAGGGTTTCTTCTCCGGTAAAAATTTCTATCATCTCTCCGATAAGCATTATTATCCCTGTCATCCTTCTTCAATGGGCTGTCAAACTTGTTTTGTTCCACAAATGAGATCTATCATATCCAGAAAATGATCTCCCTCTCTGAAATTTACCTCCTCTGCCTCTCTATCTCTGATCATGTTTCTTATTCAGCTTCTCTTCAACTTTTAGTGCAAACTGGTATGCTTCTTCCAAAGAGGTCATCCTTATTAGGCTTAGTTCTTCTTGAATATTCAATCTCAGTCCATGGATGTATCTAGCCACTTTCTCCCTTCTTGCTTCACTATGTCTTGTTCTTATGATCATTTTATGAAATTCTTCAGTGTACTCCTTCACAGATTTCTCCTTTTGTCTTAGGTTTTGCAATCTCTTCAACAGCTCCAACTCATAGTCAGCAGGTATAAACTAATTCTTCAACTTTGTCACCATCCGGTCCCACTTTGTAATCTTTTCTTTTCCTCTCCTATTTCTTTCCAATTGAACATCTCTCCACCATATAGCAGCATGTCCTTTCAACTTTGTCTTTGCAAATTTCACCTTCTCCGGATCTTCAATTTCTTCATATTCAAAGTATTCTTTCATGTCATTTATCCAGTCAATCAACTCTTCCAGATTCAAATTACCAGTATAGTTCGCCACATCAACTCTAGGTCTTTTCCCAATCTTTGAAATAGCTCGCAAAATCTTTGCTTGATCTGATTCTTCTTCTTCATGACCTTCTAGGGTTTCACCACTTTGTTCAACAGATTGAAATTCTTCTTCATCATCACTTTCAACATTAGGTCTAGGTGTCAATCCTCTTCGCCTGTCTTCCTCAACAGCATCCAAATGAATTCGCATTGTTCTCACCAATTCCATCATCTCATCCATTCTATTAGCCATTCTACCAACAAGTGGAACTCTTTGCGGCGACATCTTCTTAAGATCAAGTGTAAACTGCCTCATGTCAGTGATCGGGCTACAAGCAACAACTACCTCTCAATCGGCAATCGGTTGCGCACAAGTAACTGCCTCGGATCGGTGATATGCTTACAACAAGATCTTATGGAATCCCCTTCGCCAGTTCACTCCAAAGACTCAAACTTTCACTCTGATACCACTTGGTGCAGTCACGGTAGGAGGGTTCACAGAATGAACTATCTAGACCGTGCAGCAAGAGTAAACACAACAGAAACAACACAAGATTATAGAATAAATGTAGATTCAGTCATTTAGTATATCAAAGAATTCAAATACAATCTGGCTGGCAACATGCGGGCTTACAACTAGGCTCAAAGGCCTGATTACATACATGCGCAATATAAAGCTTTGAACCTCCTTGGCACAAATCTAAACTATCAAATCTTTTCTATGTGAATAGCTATGAGAATTGTCTTTCTAAGGATCTATTACATCAATATATATATTATCTTCGGACCATTAGATTCCTCTGTGTCAACTAAGGAAGATCACAAACTTCAATGAAGAGTTGTACGTGTTCATAGATAGGCTGGACCTAAATGCATAGAACACTTCCTCAAATGAATGTAACCATGTGTGGACCTTCGAGAAGGGTCGACCACAAACCAAGGATCATTGAATGATGTGTCATTAGGATCTATAAGTCAAGGAATGATCCACAAGTCTTCTCCTTTAGCTGATTATCAGGAACTGTTAGAATGCTCTACTCTGAGAAAACAGTCGATCTTCTGATAGCGATATCTTTCCAGTAACTGATCCAAATGCTCTGAATTATTGATATGATGAAGATGAATGAATCTAGATGCTAAGTCTAGATCTGCAAGGTGTGAAGTGTTGAACCTGGAGCACAAGCTGAAACTGCTTCTGATTGAACTGCCTAGACTGAACTGGAAAATAAAAGAAACAAACTGAATTGCAAACAAAATGAAATGCAAATGTTTTTGGTTGATGCAAGATTTCCAACTAAAAATCAACTTTGGTGAAACTTATATTCTATCTGGATTCATTGTAGCTAAATTAAATCTAGGCTATAACTTTTCCAATTGGAACCATCCACTAAAAACATATGTAGCATCACTTTGGATCTCATTTACCAAAAAAGAAAAACTTGATGTTCTAACAACTCCTACTCATGCAAATAATCATTTTAAAAGAATATAAAAATACCCTTTTGTAGATCTATAAGTCTAATTTGTAAAAATATAATTTTTAAACATTTCAATTAGTTTTTATATTTAATTTTTTATTTCTACTAAAAGTAGGTCATCAACACAAAAATATGGTGTTGATTCTCCTCTCAAGAAAAAATAGTAAAGTTTATCAATTTTTTTTTTAAAAAATATGATTCACTAGAGGAGAGATTCCTTGTCAAGATGATATATTTTGTTTCCTATTTTGGATAAATAATCAAGACAAAAGTTAATGTCCCATCAAAACAGTTGTGTTTTCATTACATGCAACTTCCAAAATTTATTTAAAAATATATATTTATCAAATTGGGGAAAAAATTAATCCATGCACTAAACTTTTGAGTTATGAACACAAAACAAAATATAGAAGGAAAATAAATGAAATTTACTATATAAAGTGTGACGTCCCATTCACCTTATTTTTCAACATTTTATTAGCAACTAAATTATAGTGTCAATTTTATAAAATAATACATTTAAATAATTTTTTAAAATTTTTTTAAAAAATAAAACATAAAATACAATAAAAATCTACATTTTATTAGTTTACATCATTTTAAAATTCAAAACATATACATCAGTGATTCAAGTTAAAAAGTTAGGTTAGCGTTGGTCATTTCCTTTATAAAAGTGTGACACAACTTTGATGGTGCTGGCACCAGCACTAGTGCATTTACTTTCATTAAAATAACATTTATTACACATTCATTTATCCAACTCTAATTTACCTAGGTTAAGTGTTCTCTATTTCTAGGTTAATCTAAAAAGGTTACTTTTTCCTTCTACTTTTTAGTGCCCATATGATCCTACACTATCTTGGGGTTCTGCTTTAGAGTTTCAGGTCTATATTTCTTGACTGCTCTATCAGTTTTTAGATCTTACCATGATTTGTGTTCCTACTCATTGCTACTTCATTTTTATATCCTTCCTTCTAGGATTTGCCTTATTGTGTGATCTTCATTATTATGCACCGTACCTACCCTTGGATACCTCATTAAGGTTTCATTTTTAGAACCAATATACTACTATTTTTTCTATTTTTTAAATATAAGAGTGATTTGTAATTCCCTAGCTAAATATTTTTTATTGCCATATTACATTATTTCTACCACAAGCTACTTGAGATCGTAATCTTCCTTTGAGGAGTGCTCATCTAAACCCTAATATGGCCATCCACTCTAACAAATTGATGAAATATTTTCAAATGCTCATGTTGAGAACCACTTGGATTATCCAAAAGACTATGATCATGAGGCACATTTGGCTAAGAAAGATCTCTCATTTACTAGGTAAGTCCTCATTGATGCATTTAGTTAAGTTGAATCTCCTCATCAATTAGTGAATTACTTTTATAAGACATTAGAAGGATATGAATTTGGCATAAATATTTTACATGATCTTGGCTTTGTATTGACATAGATTCATTAATATATCATCCCATCCCTCCTCTTCCTCATATAAGTTCCATTTTCTTACTACAGTATAAATCATCTATAGATGTGAGACCCATTTTAGGGCTATAGTTGTCACCCACAAGTGTTGCAGGTGTTCTATTTTGGTTTCATTGACAATAGTACTCCAAACATTTTAGAGCTACATTTGTTGCCTATAGTAGGTGCTACAAGTGTTGTATTTTGATTTCATATGACTCCAATTATGTGATCTATTCTCTTATATGATCTTGTTGATACTTTTATACTCTAGTTTGGATATGAATGTTGAGGTCACACATGTGGATACCTTGACTGCATAATTATGTTGACAAATTGGTGTATTTATATGTGGGTTTGTGTGTTTGTGAGAGAGAGAGATGATTAGGTGATCATAATGATGGATTCTTGCTTATGACTATACTACCTTGGAAACTTGGCCTAATTTATAGATATGTGGTATATAGTTAGCTTTTTCTTATTACATATATGTTAAAATATGAGCATGCACATGTAATACTAACCCTAGTATCGTGTTTCATGCAGAATAAGGATTTAAATCTAATTTCATGTGATTACAATTTTTATAGATTTTAGATAAGTTTTTGAAGATATTAGACATTAGAATAAAATTCATTATAAATTAAATATGATAATGTTTTGTTGTTTTTATATGATTAGTGGTGTTAGTGTAGGTTTCTATTTTTCTTAATTTGTGTTTATTTATTTTTCCTACACATATATTTAAGCTTCTGTAGGTTATTTTAAATGGTATTTATGAGGGTAGATGACATCTTCCATAAGAGACATGTGCCTAACTCCCACCTATTCTTGGTAGTTAGAGTTATTGGTTCTCTTGGATGTATATGCCACCTCTCTTAACCATTTATTCATCTTTTACCAAGTAGGTGTAACTATTTTTTTGGCATTTTCCTAGTAGGGGAAACTCCTACCTATTTTCGTAGGTGAAGTTAATCCTCCTATTGGTTGTATTTACCTCACTTCGATCTACACATACTCCACCCATCACTCATTTTATGATGGAGAATGAACTTCCTTTTTGTTGTTTGCATATCTCTTGTATCACTAGAAACTAGCTCTGTTTTGCTATTTTGATTCTAGAATCATTTGTTAAATAGTTCTATTGTATCTACTCCTACACTAGGTCTTGGGTAGTTTCTTAGTTATTTATAAAACCTAACATGGTATTAGAGCCATTGGTGTCAGGAAATGTTAATATGTTTTCATCTTTTGAGAGTGGGTTTCATGAGTTTGGGTGTGGGATAATTTTAAGCACATTGTGCACCATTTCTAGATATACCATTATGTTTAAGAGGCACAAGAATGTTAGATTATGCTTTCATTTTACCCAAATCAAACTTTGGGAAGCTAATCTATAGTTGGGTTTTGTTTGTGTTTAGTTTGCATTGGATTTATTGGTAGCTCATTTTTGGGGCACTTTGGCACCAAACAAACCCTACCATTATGTTTGGAAGATGTCAAAACCTATAGATCAATATAATTTTTGTCAAAATAAAAGTTGGGTGCATTAGAGGCATTTTTAAAACTTCTTGGGCTGTATGATCATATCATATGAAAATTCTTTAAAAAATTTCAATTTTTTTTTAAAGAGGTCAAGTGGACCAAATAGACCACTCATAGCCCCCAAAGAGACCACATGCCTATTGGGGATCAACCTAGTTGGGCCTAAAGGCCTTGAACTAGCACAAGCCATCCCAGCTAGGCTCCTCAATAGGCCACCACCCTATGACCACCATATTGCCTCCACTTCATTACTGCCCAAGTATCCCAACTTGCCATTATCACTTAGTGGCCACCACACCTCCACTAGGTCACCACTTGAGTGATTCTTAGCCCTTCCACTACTAGCCCATCACCCACACTTAACCTTGGAGTCACTACAATTGCCAATGTAGCTAGTTTGCAACCAAAGGGCCACCAACTTTCCCCTAGGTCCTTAGCCCTCTCTCCATTAGGCTTTTTAGTCTAGGAGACCAACTTTAGGAGGCCATAACTTGCTCATATGAAAGTATTTTTTGAGTAGTTTTTTAAAAATGGGGACAAATTTCATACTCTTTGCAATAGTGTAATCAATTTTTAGATTTGATTCCTTTTATTTTCTAAAATTTAATTTCTTAAGGTATTTTTTATTTAGTTGTACTCTCTAGAACTTAAAATACTGATAAATCTCACAAACAAGCTCCCTTTTGAGTGCCATTTTTTTTAAATTAGTATTTTTTTGAGCTTTACACAATAGTGTAGTTTTTCTTCCTATTCTATAAGAACATGTTACTTTCAACATTTTGGCCACTTTTGGGCCCTATAAAAGCTATATTAATCTAGTATTTCACATTGTGACACACTAAAATAAAGTGCCAAGCATTGTAATCTTTGGGGGGGTCATTTCACATATAGTATTAAGGGAGTTTCTTGTGTGCTTCTTGTCTTTCCACTTATCTTTTCTTTTCTACATTATGGATCCTACAACTTTAGTTCTAGTTCCAATTCATACACATTACAACTACTTTGAATGGAAATATAAATTAATGATTTTGCTAAAATGTAAAGGATACCATAAATATACAATGAAAACAATTCCTAAACCTACTAAGGTCATTAGATTGTTATGTCTTGTTATTTCTCTAGATTTACTATTTCATGTTTAATTCTTAAACACACATGTTAAATTATAGAATACTTTATCTAATTTGTTTGTAAAAAATATGTAATGCAAGGTAATCTCTTAGAGAATGAATTCATAACTCTTAATCCCTACAATTTTGACACAAGTCAAGATCTCTTTACTAAGTTATAAAGCCTTAGGACACAACTAAAGAACTGTGGAATGGAGAAAGAGGTCACACAAATTATTTTTTCCATTGTATCTAAATTGGGTCCTAATTATTCCATCTTCATATCTACTTTTTACACTACAAAATTGCTCTTGGTGTAGCATTTCACATGCCTACCTTTGACGAATTTGTTGTCTCTCACAATGGAGCAAGACAAGCACATTATGATGGGAGTCCTTGTCTTCTAAGTGACTGTTTAGTATGAAAAAGGAGAATGATAACAACTAGAATGCAAACTAGATCAAACCCTTTTCCATATAACATCTAAGGACAAGACCAAGCCAAATCAATATCAAATGAAGGTGGACTCAATTGCTGACCTTGTGCTCATGTATGTTATAGATGAATCAGATTTAATTTAGTCTTTCCCTCAAACCTTAGGTTAACAATCCTAGTTCTACAATGATCTGCTTATAATAGAATAAATACAACAAAAACCCATAAACTAATTACATAGGGATAATTAAGAAGATGATAGAACCTATCTCTTGAAAGTAGAAGTGTCGGAGGACCAAGGTGGGACTGCCTAGGTATTGATTGGAAGAACCTGTTGGAGGTGTGAACTGGAAAGTTGTTGCAGATTATGTCCTGATGCCATATCTAAACTCTGAAAAGGTAGGAGGACATGGGTGGTACCACCCAAGTCCTTAGTGATTGAAAACTTTGAAATAGTTTCTAGATCTTGAAACCCTGATCTGTACTCTATTTTCCTATAGCTCGATATTTTGTAGATCTCTCTCCTGTAACCTGCACACAAGAAGATAAGAAGGGGCTTGGGGCTTATGGTGTTTAGGGACTTTCCTTAGTCGAATCCCAAGATAGCATTCAAGCTTCCCAATACTGTTGATTGATAAAGAGTGTGTGCCCTCATGGGGGTAGATGCTGAAAACAATGATATGATGATTCAAATGATGAGAAACAAACAATGATATCACCTATGTGATGAACCCTTAGAATGATGAAGATCCTTCAACTCCTAAGGAAGAATAGATGATAGCTCCATGCCTGCAATAACAACACAATGACAATACACAAATATGCTCTAGAATCACAATGAATGCTCTTGCTTTCTTTTCTTCAAGATCTCAAGTTACTCCTTTCCAAACTAGTTGATAATGAATCCAAAAACACACTTATATACGCTTTCCCACTCATAAATGTCAATTAAAACCAAAAGAGCCTACAAGGAGAAACCTCTAGGGAGGTGAAATATCAATATACATTTGAAATTGCCCTGACCAAAAGGTAGGGACCTAGGCTGTATCACCTAGGTCCTTTAGCCCTATTTAGGTCTGGGGTAAGATAAATGAATGGCCCATATTCCAATTCTATCTCGGTGTCAAGCAATTTTGCATTGGGAGAAACATTTTGAATGTATAATGTAATCACAAGGACCTAGGAGATAAACAATGAGGTAAAAATACATGTGGACACTTTTTTACTCCATAACATTTAGCCCCCACTCTAATGTGTGTATGATCTTACAATCAATACATGCATTAAAGTATAGTAGAAAACACATCAAGCACGTCAGACACTCACCCTAAGTTTGGAAGACTATCTCTAGCCCCCAAGCTTAGGCAAACATAAGAAGACAAATGACAAACACACAAAACATGAAGAAGACAGTAAAGAAGCATTCAATACACAGAGAAGACATGAATGTAGCCACGCAATACACAAAGTATACACGAAGAGAAGACATGATTAAATAATTACACTATACTAACAGGCGATGTGGGGAGCTCATCGCTATGCGCCACCATCAAAGCACACAAAACACATGGTGTGGGAGGAGCTCATCACTATGTGCCACCACAAAACATAGAGTACACATGGCATGGGGGGAACTCATCGCTACGTGCCACCACAAAACATGCAAAACATGTGGAAAACACATGGAATACATGAGTGCCGTAGAGTGTTTCATTGACCCACTATATGTCTTATACATAGCAAACATGTGTGATGGGGAGGAGCTCATCACTACGCTCCGTCATCTAAGACACACCAAACACACCTGATGGTTGAGCTTATGCTACAACAGCCGCCAAAAAAACACTTAAGGGTGAGTAACTCAAGACCCAACCCCGCCTCCCATGAGAGGACTTTTTCAAAAGGATGTGTAACCACTCAAGAGAATACACCATCCCGCCTTCTGCAAAAGGTCATTCAAAAGCATACAACCCCACCTGTATCACGAAGATGCCTTATAGTGAAAAGAAAGCATGCACACAAAGTATACAACCCCACCTGCATTACGGAGGAGCCTTACAGTGAAAAGGAAGCATAGGCAACACACAAAATAAAGTATACAACCCCACCTGCATCATGGAGATGCCTTACAGTGAAAAGGAAGTATATGCAAACACAAAAAATAAAGTATACAACCCCACCTTCATCACGAAGATGCCTTACTATGAAAAGGAAGTATACACAACACAATTTATCACAATATCCAAGATATCCAAGAATTTACCAGAATATATTGCCCCACCTTAAAGTGGTTGCTCTTGCTTTTTGGTGGCAATCACATTTAAGGTAAGGTTGAAAACATGTGTGGGAACAAGAGCTCTCGCAAAGCCCATGCCCCAAAGTGACATGTGCTTACAATCGTCAAATTATTCCCAACAATCACAATAGAAACACATTAATATCATTTTCTAACAATCGTTGATCAACAATATGCATGTCCAAAATATAATCAAAACAAGCTTCAGTTAGATAATCTAAGCTAAGATAACAACCACATCATCTCATGAAATTGATACAGAAAATAAGACACCATGCCACTCAAACAAACCAAGGCTATACTTACGGGTTTGGAACCGAGTATAGCCATGAGGTTATACTTTAGGTATCTCAGAACCGAATGTAGCTACAAGGTGAGACAAAAACATTCCAAAGTGCATACAAGTAGATTTAGAGTATTGCAAAGGTTTGTTACAAATTTTTCACAAAGTCAAAAATCCTACTTAAGAGTAGTCACAATGTTTGTTCCATTTGAATACATCATATCACAAAGAGAAAATCAAAAGAAATAATTCATGTGATAGCTCATGACATTGCATAAAGTAATAGGAAATATGTTACATCTGTATTCTCATATGTTCTTGCATCCATGCATTTCATACTTCATATATTCCAAAAATTTCCAAGAAAAGAGACATATTGCATTAGTATTGTGCTGTCCAAAGTTAGAGATCTCAACCATCCATGTGTACAAAAGATAAAAGAAGAGGACATAAGATACAAAACATAAAATTAGATCTAAATAAAGAAAATCGCAATACATTTTTAGATTCTAAGTTCCTAAATAAAAGTGCACTCAAGCATGAAAGTCTCCCCATGTAAGGGGGAAAATTTTGAAAACTAAGACTCCCTAGAACCTTAGGGATAATTCTAACCAATGGAACCTTTGGGGCTCCTGCTCTTAGATCTCCTCCAACTATCCACTACATCAAAATCCCTATATGTCCTATGAGAATGAGAAGGAATCCTGCTAAAAGCACATGAATGAGATGGGCCTGCTGTCTAAGCTCATGAAGACTGTCACTGAACCCCAAGGTTAGCCATATCTTGAAGTAAGGCATTCTCAGCCTCAAGTGCAATATTTCTAGCCTGATGGGAAGCAATCTCCCAACTTGCATGGTAAGTAGGAGCTGAGATATTTGTATGATGACCTGCTAGAGAAGGCAAGTGAGTATCAATGAGTAAATCATCCCTTGAGAGACTAGTAGAAGGGACTAATAT
The DNA here is from genome assembly GCA_027924645.1 of Cunninghamia lanceolata. Lineage (NCBI taxonomy): Eukaryota > Viridiplantae > Streptophyta > Pinopsida > Cupressales > Cupressaceae > Cunninghamia > Cunninghamia lanceolata. The sequence goes on from BSBN01001062.1 coordinate 6,858,720, forward strand.
TTCTAGCGAATCATTTCAAAAAAGTTCCCTCCACCCATCAACAATAACTAGGGAGAAGTGAAAAGAGGAGTATTAGTCAAGAATTAAATCAATAAAAGCAAAGGAGTAGCAAAGAAAGGAGTAAAAAAAGAGATTCTTAAGAGGATCACCAACTTTCCATGTAGGATCCTAGAGTCTCACGTCCTTGTCTGATAATGGATAAACTAGATTATGTCTAGGAGGAGTTGCCACTGGCACTACCTCCTCATCTAAAGGAATCTCTCCCTCCTTTCCTATATTCACTTCATCATGCTCCTCTCCCTCAGGGTCATATTCCTCATCCACGGACTCATCAATCTCCTCCTCAACAACTAGAAACCTTTGAAAGTGGGTTAGTATTGCATGCCTTTGGCTCACGACATAGATTGGCCTCATAATCAAAATCCTAGGAGTCAAAGAGTCTAAAAGAGTGCCATATGCTTAGCATCTACCATATTTTGAGTAGATCGATAAAAAATAGGAACATGGGGCAAGTCCTCTGGAAAGTCCTTTCCCAACTACTGAAGCACTCTATCAATGTGATCAGCCTCAACCAAACCATTCATGTCCCTAAAGTGAACCACTCCTCTATAGTAGTCTCGCACCTAGCTATCACCTAGCCATAGACCCTCCATGTCAACATAAGGATGATAAATGAAATTTGTATCAGTAAGAGTATCCATCGCACATGTACTAGCATCAAAGTAACCAAGTCAACCCTGTTATGTCAAAAATTGTCCTCCTATATGGAATGGTACAATTTCTCCTAGTTTAGCTCTTCTCCTTTGGTGACCTTTCAACCTAGTTTATTTCAGACCTTCCTAAACCCTGATTGACCTATGTCTAACTGGAAGAATGTCGTATTCTAGAATAACTAAAGACTAAAGGTGACAAGCAAGCTTGGATTTGGGATCCCCTAACCTCCTTGAGGTAGTCCTGATCAGGAAATCAAGGCTTGGACTTGGGTGCTAGCACCCTTGTCCTGCCCTATTTCCTGGGGTCCTAAAATTTGGATGGATGTCAGCCCCGCCATGCATTCCAGGATTCCATTTTCAAACTTTCATTTTTTGCGTGATGTCAACATCTTATTTCAAAATTTGAAATTCCTAAGGTTAGATATTTAAAGACATTTGAAAATCATTTTATTACACACAATCTATATGCAAACTTTATGCCAAAAGTCTGCCAAAATTGCCATTGAAGATCAGTGATTTGTTGAAGCTCTTTGAAGTTATTTGAATTTGATATCATGGAGACAATGGATGGAGATTAGGAATCAAGATCTTGAGACTATCTTGTTCTTCCTAGGGTTTGTACACCCTTTGCATGATCAAGAGAAGGGTTGAAGCTTCCAACATCAAGCTTGGAATCCTCCACGGACACAACCGCATCACCTTCTTGTTCATGCAAGTCTTCATTGCTTTTCATCTTCTTGAGGTGAAGTTGTGTTTGTTCATTAAGTGAAGCAAATTGTTGATCTTTCCTTGATGCTTGAGTCATCTAGGGTTTTATGTTTATGCATGCACATTTGTTAGATGAACACACACATCTGTAGATCTTTATCTTGGGCTATTGTTGAGGTAGGAATACCAAAAATGGGCCTTGAATGAGGTAAGCTCCTATATAGCCACAACCATCTTTCTCCTCCTTTTGCATGTATAGGTTGCTTTTGTCAAGATCCAACAAAAAGGAGTGATAGGAAGATGGATATTGCAAACATGATCATCACAGAATTTAGATTTCAAGATTTTGAGACTTTCACGACACTAGCACTAATGCCCTAGTCCAACTGGGTGACTTCTTCATGATCCGGGAGCCTCTAGAGGTTAAAAGACACCTATTACAGAAAATCCCAACATACAGAAACTTTTGGGACACTGGCACTAATGCCCTAATCCAACAACTCCTCATTTTCTGGTTAAAATGTCTCTGAACTGATTTCTCTACATTTTTGTAATCATTTCATTCATATCTATGCCAGAAATTAAGTTATTACAGTTTGATTGGAAAATTAGGGTTTCATGCTTAGGGAGAGATAATAGCTTGTAAAAACCTGATTCAAACAACCACACAGACACAATTAATAGGAAAAGGGAACAATTGGAAACCAGTAGTTTATCCCTAAACTTATCCTTTGCTTCCCTAATGCTTTAGTGCATGAAAGTGTGGGACTTCAAGTCTATCATCTTGCTTCCATATTTTCACCCTAAAAACTAGTAGTTTATCCCTAAACTTATCCTTTGCTTCCCTAATGCTTTAGTGCATGAAAGTGTGGGACTTCAAGTCTATCATCTTGCATCCTTTTTAAACATCAGATATCCATTAGTTTGTTGTCCTAAAACATATTTAGATTGCAAACCCTCTTTTGTGAAAGTGCATACATTGAAACTTGAGTGATTTCCTTTATAGTTTCATTAAAAGAGTTCAAAATTATAACTTTGTTTGTTGCATAGTGTTATTCTATTATATTTTCACAAAGTTTATGCTTAATCATTTTACATTTAAGTCTTGAGTTAATTTGAGCATGTTATAATGTTGGATTACTTTTGCAAGACTTTCATGTGTATGATGAGTTGTTTAGTTGTGATGACTTCTATATGTTAGATGAAGCCCTTGAGGACTTTATCTTGATTGAACATTCCACTACGACTCCTAAACCATCGTTGTTTCAAAGATTTGTAAATGCAATCTATGTTCCTAAAACTCAAGAAGAACCTGTGAAACTAAAAATAGTGGTCACTTTGTGTTTAGATGCAGTTCAAACTCCTTCTAAACTGGTGCTCACTATTAGAGGTCTTTCACCTTCTTCTCATCCTCCTAATTATATTTATAACTATGCTAAACATATAATACATCAAAATTCACAACCTAGTCATATTGTGGTTGCTCATACATGCAATACTCGGAATAACAAACAAGGAAAATAACAATCGAGCATTCTGATATCTTTACCAGCTTCTCAACCAATGCTTCTTCAAGCACCTCGTTTAACACAAAAAGTTGGTCAAGATTATGATCTTGTTGAGCAACTTCGTGCTACTCCGGCTAAGATATCTCTTTGGGAACTTATACAAACTTCACCTACATACCATGGAATTCTCCAAGAAGCTTTACAAACGGTGATTGTACTACATGCTATCAAACCTAATGATGTAGTAGCTCTTTTAGACTATATGCATGTGGTGAAAATAGACATTCTGTTCCAACAACATGAGTTGCCATCTATTGAAGTTCAAAATCAGTATGATCCTTTGATTATTTTCATTACAATAAACAAGAAACTAATTAAACAAGTTATGATTGATAATGGATCAGCTCTTAATGTTTGTGGCATCAATTTATTACATAAGATTAAAGTTGATACATCTTTGATTAAGTCAGATAAGATAAGTATCTATGGTTTTGATATTAATGTTGGAAGATAATCCATAAGCACTATAACTTTAACTATACAAGTTGGGCCTATAACTTTACCTACCCTGATTCATGTCATGCCTTGTTCTTTATCTTACAACAGGATTCTTGGTAGGCTGTGGATTCATGCACTGGGGCCAGTTCCTTCTACCCTTCATCATTCAATCAAGTTTGTTCATAAAGATAAACTTCATACTATTCATGTTGATCCTGAACTAGACATTTGTTTACAAATTGAATCACAAAAGAAAGTTGTTCATCATAAGATCTTAAACAATCTTAAAGTTTACTCGCCAACCCCTCTTGCCACAGATAATGTTGTGAAAGAGTCAAAACAATCAAATGCATTTCTTGGTGACGATTGGGGTTCGTTAGATTTTACATTCCCTTCTACAAGTGACTATAAAATTAACAACTCCTCTCCTGAAACATCAAATGTTGCATTGATCTCATCTAAATGCTCAAATACTAAAGTCTCTTTGCTAATAAATACAGATAATACTCTTACTTACACTATAGATTATGAGACTTACGAAGCCCCACCTTCCAAAGAAATGGCTTCTCCCTATGGTCGAGGATTTTAGATCCTTTATAAGAATTGTGACTATGTAGGTAATGGTTGAGATATCAATCAACAAGGGATTTGTGTACCTATAGAATTTGCTTCGTGACATTACTCAAGTAGCATTGGATATAACCCTTTTAGGGAATCTCAAGCCCGTAGATGCCCTACTTTGGATGTGAATACAATATCTATGCTTAACTTGATCTTTCCTGAGATGATTGACACTAATTGTCCTCTAGGAGAGATCCCCTTAGACGTCATTTCAACAGATGAAGCGATAATGGAATTCTTGGGTGCTTGCGATAGTATTCCCCATTACCATCATAAATGTGGATTGCCTTATTATTTGAATAGTGCTACATATTTTTGAAAGTCCACTAGCATGATAAATACTACTTTGAAATCTGAAGAAGAATTTGAAGAGTTCCCACAATCACCCGATCTCCTAGACCACAGTACTCTACTTAATGGAAAGACTATTGATGTTTTCATGGAGAAAGATAACACTGAAAAAGTTATCCCTATAGGTAATTGCTTAAGTGTAGAAGAAATAGAAGATATGACAAAGCTATTACATGAATTTTCTGAATTGTTTGCTTGGAACTATTCGAATATGCCTGGTATTGATCCTTAGATTGTAACACATAATATTGTATTGAAACTAGATGCTAGGCTGTTTAAACAAAAGATTTGTAAGATCAATCCTAAGATTGCATTACTTGTCAAGGCTGAGATAGAAAAGCTTTTACAAGATGGCTTTATCCGCCCTATTGACTATTCACCTTGGATTTTGAATATAGTGGTTGTCGCTAAACCCGATGGTCATATTCGCATGTGTACTGATTTTAGAGACTTGAATCTTGCATCTTTGAAAGATGATTTCCCCCTTTCGAACATTGATTGATTCTTGATTCAATAATTGGCAATGAGCTACTTTCCTTCATGGATGGATTCTCAGGATATAATCAAATTTTCATAAGCCCTCATGATCAATATTAAACAACTTTTATAACACCATGGGGAACATTTTGTTGGGTAGTCATGCTGTTTGGACTTAAGAATGCTAGAACAACTTACCAACATGCTATGACTTATATTTCATGATTACATGCACAATATTTTAGAAGACTATGTTGATGACATCTTGGCAAAGTCTATTAATTGCTAAGATCATACTATGACTCTTTGACAGATCTTTGAGCGAATAAAGAAATACAACATGCGATTAAATCCTCGTAAGTGCGTATTTGGTGTCAACAATGGGAAGCTATTGGGATTCATAGTTTCAAATCATGGTATTGAAGTAGATACGAAAAAGATTGATGCGATTGTTAACATGCCAGCACCTGAAAACATATCTCAACTTCGTAGTTTACAAGGGAAGATACATGCCATTCGTCGATTTGTCTCACAACTCGTGGATAGGACTCACCCTTTTGCTCAACTACTGAAGAAGGATTCAAAATTTCAATAGAATTTGGAATGTCAGAAGGCTTTTGAGGACTTAAAAAGTTATCTCACTAAACCTCCTATTTTACAACCTGTTGTTTTTGATAAACCTTTTATCATTTACACCTTAGCATCTAATAATGCTCTTGCAACCTTATTAGCACAACATGATACTGAAGGCAAGGAACATGTTGTATATTACATCAGTCGAACATTGCTTGATTATGAAGTGCGATACACTGTCATTGAGAAACAATGCTTAGCTCTTGTCTTTGCAATACAAAAATTTAGGCATTATCTCCTAAATGCTGAGATACATGTAATAGTAAATTTGATCCTTTGAAACATCTATTTGCTAAAACAGATCTTTCCAGTCACCTTGCTAAATAGGTTATGTTGTTAACTGAATTCGATCTCAAATTTCTATCTTAGAAAGCAAGTGAAGGATAAGCATTAACCGACCATTTAGCTGAAGAACCCTCCTCTTTTGCTATACAAAATCAAGAGACATTCCCTGATGATAAAATCTTAGCCATTGATAAGGAAGATAAATGGGAATTGTATTTTGATGGATCAAGATGTCAAACTAGCTCCAGTGCTGGTGTTATTCTAGTATCCCCTGTAGGTAAGCTGATTCCTATGTCTTATTGCCTAAACTTCTCATGCACAAACAAAATTACTGAGTACGAAGCTCTTATTGTAGGACTTCATGCCGCTTTGGCTCTAAACATCAAAAACCTCACTATATATGGTGATTCACAATTAATTGTAAGATAAATAAATGGACCATATCAAGCTAAACAAGAGAAATTATCTCAATATCGTGACTTTTCTTTGTCCCTATTAAAGCAATTTACATCCTTTTCAATCGATACTATTCCAAGAAAAGAAAATTGACATGTGGATGCAATGGCAAGCGCAACTTCCCTTATATCCCCTGGCGATTCTCCTGATGAATTTATCTTTATTATTCATAATCTTAAAACAGTAGCCATCGAAGATCCTGTAGTTGCAAATATTGATCTATGTTGTGATATAAACTTTGATGAATGGTTCTCCCATATATTCAACTATTTGCACAATGGAACCACCCCTAATTCAACGTCTAAAAATGCTCGAGTTCACCTACATAAACTTGCAGCATGCTATATCATTCTATCTAATGTCTTATATAGATGAAGATATAATGGCATTCTTCTCCGATGTCTTAGTAATTTAGAGATCCCGATAGCTTTAGAAGAAGCTCACTCTGGCACTTGTGGAGGACATTTTGAAGGAAAATCATTGGTACAAAAATTAATACATATGGGGTATTATTGGCAACGCATGGAACAAGATTCTTTCGCTTATGTCAAGAAGTGCCCGCAATGTCAACATCAACATTTAATTTGAGCACCTGCCTAGGAACTTCGTGCCCAAGTGTCGCCTTGGCCATTTTCTATTTGGGGCTTGGATCTAATTGATAAAATCTCTCCACCTTCTTCTCAAGGACATACCTTTATCATTACCACTACCGATTACTTCACGAAGTGGGTTGAAGTTGTCCCTTTACAATCCACGATTGCTGAAGTAATTTGTCATTTTATACAAGATAACATAATCTCTTGATTTGGCATCCCTTCCTCCTTGGTCTCTAACAATGGTATGCCATTCAAGAACAAGGATGTGAAGAAATTTCTAGAAAAGTATCACATTCAACACTGCTTCTCTATGCCTTATTATCCTCAATCAAATGGCCAAGCAGAAGCTTCAAACAAGTTTATTGGACAAATTCCATGAAAAACTATTAACAAGCATCATAATGATTGGCATACTCAACTATCTTAATCATTATGGGCTTATAGAACAAGTATTCGTATGGCTACTAGAACTACCCTGTATAATCTTGTTTATGGCACTGACGCGGTAATTCCCTTGGAACTTGAAATTCCTTCATTGAGAGTATCCTTGAGAGATGTTATTGATGATGACATGGAAAGAGAAAAGAGATTACAACAACTTGAGATTCTGGATGAACAACATATTAACGCTCTTGATCATCTTAAGGCCCATCAAAAGAGTATAGAATGATTGTACAATGAATGCATCATACACCACTCATTTGACATTAGAGACTTGGTACTTTATGAGAATCAACGCAATGTGAACGCACCTCCTAGAGAAAAAGGAATGTTTAGCCCTAATTGGCTTGGACCGTATGCCGTTACTAAAGTCTTTAGATCAGAAGTGTATAAGCTAGCCGATGAATAAGGTACGTCACTTAAAGAACCTATTAATGTTTCACACCTCAAGAAATTTTATGCTTAAGATCATAGGTTAGATGTTACTTTAAAAAGAAAAACTTATTAGCTAGTATAGCTTCAATTTTGACAAGAGATGATTATTTTGTCTTAATTCATTTAACATAGCATCTTCTTCAGTTAATCGTTGTTGTATCTTGTTTAAACATGTTTTATTGAAAGATCACCTTTGTATTAACTACGTTAAGCATAGAATAATGGTTATGTACGAAATTTATTAATCATTGTGCTTTCTACTTTATATTATGCAAAGAATTGTTTAAGTATCACATTAGCATTAATCACATTTCCACATGAGGATTTAGCATTTATCACTAGTTGCATTTTATATAAATCACATGTAATAGATTAGACAACATTAAAAACAACAATAGAAAAATATTATATATATATATAGCTGAACCTCAGTCACCTATGCCCTCAGGACCTCATGGTGCAAATGTGACGGAAGCCTAACCATGTGTGGCTACAGATCATGAATGATTCCTAGAGACACTCCGTGATCATAACCCCCTGATCTCTCCTCTCAATCCTAACACCTCGTTATGTGACTCTTGATACTGTTGACCTATTTTCCTCTATCCAGAGTTAAATAGTTCACCTTGTATTTTCCTTGAAAATCCTTTAGAAAATGACCCTACAAGGCTTAAATCCTTCAAATATTTATGCTATGCCTTGTCAAAATTCCCAAAAAAATCTTTCTTGAAGAATCCTTGTAGAAAACCCAGAAAAACCCAGAAACCCTTTGTCTTCAAGAGCTTCCCATCGTAGACAAATCTCAATTTTATACTTAGTAATTGTACATACATTTTTCAATATATGTCCAAATGTACATTCACCATTGTATGTGGTGGTGCCCAACTAGGTTTGGGTTTCAATTATTTATCTGCAGGCATTTCTTCTTCCAAACCAAAAAAATTTCTAAGTCATTTGGCCTTCGCAGTTCAAAAATGCAAAAAATAGTTGCATGCAAGTGTCTTTGTATATACAAGGCCATTTGTATGTACATGCAGGTTCAAATGTACATTGGCAGGTCAAAAAATCTTAGTCGGCCTTCAAAAATAGTAAAAAATTGGTTGTATGCTTTTTACAATGCATATTGAGTTTGTATATGCATTAAGGGAATTTATCGCAGATTCTGAGATATTCCCTGCTTGTATGAGATGGTTTGCATGTATATTTGTGTTGCATGTTTAGACATGCAATGGCTACATACAAGAGGAACATGCAAAGGAAAAGATGCATCGGCTACATACAAGCAACTTATGCAAAGAAATATACAAGATTTTGCTTGTATATCGGCTTTGTATATTCGATATACAATGGAAACATACAAGCAAGACATGCAAGGCCGGCATACAAAGGGGCACATATAAAAGAGAATGTATATTGGCACATGGAAGGTCAACATACAAGGCAAATGTGAGTCGAGTTTATATGTATCTTTGGTTTGTATATTTGCTTTGTATATTTGAACATACAAAGAAATATACAATGGAAAATATGCAAAGCGCCAGACAAGCAGGAGATATAAGAGGTGGGGTTCGCAGATGCAGAGGTGTTTGTATAGTGGATGATTGTATCTTACATACAATCAGAGAAGAAAGGATACATACAAGGTGGACCCGATGGAGGAATTAGGCATAGCGGATAATCATTTGGAGTCCGCGGCTTGTATCTCGACATTGTATATGCCGATATGCAAAGGGCATATACAAAGAGCAAGATACAAGGAGAAAGGATATAAAGCTGGGGCCCACCGCTTGTATATTTGCGATTGTATGTTTGCACATACAATCAAATATACATTCCTAACATACAATCAAATATGCGTTCCTAATATACAAGTCGGATCTGAAATGAACATACATTCTAGTTGATAAAGGACATAATTCTGTAGTTTGCATGTATAGTTTGCTTGTATGTTCACATTGTATATGCGACATGCATTGGTTATATACAAAGAGGAACATGCATGGCTCAAACCCGATGGTGATTACAATATGCTTCATAATGGTTTGAGGTCCGCAGCTTGCATGTATATGACAATGTATATCCCGATATACAAGAGATTAAAGATACTAGGCCTAGATTTCAAATTTCTTCAATTTGGTTGATAAAATGGTTTAGGTCTGCGGCTTGTATATTGAATGCATTGTATCTTGCAATATACAAGTGAAATGTACAAGAAAGAAATATACAACGCGGAGCCGACTATAAAGTCAAATTTGTCAAATTCAATGTTGGGGTCCGCGCTTTGTATATACATGTGTTTGTATATTTGCAATTGTATGATTCAAACATACAATCTGATATACAAAGCCGATATGCAAGAGGCCATATACAAGGCACTTTGTACATGCAAAAGCAGACTCAGAGATAATTTCAGAGGTTGATTCAAGCACAGATGCAAAGTGATATATACACACGGTTGACTGCAACTTTGACCGCTTGTATCTTCCACGTCCTGGCAAATTTTGACATGCTGCAAAAGGCAAAAATGCATGTTTTTGTCTCCTCTTTCATTTGGTGGGCTTTTCAGGGGAATATTCTCACTTTTCAATTTCAGATCTGGATTTGCATGTTTTGGGCAACTGGATGTTTCAGCGACCATTTTAGGTAGATTCAGATATTTGTTGCATTCATTGCTACAGGTAGATCTTCAGTAGCTTGCATTGATGACCAGAAATATCTCTTAAACCGCCATGTTTCAGATATTCCTTGTTGAAGATAACCATTGAAGCTGCTCGCATTCAATGCCCAGAATATCTTCCGCCATTTCATTGTTGTAGATCGATGACAAGGCAGCTTGCATTGAAGATTCCAAATATCTTCCATCTGCCCTGTTCCAGAGATTTCATGCCATAACTTCTTGCAGATGGATGTCCTTTCAGAGGTAGATATTTTCCTATTACAGCTCATGGAGAAAATTTTGTAACCGACTTAGGGCATTTTGAAATGCTATATAAACATGAGTTTGAGATGTAAATAAGGTTGGAAATTTTTGGCTTTCAAGCTTTCTATTTTCAAACAGAGCTTTCTACTACTGTAACCGTGCCTTCACATTGAATACATTATAAAGTACTAAAAATTCACATCACATGAAACTGGAGTAAAACATAGACTTACTGAAAGTAAATTCAAATGTGGTAAAAATAACTTCTACTTCATCATTCCGAAGGAAATATATTAAGATAACATTCAAGAGTCCAAGCAAGTTTTTAGGTTCATACGTAAAAGTACAACCATAATTACAATGCGTATATAGATACATATGAAGTCATTTACAGAGTATGTAGAAATAATATTACAAGTGTCGAATAATGGCATCAAGCCTTACAATCATTTAAATACAAGAAGTATAACTATCATCAGTGTCAAATAAATCTATCAAGGAGTCCTCGACCGCCATCGACCAACCGACCATCTGCTGAGTCGTAGGACAAGAACATGGTTCAGGCACTTTTTCCACCCAACCACGAAGCTTGCTTTTCCCTAGAATTCCTCAAACTGAGGAATACCCGACCCTACTCGAAGAGCCTAGCATCCTGTAAACATATGTAGGGTGGAATCTGGTATGTGCCTATCAACCTACATGTATCTCTAATATGAATGCAGCATCTCATCAATAGGATATGGCAGGGAATCATACAATGAAAAGTTAGGCTAATTGTCCATCTATTTCAATGGTGCATGTCTATTTCAACATTCAATTCACTTTGGCCAAAGCAATTAACCGTTGTAATGGCGTGCAAGTTTTGAATAAGAAAACTCACTTCCTTGATAGCCCACATTCGATACCCGTCCCAGAAGGCAATCTTTCTCAAAAGCACATAAAAAAAAACACTAGATAATAGTCCTATGCACTTTCAATCACAGTTTATGGAAAAAAAACTCCTTTCAAGCACCTTTGTACGACAAAATAACTCATTTTTATGCATGCATGAATACAAGAAAAGATATCTGTTTCAGATGATTCCAACAGTTAATTGTTTTCTAAGTAGGAAATTTGATATAGGGTAACACAGGTTGATTTTCCCAATTATACATGAATTTGTTCGTTTCAAAAGTTTGAATAGTGTCCTATGTATAAGACCGAGTATACACAAGTAAATAGACAAGAACAAAATGATATGCAACTTAACCACTACTATACATCGGTCTATCATAATAAAAGATCTCTTTTTGTTTTATAATCATAAACATAATGCCTCTATACAAGTGCATATAAAGTAATCATGAACATGATATTTAAGTTTAATTCCTTCTGTACACTACAAACCCATCATAATTCTAGCAATATTACCTACGTGATTCCTCTGAAGGGAATATGGATTGACTCAACCATAAGGCAACGATTTTAATTTATGGATAAGTGTAGATTTTTGAAGTTTTAACTAATGAGTCCTATTTTTTTTTGGCACAAATTGGATTGGTTTCTCCATATCCGAGAAAGACACATTGGCCAAAAGAGAGAAGAAGTATTCCAAATCTATTGTCACAGACTCTTAAAAATCGTCAATAAGGACAGAGATATAGAATGTCGTATTTCTTATGTTTAAACCAAATCATGAAAGTTTTAGCAACAAAAAGAAAGATTGTTCTCACATTTCAATAAAATTAACTCGACCTGCTATACTTCAACATCTGTCTTTTTATCTTACAATGACATTGGTCTTGACAGATTTGGAGGTGTTTTCGAAGTTCGAAGTGATTTCAGGAAAGAACAAGTAAGAACCGGCGCAGACCATCTACAGACAGCTAGGTCGAGAGAATGAACTTGGAGAAAGGTTAATGAGAGATGTAGAAAAAAAATTAAGGACATAAAAGAAAAGAAAAACTGAAGATCCAATGACTCACTGAGGGTCAATTCTACAACAAAAATGATCAACAATTAAAACTCAAACTAGATTTCCAGAGGTCATTTAATTATATCTGGATAAGGGACAAAAGATCGCATATTTCCTTCTTGTTAAGGGCAAGGTTGATGGCATTAAACATGCCAATCTCATCAAATGTCCAGGGGTCGTTAGTTATGGCCATTCTTTCAACAGGGAGGTCAAACGATTGGAAACAAGAAACTCATCTAGAAAAGACTTTAAGGCTTAAGAACTGGCATCGGTTAAACATGGGCGATGCTGAGGGTCTCAGCATATTTAAGATTTAATAAGGCTAATCTGGAAAGGAGTAGTTCGTTCCATTTCAAGAAGACATATAAGGAATTGAACTAAAATATACAAAGAACAAAAATAAAACCGATCCAAGTTTGAAGGATTCCATTTCTAGTTAAATCTTGGTATGATCTTTATAGCTTGCCTATATTTATACTTTAACATTCTAAAATTGCTAACATGCAGTATAAATACTGTTGGGAAAATACCGTTTCTACCACGCAACCAGTGCCTTTCTGTGGCAATCCGTCTCCTTCCAATGATGCAAACCGACCCTTGTCCAATGATTCAATCCCTTCTGCCTTTTTGATGTGAACTGTCCTCCCCTTTCTTAGAAACCCCGATCCCCTTTTTAAGATTCAATCATGCATTTTCATCACTCCCCCTCCCATGCATGTTGTTTTTTCTCCATTTCCATCTGTTAACTTGCAATTTTCTTTTTCTTTTTCTTTTTTTTTTTAATTTTTCTTTACAAGATTGCATTATTATTTTTATACATTTATTAAAAATTAATCCTCTCTAAAAATAAGAAGGTATTACAAGGCTTTTCTTTTTATACTAAATTTAAAGTAAGGTTAGCTTAAAATATCGTTAGTCTTTTATTAAATTTAGTTTTTTTTTTTTCTTAACATATTTTTAATCTAATTTAATTTTAAAGTAGATAATTTTATATTTAATTATTTATACCATTTACCATCATGGAATATATATTTATTCTAATAATTCAAAGGTGATAATACATTTATAATTATTATTGTATATTTATGAAATATTTCACCTACAAGACTAACTTCTTTTCTCTTGTAAAATAGGTGTTGCAAGCAAGAATACTTATATGACTAAACGACAATTTGAATGAAGGACAAAACTTAATTATGCCTCAATTAACAAAAGAGATTTGATAACATAAGATGAGTCATCAACCCAATCAAACCCTCATTAGAATAGTATGTGACACGATGTTCAAAGAGTCAAACATGCAATGCAATGCAAGAAGAAGCAAACTACATGAGTGTGTGGAAATTCTAGATTAAACCTGTCAAATGTTGCCACGAAGCTAGGGCTCCCCTACCTGAACCATGCTCTTGTCGTCGACAAGACTGCTAAAGTTAAACTCATAAAACTATCAATAAGTTAGTCCCAATATAGCCGAAGCGATCAATTTATCCATGTAATTATTGCATTTTTAACCATTCAATCAAGTATGCAAAGTATGAGACATGACATATATGCAAGTCTTTTTACCTCTTTTACTGATTTTCTATTTTAGTGTGAACTTGCATATGGTTGTCTGTGAACATTCTGTTCCTCTCAACCTTCTTGTTTCTCACCTCTGCTAAAAAAATCATTTGAATTTGTGTATGTCTACTTGATATATCCGGTTATTTTTATGCATTTTCTCAATTATATGAAAGTTTCTTTTAATCAGTCTAGTGCATCACCCTTACTTTCAATTTTCCTATTTTCATCTTTCATTAAAAAAACATTCCTTCTCCCTTTTTCTATGAAGATTTAGTAGTTTTTAGGTGATATCTAGTTAAGGAAGCTGGCCTTCTCCGGAGGTCTGATCTCATTTCGCAAGGTCCCACACTTCGAGATCATTCCCATGTTACTCCAAATTGCTAAAGTTTTACAACTATAGCAAGGGTGCGAATCTAGGTGATAACATATACATCTGCTAATTTCGATCCCTCTCAGATGTGGCTCTCTCTAGCTCTACCTAGAGCCTATCCCTATTAGCTCTTGCCTAGCGCAACTCATGAAGTAAGATCTCACTCGTGATAGGATCTCACTCAGGTGCAGGTACTGTAGCAGCCTGATCTTGTAGTGTCTAGAGCTCTGCCTCTGCACACTCAACTCTCTAGATAGCCTAATCTAGAATAGACTCCACCGATAACTTGTATCTCACAAAAGGCATAAAGATCTCCACATGCCACCCTGCGGATGGCTATGGCGAATATCCCGTCCGCATCCGCTACTTGGCTGCATCGGTTAGAACTATCTCTACTATGACGTAGCTCACCAAGACATGCCATGCATCTATCCCAACTGCAAAAAGAAAATAAATAGATATCAATATCTCATATAGACATCATAAATAAATAATCACAAATAACTGCATCTGTATAAAAAAAGGCATCCTCCCTAGATCTCCATTTCGCCAAGATGGATCTCAGATAGATGATGGTGTGACTAGCTCTGCAGTAGACTCTTTAGCTAGGGTCATATGACTATTGGTCTTCTCTCACTCATGCCAGCTTGATCTTCTCACATTTGTAGGGGTTGGACCATGAGCTCTCGACTGTGATTGGGACCTAGCCACCTCGTCGCTATCTACCTCTTGCTGATCTCACCTCAGTCTCGCCCTAAAGACGTACCATGATGGGACCTCCTCCTCATCATCATCATCCTCATCATCATCTAAATCATAATAGCTATCAAATTCACTAATGCCATCCTCTACCCCTATGTCACTCACGTTATCGACCCAAGGTTGAGGATCACCTGTAGGGTGACCAGGCAGATAGATAGGAGCGAGTCACGCTGTTTGCCACTAAATCTGATATGCTCAAGTAACTCTGATATTGTCTATATTAGATATTAGCTCTGCATCCTCTATACCATCATCATTGCTAATTGCTACATCTACTACTATCAGCTGTTAGGCGCTGTTCACCCTAATTGCACTATGCATAGAGCGCACATAGCTCGAACACATCATCGGTACATCCCATCAACATCTAAACTATTGTGCTACCTGATCAAAGTAAAACCAAACAATAATATGATCGAGGTGACCGACCATCAATCAATCCCTATGCATCCTCCCTAACTGTCTCTACTGACTTGGCCATGCTATATAGCCAGGATATGGTCTCCAGATGATATTGTTGGGCTGCAGTCTATCAAATACAATCCTCCAATACAGTAGATCACCGTGTCTCCAGCATCTAACAAGAGAATAGGTGTGGACTTGTGGATAGGTGACGTTGGCTCCATAGGAAAACCTGTAGACCGCATGCATCTGATATGCTCAAAGGCCCAAACCTGTAGTAATGTGGAACACATCAAATTGTGTGCCTCATAATGGACATACTATCCCAACTCATGGTAGAGGTGCACAAGCAGGCTGCGTCCCCATGCGTAGATTGTCCCCTGCTCCTCCATCGCCTTGATAGTATGAACAAGGCCCTCGTGAAGGTGAGTGCCTCATCCATCCACTGCGATTGCTAATGCCACTATCACAATCATAATCCTCTAAATCAAAGGGATGTCAGTGCATCCCTACTCTAGTAACCGAAGATGAATGTGCCCATGCTCTGCTTGAGCGACTGTGCGGCCTAGATAGTACATCTGACTCTCCCATGTATACTCCACTGAGAGACACTCTACAATCCTCACTATCTCCCCATGTATAGGCAATTGTAGGATTCGATAGACATCCTCTAGTGTGATAGTCATCTCCCCTGTGGGCAAATGGAATGTAGAAATATCTGCATACCACCTCTCTATTAGTGCCATCAGCATACTACAATCAAATCTAATTGTGGGCATATCAAACACCCACTAGAGCCTTACTGACTATAAGTGGCCTCTCTCTGCATTGGTAATGGTACAGATGTGATCTCGAAGAAGCAACATCAGGTGACCACCTGTTTGCTCTCGCATCACGAGAACAACCTGCGTGATACAAATAGTGAGAAATTCAATCAGTTTACAAGCATAAAATCATCACCTATTATATATAATAACAATCGGTTCCCTATCCTTGGGGCCCTTGTCCTTTCTAGACTTGGGCGCCCAGGTGGACTAGGGCGCCCTGGGAGAACTTGGGCGCCCTGAGTGGACTTGGGCGCCCCTCGTAGGGACCCTTGTCCAAATTCTCCTAAATGGCACAGAAAATGACAAAACCTAAAGAATACAAAAAGAATGATAGCACAAGCAAGGATTAGGAATCTACCTCAACCTCGAAACATCTCTCTGCTACTTGGGCTCAGCGCATCTCCAGTCACAGAAGCTGGTACAGATGTCAGGTCGGCATCTTTTATCTCTTCCTCCTTCTCCTTCTCTCCTCTACACAATGACAAGTAAGAATGAATAGTGAAAAGTAACAACTCCCTTTACACATAGTAAGTGGATGAGAATTCCTATCACTACCTAGGTGCAAAATTGAATAGTTTTACTCTTAAGCCTCTATCTTGAGCTATCAAAATTAGATTTTTGCATCATCTGTTGTGTTGGAATCATGGTTCTTCTCTCTATCCCATCCAATGTGTTGTGCTTGGGGTGTTGTTTGTCCAAACAACCCTCACAATGCATTTCTCATCAAGGTTCCTCAAAATCAACGCATGTAGATATGTTTCTACTTTTCAAACTAAACAAGCAGAAACAAGGGGGGCATATATATCCCTCTATTTTCTCCCTCATCATGTCTTATCACGCAAACCCCTTAGTGTTTATGGATTGAATTATTGGTGATGGTTTCAAGTTGATTTTAATTTTAATTTGTAGGATGTGGTTCCTAACTTTGTGGTCTTGCAGGATTACATACTTGGGGGCTTCTTCCTTTTCTGCAACAACACTTTAGTTTCCTCTATAGTATCCTTTTGGGTATCCTTTTCATGATTGATGTATTTACTTTCCTTTAGTCACATATGCATGTAGTGTCCTATGGCCACTAAAGTGGGGCTAAATGTTATGTTAGAAATTGTCCTCCTCAATGGAACGGTACAATTTCTAATAGTTTATCTCCTCTCCTTTGGTGACCTTTCAACCTAGTTTATTCCAGACCTTCCTAAACCTTGATTGACCTATGTCTAACTGGAAGTATGTCATATTCTGGAATAACTAAAGAGTAAAGGTGAAAAGAAAGATTGGATTTGGGATCCCCTAACGTCCTTGAGGCAGTCCTAATCAAGAAATTAGGGCTTAGACTTGGGCACTAGTGCCCTTGTCCTACCCTATTTTCTAGGGTCCTAAAATTTGGAGGGATGTCGGCCCCTGCCATGCATTCTAGGATTCTGTTTTGAAACTTCATTTTTCGTGCGATGTTGACATCTTATTTCAAAATTTGAAATTCCTAAGGTTAGATATTTAAAGACAATTGAAAATCATTTTATTACACACAATCTATATGCAAACTTTATGCCAAAACTCTGCCAAAATTGCCATTGAAGATCAGTGATTTGTTGAAGCTCTTTGAAGTTATTTGAATTTGCTATCATGGAGACAATGGATGGAGATTAGGAATCAAGATCTTGAGACTATCTTACTCTTCCTAGGGTTTGTACACCCTTTGCATGATCGGGAGAAGGGTTGAAGCTTCCAACATCAAGCTTGGAATCCTCCATGGACATGGCTGCATTGCCTTATTGTTCATGCAAGTCTTCATTGCTTTTCATCTCCTTGAGCTAAAGTTGTGTTTGTTCATTGAGTGAAGCAAATTGTTGATCTTTCCTTGATGGTTGAGTCATCTAGGATTTTATGTTTATGCATGCACATTTGTTAGATGAACACACACATCTGTAGATCTTTATCTTGGGCTATTGTTGAGGTAGGAATACCAAAAATGGGGCTTGAATGAGGCAAGCTCCTATATAACCACAACCATCTTTCTCCTCCTTTTACATGTACAGGTTGCATTTGTCGAGATCCAATAGAAAGGGGCGACAAGAAGATGGATATTGCAGACACAGTCATCATAGAATTTGGATTTCAAGATTCGGAGACTTTTGAGACACTGGCACTAATGCCCTAGTCGAACTGGGTGATTTCTTCAGGATCCAGGAGCCTCTAGAGGTTAAAAGACACCTGATGTAGAAAATTGCAACATACGAAAACTTTTGGGACACTGACACTAACGCCCTAGTCCAACAACTCCTTAGTTTCTAGGTACATTGTCTCTGAACTGATTTCTCTACATTTATGTAATCATTTCATTCATATCTATGCCAAGAAATTAAGTTATTACGGTTTGATTGGCAAATTAGTGTTTCATGCTTAGGGGGAGATACTAGCTTGGAAAAATCTGATTCAAATAGCCACACAAACACAATTAACAGGAAAAGGGAACAATTGGAAACCAATAGTTTATCCCTAAACTTATCCTTTGCTTCCCTAATGCTTTAGTGTGTGAATGTGTGGGACTTGAAGTCTATCATCTTGCTTCCACATTTTCACCCTAAACAAACCCCATCATGTGGCTCTTGACAATCTAGGAACTAGGAGTGGCACACCCCTCTAAAATGGTATGATGTGCTCACATATCCATGACATGATAAGTGAAGGATGACTAAAAGAAAGAGCCCCTTGCCTTGAAATACGATACAGATCTTGATAGACCTTGGCGAGGATGTTAATCCCCAAAGAGAAAATTGTACCCTACTCTAGTATCTAAATGATCGGTTCCCAGCACCACCTAAGCCTCAATGTCCCCTTATCTCTTCACAATATAGAAGTAATCAACCTAATAATAAACTTTCGTAGAGGAAAAGTGGTAAGACTAGGGACAAAGATGAGTTGAACACCTAGATGATCCCTAGGACAAGGAACTCCCATGATAGCAACCCAAGACAATCATTCCCTCTCGGACTTACTCTCAAGAAGTTGGACATGCTCTCCTCTCACAAGAACACCCAATATGAAGTATACATCATATAAAGTGATAGTCCACTCTCTTGAAACCTAATGGAACCTAAAGGTGTTCCTATCTGCATCCCAATATGTCAGAATGTTGCAACAAATGTGAGAAGAAGGATGAATGATTGAAAATCTAGCTAGCTTGTCCAAACTAGTCCTCCTCAAGATAGCATGATCACTGATAGACAAGGCCTCATAAGCATCCACAAACCAATGTTGATCACGAGTCGTATTCCTTCAAATGTGCAAATCGTACTAGACATAGAGAGCAATGTGTCAGATCTCTAAAATTTAGAAAATCACAAAAAGCATATCATTCAAAAAATTGGAATAAATGAAGAGGTTGGTATCATGAAATAGATAAAATTAAGTGTCAAATGCATCAAATTATAGATGAAATCATCTAGAAGCTTGTTGGGTGGGTCACCTAGTTTACTAGGGAAAATCTCTAAGGGGCGACCCAGAAAATAGGCACATCTCCCAAGGGTGACCCTACCCCATGCCTAGGCATGATTAAAACATCCTTAAAAACCATGAAAATGACTGAAATTTGACAAATTAGAGATTGCAAATGGTCTAAAATAGGAAAACTAGTGAAATGCACCAACAAAACTCGAAAATGATAAATTCTTTCAAATGAAATTGACAAAACAAAATTTATAGGGTTTTGAGAGATGTTTTTCTAATTTTTTTGCACCTGGTTGTTAGCAGGAGGAAGGTTAGCCACCATCTTCTTTATCCTCTCATTGATAGCTTTCTATTGACTACTTATTTGCGTGATTCCATCACCATTTGACCTCTTTGCTTCTATTTTCTCCTCTTTCCTCTTCACTTAGCTTAGTTTCATTTGAATGCATTACTTTAGTTTTTGTAGTGCTCTTGCACTCTCATTTTGTGCGCTTTCATTCTTGCAACTCCCCATGGTGAAGTGAAGCAACTTAGTACACTTATGACTCACACATCAATGATACATTTCCTCATTTCTATTTCAGTGCTCAATATTGAATATCATAATATCAAACTAATACTTGTTATTTTCTATACAATTGTGGGATAACAACAATAGGTAAGGCCTATTTTGGGAATGGTACCTACCTTTCATGTAGACTACATCCCCGAGGGGGCAAATATGTAAGCACTAAAAAAATGCATGAGCCCACATGGTAATTCAATGATGAGATATAGTCCTAAAAACATACATGTAAGCATGTAAATATGACCTCTCAACAATATTCTCCTTGGCGACACATGGATTGAAGTTCTTCACTTTTTTTATAACTCCCCTATCTCCTAACCAACCTTCCAAGGTCCTACATCTTCACCAATTACCCTATTTTAGTAATTCATTTTTGTCTCTTTCTAACCCTTTTGACTTGAACTACCGACATCACAAGATGAGAAATTTATTTTCCCTTATTCCCTTTCAACCATTTCAATCCTCTATAGGCCTCCAATTGATCTCCCATACCATCTCCAACCATTAATTTCAATACCTAGTTCCTCAATATATTGAAGTGGATCTCCTAGGGGTTATTTTCCCTAGAAAATTGGGTGACCTACCCTCCTTCAACCAAATGACTTGTTTCTAGGTCTTGAAGACATTTTTAGCCCCTAGGACTAATCTCAGCCCCTGAAACCACCTATAGAACACATCCTTTTTAGGTCACCCATTTTGACTTCTAGATCTCCCCTAGGTGACCCTACCATTTAAGTGGATCTCCCCTAGGTGACCTACCCTAGTAAATTGGGTGACCCATTCATGTTTCAACATGCATGTTTCTCTTCAGTTCAGGTCCAAATTAGCTCCATTTGTACTCATGTTTGCATGGCTCTTTGACCCTAACTAATCCTAGTCTATTTCTAACTCATTCTCCACTCCCAACCACTCTATTCTTAGCTCCAACTAAGTTATTCTTATCTCCACATCTATCTCATGCTAACTCCATTCCTCTTCTAGTGATAAGCTTTCAAGGCATGTTCACTCCCTAATCAACCCAGTTCACTCTTCAATCAACTCTTCTAACTCTCTAGTCAAGGGAGTTAAATTGCTAATCAACTCCATCATTCATGAGCATCTCCAAGATACAAATACCTCCTTCTATATGCATTATGGGAGGTAAATTTATTGTTGCATACTCATTCTAGCCTTGCTTTTTTCTTTCCATAGCATGCTTATGCTCTTCATAGGACTTTGTGAGCCTTTTCATTTTCTTAGCTTAGTTTCAAAGCTTCAATAGCTTCAAAGAATTGTTATGCTCATCAAATTGCTTTGAAAAATCCCAAGCCATAGTGCTCCCATAGCTCTCATAGCTCGAATTGTTCCATCATAGCTTTCATAGCTCAATCCATATTCAAATTAATTGCTTATTCATTCCTATTTCTAAGAGGATAACCCCACTACTACAGAGGAAAGGAGGTTGCCACAAAAGAACTTTTAAGGATACACTAGTCTCATGCACAAAGTTATTCCAAGTTTTTCATGCTTTAGATTAGTAATTAGCTCACACTTTGGCTCTTAGGAAAGTAATATTTGTGTTTCTCTTTCCTTGATAGGATTTAATTTTATGCAATTAGATTAGCATTTCTTTACTTTATTTTCATTTCATTGATTGGATCACATTTTAATTCAAGTAATTTCAATTTCTAGAATAGACTCAAAATTGCTCCACAAAAATACAAAAACATAGAATTATATTGCATTTGAAAAAACACATATAGTTGCATTCATATATCCTTTCATAGTTAATTAGATAACTTCTTTATTCAATTTTAAAAAAGGAATCACAAGTTGTTTGCATTTATACTAAGTTTCATTTCATAAGAAAAATATAAAAACATTAGGAAATCTAGAGAACTAAACCCTTGATAACATCACAAGGTGTACACAAAGCCAAAATTGACACTTAGTCAAACCTAGGTCAAAAACAACAAAACTCTCTCTCTCTCTCTCTCTCTCTCTCTCTCTCTCTCTCTCTCTCTCTCTCTCTCTCTCTCTCTCTCTCTCTCTCTCTCTCTCTCTCTCTCTCTCTGATTGAAGTATTCAATGTGCCCAAGGATTAGGGGAGATTAGGTTAAGGCTATTCTCGAAGAAATAGAGGAAATAAACCTTAGACCTCAACACACAACACAAACAGTCGAAGAGAAAGAACACACTCTTAGAATCATTAACAAAGAAATAACATTCAACAAGTCATTCATACAAATGAGAATAGATTACAATGCCTTAGGGAAATCAATGAGCAAAAGAATCTTAGGACTAGGTGTTTGAATTTGAGAAACCCCAACAGGAGACTTAGAACTAGTGACCCTTTGGGTCATATAGTTATCTCCACTACAACCACCATAGAGCGTATTCATCAAACATAAATACATACTCAGTTTGTAGATAGACCAACCACCCTCCATGACATTCTGCTTCCACACAAACAGAACCACCCTTGGGTTATACCTCCAATCAACTAGATTTTTCCACAAGAGCAAGAGTGACTTGGAGGTCAATGATTGCAAGGAGGTGGTTCATGTGTGATATTGGAGCTGACTCATTCACGTTGTGCTTGAGTCATGTTTTGAAGCATACAATCCCACAACCTAATGTCTTAACATAAAAAGGAAACCCCAACACAAATAATACAAAATGTAACCCCCAAAAATTCACAAGATAGTATCTTACACCTTAAAAATCACATGTATCAAGTCCAAATTGATGTTAGATAACAATACAAACTAAGATAAGACATCGCAATCATCATAAATAGGATCAAAATCACTTAGGACCATATTACAACAACTAAAATAACAACTATCAAACCATTTCATACATGTATAATGTTGAACAATATAGTACTAAATCTATGTAATGTGACATTATGTTCTAAAATCCCCCTTATAATGCCCCACCACTCACCAAAATTAGTTATCTTGAAAAATATATAAGTAAATGGATGACACCATACAATAAATAGTAGCATCTATCCAAAACCCATAAAAACCAAAATGGCATAATAATCTTATAATCAATCACAAAGATAGTCACCAAATCAATACTCACATGACCAATCCAATAACAACTACCAAAAACCATGAGAAAAAAAGTAAATATCTTGATAGGGTCATTACATAAATACATTCAAACACTAGAGATTGGAATCATAAACTTGACCAGGAAATTGACAAAAGAAGGTTAGAGAGTAACCATAATTCATTGGTTTAGGTTGATGTTATCATGCTGAGACCCTCAACCCTCTATCGGCACCCCCTTAACCTCTCTGGCAGTGTCCTCACTGACAACTTAGGCTTTTGGTGTAGTGGCAGTCGGTCTGTATTAACAAAAATGGTGACTCAATTGGGGAGGGTTCGACTCCTGCCCTCAATAGGCTTTCTCACCTTGTGGTCGACTGTGTCCAGTACAGACCTCTCGAATCGGGGGGTACAAACTATTGTCATGCTGGGACCCTCAACCCTCCATCAATACCCCCTTAACCTCTTCGATGGTACCCTCACTAACAGCTTAGGCTTTTGGTGTAGTGGTAGCCAGTCTATGTTAATAGTTACAAAGATTAGAAATGGTTGGAAGTGATTGGAAGAAACTTCATAGAGCTTTGAAGTCTATTATAGTGAGTATTATAAAATATCAAACATCAGTGTTTGACCTTTGGGCTCTCATGTCTATGATCTTAGCACTTATGTGCTTATGGAATGCTAGTGTCCTCTACAAATGCTTGTGTCTGGGACTTTGAATGCTCATAAAAGTTTAGTAAACACTCACCTAATTTTTAGAAGACATGTGACATGAGCAAAATTCTGGAAAATGATTATAGATCACCTACTACACCTAGTTGAAGTTGAAAGGGGATGTATAAAAATTTGTTATTGTCATTGGGAGACTACCTTAGTTAGTCCTTTTCTTAGCATATTTCAACTTTAAAATATAGTATATATACATGTGGGGGTGTGTGATCTCTATCTATTGGTGTTTTTTTGGTGTGAACAAAGATGACAACTACATACTTTAAGATATATTCTAAACCATAATATAGTGTGAGTAGTACAATGAAGGAGATATTAGGTGTAATGAAATAACTTGCAAAATGGAAGAAGATGATATGAAATATTCTGTAAATACTTGATAATAACTAAGAATAACAAGCCACTTCGAGGGGGCAACCTCCAAATATCTCCAATAAGAACACACTTCACAATATGATGATGAAATAAGACTCACATCCTCCTATGTATACCTAATTATGCTTAGGATGAATAGACACACCCCTATATAACACCTAGTCTGACCTATCTAACTAAATAATAATATAATAATGATAACTTGACTTAATTAGGAGTTAAGATAGCCACAACCTGACTATTCATGACCCTATGTACACCAATATTAAGGGCGTAGCATGCCCCCCCTCTTCAAATAAGCATTGTCCTCAATGCTAACCAAGTGTGGATTCTTTTGAATGAACTCCTCGTTCTCCCATGTGGCCTCTTCAACTAGTAAATTCTTCCATTGGATGAGATACCTAGTGAGGGTTCTATTCCTCAACTTCTTCGTGTGTGTTTGAAGAATGTACTCTGGTTCCAAAATGATTCTTCCTTCTTCATCGAGCTCTAGTAGTACTGTTTGAGTAAGAATATTATGCCCAATTACCTTCTTCAAACAAGAAACATGAAAAACTAGATGTATCTTTGTTGTTGGTGGCAACTCTAGCTTGTAGGCAACACTACCAATCTTTTGCATGATTTGGTATGGACCATAATATCTTGGAGACAACTTATTATTCTTTTTTTGTTGCTTCAATAAGATTTGTTTATAAGGTTGCAATCTCAAGAAGATCCAATCCCCAACTTCAAAATTTCTTTTACTACGATGTTGGTCCACCTGTTGTTTCATTCGATTTTGTGCCATAGCTAAATTCTCCTTGAGTCTTGAAAGTACCTATTGTTGATGAAGCAAGTGGTCCTCTACTGCTTGAACTCTTGGTGACACCTTTAATGATGATGTGATGGAAGGAGGATGATATCCATAAAGTGCCAAAAATGGAGACATTTTTGATGAGCTATGAAAAGAAGTGTTATACCACCATTCTGCAAGTGGTAGCCAATCTACCCATTGAGATTGTTTCTTTGAAGTGAAACAACGTAGATATCCTTCCAAAAACTTATTAACAACCTTAGTTTGCCCATCTGATTGAGGATGGTATGAAGAACTATGAGCCAATTGAGTACCCAAACATGAGAATAAATCTTTCCAAAAGTGACTAGTAAAGATAGGATCATGATCACTAACAATAACCTTAGGTGTACCATGTAGCTTTTGGATATTCTCCAAAAAAACTTTTTCCACTGCACTTGCTGTAAAAGGATGTGATAATGCAATGAAATGTGCATATTTAGTGAGCCGATCAACTACTACCATGATGACATTATGACCTTTAGATTTGGGAAGCCTTGTGATGAAGTCCATGGATACCTCTTCCCAATGCTGGCTAGGAATAGATAAGAGGGTTAAAGTACAATGCTGTGTCACACTTTTATAAAGGAAACGACCAATGCTGATCCAACTTTTAAATTTGAATCACTAAAAAGTGACATATGTTTTAAATTTTGAAATGATGTAAATTAATAAAATATTTATTTTTTAGTATTTTTTATGTTTCTATTTTTTTGAAAAAATTAAAAAATTATTTGAATATAGTTTTTAATAAATTGACACTATAATTTAGTTGCTGATAAAATGCTGAAAAATGAAGTTACATGAAACGTCAATCTTTATATAGTAAATTTTATTTATTTTTCTTCAATTTTTTTGTCTGTAATTATAACTTGAAACTTTAGGGCATGGATATATTTTTTTCCAATTTTGATAAACATATATTTTTAAACAAATATTAAAATGTGCGTGTATTAAAACATAATTGTTTCCAGTCGACGTCAACTTTCATATTAACTATTTATCTAAAATAGAAAAAAAATTATACCATCATGATATAGATTCTTTTATCTAGGGCATCATATTTTTTTCAATTTTTTTAAATAAGTTTTACTATTTTTCCTTGACATGGTAATTGACTTAATGTTTTGTGCTGATAACCTACTTTTAGTAAAAATAAAAAAGTAAAATATAAATAATAATTAAACTATTAAATTTTTTTTTTTTTGAAAACTAAACTTATAGATCTACAAAAGGGTATTTTTATATTTTTTAAAAAATATTATTTACACGAGTAGAAGTTGTTGAAATATCAAGTGTTTCAAATAATTTTTTTTTTTGGTAAATTGGCCTCATCATGGTGCTACATATGCTTTTAGCCAACAATTTTAGTTGGAAAAGTTGTGCACATATCTAACTTAACTAGAATGAATCTTACAAGATCATATGTTTGACCAAAATTGATTTTTAGTTAGAAATAGTTAAATTCACTTGTGCTGATAAGTCGGCTGAAAGTGTAACACAACTTTGTGCTTTTAATGGGCTGCAAGAGACCTGGTGTCTTAATTGTATCCCCCTTATTTCTTTGACAAACCAAACATTCAACCACAATTTTTTTAACATCACCTTTTAGCCCTTCCCAAAAAAAAAATCTTGCTTGATCCGATGATATGTCTTCAAAAATCCTGAATGACCACCAACTGGAGACTCATGTAGCTTTGTGAGAATCTTGTGTTTAAGAGTGGAATTCTTGTAGAGATACAAGTGCTCTTTATACCAAAGAATATCCCCCTTCAAACAAAACTTATCTGAATTACTAGGATCACTTTTTAATTGTTGGATGAGATTACTTGTCGCAACATCATTTGGCCACTCTGCTTTGGCTTCTCCCACCCAATTTGCTTGTAATATTGAAAGGGCACACAATAAGGCTTCATCTTTCTCATCCTTCCTAGAAAGTGCATCAGCCATAATATTTTCCTTCCCTTTCTTATATACAATCTCAAAGTCATATCCCAACATCTTAGTGACCCATTTTTGTTGCTCTTCAGAGGATAATCTTTGTTCCAAAAAAAATTTTAGGCTATCATGATCTATCTTAACCTTGAAGTGTCAACCCATTAGATAAGGCCTCCATTGTTTAACTGCGTGAAGGATTGCTGGCATTTCCTTCTCATAAATAGGTTTGAGTTGATTCTTACCCTTTAATTGATGACTCTCAAAAGCAATTGGTCGACCTTATTGCATGAGAATTGCTCCTATCCCATTTCCAGAAGCATCACATTCCACAATGAATTCCTTGGTGAAGTCTGGAGTGGAAAGCATTGGAGTTGTACACATAGCCTCCTTTAATTGCTCAAATGCTACATTAGCAAACTCATTCCAATGAAAGAATCCTTCTTCAATAGAGTGGTGAGGGGTGCTGATATACAACCATAATTCTTCACAAATCTTCTCTAGTACCCTGTCAATCCCAAGAAACCCCTGAGTTTCTTAATGGTTTTTGGAATAGGCCATTCCATGATAGCCTTAATTTTGTTAGGGTCCACCTTTACTCCTTCATGTGAAACTATGTGTCCCAAATACTCCACCTCCTTAAGACCAAAAGCACACTTAGATGGCTTAGCGTAGAGTTGATGATCTTCGAGTAATTGTAATGCTTGATCTACATGTTGCAAATGTTCTTCCCAAGTCTTGCTATAAATCAATATATCATCGAAGAACACTAACACAAACTTTCTCAAGAACTTCTTAAAAATGAAATTCATCAAACTTTGGAATGTAGATGGTGCATTGGTAAGACCGAATGGCATCACCAAAAATTCATAATGACCCTCATGAGTTTGAAATGCTGTCTTACAAATATCGTCCTCCTTAATCCAAATTTGGTGATAACCAGATCTAAGATCTAACTTGGTAAAATACATAGCTCCATTCAATTCATCTAGCAAATCATCAATGACTAGAATAGGAAACTTATCTTTAACGGTGTACATGTTGAGCACATTATAATCTGGACACATGCACCAAGTTTCATCCTTCTTACGCACCATCACCATAGGCAAGGAGTAAGCACTTTGGCTATGCCTGATAATTCCTGCCTCTAGCATCTCCTCAACATTTTTTTCTATCTCACTTTTTTGTATGTGTGGGTACCTATAAGGCTTGATGTTTGGTAGTTGGCTCCCTGGAACTAGTTGTATGGCATGATCATGATCCCTCTTAGGAAGAAGTCCTTTAGGCATATCTCCAAGAACCACTGAGTGACGATGAATTATTGCTTGTAAATCTGGATGAGTAGGAGCATTAGATTGAGAGACTTCTAATGAGCATAGCTGGGCCACAAATCCATCTGCTCCTTTCTTAAGCAACTTTTGCATTTGATGAGAGCTTACCATCTGTGGGGATTTTTCCTTCAACCCCCTTAGCTCCACTACCTTTCCTTCTAATTGAAATCTCATGAATAGTTCTTGGAAGTTCATCTCAATTGTTCCCAATGTAGTAAACCATTGTACTCCCAAAACAATAGCTGATGCACCCATGGATATCGCATACATTGGGGTATCAAGTTGATAATCTCCCATGGATAATTTAATGCTATGACACTTCCCCGAACAACTAACTGTACCACCATCTACAATCAAAACCTGAAACTTTGGCGCTAGATATATAAAATAATTTAGACGAGTTGTCAACTTTTTGTTGATGAAATTATGAGTACTACTCGAGTCAATCAACACTATTACTTTCTACTTCTTTAAGAAACCCCCTTGCTTCCTAGGAATCAAATACTTCTCCTCTACCTTGCGTGCCAAGATAAAAGACTCATTTACCAAGCTAGGACTAAACATGCGTACCTCATGTTGAATGTGATCCTTGAGACCACACAAGAATAAATCATTCAAGTTCTCCTCTGTAATTGTATCCACTCTTAAGGATAGATTTTGGAATTTCTGAATATAATCCTTAACTGATCTTGTTTGTTGAAGTTTAGCAAGCTGGCTGAAGAAGTTGTCTGTCACACTATTGCTATATTGTGCTTGGAGTTCTTCTGTAAAAATTGACCATGAGATGGTGAGACCCTTTGTCCTCCGATGAGTACAAATCCAATGATACCAAATGAATTGATCTAGTTCTAGATATAGGGAAGCCATCGTGATCTTTTGTCCATATGGGATTTGATGTACTTCAAAAAAATTCTCCATTTGGTTTATCCATGTTAGAGCATCCTTGCCGTCGAACTTGCACATATCCACCTTTGGAAACAAATTCCTAGATCCCATAGGAGTATTAAAGTTTGTGTCAGTATTAGAAAACTTGAAGGTTTCACCTTGATTGCTTGAGAACTCCTTTCTTGGTTCATTCATATAAGTGCTTAACATGCTTCGTATATCTGATATATCTCCTCTTAGGTCACACATATCCCTCTTAATTGAGGAAACCTCTTCTTTGACCTTACTTATTTCCTCATTGGGATTACTATCCTCTATTGTTTCCCCATCCTTATCAGAGGATTTCCTTAGTGTGACAACATTCTTTTTGCCTCTTGTTGCAAGCCTCGTCATGATAGAAACCAATATTTTTGAAATAAATCACACAAATGAAATGTAAATTCTCTAAAAATTTTACTGTAACTTACTAGGGCAAGGATACCACTTACCCAAAAAAAACTCCAAACAATTAGCAGATTTACAGCTTTGAGAGTGAATTTGTTGGAAACCCTAATTTTGCAATAACTTGCTTATTTTTGCATCAATTTCACCAAATTTTGGACTATAGGCTCCTCTATCATGTAATCAAAAACCCAATAAAAATTAGGCTCCAATTCGGCAGGATGTGAGAGATATGTAGATCCCAAATAAATTGTGTAGAAATCGTAATTCTGCAATAATTCACTCAAATCTGCTCCAATTACTCTAAAATATGGACTGTAGATTCTTTAATATGGTCTTCAAAAACCCTTTAAAAATATTTAAAAAATTCCTTAAAATATGAAAGTTATACTCTTCCCAAAATTGCCTCCAATATTGAGAAAAAACCTTACCTCTATGGTGCCAAGATCATGCTCTGATACCACTTGTAATGAAATAACTTGCACAATGGAAGAAGATGATATGAAATATTCTGTAAATACTTGATAATAACTGAGAATAATAGGCCACTTCTAGGGGGCAACCTCCAAATATCTCCAATGAGAACACACTTAACAATATGATGATGAAATAAGACTCACATCCTCCTATGTATACCTAATTATGCTTAAGATGAATAGACATGCCCCTATATAACACCTAGTCTGACCTATCTCACTAAATAATAATATAATAATGATAATATGACTTAATTAGGAGTTAAGATGGCCACAAGCTGACTATTCATAACCCTATGTACACCAATATTAAGGGCATAGCATTGGGAGATAGAAAGATAACTTGATATGTAAAGAAGGATGTTAAGGGATCAATCTATGGTGATTTTATACAACTAGGATGAGTGGAAATAAGGATGAAACCAAAACTAAGTTTTTAGACCTTAGTGATAGAGGTGAAGTTTAGTTAGGGAAATAGGGAGGAAAATGCAATGGGTATGAAGGAGATGATGGAGAGAACACAAATATAGTAAAATGGAGGGATTTGCATAAGATTTTATCTATAGATGGAGTTTAAGAGGCTAAAGGAGATCTTTGAAACACACTTTCTAAAAATGGAATCAAAAGATCTACTAGTGGGATCTCAAG
This sequence comes from Cunninghamia lanceolata, assembly GCA_027924645.1. Taxonomy (NCBI): domain Eukaryota; kingdom Viridiplantae; phylum Streptophyta; class Pinopsida; order Cupressales; family Cupressaceae; genus Cunninghamia; species Cunninghamia lanceolata. The sequence continues at coordinate 6,889,945 of BSBN01001062.1, forward strand.
TAGAGAACATGGTTTGTAGAACGAGAGTGTGGAACCTTCAAATTCAGGGTGAGAGATAGTTTGTAGGATGATTTAAATCAAATTTATGTGAGAAAACTTAGTAATGAGGCATGGGTATGTGCATGGAAGTGGGAGGCCAAAAGGAGGTCAAAAGTGGCCACTTTCTTTTGAAATTAGTGAAACCTTAATTTTGACAAGTAATTCAAGATGCCTACACTCAAAATTTGAAGATGTGATATGCACAAGAACTCTAGTACTCCAAATATAGTTTCTAAAATATAAAATATTTTTAAAATAGTTGAGTTTAATAGGTTCAATACAAAGCACACACAAAAGTGGATCTAATTTTATTAGTGTCAAATGTACTCCCCCAATTTTTTTATTTTGTTACTTGTATTTTTAAAAAACTAGTTGGTGGAAAGATAGCTAAGAGTGCATACTACAAGTTACATTTTTTATTGAATATTTTTTATGATTTTTTTAAGTGGATGCATACTCAAAAACTATTCACTGCACATGTGTCTCACCTAATTTCATTGAAAATGTAATTTTTTAAATATGTAGAGAATGAAGCATAGAATAATCATATATATATATATATATATATATATATATATATATATATATATATATATATATATTTTCAAATTTATAGAGGAATGGATCAAAAAATATGAAAAAGGAAATTCATATATGAGGCATATGAAGATATCATTAAAAGAAAATAGAAATTAATACCCTAATTTATTTAAAGTATAAAAAATTATATGGCTAGAAATCTAAGAAGTAGCTTGATGTTTTGGTGACAATTTCACAAATTTTTTTTGTAAAGTACATAAAGCAAATGGTGATGAAGTTTGAATGTGCCATTTTATGTGCAAAATATGGATTTGGGAGCTAAAATTGAGGTCTAACCCCAAGCTTTTAAATCCAAGCATGAGATTTTCATAATTTAAATATTAGTGTGCATAACACACATGCATTATTTAGAATAAGAAACTAAAATTTCAATATAACACATACAATTTATAATGTTTATGCATTATAATGTGTACAAGCCATAATGTGTATCTGGTATAATGTGTACGCGCCATTATGTATGTGTGCTATAATGAGTATGAGCCACAACATGTACATGTTATGGCTTGGTAAATATAGAGCCATAATGTGTACATGTTTAATGCATGACACAAATTATGGATCTATATTATTTTAGAAGTGTGAACATATTATAGTTTAATACATATATTTGGGTACTTTTTGACTCCCATCTTAATATACTAACCTAAAGTTAAAGGGTTTCAACGATTGGTTAGCATAAAAATTTAAATTTGAGCTTGGGCACAAGTGTTTGGGGGTGCTAGTGTTTATACACTAACAATTACTGGCTCTAGTGTCCTTCAATCAACATGTCTCCAAACATTTAGAGGAATTTGGGAACAAGAATTAAAGTATGATGGTGTTTGTTGCATGTTATGACATGTTTAGGCCACAAAGTAGGCTAAATGAATCCTAAAACATGACTATGAAATGACACCAAAATGAGCATAGAAATGTGAGGTGAAAAGTTTGAAGTATGTAATATTTGACCTAAGTACAATAGGATTATTTAAATATTTTTAATTTTTGTGGTGTTTTTAAAAATGGTCTATAGTACTTTTTAGTATTAAATTTATTATGCCTTAAATTCTATCCAAATATTATTGGTGCTACATTGCTCTCCAAAGGTGAGGAAAAATCTTTTGGCTACTAATTTACTTGCAAATTTTGAGGTTTATTCTTATTCAAGTGATTGCATCTATATGGGTAGGCTATTATTGTTATAATTTTTTATGTAGTCTTTGAGAGGATTATAGAAGATGCTATATTTCTTGTACTAACTTAGTCATTAAAAAGCTCAAATCCTATGTGAGGAATAATTACCTACCTTGAAATAACTAGTGAAAGACTTTGTGGAGGTTAAGGAAGAAATTGAAAATTGATGGTGACAAGGTATTTGGTGAGGGCGAAAGAGTCAACTTAGGTTCTAGAGGTTTTATTGGAAAGGATATAGAGGAACAAGGCATATGATGGATTTTCAATGTCTTAAGGATGAATTGTGTCATGGAATTCAACACTTGAAAAGTGATAATCAATGAAGGTGATGAGTGTGTAGAGAATGACAGTGAATATTGCTAACTACATAGCTTGTAAATACAATGATGGACTGGGATGAAGCTTGCCAACTACAAATCCCTTAGAGTTGGATCCATTCTAATTGATTATGTTTAATGATATTTGTCAAGTTTTTATCACTAAAAGCTATGTCTATTAATAAAGTTTTGGGAAGATTAGTCAAAGTTATTGAATTTTCAAGACAATTAAGAGCTGGCTAATTTTACCAGAAATTTGAAATATTGTTTAAGTAAGAAAATTAATGCAATTTAAATTTTGATTCTTGTACATTTAGTTTCCTAATAATTTTAGTTAATTAACATCTATAATAGTCACTCGAATTGTTGTGAAAATAGTTTTGTTCAAGGGTAGACTTTGAAAACGTTCTACTTTTATGATAAAGCATGAGAGAATGACTTTTACCTTACATTTTGACATTTTAAATTTTTTCTATCATATCACCTCATCCTCCAATATCACCCCATCCAAACCACTCTACTTAAATATCATCTACTTGACTGGTCAAATAGTCAACAGCAATTTTACACCTCATTCACAACAAAAAATTGTAAATATTTGTTCTATTTTTATTGGTCAAAATTAACCTTTGACTATTGAAGTGGATGATATTTAAGAATAACCCATCCAAACTATCATATTAAGTAGTCCTCAATTTAAGGGTATTCTACATCATATTCATAAAATGATGTAGCTATAGTCCCACACCCACTCGACTAAATTCTTAATAGTATTAATGATAACCAACTTACAATATAAATCGAGAGATAATAATTATTGAAAACAGCCATTGAAATTCGGAAATGCCCTGATCAAACAGAATGGGAATGAGCGGCGGGATCATCTTGCCATGGTTGGATTGGCAGGAGGTGCCATGGCGATCCCCATCTCGCGCTGTTGTTTTTTCAGGTTCCCCTTCCAACCTGCAACAAAGCAAAAATATCAATTCCAAAGCCAGCTGAACAATTCTGAAAGCCAAGATCTAACAACACAAATGTATTACCCAGAGCAGGATCATATCCTCTATGTTTGAGTTCTCTATATTCCTGGCACAACGCACATCGATTGCAACAATAATGCATCCAACAATCTGCATAACAGATCTCTTGACAGTTATTCTCAAATATCAACAACAATGGATCAGACAGTCTGCATAAATTCAAAAGTAAAAGACAATTATTTACCACCACTTCTTTCGTATGTAATGTAAGATTGTTCTTGTTCATACGATTCCCATTGACCGTTGGACCGTTTAACCGCACTATGTTTTAATTCATCGATCTCATCCGCCATGTTAAATTTTTTCCGCATCTTTGTTCGGTACGTGCACGCATAGCAGTACGCAAGCCCCGTGAAACAGAGCAGCCCATACATTCCTCCGCTCACAGCGCATGCTACATCAACTTCAACCATTCAGCCCTTCCATACACTAATAACATCCAGTAAATATAAATTGCTTGGTTAGATTGGCATTATAATTTATTTATGCAACTCTTACGCGGACAACCCTCGTCGACTATCTCCGCTATCTGCCCAAAAGTGATGCAGGGGCACCAGCATGTGAGGCAACCTGCACTTTCACAGCATTTCCATTATTATTATTACAATATAATCATATGATGAGAGAAGGGAGGAGAGTAAAAAAATAGATAGATAGTTATACAGTTCGATCGATCTTCGGTGCAGTCGAAGAGGCCAGAGGACCAATACTCATTGCTCATCTTCGTCTTCTCCTCCTCCTGTTGTTTAAATTTACCTGTACCAATTTTACGTCATGTATATAAAAGTTACAAGTTTGAGAGCTCTAGATCTTCCAATGCATTGAATGAGCAATGGCGTGTTGACTGTGACTAGCTCCATCTCCGTCTGGCATATTAGGATTTAATTAGAGTGCTGACCGCGTCTCTTAACAGCTGTACACAACATGTTTGGCTGCTTATTTTCAGCATAAATTGTCTTCTTTTTTTAAATGAAAGGAATTCCACCCTCGCCCCTCCCTCTAGATAACTTATATTAATTCCAACTTGTTTGAGGATGATTGAATATTAGTATACTTCATTGTACATTAGATTTAAATAACGTAATCAATAGTAGTAGACTTTTTTGTAGAAGCATATCTTCATTATTCACTTTATCCACTAGATCTAAATAATGGTAAGACTTTTTTGCAGAAGCATATCTTCATTGTCCACTAGATTTAAATAATGTAATCAATAGTAGTAGACTTTTTTGTAGAAGCATATCTTCATTATCCACTTTATCTACTAGATCTAAATAATGTAACTAATAGTTGTAGACTTTTTAAGAAGCATATCTTTCTTACCCACTAGATTTAAATTATGTAACTGATAAAAAAAATTGCACACTCACATGTCATCAAACATTAATGTATTTTATTAAGATATCTAGTGTGGAATGTAATAAAAGTCTTATTCAATATATAAGAATAAAGAAAATATGGAAAAGTTTGTATCAATATATAAAATTTCATTTTAGTTTTGAATTAGTCTTTCTTATTGTATTGTGAATTGAAATGAATTTGGAGATTTAAAAGTTCTAATAAATAAATATAAAATGATATGTAAAACAATAAATAAGGTGAAGAGTAGCTTATGATTATAAAATTTTAATTTCAAATTTACTATAATAAATTAGTGGTAAGTTTATAAATTAAAAATTAAAATTGGGTCAAAGGACTGAAAAAATACAATGAGAAACAAAGAATAGGGAGTGAATGTAATTCTAGCAAACTTAAAAGAGAAAAAAAAATCAATACTAACAAGCAAGAACATGAAAATAAATTATTGAATGCCAGATGGCTCTAGTCATATCTATAAGTCTATTATGAGGTCATTTCCTCAGTCTCAAATAAAAAATAATGTGAATGAAATAAGCAATCCCCTAAGTGCACAACATTATGAATGAATTTTTTTTGGCTAGACATTGGTGAAAATCAAACATCTCTCAAAAGAAAAGATCTAAGAATCTTTGATCCTCATTTGCATCTCATATTTCTTCCAAGGATCCAAAATAGAAGGTTTGCAAGACAAAGCATACTCAACACTTGTCTTCCTATTTAATAGGTAATCAAAACATATCAAGATCAAATAAGATCGGATATGACCACCACTCTCCAAAATTATTAGCATTTTGTTACACAAACAACAATCACAAATAATTTATGGAGAAATTGGGTTAAAACTTGCATAATAGGAATGAAACCTAGGCACACAACAAGATTAGATAAGAAATCAGCCCTAATAAACAAAAGAACACTCTCCATGTTTACATGTTGCAATCAAATATGCAAGAAGCAAATGAAGATTTGACATGGTGGTGTTCATACATAACTACATAAGAATTTTGAATACCCAAGTGAAATAACAATATATATCTTCCCTATAAAGAATAATTGATGCAATATTAATCACCGAAGGCAACAAATAGTCAAATAAATATCTATGTCACACTTCCTCTTCTTATATATCCTCAATCTTGTATGATGTTGGGCTCATTCCTTTATCCTTTAGATATCCCACCTCCACACATTCACACATTTTTAAACTTATCCCATTTGTTTCTACACATGTTTCTATGTGTTTGACATTTATTATGCTTATTATTGCCCATCATATCTAGAAATCCATTCCCCATCTCAAAATTCTATCTCCCTTGCTAGACTTTTCAATGCATTGAATGGGCAATTCTATCTCCTTTAGGTAGTCTAGCAAATTAGGATTTAATTATAGTGTTGATCATGTTTCTTAATAGTTGTGCACAACAAGTTTGGCTACTTATTTTTAGCATAAATTATCTTCTTTTGAAGAGAAGGAATTCCACCCTCACTCATTTCTATAAAATTGTACTATTTTTCCCTCTAATGATAGTTCATTGTTTCTTATGGATACAACCATTTTTTTAATTTTGGGGACCTAGGGAAAAGGGGTAGAGGCATATCCTATCACTAACATTTATGTTATTAGATGTGCAAATGATTACATGTGCTTATAGAGACTCATTGTAACAACCACATTCTAAAACATAGTACAAACCAAAAATTTCACCATAAAGTAACTTTACAAGGTAAAAAAAAAATGAGATAGAAAATTTTTCTTTTATTCAACATAAAGTCGAGTAACTACAATTACAAGATATCTCATTACAAATTCAATAAACCATATTGACTTTCTCAAGTACAATGTTTACAAAAATAAATCAATTATAAATACCTGAAACAGATAATATTTTACTTAGTCTCAATAAACACAAGTCTCAGAGATATACTGCATCCGGAAATCTGACATCTTTATCGCAAGCCTCGGCATGTCTTCTGCTAGAGAGAGAGAGTATCTTTCCAGTGATTTACCTCCAACCACAGACCGTCGGTCTCCTGCACTCCTTCCTAACCGGAAGTGGCCCTACCCTACACGAGAAGTATAGACCAAGGTGACCAGTGGTAATTTGCCTTTCCGAGTACATAGTGTTGTATCTTACACAATCTCTATCTATCATACAACCCTAGATACCCTCTAGCTAAGTATGATTCCCAATAGGATGTGCAATCCAGATACAGTGAACCGACAATGCATGCAGAGACATATGCATTACTATGGCCATAGTTTTCAATATAAATTTACATTCACAATGAACGATGTCGTATTGTTCACCCACTCCAACTCGACTTGGATACTATCATATTCCTACAATTCGACTTGTTCATCTTTGTTTAACTTAAGAAGTATGATGTTTGAACAATTGAGTCTTCCCGACCCATACATGTTTTCTTACATTATCTATAATCCATAGACCTGATCCACTTTCTTTCTTTACGAGGACTCACGTTGCATCATTGCAATACCCGAGGTCCATGACTTATTGTCTCATAATAGATATAGGTAAACTAATTATGACTAAGATGATAACCTTACCTAGATTAAGCATTATAGTCTAGGAATCTAATCCCCTTCTTGCAAATAAGAATATTTACACAAAGTCGGGGCACTTGACCCTTCAATCACGATCTAAATAATGATCTCAATGTCTTAATATAATAATTACCATATCCAGGTTAGTTAAGGTTTAACTAAAGAGTTCCATTTAACTCAAAACTAGTCTTCTTGACTTAGATAGATTCTCAAGACACCATCGTTGTTCCAAAGATCTTAAGAAATGACTTCCTATACTTGGGTATCTCCTTGCATCCTTGCATCATCTGAGATCCATAACTTAACGACACTAAAACTTAAGTCGAATTGTAAACAATCAAATAGGTTTATACACCAAAAATAAATGAACAAAATTAGAGTTCTTACCCCTTTATCATCGATTCATAAAGTAGTCATAAAGGTATATTAAATAATATTGCCCTACTAGGTTAACCTAGGGTTTGTCTTTCCTTTTCCATGAAAATGGAATATCAAACAATCAATTCCAGAAAGAATAGTTTTTGTTAAATAAACAACTTTCCTTCAGTCTTCTTTCGACTTATAGGTTGTTTCAAACTTCCAAACAAATCTAAGAGAAATCCTCAATAACAACAACGCCAAACAATTCGACTCCCAGTCTAAGAGTCTCCCAAGTTTAGTTTGATTCTGACTGGTTGATAGTCTAACCCTATTTTCTATCCAATTGAATTCATATTAAAGTTCTTCTCTAACAAGTAAGATTAAACATTCATAATTAGGGTACTTACTCCCTCAATCATGATTCTATATAATAATCAAAATGTTTTGGTATACAGAAGTTACCTTATGGGCTCAAGTTTAGGTTTTGTCTATCCAATAATCTAGTACAAGTTGCTTAATTTTTCTAAGACTACGATACCCATCAAGTCTTCTTTTGACTAAACACAGATTGATTCAGTCTTACTTAAATAAGACAAATTCTCTTTTCCAAGAAAACTTAAGTTTAAACTAACCAAAGGTTTTGTCCTTTGATTTCAATAGATTTGGTATCTAAAATAGAATGGTCCATTTTGAGTTGACTATCCAAAACAAACAGTAGATTGCTCCTAAGCTATACTCTAAATTGTCATAAACTTACTATCTTTTTTTTTAGCAAACCTACGAAATGGACACATAAAACCCTAAACTTGACAATCGTTTTTCCTACTAAGATTAAGAAAAACTATTAGGAATCCTTAATGCAAAATTAAAACTAATTCCATTGGTTTGATAGGAGCTTGAGGAGAAATAAAATGAGCTATAACATAATAATCTATGACTTATCAACTCTAAACGCATACTGGTCCTCACTTTGTCCTTTAATAAAACATGATTCTATAAATATAAAGCGGCGTGCTTAGAGATAGGTTTACTCAGTAGCTTTGTTCTTCATAGAATCCCATGACATAAAGGTGCATAACAACATTTTAAAAGACTGCCAGAATGCCAAGTCTGCGGATTATAGACATAAGCAAACATACGTTGCATGCCATAACCCAACTAATGCTATCATTATGATCTTTCAACTAAACATGCATTTCGGCATTCTTCTTCTACAGAATTCATTTCTTGCAAACTACAATCATGTCATACGATAAATGCATCAATGGAAACTTTTAAATTGATAAGAACCTGATTATCTACTTTTCCAAGATAACAGTGTCGACAATGAAGAAATGCCTTCCTCCTTGGCGCTCATGCAACCTTCCAAAAAGTCTACTCTCTGACTGTGATTTAAAACTTCATAACTCCGCGGCTCAAATTTCACAGGCAGGCGGGCCTGGAGTTTCTTACGAATCATTCTCAAACTTCAAGTCATGGGGCCACCACTCGTAGACCATTCGCAACGTCGCCCATACTAGGATGAATTCACCGTCATTGGAAAGTCGATAGGGGTTTCTTTCTTTTTCTTTGCCTATGGATACCTACTGAATATAAAGGAAAATTTCGTATATTGTTTATGAATGTGCCACAGCACTCACTTTCTCATGGGCGGATGAGAATTCTCCTGGAATCCTCTGATCAATGCGTAAACAGCACGACCCCTCCCTACCAATTACAAGACTCTCCTCTTTTTACTGCGTAAAACTCTCCTCCCGCGATCTCTGCTCCTCTATTATCTGCATTTTTTTTTCCTCCTTTAACTCGAAACGTCTAAACCAACTTTCTTCTTCCTATCGGTCACTTCCCTCTCTCTCTCCACGTTGATCTAGTATCCCCCTCATTAACTCACCATTTTCAATTTATAAACCTCCCGCATCACTGCTCCCTTCTCGCGCCCACAAGGAAGGAGTCTTTCCGCATTTATCTCGCGGTTCCACTATATCTTCAATGGTATAACTCCCACCTCGCTCAACGAAGAAGGAAGCTGGTCTTTTTCTGCGGTCTATTTGATTCTCCACAACAGCAATGCCGATGCCTTTATAGCCCCCCCCACGATGATGAAGCATCTGCATTTATTTTACAGTTATACTCTAATCCCAACTGAATTACCCACCTCCTCGACTGCCCACAGTGATGTGGTACAAAGACATCCCACTTCTGCCGTCCCATGCCTTAGCAAAAAGGAGGTCGGTTTCAACTACAATACAACCCGTCTTCCTTACTTACAGCGACCACTACAAGATGGCGGTTTTCTTAATGGCGACGTGGCACAACAACCTCGTCCACTTTCTCCACAAGACAACTTCTAACCTTCGAAAAAGCAACTAACACCGCTTAGAGGGATAAAATGCTTACAAGGCGATAAACAATAAATGTATATTGAATCTCCAAGGTCGAAAAGAGAGAAAGAATCAAAACTGACTAAAGAAAGAAGTGTGGGTTCGATCCAAGACAACTCAAGTCGTAAACTCGAAAAGAAAAAGATGTATTCACAGAGGATGACGTCCCAACCGACAGAGCTTGGGCGAAAACCACTTGACTCGACGAGAAAACTGACATCAAGCAAACTAATGAAAAACTACATCCCGTTAGCCGAGTTATGACTAAAATGATTTCGGAATATCCTTCCAAGTGACAACAAGAACAGTTATAGCATAAATCAACTCCACATTCGACTTCCATCAATTTACAAAAGGGAATAAATTCACAACACATGATTAACGCGTTATGACGGCAATCACGACGAATTGGGCGTAACGCAACACAAGTTTTCTAAATCGTTTGACGCACAAAATGACTTCTCGCATCTTTCGACTTCGAGACGTGATCTACAAATCCGCCACAACTAGGTTCATGTGTTGACGTTAAACATCGACAATATTAGCGTCATCTAACTTGATGGGGATGTCTTAACGTCTAAGAGGCAACAATAAAAGCTCAAGTGACTCAAGGAGAATAACGCAATCGTTTTACGGCTTTGACGTTGTTTACATCGCAACGACTATGTCGACTCATCATCGACTTGACTAAATAAAAATTGAGATATCAACTACCTGTCGATTAGCTTCGAAAGAAAACTGGCAAGATAAGACTTACCTCATACGACTCTTTGGTTCACATTATCGTTTAACACTAGACTCGTTTAGCAAATTGACCACTTGTAATCCAAGGTCTATCTCTCTCTTCTCGAAAGATACTCTCTCTCCTCTCTGAGAGTCGATACCCTGTAATCCTATTTCACTTGTCATCAAACAATAAGAGATCAGTGCATCTTTATTCGATAAATTCAACTAATAAATCAAATCTTATAATACAATTATTAAATCAACCATAACATAATCATTTCCATGATTTCATAATTGATATTCAATACAATTCCTTGTCCTATCCTGTCTTAAGTCTATAACATCTCAACAAATTTACTTATGCCCAAGTAAAAAGTAAAAGTATAGCAAGTTAGAAAATAGGGATGTAACATATCCTTCCCCTAAAGATTCATCGTCCTCGATGATATAAAGTATCAAAACGCAACTTAAAAGCATATTCATTGTTTAATTGCTATCAGCATAAAGTAAATGAGGAAATTTCTGCTAGAATTCATGGTAATTTCTCCCCATGCAAAACTATTCTATGCATTCTGGTCCCACTGGACCTCACACTTCATAACCTCTATGTTACACAAGCATTGCTTATGATCTTCAAGTATTTCAAAAGCTTGATCATAACCTCTCATAGGTTCTTGTACTTTTAAATCATTCATAGATTATAACATTTATATATTACATGAATATATTCCTCATATATAAATCACAAAAAGCACGTTGCCCCCTGGCAATAATTGATAATATATAGATTCTAGATATCAATAAAATTTCTAAAGGTCCTTTATGCTTAGGAATTTGGTTTAGAATACTTTCCATTCTTTAGGAAACATTTTCAGGGGTTTAACCCTTAAAAGAATTTTCCTTCTCTAACCGAGAATTGTCTTGGTGTACGCTTAATCATTAACGTTGCTTTTCTATTCATTATCCATTTCCTCTGATCTTTCCTAATCAGTTAAATCTTTTCATTCATTTCTAATAACATTTCCGGACTAATGCTAATCCTACCTTCTAGCTTACCCAGCTTATAGGAGTTCGACATCTTTTTGTCCAATGTTTCAATTCAAGCCATCTTAATAGCAAAAGTTAGGTATTGTCAAAGATTTCACGTGATAAGTAGTCTCCCTACTCATATTGCTAATACATGCAACATGCTTGGGGCAAATCTTCTAAAACATGGTTAACTTCCTTAGTTTAACCATCTATTCACAGAATAATAAATTATACTCTTAAATTTTAGTTCTTAACATAGAGGACAAGTTGGCCAAAACCTTGACATTACACGCATATTTCTATCTGAGATAACCTTCTCAGAAAACCATGCAGTCTAAACACATCTTGCACCAATTATGTGCTAACACCAATGCTCCGTCAGTCCAATCCCCTGGTATATAATGTGCTACCTTCGAGAGTTATCATCTCAAAACGGCATTGTGTCTTTTTCCAGACATACAAGGACTTCGTACAAGATCCATGCAAACAACTTGCCATTTCCATTCTGGCATGTCATGTGGGTACATCAATCCTACAGGTGTTGATGTTCTACTTTTTCCTCTAGCGCTCTAGACAAAATGCTACAAATCTCGCAACATCATTCTTTATTCATTCAAGAATTAATGAGATTTTATATTTATTAGTACTTGGTTAACCCTAGATGTCCTGGGTATGGTGGAGTATGAACTTATTTCCACACTAGTTTTCTTATTTCAGAAGAATAAGAAACACACATTCTTTCTCCGAATCTCAATAATCTGTGAGACTTAAAATGAAAACCTATCATACCTTAAATCTTTTAGATTTAACATAAGAACTTGCTTAAGTACTCATCATGTAAAGGTACACCCTTAAACCATTTCCTGAGCCATCAATTTTCCCTCAAACTGTCCTTCGGAACAGGAATTCATAGCATTGGTGCTATTGTAATTTCTCTTAATCATTAAAGAATCACTTGCACATAAGGATTTATGTTTTCCTTCATGCTTAAAAAAAAAAAGAAGTACATCTTCTAGAAGACTAGAACAAATATATCTAAACAATCTCTAGACACATTGCTCATGAGATTCATGAATACGACAAGGTATTTGTATGTTCAAAGGACAACACTGCTAACTCACAGTGCCCATTTTTGTCCAAAAGTTGTTTCAAGGGTGCCCTCATCCTTTAATCTAGATTGATGACACATTGATCGCCATTCAATCACTTCAGCTCTACCTATCTAATCAAAAGGGGTCACCATTATGTGATGAAAGATATTTGCTCCTTATCGTGGTTTTAATGAACAAATGATACGAAATACACATTGTGGAGTTATGTCCTTCTTGACAAAAATAAATTCTAGTGCACCCCATGGTAACATATTAGATCTAATTAAACCTTTTAGCTAGTGATTCTTATAAAGGGGCTTTTGATTCCCTTAATCTTATAGTTGTCATAAGATAAGGTACTTTTCCAGGTAACTCATCCCAACGTTCTCAGAGGAATAAGATTTTCAGTTGATTCAAACACTGTTCCATCATCTTTGGCGGAAAGGCTGTCTTTTCAAAAAAACTAGGTATCTCCTTGGTTTTAAACATGGTTAGGATTGCCCAATTCGATCAAGAGATTAACTAGTGGTTTATTCTCTTTAAGACTTTCACTCTGGTTTGGTTCTAGTATGATACATGCTCTCATTTTCCTCATACCAGATAATTAAATTATCTAACAGTTTTTCTGAATCTAAAGCGACTCAAAATATCAAGACATATATTTATCTCATAACAATCAGTAGCTTGTTACAAAACATTGTCATCTTTACTATAAGGTATTTAGGAGTAATCACATCCTTATTAATATAGTTGATACGACAAGACTATATGTCTCTGTCATTTTACAATCTTCCAGTTTAACGAACATAGAGGGTCGATGTACACACAAGTACTCCAACACCTTTTTCCTAAAACAGAAGTATCACATCAACCTTCGAGTGGCATGATGTGCTGACTACAGTTCACTAGGTTTTACTACACCAATAGAAATAGTAGGATTCTTGGCCAGTTCAAAACGTTGTTTTCTTTCTAGCCGAATATGCTTAAGCGCATCAGCAAAAGTCTCTGAATCCTCCAGCCATGCACCTTCAGAGTAAACAACATGCTCTTTAAGTTCAACCTCCTCGATAGGTTTCTTCTTAACCACTAATCTAGGCAAATGCTAGGGAACAGATTTCCTAGCTGTTTTCTTTGTTCTTCTCCACGTCATTCTAGCACAAGAAAATTTGAACATTAGCTAACCGCATAATGTTGACTATAGGTTAGCACAGTGGACTCATAAGCCCTAGTGTCGAACCCGATAGCTCTGATACCATATGTAACAACCACATTCTAAAACATAGTACAAACCAAAAATTTCACCATAAAGTAACTTTACAAGGTAAAAAAAAATGAGACAGAAAATTTTTCTTTTATTCAACATAAAGTCGAGTAACTACAATTACAAGATATCTCATTACAAATTCAATAAACCATATTGAATTTGTAATGAGATATTAGCGTCATCTAAACTTGATGGGGATGTCTTAACGTCTAAGAGGCAACAATAAAAGCTCAAGTGACTCAAGGAGAATAACGCAATCGTTTTACGGCTTTGATGTTGTTTACATCGCAACGACTATGTCGACTCATCATCGACTTGACTAAAAGAAAATTGAGATATCAACTACCTGTCGATTAGCTTTGAAAGAAAACTGGCAAGATAAGACTTACCTCATACAACTCTTTGGTTCACATTATCGTTTAACACTAGACTCGTTTGGCAAATTGACCACTTGTAATCCAAGGTCTATCTCTCTCTTCTCGAAAGATACTCTCTCTCCTCTCTGAGAGTCGATACCCTATAATCCTGTTTCACTTGTCATCAAACAATAAGATATCAGTGCATCTTTATTCGATAAATTCAACTAATAAATCAAATCTTATAATACAATTATTAAATCGACCATAACATAATCATTTCCATGATTTCATAATTGATATTCAATACAATTCCATGTCCTATCCTGTCTTAAGTCTATAACATCTCAACAAATTTACTTATGCCCAAGTAAAAAGTAAAAGTATAGCAAGTTAGAAAATAGGGATGTAACACTCATCTTATGGAGAACACATACATAGAAAGTAAACATGCATGTTCATATCCTTGTAGGGTTCATTACTTTATATGGACCCCATAATGATATCCTTGAGTGTGAATATTTATTTTGCATGCATGTTTGTGAGTGCTACTTACTTTGAGATACATGATCATTCTAGGATTCACATGCAACTCAAAGTGGGGGCAACATGTAATGATAAAAATTGCACACCCATCTTGTTTCCCATTTAGTTTTGTGCCTATGTTGAGGGGAGTGGATTGATGCATAAATATATTGACAAATACCATGATCTTGTGGAAATCCATGCCCCTTGCCCTATGTTATTTGATGCAGGAGCATCCTTGGGTTGGTGTAATCTTGCATCACCCAAAAATGTGATGTATTCCTTGTGTACATACTTAACTTATTTGTACCCTTGTGTTGTGGTATTTTTTGTGCACAAACTTAACTTGCACACATCTTGTTTGTGTGTTGGGTTGTTGTACTATTATATACACTATATGCTTGTTGGCACAACATTCTTTCCTTTGTGGATCTCTACCCTCATAAAGCCTTCCAATTTCTAAGAGTCATGTTGCATATAACCTATTTCTAGTGCACACCGTAGAGAGATCAATTGATTTTAGATGTCAAAAAGTTGGTCCTTTTATTAGAACACTTATGTTAGATGACAATGATTAGATATTTTGATGGTTTGTCAATTTCAAAAGGTCAAAAGAATGTCAAGTTTGAGTCTATTGAGGAATGGTTGTTTATTCTTATTATAGATGACACCTTGCTGATTGAATTTCCTCTTGAGAACACATTTGTGGCACTCAACTACTTCAATCCCATGTGGCAACACCAAGTGTTGGTGCTATATAATGAGATGCCTTGGTCATTCAAAGTGTGGGCAAATCATTGTAGATTAATAGGCTATTTTTGGATTCCTAGGGTTTGGGTAGAACTTAGACTAATTCAATTATAAGCATAGATAGTCTTTGTGCATATTTCTCTAAGAGGTCATGTAGTGCATTGTGTCATCAGGTTTCACATATTGATGGCCAATTGTAATTCATTTATTTCTTTGCAATTTAATATTTTTTTTCATTTCTAGTATCTAATGTTCTTCCTAGTTTAGCTTCTATTATGTTCTCTTCTCACTAATTCAATGGTTGTTCACTTGACTAACATGTGGTTATTGCACTAGTATGGAATCAAAGTGAGAGTTATGAGGCCTAGAAGTGAAATTGTGAAAGTTTCATTAACCTAGGGATTTATGCATGAAGTGTTCTCACACTACAAGTAAACTAGAAAGGATGGCTCATAAGTAGTCCAAGAGGAGGTGCAAGAAAGCATCAAGCAACGTATAGTGTAAGAATAAGTTTAAAGGAAAAAATAAATAAGTTAATTTTACTGAGATAGCTATTCTAAAAAAATGGCAAGAAATATTTTGGCTTTTTAAAAAGGTTATGCCTAAAATGAAAAAAAATAAATTAGAATAAATAAATATGGCCTCTTCCTATGAAAGGATGGATAAAACTTAATCTAGATGGTGCATCAAAAAATAATCTAGAAAAATTTGGAGGTCATGTTATTCTCCAAAATTATATGGGTGAGTTTTTTCGACTAGAAACTCATTTTTTGAGGTTCAACACAAATAATTATATGGAAATGGAGAGCTTCATTATTGGATTAAATATTAGAATTAAATGGTTATAGCTCAAAAGGTTATTAGTAAAGAGGATTTTAATTTTATTGTTAACTACAATTTGATTTCTCATAAAGTGATTCATTAGCACATAATAAATCTCCTTTCTAGTGTAGTTTATCTCTTGGAAAGTATAATAAATTTAAATTGATTCATATCTATTGTGAAAGTAATAAAATAATTGATTATATGGCTAATCTAAGTTTTTATGAAAATTGTCATGTTTTATTATTATTACAAAAAATTTCTTGAGAAATGCCCTCCCTTTTGATGAATTTCAAAATATAATATTCCTAACTAGTGGACTTTCTTTCCTTTTTCCATCTATAATATGGAGAGAGGTGTGTGAAGAGTATAACTCTTGAGTTGGCAAATAAGATTTTTTAGTTGTTAAAGCTATTTTGGAAGCTATTTATTTTCTATCCTTTAAAACTTTATACTTCCAAGTTTATTTATAGAAATAAGTTTTCTTTCTTTTTGGAATTTTTTTGTTAGTTGGATTAACTTTTCTTTTATCTTTAACTAGGAATTTTTTGGTTTCCTTTTACAAGATCCACTTTTCCTACTTGTCATTCCTTGCTATCCTTTATCATGTTGATCAACTATTAGATATTTTTTCCCTTTTTGAAGTGGAGTTATTTGGGGTGCATTTGGCATTTTATGCCTTTATATAACATACTCTACTCTACTAGACCACTACTTTGCATCAATACTCAATAAAAGGAAACTAAAATAGAACATAAGAAAACACACTACAATACTAAACTAGAATTTACACCACTAAACTAAAAAGAAAACCATGTACTCCTACCAAAAATGTTATTCAAGCATTTTACCCATTCCCCCAATGAATATCTAACTTAAGAAGGGACTATTCCTCCAACCTCCATTTTGACCCCAATAGATTTTAGAGTATATAAGCTTCTTTAACAAAGCAAGATTCCTCTTCCAAAGAAGAAGCAACAAAATGCATAGATGGGTTTTCTTTGATTTCTTCTTTAAAGTATAATCATATTCAGAGTGGCTAGACTTTTTACATAAAAACACTTCATAGATAGATTTTATTTTGGGATGCATTATTACTTGTGCTAGAAGAAGAATTTGTAGGATCATCCTAATAACTATGGCAAGAAAACTTTTTATGTTTTAATAATCTAGAACTTTTAATTTTTTGTTTGGAAGCAGTAACATAATCTCCTTCAAATGTGGAAATATTTTTCTTCTTTACAAATTGGAATTCATGTTGAATGAGCAATTCAAAAGTTGAATAAAATGTTTCCCTATTAAGTTTGTCACTAAGTTGTAACATTTCCAAGAAGTTTGTGTAGTTGGAAGTAATTCCATTCAAAACAATAGAGATCAACATATTATCATCATTTTTACCACCTATATTACTATATTCTTTGTTTACACTCTTCACCCTAGAGATACATTTATTCTATAATAGATTATCATCGTCATTAAGTTTAGTTTTTAACAACTTCATTAATAGATCAATTTTCTTATATGCAGGTTGTTAGTCATATAAATTCTCAAGCATCTTCCATGCTTTCCAATCTTTAGATTTAATAGCCTTTATGTGGATCATAACTTGTGAAGAAAAAGAAGATTTTAATAGTGCTAAAGCTTTCTTGTCTCACTTTTAACTCAAAGAATTTAGAAACATTAGTAAAGGATGTAGGTTAATTCTCAAGCAAATTTAATTTCCATATTTATACTCCAAACTTTATTATTTTTAGTTGTCAATTTTCCTATTTCTAATATGAGACTAGTAATATTAGGCATAGTGACACACTAGAAAAATAAACCACAAGAAACAACAAAGATTTTTATCTAAGTATATCCTTATAATAATGCCTATTACTTCATAAATATTCTTATTACTTCATTACTCATTTTGCAAAAACATATCAACTACTATAAACTTGTCTTATTTTCCACAAACTTCAAATAAGTCTTTCAAATTTACCAACTACTACATATGTATTACAACCTTAAATATATAAATAGGGTTCAAACCAAACCACCAATATAATTGAATCTTCTACCATAGTTTACTACACTTTACATGAATAAATGTCCCTTCTACTAGTCTTTCATTACTTTTGGCATCTTCATATAGGTATTGCTACCAATGAAACAATTCTACTATATTGTTAATAACATTCTATGCACCAATTCGAGAACAACGTGTATCCTTCTTATCATAGCTTACTAAAAATCATACAATCTTAATTTTTTAACAAATGATACCACACAATTTACAGCTATGACTTGTATGGATGGAAATGAAATAACACCTTATAGGGTTGGAAATGAATTTGAATCTATAGGCTTGGCCAATAAAGAATAGACAAATTACTTGTTGTAGGGAAAGGAATGCATATGCTCCAAACTCCAAAGTTTTTAGGGAATAAAATAACACCTTATATTATCTTTAGAAAACCTCGTATAAAAGTATGCATGGCCATGGTTCCCTTCCAACTAATCCAAATGTAATCCGGTAAGTGCTCTCGGTTTCACCCACAATGAGCGTTGCATTCTTTAAATATAAGACCATCTACGCAATCACATGCCGCACCATGCT
Source organism: Cunninghamia lanceolata (assembly GCA_027924645.1). NCBI lineage: Eukaryota > Viridiplantae > Streptophyta > Pinopsida > Cupressales > Cupressaceae > Cunninghamia > Cunninghamia lanceolata. The sequence goes on from BSBN01001062.1 coordinate 6,908,948, forward strand.
TCTTCTCCTTGAACAAACTTATCATATTTCTTTCTCTCAAACCTACTTTGATACCACTTAGACTCTAAGATCAAATACAAAAATAAAACTAGTAAAAAATAACATAGAAACTATATTATGTTTTGGTATTTAATATAGATTGTATTAATCAATGACCTTTATAAAGGCCTTAGCTCTTTTAGCTTTTACAACTACTTTTCCGTATGAACTAATTATTAATTACCTAACTTAAACCATAAATTATTAAACTAACATTATTTACTAACTATAAATTAACACTTTGGATCATAAACCTAACATTTTGGTCTCTTTGTGTGATTTTTTCTTATTTTTTAGACTTAGCATACATGATATAGCATTAGCCATTTTTTTGTTGTTGTTTTGTCTTGCATCTGTGGTTTGCCAAGTGTCTTCATCTTTAAATCTATTTGGAGATTTGTTCATCTTGCTTAGGGGGCTATTATATGTTCTTAGTTATCTTGTAATAATACCTTATTGATCTTTCTTTGAATAAATGTTTTTAAATTTTATCAAAAAACTTGTAGATGATCAAAGTTATCATAGCCATAACAATCATAGGTACAAGAGTAATAGAACATTGTTCTCATCTATCCATGAGTGGTTGACAAAGTCACCTTCCCTCTGGTGTCATTCATTCTTTCTACTTTAAATCAAATCCAATTTCTCATGTGTACAATTCAGTGATGTGTTTATTTTCTAAATATATTTTTCCTCTTTCTTTTGAGGGAGAAATAAACTCACCTACAATACCTATGGTCGTTGTGCCTTTGCTAACTTTAGTCATCTACAATTCACACTGCTCTTCCTCTTCTAATAAATCCATGTCTTTTAATGCAATGATAACTTTTGAACTAAATATAATGCCCTTATTCAAATAGGGGAAAGGATTTAATAAATGAGTGTGTTGTAATAATTATACTAGTGATGTGTAGCAATGTTTTTTTCCTAATATATTTTTACTTATTAGTAGATGCATTTGGCAAATACTACTATTGTGATCAAAATTACTTAACTAGTTATTACTAGTTGTACCTATTAACCAAGTATAAGTTATAATATTTTCCACCTAAAGTTTATATTTATTTTATGCTAAGTAAACATGCAATTTTTTAAATTAGAAATATTCAAAAAATTACTTATTATCATTCTTATTGGCTATTTGAGAGCATTTTTGGATTCTAATTGGCTAAGAAGTTTCACCTCTTATTACAACCTTCACATTTTCCAAGATATTTAATAATTATATTTATAAAATTTTAATCTATTAGTGTACATTTTAAAATAGTTAGTGTACATTTTAAAATGGTGGAGGACAAGTGGGGGCATAGGATAATATATTAACATGTGTATTAATATCAACAATAGAAGTTTTGATCCATGCATGATGTCACATGGTCTAGACTTGGAATCAGAATCACTCGTGAGAACTATGAAGATTAGTAGTTTACTTGCTAAGTGATGTTTATTCACCATATGTGGAGGACAAGCGGGGGCATAAGACAAGATATTAACATGTGAATATTAATATCAACAAATAGAAGTTTTGATTCATGTATGATGTTGTAGGGTCTAGACTTGGAGTCACTCATGATAATTATGATGATTAGTATTTTTCTTGCTAAGTGATATTTATTCATGTTGTATTATCACCTATAATACCTTACCCAACATCCACTCTACTTCACTATCTCATATGCCAGAACATCACAATAATGTAGTGTAATTACAGTGTTATTTTAACCTTAATAATAAGCACATTCACATGTATCTCCCTTTATAACACATCAAATTCATCAAGAGGTACATTTGATAGTCCATAGCTATTTAAATTTATAACTTCATTATATGCTTTGGTTAGAGTGTTCTTAATATAATGTGTAAGTTTATTTCTAAATCATCTACACAAACAATATTATAAAGAGAATAAATGTATCAAATATTTCATATTTGACCATATATAAAAAATAAAACTAAAATAAAAACAAATCCAACATATAAAATAAGAGCATATTACTTTAGTCTCATTTACATTAAATTATTTTATTACAAAACAAATTCTATTATTATAATAGTTCACCGTGTACATAAAATCCCCTTAATTAATATTTAATTAAAAAACATAAATTTAAAAAGTAACATATAAGTATATAATATTTACTACACTTTTGAAAGTAAAAACAAAGCAAAAGAATTATCCAAATAATGAATGAAGGCTTTTTTAGAAGTAAAATTAAAATTATCCAAATTATACAAATAATGAATTTAGGGTCTACTCCCATCTACATTAAATTTTTCTATCAAAATAAATTTACAATATCTTAAAGGCAAGTACTAGCCACTATGTAGCACTTGTTAATAATGTTAAGCACTTGTCGTTGTTATGTTTGTAGTAAAAAATGGACTTGAAATGTTCATTTTCATAAGTCACGTCTATGAAACAACCAATCACATGACGACACATAAGGTGATCTACCATATATCTTGAAGCACATGTTTCAATCTAACTTTTTTTTTTGGGGGGGGGGGCATTTTTTGACAACTCAATAATACGTTATTGATGTAGCCACATTGTTAATGATAACTCCAAACAATAACTAAGCACTTTTAATTCACATAGAAAAAATATACTAAATTCTTTTGTCAAATTTCAATATACCATTTTAAAACTTAAAATACATAATTTTAAATTAAAAAGAAAGCCATGAAACACTTTTGATTGGGTGGACCATTTCAATCACAACATCCTCCCTCAAACCAATGGACTAAAGGCACCATCGAGGAGACGCACGAAATAAAAAAATAAGCCCAAATTTTAGCATTCCTTCCATGAATTGTAATAGTTTTTAATCTTAAAAAAATATTACCTGATTTGAGAAGAAAGTAACCAAGGGAAACAGCTTTATAAATATTTCACAACCTCGACAGTAGGCGAGCGGAAAAAAAATTTAAAAATTACCCAGCTCTTGTAAGAAACGGTTGAGATACAATCCAGGCTCTTGGGAATGAATCTACACCTTACACCGTTCGGTTATTTGATTTTAAAAGTAGATATTTAAAGTTATTAATACATCATGCCATAGTCCCAGTCACTTGACCAAATTCTTAATGGTATTAATAACCACCTTACAATATAAATCCAGAGATAATTATTGAAAACACCCATTGAAATTCGGAAATGCCTTGATCAAACATCAACGGAATGAGCGGTGTGATCATCTTGCCATGGTTGGATTGACAGGAGATGCCATGGCGGTCCCCATTGAGTTGAGTGTGGAATTCCTTTCTTTTCAAGAAAGAAGATAACTTATCCTCAAAAATGTCAAACATGTGCACATGATTTATGCTGAAAATAAGTAGCCAAACACGTTGTGTACAGCTGTTAAGGGACAAAGTCAACATTATAATTAAACCAGAATATGCAAGACTAGCTAAGGGAGATGGAGCTAGTCACAGTCAACACGCCATTGCTCCTTCAATTCATTGAAACATCTATGAGCTCTCAAAGTTTTACACGTTATATACTAGAATTGATACATGCAAATTCAAATAGCAGCAGCAGCAGGAGAAGACGAAGATGAGCAATGAGGACTGGTCCACTGGCCTCTTCGACTGCTCCCAGGATCAATCTAATTGTATAACTATCTATTTATTAATCTCTCTCTTATGATTATGATTATGATTATTATTACATGGTAATAGGAATAATAATAATGGAAATGTTGTGTGAGTGCAGGTTGCCTCACATGTTGGTGCCCCTGCATCACTTTTGGCCAGATAGCGGAGATAGTTGATGAGGGTTGTCCGCGTAAGGCTTACATAAATAAATTATAATGCCAATCTAACTAAGCTTAATTTATATTTATTGGATGTTATTGCTAAATCGTTGAAGTTGACGCAGCATGCGCTGTAAGCGGAGGGTTGTATGGGCTGCTCTGTTTAACGGGGTTTGCATACTGCTGCTATGGGTGCATGTACCGAAAGAAGCTGCGGGCCATATTTAACTTGCCGGAGGCGATCGCTGAAGTTAAACATCGTACGATTCAAGGGCCAAATGGCGAATGGAATTCTAACAGCTCATACGAGTGCAATAGTGGTAAATAATTGTCCTTTACGTTTGAATGTCGAATGAACCATTCGGTATCTGAGAATAACTGTGGGAAATCCCCTATGCAGATTGTATGATCCATTGTTGTTGCCATCGATGCGCACTGTGCCAGGAATACAGAGAACTCAAATATAGAGGATATGATCCTGCTCTCGGTAATACATTTGTTTTCCTAGATCTTAACTTTCAGAATTGTTCAGCCGGTTTTGGAGTTAATTAATTTGGCTTTTTGCAGGTTGGAAGAAGAACCTGCAAAGACAACAGCACGAGACTGGGACCGCCATGGAACCTCCTGTCAATCCAACCATGGCAAGATGATCACACCGCTCATTCCGTTTCTGTTTGATCTGGGCATTTCCGAATTTCAATGGGTGTTCTCAATAATTATCTCTGGATTTATATTGTAAGTGTTGGAGAATTTAATCCCAACCACCGTTCTGTCCTATTTGCTGTAGCTGATTACTTCCCAGCACCGTCTTACTGCTTTATGTTTAACACTTCTTCTCTCATTCCCCTGCCTCCTGTTTTTAAACATCATCTACTTCAATAGTCAAAAGTTAATTTTGACCAATAAGAATAGGACAAATATTTAGTACTTTCTGTTATAGATGAGGTGTAAAATTGCTATTGACTGTTTGACCATTGAAATAGATGATGTTTAAATAGAGCCCCTCCATCCTGTTCTCATAGAGAATGTTGTCATGAGTATGGCCTCTTTTCAAGTATGGAAAAAGGAAGACTTTGTGCATGATTCTAAAAATGTAGTCAAGTCAAAGTTGGAAGGAGTGATGTTTATCTTGTGTGTTGTGCGTAGCATAAAGAAGACAGTTTTGCTCTGTTTTTTTTTGTTTTTCTGGGTGTAAGAGCAGCAGCTCTGTTTTATGAAGATAATATGCTCTGTTTCTCCGTGTGTAAACAGTCTACTGTTGTGGGTTAGAAGGTATGACAATATTCTCTATCAGAAAATATATGCAAACAACAGCATTGCTATTATGTTGATATTTTTCATAATACATATAATCTCTGTTATTTTTAGGTGTGAAAGGAGCTCTGTTTTGAGTTGTAGTTCCATTATGTGAGACTCCCTCTGTTTTTTTGTTTTTGTTTCCTTCATAAAGGTGGTATTAATACTATTAAGAATTTGGTCAAGTGGCTACATCATTACAGAAATATGAGGGTTACTTAATTAACTAAATAATATATTTTATTTGGATTGACACGATTTCACATGGTTAACTAATTAATATATTTTATTAAATATTTTGTTTGGAGTGTAATAATTCTTATTCAGTATAGAACAATAAAGAAAATATATTGATAAGCCCGTCTCCATACATAAAATCTTATTTTAGTTTTGAATCAATCTTGCTTCTTTTATCATGAATTTGGAAATTTATAGTTTTTATAAATAATATATATTGTAAAATGAATATAAAATTTTTATTTAAAAATTATTATAATTTAGTGGTAAGTTTATAAATTAAAAGTTAAAATTGGAGTGAAAGTATAATTCAATTGATTCAAAAGAAAATAAATTTTAAAGAGCAAGAATATGAAAGTAGATTGTGGAATGCTTCACAAGTCTAGGCATATATATAAGTCTATTATAAGGTTGCTTCCTACTCAATCTTACAGAAAAATAATGTGAATGAAATAAGCAATCCTCCAAGTACACAATATTGTAAATGTTTTTTTTTTTACAAACATTGACAAAGATCAAACATCTTTCAGAGAAAGGATCCAAGAATCTTTAATCCTTATAGGTGTCTTATATTTCTTCCAAGGGTCCATAACAGAAGATTAGCAAAACAAAGCATACCCAATTGGGATGATCAACACTTGTATTCCCTCTTAAAAATTAATCAAGTCATACCAAGAACATATCGAAAATGGACATGACCACCACTCTCTTAAATTATTACTATTTGGTTAAACAAATAGTAATAAAAAATAATGTATGAAGAAACTAAGTTAAAAATTATACAGTTGGAAAGGAAACCTAGACATACAACAAGATAAGATAGGAAATCAACCCTAAGGAACAAAAGAAATATTTACATATTGCAACTAGAACACAAGAAACAAACAAATATTTGACATGGTGTCATTCAAACAAAACCAGACAACAACTTTTAATACCCAAGTGAAACAATGACTTATATCAAGTCCTTAAGAAGAATAGATAGTGGAAGATTGATCAAAAAACAACTATTCAAATATGTAGACATGACAATCCCTTTTTCACATGGCAAAAAACCGAGTTGACAACAAGAAAAGAAACACAGGTTTCAAGAGATCTCAAAATTAACATGGCCATAAAAAAACAATATTTAAATATTCAAGCACCAATAAGAACATGTCGCTTGGAAGTCAACAGGGGAAAGCAACTTGGGAATCAATGGCTAACATATCCCCCAAAGCCACCATGGCCCCAAAAGAAAACCTCAGCCAAAACTTGAACCAAAAATAATAATAACTAGATTTTGACGCCACGTTTCTTGGTCTACAATCCAAAGCTAATTAGGGATAATAAAACTAAACTCCTTTGAGAAAAGATAGATCTAAAACCTAGGTAAATTGCTAGGGGATTTACTTATTAAACTTATCCTATTTTAAATGAAAGTTTCATATCAATTCTATTTCGCATTTAGTTGTCGGCCCATTTTGAAAAATGTATTAATATTTAATTACATATCAAAGAATGACATATTCTTCTACAAAGTTGGGCTCATTCCCCGATCCTTCACACACACACACACACACACACACACACACACACACACACACACACACACACATATGTTCTTATGCCTTCTAGATGAAAAGGAAGTGTCAGAAGAGAGAAAGCCATAGTCGATAGCCCCACCTCCACGCATTCCCACATGTTTGACCTTATCTCATCTATTTTTACACATTTCTATGCATTTTAGAGTTATTGTGCTTTGTGAGGCCTACAATTTTTCATTTCCGTACATGTGACTATTTAGCTTACTGTTGTTGGTATTTTTATGTTATGGGACTGTTGTTCCCGAATTTTTAAACTATTAAAATCTTATTATGTTAAAGGAAAACTAATTAGGTGATGTTAGATAGAAAATTGTCATGTGATTTCATTATGTTTATAAGAACTATGGTATGCTTTAGAAATGCATGTATTAAATTTGCTTCGGCTATGATATTTATATGTGGAATTAACTTTGAAATTGAGTGTGCAGGTATTTCTAACAAAACCACAAATACAGGAGATTATTCCACACCCTATGTTGTCTCCCTTGTGAGCTGATCTAGTTCCACGAGGAACTAAGATCAACCTTGTGTTTGGTAAATTGTTGTAATGTTGTATTGTTGAAATGTTGCATGAGGTTAAGGGAAATAGTTCTATCTTCTAGATTAATTATATTGTGATATGTGTGGTAAGAGATGTGTTTTGAATCTTGTTTTAACTTTATTTCTTTTTGACCCTCTTCTTGTGTTTTTACTTGACTCTGGGAGTCCTAACTAGGTTTAAAACAACCCTAAGTTATACCCCATGGGTCTAGGGACCTTTTTGACTAGGATAACCTTGGGATAACCTCCATATAGTCACTTCAACTTCAGGGTGAAGTTAAGTGACGAATTTGGAAGCATAGGGACAATGGGATGAGTGGAATCCACATTCAGGCCCACTTCCAAGTCATGGAGCAACTCCATGATCCCTTAATAATGGAGTGCTTGTCTCCTTGTGCCTCTCTTTTGGTGGGGTTCCCCTTAATGAGGGTGGTGTGTCACCCACTCTCTCTTATTTTAGTTTACTTATTGTATTTTATTTCTACATGTGGGCTATAATGGGGGACCTCTTGAGTGGGGTTAATTATTTTAAGTCCATTAGGGATAATGGATAATGAGTGGGGATATTTTATTAATTCCACTTGGGATAGTGGGGATATTTTTTAATTCCACTTGGGATAGTGGGGATATTTTATTAATTCCACTTGGGATAGTGGGGTTATTTAAATATTACATCTTTTCAAAAATAAATTTTTAATTCATCCACTATGAATTTAAAATTCACAAATAATGTGAGCCTTTGATCTCAACTCTTGATCCTCACCTTCCATTCCCTTCTCTGAAAATCTATAAATGAGACCCTTCTCTAAGCAATTAGGAAGACATAAATTTTGCAGGGGACTTCATTTTTTTTGCAGGTGAACTTCATTCTTGCAGGAGAGGACTTCATTCTTGCAGGGGGACTTCATTCTTGCATCATCATCATGCCCAATTTCCTCTAGGAATTCTTCTTCTGGCATCCTCATAATGCCCAATTCTTTCTCTATTCTTCTCTTCATAGCCTCATAATGCCAAAATTATTCTAGCCATCCTATATCCTCCATACATTATCCCTTGCTTGTGATCATAGAGAGATTATTTTTGGTGTTGGATCTTGGAGGAAAAAGAAGGAGATTTTGGAGAAGGGAGTAGAGAGGAGCTCTTCATCAGATTCTTCCATAATTGGGCTTTGGAAGGTTGGTGAACAAATTCTATCCTCTTGTGTGATCTAATGTTTGATATGCATGTTTATATCTTGGTTGTTGAAAGAGTCTTGCAATGTCTTCTTTGAGCTTTTTTGTTAATTTTTGGGTTTTGTTTTGGGGTGTAGAGAGAGCTCCTTCCAGTTGGAAGGCAATGCTCATCGTGTTTAGGGAGGGGAGGTGTGACCCTCCTTGGTTGTCATCCTGGTTCTGGTTACATGATATGCCTTGAGGGCAAATTGGTACTGTTTTTAGCCTTGAGGGCTTATTGGCTTTGAGAGCCTATTTGGATATCCTTGGTTACTTGATTCATTGGAAGGCTTGAGGCCTTGTGGAAGATTATACTTTTGGCTTGAGGCCTTGTGATTATATTGGCTTGAGGCCTTGTAATAATTTGTGAAAGGATGGCACCTAGAGGTAGAGATTGTCTACTCCCCTACCCTCCTGAACTCACCTAAGCTGGTTCATTGTAATGTGAGTATACCATGGGTGTGTGTGTGTGTGTTATTTGATTTGTTGTTGTTATTCAATGTTGTGATGTGTTTAAGTCTATTCTACCCTAGGTATATGGATGGTCTCCCTAGCTCGGAGGTGACCCACTTGCGGGTCTATGATAGGGAGGAGAGCAGCTTGTGTGGTGTTTCTTTCTTTGTGTGTTATGCAGGTATTCTTGGAGCTTATTGTGAAGCTTGGAGAAGATTACTGGATCTTAGAAAATATTTTATTTTCCTTAAGTCTTAAGGAGAGCTTGATCTTTTAATAGCTCCTTCCTTGTCGATTTTTCCAAAAGGAGAAAATTATCTCCCTATTGTTCTAAAAATTGTTATTTTTGGAGTTGTGAGGAAATCCTCTCTTTTCTTGGGCTGATAGTTGTAATATTCTTGTTCATTAAGTTTTACCATTTAGAATTAAGAAAAGGAAAAGAAAATTTATTTTTAAAAGGATATTAAAATTATCTAGTTCCTTCTTTTTCTACTTGCAATGTTGTGAGTTAGTTGATGTTTTAATTAAGTTTGTAAAAGTGTTAAAAAATATCCCCACCATGAAATAAATGAAATTTGGGTTGCAGTATTGCTTTTGAAATTACTGCGACCTTGAGGGTCTCATCCTAGAATGGGGACCTTTTCACTTTTACTATTCACTATTCACTGTCACTATTCACTTTTCACTATTTACTATTCACTTTTCACTATTCACTATTCACTTTTCACTATTCATTTGAAGGCAAACTATATGTAGTTTAAAACATTTGACTTGAAATAGAAATCTTAAATCAAGGAAAGTGGGATTTATTTATGCATAATGTATAATACGAATTGAATAGATGCTTAAACTTAGAGTTGCAATTCGGAAATACAATGTTTATATTTGCAAAAACAAAATTAACTCATTGCTCTATTTTTAAATTATTTTATACTTTCTTTATAGTTAAGGAATGAAATTGAGAGTTAAGTGAACTAAGATAATGGCGGTATATATATATATTATATAAATTAAATTTCAAAGAAACAGTAAAATGAACGTGATAGAAATACAAGCAAAATTAAATTTCAAGAAAAGGAAGAGAGGGCAAATGAATGGGCTTGGTTGAAAATGCTAAGTCTGAAGGAGAAGAAATTAGCATTAAATTCTAGAAAATGGAAAGAAGAACAAATGACCGTGCTTTACTGAAAAATGATCTATCTCCTAAAACAACTATTGTTCAAATATAATTCGTGAGTTTAACCTAAGTCAGGGAACCACGCATTTCCTTGTCTAGGGTGTGCGCACATGTATTTGGTACGCCGCCGTCAACTATTTTATTTTCACCTTAAGCATACGCCACCGAGCACGGTTACGCGTACGAGGGGGTTTACAGGGTAGTAAAGGAAAATTTTTGATAGTTAGTATCATGACCACATGACACATGTGGACATGACACACGTGAATGTGTGTTGTGACCGCATGGGAAATGTGGGCATGACATGCTTATTATCACCCTTCATGTCTAGACATTCATTCTTCACCTCAAAATTTTCTCCCTTAGCAGACCTTTCAATGCATTGAAGGGGAAATTTTATCTCCCTTAGGTAGTTTGGTAGATTATGATTTAATTAGAGTGTTTATCATGTCTCTTAATAGTTGTACACAACATGTTTGGATTCTTATTTTCACTTGATAAATTGTCTTTTCTTGAAAAGAAGGAATTCCACCCTCATCCCTCCCTACGAGATTTTACTATTTTTCCCTCTTTTGACAATTCATGATATCCTATGGATACAACCAATTTTTTAGGAGGAAAGGAGGTGGGGGCCATGTCTTATCACTAGCATTCCTATTTTTAGATATCCAAATGATTATAGGTGATTATAAAGACTCGTCTTATGGAGAACACATACATAAAAGGTGAACACACATGATCACATCCTCATAAGGTTAATTACTTTATATGTACCCCATGGCATTATCATTTGAGTCTTCAAATATTTATTTTATAGAGTGCTACATACTTTGGAATATGTGATCATTCTAGGATTCGCATGTACCTCAAAGTGGGGGCAAAATGTAATGGTGAAATTTGCATACCCATGTCATTTTCCATTAAATAGTTTTATGTCTATTTAAGGGGAGTGCTTTGACACACATACACACACACACACACATTTTAAAAGGGCATAATCCAGGGATTTTTTTAGTGGCAAATCTTCACCAATTGGCGAATATTAAAACTTGAGGCCTCAAAAAATGGCAAATATTTCAAGCTATAAAGGTGACTAAATCACCTCCTTTTTAAGAAATTTTTATTTAGTCATAGTTAATTCACCAAAGAATTGTTTTTTTAAACTAATAAGATTAATTAATTCGCCAAGTAAATTATACATGATTTGAGCCAATTTGCCAGTAGCTTATAATTTTATTAAAAAACTTAACCATATTCGCCATTTTTTTACCAATTATTCATTAGGATTCACCAGGATTTTATAAAAATTCTAATAACGGGCATAAATTTGCCAGGAAAATTAATATTTTTTTCAAAAAAAAGGAAAGATTCGCCAGGAAAATTATAGCACTTAGCTAGGATTCGCCAGGATTTTATAAGTTTTTTAGGGGGGGGGGGGGGGGGGGGGTGTTCCTTAAAGTCATCCCTAGCATAATCTTGTGTAAAGTTAGGTCCCTTGCCTTATATTATTTGATGCGCGAGTAGTCTTGGGTTGCCACATTCTTGTATCACCTAACATATGTCTTGTAATTTCCTCCATATAGGCTTAACTTATGCACCCCCTCATGCTATGGTAGTTTTTTGTGCACATGATTAACTTGTGCATATGTGTTATAAATTATGCGTTAGATTATGTGTTATAAATTTTGCGTTAGATGGCTATAGTGTCTCATGCACTTTGTGCTCATTGGAATAATATTCTTTCTTCTATGCATCTCTACCCATATAAAACTCCATGCTTTATGAGATTCACCCTACACAACTTGTTTCCAGTGCATGCCCTAGAGAGATTGGCCAACATCAATGTCAAAGAGATAGTCATTTTTAAAAACACTTCTATTAGATGATAGTGATTAGATTTTTTATGGCTTGTTAGTATTAGGAGGTCAGAAGAATTTCAAGTTTAAATTTATTAAGGAATGGCTAATTGTTCTTGTTACAGATGACACCTTGTTAATCAAATTTCCTCTTAAACACACATTTATGGTAGCAACCTACTTCAATCCCACATACAAATGCAAATTGTTGGAACTATAAAATTAGATGACCCAGTCATTCAAAGGATTGGAAAATTAGTGGAGGTTTCATAGATCATTTTTGGATCCCTAGGTTTTGGGTAGAGCTTAGGATAATTCAATTATAAGCATACATAGTCTTTATTCATATTTCTCTAAGAGGTTGTGTAGCACAATGTGGTTGGATTTAACATATTCATGGAAAGTTGCAATATATTGTTCTTCCTAGTTTAGCTTCTATTATGTTCTCTTCACACCTATTCAATGGTTGTTCATTTGATTGGTGTAGACACCTAAAAAAGACCTTCGCATATCACCACTTGTATACATCATTTTCTCATAAATCACTTGCATCGACATTAATTAAATAATCTAAATATTTAATTAATTTCATCAATTTCTTCTAATTCCCCTAATTCCAACATTAATTGAATAAATTATATTTATTTAATTAATTTCATTAAATCACCACTTTATTTTTCTAAATTAAATAATTTTAATTATTTAATTAAATTATCCTCTTTCAATCTTCAAATCGACATTAATTAAATAAATCTACTTATTTAATTAATTCATCATCCTAATTTCCTCTTATCCATAAAATTAAATAATTTTTAAGTAATTAATTAATTAATTATTCTTCTAAATTTAAATGAATTATCCCATTTTATTTAAGTTGACTCTTATATTCTAAAAATAAATAAAATTAATGTTTTATTTATATTCCTCTATCATGGAAAATAAATTAAATCAGTTTATTTGTTTAATTTATATTTATCTTCATATCTTATCCTTTCTTCCATCATGCACAATTAATTAAATAAATTTATTTATTTAATTCTCAATTATCTTTCAATTCTTCTAAAAATATCATTTTCTTCTATGTGCACAATCAATCTTATTTTTAGAACTTCAAAAAGCAAATCTAAAGTTGAGTTAATTGGCTTTAATCATTATTGTTTTTATCAATCAACTCATAAATTGGACAAAAAGATTCTAAATTTATGAAATCAAATCCTATTTTTACCCAAGAAAGCAATGAACTCAATAAAACATCTTTTTGCATGGACACATGTCGTGTGCACATTTATCATAAGCTCTTGATTTATCTCAACCATTCATTTCATTGATTCATCTCAACCATTGATTGAAACCTATATATACCCCCTTCATCCCATCAGAAATCCTCTTTGATCATTTAAGTTTTGGGCATTCATATAGCGCTTTGAGCATTGTTACGCATCATTGAGCACATATACTGCATCTTTGAGCACATTATCCTTATTACATCTGCTTGTTGCGACCATGGGTACGCAATGTATTGAGCAATCCACGAAAGACCAAGGAAACAATACAATCTAGGTGAAAGCTTTCATTGTTTTTGTGTTATTCATTGATTTTGGTTATTATCTAGATCATATTCTTGAAGGTTATAGGTTGAGTTTATTGTTCATTGATTGATCATTATTCACTCAATTTTTACCTATACACATTCTAGCATGCTCGATGGGACCCACTAACTTGATCTAACCTTTTTTTTAAGAAAAACTAATTTTTGAAGTATAGGTACAAAAAAGTGCAGTCGTAACCCAAAAACTTGCATCTAAACCATAGTAATGCGCATTTGGTCTGCAAAAACGTGCCTTTGAGTGATAGTTATGTGCCCTTGGTGCGCAAAAATGTGCTTCTGCACCATTCTAACATGCCTTTGGTTGATATAACTCACCTTTGGTTTTTTAGGATTTTTGACATATTTTTGTGGTTTTAACAGGGTTTTCTGACATCATACTGATCTTTTATAGTGTTGACAAGCTGATTTATTTGTCTAACACTCATCTTATCATACTCCTTAAGCTGATTTATTTAAGGATATTATCATATTTTGCTAATCAACCACCTAACGATTTATTTTTTATTCTTACTGCAGAAGTACAGATCCCCATCATCCTCTATCCTCCTAGATCATCATTGAATCATTCGATCAATCATTAAACTAGTTTTCTTGCTTTTTGTAGGCTTGATCTAGAAAAATGCATTTGCACCATGTTGATATGCCTTTGCACCATAGTTCTACGCATCTGCACCACAGTTCCAAGCCTCTACACAGGAAAAGCTCGCATCTACACTGTTCTGACCCGCCTCTAGTATATTTTGATGCGCCTTTGCACCATAGTTCTGTGCTTTTGGTTTAGTCAATTATTTTCGCTAACTACTTGGTTTCTTTGGAACTAACATCACTTGACGTAGCATCTTATCATCAATCAAAGATCAAGAAGGAGTTTCTAACATATTTTTGTAGGATGTTTGTCGAAGATATCAATCTTTTTCATACTAAGTCTTAGAAACACCTCAATTTCATAAAGGAATTAACGATTGTCTACTATGTTTGGAATACGTTAGTACGTATGCTGATCTTGGAAATCAAAAGTACTTAGGTTATTCACTTTACTTGCTTTATTTACTTAAAATATTGGGGACTCAAGAGAACATGTATGCTCTTTTCTTGTGTCAAAAGATGATCTTGAAAATCAAAATGCTTGATATCCTCTCTAAGGGGCCTACTTGGGGATTTCATCACCTCAAGAGATGACCCCAACCGCATGTTCTGGCATGGTCTATAAATGTTGGGAGTAGGGAAAGCCTCAACTTCAAAGGAAGGACCATTTTAACTCCAAGCAATACACTTTCAAGATACTTGGTCTGCCAAGACTTAGATAGTTAAGCATCAATTAATTGGGACACCCCCATTCATAGATTTGGGCCTCTTGTACATCGCATATATTAAGGACACCCTAGAAGCTTTGTAAACCTATATAAGACCATCAGTCATTTTGTATTGTGATGCAAGGGATGTGAACTGTACCCTGAAGTTACTCACCATTTGTACTACCTTAAGGACTAGATAGAAGGCTTCTTTGGGCAAGGTGTCAAAACCTTCAAGGAAAGAGATATTGGGTGTACGCTCTTTATCTCTAGCTATCTACTTAGGGCAAAGTGTTCTTAGTTAGGTAAGAACATGGACATGTATTCAATCATGTGGGCTCACAATATGATTCACTCTTATTTGAATAATTATAGGTTGTTGCATTAAAAGAAGTGTTTGGTGCCTCTTCTCTTTGTTGTTAACTACTCGTAATACCATTTGTTATCCGCAGAGGTTAATAGCCTCGCACAACCAACACCATTGAGTTAGTCCTCAGCCATCTTGTTTACTATGTTTGCTCTTGCCACAAGAAAATCATCCAAAATCTATCCAAATCTAGCCTTGAAAACATATTGTTATAGAAAATTCACCTTTGCACTGCTCTAATACACCTTTGATTAGTAGTTATACACCTTTGGTCTATAGAAGTGCACCTCTAGCCTACATAAATGTGCATTTGCAATGCAGTAACCCACCTTTGGTCCGCAGAAGTGTGCCTCTAGCTCTGTCAAAATTTCACCAATCTCAAAAAAACCTCACCTTTGGATTATCCTGCTACGCCTCTAAGCTACAGTTATACACCTTTGGATTTTCTTGGCTCACCTCTATTTTCACATAAAAACACCTCTAAGCTATTGTGGCTCACCTTTGAGCCACAGAAACACGCCTTTGGTCCACAGAAGTGTGCCTTTGGTCTCTGTTTGTTTCCTATTATCCATAAATAGCCCAGAATCAAGTAAACTTCACTTTTGACTATTTTAACCTCTGACCTAGTATCATACATCACATTCAGACCTATTCCATCAACCATCAGGCCATCCTCATCCATTATCATAGCAAAACTTGGATTTTTTGAACTGTTATCCTCTTGAAACTACAATCAATCAAACATCATCACCAACAAGCCTAGAATTTATCCAAGCTATCATAGCTTTAATTTGGCTTCCATCATAGTGTCTAGATCACATCATCCCCTAGTTTATCTTTGATTTGAGAAAACTTGCTTCTCCTAGATTGTTGAAGATAAATTAGTATCCATTAGTGTTGTTTATTATCTTAGAGAATAAACTTCTCCAAAGTTGGTCAACTCATTAATCCAATCTGCCTTTATTGAGGTCATTAGTCTACTTCTTTAAAGGTCTTAAACTATCCAAAACAACAATTGATCTAGGTTCTAAACATCTTCCATCAATCAACATAACTCTAGTAGTCGCAACTCAATCAAAAATCTAATATCAATCCATCCATCCCCCAATCTTGGTCATAGCACATTTGAGTAATCTTATGACTAAGACTAGATAGCAACATAGAGCAGCCATGGAGGCTCATCAAAATCAAAACCCCCATCAACAAAACATCCCAAACAACCCCCAACACACACCCCTAAATAGTCCCATGGAAACATCCAAAACAATCCTCCACAAAATACTCAAAACAGTCCTCATGGTACTGCCCAAAACAATCCTCAAGAGGATGATACTACTTGGATAGATGCTACTCAATATACCATAGGGCAAAATCCTCATGATTTCTTACCTAAAGGGTATACCATACTACAATCATCATCACAGCAACCTAGGATTCCCCAACAAGTCCAAGCATCTCAAGAAGTGTCTCAAGACATTGATGAGAACATGCAAGACCCTAAAATATTAGATGTTATTAACAAACTCTTGGCTTCCAATCCTAACCATTACTTTCATTTACTTGCAAAGAAGGAAGCCAAGTTACCCCAAGACTTTGACACATCTACTCTTAAGGAGCAAGATTCTATTAATGATGCCATCAATGCCATGGGTAGACCCCAAATCACATCCATCCAAACCATGTCAACCATATCATCACTTATCCCTGATTCACCCTCACATTAGGTGCCCTTGAATCCCTTTGCTACCAAATACATTAATCCCCTTTATCAAAATCCCATGACACCACTCGATAATGTTATTGTCCCCATGGAGGTTTATCAAATTCAACAAGAAAATCTAGCAAAAAAAGCAAATCAAGTTATTCCTTTCTTCGCCACATCTACACCTACACCTCCTCAAAATCTTACACCAACATCACAAATCCAAATTCCCATCCATAATATTGTTAGTACCACTCCTCCACAAGGGGTATGAGCTCAAACTTCCATATCTCCTCTTTCTTATGTCACTCCACCACAAATATCACAAGTACCAACCACCTCATCAAATTTTGCTTATGGCACTCCTCCACAAGTGTCACAAGTCTATAAATCCATTCCTCAAAACACCTACATAACACGGGCCCTCAATATTCTCAAAATCAAACCACTTACATTACACCACCTCAACATTCCCAAAGTCAACATTCTTGTACTAATCCACCTCGACCTCCATAAAATCAAACCATCTATTTCACTCCACCCCAACATTCCCAAAGTCAACACTCTTATACCAATCCACCGAAACCTCCACAAAATCAAAACACCTACATCATCCCACCTCAACAATTCTGAAACCAAAATTCTTTCATCATCCCCCCTCAACACTTTCAACATCAAACTCCTTCACAAAATCAACAACCCCCAAATTTCTTCATAGATCATACCCTAAACAACCCCCACACCTTATATGACCCATACAATCTCAATTCATATACATACAACCCTAATATCTCCTTTGGGGCACCTCAAAAAACATCATTCATCCAACAGAATCTTGCTCCCCAAACACCTACATCAGATCTTGAGCTTAAATTTTTGAATCTCCAAAAACAAGTATCTACTCTTTCATTTGGACACATGAAGAAAACCTTCTCTTTGGAGGAGGTTTTCCCATATCCATTTGATCAATCTTTACCCATGATCCCCTTTCCCCCTAACTTCAACATGCCTAAATTCAACAAATGCAAGGGAAAAGGAAATCCAAAAGAACACCTTAGAGTGTTCTATATTGCTTGCTTAGAGGTTGCTCATAACAACACTTATCTTATGTGCTTCTTTCCTCATAGTCTTGGAGTACAAGCAATTGAATGGTTTTCTCCCCTACCCACGAGTATTAAAACATTTAATGAGCTAGCTGAAAATTTTGCAACCCATTTCTCCTACAACTCTGAGCATGAGATTTCTATGACAAACTTGTACAATAATAAACAGAGAAATGGGGAAACTTTTATCTCCTTCCTACAAAGATGGAGAGGTATGGCTAGCAAATTCCCATGGACCATACCCGAAAAATAACTTATTAGTATCTTTGTACAAAATCTTAACCAAGAAATTGGTTTTCACCTACAAATCCAAAGTGCTACGTCATTTGAGGAAATCATCTCTAAGGGTACGAACATCAAAAAATCCCTTATTGTAAAAGGGTTTAGTCAAAATCTTTAAGGAGAACAAAGACAATCCTTCCCAACAATCAAATGACAAACCTCAATTTTGGTCAAAAAACAAAAATGTCGTCAACGACAGTGTAGTGGACTCTAAACATATCCAAAACCTCCAAACACTAGTCAATATTCAATCAAAACCTACTCAATCAACTCCATGTGAGCAACCAAAACAAGATTATCCTCCAAGATTTAGGTTCACTCCTTTGGGAGAACCTATTGAATCAATCCTTAAGAAACTTGTTCAAAGTGGACTTATTGTGCATTGCCTGAAGCACGTCAATATGATGAACCCACTTTCAAACCTACTTGGTACAAAGAGAATTAATATTGCGAGTACCATCGAGTGAAAGGGCACAAAACACTTGGTTGCATGAAGTTGAAAAACTTGATCCAAAACCTCATAGACAATGGAGAAGTCACTTTCGATGAGCCTCGTACCCATACCACCAACAAAGACCTAAATGTGTACGAGGATCCATTCCCTCAACATGGTAAAGGTAATAACATTGATAAGGGTAAAAATATCAATAAAGCTTCCTCTTCTTATGACTCCATTGTGGGTCATTTTGAATAAAGTCGAGTCTCACTCTTACCATTAAAAGCAAAAATCTTGAATGTGTCATCACAACTTGTCGTGGTTGTGTTACCCTTCGTGGGCCAACACCAAGTACCCCTATCACCTCTAATTATAATCTTGTTGAATATCTAGGGAAGACTCCCACACAAATCTCAATATTAGACCTTCTAAAGTCATCAAAGTTGTGCTTGAAAGAGCCCTACAAGATTCATCGGTTCCAACCAATATAGTTGTCACAGACTTTCAAGCCATGATAGGACACATTGCATCACCCTAAAACATGGTCTTTTCTGAAAAAGACCTCCCATCTCATGATCCTTGTCATAATGATGCACTCCATATCGAAGTTCTCATCCACCAAACATAAAATCAAACGTATACTTATAGAGGGTGGTGCTGGTATGAACATTTGTTCTCTCAAGTTGCTAAAACAATTAGGATACTCTGAGGATCATATAAACACTAAGCAGTCTATTACTATCAAAGCCTATGATAATGCAAAGTGTTGGTTAGAAGGTGTCATACATTTTCCTATTCAAATAGGCCACGTCATGTTGGAAACCAAATGCAATGTATTAGACATTGAACTTCCATATAATATCATTCTAGGACATCCATGGATTCATGCCATGCAAGCTGTACCCTTGACATACCATCAATTCCTTAAGTTCCCATACAATGGTATTGAAATCACAATCCTAGGAGATCCTAATCCATTTGAATTTTGTCACGCCATGCAAGGGCGTTATCAAAATAGCAACCAAATACCCAACAATATTGAAGCCCCAATATCTCCTTCATACATTGACCCAGATACTTTGCAAAAAGCCTTTGTAGATAAACCCATTCTAGAAATCAAAGTCCATTTCAGAGATATAGGATTTGGAGAGTATGACACTTCAAAATCTTGTTTTGTGGAGAGGATGATTCTTTCACCAAAATCTTATGGCAAACCACCCGTAGAAAAGGTCACTCCAAAAGCAAAAATATCAGCTTCTCTAACACAGTTCACTAATGGGGGCTTACTAGAAGAAGAATCTCTTGAAGATATATCATCTTGGCTATACAAAGAGAAGGACCCAGTCACACTACCTATCAAAAAGTATGGTAATGGTCTCAGAATTGTCAAAAACATGTCCTATAAAGGCAAAGGTGGCCTAGGAAAGCATGGTCAAGTAACAATTGAACCTATTACTATGACTAAGAAACTCAACACAAAGAGGTTAGGATACAGTAAGGAGGTACCATGAGCCGTAGACATCAATTTTATTCTTGACAAGGTAGCGAAAGCTTTTCCCACAAATTCAATCTCTAGAGAGGATACCATTGATGACTCTTCCCTATACATCACAAACTTATTCCAAGAAACCTCGATATTTATGATATCATCCATCTCCCTCACTTCAAACATGAACACCCAAAATCTACCCCTCATCTACCCTAAACTCATTGATTGGGACCAACAACCCCATTCTAGACATCTTTCAGAATGATGAGGCTGTAGCAAAATTTATGGGACTCCAGGATGGTATTCCGCTTGGAGATCACAAAGTTGGTTTTGTCATGGATTTAGATCAAGCTACTTACTTTGGCGAGAATGCCAAATCCTCCAGTCATAAAATAGAATAAAAATAGATCCCTAGGTGAAAACCACAATGTGGCACCTCCTGATCATAAAATAGTAAAAATAAAAGACGTATCCAACAGTGAAAACCTCTCTAAGAAACCTAAGGATGGAGGATTTGACCTTCCCCTACCAACTAAGTATCAAGAAAAATTAGCTCCCTTAGTTGAAGATTCACAAGAGATGAACCTCGAGACAATTCAGAATCCTAGAATCACATTCCTAGCAGCTTCCTTATTGGAACAAGAGACAAAGGATTTCATCAAATTCTTCTTGTAAAGAACAATCAATTTTGCTTGGACATATGCTAACATGCCTGGATTGGACCCTTCACTAGTGGTTCATCATCTATAAATATCTCCAAATGCCAAGCCTATAAAACAAAAGCTTCGCAAGATGCACCCACAAATAGCACTCTTGGTCAAAGTAGAACTTGAGAAGTTGCTAGATGCAAAGTTTATCTGACCTATTGATTACATAGAGTGAGTCTCTAATCTTGTACCTATAGTTAAACCAAATGGGGGCATCCGCATATGCACAGACTTCAGAGATCTCAATAAAGCATGTCCCAAAGATGACTTTCCACTACCCAACATAGATATCATAGTGGATTTGACAGCAAGTCATGATATGGTCTCTCTAATGGATGATTCTCTGGATACAATCAGATCATGATAGCACTAAAAGACCAACACAAAACAACTTTTACATGTCCTTGGGGTACCTAATGTTGGCAAGTTATTCCTTTTGATCTTAAGAATGTAGGAGCTACCTATCAACGAGCTATGATAGTGATATTCCATGACTTGTTTCATACTATCATGAAGGACTACGTCAATGACATATTAGGCAAATCTTCTAGGATAGATCATCTACAGGTTCTAGGATAGATATTTGATAGACTAGAGAAGTATCAAGTGAGGCTAAATCCTAAGAAATGTGTCTTTGGTGTCACTTCAGGGAAATTGTTGAGGTACATTGTATCTCGCACAAGAATTGAAGTGGATCCAGCTAAAGTCAAAGCTATCATTGAAATGCCTCCACCAAAGAATCTCAAAGCATTAAGGAGCCTTTAAGGGAGGTTGCAATCTATTAGATGGTTCATTTCACAGTTAGCAGATAAGTATCAACCATTCCAACACTTTCTCTACAAGGATGTCTCTTTTTGATGGGATAGCAAGTGTCAACAAAAATTTGATCAACTCAAGGACTATCTAGCTACACGTCCAGTTTTGGTACCACCAATCCCTGATAGACCTTTGCTCCTATATGTCTCTACTACATCTGCAATATTAGGTTCTCTTCTTACACAACTTGATGAGTCAGGTAAAGAACATGCCATCTACTATATTAGCCACTCCTTGGTTGGTTATGAACTCAACTACACTCCTATGGAAAGAGTGTGTTTAGCTTTAGTGTTTACTTCCCAAAAGTTGTGACATTACATGTTAAACCAACACACCAACCTCATCTCTAAGATTGATCCATTGAAGTATCTTTTATCCAAGGCAGCCCTCACAAGCCAACTAGCTAAATGGATCATGATCCTGAGTGAATTTGACATAGAGTATATTGATTGAAAAGCTATCAAGGGGAAAGTCCTTGCAGACCAACTAGTAGAAGCTCCAATAATAGATGTAAACCCTATGCTTTCTGAATTTCTAGATGAAGGTCTTTTCACTCTTACTACCTCAATACAATGGAAGTTATACTTTGATGGTTCTTACACAACATGGTTCAGGGGTCGGAATCCTATTTATCACACCTCAGAATGATTATATCCCAAAATCATATTGGCTAGCATTCCCTTGCACTAACAATATTGCCGAGTATGAAGCACTTCTTACAAGTCTCCATATAGCAGTACAATGGAATATCAAAGAACTTCAAGTATATGGAGACTCTCAACAAGTTATCAAACAAGTCATTAATGAGTACCAAACTAAGGGTGACAAGTTGATACCCTACAAAAGATTGGTTGATACATACAAGCCACATTTTTCTAGCCTCTCTTTTGAGCAAATTCCAAGGGTACATAATAAAGCTACAAATTCTATTACTACTATTGGATCACTTGTAGATATGCCTACAAACAATCAGCGATGTGAATTCTTAATCGAGCAACTGTTGATACCTATCATTGATGTTCCTTCAACTGAAATCATCTATGAACTTGTTGGTCCTAATTCCCCTTGGTACCAAGATATCTATGACTATCTACATACCAACACCATCCCTCCCAACCTTACATCTACCCAATGCAAAACCTTCATCCACCAAGCCTCTTGTTTCACTATTCTAGGTGACACCCTATACTAGTGCCAGAGTCTCGATGGTATCCTTCTTAGATGTCTTAACTTGGATGAAGCTAACGCTACTTTAAGAGATATACATGAAGGTGTCTGTGGATCACATTCCACCAGTCGAACTCTAGCTAAGAAGATACTCCGTACAGGTTATTACTGGCCAACCATAGAACAAGATGCTTTCCAATTTGCTAAGAAGTGTCTACAACGTCAACAGCATGGTGATCTAATCCATGCACCAGCACATGAGCTACAACCTGTTACTACTCCATGGCCTTTACATTTGCTTAGCATTTATTATGCTAATACATTTAATAGTGAATATCATCCATGATAGTATTTTTCTGGTTAGAGATACTTATGTAGATGTATTATATGGGTGATAGCGAGTCATAAAGCTGCCACGAGATAGTCAATCAGCACCAAAAAAATCGTCTTGGTCTTCTTTGTTGATTACATCTTGATTTATGCACATTTGTATGTTGTCTCTCAAGCCACCATGTTTGATGATTCAAGTAATCTCTTCTCTAAAAAATGCAAAAGCATGGACTATGAATCCTGTCATAGCGTAAGGACGTTTTCCACCTTCACACACATAGCTTATCTCTTGGAGGGCTTGTAAGTCTCTATTCCGAGAGATTATGCATGGAGGATTCTAAGTTATTGCTACTATTTACTGTCAAGTGCTTCAGTGTTCTAAGACTACATGAGATATTGTGGTAACATTGCGTACAATGGAGGAGGCCTGAGGTGTCCAAAGATAAGAACCATGAATAGAAAATCGTAATGATAGGAAGATAGGGACCCCATTTGCTACGCCAACAATGTTGTGCTCCAAGTAAAGGTGTAAGGCATCTTGTTTTCTTTGTGAGATAGACCACTAGATTTTCCCAAATGCCAACGAACCCCATTCTTTCCACAACTTCATAGCCAATGATCAGAGAGCAAGCTCTCCACCCCCCTATTTTCACTCTTATAGTTGGTCTTCCCTTCAAATCGATAGAGCCATCAGATGTCAAGTCTCTTCGTTCTAAAATATTGCAAAGATCATCAACCAAAACTAATTCAATGAAAACTAAACAAAGCAGAAAATGTTTTTGTGTGATGTTGATCACTCATTCGCCCGGGATGCTCCTGTATCACTATCTATCTCCTCCTGTAAGATAGTGCACCAAGTCGCCACTATGTCAAGGCACCCTCATATAGATAAATGAATGGATCACCTGCCTCTCGGCGGTGAGGAGAGATCGGTCTCATGACTAGGATGTGCTCCCAAGCCCAAACATGTAGTAAAGTAACACCAGCAGACAAGCTACTGTCAGATCTGTAAGCACAGTCATGTAGATCATAGTATAGCTGCCCTAGCAAGCAGGACCCCCATGCATATCAGATGCCATGAGTAAACATCCCTGATAGAACTATTGTAAGACATATCTAAAATTTATTTATTAGTTATATTTCTTCGAAGTAATTATCTAAATAATGTTTATGAAATAAAAATCATGCATTGTTATTTTATTTTATATCAATTACATATTTCAAGAGAAAATCTTAGAAATTAATATTTAATTTGTAGTTTTTAGTTAGTGGGGTTAATTTTAGAGGATGAGAAAATAGGTGATGGTACCTAAAGATGAAGAATCATTTTTGTAACTCCCTTTTGGAAAATAAGAGTTATGTTGTTCGACTTTAAAAGGAAAAAAGGGGGGGTGGCAGAGGACCTCAATGTCGATTAATATATATCAATTTTCTGTTGCATAAGAAAAATTTTCTATGAGTATTTACACTCAAAGTTTGACATTATAGCAATGGTGAAGAGTTTAGGAATGCACATGAAAATAGTGATTTATTCGATATCTCCTTTTGAGCAGAAGATCATGTTTGGTCTTTGGCACAATTTGCCCCACAAATTGGAGAAGAAAATCATCAATAATTGACTCAACTTCCTTTGCTTATTTAGCCCTATTGTTGACACTATTCAATACGATGTTCTTTATCTCTTTTTCCTTTTCATTTCCATTTACAGATCTAATTAATCATTTTTCAGACAACGAAATCATATGCTTGTGTCACCATTTATGATTAGATGTTCTAAATTGTGTGAAGTGGCAATCAATAGATTTTGAGGAATACCCACGTATGTATGTTGATTTGAGCCTGGTATTCTGCCTATCAATTTGTAATTACTTGAAAGTTTCTAAAGCCTAATCAACAAATCCCATTCTGTGCAACCTGCAATCATTACCTTTCATTAACTGACATCTCTTTGAGGCATTCTGTCAAATAGTTTGCATGTCTTGTCTGTGTTTACACATTCTGCGTAAATGTATGTCTAAGAGTCTTCAACTTAAGTCATGAGGGCATGGGCAATGTCTGGGGGACTGGTTTTATGTTTGTTGAAGATTTCTAATGTCATTTCAAATAAATCTATTTTTTTTATAACCTATGACCTTTGCATTTCTTGAGCCGACATCCCTTTGAGGTTTTATGTCAGTTATACAACAATATAAGATCGAATTTCTTTGTTCTTTTTGAAGAGATTGTTTATTCTGGGGACTGAGTACTTTTCAACATTAAAATTTCTATGTATATGAATATATTTTAGAAAGAAAAACCTGTGAGTTATAGTTCTTGGTAGTCTTTCCAATATCTACATATCTTTCTAGTATTTGTCTATACAGTCTCTTTCACAAGCATTTTAGTAAGTAGATGGTTTTAAATACTAAATGTTTACTTCTCTTCTTATTCTCTTTGGTGTTGGTTATCTTCGACTCTTCTCTTTCTATGTTAGCATTATGTATGGTTTGCAATTTAAACCATAAACGCTAGTGTTGAAATATTCTAGAAAGTTATTAAATTTATGTTTCTGATTGTTTGCATGTAGAAGATCTTATATAACTAGCAGTTGCATGAAATTTATGCACAACGAAATACCTGATAGGGTGAAATGTTACATGTTTATTTTAAATAAAATAAGAGTATGATCATGCTACAATAATGGGGTTTTGGTTTTGTTCTGGTATTTTTATGTTGTATATCAATTTGATATATCGGTAATTTGATTTAAACTGTTTGTTTCTTTTTTAAAACTACTTGCATCATAAACACTATTGACAGAATGCTTTGATTTTAAAACTACTTTCTTCAGTTAAAACACCAAAGCTTTATTAAACTTTGTAGTTGTATCTCTTACCAGTCCCTCCCCATGCCAGCATCACTATAGCAATCGATTTAGAATTAGTGAGGGCAAGATGAACCAATCCCATTTTGAGTTTTTGTTAAGGTTGAGCATTGTGGATATGGATTTGTTATGTTACCTTCATTGATTGCATTGGTTTTTAATTTTTTGGTGTGCACATTATGTTGATTTTCAAAGGACTTATAAGACAAAATGAAGGTCAAGCAGCAAGAATTATTCTCATTGATCTAATTATTCTCTTAATTCTAGTACCATATTTAGGAATTGCATTGCAGCGTACATCTTAAAGATTTTGGTACATCTAAAAATTGAATTTCAAGGATGCATGAACAAATGGATGAAGTCTTCTACATTTTAAATAGGATCTTGGAAAGGGCAAATGATGTATACTTTAAAGGCTACAAAGCATGCAAGTTAGGTCTTCAAATTTGATGCTATACTCATATGGTGACTACTGACTTTGGAATAGGATGTCTCAGGTTTGATTGGCATGGCTTTCAGTGCCCTTTTTAATGTCTTTTTTGCACTACTAAGGTAAGTAGCGGCAACTAGTTCACATCTGTCACTGCTCTTGAAAAAAATCCGCATTTTTTTTACCTATGTCACAAGCTTTGAGTCGATGTTTGAATTTGACAATGGTAAAACTCACATTATGTTCGTCAAAAAATAAAAAATTCATGATTACATTTGACTAATATAAATTTGTAAATCCATAAAATTATGAAAATAAATAAACATTAGTAAATATGTTAAATTTTATATATTAAATATATTAATAATTAAATATCTAAATTAAATATTTTAAAATATTAAATTTTAATACATTAAATTTTATAAAATAAAATAAAATAATAAAAATTGTTTTTGTCATTGATATTTTTACAACTAAAGTATTTGGATAACTAAGCCTAGCAATGGCACCTTTGGTGTTCTTGTAACAAACTTCTCCACACACTTTGTTACAGTAGCGTGAGGAGGTGTTGTTATTATTAGCATATAAAGTTTTGATACGAAGAAATAATTTTTTCTTAATCTAAAATAGCATATGAGATATAATTTCATTTATTTTATGACAACTTAAATTCAAACAGCATGCAATTATATTATGTAATTGTACTATGCATTTTAAAATTTTAGTATTATATTAGAAGCTCCTAAACATTAATTTTATTTAAAATTTTAAAATTTATCATCACAACAATATTAAAAAGATTAATTTTTTAAAATATTGAATTGAAAATAAATTAAAGAATAAATCAAATATTATTTTTTGCCCATTGTAATAGCTTTAAAATGTGCTTCTAGAGTTAAAAACTAGATGTGTCCCAAGTTGACTTTACTATTGTGAGGTTCGATCTCATCTTCTTTGTTACTTTAGCTTCCTGTAGCTGCAGTTGAAATAGGTTTTCTTGCACGCAATATCACATTGAAAACACAGAGCTACAAGAAGTTGCCAGGAATTAGTATAAATTATGGCTATTGTTACATCCTGGTCTCTCTTTTAATTTACAAAACATAATTAAACAGTAATGGTGGTTACGCCTATGAAAAGAAGATATGGCCCAAAAACAAAAACTATGCCCATGGATTTGTCTTGTGCAAGAGAAAATGGCTTCACATTGAGTCTTGTGTGAAGTAATTGTAATAAACAAGTGCTTGAAGATGACGCTCTAACACAACAAATGCATCATCTCACCTTCTACAACACCGCTACACAATCCTCTTCCTCCCTCTTGCACTTCACCCACGCATATGTTGAAAAGTTTTTCATACTCAAAAATTTATCAAAGTCCCAAAGCAGTAAGTTTCAGAGGAGGAGGCATCAGAAACAATCAAAAATGATAGAGTGAAACACATGGCGACCCAAAAAGGAAAATGGTAGGCTTTTTCAAAAACCCGAATGGTGAAAATATTTTCTAGCATCCGACGATTTACCGGCATCGGATGATTTTCTGGCTTTCGACATTTCTGGCATCAGATGATTTTCTGGCGTCCGACATTTCTGGCATCTGACGATTTCTGGGAGCAAAAAGCTCCCACTAATAGCCTATCGTCTAATTATAGAATGTTATTTGGGTGCCATATTTAGTTTATGATAAATCCGTTACAGATTTATTTTGAAGGCGTCAATCTTAGTGTAAGGATCGACTAAAGATTGCATTAGTTTTTCGAAGGTCGTGGAAGATACATTTACATCTGTCAATAGCATTGAATAAGATGGAATTTCTGTGAGCCATTCTTAAAATAGTTCTTGCGGTTTTGTGCATATCCTGTGATCATTGCATAAACTTCTTTCTAATATTTGAAGACTCTCTTTAATCATTTTTTTTATCTATTTTATCAATTCAATTCATGTGTATTGCAAATCGATTCATATTTATCTATTTCTTAAAGAACTATTGTGGTTTGTTTCTATCAGTGATCTATATATGTGCTACTATAGAGTTGTTTCTCATGTGCTAATCTTCTTGAAATAGTGGCAAATATTATCTGTAGCCATTTCTGTGTGGATTATATATAAAACTGTATTCTTATTTTACATAATAAATGTTAGAACCTATTCTCAATAGGTTTCAATTTACATTTAGAAATTTCCCAATAATGAAATTGCTTTTTAAGAGGCGTCGAATGACTTTAGGATTTTCTAATATTAAATCTCTCTAAGGTGTTGGATTATGAGAGATATAAGGTTTGTTTATTTTGGGGCAATGTATCCTTTTGGTTGAATGAATATATATATAAAAAAAAATTGTGACAACAAACTTTGCTTGATTTAATATATATGGATGATTGTATATGTGATAGTATAGAATGTTTGGTCAAATACATGTGTATATATGTGATTGTATTGTTAATAATGTAATATGTTAGGTTGTATGCTTAAGAATTCTTAGTCATGGTAGTGTATTAGGCTAGAATACATAGGGTTTCGAGATTAAGTTTATGCAAATGAATAGTTGAGTAATACAAAATTAAGGTTTTGTATAACATGTTAGTATTACTTTAAAAACAATCATTTAAAAGATGAAATTTCTTTTCCACAAATCTCTAGCTTCCATAGCTTCGTGCATGATGATGTACCAATTTCTATTTGTAACATTTTGAAGTCCTAATCAAATTTTCTTATTGTGTGTTTAGATTTTTAAAAAAAATAGAAGATAGATCCAAGTTGTTTCTTATATCATTGATAATGAATCTTAAGACCTCTTTTGAATTACTTATGAGATCTTAGATTGTTTCTCCTAATATGGGATCAAGGTTAGACTTAAGGATATATTTGTTCTATACCAGATAACCCTTAGAGAAAGGTCCTTATATTATAGCTTCGAGTTTGTTATCTTGTGAATCTAGAAGAAACAAGTCCTTAGAGATTACCAGTTATTACTATTATTGATGTAAATGTGTTTATTGCTTATTGTGATTGAAGTTATTAATATCTTCTAGTCCAAGTTTAAATTAGCATAGATGAGTATGTTCATCTCACTTGTATATGTTTAAGAATAATGTTAGGGAAAAGAGAATAAATTTAAGTGATTTAGATCCTTAATGATTGATTTTTGTAATACATGAGAAAGTAAAATAAACATTGTTTAAGGAAACTTGTGAGCCAATTGAACTTGTTTTCCTCCTATATATGTTCATTGAATTCCTATGAATGTTGTGGTAGTTAGATCATTAAATTTTGATTATAAATAGTATGAAGTGAATTGTGAACCTGAATCTTACGAAAGGGAAGGTAACCAAAATATGTGGATAGAAATCCATTTGCTACGTACAACTAAATAGATGCTTTGGCTAAGCTTGTCGATTAAACCTAGAAATATCTTTTATAATCTTTTCTTACTTGTGCAATAAAACTGATACAATGTTGATTATTATATTAGTTTGGAGAAATAAGTATTGTTTTCTTTGAAAAGAAGATTTAATGTTATTCATGTATGATTATAGTAGTAACTTGAATACTCTTTTGATGAAAATTATTTAAGAACCTCAATCTTTCTATTTCCCTCAAGTATGGATTGAAATGAGAATAAGTATCTAAGGTTGTGAAGTTATCGATATCATCTTAAGGGTTTGGATTTGTATGAAGTCCCTGAACTATGAAATCTCTATGCTACGCATACATAGGCAAGGCCATCATGAGCCCCTGAGACATTAGGTCAGCCCCTTAGGGCCTTAGGCTAGTATATTGCTATCCGATATGTTTATTGATGGACTTTTCCGTACTAATGTTCACATTTAGTTGTGCAGATATAGGTTTGTTAACTGAGCAGATTACTTGAGCAAAGAACATATTTTCCACTATGCTTAAGGATGATCAAATGGTTCTTACTATAATTGATTGTAATTGCATGAGGGATGTTTATATCTATGAAATTTTTATTTGCAATACATGATATTAAACTTATGATTAATCAAAATTTATATTTTATTAAGTTAGTACAAGTGAATATTCTTCTTTCATCTATTTATATTTTCATAATTTTTGAACAATTTAATTTATTATTATTATTTATTAACATTTTTCATGAGTAGACATTACAACTATCCCCCATCCAATAGATAGCCCCTAGAGTGTCGGCCAGGAACTACGAAGCCTCCAATCAATGCAACCATGATCCACTAGATCCTGTCACAAAGTCCCCATGCGTGGCCCCACCTGATCTCCTTCTCTCAAACCCCTAGGTTAGACATCATAAATACATGTCTCAATCCATCCTCACCCTACTCTGTGTCATAATCAGCTCAAACTCTGTGTATCGGGATCTAGAGAATGCGCCATACATCCTCTAATGTGATAGTAGCCTCACCAGTAGGGAAATGGAATGAACATGTCTCACTATGCCATCATTCAACCAAAGCAGTCATCAAATATAAGTTAGCCCTAACTAGTGTCAAGTGGGCCACGTGCCATAATCCCATCACCTCTAGAAAGACGCCCTCCTCCCACCCTAACTAGACCACCTGGGCTGCATCCACGAAGTGTCACTCCCTCGATGTCAACGGAGGTAGGACGGCCTACATCCATAAGTTCAAACTTGTTATCCTTTGTGCATGCCTTAATCATATTCACTTGCAAACCTAAGGAAAACCCTAGTCGAAGTAAAGTCAAACCTAGTCAACCTAGGTCAAACACTATTAAACACCAAGTCAAAGCCAAATCAAACCTAGTCAACCTAGGTCAAACTAATTTCGCTAAGTTAAACTGGTCAAAACCTAAGCTAAGCCAAAAGCGCCTCACTTAGCTATAGGCACATTTCTACATGTCATAGGCGCATAACTGCCTTGCATAGGCACCTTTTTATCTCCACCAAATGCACATCACTATGCGCCATAGGCGCACATCTGCACGCCAAAGGCACATTACTATAGTCCATAGGTACTTCAAAACCTTGACCTAGTTTCTAACTACCAAAGGTGCATCACAAGCGCCAAAGGCATAGTTGCATGCCTCAAAGATGCTTTATCTTTGCAAAGGTGCATCAATATGCACCATAGGAACCTCATTCCTAAAAGCTCACCTTTGGAGAAAATCCTAAACTACCACATTACATGACCTAATAAATGCACCTAAAGTCAAGTTTTTGGGTACTTACCGCTGCTACTACTCCCACTGGTCACCCATAGGTCCTCATGCGCTCACCTCGGTGTTTATGCACTAGAATAGGCATCTCTACAAGTCAAGTAACTCCTCTAAGATCTAAGCTCTAAGCTCTCAGACCAATCACTAGAAAGCAATTAGCTCTGAAATCTATGAACTCTGAGTGCACAAATGAGTTGAAAGTAACCCCTTAGGCCCTATTTATAGAGTCCCAACCCTAATTATTCCCTCCCATTATCCCATTTTTCTTCGTGTCAGCTTATTTCTTCATCATGCCAACCTTCAAACATCCAATCTAGTCTTTCTAAGCTTGTTTCTATCACATCGCTATCCCTTTCTTCTAGCCGCGAGTCAACCTAGTCCTTATGTCGCTTCTATGTATTTCCTCTCGAGGGAGCATCCTACGCTAGTTACAATGGGGAATATTAATTGTATCATATCTTCATCACTATTTTCTTTGAAACAACGTTGTAAAAGGCATTGTCTCAAAGAGGGGCAAAATGTAGACACCTAAAAATGACCTTCGCATCTCACCACTTGTATACATCATTTTCTCATAAATCACTTGCATCAACATTAATTAAATAATCTAATTATTTAATTAATTTCATCAATTTCTTCTAATTCCCCTAATTCCAACATTAATTGAATAAATTATATTTATTTAATTAATTTCATTAAATCACCACTTTATTCTTCTAAATTAAATAATTTTAATTATTTAATTAAATTATCCTCTTTCAATCTTCAAATCGACATTAATTAAATAAATCTACTTATTTAATTAATTCATCCTCCTAATTTCCTCTTATCCATAAAATTAAATAATTTTTAATTATTTAATTAATTAATTATTCTTCTAAATTTAAATGAATTATCCCAATTTATTTAAGTTGACTCTTATATTCTAAAAATAAATAAAATTAATGTTTTATTTATATTCCTCTATCATGGAAAATAAATTAAATCAGTTTATTTGTTTAATTTATATTTATCTTCATATCTTATCCTTTCTTCCATCATGCACAATTAATTAAATAAATTTATTTATTTAATTCTCAATTATCTTTCAATTCTTCTAAAAATATCATTTTCTTCTATGTGCACAATCAGTCTTATTTTTAGAACTTCAAAAAGCAAATATAAAGTTGAGTTAATTGGCTTTAATCATTATTGTTTTTATCAATCAACTCATAAATTGGAAAAACACATTCTAAATTTATGAAATCAAATCCTATTTTTACCCAAGAAAGCAATTAACTCAATAAAACATCTTTTTGCATGGACACATGTCGTGTGCATGTTCATCATGAGCTCTTGATTTATCTCAACCATCCATTTCATTGATTTATCTCAACCATTGATTGATACCCCCTTCATCCCATCAAAAATCCTCTTCGATCATTTAAGCTTTGGGCATTCATACAACACTTTGAGCATTATTACACATCGTTGAGCACATATATCGCATCTTTGAGCACATTATCCTCATCATGTCCGCTTGTTACAACCTGTTGGCAAAAGACACTGCTCCGATATGGACTTGTATGTTGTCATTGATGGCAACAAGGCTCAGAGATCTTATCACCATGACAAGAAGAGATAACTTCGAAAGGACATATTGGATTTCAAGTCCAGTTGACAGAAAATGGCTAAGTATGGGTATACACAGAATAGAGAACAATAAGTGGGTCAGTATGCCTCTGTAGATGATCATCTGGAAATGTTGCTCAAGTATGATATTTATAAGTACTTGAAGTTTTTTTTTGCCAAAGATCAAGTCCTGACATCCTCCAGAAGACATTTGGAAGAAATAACTAAGCTTGGGCAAACAGAGGTATAGTAGAGACAATAAACAGGGCACATTGTAATGGTCCGCATTCCTCCATAGGTGAGTATTTTGTTATGCAGTTTCAAGGTGATGTAAACACTTGTATGAAGTATCTAATTCCAAAATTGTGAGATCTAAGGTCCACTAAAAGATAGTTGCAAGCTACTGAGTATCGACACAGTGTTTGACAGTGTTCGACTGAGACAGGGTCTGAGTTCTGATGGTTCGCAATCCTCCACAGGATGATTTCTTGCCTTTATGTTCTAAGGGTAAGAGTGGAAATGTATAGAGTCCTTGATATGATTTTGGAAGTGTTTTGTGATCCGCAGTAAAAATTGTAAGTCTACAAATGAACCTGTTAAGCATGCCCTTGAGGAATAGGCCAACTAGTATGATAAATCATTGGGTGGAGAAAAGATAGTGTGTGAAAGATCTATTTAAGTGATTGAATGATTAGGGCCATCCTATATGAACATTCTTGGGCAAATATTTGGGTCCGCATAACATATAGTGCATTGGATTGAGCCAACAAGTTACATCTTCCTATGTACACATTCCACTTCTTGGATGCCGACCTGATTATGGATCAAATCATGATGTAGATATATAAGAGCAATGAATTTCAGTTGAGAAGGTGTGTGTGTGTGTGTGTGTGTGTATGGTAGATGGATGCAAATATGTGAATAGCAGAGTAGTGACACAGATTAGTGATAATGAAGACTTGGGATTCAGAATTCAGTCACTAAATGATTGCACCCTGGCATAGTGATAGTTGCTTAAGCAGTATTCAGTTTTCATGTGCAATTTTCTTTGTACTTGGTAGTGAGCCTCCAATAGGGTTTAACATCCCTCAAGGTTTAATAGCCCTTATTGTAATCTTGCTAGGTTTAGGGTTGAGGCAGTGAGCCTGCTAGACCTAGTTGTACTTCA
The DNA here is from genome assembly GCA_027924645.1 of Cunninghamia lanceolata. NCBI lineage: Eukaryota > Viridiplantae > Streptophyta > Pinopsida > Cupressales > Cupressaceae > Cunninghamia > Cunninghamia lanceolata. Next base: position 6,943,642 of record BSBN01001062.1, read on the forward strand.
TGGGAGTGAACTAGCATGTTGCAGGCCCGTGGAGTGACCAAGCCTAAACATCATTATTTGTAAAGATTGAAATATATTTGAGATTGAATCCTCTCCATGGTTTTTTCCATTTTGGGTTTTCCACATAAAAATCTTGGTATCCATGTGTCATGTTCTTATGGTTGTTGTTCATATGCATGTTGTGCCTTTGTTTAATTAATTTTGGGAAATGGTTGAAAGTTAAAGTGCATGAAAAGATTTTTAGAATGTTGATTCACCCCCCCTCTCAGTGTTCCTAACATTCAACAATTGGTATCAGAGTGAGGTTCCTTTGAAAAAGTCTAACAGCTTAAGGAAGATCCAGGATAGTGTGATCATGGCAGCAAGAAGATTTGGAAATTATGAAAGCAACAAGCAACTAGAAGTAGCTCTTGTGGATCTTGAAAATTCTAAAGCAGAAGTCAAGGATCTAAAAGAAAATTTGTAACAAGCTGATGAATGCATCTCAAAGCTAAAAGAGCAAGTCAAGAAATTCAAAGACAAATACAAAGAAGTTAATGATCAATTGATATCAACAAATGAAGCTTTGAATGAATTGGAAGTAGAATTTATAGAAAGAACAAGAGTAGAAGATGAACTGAATCTAATTGTGAAGAACAGAGCAGAAGATTGTGCAAAACTTGAAAAAGAAATTGTAAGTCTAAAAATAGATCTGGAAAAGGCTAGAAGCTTTGAAGAAAAGTTCAAAATAAGCTCTGTAAAGCTTGATGAGTTGATTACTAGTCAAAAGAGTGTCGATGAGAAGCAAGGATTGGGATTTGAGAAAGGGGAAAGTTCAAAATCTAATCAAGAAAACACTGAATTAAAGCAAAACAAAGGAAACTAGTTTAGAAATCAGAGAAGAAGACCTAAAAGACCTTCAATCAGACAACCAAATGCTCAAAGGTACCCATCTTTCAATGGTTATTGTAATTCATGCAACAAGTTTGGTCATAAGGCTACTCGGTGTAGGAGTAGAATAAATCAAAAGGTTCCATCATTCTCTAGTCAGTGTTTTAATTGCAAGAAAATTGGTCATAAAGCAAATGAATGTAGAAATCAAATCAGGAAAAGTTTCAACAATAGGAGGAATGAACAATTCTTCAAAGGTAAATGCTTCACTTGCAATAGAATTGATCATAGAGTTGTTGTACGCAGAAGTAAAGTGAGTGAGAATTATATTAGGTGCAATGCATGCTATAAAATGGGACACAGATCAAATGAATGTAGAATTTTGGTAAGAGATGATTTTCAAAATATAAGGAATAGTCAATCATTCAATGGAAAGTGTTTTGCATGCAATAGATTTGGACATATGACTAATCAATGCAGATCAAATCCTATCAATAAAAGGAATCAAGGTCAAAAGAATGTGGTGTGCTTCAATTGCAACAAACCTAGACATATTGCAAGGTTTTGCAGAAGCAAGAATGTGAAGAGAAATCACTATTTGAAGAAAGGACAATAGAGCAGAGAAATGATAAGAGAAAAGAGAAAGTTGATCCAGTTGAAACCAAGAAACAAATGGACAAGGTTTGGATCAAGAAAGAAGTAATTGAAGTCAGGGATCAATTTGCACCAGTATCCGGTGCAGATACTTCCTCCACAAAGTAAATTGAGAGCTCTGGCTCAGGGGGAGTAGTGTTGAAAATCCAAATTCCCCATCCAGAAAGTGGGTGCCAAAATCTGGCACGAAGGCATATGATGAAATCTAATGTGACACAGCTCTTAAAAGAAAAATTGAAAGAAAAAGGGTCAATGCGGCATATTGCGGAGCAATCCTAATCAATTGTGTTCTACAGTGAAGGGTTTTGACATCTTTTTGGGAATGAACATTTAATGACGACTAGGTCAAGCCACATAGAGGATAAAAAGGAACTTGTTTGGTTTCAAAATCACTTTGCACTTGGAGCTATCAGAAAATTAGAGAGATCAAAGCTAAACTTGAGCAGCGACAACCAAGATTTGAAGCATTTGAAGAAAGGAAACCCTAACTCAATGAAACAAGGTATTTTAATTGAAACCTCATTTGTGAATTTGTTGAATTTCTGCAATGGCAACTCCGCAAGTCATAGACATCTCTGATCGACCTCATCCTAAGTTTAAGAAACACCCCTACAAGGCAACCAAAGTGGATCCAATGGGTGCATTCTCAAAAATACCCTATGGAGTGCTATATGTGGAAGATGTTAGGACATACATCCATGTGGCCTTAAATGAGCTTAGTGATGACAAATTCTTAGATTTATTCCTGAAACACTTAAGTAATGATCAATTTGATTTAGAAGAAGATCACAAAGCCTTGAAGGAGAATAAATTCATCCAGGATGTAGAGTTTTCGACATTTGTAGAGGACGAATGGGTCCAATATATCCTTAGTTGAATCCATGATGAATTCATGTGGTTAGGGAAAGGGCGACCCTTTAAAATAACAAAAGAGGCAATTTAGGTAGTCACTGGACTAAACTCCACCGGAGGAGTGCCATTATTGAAGATGGTCAAGAATCAAACAGTTACAGATGCTACTGGAGCATAATTTGATAAAAGGGCATTGACAATAAATGATATCACTAATCCTGCAGTAAAGTTTGCCTCAATGGTCATAGGTTACAAAATTTACTTCTCAAACTGGGAGAACTCAGTTTCTGGTACTGCAAGATACACTGCCTATCAAATGGTCAAAGAGAATGCAGATTATGATTTGTGTGAACTACTACGAACCCAAAAACTGGAGAATCTGAAGAAGATAAAGGAAAGCAAGAACTATCCATTCAAGTATGGTACACTAATTATCTGTTTATTCTTCTATTTCTTAAATGAATTCCCAAATCATAAGGGATTGATTTGGTTGAGTAATAAACCAGTAGCTGTACAAATTAGAAATTGTCTAACAACTTGGGAAGTTATAATGAGCAAAAAGCAACCCTATGGGGATTTTTCAAGAATTTTCAAAGTATGATGCACACTAGAGAAAGAATTCTTGAGAAAATTGTTGATAAGTACAAGGACACAATTTGTTTCATGGTCACTAAGGATCAATGTTTAATGGAGGTTGTGGAACCTAGAACTGTATGGGTAATGCCCATGGGTTATGAGGTAGATGAACAAATTTTGGAAAACTATGCCCAGCACCTACTCAACAAACCTAAAGATGCCAAGGAAGAAAGGTTTAGAACATATGAGGAGTTATCTATGAAACTCCATGTTGAACTTAGACAAACTGAATCCCCCAAAAAAGTGAGAAAAGAGGTGGAAGAAATTGTCGTAAGGTATGGCATCACTAAAGAGCAACTCAAGGAATCAAGAGAAAATGCAGAGAAAGCAAAGAAGGAAAAATAAGAAAGTGAACAGGCTAAGGTTCTAAAAGATACTTTAAAGAAGCAAAGAGAGCCTGAAACAACACAAAGGACTACCAGAAGCTCTGCTACTTCATCGGGTACAACATCATCAAAGAAACCCTCTGACAAAGATACAAAGAGGAAGAAGATGAAGGGAAAAAAAATGTATGTCAGTGTGGGAGAAAAGGATGAAGAAGAGATAGAATCAGATGAGGAAGTAAAGAAAATGAATGTTGAGGCTACTAAAGCCTCCAAAAGTAGCAAGGAGAAGTCATCCAGAAGAAAGATACCCAGCAAAAGACAGAAGGTAGATGAGTCTCAAGCCACATTAAAGCTTGAAGATGTATTAAAATCTATCACTATTGATGGAAACTTAAAACCTATGGCTGAATTCTATGATGATTACAATGATGCTGATAAAAGGGTTTTGGAAGAAGCCACCATAAAGTACTTGAACATATACAATATAGCTCTCATTAAGATCATTGGTGATCTCTCAAATACCTTAGGAAGTATTTTATCAGCTAGGAAAGAAACTATTATGGCCAAAGATATTGAACTCAAACAGCATGCACTAACAAGGTTAAGTCTGCATATCACTCCTGAAGAAGAAGCCAAAATTTCTAAGGAACTCAAGGATGCCTTTAGGACCAAGAAAAGGATCAATTCATTAATGATAAGTGAAATCAATAACGTGGTCAAGGAAACAGAGGAAACCATTTTGGAAATATTGAAGAAAAACAATATTCTACCATCTATGACAATGAAGAAACAAATGTTGGAGATGGCACATCTATTCCAGAAGTTAGCCTGGATCAAGGCTTGGAGTAAATTGATATAAATCCTCTGGTAAAAGACAGAGTAACAGACAAGCAAAAGGAAGAATTTGATCAAAGCCTTGCTGCTGAAAGGGATCAAACTGAAACAAGTCTTCTTCCAGGACAACAGACTGATGATCTAGAAAACAAGGAGAAAATTGATGAGTAGATCAAAGTTGATAATCAAGAACTTGATCAAGCTGAGGAAATCCCTACATCAGAGAAAAACATTGGTCAACAAGAGAATATGGGCATGGAACCTCTGGAATAAAATCAAGAAGAAGTGTTTGAAGAAGCAGCAAGAGACATTGCAGAGACAATAAAAGAGCTTTTAGAAAAAGAAGAATTAGTTCTAGATGAGCCTAAATCAATCCAAGGTCCAATAAACCTGAACTCAATGTCTCCTGCTCAAATATTCAAGTTGGCTTTAGTTCTCCAAGCTAAAGCAAGAAGAAAGATTTTGAAGTTCCACATTGAGGATAGTGAACTCATAAATAATGCATCCAGTATTTTGGAAAAGCTAGTACCAACTTACCGGAAGGATACCTCTCTGTCTGCCACTTGCCAACTCAAGGGACTAATTCATTCTATAAGTACACACTTTGAATCTCTTGAAAATTTTGCTGAAACAAAAGTTAGACAAGAGTTGAATGAGAAAAGGCTAGATGAGCTGACAAAGTTGATAGCCCGTGATAAGGCTCAACTAGATAATGGAATAAAGAATATTCAGAGTACTACTGTAGAAGTTGCTGATGTATATAATTTTTTTCTATCATGGCCAGAATTTACAAAGAAGACAGAAGAAAAGATCAAGGAATTGGAAGAAAAACTTATGGATATTTCTAAAAATTTTGATCCGATACATGAATCAACCAGCAACATGGAAGCTCAAGTCATTAACATCTACAATGACTTGAATAATTTAATAAATCAAAAGTATCAAATAAAGAGTAGAATGGGACAATTGAGAAGACTAATCAGTCCCAAACTAGATTCAATGACTAAGCTTGTGGCTGAAGCACAGCTTGCTGGACAAACTGCCACAACATCAGATTTACAAAAGGCAGAAGCCATAGTTTTTCTACTCAATGGTCATATTCAAATTTTGGATAATGCCAAGAAAAGATAGGATGGTGAATGGGCTTAAGTAAATAATATTTTCAATGACATCCTCTAGCACATGTAAAATTAAGTTGAAGATTGCACTTGTAAATATGCGGCAGAGTACACAAAAAAATAAGAACAACAATTTTTTTTGGTTCAGATCACACCCTTTGCCATTGATGTCAAAGGGGGAGAAGAAGATCAATGAAAAATGGATAAAAATCTTAGTGAGAGTAGGACATTGAAGTGTATACAGTAAGGGGGAGCAGTCAAGCATTTTTCACCAAGTGTTTCCATCAATGCTAAAGGGGGAGATTGTTGGCAAGAGACACTGCTTCGGTATGGACTTGTATGTTGTCATTGATGGAAACAAGGCTTAGAGATCTTATCACCATGACATGAAGAGATAACTCCGGAAGGACATATTGGATTTCAATTTCGGTTGACATAAAATGGCTAAGTATGGGTATACACAGAGTAGAGGACAATAAGTGGGTCAGTATGCCTCCGCAAATGATCATTTGGAAATGTGGATCAAATATGATATTTATAAGTTCTTGAATTTGTTGTGTTCCAAATATCAAGTCCTGACATCCTCTGGAAGACATTTGGAAGAAATAATGAAGTCCCAGTGAACAGAGGTATAGCAGAGACAGTGAACAGGGCACATTGTAATGGTCCACATTCCTCCGCAAGTGAGTATTTTGTTATGCAATTTCAAGGTGATGTAAACACTTGTATGAAGTGTCTAATTCTAGAGTTGTGAGATCCGAGGTCCACTGAAAGATAGTTGCAAGCTACTGAGTATCGACACAGTGTTTGATAGTGTTTGATTGAGACAGGGTTTGAGTTCTGATGGTCTGCAATCCTCTGCAAGATGATATCTTGCCTTGTCATTCTAAGGGTAAGAGTGGGAATGTATAAAGAGTCCTTGATATGATTTTGGAAGTGTTTTGTGATCCCTAGTAAAAATTAAAAGTCTATAAATGAACCTATTAAGCATGCTCTTAAGGAATAGGCTGACTAGTATGATAAATCATTGGGCGGAGAAAAGATAGTGTGTGAAGGATCTTTTTAAGTGATTGAATGATTAGATCCAACCTATATGAACATGCTTGGGCAAAGATTTGGGTCCGCATAACATATAGTGCATTGGATTGAGTCAATAAGCTACATCTTCCTATGTACACGTTCCACTTCTTGGATGCTGACCTGATTATGGATCAAATCATGATGTGGATATATAAGAGCGATGAATTTTGGTTGAGAAGGTGTGTGTATGGTAGATGGATGTGAATATGTGAATAGCAGAGTAGTGACATAGATCAGTGATAATGAAGACTTGGGATTCATAATTTAGTTGCTAAATGACTGCACCCTGGCATAGTGATAGATGCTTAAGCAGTATTCAATTTTCATGTGCAATTTGCTTTGTACCTAGTAGTGACCCTTTGTCATCAAGGAAGTGAGCCTTGCAATGAGCCTCCAATAGGGTTTAATAGCCCTCAGGGTTTAACAACCCTTATTGTAATCTTGATAGGTTTAGGGTTGAGGCAGTGAGCCTGCTAGACCTAGTTGTACTTCATGGGAGTGAGCCAGCATGTTCCAAGCCTGTGGAGTGACCAAGCCTGAACATCATTATTTGTAAACATTTCAATATATTTGAGAGCTAATCCTCTCTGTGTTTTTTCCCATTTTGGGTTTTCCACGTAAAAATCTTGGTGTGCATGTCATGTTCTTATGGTTGTTGTTCATATGTATGTTGTGCCTTTGTTTAATTAATTTTGGGAAATGGTTGAAATTTAAAGTGCATGAAAAGATTTTTAGAGCACTTATTCACCCCCCCCTCTTAGTGTTCCTAACATTCAACACAACCATGGGTATGCAATGTATTGATCAATCCACAAAAGACCAAGGAAACAATACAATCTAGGTGAAAGCTTTCATTGTTTTTGTGTTATTCATTGATTTTGGTTATTATCTAGATCATTTTCTTGAAGGTTATAAGTTAAGTTTATTGTTCATTCCTTGATCATTATTTGCTCAATTTTTACCTATACACAGTTACACCAATATGGAATTAGAGTGAGCATTATGAGGCCTAGATGTGAGATTGTGAAAGTTTCATTACCCTAAGCATTTTCATGAATCAAGTTGTCACACTACAAGTCAACTAGAGAGGATGACTCATAAAGTAGTCCAAGAGGAGGTGCAAGAAACCATCAAGCAACCACAATGTCGATCTGGCTGATATGTTAAGAGTAACTAATCCAAAATTGAGTATCTAATTTAGATTTATTTGGATAGTTGGACCATTGGGGTCAAGTCCTAAGTTGCAATTGCTGACAAAGTGCACAAGTGATAGTCAATTCAATAGGAAGTTGCAAAACCTCACACTTTCTACCAAAGATTACCTTTTCTATAGAAGTTGATTGTTATTAATGAAATTGGTAGTTGTTGCAAAATTAACTAGGAAGCTAACAATTATGAGTATGCTACTAAAGTTACAAGTAGTGGTTGATGAAATGAGCATGAGGCTACATAAGTAGCATGATGTTGCTAAAGTAGTAGGATACTACTATAGTTGGTTAAATGTTGTTGAAGTGTGTGATAAATTGGCCAAGCATGAAATTGGGGCATTCATAAATCACTAACTTGGATTTAAGGCCAACTGATTGGCTTACGCATGTGGCAATGACATGTGGTAGATACATCATATTCATGGTTGGTTGGATAGTTATAGTCATGTCTTTTGGATTTTATTTAGGTCACAAAAGATGGCACATGTATGGTAGGTAATTATCTAAGGTGGCATTTTCTTTATCAATGTCATGGAGCTAGAAGGAAAAATCTTCAAGTGGTTGGATAGCAGAACATGGTGATGTGTTGACTATTGCTATTTTAGAATTGTCTACATCTTCTAGGAAATAAAAAAGGAAAAAGGAAGAGTGATGAGTACATGTTAGATGGATGATTTGGTACTTGAATCCAATCATGCATCTTATCCCAAGACCATCAAGTCTCTTTTTATAATCACAAAAAATTAGAAAGGGGACATATGGCATAGAGACCTAGTAAGGGAGCTAGTATGTGGATTAAGGAAGTGTTGGCCCTTGGAGGTTGGCATTGAAGTCCCTCAATTCAGAGAGTCTTAGAGGTTTAGTTTGGAAGAGATATTTGTAGAGATGATCCATGATGCTAGAGGCATAGTTTTGGTTCATGAAATAGTTCTTCAACTTAGTAAGTTAGTTCATCTTGGTGGTGTAAGAGCCAATTGCACATAGATTGATGCAACTAAGTTTTATTGCAAGCTAGTTGGTAGAGTTTCCAAAGCTAGCAAATGCAACTAAGTTTTATTGCATGCTAGTTAGTAGAGTTTACAAATCTATTAGATGTTGTATTATTGTGAAAGACATGAAAGACCTAACTGGTCAAAGAGTTGAGGGCTATTTGGTCAAGGTAGAGGGTTTTATAGACATTTAGATTTAGTAAAGTGTTACATATTGAGCCAAAAAAGTGGATGTAGCAAAATTATTCTAGATTATTGTAGTGTGGATAGTAGATCATGTGTCTAAGGTTTTTTCCTTCATTCCACATAATAGAGGAGGTACAACTCATGTTCATTTAGGACTATATGTGGGTAGGATTGTATGCCATTGAGACAACTCATAATGGTAATGTCACCTAGTGATAGTGGATTAGAGACATGAGGCACATAGCTCACTCTTCTAGGAGTTTTCTAGATAGTTAAGGGTTTCTCCTTAGTTATTTGTGTTGCATTCTTACTTTTATGTGTAATATAAATTTGTGTTCCACACTTGAGATATTTCCATTTTATTCTTCTAATGTGTATGCATAGGGAGCCATTAGTTGTGGTAAAATGCATGTAAAGGAAGCTTGAAGCATCTCATCTTAAAATCTATAAGTTAATGTGCCAAAGTGTGGCATAACAACCTTGAGTTTATGGATCAAGTGGTATTAATGCCAATCTTTCCTATTGGGGGAAGTGGCACCACACATATTCTACTATTATGCCTATTTGCTAACATCCAAGGCTATATAGGAGCTTTTTGATTAGTTTTAAGGTGCATGATAGAGAAAAATAGGAAACATACTAAGGATTAGATTTCCAAAGCCAAATCATGAGCCAAGATCCAAAGCCAAACCCATTTAAATGAGAATTAGAGCTAGATTCTAGAGTGAGAGCAAGTGTTAATTAGACCCATTAATGAGGTTTTGGATCAAATATAAGAGTTGTTGAGCCTAAAAATTTGAGTTTTCCATTCAAGAGGGACATAACTTAGATTTAGGGAGAGATGCATATTGGGTCGTTGGGAATAATGCAATAGAGTCCCTTTTTACTTCATTCTAAAGAGAGTGGAATTATTCATCAATTGAGCATGGTGCTACTAATTTATCATTGTTGCATTCCTACTATTATTTTAGTCCATCAAGAGGAGAGACAAGTAAGATTAGTTTTCATCCCCATGGGGTTGTTGCATGTGAATCTATAACCAATTCCTTTATAGAGAGAGACATGTAGGTGTAGAATAATTCATGAGACATTTGATCAAGACTTGTCGATGCCATGATAACATGCTACATTATAATTTAGCCTTAGAGATAGGATACTCTTAGAGTTATGAGGAGGAATAAGAGAATGTTTATTTTCTTTGGTTCTTAAAAATTTTGGGGACCAAAAGCTCCTTGCTTAGGGAGGTCCAATTTAGAACTATATGGATAATTGAACTATTAGAATCATGTTCTAATCTATAGTTGTTGATGATGTGTATAGGTTTTGTAGAAGTTGGTAAGAAGCTATAGAATTTCATCCTTGTTGTTGAAGATTACATTTTCTATAAAAGTTGTTAGTTATGGCAAAGATGATAGTTATTGTAGAATTAATGAAGAAGCTAGTGAAGATGGGTATGTTGTTGAAGTCATGGGTAGTGGCTGATTATATAAGCATGAGGAAAAATAAGTATTGAGATGTTATTAAAGTAGTGGGATGTTGTTTAAGTTGGTTAGATGTTGCCAAAGTGCACGATGGTTTAGTGAAGCATGTGATTTGGGTCTTTGAGTGATCACTAACGAGGATAAGGTTGATTGGTAAACTTAATCAACATGGCAATGATAGGTGGCAGAGATGTCAAATTCATGGGTGGTTCAATAGTTACAACAATGTCTATTAGGTTTGAGTTGGGTTATAGAAGATGGAATCCATCACAGGTAGTTATCTAATATGGTGTTTCCTTTGTTGATCTCATGTATCTATAAGGAAAAGTGCTCAAGTTGTTGGATAGAAAATGGTAATGTGTTAATTGTTTCTATTCTGTACATCTTTTAGGTGATAGAAAAGGAAAAATGTAGAGTGATGGGAGGTAGTTTGATGGATGATTTGTTGCATAAAGGAAACCATTCATCTTCTCTTAATATTGTCAAGTCTCTTATTAAAGACACAAATAGGAAGAAGGATGGATTGAGTAGAGAGTTGGTGAGGGAGCTAGTGTGCAACATGAGGGAGTGATAGCCCTTGGAGGCCATCAATAATTCCATCAGGTTAGAGAGATTCTTATAGGTTTAGTTTGGAAGGGATATTTGTAGAGATGATGCATGACGTTGTAGGTGTAATTTTGGTTCATGTAGTAGTTCTTTGACATGGTGAGTTAGTGCATCCTAGCAGTGTGAGCACTAATTACATGAAAACTAATGGATCCAAGTTATTGTTGCATACTAGTTCGTAGAGTTGCTAGAGCTAGTGGATGCACTATGGTTGTGGAATCCATGAATAACCTAACTAATCAAAAAGCTAACTTGTTTGGTGAAGATAGAGGATGCTATAGGCATCCAAATTTAGTAATGTTGCATGCTAGCCCAACAAGGATGATGCAACTGAATTATTCTAGTGTGTTGTAGTGTGGACAAGATTTTGTCCTCTGTTCCACATAACAATGGAGGTACAAGTCATGTTATTTCATGATTGTATGTAGGTAGGAGTGTATCCCATTGAGGAAACTCAGAGTGCAATGTAACTTGGTGATAATTGATTAGTGACATGAGTAAAATAGCTCACTCTTCTAGGAGTTCCCTATCCAATTAGGTGCTTCTCTCAAGTCATTTATGTTGAATGTTTGTTTCTATGTGATACAATTTATGCTCCACATTTAAGATGTTTCTATTTTGTTCCTTTAATGCATATGCATAAGTAGCCATTAGAGGTGGTTAAATGTACATAGAGGAAGGTTGAAGTATCTTATCTTAAAAATCCATGTTAATGTACCAAAGTGTTGCATAGTTATCCCTAGTTTATGAATCAGCCACTTAAGCTTAGCTTGAGGTCATCAAAATGACACAAAGAAGAGGTTTGGTGTTAGTGGAAGTAATTAGTGATTATGAGAGGGAAGCTGATGATGAAAGAGGGGTGGCACCATGGATCCATATGATATTGAGGGAAACAACATAGTAGAGGAAAGATTTGTAATAGCCTTGATGAAGGATAGGAGTAATTCAAGGTTTGAGCTAATTAGGAAGCTTAAATCTAGAAGAGCTAGTTGGTTGGGTCAATGATCTAGAGAAATACTTTGGTTTTGAATAAATCAAGGACATAAACAAAGTCAAGTACACCACCATGAAGTTAAAATTGCATTCTACCTTGTGGTGAGACTCAATCCAAAAGTGTAATACATATATAAGGATAAGTGTAATATTTCACAATGGAATTACATGGTGAATATATGCAAGGGGAAGTTTATACCAACCAATTACACATTGTCCATCTATACAAGAAGCTCTAAAGCCTATGATAGAGGAAGACATCCATGAAGGAGTACATAAAGAAGTTCTAAAGACTTTACATTCACACTAGTTATGTGGAAGACAACACTAAGAAAGTGTTTGAGTATGTTAATAGATTGTGCATCATAATCCATGATTATATGTGCTTGCTCAAAATTTTGTACAATGAGGAGGCCTACTAGCTAGTGCTCAAAGAGGATGAGAAGTTATCTCATATACAATAGAGCCCTATAATTCTAGTAACAAAAATGATAAGAAGAGAAAGTAGAGTGTAGGAAAGAATACCTTTATCTATGAGGAGAGTACAAAAATTAGTTTTGTTGTACTAAGCATGAAGCATGAGAAGATATTTGATTGTGGAGATAGAGGAAGATGAGGCTGAAGTGGAGGCTATGGTAGCAATTGTTTCATATGATGGAAAGAAAGTCAACACACATTTGGGTGTTTAGACACCACATGAAACAAAAGGTTGCATAGAGAAGCATGTGCATGTTGTGCAAGCTAAAGAAGCAAGCTTGGAAACTAGTATAACATAAAGGGAAAGCCAGGAATTTTTTTAGTGGTGAATCTTCACCAATTGGCGAATATTAAAAATCGGGGCCTCAAAAAATGGTGAATATTTCAATCTATAAAGGTGACTAAATTGCCTCCTTTTTACGAAATTTTTATTTAGTCATAGTTAATTTGCCAAAGAATTATTTTTTAAAACTAATAAGTTTAATTAATTGCCAAGTAAATTATACATGATTTGAGCTGATTCACCAATAGCTTATAATTTTATTAAAAAATTTAACCATATTCACCATTAGTATTATATTTCCGCCATTAATTTAGGGGCAATATCGCCATTATTGATAAATTATCACATATTTGTAGGGCTATTTTTGTCTTCAATATGACTTATATTCACTACCATTGATTAAAGTGTCCATCTCATGGCTGTTATTCAATTTTGTGGGACTATGAGCATGTGCCTTTTAAAAGTCTTACTGAACCCCAGAATTACTTTTGGGCCACACGATTAAATCTAATCGTGTGGCCTAAACATAATTCTGAGACTCAATGAGCCTTTTAAAAGGCGTGTGCTCATAGTCCGACGGATTTGAATAATTGTTGTTTATTTTTAATGTGATATTTTTAAAATTTTAAATTTTTGTAATGTAATTGTGCCTAGCGGTGAGGGGTGCTACCCCTCAACCCCGCCTATATCGCGACAGGAGCATGCTGGGGCCATTGTCCCCAAACCCTGCGAGGGGGTGCTGCCCCCTCGACCCTCGCAAGGGGCACTACCCCTTGACCCCACCGGTGGCTGCCGCCCCCGAGCCCTTGCAAAAAACATTACAAAAAATAAAAAATATATATGAGGGGACTGCGCTGACAAAATATGCAAAATTTTAAAAGAAATATTCGCCATTATAATTAATTTTTTTAGTGATCATCTTCTAGGATTCACCATTTTTTTACCAATTATTCATTAAGATTCGCTAGGATTTTATAAAAATTCTAATAACGGGCATAAATTTGCCAGGAAAATTAATATTTTTTTCAAAAAAAAGGAAAGATTTGCCAGGAAAATTATAGCACTTAGCTAGGATTCGCCAGGATTTTATAAGTTTTTTTAGGGGGGGTTCCTTAAAGTTATCCCTGGGGAAAGCCTAGAAGCTAGGGAGAACATGATGATGCACAAGATTCTATTGAAACCTACATGCAAGTATGATAAGCCATGGTTGAGGAATAGCCTCTTACAAACTAAGTGCAAGTTAGGAGTAAAGTGTTACATGTTGATCATTGATGGAGGTAGCTTTGACAACTTAGTATACATGAATATGGTATAAAAGTCAGTGTTGAAGATAGTCACACACCCCATACCATACAAAGTCTCTTAGATGAAAAAAGGATAACAACTCGAGGTGATAAAGAAATGTCAAATTACATTTCCCATTAGAGGATAACATACAAAATATGGTGCAACATGATCCTGAGGGATTTTTGCAATGTGTTATTAGGAAGGCTATGATAGTATGATTGATTTAGCATACATGATGGGCACAAGAACACAATCACCATTACAAAGGATGGGAATAAGTTTGAGCTACATCCAATAAAGGATGAGGAAGATTCTATGTAGAAGGGTAGAGTGTTGATATGTTTAGTAAAATAGTCTCTCAAGGACATGGGCAACTTACAAGACTATTATGCAATAGTAGTTAATTCCATGTAGAAGGAGCAAAAGAAGTTACATAGTTCTAAGGATCCTAAAGTTAATGTGTTGTTGAAGAAGTTCAAAGATGTGATTATAAAGGTAATTTTAGATGTATTATTATTAATGTGTGACATCTTGCATTGCATGGATTTGATTCTAGGTTCTAGTTCACCAAAAAAGGAACCACACAAAATGAGTTCTAACATGAAAGTTATGTTCAAGAAGTTTGTTGAAGAACTACATGAATGAGGACTAATTAGAGAAATTCTAATTCTTTGTGTAATTCCTATAGTACTTGCACTAAAGGATGGAGATTTGAAGATATGCATAGATTCTAATACAATCAATAAGATCACCTTCAAGTATAGGTTTATGTTACTATGTATGGATGACTAAATGGATTGCTTGACTAGAGTGCAATATTTTTCCAAGATAGATTTCAAGGTAAAATATTAGTAGATGAGGATCAAAGAATGAGATAAATGGAAAACCACATTAAAAATAAAGGAAGCATTATATAGATGATTCGTGATGTCATTTGGGCTGATAAACAGCCTAAGCACATTCATGAAACTAACAAATGAGGTTCTAAATCTATTTCTTAGTAGGTTTATGGTTGTTATCTCAATGAGATTTTGGTGTTTAGAAGGACAAGAAAGGAGCATATTGCACACATACAATAGGTGTTAGCACAACTAAAGAAAGAAGACATGCATATCAACTTGAAGAAATGTAACTTCGTGAGTGAGGAGTTGGCTTACATGTGATTTTTATATCCCAATAAGGATTGTATACATGGATTTCAAGAAGGTCTACACAATCATTTAGTAGCTCCAATAAATAAGTGCAACAAAGACAAAAAGTTTCAATGGATTGGTAAGCTTCTATTAGAATTTCATTAGGAACTTTAGTGGCATTTGTTCACCCTTGAAGCACTGCATGCGAAAGGGAGAGTTTGAGAAGACAAGTATTTTGACCAATAGTTTCATTCTCTTCAAAATGAAAGTGATGAAGGAACCCCTATTAGAACTCTCAATCTTTAGAAAAGTGTTCCAAGTCAATTGTGATGCTAGTGGAATGATAATTGGTGCCATGTTGGGTTAGGTGGGTAGTCCAGTCACATACTTTAGTAAGAAGTTGAATAAGGCTAGGAAATAATATTCTATTTATAATCAAGAATTTTGTGTCATAGTGCTTGCTTTGTGCAAGTGGAGGGATTACTTACTAGCAAATTATTTTGTGTTGTGCATAGACCTCTAGGCACTAAAGTTCATCAATAATTAGGCAAAGCTCAACTAGAGGCACATGAGGTGGGTAGAGTATCTTCAAGTTTATTCTTTTGTGTTGAAGTACTACATAGGTAAAACCAACAAGGTCATAGATGCCTTGAGCATGAGGCATGCATTTTTGTCTAAATTGATGGTTAAACTAGTGGGCATGGAGGTGGTAAAGGATTTATATACCACAAATCTAGATTTTGCATATGCATGGAATGCATGCATAGAGCCCTAAGTTAAAGATAGAAGCACATATGAGGAATAATTTTTAAAATAGGTATATACCTATTTAGGAGGAAATATTTGTGCCTCTCATGGAGTTAAATGAAGGAGAACATTATTAGAGAGTTACATGGAATTGGACTGGAAGAACATTTTAACATAGATAAGACACATGTTGTGTTGGAGGAGAGGTATTACTAGAAATTTTTTGGAAAAATCTACATAGATTTGTGGAAAGGTGGAGGATCTTCCAAATATAACATGGAGTGGAAAAGAACATTGGGCTATATAGTCTATTGTCCAGCACAAACTAGCAAGACCTTTGGAGGAACTATCCATAGATTTTATCCTTGGATTGTTGCACATACAAAAGAGCAATGAGCCTATCTTCATAGTGGTGAAAATATTTTATAAAATGGCACACTTGATTTGTTATCACAACTTGAATAATGTGTTGATAATAGTATATTTGTTCTTCATGGATATAGTTTAGTTGAATGGGTAGGCGTGGAGAATTATGTTGGAACAAAACAAAAAATATTTCTAGCATACCCTGTTGAATAAATTAGGCATGTAAATCAATAATAGATTTGTATATTATCCATAGATAGATGTATGGACAAAGGTTATTAATCAAAGTTTTGGTAATTTACTCAAATGCCTAGTAGGAGAGAAGCCTATGTAGTAGGATTCCGTGTTGGCACAAGTGGAGTTTTTATACAAGTAGTGAATAGATCATCAAGGAAGAAGCCATTTCAAGTGGTGTATGGGTCATCCCCATGATTTATCACATATCTATTAGGAGTGGAAGTAGAAGGAAAGTGCATAATAATAGAATTTGATGACTTCACACAACACATGAAGGACATCCATGCATATGTTAACAAGTAGCTAGAGGAGAACAACACAAGGTATAAGTTTCATGTAGATGAGTATCGAATAGAGAATAGCTACTCTAAGGGTGAGTTAGTCATGACACATCTAAGAAAGAAGTGGTTCCCTAGAGGAACATTTAGCAAGCTAAAGCCCAAGAAGATTGGTTTATGTCACATTATGTGTATGTTTTTTGAGAAGGCATGTGAAATTGAGTTGGTAGAAGGGTTGGATATCTCACTAATATTAAATGTATCTAAATTGTATCCATAGCATGTGCATGAACATTCTGAGGACACATAGTTAATTAAAGGGCCTAATTAGAGAAGGGATATTCTATAAAAGTATTGAGAGGAAATATTGAAGATCTTAGACATGCACATAGGCAAGAAGATCTAGTGGAGCAAGTATAAGGAGTGTATTATTTGTTGGAAGGGTAAAGGGCTTGAAGAAGACATGTGGATATCTAAAGATAGAGTAATCCAACTCAGGTGGTTGAATTATTTGTTAGTGTGGTCCCTATTGTGAGCACCTTGCTCAAAATATTTTTACCAAGGGTTTTTGGTGTAGGAACATCATTGGGTTGGCACAATCTTGCA
The DNA here is from genome assembly GCA_027924645.1 of Cunninghamia lanceolata. NCBI lineage: Eukaryota > Viridiplantae > Streptophyta > Pinopsida > Cupressales > Cupressaceae > Cunninghamia > Cunninghamia lanceolata. The sequence continues at coordinate 6,960,889 of BSBN01001062.1, forward strand.
TTAGCCAAAAGTACATGTTGTAGTTCCCTATGTATAGACTTAACTTACATGCACCCTCATGATATGGTAGATTCTTTTCTCACATTTTTAAATTATGTGCTCATGTTATTCATGTGTGGAATAGTTGTAGTGTTATGCACTCTATGGTTATTGGTGCAACATTATTTCTTCTATGCATCTTAGACCTACATAAAACATTGTGCTTTGTTAGATTCACATTTTATAGCTTAGTTCAGTCACACAACCTAGAGAGATCAACTGACATAAGATGTTAGAGAGTTGGTCATTTTTTCAAAAAAAATGTACATAACAATTATTAGATTTTATAATGGTTTGTCAATTTTGGAAGGTAATATGAATATCAAGTTCAAATTTATTGATGAATGGGTGATTATTCTTATTACATGTGGCACCTTGCTAATTAGATTTATTACTAAGCACACATTTATGGTGGAAACCTAATTTGGTTCTACATGGTAGTATAGATACTGACACTATATAACGAGGTACCTCACTCTTTCAAAGGGTTGGAAAACTAGTGGAGGTTCAATAGGCTATTGTTGGATCCCTAGATTTTAGGTAGAGCTAATGAAATGGGAAAGTCTCCCTTTCAAATCTGATCACAAACACACATGCAACACTATGCAAGAAGGCAGAAAATTAATTTGAAACACATAAAATGGAAAAGAAGTCTGCAATATGTATTATATTGAAAATCTAAAAATGAGATACATAAACATGGAGCTCATATGCTCTCATACAACATGGGCTGCAAACATAAAAAAAATCTGCAACTCAACATTCTAGCTTCATTCCGGTAGCATTTAGATATGCAACCACAACTTCTCCAAAAGCCCCCTTCACGAAATGAGCAAGCATCAATATATAGAAATTGTGTGAGAAGAAACCACTATTGGTTTCTCAAAACAACCTCCACTAAACCACCAAGAAAACCTGTCACTTTCTGCATATCACTGCTCCCTCATTTTCTGAATTTTCTAAAATTAATTCTGGGTTTTGTGCATCTCCTTCCCATCTTTCTAGAACATTTTGAATTTTTCTATTTTTATCAGAAATGAGAAAGTTATATCCATTTTACTGAGACTAGGTCCAATAATTACGACCCAGACATGCAACAACATGCAAAGCTTGTGGCCAACATGCAATAACATGCATACCAAGTGGGCCCACCTAGAAATGGGATGTCCAAATAGAATATTCCACCATTTATGCCTTTGAAACATTTATGAGAGCATAATTCCTCAAAAATTACATTTACCAAAATGCCCCAAGAAAATACATTTGTTGCAAATTAAGATATTAATTTCTCAAAGCCTACAAACATTATTGAAAACATACAACAGAAATTAAAATATTTTTGGGGATGCAAGATTGCTAGTACCCCTAGATGCTCCTGGATCAAACACCCAGGGTAAGAATTTTGTGAGCATATACTCACAAATATGTGCACAAAAATGTTCTCTTTTTCCTCTTTTTCCAGCATCTTGTTGGAACAAGCTTCACATTCCTCCAACAAATCTGCACTCCATTCTTCTCTCCTCTTGTGGACTTGCATCCACCATGCACTATCTTCCTTTGCCAAATTATTTCTCCTCTCTTATCCTTCTTCGTGGGATTCAACCCACCACAAACCAACCACCTCCACCAGATCTCTCATGTAGCTTCCTCTACAGCCTCTACCTCAATGGCTTCTTCTGTCACAACATCCTCTTCCTCACTGCTAAATGCTACTATCTTTGTTGTTATTCTGAACAACTTCTCTACCTCTGCAATCTCTTCCTCAAGAAACTCTTTGTCTTCATCAGGTTCCTCATTGAACACTTGATCCTCATACATCACTGCATACTTTGTTTTGACTACAACATCCTCAACTACTGCAGCTTTACTCGTTTTTGGAACTCCTCCATCTTTATCCAATACTGTAATAAATTTCATTTCTTCACTTTTCTCCTCTTCTTCCATGCTTTGATCCAAGCATGTTGTTGCAACTTCTTCAGCTTCCTCATGAATAACCTCTTCATATTTATCTTTCTTACCTACACATAAAGAATCATCTGCAAATAAAACAATATTAGCATAATCATGGGACTTATCTTCTCCTATCTACATCTTCTCCATTTCCTTATCACATTCATCTGACATTTGCCCTTCAAATAAGATATCTATCTTTCTCATCTCCTCCTTGATTAGGAGATCTTCTTCATCTTTCTCGAATTCTTCATCAAATATAGGACCCTCGAAGTCCATCATCTCATCTTTTACATCTTTAGTATCTTCTTGATTTGTCACAGAAACTTCCATGTCTTATATACCTTCACCTTCTTTGGGCATGTCTTCAATCACATATCAATCCTCAATATCTTCCTCTTCAACATAACTCTCACTTTCCTCAATCACAGCTGCACATGATTCTTCATCTTGTTTGACCAATTCATTTTGCTACCTTGCTTCTCATCTATCCACTCTCGCTTTAATGTCCACCATTATCTCAAGAATCTTCCTCTTTTCATATTGTATCCATCCATCCCATACCACAGGCTTCTTCCTCAACAATATCCCCATCCTATCGGTTGCAATCTATCACACATCACACTCTCAATCTATACACACAAAAATTTAGAGCCAACGCTCTTGGCAATCACAGGTTCTCCCTGCAACAAAACTCTCACAACTATCCTCTACCCAATGAGATTCTGGAAGATGCACCTCTCTAAGACCTCTTCTACCCACTTCCTCTTAGTGGAAGAAGTTTGCACACCTTCTACCTAGCTTCATCTTTGTTGGAGGATAGCTAGCATGATTCTCATAGAATCAACTCTCTCTTGTGGCTTCACCACTTTGCTCTTCACCACTCTTCACTCCTCTTCACCCACAGGTCCTGGTGCATACTCTGCACTCTCAAGATCTTGTGGCTCTGATACCACTGATAAAAGTGGGAAATTCTCCTTTTCAAATATGATCACAAGCACACATACAACACTATGAAAGAAGGTAGAAAATTAATTTGAAACACATAAAATGGAAAAAAAATCTGCAATATGTATTATATTGAAAATTTGAAAATGAGATACATAAACATGGAACTCATATGCTCTCATACAACATGGGCTTCAAACATACAAAAAATCTACAACTCAACATTCTAGCTTCATTCTGACAACATTTGGATATGCAACCACAACTTCTCCAAAAGCCTCCTTCACCAAATGAGAAAGCATCAATATATAGAAATTGTGTGAGAAGAAACCACTATTGGTTTCTCAAAACAACCTTCACTAAACCACTAAGAAAATCTATCACTTTCTACCTATCATTACTCCCTAATTTTTCTAAACTTTCTAAAACTGATTCTGGGTTTTGTGCGTCTCCTTCTCAAATTTCTAGAACATTTTGATTTTTTCTATTTTGATTAGAAATGAGAAATTTATACCCATTTTACTGATATTGGGTCTCATAATTACGACCCAGACATGCAACAACATGCAAAGCTTGTGGCCAACATGCAAATCCATGCAAAGAATGCAATTGAACATGCAATAACATGCATACCAAGTGGTCCCACCTAGAAATGGGATGCCCAAATAGAATATTCCACCATTTATGCCTTTGAAACATTTATGAGAGAATAACTCCTCAAAATTACATTTACCAATATGCCCCAAGAAAATACATTTGTTGTAAATTAAAATATTAATTTCTCCAAGCCCACAAACATTATTGAAAACATACAATAGAAATTAAAATGTTTTTTTTTGGTGATGCAAGATTGCTAGTACCCCTAGATGCTCCTGCATCAAGATTTTAGGCTAATTTGGTTGTAAGAACATTATCTCTATGCAAATTTATTTAAGTGGTTGTGTATCATAGCATGATGGGGTTTCACATATTGGTGGATTTTTGTAATTATTTCATTTCTCCACAATTTAATCTATGTTCTCCTATTCAATAGTTATTGATCTTCCTAGTTTAGTTTTTGTTGCATACTCTATGTGCCCATTCAATAGTTGTTCATTTGACCAACATGTCACTTCTACACCATTATCCACCTACCATTTACACATATTTCTATGTGCATGTTACTTATTCTCCCTCTTAGGTCCACACACCCTTATAAATTCACCATATCCACTTATTTATTACTCCCAAGCTTACATTCGTTCATATTCACATGATATCCACTATGATCTATCCTCTTTTCTATTTGGGGACTAGTTTCTAGTCATGGATTTTTCCTTGCAATTGTGAACTCATCCCACTAATTAAAATTTTTGAATTCAAATTGACCAACTTCCCACCTTTACCCTTCTTTCCTAGGACTAACTAAACACAAGTTTGTGTGATATGTTACTATATCTTTATATTAAGAGGCATTGAATGAATTCATCCTACTATGAGATCTTCAAATATTAGAGAAAAATCATTTGATTTACACACTTCAATTGGTTTTCTAAAATGAATATGTCTCTACACGATCATTCTAGAGGAATTTGCATAATTGAAGATTGTTATTTACATATTAAATTTATTTTTTTGGGATTGATCTAGGTTTAATAGATTCTTGTGACCTAACAACAATCCTACAAGATATTTTTAAGTACCAGCAAGTCCCCAAATATTTCAAGAAACAAAAATAAGTCAAGGGTGATTAGGTGAATTACAGAGAAAAACTAGTAGAGCATATAGAATGAGTTCACGAGTGCAGGACAAGATTATGATTGTAGATTAGTCTAAGGTAGTCCAACTTGTCCCTATATTGAGTCAATAAAATATTATAAATCTAAGGTAACTACAAATCTAATATTAGCTATTCCTAGTCATGATACTAGATCTAAATCTTCTTCTTTCTTCATGCATTCATTAGTTAGCATGAGCTATGTATATTTATTTTCTATGACATTCCACAAAACTCAATTTACTAATCTAAAATTTTCCAATTCTCAACTCCCCCTCCTAATTGATTAGTCTACATTAATTATGTTTATTTGTATGCATTTTCTTGGATTAACATAGGTTAACCCTAGAGAATGCTTATTTCCCCTAACAAATTGGTTAACCAGACATCCTTCCATCAATACATCTCTTCTCCATCTCACCCTAGCTCATATCCCTCAACCATTTCATCTGATCCACTTCCATCCTTGTCTCTAGGCTTGGATTTTCCCTTGTCATTGGTCCCACCATTAAGACAATAACCAAAAACAAATACTTACTACAACATCATCCAAATTTGACACATGATCCATAAAACATCTCATCCATATGCAAGCCCTCCAAATACAAGAAAGTTTCACCTAACACCCTACACCCCTCCAACAACATCCATAGGCTTTGTTCCCTATCTTGCTACAAGTCATCTTTAATCATAAAAAACCATCCAATCATCATCATCGTGATATATTGTTCCCATTCCCCGTATTGTTCTCATCAACACTATCCTCACATTATTCTTATCGTTAACAATGCCATCATCATCAAATCCATCTTTGCATTCTATCTTAACCAGGGGAAAAAATCTAATCCTACCCCCATTTTCTCCTTGATCCTAAACCAAACATCCAATTCATTTCCATTCCTCCATCCCATTCTCCCAATCCACCACCTTGGCTTCAATGTTGCATAGGTTGTTAGATTATATGTTTTCTGGGTGTTTTCTTTCTTGTGTGTGTGTGTGTTGGTGTGCACTTAGCTATATTGTCCCATAATACACAATGACAAAATCTCTACAATCCATTATATTATAGTGTATTTTGATCACATGTTTTTTGGGGCATGACGTTATTTGCATTTTATTTGATTGTGTTTGTCCTTCATACACTTGTCACCCTTTCATCATGATCCATTATATCACGATGCATAATGCCAATGCTACAAAAAATAATAGGTTTCTCTTTACACAGATGTTACCATTGTTTCCCCCAAATTTGAAAGTTTTGGTCCATTTTTATTTTCATTGTATTTTTGAGTCATAGTCCAAAGTCTTGTGTCATTGATCTTCTTAGTTGACAATTTATCTCTTTTTCAAACTTTAAACCTCAATGTCCTTGCACCTTATCGGCAAATTTGAATTTTCAAGAAATTGGCTTGTTCTTTTACTTTATCGGGAAATATCCCAATCGGCGAACTTGTCAGAAAACAATGTAATTCATGAACCTTATCAGAAAAAGTTTAAGTGCTCAAACCTTCAATTTCCCCGACAAGTCTTCATGTTCTCCTTTTGCCTTGGTTAGCCTCTCTGCGTTTTCACAAACTTTCATCTTTGGTTCATCAGTTAGGTTTTTCCCTGATTCGTCGATTTCCCTATAAGTTGCCTTGGTCTATCTTTTATTGACTATCTTTCTTCCTTACTAAGTGAAATCTTAGTTCTCAAGTTCTATTTTTCTCTGGATTGCTGATTTTTTGACAAATCATGCTAGAAGCCCTTGTATCAGCTATCCTTGTCTTTTGTGAAGTAATGTTTATAGTTTGAGAGTTATGTTTTTCTCCGATTTGCTAATAAGTTGGTAGTCTCTATTACGACTTAGGCTTATAGCCTAAGTCAACAAAGTTCACAAATACTATGTTTTGTCGACAACAAAAAATCTTTGGTTTGCAAATTGATACAAATGCTGATAATGCAATGGAAGCTATAGTTGGGTATATGATAGGTTCGTGAAAGTCACTTTTTTCTTATTAAATGAAGATAAGGCACAAAGGCAAAGTTCCAAAAATAAAAGATTTGTCAATAAGTGAAGAAAGGTATATGACCGAATAAGCAGATTGTTCGCAAAAGTTACTTTTTTCTAATAGTGCATAATAAAGGGAAGTTTGTGATATGGAGATGTTGTTGATAACTGAGTTTTGAAAAATCATAAATTGTCGATAAAGGGGAAAATGTAGTTTTTTATAAGGCGATTGGGTAAGCCAAAAGTTAGCATTTATTGCAAAGGGTATTATTTGTCCTAACCTTATTCCCATTACTTATAAAGCAAAAGTCTTCTACAAAATTGTCATTTGCTATTGTTATTTGAAGAAGCACTCCCAGGGTTAACCACAGCTAGCTTAGCCATCTTCTTCCCATCAAGTGTCGCTATCAAGGTAAGTCCTGATACCTTCTTCTTTCAAATTGAAAAGATTGTTGTTATCTAGCTAAGTCTGGGGGGTGTATTTTGAGTTTCTCCCATTGTTTATGACTTGTCAAACCCTATGTTTCTCCCCCATCCGCCATAGCTTCCCTTCACTCAACCTGAGTTTAACCTACTTAAGCCTAGTTGAAGATCCCACTCACTAGTTGCTCGGGTTAGTCAAGATGAAATACAAATATAAGCAGTTGGACATTTCTTTTATCATCAGTAATGAATTATCGAGGATCAGAGATACCAACCTGGGACACATTAATCTCCATGAATTTTGGCTCCAGATGAATGCCATCCCGAGGTCTCCCATTTCCCATAAAATCTTTGATAGTAGGTTGGTACACGCTGGGGGTTTTCCTCCGGCAATCAAATGCCTAGATTTGATAATGGCATGTATTCAGAATTATAATGTGGAGGCACAAGAAATCAGGACTGTGAGTGATCAAGTAATATTACAATTGAATACAAACTCCATTGCTGATAGGTTGGGCTTACCCGTTCATGAAGAATATGCAGACATAACTCAAGAAAAGGCCATGAATTTCTATATTGATGGGAAGAAGACATGTAAAGATACAATGGCTACTACTTGGTTGAAAAGGAGAAAAAGGAAGGGTCACAGTTACCCAAAAATCTAGTCAAGGGACATTTCAAAGATGAAATTTTAGATATTATCGTTTTACTGCACATAGTGGTGGGAAGTAGAGACTGTGATGAATTCAAAAACTCGATGTGTCAGTATATTTTGGTAATCTGTATAGGAAATCAATATATTCATTGGTCCCAACTAATAAATGACTAACTGCATAAGCAATTAGTGAATTTTCACAATAATAAGAAGTTCCACATGTGTTCATATTTGATTTATTTATTAGCTACCATACAACCAAATTAGTCAGGTTTACATGTAGTTGGTCCTATGACTCCAGAAATGAAGGTATATGACTATTTTCCTCAAGTATAAGAGGAGCATGGGAATAAGGTGTATAGAAGGGTGAATGATGCCTTCTTAATGCTCATGGTTAGAAGAATTTGGGAAAACCCATAAGTCAAAATTTCAATTAAAGCTACCAACTGGGTGATGGGATTTGGCAGCTATTTTATTTAATATGATAAATTTACATATATTAGAATTGGAGGTTTTGAATTTCCCCCACTCAAACTACCAAAATATGCCTTAGATTATATAATATTTTTGGAAGTGTGTAGGCAAGGTTACTTAGCAGGAAAAAGATATTATGATGCAAAGAAGAAAGGATATCCATTCCCACTAAAGTTACTCACTATACTTGTTCTAAGCTTAAAGATGCCAAGAATGTAGATAGATTGTTGAATCACTTTCATTTTCAAACCTATGGCTCTAGGAGTAATTTTGATAGTAAATATTTTGTTAAGAATAATTTGTATTTCCCTATGTTGAGAAAGCATATACCTCATTTAGAGGATTTCTGGGCTAACTGTGTTGATGAGTACGAGGTCAGAAGAAGAGACTGGTCAAGATTGACCATTAATCAAATGAGAATTTATAGACTTGGTTGGAAAATTCCCAACATAGTTGATGACTATTTTGATGTCCTTGACCCTGCTTTTGCTACTGAGAATGTTAAGACATTGCTTAATATTGATTGGAGTGTAGATGAAGTCACTGATCTTGAAACTACGACTTTTTCTGTATTGAATAGAAGTCAAGCATGGTTGTAATTTAAGTTGAATGATGGTGGTGCAAGTTCTCCTTCCCACAAGGAGCCAATGATGGAAATACCATAGGTCTCTATGAGCACTTCTAACCATGTCAATCTTTCCTTTGTGCAAGATGCCTCACTGCAACCTCCCATTGCAGGACAAAGTGGGGAAAATGGGTCCAAGAAGAAAATAATTTCTAAGAGCTCAGATGGGGAGAATATCCAAACACCCAAGATGAAGATTAAGGTTAAAAAATGTCTTAACCCACAAGAAAACAAAACTTCAGAGGCACCACAAAAGGGATTACAGGGTGGAGAAGATGAAGAAGCATCAAATGTATAACAGAGTAAAACACTCCCTCACATTCCTCAAGATGGCATGTTTCAAACTCCTCCTCCTCTCTGGCAGCAAGTAGCAGTGGATAGTGCCCCTAAGGTAGATGAAACCTCTCAAAAGGATACAAGTGGATCCTCTATGACAACCACCCCAGTATGGTTGAAAATAGAGGTTGGTAATAAGAGAAGATATTCTCAAATTATTGATATTGAATTTGATGCAGTGGTGAGGCTACTCAAATTGGAATCCACCCAAAGAAATCCAAAAAGGTGTCTAGGCTAATGGTAGACCCAATCTCCAAACATAGATATGTGGAGATAGCAAAGCCAATGGTGGATAAAGAAATGAAAGATATATCTGTAGATGACTTTCAGGTGAGTACTATAGACCTGGGGCCACCTTCTATGTAGGGTGATATACATAATGCTAAGTTATCTATAGACATCTTGGCTAGCAAGTTAGAAGAAAATGAGAAGCAAAATGAAGTCTTGGAAGGCGAAGTGGACATTCTGACCTAATATATTAAATCCATTGTTGACACCACCTCACAGCCACTAGATGCCACCATTGACATCCCTAAAGGTGTAACTTCTAAAGTATTTGATCAAATAAACAAATATAAATATTTGGGGAGTGCAGTAGAAGAGTGGGTTGAGAAATTGATATTAGATGGCCTCCATTTCATTCATAATATCTTTACTCTTTATGGCAAAAATTTTTATAAACAAATAAAGATTTTAGATGATCTAAAGAAAATAAAAAGGAATGAGGCTATGCTGAATTTAGTCAAGAACAATCTCACATCTATGGTCAAATATGATTCTAGTATTCTTGTCACTAAGAAGGTTATTAAAAAACTAGAAGATAATGAATCATTGAAGTGGTTAGCCGGTGTAGATTGTAAATTGTATATGGAAAAACAATGCATTAATGATTTGAAGAATCTAGCCAAGAACAACCAATCTCATTTACTGGATCTTGGAAGTGCTTGTGAAACTTTGGGGGTGGATCTCTATGATGAGACTGAGTCTGACATATTGGAGCTAAATGATATCAAGTAGGCCTTTAAGAATCTATTGATCGAAGAGTTGAAAACAAAGGAAGATGCTAATGGAAATCCCATTGAACTCCTCACTAATGTTTTTGCTCACTTGTTTAATTTCAAGAAGGTCATTGTAGAAGTAGAGAGAAAGCATTGGGAAGCTAGCAGTATATTACAGAAGTGGAGAGTGAGGCTAGCAATCACAAATATCCCCAATGCCAAAAATGTTCTCTCAATCATAGGAAGATTCAAAGCCCTACAGGCCAAGCTAAATACATCACAGAAAGTCAAAGATGAAGCAGACAAGAAGACTCCAGATGGACTGGAAGGATCTGATGCTATAGAAGATGAAGACATTGAAATAGTTTCATAACTGCTCTTTGAATTTATAATTTGTTATGTTGAAGCTCTTTATTATTCGAGAATGCTTCTCGATTAATATTTCTCATGAACTTTGTTTTATTATGTATTGTCAGTTGCATAACTTTTATATGAGAAAAGTTAGTTCTAGTCTTTTCACTACATATGGTAGGTGGAAAGAAGTAGAGGGGATCTTTTTGGTGAAATTTTACTTTTCAAAACTAGATCACAGAGTTTCTTTTTGGGGGAAGTAAGGGGGATATTTTGAAATAGTGTGTATGGTTGATTGAATTCATAAATATCATTGGAGGATTGGTAGTGAGTTGGTTGTCTCTTTGGTATTTGTTATTTATTCTTCGTATGTTGGATATATAATGTGTGAAATCTTGATATCTATATAACATTGTGCAGAATATTGATAACCTTCTTCTCTATAAGTTTTTTATCATCTGAGTGTCTCCTTTTGTATGTTGGGATCTGATGCAAAGGTGGTGTTGATATTATTGTGGAAGTGATATTTGTTTTTTTTTTCATTCTTATGTCTAGAGGAAGGTCAGTTATTCGATAAGATTTTCTGCCTACAATAGAGTTGTGTTGTGGTTTAGTTAGATTTTATATTTATATGCAATTAGCTTTCCCACTTTCTAGTTAAAATTGTAACACAAAACTTTTTAAATTATCATAAGAAGGGAGATGTACCTTCTAAAACCTTCATAGGAAAATTTACAAGAACAAATTGTCCAACTATTAGTAAAGTTGTTACTGCCAACAGGCTGATTCAAATTAATATGAGCAGTGACAAATTTGTTTACTAACAACCATGACAACATTCATCATTTCCATCCTCATCAACCTTTATGTCCTTATATCCTTCATTACTAAAATTCATCCTCTAATCCCTTTCTTTTTTCACCTTCAATCCTCATCCCAAATCCAAATCCCCATCTTTCCTAACATCACATTCAGCCATTTAGAGAGCACACTCATGTTCTTCAAACTTGCATGTCCTCTCAAGGGAGCATCTTCCTATCATCCCATCATCCAATTGAATCCCAAAGCTAAGTCTATCCCAATCATCAAAACATCTTTCAAATCAAATCAATCAATCTTCATGTTGTTCTCATCATTAACAACACAATCCCTACGTTGTTTTTATCATCAATAATGTTATCATTAGTCAATCCATTAAATCAATCAATCTTTAATCTTTAATGCTTGGGGAAACATCTATCATCAATCTCTCCCTTCCAATTCACCATCAATTTCTATTCTTCATGGTGATTGGGGCAACCTACCATCGAAGCTTCTTCCTCTCTACTTTTTATTATTCTTTGATATGATGCTACTTTTTATAGTCATGATGTTGCATTAAAGAGGGAAAAAATGTAGTTACCCCAAATTTACTCACCAATTTCCCATAATTACTCCCAAATTAACCACTTTTCACCATTTTATCCCATTTCCCATAATTAATTAATATGACTAATTTAATGTCATAATTAATTAATCCTCCCCTTGCATTGCAATTAATGTGACTAACCTAATTCAAACTAATTCCATCCCCATCACAATCAACCCCTTTCTCATCCCTAAAGGTTAATTAATTAAATACATATAATTAATTAACCTTAGCCCAAATTATTCCTTCAACTTAATCAATTAATTAATCCTTTCAATTAGTTAATTAATTAAGACTAATTAATCCCCCTAACATTTCTTCCAATTTAATAATCCACATCACCCTCAATCATTGTCCTTTATTCCTAACCATTTAATCCATCTACATGGATCAAGATCTAAACCATCCATCATCTTGCATGTGTACAAACCCCCCTTAATGCTCACACATGTGTGAATTTACCAACTTAGAGGCATGCTATCCATCCACCTCAACCCACTTCATGCTCCCACATGTGTGAGTATGTTTGACATATTCCACTCCTTTCTCACACATGTGAGCATGTTTGACTCATTCCCCACTCCTTGCTCACACATGTGTGATCATGATATTCACACATATGTGAGCATACTTGGTCTTCCACCTCATCAATAAATGAGAAAATAAATCTCAACTGTTGATTTCATCCTTGCATCCTATCCCTCCATCTCTTATCCCAAAAATCTATTTAAGAGAGGTTTTCCCCTCTCATTCCATCAAATATTCATGTACTATCCTTATGATGTTGGTTTGAGTGGCACTCTACCAAGGAGCATCCACATCAACACTTCATCTTGGACCAAATCACCACATAATGGAAGGTATATCTTTGTATTAATTTTTACATTTCCTAGTTCACCTTTTATTTATGCTCTAATGGAAGTAGGAGGTTAGCTATTTAGTTTGCACTTGCATCATTTAGTTAGTTTTAACCGCTACAACTGCAATATATAATAAAAGCTCCAAAGAAAGCTACTCACCCTCCTTTAACTACAAAGCATCCCAATCAAGAACATGTATCACATTTGGAATATATTGTCTAAGCACAAAAACATGAAACACATCACGTTTGCATGAGAGAATAGGTAGCAAGGCGGGTTTATATGTGACAAGACTAATGGAGATTGATTGTCATTGATGTCAAAAAGGTGTTGAGTTGATTGTAATTGATGTCAAAGTGATGAGGTGTTGATCATCTTAGTGTTGGTGTTGGTTCAGGATTGATAGGATGTCCTCATTATGAGATGTGTTTGACATTGGGATCATCTTGCCATTAGGAGATGTATGGAGTTGTTGAGGATGTGGTTAGATATGTTCATATTGGCAAGATGTCTTCATGCTTGTCCCAGGATGGATACTCATGCTCTTGAGTTATTATGGTAAATCAGTTGATATGATCTTTATTCTTTGTCTTTGGTCTTCATATGATAGGATGTCATCTTCGTATGTCATGTCATTACTTCAAGAGTTGTGGAGGTTGAAGAGAATCTAGATCAAGTTGGATATGTTCATGTTGTCAGGTTGTATTTATAATCTGAATGCTTTATGATGGGATGTTAAGTTCATGTTAATGTTCATTCTGCTTCATTTGTAGTTCATCATGATCTTCATGGTTGAGGAGAATTTAGTGAGCATCCAAATCAGGAGAAAGTTGTTCATGAGTTGGTATTGGTCTAATTCATGTTAGTTACAATGGTCCTTGATGTCTTCAGAGGCACAAAATGATTAGAGTTGTAGTTGTCAGGATTGAAGATGGGTTAATCCTTGAGGTCTATGAGGATGTGTCATTAAGGTAACTTTCATGTTGCAGATGAGAGATGCAAATAATTATCTTATTCATGATGTATGTAGAAGTTGTCACATCAGATGATCTATCTATCAAAGGATCAGATGTCTCCATCATTGAGGGTCACACATCAGGTGGAATTGTATGTTTAAGACTCAAGACTAATTGTTCTCATGGTATAGTTGGTTAGTATGGTTTTGAGATTGTACAATGATATTAATTTTACTTCAAGATGCTATAATGTTGAGTGAATTAGTTTCAAGGTTACCACTGCCCCACAATGTGCCCAAATAAAGTAGTTCCCTGCCCTTTCAATGAGGTTGGTTGTGATGTTGTTCTCCCACAAGGTTCTTTGGGACAACACTACACTGATAGCATAGCTTCCCATCTTCTCTATGTGTATCAATCACTGCACAAACAAGAGACTACAGTTGGTACCTAGGCACAATGAATTCATCTTCTCAAGAAGACCTTATCCATAGCTCAGAGATCTGAAGTAGTAGATGTTGATTCAATATCTTTGACTGTCAAAGAACATGAATTGAGGATCAAATCTTTGGAGCAACAAGTCAATAAGTTGCACCAAGACCTTAAAGCTACTGATGTTTTTGTAGAAGTATTATAGTTGTGTCAAGAGATACATAATCTACATAAGTAGGTTGAAAATTTAAGTCATGGTTTTTGAGGCCCTTTCCTAATGGATGGTTAACAAAATTCACGGTTTTCATGATTAGCATCAATGTGTTATACAGGTTATAAGTCTTGTTTAGATCATCATATGACATTTACACTTTTTGTTATATATTGGAGTTGACCTGCTACTGCAGGTCAATACTTAAGTGACAAACTTATGGGTATTGCCTACATGGCCTAACCGGCCCCTTCATCTAACATCACCGACTCTGTCGGTCTTCACATGAGTGCGATGGGCACAAAGTTCACATCGATGGTTTATGTTTAAAGATTGTTGAGCACGCACTTTTCAATCAACATTGTATATTTAAATTTCAGCCTTCTCCCTTGTGCATGAAGTTTGAAGTGCATATAACCATCATTCCTTATGACTGCAGAGATAAGATTTTTAAAGGCTATTTTTAGCCTTTTCAAAAAGGCAAATTTTTTGTGGATTTAAAGGATATTTTTTAGGAAATTATTTCTATTTTTTTAACTCCACTAGTGGGCCTCTCGTGGAGTTTAATGAGGAGTGTTTTGTTCTTTTTCTATAATGGGGAGAAGATTAATGTTTTTTTAAAAATGCTTTATGTAAGCACAAGAGTCTTAATAGAGAGTTTTTTTTTTACGAGGGTCTGGATTTGAGAAAGATTTGATTTTCTCTACAGAGGGCAGTTGGAATTATTATTATTGAAGATTATTTGTTTTGCAAATTGAAGAATATTGAAGGAGATGTTTTTTTTTAAGAAAGAATATGAAGAGAAAGATGAGGGAAATGAGAAGTCATTTCATTTATATAGCAAATCATTTATATTGCAGATGCTTATGAATTGATTTTGATAGCGAAAAAATGCAGCATTTGAAGAGATAATTTGTGTGAAGTGTTAGACATATTATTATAGGAATGACATATGCAGATGAAGATATGTAATGGCAAAATCATGTTATGATGTGTGTGATTTTGTCATAAAGGGCTAGAGAATTTTGTTTGAATATGAATTAAGGTATGAAGATAATTTTTCAGTGCAAAAGACAAAATGCAGATGTTGATTCTTGAACAGAGGAAGACATTGTAAATTGCAAAGATTGAAATGTGCGGGTGATTGATTATCATATGTATCAAAAGCTTGGTTGATCATATTATGAATGAAAATATTTTTTTCAAGTGAATGCAAAAGGAGAGATAAGTTTTTTGTGAAGAAGTGAATCAGGGAAACTCCCTGAACTATTTTCTTGTGTCCAAAATAATTTTTTGTTGCCAGTGAGGCTTGTATGGTCAGTGAGACCTCTTTGTAGCCAGTGAGGCTTGTATGGTCAGTGAAACCTATTTGTAACTAGTGAGGTTTTTGATTAATCCAGTGAGGCATTTTAGAGTGGTTTTTCTTCCCCTTGAGGGTTTTCCACTCATCAAATCAGGTGTTATGGTTCTTGTTTGTCTTCATGTGTTCATGTGCCCTAACGATTTGTTCTTAAGGTCTTGATTCCTACTTTTCATTATCATATTTGTGCACATGTGTTTAACAAATCATTGATGTCTTCATCTCTCTTTGTCTTGTAACTTAAAAGGTGCAAAAAGTTATAAAAGTACATACAACACTGATTCACCCCCCCTCTCAGTGTTGTCATGTACTCCAACAAAGACTAGTCCTCTAAAGGATCTCAAAAGGTCCAATAAAGTATGGTGTGATCTTAGAACCTTTTCTATAATGAATTGGTCTTTTGTGTGGTTGCACTATCAAAATCACTCAATCTCCAATTGAGAAATGTCAATTTGATCTCTTGGTATCAACATACTTCTATTGATCCTAAGTACAGTCAACAACTACTCTCTAGTCTGAATGATATACTACTCCATATTTTGAAGCATGTTGAGTCCAAGGGTAACTCAATACTCAATCCTATCCCAATTCAATGGAGTTCAATACTGACAGCATACAAAGTTTGATATGGTGCGATGTCAAGAGAACTCTGATACCCATTACTATACACAAACTCAACAAGGGACAAATAGTCCTCCCACTTGGACTACTATCCCATAACTTATATGTAGAGCATATCCTCTAGCACCTGATTCACCCTCTCCGTCTAATCACTTATCTCTGGGTGATAGGCCAAGCTATAGTTGATTTGAGCACCTAACACACACTATAATGATGTCCAAAACATAGATGTGAACACATGATCATGATTTGAGATGATCTTACAAGGCACTTCATGTAACCAAACAACATCCTCCATATGAAAGGAAGCTAGGTGTGCAGAAATCACTTCCTACACTAATCTAATGAGGAGAGGAGATTGCAAATTCTTTTCAACCTTTACAATTACAGTGGTATTAATCCAATAACAAATATATTGCAGCAAACACATACACAAGAATGTAAGACAGAAGAAGAGAGAGACAAGATATACATGGGGAAAACCCTTACGGGTAAAAAACCCCA
Organism: Cunninghamia lanceolata; assembly: GCA_027924645.1. NCBI lineage: Eukaryota > Viridiplantae > Streptophyta > Pinopsida > Cupressales > Cupressaceae > Cunninghamia > Cunninghamia lanceolata. The sequence continues at coordinate 6,977,783 of BSBN01001062.1, forward strand.
CTCCAAAACACAACTCAAATGTATTATCTAAACAATGAGGTTTACAATACAATTACAAAGCCAATGCTCTTGCAAGAGTCTTTGACACTCATATCTAGAGATAATCTGGTAGCATAACAGTACATGTCAATCACATAATACATCTCCTCTCCAAAACACCTGTTTATATAGAAGATACAAGGCAAAAATGAGTCCATCTTGAGATGGGCATCCAACACGGCCTCATGGCCCAAAACCCACGCCTATGGACACTTGTCCAACACTGTAGGATGTTTATGAAACTTGTCATATCACCCCATACCAACAATATCACCCATTCCCAAGTTGAGCAATGACATATACTCTTACGACTATCCTAGAATCCATCATAACTGTCATATCTTATAGTTGTAAGAGAATCTATCATACACAGGCTAAAAATAGCATATTCTCTTACAACATGTCATAATCCTCCTTGGGGTGTCCAAAGATGCCTTCTTCCAAGATGCCTTGTGACACATGTCTTCACCTATCATAGAATCTTCCATTTATGACTCTTACGCATCATAGATTTGTCGTAGAAATCTGTCATGACCATTTCGGTCAATATTCCCTTACACATTATCCAAGATGCTAACACATGGAAAATATTCCTACCACTAAGTGGGATGTCTATCTCCTCATGTGAGGACAAATTTACATGTGGTCATCTTCCATGTAGGATGACACATCACCGTGCCAACTCCCACAAGATGACAACATAGGATTTGCACCCTAATTACACAATAGGCAATAAATAAATAAATACAATGAAATAAAACAAGGAATTTACCAAGGTTGAGACACCTTAATTCCCAACATTCTCCCACTTGTCGAACATCTTGTAAGAGCCAATGGAATTAATAGGATTTAACTGCTATAGGCTAAGAGGCCCATAGACTCTGAACACCATCTAAACTTCTTTGTGCCCACTGGTTTCATCAATGCATCCGCAACATTCTTCAAAGTATCTACCTTCTCCAAATTCACCTTCACATCCTCTACCATGTCTCGTACGAAGTGAAAGTGTACATCAATATGCTTTGTTCTGGCATGAAAAGTTGGATTCTTTTCTAGGAAAATCGCACTATGACTGTCACAACAAATCGTAATCTGTCCTGCATCAACACCAATATCTGAACATAATCTCTTAAGCCAAATGGCTTCCTTGCAAGCATGATTTTCTGTCATATACTCAACTTCTATCATGGACAAAGCAACCACAGGTTGCTGCTTACTCATCCAACTAATAGCACCACCAAACATAGTGAACACATAAGCACTGGTGGATCTCCTGCTATTAATGTCACCTGCCCAATCAGAATCCATGAATCCACGAATATAAATAGAATATAGAGGTCCTGTAGCATTACCATGATAGCATATGGAATACTCGGAAGTAGCCCTCAAATATCTAAACACTCACTTAACTACATCCAGGATTAGCCATAAATCGACTAAGGACTCCCACTGCTTGGGCAATGTTTGTTCTTGTGCAGATCATAGCATACATCAAACTGCCAACAACACTAGCATAAGGTACTCTTCGCATGTCCTCCACCTCACTAGGAGATTTTGGACAATCATTAATAGACAACTTTGTCCCCAAAGAAACAGGAACACACAATGGTCTACAATCTACCATGTTGAACCTATCCAACACGGTCTTCACATACTTTGGCTTAACCAAAGTTTTATGTTAGCTCTGTCTCTTCTTATTTCCATTCCTAGAATGTACCTGGCTGCCCTTAGATTTTTCATCTCAAACTTTCTCTATGTAATGCTATGGCTGTGATGTGCAAATCTCTTACTCCAAGCCACCATGAAGGAAAGTTGTTTTCACATCCATCTGCTTTGCAACAGGAACCGAATAGATGTCAACTTTGCAATGGGAGAGAAAATTTCACCATAATCAATTCCCTCCACTTGTGAGTACCCCTTCGCAACCAGTCTAGCCTTGTACTTTTTAACACTGCCATCTGCACTGAATTTCTTCTTAAACACCCATTTACATCCAACAGGTTTTCGTCCTTCAGGCAAAGGAACCAAGTTCCATGCTTTATTCTTATCTAAAGAAGCCATCTCATCTTTCATGGCCTCCTTCTAGGAACTTGCATCTTTCATGCCCATAGCCTCTTTCACAGTTCTAGGCTCATCAGTGTTAGCAAGTAAAGCAAAAGCACAACTAGAATCAAGCAATGAATAATCAAACCTATCATGTTGCTTCCTTGTTCATGTAGACCTCCTCAATGGCTGAGGTTGAGGTTATGCTTCTTCTTCTGATCTTTCAGAGATGCTAGAGCTCTCCTCATCATCAAGTCTCACAGGGTTTGTCAATTCAGTCTTCTCAGGGGTAGAAGGAAACTGAACCACATCTTCTTTCTTTTTTGTTTGTTCTAGTTGTAAAACAACAGAAGGTGTTAGCTCTCTGAAGATAACACTTCTGATATACAACACTTTTTTCTGGCCATAGGATCCCAAAGCTTGTATCCTTTCACACTGACACCATAGCCAATGAAAATACACTTAACATCCTTGTTCTCCAATTTAGATCATTTCTCCCTAGGCACATGTGTATATGCCTCACAACCAAAAACATGAATATGTCTAACTGAAGGCTTCTTACTAGACCACACCTCCATAGGTGTCTTACCAACAAGAGCCAATGTAGGAGACATGTTTACCAGGTAGCAAGCAGTGGCTACAGCTTCAGCCCAAAACTTTTGTTTGAGCTTTCTCCACTAAGCATACTCCTAGCCTTCTCCATCAGTGTCCTATTCATCCTCTCTGCAACTCTATTTTGCTATGAGGTGTATGGAGTTGTCTTATGTCTTTCAATCCCTTGCTCTTTATAGACCTTATCAAACTCTACCGAACAAAACTCACCACCGTTATTGGTTCTCAAACACTTAATCCTTTTACTAGTCTAATTCTCAACAAAAGCTTTAAACTCTTTAAACTGACTAAAGACTTTAGTCTTGCTTTTGATAAAATAAACCCATGTCCTACTATAATCATCTAAAAAAGATACAAAATATATAGATTTGGAAATCGAAGGAACATTAATAGGACCAAACACATCAGAATGAATAAGATCCAATACACCAGAAGACTTGTGAGAACTAGAGTAAAATTGAACATGGTTTTGCTTTCCATAGACATAATGTTCACAAAAGTCAAACTCGAGATTACAATCATTTAACCCCTCAATGAGGTTTTTATTTTTTAGGGTTCTAAGACCCTTCTCACCAATGTGGCCATATCTCAAATGCCATAACTTAGTCTTTTCAGCAAGAAGTTTAACTTCCAAAGCATGTGCACTACCATCAAAAAGTGTTACAACAGATTTCTTCACTGCTTGTTCAGATGGTGGGGATGAAGTGATTGCAACTCTTTTCTTCGAGTCAAAAGAACTATTGCATTGTGAAGTGCATGCCTCTAGCTGAAATAGAGTACCTCTCCAAGTATTTGCAAGCACAATAGATCCTCTAGTCATTTTGTATCCATCCTTTGAAAAGATAACCTGCACACCTGCATCATTCAACATACTTACATAAAGCAAGTTCTGTGTTAGGCCTAGGATGTGGATAACCCTGGTGATCCCCTTCACTCATCCATCAGGGAATTAGATTGAGACTCTTCCACAACCAACAATCTTCAAATGAGAATCGTCACCCAAGTACACTCTTCCACCATCGAACTCTTCATACTTCATGAACCAGCTTCGATGTGAGGTCATGTGGAATGATGCACAAGAATCAATCAACCACACATCACCATATGCATGGGTGGCTAGGGCTATGATGAAGTCATCACCATCATCTTGTGACTTGTCAAAATCTGAATCTGGGGCATTCTTTTTCTTTTTCTCTTCGCATTCCTTTCAGAAATGCCCATTTTTGCCACAGTTCCAACAGAGAGCCTTGGACTTTCTAGGAGATTTGGATCTCCCACGGGATTTGGATCTTCCCTTCTCATCTTTCTTGTCCTTCTTTTTCTCTTTCTCCTTGGGTCTTCCATGAACTGCAAGAGCCTCTTTGGTTGCCTCAGAAGACATTCTCTGCATCTCTTCAAATAATAGCAAAGATACCACTTCATCCATTTTGAATGTGGATGTGGTGCTCCCAATAGCCATAATAAGATGATCCCACAAGTTTGAAAAGGAACAAAGCAAGGTCATACAACTATCCTCCTCCTCCATCTTCACACCAATGAATGTCAATTGTGCAACTAACATGTTGAAAACATTCAGGTGATCTACAATAGACCCTCCATCCTCCATCCTCAGAGAAAACAACTTCTTTCTTAGAAAAGGTTTATTCACTAGGGATTTGGCCTGATAAGCATCTCCCAACTTCTTCCAAAGGTCTTTCATGGTCTTCTCCTCATGGACATTTAACAAGACAAAATCAGCTAGACTAAGTCTTATGAGACCCTTAGCCTTCCAATCTTTGAGATCCCAATCAGCTTGTGTCATTGTGGTTGGTTTTACACTAGATATTTTTTGCCCATAGGTCATGATCAACAAGCATGTCTTCCATCTTAAGTTTCCATAACTCAAAATTAGTGCCATTGAATTTCTCCACCTCTAATCTTCTAGATGTGCCTGCCATCTCTTTTCCTGCAACAAGATTATAGAATACTCTACACAAAGCTCCCACTCAACCTAAGATTATCTCAAAAAACCCCTACCCAACAACTAGGACCAAAGGTGATCAAGCTCTGATACCAACTGAAAGGAAGCTAGGTGTGCAGAAATCGCTTCCTACACTAATCTAATGAGGAGAGGAGAGTGCAAATTTTTTTCAACCTTTACAATTACAGTGTTATTAACCTAATAACAGAGATATTACATCAAACACATACACAAGAATGTAATACAGAAGAAGAGAAAGACAAGATATACATGGGGAAAACCCTTACGGGTGAAAAACCCCACACTCCAAAACACAGCTCAAATGTATTATCTAAACAATGAGGTTTACAATATAGTTACAGAGTCAATGCTCTTGCAAGAGTCTTTAACACTCATATCTAGAGATAATCCAGTAGCATAACAGTACTTGTCGATCAAATAATACATCTCCTCTCCAAAACACTTGTTTATATAGAAGATACAAGGTAAAAATGAGTCCATATTGAGATGGGCGTCCAACATGGCCTCATCACCCAAAACCCACGCCTATGGACACTTGTTGAACAATGTAGGATGTTTATGACACTTGTCATATCACCCCATCCCAAATAAATTGCCATTCCCAAGTTGGGCAATGACAGATACTCTTACAACTCTTACGACTATCATAGAATGTGTCATAACTGTCATATCTTACATTTGTAAGAGAATCTATCATACACAGTCTAAAAATAGCATATTCTCTTACAACATGTCACAACCCTCCTTAGGGCACCCAAAGATGCCTTCTTCCAAGATGCCTTGTGACACATGTCTTCACCTATCATAGAATCTTCCATTTATGACTCTTACACGTCATAGACTTGTCATAAGAATTTGTCATGACCATTTCGATCAATATTCCCTTACACACTATCCAAGATGTTGACACATGGAAAAATATTCCTACCACTAAGTGGGACGCCTATCTCCTCATGTGAGGACAAATTTACATGTGGTCATCTTCCATCTAGGATGACACATCATCATGCCAACTCCCACAAGCTGACAACATAGGATTTGCATCCTAATTACATAATAGGCAATAAATAAATAAATATAATGAAATAACACAAGGAATTTACCAAGGTTGAGACACCTTAATTCCCAACATCATGAAGACATGTGCTACTAACATGACATTATAATATGTCCTCATAAGTGAATAATGGGCAATCTTGGTCAACTTGTCCACCATGACCATGATGGTATCATGGTAGTGAGAAAATAAAGGTAAACGCATGATTAAAATCCATAGAAATCATGTCCTATTTCCACACAAGAATGTTGTGTGGTTAAAAAAGACCTATTCCATGTTAATGTTCTACCTTTACCCTCTAGCACTCATGGCGTCTAGCAATAAAATCACTAATATCATATCTCATCCCTACCCACTAATACAATTATTAAAGGTTGGCATGCATCTTCTTCACATCTAGATGAGTTGCATAAGGTGATGGATGTGCCTTAGATAACATAATAGTGCAAATACACTTGAGACTAGAACATAAATACAATGAAGGATGTCATGATAGTCCATCTGGCTCTCGAGAAAAGCTAGAAACTTTCCCATAAGGTCCCTTTGAGACTTTATCTCAACCTAAACCTCTTGATACCATAGATCTTTTGGGAGTTTCTCAAGAATGCTCCCATCAAATCTATGCTTGGGAACAAAATTGAGACCTCATGCCACCTTCTACTCAAGGCATCTAAAATAATTTTCTCCTTTCCTTTGATGTACTAAACATCAAAGTCATACTCATAAATAAATTTCATCTATTGATGTTGATGTGCATTCAAGTTTGGTTGCATGAAGATATTTGAAGGCTATGATAACTAGTACACAACTCAAAGTTATGGCCCAAAAGAAAGTATCTTCAATGAACAAGTGCATGGATGATCACTACCAACTATAGATCATGGGTAAGGTTAGTAAGCTCATGGTCACTGAGATTTCATGATTTATAAGAAATCACATGATCGTCTTTCATAAGGATAGAACCTAACCCATTCAACAAAGCATCTATAAAAACCAAAAAATCTACTACAACATTGGGAACATTGGGCATTGTAAGGATGAGTGCACTAGTTAGCCACTCCTTAAGAAACTGAAAGGCTCTCTCACACTAATCCAACCACACAAACTTCTCTTTTTATTTAAGACGAATAATGGGATGAGCCACTCTCAAGAAATCCATGATGAAACAACAATAGTAACCCACTAATCCCATGAAACTATGAACCTCGAAAATATTTGTAGGAACAAACCAATCCACAATAGATTTAATATTCAATAAATCTATCAAGATACCCTCTCTAATATAACATGACCCAAATAATTCACCTCAAACTATAAGAACTCACACTTTGCCAAATTGCCATAAAGTTGGTTCTCTTTCAAACACTATAGAACTTGACACAAGTGGACCTCATGCTCCTCCATTATCATTGAATAAACCTAAATATCATCAAGGAACATAAGGGCAAAATAGTCTAAGTAGGCATGAAACACCCCATTCATGATTCATGAACACCGATGGAGCATTTGTCAATCTAGATGGAACTATGGTTAAATTGTAGTATCCATAATGAGTCCAAAATATTGTTTGATGAATATCTACCTCTTGAATACAAAGCTAATGATATATGAAATTTAGATCAATTTTAGACAACACCATCTAGCTCCCTTCATCTAATCAAACAAATCATCAATCTTTGGTTCTTCATTGTCACCTTGTTTAATTATTTGTAATTGATGCAAAAATAAAGAGATTTGTCCTTCTTCTTCATTAAGATGATAGGTGCACCCCAAAGAGACACAATAGTATGAATGTGTTTCTTTAACAACTCTTCCAAATACAACCTTAGCTCATTTTATCTCTTGAGTAGTCATTTTATATGGAACACGTGAGATGGGCTCAACTCTAAGAATGAGGTCAAAGTGGAGATTCCCGTCCCACTTTGGCAATATACCATGAATAACACTAGGAAAGACATCAACAAACTCCCTCAAGAGTAGGTGATCGTTGACATAAACCCCATAGCACTCACTCTCAAAAATATCACTCACCATGATAGCAAAAATTTGGCACCCCTTCTACATACACCTATTCAATTACATGGTAGAAATAATTTTGAGAGATATGGGTCTCTGCACTCTATCTATCATGTAACATAATCACTAAGATTATTTATGCACTCTATCACCTTATAATGATGATTGATGTTAGTCTAATGAGCATCAAACCAATCCATTTGAAGGATGATCTCATAAGATCCCATCAATAGGATACACAAATTAATAGTGGTGGTGAAGGTTCCAAGATCCAACACATAACCACACACAAGTGAGTCCATTCCCACCTTGATACTTGTGGCTAACTCAACCTGACAACCACTATCTTTCCTTGCTACCACTTTCCTACATCACTCAACCAAGGATGAGGAATGGAGTCAAAGACTCATGAATTGAAGAGAATAGAAGCCCATACGTCATCAAGCACACTTGATGTCTTCCAAAAAATTTCCTAATGATTGATCTTGTAGTTATCCACCACTACAAACACTTGGTGAAACCTACCAACATCATCCACCATCTTCTATAATACTATGGCACCCTTACCACTAGTTGCAAGTAATCCATGTGGATAACCTCATAAGGTTTTCCTTCTAACCACAAGTGAAGCATGGTTTAATAACTTAAGGCTATGCAGACTGCGGTCTACTCAATTGTCAATAGATCAAGACACTAGGGATAGGATGAACACCTCTAACCTATTGTTGAGACTTGATATCCCTCTAACACTACCTCTACTTCTATAAATGATACAAACCACCACTACCTTAATTTCCTTGTAGTCCTTGCTAAGGTTTATGCCTCTTGTATTGTTGTTGCTATAGCTGAGAAGTCATAGGGGTATAGAAGAAGTCTTGGAATTCCCTTGGATTGGTGTTGAGATCCTTGAAACCTAGACCCTACCTAACAAGGAACAACTTCTTTAGTCCTAAATTTCCCTCCATGGATTTTTTTCTAAATTCTCCTTTACGAGCTTTGCCTTTTCCATGGTTATCTCCAAAGTCTTAGGTTCTAGCAAATGCACAATATCCATAATGGAAGAGTACAAACCTCTCAAAAAATTGCTAGTAAACAACTTCTCATCTTTAATGAAGCTTGCATATCACTTTGGCTCAAAGAAGTAGTTCTCATACTGAGCAACCTGTTGGTCCTTAGACATGCAACTCCACGAATCCTAAAGACTCAACACTAGGACCTAACGCCAGGGATATGTCATGCTTAGGTAATGGGTAAGACTTATAATTAGACTATGGAATGAATGGCCAACTTGTTGTGAGTGGGTAAACTCACCTTCATCTTTAGGCTTTGCTAAACTAAGGGGGGTGTTCCCTGAGGTCTGATAAACTATTAGAACAACTAAAAAGCACAAGATCCTTAAGCAAACATACACAATGTGTTATGAATCCCAAAATGTATCAGTAAACTCATGTCAACACCAATTGCATATGTACCTAAAGACTTCCAATAAGGAAATAAAAATCATTCTTACCCTCTACCACGAAGTGCCAACTACATTGTGTTTTATCCATATGATAAATCCAACTGACATTGCATACACAGGTGTAAGAGAGATAAATTCACATGCATGATTTAGGAGTGGGAGAGATATTCAGGTACACAGAAATATTTAGTTTTCTATTATGTTTAATTATGTGAAGGAAAAGGAAGGTTGAGAAGTAGCAGATTGATGCCTATTCCAGCTAGGGCGACAAAGTCTGGATGCATGATCAAAGGGGATACCAATGTAACCAAATTTGTTACTTAATCAAAGAAACAACAAAGACAACAACTAATGATGGATTATATAAGCCAGGATCTACATAATGAATCAACAGCTAGAAGATTACAAAACTTGCTTCCAAAAATTCTTCAACAATCCATGAATATCTCATAAATTTCATTTAGTATCTTAAAAGGATTCCTCACAAAATCATTACAAAAGCATTTTACAATCTATTGATCAACCAATCAAACATAATACTCAAATCAGCAAATGTGATTAGGGTATTTTAGCAAAATACAAAAAACTTACAACATAATCATGAAGACATTTGAGAACAAGTTTGAACTTCACATTCTATTCATCTCTTTGAAGATTACAACATTTCTTCATAAATCTTGAAAAGGAATCTAGAGTTCTTTACAAAACAAATGCTCTAAAAGACATTAGCTAGGCAAAAACATAAGTTTTATACAAGATCTTCTATATTTTCTCTTTCTGCTCTACAACTAGTTTTTCCATCCTTTGCAAAATGGATGCAAACACATTATATACTTTGTCTTGTCTAGAAGGAGGTGTGGAAGGAGTTTGACCACTTGTAGGCCTAAACAGGGTGACCATGTTGAATGTGTCACGTCCATCTGTGGGTTTTTAGTAGGAACATGGAAAAAACTAGTCAAAATGCCCATGCCTTGATGATAGAATCATGTCTTGGAGGGGTCCACAACAATCCTTAGGTGAATGGAGGCCTTAGATCTTCAACTAGGTCAAAACTAGACCATAAATGGCATCTTGGGCCATGCAAAAGAGTTGTTGAAATAATGTGTTTTAAAACCTCATGCCATGGAAAAAGTGGAAGACCGAGGGGGTCATGGATTTGTAGAAGTTTGGGGGGTTTTGGGATTTGCAGGGATTGGAAGGGGATATGCAGGCCACAAGGGGGGATGTGGATATGCAGGCCGAAAGGGGGAACCAGATATGTAGGCCGCGAGGAGGGATCTGAATATATTTAGATCTAGATAGAAGCTCCAAAAAATGGGAGGTGGAAGGGAAAGTAGAGGTTTGATGAACAATTAGATCTGTGGAGATTTAGGGGTAGCATGATTTCCAAGGGGATCCAGATATATCTAGATGGGCAACAAAGGCCCATAAATCCTGACAGAAGAAAATTTTTCACAAGGAAAAGCACACCAAAGGGAGTAGGGAATCAAGGGGGGTTAGGATACATCCGATGGAGGGAAAGTCCTGCAAATCCTGATGAAGGAAAAACCTTTTCCAAAAGAAAAAATACTAAGGAAAGTTAGGATTTTCAAAGTTTTCACACCTTCTAGGGCACACAAAATGAGGCAAACATATAGGGACTCCCCAGGAAAGTATAATGAATTTGACAATATTTTTGTAACTATGGAGCTTGATAATTAGAGTTCCAACACAACCGTCACCCCAAGCTACTAAATCTCATGAAACTCATCAACACATCATTGCCTGAAGTGCTTGGTGCAGTCATGGGTGGAGGGTCGAGGGAAAGGATTGTCCAACTATGTAGCCTTAGAGTCAACATAGCGGAATAAACACAATAATTGAAACGGTAAATTAGAATTTCATTGATTCAACATCACAAATGATTACAAATGGCTCACAAGCCTGGCGCATGCACATTATGAACTGATATACAAAGATATGGCAATTAAGCACATCATACTATCTATCTAAATCCTAACTATAGAAACTAGCTCTACAAATTCAATTCTAATTCTACTTTTGCTAACTTCCAATGAACCTAGGAAAGGTTTATATGGTTGATCCAAGCTCAAGGAATGATCCACATTGGCTACAAGGGCTTCCACATCCCAATGCCTTATGAAACAAGTAGGTCGGCCAAAATCATATGATGATGCTTCAAGTGTTGATGAAACACGTTGCGGTTATGGGTGAAGAGATCTTGGGTCCCATAATGCCTTGTGAGATATTCCATTAGGGGCCGCAAGTCATAGGAAGGTGTCACAAACTTAGTATGTTGAACTAAATGATGTATGCCTTAAACTATGCAACCTAATGATGTTTCTGAGAACGATAACTTTCTGTGGACAATTGTAAATCTCCTTAAATTTAGATATGATGTAGGTGAGCTGGTATAGATTTCAGATCCTATTCCATGAACTATAAAATGATTATGTAGTGAAATGCAATGAGTTATTCTGAACTGCAACTAACTAAAAATGCAAGAAAATAAATATTTTTGGTTGATGGAACATTGCCATTCAACTTGGGATGCTCTTGCATCAGACACCTAGGGTTGTTTGAAAAGTGAGTCCCTCACTTTCTTGGGGATAGAGGAAAACCAAGGTGGTCTACCTCAACGTAAGAAATCCATGATGAATCTTCTTCTAGCCTTCCTTTCCATTTAACCAAGTATTCCTTATATTGCTTATTTCTAGTGTTGCACCCAACTCTGTTGTCCAAAAATTTCTCTATCTACTCTTTTGGTTGATGCAGTATCTAATCCTTAAAAAAACTTCTATGGTGTTGTCACATGAGTGTCCTTCATGGTATGATATAGATTTGCAATATTGAATATTGGTGATATGCCAAGTGCTTCTGGAAACTCCACTTCATATGCATTTCCTGAATCAAACTTCTTAAGAATCTTACATGGTCCAAATTTCCTCATCTTCGACTTGTATGTTCCCACTGGAAATATTTCCTTACTGAGATATACCATGACTTCATCCCCAATAGAAAATTCCTTATGTCTTCTCTTCGCATATGCTTGTCCCTTGTATTTGTTGTTCATTTCTTCCAAATGCTTCCAAACCTAAGTGTGTATTGTTTCCATGTATCCTAAAAAAATTTTTACTTCTACACTCCTTTTGTTCTCCATACTAACATCTCTGAGTTCCACTACCCCTCTAGGTTGTAATCCAGTCACAATTTCAAATGGTGTCTTCCCTATACTTTTGTTTACTGAGTTATTGTATGCAAACTCTGCTTGCAGTAGAATTATATCCCAATTTCCTGCCCTATCTTGTACCAAGCATCTCAACAAGTTACCCAAACTCATACTTACCACTTCTGTTTGTCCATCAGTTTGTGGGTGAAATGCTAAACTAAACTTTGGGTGTGTCTTCATCTTCTTCCACAATGTCCTCTAGAAATATCCTATGAACTTTGTATCCCTATCTGAAACTATACTACACGGTAATCCATGCAATCTCATAATTTCCTTGAAAAATAAGTCAACAAAATGTACAACATTTTTCTTCTTACAAGGATTGAAATGCACCATCTTGGAAAATTTATCCACTGCTACAAATATGGAATCATGTCCCCTTTGTGTTCTTGGTAACCCTAATATGAATCCATGTTGATATCTTCCCAAGGTCTCTTCGGTACTGTCAAAGGTTGATACAACCCAGTATTCTAACTACTCCCTTTTGCAATTTGATAGATTATGTAACTTTGAACAAACTTCCTTACATCCTTATGTATTTGAGGCCAAAAATAACATTCATTCACCAAAGCTATTATTTTATCAATGCCAAAATGTTCTACTAATCTATTGCTATGTTTCTTCTTGATCAAATTCTCCCTCATTGAACTCCTAGGAATGCATAATTGATTCCCTTTGAACAACATACCATCTTGAATGAAATAGTCTGACCACTTGCTCCTGTCTTTCACAACCAATTGTCTATTTACTTTCTAGGCTTCCACAAAATCTAGGTCATCTTCATATAGGTGTGTCAACTCCTCAACTCCTATTACTATTATCCACGTTTCTATCAATAATTTCCTCCTCTTGCTCAATGCATACACCACTTTATTTGACTTTCCACTCCTATGCTTCAATACAAAAGTGTAACTCTGCATAAACTCTACCCATCTCATGTGTCTCTGATTCAACTTACCTTGACTGCTCAAATACTACAAAGCTTGATGGCTAGTGTACAACACAAACTCCTTAGCAACAAATAATGTTTCCACTTCTTCAAGGATTGAATTATGGCATAGAATTCTTGATCGTATACTGAGTATTTCTTCCTTGCATCATTCAACTTCTCACTAAAATATGCTATTGGTCTCCCTTCTTGGCTTGATATTGGTCCTATTACATTTCCACTAGCATCACAATCAACTTAAAATAATTTGTCAAAATTTAGTAATGTTGACACTAATTGCTCTGTCACCTTTTGCTTCAACAATTCAAAACTCCCTTGTGCTCATGATGTCCACTTAAATTCCTTCTGATCTCCTCTCATTATCTTTGTCATTGGTGTGCATATGGTACTAAAATTTCTAATGAACTTCCTATAGAAACTTACAAATCCATGAAAAGATCTTACCTCTCTAGTGTTTGTAGGTGTCGACCATTCAACAATTACTTTTACCTTCTCTGGATCTATCTTCAACCCTTCCGCAAAAATGACAAATCTCAAATATACTAACTTTGTTTTCATGAAACTACACTTCTTGATGTTTATCAACAACTTCTCTTCTCTCAATCTCTAAAACACTTTTCTGATATGCCACAAATTATCTTCTTTGGTTTTACGAAAAATTAGAATATCATCCAAGTAGACAATAACAAACTTACCCAAAATTTTCTTCAATACCTCATTCATCAATCTCATGAATGTACTTGGGTGCATTAGTTAATAAAAAATGCATGACTAACCACTCATGCAATCCTTCATTTGTCTTGAATCTAGTCTTCCATTCATCTCCTTCTCTGATCCTGATATGATGATATCCACTCTTAAGTCAATCTTTGTGAAATACTTTGCTCCACTCAAACAATCCATAATATCATCCATCCTTGGCAATGGAAATCTATACTTGACTGTGATCTTATTGATTGCTCTTGAGTCTGTACACATCCTCCATTCTCCATATTTCTTTGGTGCTAGTACTGCAAGTACTGTACATGGGCTTAAACTTTCTCTGATCAATCCTTTCCTCAACAATTCTTGTATCTATCTATTTAGCTCCACATTTTCTACTAGTGTCATCCTATGCACTGCTTTGTTTGGAAAAATGGCTCCAGGTATTAGATCCATATGATGACTAATACTCTAGACTAGTGGAGATCCTTCAAGCACATTCTTTGATACAATCTCTTGGTATTCAGTCAATAACTCTACTATTTCCTTCTGTGATGGTTCTTCTCCTTTTGTGGTGGTATTTCCAATGCTTTGGGTACCACACTTCCTTCAAATCAATGAAAAACACATGTTCGTGTGTCTCAAGCCATCCAAAAATTTCCTTCCATCTACCAAATAGATTATGGCATTGCCACATACTTCACTTTCATTCTTTTCCTCCAAAGGTATCAAGATATGTCTTTTACCATTTGAGGTCACAGTGTAGGTATTCTTCCTCCCATCATGAATTGCCTTTATATCATACTTCCATGGTCTTCCCAACAATATATGACATACATCCATTGGAATAATCACACAATACTTAATTATTATATGACCCTCTATGAAATTTCACCAAACATTGCTCACTTACAAGAATCTTGTGTTCATCTTGGATCCATGCTATCTTATAGGCTTTTGGATGTTCCAATCTTTTTAGCTTCAACTTATTCATCATTTCTTCTAAGACCAAATTATCTATACTACCACTATTGATGATCACTTTGCAACACTTACCTCCCTATTTGCATCTTGTTTTGAACAAACTTTTCCTTTGTGGTGGCTCCTCAATTGTTTCTGCTTGTAATAAAGTTCTCATAACTAACGACTCATCTTTCTCTGGTTTCCCTATTGAACTTGGTGATCCAATAGGTTCTTCCTCCACATATGCTATCCTTGCATTATTCTCTATCCTCTTACTAGTGTTCCCTTGGTAACATTAAAATGTTCGACGTCCTTTGCCTCCACACTTGAAACTGTTGAACACACCAAGATACTGAGAGGGGGTTGAATCAATATCTAAACAATCTTCAATTTTAACAACTTCAACTTATCCAAAGCAAATTAAAACTTAATCATCCTAGTGTAATCATGAGAATGAAAGATTAAAACAATTCACATCAACACATAACACCAGATATACGTGGAAAACCCTAGAAGGGAAAAACCAAAGTGAGGATTAACTCACAATATATGAAGCTCAAATAACAACTTTGTTTTAGGGCTACAACCCAAGAAATCTTCTACTCCCTAAGGAACTTTGATTTAGGGTCACTCCTAAGGAAGCTACTACTCCATGAAGACTTTATTTTAGGGTCACTCCCAAGGAAGCTACTACTCCCTAAATTGAGACCACACTTACAAAAGATTACAGTATGACAGTCCTTCTACTATCTGAAAATTGACATTGAAACTCACACTTTTGATGATTACACTTCTATCTCTTCACAACTTTTTTTGATGATCTGATCATTTAGGCACACTCTACACTTGATCACTGTCACAAATATGTCTTCAAGATGAGTCAGGACAACATCAATAACTTTTTCTCTTTCTTCTTCACTTGCACATCAGTAATGCATTCATTTTGCTCTTTATCTGCTTGTAAGCTTTTCAATCAACTTGCAACCACACCCTCCTAACTCAATTTGATTTACAATTTATAGAAGATATTACATTGATTACATTGTTTGTCAACCAGATACAATATGAAAAATACATTTACAAGTTGGCCAAACAACACACAATATGAAACGTGTAGAAGATAGGTCCTAAGTGAAACCACATGTTACACTAGCAGAAGATCCATGCCTTACAGACACCAAAAATTGCTTAACCAGGTCCAAAACATCCTTCACAACTTCAAACACCAAGGAATTACATCCGCACGCTCCACACTTTTGAAAATACGATAGCTTTAAGAAAAATACATGAAGACTTGAAGTATAATGTCCACATCAACTTGAAAACCTTGTGCAGTATTGGAAACAAGAAAGATCTTTGTGAAACTTTTCCAGATGAGTCCACATGACTCATACAACATCCCCAAACACTCCTTTTCCACCACACATCAAATAATTGTGTCGTACAAATTCAATCATGAGCTTTGAGAACATTTTATCATCTGGAACATACTGGAAAATGTTGTCATTTGAAAAATTGAGCTGCAGACTACCAAGAACCTTGAAACTGTAAGGAAGCATGTAATACACATCCATAAACATGTCCTCAAAACGACAAGGGAAATCATTCATTTTCAAAGGAATGCAAAGCATTCCAACAGGCTTTCAACACTAGCTTACTCTGTCAGAACACATGCCAATACTCTCTCATGCATAACTTTCACAGCGGAAAAACAAATGATCTAAAAACTTGGAATTATCACCTTCACTACATCCTAAACATAGTTCCAGAACTGCATGGCCATATCTGTAAATGTGGAGGAATGCAGAGCATTCCATTGTCCTAAACAAAACACCTTCATAGGGGCAGCATTGTCTTCAAGAAATCAACAACAAAACATTCTTCTGGTAATGCAATCATCCTGGAACTTGGATCATACATACTTTAGGTCATTAATAGCATCAACAATACATCTAATCATCTTCATTCTTCTAATTCCCATATTAATATCAACTATATCTTCTCCCTTCTCTTGTTGGATGGGACATGACATCCAACCATGAACTGTATCTTCCTCTCTTGTTGGATGGGGCATGACATCCAACCATGAATTGTATCTTCCTTTCTTGTTGGATGGGAAATGACATCCAACCATGAGCTGTGTCTTCTTCTCTTGTTGGATGGGACATGACATCCAATCATGAACACCATCACACCACTATGATAGTGTTGACATCAATGACAACCTAGTGACAGTGTTGACACCAATGACAACCCTAGGAACCATATGTGTAACAGAAATAGGTTCCTTTGAATGGTCTCTTATCAAATCCCCTTTCTCCTCTTTGGTATCCTTCATTGTGGTATGTATTATAGCTTCCCTTGTCATTGCGGTAGAAACTTCTATCATTCCTCCCTCAGTGATGGAAATTAGTGCCTCTTTCTTCATTATGGTTTGATTTATCCACCTTATTATGTTTTGCGTGTGGCTTCACTTTACCACCCTATGATCTTCCTCTCTAAAATCTACCTCCTCTTCCTCTTTGTCTATGCTAAAATTTCTTATTCAACTTTTCTTTAACTTTCAATGCAAATTGTTATGCTTCTTCAACAGTTGTCATACTTACCAAACTAAATTCTTCCTAAATGCTTGCCATTTATGTACCACACAACCTTCTCCTTGCTAGATTCACTATGTCTAGTTCTAATGATCATCTTATGAAATTGTTCAGTATATTCTTTCACCATTTTCTCTTTTTGCCTTAGGTTTTACAATCTCTTTAGCAATTCTGATTCATAGTCTTTAGGTATGAATTGATTCTTCAACTTTGTCACCATTCTATCCCACTTTATGATTCTTTCCTTTCCTCTCTAATTTCTATCTATCTAAAATTCTTTCCACCAAATAGATGCATGGCCTTTCAACTTAGTTTTTGCAAATCTCACTCTTTCTAGATCTTTAATTTCCTCATACTCAAAATATTTTTCCATGTCATTTATCCAATCAATCAATTCCTCGTTGTTCAAATTACTCGCATAGTTTGAAATTTCAATTCTAGGTCTCTTACCAATCTTAGAAATAGATTTCAACATCTTCACCTAATCTAACTCTGTTTCTTCTAGGGTTCCTTCATTTTGATCTCCATCTTGAAATCCTAATTCATCATCATCACTTTCATCCTCATGTCTAGGGTTTAGACCTATCTTCCTATCCTCTTCTGCAACAACCAATCTGACTCTCATTTCCCTCATCATGTCTAACATTTCTTCCATTCTTCCAACAACATTGATCATACCAAGCACTCTTCTTGGTGGCATTTTTCCTTAGATCTGGTGTAATTGCCTCAATTCTATGATTTGTCTACAAGATTCCAACTGCCTCACAGTCGGCACTCTATTGACAAACACTTGCAGGCTACCTCAAGTCAGTGATCTATTCACCCTAGTGTTGGTATGTGGCGATTGATCATGCAAGTACTGTACACAAGTTATATATCCTTGTCAGGGTTCGGGGGTGTAGCCCCAAAAAAAATTTCCCCTCTTTTTTGCACGATTGGAGTCAGTTGTTAATTTTTTTATTAACCAACAAAAAAAATGACATTGCAAAACCCTAATTCTAGAAGCTTCCAAAAAGCTTGTTGTAAGTGGCTGGGATGTATGATACAGTGAGGTATTCATGAGATTGTAATATGTTTTGCACTGGATAATAAAATCATTGGATGGCTGAGTTTCTATGTATGTAGCCCATATTGGGTGAACCACATTTAATTTCTGTGTTGATCTCTTTTGTGTTAATCCTCATTATTATATTTGGGTTATTTAATCTGCATATAATTGTTAGTGTTTATTGCTTTGATCTGCCCTAACCCTAACAACTGGTATCAGAGCAAGTTGTGTTTGTTTATCATTTGCAGGAAGGTCTCACGGTTAAGTGGGAGTAATGGAAGATGAGGGTAAATTGAAGATAGATAAATTCAATGGGAAAAATTATCAATTATGGAAGATGCAGATGGAGGATTATCTCTATCAA
The DNA here is from genome assembly GCA_027924645.1 of Cunninghamia lanceolata. Lineage (NCBI taxonomy): Eukaryota > Viridiplantae > Streptophyta > Pinopsida > Cupressales > Cupressaceae > Cunninghamia > Cunninghamia lanceolata. Next base: position 6,996,845 of record BSBN01001062.1, read on the forward strand.
AAGGATTTATGGAGCCTGTGGGAAGGAAAAACTAAGAAACTGGCAGCAATAACTGATGAGGATTGGGATCTTCTAGACAGAAAGGCAATAGGAACCATTCGGTTGTGCCTAGCACCATCTATGGAATTCAATATAACAGAAGTGATGACAACAAATGGTCTGATGAAAGCTTTGGCTAAATTGTATGAAAAACCCTCAGCCTCTAATAAGGTATTTCTCATGAAGCGTTTGTTTAATCTAAAAATGATTGAAGGTGGATCTGTGTTAGATCATTTAAATGAGTTTAATACAATTACCAGTCAGTTAACTTTTGTAAAAGTGAAATTTGATGAAGAGGTAAGGGCTCTCTTGGTTTTACGTTCTTTGCTAGAAAGATGGAATAGCTTGGTAATTGTTGTAACTCTATCTCTAGTTCAAATACTTTGAAATTTGATGATGTTGTTGGTGTTATCCTTAGCAAGGAAATGCGATAGAAAAGCACAGGTGAGACTTCAACATCTGGTAATACTTTGACTATAGAGAATAGAAGAAGAACAAAGGAAAGAGGAAAAAGCCCTACAAATCATGGGAAGTCACAAGGGAAGTCAAAGAAAGGCAGATCTAAATCTAGAGGAAGAATGGATTGCTAGCACTGTGGAAAGCCAGGATACTTGACAAAGGATTGTTGGTCTCGAAAGGGCAAACAAGGAGATGGACAACATGATGACAGTAAGGAAGATAATGTTGCAAGTAATAAATTATAGGAAGATTTAAATTCTATGTTTAGATAATGCAAATGATTCTTAGGTAATAGATTCAGGGGCTTCATTTCATGCCACACCCCATAGGAAATATTTTGTAGATTATGTTCAGGGTGATTTTGGATAGGTATATTTGGGTGATGATGAACCCTGTCAGATTGTTGGAAAAGGAAAGATAAAAATCAAGTTACAGAATGGAAATGAATGGTTGCTAAAGGAGGTAAGGTGTGTTCCAAATTTGAGAAGGAATTTAATCTCTGCAAGACAACTGGGTAGTGAAGGCTATATAGTTACCTTTTCAGATAAATTCTGGAAGGTCACTAAAGGTGTATTAGTAGTAGCTAAAGGTGAAAAGATAGGCACATTGTATTTGTGTACTGGTAATACTTATTCTACCTTAGCTGCTACAGAAACAGTTGCTATTGAGATAGTTATAACACTTGTTGCAAGGACAGAAACATAATTGTGACACCATAGACTTGGGCACATGAGTGAGAAAGGGATGAAGATTCTTCACTCCAAAAAGTTGCTACTAGGTCTGAAGAAGATTGACTTGTAGTTCTGCAAAAATTGTGTTTATGGAAAATAGAAAAGAGTCTGATTTCTGAAAGTTGGGAAAGAGAAGAAGAGTGAGAAATTAGAGCTTGTGCATTTAGATGTATGGGGACTAGCTTAGGTATCTTCTTTTGGAGGCTCTTATTATTATGTTACTTTTATTGATGATGCAACTAGGAAAACATGGGTGTATTTCCTAAAACAAAAATCAGAAGTATTTGAAACTTTTAAAAGGTGGAAAGCTTTGGTTGAGAATGAAGCAGAAAAAAAGTTGAAGTGTCTCAGATCTGAAAATGGAGGCGAGTCTTGCAGCAAAGAATTTGAGAATTACTATTCATATAATGGAATCCATAGGTAGAAAATAGTTCCTGGAATCCCACAAGAAAATGGTGTGTCTGAGAGGATGAATAGGACCATTATGGAGTGTACAAGGAGCATGTTGGACTACCCTTACACTTTTGGGTAGATGTTGTACATATTGTTGTTTATTTAATAAGCAGGGGACCTTCAAATCCTTTGGATGGTGGCATTCCAAAGGAGGCATGGACGGGTAAAAAGGTAAACTATTCATTTCTAAAAACCTTTGGTTGTGAAGCTTTTGTCCATGTTGATATTGAAAATAGAACAAAGCTTGAGGCTAAGTCTAAAAAATGTACCTTCATTGGATATGGAGTAGATGAATTTGGTTATCGGTTATGGGATTTTGAAAATCATAAATCATTAGGAACAAAGATGTTATATTCAATGAGAAGGTCATGTATAAGGATCAACTATAGGAAAAGAAGCATGAATAGTCCAAAAAGGAATATGTGGTGTTGGATGAGATTCCAAAAAATAAAATGCCAGTGGTACTTGATGCTCAGCAACAACAAGTTATCCCATAGACTCTTGCAAGTGTTAGACATTCTACAAGGATAAGTAGACCTCCATAAAGATTTTCTACATCATAATATTCTATATTATTAACTGATTCTGGTGAACCTAAAAGTTATGAAGAAGCAATGTGTTGTTCTCAAAATCAGCTACACTCATTTTTGTAGACAACCCCTACGAAACTTGTCCGTTTCGTAAATCTACACTCTAAGTTCGGAAATCGAGACAAGACTCTCTTAGTCCTGTGTGAAGTCATTTGATATTCTAAATTAGTTTGTGACATCTCTAGTCGATTCCTTAATATTTGCGAAAATCGATTAAGTCGTAAACTGATTAAAATGTTAATTTTAGTCACTTTTAGGTGTTAGTAAATTTTTGAGTTTAAACATGTAAAGTCAGCCAAAATCACCATTGTTACATGTCTTTTTGTTCACTTATGTAATGTCGGTAGAATATACTGACTTGACATATTCTTTTTTGTTTAAAGTGCAAAGGCGGCACTTTCTACCGCTCTTTCATAGTTTTTCTTTTTCCACATGTAGGAGCGGTGTTTTTCACTACTCATACATGTTTATGTTATTCTAAACCTAGTATGCACCAGCGGTGAAATCACTCGCCCGCGCATGCTACCCTAGATGTGTGAGCGGTAATTTTCACCACCGGTGCATCCTTAAACTCACACCAGTTAACTCGTGTGTATTAAATGCATATCTGGGTTTTGGATGGAGGATGTTTTAAGCCATTTTTAAAACCTTTTTGTTTGTTATTTTTTTTTCTTATTATTTGCACTCGAGTTAACACCACGAAGGCGAATCCGAAGGGGATCATCGCGTTTTGGATTCATCGTTGGCGTTTCTTCCTTCTGGTAGGTTCGCCATTATTTCATAGTTTTGAGTTCCTTCTTTTATTTTGTATTTTTGATTATGAAGTCTTAATCTTACTCAAACCCTAGCTACTTTTCTATTTTCTGTATAAATTGCTTTATGGATTAAGGTTTAGTGTTTCCGATTAAGGTTTATTGTTTCCCTTTCCGTTGTCTATTGAAATACATAGGGTATGTGTCGTTCCATTTGTGTTTTCATTTGTGTGTGAACGGTGGTTTAAATCTCACCGAACACTTAAATCACTTGTGTAAACCTTGGTATACAAGCATGCGACGTTGGCATTTTTTCACCGCTTTACCAAGTCTCCACTTGGTATGAAACATGTATGCAAATTTGGCATTTTTTTTCCGCTTTTAAACCCTTTAAAGGTTCGTCCAACACTAGGTGTATGGGTGGCATTTTCTGCCGTCCTTACACAAAAGATTGAGGTAACTCGCTTGTCCGAGTGGTGAAATCACCCGCCTTTGCATGGAGAACTAACCTTTGCAATCTTCAAATTGCAGAAGTGGCAAAAATTGTCACTCTTCCATAGAAGGCTTCTCCTTAAACTTGCAGAATTGGTTCAAACACCCGCTCTAGCACTTATAACTTCCCCATCATGTAATGACAGCGAAATTCCCTGCTCCAACATGCATTTTTCCTGAGATATGCAATGGCGGTGTTTTTCACCGATTTTGCATAATAATCAATAAACTTTCCAAATACATGTAATAGCGGCAAAAATGCTTGCCTTTACACATATGACTATTCCTTCATGCAGGAGCAGTCATTTTGACCACTCATGCATGTTTTCCTAAATTTTTCCCTAACTGGAAAAATTTATTTTCTGAAGCCTGTTAGCCCGCTTTCGCTTTTGCCTTGATTTGTGTGCATTCAAGCCCTTCAGTGTATGCTTTCCTGTCCATGATCATCAAATCGCGATTATCCCAATTTACCCATTTTTCCCCTAACTGTGAGATCATGGCCTTTTGCAGTTCTCAACTAGTGTTTGTGGCAGATATCAATTTCAAAGTTCTCTCTAGAGCTAATGTCAGAGCCATCTCTGTCCAAGGCAAAAATCATGAAGTACAAGTACCAAGGTGTCTTTTCGGTGATAGTAATACAGTCAAACATTGATGAAATCAAAGATAGAAATTGGGCATATGGACATGGCAGAGTTTGTAGATAAGACAAAATAGACAAATCCTTCTAAGCCAATGCAGAAAATCATTGACAACAGTATTCATTTGGTTGCATCATTTCCAGTTTCTGCACACAATCCTGAGTTTGTTCTTCAGGTAGCCAACCATTACAACAGAGACACTAGAGTTGTGACGGATTCTCAGGGGAATGTAATCATGGGACTAGATGCAGAATTCCTTGACAAAATCTTCATGTGTCCACCCATTGAAAATATTAGACGAATTGACTTTGCTCAGGGCCAATAGGATTATGATAAGGATGTAGAAGCTGGTAGAAGGTACATCAACAACAAATGGTTGAAAATCCCTAGAAGTAATTTGACCAGATGGCCAAAAGACCTTCACAGGAGTGACTTTGTAGAAGAAGTTTTTGATTTGATTACTCTCTTGAATCGCATCAGAGGACTCCCTTTTGCTTCCAAATTCCAAGACTAGATGTACACTTACATCAAGGTAATTCTACGGGGTAATCAGAAAATATTCTGGGGAGAACAGATTAGCAATGCATTGCACAAGCAACTGGTAAAGGTCAATACCACATTCAAATTCTATATGACCTCTTATCTTGTCTATGTTGCTGCAAGCATGAGAAACTTTCTAGGGTTAACTCAGGTAGGAGATAGGAGATTGATCCTAGTATATGAATATTACCCTCAAATCACTCTGAAGGGATCAATTCATCATTTCCGAAGGGTCAATGATGCATTTTTTTCCGTATTCATGTGCTTAAGGGATAGTGAACTTGTTCAGAAAAGGGTCTCTGATGAAGCTTGGCATGTTGTAAATTCTTTTGGTTGCTTGTTCCTGCAATTTCCCACTTTCACATATCTTTGGGTACGGTATTATCCCGGTTACCCTTATATGCTTCCGTGGTATCCTAGTGACCGTTTTGTTCTTATGGAACTATGTAGACAGTTGATTGTAGTGCACAACAAACAGATGGAGATAAAAAAGTCAAGCATAAAATTCCTCGTTGAAATTGGAAGGTACTCAGTTCAATCAGCCAATAAAGCAAAAATAATTGATTCTGAGTTACAACTGGTCACTATGAAGACCTACAAGAAAAGAGACCACTTTGACTTCAAAAGAGTTCAGGATAAAATCAAGAGGAAGTCAAACTTTCATGTGCCAATGGTTGAAGATATATGGGCTGATCTTAGGGCACAGAATGAGATCAGAAAGCTAGACTTTTGCAGACTTCACCTGAGTCAAATTGAAGAACTAGGCCTCTCTAACATTCCAGATGGAATGAAGGATGATGGGGATGTTCTGGATCCCAAATATAATACTGAGAATGTTGAGACTTCACCTCTCCCAAAGGTGAAATGGTCAATCAAAGAAGAAACATCCATCAAGAAAAGGTTTCAACCAATACTGGCCAACACAAATGTATGGTTGGAAAGTAAAGGGATTAAATTGAAAGAGTTCCTCACAGGGTCAGAGACTGAGGCATAGGAGCAGACAGGCAAGAAAGCTGAGAACAGAACTAAAAACAAGAGTGACGCCCCTTCTTCTTCTAAGATATGCAAACCAAAGATCAAATTTGTGTCCAAAGGAGGGAAGAAGAAGGAAACTGAAGAGACTTCCAATGTCACTGAGTCAAATGTTGAAGATACTAATGTTGATCAAATGGAGATTGAAGATGTAGAGGCTGAAGAACAAAATATTCAAAAGCCTAAGGATGATCAACAGGCAATAGTATCTAATAAATCTGATGAAGAGGATGAAACTGAACAAGGTGAAGATGAGAATGCAGAAAAGGAGTAACTTGGCGATCCACCTCAATCACCTGAGAAAGATCTTCCCACAGGAACACAAGTTTCTACACCTCCTCCTCATGTTCTGATTTCTGGTAGTCTCCTAGTGATTTCAAATGTTCCCCTTTCACCTATCTTTGTTGTTTCCTTGGATAATACTCCTGTTTCTGTGAAAACCAGTTTTGGGACTATTTTTGATTCCTCTGGTTCCATTCCAAGTCTATCTTCTCCATCTTTTGACATTGGTGAACAATCTATTTTAGAAAACCTTCTGGATGCTTTAGAAAAGGTTGTTGATATAGGTGTGGTTTTTACCAACACCAATCCTATTGTGACCATCATAGGTATGAACATGGAGCTGGCCAAACAGGTAGTAGATTCAGCCCTGGTTGTTGGCGCTTCTGTGCTTCCTCCATGGTTATCTGCATGCACTCCAAAGAGGAAGAAGCAAGCTATCTCACCTGACAAGATTGATATTGAAAAGTTGTTACCTATAAAAGCAAAGAATCAAAAGAAGAAGCCTAAGACTGTTTCTAGGCTTGTCAATGAGAAAGGAATCAGGTACGCAGAAATTGCCAAACCACCAGAAGATGCCACCATTGACACTTTTGACATGAGTGATTACGTCATTTCAAGGGTTGAGTTGGGCAAGCTGACTCATGAGGGTATAAAGGCAGATTTTCAAACCACTACCAGCACTTCACTTGAAAAGTATGATGAAGTCAAGAAAGAGAAGGAACAGTACAAAGCTAAAGCAGAACAACTTGTTGCTGTCCTTCAAAAGATAGTAAAGTCATCAGAAATGGTAGAACCCATGGCAGTGACGGTGGAAGATCCCCTGATTCAGAAAGTTGAAAAAGCACAAGCCAGGGGAAGGGTGGTAGGAGATATAGTGGAATGCCTATTAGCTCAAGGGCGAATCCTATTAAAAACCACTGTGGAAAGGAAAGAGAAGATGGACAAAGCTAAAACTGAGCTGGACAACCTGGTAGATCTACTTTCACAAGAGTTGCAAGATCAAGAAGAAAGTCTAGAAGAGTGGATAGATATGAAAAAGATTAAGATAAAGAATCTGATCACCATTGGGGTCATTAAAAATAGGGAATCATATCTTAAGACCAGGGAGACTCTGGTGCATCAAATCCACATAATAAAAGGTCTACTTGAAGATCTGTGTCAAGCTCGAGAAGCCAGTGAAGATAGTGATGTCACATTTCTACACCGACTAGAAGAACTTCCATGCACCCTAAGAAGGGAAGATCACAATTCCCTCTCAGTAGAAGAGATGGTAAGTTCCTTTGAAGGGATGGTCCAAAGAAAGTTCAAAGAGGAGGTGCCTTTAGTGCTTTCAATGGATAATCTGTATGACCAACACTTGACTCTAGAGAACCTGAAAGATAATCTAGACAAGCATGAAAAGGCAATAAAGGCGGTAAGAGACTCAATTCTCTGGGCCCGCACCATCTCAGAGAACACAACAAAACCAGACGCATGTGAGATGGCAGCCATCCAAGCAATGTACCAGGACTTTCTGAAGAAAAATGATGGAGGAAGCTAGTGCCTTAGTTTATTTTTCTTATATATAATATGTAATTTAAATTTTGTTTTGGACATCCTCACATGTAATTTTCCAAAATATAATTACACGTGAGACAAGAGAAGTCCCAAGTTAAATAGGACTCTTTTGTTGAATAAGTCAAAGTAGTTGTAAATTTCCTATTTTTGTTCCAAGCTCCTCCCTATAAATAAAGAGGGCCTCTATTGTAAATATTATCTTTTATCTATTGCAAGAAAACTCTAGCGAATTGAAAAGCAAATCAAGACTTTGTGCTTCTTTGTGAAAATCAATTATCAAATATTTATCAATACAAGAAAGCAAGTTCGATTCCAATCTTTGTCTTGGGATTATTTGTTTTATGATAGAATTATTCTTATGTCTTTGCTATCATATTATCTTTGATAAGTAATTGAAGTGTGAGTTTATTTCAAGTGATTAAGGAGTATTCTAAATCTGATTTCAATAGACTTTGAGCTATAAAATCATTTGTGAGGATTGTGTTTATGTTCGTGAGGATAAAATAGCTTGAAGACTTTGTGCCGCAAGATGTTATATTCAATCTAATTTTATCATCTTGGAGAAGAGTGAAGACTTTGGGCTGCATTCAACTTCAAATAGTTCTATTTGCAATTAGTAAGTAAGGCAACAGAAAACTTTGTGTTTCTGTGGTTTTGTGATAGTTTGTAAGTTCTTTAATATTACCTTCATTGAAATCATCATCTTGAAGTATAAACATATATTCTGAAAAAAGAGAATATGATGGAATGGAATCACCCCAAATATAGTTCTTAGTGTAAATAAGCTTTATCAGTTATTAATTGGTAATAACTAGAAATCAGAGGGAACCTCCCCTTGCTGAGAGGAGAGACTTTGTCTCATCATAGCTGTGGCTGATATACCCATTTTGTCGTTAGTGAGTTAACAACAAAATATTCACCCAACACAATGCAGATAGATACCAAAAAGCAGTGGGAGCTAGGCATGAAAGAAGAAATGGATTCCTTGCTGTAGAATTAGACTTGGGACTTAGTCAAATTGCCTACAGGAAAAAGAGCATTGCCAAATAAATGGGTTTATAGGTTAAAGGAAGAAGATGGAGGCAAGAAAAGATATAAGGTTAGACTCGTGGTAAAAGGTTTTACAAAGAAAAAAGGTATAGATTTTGATGAAATACTTTCTCCAGTTGTAAAGATGACTTCTATTAGAACAATTCTAAGTCTTGTGGCTGCAGAAGACTTACATCTTGAACAGCTAGATGTGAAAATAGCTTTTCTGTATGGGGATCTGGAAGAGGAAATATACATGCAGAAACCACAGGGATATGAGGTCAAGGGTAAGGAGGATTTTGTGTGCAGGTTAAAGAAGAGTTTGTATGGCCTAAAGCAAGCACCTCGGTAATGGTATTTGAAATTTGATAGTTTTATGGCTAAACAAGGTTACAAAAGATGTCATTCTGATTATTGTGTTTATTTTATCATGTTGCTTTATGTTGATGGCATGCTTGTTGTCAGGTGTAACATGCAGCATATTAATGAACTTAAGCAGAAATGAGCAAATTCATTTGCTATGAAGGATTTGGGTGCAGCAAAATAAATCCTTAGTATGAGGATCACACGAGACAGGACAAACAGAAAATTATTTTTGTCTCAAAGTGAGTATGTAGAGAAGGTGTTGAAAACGTTTAACATGTAGAATGCAAAAGCAATTAGTACACCTTTGTCTAGTCATTTTAAGTTGACCAAGGAGATGTGTCCAAAGACACAAGAGGAGGAAGACAAAATGTCTAAGATACCATATACATCAGCAGTTGGTAGCTTGATGTATGCAAAGTTATGTACAAGGCCAGATATTGCACATGTAGTGGGAGTTGTGAGCAGGTATATGAACAATCCAGGAATGGAACATTGGAATGTTGTAAAATGGGTTCTCTAATATTTGATAGAAACTACTTCAAAGAAACTATGTTTTGGAGGAACAAATTCTGCTCTAAAAGGATATGTTGACTCTGATCTAGTAGGTGATATTGATAGTAGGAGGAGTACTACAAGGTATGTTTTTACTATAGGAGGTACTGTAGTCAGTTGGATTTCAAGGCTACAAAAGGTTGTTGCTTTCAACCACTGAAGCTAAGTATGTTGTTGCTATGGAAGCTAGCAAGGAGATGATTTAGTTACAACATTTTCTGGAGGAATTGGGGCAACAACAAGATGATAGCCTTTGTACACTCATAGCTAGAGTGTCATTCATCTTGCTAAGAATTTAGCTTTGTATTCAAAAACTAAGCACATACAGCTCAGATACCACTTCATTCGGTCTGTTTTAGAGGATGGATAGTTGAAGCTGGAGAAAATTCACACAAGTGAGAATCCTGTAGGTATGTTCACAAAGGTAGTTACACGGGAGAAATGGATTTCCTCATCAGTTTCCATTGGCCTTCATGACTAATAATGGTGGACTTAAGAAACCAACGATGCCTGTAATCTAGTGGGAGCTACAAGCACAGCGGTGTCATCCAGGATCAATCTCCAAGTGGGAGATTGTTTAGTGTGGAGCCTGATCAGTCTCCAAATGGGAAATTATTGGTATGTAGTGACTAATCATGCAAGTACTATACACAAGTTATGTATACTCACCAATCAGAGTTGGTTGTTAATTTTTTTGTTAACCGACAAAAGAAAAATGACATTGCAAAACCCTAATTCTAGAAGCTTCCAAAAAGCTTGTTATAAGAGGCTGGGATGTATGGCATAGTGAGGTATTCATGAGATTGTAATCTATTTTGTACTGGATAATAAAATCATTGGATGGTTGAGTTTCTGTGTATGTGGCCCATTTGGGTGAACCACATTAAATTTATGTGTTGATCTCTTTTGTGTTATTCCTCATTGTTATATTTGGGTTATTTAATCTGCATATAATTGTTAGTGTTTATTACTTTGATCTACCCTAACCCTAACATCTAGGATCTATCAAAATGATTTCTCCTTCAAAGTATTTAGAAACTTGCTCTGATACCACTCGGTGCAGTCATGGATGGAGGGTCCATGGAAAGGACTATCCAACCATGTAACCTTAGAGTCAACATAGTAGAATAAACACAATAATTTAAATAGTAATTGGAATTTCATTGATTTAACATAACAAATGATTACAAATGGCTCACAGGCCTGCCACATGCACATTATGAATTTATATACAAAGATATGGCAATTAAGTGCATCATACTATCTGTCCAACTCCTAACTATAGAAAAGTTAGCTCTACAACTTCACTTCTAATTCTACTTATGTTTACTTCCAATGAACCTAGGAGAGGTTTATATAGCTGCTCCAAGCTCAAGGAATGATCTGTGTCAACCGTAAGGGCTTCCACATCCCAATGCCTTATGAAATGTGTAGATCAACCAAAATCATATGATGATGCTCCAAGTGTTGATGAAACACATTGTGGTTATAGGTGAAGAGATATTTGGTGGACCATAATGCCTTGTGAGATATTCCATTAAGTGCCACAAGTCATGGGAAGGTGTCACAAACTTAGTATGCTAAACTAAATGTTGTATGCCCTAAAATGTGCAACCTGATGATGTTTCTGATAGTGATAACTTTCTATGGACAATTGCAAATCTCTTGAAATATGGATATGATGTAGATGAGTTGTTATAGAGTTCATATCCTATGTTGTGATCTATGAAATGATTATGCGGTGAAATGCATTGAATTATTCTGAACTACAACTAATTGAAAATGCAAGAAAAGAAATATTTTTGGTTGATGCAAGATTTTCATTCAACCTAACATGATTCTACATTAGTGCTCCAAAAGGTAGTGTTCATGAAACCTCTCCTAAAATGTCTCCCACATGATAGTAGACATGCTTAAATTATTCTTATGCTCAAGTCCTAGTCGCACTAGGTAGAAGAAAAACCATGAAGCCACATAATGGCAAAGTGAATCTTCTTGTTGCTCTCACAAGGATGCATAATGAAGCACCAATCAAGTGACAATAACCAAGCCTCTTCCTTGTTCCTTTCTATGGAACCCTTAAAGGTCAACAAATGAAGTCAAATAAGATCTCTCATGTGACCTACTAACACACCGTGATCACCAACCACATGCCTAGCCTCTTAACAAGTCTACTCATGTCTAAGCTTCTCCACCCTAGACTAGTGTGGGCTCCTAGAATGCACTCACTCTAAAATGGTTCTCGCCCTTCTCCTAAGATGGCTAAGAACTAACTGCTTGTGTTTCCTCTTATTAGGGGTGAATCTTAGTAAACAAGTTATGTAACAACCCCATTACTTGCTACATATCAACCCCATCTTCAAGATGAAAACACCTTACCAAAAGAGATCCCTCACTTTGAATTTTTGGATAATTTTTATTAGGGTTATTATGACCTCCTTGATGAGTGTGGTAGTACTTAAGAGACATCCTCCTTTACAAGAAAGTTGTATGGATTAGAACACACACATTAGTCTAATCACATAAACATAAATACATGTCAAACGTAAGTAAGAACACAACTAAGAGCTCCTAATGGTACAAAATGGTCTCTAATACCAAATATAATGCCCCAATATTTCTTCTACCATTAATGGTTAAAGAACAAACAAACAAAATTTTCACAATAAGGGTATGACACCAACATGCCATAATACACGCCTACACATTAGTGATGTTAAAATGCAATGATATGGAACTTGAAACACATGGTGTCAATGCATAAATAATGATAACACAAGTAGAATTTTTAACCTTTTCACATGATATATTCACTATAATTACCATATGAGTATAGAATTGCCTCTAGTGATAATGATTAGGCATTAGACCATGATTCCATTCTATCAAGAACCACGGTATTAGAATGAGGGTGACACATAATCTCATTTCTCAACCCGATCAAGACACATCCAAAAATCCAAAGAATAGTAGAAATTACATCCAAAGTTAAGGGTCACTCACTCACTCACAAGGTAGGACAATCAAAACATCCAAGACCTTACCTAGTTAAATAGTGAACTAGTTATTTTCATACAAAGGCACAACCTTCAATACAAAAGTATGAGTAACTTATAATAAACCTTAAACATCTCAAAACCTAGATGATGTGTGGATAAGGTAGACACCAGAGATAAATTTTTATTTAGAAAACTTCTTTGAAAAAATTCATGAAGTGTTCATTGTTTGAGGTCTACCCCTATACTAGTGTAAATCATCCCTTTTGGGTCCAAATCACCCTTGTTACCAGTGGAAATCACCCAAGCTATTTTTGAATCACCTAGGCTATCCTAAGATCACCCATGTTGCCAACAAAATCATCCCTATACAAGATAGGTGATTCTAGATAGTATACAAAGCGTATCTACCTCGACTCAAGTACTATTTTAAAATGGTTTGAACCAAAAATTTCCTATTTTGTTAAGGTTCAATTTACCATGATTGAAAACCATAAAATCCATAATTCATTTTAATCCCAAAAGCCACCATTCATAAGCAATTACCATTTTCCTTCCATGTGACATGGGAATACATAAGTGATCTTAACCCTAGATCTGGCATAGAGTCAAATACATAACATATACTAATGATTCTAATCTCAATCATAGAATCATTAGTAACATAGCATATATTTCAATAGTTCATTCCAACTTGAAAGAAAACTAGATCTATACATTTAAGAATCAAGAGTTAGCACATCATAGGATTCCATTTTATATCAGAATGCCCTTTCAATCCAAATGATGATAATTAAAATAATACAATATGGAACTACCATCCCAAATGTGAATAGTTTACATAAGTTTATAAAGTAGTTCATGGTTCTAATAAAACTTGAATTGTGGAGTAAAAAAATCCCTAAATTATACATTTCTCAACATTTCATCAATGAAGGTCTACAACATCACAATAACCAAGACAAATTTACACACTCTCCCAAGCATTACCATTAATCTAACTAGCCCCAACAAAGATCAACACAATCCAACCATGTGGGAACATGAGGCACACCCCTCTATACTAAGAGATAGTTGATTGAGCAATCATACAAACACACAAAACAATGCAGGTATGATACAAGACCAATTCTTACACAATACGTATAATAAGCATACACATTGCATGCATGATCAAACAATGGAAATGGTATTAACCATTAATAGCACACAAAGAGAATGCCAATAACCACCAATTGGATGCAATGAGAATGATGATCCGCCAATAATAATATAAAGAGAATGATGATAACCACCAACAACATACAATGAGAATGATAATTTGCTAATATTGAATTGTGTGAAGAGAATGATGATAACAACCAACAACATGTAGTGAGAATGATGACCTGCCAATAATCATGTGAAGAGAATCACATACACACATCAAGTACCAACAACTTGACAATCAATGAGGAAAGGCCTAATAGATGTAGGACATAGAGTGTTGTGCCATGATGGTTTTTAAATCCACATGGAGTTGAGAAGTGTGCCCCCATATCTAATGGAGGATTCTCAATTACATTCAAAAAATCATGAGAAGTGTGCCCCCATATCTAATGGAGGATATTATCTTCTTGGATATCATCCTCTTCATGTTCTTCACATGGTTTTCATCCTAATATCAAACGGAATAAGGGAGTCCAATCTACTCCTAACTCTAAAGGTCCACTCTACTCCTAACTATAAATATCATCCTAATAGAAAAAGGTCAAAAATGATCAAAGACAATGACATGGAGAATGAGGTCGAAAACCAAGATACTCATACCCAAAAGATATACAAACAAATTTCCATGAGGAAACTTCTCATTCTAAAAAATAAAAGGTTTAACATGGTCAAAATTCTAAATTTACTATTTTTTGAAAAGTCATGAATTGTGCAAAAATTTTAAAAACACCATTGATGAATGCCCAAGTTTTCTTCAAATTTCTAAAAACAAAGAATACCCTTTTGTGCATATCAAGAAGGAGATCACACTTTTTAATATCACATACAATTTTGAGAAAAAATCACCAGAGTTTTAGCACTATTTTGTATTTTCAAAAACAAAAACATACAAAATAGAATTTACACAAGAAGATATTTTATGGATTATTTTTCAAATCAAAATGTTGAGAGATTGATGGAAGTTTGTCATTGAAGTCTGTGTTGGAAACATGAGTTGAATAGAGAGATTAATGGATATTGAAGTGCATGATAGTGTATGGTGTTGTCATTGATGGCAACCCATTATAGAGATGCAGTAATGTTGGTCTGGAGAAGATCAAAGCACCAATTGTTTTGTAGATTTGTCTAAGCCCCGAAGTACAATCTTCAGTGTTCAGTGAACCAATCTTTGGGTTCACATTTCTCCACTATGAAGAATTTTTTCATGTGGTTTTGAGGTAATTTTGGTACATATTGAAGGAGTCTAAATCTAAATTTTCAAGGCTTGAAGTCCTCCACAGTTGAAGATAGATTTGACAAAGTATCAGACTTTGTAATGATAGTTTAATGGTAGTATTAGTGGTATGCTAGAATACTCTACATTCCACCGTAGATGAATATTTTTCTATGCGGTTTTGAGAATAAGTTTATAGATATCATAGATATGTGTTCTCCAAGTGGCAAGCATTTTGGTGGTTTGTGTGTTGAATTGTGAGTAAACAGTTGGTTCATTCTATTGTTACTTCACCAGTGGTTCCGACCCAAAGTTTTCGAGGTTGTGTAGAGTTGAGTTATGTATGGAGTGGAATTATGGGAGTAATTATAAGTTATGTTGAGCTATCTTAATGTGTTACACACTTTGATTCTCTCCACAAAGTGTATAGGGTTGTGTTTTGAGCCGATAGATCAAGGAGTCACATGGTACATCTATTATGCCGAACTATTTGATGTTTTGCTTGATTTTGAGGTATATACAAGATTGATTTCTTGTGTGGAGTGAAGAAGAGTGCAAACCAACTAAGTGTATGTGTGTGTGAAATCTGATGCAGAGAAGGGAAAGATAAGATTGTAGTGAAAATGAAGTGTGTTAAGTCAGTATTCTAAGCTTCAATGGACTTGTATTTTTAGTATAAGTTAGATGCAATGCTAACAATTTATATCTGGCAGTGATCCACCCTTTCTTCTATGTCTTTCTATTCATGATAGCAAGTCCTTTGACAGTGAGCCACCAGCAATGAGCACTTCTTGTTTGGACAGTGAGTCCATTATTTTGTATCAAAAATTGTAACTAGTTGCAATATATATAGTGAGATAATCCTCACTGTGGTTTTTCCCTTTTTGGGTTTTCCACGTAAATATGGTGTTCTTGTGTTCTCTTGATGCATGCTTTCTATGTTCCTTTTCATTACTGCAAATTTATTATAATACATTGGATGGATGTTTAAATTGTCAAGGTTAATGAATTTTAGGAAATATTGATTCACCCCGCTCTTAGTATTCCGAGTGTTCAACAATTGGTATCAGAGCAAGGTTCCTTCAATTGGCTTAACCATTGAGGAAGATCTTGGAGGTTGAACACATGGCAATGAGAAAGTTTCCTACCCCTCCAGAATAAATTCCTATGGAAGGATTTACTGAAGAAGATTGTATGGTTGACATGAATGGAGAGCTCAAATCAACCCTTGAAGATCTGGAAAGAACTCAATGAGAGAACAGAGATCTGGAAGAAAATATTAAGGAAGCAAATGAATGCATCAAGAAGTTGAGAGAGCAAAATAAGTTCAAAGAAAGATACAACAAAGTAAATGAACAGCTTAAACAATCAAATGAGAGAATCACTATTCAAAAAATGAAAATTGAGGAAGGAAAAAGGATTGAAGAATTCCTTAATGTAAAACTGAAAGGCAAATTTGAAGAATGTTCAAGGCTTGAACAAGAAATTGTGGTCCTAAAGATAAAGTTGGAGAAAGCAAAGAATCAAGAAGACAAATTCAAGAAGAGCTCCATCTTGCTTGATGAAATGATTACAAATCAAAAGGCTCCTAAGGATAAAGAAGGATTAGGATTTGAAAAGGGTGAAAGTTCAAAGGAAAAATAGACTTCAAACAATGTTGAAAAGAAGAACAATAACCAAAGGAAGATTGAAGATAAGAAGAGTAATAACAAATAGGTCCAAAACCAAAAGAAAATTTTCAAGAGGCCACCTATCAGACAACCGGCTGCATAAAGGTACTCTGGTTACTATTACTCTTGCAATAAATTTGGACATAAGGTTATGGAATGTATAAACAAAATGAATCAGAATGTTCAATCATTTTCCAGTCAGTGTTTTACATGCAAAATATTTGGTCATAGAGCTAGCTAATGCAGAAATCAGATGATAAATGGTTACAATAATGGTATGATGTTTCAATCTTTCAATTGTTACTATTATACATGCAATGGATTTGGCCATAAGGCTAACCAATGTAGAGCCAGAATGAATGAAAGTAAGTTTGTTTAAAATGTAATATGGCACAAAACTAATAAATTAGGATGAATAGAAAAGTTTTATAGAAGTAAGAATGTGAAGGTTGATCTAGTAAAGAAGAGTCATCCAGTGAAGAATGTGGATCCGGTAGAGATGAAGAAAGAAATGAACAAGGTCTAGAAAAAGAAAGAAGAAAATGAAATGAAGAATGAGGTTGTGCCAGCCTCTGGTGCAGATGTTTCCTCCGAAAACTAAGTAGAAAGCTTTGGCTTAGGGGGAGTTATAACAGATAATATTTAAGCCCCTGCCAAAGATATGGTGTTGATGCCTTCAGCACGTGGATATTAGGTGTAGGTTGATATGCTTGACCTATTAGAGAAGACACTGGTGGAAAATGTCATGTTGCAGAAGTTTGTGGAGCAGTCGAAGGTGACTGTGCATTACAATTAGGGTTTGACAGCTTTATCAATTTGAGCATTGAATGTGATTTAGGTTATACGAAAACATTTATAATTAATTTCACTTAACAAAATATCATTTACAAATGAGAATTCAAAGAGAGAAGAGTAGTGAAAGAGTGAGGCAAAGATTTTCATAATTCTTGCACACAAAACCCTAACTGGAAGCGATCAAAAGGTATTTATAGATTTCTATCTTGCCCTAAGTTTTCAGAATTATTTTGAAAATGTATACCCCACAAGTTCAACACCGTCCAAAGTTCAAACAACATCCTTTTAAATCCATGGAGATGGATCCAGAAGGCACTTTTTAAAGTATTCCATATGGTGTAATGCATACAGAGGATGTGAGGATCTATATCCACACAAAAATAAAAGAGTATAATCATACAAATTTGGGAGAAGTGTGGATAAATGAGTTAACCGGTGATTTTTGAACTAAAAACCAATTTTAAGGGTTTGACAGAGAAAAAGTTGGATGTTTGGAATGATTTCCCTATTTTCTGTTATAAGGATGCTTGGGCTAAGTTTATATTGAGTCGCATTCATGACAAGTTTATGTGATTAGATCTGTCGCACATGATCAACAAGGAAGCCATCAAGGTTGTGATAGGGTTATGCTCCACCAGACTAGTTCTGGCACTAAAATTAGTAAAGATCAATGTGGTAATGAAGCTCACCACTGCAAAATTTGACAAGTGTGCCCTAACAGTGAATGATATTGAAGATCCTATAGTAAAGTATGATTCCATGATGATTGGATATAAGATCTTCTTCATGAATAGATAACTTTGTATCTGCCACAGCAATACACACAACCTATTAGATAAAGAAAACAAAGACATAGAATGAGCTCCTGAGACAATAGTTGATGGAGAATTGTCAAAAGACCAAAAAATCTCAATACCCCTTTTGGTATGGTACCCTAATTATATGCTTATTGTTTTACTTTCTTAGAGAGATTCCTTGTACAAATAATATTGTGTGGTTGGGTAATATTCCAGTTGCAGTGCAAATTAGAGATCACTTAAGAAGAGTGGGTAACTTAGAAACTTAGAAAACTACATAGTGGGGTTTCTTCATGACATTTCAAGAGAACATGCAAGCAAGGGAAAGAATTCCAAAAGGTGTTGTTGAGAAGTACAAGAATGACATTATCTTCATGGTGAGCAAAGATGAGTGCTTTATGGAAGCAGTGGAACCCAGAATAGTCTAGATTCCAGAAATGGGATATGAAATGGCAAAATACATAATCATGGAACTTGCAGACTTAATGTTGAGCAAACCTAGAGATCCCTCTGTAGATAGACTTGGAAGTTATGAAGAGAAATCCAATGAAGTGCACTTGAAGCACAAGGAAAAGGAAATAAGGGAAAATGTTGAGAAGATGAGGACTAAGTTAGAGGAGATGGTTTCACCAAATAGCCCTATGGAGAAATCCAAAGGCATATCTACCCCACCAGAAGGGTCTCTCAGCACAAGAAGGTAAGCTAGGACCTCTACCTCATCTCCTACTATTCCAAAAGCCCCTGGAGCCATATCTTCAGCAATTTCAAAGAAGAAAGGAGCATCTAGTGCCTCTATACATCAGCAACCTCCTAGGAGGAGAAGAGTAAAAGAAAAGGCCACAAGGGAGAAGTACATCAGTTGTGATGATGAAGAAGAAGAGGAAGAGGAAGGACCTAAGTTGGTCCAGAAGAAGAAGAGAATGTCTCGAGCCTCTAGAGAAGAGACAAGTGCAAAGAAATAAAAAATTGACATAGAAAGTGAAGAAGAGGTTGAAAAAGGAGGATTTATCTTCAAGAAGAGAGAAATACAATCCAGTGAAGAAGAAAAGTCTCATAAGGGCAAAGGCAAGGGGAAGAAGAAGGACAAAACTCCTCCAATAAGGGAACACAACCCTCTAAAATTAGATGCATTATTTAATAGTATTCCAAAATTTGGTAGCTTGAAAGAAAATGTAGAAATGTATCCTAAGTCAAATAATGAGGATAAAGCTACCATTGAGGAAACTATTGTGAAGTATATGGTTATGTAATGTTGGCCTAAGTGACCTTGAGAGTCAGCTTCCGGATGACTTGAAAGAAGTCCTAAGTGCAAGAAGACAAAAAGCAATTGAAGAAGATGCAAAGATTAGGACTTTTGCCTTGAGAAAGTTGGTCCTTCTCTCATTGATGAAGATAGGACCCAATTAGCTCAAATTTATAACAAGGAATTCAAAACAAAATAGAGAGTTAGCACTCTGATGAGCAGGGACAAGGAAGACAGAGAAATTAAAAGATGAAATGATGCAAAAAGTTACAAATCTAGCATTAGACTTGATTAAAGAAAATGAAATGCAGCATGAGGTATCAAATCCAGAAGTCAATGAGCCTGCTACTAAAGATAATGTTCAAGAAAATGTTATTACAAATAACCCTCCTTTAGTAAAGAAAAATATTGTTGAAGGAGATAAAAATGATAATATTAAGCCTTCTCCAGAGAAGGAAAATGGTCAAGAAGAACAAGAAATGCCTCTTCTAGATATGCAAAACACTACAGAGTAGAAGGAAAAAGAAAAGAAAGAGAACCCAGAGAAATATGAGGAACAGAAGATTGAAATCTTGCCCCCTCCAAAAGATAAGAAGAATGCAGAGGAAGAGAAAATTGTTCAAAACTATGGGGAGAAAGAAAAAGAGAAAAAGGAAGAAGGAAGCTCTCAAATAGTTAAAGAATTCTCTAGTGCATTTGGATATTCTTTGAAAAAACTATTGGATATGCAGTTTCAGTTCCAACCGGTGGTGTCAGCACAGTTGCTACAAGTCCCTATACAACAAGAACAAGTTGACATGGACAAAATATTTCCCTTGCATAAACTACAACTTGGTGATGCATTTCATGCCTCTACAAGAAAAGAGATTATACAAACCCATCAAAAGAGTGTTGAAATTATTGATGAAGCAGTAAAAGTACTGCAAGATAGCCTTCCCGGTGTAAATGTTGACAACTCCTTATCTAGTGTGGAGCAGCTAAGACTACTAATTGATTCCTGTAAGGAACATTCTACTGGATTAGAGAGAAGTTGGAAAAGGAAATAAATGAGAAGATAAATAACAAAAGGTTGGCAAATGTTTCCAACAAATGCACTATTTCACATGGTAAGTTGTAGAGCAACTTAAAAGATATTCAGGATTGTGTTGGAGAAGCAAACTGTTTGTTTTAATTTTGTTTTACATGGCATGTTTCCACTAAGAGAATAAAGGACCACATGGACTCAATAGAGTTTCAGATTGCTCATACCTCTGGTGTTTATGATCCAATCAGAGATGCAGATGGAACAACAAGGTTAGTAATTGAGAATCTACATGGTAGTTCTTTCAGCTACAGGAGCAAAAAGAGAAGATAATAATGCAGCACTGTCATCTCTGAGACATGGTAAGTGTAAGGCTTACTTCTTTGACTAGAATTTTGTCTGATGTGGAGCAAATGCTATAACAAAATCTGGTACCTAGTTTTCTGGATGAAGGTGAATAACTCTATGTGAAGCCTAAGAATCAGTGCGGAGTACTTGCCTTTGCTAAGGAGTGGGAAATAGCAAAGAAGGATCTAGAGGCACACCTTACAAAATTAAACGAATCTAATCAAGGTAGTTTGGCCTCCTCGAGCTAAGTTGTACATTTTTTCTTTGTATAAATAACTTTCCTTATTATGGTATACATATGCGGAGTATATTTCTTGATAACATTGTGAAAAGGAGTCTCTTATATGTAAATTGTTGAAGAAATGCTGAGTATAAGAGTAAAGCAATAAGGGGGAGTTAGTCTCATGTACATACAGATATATCTTATAGGGGAGAACTATGCATGTCACCTAAAAAGTTTGATATTGAGTGCCCCTTTGCCCTTGATGTCAAAGGGGGAGAAGATTGGAGAAGTTTGAGTAGTGTTGAGATCAATGACAAAGGGGGAGATTGTTGAGAGATTGATGGAAGTTTGTCATTGAAGTCTGTGTGTTGACAACATGAGATGAATAGAGAGACTGATGGATAATTAAGAGCATGACAGTGTATGGTGTTATCATTGATGGCAACCCATTATAGAGATGCAATAGTGTTGGTCCAGAGAATACCAAAGCACCAATTATTTTGTAGATTTGTCTAAGTCTTAGAATACAATATTCAGTGTTTAGTGAACCAGTCTTTGGGTCTGCATTGCTCCACTATGAAAAATTTTGTCATGCAATTTTGAGGTAATTTTGGTACACATTGAAGGAGTCTAAACCCAAAGTTTCAAGGCTTGAATTCCTCTACAATTGAAGATAGATTTGACAAAGTATCAGACTATGTAATGATAGTATAATGGCAGTGTTAGTGGTATGTTGGAATGCTCCACATTCCACCGTAGATGAGTATTTTGCTATGCAGTTTTGAGAATAAGTTTATAGATATCAGAGATATGTGTTCTCCAAGTGGCAAGCATTTTGGTGGTCTGCATGTTGAGTTGTGAGTAAACAGTTGGTTTATTCTATTATTATTTCACCAGTGGTGCCGACCCAAAGGTTTTGAGGTTGTGTAGAGTTGAGTTATGTATGGAGCAGAATTATGGGAGTAATTATAGGTTATGCCAACCTATCTTAATGTGTTACGCGCTTTGATTCTCTCCACAAAGTGTATAGGGTTGAGTTTTGAGCCGAGGGATCAAGGAGTCACATGGTACATCTATTATGTCGACCTATTTGATGTTTTTCTTGATTGTGGCATATATACAAGATTGATTTCTTGTGTGGAGTGAGCAAGAATGTAAAACAACTAAGTGTGTGTGTGTGTGTGTGTGTGTGTGTGTGTGTGTGTGTGTGTGAAATCTGATGCAGAGAAGGGCAAGATAACATTGTAGTGAAAATGAAGTGTGTTAAGTCAGTATTCTAAGCTTCAGTGGAATTATATTTTCAGCCTAAGTAAGATACATTACTAACAATTCATATTTGGCAGTGAGCCACCCTTTCTTCTATGTCTCTCTATTAAGGACAATGAGTCCTTTGGCAGTGGTCCACCAGTAGTGAGCACTTCCCTTTTGGGAAGTGAGTCCACCATTTTGTATCAAACATTGTAATTGTTTGCAATATATATAGTGAGTTAATCCTCACCATGGTTTTTCCCTTTTTAGGTTTTCCACGTAAATCTAGTGTTCTTGTGTTCTCTTGATGCATGCTTTCTATGTTCCTTTTCATTACTGGAAATTTATTATAATACATTGGATGGATGTTTAAATTGTCAAGGTTAATGAATTTTAGGGAATACTGATTCACCCCCCCCCCCCACTCTCAGTATTCTAGGTGTTCAACACAAAACCAATGAAATGAAATCCATATGCCAACCACCTAATGTGGTGCATGGAAAATTTGAAATCTATTTAAATTTGTGCATTAAAATCAATGAAGAGAATACCTTTTTTTACAAAGCAACCCTCAACAAATGAAAATGATCTTTTTTTTAGCACAACAAAAACAATCCTTTGTCCACTCCTTCAAGATTTAATACAAGATTTCCCATCCACAAGAAATCCTCAATCTTTTTTGCAAAAAGGAATTTACCCCATGGAGGAGAAGAAATAGCAAAAATGAATAATTGATTTCAAATTGTTTGCTTTTCCCTTTTTGTTTCCAAAATTCCCTAAAACCCCAAGTGATTTTTCATCCCATTTCACATTCAAAACTAGTTATTTTAAAATTATGGCTATTTGCAATAGATATTTCACTTTAGATATTTCATTCAAATGACTAAAGACTGATATTTTTTCAATATGACTTATAAAGCAATTTCATTTCAATTGACTATGTATTTTATTTCAAATAAATCATTTTAACCTTATTGAAATTTCATTTCAACCTTCAATATTAAGAATGGATAAGACTATTTCACTAAGGTATATTAATAAACTCTTTTGACTCAAGCATAATAGATATTCTACAAAATCTAACAAGCATTTTGAACACCAATTAAATCTAAGTGCAATAAGAGCTAAATAAATGCATGCAAAACAACCACAAACTTTACATGTTTATTCATGACATATGGATCTAGAATTGACATTGATTTAGATCATGGTTTCAAAAGGTTACACAAGGACTTATCTCACAATTCAAATTGAGTGAGATAGGGAGTTCAAACATAACATATTTACCCAAATTGAATATCTAGAATGAACCACCATTGAGAAACTTGTGCTTGCCTACACACTCATTTAGAACATCAGGTGTGTTGGTAGGAGACATAGCAAAAAGGAGAAGCTATTGCAACTTACTGCAAAGGAGGTGCAAAGCACAAGGCTGAACATGGCTAGTACATATAAGGTTGTTTTGTAAGGGACATGTCCCTATTACACCATAATGTATAAAGATAGTGATTTAGGAAGATAAGATGTAAGCAAAGCATAGAGAAAGATATATGATAGAGCAGGGACTCGGACTTGCCTTTTGTAATAGATCTATGTTGATTATATATAATGGAGATATAAGGATTATAGAGTAATATTTTAATGTTTTATGATGCATATGATGAAGGTTATATGATACCATCTTACTGCTATATGTTAATTCCTTCCACGACTATCTAATATTCCATCACTGTATCTTCTTGGGTATAAACAGACTACATAAGAGTAATCTAGGCTCAGGTCTCTGGATTGTGTTCCTATTTCTATTGCCAGCATTTGGTTTCATTATCAAGACCCTGGTAAGATCACTGAAGAATAGACAATTTAAATAAGAGGAAGGAAAGTGCAGAATAAAAGAAATAGTTAAAAGATAAAAGAAACATTTTTTATGCTCTAAGGAATAGTCTTTTAGGTCCTACCCTTGTGAGAGGGGGCAAGCACCTAAGGGATGACAAATGGAAATGGGGAGGGATCTAAAAAGATCCCTGAAAAGATGTAACCATTCAAAGTGAGTTGACCATGGAATATAAAAGGACTAATGGAAAACCATATCTTAAACACCCATGGCTAAGGGAGATAACAATAAACTAAGGGAGATTAATGAAATAATAAGATTATGCATGGACTTGAACGTGGAAGAAAGGAAGTACAAACAAACCCAGGAATGTCAGGAGAGATACCACAAAAGGATGCAGAAGGCAGAAGAGTTGGAAATGAAATGTGCCATGAGGGTAGTGGTAGAAAAGGAGATCGAAAAAGAAATTGAGCGCGCCAATGAGAGTGTTGTTGAGCGTGCCAGTAAGCGTGCAACCGAACAACAAAATACTAATTCACCTAATTTTGAGGAAGCATATGAGAATGCCATAGGGGTTGCATCCAATATAATAGAGACAAATATATACAAGACTCCAGGACAAATGAGTTTACATATTGACAAGGCGATCGAGATTCTAAAAACCTAGTGTTTAGGGTAAATTTTGGATTGTTTAATGTTTAGTGTCTTAGATGTTTGAATCCTCCTTTCACCCTATACATTCAAGGATCTAGGGTCAAGTGGAAATTCACTATCATACCCTAGATCATTGTGAGATGTAGGGAAACTTGGATTAGGGAATTTAATTATCAATATTCCTTCTCTTATGCTCAATTAACCATTAAAACCCTAATTTCACAAATACGACTGTAAACGGAAGAATAACAAAAAAATCTCTTGCAGACAAAAGTAAAATATCAAATCACAAAGTACCTATTTTTGGGGTTCCGAGGAAGAACAGTCAAGGACACTAGAGTGGGCGCCCAAGTCCAAGGTGCCAGTTTCTTTGCGGGATCCCAACCTCCTTCTGACACTGATATGCACTGTAACTTATGTTTCCAAAAATTCAACTCTAGAAGATACAGGAGCAAGCACCCAAGTCCTAGAGATGCTCCAGTGTCCTACTTCTCTTCGGATCTTGAATCTTTGATGTTTGTTGATCCTTCTTACAACTTCACTTTTCCCAAATGCGACACTTGTAACCTACAATCATAAGACTTTGGGAGGGGGTTGTGGTATTTAGAGGCTTGCCTTAGTCAAGCCCTGGAGGACACTTAAGTCTCCGAATACCGTTGTTAGATAGAGAGTGCATGCCCTTGTGAGGCAGAGGCAAAAACCAAAGGAAATGATGATGAAAACATAATATAATTTCACCTTGTAGTGAAGATATCATGGGAGGAAGATGTTCTTCATTCCATGATGAAATGGATGCTCAAATCTGTAAACACAAACACAAACCACACAAATCTACTCTTGCAACACAATGAAAGCCTTGAATCACCTTGAGAACACAATAGCTTGCTAGTAATCTTCTAATTGAAAATCTAGTTTACAAATGAATGCCTAAACATGCTTTTATATGCAACTACAAACACTCTCACCAAGATTTTCATAATTCAAACTTACCATGTCAGCAAAGGACCCAAATAATGGTCATAAACCGATACCCAGAAATTGGGGCTGCCCCAAAATAGGGCAGGACTAGGGCACGGGCACCCAAGTCCTCCCCCCTATTTTGGGCAGGGTACAACTCAAGGGGTCCTCCTAGGTCCCATTTGTTATGTTATCCTGGGCTCATTCCATCAGGATGCCAAATTATGAACTAAGATGTCCTAAATGCATACAAAAGACCCGGGAGCTAAACCTTAAGAGGGAAAAGCCCCCAAGGGGACATTTTCTGACGTTACACCTAGAAGGGAGCCTTATCTCTTATAACACTTCTAGAAAGACATGGGAATAAGCATACAATATAATACAAATCCCAACCCTACCACCATTAAGTAGGGCACCATATATTCAACCCGACTTCTCTAAAATTTAGATAAGGATTGATGAAAACTGGGAACAAATATTAAATCCTATAAAAAATCTCCAGCCCCTAAATTTTGATGCAAAGTACTTGGAACAATTGGTGAATAAAAGTGTGAGGAGAATAAGGGAAGAATAAGTAAAGGTGATACCTGACAACACCAATTTCATGTCAATTGGAATAAGAAAAAGAAGTGAACCGATGCCACTAACCAATGGAATGTCCATAACAAATGAAAAGTTATCCCCTAGAACAAAACAACACTTTGAAGAGGTACAACCCCCGACTAGGCATCACCCCATGTGCCATATAAATCAAGAAGAATTTCAACACAAGATAACAAAGAAGAATTGAGTAAACAAAAAGAAAAAGAAGAACATATTGTAAGAGATTGTGAGGCAGTGTTAGGAGGATAATATTTTGATATACATTGAGAAGAGATAAAGGAAGGGAAAATAAACCCTTACCACAAAGAACTACTAAGAAACCAAAAGAGAAAATAAAGGAGGCACACCACAAACAAGAAAAACAAAAACCAAAACCCAAAATGGACTCTCCTATCAAGTTGCAAGTATTTGGTAAGGACACCACTGAGGCAACGAAGCACATATTCATCTTAGAGTCAATATGGCAAAGGAAGAACATAAATAGAGACCAAACTAAACCATTTGATTTTGTAGGGACATTTAGAAGTGATTCTTTGAACTAGAATAGAAAAACCTATCCACAACATGATAAAGAATGGAATGAGGTAAGAAAAGCATTCTTGGATAATTTTGGATCTCTTGAGATCCCTACTGAAGGAGTCAACGAGATGAGAGATTTAGTACAAAAAGAGGTGGAATCTATAAAATAATTTGATAAAATATTTAAAGATGTGTCCAGAAAACTAGAAGAATGACTAACAAAAAACAACGCATTGAATGGTTTGTATCAGGGGTAGTTCTAGAAATTAGGACAACCCTTGATATTGATGGGTCAGTTAGGGAACATATAAAGGCACAAATCAAGAAGTTGAGAGAGATGGCACATCCAATTAGGATACTGAAGCTAATAAAAATGTACAACAAATATAAATCCCCACTAGTCTAGCAGAGGCAAAGACATTGCATATTCAGACTCAAGGCCACGTCCAAGTACTACAACCAGCTAAGAGTCAGTGGGATACCACCCTAGCACAGCTCAAGATAATATACAAAAACATCCTACTGGAAAAGTAAATCAGCATGTCTTGAGGACAAGACATAGTTTAAAAAGGAGGATGATGTTGACAAGAGATAGAGCAGAAAGGATAAGCTACCGCAACTCACTGCAAAGGAGGTGCAGAGATTAAGGCCGACCAAGGCTAGTACATATAAGGTTGTTTTGTAAGAGACACATCCCTATTACACCATAATGTATAAAGATAGTGATTTAGGAAGATAAGATGTAAGAGAAACATATAGAAAGATATATGATAGAGCAGAGATTCAAACCCATCTTTTGCAATAGATGTTGATTATATATATAATGGAGATATAAGGATTATGGAGTAATAATTTAATGTTTTATGATGCATATGATGTAGGTTATATGATATCATCTTACCGCTATATGTTAATTCCTTCCACAACTATCTAATATTCTATCACTATATCTTCTAGGGTATATACAAACTACATAAGAGCAATCTAGGCTTAGGTCTCCAGACTGTGTCCCTAGTTATCTTGCCAACAAGGTGTATTTAGACAACACATGGATAACTAAAAGTACATCATAAAACATCCAACATGATATAATCATTTAAAACAATCAATTAACTACAACAAACTAAAAATAATCTAAGGCTAACATGATCCAAATATCACAGATGTAGAAATCAATCATAATAACCATATTGTGAACTAGATAATATATCACTAATCAATATATACATATAGTGAAAACAATGAAGTTGAAATACAACTATAGGTTCAAACAAGAAATCATAACAAATGTATCTAAAAAACACCATTGAATGTCTCATTTCTAATACAAAACATCAACACTAAATTATGATACTAGCAGCAAAATCAGAATCAAATAACAAAATGAGGCACATATGCCTATGGGGCTTACAATGTATTTGTACTTATGCCAATATCCATGAGGTGGAAAGGTATGTGGGAAATCATGATATATTGGGTCAAAGGTGTTGTTCACATTGCATAACATTAATTTTTAATTATGTAAAATAAATATTCTTTTGTGGTGCATCTCAATTGATGTGTTTAGCCACATTAAATATTTATTTGATAGCACTTGTAAAAGTTGTAGTTAACATTGGGAGACATAAGGCAAATATTTTTTATTTGTGCAAAATAATTAATTTGGGGGTTAATGGTTTTGTGCTCATGGTTTTGAGTCACATTAGTTTTATCCAATACCACAAGTTGTATTTATGTGAGCTTGTAAAAGCAAGCACATAATTAGTGGTTTGGGTTGGCTCTTATTTTGTAGGTTGTGTGAGAGGCTATCATTGTATTGAGTTTTCTCTTGTGAGTGCATATTGTAAAACACAACATGGGATGTGTGGATTCATGCTTGAATACATGGAGGATGCATTAGAGGAGCTTGATGTTTCAGAGGTGTTCATGGAGACTTTGTAAGTGTATTATAATGTCTTATTGTTGAATAATACATTGAGTATGGATTCTTTTGGAGGTTGGGTTTTTTTTTTCCCTCAATGAGGGTTTTCCCAAGGTATATCTTGTGTTATCTTGTTGATTATCTATTGATCTTTGCATTATGGTAAATCTGTAAGATTGTATACATCATTATCTCCTTTAGGTTATGTGGAATTGGTTTGATCTACCTGTAAATTCCTAACAAGTGGTATCAGAGTTTTAAGGCTTTTCATGGCTTGCATGTACTTGCATGGAGTTGCATGTGGCTTGCATGAGCTTGCATGTGAGTTGCATGTACTTGCATGAACTTGCATGCTATTTGTATGTGCTTGCATGTGATGTATCTATACAATTATGGTTCTAGGTGTTTTCCTCCATCTTGAGAATCTGTTGGAAGGAATTGTGGGTTGCAGTAGATCTTCTGTGTGTTAACATTATTTTGCAAATCTATGAGATTAGTAGCCATATTATCAAAACCATGGTTTGATTTTGTGGCCATTTTTTGGTATAACCCTTGTTTGTGTAGATTTGGTGCAAATCTAAATCCATGACAATGTAGGAAAGATTTTGGACAATACAAGATATGAAGATTTGTGCAGGTTGTTGTATTGTCGATTTGGAGTTTTGGGTAATGCAGATTTGTGGAGTATTTTACAGATTTGAAGATGAAAAATCTTGGCAATGGGTTTCCTAGTTATGTGCTTCAATATGAGGGTTTTAAGGATGAATTTATGTATATGACATCCTAGGACAAAATGGACCTTGCAATTGAGTCCAGGAAGCCCGAGAGGTGAAGAAAAACATATCACTTCGCATATTTTGGTCACTAGAGCTTCAGGAAAAAAAATTTACCCTCCCAGGTATGCGATACAACCGTATGACCATCGTAGGTACAACATCAAATTAAAAAAAAATCCTTGTGCATTGTAAATCTATAGTTTTGAAAAAAAATTGATTAAAAAAAATTATAATGTTTTATCTAAAAATCAAGATTGAAAAAATGAAAAAAAAATTGAAATGACTGGGGCGAGTCCATAGACCCATACTCCCTAGCCTGTGCATGGTAGTGCTGGTCAGCTTAGGCCGCATGGTACAACAAGGTTGTCAGCCCTTGCTGGTTGGTGGGCATTTGGCCCCCAGTCCAACACCGATTGGCAGGTCGAACCAAGTCCAAGTCCGCGGCCAAAAGCCTTGACCAGGCTGATAGTGCCAGCAAGTGCCCCCCATGGGCCTTTTCAAATTTTGACAGTGGTAGAAAAAAATTTAATGGCAGCGCTTTAAAAATTAAATTTAGACTTTAAAAAAATACATAAACCCTAGTTTTAATGCATTTTGGAGTCCGTGAAAAATAAACAAATTTGAAACCAGTTTGAAATCCGTTGGTCAAAGTCAACAGTACACCACGTCAGCACCACTGAGGTGCCCTACCACGTCAGCATAGTACGCTCAATCAACGGTGATGTCAGTGATGACATCATGATGATGTCATCATGTACGAACAGGTCCCCTAGGGCCCTCTTTTAGCCCTCAGAGGGCATTTTCTTTCAGGAGGCATAACTTTCACCCACGGTATCAAAGTATCAACTTCTTATAGGCGTCAGAAAGGTCTCTCCAAGAACTATGCAGTGATGTAGGCTTGGTTGTCATTTTTTTCTGTTTGTGTCAAAATTTAGTGCCTAAAGCTAGACATTGCTCTGAGACAGTTGTATGCTCATAACTTTTGCATACGGAATCAGATTTTTGATTTCAGATAGACGTTGGAGAGCTATTATTGTGTATTATAGATTAGACCATGTAGATTTTCAATTTGGTGTGCAAAGAGATTTTGTTACTTGTTTGATCACTTGTGGGAGCCTGATATTTGTGGTGCAATTTTGAGAGCATTCAGATGGATTTTTGGGCACAAACTTGTGGGAGTACATGTTGCTATGTGACCATAAGCATGGTATAATATGTTTTCAGATTTGTTACTTCTAGTTACAGGTTTACAAGTGTTTTCAGAGTTTGAGCTTTGACAGAGACAAGTACATAGGTTGTCTTCTGGTTTGAGGACATAATTGATACACATGTGAGACTTGGAGTCTCATTTCAGTGGGAGTTGAGTACACATACAACATTGATGATGATTATGGTGTCATGGATATGTAGGTACACTTTTGCATTGGCATGACATGATCATGTATGTGATTGACAGGTATGGGTTATGATGTTTGATTCATGATTACATGTGGTATTGTGGTGTAGTTTTAGGAGGTTGTTCTTATCTCTTGGATGCTTGATTAGTTCCTTGATTATGATTACTTATGTTGTGGACTTGTTTGGCAAATCAAATCTAGCATTGATTTGGTGTTTGAGTCTTAGAGTCTATAGGTTGTCTTCTTTGATATCTCAGTTTGCATGTTACTAATGTGATGATGAGTTTGCACGTTACATGTGTTTTGGATCTTTGAGTTATGTAGTTTTATGGATTAGCTACCCCTTGGCTACAATGAGATGACTCATATGTGGATTGTCTTTATCCATGAGATTGATTCAATGTTTATGTAGACTTTGTTAGTTGGCCTAGTTTGTGGTCATGTGTACATTGGTATGTTGCATTGAGATGAGATTATGAATGATTAGAGTGCCTATATCTAGTCAATTGTTGGGACTTATAGCATGTTTATTACGATGTCATGGATAGTTTGGATACATGGTTTTATGTGAGATTTTGATAATGATAGTTTTATCTTCTTAGTTTAGAGATCATGGTTTTACTTTACCTTTTAGGAGTTGTTGATGTTACAATAGGATTCCTTGATTGTGTTGGGGCCATGGATAATCTTCATTTAGGAGATGGTTACTTTGTTGCCATGTATAGCTTGGTGTCACGATTCAGTGAGAGCTTTGGCAATGATATGGATTTATCATTTGTGATGGATGATCTTCTGTAGTGGATGTTGGTGTCATGGAGGAGCTCTTGGTAGTGAGAGTTCTTTGACATTTTGAGTTATATTGATAGGAGATGGTTATATTCATGTGTTTAGAGATGTTGACATCTTGGTTTACCATAGAGAACTCTTGGATTCTTTGGTTGGGGTGTTAGTTTATGATTTGTCAGTTTGACATGTTGATCCTTTGTTTAGAGATGTTGATATTGTGTCTTGATGGACTCTTGATCATATGCTAGAGTTTTGACATGATACAAGTTCTCTTGAGACAGGATGTGTGCATCAGTGCATGTGATCTCCTTGGAGGATATGGTTAGATCATGATGTCATGATGGGTTCCTTGATTATGTAGATGTGCAGTAGGAGCATTGACAGTGATCTTGTTGGTTCTCTTGGTATTGAGTACTTTGGTCATTTGCTTGAGAGATTCATGATAATGTGGTGTTGCATTTGGAGTTTAGCATGGATTGATCATGGAGGTACTCTTGGATACTTGGAGACTTAGGTGAGGCTGGAGTTCTCTTGGGATTAGAGACACTTGTTGAGACAGTTACTCATTGGAGGCTTCAATAGATAGACCGAGGAGCCTACACCTGGATATGGACATGAGTTCATTTTGGACCTAGAGGAGACTGTTCTTGGAGAGAGTCTTTGTGACTTGGTGTATCCTGGAGGGGCATTCTCATTCCCCACTTTTGGTCTACTCAGTGGTTTATCATCTATAAGGTATTGCCCATCCTTTTAGATGCATTTTGCTTTATGTTTTATCTTCTCATGGTTATGGACCTTGAGCTATGGTTATTGGTTCTAGAGGGTTCATTTGAGGGATGTTGGCATGGTTATCTCTTTGTTCATTCATTTGATATATGATGTCCATTGTGAGGAGTTTGGGTAAATGCACAAGGTTGAGTCCACTTAAGGTGGAAGTTTTGGACTTAGACAAAAACTCAAAATCAGGCAAAGCAAAATGGGATCCAGTTATGGATCAGGATCTCGAGCCTAAAATCTAGGACAGGACCCCATTACGTAGCGGGATCCCAAACCTCAAACCAAGAAATGGGATCCCATTTCACAAAACGAGATCTCAATTCAAAAAGTATTATTTTTTTTAAAAACACTCGCGACCTCATTTCACAACGATAGGCACAGGTTAGAGAACGGGATACCAAGTGTAAAAGCAGCATTTTTGGCCACCTGAAACTCCAGTGAGTGGATTTTTCCACATTCTCTTCAATTTTAGAATTTGTAATTTTAATTTCTAAATTTTTTTCTTGTATTATTCTATAAATTAGGTTTATATTAAGTTTTAAATTTCTTTATAATTGTATTTAAAAAATTTTGTTGTAAAATACAATAAAAAATTTAAAAAGATTGTATCATATGAAAGGAGAGATTTTGGACAAACTATCAAAATTTATATAGGATTATGATATATATATATATATATATATATATATATATATTATTATTATTATTATTATTATTTTTATATGATTTACATATACTAAGGCATGTCATAGCATTTGAAGGGCACTATTGAATAGATAATTGTCATAAAAAAATTGCTTGACAAGCAGGGTTGAATGTCAAATTTAAGCCTTGACCCTCATATCAAAGAAAACTCAAAACAATTATCCTACACACAAAAAAAACCTAAACGAATTGAAACCTAAAAACAATTACCCTACACACAAAAAAACCCTAAATTGAATTGAAACCTATAAACATCAATTACCCTACACAAAAAGAAAACCATAAACTCAATTGAAACAAAACCCTAAAGTCTCAATGGTTCAAATGAATTCATAAAATGATATTTCATTGATACTAATAAGATAAATGAGAAAATTTATATTTTAAAATGTGTCCCTACAACCGATATTTAACCTACAACAATAGTTCATCAAAATGTGGCCGTACAAATCTAGATTTCACATCACATTAACAATTATTTGTTTTTCAAAGGTAGACAAACCACATGTCATTGTCAAGGAATGATCATAATATCCCCTTAAGCCACTAATAATAGCACTAATCCCCTTGAAATCTACTCTTTTTCAAGAGATGATCTAAGAGGATGTATCTATGACCTACAACTTGAAATCTACTCATTGATACCCTTAAGCCACTATTAATAGTTGAAAATTGATCATTCACATTTGATCAATTTGTATAATGTTAGATGCTTGAAGTTTTTACAAACTTGTTTAAAAGGATAAATATATTAAACCTGGTCAACTTAAGACTAAATCATTCCATTAGCATGGTTTATGGACCTAGGAAAGATGACATGGAATAAGGAGATTTAAGAAATTTTCTTAAGACCCATCCTAAGAGGATGTATATGGTTAAGGATTTAGGGTTTAGGGTTTAGGGTTAAGGGTTTAGGGTTTAGGGTTTAGGGACCTAGGAAAGATGACATGTAGATTAAGGGGATTTAAGTAAAATTGCCTAAGGCATGTCCTAAGAGGATACATAGATGGTACAACTTGAAATCTACTCATTTATATCAAGCCACAAAGTTTTATGTCTTAGACGTAAATGAATAGAAATCAATATCTCATCAAAATAGTAAGTTTATAGTTATTAATTAACAATAGGAGGCCATCATATGTTATTAATTATGTCCTAAATATATTTTAAAAAATAGGATATGTAAAATGAAAAGTGCACTATCAATTAATTATAGGTAGGGGGTTGAAACAACCAATAATTAACCTACAACAATAGTTCATCAAAATGTGGCCCTACAAAACTAGATTTCACATCACATTAACAAATATTTATTTTTCAAAGGTAGACAAACCACATATCATTGTCAAGGGATGATCATAAAATCCCCTTAAGCCACTAATAATAGCCTAATCCCCTTTAAATGTACTCATTGTTAAGGGATGATCTAAGAGGATGTAGATGACCTACAACTTGAAATCTACTCATTAATCCCCTTAAACCACTAATAATAGTTGAAAATTGATCATTCACATTTAATCAATTTGTATAATGTTAGATGCTTGAAGTTTTTACAAACTTGTTTAAAAAGATAAATATATTAAACTTGGTCAACTTAAGACAAAATCATTCCATTAGCATGGTTTATGGACCTAGGAAAGATGACACATGTGGATTAAGGGGATTTAAGAAAATTGCTTAAGGTTTGTCCTAAGAGGATGTAGATGGTTAAGGATTTAGGGTTTAGGGTTTAGGTTTTAGGGTTTAGGGAGCTTAGGGTTAACAGTTTAGGGTTGAAGGTTAAGGGTTAAGGGTTTAGGGTTTAGGGTTTAGGGCTAAGGGTTTAGGGTTTAGGGTTAAGGGTTAAGGGTTAAGGGTTAAGGGTTTAGGGTTAAGGGTTTAGGGTTAAGGGTTAAGGGTCTAGGGTCAAGGGTTTACAATTAAGGGTTAAGGGTTAAGGGTTAAGGGTTTAGGGTTTAGGGTTTAGGGTTAAGGGTATATGGTTAAGGGTTAAGGGTTTAAAAAGGTTTAGGTTTAAGGTTTTAAGGTTAAGGTTTTAGGGTTAAGGGTTAAGGGTTTAGGGTTAAATGTACAATGCCAAAAGTATAGATAGATGTTAGATGACACCAATATCTCTTGATAGTGTAAATTAAAATTTTGTAACTTCCTCTCAATAAAATATATATCTATATTTGGGGAATTTTATTTGGAAATTTGTATTTATAGTCACAATATGATGTTTTGAGCCTTACTATCACTATAGAACACCTTTTGTAATTATAATAGCTTAATTACACCTACGAAGTGTAGAGAGGTGTAGGGGAATAAAATCTTTTTTTAGATTGAGAATCGTGCACCAATTATATTCAAAATAAAGCAAGAGTTACCACCTTGTGGTCAAGTAGACCACATCAAAATATTTGTAGCTTACAGCAATCCAAAACACTTATAGTTTCACTAATATATACGGACAATTTTAAGACTTAAAACATAAGTATTTATTAGAGAGATACAAAATTCATACCAAGGACCCTGAAATCCATGATGTTAAAGTTGTATTGCTATAAGATTCAATAAAACTTAGATCCAAATCTTTCTGTTCCCTTTCCTCTAATGGAGATCTACCCTAGTTACCATTGGCTGCATCTATTTCAATGTCTTCTGCTACATATTTTTGCCACTGAGCAATGGAATCTTCTTTTTCTTGATCTTCAAATTGGTTGTACAAACCTTGGTTGTCATCCAATTCTGAGTCTTCTGCTCTTGGTCTTTTCATTTCATTCCAAAGGTCCTCTCCCCTATCTCTGAGTTGTGACCAGTCATGTATCATTTTATTTCTTAAACTGTCATAATCCTTATGATGTTGAGTATTAGGTGAAATGCCCCCTTGATAAGAACTTGTGCTGAAGTTTTGAGACACAATCTCCCACTGTTTATCTAATTCACTTTTTGCCAAGTCCTTTTGTAGTTTCTTGCAGTTTAGTTCCTAAAAATCAGTGTACAAGTTATAAAATCTCAGATCAAACTTTTTCATTTTCCCTACATAGAAATTTGATTCTTTGATATCTTCTTTGTGAAACACAACTCCAGTCTCCATTAATTCTTTAAATTTATCAATTGACATCTCCATTTTCACAACCACCTGCTCAAAAAAATTATAATTTGTGAGATTAAAGAAAATCAAAGTGAGTTGCCTTTCCCTACCCTGGAAACATTTTCCCATTCCTTTTTTTCCAAATAAACCATAAGATCTTAGTAGATAGAATAAGCCAAAATGAGTTATGTTTTTTCTTCAAGGTATCTACATGACCACAAATAATTTCTTTCTTAGTTGCATGTATAGAGGGACTCCATTGAGAAATATTACCCATAAAATAATGCCAGACTCTTAGCAAACAAACAATCAAAAAAAATGTGGGCTACAGACTCCTTAACATTACACAATGGGCACCAAACATCACCAATGCCAAGATAGAGTTTATTAAGGATGAGAAACCATTTAAAACAAGATTTTTTTGGTTCAAGTATATTAGACTAGTTCTAGTTGTGGTTATTTGATAAGGAATCTAGGCTTAGAATGTCACCCCAGGACGCAATGATGTGCTGGAAAATTTCCTGCGAGTTAGAGAGAATATTATAAATCAATCTGGGCTTTGCTAACATTAGTTTGTTTCCATTTGACCAATGCATCTTGTCTACATATTCTTCCTCTTTGATGACTACTCCTGATTAAAACTTACAAAGCATGGTTTTGAACAAGGTTGAGAAGGTTCTGGACTATTTATTACTTAACTGAAACTCCTCTTTAATTTGGCTCCACTTGTTTGGATATCCATCCTTAAATAGATCAGTGAGTTTTGAGATCTCGATTGCGTTGAACTTCAGGGTAAAACAACCCTGCAGTAAAGCTAAAGGTTTCTTTTTGCGTTTGATATTCCACTAAATAGATCTTTGTCCCCATAAGTAATGGTTATTAAAATCAATAGATACCCTATCTGGGATAAGCATCTTGATTTTCTCCCATGCTTTCCAAATGCTTTTGAAGATAATAGATCCCCCAGGTTTAGCATTGAAGTCCCCAAACAGAGTATCGTGGAGATGCAATTTTCCCCAACATTTCTTTTTCACTGGGACAACATTTAAAATATTTGATCTTATTAACACCTTATGAGGTTCTTCACGTACCATAGAATTGATTATCCATTTGGTTGTTAGGGCAAGACCTTGGAACCTCAAATCTTTGAGCCCTAGACCCCCCATTTCTTTGTTTATGCAGCACCACCTCCACTTAACCAAGTGTTTTTTGTTTTACCCTTTCCATATGACCACAAAAAACTCCTTAATAACTTATGAATTAAATCAAACTGATAATTGGCAAAAAGCTGCATGGAAGAGTAGTAGATTGAATAGGCTAACAAGATTTTTTGACAGACCTGAACTCTGCCAGCCAAAGATAGATGCAATTTGTTCCAGTTTTTGAGTTCTTTTCAATTTTTGTAAACATCCAATCCCACATGAGTTTAAATGAAGGTTTAATAGAAAATGGGATTCCAAGGAATCTAACCATCACCCTAGGACCCCCCCATTGCCATTTCTCAAGATCAAGCCAATCAGGAGTAGCAGGGTCCCATGACAGGAGAGTAGATTTAGAAGGGGAGATCTTTGCCCCAGAGGCCAAACAGAAGATATCAATTTTATGTTCTAATATTTCAAATTCCATTTTATTTACCTTGGGAAAAAGGGTAGTATCATCTGTAAACTGGACATTGAGCAGTTTCTCACTGTTGGGTAAAGGGATACCTTGTAAATTTCCTTGAATGCATTTTGTTCTAAGAGAAAATCTAAAGCTTCTGATGCAATTACAAATAATGAGGGAGCAAGGGGGCATCCCTGATGGATTGACCTCCCCATACCAAAAGGAGCAAACAATTCCCCATTAACTTCCATTTGGGTTGAGGCATCCCTAAACAACATCATGACCATATTGCAAAATTTACTAGGAAATCCTATAGCCTTGAGAATTTTAAATATAAAAGACCATTCAACTTGATCATAAGCTTTTTCAAAATCCAAAAGAAGAATTCCAACGTTTTGATCAGAGTCCTTAGCCCATTGAAGTGCTTCCTAGCTTGTAATCAAGTTCTCAAGAATGTATTTGCTTTTAATAAAACTTGTTTGAGTGGAGCTTATTATCTCTGGCAGAATATCTCTAACTCTTAATGCAAGCACCTTAGCAATAATTTTTTAGGAGACATTCAATAAGGTTATGGGCCTCCAATTTTTGATAAGTGTCTTATCTCCTTCCTTGGGTAGGAGCTTGATAATGCCTTTGTTAATTTCTCCTCCCAAGGAACCTCTGTCAATAGACTCATTATACAACTCAAACAGGTCATCTACTACCCATTCCAAGTTTTCCTTATATAACTCCATTGGGAGGCCATCTGCACTAGGGGATTTCCCATTCTTCATAGATTTAATTGTTGTTTCAATTTCATCTTTTGAGATTTCTTTGTCAAGTTGTCTTTTCATCTCATCATTTACCTTTTCCTTGCAAATTCTTTCACATAGCTCCTGAGCCTCTTTGCAACCATCTTTGGAATCTTCTACTTTGAATAAACTGACATAGAAATTTTTAAAGGCATTCAGAATATCTTTTTCATTGTTAAAGGTGACTCCATTCTCAACAATAACTCCTATGTTCTCTTTGATGTTTTTGGATTTAAGGAGATTAAAACAGTATTTTGAACCTTTATCTCCATCTTCTAACTAGTTTAGTTTGGCCCTAATCTTTGCACTTTGAGCTTTCCTAATTTGTACCTTTCTTAGTTGGTGTTTGATTTCCCCCAAGCTTTCTACTAAGTTTTCCTTATTGGGATTAGCTTGGACTAGTTCTTCAAATCTAAGAAACTCTTCTTACAGGAAAATTTCCTCTTTTTTCCTGTCTAGTGCATACTTTTTCTCAACAATTTGAAAAACAACCTTACAAGCATCAACCGATCTATTCCAATATATAAAAGCTTCTTTATTCTTATAGTGTGATTTGCAGATATTTCTAAGTATTTTGATATCATTCAAACTATCCTGATCATTAAGAAGCTCACAGTTTAATTTGAAGGAGGTATTTTTTTTTTTTTTTGATACTTTCTTCCTGCTTCTTGATTTGTATCACAATTTTGATAGGATGGTTATCTGAGAGAGGGTTAGGAATGACTTGCACTTTGTTTGCATCTTTTTTGGGCTAGATCAAGAATGTATCTTTGTCTAAGTAAAATCTATCCAGTCTACAATGAATTCTTTTACTTGCTTTTTGACAATTAGACCAAGAGAACCATATTCCGTTGTTGTTCCTCTTTTTACCTTCTAATGTGTCAGAAAGGTTCATAGATTTCTTTAACCTCTACCAGAAAAATTTTTCATTACTTTTCCAACCCATGGGGTTACATCCCTGTTTATCTTCTAGATATTCAATCATATTAAAATCTCCCCCAATCACCCAGGGTACCCTTGGTAACTCAATGGTCACCTATTTCCATAATTATGCTCTATTATAATATTCATTAGGGGCATAGATTAAACAAAGACCAATAGTCATCCCTTCTATATCTAAGGTGATCTAGATACACCTATTGCATGGGGAACGTCCTGAGCTTTGGAGAAGCTTTTCCCATTTCCTATTGAGCAAAATAGCATTACACCCTACCCCTTGCATGATTAGTGGTGAAAGACACATCTCTCCAGATAAAATGTCAAGTATTTTCCATCATAAAACCCACTACATTGATTTCTTGGAGGAACAAGATGTCCATATTTTTATTTTTATTACAGAAGTCTCTCACTGCATATTTCCTTTCAGAAGACTCTAATCCTTTGACATTTTAGATAAAGCAATTTAAAATTTTCATAGAGGATTAGTGATAGAAGCTATCTTTTCCCTTGACCAGAAAAACCACAGGTTAAGGCCTATCATCTTTGCCTTTTTTACTCGGTTTAACTGAGCTATTTGTTCTACTCATATTATTTCTTTTCTTGTTTTCCTCTTCTAAGGACTCAATGTCAAGGGTTACTTTCTTCCCATCAGCCAAAGATTTGTTATGGATTGCATCTTTCACAGACAAGGCAATCCTACTACCCTATTTTTGGAGGTCAACTGCTAACCCTAGGGGATCTGCTTAATGAATTCATTCTTAAGCATGTCCAACTTCTTTCTTTGGTCAGCCACCTCCCTTACTTTGTCTAGGGCTAACTATTGTGCATTTTTCTTCTTTCTTACTGTGATGAATCCATCTTTAGAAGGGACGTCTGGATTATTAACATCTACGGGCTTATCTTGATCTTTCATGGGCAATTCAAGCTCTTTATCTTTTTCTAAATTATTAGAGTCTATTGTTGTTTGAATCTCCTCAATTTGGGAGATAAGAGATGGATCTTCATCTATCGAGTCTTTTTCCCCCAAGTCATCCATGGAGAAGAGGCTTAGACTTTCATCTTGGGTGCTGTCAAAGTCACCAACAACTTGGTGCTCACTATCAAAAACTATAGAGGGCAACCCTCTGCAACTATTCAAGTTGATTTCATCAAATTTTTCACTTGATTTCCCCTCTACTTGTTTGGGACTAGGGTCATGTACTGTGTGTAACCTAGAATTCTCCATGGGGTGGATCCCAAAGTCTGAAGCCACATTCACTAGGAAGACATTAGAATTTTTTTCTTTAGTGTCAAATGCTAGATTATCTTTTTTGCATCTCCTATTTATAGTAGGACAATCCTTCCTTTGATGGCCATCCATCTTACATAAGAAACAATAATTGAGCCCGCCCAACCTAACAAAATCGTATTGCATAGATTTATCTTCCCAGTTTATCTCCAAAATTTCTAGTATT
Source organism: Cunninghamia lanceolata (assembly GCA_027924645.1). Classification (NCBI taxonomy): domain Eukaryota; kingdom Viridiplantae; phylum Streptophyta; class Pinopsida; order Cupressales; family Cupressaceae; genus Cunninghamia; species Cunninghamia lanceolata. The sequence continues at coordinate 7,037,908 of BSBN01001062.1, forward strand.
TGAATTCCAGTATTAAAGGCAACAAGTAATCTTGCATCCAGATGTGGTAATGTAGACCCAGTTTCATCTACTTTTATAATTTTCCCAAAGGGTTTTATAATCTGTGGTAAGAAGCACCAAAATTAAACGAGGAGATTTTTGATAAGCACCCATTTGGGTACAGAAGAAAATTAAATCTCATTGTGAGTGGTGTCTGGTGCCCAAGGAAATGCTTTGAAAAGTGTAGGCCCGATGTTCCAATGATCTTTTTCTACCACTCTCTTTTGCATGTTGTGGCTCTTGAAGAAAATAACAAAAATGGCAGTTTGAACCATTCTACAGAATGGAAAATGAATGCCTAATTTATTTCCCTAGATAGATACTAACCAATTATCAAAAATTCTTCTTGAAGTCATTTTCTCAATGTTTATGCATGTAAAGAATACAGCTATATTTTTTAATCTAGATTCTTCATTTTTAACTGCATTGAGCATATTATCATTAGGACACAAGGTGATTTTCCTAGGCTGGGCAAGGAACTCACCTTTAAGTTGCTCGTCAGCCTCGCCTCTTTCACTCCTCTCCACGGCAAGTCCACTGATGTCTCCAAGTTCATAGTTGATCTCAAAGCTCGCATTTTCTGGCGGAGTTTCAACACTTTCTACTCTTAGAACTTCTCTGTATGAATTTATTTGATTGGGTTAAAGACTATCATCTGCCCCAACCTTATTTTCCATTGTGCCTTCAATGCTGACATTAACTTTGAAGCGCTTCCAAGTACAACCTTCGTTAGGAAAAGCACATCAAAGTACCCGTGTGACACCAGGGTGATGAGAGCACCGGGAGGGCAGGGAAAAAAGGGGATCGCTTAATATGAAAATATTAAACCAAGATAGGAAAAAGAAAAGAAAAGTTGACAATTTGTGCTACAAAGGAAAACAATAAAATAGAATGCACCACCTTTAATCCTAAGCCAAGGCCAATAACAGACCTGAGATACATGTAATTTATCTAAGAATACAAAGAACACAGAATGTTTCCAATGTAGGGAAGGAACCACAAGTAGGATGTACACAGAGGATTTCAAAGAAACCCCCGTGCACCCTCTAGGATTCCTCCATCTATAACTTTCAATAAGATGGGATTCAAATCTACACAATATTCTTAATAATCCTAAAAAGAATTTACATATATTTAGGTTAAATAAATATAATTATTGAAGTATAAATTAACTTGGATTAATTAAATTTAGGATTTATAAATAATTACAATAAATATATGAAAGTTATATACATAGGATAGAAGTACTTAGCTTTAAACTTGATGATGGTTTAGAATGATGTGGATGTTATGCTGAATTGATAAATATCATTGCTAGATAATTAATTGGTACTATATGATTCCTATTTTAGGTTTTTTGTCACCTCAAAAAAATCTACAATTTATTACCTAATGCTACAAGTTTAATCCCAAGTGTCATGAGCTTGATTTACTACATAAATTTGACCTATGCTACACAATATCAATTCGACATAACATGCCCTTAAAAAATATTCACCTTTGTCTTCTAGATAGCTAAACTTATTAGGGTAGTGTTTATAGAAATTGTTTAGGAGTTTGTCAACTCAATAGGTGAATGGATTCTCTTAGGTCAAACACATAATTTCGTGGGTTAGATTAATAGCAATGAGTGATATCAAAGATTGCATACACATTTCATGGGTTAAGGGTTTAGGGTTAAAGGTATAGGGTTAAGGGTTTAGGGTTAAGGGTGTAGGGTTAAGGGTTAAGGGTTTAGGGTTTAGGGTTAAAAGGGTTTAAGGTTAAGGGTTTAGGGTTAAGGCTTTAGGGTTTAGGGTTAAAAGGGTTTAAGGTTTAGGGTTTAGGGTTTAGGGTTAAGGGTTTAGGGGTAAGGGTTAAGGGTTAATGGTTTAGGGTTAAGGGTTAAGGGTTTTGGGTTTACAGTTAAGGGTTAAAGGTTTAGGGTATAGGGTTAAGGGTTAAGGGTTTAGGGTTAAAAGGGAAGGGTTTAGGGTTTAGGGTTTAGGGGTAAGGGTTAAGGTTTAAGGGTTTAGGGTTTAGGGTTAAGGGTATAGGGTATACAGTTAAGGGTTAGGGGTTTAGGGTTAAGGGTCTAGGGTTTAGGGTTAAAAGGGTTTAAGGTTAAGGGTTTAGGGGTAAGGGTAAAGGGCTAAGGGTATAGGGTTAAATGTTTAGGGTTTAGGGTTTACAGTTAAGGGTTTAGGGTTGACTGTTTAGGGTTTAGGGTTTAATTATGTCCTAAATACATTTTAAAAAGTAGGATATGTAAAATGAAAAGTGTACTATTAATTAATTATAGGTAGGGGTTAAAACAACCAATAATTAACAATTATTTATTTTTCAAAGGTAGACAAGTTCCGCATATCATTGTCAAGGGATGATCATCCAATCCTCTTAAGGCATTAATAATATCACTAATCCCCTTGAAATCTAATCATTCTCAAGGGATGATCTAAGAGGATGTAGATGACCTTCAACTTGAAATCTACTCATTAATCCCCTTAAGCCATTAATAATAGTTGAAAATTGATCATTCACATTTGATCAATTTGTATAATGTTAGATGCTTGAAGTTTTTACAAACTTGTTTAAAAAGAGATATATTAAACTTGGTAACTTAAGACAAAATCATTCCATTAGCATGGTTTATGGAACTAGGAAAGATGCCATGGATTAAGGGGATTTAAGAAAATTGTTTAAGGCTTGTCCTAAGAGGATGTAGATGGTTAAGGATTTAGGGTTTAGGGTTTAGGGAACTTAGGGTTAATGGTTTAGAGTTGAGGGTTAAGGGTTTAGGGTCTAGGGTTTAGGTTTGATGGTTAAGGGTTAAGGGTTTAGGGTTAAGGGTTTAGGGTTTAGGGTTTAAGGTTTAGGGTCAAGGGTTTAAAATTAAGGGTTAAGGGTTTAGGGTTTAGGGTTAAGGGTTAAGGGTTTAAGGTTAAGAATTAAGGGTATAAGATTAACGATTAAGGGTTTAGGGTTTATAGTTAAAAGGGTTTAGGGTTAAGGGTTTAGGGTTGATGGTTTAGGGTTTAGGGTTTAAGGTTTAGGTTTTAATTATAGGTAGGGGGTTGAAACAACCAATAATTAACCTACAAAAATAGTTCATCAAAATGTGGCCCTACAAAACTAGAGTTCACATCACATTAACAATTATTTATTTTTTAAAGGTAGACAAACCACATGTCATTGTCAAGGGATGATCATAAAATCATGTTAAGCCATTAATAATAGCACTAATGAACCCTTGAAATCTACACATTAATCCCCTTAAGCCACAAATAATAGTTGAAAATTTATCATTCACATTTGATCTTGATTTGTATAATGTTAGATGAGCTTGAATGTTTTACAAACTTGTTTAAGATATATATTAAACTTGGTCAACTGGACAAAATCATTGGACATTAGCATGGTTTATGGACCTATAAAAGATGACATGTGGATTAAGGGGATTTAATAAATTAGGATTTAAGGGAAAACTTCACTATTGCTTGTAAACAAGTTTTAAAGTATGTAAATTGAAAGCCACAAGAAATTTACCTTTTTTTTATGTACATGTTTTTAGCTTATTTTTTAGTATATGTACACATGTATTAAAATTACATAGAACTAGAATCTCTTAAATTTTGAGTTTTGCATGTATGCTCAAGTTGAATGATGTATACATATGTGTATGTACATATATCCTAATTTTTCTTTTAAATGTAGTCATGTACGCTTAATTTAAATTTTTATTACAATTTCTCAACATGTATAATATCTAGTTTAAATGATATATATATATATATATATATATATATATATATATATATATATATATATATACATACATACATGCTTGAAAGTTAATTTTGTACTTGTTTGTATATTTATGTATATAATGCAAGTTCATCTAGTTTTTATATCATGGATCATGATATTAACTTTGATGTTGAGGATTTCCTCAATGTGCCACCTCTACGGTCCCCATCACCTGAGCACCATGATCCACCTCCATCTCCACCTCAAAAACCCCCACCCCCACCTGGATTAGATGAGGCTTGCTTATGAGGCAGAATTAATGAAAATATCACATCCATCGAAGAAAAAATCAATGCCATTTGAAGTGAACAATTCATGCCACCTCACTTCATGTGTTTTGCATCTTTGATGCAAAACATTGTAGATTTGGTTAGGTCCATTGATGTGGACTTGGACACTTTTAGATTATGGAGAGAGGAGAGGCACCAATTTTATGTTGATGGCCTCTCTTATAGGCAGATCTTGGATTTAAAAATCACAAAAGTTGATTTAGCTCAATATTTTAGGCACCCCATCACCAATGAACCAATTCCAACAAACAAGAAAAGAATATCAATTAGGTGGTGTAGACATGTAGGGATGTCTACCAATTTTTGGTATATGTGGTGGATGGTATTTGATTATCCACCTCATTCTAATTGTGAGGTTCCTCTATATTTTTTGAGAAAATTATATGCAGAGTTTGTTTTGAATAGGAAACCCAATTATTTTGACTTCAGATCATTCTAGGGTATTGGTGGTGGCATGCCATAATAGAGGTTAGGGACATGGGTTGATTCCAATGACCTGTGTCTGCTCAACCTCTTGTTGACCCTCCTTCTGCTGCCATTCCTGCACCTATCTAGCATCGTGCAGTGGTATCTACATTAGGAGCATTAAGTGCGCTCTCGAGTAGCCTCAATGAGCAGACTTCTATGATGGTTGCTGGGGTTCGAGACCATGGAGGAGTGGATGGTGGAGCTGGTCCTAGTACCTCTCCACATGTGTTGATGCCTCATATGTGTACAAGTTGCAATCAGTTATGTTATGGACCTCCTCAACCAGCACCCACTTCAGCTGCATGTGCAACATCTGATGATATGGGTTCATTTGTTGATTTTCTAATTGCTGAGGATCACCCCACTGATCATATGACATAGGTATATATAGGTACACATGGTGAATTTATAACAATTTTAAGCACGTGTTTTGAATGAACATATAGATCAATTAAATTGTAATATTTTAACAATCAAATTGTTTGGTGTAGATGATGGCAACAGACATAATGAGTTATTTTGATCATTTTTGTACATGTACATTAAAAAATTTATGTTGGTTCAAGGAACTAATCTAACTTCCACATTGGATCCCCCAGAGGGTGTCTCGAGTGCTCCTCCATCATTGGGTGTCTCACATGAGCCATTTGTATGTATACTATTTTAAAAAACTATACAAGTTATATTTTTGTATTTTAAATTCACTATATCAAATGTGCATGTACTTATATATATTAAAAATATAATATGTCTATGTAGGTTGACACAATGATGAGGATGGGTATTGCAGCACACCTGGATGATCAAAGTCAATTTTAGGAGTCGTTTACATTTCAGTTTGTTGAAAAAATTATCTATGTGTACATGTAATTTATGTAGGTCTTTTCAATCTAGATTAAAACAAAAACTTGGTACAGAAGTGAATATATACATGTTTTAACCTATTTTGTACACATGTGCTTTATAAATGACCTTGTAGGACCTTGTTAGTGACACATTTCATCCTGTTGATGTCATACCACCTACAACAACACATGCAAAGTAGGACAACAGAGGAGATGAGCAGCCTCATATGGTATAATTTAAAATTTAGATTATATAATTTAAAGTCAATTATAATATACTATTGTGATGTTCACAACATGCCCCATTTTACTCCATAGCAAAATGAGGACCCCTGCTGTTGCTTTGCTTTTTTTTGCTTCTGCTTGTGTTTTGTTCTGCTTGGTGGTAAAGGGAAAAGAGGAAAAAATTGCAAACTTCGTTAAAAAGAGAGAAAAATGCATTTTCAGTACCAGTGCATGATATGGTTGGATTCCTTGTGAGGAATGAGCTAGGGTTTCCTTTTGAACCATCTTAAAATTCACCATATTTTGCAAGTTATGATTATTTTGGTAAAATGTACAATCAGGTTTTGCATAATACAAAGTCAGTTATAGGTCCTTCTCCTTGTAGACATCTGGTTAAAATTTTAAAATATACATCTAGGGTGGATCTGAAGTGGTTTCAGGTTAAAATGAATTGATGTTTTTGACCCACTTTGTATCTCACGATTGTCTGTTTGGCAGGAAAAATATGTAATGCCCCGTAATGGAAACCTTAGAGGACAACACAACTATGCTAAGCAAGCGGAAAATAATTTTTTTTTTGTAAAAGATAACAAAGTAATGTTAAGCAAATCAACACGCATCATTAACAACAACTTGTCTTCTAAGGTCCCATGGTTGCATTACTTGATAAATTAATCAACATAATTTAACATACATGGTTAACTGATCATCAGCAGTTCATTCCACATCTATTGTACTAATGAATATGCATATACGTCTTCATTCGTGCCACATAGATAATCAACTTGCTCAAGATTACATGTACATGATCAAAAGTCTATACATATGGGTACATCATCATGTAGTTTTGATTACATTTGGAATACATACATTATGAATCAACTGATACATAGGCTAGTACATGAGCAATAGCTATCTTCAAAATCAAGTACAAGATTTAAAGTCTGATGCACAAGATATATCCTCCTCGCCCATGAACAACAGCAAGGGAAAACCAATGGATAAAGCTCTTCCACCCGACCATGTGGAACCCTGAGGTCCACCCCCCGAGCTAGGAGTTAACATAAGGTCCCCACTACAACATACGGTCAGGTAGACAATAGGCTATGAGACAACACATGACTCCAACATCACAAGTCACCATCACAAAACAACACAATAGTACTTTCAGAGGCAACACTTAACAAATGGGTAGAGTACAATTAGGGAGTGCTAGGCTGTAGTAAGGAGAGTGTCATCGCATGGTCCTAACATGGGTTACCCAGGCAGTCTCTCTCTAGACACCGGCCCCCATCTATGGTTACCCTGGCAGTCTCTCTCTAGACGCTGGCCCCATAGGATGACGCATGAGGAATCAACCTTCCTTTCGTGATGACAAGGAAGTAGATTTGCCAATCCCAGCCTTCTCCCCTCATCCTTAGTCTGAACTAGCACTACAGGCATGAGTGAGGAAAAAATCTTATTATCTTGTTAGTGTGAAAACTACCCAACCCCTAGATTTATTATTAGGTTATCACTGAATTACCAACTCCCAGTGGGTTACCCTGGCTTGCCACTTGGCACCGGCCCCCACATTGGAAGCCACTCCCTTACCTACAACTAGAAAACCCTACTCAACAAGCACAACGAGGGTACAGGAACCATGCAAGGCATTAGTCATCTTGCATAACAACTATCCTGATATCAACATGTATATAACAATGCAAGGCATTAACCCTCCATAAGATAATCATAAGGGCAGAACTCCTAGACCATTGCCCATAATAACACATATTCATTACAACTCGATGATCTCCATGTCACCTTGTTCCATAACTCACCACAAAATTGGATACAAGACTAATACAACCAGTTGGATAACAACACATCCACAAGAGAGTGTATTTATCTTTCCCCTTGTCTTTTAGTCCATACATATCTAGGGACGACATACTTCAGAGACCATCATGATCTCAAGACATCTATTAACACAACACATGAAATCAAGACATCCCAAGATAAGCCTCTGGAACTCTAGCCACACGGATAGATATGGAATCAAAAGACCATATGAACGGGGTTATGCCCCATAGATAGAATTAACACATTACGAGAAATCAATTATACTTATAATTTAATTCTTACTTTCTTTACAACTAATCCACTAAAGTAGATGGTAATTGACTAAGTTATTACAATAGTATACTAATCATTAAAATTTAGCTTGTCATTTGATCGCATTCGTATTAAGAAATAAATCTATATTTACAATAAAGTGAACTATAAGTAAATATTTAATAATTAACCATTTAATTTAATTTACAAGATGCAAATGTCATTAACGAAACTAAAGTGGACCACTATTGTCAGTGTTATAAATCAAGATGATTAAATGATTATAATATAATTTTAAATTTAATTCATACGGGTAAATTTGAGAGTTCCGATCTAATTTATAACCACATATAAAAATAAAAGAAACAATTTTAATCCCATCTACGTAAATAATGATTACAAATACATATAGATCAAATATCATTGGTCTAACTATCACAACATTCATGAGAATATCAAAGTACATTTACAAACGAACGGGATCTAGTTCAACAAGTCATTAATAAAGAGAGGGTGATAGATTTAAATACTACACTAAATACATTCATCCATTCTACAAATCAACATATCGAGTATTCATTTATTCCAATCTGATATACAGTCTTTCCTTATCGTGTTCCATTCAAATTTATCATTTAATAACCCCAATAATTGATTATATTAATTTCGATAGCTTGATTTAAATACATCATGTGACCCAATAATAATAATAATAATGATGATGATAATAATAATAATGATAATAACAATTAAAATTCCACAAATCATTTGATAACCAATATATTTTCCATCCAAGTCATTAAACAGATAACGTTACACTCTACTAACAAGTCTATTATAATTAATCCTATCGAATACGTCTTCCTCAAGATTATAAATGAAAATATAAAGGAATTAGATATACTCTTCTTGAGACCGATCAAATGAATACGACATGAAGTTAATGAGGATAATGGTTGAACTCATGATGATTCTATAAGGCAAAAATAACAGATGTCCAAAAAATGACCGCTTGTAAGATGTAGTGCAAATGTGGGAACTTACCGATACACAGGGATCACATCTATTATTGCTACGCAACGCTTTCTATAAGGGAAGAGAAGATGTCTTCCTTATTCGCAAGAGTTAATAGGTAAACCACTATCTACCATCTAAGTATTCTAACACAAAGTCTCGTATACACTTACTTGCTAAACGGCTGTCGGCCACCCAATACCCTCGACGACTAAGGCTCAGAACGACTACAACTCTCAAAACATACTTACCAAGAGCAACTCTCTTCTACCACCTTACGACCATAATGACATACTGGAAGTGACTTCCAAGCTCGGCCTTGGCTGCATGTTTCGACTGTCTACAAAATCATTAGCGACGGAAGGGCACAAGCTACAAGTTGACTATCGACCTAGACAACTACGGGGAAACAAGACACAATGCACCATTCCTACGACACCTACGAAGCTCGCAGTCTAACACAGACATGAATTAGAGACGTTTACTGCCAAAGACTGTTCCAGTTAACAAGACTACCACTATCAAAAGATGACTTCACCCACATTTCTGATCAGAACATACTTGCTACAGATGACTACCACAGTACTCTCGCTAAGCCCACGACTTCCCAAAAAAAACTGCCTAAACCCACGATCCATACTAAAAGAAAAGGCATGGAAAACTGAAGACCAATGTAGCATTCAGAGATAGAAGTGGTGACGCAAATGGCAAGGGTTCAGTCATACTCCACGTCCACCAGATGACGCAGGCCTTCAGTCACAGAGGCATAGAAACTGGGAAGTAATGATCGATTGCCAGCAGGAGTCAACTCACCTTCCTATTTAAATCACGCAACATTTATTTAACTTATCTCAAGACAATCTTTAGATGTTACACAGTTTATGTTTTTGGAGTTAATATGGATCAATGAAAATAGCAGAGGTTTGGCCATGATACGAACCGAGGGACAGCTAGAAGGGTTCGGCCATCTTACAAGGGAAAAATCGACAGGGTTGCTGATGGCATAATGCCTCACAAAGGTAATACAGATGTAGATAGCTATAGGATTCAAAAAAAAATAGGAAGTTCTTCCTTGTTAACATCGATTCTAAAAGTAGACTTAAGTTCACAATGTGGATGCCGAATTTTGCAGAGGATTTATTGTTAGGCTCAAGGAATTTAAAACAATTTCATTTGACAGGAGTTTACAAATATATATCTCTGCATACCTTTTTATATCTTTATATGAATATACAAGGCTGACATGAGCAATGCACCAGGGTTTTGAGACAGAAATCAACGAAGACAAAGCAGAGTTTTGTTTAAGCACTAGTCTATGTGCCCTATCAGATGCACAGGTACAAATTTGTTTTGTTCGACAGAATGTTAGGTAAGGAATTACAAAACACAGCAAGAGGTTTCCCACAAAAGGATTTAACTTAGCATTCCAGAATACCAACAGGGGTAAATCAACAAGTCAGATTTGAGACATTCAATTGTATCTAAAGCACATGGAGGATTGTGACAGGACTCAAACAAGAGATAGAAAGAATTTAAATACCAATTACTGAATAACTCCCATCAATGGAGGAAAACACAGTTAACCTAGTTCTATTACAATTTCATAAGAAATAAGCATATTTACAGTGCATACCTGAAGTTTTCAAGCTTTTACTAGAGTCTTCTTTTCTCTCTAAATCCAATCCCCTTCTCTTCTCTTCCAGAATTCTTTTTCCCTCCTCCTTACCAAGACTCTATCTCTTCAGATAAATGCAGAAGGCCTGCCTCACTTCCCGACAACCCACTGTCTCAAAACATGGGTCCATTCCTTGAGTAATTGCAAGAGACATGCCTTTCTTCTTCCAACATCTCACATTCTCGTGAGATTCTTCAATTTCACTTTACCGAGGGATTCCACACCTCAAACTTGCAATTGACGGCAGAAGACATTAATTTTACTCATCTCCAAATATTAAACACATAAAACCAGGCGACAACTCTAATATTTAATCCTTAGAATATTATCCTTATTACTGTCAATTCATTTAATCAAAATGGTAATTGTTTAATCATCTTACTTATGAATCTTATTTTCTTTTAATTTAATCCACTTACAACTTAGGACTTATTATTTCATTTACTCATTTATCTAGTTTATTTATTTATTTACTATTTTTCATATTAGTTTTACCAATTATCAATAATTAAATTATTCATAATTAATAAACCACACATAATTCCTTAGCAATGTTTATTTAATTTTAAGCTTAAATTTAACCTTATTTTAATGAAATGCTAACCATGCATAAATTGACACTTAAATTGGATATACCCTAACTTACAAGATGATACCTGACCCCAAGTGAAGCCACAGGACATGACGACAAAATGACGACAACAGTCCCACTGACGGTGACGACAGGATACAACACAGGAAACTCATCCTCCTTGAGGATGTTGACTAAATAGGGAACCTCATGTTAACTCAAATCCACAATTCCATTGGCTAGGGCACACTCAGACCTAGTAATTCAGGTGGAGTCGATGCCCGGTACCTGCATCCTGCAACAAACAACAAGGTTGTGCATATATCCATATATAATCATGTAATCATAGACACAATGAACGGAAATCGCAGCATGGTAGGGTACTCGAACACGAGTAATGCGACACTGTTCCGTTCACAAAAACACGTCATTAATTAACTACTTCCATTACCAGTTATACATCATAATCATGATCGAATAACACATTAAACTTAAAATAACATTAATCCATAATCATGTCCATCAAACTGTGAAAGCACAAAGTACAAGTAATCAAGCATCATCCTAACATAGATCCATAATCAGCTAGCATAATAACAAAGTGTCCATCAAGATCAAGGAGAACATAAACCATAACATAGAAGTCCAAATATCTCAAAACTGTAAACATGCACTACAAGACTATCATCTAAACTAGAACTGTCATAGGAAACACGAAAATAACATCTATCACAGGCAAAAAGCAAGGGGCATTACAAAATACACAGATGCACTTATAAAAATGGCAGACCCAGGGGGGTTATGATACAATGTTAATACATTTGAAATTTTGGATAATGTATATTTCATGCATACATTATAACATTACAACGAAATATACATTATGTGGATACAAAGGTCATCGGCATGACATTCAATATCGGTCGGGTTTGAAGTTTTCACGCCGAAAGGGTGTAGTCTCTCTGATGTGGTTTAGCTATCGGCGAAACAAGAACTATCGGAGTAACATTTCAAGCTCACGCCGATAGAGGGAGGTCAGCCCGATGAAGGGAAGAGGGACTTAGCTGAATAATTTAAAAATGGGCATCGGTGACACTTACACCGATGAGGATCTGCATCGGCGTAAATAGGGTTATCGGTGGGAGATTGTTAGAGTGCCGATGGGCGATGTCATGCCGATAGAAATAAAGCGCAGGCTGATAGGGTTGTTTCGGTGAGACTTACGCCAATGAAAGGGTATCGGCGAAACAAATGTAATTGGAACAATGTTTCAAACTTTTGTCGATGGAAGATCTCACGTGGATAGGGCGATCGGCGTAACAAACAACGATCAGAGTGAACATTTAGGCCTTCACCGATAAGAAGTGTTACTCCGATGGAAGGATGAAAGAATGGTGTCGACGAGACTTACGCCGATAGAAGGATATACAAGTTTGCATCGGCCAATCATTTTTGGGACTCGCCGATAAGGATGTCATGCCAATGGGAAGGAAACACGAGCCGATAAGGCTATTTCGATGAAACTCACGCCAATATAAGACATCGGCCAAACAATGGAAATCGGCCAAATAGTTTTGGGGCTCACCGATAGTGTTTATCACATCGATGGGTGGGAAAGTGAAGCGATGGGAATTTTGAAGGCATTTTTAGTGCCCGATGGCATTTTTTGGTCAAAGATGGTTGACCTGATGGTATTTTAGACGTTGTGTGTGCATTTTGAACGCATTTTTTGGGGCATTTTTGGGCCCAATTTCTATATTTCGCACAGTCATGCCTTGATTCAACAAGTGTTTTAGTTTCCTACTGTTCATTTGATGAAATAATACTTATTGCTTGTCTATTTTTGTAGGTTTGTAGTTGAGCGGGGAACTGGAATTTAATGGTGGTGACATCATGGAAAGAGGAGGAAATTAGATCTCGGAGGAAGCAGAGGAAGATAAGGACAAAGGGCGAGGAAGTCAATGGCCATTCAAATGAAAAGATAAAATGCAGCTAAAAGCATCATCATGGCAAACAACAGAAGTTATTGTTAACCTGCTAGGGTTTTCAGAAGAGCAATATTTTGCCCTGATTTGAATGTATGCTCAGAGGTATTTTGGGAAACTGGTTCACCGACATTTATTGTTGTAACCAAGCGTTTGAACCAGGGGTCTAAATTAGGGTTTTTTTTGTTGTAGTGAGGACAATCAGAGTCTTTATATTGTGCCTCTCTACACTGTGAAACTTTACACAGGGATTTTAGGAACACAGGGATTTTAGCATTTTGCCAGAATTGTAAATTCTTTCTGAGCATAGTTTAGTTTAGAGGAGGTCGCATGTTGTCTGCAGTAAGGAGTGCGTGGGACATCTGGCTTCCTTACTATATCTGTAAAGCTTGTAAGTTCTATGTAGTTTGATCAATGAAACTAAGAGTCATTCCGACATTGTAAATCATGCATGACTGTTTGTTTCTAATACAATTGAATCTAGAGTTTTGCATCTATCTTCTGAGTGTTCTCCTGCTCTTCATTGTGTTTTGAAACATTTTCTCTGAGAGCTTGCAATTTTAAGTGTATGTTTGTGAAAATGCTCAGAACTTACATTTAAGGTTTTTATCTGTGGATTTGATCAAATTGTTGTATGATTTATATAGTGCATAACAGAACAATTAAATCCTTAGGTAGATTTAAATGAAGTTTAGATTAGATCTTTCTAACTTTTCCCAACCCATCTGAAATACTTAGCTGAAAACGTAGAAATTTAAAGGGAATTGTCTCAAATTTGAAAGAGTATGCATAACAGAGTTGAAAGTAGACAATTTTCATAAATATTTAAGAAGAGAAGAAGGCTACAATAATTCAAGAAAGATCATCTAAAGTTTTGCAGCACTGTAACATTTTTTATGCAAAAGGAATAAACAACTTGCTGATATTCATGATCTTTTTGCATAGTTTGAGTCCAGTAAACCAACAAGAAACCCAAAATTGCGTAAGGCCCCTTGAACATTACAGCTTCACATCGACCAACTGAATTTGCCCAACAGGTCAAGACCTGACCATAGTAAACTTGGGATTGAGTGAATCCTAACCGATTCCTTCATATCTTTCAAGTCAGTTTTGGTTCATTATATGTGAATTTTAACTATTGTTATGACTGTCTCAAAACAATCATCAACAGTTTTCTGGCGCTAGAAGGAGGGCATGAATAGAATTTAGGGTTGATTTTCTAAGTTTGAATGCTTTATTCTGAGATATGTTAGATCTTATAAAATTTCAAAAGCCTAAAAGGGTGAAAAGAAGGTCCCATTTTCAATGGACTCATATGGGGACAGTTTTCAAGTTGACATTCCTTTATTTCAGGAAACTTTAAATAGGCAACTTTATCCTAAAAATTTATCTAGCTATGGCTTATTTGGAAGGTGTAGGATACATAGGTCCACGGAGCACAATGAAATTAATTGTCTAGCTTTTCTTACAAGGTTAGATTTATATTTAAAAGGACTAATCTCTCTTTCAGATGTGTATAAGGCTAAAAGTTGGCAGGAAAATGAGGAGATCATGGAGCAACAAGAGGATATAGTATCAATGGTCATTAAATGTTCAAAGAATACAAAGATGGAACCAATGCTAGAAATAAAGGATAGTAAGATCTCTTTGCTGGAATTATGTGATGGTAAGAAAAATAATCTGTCTTTTTGTCAAGGTCTAGCTGTGATTAAAGTTAGTGAAAGGTATAAATATCCAAAAAAATACAAAGAGGAAATCACAGCTCATGTCCCTTTTCTAGATGATAAGCAAAGAGGATTTAATGAAAAGGAAAAGGAAAGTGAGGTTCATCTTGATACATTTGATAAATATATGCAAAGGAAATCTCTGGATCTAACCTGAAAAGTTTTAACGAAAATGATTTGGCAAAGAAATGTAAACAAGCATTGGCAAAATTAAAGTGCACTAAAACTGATGAAGTTCCCACTATAAAGAAGTCATAGAAAAGAAAGTAAATCCTAGTGTTATGACTGACTTCTTTGAATTAAATGATCAAATTCAAGATTGTTGTAGGTCAATGGAATTAGACTACATACTGGATGATGAATGTGAGTCAGTTGATGACCAATTCTTGAAAATTGAAAATACAGAAGATTTTGGAGTTGCTGTGCATAATCAGACATCACCCCAGCATTATTTTGAAAATGAAACAGGGGAGTATTCCTGTCAATCTAAAGATGTCCCACCTTTACTCACAAGTGATCTAGAAATGATTAATTTTTGTATATTAGGTTATGATGATAAATATACTCATTTGGGTGCTGATGTGCAGGGAACTGATGAGAACATTGAGAGGTTTGCTAAATTTGAGGATAAACTGAACATCCAGAATGAAGGAACAAAGCTAGATAAAGATGAAGAAATGATACATCTAGAGTCATTCATCTTTCAATTTGAGGAAAGACTTGACATGGAGCTAAACAATGAAAATGTAGAGTTGAATGAAGGACCAGCTGTCAATAAACAAGCATGCCCAACAAAGCTAAAAATACATCAGGTTGTCTCTTTCCTTTCCGCAGTGAATAATATTGAATATTATTTTGATTATGGAGATTCAAGGGATAGAACATGCATATGGGTTAGTCATGAACATGATGAGTTGCCTCAGTTACTAGTTATTGAGAGCTATTCTGATAAACACAATGAATTTAGGATACAAGAGCATTTTTTAAAATTCAAAGATAAATTTGCTAAGTTAAGAACCATAACCAGTACCCTGTTACTCCTGCACAATCTAAAGGAATATGCAAGTAGGGGTGTTCTTGGGTCCTTCCTTGGGTTTTGTTTACCTCGTAGGAGGCTTGTATATAGTTTGGTGTAGGTACTGTACAATTTTCTTTGCTTTGTTTTCTATTTTCTTTTTTTTGTAGGTTAGATGTTTGTACAGTTGTCCTTTTGCTTTGTTTCCTTTTTTCTTTTTGTCTTTCTTGTACAGTCTGTTGTTTGGTTTGTTTGTTGTCTCCTCAGCAGGGATCTTTGTTTTTCTTTAGAGTATTAAGGAGCAAACTAACAACCATTGAAAATAGTATAAAATTTAGAACATTCAAGTTAATCATTTGCAATTTACACATAACTTGTTGTGACTGTCATGAATATAGAGAGTTGTTTTACTTCTGAAATTTCATATTCAATAATAGTGATTGAGAATTCAGAGATGTTTCTCACGATGACACACCTAAAATCCTTGGGTTTGTTGAACCTACCAATGTAGATATTAGGTGAAAAATTCGAGGTCACCCTTGCTACCATTACAATTCTCAGCTTAATTTTAGCAAGTGTTCACTCCTTGCATCATGAAGCTACAATTGCTATATCTTGTGAAAGCTCTTTCAAAATCATAAAATTAAAAAATAAATAAATAAAGCGGATTATACTGAAAATCTAGATTAAGCCATCTAAGTAACTCTACCGGGGCTATAGACGCTCGCTGGCAGTGGGGCTCTACTTAGGAGAATTGTAAAGATAACCTTACCAGGGCTATGGACGCTCGCTGGCAGCAAGGCTCTATCCAGTTGGCTATGAGGGAATATCCTCAACTACGTAGGCTAATGTCAGTCACTGGTTTGTTCAACCAATCTTCAAGATAAGGCTTATTAATCACGTGCACATATGTAAACTGAAAATAAAAATTCACGCACCCTTATTGAATACCTTAGGTCTCAAGTTGAATAATAATTTGTAGGAAAGATAGTCGGAAGTTATGGATTCATTTCATTTAGTTTTCTTAAATGCTTTGAATTTAATTGTTTTGTTTAGTTGCTAGTTGTTGTGATGTTCACAACACACCCCATTTTACTTCGTAGAAAAATGAGGACCCCTGTTGTTGCTTTATTTTTTTCTGCTTCTGCTTGTGTTTTGTTCTACTTGGTGGTAAAGGGAAAAGAGGAAAAAATTGCAAACTTCGTTAAAAAGAGAGAAAAATGCATTTTCAGGACCAGTGCATGATATGGCTGGATTCCTTTGAGGAATGAGCTAGGGTTGCCTTTTGAACCATCTTAAAATTTGCCATATTTTGCAAGTTATGATTATTTTAGTAAAATGTACAATCAAGTTTTGCATAATACAAAGTTAGTTATAGGTCCTTCTCCTTGTAGACATCTGGTTAAAATTTTAAAATATACATCTAGGGTGGATCTAAAGTGGTTTCAGGTTAAAATGAATTGATGTTTTTGACCCACTTTGTATCTCACGATTGTCTATTTGGCAGGAAAAATGCACAGATGCACTTATAAAAATGGCAGACCCAGGGGGGTTATGATACAATGTTAATACATTTGATATTTGGCATAATGTATATTTCATGCATACATTATAACATTACAATGAAATATACATTATGTGGATACAAAGGTCGTCGGCGTGACATTCAATATCGGTCAGTTTTGAAGTTTTCATGCCGAAAGGGTGTAGTCTCTCCGATGTGGTTTAGCTATCGGCGAAACAAGAACTATCAGAGTAACATTTCAAGCTCGCACCGATAGAGGGAGGTCAGCCCGATGAAGGGAAGAGGGACTTAGCCAAATAATTTAAAAATAGGCATCGGCGACACTTACACCGATGAGGATCTGCATCGGCGTAAATAGGATTATCAGTGGGAGATTGTTAGAGAGCCCCGATGGGCGATGTCATGCCAATAGAAATAAAGCGCAGGCCAATAGGGTTGTTTCAGTGAGACTTACGCCGATGAAAGGTTATCGGTGAAACAAATGTAATCGGAACAACGTTTCAAACTTTTGCCTATGGAAGATCTCACGCCGATAGGGCGATCGGCGTAACACACAACGATCAGAGTGAACATTTAGGCCTTCGCTGATAAGAAGTGTTGCTCCGATGGAAGGATGAAAGAATGGCGTCGGTACGACTTACATCGATAGAAGGATATATGAGTTTGCATCGGCCAAACATTATGCATCAACCAATCATTTTTGGGACTCGCCGATAAGGATGTCATGCCGATGGGAAGGAAACACGAGCCGATAAGGCTATTTCGGTGAAACTCATGCCGATATAAGACATTGGCCAAACAATGGAAATCGGCCAAATAGTTTTGGGGCTCACCAATAGTGTTTATCACGCCGATGGGCGGGAAAGTGAAGCGATGGGAATTTTGAAGGCATTTTTAGCACCTGATGGCATTTTTTGGTCAAAGATGGTTGACCCGATGGTATTTTGGACGTTGTGTGTGCATTTTGAACACGTTTTTTGGGGCATTTTTGCACCTGATTTCTATATTTCGCATAGTCATGCCTTGATTCAACAAGTGTTTTAGTTTCCTACTGTTCATTTGATGAAATAATACTTATTGCTTGTCTATTTTTGCAGGTTTGCAGTTGAGAGGGGAACTGGAATTTAATGGTGGTGACATCACGGAAAGAGGAGGAAATCAGATCTCAGAGGAAGCAGAGGAAGATAAGGACAAAGGGTGAGGAAGTCAATGGCCATTCAAATGAAAATACAAAATGCAGCTGAAAGCATCATCACAGCAGACAACAAAAGTTATTGTTAACCTGCTAGGGTTTTCAGAAGGGCAATATTTCACCCTGATTTGAATGTATGCTGAGAGGTATTTTGGGAAACTGGTTCACCGGCATTTATTGTTGTAACCAGGGGTCTAAATTAGGGTTTTTTTTGCTGTAGTGAGGACAATCAGAGTCTTTATATTGTGCCTCTCTACACTGTGAAACTTTACGCAGGGATTTTAGGAACACAGGGATTTTAGCATTTTGCTAGAATTGTAAATTATTTCTGAGCATAGTTTAGTTTAGAGGAGGTCGCCTGTTGTCTACAGTAAGGAGCGCGTGGAACATATGGCTTCCTTACTGTATCTGTAAAGCTTGTAAGTTCTCTGTAGTTTGGTAAATGAAACTAAGAGTCATTCCGGCATTGTAAATCATGCATGACTGTTTGTTTCTAATACAATTGAATCTGGAGTTCTGCATCTATCTTCTGAGTGTTCTCATGTTCTTCATTATGTTTTGAAACATTTTCTCTAAGAGCTTGCAATTTTAAGTGTATGTTTGTGAAAATGCTCAGAACTTACATTTAAGGTTTTTATCTGTGGATTTGATCAAATTGTTGTATGATTTATATAGTGCATAACAGAACAATTAGATCCTTAGGTAGATTTAAATGAAGTTTAGATTAGATCTTTCTAACTTTTCCCAACCCATCTAAAATACTTAGCTGAAAACGTAGAAATTTAAAGGGAATTGTCTCAAATTTGAAAGAGTATGCATAACAGAGTTGAAAGTAGACAATTTTCATAAATATTTAAGAAGAGAAGAAGGCTGCAATAATTCAAGAAGATCATCTAAAGTTTTGCAGCACTGTAACATTTTTTATGCAAAGGGAATAAACAACTTGCTGATATTCATGATCTTTTTGCATAGTTTGAGTCCAGTAAACCAACAAGAAACCCCAAATTGTGTAAGGCCCCTTGAACATTACAGCTTCACATCGACCAACTGAATTTGCCGAATAGGTCAAGACTTGACCATAGTAAACTTGGGATTAAGTGAATCCTGACCAATTCCTTCATATCTTTCAAGTTAGTTTTGGTTCATTATATGTGAATTTTAACTATTGTTATGACTGTCTCAAAACAATCATCAAATATACATTGTGAACTTAAAGTAAATTTCAATAAAATATATGTTGACACGTGTTAAAAAATATTTTTCTTCTATAGCATGAGATAGGTCATGTAGCAGAGCATGTAGAGTAGGTTGTCACAAGAGATGAGCAACTTGATACAGTATTTTTATGATTTTATAAATTAAAATGAATTTAATTATCATTTCTAAACATTTTAAATCTGATTTCAAGTAAATCTTTGTCTTGTTCAAACTGATTTAGATCATCTTACTCAGCATGGAGTGAAGAGGTCTCTTGATTATAGGGATGATAGGCCCAGTTAGACATATATATGTTTTAGTACATTTCATGGACTCTATATATGTTTCAGTACATGTTGCATACATACTATTTATACATGTTTTAGTATTTTAGTATTTCATGGACTCTATATGTACATGTTTATTTCAATATTTCACATGTGGACTAGATCTATATATATAATATATTTCAGTATTTTCAAGGACTTTATATATTATTTCTTGGACTTTATTAATTTCAGTATTTTATGGACTATTGTTGTACATTTACACATATAGTTAGATTTATGTAATTTAATTACTTGTAACTTATTGATAACAATAATAAAATATTCACAAAAGGTGTCTTCAATAATGACTGATCTAGTAAAAAAAATGTAGAGGAACAACAACTACTCACAGAGGAACAATGATCAGTTGCAGAGTCACAAAAGGATTGAGAATCAATTTTGGGTTCTTCAGGAAGATCCTGGAGAGCCAAGAAGAAAGGAAATCTCTAAAAAAGAAGGTTTCTCTGGTTTTGGGAGAGTAGAGGTGAATCATAGAGGAGCGATTTTAAGTGGTGCAAATGCAATCAAACTTGGTAATAGGAAAGTTGGGCACATGTGATTCACAGTCCCAAACAATAGGGAGAGCTTCCAAGGCTTTGATAGGCAAAAGGGGTTTTGGAATAGGGGTCAGAGGTATGTAGACAAAGGAAGATTTGACCAAAAGAAGACATAGGGATCCAGGAAAAGTCTGGGTAGCAAGTTGTTTGTAATGCCAGAGAAATATATAGCAGATGTCATAGAGAGATACAAGGAGTGAGCCCTTTTTGTGAAATGGTGTGGGGAAGAAGTATCAAGTGCAAAAATAATGGAGTGGTGGCTTCAATCCTATATCGAGCGGGTAAGTATTCACCCCTTAGCTAATTCTTTCTTTCTTCTAGAGTGTATATCTAGAGAGTTGAAAATGGAAATATTATACAGGGATCTAATTTTCTTTAATGGATCAAGTTTCCATCGGTTAAACTGGTCACCGACCTTTGATCCTATGAAAGAAAATTTTTCTAAAACTATCATGTGGGCAAGTTTGAGAGACCTCCCCATAGAATTCTAGGATGTAAAATCCCTAATCAAGATTGGGGATGAATTAAGAGGTTTTGTCAGTGTAGAGGAGGATTTTCTTAATGGGAAATCGAGGTCAACAACAAATATTTGTGTGGAAATGGATACAACCCTAGGTTTATATAGAGATTTAGAGATTGTAAATAAGTTCGGCAAATGGTCTTAAAAAATTGTGCAAGTGGATGGTTGAAGGATAGGAAAATGTTTGCTGAGAAGGAGTTTTGAAGCAAGATCCTCAGGGATGTCACCCAATAGTAAATCCCTTCCCACCTCAGCAGAAGAAACTAGAAACACTATAGAGTTTCCGTAAAAAAAGGTTCACCAAGAGGCATATGAGGCTAAGGAGATGGAGACAGACCAACATGGTAGCAAGATGTGCAAAAATTGGGTGGGGCTGGAGGTGAGGGCAACTCAAGATATGGAGATAACTAAGGAGGTGGAAGTTAATGCAGAGGAACAAAATGGTAGACCTTCTCTATTTGTGGAGAATGTTGCAGCAGGGCCCGATCAGGTGAAACACAGAAGGGAACTTCTCTCAATGAAGAAAAAGGAAACATGAAGGTAGGGGCAGAAGAGTCAGAAAATTTGCCTTCCAGTTTAAGGGCAGAACAGTCTTCCCATGCTCCAATGGAGACCTCTGCCTCTGTGGCTTTTGAAACAGAAGTTGCATCTCTATTGGAAGAGTAGGTGTTGGAGGAAGCCTGCAAGCTCATGGACAATTTGATTACAAATAAAGAGATGATAGAAACCTGGAGGACTTTTAGAATGAAGAGACAAAATCTAGGATGGAGCTTTGGAACGCTTTGGATGAGGAAACAGACTTGATTGAAAGTGAAAATGATTTACTTTTTGGAACCAATGAAATCCTAGTTGAAGCTAAATAGGTGGAGGCTAAAGAAAAGTTAGGACTAGCACCATCCTCTCCTAATATGCAAACTCTAGATTGTGGGTGCATAGAAAGACTCCTAGTAGGAAGTCTATCAAAGAATTGAGGGACAAAGATGGAGAGGCTAAGGGTCAAGCAAAGTTTTCTTGGATGTTAAGATCAGAGAAGGGAACTCCCCTTCCCCAAGAGCCATGAGACTCAGAACGTGGAATGTTAGGGGCCTAAATGCCCCTAACAAACAATGATTGGTCAAATGAAGGGTCAAGTTAAGTCAAGGAACAATATTCATCCTTTAAGAAACAAAATTGACCAACATGGATTTTGAAATATTTAAGAGGAAATTGGGGCAATGGAATGAAATTTTAGTTCAAGATCAAGGGGCTTCGAGAGGTTTAGCCATTTTATGGGTATAAAAATCAACATCAATTGTCAAAGTTGAAGAAAGCCTAAGTTGGGTGGCTTGTAAGGTGAAGAGTTTCAACTCACAATTAGAATTTTTACTTCTTAATGTATATGGACCCAATGGTTGCATTTAGAAATGGGAAACTTGGGATGGCTTTCTATCCAGAAACCAACAAAGCTAAGTAATACTTGGGGGGACTTCAATGCCATTCTTGGTGCAGATGACAAGAGAGGTGGGAAAGGCTTTATTTCATAGTCCTAGAAAGATTTTGTAGATTGGGTGGATGGGAATAACCTTATGGAGCTACTTCCCATGAACAAAAAGTATACATGGATACACAGAAGATTGGGTTTTAGTCACATAGCAGAGAGGTTGGATAGATTTTTCTTTGTAGGGGATTTGTCATCCTTTCCCTTTGATTTAGTTAACTCCATTGTGCCATGTTTTGGTTCTGATCACTTCCCAGTGTAGTTGGAAATTGTGGGAGAAGAGAAGCCATACATGAGCCCTTTTAAATTTGAAAACATGTGGCTGCAGGAGCCAAATGTTTTAGATTTAATCAAGGATTGGTGGAATAAGGATCTTTTTGAAGGTTCAAAGATCTTCATCTTTGTGTCAAAGCTAAAAAGCCTAAAATAGAAACTGAAAGAATGGAATAAGGATCATTTTAAGGACATTTTTGCAAGCAAAAGAGAGGTAGAGGACAAGCTCTAGGCTTTGGAGAACACAATTATAAGGGATGGTATGGATCAGGTAAATTTTCTAGAAGAAAAACAACTTATGTCAACTCTAGAAGACATCTTGACAAAAGAGGAAATCTTTTGGAGGCAAAATTCTAGAGAGATTTGGATAAGGGAGGGAGATAGTAATACTATTTTTTTTCATAACAACACTAAACAAAGGAGATTAGTGAATATAATCTCTTCCTTAAAGAAATCTGATGGTTCAATGGAAGAATCGGCCTCAAGTATAGTCAATATGGCAATTTCCCTTTTTAAGAATTTGCTTAAACAATAGAAGCAGGATCCCTAATACACCCTCAAAAGGAGCTACTTCAGAATATTCCAAGTATAGTCAAAGAGGATCAAAATAGGTTTTTGAATCAGGATTTCTCAGAGGAAGAAATTAAATCAACTCTATTTCAATTGCACCCAGACAAGGCCCCTGGCCCAGATGGATGGCCAGCCATATTTTTTCAAAATTGTTGGGAGATTCTAGGGAAAGAGATGAAAAAGGCCATAAATGCAGCAAGGAATTTAGGGCATCTTCTTCGTGAAGTAAACAACACCTTCATAGCCTTGGTGCCAAAGAAACAAGAAGGCTCATCTCTGGACGAATTCAGACCCATTTCTTTGTGCAACACTTTATATAAGGTAATGACAAAAGCAATGGCAAATAGACTCAAAATTGTCTTGCCAGACATTATCATGGAAGAACAGACAAGTTTTGTGCCAAGGAGATCAATTTTAGATGGGGTAATAATAGCTCAGGAAGTGATACATTCAACTCAATCAACAAAAAAGTCAGGGATGATTGTAAAATTAGACATTAAGAAGGCATACGACAGAGTAGATTGGAGATTTCTTTCGAAGGTGATGGAAGCCTTTGGTTTTAGCAAAATTTGGTTGAATTGGGTATTTCAATGCATTTCAACACCAAGATTCTCAGTCTTAGTAAATGGATCCCCTAAGGGTTTCTTTGAATCCTCGATAGGGCTACGCCAAGAGGATCCATTGTCTCCCTTCTAGTTTATAATTATGGCAGACGCATTAGGGAGATCAACTCTGAAGCAAATAAATATTAGGAATTTACAAGGCTTGGAAGTCACAAGTTCACTCCTGCCTATGTCACATCAGCAATTTGCTGATGATACTATGTTGTTTGAAGATGCTAAACGCAAAGAATCTCAATGCATCATAAATCTTCTCAACCTATACACTTCGGCAGCGGGTCAAGAGGTGAGCAAAGAAAAATCACAGATCTTTTTTCTAAACACAGAATTGCATATGGAAATAGACATATTGTAGATTTTAGGCTTCAAAAAAGGGTAGCTCCCCTGCACTTATCTAGGTTTACCTTTAATGAAAGGATTAAGAGCTTCATCCTTTTGGGAGAATTTGATCCAAAAGATGGGGGATAAGATCACATCTTGGAAAGGAAAATGGTTGTCTTGGGCATGGAGGTTGACAATGATCAAAGTGGTTATCTCAGCCATGTCGATTTATATTATGTCTTGTCTAAGGCTTCCGAAGGGAGTAGAAAATAAATTGAATTAGCTAATGCACGAATTTTTTTGGCAAGGCACAGAGGAGAAGGATAAGATAGCTCTTGTAGCTTGGGAGAAATTATGCATTTCAAAAAAAGTGGAGTGGGTCTGAAAATTTAAGCAATCCAGAATAAAGCCTTAGGAGCCAAGTTGATTTGGAGGATGTTTAAAGAGCCCCATAACATATGGGCTTAGATTTTGAGGGGTAAATATTTGGGGAATGTCTCCCCGAAAGGAATTTTAACTTCAACAAACTCCCCTAAAGGTTCTAGGATATGGAATTTCATGAGTAGTTGCAAATCCATTATCACAGATTTACTTTCCTAGGATGTTCATGATGGTAGTAAATCTAATTTTTGGTCTGACTCTTGGGCTTGGTACCCAAAATTGGAGAACACTATAGACACTCCACACATTAAGGAGTGTCTATCAAGGGTATGGGGAACCAAAATAAAGGATTATATTGTTCAAGGATCAGCAGAACAAGGTTTCATTTGGAAATGGAGGGACTTTATAGCTTTTAATCTCAACCCCTGGGAGGTAGACAGTCTTAGCCATGAACTTGGGAAAAGGACTTTGGCTATTAGACCTGGATTGGATGTCATAGTATGGTGTGGATCCATGAATGGTAATTTTTCTATTAAGGCAGGGTATGAGAGCTTAGCTTTGCCACAAAGGGGACTGTGGAGCCATATCCCTTTGCAATATTGTTGGAACAAATTTGGGATACCTAAAGTTGGTCTATTCACATGGGCAACCTTGAAGAAAAGAATCCTTACAGCTGAAAGATTCAAGAAAATGGGTTTCCAAGGCCCTTCTCATTTCTCGTTATTTAAAGATCAAGAGGAGTTAGTGGACCATCTTCTCCTTAGTTGTCAAATTTCTAATGAATGTTGGCAATGATTATGCACAAAGTTAGGTTGGAAAAGTGCACCACCCAATGATATTTTGGCTCTATTTTAATCCTGGTCTAATATCAAAAGACGCTCCACATATCAGTGTTTGTGGTTGGTGTGCCCTTCAATTTTAATTTGGGAGTTGTGGAAAGAAAGAAATAGAATATTGTTCTAGGATAAGGAGATGAGCATCATTTCCCTCCAAAACAAGACCGAAGCAAGTATAGTGGAAATAGTAAATAGCAAGTTGAATTTCATCAAGCAAAAGGAGGTAGCCTTTTCAGATTGGGATGCTAAGATGAGATTTAATTGGGGGTTTTGATAATTCCACCTTGCACAGGTTCAGAGGACCAGATTGGGAAAAATTTGAGGCAGTAGGTGGTGTGGACATCTCTGCAAGTAGGTTGGGTAAAATTAAACTTTGATGGATCAGCAAGAGGCAATCCGGGACCTTTGGGGGTAGGGTGTATCATAAGAGATTGTCAAGCTATTTCTTTAGCTTATGTTACAATTTCTCTCCCAGAAGGCACAAATAATGAGGCTGAATTTAAAGCCCTGTTGCATGGTTTGTCCTTGTGTAAAGACATTGGAGCAAAAAAACTGGAAGTGGAAGGTGATTCAACAATAGTTATCAATGCCCTTAGAGTTGGGAAAATGACAAATTGGAAGCTCAATGCCCTATTAGAACAAGCTTTGCAAATCTTAGAAGTATTTGAATCATACACATCAAATCATATCTATCATGAAGGAAATGAGGAGGCAGATTCCTTAACCAACAGAGGAGCCGACGGGGATGAGGTCACCTTTAAAATGGAGGATATATAGTAAATTAAATATTTTTTTGTAGGCTTTTCCAAATCAATAAAAAAAGAAGGAAATTTTTTAAAAAGGTGATGAGGAAGAAAGGCATTAGTTGCATCCATCCTTCAGCATGTATGGCTTAATTTCACATAGCTGGGAGGACGAGCTCACCCGCGTCTCATTAATGGAGATGGGATGATCGAGCGGGTCAGGGCTCTATTTATTAAAGCTGACAATGGGAGAAATCATATCAATTTTAGAGATTGTCTGCAGTGACCATGGAGACTTCCATTTGCCTTTGAAGTTTCTGAAGGCAAATTGCTTTCCTCAGCTTCATCACAGATTTGTGGCTAAAGAAAATCACCAAGTGTCACAAAATTTCTCGGCTCTACTCTTTGGAATTGGAAGTGATCAAAATGGTGTTGGGCAGGGACTTTCTCATGGATAGGAATAGATATCATGTGAATTCAGACATTGCCTCATGGTTTTTGGCCTCTCTTCTAGATTTGGGTGGAGATAAGGTGGAGATTCTACTACTGTTTCGAGAAATTTTTAAGTCAGAATTCTGGGGGACAGACTTGGAAGTGGTGGTAGAGGCAGAGCTTAGTGTTGGTATTCCACGAGATACAGACTTAGCTATGATGGTTCTCTCTGATGCTAGGATTTAGAGGCTACCATTTCTCTTAAATATGTTTGACAGGGCTCTAGGGTGCCATCGCCATTGGGAAACAATTGGGCATAATTTTGTTCAACTCTCCCATGCTCTGGATGAGGCGCAGAATGGTGAGTGGATGCTGAGGTTTGCGAAGTTGGTTATTCATGGTGGCTTCTATGGCTTCCCATAGTTATGATTTGCTTTAACCTAGTTATTTTTGGCAGTGATTTTGGAACATTTTCGAAGTTGTTGTAATCATTTGTCGATAGCTCAAGAATTTTTGTAAAAAGTGTTAATATGGGTGTTGTCTGCCTCACTTGTATTTTTGTTAATAAAAAAATGAGAGGATGTGTTTCCTCATTTGATTTTTTTTTGTAAACTGGATCAAAGGGGTATAGTTCCCCCAGCTGTAAATTTTTGAAGCTATGAATAGAATTCCCGCTCAACAATTTATTGACCAAAAAAAAATATTCACAAGTTAGCAAAAACATATACATTTCAAATATTTTTACTTTACAAATTTGATTCATGTAGTCAAAACATTTGATAGCATTTCTAAAATTCATGTAGTCATCATGCTCAAAATGAAGAACCCCAATGTTGTTTAAAACAATTCAATAAATTATTTTCTCTAAATATAGGCATTTCTATAAATTCAAGGGTAGACCATAGATACTATCCTAAATTGTCAAAAGTGGGTTAATATAGGGAGAATGTAGCACTATACATTACATAGAACATAATGATAAGTTCAAATTGTGGTTACTACAAAGCTTGTTATGTTCTAACTTGCTTCATATATCCCCTTAATCCATCCTATTACCCTAAACCCTAAACCCTAAACCCATCATTTTGTCCTAGGACCTTAATTCATAGATCCCCTTAAGCCATTCTATTACCCTAAACCTTTTGATAACCCTTTAAAATATTAACTTATAGTAAATACATAGAGTTGAGAAAGATAGTGCTTCATGTGATTTACTATGTATTTAGTTTGACATTAATGTAAAAATAATTAGTTAAAGCTAGAAGCACTATCTTGCACTTCACCAAATCTTATCCCCTTAAGCCATCAAATGTTTTGTCCTAGGAGCTTACTTCATAGATCCCCTTAGGCCATCCTATTACCCTAAACCCTAAACCCTAAAGCCATCATTTTGTCCCAGGACCTTAATTCATAGATCCCCTTAAGACATTCTATTACCCTAAATCCTAAACCCTAAACTCTAAACCCTTAACCCTAAATCCATCATTTCAAGTCCTAGGACCTTAATGAAATTTGGTTGCCTTGGGCAACTTCATCAAATTTTATTTCCTTAAGCCATCATTTTGTCCCAGGACCTTAATTCATAGATCCCCTTAAGCCATGCCTTAGACAATTAATGAGATTTCCCAGATCACATTAACAATTATTTATTTTTAATTTACATGCCTTAGACATAAGTGAGCCTTACACATTTTTCATTTGTATTCA
This sequence comes from Cunninghamia lanceolata, assembly GCA_027924645.1. NCBI lineage: Eukaryota > Viridiplantae > Streptophyta > Pinopsida > Cupressales > Cupressaceae > Cunninghamia > Cunninghamia lanceolata. The sequence goes on from BSBN01001062.1 coordinate 7,066,319, forward strand.
ATTAGGTCATTTATTTTTATAAAGAATTTGACCTTGGATGGATTATTTATAAAGAATTTGGTTGGATGGATCTATTTTATAAAGAATTTGGTTAGATGGATATTTTTTGGTTGGTTGGATGGATCTATTAATTAATATTGTATCACATTAACAATTAAACTTTATCCCCTTAATATGACACTGACCATAGGGGAATCATATTTGTACTTTACAAAAAATTCATAGTCAAGACATTAATAGGACATTAATGTGAAATTAAATACAAATATGAAATTAAAGTTGAAATTAATAGGACATTTAAATATTTGTACTTTACAAATTTAACGATTCATAGTCAAGGCATTAGCTTATCAAAGAAGTTCTAAAAAAATTACTTAAGAGGATCATATTTACTTCAAAGTACATGTCTCATATTTAATTGCTACAATTTCTTAAGGGGATCAAAGAAGTTCTCAAAAAATTGCTTAAGGGGATCAAATATTTCAAAGTACATGTCTCATATTTAATCCCAATTGATATAATTAAGTATTAGACTTTAAGGAGACTCATCATATAACAAATGATATAATAAGTAGTAGAAACTAGGATGACTCATCATTTAACAATCACAAAAGTTATACAAAAATAATGTTAATGTTAATATAATTTATGTCATAATAAGATGTCTTAAGGGGTTCTAATAGGAATTCTTAAGGGGATCAAAGAATTCAAACTACATGTCTCATGTTGGATCACAATTGATATAATTAAGTATTAGACTTTAGGGTGACTCATCATAACAAATGATATAATTAAGTATAAATATTTAGGATATGTCCTAATAGGACGTCTTAAGGGGATCATCAAATACTTCAAAGTACATGTGTCATATTTAATCACAATTGATGTAATTTATGATGAGTAATCATAACAATCACATTCTATACAAAAATAGTGTTAATGTTAATTTAATTTATGTCGTAATAGGATGTCTTAAGGGGTCCTAATATGATGTCTTAAGAGGATCAAAGAAGTTCTCAAAATTTGGTGAAGTTGCCCAAGGCAACCAAATATAACAATAATACAATCAAATTTAAAGTAAATTCAAAGTAGCAAAACATGCACATTTAACAAACAAAATATATAGAATATTGATTTTGATATATAAAAGTGTAGAGTATAATTGTGTATGTACATGTATACAAATTTGTACAAAATGTGTAATTGTGTATATACATATATGCCAACTCAAAACAATGTTTATAAAATGTGGCCATGTCATCTCAGGAAAATCCAAAACTTGTGGGGAATGTAGCAGATCTTCACGCCACCTCATATCAAAATGATACAAACAATGTCAATATATCATCAAAACATGTATTTTAATTTATATAAAACTATCTATATACACAACTTGTACTTGTATTTACAAGTGGCTCGTGCACGTGTATAGGTTTAATCTGCATCCTCTCCTTTTGTTTCAAAGTATGAGATCAATGTGATGATGGCTTAAGGATACAAAAAAGGATAATAAATCAATTTCAACTATTAATGTCCAAGTAATATCAATATATAATCAAAACATGTATTTAAATATATTTTAACTAATAATTACCTATTTTTACCAAGTATTCCATGTTGTCTAGGTTGAATCGATACATGGACTCTCCTTTTCGTCTCAAAGTATGTGATGAATTTATTGATGGCCTAAGGATATAAAAGGACAATTTAAATCAATTTCAACTAATAACGCACAAGCAATATCAAAACATGTATTTAATGTATTTAAAAGGATAATATAAAACTAAAATTATATTTACCTATAATATTTACTTATTCCATTGTACCATCTGCATCCTCTCTCTTTTGCGATGTATCTATGATTGTCTCATGCTCTTCCATAGAAATTGTCCATAGCTCTTTATTTGTAGGTATTCCACGATACCTCACTAGTTTTATATTTGTTGCCACCACCAAATGTGATTAGTGTATAATCTTCTTATGTGTTTCATAATCTTTGAATGCATGCAAACCATTCTTCCTTATTAGGTATTTTTGTAGCCAAGTGCCAACAACCACCACCGAACCTATTGGATAATGATAGCCATCATTAAAGAAGTTCTCAAATTTTGCTTAAGGGGATCAAAGAAGTTCTCAAAATTTGCTTAAGGTGATCATCAAAGACTTGTTATCAAAATTTGCTTAAGGGGATGTCTTAAGGGGATCACCGAACCTATTGAATAATGATAGCCATTGTCATCTTCTCAAGGAGCTATTAACTTATGTTTAGTCTCCACACAACGAGCCAACCAATATTCTATTTCCTCTTCATTCTCCCCAGGTGCAACAACACACACATGTTCTGCAAACAAAATTTGATTCAATAACTTGCACATGTCCATATATTTGACCAATTTACATACATGCATTCATATGTATATAAATAAATAAAAGCACTACAAAATAGTAATAAAGTGAAATAAAATGAAATAAATTGAATTAAATTACCTTCTTGTACAAGGTCTAAAATAGGATCATAATCGTCTGATGCAAACACTTGATCGTTGTCTTCAATTTTTATTTCATATTGATCGCGTGCTTGTGTAGGTGTCAACGATCTTTGCTTCTACTCTTCAACCCATTCTGTATTCTCACATGCTTCCCAATCTCCTAAAATACAAAATTGATAAAAACATGCAAGCTCTCTTGTCCAGATAGTCCATGTGTTTGCATTCGAACTCTTAAATGAATGCCATTTAGTAGATCCACTAATTGTCTCACAATCAAGTCTAGGTAGAATGTTCTCTTCTTCAACCAACCAAAAGAATCAACAAACTATAGAGTACTCACTTGATCTAGGTGTAGATAATATTGTATTGCACCAATCCATAATCCCACACTCATCTTTAAATTTTACTGCATCCTCAAATTTCAACTGCTCTCTAGCAAGAATTTTTTTAACACACACACCAACTCCATCATGTTCTCCTTTACCATGTTCAGCTTCAAAAAACTCCACATATGTTAGACATTATGTTCCTTGTGAACCCTACTTAACCAATAGAACATTCAAGCATTCTTGAACTACCTCATACAATTATCTGACTATATGAGATGTTATGTCATCTGGATTCTTCTTTCTCTTAAATTTGTATAAAATATATTGAAACAATATTGAACAAACTCTAATAAGTGTAACTGGTTGTCACTTAAATAGAAATGATACTCCCTCAAAACTTTTCTATCATTCTCTGTGCTATCATCTGCATGTCTATAAACAATATGAACAAACATAGCCACCTGCACTGAATTGTAATATTGTGATTGGATTTCCTCTTACGGAGCTAGAGTATAGTTTTCCACAAAATCAACCACTGATAGTAGAGTACCAACTGGAAATGTGTTTTTACATACACAAAATTGTCTATCAAGTCATTGAGCATGTTGAGAGTGCTTGACATATTTTGGTACAATCTTACTCTTAAATTTTGATATGCATGTACACTAACTTTTTCTGTAATTAAATCACAACACTTTCTTATTTTTCCATCTTTTAAAGAATAGTCAATGTTCTTAAATCTTTTAACATCACTAATTGTTGTCCAAAATCATTTTCAACACTTTCATGCAAACTCTTAAGAAAGAAAGATTGCCACAACTAGTGCATTCTCCAGAAATACATAAACTTAAATAAAATAATTTCCCATTACATCTTTCACAAAACAAGTTTGATATAAACTTCTTTATTGTTTCAGGTGGCATATTAATATCACATTCCTGCATAATCATGTTAGTATGTAAAGTACAATGTATATATCAAAACACATCATAATACTAATGAAATCAAACATGCATTTTACAACAAGATATTTGTTGCTTATTAATCTTTACATACCAATGTTTACATTTTTCAAAAGATCTTTTACTTATTCTAATATCACCAGGTAACAGTAAATCACCATAATTTTTTATAAAATTCAGTTTGCATTGTATCTAATAGGTGTTTTGGATGAGGATCGTGAACTTTGGACCCCACTCTTAATTTTAAAACATCTCTAGCATTAGATGATACCCTAGTATTATCATGTCAATATTTTTCAATCAAAGATTTGATTTCAACATTCAGTTTCATGTCCGATCTCGGGAGTCGACCACTAAAACTCTAACATTGGTTGATTGGTTCATTTTTTATACTTTCTTTTCCTCTTTGCCACTCTGACCAATGTTTTAAGATGTATTTTTAGAATTTCACCAATATTTCTTACCATTCTTTTATTCAAAGTTGCTTTATTAACTACAATAGTTGTTATAGCTCGTCTTGCTTCATTCCTATCTTTAGATCAACTATTCTTTCCAATAGACTCAATGTCACTAGCAATAATAGACATAACATGTTTTAGTGATTGATCTTTTCTTCTTGATTTAACAAAAATACCTAATTTTTTCATTATTTTTCTCATTTTCCACATTCTCATTAATTGCATCATTAGTTGACATTGAAATGATAGTTTTTTACGATAAAAAAATTCTGTGTAATCTATTGGCATGTGTTCTTATTTGTCTCCAAGAAATCTTACTAGGAAGATTATCCAAAACATCATTTTAAATTTAAAAAAATCATTTTCAACATCACATCCTGGATTTTCATTTTCATTTTCAACTTCAAAACGATTTTTATTTTCATCGACAAAACGGTTTTCATTTTTATTTTCAATAAAAGGATTTTTATTTTTATTTTTAATAAAAGGATTTTCATTTTCGTTTTCAACAACAAAACGGTTTTCATTTTCATTTTCAAAAACAAAATTGTTTTTATCTTCATTTTCAACAACAAAATTGTTTTTATCTTCATTTTCAACAACAAAATGATTTTCATTTTCATTTTTAACAACAATTTGACTCAAATCTTGACCTCTACGAATATTATTGATCTCAACATTGTCATATCCAGTTTCTTTTAAATCTCATATAAACATCGTTTCCATTTCATTCAAAGGTGGATTTGAAGACGTACCTAGATTTGTGCCTATTGAAACATTCTCCATAGCATTGAAAGGGGGATTTGAAGACATACCGGCAGTAGTTTGTATAATTGTATTAGTTTCCACATTCACCTCTTGCAAATTTGTGTCGTCTACATCCATGGTCTCCTCAATGTTTTTATCTTCAATAGTTGTGGAACTGGATGCTTCAACATCATTCATTGATCAAATCTTGATTCTTCTATCTCTTTGTCTTTTTGCCTCCTCTCTCTTTGCTTCAATTTCTTCAGGGGTCAATACCTTCCTATATTTCCTCTTATTATGACATTGTGACCCCATGATTGAAAACTTCTGAAGTATGTACAAATGAATGTCAAAAACTTGAAAATCTTCCTTCTTTGTTCCTCCTTCAAACAAGTAGCAATTGAACAAAATTCTACTCAAACACCGTCCCAATGATGCCTCCTTTCAAAATTGAAATAAAATCCCAAGTTGAAGAACTTGTAGAAGACAAAAGTTGATAGAAAATAGTGAATATGTCACTAACAGTTGTACAAAACAAGTTGCAGGGCCAACAGTGACAGTAAGAATTAAAAAAAATGGATAAATCCTAAACGAGATCCCATTTATTAACCCTGATCTCGTTTTGTAAAATTTTAATTTTAGATCTGGTTTTTGCTTTGTTAACCGGTTCATGAAAAGGGTTGGGGAGCCGAACCTAGGCTTTGGACCTGGTTTGACCTGCAAATTGAAGGTCCTATTAATGTCATAAGAAAATAGTGACTTTGGGCATATATCTGAAGACCTTTTTTGCAGAATTTTTTGACGACATTAAAACCCATTGTAGATAAGACAGTGTAGATTCCAAATATGTAATTTGTTTTACAATTGCATTATTTTTTCTATTTTTTAATTAATTTCTGATGAAACAAGTCCATAAACTTGAATTATTAGGGTTTTTAGTATTTTAATAACTTTTTATTAAAATAATTTTTTGAAAAACAAATTGTATGAAAGCATACTTTAGACAATTCTTTTCAATTTAATTTTTTTTTTTTTAAATGATAAGTTTAGGTCATCTTATTCGTGACGTATATGATGATTTTTCAAAACACTAAATATGGCCAATAAAAAATTAAAAAAAAATATATATTTACAAAAAAATATGGAAAGCATGCTTAAGTGAGTTACAAATCTTTTTCCAAAAGGATTAAGAAAAATATGATTATTTGGGTCAAAATATGGATGACACACCTGTGCATGGTATAGTAAAAAAAGTGACTTTTAAACAGTGGTTTTTAGAAATGCCTATTGAAAATCAATTTGTATCATCTAGGTATTCAACTAAATTACATATTTGGAAACTAGACTCTGAGTAAGTATACATTTCATATTACTAAATTTTTTAAGATTCAATCTTTAAGTGCTTCAAATTTTTAGGTCAAATGTGACAAATTCTGAAAATCAAGGAAAATACTTCCATTTTTTGGCCAAAAAGTGGAGTCAACTTCTTGCACACTCCCATTTAAGAGATGTTATTGAGCTTATTCCTGGTTATGAAATGATTATGAGTTTGATCTTCCTTAGTTAGAGAGGCTTACATCCATGTTGCTTTCATGATATATATGTTCATTTGATTTATGAGATTGAATGATTAGGTGTTGTTGAGGCTTTTTCATTTGAGGTTTGAAAGGAGATCATACTTGACACTGATTTGCACTTTGAGGTGTTGGTAAGACATTATGATTTACATGTTTTCTATCTTTGTCTTATGGCTACTTCTTGGAGGATCATATTGATATGATTGGACTTGGGAGAGTTATTGTGACATGTGAGAGAGTATGTAGTGATTTATCTTGCATGTGTGGATAATTGTGAGTGTTATTGATACTACATTGGCTTGTTGATTAGCCACACCTTGGTTTGAGTGTTGATTGGTAGACTTGGTATGTCTTGGATCTATTTTCAGATTTGACATTACCCATGCAACGTGAGTTCCTAGATGTATTCTTTCTTCATTGACAGGTTTTATACATGGAGCTTATGATTGTGGTATATGGGTTTGATATGTTGTTGGCATGAGTTTACTGATGTTGTTGATACCTATGAAGTATGTATGGTTGGATGTATTAGCATATGATGTGGGTGTTATTTCCTGTCATGTGGTTTTTTTTTTTTTTATCTTTGACAGCTACTTGGAGCCTTTGTTATCACTTGGATTTGATGCTTGTGCTCTTTGGATTGGTGCATCTTCACCTTGGTATGTTCCTTTTCTTCCATAGGTGGCACATTGGAGGATGAGAGGAGTTCTTGGTTGAGATGGTGGTTACTTTATTTTTATTACATGTATCTTGATGGAGCACGAGAGCATGTTGGAGATTCATGTGGTTTCATGTTTGCTTATGATGATGTATTTCATTGATTGACCCTTATGCAATGTATACAACAATTGGGAGAATGTTGGGAAAAAGGTGTTGTTCACCTTGCATAACATTAATGAATTTAATTATGTAAAACAAATATTCTTTTGTGGTGCACCTTAAGTGATGTGTTTAGCCACATTAAATATTTATTTGGTATCACTTGTAAAAGTTGTATTTAACATTGGGAGACATAAGACACATATTTATTATTTGTGAAAAATAATTAATTTTGGGGTCAATGGTTTTGTGCTCATGGTTTTGAGTCACATTGGTTTTATCCAATACTGCAAGTATTTGTGTGAGCTTGAGTCTATAAAAGCAAGCACATGGTTAGTGGTTTGGGTTGGCTCTTATTTTGTAGGCTATGTGAGAGGCTATCATTATATTGAGTTTTCTCTTGTGAGTGCATATTGTAAAGCATGGCATGAGATGTGTAGATTCATGCTTGAATACATGGAGGATGCATTAGAGGAGCTTGATGTTTTAGAGGTGTTCATGGAGACTCTGTAAGTGTATTGTAATATCTTATTGCCGAATAATACATTGAGTATGGATGCTTTTGGAGGCTGGGTTTTTCCCTCAATTAGGGTTTTCCCAGGGTATATCTTGTGTTATCTTGTTGATTGTCTATTGATATTTGCATTATATGCATCATTATCTCCTTTGGGTTATGTTGAATTAGTTTGATCTACCTATAAATTCCTAACATGATAGAGTTGGAGGTACAAGAAATGAAAGACAAAACAATATTTGGTAGGGATGACTTACACTTGGCTATTTTGGTATGATTCACATACCAAAAAGGATTTATCAGCGCCTATTTATTTTAGGATGATAAATGACTTTGTCAAAAGATCTAATCTCTAAATTTGATATCTCCCATAGAGTTTATGAAGAAGGATGGATGTAAGGACTCCGACAATGGAATCCATTTTCCATCAATGATAATTTTTATCAATTATATACATTAATGACATCTTTAGTGTAATTCTATAAGATTATCACATTTTACACTCATTTTTCCACTTGATGTATCATGTATCTTAAACTATTTTTTAATTATATAATTTTATAGTTATTGATGTGCATATGGAAATTATGACAAGAGTAATAAACCACCTACATAACACACAAGGAGGCTCAAATGTGTATGAATAAGGGATGACAAACACACTTCATCATCAAGACATTTTATGAAAAGCTATAATATCATTCAAACATTATATAATGCTCATGTATGTAGCTTAATCATAATGCTAAATGATATCATGGTCAACTAGTCCATTGAGTGAGAAAGAATTGCATATGGAGATAGTTGGAGTGACTCCAAAAATAAAATTGTCTTTGTTTCAATTTTTGAATTTAATGTATCTATTGAATTTTAAAGGCAATAAAATCTAAATAATAATTTCATTTTTATACTAATGTTCACAACTTGAATCTATAGAAAAATAGATAAATAATATTTTTTTAGCTTATTGAATAAAGAATATAAACAAAATGCTTATAAAATATAGCATTGTTACTCAATTTTTTTTGGATTCTATATGATAATTAACTAAATAGATATCAAATAATTACATCCAATAAATACTAAGTATTCTACCTTGGCAATAACTAATAACCAAATGGTACCAAAATAAAATTATTACTTTTTATTAATAATTATCCCCCAAAAAATACGCTAATTAGGAAGTATAAAAACATCAAAGCCCCCAAGCATATATTTCCATACCCCTGGAGCCTTAAACCTTTTTCATTTTTAAAACCCTAGTTGCTGTATTTTGTTGTTTGCTGTTACCTCATCAATGGCTTCTCGCCTTCATCGTGTCCTTGCATTTGCAAGAGGAATTTCCACCACCCCGCACACCTCTGTAGTTCGTTCATCGTCACCTTGTTTAGTTCAGAAAATACTGCCCTCCGCCTGTATTAATCAGCCATTTAGATTGCTGGGAGCTCGTTTTAACAGTCATTGGCTCATTACCATGAAGTTCCCGGACCCTCAGCCTACTCGCGAAGAGCAAATTGCTGCTTTTGAAAAAACTGCCGCTAATGTCTTTGGCAGGTAAGCATTTCGAACCCTTTACAGCTTGTTTAAGTTTTTGCTACGACAAAACACGTGATGGCTAGTATTGAACAACTCTCTGATATGTGCTTTGTGAAAGGATATGGTGTTTAATTTAGTTTGTGCTTAGGGTTTGTTTGTTTGTTTTTTGACAAAATTTTAATTGTGCCTAGGGTTTGTGTTGAAAATTCTGGACCTTTTTGTTATGGATGCTCAAAGTTTTGTCTATTTAAATTTAATTTTTATTTCTTTCTGCTTGATAAAGAGAGGCCTTAATTGATTCTTGAAAATTTAAAAACATAAGCTTCCCACATCTTTCTAACACATTACATTTGCTCTCAGGCTTTTCTCATATGCTTTCTTTCTCTCCTGTGACTTTATAGCCGATTCTCTATGTCTTTCAACACATTTGTACTTGCAAGCGGAGTTGCGTGATCAGACTCGTTGAGTACTCGCAAGTACTTGAGCCAATTTTTGGCCTGCAACTCGTTGAAACTTGCCCGTGACTAAGTGGGCGAGTGATTCTGCCCCCTCGGAAATTCGTGAGTTAGGTTAGTCTCGACTAGTTTTTGAACTTTGCGTCCAGTCTCAATGAAATTAATGAAAGGACATCAACAATCGGTACAACAATGGTTGTTCCCTGCTACTCTGTCTAGCCTCAACAAACTAAGAGCAACTGAATTCTACAATTTCTTACAATAACAATACTCAAATCTTTCCTCATATCCCAAAATGCATTCTCCCACCTCTGTATATAGTTGCTGTTAATGCTGGATTGTTCCCCGAGGTCCAAGGAGAAACCGCTAGAAGTTGGAAGTGGAAAGGATGCCATTTCGTTTTGTTTTTGAGTTTTCAACAGTTAGGGATCATTTCTGTGCACACAGGTCCATCTCCACTAGCAGGGATTAGACCTCTGTGTGGGATCATCTCCATGGGTACGGATTTAACCTAAAGTCAAGAAATGTCCCTGTTTGCTCTGTAATCTCTGTTTTCTGTTTCTTTTCCTGTCCGATTCTTGTATCCACCTTACTGTTTAAGTTTTATTTTCTTGATCCTCATAGATCACATAGGCTATCTTCCAATTGAGCTGCAATTCCTTATCATCATCCAACATGAATATGCCTTCCAGAAAAAATCTGCTAACAAACTAAACAAGGCAGAGTCAGAGGTTAAGAACACAAGCTTTCTTAAGAACTTGTCATGCATTACAGAGTTAATGAGCTGGTTTCATACCCTTACGCTTAGGACCACTTGATTAGGGCTAACTCTTGAGCCTTAGAAACAACTCTGAACTTGCAATTTGTCATTGGAACTTCTAACAGAATTTCCTTTTGAAGCATAAAACCACTAAAAGATCTTGCTAAAGCCATGATTAAAGCAAACACGGTGAGGAACAGCCACCATGTACTTAAAACAGTGCATGCCAGAGAGGAGATGACATTGCAAGGTGCAGAAATGGTGAAGACAGGGGAGTTACAACTTAATACATAATTATGGTGTTGCCTAAAACATCCGTTTCTTTCAATTCACTCATAAACCAAATGTGACAAATAAATCATTGTTATCTTTAGCAATCATTATAACATTTCCTTGCCCTTCTTCATGTCAAGCCTGCTCTGTGTAACGAGACTCTTAGATTTTGTGGGGCTTTGACTAGGTGTTCGGTGAAGTCAGATTATGAGGGTCATCCCTAATGCTTGTTGCTTCAAGACCAATGAGGAGGTTTTGCCTGGTCCATCCATCAGCTTTCAAACTAGTGACAAAAGTGAGAGTGACTTGTTCAGTCCCATCATTAGCAAGCAAATCTGTTGGTTTATTTTGTTCCCTTTAACAATGAAAAAGCTAATTGGCTGAGATTTTTGAGCCAGCTCACGAGCCTACCAAGTATCTTTTTCAGCTTGAATAACAATTTTAGACTCGACTTCCATCTCAAGGGTTGGGAGTTGGAGCTGCCACACCGAGGTCAGCCTCACTGTTTGTTCTGTGAGGGATGAGCAAAGAGGAGGCCTTAATTACATAACCAATGCAGGCCTGTATGATACACAGCCAGTCCTGCCTGGGTTTACATATATATATATATATATATAACATTTGAAAGAAGCTTTAATTCAAATAACAGTAACTTCTGTGACATTCAACATGGACTTCCGAAAGTTGAAAAATTTGAAATATAAATATCTGATTGCTTTAACTGTTTGAAAATGCCCCTTCCCTCCCCCCCTCTGTTTTGTTTTTAAAAGTTTACAAATAGTTTTTTTCGCATTTTTCAAATAACTATTGATGTCAGAGGATGTCACCAGCAGGGTGGGGACGTTTCTTGATGTCCCAAGGATGTCAAGCCATTCCCAAGTAACCCCAATTCTGAAACATCTTGGGGATGTGAGATGGAAGTGCATTAATAAAGGGAATGTGGGGGATGTCACCGAGCCATCTCCAAAATGTTCGGTATTCCTGGGTTGGCGGAGATGGCAAGGAACACATCCCTGTGCAACACTCTCTGAAAGAGGACTGTTGAAGTAATTTGATGGATGAAATAGTAAATATGTTTATTTACAATGAATTTATTTTATCTGTTAAAGAAATTAGTAAAATCACTTCATAGAGAATTGTTAAAATGAATTCTTTTCTTGGAGAGAATTGTTAAATTTATTTCACGCGAGAATTGGCAATATGCAACTATCCTATAAGAGAACTGCTGAAGTAAATTTGATTAGATGAGAATTCTTAAGATAAATTCACCTATTCATGATGCAGTATCTCAGTTATTTCTTTCTGCCTGCAGTATGGAGGAGGCAAAAAAAAAAATTTATGTGGTATCTACAACAAATTACACAGGGTTCAAGTGTGAATTTCCAGAGGGGCTTGTACCAACAATGGAAAGTATGTGAGCTTCTCTGTACTGCTAGGCAACATTGGAAAGTTATCATATTGATATAAGTTCTAGTCTGTTTTGTATTTTGTTTTAGCTGAAGATCATTGACTATCCTCGTTATAAAGGAGTTTCTTCTTAATGCAGAGCAACCTGGAGTTACTTGGGTGCTTCCTGATTGTTATGCTGAGCCTCAATACAGACCTTATGGCCGTGAGTATTAATTGGGTATTTGTAGTGAAATTTTTTATTTATTTTTTACACATGATTATTGAATGCCTAGCATTGTGGTTCTTGACAGCGGGAGAAAGGTACAACAATGGGGTAATTACACCAGATCCAACTCTTGCCTATACTAGGCCATCCGAAAGAAATGATGAGAGATACATGAACCGAAGAAGGGATTCAATGCCTTTGGAACGGAATGACAGAAGAAGAGATCAGGATTACAGAGCACCACGTATGGATGGAAGAGGCCCAATGTCACCTGGAGACCGACAGGAGAATAGACCACCTATGGGTGGAAGAGGTCCATTGCCGTTAGGAGACCGACAGGAAAACAGACCACCTATGGGTGGAAGAGGTCCATTGCCATCAGGAGACAGACAAGACCACCGACCACCTATGGCTGAAAGAGGCCCAATTCAAGGAGAACGTAGAGATTACATGCCTCCTAGAGAACCAATGCAGGGACGACAAGAAGATGAAATGGGGTCACAAGGAAGAGATCCGGTTCAAGCAATCAACTGATAAGTGTGTTGATTGAAGAGGTAAGTTCAAGGGGAAGTTGGTCACAAGGAAGAGATCCAGTTCAAGGAAAAAATTAATTCAGTCTGTTGATTATTAGAGACAAATTCAAGGGATGGGTAAAATGTTTATAGAGAATTGTTTGAAAGAACAATTTAATTTCTCGTCCAAGTAGATTGTATGCAGGTTCATGGAAAATATTATACAAGTCTGAGCAAATAGAAGGCTAGTTGTAGTGCTGGAACATTTTGTAATTGAGTTAACAGGTATCTGTAGGTGTTTTGGTTTTTGTCTTGGACTCAAGGTTATTATATGATGTTTTCTTGTTAAAATCATAAAGATGACATAGTAAAAAGTATTCCAATTCTGTAGAAGTTAAAACAAGAATGGCACATGTTGAATGTCTGTTGTAGGAACAAGGGTATTAGTTTTAAATTTTTAATCATCTAACATGCATGTGGATTTTATTATGATAATCCAATTGGAACATGTATGGCCTTAACAATTAAATTGACACACACTAAAACTTAAGGTAATTTGGAATTCCTAAAAAATGTCGTATATCACTTCAAAATCTTTGAGCCTAACTGTTGAACTATTTAATATGGTCTATATTACACGTCTTGATAATGCCAACATCATGTGGAAGAGGTGCACATACCTTGACCTAATGCATTGTCTGGTGTTAACCTCATTTATGCTTCTATTGTACAAGTTCATCCTTATTCTTCAATAGAAGAAGTGCATGTTATATGATCTAATGCCATGTCAGATGTTAAAGCCTCTTTAATGCTTCTATTTATTGTCTAAGTTCATTCTTAATGCTTCAATAGAAGAGGTGCACGTTTCTTGACCCAATGCATGGACAGATGCTAAAGCCTACCTCTTAAATGCTTCTATTTAGTGTCCAAGTTGTTCTTTATGCTTCAGTGTACCAGCACTTGCTAATAATTTTCCTGAATTCTAAGATGAAGCCCAGAATTGATGAACCCTGAAAAGCTGAAGCTCAGGGGTAATCCTTGGGTTTTCTTAATTTTGGCCTTTAATCAGAGGAATGCCTCATTCTGGATATGCAGGGTCGAGGCTTAGGATTTTACCATTCTCAAGGGTGATTCCTCATGATTAGGAGCTCTTCATAGGTCATCAGCATTTCCTGTTGAAGCGACTCTCTGCCGCTTCTTGTTAGAGATTATTCTTCTGCAACTGAGCTTCAATTAGGGCGGTGAACTAGTGTGGTTGTGCATATTAGTCATGGGTCTCACCAGCCCCCAGAACAATCAGGCATAGTTTGTGGTGCTCCCTTGTTGAATCACACAGAAGCTTAATAAAATTAGGGGTGCTTTGAAGTGTCCCCATGTTGAATGACACTAATTGTCTTTTTGCCTACATTGGCAGAATTGGAAGCTAACCATTGTTCATGCTTTATAATGAATATGGGAACTGTTGAACTCAGGTTTATAATTTAGACATTTAAACCACCTCACAAGTACGAATTGTCCTATTAATGATGTAAACGTGGAAGCCAATGCATAAAACCAAAAAATTAACTTTCTTTAAATGCTCATCATCGAATTTACAGATTACATGATAATCCCATGTAGGTAGATTATTGGCTGATGGCAGATTTTACTATTTGTTAAGAAATGAAGTGGATGATTCCTGAATTTTTAGCATGAACTTCAAATGCACCATGAATGTCGTCACCTTTATCTATTTTCCTTTTTTGTAGAACCCCATGGGCCGATCATTATGCAGTGGATGCTTTTAATGAACTGCTTATGAAGTTAGCTACTGTCTGCTGGTGTTTGCGCCATGTATTTAGTGCCACAGGAATAAATTATTGGCCTGAGTGAGTAGGATGTAGCTAGATTGTATCCAAGGATTTTGTTTATGGGCTTTTTGCCTATACGTTCATCAATTAGCTAGATGCCCAGTAGTAATGAGACCTTTTTGATTATTAGTCACTACCCATGCTGATCTCCTTAACAAGGAGTTTGCAAAGCATTGGGCAGCTAGGCTCTGTTGTAGTTGCTTTAATCGGATGAGATATCCTGAAGATTCGACCTTCAAAACATTGATTTGAATTAGAGTAGCTGTCATGCATCAGCATTAGCAGCTATATTATATTTGAATGAGGGCCAACTGTGAGTCCCTTATTAAGCCAAAGGTAACAAGGAAAGTGAATCTCCAATGAATTCAATCTTTAATATTTAGTGGCAAAGTAATAATAAAAATGAGTATGAAATTCAATACTGACTGGAAAATTGAGTGTAAAACTTGAGCTTCATTCAAAGTAGTACCACACCTGCATACAAGGAAAAGTGAAATCTCCAATGAATTCGATCTCTAATATTTAGTGGCAAAGTAGTAATAAAAACTGAGTATGAAATTCAATACTCACTGGAAAATTGAGTTTAAAACTCGAGCTTCATTCAAAGTGGTACCACACCTGTATACCTGAAATACTGGCTTTATTGTTAAGTGTTTTAAGCTATCATTCAAATTTCTAATATTCTTTCTTATTCTTCATGGTCTACATGTTTATAACAAGCTTAATTTTAATAGTAAAATTTCTCCAGAAGAGTCTTGATCCTGTTTGGATTGGATCACAGCCTATTCCTTTTGCATTATACTAGGAAATAAAATTGGATTCAGTGTGGCAGTCAACATGAGCCCTACAATTTCAATAGCTTTTTCAAATTCCAAATATTATATTCATTTCTATCTTTCATACTTCACTGCATGACTAAGTTTATGCTCCTTGAAGTGGGAATCCATGTTTACACCAAGCTTCTCTTTAACTGTCAAATTTCTCTACAAGATCATTGATTCTGTTTAAAAAGGATCATACTCAATTTCTTTTTGCACAAGCCTTGGAAATAAAATTAGGTTTATTGTAGCAGCGCACACTATTTCAATAGTTGTTACATGGGTGAGCTCTAGAGGCTCTTTTATAGTTATGCCTAGAGGCGTTACTGCATTGGCACCAAGGGGGTTGTAATGAACCTCCTTTGCTGTCAAAATACCAAAACTTCTCAGAATTATTGAAAAATCTAAATATGAAAGATTAATTACCCTTTAGAATGGATACTTTTTTATTAGTTTTTTTAAAAATTAAAATGTTTTTATTGCATGCTAAGAGTATTTATTACAATGTTTCAAGAGTTGTGCTCAGACATTCTAGAAACAGGAGCAGAAACTTACTAAATTAGAGCAGCTCCTTCTCATCTTCCTCCAAATTAACCATCATAGGGCCAATATCGGAGCCATTATGAGAGTTTGGAAGGCACATCCATGATTTCCAAATCTGCAGCATTAGTATTGATTTCCACAAGGTTTTTCATATTTTCCTCCAAAATTCTTTTTCATTCCATATTGTCCCACCCAAGTAGTGGGAGGCTTTGGTTCATCCAATTAAAAAGGTTGAGAAAAGTATCGTACTCCTGGTGGACACCTTTGCTTCTATTGTTGAGGGAGAGACAAATTAACTTAATAAAGCCATAGACCTTCCTCGAGACAAAAACTTTGAGAATGAGCCAATTCATGGCTGTTCTTGGCAAGGTCTTATGAGACTGTTGAGATCAAGTTGAAGAGGGCTTGTTAAACACAACATAGTCATTTGGTCAGAGCATGGTCCCGATCTCAGCTTTCCTTTCTCCTTTATTGTGGCTCGAACCCTATTATCCACCATACTTTGATTATTGATATTGTTTGAAGTAAGATGATAAGGAATCTTATAATCCAATAATCACACCTTTTTTCACATGTTCCAGTGTCATTTTTAACAGAATTAGCTAGTACCATATGACAAGAATGCTTATCAACTTGAATATATGCTTTTCGCATCTATATTGTCCACTAAGGGAGTAGTCGTTTCACCCACACGTGTAATGAGGGGAGAGCACCATCAAGATTGTGCAGCCAAAAAGAAATGCCAAAGTAGATGACATTATATCATCCATAATGCTATGGTCTAGAAGCGGTGAGAGGGAAAACAAGATATAGGCATTGTAGAGGGAGATGCCGCATTGGTGAGAAGAGGAAGTGTGTGAGTGGGATAGGGGAAAGAGAGGTGATAAAGTTATAGATATAAAGTGAAGGTAAGACCCCGACAAAGCAAAATAGGGAGGAAAAAGCAAAAAGGCTGAAAGATCAAGAGATGCCACTAGAATAGAAGAGAGAAAACCGAAAGCTTATAAAGCACAACAGAAACATGTGCTCCAGGAAAGGGCACCAAGCTTTAAAGCATTAAGTGAAGACAACTTTAAAGCTTGAAAGGCAGTAAGGCAGGGAAGGAAAGCCATGTTGAAGACAAGGCTGGAAAATTTACTACAAAAAAGAAAACGATTTATCTAGGAAGGTATAAACTAGCTTGACCCAACATGAGAAAGAAATTCAATCCTTGAAAGTGGAAACATAATCACCCCTTAAGAAACATCTTCAATTTTATCTTCATTGAGGAGTTGGTTCAAGACCAAAAAGACATGATACTAGATAATAGACTTTGAATCCTTTGCGGAGTTGCTAAAAGAGGGATAGGACTAAGGTTGGGATAATAGAGTTTTAATCCTCTTTGAAGTTGTTAAAAGAAGGATCAAGATCGAGGTTGGCAAACCGATTGTCCACCTAGTTGCTTCTTCTTCAAACATGTTGTAATTGGATTTCCTCTAGATGACTTGACATGGATAAAGCTTCTTTAAGCTTGAATTGGTGAAATTGGCATACCCATGCCATTTCCCATTTAGTTTTTGGCCCATTTTTTATGGAGTGGCTTAATACGATTACATATTGATAAGTGACACACTCTTGTACTAAGTTTGGCTCTCAACTCAATACCTTTCCCTATCTATTTCACATTCACTTGCATCTACTTCCATGGAGTCGACCTTATCTCATCTTGATTTGCAGCCATTCCAACACATTTGCCATTATTAGTCTTTTATTGCATCCATATTTACACTCATATCCACACATTTGGTACACACATCAAAATTAGCGACTTGATGTCTTGGGTTAATCTCAAGTTCCTAGGGATTGATCCCAAATGGCATATGATTGATCCCAAATTTAAATTTTTAAATTCACTCTCAACTTTTCTGTACTTTTTCACTTAGTTGTGAGCCAACTTGGTACATGTTTGTGTGACTTATTGCTTTGATATTGGTAAATAACGAGATTTTGAAAGGGCTCAAACCCTTTTACAACAAAACAACCAAAAGGTAGACGGTATGAGTCCCATGAGATATGGGACAAACAACAAAGCAAAGAATGACAACCTTGTTACAACACAACAAAAAAACAACACCAAGGGATCATAAAGCTACACAATGCTTGATCTTGATCTAGCAAATCTAACACCCTTGATCATGGGGTGTGACGCTGAATCAAATTTTAGGTCTTTCTTTCTTCTCTATACCATTGTCCAAGAATCCAAATCCTCAGACCAAGGAGAAAGAAGGGAATCCTCCATCGATGCTTCCATGATAGACAACTTGCGCAGAGAGGGGGATTGACTTGTCCCAAAAGCAAGGAGAGCAGAGGATGAAATTGGTGCAGGAATCTCCACACTGTCGCCATAGGGGGGCAACAATTGACAAAGGGGCATACTAGGTCCTGTCAGAAGGGGACTCGAGAAGGGATTAAGGTCTCGTCAACTCCACACCTGCCACAAGGGGAACCCCTAGAGGACCATGACTTGTAGGAGGAACAAAATGAGAGGACTCAATATGTTGAGAAGGCTCATCATCTTGAGAAGAATCATCCATCAGAGAGTCAGATGCGTTGATAGTCAAGTGATCATTGAGGGCATTCTTCCACCAAGTTGCCGCACCCTAGTGATGAGAGTGGGGGCAATTGGAGGCCAACATCATCTATATCTAAAGGGAAGGCCCTCATAGTCAAGTTGTTGCATCCAAGGCCTTTGCCCCACCATTAGTACTATATCTCCATGAAGAGGTTTGAAGATATCAATATCCACCAAAATTCTGGCAAACGTAGAGTGCCCCATGAATGAAGTGAAATCCACCTTCAGGAACTGCTCAATAATCTTCCCAAAATTGGAGAGGAAGATTTGGGAGCCTAACCCATATTGGTCTAATGTTGAGAGGTTTAGTGAGTGGGTTGAAGGAGATAGATCATGGTTTGATAAAAAATGAGTGCACACCCCACATCCAAACCCTGCCGTCCAACACTAGGTCCCTCTCCTCAGAGGTTGCAAAGGTCATTATGAAAAAGCCCCTTGCATAGGGGAAGAGCTAAATCTTTCCCTCCACAAGAGGCTTCCAGGATTCTAAGACCCATTTGTGAAGGTCTGGAAGAGAGGGCCAAAGACTATTGAACTTGCAAATCACCCCATGTTGAAGGTAGAATTCATCATTCTCGATGATGCCTTGGCCACACACCACAACCGAAGGAGATTTTGCATAGAGCAAAGGCCAAATGTTTGATTTTTGAGAGGGGCGGCCTTGAGCCCTCGAGTCGATAACTGCTACCTATGATAGAGGGCCAATCTTCACACCCACAATGCCACCATGCTCAGGAGAGGCTGTAGACACTGGTGACCCATATCCTGCGCCACATGCTTTGCAACAGGCCCTACACCTCTAGACCCAAGTCTCACAAGTCCTACTCCAAGAAATAAGGTGCACAAATCTTGTGAAATTTGCTCGCCAATGCAATGTTGCTAGGTGCAGGGCACAAAAGACATTCAATGTGCAAATATTTCATATGGAAAATTGAGAGAACCTCTAAAGAAAAAATGAGTATTCATTCTAGGAACATTTCAATTTGGGGCTTAAAAGGAATCTTAACCTACATTAGAATCACATAAGGCCACTTGCATGCTTGAGAGTGTTGTCGATTATTCGCTCAAAATCATAAAGCTGATCCAAGTTGACTTAGGTGAACATGACCCTTGTGATTTGGAAAATTCTCCAAAGGTATTTTGAATACTACCATTCTTATGAGCAGATATTAGAGATTAGGGTGAAGCAGTTTTTAGAAGTTTACATTTTGTTAGGTGCATCCTGCAAGTTACAGATCACTCTTGCACCAAAGATTAGTTTTGCATGCTTGGGGTCAAACTCAAGATGCTTAGGGTTGATCCACATCGAAATTTGAGTTCTTTTTGACATAGTCACATTCATCAATTAGAGCATTAAATTTTTGTACTTGGATGATTGGATTTAGCACGACACCAACATTGATTCTTCTTCAAGTTCCAAAAGCTGAGCACCCCTGTCTATTTGCGTTTGACTTTGAAATATTCATTTATGGTTATCTCACCTTTGATTAGTTTAGGTTAATTTTACTTAATTGTTGTATTTGATTTAATTAGCTTAGATTATTAATGTAAAGTACAAAGCTATTTTTGAAGTTTGCAATTTTTGGGTCACCCTTGATAACGAGCTTTTGGCATTTCGAAGAGATAGCCAACTACAAGCCAAGCATGCGACCTTCCAACTCAGCTACGTTATTCGAGTTGGAGTTGATGGCCATAGATCCATATTTAATTATACCCCCTTTATCATTTTTGACAATAGCACAAACTCTTGAAATTTCAAATTTGCTTTTGAGGCACTATCAAAATTCAACTAAGATTAGCCATGTGGGGCTATTTCCCATTTCTCATTTTGTTCATCTTGACTTTTAGTTTGCTTTGAATTAAACATGATTGTCAAGTGTGGCCAATTCTTTAGGACACTCAAGTCTCTCAAATTGACTTTCTTGTTCTTGGTGCCATAATTCAAGGACAAAATACACATGCTATATATTAGCTACAACCTCCTAAATATGCTCCTAAGACTTGTTGATGTTATTAAAGGTCCTATTATTTTGTTCCAACCAAAATTTCCCCATGATGATGCCTAGATCAATATTTCAAAGGTCTTGAAGGAGCCCCAATGATGAAGGGATTACCTAGGCCTCAAGGTGGGTAGAAAGTGTAGGATTGAAGTCCCATTTAGTATTATAGGAATATAGGAACCAATTCCAAATATGTCTGGAAAAAGGACATTGAGGGAGTAGATGATTTAGTTATTCATACAAGAGGCATAAAGGACATCTACTAGGATCTTGAAAGCCTCTCACGATAAGTTGATCCTAGGTTAGGATTTTACCATGAGTAGCCAAAGAAAGACTATGGCTTTAGGGCATGCTTTAGAAGACCAAATCTTCATTTAGGGAAAGAAATTTGACCTTCCCCTCTCCAAGCTTAAGAAATTTAGGTAGCCCTCTTTGACCATAAAAGCACCACTTTCATCCCTATTTCAATCAAAGCAACTCAATCCAAACTGCTACTCAGTTTGAAACTACTAAGGAGGAGATTTAGGTCTCTGGACGCTTCATCCTCATGGCCGTTAGGGTATTTGATCACTTTCTAGATTATAGTAATGAAACCATCTTTACCTTGCTCCCTCTAGTAGTTGTTAACCTTATTTCTCCAAATATTGGAGATTTAATTTTGTAGAGATTCCAGAGCTTGAGAGTAGCACATGGGTTTGTCTTGAATCCAAGCATCCCTCTAGATGTCCACCTTATTGTCATTGTTGATTATCCAAAATATCTAGAATTGGAGTCTTTCATGAACACAATTTCCATACATTCCTAAATAGTAGAGCCCTCTAGCAGATCCTTTGTAGAAACTGACAACATTCCTTCCCTCAAAGTATTTGGCCCTGATAATTTTGATCCAAGCATTTAGAGTAGCCGTGAGGAGTTTCTAAACCAACTTCATAATGAGAGCATAGTTGAAAATTCTTGTTTCGTTGATCCCCGTTTCTCCAAACTCAAGAGGCTTGCAAACTTTACCCCATGCTAGGAGGGGGAACATTTGTGTTTCCGTTGTGCCTTGCCAAACAAAGAACCTCGTAATAACCTTGATTTTGCTGTTAAATACATTTAGGGGCAAGAAATAAAGAAAACTAGTAAAAAGGGATAGCTTGTAGAATAAATTTGATAAGGTTTACTCTACCTATAGAAGATAATAACTTGCCTTTCCAACTAGCTAGCTTGTTTCTAAATTTTTGGATGTTAGGATCCCTAACTCTTTCTTATTTTAGCCCAAGTAGGTAGTTGAGAGCTTCACTCTTTCAAAGGAGAGGATCCTGCTTAGGAAGATTTGCTCTTCCTTTTTGACATTAAAACAAAAATTCTAGATTTTGCTTGATTAATCGTCTAACAAGAAGCAATTTCATAATTTCTTAGCAAGTCTCAAGTTGCTCATACCCTAAAGGGAAGAGAGAAAAAATAAATCGTCGTTTACAAACTATAGGTGAGAGAGAGGACACCCATTTTTTTTAACTAAAAGAGGGGTAAAAATTTATTCAAACAAGAAAGAGTACTGTAGACACCCTAAAATGACCGTGTCGTCAAATCACTGGCATTCCGTTATCTGTTTAATCACCTGCATTACAATGTTAATTAAATAATCTAATTATTTAATTAATTATCATCAAATTCTTCTAAATCTCCTAAATTCAACATTAATTAAATAAATCCTCTTTATTTAATTAATTAAATTAAATTCCTCTATATTCTTCCACAATTAAATAATTTTAATTATTTAATTTGATCATTATCCTCTTTCCAAAAATTAAGTTCACATTAATTAAATATATCCCATTATTTAATTAATTCATCACAATTCTATCTTATCTACAATTAAATAATTTACATTATTTAATTAAATCAATTGTTCTTCTAAATTTAAATAAATCAAATCAATTTTATTTAAATTATCTCAATCCTCTAAAAATAAATAAAATCAAATATTTTATTTATAATCTTTGTTCTTCCAAAATCATGCACAACAATTAAATAAATTTATTTATTTAATTTGCTTTTAAATCTTCTAAATTAAATAATTCCAATTATTTAATTACTTCAAAAAATATCTTCTCTAAATTTAAATAAATCAATTATTTATTTAAATTGCTTTTTCTTCTAATTTGAGTTATCTCTAAAATAACTCAAGCTTTCTTGCTCATCAATTAAATATTTCTATATTTAATAAAGCAAAATATCTTCT
This sequence comes from Cunninghamia lanceolata, assembly GCA_027924645.1. NCBI lineage: Eukaryota > Viridiplantae > Streptophyta > Pinopsida > Cupressales > Cupressaceae > Cunninghamia > Cunninghamia lanceolata. The sequence goes on from BSBN01001062.1 coordinate 7,089,411, forward strand.
TTTCTCATGCAAATCCCTTCTTCTTGCTTTAAATCACTTAACTGATTGCTTTATTCTTTTAATTGATTTATCTCTTCAGTTAACTCATTCTTCTATTCTTGATAACTCCTCTCATGCAAAAGAAAGCAAGACATATGTCTTCTTCTCATTCGTTGCACATTCCTCAACTTATCTCCTCCGTTGATTCTTTTGAATTATCTGGACCGTTGATCGATCTTTGATGAAATCTATATAAACCCCCCTCATCTCCTTCATTACCTCTCTCTCTTCGATTGTATTTTCAGGCACATTTAACAGAGCTTCGAGCATACACTACGCGTTGATTGAGCAACCTTACGATCTTTTGACATTGATTTCTTGAGCACTACACTTGCTTGTTGCAGCTATGGCTTTGCAATTTCATTGAGCAATTCTACATTCAATCCAAAGGAAACAACACAAATTTCGGTAAAAGTCTTTATTGCATTGATTATTTGTCATGGCTTTTATTTAAATTCGTTTTCTTTATGTTATTGGATTCTTTGGTTTTTATTTAGTTTAGATTTAATCCATTTTTCCATATACACATTCTGGCACGCCCGGTGGGACCCATTGGTCCTGATTTAATATCAAATTTGTGGAATTTTTAGTTTGATTTCACAGGTTTTTTAACTCTTTTTTTGGAGAGATTCGAAAAAAAAAAAAAATTTTAAAGGAAGCTTGCTGGGCAAAAACGGAGGTCACGGTTGTGTTCGGAAGGGTCGAGGGACGAAGAAAATATAAAATTTGACCTATTTCGGTGAAGGTAAAATTTTTTCACCTCTGGCACGCAACCCGAGGCCATACAATCACTGTGAGGTACGGTAAAAAAAAAAAAAAAAAAAATTTCTTTTTTCAAAAAAAAAATTCAAAAAAAAAAAAAAGCAAAAAGAAAAAGCAAAAAAATCCAAAAATAAAAAAGCAAAAACAAAAACAAAAAAAAAAACAAAAAAAACAAATAAAAAATGAAGTGTTTTTAGTTTTTATTTCTTTTAGAAAGTAAAACAAAGTAAAGAGAATCTTTTTTCTTTTTTCTTTTTATTTTTTGAAAAAAAATAAAGCACCTTCAGCCCAGCAGCAGGTCACATCAGTGACCAGGAGCCAGTCACAGGGGGCTAAGACAGACCCCTCTTCAATGAGCTTTTTAAATGAATAGGCGATTTTCAAACCTCATTATCTTGGTCATACGGACACGTATTTCAGTGCTTTTTTTTTTAAAATAGGCTAGAATTTCGTGATCTACATCGTGGTGAGATTGGTTTTTTCTCAAGATTCTCTGATTTTTCAGAAAATTGATTTTCTCACTGCTGTCTTTGTCTCGTCACAGTTTTTTGACTTTTCAAGCTTCATAACTTTCACAAACGGACTCGGATTCAGGTGATGTTTTTTTTGAAAGTTGGTATTTTTCTGTCCTCTACACAGTGGTAATATTTTTTCAAAGATTTTCTGAGATCTATTTTTTAAGACCACTCATTGGCCTATTCTCAATTTCTGACTTCAAGCACTTGCTAACTTTTGAGTTTGTGTGGACCTAATATCACTTGTTGCAGCTTCTTATTACTCATACAGAGCAAATAGGTGTTTTTAACATGTTCATGCAGGATGAGCATTGAAGACCTCTTGATCTATCTCACTAAGTCTTAGAAACACATTGCATGCTTAAAAGGATAATTGAACAAATCTTTTCTTGCAATCTAAGTCTTAGGAACATACTGCTTTTCTTAAGGGACAATGGACATGTATGAACAAACCCCTCAATTTTCTAAAGGACAATGGACATGAATGCCAAACACTTCATTTCATAAGGGACAATTTACAACTACAATCGTGTGTGTGCATAGCTTAGTTGCACCTTATTTTTCTTATAACGGGACAATTGAACCTTTGTTTGACGTGCTTGCTTTTACTTTTTTTGTACTTCCTTTAGAAGGGCCTGCTTTTGGATTGCGCTTCATCCAAAAGGGACGACCCTAAGCGGAGTTTTCCTTTGAACCGCTATATAAGAGGGATAAGGCGAAAGCCAAGTCCTAACCGACGTTAGCCTTACCTTGTGGTGCCAAACTGAAAAGAGGTGTACTAGCTCTTTGTGGAAACGATTTTCACATTGAGCGAAGTGTTTGAAACTCTTAGTAGGATTGGTTAAAGCTTTTAGTAGCTTGTCGCATTGCTCGTAAGGCGTTGGTCCCTCAAAGTCACTAAGAACCAATCTAGATAAAGACTACCTGACCTACCTCCGAACATTGCGGTAATTATCAGTGCAAGGGAAATCGATTTAAACCCTTAAGACACTCACCATTGGCTCCCTTGAGAAGAGATAGTATTCCCTCGGACATAAAGCTCTTGTGACCTATTTGAGCTTTCCAAGGGGAGGGTGAGATATCCCTACCTATCGTCTCTCGCAAAGATACTAAATATCTGACACCTTTATGGAATGATATTTTTATCGACGGAGTATTAAGCTGTGAGCTGATCTACTGCAATGAAACCTTGTCTCTAGGGATAAAAAGTGCTTGTTATTGATTGCAACTGTATTAGACCTGTGGAAACATTGGGCTTGTTTGGAGCCTTGAACATACACTATCTGTTGTGTCAGTCCTTATGCCTTTTTTGACCACTTGTTTGCTGTGTTTTCTCTTGCCAAACCAATCCAATCAGAAACAGAAAAATCTTGCCTTTGAAAAACATCCGACACTACTTCAGCGCCCCTGGTATTACAGCAGCTCGCCTTTGGTAATACAGTAGATCGCCTTTGGTCAAGCAGTAACCCGCCTCTGGCAAAACTCTACTTCAGCGCCCTCGGTATAACAATAGCTCGCTTTTGGTCACTGTAGCTCGCCTTTGACATAGCAGTAACTCGCTATTGGTAGCTCAGTCCGTCACCTCTGGCCCATCGTAGCACGCTTTTGGTAGCACAGTCCTGCGCCTCTGGTCAAACAGTATAGCGCCTTTGGTTCAGTACTTTGTGCATCAGAGTTTGTCCGTTTCTTCAAAGCATCTCACAGATTCCCAGCATTACATTGTGTCCTAAGTGTATCCCATGGTCACCACGAGGCTACAGCAAACTATGAAGTCTAGGCAAGTTGTCCCTAAGAAGCACAAGTCACCCCCTCGCACACCACAATCAGGTCGTCTCAACGTTACTCCCAAAGTGACTCCTAGTACACCCACGGCTAAACCAATCAGCTCTCCAAACATGCCACACATAGAGGAACCAAGCAATCCTCATGAGGATAGAACCCCTTTGCTAAATGCACCGCAGTATACCACAGGCTTGCCTCCGGATTTTGTCCCACAAGGTTATGTCATAGATCAACCCCCATCTCAAGAAGAGCGACACTTTGAAATAGGTCAATCCTCTCAAGAAGATGGGCAAGATCTTGATGAATTTATACAAGATCCTAGAGCTATAGCTGCCTTTGATAAAATCCTTAGTGAGAACCAGGATCATTTCTTTCGCTTGCTTGCAAAGCAAGGTGCCAAGTTACCTCCAGATTTTGATGTGTCCACTCTCAAGGAGAGCACCAAGACCCAAGAAACCATACAAGCAGTGCAAACCATGTCCACGGCAACTACGCCCTTACCTACTCAAGGTTCGCAGTATAGGAATCCCCTTTTTCAAAATCCAACAGGGGAGAGGCCCATATCACCACTTTTGACTCCTATGGAGATCTATTAAAACCAACAAGAAACTCTCCAACATCAAGCAGAGTTAGCTAAGCAAGCCACCTTAGCTCGGTCGAATGTGCAACCACCTCCTAAAGTGTCCACCCCAAGCGCAAGTGGAATCTTGGTTACCCCATCACGCATAGGTTTCCCACCCAATTACAATCCGGGGAACACGTATGTAGCCATGCAACAAGGGTCTCAACATATGCCACCTCCTATATCATCACACCTGCATGTCTCTCAACCAATTGGAGTCACGCAGCCCCAACCACAACATTCTTCTACTCTCATCTTCAATCAACCCCCACAGTCGCAAATCACTTCTAACTATGTTCCTCCTCCACAACGTTCATCCTCGCTCAACTTCTTTCATACATTACCTAGCCACTCGCAACATTCCCAACATCAGGTTTCCCAAAGCTATGTGCCACCTTCACAACCTAATCAAACGCACTTTAGTTTTCCTCCCCCCAATACGTTTCTTCAACCATCGCAAAGCCAACATTCTTACCTAGCGCCACCTCCACCTCTGCCTAATCAAGGCCTCCAATTCCAATCCAATCTGAACCAATCATACAATCCATACAATCCCAATCAATCTTACGACCCTTACAATACCAGTATGCATGGCTCACATTATAATCTTCCATATGGGCAACACCAACCACTTTTTGGACAACAGGAGATGTTACCAACCCCTCCCACGACTATGGAACTAAAGATTGCGGAGGTGCAACAACAGCTATCTGATCTTACGTTTGGCCACACCAAAAAGACCTTCTCTTTGGAGGAAGTGTGCCCTTATCCTTTTGATCGGTCATTACCAATGATCCCTTTTCCTCAAAATTTCACTATTCCAAAGTTCGATAAGTACAAAGGAAAAGGTGACCCAAAAGACCATCTTAGGGAATTCTATCTTGCTTGCTTCGAGGTCTCTCACAACGACACATATCTTATGCGTCTTTTTCCTCGCAGTCTCGGAGGTCAAGCAATAGAATGGTTCTCACACTTACCTACGGGTATCAAGTCTTTCAACGAGCTAGCAGAAAAGTTTGCCACCCATTTTTCTTACAACGCAGAGCATGAGATTTCCATGACTGATCTATGCAACAATAAACAGAAAAATGGCGAGACTTTCATTTCTTTCCTTCAGCGATGGAGACAAATGGCTAGTAAATTCCCTTTCAAGATTCCGGAGAAACAGCTTGTTAGCATATTTGTACAGAACCTCAACCAAGAGTTAGGTTTCCATTTGCAAATTCTTAGTGCTACAACCTTCGACGAAATCACATACAAGGGTATCAACATTGAGAAGGCCCTCATCGCTAAGGGTGTGGTCAAAATCTTTAAGGAGACGAAAGATAGCAATTCGCATCAACAGTCGAATGATAAACCCAAGTATTGGAATAAAAACAAAAACGTGGTCAATGATGGAGTGGCCGATACTAAGCATGTCCAAACGTTGCAAACACCGCTGCAACTCTCCAAACCAAGTCAAGCTCCACCTCAACAACAGCAGGAACAAAGGCAGCCTTATCCCAACCAACAGCAACGACAACAAGAGCGGCCTCAACAAGATTACCCTCCGCGACGTCAATTTACTCCTTTGGGAGTGCCCATCGAATCGGTCTTACAGCAAGCTTTGCAGAAAAGGCTCATAACCTTACCTGATGCTCCTCCTTATGGAGAACCTATCTACAAAACTGCACGTTACAGAGACAATGAGTATTGTGAGTTCCATAGGAGCAAAGGTCATAGAACTGCGTCTTGCATGAAGCTTAAGCACCTCATCCAAAACCTCATCGACAGTAATCAAATCACCTTTGAGAATGAATCACCAGCGCAACACACGAACCAGGATCTCGATATGTACAAGGAACCATTCCCTCATCACGGTCCACCTCCTCCTCAGGATAGAGGTAAAGGTATCAATCACGCGTCCACATCTTTCGATTCCATTATAGGTTGTTTTGAAGAGAGTCAAGTGTCTACCCTCACCATTAAAGGCAAATCTACGGATTGTGCTGTTACTACTCGTCGAGGTCATGTCACCATTCGTGCACCTACACCTAGGCTTCCGGTTCAGTCTGATTATAATCTTGTCGAACATCTAGGGAGAACACCAGCACAGATCTCTATTTTGGACCTTCTACGGTCATCACCTGCACATCGAGTAGTGCTAGAAAAAGCCCTTCAAGAGTCCTCTGTTCCTAACAACATAGCAGTTGCAGATTTCCAAGCTATAGTGGGTAATATTGCTTCGCCTTACAATGTGGTCTTCTCTGAGAAAGACCTTCCCTCCCATGATCCTTGTCACAACGATGCCCTCCATATTGAAGTTCTCATACATAAGCGCAAAATCAAACGCATCCTCATAGATGGTGGTGCTGGTCTCAACATCTGTTCTTTAAAGTTACTAAAGCAATTGGGATACTCTGAGGATCACATCAACACTGATCATAGTATTACAATCAAGGGGTATGATGATGCAGAACGCCGTTCAGAAGGTGTTATTCACTTGCCTATACAACTGGGCCCCGTTATGCTTGAAACCAGGTGTCAAGTTCTTGATATTGAGCTGCCTTACAACATTATTCTTGGCCGCCCATGGATCCATGCAATGCAAGCTGTTCCCTCCACGTACCATCAGTCCCTAAAGTTCACATACAATGGTACGGAGATCACCATCCCAGGAGACCCTAATCCTTTTGAATTTTGCCGTGTCTTGCAAGGAAGCTATAAGAATTGCAACCAAGTGCCTAAAAATGACAAAGCCCTTGAATCCCCTCTCTATGTTGATCCTGAAACTCTCACACAAGCCTCTACCAGTGAGCCTACACCCCTCCCCAAAATCACAGCTCGTGTCCGGGATATAGGCTTTGGCACTTATGATATCTCTGAATCTTGTTGTGTAGGGCGGATGCCTTTATCTCCAAAATCTTACAGCAAACCACCCATTGCTAAAGTTACCAAAAAAGCAGCTATTCCTCCCCCAACATTCCTAACCCAATTCCAACATGGACGGTTATTGGAAGAGGAAACTATTGAGGACATCTCTTCTTGGCTCTACAAGGAGAAAGAACCAGTCACGATACCAGTCAAGCAATATGGCAATGGCTTAAGGATAGTGAAAAACATGGGCTATAAAGGCAAAGGTGGCCTTGGGAAACAGAATCAAGGCACTATGGAGCCCATTGTGGTAACAAAGAAGCTAGACAGGAAAGGATTAGGATTTGGTAAGAAGGTACCACGCGCCTTGGACATCGAGTATATTCTCGACGAGGTAGCTGACAAGTTTCCCGCCGATTCGACATCTACAGAGGATATCACCGATGACTCTTCCCTCCACATGACCAATCTATTCGCAGAATCCTCCATTTTTACACTATCCTCCGTATCCTTAACTTCCACCACCAGCACCCAGAATGTCACGCTTGTCTACCCTGAACTTATCGATTGGGACCAACAAGGGACCCCAGTTATAGATGTGTTTCAGAATGACGAAGCTCTAGCTGAGTTCATGGGACTTCGGGAAGGTATCCCTCTTGGCGATCACAAGGCAGGTTTTGTAATGGAACTTGAGCCCACGGCTTATTTTGGTGAGAATGCCAAATCCTCTAGTCGCAAAAGCGCACATAAAGAAAGATCTCTAGGTGAAAACCACACTGTGGCACCTCCTGATCATAAAATAGTAAAAATAAAGGACGTATCCAAAGGTGAAAACCCAACTGTGGCACCTGAGGATGGAGGATTTGACCTTCCTTTACCATCTAAGTACCAGGAGAAATCAACTCTACTAGTGGAAGATTCTACAGAGATCAACCTAGGTACAGAACAGAATCCAAAGACAACATTTCTAGCAGCATCATTATCTGATACAGAGCACAGAAACCTTAACAACTTCTTCTTACAACGAACCATCAACTTTGCATGGACCTATGCAGATATGCCAGGGCTAGACCCTAAGCTGGTAGTTCATTATCTCACAGTTGATCCCAAAGTGAAACCAGTCAAGCAAAAGTTGAGAAAGATGCACCCACAGATCGCTCTCCTAGTGAAAGTAGAAATACAGAAGCTATTAGACGCAAAATTCATACGACCTATTGACTATTCAGATTGGGTCTCAAACATTGTACCTGTGTCTAAACCTAATGGGCGCATCCGCATGTGTAATGATTTCAGAGATCTCAATAAGGCATGTCCCAAAGATGATTTTCCACTACCAAACATTGACATTATAGTGGACTTGACAGCAGGTCACGAGATGCTTTCTCTTATGGATGGATTCTCAGGCTACAACCAGATTAGAATAGCTGAGGAGGATCAACACAAAACAACCTTTACATGTCCTTGGGGCAATTACTGTTGGTGCGTTATGCCGTTTGGTCTGAAAAATGCAGGAGCAACCTATCAGCGAGCTATGACAGTGATCTTCCACGATCTATTTCATCACATCATGGAAGACTATGTTGATGATATATTGGCTAAATCTTCTAGAGCAGAACATATACAAGTCCTAGGACAGATCTTCGACAGGCTTAAAAAATACCAAGTAAGACTTAATCCTAAGAAGTGTGTCTTCGGTGTCACATCAGGGAAGCTGTTGGGATACATAGTATCTTGTAGGGGCATCGAAGTAGATCCAGCAAAAGTAAAGGCTATAGTGGAGATGCCTCCACCAAAGAACCTTAAAGCATTAAGGAGCCTCCAAGGAAGGTTACAGTCCATCAGGCGTTTTATATCACAGCTAGCAGATAAATGTCAACCCTTTCAGCACTTGCTCCGAAAGGATGTCTCGTTTCGATGGGACAAAAAGTGTCAGGCAGCGTTTGATCAACTTAAGGAATATCTAGCTACACCTCCTGTATTGGTCCCACCAGTTGCGGACAAACCCTTGATATTGTACATCTCCACTACAAATTCGGCCCTAGGGGCCCTGCTAGCACAAAATGATGACTCAGGCAGAGAGCACGCAATTTACTATATCAGTAGAACCTTGGTGGGATATGAGCTCAATTATTCACCCATGGAAAGGGCTTGTCTAGCAGTAGTGTTTGCCTCCCAAAAGTTGCGGCATTACATGTTGAACCAACACACAAATCTGATAGCCAAGATTGATCCCTTGAAGTATCTACTAGCAAAGGCAGCTCTCACAGGCAGACTAGCTAAGTGGGTCATGATCCTTAGTGAGTTCGACATTGAATACACAGATCGTAAGGCAATCAAAGGACAAGTCCTCGCGGATCAACTAGCAGAAGCACCTATGAAAGATACACATCCTATGGTCGCAGACTTTCCTGATGAGAATCTATTCACTCTTGCTAACTCCATAATGTGGAAGTTGTACTTTGACGGTTCTTACACACAGCATGGCTCAGGAGCTGGCATCTTATTTGTTACACCTCAGAATGACTACATTCCAAAGTCATATCGGCTTGCAGTCCCTTGCACCAACAACATAGCCGAGTATGAAGCACTCCTCATAGGTCTCAATACAGCAGTTCAATGGGACATCACAGAATTACAAGTATATGGAGACTCACAGCTAGTCATCCGCCAAGTCACAGATGAATACCAAACCAAGGATGAAAAGTTGGTCCCCTACAAACAACTAGTGGATGCCTACAAACCACATTTTTCTAGCATCACATTTGAGGAAATTCCAAGAGAGCATAATAAAGCTGCAGATTCTATGGCTTCTGTAGGGTCACTGATTGACATGCCTGCAAATACACACAAGTGTGAATTCTTGATCGAGCAATTGTTGATACCAGCCGTCGATGTTCCTGTTACTGAAATCATCTGCGAACTTGTTGGTCCCAATTCCCCATGGTACGAAGATATCTATGAATACCTCAAACACAATACCTTTCCCCCTGACCTATCATCCACTCAACGCAAAACCTTTATCCGTCGATCCTCTCGTTACATCATTCTGGGTGATACACTATATCGCCGGAGTCTTGATGGTATCCTCTTACGATGTCTTAACGCGGAAGAAGCCGAAGCTACCTTACGAGACATACATGAAGGTGTCTGTGGCGCACATTCTACCGGTCCTAATCTTGCTAAGAAGATACTCAGAACAGGTTATTATTGGCCTACAATAGAGCAAGATGCCGCACAGTTTGCTAAGAAGTGTCTACAATGTCAGCAGCATGGAGATTTGATTCACGCACCCGCTCATGAGTTACAACCTGTGACAACTCCATGGCCTTTTTCTCAATGGGGTCTCGACCTCGTAGGACAAATCCACCCTTCCTCCTCAAATGGCCACAAGTTTATCATTACCGCCACTGAGTATTTCACGAAGTGGGTAGAAGCCATTCCTATGACCTATATCACCGGTAAGCAAATAGCCAAGTTTATTCTAAACTACCTCATATGCCGGTATGGTATTCCCCAAGCTATTGTCACTGATAATGGGAGACCATTCAAGAACCAAGATGTCCGTGCCTTATGCATACAGTACAATATCCAACATCGCTTTTCAACTCCCTACTATCCGCAGAGTAACGGCCAAGCTGAGGCTTCCAATAAAATCATTCTCAAGATCCTAAAGAAAACGGTCAATGAAGCTGGTCGTGATTGGCACTTGCAACTCAATCCTGCCCTATGGGCCTACCGCACTAGTATCAGAACACCAACTGGTGCCACACCCTATGCCTTGGTCTTTGGCTCTGAAGCCATCCTACCTATAGAGGTCGAGATCCCATCCCTCAGAGTATCCATGCAGGACCTGATCGGCGGAGATGAGTATCGCACTTCCAGATTAGCTGAGCTTGAACTACTAGATGAGAGGCGTCTTGCCGCACTTAATCATCTCCATGTCTATCAAAACCGCCTCCGGCATAATTACAACAAAAAGATCAAAGAAAGACGGTTTCAAGTTGGTGATCTTGTACTTAAGGAGAATCAGAGAAATCAAGCAGATCGAGAGAAGAAGGGTAAGTTTGAGCCTAACTGGTTAGGTCCCTTCATTGTCACAGCAGCATATGGATCGGGAGCTTATACTTTAGCTACACCTGACGGCATTCCTCTAGATGAGCCACTTAACAGTGTCCATCTCAAGAAGTTCTATGCCTGATCCTTAGAGTATTCCCACAAAAAAAAAAATAAATAAATAAAAAAGTCAAAAAAGTCAAAAAAATCAAAAAAATACAAAAATACAAAAATACAAAAACATCCATCCTCTGGTGAAAACCTGGAAAACAGGCGCCTTGGATAAGTACCATAGTGAAAACCTGGCAAACAGGCGCTATGCGTAGAGTCAGCATCCATCGTCTATCGAGTCCTGTCCACTCCTTGTCCAGTTCGCAACCTGATTCATCCATCCATCCATAATAAAACCATTGACTTTGTTTGCATTTCCATCTCCCTACCTAGTATAGCTTGGAAATTTGTCAATGTCCATCATCGTCATCCCACGGCTTGATCTGTGTCTACAGTTAACACTGTCTGATCCTAGGTCAAGTCTTTCTGTGTCTTCTTCGGCGGTCACCCCTACAGTTTCCTCTACCAGAATGGGGGCAACTCTTTCCTTAGCTTTAGTCTAGGATTGGTTCCTTGTTCGTGGTTCGCAGCGCATACTTCAATCTTGTCTCATTTCCACAGGTAACACCCTTTAACGGACACTTCGCTCCTGCGATAAGGTGGTTATCTTCTCAACTCTCTTTCTACATCATCACATCTACCCAGAACTACATATCATCTTTTCAATCTTAAGGTACCTTGATCCCATGGATATGGGTATGTAGGCAGTCTGGAATACGAAGCACGTTTCCAGTACTCAGGTACATAAGATCACCTCTTCTCCGCTCTTGTCCCACATCATCACATCTAACCAGAACTACATATTATCATCTCTTCTCAATCTTAAGGTACCTTGATCCCATGGATATGGGTATGTAGGCAGTCTGGAATACGAAGGACGTATCCAGTACTCAGGTACATAAGATCTCCCCCTTCCACCTTGACCCATTCATCACTCTATCCAGAACTACATATTTATCACGTTCATCTTCCATCGTAAGTGTGCCTTGATCCCGTGGACACAGGGTATGTAGGCAGTCTGGAATACGAAGGATGTATCCAGTACTCAGGCACACACGATCCACCATTCTCCACCTGTCCCAATCCATTAGCATTCCATCCTTCTAGTCTTCCGTTTTTCAAAATCCATTCGCCTCGACTTGACTAACTCAAGCAGCAAGCTAGCGCATCCTTTCAAAGCAAAAGTCCTTAACAAACTTGAAGCAAAGAGGCCTACTTCCAGAGTCATCTACTGTCCTGCATACCGATTGCCAACATCAGCTAAGTACCGCTTAACTAAGCCCTAGATCAACAAGCTTGTCTTCTTCGAAGTGTTCCATTGACGAGACCAACGCACACGTCTCCTGCGACATGTGGCATTTCCTGCAGCGAGACATCGTCTTTTTAGGTAGATAGCCCCCTTTAACGGACACAGAGTTCCTACGATAAGGCTGTTATCTTTCCTATCCAATCTATCCTGAGCAACCTCTTTGGCAAGAGAATATGTTGGCTGTATGTTTACTTTGTAAGTCAGTCAATTTGTGTTATGGTTTATCTTTTGTTCCTTTTCCAATACCTATTCAAAGCTACCTTGATTTATCTATAATCTTGGTATGTTGCGATGCAGTACGGATTGGGGGCATAGTCATTGCTTTTTGTGTGCTGTGTTTGAGGAATGATCTTTAGTATCTTTCTTGGCATTCTATTTATCTTGTGTGTGTTAGGACCTAGCATCTTACATATTAATAATTCTTCTTGCATTTACATGTATTGAAGTTTATTTTATGTTCAAGACTATGGCTTATTCGCATGTTCCAACAAGGTTATATTATGTCTAATGGATCTAATTTCAAACCGCTTGCTTGCAGCGTCAACGTCCACGCACTCGGATATTACTGCACCTTGGTCTTTTATACCTTGGTGGCAAACTATCCACGTGCTATATCAAAAATAAGGATTGCTCTTTATAAACAAATGTGAAACCATTGCAACAAGCTCATCCATCTACCCATCCATTCATCCATGGCCTTATATAGTTTTCTAGCAAAGATCAATCAACAGTCTTTCTCTTATGTTCTCTCCTATCTCCTTTCTTCTATCTATCATCAACCCAACCTCGTCTGTCTCCAACAAATCTTCTAGTCGAGCGTCAACACAGTTCTTCTATCGCTTCCCTATCTTTCCTCTCGAGGGGGCACCCTACGCCAGCTACGCTGGGGCAACTACCTACACTGGGGCATCAAAAATTGTATCACATCTTCAACAATCGATTTTCTTTGACGCAACGCTACAAGCTGCATTGCATCAAAGAGGGGCAAAATGTAAACACCCTAAAATGACCGTGTCGTCAAATCACTGGCATTCTGTTATCTGTTTAATCACCTGCATTACAATGTTAATTAAATAATCTAATTATTTAATTAATTATCATCAAATTCTTCTAAATCTCCTAAATTCAACATTAATTAAATAAATCCTCTTTATTTAATTAATTAAATTAAATTCCTCTATATTCTTCCACAATTAAATAATTTTAATTATTTAATTTGATCATTATCCTCTTTCCAAAAATTAAGTTCACATTAATTAAATATATCCCATTATTTAATTAATTCATCACAATTCTATCTTATCTACAATTAAATAATTTACATTATTTAATTAAATCAATTGTTCTTCTAAATTTAAATAAATCAAATCAATTTTATTTAAATTATCTCAATCCTCTAAAAATAAATAAAATCAAATATTTTATTTATAATCTTTGTTCTTCCAAAATCATGCACAACAATTAAATAAATTTATTTATTTAATTTGCTTTTAAATCTTCTAAATTAAATAATTCCAATTATTTAATTACTTCTTCAAAAAATATCTTCTCTAAATTTAAATAAATCAATTATTTATTTAAATTGCTTTTTCTTCTAATTTGAGTTATCTCTAAAATAACTCAAGCTTTCTTGCTCATCAATTAAATATTTCTATATTTAATAAAGCAAAATATCTTCTTTTCTCATGCAAATCCCTTCTTCTTGCTTTAAATCACTTAACTGATTGCTTTATTCTTTTAATTGATTTATCTCTTCAGTTAACTCATTCTTCTATTCTTGATAACTCCTCTCATGCAAAAGAAAGCGACACATGTCTTCTTCTCATTCGTTGCACATTCCTCAACTTATCTCCTCCGTTGATTCTTCTGAATTATCTGGACCGTTGATCGATCTTTGATGAAATCTATATAAACCCCCCTCATCTCCTTCATTACCTCTCTCTCTTCGATTGTATTTTCAGGCACACTTAACAGAGCTTCGAGCATACACTACGCGTTGATTGAGCAACCTTACGATCTTTTGACATTGATCTCTTGAGCACTACACTTGCTTGTTGCAGCTATGGCTTTGCAATTTCATTGAGCAATTCTACATTCAATCCAAAGGAAACAACACAAATTTCGGTAAAAGTCTTTATTGCATTGATTATTTGTCATGGCTTTTATTTAAATTCGTTTTCTTTATGTTATTGGATTCTTTGGTTTTTATTTAGTTTAGATTTAATCCATTTTTCCATATACACAAGTACAAAGCAAGGGCATTACTCAGCCCTGTCAAGCTCCACTAAATTATCCAACTTTTGAGACAGCTCCAGGGGTAATTGACCCCAATTTACAATGTTCAAGTGTTGCATGTGATCAGAAGCCCATTTGGCTAAACAATCCGCTACTCCATTCCATTCTCTAGGAATATGAATGAAAGAAACCGAATCCAGAGAATCACACAGATTAAGAATCTGTTTAACAATCAAAGCTAAGTGCCAATTAACATCAACTAAATGCTGTCTATTCAACAAATTCACCACCACCTGGGAATCAGACTCACAAATGATCATTCTCCATCCAAGATGACAACCACGCTACACCCCATATAAAATGGCAAGAGCCTCCATTAGATTGTTAGAATGAAGACCCTTATAAACAGAAAAGATAAACTGCACAGACCCAACACTATCTCGACCAACTCCACCAATACCAGCATGACCAGGGTTTCCTCGAGAAGAACCATCTGTGTTGAGTTTCAAAACTCCTCGAGGAGGAGGAGTCCAATGCCCCTCCCTATTTAGCTTCTGAAGAGGGTGTCGACATTTATTTCTCATGAGGCGACCTTGTTGAGGAGGAAGATGAAGACGCTTGTAGCAACCAACATCTTGAGGATCCACTGCTTCCACCAAATCACAATTTGCCGAAACAGTTTCACCCAAAGAATGAAGAATTTTCCACCACAAGTGATGGGCTCCTAACATCGCATCTTGAAAGATCCTACTATTCCTCTCCAACTAGATATTCCAAATTATAAAGGAAGGTCCAAGTGCCCAAGTAACTTGAAAAAAAGAGGTTTTAACAAGCACTGTGCCCCAACGATCAAAAAACTCATCCAAAGAGGAGACATGCCAACAAGCCTGGTTCCACACACTCCACCAAAAATGCCAAATCTCCCTAGAAAAAGAACATTGGAAAAAGAGATGAGAAACACTTTCCTCACTATTACGGCACATGACACACATGGAGGGACCTTGGAACCCTTGCTTACTCAGATTATCCCAAGTAAGACAACGATTTTGAACCACCAACCACAAGAAGAAATTGCACTTGGGCCAAGAAAACTTATGCCAAACTTGCTTCCACCAAGGAACCTCAGTGTCTCCAAACATCTGCCTTACAAGCTGCACATAACCTATAGAAATAAAGTACTTCCCAGACAGATCGTTGCCGGCCCAAGCCAAAACATCATACCCCACCAAAGTAGTGCATTCACGAGAAGCAAGAATCTGATCCAGCTCTCACCTATGCTCGTCAAACCCTCCCAGAGGCCATTCAGAAGAGTGCTTCCATCTAAAACTAATAGCCATCCCACAATTCTGTGCAACCTTATAATGCTCAACTGTGTCCCAGCCTACAACAATAAAAATGTCACAAAGAGACTGGAGGTGAGGAAAAGAGGATAGGATAGGAGGGTGACCATCCCAAGAGTCCAGCCAAAAAAGAGCCTGAGACCCAGAATGACAGATCTAGAAAAGTCCATTCTTAACCAACTTAGCCCCCATTTTCATGGTATGCCGGATCATAGACCTCCTTCCCTCCAAAGGAAAGCGAGGAACATCAAAAGAATTAACATCTTTAAAATACTTATGAGTGAGAACACGGGCCCAAAGCTGATGTTGACTAGTACACCAACACCAATATAATTTAGTTGCAAGAGCCTGTCCATTCAAAAGAGCAGAATGCAACCCAAGACCTCTCGCTTTCTTTGGCCTGCACACAGTTTCCCACTTAACAAGGCTCCACTTAGTAGTTGACAAGTTACCACTCCAAAGAAATTTTTGTGAGAGAGCATCAAATTCCTTAAGGAAATATATAGGAGCTGCATGAACAAAACACCTGTAAATAGGGAGAGCCTGTATAACAGATTTAAGAAGAGTCACTCTACCAACAGTAGATAACCAACTATGCATCCAATGAGTGACCTTCCGTCGCAGCTTATCAAGCAAAATTTGCCAGGAAGACCTAGGTTGTCTACCAACAACAAGAGGTATACCCAAGTAGACAAAGGGCAGAGACCCAATCTGAAACCTCAAAATATTCGCAATCCGCCTTTGAATCACCTGAGGAGTATTAAAAAAGAAGATAGACGACTTATGCTCATTGACTTTTTGACCTGAAGCAGCTAGGTAGGTATCCAAAGTCTGCCTAAAAGATTCAACTTCCCGAAGACGAGCCATCCCCATAAGAGAGGTATCATCCACAAATTGGAGATGAGCAAGCCTTGGCAGCCCATTGCCCCATTGCCAACCATGAATCAAGCCTTGAGAAACCCGAAACTTGAGAAATTGGCCCAGCCCCTCAGCCATAATAATAAAAAGATAAGGAGAAAGAGGATCACCTTGGCGGAGGCCCCTGAAAGCTCCAAAAGGATCAGAAGGTTCTCCATTCACAATAATCAAGAAAGAAGATGAAGTAACACAGCTCATAGTCCAACTCACCTAGTCTGGACTAAAGCCAAAGGCTAGAAGAATCTTTCGAAGAAAACGCCACTTAACTCTGTCATAAGCTTTGGCCATGTCTAACTTGATGAACATAGAATTTTCCTTAGAAGTCGCCATAGAGTGAATGACTTCAGAAGCCACCACCACCCCATCCAGAATTTGTCTACCAGCCACAAATCCCACTTGCTCCTCAGAGATGACAACAAGAAGGTAAGTTTTGAGCCTCTCTGCAATCAATTTAGTAATAATCTTGTACACCACATTACAAAGAGCAATGGGTCTAAAGAATTCAAGCTTATCAGCACCTTCCTTTTTAGGAATGAGAACTAGAAAAGTAGAATTCAAGGCTCGAAGCATTTGTTTATTCTGAAGAGATTCCCGAACAACCTCCAGCAAATCCGTATTAATAATATCCCAAAATTCTTGGAAAAATTCAACTGGGAAGCCATCCGGGCCTGGAGCTATACCTTTGTTCATCCCAAACACAACCTCTTCCAACTCAGGCATAGAAATCAGACGGATGAGAAACTCATTCATCTCATTGGTGATCAAAGAGGGAATGCAATCCAGGATCAAATTCTCCTCATCTTCAGCCGGAGGGGAAACTTTAGCAAAAAGAGCAGTGTAAAACTGTCTAGCCTCTCTAGACAAAGCCTTCAAGGAAGATATTTGAAGACCCTCAGAATTAACCAGAGAGGAAATATAGCCCTTATTATGGCGAGCCTGCATCGACTGGTGAAAGAAAGCAGTATTCTTGTCCCCTTCTTAAAGCCACTCAATCTGAGCCTTCTGTTTCCAAAAAATCTCCTCACGAAGCTCCCACTCCTCCACATTTCTCACAGCCTGGGATTCATCTTTTCCAAACGCATTTGAGAATCCAGTGTCCTGAATTTGGTGGGTAATCCCATCCAGGCGATCCTAAGCCTCCCTTTTCTTAGCCTGAAGTTTACCAAAGCATAACCTATTCCATCTCTTAAGGTGATATTTAACATATTGCAGCTTCTTAACAAAATAACACATAGCTGTACCATAAGCAGGGCCGCCATCTCTCCACCACTGGGCCACGAGATCATGTAGGGAAGAGTCCCGAAGCCACATAAGCTGAAATTTAAAAGGAGGGTTCTTTGGAACTAAAAAAGAAGAAGCTGAAAACTTAATTGGCCAATGATTGGAGCCCCTCCAGTCAAGAATCTCAGAATAAGTAACCAAGCTACCCCCACCCAATAACTGGAGACAAGAAATCTATCCAGCTATTCAGAGATCGCATCCTGCCCACTTTGTCTATTATTCCAAGTGAAAATCCCATTAGAAGGCTTAACATCAACTAAAGCAAGAGAATCCACATTAACTTGAAAAAGATCAGAAGCAGGACCAAGCCTAGGCAACCCCCCTCTTTTCTCCTCTAAACTCAACATAGAATTGAAATCCCCAGCTAAGACCCAAGGAAGATATGGAGCACATGATTTGACATACCTATATGAGCCCAAAGTTGAATTTTACCATGGATATCGATCGGAGCATAAACATTAGTGACCAAAATAGTCTCACTAGTTTCTAAAGCAAAAGCAACCATGGAAATAGAAGAAAGGCTAGAAATCCACCAAAGAGGAACAATCTTTCGTGGATCCCAAAAAAGCGCCAAACCTCCAAAATTTCCCTGAGAGCCAATACACTAACACTGACCAAAAGGCTAGATGCGAGAAGCACACTGGAGCATGAAATCAACTGAAAGCTTAGTCTCCTGAACACAAAAGATGTTCGGAGAATGAACCGCAACCAAATCATGAATAGCTTTTTGATGGGAGGTGCTATTCAACCCCCTAACATTCCAGGATAGAAAAATCATGGAGGAGGTTGGGAAAAGTGAACATCAATGGGTTTAACAGACCCAGATTCCACCAATAAATCCTGAGTAAATTTAATATTCTCCAGATCCTTCTTATGGCCAACTTTAGAAGGTTTCTCAAATGGACCTTTCTTAAGGGAGCGCTGATGCACACCCAAATCCTCAAAAGACCCCCTTTCTTTACCTGAAGACTTCACCCCGTTAGCCAAATTTGCCAAAATAATATCATCCTGCAACCCTGCAGAGTCATCAGAAGTTCTCAAATCAAGGCCCTGGTGGGATTGAGAACTTCGAACAACCCCCTACGCAGGAACCGCAATCATATCCTTAACACCAGTAGCCTGCTCCTGTGCTATATCAATACCCATAGCAGTGACCCCAGAAGAAACCTCCACAGGAATCCCTTCCTCCACAGCCTTAGTATCCAAAACCTCAAAACGGTTGAAACCCTCTTCATTATGCCTATCCTTATAGGATCTCTTCTGACGACTTCCTTTAGCCCGCGACTTCACAGGCATAAATCCTTCCTTATCAGGTCCACCATCTTTCATAAGAGTCTTACCTTTATCCCCCTTATCCGCCATAGGAACCGTGGAAGGAGAAGAAGAATCCCCAACAGATTTGTTTACCCTAGGACATTGGCGTTGTAGGTGTCTATACTCATGACAGATCCGACATCGAAAAGGAAGGGACTCATAATCTAGCTGCTGAACCCAAGAAGCCGAGCCAAGACAAATTTCCAAAGAATCCGGCAGTGGTTTACTAAGATCAATCTCAACACAGCTATGAGCATAAGAAGACACCTTCTTATCGAGGGTATTTTGTGCAATGGCCACCGGCTTCCCCAACAATGCCGCAATCCGTTGCAAAATATCCTCTCTCCAAAACTCCAAAGGAAGTCGTGGCAGGTGGACCCAGACAGGAACCGTTGAGGGCAATTCTTCTGCAGAATTAAATCCCGCATGCCAAGGCTTCATGAACAAACCCACATGATTGTAAAAATAGGGCCCTCCCTCAAAAACTCTATTCCGATCTGAGATGCAAGAAAAATCAACCAAGAAATAACCATTCGCGGCTATCATAATGTCCATATCTCCCTCTATTTGCCAGGACTGGTGAATCCAAGAATCCAGAGCCGATAGAGAAATACGAATTCCAAGGAACTTGCAAATCAGAACATGATGGATCCAGTAAGATATATCCTCCATGACCGATTTGGGAGAAATAACCAGAACAGGACGGTCTTGACTCCTTGGCAAACACCCATTAACTTTCTTAGGTCTAGAACCCTCATCCACATAAAAAGAATTAGACGGCTGTGCTTGATTATCCGAAGATAAACCTCCAGGAGGGGGTGTAGCCCCAGCAACAACCAGAGAGTTAGAGACTCCTTGAGCATCCATGCCATCTATGAAATCCACCACGACACTCAGCAAAAACCCAAACGAAGGCAACACTGCTGTGAAAGGAAGCCAGAAAAATGTATAAAAACGTTGAAAATGAGACGAAACACCAAAGGCAAAAAATGCAGGGAAGGGCAGAGCCCTAGCCCGCACAGAGGCTCCTCATCCCGCCACTCATCCCGTCCGCTCCCGTGAACCTTTCAATCATCAGAGGACACCCATTTGAAGAGGCCTTTAGCCCACTAATTTTTCCTTTCTCCTTTAGGTGCACAATCTATACTACTAAGGCATTGGCCATAATAATGAAGAGATAATGGGAGAGAGGATCCCCTTGTTTTAAGCCTTTGGAGCTGTTGAAGAAATCTTCTGTAGTCATTTATTATAATTGAGAAGAAATCAGTGACAACATCTATAGATCCAATTTCCATTCCTTATCAAACCCAATCTTCTCCATGACCTTGTCTAAGAAGGGCTAATTGACTTTGTTGTAGGCTTTGGAAATAGCTAATTTGATGAGCATGCATTTTCTTTTGCTAGCCGCCAATAAATGAGAGAGTTCATGAGTAAACATTATACCATCCACAATTTTTTCCTTTCACAAAGCTTCCTTGCTACCCTGAAATGATAACTGGGAGAATTTATTGTAGCCTATTGGCTATCACTTTGGAAATAATTTTGTAAGCTGTGTTACATATTGAGATGGGATGAAAGTACTTGGGCTTGAAAGCGCCTCCACTTGCTTTGGAATGAGAACCAGGAAGGTGGAATTCATGGATTTGAGAATAGATTTAGACTCCATGGATTCCTTCACAATATCCCATAATTCCATCCCAATGAGATCTAGAAGCATTGAAATAAAAAGGCTGGGAAACCATTAGGGCAGGGGGCACCATCTTCGTTCATATCAAAACTACCTTTTTAACTTCCTCCAAAGTGATCTCAACTAGAAGAGCCTCCTTACTGACTTATGTGATCATCTTAGGGATGTTCTGGACGAAAAGCTCTTGCTCTTGATCTTTTTTGACTTTATCCTCCTCAAGCATAGATTTCCAGTAGTTGAGGGGGGATTTCTTAATCTCCTCCCGAGACTCAAGAATATGTCCGTCATGAGTTTCTAGTTTGGTGATAAAATTATGTTACCTCATATTGCCTGAGGCATGGAAAAATTTAGAACTTTCATCCCCCTCTTTTAGCAATGTCACTCTTCCTTTCAAAAAAAACTGCGCTTTATTGTAAAGGAATTCTATTTGGAAAGCCCAATTTTGTTCCTTAGATTTTCAGGTTGTCGTTGACCCCTTGCACCATTATTATATTTTGGATATCCTCCATGTTTCTTTTCGTTTGTCTCTTTTGGTGGAAAATGTTTTGGAGGACATTTTAATTCCATCCCTTGAGTCTAGCTTTTAGTGTTCAAAGTTTTTAGAAGAATAGAAACATCTTCATTGTATACCACTCTTCCTAGCTTTTGGTGTTCAAACCACATCTTTTCAAATGTAAAAGCAATTCTCTCAAGAAATTGGTCTTCTCCTATATCTAGAGTGATAGTCAATTATTTAAACCTATTTCTGCTAGCATGCTTAAATGAAAAATTAGATTCCTGTCCATCCATTGGATGAACAATTTTGAATAATCTTGATTCATAATTAGTTTAGATTTTCAAGATCTATTTAAAAAAAAAACTGGACTTACTCTAAATAAATTAGACCACATTCCAAATAAATTAGATCTATTCCAAATTTAATTTAATTGGACCATTCCCAATAATTTCACATTTAAGAAATCTAATTAAAAAATTCAAAAAAATATGTGTAGATATTCTTAACAAATTGAACCAATGGCATGTAATAATAAATTTAAAACTACAAATATTTTTCATTTCATAATAATGACTTACTATTTATTGCAGTATGGTGCATTTACATGTATGTTTTAAATGACATACAATAATAAATTTAAACTACAAATGTTTTTCATTTTATAATAATAACTTATTATTTATAGTATGGGGGCATTTACATGTATTTCTTAACATCTTACTATAAGTGGCGTATTAACATTAAGTTCATGATGAAATATAAGAATTTCCATCTATTTATCATTTTTTTTCATGTAATTCTTAATTAGAAAAATTATATTTGAACAGTCTATTTTTGTGAATAAAATGCTTCTAGAAAGAAATTGTGCAAAAGATTTTTTTGCTTATCATGATGATGGATCATGGAGTGTGATCCAAAACATCAATGCAATAATTCTTAAAAAGTTTTTTTCCAAAGCACTTTTATTCATGCAATTCTTAATTGATATCAAATTATTGGATGCAATTGAAATATATTGTAGAAATATAAAAAACTCATGCTCTCTTCATCTTAATGATGGATTATAGAGTGTGATGAAATAATAATGATAAAAATCTCAGAGTTAAATTTAAAAATATGATGTTTTCAATGTCTTAAATACAAAAATAACTATTTACATTGGAAACATTTAAACAATAAAATAAAATCAATCAATTTAAAAAGGATTAATTTTATGGATTTATTTCAAATTTCACCATCTTATTTAGATTCTACAATTTCAAATAAATTAATATACACATAATTTGAAATGTTTATTATTTAAAATGAAGTCCAAAAAAGTTTAAGACAATCAATTGAAGAAAACCATTTATTAAAATAAAAAGCACTCAACATATAAAAACAAGTACTATTTTTAATAATATAATGGATTTTTTAAAATAAAATTTGGGACAAGTTTTATTTCATATAAAGTAATGAAGATATTATTGAATATTAAATTTATATTAAATTGATACTTATAATATCAAATGAATTTATCATTTGAAATAAATGAGGATAGAATGTAAAATTTGATTAATTTAAAAAAGGTTAAAATTTTTGTAAGCAATAATTAAGACTTAAACTAAGAAAATGAATGCAAAATGAAAGTTTTCAATTCTAAACTATCATAAACCTTAGATATTGTATGGAAATAGAAATCAAACAAAGCAAATAAAGACAATTTTACCACTAGTCTCTATTGTTGAAAGTAGATTTGCTTCAAATGGTTTAGGATGTGGATGCTCCTTACATAAATGACTATTATTTTGATAGCATGCGGCTAGCATGAAAGTGGATGATCAAATGAGAGCATGAAGCTCCTATTTATAGATTTTTGGGAGAGAAAATCAATAGTGGAGATGAGGTGAAAAGATCAATGGTTGAGGATGAATGAGAGGACTTTCCTAGGATTGAGGAGAGGATGAAGGGTCAAGATTGAACTTGTCAAAAATGAAGGGCTAGGATTGCATAGGAATTTGTCGCAACCATCCTTTATTATTGGAAATGGTTAAGGGAATATAGAAATTTGTTGTAACTATGCAATATGTATCCCTTTAATCTTGGAAAAGGTGGTGACAAAGTGGATGGAATATAACCTTAGCCATGTGAGGTGGAAAAGAGGATAATCAAATAATAAAATTATTTAATTATGTGTGAGAAGGAAAATCGCTAATTAAATAATAAGATTATCTAATTAGTGTGTGGGAGTCATTAGGTGGGGTAAATTAACTAAACAATTTGATCATTTTAGTTAATTGAGAGTAAGGTTGTACTAGGACAAAATCGAGTGTACAATTTTTATTTGAAATGAATATTAACATTATTTGCATGTGAGACACAAAAATCTTTATTAAAATAAATAGTACTCAACATTTAAAAACACATAGCATTTCTTCAAATATATTAGAATCATTTAAAAATAGTCATTGGGACAAATTTTATTTCATCTAGAATAATGAAGGTTTTTTTGAATGTTAAATTTACATTAAAGTGGAAAAAGGTTAAATTTGCCAAGTATAAAATTTTACGCATCTCAAGGCTTACAATATGTAGCAACACATTTCTATCTGATTTTGATTGAGTGAATCATAAAAAAAATAGTTATGACTAAGAACAAACAATTTCAAGTTTCTTTTTGCCGATAAGGGCGGGGTTCGGTGGTTAAGTCGCTCGATTGTAGTGGCGGCCACTAGAGTTCAAACCCCTGCTGGGCCAACGAGCTCGCAGGCTTTACGCCTTCGCTGGGCCAATGAGCTCGCGGGGTTTGAAGTGTTCTTGCTAGGGGATGAGGTCCCCCGTGTTGTGGCCTCACTGGTTCATAGCTCTAGGCAAAAGCGTTATCGTGGAGCTAGAGGGCATGTCGCACCAACGTCACCGATCATGTTAAAATGTTTACCAAGTGCATTTAAAAAAAAAATTCAAGTTTCTTTTCTAAGTACGATGATCACCTTTTATCCTCTACAGTAAGTTTTCATGAGAGCAATACATGATATCAATAGATAATAATAGGGCAACCTTGTTTTGTTACAGAGTTATAATGTTCATTTAGATTTCAACATTGGAAACCATTAGTAGACTATAAATGTCTATCTTTACATGTTAAAGTACTGATTGGACATATATTTTCTCAATCAATGTATTTTTAAAAGCTCTAAAATAATGTTCGGACATCTAACAAATTTTTAGAATTGTCTAGATATTTGGAAGATGTATGAATATGTTTTGTAGCTCTTCAAAAAACAAACATGGGTGTCTAATAGTGGGAAGCACAATGATGACAATGATTGGAGAAAAATTGTCATCATTATTTTCGATCAACAGTAATGACCATGTGTATGGCATGTTGAAAATAGGTTGCTTTTTTCCATAATTTTTTTTTTGTAAAACACGTGAAGATCAAGAAAATTGTTTGTTAGAAAATATTACAGATATTAAGATGTCTGAACATTATTTTATGCTCTTCTAAAAAAATATTGATCTAAAAAATAGATGTGAATGTGAAATAAATAGAAAAATAAGTTGTTTGTGCTAATAATTATTTTTCAAGTTTCTTTTTAAGATATGGAGATCTAAAATAGGAAACACAATGATTGCAATAAGAATAAACATTCTTCAAGTTTCTCTTTTCTAAGCACAATGGTCTCCTTATCTAATTTTGACAAGAGCACTTCACGACAACAATAGATAATAACAACTCATCGTTGTTTTGTTGAAGAGTTCATAATGGTCACTAGTTTGAGTATTGGCATGATACAGGTTCTCTTGAGACAGGATGTGTGCATTAGTACATGTGATCTCTTTGGAGGAGATGGTTAGATCATGATGGGCTTCTTGATTATGCAGATGTGCAGTAGGAGCATTGACAGTGATCTTGTTGGTTCTCTTGGTATTGAGTACTTTGATCATTTGCTTGATTACTTCATGATGGTGCTATGTTGCATTTGAAGTTTGGCATGTATTGGTCGGTTACAGGTGCTCATGGATACTTGGAGATTTAGGTGAGGCTAGAGTTCTCTTGAGATTTGAGACGCTTGAGACAGTTACTCTTTGGAGGTTTTAGTAGATAGACCAAGGAACCTTACACCTGGATATGGATGTGAGTTCATTATGGACCTAGAGGAGATTGTTCTTGGAGAGAGTCGTTGTGACTTGGTGTATCCAGGAGGAGCATTCTCATTCCCCACTCTTGGTCTACTCGGCGGTTTATCATCTATGAGGTATTGCCCATCCTTTTAGATGTATTTTTCTTTATGTTTCATCTTCTCATAGATATGGATCTTGAGCTACAATTATTGGTTCTGGAGGGTTCATTTGAGGAATGTTAGCATGGTTATCTCCTTGTTCGTATGGTTTGGTTTATGATGTTCATTATGAGGAGTTTAGGAGATGTGATTGGGCTTATTCCTGGTTATGGAATGACTGTGAGTTTGATCTACCTTGATAAGAGAGGCTTTCATCCATGTTGGTTACATGTTATATATGTTCATTTGATCTTATGAGATTAAATGGTTGGGTGTTGTTGAGGCTTTTCATTTGGGGCTGTAGAGATCATACTTGACACAACTTAGCACTTTGAGGTGTTTGTAGAAGGACGTTATGATTTAAAAGTTTTCTCTCTTTGTCTTATGACTATTTCCTGGAGGATCATGTTCATTTGATTGGACTTGGGAGAGTTATGGTGACGTGTTTTGAGAGAGTATGCAATGATTTATCATTCATGTGTGGATCATTGTGATTGTTCTTGGTTCTACATTGGCTTGTTGCTTAGCCACACCTTGGTTTAAGTGTTGATTGATAGACTTGATATGCCTTGGATCTATTTTCAGATTTGGCATTACCCATGCAGTGGGAGTTCCTAGATGTATGTGTTCTTCATTGACAAATTTTATACATGGAGCTTTTGATTGCGGTAAATGGGTTGGATATGTTGTTGGCATGAGTTTATTGATGTTTTTTATACCTATGAGGTATGGATGGTTGGATGTATTAGCATATGATGTGGGTGATATTTCCAGTCATGTGGGTTTTTACCTTTGACAGCAGCTTGGAGCCTTATGTTATCACTTGGATTTGATGCTTGTGTTCTTTGGATTGGTCCATCTTCACTTTGGCATGTTCCTTTTCTTCCATAGGTGGCACATTGGAGGATGAGAGGAGTTCTTGCTTGAGATGGTGGTCGCTTTGATTGTATTGCAGGTATCTTGATGGAGCACAAGAGCATGCTGGAGATTCATGTGACTTCATGTTTGCCTATGATGATGTATTTCATTGATTGACCCTTATGCAATGTATACAACAAGTGGGAGAATGTTGGGATATGGTGTTATACACCATTGCATATTTTGATATATATTTTATAATGTTATAATTAAATAATTATTTAGTTGTGATACACCTAGGTGGTGTGGTTAATCAGACTAGGTAATTATTTGGGGACCACTTTATGTTGTATTGTAACATCAGGATATTATTTGTATTATTTGATTAATTGGTAAACCTTAGTGCCAATAGTCAAATGAGGGTTAATGGTTTTGTGTTTCCCATGGTTTTGGGGCACATGGTTTTCTCAATGTAATGTGTGAGCTTAAATTATAAAAGCAAGCACAAGGTTATTATTTGAGGTTGGCTGGATAATTCATTGTTAGTGAACAGAGGTTTGTGAGAGGTTGTCATTGTATTGAGCTCTCTCCTATAAGTGCATATTGTGAAGCATGGCAAATGATGTGTGGATTCATGCTTGTACACAATGGAGGGTACATTGGAGGTGTTTGATGGTTCAGAGGTATTCATAGAGGCTCATGGATTGTATTATAATGATTTATTGCTGAATACTACATTTGAGCGCGGATGCTTTTGGACGCTGGGTCTTTCCCTCTTGAGGATTTTCCTAGGGTATATCTTATGCTCTCTTGTTGATTGTTATTTGATCTTTGCATTATGGTTTATTTCTGCATCTTATTCTCCTATTGAGTTATGTGGAATAGGTTTTATTTTACCTACAAATTCCCAATAGGGATGTTGTATCTCTAGCGCGAGTACACATCCTTCTATAAAAATAAAACTTCCCTCTCCGTGAGGAGGGATGACGTATCTCTTGAGCTAGTGCGCATTATTTTACAAAAATCCCTCATCATGAGGTGGGATGGTGTATCTCTTGAGCTAGTGTACATCCTTGTATACAAAATCCTCTGCGGAAGCGGGGCTAGATCTTGAGTCATCCACCCTTAAGCATGTCTTTGGCAGTTCTGGTAGCGTAGCTCAACCATCAGGTGTGTTTAGCATGTTTTAGATGGTGGGACTTAGCAATAAGCTCCTTCCCATTGCTCGTGTTTGTTGTTTATAAGACATGTAGTGTGTCTTTGGCATACTATGCGGTGCTCGTGTATTCCGTGTGTCTTCCTTATGTGTTTCCTGTGTCTTCCCTTGAGTGTGGTCTAAAGGCACGTAGCAATGAGCTCCCTCCACATTCGAGTCTTTGTTTGGTGTGTCCTCCCCCAAGTGTGGTCTAAAGGTGCATGGCAATGAGCCCCCTCCACATTCAGGTCTTTGTTTTGTGTGTTTTCAGCAGTCTAAAGGCACATGGCAATGAGACCCCCTCCGCCCCCTAGTTTAGGATTTATTTTAATTGTTAAATCAATGTATTCTTCGTGTATTGCGTGACTGCTCTTATTTCTTCTCCATGTATTACGTGCTTCTAATGTATTCTCCATGTTTTGCATGCTTCTTACTGTCTTCATTGTGTCTTGTGTGTCTTCCATGCATTTTCTAGTGCTTACCTAAGATTGGGGGCTAGAAATAGTCCTCCAACCTTTGGGTATACCTTAGCTTCATGTGCCTGGTGTGTTTGATGTGTTTTCGACTGTACTTTAATGCATGTATGGATTGTAAGATCATACATACATTAAAGTGGGGGCTAAATGTTATATCGTAAAAAGTTTCCCTATGACATTTTACCTTCTAGTTTAGCTCCTAGGTCCCCTTAATTCCATTATGCATGTTTAAAACTTATCCCAGAGCAATTTCCCCCAAAACCCATATTAATGGGTCCTAGGGGTTCATTTTAAAGCTTAATCAAGACTCAAAAAGTGCCTTGGGACTTGGGTACCCGCGCCCAAGTCCAGGCTAATTTGTTAGGACCTAAATTTTAGGATGTCAGGGTAGGACCTTTAAAAAGGTTTCCCTTTGTGGACCTTTAAAAAGGTTTCCCTTTGTCAACCTTTTCAATTTGAATTACGAAAGTTAGCGAGAATGCATATATAAGTGAGTTTATGTCTTCATTTTACACCTAGATGGATAATGCAAATTTGTGATATTGAGCTAAGGGATTTCAAGGTATTCATTGTGTTGCAGAGCATAATTGTATTGTTATTGTGTTTGTTTGTTGCATATTTGGCTTCATCAATTCATCTCCTCATGGTGTGAAATATCTTCAACTCCGTGAGGGCTTCACCTCTAAGGTGACATCTACTTGTGTTTCAATCAATCTATTTCATCATTTGATTTGGCCTCTATCCTCCAATGACACACACTCTATCTAACAACGGTGTTGGAAGACTTGAATGTCATTCTGGGGCTTGACCGAGGCAAGCTCCTAAATACCACAACCCCCAAACCTCTCTCTTTGTGATTGCAGGTTACATGTACGAGATTTGGTGAAGTGGAGTTACAGAGAAGAAAAGCAAAAGATAGAGATTCAGGATCTAAGAAGAAAGTGCAGAGAATCAACCAACTAGTCTAGGGCACTTATCCTGTAGTCCTCCCGATTGGCATTTCTAGAAAGTCTGAGGCAGGTTGTAATCTGACACAGATCACTGTTCCAAATCTACAAAAAAACTACCCTATTGGACTTAGGCGCCTGCCCCATTGTCCCTGAAGTTTATGCCT
Organism: Cunninghamia lanceolata; assembly: GCA_027924645.1. Taxonomy (NCBI): domain Eukaryota; kingdom Viridiplantae; phylum Streptophyta; class Pinopsida; order Cupressales; family Cupressaceae; genus Cunninghamia; species Cunninghamia lanceolata. The sequence goes on from BSBN01001062.1 coordinate 7,118,633, forward strand.
CTAAAAATCTGAATCTTGATATGTTTCTAATATGTATTTAATAATTTCCCATATAGTCATTTGTAGCATTTTATTCATCTGTACTTGATTTCATTATAATTAGGGTTTGAGGCTTATTGGATCTAGGGTTCGACAAATCTATGAATCTATTCTATCTTTCCATATCATTCTTGAGTACACCAACCCACAACTGAGTCCTCTTCCATCTGTAGTGACTTGACTCAGTTGTTGTCCTTGAATGTTATTGTGAAAGGAGGGTTTGATTGGACACCTTTAACACTATCTCCCATCTTTCCCAATTTTCATACATAGCAAATATAAAATCAGTGGCCAAAAAGTCATCCTTTTCATTTCCTACACCTCCCTTGGATTGAATAATCAAGAGTATAATAGCTCATTCAATATAGCAAACTGGTATATTGATGAGGCAAATAGAAAGTGGCAATGTTATGGTAAGATGAAACGACCCCTCTAGCACATACAATCCCAAATTGGAATGAAACAACCTTAATATCTAATACAAAACATATCCCAACAACCTTAATATCTCTTTTTGGGTGACAACTAATAGTAATCCAAATTTATTAATACTCCCAAATTGGTGACTGAAATAAGATGCTCGGCCTACAAAATTGATTTCCCTTGAAGACTATTAAATGTTATGAATAGTGCAAGATGAGGGTGGCTAGAAACAACTTCCAATCTGACATAAATCAACACACAATCTTAATTTCAATGTCCTCAATAATCATTCAATTCTTCCCTTTCAAAGTCACAGACCCTTGTAAAAGGTAATAGCACTAATGAAAAGAAGGATAGTTCACAACTAACAATTGTGATGACCTCTACTTAGTGCAATGGGGTCTTGGAAAGGCATGACCTACATCTTTGGATTGAAATGAACATGTCCAACCAATGGAGCTATAAAACCTCTAAGAGAATAACATTCAATAAGAAGAATGGAGGAAAGAATGACATGAATCCTTCACTCTGCAATAATTCCTTCTTGATGCCTATACTCTCCAAACAATTAACCAATCAAAATGACTAGCTAAGACTCCCAACAACTCAACCAATTTGTAGAATAAAATGCCCCTCTTACAAATTCTCTAAAAAATAAATCAAGTCACCACTTAACAGAATGAATTTGACAATGAGTTGGCTTAATAGCTACTACTGATATATTATGAATATATTACACAATATATCAATAGATTATCATTCCTCATGAGAATGATCATATATGCAAACATGTTAATGATAATGAAACAAATCCTAAGATATGAATCAAACCCACAACACTATATTGATTTGCAGTATGAAAAAGAGACATTGTTCGTACATTTGATATCAAATTTCCACATCACACTAAAAGCTGGAAAACTTAGAAACAACAAACTCCACACAGAAACCCAAAACTAAAAATATAATTCAAACCTCCATAATTGAACTACACTGAAAGTTGATATCCAAAATTGAAACTGAAAGAAGATGAAGCTTCTTGTGATCCATGAACGAAATCACTTTGATGAAGGTAGATAGTTTTCATCCTCAGCTTCAATATTCTTTTGGGTTCTCGTCCATCTAGAAACTGTTGGGGTTTTCATCCCTTAGGTAGGAATTAGGTGCACAAGAACAAAATTCACAAATAAGAGAAATTACCAATCTCAAATCTGGATATCTTTCTGCCTTTTCTCCTCTTTTATAGATAAAACTATAACTCCCACTCCTAAAGATAGAGGAATTTAAATATTCTTGAGATGAACTAATTAATTTTGAAAAAGGGACATCACAACAACCAATCTTGAGCACAATCAAGGCATCAAGAGTGTGTATGGGTGGGAAGTTCTTGTCTTCTCATTTGTTTCTTTTGCGTTCTTTTTCTCAATCAGAGGTATATCTTAGTTTAAACTAAGAGCTTTGTTTCGTGCATTGTTCTATTATTTATTTTTAGATTTTAGCATACACACTTGCCTCAAAGAAATTCCATATATGTTGAACATCACTCATCATATGTATCATGTACTCAATTGATATAACATCCACGAGCTCTTGAATTGTGATGTATAATTATCTAACCATATGATATGTTGACCAAATATGATGTTCCTGCTACTCAAATTACCATAGAACATCTCAAAGAAACATTGCATGAACTCTGTAGAATGTGTGTGATCATCATTAATATAAAAATGATACTCCCTTAAGATCTTTTTATCCTCTTCTATATTGTCGGGTGCATGAATAAATGCTCTATGTACAAATATAGTTACTTGAGTGGAATTGTAGTACTATGATTGAGCCTCATTTTGTGGTTGTAGTGTATAATTCTATGCAAAATTTACAATTAACATGATGGTATGAAGAGAAAATGTGTCCTTTCATAACTTAAATTGCAAGTCTAACCATCGAGCTCTATGTGTATATCTTGCATACTCATACACTATCTTCTCTTGAAAGATAGCCATAATTTTTTTGATACTTTTATGTCTCCACTCACTAATTCACATCTCTTGGCCTCTTTACGATCCTTTAAAGTGTATGCCACTAAGTTATATTTTCTAAAGCTTACTAGTTCATTTCTAATTGCATTTGTATTCTTTGTGTACATAATTTCTCAAATGTTACAAACCACCACAACTATCACATGTTCCATCGAGACATGATTTCTTAAAAAACAATTGCCCATCTACTCTTTCACAAAAAATATTCCCTATGCATGCTCCCACTCAAAGGGTAAAAGCAAGAAACTGGGTCCACATGTAGGGGAAGTCACGCAGGGAAAAAAATTCCCGACAGGAATGGGTACCCATTTTCAAAGGAACGGGTACCCATTTAGGAACGGGTACCCATTTTCAAAGAAACGGGTACCCGTTTAGCTTCGGGTGTGCATTACTAAATGGGTACCCATTTTCAAAAAAGTGTATATTTTTAAAAAATAGCCCTACGGGCTCATTTTCTTCCACCTCCAGCCGACAACTACAGTGACAGCGACAAGCACAGAATGGGTACGCATTGTTGAAGGCCAAACGAGCACAACTCCAGAGTTTTTTTTGCCCTGTTACTTCCTCCCACCACCTCATCACTACTGAGCTCCTCCAGGTTGGTTGTTTGCTAGTTTTTAACTTATTTTTTATGTTTTTTTTATTGTAGGATTAAAATGAAAATTAGGGTTTCACTTGTTATTAGAGTTTTATGATTTTTTTTGTGATTGTATGTTACTGCAAACCCTAAAATCATGTTACTGCAAACCCTAAAAAACCTAAACTATAAACCCTAAAAAACCAAATTATAAACCCTAAAACCATGTTGTACTGCAAACCCTAAACACCTAAACTATAAACCCTAAAAAACCAAATTATAAACCCTAGAACCATCTTGTACTGCAAACCCTAAAAACCTAAACCATAAACCCTAAAAAACCAAATTATAAAGATTTAATTGTGTCTGAGTATGATTTGAATGCATTCGACTTTTCAATGACTTCTAACGGGAACGTAATAGCATTCAAAAGAAGCTTTATGAATTGAATTGTTGTGGTCAAATAGAATTTTATATTGAATTGACTTGAAATTCCAAACAAGCCACTCTTCCATCCTCCTAAAAATGCAAACTACTAATAAAAATATCTTATAATTACTTTACTATATATATATCTTCATCATCATTTACTAGTATTCCATTTATGACCTCTACAACTGTTATTGCTTTTGAGGATCCCATAGTTTCATTTGAATCCCATGCCATGCCCATTGACTACACAGTTCTCCATCTCTTAGATTCTCTCCGCTTTAAGCATTCTTTTCCTCCTATTAATTCCATTGCAACCACCATTGTTGAGACATCATCCACACTACACATTGTTCCACCACCACCTGATAGTATGCTTGATAGTCTTGTCCACAATCCACAATTTTCATCCATCTTTACTGCTTGTGTTGACATAGATATCTAGTTTGACAACATCTTTAAATGTTGATTTAGAGCATTATGATCTTATGACTAATAAAGTCCCACTTGCTTGTGATCCTTAGATGCCTCTTTTTCTACCCTACTTTCGTACATATCTTCTCTCATCCTTATTCTTATGTTTGTGTTTATTGTCCCTTGTTATGTGGATGAGCTATTATACATGCCAACACTTGGGGGACAGCGTATGATGTGTTTTTTGGTACTCCTTTTCTTTCCTCTGTTTGTTTCTTACCCTGATTCTTCTTTGTACCTATTATGCCTATCCTTCCTTGACCATGTTTAAGGGGGATGCAAAGCATTAGGGACCTCTTCATGTTGACCTAAATATAACACATTTATCCACTATAGCCCTTGTCATATTGTGTTTTTATCCTACAGTTTTCTTCCCCATGGTTGTGTTGTTCTAGACAATGATGAGTCTATATTCATAGTACCATTTTATGTATTATTAGGATTGACTCCATCGGGCACCAGAACCCTTTGTTTTCATTTCCCATATATCCTATAGTGGATCATTGCACCTCTCTATTTGCCTCTTTTTTGTACCCCCACTCCTATCTCAATTATCTCTTATTGTCTATATACATCTTTCTTATACATATTATACATTCATTATTCATATCATCTATGCCACAATAAGTGATTTATTCCTCTCCTATTTATCTCTATCATCATATATTATTGTTATGATTGCTATCATAATTCTCTTTATACAGTGTTATTGATCCCCCTATGACTCGTACATGTATCTTACTATCATAGATTTCCACATGATATACGTATATTATGACCATCTTCTATTACATTATCAATTCTCATCTCCTCGCTAAGACTCTATAACATGGCCATAGATGTACCTAGTGATGTACCCTTCATTTATGCATTCTAGAAGGAATAGATTTTGTTGATATTGATAAATCCCTTTTGGTAATATATATATCCTACTTGTATTTCCATGTTTTATATTCCATCATATGTCCTACTCATATCTTCTCATATTTTTCATAGTATATTTTTCTCTTGTCTACCCTCACCTTCTTGCCTATAGCAATTTCATAGACCTAGTCACATTATTCTTGTATTTTGTAACTTTCATTATCCACATTTCTATTATCATTATTCTTACTAGCATTATTTGTATTTATTACCTTATGCTATGTAGAATTCCATGATTTGTCCATGGTTGTATTTCTCATCCCACTTTCCTAATATCAAATCCCACTTTTGATTCCTATAGGCTTGTAGGTGGATCTTTCATGTTTTCATTCATCAAGTGTTGAGTTCCAAAGAGTTAGCTTACCATGAGCCACATTGAAAAGAAATACATTCTTCAAAAGTTATTAACTCATCTGCATGCATACCCATGTATCATGTCATTACTAGCCTAGTCTAATCTTTAGTGATGAGCCCTTGCATATTACTCTAGTTGCATGGGGTTAGACCTAGGAGGTTGTTGGCCCATGCCCCAAAGTGCAAATTTTTATGTTTCTTATGTGCCTTATTGCTTTGGTAAACCCTACATTGACAAGTGATTGGAAATATTATACACTGGGGTTTCATGTTTGTTTGATTAGGTTTTTAGTCCAGGCATTTGTCTTAATGAGATTCAAGTTGTCTTGTGTATTTATTTCTCCCACAAAAGCATGTAAATTTGATGTATCTTTAGATTTTGTTTGCTACTAAAAATATAATCCCTCTCTTCTAGAAATATTACTCAAACTAAGAAAAGGGGAATAAAATATCTTAGGTAGAGAATATGAAACATCGACAAGGAGAGAACAAATTTGAGCCAAGTCATAGGGTATGGTATCCCCTCTTCTTTTTCAAGATTTGCAGAACCTTGGAGGGTGATCCTTGAGGTCTCTCTAACAGGATAATTAAAAAGAAATTGAAGAAATATGAATAAGTTCTTAGAAACCATGAATAAACCTACAAGACCTCACAATAAGATGTACACAAGCATGCAGATGCATGTTATAATGAAATTAATGTACATCCTACAAATTCGTTATTATGTTTTTGTGTCCATATCAGCCTTAACATGTTTGTGTGTGTCTTTTGTTATTTTGGCCCCTTTTTCTTAGTCTAAATCACCCCTATCCATCCATGTTCCCCTTTCCTATGTTGTTCCCACGGTCTTACATTTAGAGTTCCTATATGTCTATTTTCATCTAATTTTTATCCCTATTCAATGTCTTTTAATTTCCCTTTAATTTATCCCCTTACCCCCTTGCAAAACTGTTAATATTATGCTAACCCCATCTTATGTGAAAAAGCCACCTTTGTCTTCCTAAATCTTTCCTTCATAAGATTATCATGGTTGTTCAAATTGTGAAGGTAAAGCAATCACTTAGGAAAATGGTGGTGTGATTGAATGGAAGAGATAGAGGGTTAAACCAAGCATTAGAACTCTTACATCTCATGAAATATCAATCTCATTATTTTAATAGTAGAGTAGTTTTATTCAAGTAGTAGGTGCATGAACTTTTAATAAGTTGTTGGCTTCTTTTTGAAGTCCTTTGATTTTCAATGACAATGATAAACTGTGCGTGGGAGACATTTGTTTGAGAAGATAGATTAAATAAGGGTATACAAGATATCTTTAGGGTTGAGGCATCATCATTTGATCATATTATATGATAAACTTGTGCATGTTTAATTTGATTTAATGTGATAAATGATCAAAGGGTTAGATTTAATGTGATAAATGATCAAAGGAAATAATCAATGATAGTTAAACAAACAAGACAATGGAAATAGAAATTCACACTGGATTAGGAAATAGTAAACTATAAATACAAGGGTTTAGATGCACTTGTAGGAGATGGTTACCACTACAAATGGACTCAAATGGTTTAAATAAGGGTATACAAGATATATTTAGGGTTGAGGCATCATCATTTGATCATATTATATGATAAACTTGTGCATGTTTAATTTTCAAGTATTACTCACTCTCTAAATTCATGGATATTTTACACTTTCATTTATAGATCTATTAGATTAAGTTTAAATTTATAGATATTTTTTTGTAAGTTTTCAATATGTATATATTTGTGAAATTATACATTTGTAAGTTTTTCATATGGATACATATTTAGAAATTTGCAGGAGACATCTAATGGATGACCAGAGTCTAGATGAATTTTTAATAGATGACATTATTTATGAAAATCCCCCACCCCATGATCCACCTCAAAACCCCCCACCCCCTCCACTTGATGAGGCCCAATTGCAGCAAAGCATTAATGAAAATATTAATGTAATTGAGGAGAACATTAATTTGATTAATAATCAACCTCACTTGATGCCTCCTCATGTGGTTTGGTTTGGATCTTCGATGAAAACCATTATTGATTATGTTAGGTCTATCGATGCAGACCTAAATAGATTTCACCTTTGGCGGGAGGAGAGGAGGCAATTCTATGCGGATGGTCTTTCATATAAAGACATCCATGATCTCCGCATAACAAAACAAACATTAGCCCCATTTTTTCGTCACCCCAAAACTAATCAACCTATAGCTGCAACAAAAAAAAGAATATCAATTAAGTGGTGTACGCATGAGGCGATTTTGAGACATTTTTGGGATCAGTGGTGGATGGTGTTTGATCAACCACCACATGCTAATTATGAGGTACTGCTATATTTTTTGAGAAAATTATGGGTGGAGTTTCAATTGGGTCAAAAACCTAATTATTTTGATATGAGAGAATTTTAGGGTGTTGGTCGTGGCATGCCACAACACAGACCAGGGGTACGAGTTGACCCCAATCGACCCGTTCCTCCTGCTCCTATGGTTGCTCCTATTTTGCCCATGATTCCTGCACCTATTCAGCACCAAGCAGTGTTGTCGACATTAGGAGCATTGAGTAGACTCTTGGGCAATCTCACTGAACAAGCTGCCCACATGGCAGATGAATTCAGTGGTGGAGAGCATCATGGAGGAGTCGATGCATCTCATCATAGAGCCTCAGGCATGTTAGGGGCACATTTGTGTACAAATTGCAATCAACCGTGTTATGGTCCTGCTCCTACATCCACATCAGATGCAACTACAGCAGAAGTGGAATCATACTTGGGTCTACTATGTTCAGATGATAATCCTACACAGGTACATTAACCACATTTTATTAAATATTTCAAGTGCATAATTTGAACGTATCAAAATTTATATAAATAATTGAATGAATTAATATATAATTGTGAACTATTTGTTGTACAAATCTCAAGTCGCTCTAGGGCCACATCACGATTTGATACATTGAGTTTTGCATCGACAGCTGTAGAGATTGGCACACCTTATGGGGTAAACCAATATATCTTAACCCTAAAACCATATGTATCTAATTCTAGTTTAAATTTTCTTCTTGAAACTTATCAATATTATATTTTTAATTAACAAGTGTATAAATAAATAAATAACTATATGTTTATGTATGTGAAACATTACTGTTGTAGAGAGGCTCAGGTCATGTGGCAGTTCCCATGTCTGACCGACCATGTGGCTCAGGTGTTTCTTCCACTGATCCTCCATCGTCAGCTGTTATGCCTGAGTATTCCCTGGTGTGTGTTTTAAAAAATTATACTAAATTTGTACTAAGTTTCTTTTTTGAGTTTATATAAATTTATATATGCACCCATATATATGTAAGTACAAGATCATAGGAGTGTGACTATTGGTCAGGTTGCTAGTCAGGGATAATTTCATGAGCCATCCACACATTTTGAGGTCCTAAACTTTACTAAATTTCCTATGTGCAATTTCTAAGTCTTTATATGCTAAATAAATTCTAACTTATTTCAAACTTGCTTTATTTGAAATTCTAGCAATTAGCAGGTCAAACTTTTGGTTAATAAGATGAAACAATTATACCACTTGTACAACAAAATGTGGGAGTAGATGAGCATGATTGCACGGTAATTTAAATGCACACTTTAAAGCCTACATTTAAATATTTAATTTCATATTTTTTATAAATTAAATTAAATTTGGATGGTAACATAATTCTTGAGTGTTTTAAATTTGAATATCCAGGAATTAGCACCTGATACTTTATGATCACTTGTGCAATAGAATGTGGGAGAAGATGACCAACATCATATGGTAATTTAATCATAAATTAAAGTCTAGATTTAAATATTTTATATGAGTATTTTATAAATTAAATTAAATCTTCAATCAAATGAAATTTACATTTCAGAAGCACATGTATGTGTCATTTTTAAATTTTTAAAATCTGATTGCAAGTTTCTTTCTCTTGTGTACAACATGAGGTAGATCCATCTATTTCATGAGGAAGAAAGAGGCCTCTTTCAGATTTGAACTTGAGTGATGATCATACTTGACATAGATATTTATTTCATAGACTGAACTGTATGATGTGTATTATTTCTTATATATGTCGTGCCAGGACTTTGACTATATATGTCAAACTTGCTATTACATGTACTTCTAGATATATTTCAGTATTTCATGAACTATGATTTGTATTTATTTATATGCGACGATGAGTAGATGTTTTAGTACACATTTCATGGGTCCTACCTATATTTTATAGTATTTCATGGACTTATCTAGATAGATCTACATGTATATATTATTGACTATATGCTTGAACATTTTAGTATGTTAGATAATATGTTAAATATGCTTCATTGTTCACTTCTAGATTATAAATTATTTAATTGAGACATGTTAGAAGATTTCTCTCTACTACATTTTTTAATTTAAGAAGTGATTATGCATTATGGTTCAATAGTTCTTCTTGAAATAGTGAACAATCTATTAACTGCCAAAATTAATTAAATGTTTTCATTTATATTTATATTCAAAATTCAAAATTCTAAAACATCACCTCACAAACCTAAATTAAGTTAATTTACATAGTGGAATAGATAGGTTTGGTGTTACAATTATATAATAGATAAGTTTGGTGTTACAATTATCTAATAGATAAATTTATGACACTTTATAACAAGGTAATTTACCTAGGATAAACCTTGCATTTCCCTTCATGTATGTGTTAAAGTAGACTTCGTATTTATAGTAGCAACAATGTTGGAACTAAAGATGGGGTTCATGTAGATGCATGCATAATCAAAAAGTAAGGTCATTCACTCTAATAGTCTAGTGTACACAAGCATACATACTCTATAACACAACAATTAATTTGGCAATAAAACGAGATGTGTGCAATCCAATGCAATAGCTAGAGTGATTTTCTTCAAAAGATAAGTGCACCTATATTACAATTTTCTTCAAAAGTTGAAACGACCTACAAAATACAACGGTGTAAGGCTCAACCCACTATGTGAGTAATTCAATACAAAATTTGGACTAATCTTCTTCATAAGGTAACATACCTAGTCCAATTTTCTACATATGGTAAAGTGAATTGCAAAATATGATAAAATGATAAGGATGTTAGACTCAATTTGATCGTGTCCAAACAAAATCTTCCTTAAAAAAACATTCAAAACATGATTCAAATGAAGCATTCAATTCTTGTAGAGAAACTAACTCTTTAGAAGAAACTAGAAGGAAATTCAAATCTTATCCACACAATATAAGCTACAAAAAAAATTTATCACAATTTAAAATTATTCAAGAGAGATTTTGTGCATAGTTTCTTATGAGGGTTGTGGTGATCAGAAGTAGCACTTGCAACTAATACATCTTACAAAAATCCAAATTCAATTATGCTTTGATGGATTCTCATATGTACATGTGAATATCTAATGTGTAGATAATTTTTTCCAATTTTTGAATAGATAGTATATACCTTATGAAGGCCCCTTCATTTTTCCTATTTTTGACAATCCATTTTCTGCTCTTTCCAGAACTTCCAGTTTCATGTGTTTACCTTTAGTAGCCTTCTCCAAGTGATCTCTTCTTGTATTTATACATTCTCTTGAGATCTTCTCTTTTATACCTTATTGGTTGACAATTTTGGTGCATTAATCGGGCTTATAATGATTACTCAGAATCTTTCTAGTGCTAGGGAATTATTTCATTTTTGAGATTCCTTTTGCTATGTAGATTCTTGTCTTGGTTTGATTGGCCATTCTCTCAGTAGTTCTATTGAGTGGGTATTAGGGATTATCTTCAAGTTCTTAATAACATCTTTGATTGGTCATGAAGGCAAGTGGCTATTAAGGATTGTTATGACAATCATATAGGTGTTTGGATGACCACTTATGCATTTTATAGTCCTCTCTTGTTTCATTAGGACAATCCTATAATTGGTTTGGTAGCCTCTTATGAATTTCATGAAGGCCACTTGTTGCCATAAATACATGTCTATCTAACTAGCATATGACCATTTAGAATGATATAAGATCATCAATCACTGTGAAAATCTCTTGACTAACATGATTACTTCATTGTTTCACGAGTGTCCTATTTGTTTCATGACTATCCTATTTGTTTTATTATTGTCATATGGATTTTTGCAATGGACTTTAGATGATATAACCTCATTATGACTAATTTTTAGATTTGAATTGCTCTTATGAGAACATCTCAATGATTTATGGCAGTCTAGATTGGATATGGCAATAATCTTCATGCATGACAATAATCTTCTATTTGCTATGACAATGAGTAATCTTTATAGAAGTCATTTATTTTGAAATAATGACTATTTACTACCTTACCTATGCATGATAACCCTCATTATTACCTTATCAGTCGTAAATAACTCTACAACACCAATGACTCAAACCATACCATGATACTTATGACTACACCTAGGTAATATGATAGCACAGACCCATATTTATTAGTGATAGCATTAGACTATTCAAGACAATGATTGAAGGATATAGAGGAGGACCATGGCATTCATAGAGGTGATATTAAACCATGTTTCAAATATGCAAACTATCCTAGGACTATTTCCCTTTAACTATCATGACACTACTTTTCAACTTTTGTGCATTTAAATAATATAAAATAAATTCTAAATCAACACATCTCAAAACATAGCTAAAGTGGGTACAAAAATGATAGGAAAAATACAAACTATATACTTATTGAACCTCTACATTAATATCATTTGTGGCAATCATAAAATAATATTCAATCCATGAAAATTAAATACATAGACCATAAAAAGAGTCTCAAAACAAAAAAAAGGTCCATTATTAAACATATGAGTATATCTATACAATAAGCTTATAAGTTTGACATGACTACAAAATTGATCTACCATTTACATTATGATGAAATCTTGTAGTGGCAATCATGGAAAAATCTACTTGTAAGATACATCTGCAAAAAATAATGAATGTAAATGAGAATGAAAGAATATGTACCAAAAACATAAAATATTAATGCAATATGTAACTAAATAACATAAAAGAGGATGTAAGACGATGGCTTAAGGGGAGCTAAGAGGATGTCTTAAGGGGATACATAAGAGATGGCTTTAGGGGATGTATAAGAGGATTAATTAAAAGGGGAGCTAGAAGAGGATGTCTTATGGGGATACAAAAGAGGATAGCTTACTTGGAGAGATGTACACGAGTCAATTTACAAAGTATAAGATAAAACTTGATGGCTTAAGGGGATGTAAGAGGATGGCTTAAGGGGAGCTAAGAGAATGAATTAAGGGGATGTACAAGCAGGTGTCTTTAGAGGATGGATGAGAAATATATATATATATATAATTACCTAATTTGCATTTACTTTTAGTTGAAGACTACAAAAATGACCTCACATACTTGTATGGTGAAAACTTCTATTGACAATCATGCAAATTTGACTACTTGTCTAGGGTACACCTGCAAAAAGTAATGTTCAAATGTACAAGTAAATTAACTATATATTTACATGAGTCGATACAAAATTTAAGATAAGGGGAATAATATAGAAGGTGAAATGAGAATGAAAGAATTTATATACCAAAAACACAACACATTGATACATTACATAACTAGATAACATGTTGAATATGAAAGCCATAATGTTATATACAATTACCTAATTTGCATTCACTTTTAGTTGAAGATTACAAAAATGACCTCACATACTTGTATGGTGAAAACTTCTATTGACAATCATGCAAATTTGACTACTTGTCTAGGGTACATCTGTAAAAAGTAATGTTCAAATATACAAGTAAATTAACTATATATTTACATGAGTCGATACAAAATTTAAGACAAGGGGAATAATATAGAAGGTGAAATGAGAATGAAAGAATTTATATACCAAAAACACATTGATGCATTATGTAACTAGATAACATGTTGAATGTGAAAGCCATAATGTAAGTATATGTAATTACCTAATTTGTGTTCACTTTTAGTTGAAGACTACAAAATTGACCTCACATACTTGTATGGTGAAAACTTCTATTGACAAACATGCAAATTTGACTACTTGTCTAGGGTACACCTGCAAAAGTAATGTTCAAATGTACAAGTGAATTAACTATATATTTACATGAGTCGATACAAAATTTAAGACAAGGGGAATAATATAGAAGCTGAAATGAGAATGAAAGAATTTATATACCAAAAAGACAAAACATTGATGCATTACATGTAACTAGATAACATTATAGGATACATTTAAGAGGATGGATTTAGGGGATGTAAGAGTATGGTTTACATACCTAGAAATTTATTCCATTGTACCATCTGCATCCTCATTTTTTTGTAATGCATCTATAATTGACTCATGTTCTTCTATCGAAAGTGTCCATAACTATTTATTAGAAGGTTTGCCTTGATATCTGACTAGTTTTATACTTGTTGCCACAACCAAATATGAGTAGTGTGTGATCTTCTTATGTGTTTCATAATCTTCAAATGCAGGCAAACCATTCCTTCTTATTAGATGTTTTCGTAGCCAAGTGCCAACAACAACCATAGAACTTGTTGGATACTCCATGTTATCATCATCTACTCTAGGATGTAACAACTTTTGTTTTGTCTCAACACATCGAGCCAACCAATACTTGGTTTCCTCTTCATTGCCCTCAGGTGCAACAACAACATACACATGTCCTACAAAAAAATTATGTAATTCAATAAAGTGTGACATGTATCTAAATCACATAAATTTGTGCATGCATACATATATAATTAATTATATATAGAGGTACAAAAAATGACAATAAAAAATATTGAAAATAAAAGTACCTTCTTGTACAAGGTCTGAAACACGATCATAGTCATTTGATGCAAACATTTGATTATCATCTTCAATTGTTGTTTCAAGTTGATCTTGTGTTTCTAGAGGTGTCAAGGATCTTTGTTTCCATTCTTCAACCCATTTTGTATTTTCACATGCTCCCCAATCACCTGTAATACAAAATTGACAAAAATATGCAAGCTCCCTAGTCCATATAGTCCATGTGTTTGCATTTGAACTCTTAAATGAATGCCATTTTGTTGATCCAGTTATTGTCTCACAATCAAGTTGAGTAGGAATATTCTCTTCTTCAACTAACCAAAAGAATCATCGAATTGTAGAGTTCTCACTTGATCCTGTAGATAATTTTTCATTACACCAATCTAGAATTGCACGTGCATCTCTAAATTTGGTTGCATCCTCAAATTTTAGTTGCTCTCTAGCAAGAGCTCTTTTCACACATGCTCCAGCTCCATCATGTTCTCCTTTACCATGTCCAGCTTCAAAAAAACTCCACATATGTTAGATATTGATTTCTTTGTGAGCCCTACATAGCCAATAAAACATTCTTACATTTTTGAATTGCCCTGTACAATTATCTGACCATATGAAATGTTGTGCCATCTGGATTCCTCTTTCTTTTAAACTTTCATAAAATTTTGTGAAACAATATTGCACAAGCTCTGAAGAGTGTAACCGGTTATCACTCAAATAGAAATGGTACTCCCTCAAAAAAATTTTATTATCTTCTGTACTATCATCTACATGTCTGTATATAATATGAACAAATATAGCCACTTGCACTGAATTATAATATTGAGATTGAGTTTCCTCTTGTGGAGCAAGAGTATAGTTTTCTGCAAAGTCAACCATTGATAGGATAGTTCCAATTGGAAATGTGTTTTTACATGAACAAAATTGTCCATCAAGCCACCAAGCATATTGGGAGTGTTTGACATATTTGGATACAATGTTATCCTTAAAATATTTGATGAATGCATGCACACAATTTTTTTCAGTGACTAACTCACAACGCTTTCCAATTTTTCCATCCTTTAAAGAATATTCGACATTCTTGAATCTTTTCACATCCACTAATTGTTGTCCAAATTCATGTGAAATATTTTCATGCATACATTCTCCTAACAATGAAAAATTGCCACATCTATTGCATTGTCCATAAATACATGCTTTTGAATAAAATAAGTATCCAGTAGATGTTTCACAAAACAAACCTGCTACAAACTCCTTAATTGTTTGAGGTGGCATATTAATACCACATTCCTGCATAATTTTGTCAGTATGTAAAGTAGAACGTATATATCGAAAAACATCATAATAATAACGAAATTGCACGAGTTTTACAACAACAAGAGATTCGCTGTTTATTGATTTTCACATACCAAGGTTTATATTTCTTGAAAGATCTTTGGCTTATGGTAATATTAAATGGTTCTAACACTAAATCATCTAAGAATTTTTTATATAATTCAATTTGAGTCATGTCTAATAGATGTTTTGGATGAGGATCACGAATTTTAGACCCCACTTGTAATTTTAAAACATCTCTAACATTAGATGATACCCTTGTATTATCATGCCAATTTTTTTAATTAAAGATTTGATTTCACTATTTAATTTCATGTCATACCTTGGGAGTCTACCACTAAAACTCCAACATTGGTTAATTGAATCTTTTTCAATAGATTCTTTTCTCTTTGTTGCTCTTCTCAAAGTTTTAGGATTTATCTTTAGAATTTCACTTGTCTTACTTATTATTCTTTTATTAGAAGATGATTTATTGACTAAAGCAGTTGTTATAGCTCTTCATGTTGCATTGCTATCTTTAGATTGACTCTTTTTACCAATATAATCAATAGCATTAGCAACACTAGATAAAACTTGTTTGATTGATTCATATTTTTTTTAGGTTTTACAAAGATGCCTAACTTTTTCATTACTTTTCGCAATTTCCACATCTTCATCAATTGCATCATAAGTTAACATTGAAATCCAAGACTTTTTCTATAAATTTTTTTTTATATAATCTATTTGCATGAGTTCTCATTTGCCTCCAAGAAATCTTACTAGGAAGATTATCTAAGACATTTCTTTCAATCTCAAATAAAACATTTTCATTTTCACTCCTAAAAGGGATATCATTCTCATTCATATCATCAATAGGTGGGTTTGAAGACATACCTAGATTTGTTTCTATAGTTGTGTTTTCTATATCATTGAAAGTTGGCTCCAAAGACACACCTGAATTTGTTTCTATAGTCGTGTTCTCTATATCATTGAAAGTTGGCTCTAAAGACACACCTAGATTTGTTTCTATAGTTGTGTTTTCTATATCATTAAAAGATGGCTCGAAAACATACCTGGATTTGTTTGTATAGTCACATTTTTCATATCTTTGAAAGTTGGGTTTGAAGACATACATGCATTTGTTTCTATAGACACGTTTTCTTCCAAATTCACCATTTCCACATTTGCATCATCTACATTCATCCCATCATTTATAGTCTCTTGAATGTCTTTCTCTTCAATACTCATGGAACTAGATGCTTCAATATTCTTCATCTCTTGAATCCTTGCTCTTCTATCTCTTTGCCTTTTTGCTTCCTTCTCTCTATTTGCTTCAATTTATTGAGGTGCCATTACCCTCCTTTGTTTTTTTCTTTGATATTGATTTGATCCCATGATTACCAAACCCTCTTGATAAAATAACAATTGATACTTAATCCAATTTCATAATTGATGTACTTATTTGAAATTTTGAAGTAGAATTAGATGTAGATCCTTTGTTCCATAGATTTTGAAGTAAAAGGTAGATGTAAAAACAAAAACCTTCTTTCTTTATTCCTCTTGAAAATAGCTGATGCACTTGATTTCACTTCAGAATTGTTCATATGATTGACTCCTTTCAAAATTTGAATAGAATGACTTGTCAAGAGATTCCACAAAACACCTGTAAGTAAAAAAATGCAGAAATTGTCGCTTTCGCGCTGTACTGATCAGACTTGCAAGTTGCAGGGATACAGTAATAGTACATATTTCCCTAATATGGGAAATAACAGGTATAATAGAAACAAGTACCCATTATAAAACGGGTACCTATTCTTAAAAACATAACAGTACCTGTTATGTAACGCATGCCCATTTTATAACGGGTACCTATTCTTTAAAATTTGAAATCACCGACCGCCTTTTCCCTTCCCTTTGCTTGGGTTTTAGGCTCGGGATAGGCATGGTTGGCTGACCTTGAGCCTTGGACCTGCAAGTTTTTTTCTAAGTACAAAACAAGAAGAAACACTGAGTTTACCTATATGGCTGAGGACCTTTTTTTTTGAATTTTTTTATGAAATGAAAACCCATTACAAATGACATTGTCTAGTTTTCAAATATGTAATTTTTTTTGTTATTGGACATGTTCTTCTATTTATTATTTAATTTATGAGCAAACTGGTCCAAAAACTTAAAATGACAAGTGTTTGTATTTTTTTAATAACTTTTAATTTTTAAATTTTTTTAAAAAAAAATTATATGTCATCAATCTACACATCATTCTTTACACAATGAAAAAAAAATCTAAATTTTATCCTTTTTTTTTCTCAAATTATGTTGGCCGTACACGAGGGGTTTTCATAAGTAGCAATTAGGCCTAATAAAAAATTAATAAAACAAAATTATTTGGAAAAAAATTATAAAAAAATATCCTCATCAAACTTCATTGTACTACACATCTTTTTCCAAAAGGATTTTAAAAAATAATTTTATTTAGGTCAAATTATGTTGGTCGTATACGTGCATGGTATGGTTAAAAAAAAGTGACTTTTAAATAGTGGTTTTTAGAAATGCCTATTGAAAATTAATTTGTATCATCTGGGCATTGAAAAAAATTACATATTTGGAAACTAGACTCTGAGTACTACATTTTATATTTAGTGACTTTTTTAAAGATTCCATCTCTAAGTGCTTCAAATTTTAAGGTCAAATGTGACAAATTCTAAAAATCAGGGAAAACACTTCCACTTTTTGGCCAAAAGTGGACCCAACTTCTTGCACTGACCCCAAACCAAGATTAATATAAAAAACTTGTTCATACCACCAAGGACCCAAGTTGATTAGGATTTGATACCAAATGAAAGAAATCTAAGGTACAATGACACTTCCTACACTAATATAAGAGGAGAGATTAATAGAATATATAATATAAAATAATCTGTAGAAAAAATAACATAATAAAATCATTCACCATAACACAATGATGTATCCTGGGAAAACCCTTTCAGAAGAATTGAGCCTCCAAACTCCAAACCAATTTATTAATCAACAAAAATATCAGGTACAATACAATCTAGGGAAGGAGCCTTCAGAGGAGACAACCCCAACACTCAGATTTAGAGTAATACCAATAGCATAACTTGCCTACAAAATACACTAAATAAACTCCATCCCAAGAACCTAATAAATAGAGATACTAATACACTGGAAGCCACCAAAGAGGAGTTAATAAAACATGAGCTACTACCACCTAAAAATGGTGCCCAAATCCCCTAGTCAAAATTTAACACGCAAATCCCAAGAGAAGTCCTATAAAAATTTGTCATAACATGCCATAATTATCGTCCCAACTTGGGCATTCCAACATGTCTTATTCAAACCCTTCAAAGATGCTTTATGATAGTCATAATTGTTAGAAATGAAGGAAACCACTATAATATAAAAATCCAAAATTATATTACAAATATGAAATTTAATCCATATAATGTCAAAATGGAGATTAAACATATAAAATCAACAATAATGAAAATTAGCAAACTCAAGAGATTTACACATGACATAGTGATTTACATGGAGAAACCCTTTCAAAAAAAATCCACCAAAAAGAGGACACGTTTGTATTATCTTTAAATGAGATTACAATACAATCACTTCCTTCAATCCTGCATCCAATCTAACTACACCTATATACCCGTGAACTTTCAATTCATCCTCTACACTCTTCAAGATTCTATTAAATAGAAAATACAAGCTATAGAAGAGCTCATAGAATGTGGTGCCCAAACTTGGGAAAATCCAATGCCATTTTTGGAAAACCCGCAATCTAGCTATTATTTTCCTCTTATAGATGTCATAAACCACCTTATAGAATATTGTGCCCAAGATAGCCAAATCCAGTGCCCTCCTTAGGAATAATCAACAACATGCTAAAAATAGCCTCTTACAGGTTGCCATAAAATGCTATGCATAGACTATCTAATTATAACTAATTCCTTACAACATGTAAGGCACTAATAATAGGTGATGCTCTTACACTTATCATAAGTCAAGAATAAACTTGGACACCCCACAGTTACTTGTTTACTATCCCAAGATAAAATATCATAAATTACTATCACCGTAAATAAATATTTACCATGGTCAATGGATCTCACATCCATTATGAAATAAATTTACAAAAGAATATTATGAGTAATTAGATGTACATAGGTTTTACAAAGTTGATGACAACTTAATCCTAACAATAATGACATGTCATAGGTTGGCGAATGTCCTTGGTCAACATGTGTAACTTCCTTTTACACTCTCTTAGATGCTCTTACATTCTTGAAGTGGGAGTCTAACTTCCGAAGTTCATAAATTTTGATTTGGGAAATTGATTGAGTCTACTTTTTAAAGTGAAGATCTCAAAGAACTCTACATCACCAAAACCCACTTTAGCTAGTTGAAGCCTATTTCATTATGTTTTAGGGCCAAAAACAATCTCTATAACCTAGAAATTGCATTTGAGCATAGAATGCAAGATTGAGAAACCCTTCTTAATAAATATGCATATGATACTTTAGATCAATATGCTAATGCACATTCAAAATAGGAAAAATACTTTGCAATTTAATTGTATTACATGAAAAAGATATGTAATGCTATGTTTGCAACAGTTTGCTAGTAAGAATTTTAATGTCTATACCTTGTTAAGGATAGGTATTTATGCAAGTGGTTATTAGCTAGGCCCTCAACAATATGCTGATATGGTGTGCTTTCCATGTGAATAGGAGTGTGACAAGTATTGAACCTGTATGGTACCACTTGTAGCATAGTACAAAGTGGCACCAAGTGTTGAACTTGTATGGTACCAATTGGTTGGTATTGTCATATGGTGTAGGCACTACGATGTGTTAGATGTGTATGGTTTCAAGCTAATCATAGCTAAGTGAGCACATATGTGCACCTATATACAAGGTTGCATTGTTCAAGCAAGTAATGTTGTGTAAATGTGCACAAGAACTCAAATCATAGCAGTGCGTGAAGCTATGCCACATGGTACAATGATGCACATGGTTGTGTTTGAACTACATGGAATACATTGAGTGAAGATGGGTGTGCAAATTGCATGTATGTGTGAGACCAAGCCTATGCATGTGGTTGTGCTTAGATCAACCTTATTGAATGTGTTTTAAATAAAATCATAGAGTCATGAGATACTTGAGGTTGAGTGGCCCATTTCAATCGAAACAATATCACTTAAACCAATATCCTAAAAGGAACCATCAATGGTAAGGAAACACACCAAATCATAATAAGTCTAAATCTTAGCATGCCTTATATGAATTGTAGTAGTTTTTAGCTTTGAAAAAATATTACCTCCTTTGAGAAGTGTAAGGGAAAAATCTACATAAACATTCTAGGATAATTAGAGCAATTGTACAAACAATTAACCTAGATTTAAGAGTTGGGACTAGAAAATACTTAAATAGTGAATTAATTATAGAAATTAAACAAATTTTAAATATACTACTTAGTTTAGGATTTTGATGATGGAAAATGATGCTAGTGAAGTTAGGAATATATTTGCCAATACACTAAAAATTAGGGCTCTGTCTAAATGAGTATCTTAGAATCTATTGACTAATTATGTTTCATTCTAACTTAGATTTGCCCCTGTGGATAGTGTCTATGGAAATGAATTAGCGTGTAGGTCCTTGAACTTATACCCATAGGAATGACCGTGAAAAAATTAAATTCACAAAATTTGTTGACCTTGATCTTTTGATGTTTAAATTTTATTAAGGATTGACAATCTTTAAGAACACCTTTGGGGCATTTGTAAAATCATGAGGGTCATGTTCTCCTTAGTCAAACCCCTAGTTGGATTGATTCAATGACTTTGGAATAAGGGGTGAGGATAGTAAACAAACATGTAATGGACTAGGATGATGTATACTAAGGTATTACTTTAATAATGCTACTATGATTCTTTTTATTCCCTTTTATGAGTCAAATTTTAGATGTGCTCAGTAAATTCCTCTAGGCGACTTCAAAACGTGTGTTTAAATATGACAAAACACATAAATCAATACAATTGTGTGTTAAGTGACTCATAATAACTAATGAAAAGGTCCGTAAGCTGTAAATTTAAAATTTTAATTTTTTAAGTTCAAAGTTTAATATACTCTAGAATAACAAACTAAAAATCTAGAAATTAATTTCAAATATTTAAAAACAAATGATAATAAAATTGCCAAATGATAAGGGGAAGGACCCACTAGTTGAGCACCCTAACTTCATGCCTCTCAAAATCATAAGTGGCAATTTTGAATCATTTCAAAAAATTTATAGCAGCTTACTTGACAAGGCCCCTACTTATAACTAAAGTTTCATGGTCACATCATCAAATATGATGCCCCATCATCATGCTTTTTGAAAAATGAGAATGTCAAAAACTAAATTCCCACAAAAATATACCACTTCAAATTTCTTACATAAAACCATCACAACAACAAAGTAAACAAGGTAATAAGCTTTTAATATTTCACCACCTCAACAATAGGCGGGCACCCTAAAAAAAACTACTTTTATAAGTAGATATTATATTTGTTTCATGATTTGACTAAATTCTTAATACCTGGTATTAATAAAAACCATAGATTTTACAACATGAATCCAGGGTTAATTATTGAAAACAGCCATTGAAATTCAGAAATGCCCTGATCAGACAGAAATGGTATGAGCGGTGGGATCATCTCGCCATGGTTGGATTGACAGGAGGTGCCATGGCGGTCCCCATCCCGCGCTGTTGTCTTTGCAGGTTCCCAATCCAACCTGCAACAAGGCCAAGGAAAAAAATCAACTCCAAAACCAGCTGAACAATTTTATAAATAAGATCTAACAACACAAACGTATTACCGAGAACAGGCTCATATCCTTTATGTTTGAGTTCTCTGTATTCCTGGCACAGCGCACATGGTTCGCAACACCAATGGACTAGACAATCTGCGCAGGTCTCCTCCAAGTTAAACTTGGCCCGCATCTTTGTTCGGTAGAGGCACGCATAGCAGCACGCGAACCCCGTAAAAGACAGCAGCGCAGCATAGATCGCTCCGCTTACAGCACATGCTGCATCAACTTCAACCATTCAGCCCTTCCATACAATAATAACATCAAATAAATATAAATCCCCTTGTTAGATTGGCACTATAATTTATTTAACCAAGTCTTACACGTAGAACCCTCATCCACTATCTCCGCTATCTGCCCAAAAGTGATGCAGGGGCACCAACATGTGAGGCAACCTGCACTCACACAACATTTCGTTACCTATTATTAGCAGTAGCATAAAGTAAAAAATAGTAGTTATATGAGGAGGAGAGTAATAAATAGATAGTTATACAATTGGAAAAATCTTCGGTGCAGGCGAAGAGGCTAGAAGACCACTCTGTGGGACGAAGAGGGGTGCCTTGTTGAGGAGGAATCTGGCGCTGCTGCACATAAGCGTAGGGATTTTGAGGCGGCTGCGCATATTGTCCCTGAGGCGGAGGGTAGGGATTTTGAGGTGGCGGCGGATACCCTGGTGTTATGTGCTGCTGAGGCGGATAGCCAGGGGGAAAACTTTGAAATTCTTGCCCTGCCTTTGGAGGATACATCTTCTTCGTCTTCTCCTGCTTCTCCTGCTCCTCCTGCTACTTCAATTTACGTATATAAGCTTCAGATCTATTTCCTCGATGTTTCCCCAGTTTCAATTTTGAGTCTTTCGCAGACCTTTCAAAGCATTGAATGGGCAATGGGTTGTTGACCTTTCGATGCTATCTCCCTCAGGTGTGTCGCATTTTATGATTTAATTACAGAGTGTTGATGCGCTTAAGCCCAATGTGCGGCTGTTTGAGTGGGAGAGGCCCCATCGCCATAGCTGTGCACAGCATTTTAGGCTCCCTAGGAATTCCACCCTCACACCTCCCTATCAACTTGTATTAAACAAGTTTGACTGGAGCTCAGTTTCCAACTCCATCTACCATTCAAATTGAATATCATACTGATTTAAATCAGGTAATCAATCACACAATTACATATTCACATGATTAATATGTATATTTTATTAAACATAATTTAATGTGTGTAATGCAATCAAAATCTTATTCAATAGATAAGAGTAAAGAAACCAGTTGAAATATATCCATTCAACTTACGTATTAATATGGAAAAGTTTATTTTAGTTTTAAATTTGTCCTATTTGGAAATTTACACTTTTAATACAAATGTAAATTAATTGAAAGAAAACAAACTTCTCCTAAACTTAATCTCGAGTAATAGAATACAATGTATAAATTTGGAATTAAATGTTGATAACACTAGCATATTTATATTTAAAAAAAATATATTTAGATATCCTTCTCAAGGTACCTTCTCAATTTGTCACATATAAAATATATCAATTGAACTTGCGTATTAATATGGAAAAGTTTATTTTAGTTTCAAATTTGTCTTATTTGGAAATTTACACTTTTAATACAAATGTAAATTAATTGAAAAAAAAACAAACTTCTCCTAAACTTAATCTCCAGTAATAGAATCCAATGTATAAATTTGGAATTAAATGTTGATAACACTAGCATATTTATATTTAAAAAATATTTAGATATCCTTCTCAAGGTGCCTTCTCAATTTGTCACATATAAGTGGAGTAGATGGAGGATATCTCTTTGGCATATTTTAGATATATTTTTTTAAATATAAATATGCTAGAATATTTTTTAAATACAAATAATAAATATGCTAGTCTCTTCCTAAATGCCAGTTGTATAGAAATAGCTTAAATGCTCTATTTAATTTTAAAATAGAATAGTCAACTACTAATGGAGCTCTCATAAAATAAAGTATGGGCAAACCCCCTACCATGGCCAAGAATGCCAATAGTCATTCACATATTATTTTTAGATCCTTCAATTGTTACTATTTAATATTCCAATCTATTTTTAGGTTTTTCTTTATCTGAAATCTAGAATCTTGAGGCTCCTTTCTTCCACCCATCTTGTGACTATAGAACACCTCCATATAATTATTTTATATACTTGAAATAGTATAACTATCTAGACAAGTTTAAAATAACATTCACATTCTAATTCCAAAAAGAGGTTTACATGTCACAACTTTTAACCACATCTCACACATTAAAAGGCAACTCACATCTTAGATTATATCCCACATCTTAGATCAATGGTGTGTGTTAAATTCCATTTATAAGTTTCCTTGAATCAATAATAGTGCATATCTTTTAAATGTATATTGGGAAATACTTCCCAAACATTATGGAGTATATTTTGTTAATAATAACATAATGTTGTGAAATTGGTATCTTTGAAACTTCAAAATATAACCTCCTCTACGCCAATAGTGTAGCTAAGAGATAGTGCCATGACATTTAGAGAATATTTCCTTTTAAGTATAATAGATAGAAGTTGTCGATTAACAAACCATAAATTATAGAAATGTAATAATTCAATGAATAATCAACAATATTTTTGAGCTCCTACAATGTTATAATAGAGTAATTATGTCTTCCACTACTCAGATGAATATTTCAAGTCCTGCCATTGACAAAATATTTAATTAGTAAAACAAGGCTAAATAATATTGTACCTACATAATGTTGAGTTTAAAGTGCAGATTGTAAATCTTCTTAAAAATAGAACAATAAAAAATACACAAACAAAGATAACAAATAACAATGACACTAAGAGTTACATGGTTCACCAAAGTATGGCTACGTCCATGGGAAAAGCAGGGCAAACACTCTTATTACTTGCAGCAGCAAAAATGCAATGTCTCATCAATCAATCAAAGTGATTGAGATGAGAATATATAATGTTCTCTTCAGGGAAAATGAAGCGTCATGAGAAGGGGAAGATAAAGAGGCAGTGATGGTTGGACTTCACAACCAACAATCTCCCACTTGAAGTCCAAATCTTGATGTGATGTATAGAGTTATCCCTCGCTTTTCCAAGATCACTGTCACTTGATAACTAGACCAAGAGAAGCTCTACAGAACTCCAGCTTCTCTTGTGAAATAGGTTTTGTGAAAGCATTTGTAAGATTGAAATCGGTGTGTATCTTCTCCAACTTGACTTTTCCCTCTTCAAGAACATTCCAGATGAAATGGTACTGAAGCTCTATGTGCTTAGTGTGAGAATGAAAGGCTGGATACTTTGCCAAATGAATAGCACTATTACTGTCACTAAACAAAGTGAAAACTTGTTGTTTACAACCCAATTCACCCAATAAACATTGCAACCACAAAATTTCCTTAGCTTCTTCAATAATAGAAATATATTCTACTTTAGTAGTGGAGAGAGATACCACTTATTACTATCTAGAAACCCAACTAATTGTTGCCCTGCAAATGTGAAAACATATCTAGTGGTAGAGTGTCATTTGTCCAAGTCACCAGCAATGTCGGAGTCAACAAAACCTTGCAATTGTGCATCTTTACCTTTAAACCTCAAAACATAATGTGAAGTTCCCTTGAGGTATCTTATAATCCACTTAACTGCTTGCCAATGAATCTTACCAAGATTACTCATTACCTGTTAACAACTCCCATTGCATGAGCAATGTCCGGTCTCATGCATACCATCATGTACATGAGGGTCCCAACAACAGAGGAATAAGGCACACTTGCCATGTAGTATTTTTCTTCTTGTGTCTTAGGACACATCTCGAAGGATAACCAAAAATGATCAGCTAAAGATGTGCTTACAACCTTAGTACCCTTTATGCTAAACGAGTCCACAAACTTATCAATGTACTTTTCTTGTAACAATTTGATTTATCTTTTTTTCCTATCTCTAATTATTTTCATGCCAAGAATTTTCTTCATAGCCCCCAAATCCTTCATCAAAAACTTGTTAGCTAATTGTTGTTTCAGCTTGCTAACAACATTCATACTAGTTCCAGTAATTAACATGTCATCAACGTATAATAATAGTAAAAAAAACTCACAATTTTCCAAAACCTTGTAATACACACATGGATCAACATCACACATGGTGAAATATTTCTTAGCCATGAAGGAATAAAACTTGAGGTACTATTGTTGTAGAGCTTGTTTAAGCCTATACAAGCTTCTCTTCAATCTACAAACTAAATTTTCATGCCCTTCTTTTTTAAAACCTTTTGGTTGCTGCATATACAATTCTTCTTCTAATTCACCATGGAGAAACACAATCTTAACATCAAGCTACTCCAATTCAAGGTCATAGACAACTGCTAAACCCAAAACTGCCCGGATGGTAGTCATCTTCATAATGAGTGAAAAAAATTCATTGAAATCAACACCCTTCTCCCGGTCATATCCTTTGACCACTAATCTGCCCTGTACCATTTTTTGCCACCATCATCTTCCTTCAACTTGGAAACCCACCTATTTTTCAAAACTTTACGATTTGGAGGAAAAGAGACCAAGTCCCATGTTTAATTTATCATCAGCAAACTCATTTCTTCTCTCATGGCATCCAACCAATTCTGACTATCTTTGTCAACCAATTCTGACTATCTTTGTCATTACAGGCTTCTCTAAATGTGGTTGGTTCAACTTGATCAGAAATTAGAAAATGTTAAACAAAATCATCATACCTTGACAGAGGCCTATGCTCTCAGGTAGACCTCCTCAACTAAGGAAATGATTCCTGCATATTATTTTACTCAATGTTGTTAATGGGATGATCCTATTGTGTAGTATCATTTGGTGGCATGGTGTCTAGAATGGAGGACAATGGATTTGGTGCCAGGATTTGATAATTATCCTACACCAAGCGTTTACTACCTTGAGGCCGCTGATTGAAGTTTGTAGGTTATTGTTCAAATATGAGGGGTGACAGATTTAAAGTAGTAAATCCCTGCATAGAAGATGACTTCAAAGTAGGTTGTGCAGAAGTTGAAATTGGCTACGTATATGCATTGTGTGGTAGGTTTAAAACATTGAGTGGTTGGTTAGAAGTTGCTATAGGCCGCAAGGGAGGGAGTATGCAGGGCCATGCACAAAGTGAGGAAGATGTTTGTTGAGAATGTTGTACCATGCTTGGTTGAATTTCCTACACTAGGTTTGGTGTATACTACAGTAGGCATGGACCTAAATCCTACCTCAAACTTTGTGATATATGTTGTGTATATTGAGGAATATGATGTGGCATATGGCATTGAGGTGTATGCTGTAATTGATGAGTGTGTAGTGATTTAAACACATCACTTCTACTGGAGATATAATCTAGAGGTAGAAACTCCTTCGTTGGCATCCCATGTTCTACTTGACAGGGCATTATTTTCTCATTAAAAATCACATCTCTACTGCGAGTTACCTGTTTGGAGGT
Source organism: Cunninghamia lanceolata (assembly GCA_027924645.1). Classification (NCBI taxonomy): domain Eukaryota; kingdom Viridiplantae; phylum Streptophyta; class Pinopsida; order Cupressales; family Cupressaceae; genus Cunninghamia; species Cunninghamia lanceolata. Next base: position 7,146,392 of record BSBN01001062.1, read on the forward strand.
CGAATCCCACAACCTGTAACCATATTTCTCTTCCCCATATCCAACAAAAATGCACTTTTTAGACTTCATATCCAACTTTGTTCATTTTTCCTGTGGGATGTGAATGAATGCCTCACACCTAAACACCCGTAAGTGATTGTATGAAATTATCCTTCCTAGCCATTTCTCCTCCAGAATCTCAAAATCCAACCATGACGATGGACCTCGGTTGATCAAATACATAGTTGTATTAATAGCCTATGCCCAAAACTCTTTTGCCCAAACCTGCATTAGAGAGCATGCTGCAAGCTCTCTCCAAGATTGTTCGATTCAACCTCTTAGTTGCACCATTTTATTAAGGGGTGAATGGAACAATTTTGATATGTTTAACACCATTATCTACACAAAACTGATCAAACTCCAAGGAGAAAAAATCACCACCATTATTAGTTTTAAGGCACTTAATTTTGTGGTTGGTCTAATTTTCAACTAGTTTTTTAATTTTTTTGAACATGCTAAGTACTTCAGATTTCCTCTTTAACATGTAAGTTCCCAAACCTTCCTAGTACAATCATCTACAAAAGTAACAAAGTAATTAGAGCCACCAATAGAAGTTACCTCAATAGGACCAAAGATATCTGAATATACTAGCTCCAATGGTCTTGTCTTCTTATCATGTTCCTTGGTGGAGAAGTTGATCCTATCTTTTTTTTCTATAAATACAATGCTCACATAACTCCAAATCAATAGATCTCAAACTTGGAAGTTGATCCTTTTTATGCAAAATCTCAAGGCCCTTCTTGCTCATATGGTCGAGCCTCTTGTGCCAAAGCTCTGTATCATCATCCGTAACCGCCATTGTAGCTCCCACTTTAGCGTGATTCTCTAGCACATACAAAGTGCCTTTAATTTGCCGCCTCTTCCAATCACCAAGGCTCCTTTGGTCACCTTCCAAGTGCTTGACTCAAAAGTGATGCTATAACCTTCAGCATCTAGTTGCCTTGCAGAAATCATATTTCTTTTGAGTTTAGGGACGTGTCTCACATCTTGCAATAGCTAACTATTTCCATTTTTTAATTTCAATAACACATCTTCTTTACCAATAATGTCACAAGGTTCATTGTCACCAAGATAGACCTTACCAAAGTTGCCTACTTGAGAGTTTTTGAAAGCTTCCCAGAATAAAGTGGCATGAAAAGAGGCACCGAAATCCAACACCCACACATTAGTTGTAGTTTCACTTATAGATAAAACTAATGCACCTACATCATCTTCATATGCTACATTTACCTCATGTTCTTTTGATTGACTTTCTGCCTTCTTATATGACCAACACTTCTTCTTTATGTGGCCTTCCTTGCTACAAAACTAGCTGTAACATCCACGTTCTAAATGTTGGAATTAACCTAGACAACTGAGAGGGGGGGTGAATCAGTTGTCTCTAAATTTTTCTTTTAAACTTCTTTCTCTATTGTCAATTTGATTAATGATGTAAACATTAAAGCATATGATATTAACACATAAGAAAAAACATAATCAACACATTTGACACCAAGATTTTTGATATGGAAACCCGGTTAAGGGAAAAACCATGATGGGGGTTAACCCACAAATATTAATACCCTGTTAAAAGTATTTTTACAAATGGGAATGCACATGCATCCAGGCTCACTGCTCAAATGGAGGCTCACTGCCTATGGAAATATTACAAGAGAATGACAGAGATTTGAACTGATTAATAGCATCTACCCATGCAAGAATTTCAGTTCTAGTTAAGTACAAAAATTGATCTTACACATATCATCTTTTCTCTGCTCTTCTTACTATTCTACCTTCATTCACACTTTGGATTTCTTCTCTTCTCACATACACCTTATTCGCATACACCACACACTCTGAATCATCCAATTTCATTAGCTATAAATATCTACAATATGATCTACAATCATTCTATCAGTCGGCTTCAACAACACTTAGAGCTTTTATGAATGCTCTACTATGTCGGCTAGATCTATGCATAACTTAAGGTGCAGACCAAAAAATGCTCTTGAAAATCATCACTCATGTCAGCCACTATCACTGATCACCACCATTTGTCCAAAAAACAACTTCCATACATCTGGAATCAAGACCTTCTGTAAGGTTGACCTGTTCTTCTTCTATCTGCTCTGACAAACTGGAACCTGCTACTCAGAGGCTAATATCTTTTGAATCCTTCATCACTGGAAGACAAAAATCTGGATTTAGACTATCTTGACAATGCATATGACTCCCCTAGATCCATAGCTAATCATGACTTTCCACCGGAGCGATCCGGACCAAAATACCAGACCCTATTACTGCTCTATTCCTAACTGCCCAGACTTAGACAAATTCTAAATTTGACTTCTGGTATGAACAAATTGTGTTATGCGGATGATTGGGATGATATTAGTTGCTATCAATGACAACACCTATCAATGTAAAGAAGTGTCTCTTGCCAAAACTAAAAACATGGTAAAACTGGGAATTTACCATAGAGTAATTCAACAAGGTAAAAATGAGAGAAAATTTTTCTTTTATTTAACATAAAATTAAGTTACAACAATTTGCAAGATTCTCTTACATAATACAATATATCATATTGTCTTTCTCAATTACAATATCTGCAAAAGTAAATCAATTACATAAACAAATTTAGAATAATTACTGTTTCTGAATATCTAACATCTTTATCACAAGCCCTAGCATGTTTTCTGCTGGAGAGAGAGAGAGAGAGAGAGAGAGAGTATCTTCCCAGTGATTTACCTCCATCCACAGACTGACAGTCTCCCACACATCTTCCACATAGGAAGTGGCCCTACCCTTCACGAGGAATATAGACCAAAGGTGACCAGTGGTAATTTGCCTTCCCAAGTACATAGTGTTGTATCCTACACAACTCTATCAACCATACAACCCTAGATACCCTCTAGCTGAGTATGATTTCTGATAGGTTGTGCAATCCAGACACAATGAACCGACAATGCATGTAGAAAATGAATGCATTACTTTGGCCAAAGTTTCAATATCAATAATGTTCGTAATGAATGTGGTCGATGTGTTCACCCACCCCTACTCAACTTGGATATTGTCGTATTCTTGCAGTTTATCCTCACCCAATATGATTACGTAAATTGTTTTATCATCTTCCCTGACAATAGTTTACTCGACTTAGATAAGTCCATATGACATAACTAATCATTTGATTTCATATTCAACTTTAGGGTTTTCATTACAACCTTGAATAGTCTGACATATCAAAATAACCATATCTCATAACTTACAAGACTAAGGTTTATAATCGACCCTTGGTAAATAACTCAATCAAGTTTAAGATTAATATAATTTCTAGAATAGATATCTCCTCCTACAAAAAGGAGTACGAGAACATTCTACTTTCCTTAACATGATGTCTTTGATAATCACAATATATAATTTATATATATTTCCTTACAAGGGCATTTTCTAGTTAGAATTAGTCTACTCCATCGTAACGGTTTTTAAAGAATATTATAAACAAGAATGATAAAACAGATAATAAGGATTCTCCTATAGACCTTAATTCTTCTACCAAAATATTACAAATTTCCTATCACTTGACATGATATACAATAGTTTCCAAAGATTACTAAAAATCTAAGTTTCTTATGGATAGAAATCATTTTGCCATATATAAATAGACTAACCAAGAAATGGTTTAAAATGATATTATCCTAACTCAAGGATTAAACCATATCACTCAAAGCTAAAGAGTATACCTATCAAAGTTTCATTTTCTCTAATATCATTGCAAGTCTATTACTTGATGAACTTATAACTATATACTCGACCTGCTACATGATAATTCTCATTCATTATAGCGACTGGTCTACAAGGTATTCGATAACTTAAGATAACCTTATACAAATATAAAGTATGTAATGATCATATAATCACTTCAACGGTAATATGACATATCTAATCAATCTTCAAACAATACAAATGTTTTCAGCTCAGGCACTATTGTATAGTTTTTGACTATTATCAAGCATCGACCAGCCATGCTACAGAGATGCTATCGATACTCCTAAAGGTGATTTAAATAGTTTACTAAGAGCACTAACAACGATTCAACACCCATGACTCCTTTTGATTAATCAAATACACATTGAAATGAATCGATAAGCCTTACTGGAATAATCAAATATCCTCAACAAGACAATATAGAGGACATAAAGAACATTTGATATTTCAATGCTATCAATGCATATAGAGCATGAATGATACCTAGTGGCCGCTTAGAATAAGATAAAGTTGTAGAGACAATAATCCCAATTGACACCTATAGGAGATCGACGTCTTGATTTCCTCCTTGAACTGATGTTTTCTCCTTGCTCTTACTGTGATCCCTTCAAAGCATTACAATCGACTATCTACTATTTTCACAATCGTTCCTCCTAAGCATATCACCGAATGATCATCCCTTTCAACTCTGCTGAGTTGTGTCTATAAAGACTCAAGCATGACTCTTTATGAGTCGCCTAATCATCACTCTTCCACTCTTGCATTTGGAAGCATAATTAATACAAAGTAGTCTGCCTATTAATTTCGGTTACAACTGATACCTATAAAGCTGCAAAGCTTTACAATTGTCGACAGGGAGAAATGTCCCACAAAGGAAGTATTTCGAATGTGGTTTGAAACACCACAAACTCTTCTCCATAAGTCCGACATATCATTAAAGACACAGTTTGATCATTTAGTGATCACCTTAAGTGATCCGATCCCTCACCCGATACAATGAAGGCACTCCTATACTTATGCCTACAGCTGCTCATTAGAGTAAGCATTAATAACAATTATGAGGTGTTATCCTCAATCAATGCTTATACATATTTGTTTATATAAATAAATATGGTTTAACATGACATCTATCCTATTTGATAGTTTATGTTTTGACTTACGAATACTATGGAAGGGTTGGGCTTGTCTCCACTTCATAGTCTTTCGTTAAATCATGTCAACTTGTCTTGATGAGATCGTCATTTAACGTTAAATGTCAAAAATAAAACCTTATATAACTCAAGGATACTAACACAACCATTTTGTGACAATGACGACATAATACTTATGTAATCATCAATGGACAATGTCTTACTCAGATGACGTCATATTCATTACAAATGGCAATGTTGACACACATGCGACTTGTCTAGAAAAGAATCAAAAGATATCGACTACTTGTCAATTAGATCCAAAAGTAAACTGACAAGACATGACTTACCTCTATCGATACTGGTTGACATTTTTGCTAAACACTCATACTCATTTTGGCAAATAATCACTTGTAACCCGAGGTCTATATTTCTCTTCTCAAAAGATACTCTCTCTCTCTCTTTTCCCTGAGAGTCATCCAAAACCTGTAATCCTGTATAAGACTTGAAATCAATAGATTACAACCAGTGCATCATTATTCCAATAATAAACCAAATTCTCATAATGCAATTATTAAATTGATATAACATATTCATTTCCATAATTCCATAATTGACATTCAATAAAATCTATGTCTTTCCTTGATATTAATCTAAACATCAAATTAAATTTACTTATGTCCAAGTAAAAGTAAAAAGTATTAGCAAGACAAAAATTAGGGATGTAACACCAGCGACCTGTATTTTTGCCCCTAGATTTAGATCTCTTGTTATCAATTTACAACCTGTATTTTTTGCATTGTATTGAGATGTGTCAAGAACACTTCCACATCACCATCACCTCATGCTACATATGCATCTAGAGTTGATTCTTAGAGGACTTCCAGAGATTCATCGTAGCAAAGGATTGATATTAGTTTCCTTGCTTCTACAAATTGTAAGAGTTGCTTCACAGAAGTCTTCCATAGAATCTTCAAAGCAAGACTTCACATTGGATTTGAATTGTATCCATATGGCATGCAATTGACATTCCACACATGGATCTTGCAAGTATTGTAGTACTATCACTTTCAGTTGTATTGTGTCAAGTGTACTTCCATCGAGTCATGTCTAGAATACTTTCTTTTTTTCTCTCTTTTGGAGGAAAGTTTTTCCCATAGGGTTTTCTTTCTTTATCCACCTTATGAGAGATGCATTTGTACATGGGTACCTCATCAGGGCTAGTATCCAAGACCCATCTTTATTGTGCCCACCTAAGTTTTGCTTAAGGTGGGTGTTAGTGTAGGAATATTAACACTATTACTTATTATTTAAATAAGTAATTATGTGTATATTCTACACATGGCTTTAAGCCATTGTAGGTAGTTAGGTGTCGACTTGGAGAGTCTAACACAACTCTCCAAGGCACTTGTGGACACTCTTTCTTCCACCTCTTGTTGAGTGTTGAAGTCGACTCAACCTCTCTACCTTATATGTATAACTACCTTGTTCATAATCTATTACTCTAATTTGTAATCAACAATGCGTTAGCCGATCCTTTGTTCCATGGACTATATGTAATAAGGGGGAATGTTAGTAATTATCACATATAGTTAGATTAAATTATGGGGAAGAGATAACCTCTAAACTTTGTAAACAAGAATTAGATCTTAGTGTAAGCCTATTATTCATGAATTTAAAAGTGTCATAAACATTAAATCTATAATATTCATAAAATTATTACTTTTTCTATTTTATTTAAATAATATTATATTTTATAAATGATTTTTTTCCCAAGTTGAGCTTTGATACAAAATGTAATGTGGTTAATTTCTAATATTAATATGAAAAATATATATCCAAACACAATGTAGTATTAATCTAGGAAATCAATGTATTTATGATAAATATTTAATTAAACACAATATTAAACATTTGGAACATAAAAAATATAAAATACCAAATTAAATAAGTGGAAGTTAATAATCCATTATTATCATTAACTTTCAAATATTACATTTGAGATTCAAAAAGTTAAGTAATACTTATCTAAGACAAACTCTAGAAATAGCTCCATAACCTCTAGAAGATCAGTGGTAAGGTCTCATAACTATGGAACACTTTAGGAGGTACCTCTGCTAAAACATAACATGTGCCTACATGCACCACTATCCATAGCTAGGACTATCTCAAGTGTATTGGGTTAGATGCACTTTGTACGCACTCTCCTATGCCCATAACCTACTTATCAATCATTGCATTCTAAGAACCTATGTAAAAACACATGTTCCTATGCATGCACCACAAGCCCTAGCCAAGACAATCCTAAGTGTACTGTGTAGCCCAAGATAGACACACTCTATGTGCCCCTTCTTCAAGTTTCACATAAATGCTTTATATAAGCCTTAAGGGGTGACTTTCAAACCATCACACCCTTTCACAAAGGTTTTCTTTAGTTTATTTAATAAATATTAGTATTCCTCCCTTTAGAAAGGAATCTATTAAAACTATTCATTATTATTCCCCCCTTTTAACTAAAGGGTCATAAAAACCTTTTTTCTCTCTCCCAAGTTTATAATGCTGAAGGGTTATTCATAGAAAAATAACTTTCTTTTTACTTTGGGGAAAAATCTCCATAATAGTTTATCAATTATTAGTAAGTGTCATGAGGCTATTCCCACTACTAATTATAAGTATGATGAACTATGAGTGTGTTCTAGGTCACATGTAACGTTGTTTTTCTCCTAATCTTTGAACTATATGTAATAAGGGTGAATGTTAGGAATTACCACATATAGTTAGATTAGTATATAGGCTTAATTTATTAAACCTATTATTATTTAGCTTGTTAAATAAGTTAGTGGGATAGAATCAAATAAATATATTTAATCATATGGGTTAGCATTTCTTATTAGTTATTCTATCCTCTAGGAAGTTGGTTCATTCATGTAGGTTAGAATAGAATAAGAAAGATGGGGGATTTATGTATGAAAATCTAGTCGTGTATTCTTAGAAAATAAGAAGCATGTCAAACTTGTAAACATATATAAATATCCTTCTTATGAATAATATTGGTTGGTTTGTTGAGTATTCAAAATTTGTGTATTTTCCATCGTTCATGCTCTTACTAAATCTAACAATTTGATCCATTTTTGAAAAGATGGCTAATCTAAAAACTAAATTCAAAATGATATAATTCTTGTTCTTAAAACTATTTTGAGTGAAAATCTCTTTTGAATTTCTACTTAAACACATCTTTTACCCACAAATAGCTTGTGCAACTACCTATATTACATGCTTAACACATTGTTAATAATTGATAGACAACTTCTATAGTGTAGGATTATTTATATGAATTTTTTTAGTGTTTTTCAAAATGTTCAAGATCATTATAATAATATTCAATTCATTATTCCTTAAACTCTATGCAATTATTGGAAGGTGAGATAAATCCTTTTCCTACTAATCTTCTCACAATTTTTGAGGTTTATTCTTATCCAAGTGATTCTATCTCTATGGGTAGGTATTATCATTATAATTTTCATGTAGCATGTGAGAGGATTATGGAAGAAGCTACATTCCTAATGATAACTTAGTCACTAAAATGTTGAAATCCCACGTAAGGAAAACTTTACTGCCCTAAAATCATTGGTGAAAGACTTTATAGAGGCTAAGGAAGAAAATAAATATTGCTTATCGGGATAAGGTATTTTATAAGGGCCAAAGAGTTAATTCATGTCCTAGATGTTTTATTAATGGGTAAAGAGGAAGAAAAGGCAATGTCTTGAGGAAAAATAATGTGCCATGAAAACATGGGAAAGAGTACAATATATTTCAACAATCTTCAACACTTGGAATAGATGATTAATAAAGGAGATTAATATCTAGATAATAAGAGTAAATATTGCTAACTGCATAATCTATTTTAAGATTGCCTACTAAAAATAGCTCACACTTGGATCCAATCTACTTGATTATGTTTAAAAGGTATTTGTTAAGTTTCTTTCAAACTTTGTCTATTAATAAAGGTTTAGGAAATTTAGTAAGGGAGTTATTGAATTTTTAAAAAAATTGAGAGTTGGTTGATGTTGCTAGAGATTTAGCATGTTGTTTTAGTATGAAAATGAATCCAATTGCAAATTTTATTCTTATATAGTTTATTTTCCAAATATTTTAGATAATTAACATTTATAAATGATTATATAATTGGTGTGGACATAGTTTTACTCAATGATAGAGTTATTAGATCCCTTGTCTATGTCATATCATAGACCAATGTCACCTTATCTAAAGTATCACGTTAGATAACCTCAATTAAATCCATCCACTCTATTACAATTTTTTTCAACAAACTAAAGTTTGTGTTAAGTACACATTTTATGTTCTTTTCATTCAAATATTTCACATAGTATTTACCTTATTCATTGCTATACATTGTTTGGTTAAGTGCTTAATAGAAGGGTGATTCCCTAATCTCAAGCAAGGCATGACACAATTTTGAAACCACGTGTTAGGGAGGACAATATTTCTCTAATTATGCCATGAATATATTGACCAATTCACACAATTTTGAAACCACGTGCTTTATCCAAATGAGTGTCTTGGAATCTACATATTGATTATGTTTCATTCTAATTCAAACATGCACCTACAAAACTAATCTATGTGCTTATAGAAATGAATTGGCACATGGATTTAAACCTATACCCACAAGAATGAACTTGCAAAGATTAGATTGTTGGAACATGTTCACCTTAATCTTCTAATTAGCCGATAGGCTTTATATGTGAGCATTATAGTGCTCAGAATTGTCTCACGCCATAAAATTCAATCCGAAATTTTTTTGAAGTCGTTGATTGTTCCAATCGGTGTATTCCTTGAACCTCCTATGGGTGCAAGTGCTAGTATATAAATTATAGTAAGGATTGATAGTGTTTAGAAACACCTTGGGGAAATCTATAAAATTGTGAGGGTCATGTTTTCCTTAGTCAAACCCCTAGTTGAACTGAATCAATGACTTTGGAACAAGGATTGAGGAGAGTAAACAAGTATATGATGGACCTAGGATGATATATATTGATGTATTACTTTAATAATGTTGCTATGATTCTTTCTATTCCCTTAGCAAATCAAATTCTATATGTGGTCAATAAATTTCTAAGTGATTTTAAAATAAATAAATGAGTTTCTTTAAATACAACATAGCACACAAATAAGTACAAATATGCACTAGGTTAGCCCATAACACCAAGTGAAAAGGTTAGTGAGGTGTAAATTTGAATTTTAAATTTGAAAAGTTCAAAGTTTAGATCTATGAATATGGAAATGACCTATATAGAACATACACTACATATGATTTAGAATGGTGAATAAAGAATCTAAAAAATTAAAGGTAAATATTTAAAAATGAGACTAAGAGAATTATGGTGATGTTATAAACCAAATTCACACCAAAAAAAATGACACTTATAAACTTATTAAAATAATATAATCAAAATAGATCCCAAATATAAAAGAAAAAGACTTAAATATACAATTCTCACCATTTTAAAAAAAAAATATCTAACCAACTTTATCAATATTTCACAACCTCAACAATAGACTGGCCCCACCAAGAAAAACTGCTTTTAAAAGTAGATATGCATGGTTATATTTGTGTCATGATTAGCCTCACTTGTAGCTATAGTCCCACTTGACTAAATTCATAATAATATTGAGAAAGACCTTAGAATATAAATCTCCGGAGATAATTATTGAAAACAGCCATCGAAATCCGGAAATGCCCTGATCAAACGGAAATGGTATGAGAGGTGGGATCATTTTTCCATGGTTGGATTAACAGGAGGTGCCATTTCAGTGACCATCTCGCGCTGTTCTCTTTGCAGATTCCCCTTCCAACCTGCAACACGGCCAAAAACAAAATCAACTCCAAAACCAGCCAAACAATTCTAATAATAATGAAGATCTAGTCATACAAAAGCTTTACCGAGAGCAGGATCATATCCTCTATGTTTGAGCTCTTTATATTCCTGGCACAGCGCGCAAGGATCACAAAAACAATGGAGAAGACAATCTGCGCAGGGGACTTGCGCCAAGTTAAATTTGGCCCGCATCTTGTTTCGGTACACACAGGAATAGCACGGCGCAAACCCCGTAAAACAAAGCACACCATACACCCCTGTCAACGCATACGCCGTTAAACAGAGCAGCCCGTAGATCCCTCCGCTCACAGCGCATGCTGCATCAATTTCAACAATTCAGCCCTTCCATACAATAAATATAAATTGCCTTGTTAGATTTGCACTACAATTTATTTATACAAGTCTTACACGGAGAACCTTCGTCCACTATTTCCGCTATTCGCCCAAAAGTGATGCAGGGCAACCAGAATGTGAGGCAACCTGAAACCCTCACAACATTTCCATTATTATTAGCAGTAGCATAAAATCATATAATGAGAGAGGGGAGGAGGAGGAGAAAAATATATACAATTGGGCAGATCCTCTGTGCAGGCGCAAAGGCCAGAGGACCACTCTGTGGGACGAAGAGGGCTGCCTTGTTGAGGAGGAGGAGAAGGATAAGGAGGTGGAGAAGGCGGCGGCGCTGGCTGCACATATTGTAGCTGAGTCTGAGCGTCGGGATTTTGAATCGGCGGCGGCTGCACGTATTGTAGCTGAGTCTGAGCGTGCAGCGGATACCCTGTTACTATTTGCTGCGGGGGCGTATGCCCTTCAGATTCTTTCTCCGCTTTTGGAATTGGAGTATACATCTTTCTGCTATTTCAATTTTAGTCTGTAATGGCAGGGCATGTGTATAAATATAATTACGCCGGAGAGAGATCAACGGCTTACGACCTCTTCTGTCGATGCAAAACGATGGAATTAATCCATTGCGTCCATTCGGGAAGTGTGTGCAGGTGAGTAGATCAGATCAAATTCTACGACAGAGAAAGAAATCCTACGTGGCGGAATGTAAACCGCGTCAACACGGAGGCACCGCCCTGGGGAATTTTTTATTTATTTTATTTTTTACAATTTTAATAAAATAATATGTTTTTTAATAGGAAATAATTTATTTCAAAAAATGTTGAATTTTAGTGTTCTCCGGGCTTAGTCTTTTGTTTTTATTGGTCTTTGTTTAGGACCCGGTCTTGTTTGACTCCCAAGGTGACTTTCTACCACCCTATCCCTTTTTTTGTGATTATTATACTATTTTGATATTATCAATATAATGTTTAATAGGAATATTCATTAAAAAAAGGTTGAATTTTTATTATAATTATTTATATGTAAACTAAAGATATTATTAATGAGTTTTGACAATACAATATAAAATATAAATATCTCAAACATTTATTATCAATGTTATAGTAATCTTATTGATAAGAAATTACATCACCATTTAAATACTACCACTTGCACCCATAGGAGGTTCAAGGAAAACATCATAAGAACAAAATTTTCCGAGGTGAATTTTTTTATAGAGTGAGACAATTCCGAGCACTATAATACTCACAAATAAAAGCCTATGGGCTAATTATACTACTTACTATTATCTCTTATTTGTTATAAGTTAAAAGTACTCAAAACATTTATTATGCTAGTATAGATATCTTAAGTAAATCTATGTAAAAAGACGCCTAGAGATATCAATTTGAAGTTATTTTATTTACTTTAAGTTATTTTATTTTACATTAGAACTATTTTATTCACTATATACATGCATACATATATATTTTATTGCATCTACATTGTTTTTGATAATAGTAAGCAGTGATTTTGAAAGGGCCACACCCTTGTACAAAAGAAAAGATAAAGCAATGAGGCCCAACCAACTACAAAGAACAAGCACGAGACACCATCAGCACATCAACCACACTAAAACAAAAGACAAGCAAAAGGACATAAAAACCCAAAAATAACTAGCCCAAAGTAGGGTGGTTTGAAACTAAATTGTTCCAAAGAACTTTGAGTAATTGCATCTGCATTGTTTAGTTTATGTGTATTGAATGATTTTTATAGTTTAATTATAAAACTTTATTTTGTTCTTCTATATTTTTGGTTTGGTTAACTATTTTAAGGTCTATATCTTCACTCAACCCTGTGTCCATCAATTTCTCAAATATAATTAACAAATCAAAATATTTTCTTTCTTAACAAATAAACTTTTTTTGAAATTGATTTCATTTTATATATATGCAAAATAATATTTGATTTTCTAACCATTTTTTTGAGTTTTATTTTCCTTTCTTGTTACACTTTGAAAATGAGAAGAATGATGATTATCCAAAGTTCTCTATTGATGAGAACATATAATTATTTTTACATGCTACTTATTTTGGAATTATATTATATTTATTAGTAAATATTAATATTTTGGCATGTAAATGGTTGTCAAATTTAAAGTAAAATGTAAGAGTTTTTGTTAACACACTCACGCCATTACACTCCACCCCTTGCTGCCACTGTAAAATGCCTCTCAACATTAATAATCATGACCCCACCATATGGTTTCATGTCCTTTTGCAATTGGTAGCACACAAAATCTCACCCGCTATCCAAAGTTCTCTATTGATGAGAACATATAATTATTTTTACATGCTACTTATTTTGGAATTATATTATATTTATTAGTAAATATTAATATTTTGGCATGTAAATGGTTGTCAAATTTAAAGTAAAATGTAAGAGTTTTTGTTAACACACTCACGCCATTACACTCCACCCCTTGCTGCCACTGTAAAATGCCTCTCAACATTAATAATCATGACCCCACCATATGGTTTCATGTCCTTTTGCAATTGGTAGCACACAAAATCTCACCCTATGATCCACGAGTTCAACTCCACCCACCATATATCCTATCCAACATACTCTAATATATCCTTCACTAGTGCACATACACCCTTCCTCCATGTGAGAGTGTTAATGATTACCTATACACAACCATTGATAGAATGCCTCAAAGAAATTGTAGTTAATGCAAATATTAAATGTATCATATTTGGTCGCAACTCAAGCTTATGTATGTGACAAAGGAATTCATCATATAATATCGATAAAATAATAATCAAACCAACACACAAATGCCTAGTGAGGATGCAAGATGATTATAAAGAACATAAAGATTGCATTACTAATAACACATTGAATGGGGAGCGATGGACAATGGAAATCAAACAATCAACATCTCAATGCACAAACTCAAAGAAGCTCACTCATGTTTTGCTATTGTTCCTGTTAGTTTTTGTTTTTTTCAAAAAGAAAAAAGGATTCACAAGTAGATTATGAACATTGAAACAATGGTTGGCTGTGGAATTTTGTAATTTCATTACTTTGCAAAGGAAGGTTTAACTCTATTATTAGGGGTGATCAATCTTGATTATGATTGAGAGAGCTTGACTCTTATGAGATCAACTTAGTTGAACATATTATGAGTAGATATGAGGGATTGAGAAAAGATGTTGGCGCTTTGCAAGTACGTTCAAGAGCAAATGTATTGGCTCTTCTTGCCATTTTCAAAATATGATCTCTTAAATGTGGCACCCATATGTAATTCTTTTATTCTTGTGTATGTAATATATATGATGCATAAATTTTAAGAATGACAAAAAAATGTGACATTTGTAGTAAAGACACACCTTTGCTTCAAAAGAACAAGTTGGAGCTACTTTCATGACCACTACTTGCCTAAGATTTGTTTTTATCTGTCAGTAATTTGTAATCCGTACAAATTGTGTATAACTTGAATAGATAATAATTATTCCAATACATATTTATTGAGACACCAATGGACCAAAATTTAACATACTAAAAAATATAAACATTTCATTTTATTACAAAATAAGGGCTCATCTCTATTATCACAAAATCATATCAATATCAAGCTCAAATGTACTGTGCAACATAGCTTAACACTAAATATGCTTTGGAAAAATCAAGTCTCCATAATGCCTTGCAATATTCCATGAAGATTGGTATTTCCCTCTTCCTTCTTGTTGCATCTACTTTATTCGTCAATGTCTACTTCCTTTTCCCACTACAAATGAGTCGGTAATGTTTGCAAAAATGTTTTTATTACATGCTAAACTTACTTAGAGGCTATTAATTACATTTTAAGAAAATCTCAAAATAATGGAAGCAACTAGACAAATACACTAGAAATAAAGCATAGCCAACCATATAACATCGCGTCATCTCCACCTTCCTAACACTAGTCAAAATGACACTATTTACACAAGACTAGTGGCTTCACTATATAATTAAAGTGTCAACTATGGTTTCCATTCTTTGACAAACATAGGTCTAAGAATCTACTCCAAAACATATGAATCCAAAGGTAATGCACAAATGTCCTCCTTAACTTATAATCTCAGTAAGAATGCAAAATGACTGTAAGTAAACACAAGGCTAGGTATAATAAAATAATAATAATAATAAATGAATAGAAGAAACACTAGAATATTAAGAAGCCACAATGAGAAACCAATGATTATGCCTTATTTTGATTAATTGGTGTCATAATTGATACTACTAATTTGTATAAATAATAAAACTCATTTCAAAATGACTCTCACTGAAGCCTATCAATGTACTTTACACTAAAAGAAAATTGCACTCAACAAAGAAAGATTTGAGAAAAGTGAGATTATAGGAGAATGGTGTCATTCTCATTCCCATATTTCCAAGTGGTTATGTAAACTTTTCTTGGTGTTTACAAGAACTAAGACAAATGAAAAAGTGCATATCCACATTAATTATCCCTCCATTTTATGTTTTAATCCCTCATATGTTTTCTATCTTGAGAAGGACAAGGGCACTTAAGTATAACGCATATATGCCTCTAAAAAATCAAGAAGACATGCATGTAAATTACAAATAATTCAATATTCTATTAAAACTAATACCATTGGTCTAGAATTTATCAAAGATATACCTACCATACCACTATGTTGTTACCTCCCTCACAACCTAAAGCTCAATAGCTTCACATAATGAAAGGTCACATCTAGGTATGTGTGCAAGGTGATATTTGAATTGATAATACCTCTTAGAAACTCCACACCACAATACTTACAAAACACTTGCCCTTTTGTGTCAAGCATACCATGATTCCTAGCAGGGTCTTTCTTTGTAGTTCTAACCTATTAAAATTACAAACATTACATCATTGAGAGAAAAAATGTGTAAGGGTCAATCAAAATACAAGTAACAAAGATAACAAAAATACATATAAACATAAAAAGATTTTAAAAAATGCAAGGAAAAAAATAAATAAAAGATAAAGCCCTGAGGTTATACCTTTTATTTTAATTTTAAATTTTAAAATGTGTAAAATTAGAAATCTTAAAATAAAATTGTAAATGTAGAGACGAATGAATGAGACAAAAAATGAAGATTTTCATCTTACCTTTCCTTAAGGCTAAAAGTTGGAAGTTGGAAATGTCTAACTCAAATCCAAGACCTTATATTAGCTCCTCATTTGCACAAATCCATAGTTAATCCAACTTTATCAACTCCAAGTAAAACAAAAAAAGGAAAACCAAGTAGAGAGAAAATAGTTTGAAAGAAAACAAGTAAAAATAAGGTCAAAATGGATAAGTGAGTGCTACTAACTATTTTAATACCTTTTCAAAGTTGATAATGATGTTTTATGTGACCTTTTTTTACTAATTGTCAGTACTACAAACTCATTTAGTCCATAGTTCAGACTTGAAAGTCCTTGCAAATTCATGAGTCTTTGGTCCCAATCATGGACTCGACAGGTCTACAAATCTAAGCTATGGCCTCTCCGAGGTTGCCTCAAACTTGGACTCATGAGTTTAGGTGATGACCCATCATTCTCATAACTATGTTCTTTACACATTCTCCACTACTCATTTTCTTTAATGCGAGTATTGAAAGCATTGTGAAAGGACTCATACTTTCTCATATTAGACCTTTCTCTATAAAATCCCTAATCTATCTAATGATCTTTGCAAACATATCGATGCTCATTACTGTGGTGCCTTTTTTGATAGTCTAGAACCATGAAATGGAACCATACAATGTGAGATGCCTTATATTGGCTACAATCCCTTTTGCAGCCCACTCCTCACTTTGTGTTGTGTGAGGTATCTTTGGTGCAAGTTTGAGTACTACCACATAGAAATCTTGTGTCTCTCACCTCCTTGAGAAAATCCTTGCTACTCAACAACATCACCTTACCCCCTATGCCAAATATTCTTCCTTCATAAGAAATAACTCAAAAATATTCCCATCAAATTGTAATATCCCTTGCTATTTCAGACCTTATTTTGCTGATTAGAGGCTCAAGGAATATTGTCAAACACTTCTGATGTAAACCCAATGCTTGCTGGTCTGTGTTTTCAGTCTGATATTTTTGCTTGATAATGATAGATGAATATTCTAAATGCTCATAAATCCAAACTATAATGTCTAAGCATTAATCTAAATACATATATGACTTCTCTTTTGATATTTTTGATGCATATACATGAAAATTAGACATGGAATGCACACCTACAGCCAATTGACATTTTGTCAAACACTTGGCATGCATACTATTATGCTAATCATGATGGATATTAATATGCACATTACATCAAATAGATGGCCTACAACTTATCACTCCTTTATTGAGATATATTGTCAAATACAATGCTGATATGAATGGCCAAGATTCTTGGCTCTACAATTTTATGCAACTCCTAAAATGACAACTATGAAACAATGCTGATATAAAGATGCTAACTCATGAAAGAACCTGGAAATGTAAGTTGCTGTGAATCGATGACGAAGATGAAGGAATGGCAGCCTCAAAATAGCTCATAAACATCCCTCTCAAGCCCCAATCGTGCCTCTCAAGTGTAGCACCCAGCCTTCTCATCAACCAAGGAAAGGAGTCCCTTCCAACCCAAATTGAAACCCTCTCTTAGTTGCCCCGTACTGTAGCGTTAATGTTCACAGCACTGTAGCAACACTGTAGCGTATCACTGTAGCAAAACACTGTAGCGCGCACTGTAGCAAATCACTGTAGCGCGCACTGTAGCATCACTATAGCAAAAAAATTGTAGCGTATTGTAGCAAAACACTGTAGCAAACACTGTAGCAGCCAATAGGAAAACTTCTGATATGCAAATTGATACCTCCAAACCCCTGTTAACACTGCAGATTTAAGCACAAATGAAAGGACTGAAGTATCCCTTCCAATTTGCAACCCTTCGAAGGATATTTCACCACCTCAGTTATGCTAATCTATGGGAGTTTCCGTTCCCAAAGACCAAATATGCAGAAACCCTTGGCTCCACAAAACTCATCAAATGTAAATGTCAATAATCGGATGTCTGGAAGCTTGCCTTGCCCCTTCCTTTATACTTTTTTAATCACACTTTCAAGAGGCTTCTAGAAAAATCCTATTATTTTATTTTAGTGACTTTAATGATCTAATGTGTATTTTAAGTCACTATATTAAATTAATTAAATATAAGGTTACCTTTTGATTTCAAATTAAGTAATAACCTTATAAAATAATTAATTTAATAAGATCTCCCTTATTTCGTCAATTAGCCTTCGGGAGTTAAAGGCTAAATTACTCATCATGAAAATCACCTAGGAAGGGGACATTACACAAATTCATGATCTATGAATGCACTCTTTCTACCAGGATGTATTATTTTTTGTCATTCTACCATTGTCTTTCCAATAACACATAGCATGCATTCATGGGAGTTACATCACACCATACTTCATCTATGTATCCTTGAATACAAAATGCATCCCTAAACTATTATATCATAGTGAGTTGTCCCTTCTATAACTAATATATTGTTACACTTAGGGCACACAACTGAGGGGGGGGGTGAATCAGTTGTGCACAACTTTCTCTGATTTACACATTTAAATCCTCTTAGTGATTAGCTGTATATTAAACATGAAACTTAATGCATTCAAATCAAAAGCAGGAACTCATCAACACATAAGACACCAAGATTTTGACGTGAAAAACCCGGTTAAGGGAAAAACCATGGGGTGATTAACCCAAGAATGTATTCTTTGTTAGAAGAATAGAAAGAACAAAATGGCACATGCCAATTAGGGCTCACTGCCTGAGCACACTGCTCACAAGAGGCTCACTACCTACAAGAGACACACTATCTACAAAGAAATAAGTATCACATACATGAACTAGAGAATAGCATATTCACCATGCTTGAATCAGTTCCATTAAGCTTAATACTTCTGCTCTACCTTTCGCTCTCCTCTTTTCTACCACACTCTCATCTCCACAAAAAGGGCAAGTTCAAACTGACTTTGCAACCCCTTATTTATACAAGGCATCAACTTAGGAATGATCATCTAAGTTGGCAAACATTAATAAGATCATTCGACAGATGCATAACTCATCCGGTTGGCCTGTCTCAAGAAGAACACCATCATACAGAAGTTACTCTTCAATTGCAAGCTCCAACTTTAATGCGAACCACCAATACAAACTGGACATGATCCAAAGACCTCCACAAGCTTTCCTGAATCACAAAGAACATCCATGCTTCTTCTGCTTACTGAAATCCTTCTCTCCTTCATCTGGAACCTTAAGAACACAGTCTGTCATAACTGTCACAAAAGAATAGATGCTTGCAGACCTTCAAACCACATACCAATAGAGTTGATACACCATAAAGACTTCCTTAGCACTCCCTTAAATCCGTAGAATAGGAAACTTCATTTCCGGATCTCACCGGACCTTTCTTGTTACACATTGTCACCTCTGAACACCTATCGGAACCGGTTTTACTTGAGGGGCCACAAATTCTTCATATCTTCATGCAGACCTTTGAAATCTCTACTGGATCACCTACAGACACATATCTACAAACCCTTTAATCCACATCCTCATCATCCTATCTTGGACTTTTGTCTTACAGTCATTACTGTTCTTCACTGTTTCTGATTGAGACTAATTTTCTCAATATCCTCAGCTCACGGCTCATCCAAACCTTATCATCAATGCAACAGGAGTATGTTGACATCAATGACAACATCGGTTAGGCACATACTTGCAACATATATTTTGTATGGTATGGGGTGTGCAACAACTTTCAACCCAAATTTTTGAACCATTTCTATGGACACTATGTGGTGGAGTCATGGTTGTTGGCTCCAATTAAGGATTATTCAACCATGTAGCGAATACTTAAAAACTCATAACAAAATTCAATAGACATAAAAAATAAACATAATTATGATATTATTAATTCACAATCAAAATTACATTTAGTATCTTGCTATAAGGGCTTCCAACATGGGACCTCAGGATTCAAAAACACATAGGCACAATTAGTGTGCAAATTACAGCCTTCTAAGTTGATATGCGATATAATGCTCTTATTTTTCTACCAAAATTTATGAGCCTAACATCCAATTGTGATCTCTAAATATGTTTCTTTGACCTAAACTAACTTTGAATGATGATGGATGAGGTTTATATAGGGACTGCTAACAAATAGGATGAAATGCACCAACTAGTAAGGTGCTACAATATTCTATGCACATGAAACATGTAGAATGGATTTTTGGGGATGGATATAGTATGTGATTAGATATGTGCAATCAAGTTTGATGCAGTTCTAATCACGAACCTCCCTCAAACCATTAAGCCATTAAGCTTGAATATGTATTCAAAAGTTGGCACAAAGCTTTAATGTTTGTTGTACAATCCAATTAAGTCTTACCTAAGGATTTGTGAAGTCATAACATTTGACCAATCACTAGTTTTGAGGAATCACATTGAATGTATGCAAAACTAATCATCCTAGATCCCTTATATTAGTTTGGAAGCCCTATAATAAATTGTGGTGATTTGTGATAAGATTTTATGTTTACAACTTAAATATGTAAAAGAATGATTGAACCAAAATATGCCTCTATGGTGCTCAAACAATCCTTTTCAATGAGAGTATGATAACTAGAACTTTATTAGAAACCTAAAAAATAAAATAAACATGAAAGAAAATATTTTTAGGTCATGCAAGCTTTCTCTTACACTGTGGATGCTCCTACATCATTAAGTTGTCAATTTTGCCCTTTTCAATTATCAAACTACAAAAAAATCAAAATGCAACACTTACCATCCAACTTACAATACCATGATTTAGTTTCATTGTCTTCACCTTCAACCTATATGTAATATGTACACATTTTTTTGAACAATCTTAGTCTCGAGGACCTTCTTGACCACATATGAAGCAAGTCCCTCTAAAGTGACTTCCTCTATGACCACCTCTTCCTTTGTATCATGAAGCTTGCTCACCCTATCATTTTTATGCAGAACTTATTTCCAAATTACACTTATCCTTTTGCATGTATGTTTGTCTCCTTATACCCTTTTTACTCTTTTTTCTCTTACCCTTATCTATTGTGCTTTGTTGCCAACAAAATAACTTCTCTACTCTAAGTGTGAGTTGATAGGCTTCTTTGATAGAGTGAAATTGCAAAAAACATATCTCATCCCAAATTGAGATGTTCAACTCATTGACATACCAAGAGACCTCCTTAATATCATCTTCCATATGACTAACCTAATGTTGAGTTAGAAAAAATCTTTTGTGTACTCTTTCATGAAAGTCTCCTTTTGGTGCAGTTTCTATTTTTTTTTAAACTCCAAGGTATGGTTTGATAGTATAAACTTTCCTTTGATCTAAGTAATCATGTGATCCCAACTTGAGAGATAATGCTTACCTCTTATGATGTGGTCTCTTTACACAAAATCCTAATGTAATATAAAAAAAAATGCATTCCCTCCAATTATCATGTTATGTTTTTGCAACATTGAAAATTGCATACCCTTGCAATTTCACGCTATATTTTGGCCTTTCTTTAGTTTCTATTCCCTTAGTTTTTTTGTAGGCTCATTTTAGCCCTTGCACTAGCCTTTTTCTCTCACATGGTGCTTAGGCCTTGTTTTATGTGTTATCTTTTTGTCAAGTTTTGTTATCACTCTTGTGTTATCCCTATGATGTTTTAGTGTCTTGTCATTTTTGAGGCCAACCTATCTGATCACTAGAACTTTGTGTGGATGTCCAA
Organism: Cunninghamia lanceolata; assembly: GCA_027924645.1. Lineage (NCBI taxonomy): Eukaryota > Viridiplantae > Streptophyta > Pinopsida > Cupressales > Cupressaceae > Cunninghamia > Cunninghamia lanceolata. Next base: position 7,168,368 of record BSBN01001062.1, read on the forward strand.
GTGACGCACTAGCGTCCCATGATAATTTCTTTCTTGGTGTCCATTTCTAAGCATTCCACCACTTGTCACCTTCCCAAGTCAGTGGTAATGGCTTGATACAGATCCAAATGTATCGTCATCTCCTTCATCTTCCCTCCTCCTCTCTTTTTGAACCTATCTTTTCATTTTTGCATTCTTCTTGGCTCTCTCTTGGCTCCCTCTGGCCCTTTGGGATTCTCTCTACAACTCTACAATATTCTCCTTCAATTCCCTTGCTCTCTTTGGCTTCTTCAAGCCCTTTCAAGGTGATGTTGTCCTTGTTCTTTGTTATTGCAAGAATTTCTATTGTTCTGACCCTAAGCACCTTGGTATTCTTACATCTTATCAATCTTTCACCTTAGTCAATGTTCTTATTTCTAGATGCACTTATATTAAGAACACACACTTATTTTTCTATATATCTATCTTGATTATTGTGGAGGTAGAAATACCAAAGCAGGGGTTTGACTTGAAGGAAAACCCCCAAATAGCCCCAATAATTTTTCTTGTCTTCAACTACAAGTATTTGGAAGAGTATTCAATAGCATAGAAGTCTTGCTAGTATCTCTTCTCTTCTCTTGTCCATTTTGTTATTTAATTTGATTAGCTAGTTTATCTTTAATATTTCATTTCTATTGTTATAAATATTACCTTGTTTTTGGGTTCCCTCATTTTGGTTTTATAGATTTGGGTGAACTGTTGAGTGGATTTTCACATTTTCTGGGGACTATTCAGTTTTTTGGGTCGTACAGATGACAATACTTAGCGTGGATGTCTACATAAGGAACTGGTGTCCTAGACAATGGTTTCCTCCTAGCTCCATGTTCCTCTCTTCATCCTCTTTTTGTCTCTGTAATTCATTTCTGTAAATTAGTTTCCAATTTCCTATAAGTTAGCATTTTCCATTTTAGTACATATTTAATGTAATATAGAAGTTAGCAACACCATAATTTTTATATCACGGTTTTGATCTTGCTTTAGTGTATGCAACCCATAGCATTATTCTTAGATTCATTTGGTAATGACCTTAACCTTATTCCACCCTTAGTGCCAACTTCAGTTGTGTTTTTGTATGTCTTTAGTTTTTCTGTGTTAGTGTGATTTCCATGTTTGTCTTGTGTTGTATTGTCATGCAAAGCCTTCATCTAGATTTTTGTACTAGGATGCTAGCACAATGTGTAGATGTTTCCATGACACACTAGCATCCACTAACATTTAAACATACAACAACCATTTTCTTTGATATTTGTCACCTTGCTATAGCTAAGCATGCATTAAAACTATCCTTGGATGAATCCCAATGGCTAGCTTAGGCACATGCCTCTTCATCTTCCACTCCAATCCAATTTTTGAACCCCATTCAATTCCTTTCAGGCATGTTCAATCACTCTACTCTCCAATATTGCAAGTTACACTCTATTTTGAAGCTTTAGATATTCTTTTGAATCAACTTATAGCATATTGAGTTTCTTGAGAAAACTACACATTCCAACATTGGTCCTCTTGGCTCCATTCCACTCTTGAGGGCATCTTATTTGTGATATTTGTAGATTTAATCTCTGTTCTAGTGCATGAGGTGAACATGTTCAAAACTCTCTCCATTTTATTTCATGTTCTTTATTATCATTGTGAACTCTTGATGTGTTTAACTTATTTGTTGGCACAAAGAGGATTTTCCATCTCTATATTGCATCCTCACATACACTAGAGTATCGATCCTCATAAACCTAGAATTTGATACTTATAGCTTTATTTCAATTTGTTCTTCTTAGTCCTAGACAAACATAGGATAAGTGCACACACTATATATTTCCCTCTAAACCATTGACTTATCATAGAAGTTGGAAGGCTAAATAAGGGTTTCACCACTCTTGGCAAGTTCCTAAGCATTCCCAAACACCTCTCTTGTCCTCACTATAGGTTTTCTAGGCATTAAAATGCATGAAGGTTTGTAGTTTTCTTGCCCTCCTCTTATTCATTTTGTCATTTCCTTTGAACTAATTATTTTAGATTTATTTTTAGTATTTCTGTGTTTTGGTATATCCTCTATCTACTATTATTGTTGTTCTTTCCTCCTAGTGTGTAGAGAAGTTAAAATCTAGTGAGTTACTATCATTTTACAACCTTTTTGGATGATAGATCATAAATAGAATGACATCACATTGAAGGGATGACAACATGACGTGTTAGCATCTTGGATAGTGAACTAAGGTTGTTTGTCAAGTATGTCTTGATTTCTTCTATGCTATGAATTTGGGTTTTCATTTATGATTGTCATATTCTGATTATTCACATTTTATTACCCATCTCTCTTTCCTTCTTGTTCAAACATAGTTTAAAGGAGGGATTTGTTTCTAGGCAAGATTTGTTTAGTTTTCTATTAGTTAGCTAGCAAACTCATAAAACACAAAATATTTCTTTTGTTCAATCTTGTCTAGAGTGTACAAAGGAATAGTTTAAACCTTAAACAAAATGTAGGTTGAAAACTTGAAAAAATAACTATTTCCTTCTTTACATTTTGGTGAACTCTTCACTTAAATATTTATTTCGTCCAGTTCAACTTTCCTACATTCTAGTTAACCTGATCTTCTAGGTGAATCTTTCATTTCTTGTCATTCAAACATTGTCAAGTTTTGGTCTTATGTGTGTTGATTACACTCATTTTACTTTTGTTTTAAGAGTTTCACACATAGTCTCTTCATTCTAATCAAGTTGTCTGAATAAGTTACGATAACTATTCAAAAAGGTCTTCATCACAACCTTCTACAATTTATTTCTCTTCTTCCATGGGTTACTATAGCTATATCTTTGATCATCCAGTTGGGACCCTTCCACTCACTACTTCTCCATAACAGATTTTCACGATATTGAGGGAGGCTTCAACCATGAATTTTCCTTACAAATGGGAGCTAAGAACCAAGTCTGACATCTTGACAAACATTTGGGTGAGTTTCAAACTCACCTTGAAAATGTTCAGGGTATATGGTGTACTACGAGTCCTATCTTGGATGTCATTTGTACAATGTTATATCATCATTATGTAGGTCTTAGTTTCTTGTGTGTAGTATCTATGGTTGTTAACAATGCCTATACTACTTTAGCAATGACTACTAACAAATATTTTGAATCAAATGGTACTCACAACCAGATACCTATGTCTCTTCCAACATCGAACAAATACACAACACATTCTACATATGTCAATATATCTACTATTTATCTAGGTGACATTTAGGTGCTTCTTCTTATGGCTTGCCATGCAACCCTATTTGTTCATTTGGGTTCACTCCCCCCATCTCAGCCCTTGCTTTTCCTTTTTGTCGGTGGCCTTCTTAGTGCTTCCTAGTCTTTGCCTTCTCAACCCTTTGGCATCCCACTTATCTATACTACTTCTACTGCTACCACCACCAATTTTACCCCTCTGTTACACACCATTATCCTATCTTTAACTAGTAGCTTATGTAAAATGTAGGTAGACTCCAACAATATCTTGCCTCCATTTCTACCACTTCTTATCCTACGACCATGTCATACTGTAGACACCTAAAAATGTCTTCATCATCAAATTGACTTCCGACCTCCTTAAACATACCTATTTCCCTTCTAAACAATTAATTAAATTTTTATTTAATTAATTTTCCTCTCATCACCTAATCTTTCATCATTTTATCCCCTACAATTGGATTAATTTGATTAATTCAATAGCCCAACCTTAGCCTATTAATTAAATAAATATGCAATATTTATTTGGTTAATTCCCCTTATCCACTAAATCTAATTAATTAGGTAAATCATATTTATCTAATTAATTTAGCCTATTAATCAACCTATCCCTACCCTAATTAATTAAATATCTATTATTTAATTACCTAGCCTATCCTACATGACCCTAGACCTAGGATTAATTAAATAAAACCTTATTTAATTAATCTAAACCTCCCATTAACCTATTCCCTAATTTTTTCCAGCCATATTAATTAGGCTAATCACCCCAATTAAAATGGTCAAACCTTGATTAACACCCTTCCCCACATCCCACAAATAAAAAATTGAAATATATACCATATAAACCATTTTTTTATACACATGTCATAATCCTCATTTAATACCTCTTACACCCCTTACACATGTCATAACTCATTAATATCCACTTTTCCCAAATGAATTTTAAATTCATTTTACCCTTCCCCATGTGAATTTTTAATTCACAAATAATCTATTACACTCCACCTCATTTATGAACCCCTCTTCCCAAGATGAATTAAAAATTCATCTTTATTCCCAGACCTCTGTTCTCCAAGATGAAATCTAGGCCCTCCACATCATCTTCATCCTCCACCATTGATCTCTCAAATCACTCTCAACCCTTGGATCAAAATCCATCCAAAATGCCTATAAATACAACATCCTCCAAGCCATTTGATCATCCAATTTCTAAGTAATGTTATCATGCCAAAAATTCTCTTGAATTAGTGAGTTGCATTTAGATTGAGCATTTCACATTTGAATCTATTATCTAGGGTATATCTAGGAGCTCTTGGGTGCATGCTTCTACCACCCTATCTTGGATTGGTGAATCTTAGTGAGGTATAAGGCTTGTTTTATGCTTTTATTTTATGTTTTTCATCTCACTTTGTTTTCCTAATCACATTGGCACGCCTGATGGGAACCACAAGGTCTCAATCTAACCATTTTTGTGTGAGTTTTTGTTGTTTTGAGCTATGTTTATAGGTTTAGCGCTATCTCCCTACGTAGTGGCACCATTTGGACGTATTTTAGCGCTATTTGCTGGCTATGTTAGCACTATTTAACACAACAATTTTTGTTGGCTCTCACTCACATCTTGTTGGATTTTTGTTGATCTTCTTAACATCTTTTTAGGTTGTTTGCTCTCAGTTTTGCAGGTTTTTATGAGAAAACAAGGGGAGACCATGCCAAATTTTTCTTAAATCATCTAACATATTCTCATATTTCATTTTGGTTTGGTTTGCTTTGAAAGATTTGCTTTGGAAAGGTTGTCTTTTCTAGTTAATAACACTTCTAATCACTAAAAAGGACCTAACACACCTCTTTTGAGACAGAACAAACTTCATGCTTGGTTAAGAAAACTTTGTTTTTGCAGCTGCGACCAGTTCAACCCCGTATCAGCGCCCTCGACACCCAGAACAATGCCATATTCCATAGTCAACCAGACAGTTCAAAGTCATGCATAGTAGCACTATAATTAGTCTATATTAGCACAATTATTAGTTTTAGCGCATTCTGTATTGTCCTGTAGTGCTATTTCTGTAATCAACATAGTATGTAGTCCATTTCCGCGCTATCTTGTAATTCAGTGCTATATGTATGTATTATTAGTGCTATTGTCTAGGGTGGTTAGATTTTGTCTAGGGTGCTGGCAACAATGCCATTGTAGGTCAAAGAAAAGCCATATGTGATCTATTTTATCGCTATTTTGTCTGCTAACATTAGGTTCTATGCAGCTCCTTCTATCTATTTTACAGGTCAGCATCGTCTGTCCAAGACCATTATTTTGAAACAACTAACTATTTTTGTAGGGTTTTTTCTTTAGATTAAACAAACACTTCAATTGGTGCTCATAAAAGGAACCCTTGCATGTTAGTGTAAACAACATTTCAATTGGTGTCCTAAAATTGATCAAACGAACAACAAACAAGCATTTCAATTGGTGCTCATAAAAAGAATCCTTGTGTGCCTTAATGTAGAAAACATTTGATTTTGGTGCTCTAAAATTAACAAGTGCTTGCCAACAAATTTAGAAACATTTCAATTTTGGGCTTAAAAATAACAACGTGCATCATAACTCATTGGTTTAAAATGAACCACAAATTGCATTTTCACTCATCTAAGCAATAAAACAAATAATTGTGTGTGAAGTGTTTTGTGATAGTGTTTGTGTGGTGAAAGTGTATGCTCTTCCCTCGCACCATTGGTGATCTTGGGAATCAAAAACTTCTCACAACACTTGCATAAGTCACCCCCAACATAATTCAAGAACTAAAAACAAACCTTGTTTAGTGTGACCCAAGCCTAAAAATACGTATGCTCTCCCCTCGCATCTTCATATGAACTTGCGGATCAAAAGTATTTTTGTGCTTGTGTTTCTTTTGTTGAACCTTTAGAGGGCCTGCCACCCTGCTTTGAAAGGTGGGAACAACCCAAGCGGCAACAAGCTAGAGCCAAGCTCTTTCGAGCCACTATATAAAATAATGTGTTTGTGACGAAAGTCACAAGCAACAAGTGTTGTTGTGTCATACTGATAGCCAACCTCCCCCAAAACCCTTCAAGGCGCAACCCTTGAAGGCTGGGAGACTCCATAATGGAGAGTAGCATTGCTGCATGTATGGCCACCTGAACGAATGCACTTATTACAAACCATTGTTTTAGTAGCCCAAATCCTACTACTTGTTGGTGCAAAAGGTGGGACCTTTGAAGCCGCCCTGATTCACGTGGTTCTTAGTAGAGATAGCAGAGACAATCCTAAGGTTTGGTGGGGGTAGAAGCCTTGGGAAACCTAGAGCTTGGTATGCATGAGAAGTGAGTGCCGTGGAGGGGAGTCGGTGCTACCAAGATCCTGAAGCTATCTGCTATGAATAGGCATGACCAGGGGATCCGACAAGTATTGTCCTATCTTTGCCTTAGGTTGTGCAAAGTGCTTGTTAAAATCTTTATATCTTCTCACAAACAAATCTTTGGCTATTGTGATCTATTGTGTTTGAAGTGTTCTAAAAAAACTTGCCAAGAAACAACAAAAGTCATTTGATCAAACTTCATACCCACAAAAATCCAAATTTGACATCAAAATCCATCTTTTTCACAACCTCGACAAACACTGACCTATTTTAATGCTATCTCTGTCTGTTTTTGGCACCATTTCTCTTGAGGTTTGGTGCTAGTTACAAACTGACTTGCCTTGTGATCTTTAGCACCTGCCTAACCATAATCCATAATCAGCTTCCCAAAAATCTGTCAATACCCCATCCATTTTGATCTAAAAAGTTTCCCAATCATACCTCCACTTTGACCTTAGAGAATTAATCATTATCATTATTGGACCCCTTGGTATACCATAATCCACTCATTTCCATATCTTCTCATCCACATTGATCTTTGCATACTTTTTGGACCAAACAAACATCCTTTTACAAAATCATCCCCAAAATCCATTTCCTTCTTCCATCAAAAACATATCCAAAATCTTCTAAATCCAAACATCCATCAAAACCATCAACCAACATCCAAACTCCATAAATTCTTGAGCTAAAGCTAGATCTAGATTTCATCCTTCACATCATATTTTTCTTGAAAAAGTCATTAGTCTACCTTTTCAAGTAGAATAATCATCCCTCTTTGTGTAAGGTCATAAGTCTACCCCAAACAAAGAAAAATATCCATTTGTGCAACACAAAACTAGATCTTCCTTGAGCTCATTTGTTGACATCCAATTCCCTTTTCAAAAATATCACCCAAGTCTCTCATATCAAACATCAAGTCCATCTAAGGTTTCATCCCCCAAATCAACATCAAAAATCTCTTCCATCAAATCATACCCAAACAAACCTCATCTTATGTTCCATCATTTTGGTCCAAATTTTGTGAAAATCAATATCATCCACTCTTACCACCCTTAGGTTGACACTCTTTTGAGACTCATCTCTCAAAAGTGAAAATCTATCCAAACCCCATCATAATTCCCTTCTACCTTTAGATTGTAAGAAGCACACCCTCTTATCTCAAAATTCCATCACATTTAATCGCCACATCCTCTTTGGGTCCAACAAATCAATCCAAATTCTCTAAGGTCTCCACCTTTCATCCACCTCAAAAATCAAAATCCATACACTTGCATGCCCATAATTAGATCCCAACACAAGAAGAATCACGAGATGGAAAACCTTGGATACAATGGGAGCACAGGGATGCCTCAAACCAATGAGAACAATATACCAATTGGACAACAAGCATACAATGTACCCTCAATTTTCCAAATGCTGACATGTGATCCTCACGAAAACCCCTTCCACTTCTTGTAAACACAACCACCACAACCTCCACAACCTCCCATCCAAAACACCCCACCATCAACCAAATAGATCAAGATGTCCTAAGCTTCACACAAGACTTCGATAGCATGAATATGCTTGACAAAGTCTTAAGGTCAGATCCAAATAGATATCTTGATTACCTCCTTAAAATTGGTGCCCAAACACCCCACAACATGACATCCTCCCAACCATCCACATCTAACAACAATCCCATGACATCCTCTCAACCATCTACATCAAACAACCAACCGACCGTCTCTCAAACTCTAACCCCCACTATATCTACCACTCCCACAAACTTTAATGTCACCACATCTATAATTCCCACTAACATATCCATCACCTCTAATGTCTCCAATCCTACCATCTCCCAACCCGTCGTCACATCCACTACCATAACCAACGTAAACTCTTCCATTCCCCAAATCACCTTGGGCATCCAAAACAACCCCATGCACGCAAGTGCTTCCACAAGCATGCCCCAACTCAACCCTCAAACCATAGCCTACATGAGACAATTCCTTTCACAACCACCTCTCAACACAACCAATCCATCCAACATCAACCTGTCTAATCTCACACATCTACAAAATCCCATAGCATCATCAACACAACACAATCCCAATCCCCAATTGCCACCTCACGTCCTCCAACAAATCCATGCTTACCAACAATACCTCACACAACAAAACTAAAACACCATCCCACAATATCAAAACATGATCCCCCAAAATCACAACCCTACCTACCAAAATATGAATCAAACAAACCAATATCAAACTCCGCCCAACCTACAACATCTCATCAACCAACAAAGCTACATCCTACAAACTCCTCCAACCCTAGACCTAACAAGCATGGTACAAACTTTAATCCAAAAGGTAGACGATTTGCAAACTGGGGGCAAGTGCAAACATTATTCTTTTGAGGATATTTGTCCCTATCCATTTAATCGAACACTATACATGCCCCCTTTTCCCAAAAATTTTGAAACACCCAAATTTGAAAAGTATAAGGGAAAGGGAGACCCTAGGGATCACCTTAGGGAGTTCTACCTTGCTTGCCTTGAAGTCTCAAACAATGACACCTATCTAATGAGACTTTTTCCTAGGAGCCTCGGTGGTCAAGCCGCTGAATGGTTTGCACATCTTCCCCCAGGATTTAGGTCTTTTCCTGAGCTCGCGGAGAAATTTGTCAACCACTTCTCCTACAATTTTAAACATGAAATATCCATGACAAACCTTTACAATACTAAACAAAAGAACAAAGAGTCTTTCGCTTCATTCTTGCAAAGGTGGAGAGCCTTAGCAAGCAAACTCCCTTGGCCGATTCCTGAGAAACAATTAGTCACCAGGTTCGTGACTAATCTAAACCAAGAAATGGGATTCCATCTACAAATCCTTTATGCATCTACCTTCGAAGAAGTCATTGACAAGGGTACTATCATCGAAAGATCCCTTATTTCCAAGGGTTCGATCAAACTATATGACAACAAGCCCTACACCAATAACAACAACAAGGTCAACATAAACGTCCCCAACACAAACAACAACACACAATCAAATAAGAAATCACTCTTTTGGGGAAGGAACAAAAACACCCTCAATGACAGTGTCACTGATGTGAAGGCCATCCAACATGTACAAAATAAAGCACCCCCAAGTACATACACTACCAATGTAAATATTCCAAAGGGGCAACCTAAACAAAGCAAACCACAGAGACAATTCACACCCCTAGGGGAACCAATCAAAGATATCATCTATAGATGTCTAAAGAATGGTTTGATAACTCTCCCACCTATTAAGTCCCACCAAGAAAGTGAACTCAAATCCGTGTGGTACAATGAAAATGACTATTGTGACTACCACCACATTGTGGGCCATAAGACGTCTGATTGCATGAAATTAAAACATTGTGTACAAGACCTCATAGAGCAAAAGAAAGTCAATCTTGAGCAAGCCACCCAACCATCACCCAATGCCAATTTGGGAGCTTACAAGGATCTGCTACCTAATCACAACAAAGCTTCATCTTCTAATCAAGCCTACAACATCACCCCACCTCCCACATCCTATGATTCCATTGTAGGATGGATAGAACCGTCATCTAACTATATCAACATGATCACCATTCGGGCTCAAGCACTTGATTGTGCCGTCACAACCTGTTGTGGCCATGTATCCATCCGCACAACCCCTATCATTGATCAAACACCTCCATCCACATCAAACCCTCAACCCAATCATCTGCCCATTCACCCACCACCTGCCAATAAGTACAACCTCCTAGATCATCTAGGAAAGACCCCTGCACAAATTTCTATACTCGAGCTGCTTCGCATGTCACCTCTCCACAATGAAGTCCTTGACAAGGCTCTCTTGGAAACCCAAGTTCCCAGCAACCTAAATGTGGATCAATTCCAAGCCATGGTGGGCCATATCGCCTCGCCTCATCATCTCACCTTCTCTAAAAAGGATCTTCCCACCTCTGACAATCTACGTAATGACTCCTTACATATCAAAGTTTGTATCCATAAACATATCATCAAAAGAGTCTTAATAGATGGTGGCTCTGGCCTAAATCTGTGCACTCTAAAATTACTAAAATACTTGGGATACTCAGATGTGGTTGTAGAGACCAGTGAATGCATAACAATCAAGGGATATGATGACACTGAATGACTGTTTGAGGGTACTATCAAGCTCCCCATCCAAGTAGGGTAAAAGATAATGGAAACTAAATGTCAAGTTCTAGATCTTGACCTCCCCTACAACATTCTTCTCGACCGACCATGGATCCATGCCATGCAAGCCGTCCCCTCTACGTTCCACCAATGTCTAAAGTTCCCTCACAATGGCACATAAGTAACCATCTATGCCGACCCCTGCCCCTTCCAATACTACAGTTTCTTGGAAGGGCATGACCACACCTTCTACCCATACAACAAGGCTATCACAAAGACCATCTTGCCAACTAACCCTACAATATTCACCTCTTATATCGACCCTTCCAATATTGCTTCCACTTCATCCCTAGCAACCCTACCACTCGAGGTCAAGGTCAAGATCAATGATATGGGATGTGGAGAATATGACCTACATGGCACCTTTTGTGTAGGGACATTGCCCAATCCTAAGATGTTCAGTGCCCCAAAAGACGGAGAAGTCTCCATAGTGGATATCAAATGTAAGCCATCCCCAACCTTTGAGAAGAAGCACCTTCTTGACCAAGATGTGCTTGAAGACATTTCATCATGGCTATATAAAGACGAAGAAACAGAGCAAGAAACCCCTACCATACCATCTAAAATCTATGACAAAGGGTCAGAAATCGTCAAAAACATGGGCTACAAAGGACAAGGCGGTATCATCCTTCATGAACAAGGGATCATAGAACCAGTTCAAGTAACAAGGAATCCCTACACTCAAGGGTTAGGATATGGACAATGACAACATATCCTCACTAGTGGTGAATGTATCTTAGCTGAGGTCGCTACAATTTCCCTGAAAGTCGATAACATCAATGAAGTAGGCCATCAAGACTCCTTTAGTGACTTTGCCAAATTAATTGAATCATCCATATGCACCATATAGATAGTCACCACCCTAGCATCTTCATCCAATGACCTACCCCTTGTGTACCCAGACCTCATAGACTGGGACCAAAATGGACCTCTCGTCCTTGATGTAGCACAAAATGATGAAGCAATTGCCAAAATGATGGGGGTTAGAGATCACTTCCCCCTGGGAGATCATATAGCTAGATACACCATGGAACTTGATATGGATGCCTATTTTGGGGAGACAACCCATGCTTCTAGTCGTAAAACTATAAAAATCAAACATGGGTCTGATGGTGAAAACTACTTCGCAGCAGTATCAGATCCCAAAAAAGTAAAAATAAAGGATGTATCTCCTAGAAAAAACCTTCATGAGGTGCTAGGAGATGGAATCATGGGCCTTACTGAGATAGAGAAGGTATATCCTGACAGATCACCCATCCTCATGGAGTCGGCCCAAGAAATGAATCTTGGGATAGAAGAAGAGCCAAAATCACCTTCAGGGAAGAATCTCTCAACGTAACAGAGCAGGAAAACTTCTTAGCCTTCTTCAAATGTAGAGATCACAACTTTGCATGGACCTATGTAGATATGCCAGTACTAGATCTTGCCTTGGTCATCCATCATCTTGCAGTGCGGACTAATGCAAAACCAGTGAAATAGAAGCTAAGAAAGATGAACCCTCAGGTTGCACTCCTAGTCAAAGCAGAATTGAAGAAACTACTGGATGTAGGGTTCATCCGACCAATTGATTATCCTGAGTGGGTTTCCAACCTAGTGCCAGTAGCCAAACCTAATGGTCAAATCTATTGCTGCATCACTTTTGGAGACCTTAACAAAGCCTGCCCGAAGGATGACTTCCCTCTACCCAACATCGACATGATAGTGGATCTTACGGAAGGCCATGAGATGCTATCCCTAATGGATGCATTTTTAGGGTACAATCAGATCATAATTGCGGAAGAATACCAGCACAAGACATCCTTCATCTACCCATGGGGGACATACTGTTGGGTAGTGATGCCATTCGGCCTAAAGAATGCAGGGGCTACTTATCAACAAGCTATGACCGTTATCTTCCATGATCTTTTCCACCACATCATGGAAGATTATGTGGATGACTTGCTAGGAAAATCAAAGACAAGAGAGGAACACCTAGACGTGTTAGCAAAGATCTTCGACCGACTGGAGCAATATAATGTGCGCCTGAATCCAAAGAAATGTGTTTTTGGGGTTACCTCTAGAAAGATTTTGGGATACATAGTCTCTAGAAGAGGAATTGAGGTGGATCCTGCTAAATTCAAAGCTATCACAAAAATACCTCTTCCAAAGACACTGAAATAGCTATGAAGTCTACAAGGGAAACTCTAGTTCATCCGCTAGTTTATTGCTCAACTTGCTGATAAGTGTCAACCTTTTCAGCATCTACTCAGAAAGAATACAACTTTTGTTTGGGACAATCAGTGTCAGGCCACCTTCAACTAGTTGAAAGGATACCTAGTTAATCCCCCTGTTCTGACTCCACCAAGGCAAGGAGAGCCCCTCCTATTATACATCTCAGCAACAAAAACAACTATAGGGGCCTTATTAGCACAACACAATGAACAAGGGAAGGAAAAAGCTATATATTATATTAGCCGTACCTTGATAAACTATGAGCTAAACTACACATCCATTGAACGAATGTGCCTAGCCGTGGTCTTTAATTCACAAAAGTTAAGACACTACATGCTCAATCACAAAACTAAGCTCATCACCAAGATAGATCCACTAAAATATCTGCTAAATAGAGATGCTCTTATTGGAAGAATGGAAAAATAGGTCATGATCCTCAGCAAATTTGACATTGAATACACTAAAATAAAAGCTATCAAAGGACAAGTTATCGTTGATTAGCTGGCTGAAGCACCTATTCCTGTAGAATATCCTACATTGGTAGAGTTCCCTGATGAAGCCATCTTGACAATAGCACCAACAACAGAAACATGGAAAATGTACTTCGATGGGTCATATACACACAGAGGCTCGGGGGTAGGCATCTTGTTTCTTACCCCTCAAGGTGACACCATCCCTAAGTCATTCAAAATTACATTTCCATGTACCAACAACATGGCAGAGTATGAGGCCCTCATCACAGGTCTTTGAATGACAATCAAATAGAAAATCGAGAAGCTGACAGTGTATGGTGACTCCCAACTAGTTATCCAACAAGTAAACAATGAGTACAAGACTAAGGATGATAAACTCCTGCCTTATAAAAAGATGGTCGATGACTTTAAAGACTATTTTGATGATATCCACTTTGAACAAATACCAAGGCTAAACAACAAAGCTACAGATGCCATGGCAACAATCAGATCCCTGGTTGACATGAAGAAAAGTAGTAAGAAGTGTGAATTCCTGATCGAAGAGCTCCCTATTCCAGCATATGATGTTCCCTAATCAGAGCTAGTGTGCAAAATCATTGGTCCCTTATCCCCGTGGTATCAAGAGACTTATCTGTACCTTCATGATAACATCATCCCTCCTAACCTATCCGCCTCACAACAAAAAACTTTCATCCGTCGAGCCTCTCGCTTCACCCTTGTAGGAGATACCCCATACAAAAGGAGTCTTGATGGCATGCTTTTACGATGTTTAGACTCTAGGGAAGTTGAAGTGAACTTGCAAGAGGTACATGAAGACATCTGTGTGGCACATTCAAGTGGACCTACTCTAGCTAAGAAGATCCTGAGGACTGGGTACTATTGGCCAACCATGGAACGTGACGCCTACTGATTTGTAAAGAAGTGCCTACCATGTCAACAACATGGAGATCTCATTCATGCACCAGCACAAGAATTGCAACCAATCATGACACCGTGGCCTTTCTCACAGTGGGGACTTGACCTCGTAGGGAAAATCCATCCACCATCATCCAATGGCCATAAATTCATCATCATAGCTACCAAATACTTTACTAAGTGGGTGGAAGCATTACCACTCACCTTCACCATCAGAACACAAATATCCAATTTCATCCTCCATTATATCATGTCGTTACGACATCCCCCATTGCATCATCATCGATAATGGAAAACCATTCAAGAACTAGGAAGTCCACACCTTGTGCATGAAATTCTAAATCCAACATCACTTCTCCACTCCATATTACCCTCAAGGAAATGGTCAAGTAGAAGCTTCAATAAAACCATCCTCCGCATTCTAAAGAAGACGCTCAATGAAGTTGGCCGTGACTGGCACTTCCAGCTCAATCCTACCCTATGGGCCTATCACACAAGCATCCGTACACCCACAAGAGCCACTCTATATTCCCTTGTATTTGGATCTGAAGCCATTTTACCTATTGAGGTTGAGCTCCCATCCCTAAGAGTATCTCTGCAAAATATAATCACTGATGAGGAATACCGAGTCATAAGGCTGCATGAGCTAGAGTTATTGGATGAGAAACATCTAGATGCAGTGAACCATCTATAGGCCTACCAAAATTGCCTCAAAAGAAGATATCACAAGAAAATCAAGAACCAAAATTTTGAAGTAGGCGACCTTGTCCTTATGGAAAACCAGAAAAATTTGCAGGAGCACCCTAAGAAAGGAAAGTTTGAACCCAATTGGTTAGGGCCTTATGTCATCACAACCAGCTACGGGTTAGGAGCATACTAGCTGGCAACATCTGAGGGGCAACCTCTAGATGACCTTATGAACATTCTGCATTTGAATAAATTCTATGCATAACCCATCGAGTATCCCAAGTAGAAAATACAAAAAAAAATCAAAAAATTCAAAAAAATAGAAAAATAAATAAATAAAGAAAAAACTCAAGTGCAATAAAGACTTCCAATGGTGAAAATCACTTCAGTGACACCTTGGATTGGTACCATGGTGAAAACCTATTTCAGGAACCATGCGTAGTGGCTGGTTCTACCATCTAATAAGTCCTCTTTCCACCACAAACACTCCACACCAAAATCACCTTCCATGGCTTAGAATTTGGAAACATCAGTCACCCACCCCCCATCTACCCACCCAAGGATTTAATCACGGTATAAAGATCCTTGTAAGATTTCTTCTGTACAGCTAAAATAAAAAAAATCCAAAAACATTAGAAAATCAAAAAATCCAAAAACATTAGAAAATAAAAAATCCAAAAACATCCTAAAACAAATCAATCATATAAATACTTGAGAAAGATACAGTACCTGAATAAGTGCCTTCTAGAACTAAATTGATAAGACTACAAAAATTTGAACCTATGCCACCTACTCACTGCAAATCACCCATCCCCATGTAATTCCCACATCATCACCCAAGTTCATCACAGACTTCTTTTAGATTTTATTAACAATTCACTGCAAATCACCCATCCCCATACATCGATCCATAATAGTACTCTCTGCAACTTTCACGCATCAATATCCATCAACCCTCAGCATCACACCCATCCTAAACCATTCCCACATCATCAAGTTTTGCCAGAACTACATATTCATCTCACCCACATCTTGAAAGTACCTTGATCCCGTGGACATAGGGTATGTAGGTAGTCTGGAATATAAAGGAAGTATCCAGTACTTAGGTACATAAGATGCACCCATCCAACCCATTTGAATGGTCCCTATTTACTGAGCTTGCTAGACCTAACAAATGATACACATGCTAGGTATACGCTTGAAACATGGTGCCTAACATAAAAATCATCAATCAACATACCAACTATAAGTCAACACATGGCCTGACTATACTTTTGCCCATCTTCCAAAAATTATTCAACAAACATCCAACCGATTCACGTCCTAGGAGATATCATTCCTACAATGGACAAAAATCTGTCATCCTATCAACAATTATCTTGGCAAGAGAACACAATGGCTGTCTATACCTTTTTGTTGGTCTTTTTGATTATTGATTTTTATTTTTTGTCTTACTCCTAGTCACTTCCAAAGCTAACTTGATCCCATTATATCATAGTACATGGTAGATAGCACTTGGAGTGGACATAGTCATTGTTTCTGTATGCTGTGTTTGTGGGTTGGTTTCATTACTCCAAGAATAGTAATCATATCTTGAAGTCAGGGTTGGCTCTAGCATGGTGTGCCTCATTTACATATACAGACAACAATACCTTATATGTACTATGAGCATTAACGGCTATGAGTCCTCTTCCTTGGCTAGGCAAGGTTATACTACCCTGGGGGTCCATGACATCAACCTATTGTTTGTGGATCTAGTCCATGCAATCGTGGGATATATACATCAACACTTAGGTTATCTCATACCTTTGTGGAATGTATCCTATATTGATATAATAAACTAAGAAATGCTCTCAATTAACTTTATGCAACTACTATTAATAGCTCAAATCATCTTCCTACCACTCATCTAGCCATACTATCTCGGCCTAGATCTTTTATCTCCCACCATCTAATTCAGCCTCCCCCCCTAATCTTCTCACTAACCCCACCTATCCTGCTTATTCACACCTAACACATCTTGAACCAAAATAAACCCCCCCCTCAATGATGTGGTGTCTCATGACCTAACAATTTCCTCATCCCCCATCCCACTCCCTCCCCCAACCTAGTCAAAACCAATCCAACCCTTACCCAGTCCATAAACCCTTATCCTCTCCCCACCTATTCCCCTACCACTAAGCCCCACCACCCAGGGTTGAACAAAAAACATCATATGTATCATGACTTGATCATTGCATATATCATTTTCATAATCATTTAGTTGCATAATCATAATCATTAGTTGCATTTTCATTTTCATAATCATTTAAGTTCCATTTTCATAATCATTTAGTTTCATTTTCACAATCATTTAATTATATTTTCATAATCATTTAATTGTATTTTCATAATCATTTAGTTGCATAATCATAATCATTTAGTTGCATAATCATAATCATTTAGTTGAATTTTCATAATCATTTAGTTGCCTTTTCATAATCATTTAAGTTCCATTTTCATAATCATTTAGTTTCATTTTCATAATCATTTAGTTGCATTTTCATAATCATTTAATTGCATTTTCATAATCATTTAGTTGCATAATCATAATCATTTAGTTGCATTTTCATAATCATAACCATTTAGTTCCATTTTCATAATCATTTAGTTGCACATTTATATTCCCATTAGCATACATAATGTGTGTTTGTTAAGATAAGAATATATGTTCATTTCATTACATTTTGCATCCATAATAAATGTTTATTAATTTGAACATTTATTTGCATTTTACATCCACATCATAATCCATAATCACAAAACATGCATATGTCAACATAAGTAAACCATCATTACATCTATCATATTACATCAATAGTACATCCATAACATCAACATAACACACCTCATAAACACAACACATCTATAACATCTCATAAAATCATCACATCATCATAATATGCATAATCCATAAAATAATACTGCATCCATCAACATAAGCATCATAATAATCATATAACACATGTAGGCCATCAAAAAAATCATCATCTCATATATCATCATCGCAAAAAATGTACATCGCTCATATATACATCAAAAAATATGTCATGATACAATGCCTCCAAGGGCCAAAATAATACAACTATCAACCCTATATAGAGGAGCCTTTGCCTAACTCAGTAGGGGATCCTGGTCATGGATGTGGTCCTGCCTATGGCTGTGGCTGAGGCTGTACCTGTGTAACCTATTGTGGCACCTGTGATGGGGGACCCATCGACTGCTGAACTGATTGAACCAATCTAGATCTGTTTGACCTAGACATCCGGGACCCGCTACATTGACTGTAGCTTGGCATGCACTGCTCTACAAGCACTGCCACTTGATATGTAGCCTGATAATAATCAGCCTGTCCTTTAGCCTCTAGCAATTGTCCCTATACCTGAGATAACTGTGTCTATATTAGTGTCAAAACTGGTCCCATACCTACACCCAAGGCCACCCCCTATAAACTAACCACCATATCCTCTGCTTGCCAAGCTCTCAAGAGTGTAGCATCTTGCTCACCCATCAGAGTGGCTATCTCACACTGTGCCTGGGCTAACTGTGCCTGTAGTGCACCCACCTGTCCATCCGCCCCATCTAGTAGTGCAACCATGCCCTACAACTGCACTAGCTCAATATCATGACTATGTAAAGCCTCCTACAGGCTGGCAACCTATCCTCGCAAGGTCTTGATCGCCTCCTCCTCTGCACTCTGAGGCTGCAGATGAGATGAACACTCTCGAGGCCCCACAAATCCACCTGCCACTAAGGTACCTACCTCTGAACTAGGAACCTGCTACCCTGCTATAGCTGCCTGTCGCAGCTGCTGCTGGGATACCTGTGGTGGGGGTAGAAACTCCCTACTTGTCCTCTGCCACCCCCCGCACTGCTAAGGTGCCCTCTATCTCGGCACCTCTCCTATCTGAACCTGTTGTACAGATACCTATTGCATAGGTACCTGTCATTGTACCTATTGTTAGGGCAACTGCGGATCACCACCTGCTTGCCCCTCTCCTCCAACCCTGACCTACCCAGCTGCTATTGCTGCCAACACATCCATCATCTCCCCATCTCCTCCAACCTCCCTCTCCTCCCCATCTCCTCCAACCTCCACAAGGTAATATGCAATAATCTCCTCCCCCTCCTCTAGGAAATCATCATCCCCATCAGAATCCTCATCCCCATCCTCCTTTGACTCCTCATCCCTTGATCCTGCCACCTCCTCTGGGAGGACTACCTCCTCTGTAGGATCTGTGAACCGATTAGGCTACCACATCTGCCACCATGTCTCATAGGCAGGAGAAGTGCCTACATCCCTAACCTCACTCTGCCAATCCCATATCAATGGCTCCAAAGCCATAAAATCCTCTAAACCAACTCGGGCTGTATGGCCAGGGGCCACAAATGTGCATCTCGATGGGTCCGTGCAAAAATTGCCATCAGCTACGGTGCATCTTGTCGTAGCCCAAACTATCGCATAACTCATGATGGCATGTACATATCTATAGTATGGTCACCCCGACCTATCAGGTAGTGTTGCTAGAATGTGTAGGGCATATGAACATCATCATTTGGCAAGGGCTCCACTCTAATGTAGGGTCTCCAGGTAACCCGAATCACGTCATCCAAAAATTGTCTCCAATACCGAACTTGCCCAGTGTAGGCATACTCTGTATCTGAATACAAAAAAACATAGGCCTCAAAACAATAGTGATAGTACCCATATCTCAGTCAAGTGATTGGAATATGCTCCCAAATCAATACATGAAGCAAAGTAACTCCAGCTGATAGAGTTGAATCATAATGATAAACAACTGTATGCATCTCATGATAAAGCTGCACTAACATCATCGACCCCCACGCATACACTGTCTCATGTCAGACCATCCCCTTAATGACCTCCCCCCATCCAACCAGAAATCCCCTGCCTCTCCTATCTGGCATCACTACACCCCTGATCAATGCAAATAGGAATAAAGAAAAGTGATCTGCACCCGCCGCCAGCGTCCCCTCATAGCTCATCTCCCTCCTGTCCGCTGATAAAACAATGTGATCGTGGCTGAATACTCTAAGCAAGGCCCTCTGTCCCCTTGTCGTGTCATATGTCACCCACTGACCATGAATCGGTATCTTTAGGATGCTGTAACATCCATGTTTTATAAACATAGTAAGAACCAGAAATTTACCATAAAGTAATTTAACAAGGTAAATATGAGATAGAGAATTTATTTTTTTAATATATAATCAAGTCACAACAATTACAAGATTTCTCATTACAAAATACAATAGACCATATTGTCTTTCTCAAGTACAATGTTTACAAAAATAAATCAATTACAAATATTTGCTTTAAATAATGCTTTACATAGTCTCAATAAACACGAGTCTCAAAGATAAACTACATCCAAAATCTGACATCTTTATCACAAGCCTCAGCATGTCTTCTGCTAGAGAGAGAGTATCTTTCCAGTGATTTACCTCCATCCACAAACTGACAGTCTCCCACACATCTTCCACATAGGAAGTGGCCCTACCCTTCACAAGGAATATAGACCAAAGGTGACCAGTGGTAATTTGCCTTTTCGAGTACATAGTGTTGTATCTTACACAACTCTATCCATCATACAACCCTAGATACCCTCTAGCTAAGTATGATTCCCGATAGGATGTGCAGTCTAGATATAGTGAACCAACAATGCATGCAGAGACATATGCGTTACTATGGCCATAGTTTTCAATATTAAATGACGTTTGCAATGAACATTGTTGTAATGTTCACCCACTCCAACTTGACTTGGATACTATCATATTCCTACAGTTTGAATTGGTCAACTATGTTTAACTTGTGAAGTCATGATGATTTCAACAATTTAGTCTTCCTGACCCAATACATGTTTTCTTTCACTGTCTACAATCCTTAGACCTATTCAACTTTCTTTCCTTATGAGGACTCTCATTGCATCATTGCAATACCTGAGGTCCACGACTTATTGTCTCATAATAAATATAGATAGATTAATTATGACTAAGATGATAACCTTACCTAGGTTAAGCAATATAGTCTAGGAATCTAATTCCCTTCTTGCAAGTAAGAATAATTACACATAGTCAGGGCACATGACCCTTCAATCACAATCTAAATAATGATCTCAATGTCTTAATGTAATAATTACCATATCTAGGTTAAGTCAAGGTTTAACTAAAGAGTTTTATCCAACTCCAATCTAGTCTTTCTAACTTAGGTGAATTCACAAGACACTGTCATTGCTTTATTAATCATTATGGATTGACTATCCATTCTTAGGTATCTCTCTTTGCATCTTTGCAACATTTGAGATTCACCCCTTGTCGACAAGTAATAGCTTAGAGAAGTTGCGATAAAAAGGTATAATGATTTTAATGTTTGACTAACCATTTAATGGTACCTCTTGCATACTTGCAAAGTCTGAGGCTTACGACTTGTGTTTCAAGTCAAATTGTAGCCCAATAAATAGTTTTTCCCTATCTAAGGTTAAACATTGTCGACTAATAGCAAATCTCTTTTCAAAAAGATAGTTATGAACATTTATTAAATTAGGGTTCGCGACCCTTAATGTCTACTCATGTGTATTAACTAAAATAGGTTATAACCATAAGAGTGTCATCAGTAATCTTTAATCCCTCTAGGTTGAAGTAGGGTTTTTATTTAACTTATCCCAACCCAAGGGAATAATGAACAAACTTTTCTTTGAAGTAAGAATATCATAAGAACAATTATCTATTAGTCTTCTTTTGACCCAAGGATCAAATATACCTTTCCATCTATGACAGGATCATTAACACATCATTACTTACAACATAAAGTTGTTCTATCAAATCTTGTATAAGTTTTCAACCCAACTCTAAATGTTATTGCTTGAGGTACATATCCCCTTATGACAAGAGTCAAAATATCTTCATAACTAGGGTTCATACTTCCTCATGATTGTTCTTTTTGATATAGCTATCAAAATATGTAAATAACAATGTATTTAGAAAAGATATCACCCTACTAGGTTATCTTAGGGTTTTTGTTCTTCTCTTTACAAAGAAATCTTACAATAAGAAGAAAACCTTAGTTTCTAAAAAAGTCTAATTAATGTCTAAGATTGATTAGCTAGAATGAAATACAAAGACTATTTCAAATTGAGGTCATCCTAGCTTCAATAAACAAGTGTATCCTTAGATTTATCTAAACCAAGGTTCTATACGAGTTTAAACTTAACTAAATTTGGTTTGATTCAAAAAGATGTAAAGGACTGAATCAAGTTGTTTTCAATAAGTTCAATGTCAAATACTACTCTTCTTATTTTTCCAATGTCATCTTTGAACAATGTCATCTACTTCATTTTGAGCAACACTTGAAATCTAACTTGTAGATCCTCAAGCTCGATAACTTTTCCATTGAATGTTTTCATAAAAACAACGTACTTTCTACTCCACAAAAATACAATAGAAATATATATGCATATATTCTCATGAAACACTACTAATACTTGAGTTTCTGTAATCTCAAGGAATAGGTTGAAAGGCTTATATTTACGTCAAAACAAAGATGAAAAGATGATTCTATCACATCTCCTCATATAACAACTACAGAATATAGTTCTTTATGTTTAATGAAAAACAATAATACACTATCATCTCCTGCTAAAAGACATTGATATAACATCCTTGCCAACTCTTATTCGACATGAAAACTAATTATACTGGTT
Organism: Cunninghamia lanceolata; assembly: GCA_027924645.1. NCBI lineage: Eukaryota > Viridiplantae > Streptophyta > Pinopsida > Cupressales > Cupressaceae > Cunninghamia > Cunninghamia lanceolata. Next base: position 7,191,241 of record BSBN01001062.1, read on the forward strand.
CTTAGAAACTTCATATTACTATCTATTCAGGATAAAGAACCCACATTCTCATAAGATCATAACTACTGTTATCAAAGAGTTTCTTTCATCATGAGTTTTAAGAAGCACTACATAAGAGAATGTGGTCGACTCTTACTAGAATATACCAACAATATCTCTTTTCCTTGGCAATGAATTGAGAGTTCTTCTCTAAAAATAACATAGTTATTTCTCCCAACAATGATGCTCTACTCAGAAGATCACCCCTACTCATTCCTAAGTCTCACGGACTCGCACCCATAAGAGGTTCAAGGAATACGCTAATCAGAAAAACCATTGTGATGGGAAAAACACATTCTTCATGGTACCCCCCTGCACAATTTAATGCTCATGAATAAGAGCCTAAGCGCTCTGTGCCTTTTGCACTGAGATCCCTCTGCAAAATCTTATTGACAACTTTTAGTCATTTCTCTGGCTCTCCCCCAAAAGATCATCCCAACTCCCAACTTTCTTTCACTTATTGTCCTCTCTAGAATAACCATTTCTTCTCCTTCAAACAGAATCCCCCTCCTCAAGGTTGGAGATCCCTCGTATTAAGCCTTTGAATGCTCTTTATACTCCCAATAGAAAGTGGGGATGTGGGTATTTAATTGCCACTCCATCATCAATCCATGACTTACCAGCATCATAAAGACCAATCCCCAGAAAAGAATCCACAACTATAAGATTATACGGCTTCACTACTATATGGTTGAAACAAAACCCTTTAAAATTGAGAAAACTCCACTTAACGTGCTTACAAGGCTTAAGCATTCCATTGTGGGGATATACGTGGTATATCATACCACCTTCTATAAAAGTCTAACACCAAAATGTACACGACTCAAGGTTTCATTAAACCATAATTAACTGCTTGTTATAAACAACTTTATTTAAAATGTGAGGACTCCATTCACATGATCCTCGAATCTCTTGATCTACCATATCTAAGATAACAGTTCATTATCATTAAAGCTCCATATAATATGATTCGACTCCAAGAAATGATGTTCTTCCTTCATACTAGCCGCATGAATACTCCACTCCCATACTCTTGAAACAAAACTACGTTCCCACCAAAAATTGGTTAATTCCACTACATCCAAATAACCACCTACCCAAAATAGTAAAGGCGCCCCTCAAGGTAGTGGGAAATATGCCATTAATAGCTCAAGGATCCTCCAACGAATTGAGAGGTATTCGTGGTTTATAAGTACTACTCAATGCTTATAAAGAACACACAACTATAATATTTAATAACAAATCTAATTGATCCTAACCACTCTTGTCCACTCAGAGTTGGTTAAAACAAGTGCCCACAAATCGTGGACTTCTCCTCAATAAAAGACATGCACTTCTTATGAAGAAAATGTGGGCAGTAATTGCCTCCTAAATGATTAGAGATTCCCTCTTCGAACTTCAAATTGATTCCGTCTACAAACAAGAATAAAGAAATACCTCACGACTACTAAAATATAACTTACGTAATTTTAGCATATTCCTCTATATTATGACAAAACAAGTTATAACACACCTTGGTTTCTAATTCGACACTGTCAAACTTCGCAAAGAAAAGAGTTTACAACATATGCTCAAAGCGTTTTACGACAATCACAACGGATTGGACTCAATGCAGAAAAAGACTCAAGATTTCATTTAGTTATCACATAGCTATGAAAAACCTCTACCCAAAGTTGTTAAAAACTCCTCTATGTGTCCCATTTTGATCACTAAGGATTACAAATGATGTGAATGGGTCGAGTTTACCTCCCCATCACAATTCGTCGACAATATTCGCGCCATCTAACTTGATGAGAACGTCTTGACGTTTAAGAAGCGACAATAAAACCTTAAGTGACTCAAGAAGAATAACACAACCATTCTACGTCAATGACGTTGTTTACTTCACAAATGACTATGGCAACTCACCATCGACTTGACTAGATGATAATCAAGATATCGACTACCTGTCGATTAGATTTCAAAAGAAAACTAGCAAGACAAGACTTACCTCTTACAACTCATTGGTTCACATTATCGTTTAACACTAAACTCGTTTGGCAAATAGACCACTCGTAATCCAAGGTCTATATCTCTCTTCTCGAAAGATACTCTCTCTCTACTCTGAGAGTTATCTGATAACTTGTAACCTATTTCACTTGTCATCAAACAATATGTGATTAGTGCATCATTATTCAATTAATTCAACTAATAAATCAAATCTCATCATATAGATATTAAATCGACAATAACATAATCATTTCCATGATTTCATAAATGATATTCAATATAATTCCATGTCATATCTTGTCATAAATCTATAACATCACAATAAATTTACTTATGCCCAAGTAAAAAGTAAAAGTATAGCAAGTCAGAAATTAGGGATGTAACAGATGCGATAAACATCCTCAAGAGTGATGGTGATCTCGCCAGTAGGAAGCAAAAATGAACAAGTCTCTAGGCGATATCGCTCTACGACAACCGTAATTAGAGCTCTATGAGCTTGCAACACTGGCATAGATGCAAACGTCAAAAGCCCTAACCTTGATAATCGAGCCTAGGTGGCATCATCGAAGTGATCGAATAACTCCATCACAGTCAGCACACGTCACTCCCGCGAGGACACTATAAATGACCTCGTATCCTGCATCCACAAATTTCTTGTCAAAACCTACCCATTCTTCCAAAATCCACCCTCTTCTTCTACTGTTGAAAGCCAAAACATTTTTGGTACCATAATAGGCAACCTTTTGCACCAATCCTAAAATTGGTGCTACTCTTCCCTCGTATGGCGCTAATCCAGAAGCTAGCACCACTACGCCACCTTTTTTGTGCTATGCCATAACATAGCACTATAATGCCATTTGGTGCCAATTTACGAAATGGTGCCACTATTCCAAAAAGTGCCGATATAGAAGATTGCACTAATAAACAACAAAGTGCCAATCCTAAGGATGGCACTTCTTTGCAACATAGCGCTAATCACTAAGATAACACTATCCCCAAACTAATTTGGTACCAATGCGCGAAATTTGTACCCCTGCACAACATTGCGCTAAAACAAAGGATGGCGTAAAAATGATAAGAACTTGGCACCAATCGATCCCTTTTCCACCCTAACAGATAGCACCAATCCAGAGGATAACACTAATCCACTCCCCTTTTGTGCTGCGTGGTCTTGTGATAGCGCCAAAACCCCAAAATTCCAATTCCTGAAATAAAAAAAATGTGATAAAATAAAAAAATGACAAAGCCAGGGTCAAGGCCTGCCTAGGGTCCAGCCTCTGGTGCCCAGCCATATGCTCGGAAATGCTCAGAAATGTGTGTGTATCATGGGAACATGGGATTGTAGTTCATAATCTCCTCTTCACTCCTTCTCAATGACTGAATGTGTGCAAATGTGGCACTCTTAGAGCCCACTATTCTAAATATAGTAGGCCATGTCATCCCTCCACAGATTTTTCTCCCTAGGGTGTAGATCATAACCATTTTATCCCATTTTTCTTCCTATCAACCCAATTTCTATCCACTATCCAAATTTCACTCTTGTTATGTCCTTTCAAGAGATCACCTGAATTTTTTTTTATTTTTTCACTAACCTTTCGAGGGGGCATCCCTCACTCCCTCACTCATTCTACTCCTTCCCGGCAGCTGGGGCATATTTTTTTCTTTGACCTGACGCCACTTCCTTGCTAGGTCCTAAGCCATGTCAAAGAGCGGCAAATGTAGACACCTAAAAATGTCTTCATCATCAAATCGACTCCCGACCTCCCTAAACATACCTATTTCCCTTCTAAATAATTAATTAAATTTTTATTTAATTAATTATCCTCTCATCACCTAATCTTTCATCATTTTATCCCCTACAATTGGATTAATTTGATTAATTCAATAGCCCAACCTTAGCCTATTAATTAAATAAATATGCAATATTTATTTGGTTAATTCCGCTCGTCCACTAAATCTAATTAATTAGGTAAATCATATTTATCTAATTATCTTATCCTATTAATCAACCTATCCCTACCCTAGTTAATTAAATATCTATTATTTAATTACCTAGCCTATCCTACATGACCCTAGACCTAGGATTAATTAAATAAAACCTTATTTAATTAATCTAAACCTCCCATTAACCTATTCCCTAATTTTTTCTAGCCATATTAATTAGGCTAATCACCCCAATTAAAATGGTCAAACCTTGATTAACACCCTTCCCCACATCCCACAAATAAAAAATTGAAATATATCCCATATAAACCAATTTTTTATACATGTGTCATAATCCTCATTTAATCCCTCTTACACCCCTTACACATTTTATAACTCATTAATATCCACTCTTCCCCAAATCAATTTTAAATTCATTTTATCCTTCCCCATGTGAATGTTTAATTCACAAATAATCCATTACACTCCACCTCATTTATGAACCCCTCTTCCCAAGATGAATAAAAAATTCATCTTTATTCCTAGCCCTCCATTCTCTAAGATGAAATCTAGGCCCTCCACATCATGTTCATCCTCCACCATTGATCTCTCAAATCAATCTCAACCCTTGGATCGAAATCTATCCAAAATGCCTATAAATACAATATACTCCAAGCCATTTGATCATCCAATTTCTAAGTAATGTTATCATGCCAAAAATTCTCTTGAATTAGTGAGTTGCATTTAGATTGAGCATTTCACATTTGAATCTATTATCTAGGGTATATCTAGGAGCTCATGGGTGCATACTTCTACCATCCTACCTTGGATTGGTGAATCTTAGTGAGGTATAAGGCTATTTTATGCTTTTATTTTGTGTTTTTCATCTCACTTTGTTTTCCTAATCACACATACTACCATCACAATATGCTTTCACTTGATATCCTTGCTACCCCTATTCCTACTAGCTTTGAGGTTCCCCACTTGAAGAAATACAATGGTAAAGGAGACCCTCAAATGCATTTTTTTGCATTCACTGCCTTATGTAGTGACTTAATTTTTGAAGATAAGTTATTACCAAAACTTTTTCTATAGTTTTTTAAAGATAACATGTTGGATTGGTTTTTCTCCTTGTCTAATTTGATCAAATTTTCAAATTATTTCTACAACATTTTCAAGTCAACATTTACCCTCATGTCATCGTCACTGACCCAGTTCATTGTAAATAGGGCCTACATGAGAAAGTAACTACATTTATATTTTGATATCAATCTCTATTCTCAAAAATTCCATATGCACTCCCTAATTCTAACGTGTAGAGGGTTTGCATCAAAAACCTTCAACCTCATATTTGATAAAAAATTCTTCTAATGCAATATCCTTCATTCCCACTCTCTACACTACCGTGCATGATTATCAGAAAATAGTGAGCCAATTTGAGTACTGTAATGTCCCCTTTTTATTTAATTCATGCTAGAGGAGAATATTATCCCATTTCAAATATTTTCCTTGGGCTAAGGTATGGAAATTGGGAAATAATTATATTTAAAATTGATTATTTGGACCCAAATCATTTATTATTTCTTATTTTCGATAAAAGGGGTCAAATAATTATTTTAATTATATTATTTTGAAGCATTTTCCCAAGGAAGGTCATGAGATTTATTATAAGGAGGTTTGTAATCTCCTTGTTTAGGTGGCAATCTATTATTAGCAGATTATTTGGCGATTTTTATGACAACCTGCATGCACGAAGTTATTATTTAATTTTGGTGGGGAATCTTGCAGTGGTCATTATGGTGAACATATTTGGAGGGAAATTAATGGAAATAATATTATTTTATTTAATTTTCCAAGAGTGGTGTTTGGAATTGGACCTCTATTTATTTGCAGGAAAAAACACATTTTAGGATCCATTTCCATATACAAAAACTCTGCCAAAATTTGTCTGGACACTTGTGTTCAATAATTAATCTTTTGTAGACAAAAAGTCATTGGTTTTAGGTATCAGAGGAAGAAACCCATTTGGTACATGAGGTTAATCTCATACAAATGTTGCATTGGAGCTTCACGTAGTTGCAAGGTTTTAACTTGTTTAGTTTGTGTGTTTTACAGGATGTCGGGTGTGGATTTCAACACAGATTTGAGATTTTCAGTTTGCTTCTGTATGGTGGTTTTTTCTATTGTAGATCAGTTATTTTCTTTTTGTTTTTTTTATGTATATCAGATACAAGTGTTGGAGACAACATATTTCACATTTGGAGTAGATTGGTGTTGGCATGTTGTGCACATTTGTTGTTTCTGTGAGTTTTGGTGTGGATATTGGTTTTCAGTGTTGGTGTTGTGTCTTGTGGGAACTATTTATGTTGTATATCAGTCTATCTATACTCCTAATATCCATTCAGATTAGATTTAGGAGTTGTGGGATTCAATCTATTAGTTGGAGCAAATATTCTCATTATTGTGGTGTTATTTGTAGGTTTGGTAGTCACGGTGGATTTTAGTATGCTTGTAGATGTTTTTTCTATTGTAATAGGTACTTTTTAAAAAAAATTAATGTTCATAATAATTCCCAGGAGATGGAGGATTCATCTTTAGATTTAAGGGTGAAATACAAATTGTGTATTTCAACATTTTGTGGAGGTTATGTTGTATTCATTGCAGATTTGTAGCTACCATTGCAAAAGTTGTTGTGACTATTGTAAAAGTCCTATTTTCTATAAAATTAAGTTCTATATTAGTAATATCAGTGGTGGGAGTACCCTAGATCATATTGGTACTTATTTGGTTCTAACTAGTTGCTAGTTATGATGTGTTTGTGTTGATATGCTGGTGAAATTTATTAATGTAAGTTTAAGATATAAAATACAATTTTTTTTAGTAGGGTGACCTCACCAACCCATGCTTCCTCATCAAGGCCTTCTGCATCTTATAACAAAAATTATAAAAAGAAAATAATTTCCTTTTTAAGAAAAATTAATTTGCAACTATTGTTAACATTTTTGCTACTACTATGCCTTCTTCTTCAATGATGGATCTATCTATACAAACCCAACACAACCCTTGATTCACAAAAATATCTAATCCACTTCATCTTATTCTCCAAAAACTTCTTTCTAATAACCTTATCTAGATACCTAATATTCATCTACTTGATACTAATCTCTCTCTTCCCAAAACTATAATGCAAAGGCCTTTTGTCAATACCACCATGTACTTAGCCATGAAACCAAAAAATGCATGTGATTGCAACACTTGATTTAGGAATTGACTAAATCTAATGTCATATAGGTCATCTCTATTATTTATTGGAAAAGTGTTTTTACCTATCTAGCTTGAATAGGTCCTATTCACACTACACTTAAGCTCACCTAGAGGTTATTTAGACTTTTGTCTCACCTCATATGCACACAACATGTGTCATCACACTTGTCTCTAGTGAGTCTACATGTTTCACATTTCTAGAGGGGTAGTTAGACTTTCGGTCCTACCATCTCATCTCCTCATCTTTTCCTTTATATGCAAGGCCTCTATTATACTTTTGTATGCTCCACATTTTCATAATTGTATGATAGTCATTTGGCTTGTTATTTGTGCAATTCATCTTTGTGGAAGTTCTTGGCCTCTTGCAAGTGATCTTGGCTACTCCAACATGGTATTAGAGCAAGCTTGCAACTCTCTTCCCATTTTTTGTTGAATCCAACACTTAGCCTTATCAATGGTACATCGTGTAGCCAAATGGACCTCACAATTAAGTTTGCAAGGCCCAATTCTATAAAGATTAATTATCCAAAAATTGATTTTGGACACAAGGATTTTTCCTTTTTGAGCCCTTTACTTGCATAGTATGGTACCATACCTATACAAATTTTTAATTAAAAAAGAAAAAAAATGTAGAGGGCAATATTTTGTTCTACTTAGTCATTTTATAGATATTGTGTAGGTTTCTAGTTCATCTTGGCCTCACAATCCCATTTTTAGCCTCATATTTCCTTTTTTGTGACCCATTCATCCCCATTTTGACCTTATCAACCCCCATTTCAAGTGCTTTGGCCCTTTGTGCACCTCTTAGGCCTAACTTGCTACTCTAATAGCCCTTTTGGACATGTTGTTTCCCTACTCGACTCACCCTTTTTACTATTCAAGCCTTATTTTTAGCTCCAACCTGTGTTTTGTCCATCCTCAGTCCCATTTCAAGACTTGTTCTCAGCCTCCTTGTCTCTTTTGGACTTAGATCAACTGCTACAAGATTGGGCTCAATGTTCGATGTTCTTTTCAGACTTGGCATGTTCTAGTTTGCATTAAACTCAGTCGCTTCAAACTTTTGATTTGACCACCTTGACCTTGCTCTTGTTGGAATTAGGGCAGACAACTGAGAGGGGGGGTCAATCAGTTGTCACAAAAACTTAACCTTCTTCTGCAATTAACCTTCTTTATCACTTACAAATAGATTAATGATATTATCATGAAAGCATGAATCAATAACACGAGCAGAAACATAAATAACACAGATAACACCACAATTTTTATGTGGAAACCTAGTTAAGGGAAAACAACGGTGGGGGTTAACCCACAAGATTATTCTCTGTTAAAAGAATAGAAATGGGGAAGGCACATGCCTTCAGGGCACACTACCCCAGAGCTCACTACTCCAAGAGTCTTACTGACTACAAAAAAATTCACAAGAGTTATCACAAAAAGTTTGAACTGAGAAACAACATCTTCACCATGTCAAAATAAGTTCCTTTTAAGCTCCAAACACATCTCTTCTCTACCCCTAAACACTTCTTCACTGCATTCACATATTCACTTCAATCCACACTTTTCCACAACCTCGATTCACTTATTTATACATGACATTGACTTTGGAATGAACATCAAAGTCGGCCTTACAAACATTACAAATAATTACAGTTACAATACAAATTACTATGTACAAATCACTATGCTGTCAGCCATACATGGCTAGGACCCAAATCTTCCTCGATCAACATGCCACGCTCCATACGACTTTGCTTAGATCATCAACAACGTGCATTAGACATCCGGTCGGCCAATATTGGGAAGACTAGCAACAAACAAGAGGAAAACTTCAATCATGAGCCCCTTTGTCATTGTGGACCACCAAAACAACAACCACACAATCCAGATACCACCACAAGCACAATGAAGTCAACAGGAACAACCACACTAGTTCGCATCACCAAAATCACTTGCATCTTCACACTGAACCTCAAGAACACACACTGCCATGACTGTCACACTAGAAAGATTGCTTTCAAACCTCCAAACCATGAACCACTTGAGTTAAGGGAACACACCAACATCCAGACATGCCTCTAGATCTACAAATCACAATATGCTCATACTAGACCAATCCAGACCAACTTCTTGCTACTCTATCATCACTGAATGACTACAGAAACCTGTTCTACTCAAAAGACCATAACTTCACCAAATCTTCATACGAACCTCTCAAATCTCAATTGGAGCAAACACATACAATCCTATACAAACCCTTTAATCTGCATACTTTGATCTTCACCTTACTGGAAATACTGATCACTCCTCTGCACTGTCTTCATTGTTTCTGACAGAAAGATATGTTGACATCAATGACAACACATCAGACACATATTTGCAACAACCTCCCCCTTTGTCATTGATGGAAACATATGATGTGAAAAATTGATTCAACCATCAAGACAAGAACTTCTCCCCCTTTCTCTTGTCACACCTGCAACCACTTTATTCACTACTCCCCCTTTCACCAGCAACTACTCACTTCCAAGTTTTTCACATGACTTCTCTCCCCCTTTGACATCAATGGAAAAGGGCACATATTTGCAATCATCTCTTCCCAAACTAAATTTCAGAAATCGCATACTGACTACTCTCTCTGAGTAGCATCCCCTCAACACCAAACTGGATCACAAGATATGAATGTGAATTCCATAAAACTTGGAGTACAAATACTTGTTGCCGTATACTCTACTTCAACAGTAGATAGAGATATTGCCTCTGCTTTTTGCTCAACCAAGAAACCAAACTCTTTCCCAAGAGAAATGCACAACCACTAGTACTCTTCTTGTCATTGACACCTCCTGCCTATTCAACATCTTAGATCTACACCTAGTTAAGAGTGTAGACAACAGTACCCATAGTCTCTCTCCAATAGGAATATGGAACATTTGCCTCAATCATCATGGTTCTATCAGCCTTCTTGAAAGATCTGATTCATTCTAGGAGTAGATAACTATTTTCTTATTCCATGCTTTTCACAAAATGCATTAAACTCATCAGGGGTAAACTCTCCACCATTGTCATATCTCAGATACTTTAACTTCACACCAATCTCATTCTCTGCCTTAGCCTTGAAAATGTCAAGAGCCTCTGACTCCTTTCACAAGAAAGTGATCCACACGATCTGGTAGTACTCAATCAACAGCATCAAGTATTACTCTCTTTGCAAACTCCTAACTTTAGCAGGACCACACAAATTAGTGTGCATAGGTTCCAACAAACCACTTGATAATTGTTCTTTACTTTTGAATGTAGTTCAGACCTGTTTGCCCAACTGACATTCCTTACACAAGCTACTACAAGTTTTGGAAGATCACTCATACCCTGAGTAGTTCTTATCTTGACAATGCTATCAAAGTTCACATGACACAATCTCCTATGTCATAACCAACTCTGATCAATTTGAGGAATCAAGCATTTTTTTTTTTCCAGTACCACTTAAATGAAAGATTTTACCTCTAATCCTTTGTCAACCAACTGACCAACATTGAGAAGATTATGCTTCACACCTTTTATCACTAGACATATGAAGAGAACATCCACAACCAATAATCCATTCATCTTTTTCTTCAATATGAGCAACCAATATAGCTAGCAGATTTCGTAGGCACTGATTATTCTTATTTGATAGTAATGAATCACTTATTCATTTCCAGAGGTACTTCTCATAATAGGTTCATAATCTATGATTCTTCCATCAGCAGCTTCTTGGACACAAAAGGATTTCTTCTGAACTCTAAGTCTGTTTGGCTTTGAGACCCTCTCCAGACATCTTGATGCAAAAAGGCCAATCTTATTGCACGCAAAGCATTTGAAAGGTGACTTTCCTTCATACTTACCAGATCCTTTTGGTAATCTTTTGGCAAACATAGCTTCAAGTTCTTTAAGCTCTGATTCATCTTCTTTAAGTTCATTCCTTGCCTTCTCATATCTGCTTAGTCTTCTTAGAGAGCATTCACTTGAAACAAATCTTTGCTTACCCTTTCTAGAAGCACCGGCCTTAAATATAGATTTCTAATTTAGGAAGAGAAACAACAAACTCATTCACCAACCAACGGATCCCTTGAAATATCTGTCATAGTCCTAAATTCCTCAATAGCAGCAACCTTATGCTTGTAAGTAGCAAGTAAGGATCTGAGTACTTTGGCAACAATCTCTAATTCTTCCAAATTCCCACTAGCACACCTACTTTTGATGTGAAAAATGCATTTGCCCTAACTCTTCTAGATACTTAGTTTCTTAAAACAGTTTCTCATAGATTGCTTCACAAATTGCCACATCAACTTCTTTTCTTTTGGAACTTCTTTCAGATGAAATGCAATAGGCCATTATGTATTCTTTCATATGCCAAATCTAGGCATCCACTTACTGGAAGGGGAGATAAGATTTTTAGTGCAACTCCCCCTGAGCTAGAGCTCCTAATTCAATTCCTAGAAGAATTATTAGCACTTGATTCTGGTGTGGACTCATTATTAACATTCACAATTATTTTCTTGACCCATGTCTTGCTCATTTCATTCTGGATCTCATTCACATCAATTTTTCCTTTGCCTTTGTCTTGTCTCTGCTCATCCAATTTTCTGTTTACCGGACCTCTTCTTTCATTATTCCTACTTCTATAGAATCTTGAAATATGACCAGATCTATTGCAATTAAAGCAAACAACATTCCTTTGCTTATATGCTTGATTTCCTTTTGATCTGAACTGATTAGCCATGTGTCCATATCCATTGCAAGTAAAGTAGTAACCATTGAAAGAGTTGCCATTTTCTCTAGAGTAATTCATTATCATACTTCTGCATTCATTTGATCTATGACCATACCTCTTACACTTGAAGCATTGACCGGAGAAGGATGGACCACTTTGATTACTCTACTTCTGCACTGAGTAGCTCTATGGCCAAATTTTTTGCAATTAAAACAATTTCAATTGAATGATGGATATCTTTGAGCATTAGGCTGTCTTATCGGAGGTCTTCTAGGTCTATTTCTGCCATTCCTTGGTTGAAAATTTCTTTGTCCTAATCTGGAGCTTTCACCTTTCTTATATCCAAGACCGTGCTTGTCATCAGCCTTTTTCTGTCCTTCAAGTAGTGCTTCAAGTTTAGCTGAGCTTACCTTGAACTTCTCCTTGTATTCATTTGCAACTTCTAGGTCATCTATGAGAATGACAATTTACCTTTCAAGTTCTCTTTCATTGTCTCTACTATCATGTAGGTCAGACTCTAGATGGCTAGCTACTTCGTCCAATCTGTAGCATTCTTTAGTTCTTTCTTTTAGAGTTTGATTCAAGTCTTCTTCCTTTGCTCAATTTCTTTGGTTAGCCTCATTGCCCCAGATTCCATCTCAACTTTTAGAATAGCAATTTCTTTTGATAGTTTCTCACACTCCTTTGTCTTTTCTTCTAAGGCTTCATTCATGCCATTTTCTTCAGTTAAACTGGATAACTACAGAAGTAGCTCCTTTCTCTTTTCCATAGTTTTCTTTAATTTCTCTTTTAACATTTCAATGGTATCATCAGCATCTTTAAGCTCATCTTTTAGATTAGATACTTCTGCCTTGGATTGACCAAGATCTTCTAGGGCCAACAGAAGTTGATCTTTGAGTGAACCCATTGAAACTCCTTCCAAGATCTTTCCTTAAGCTATTAGGCTTCTTTCAAGGAACCTTGCTCTGATACCAATTGTTGGAATTAGGGTAGACAACTAAGAGGGGGGTGAATCAGTTGTCACAAAAACTTAATCTTCTTCTGTAATTAATCTTCTTTATCACTTACAAATAGATTAATGATATTATCATGAAAGCATGAATCAATAAAACAAGAGCAAAAACATAAATAACACAGATAACACCACAATTTTTACATGGAAACCTGATTAAGGGAAAACCATAGTGGGCGTTAACCCACAAGATTATTCTCTATTAAAAGAATAGAAATGGGGAAGGCACATGCCTTTAGGGTGCACTGCCCCAGAGCTCACTGCTCCAAGAGTCTCACTGACTACAAAAAAATTCACAAGCTGTATCACAGAAAGTTTTAACTAAGAAACATCTCCTTTTAAGCTCCAAACACATCTCTGCTCTGCCCTCGAACACTTCTTCACTACATTCACATGTTCTCTTCAATCCACACTTTTCCATGAATTCAATTCACTTATTTATACATGACATCAACTTTGGAATGAACATCAAAGTTGGCCTTACAAACATTACAAATAATTACAATTACAATACAAATTACTGTATGTGAATCACTACGCTATCAGCCAAACATGGCTAGGACCCAAATCTTCCTCAATCAACATGCCACGCTCCATACGAATTCGCTTAGATCATCCACAACACACATTAGACATTTGGTCGGCCAAGACTGGGAAGACCAGCAACAACCAAGAGGAAAACTTCAATCACGAGCTCCTTTGTCAATGCATACCACCAAAATAATAGCCACACGATCCAAAGACCACCACAGAAATAATGAAGTCAATAGGAACAACCACATCACTTCACATCACCAGAATCACTTGCATCTTCACATTGAACCTCAAGAACACACACTCCCATGACTGTCACTCTAGAAAGATTGCTTTCGGTCCTCCAAACCATGAACCACTTGAGTTGAGGGAACACACCAACATCCCAGACATGCCTCTAGATCCGCAGATCACAATATGCTCATACTGGACCAATCTAGACCAACTTCTTGCCACTCTGTCATCACTGAACGACTACAAAAACTTGTTCTACTCAAAAGACCATAACTTCACCAAATCTTCATGTGGACCTCTCAAATCTCAACTGGAGCAACAACATACAATCTTATACAAACCCTTTAATCTGTATACTCTAATCTTCACCTTACTGGAAATACTGATCACTCTTCTGCACTGTCTTCACTGTTTCTGACATAAAGATATGTTGACATCAATGACACTACATCAGACACATATTTGTAACAAATCTTGCCTCTACAAGCCCTTCACTGGAAACCAAGTCCATTGTTTGGACACCTTTGTCCATAGCTTCTTTTCTCCAATTTGGCACCCAATCAGCCTCATGGTTCTAGCCCAATAGTCTCCTTTGGATTCGATGGCACCTGCGACCTCTATTCGGTCTCCTTGTCTACCATACGCTTGACCAAGAAACCTCCAATCCTTTGTTCTATTCTATACGGCCACAACATTTTAGTTTAATCCACCCATCTACATGACCGACCTCTCAAGCTCAACCTTGGATCCATTATTGTTCTACTCAACTAGTACTGTATTTCACTACAGGCCCCCTTCAAAGCCCTGAAGAGTTTTGTTTTGGACTCTCTATCCACCTCTGATTTAGTGTTCCAGTTCATCCACACAACTCACATCTTCCTTAGTTGGCCCTTGCATTCCACTCCAAAACTGACCCATCTAGCCACCTTGTCCACATACCAACCCATTTGTCTGCCAAGCAAAATCCTTGTCTACCCTAACTTGCTTGGCCACTACCCCAAATCCATTAAGTCTTCCCTGAATTCAACCAAACTATCCCAAAATCTAGCCTACCTATCCATTTTTGGGCTCTATCAAATCTCAGTTAGGCCTCCACAGGCCTATTTTGTGCTTGTAAAGGGGGTGTGTTTTCTTTTCACCAAAACTTACATCTAGGAAGTCAGAGTCTTAACTTTTTATAGTCAACGAAAAGCTAGTTCCATCTAGTTTCTCATGGTACAATCTATATTTCTCAAACTTGCTATATTTTTTCAAGATTTATCTCCAAAAGTTTATTTTGCTCTATTTTTTTGACAATGCATAACTTTTGCCCATGATGTCAAAATTGAGCAAACTTTTTTTTGAAACTTTCCAAAAAAACACAAGGAATCCATTGGTACATGTATTTTTTCTTTGTAATGTCTATTTTCCTAAAAAAATTGTAAAATCACCGTGTGTTATAAACTATTAATTAAGGCTTCCAAGTTGTCAAAATTATACTCAATCTTGTAATTTTTATAAGGGGCATATTTTACAACATTACTTGTTATGGGGGGTTTAATTTTTGTAGTTTTTATAATTTATTTGAGGCTTGTAAGACATGCTTGGTCTATGTCTTCATTGTCCATCTCATGACATTAACTCATTTCATCCTTTTTTGGACAATTGTAAGAACTCCAATTGCACATTTGTTTGTAAACGCACTAATATAAAGTGCCAAAAATAGATTTTGTGTTCATTTTTGTGGGGATTTTTTTGCACATCTCTAATGCCTCTTTTGTACATGCACTAATTTATAAAGTGAAATGAGGGGTTGTGTTAGTGCCTTGTTATTTTCCATCACAATCTTGTCTGGTGAGCATACATCCATGAAAGCATTCTAGCCTCATGTGTGTGTGCCTTGTTTTTTGATGCAGGAGCATTTGGCCACACGTGCGATCCTGCGTCAACCAAAAAAAATTTAGGTTTTGTTTTTAGTTTTTGTTCTATTTTTCTTGTATTCAGTTGGTTTTGATAGCTTGCTCCAAGAGTTATTTTTCCATTCAAAATTGGTCAAGTTTAGAGCACTATCCTATAGAAGCATTAAATGGGTTTTTTCAGTTTTAAATTGGTGAAGTTGGGAGCAATTTGGTAAATTTTGGAATAGTTTGGCCAAGTCCAGAGTTTATGAATTTTCATTTCCACCAAAGATGCTTTTCTTTCCGTCAATGTTCATGGTTCTTGAACCTTTTCAAGCGTAGAATTTTTTTGGGAAAGTGTGAAGGAGTTTCAATTATGAGTAAAAAAAATTGTAATTCTTGAACTTCTTTTGTTACCGAAGAGTCTTGATAAGGATACAAACCATCTTTCACTGAAATATGTTGCATAGAACTTAGAGCCATTTTCTAAGTTAAAATTTAGTTTGAAAGGTTTGCAGTTTGCCAAAATTTCTGAAAGACTAAAGTTATAAATATTTCGGCAAAATATTGTCTTTGAACTTGAAGAATTATCGAAGGTGGAGTTCATGGATTCATTAGAATGATGGACCACCAAAAAGGAATTTGTCAGTTTTGAAAGGTGTTGATATGATGATTAAGAGTACTTGTAATTTTATTTGAAGAGTTTATAAATTGATTGACAAAATCTTAAGTACATGAACCTAGAAAGTTGTTGACACTGAGTTTAGGGGTGTACATGGATATTGAAATGCCAAAGAGAATTATCTATGAGACTACACAAGTTTTGGTATCTATTGAGTCACCAAAATGTACGTATGGGTGCAAAGTTGATAGTTCCAACCAAGGCCAAATTGCTGACAAATCAGTTCAATGGTACATGAGGAGCTCAGTTTTCCAAAAGGTTTTGAAGTAAAGATAAAAGGTACCATAATATTGTAAATAAGTGCTTCAGGATTAAACTGTGTTCAAGTTTATGCTACTCACAGTTTAATCTTGAAGCACTTATTTACAGGTTCCATAATATATCAATATGCCGAAATAAGAGTTTGAAGGTGTAAACAAGTGTCGATATGCATTCAAAGGAATGGTAAAAGCATCTCGTGATTCTCCGAAAGGGAATTTTTAAGGAAAGTTTGAAGGTTTTGTAAAATTCCAAATCACCAAAATACATTTCAAAACCAAGTTGAATGATGTAAATTATGTGAAGTGTTGATTTTCCAACAACATAGTTCAACAGATTCAATAGTGTCAATTCACTGAATATGTGATGAAGGAAGAGTTCTTTGGATCGCGGATGTACTAAGTTACCAATGAAGTATTCAATAGTTTACATTGACTTTGATTTGTTCAAGAGTGTTTTATTCAGTGACTACCTTTAGTTCCTAAACTCTGTCAAATACTGAATAACATAATTTCAAAGATGGTGTTAGTGTATGAATCATTAAAAGTTTTGAATATGTTATTTCTCCTTAGCATTTGGAAAATGGAAGGTTGACAATTTAGTTTTGTAACCATCCACTTTGGGAGGCGATTCAACTTTCATGAACCTGTAATATAAAAGGTGCTTTGTTGTATTTTGGAGGGGGTTCTTTTGTAGGTTGGTGTGTGTTGCCTTGGTTAGTGGGGATCCTCTGGTCAAGGATGGAGATGGATTTTAAGAGAAGAATAATGGTCTTGAAAAGAGACCTGATTGATTGAGAAACTATAAATATTATACTCCTTAATTGATACATTTGTTGTACACATGAATAAATAAGTTTGAAATTTTGTGAATGTACGTTTGTGATTTGAATCAATTCAAATGAAATTATGTTGTTTTGTGATTTTGGTGTTGTTTTGGCTGCATGATTGGGTGGTTTGATAAGACTCCTTGGTCACAATTGCATCATTTTTTGTACACCCTTTTCTAGTTGCTTGTACATCATATTGGACATGATGTTGCATTTCCATCTACTTAAAATTTAGTTGATTTTCCAATACCTCTTCCTATCATCATTATGGGAATATCACATCACCCTCTCATTTTCAATGGATCAGTATTCATGAGACTCTGGTATATCTATAGAGCACCACTTTCACATTGATTAGTGTCATTTCAAGGTCATTCATGTAGTGTTATTTGTGCCTCTTTGATCATTGTACCATATGTACTTTTAACTTCATAAATTGTTTTGCCTTGTTGCTATCTATGCATATCTAGTTGAGTAGTGTTATTGAAGGCCTTCATGCAGTATTTTATGTCTCTCTCATCTTGATCTACACATTTGGAGGGTTCTTTGATTCCAGTAGACACCAATGCTTCTTCGATAGAGTTTATAGCTTCTACACACTTTAGGAGTTTGTCATGTTCCTATATTTTAGGGACATCTTTGAGGAGGTTTATTTATCCTTCTCATTCTCTATTTTGGGAGGAGTTTTATTTCCCACTAGGTTTTCTCCTTTTCTTTGGTTGTGAGAGACTTTTATTGTACATGGGTATCTCATTAGGCCTTGTTGTTAGGACCCATCCATGCATCTTTGCATTTTTTAGTGTTTAGCTTCCTCTCTAAGTATCACTTAAGGGGGGTGTTAGTGTGAAAAGTGCTTTTACTTATCCGACTTGACTAGGTCCTATTCACACTACACATAAGCTCACTTAGAAGTTATTTATACTTTTGCATCACCTCATATGCACACAACATGTGTCTTTACACTTGTCTCAAGTGAGTCCACATGTGTCACATTTCTAGACGGGTAGTCAAACTTTCAGTCCTACCATCTCACCTCCTCATCCTCACCTTTATATGCAAGGTCTCTATTGTAGTTTTGTATGCTCTATGTTTTCATCATTGTATGATAGTTATTTGGATTTTTATTTATGCAATTCAACTTTGTGGAAGTTCTTGGCTTCTTGCAAGTGATCTTGGCTACTCCAAAATTAATGACAAAGGAAATAAATCTACTGCACAATCTAATCAAAATTTGCAAATTTACACCAACCCTTTCCCTCAAAATGCTAAAACAAACTTCATCAATCTAGTACCCTTTGACATTCCACCTTCTGAGTCTAATTTTGCACTAGTCCTTCATGTGATAGGTGTCGATCCTCTTCCTACTTCTTCCTCATTTCCTTCTATAGTAAGTGTAGTAGATTCTCAACCTTGTGCTTCTTGGGTTGAGCCCATTCCTAACCCCATCATCTTATTCTCCCCTACCAATGTACATGTGGGCATTTACGATGGTCCTTTGTGCAACCTATCTTTGGTTAACTAAAAATTTGTTCAAGACATTATGGTGAACCCTTTAAGCATGGTGAGTATAGTTACAGAGGAGTTTATTTGTCTTCTAGCTACATAGAGATGTCTATACTATTTTTGACATTTCATTGCACATGCATTATGGCCTTTGTATCGTGACCATGGGATCTATGATCTTATTTGTCTAAGTCAGTCTAAAGACCTTGGATGTTCCATTTAGTTTTAGTCCTACTTTTGATCATTATCATGTATTGTTGGGTCATCATTGGCTCACCATGATGAAGGCCATTCCTTCTATCATTCATAAATTCTCAAAGTTACCTCATAATAATGTAGTACATATTATACATCATAGTCAATATCAAACACTTACTATTTGAGGAAACTTTAGCTTTGATTATTTCTAACATACTCCCTCTAGTCCCATCTGACCTCACATTGACTCTCTCTTCAAGTTATACTATAAGTATATGACAAGTGGATCCCTTATATTGTTCCTTCTTCTTCTCCACTAGCTCCACCAACTCTATCTACCCTTTCTTCATCATGTACTCCACCTACTCAACATGTGGTTCCCCTACCTCATTTGAATGCTCTTGTTCTTCCTTCTATACCTTTGATAGATAGAGGAAAGTAGTTGATGTAGGATGGTCCTCCTCCATCTACTTCTCAAGCTACGAACAAGCAAAACCAATCTTCTATATGACATAAGCATCGTCATCATGCTACCATGGAATCTATCCATAACCTACCTTCTTCCCACCCTCCTATCCCTGACCAACCTCTTGAACCTAGGAGAAAAATCTTAAGTGAGTTGAGGTGATTATAACCCCAGCCACTAAGCCTCCCTTTCTTCAATATATTCCTAATTGACTATCATTTTCTATACTCCTTGATATTGCTAATGTCATTGTCATTTCCAATAATACCCTTACCTCCCTTGTTCCATTTAGCCATGCCCATCACTAAATTCACCCTGAGCTACAACCATCCACCCTTGACATAGATATACCTCCCCACCACCCAAAAGAATGTTTCAACCTTATCCACTCCCAACCCACTATCAACCTAAGACCAAGACAGACACCATTTTTCCACCTCTAAGCCCTTATACATTATATTCTCTAGTAGTGGAGGCTCTACTTCCCCTACAATATTCTAATCCTAGTGGTCTCATGTTTACTGTTAGTAGTGAGGATCAGTGACTTGTAGTTTACTCTACACTTGAATCATTGGCCCCTCCCCTAGAGGAGTTCCTTTTCAACTCAGTGATAGATGTATCGACATTGTCAATGATATTCACACGTTCATTGACCTTTGCCTCTTCTTTGGACACTTGAGAGGATTTTGTTTCTCCCGCATCTCTAGAGAGTGTCATTTCTGATACTCTTCCTTCTATTCTTTTTGTATCTCCTCTCCTACCTAGTGGTCCACCACCCCCAGTTGATCATGATTGGAATGAAGACGACATGTTGGATGTGGAGTACATTGAATATAACCCCTCATTTCATTTGTATATATGTGTTTAACATAGCTTTTTTTGTTTGTTTGTGCACCCCATGTATTTATTTTGTAAATGTTTATTAGTTTCTCATGGAGAACCCATGTTACCCTTTGTTATGTCAAAAATTGTCCTCCTATATGGAATGGTACAATTTACCATAGTTTAGCTCTCTCCTTTGGTGACCTTTTAACCTAGTTTATTATAGACCTTCCCGAACCTTGACTGGCTTAGGACTAACTGGAAGAATGCCATATTTTGGAGTAACTGAAGACTGAGGGTGAAAATTAAACTTGAATTTGGGGTCCCCTAACCTCCTTGAGGCAATCT
This sequence comes from Cunninghamia lanceolata, assembly GCA_027924645.1. NCBI lineage: Eukaryota > Viridiplantae > Streptophyta > Pinopsida > Cupressales > Cupressaceae > Cunninghamia > Cunninghamia lanceolata. The sequence continues at coordinate 7,211,966 of BSBN01001062.1, forward strand.
TGAGCGAGAAATCAGGGCTTGGACTTGGGTGCTAGCGCCCTTGTCCTACCTTATTTCCCAGGGTCCCAAATTTTGGAGGGATGTTGGCTATTGTTGTGCATTCTAGGATTTCGTTTTTAAATTTTTGTTTTTCACGTGATGTCGACATCTTATTTTGAAATTTGAAATTCCTAAGGTTAGATATTTAAAGACATTTAAAAATTATTTTAACACGCACAATCTTTATGCAAGATTTATGCCAAAACTCTGTCGAAATTACCATTGAAGATCAATGATTTGTTGAAGCTCTTAAAGTTATTTGAATTTTCTTTCATGGAGAAAATGGATGGAGATTAGGAATCAAGATCTTGAGACTATCTTGCTCTTCCTAGGGTTTGTACACCTTTTGTATGATTGGGAGAAAGGTTGAAGCCTCAAACATCAAGCTTGGAGATCCTCTGCAAACATTGCTGATCTGCCTTTTTGTTCATGCAAGTCTTCAGTGTTTTTGTCTCCTTGAGGTAAAGTTGTATTTGTTCATTAAGTTAATCTAAGTCATTGATCTTCCCTTGATTGTGACATCTAGGGTTTGATATTTCTACATACACTTTGTTAGGTTTGCACACACTTTTGAAAATCTTTATCTCTGGCTATTGTTGATGTAGGAATACTGAAAATGGGGCTTGACTGAGGCAAGATCCTATATAGCCGCAACCATATTTCTCCTCCTTTTGTAGGCACAGGTTGCATTTGTCAATATCTAGCAGAAAGGAGTGACAAGAAGACTGATATTGCAGACACAATCATCACAGAATTTAAATTTTGTGATTATGAGACTTTCGGGACATTGGGACTGACGCCCTAGTCTAACTAGGTCATTTTTCTAGGATATGGAAACCTTGGAAGAGTGAGAAGCAGCTGGTGCAAAAAATCTTGACATTCAGAAATCTTTGGGACACTGGGACTAGCGCCCTAGTCCAACTGCTCCTTAATTTCTAGGTACACATTTTCTGATCTGTTTACTTTGCATTTCTATAATCATTTCAGTCCTATCTATATCAAGAATTTAGTTATTGCAGTTTGATTTGGAAATTAGGGTTTTAAGGTTAGAAAGAGACACTAACTTGTAAAACCTAATTCAAGCAGTCACATGGACACAATTAACAAGAAAAGGGAACATTGGAAAACAATAGTTTATCCCTAAACTCATCCCTTGCTTCCCTAATGTTTTAGTGCCCTTAAAAGTGTGGGACTTGAAACCTTCTATCTTGCTTCCACATTTTCACCCTAAACACCCTTGTACATTTTCACCCTAAATATTGTGTCATTCTTCTATATGTATGTATTTTCTTTATATTTATCATCTAATTTAATTTCTTAGTATTTTGGGAACAATGCAAAGTATTGAGATAATTCTCACATCTAGGTCTTTCATGTTGACCCAAAATTTTATTTTCCTTTGTTTATTGACTATGTTTCTTATTCCTTTGTGTTTTTAGTTCTATATTCTTAAGGAATGATGATAGGTCTATCCTTATTCCCTAATTATCATTCCTATAATTTATATATATTGACCCTAGGCATATAGATCCCTTTGTGTTCCTTAATGTGATGTTTCTTGTTTCTATGGCATTGTGTTTTCTTTGTTGATGTCATTCGATGAGCATGATCTTAGGTATATCATGATTTCTTTTGTAACAACATCATAACTTATGCCTTTCCTTGGGGGAATTACATTGGTGAATCTAGGAGCATATCAATTCATATATCTACATTAAGATCAAGTGCATACTTCTAGTTTATGCAATGATTTTAAGAGGATCCATAATTGCACTTTCACATGTGTAGCCACACATATCCACAAACATTGTCAACATGATCCTTGAATTATCATTAGCTTGTGGTCCTAAGTATAGATAGTTGCTTGGATTTGGCCACCCTTATCAGGATTACCTAGAAATAGAGTATGCTAGCCCATGTAATTCTTGGTATTGTATTTTCATATGAGCCACCTAACAACAGACTATGTTCGTCTATGTGTCTCATAACCACTAATTTTTTATACTTTTCATGGGTCACCTAGAAAAAGAGTATGCTAGTGCATATGAGTCATAAAGATATTATATGGTTCCTATAAATAGAGTATGCTAAATCTTGATCATACCCTACTTTTTCCTTAACAATAGAGCAGATTAGGATCAAGTCTATCTATTTTCGACCAATATAGCATGCTAGAAAAATGCTCAATTTTCTTTTATTCTTCTTTGTGTCTTTGTATGTTTCTTGTGTGTTTCTCTTGTTCCTACTCGTGTATTTTTTGTGTGAGTGTTAGATTATATATGCTTTTCTAACATCATTTTTTTTTCATGTTATATTTTTCTAATGCCTTCATTTTGTAAGTTTTATGTTATTCTGGCATTCCTTGTTTTGCAAGTTTTTGTTGTTTAACATGTTTTGTTTCACAAATTCTTAATTTGGGGGCATGGTTCCTGTAATGTCCCCAATTGGCACTTAGCCAAGTTTGTGACCAATAGCCTATTTCCTGAGTTCCTGTAGGCTATATGGTATTGTTAGGGAACTCCTTATTTCTTGGAGAGCACAAGTTTAATTCTTTTTATTCTTTTTGATGGCATTGAGCTCAGTTGTTGTTCAAGATTGTAGTGTCTCTTTCACAAGTACTTTTGGCTTTTTCTATTACTCTCCAAACTTCTTGGATAAGTCATCTATTTATAGTAAGTCAACCAGTTGGTGTCATTCTTCATCCCAAATCTTTAGTATCGTGTTGGTATGGTTTATTTTGCAATTTACTTTAGTTTGGGATTTTTCGTAAGTTGGGTAGTTAATTGAGCTATTTAATTGTTAATTTCACTTAAGTCTCCTAAGGTTGGAAATATTTAAAGGTGACTTAAGTTTTATAGCTCATTGGAAAGTTAAAGTGTTTTATTATTTGATGAGACACACAAAAGTGAGCGCTTAAACATGGGAAAAGGGAATTATTGAAGTTAGAGGAAAAAGTTAATAATTTAAAAAAAGAATTATATTCCCATGTAACCTAAAAGTGTCTATATAAGGGGATTGAGAGCTCATTATTGAGGTTATGCTATTTATTTGATATTGTTTTGCTACTGGATTGAACCTGTGTGTTCTTCCATTCCTTCTTGAGGATGAAAACCCTCTTGGGAAAGATCAATTTCAATGGTAAAAGATCCACCCTAGTTGGTAATGGTGATTTCACATAGAGATCACATTGCCGCTACAATGGATTTGTTTTTTTCTAAGTTGTATAGATTGGATTGGGCATATTATATTTTTTCAAGTGAATTATGAATGGAGTTAGTAATCATTTTGTAAAGTTTTGAAGCTTCCTGATTATTGACCGTACAATTTCTAGAGGATGGTATGAGGGTTTGGATGGAATATTGTTGTTTTCAATGCTCAAACCTCTTTCCTTAGTGATGTCTAAACATGTTAACCCTGGCCACCTTCTTTATGGGATTGATACTGAAGTTTTGATTGCAGATTTTGGATAAAAAATACAAGTCATACATTTGTTGCAAGTCATGCCAATTCTTGGAGTGTTGCATGGGAGTGAGAGGTTGAAACGCCTCTCTTTGGGAGTCATTTCTCCTTGTTTGTTGGCACCTAGACTTGAAGTGGTGTTCATTGGATGTTTTAATTTGTGAAAATTAGTTTTGGAGGAGATCTTTCTCAATGGTTGGGGGTTATCACTATACTTTCAGAAGAACACTTTGTTGTTCTATGTTTCAGACCCGCACATACAATGATTTTAGTGTTTTTTAGAGGGTTTGTGGTCTCTAGCCTCATTATTTACAGATGCTACCATGGGGTATGAATATTCCATGATTTCATATGCTAAAAAAACATTATTCCTTCATGCTTTTGATGCTACAAAAGTAGAGTACAATTAGAAACAATATTTTAATTAATAGTGCAACTTTATATAACATTGTAACTTCTTTGTAAAGTATCAAGCACTATTTGTAATACCCTAGATGGAAGTGCCACTAGTGGGACTATTATTTTTTGTCATTATTTAACTGAATAAGTGGTTCATTATAAGGCTTCTCACTAAATAAGTGGATGTGCCAATGCTCTTAATTTCATTATTCTTGCTGAATAAGTGGATGCCCACTAAATAAGTGGAGTTTGTAATTGTTGTTCATGAAGTTCTAATTGCTTAATCTAAAGCACTTGTATGCTCTCACCTTGGTCTTATTAGGAACTGGGTGATCATAAGAGTGTGGAAGAATCTATTGCTACATTTCATTACATTGGTGTTGAATTTCAAAAAAAATTCTAGAGTGTTATATTATAGTGGTATCAGAGCTAGTCTTCCTATCGGTTTATTGGATGCTAACACCTTCTATAGACTATTAGTGTAAAAATAAAAAAAATTCATCCTGCATACTTTATGAATCCTAAAGATAGAGATTTTATTACCTACAAAAGAAGACAACAAAACCTTGATTTAGATTTTGAAGAAGAAAATGTCATGGGTGAAAGGTTTCCTCAAGACCCGAGTACCAGGGATATTTTGAATGATTTGATGAGAGGGTAGTAGGAGATGGTAAGAGGTTAATAACAGATGACTAGATTATTATCACAATTGTTGTTAAATAAGAATAATGGTGGTGCTACCCCTCAAAATAGGGGAAATAATGATAATCATGGTGATGCAAGTAACTCCAATGGTGGGAGAAATCAACCTATCAATACTAGAACCTCTCGAACTTCTATAGCTAGGTCCTTGATGCCCAATTTTTTGGGACAACAATAGAATCATGGAGGTGGACAAAAAATTGTTGGTGAAAGTTTTAATGACTACCATCAAGAATGATTTCTTCTTGGATAATAATTCTAAAATTCTATGTCTCTTCATGATTTATGTCAACTCAAATACATAAACTGACCAAGGAGCCAAAATTAGGGCATCCAATGAAAGCTTGTAAAAGTTTCAATTCCTTCATTTGATGGGTCTACAAAATGTACTTTTGATGTAGGAGCATCCCTAGTTCAAGAGAAATCTTACATCAACCAAAAATATTTGCATTTTAGTTTGTTTGCAGTTTAGTTTATTTCCTTTCATTTTCTAGTTTAGTTTAGGTAGTTCAGTCAATAGTAGTTTCTGTATTTTGGTCCGCATTCTGCTGCAGTTGCATTTCACATCTTACGGAGCTAGACTTAGCATCTAGACTCATTCATATACATTATATCTAGAATTCAAAGCATTTTGATTAAGTACTGGAAAGATATCGCTATCAGAAGAATGACTATTTTCTCAAAACAGAGCATCCTAAAAATCTCTGATAATCAGCTAAAGGAGAAGACTTGCAAAGCATTCCTTGACTTGTGGAGCCTAACGACACATCATTTAATGATCTTTGGTTTGTGGCTAACCTTCCTTAAAATCTGCACATCCTTCCATTCATTTGCGGAGGTGTTCTATGCGTTTAGGTCTGACCTATCCATGTACACACATTACAGCTCTTGATTGGAGTTTGTGACTTTCCTTGGCCAACGTGAAGGAATCTTCTATACCACAGATGATATATATTAATGTAAAAGATCCTTAGGAAAGCAGTTCTCATGATTTAGAAGATAGATAGTTGGCTCTTTCATAAGAGGACTTCAAAGCTATATCAGGTGCATATTATGTTATTCTATAATCAGGCCTTTGAGCCCTACTTGTAAGCCTGCATGATGCCGACCGGATTGTATTTGAATTCTATGATATATTGAATGAATGAATCTATATTTGTTTTATACCTTTGAGTTTTTTTCCATTGTGTTTACTCTTGCTGCATGGCCTAGATAGTTCATTCTATGAACCCTCCTACCATGACTACACCAAGTGGTATCAGAGTGAAAGTTCAAATCTTTGGGAGCAAGTTGAGCAAAGTTGGCGAGCGAATTCCATAAGATCTTGCTATAGACAGATCGCCGAATTGAGGTAGGTTACTTGTGTCACAACTGATCGCTGATTGTGAGGCAGTTGTCACCTTGTAGCCCGATCACTAAACTTGTGATAGTTTACACTTGATCCTAGGAAGAATGCCACCAAGGAGAGTTGTTGCTGTTGGAAGAATGGCTGGTAGAATGGAGGAGATGATGGAGACAATGAAAACAATGCGAATTCATTTGGATGTTGTTGAAGAAGATAGACGAAGAGGATTGACATCGAGACCTAATGTTAAAAGTGATGATGAAGAAGAATTTCAACTTGTTGAACAAATTGGTGAAACCCTCAGAGATAATCAAGAAGAAGAATTAGACCAAGTAAAGATGTTGCGAGCTATTTCAAAGATTGGGAAAAGACCTAGAGTTGATGTGCTGAATTATACTAGTAATTTAAACCCTGAAGAATTGATTGACTAGATAAATGACATGGAATAATACTTTGAGTATGAAGAAATTAAAGATCTAGAGAAGGTGAAATTTGCAAAGACAAAATTGAAAGGACATGCTGCTATATGGTGGAAAGAAGTTCAGTTGGAAAGAAATAGAAGAGGAAAATAAAAGATTACGAAGTGGGATAGGATGGTGATAAAATTGAAGAATCAATTCATACCTGTTGACTATGAGTTGGAACTTTTGAAAAGATTGCAGAACCTAAGACAGAAGGAGAAATCTGTAAAGCAGTATACTGAGAAATTTCATAAGATGATTATAAGGACAAGACATAGTGAAGCAAGCTAGGAGAAACTGTCTAGATACATCAATGGACTGAGATTGAGAATTCAAGAAGAACTGAGTTTGGTAAGGATGACATCTTTGGAAGAAGCATATTAGTTTTCCCTAAAAGTTGAAGAGAAGATGAATAAAAGACATGATCTGAGACAGAAAGGTAGAGGAAGTAAATTTTAAAGAGGTAGAATATTTTCTAGAGGAGATAGATCATATTTAGAGTAGAACAAGTTTGATAGCACATTCAGGAAGGATGACAGAGATAATAATGCTTACTGGAGAGATGACATAAATTTTTACCAGAGAGGAAACCCTAGTGCATACCAGAATGAATGATACAAAAGAGAGGAAAGAGGATTTGATAAGAGAACATTCAGAGGTACTTGTTTCAAGTGTGGAGGTGAAGGACATAGAGAATTTGAATGTAATCAGGGTGGTACAAGGAAGAAGATAGAGAATAGTGAAAGAGAAACCTATGTTGAAGAAGAACCTATTGGATCACCTAGTTCTGTTGGTAAGCTGGAGAAAGGAGAGTCATTGGTGATGAGGAGAGCACTATTTCAAGTAGAAGCAAATGAGGAACCACCATAGAGGAAAAGTTTGTTCAGAACCATGTGCAAATCAGGAGGTAAGTGTTGTAAAGTTGTGATTGATAGTGGTAGTTCAGATAACCTAGTTTCAGAGGACATGGTGACTAAGCTGGAGTTGGAAAGATTAAAACACCCTAAGCCCTATCAAATAGCATGGATTTAGGATGATCATAAGGTACTAGTGAGTGAACATTTTTTGGTGAAATTTCATATTGGATCTTATCATGATGAAGTCTTGTGTGATATTATGCCTATGAATGTTTGTCATATCTTGTTGGGTAGACCTTGGCAGTATGATAGAAAAGCTATACATGATGGGAGAAAGAATACATACATTATAATAGCAAATGGAAAGAAAATTACTTTGATTCCTTTAGAAGATGATCCTAAGAGTGAAGTATGTGGAAATGCTAGAATCTGTTTGGTAGATGGAAGAAAATTTCTAGATGATTTGAGACATGAGAATATGTTTTATGCTTTGATTCCTAAGAAACCTGAAACATTGAAGAAAGAGACTGAAGAATCACAACCAAAGGAGATAACAAAGTTGTTGACAGAGTATGAAGACATTATATCAGATAATGTACCTGAAGGATTATCACCTATAAGGAGTATCGGTCATCACATGGATCTTATACTGGGAACAAGTTTGCCTAACAAAGTAGCACATAGAATGACACTGACAGAGAATGAAGAATTAAATAGATAGATATAGGAGTTACTGAGGAAAGGTTTGATCAGAGAAAGTTTGAGTCCTTATGCAGTACCTGTAGTATTAGCACCTAAGAAATATGGAGAATGGAGAATGTCTACTAACTCGAGAGCAATAAACAAGATCATAGTTAAGTATAGATTTCCTTTACCTAGGATGGATGATATCATGGATTGTTTAAGTGGAGCAAGATATTTCACAAAGATAGACTTGAAGAGTGGATACCATCAGATCAAAATCAGAGAAGGAGATGAATGGAAGACTACTTTTAAGACAAATGAAGGATTGTATGAGTGGTTAGTGATGCCCTTTGGATTGACAAATGCACCAAGTACTTTCATGAGATTGATGAATGAAGTCTTGAAGAAATTCTTGGGTAAGTTTATGATTGTATACTTAGATGATATTCTAATTTTTAGTAAGACAAAAGAGGAACATTTGTGGTATATTAGACAAGTTTTCTAAAGATCGAGAGAAGAGAAATTGCTGATAAACATCAAGAAGTGTAGTTTCATGAAGGAAGAGTTAGTATATTTGGGATTTGTGATTTCTGCGGAAGGATTGAAGATGGACCCTGAGAAAGTGAAAGCAATTGTTGAATGACCTACACCGGAGAGCATTGGAGAGGTTAGATCATTTAATGGATTGGCTAGTTTCTACCGGAAGTTCATCAGAAATTTTAGTTCAGTATGTAACCCTATGACAGAGACAATGAGAGGTTACAGGAAAGAATTTAAGTGGACATTTGGAGGAGATAAAAGTTTTAAATTATAGAAGAAGAAAGTGATAGAGCAACCTATTTTGGCGTTACCAGATTTCAATAAGGTATTTCAAGTTGATTGTGATGCAAGTGGAAATGTGATTGGAGAAGTATTAAGTCAAGAAGGTAGACCTGTAGCATATTTCAATGAGAAGTTGAATGATGCAAGGAGAAGATATTCAGTTTATGATCAAGAGTTTTATGCCATAATTCAATCCTTGAAGAAGTGGAGACATTACTTTTTGCCTAAGGAGTTTGTACTATATACAGATCATCAAGCTTTGTAGTAGTTGAACAGTCAAGTTAAGTTGAATTAGAGAAATGTGAGATGGGTAGATTTCGTGCAGAGTTACACTTTTGTATTGAAACAGAGGAGTGGAAAATCAAACAAAGTTGTTGATGCATTGAGTAGAAGAAGAAACTTGTTGACAGAAATGAGAGTTGAAGTGTTGGGTTTTGATGAATTGAAGAACATGTATGAGGGAGACACTGATTTTGCAAAACCTTGGAAAGCATGTAAGGAGCCTGTTCTGATAGATAGGAGTAAGTGGTTGGACTATTTCATTCAGGAAGATATGTTGTTTAGAGGAAATCAGTTGTGCATACCTAAGAGTTCAATGAGAGATAATTTGATCAAGGAGAAACACAGTGGTGGATTGGCAGGACATTTTGACATTGATAAGACAGCGGCTTTGGTAAGTGAAAACTACTTTTGGCCTCAGATACATAAGGGTGTTAGGACATTTGTGCAGAGTTGTAGAGTTTGTCAAGTTGCAAAAGGGAGTAGTCTGAATACTGGATTGTATAAACCTTTGACAATACTGGAGAGACCTTGGGAAGACACAAGCATGGATTTTGTAATGGGATTACCGAAGACACAGAGAGGACATGATTCAATATTTGTAATGGTTGATAGATTTTCAAAGATGGATCATTTCATACCTTGTAAGAAGATAATTGATGCAGTGCATGTAGCTGACCTATTTTTCAAGGAGATTGTGAGATTACATGGATTACCTAAGAGTATAGTTTCAAACAGAGATACAAAGTGTGTTGGATACTTTTGGAAGACACTTTGGAAGAAGCTGAAGATAGATTTGAAGTTTAGTTCAACATTTCACCCACAGACTGATGGATAGACAGAGGTAGTGAATAGGAGTTTGGGAAACTTGTTGAGATGTTTGGTTGGAGAGAAGACAGGAAGTTGGGATTTGATTCTTTTACAAGCAAAATTTGCATACAATAATTCAATAAATAGGAGCACTGGAAGAACACCTTTTGAGATTGTTACTGGAGTAAATCTTAGAGGAGTTGCAGAATTGAGGGACATTGGTATGGAAGATCAGAAGCAGAGGAATTTGCAGATCACATGAAAGTACATAATCAGGTGAAGAAGCATTTGGAGGATATGAACAGTAAATATAAGGTAAAGGCAGATGAGAAGAGAAGACATAAGGAATTTGAAGTGGGAGATGAAGTAATGGTATACTTGAGAAAATAAAGATTTCCAGTTGGAACATATAACAGGTTGAAGATGAAAAAGTTTGGACCTTGTAAGATACTTAGAAATTTTGATTTAAGAAATGCATATGAAGTAGAGTTACCAAAGACATTGGGTATATCACCTATTTTCAACATTACAGACCTTTATCAGTATCATGAAATAGAGTTCAGTGACAGCATGGAAGAAGACTTGAAGAAGCAGTTACCACAACAAGCACTGAAGTAGATTGAAGACATTTTGGATAGTAGAATTGGACGTAGCACTAGAGGAAGACAATACAAAGAATATCTTGTGAAGTGGAAATGCAGACTGGAAAAACATTCATCTTGGGATTTTCAGGCTGAGGTGGACCGCCTTGGTTCTCCCCTAGCCCCAACAAAGTGAAGGACTCACTTTTTCAATAACCTCAGATGTTTGATGCAGGAGCATCCCTGGTTCAAGAGCAATCTTACATCAACCAAAAACATTTGTATTTCAGTTTGTTTGCAATTCAATTTAATTCCTTTCATTTTCTAGTTCAGTTCAGTTAGTAGCAGTTTCTATATTTTGGTCTGCATTCTGCCGCAGTTGCATTTCACATCTTGTGTCATGCCCGTGACGAGCCCTCCTGTATGTCACCATACAAGAGGGCAAAAAGGTAGGGAATTTTGTTTTTTGAAGTCTAATAGCATAAATAATAGCTTGCAAGAATAAATTCACATATAGTTTCACAATCGATGACCAAACTCCCGTTAGATAGGATGATGAAAGTCTTTGTTTGCAATTGACCTACTGAAGCAAAAGTAAGGTATCAAATAATTAAATAATTTGAAAACATTTTACTATACTTAATTGACTAAATATATTGAGAGTCATAAATAAAATTTGTAACAAAATTTCATTCTCTAAGAGTCCTAACATAATCAAATGAGCTATAACTTTAAATAAAATATTTACACTTAACAATCCATTTCCTCATTTACAATTTAAGTTAAATCAAATAAAAATTATTCTCAATTAAAACCAATAAATATAATTATTCCTCTTAAAATTTGAATAGAATAATGAAAATATAATTTACTATTTTTTTTTATTTTATAAAAATAAATAAAACTATTTAGGAATAATCCTTCTATAAGAATGAAACTAAAATTGATTCTTTTTCCAATATATAATAAAATCATTCTAAACTAATTTGTTTTATTCTAATTAGAAAATAAACTTATCTTTATGTTTTCATTTCTAAAATTATCCCTTTCTTTTTTTCTATTAAAATAACATTTTTTTTTTCCATTTAAATAACATTTGATTTTCTTCCCTAAACAAAATGAGATAAAGATAAATTCTTCTAACAATTATTAAATAAAGTTAACCAATAATTCTACCTTCATTTACAAAAACAATCTTTCTAATATTATCTCTCTTTTTTCTAAAAAAAAAAATGAAATGATAATATAAAATTATAATCTTACTAATTTAAAAGTAAATTTTGAAAAAAAGATCTTCCTACTTATATAACTCAAGGTAATCGATTGCTTTTTTTTTTTCTTAATGAATGCAAAAAGATAAAAGTAAACTAAATTAAATCTTCTTATAAAAATCATCCCAAATTGTTTTTTTTTTCAATGAAATCTAATCACACGATTGCTTTCTTGTTTTATTCTATAACAAAAAGATTAAAGAGCTTATATTCGCTGGGTTAATTTTCCTAAGGAAATAAATAATAAGGATTCAGAACTAGCTTTTATTTAGTTATTAATTTTTTTTGCTTTCTTGTTTTATTCTATAACAAAAAGATTATAATAAGGGTTCGCAACTATGCTTTTATTTAGTTATTAATTTTTTTTGCTGTAAATTCATACGGAATGGAATTGAAGGATTATATATATATTTATGATTCACTGGTAAAATCGAAACACAATAGATTTAATGCATTATCCATGAAATGTAGTGAGCATACAAAGAAAGGGCTAATTAAGGATCTACTAAAACTATATAAGTTACAGTTACAGTGGATAAAATTTACATCAAACATCATATACATGGTTTAGAATATATATATATATAGTGTGTGTGTGTGTGTGTGTGATAGGTAAAAAATTAGGTTAATAACATCAAGCATAGCCATGAAAACCTAACCCTACTATCATCAAAGAATCTAATTTAAATAAGATCAAAAGAATGCAATTCAAGCACAATATTACCTAGATTGTGTGATTCCTTGTTTATGATGTGGATTGCTTCTTCAACAATAAACAATTATGAAGACAAAAGCTACCATGATGGATAGATGATAATGATGATAAGCTCAATGGATGCTATAGATACTCAAATGCTCAATATGCTCAGGATGATAATGTAGATGCTATACAAATGTTGGATAGATGTAGTATGGAATGAGAGGGTGTTTATATAGAACTCAACCAAAATCAATCAATGGTGGAGATTCGGTAGCTATGTGAATGGGTAAGATTAAAAGATAGACATAAATAAATGTGAAGATGACAAGTGGAGAGAAGATAGGGCTTATGTGTGCTTGTGTACATAAAAAGTACTACATATGAAAGATATTAAATAAAAGGATGTAGTACCACTTATCTTTTTTTAAATGAAACAGGTACACATGTCGGCTTATGAGATAAATGATAAGATAAATTAATTAAATAAATAAAATTTATTTAATTAAAAATAGATAGAATGAAGATAATTAAATAATTAAAGATTGTTTAATTATAGCTTAGAAGAAATGGCTAATGAATTAATTAAATAAATATAAATTTATTTAATTAATAGAAGAAATAGATGTATTAGGGATATTGCTCAAGTGTGTTAGACAACTGCAAATGGTGTGTAATGTGATGTTTGAATGCTAATGATAATGAGTCAATGTTGGGTGTCTACATTTTGCCCCTCTTTGATACAATGTTCGATAGAGCATTGTGTCAAAAAAGATATGATATTTCTCTTGATAAACAAAGTTATGCCCCAATGTAACTGGCAGGTGATGCCCCCTCGAGAGGTAAGCCAGGCTAACCAAGAAGGGTTGGGTTGGCTCAAGATAGAAGAAAAGCTAGGATGCAATGTTGACATGAGGAAAATGGGGGTTGGGTGGGAACAAATGAGATAATACAGATGAAAATAGGCTTTGGCATAGAAGAATTAGGGTTTGGATAGGGCTATAAATAGGTCCTGCAAAGGCAAATAGGCTCATTTGTGCTCAGTTGTGCTTAAAAAGCTATAGAGATCTAGAGCTCCTTTAGAGTTGGTGTGCGACGAGAGTTGGAGAGCTATCAGGATGGTGATTCCACATAGAGATCATCGTGTTGAGTGAGTGAGAACACATGGATGACCAAAGGGATTAGATGTACCGGTATGTATCAAAAATTTTACTAAAAGCATGATTTTGATAGGCTAGAAGCATCATAAATGCACACACATCACCAGAAGCAACTAGGTCTTATGAAAGGTAGTTCAGGTCACTTGTGTAGGAAAATAGGTCACTTACAGTAGTTGATGTTGCTTTTAGGCGCGGCTTGGTCGCATATAGAAAGAATAGGTCACTTTCAGTCAACTAGACAAAGGTATAGGCAAAATGCGCATATAGATATAAAAAAGTCACTTATGGGATAACAGTAGGTGCATAGGGAAATAGAGCTCGCGGGTAAGGAAAAAATGCTCGCTTAGGGGATATAGCATGCTTATAAACAAAAGATAGATGCATGTAGAGGTTCAGCTCGCATATAGTCCAGCAGTGATCTCATAGGCAAAATAGATCGCATATGAGCGAGATATAAACACATATGGTAAAATAGGTCACTTTTGATCAGTAGATAGGCGCAGATAGGCGCATGTGGAAAAATGAACTGCTTATGGTAGATAGAAGCTAGGATAGCAATAAACGATCAAATTTTGATAGCATTTAAGTAGCGCAAGGGACTGACATGATGAATGAAATGATGCAGGATACACTACCACCTTTGTTATCATAGGAGCCACATCCTAGAAATTTTTGATTGGTGTAATTGCTAGATGCAGAGGAGCAGCTAGTGTTAGAGAACCTCAGGTTAGAGCATGTGTCGAGATTGGCGCCGGTGTAGACACATCGAGGACTAATGATAGCGATGGTGGAGTGAGCATAGTTCTTTCTTGTTACCAACAGGAGAGACGCTCATCACACTAGAGGATGTGTTTCAGAGTCTGCAGATTCCTATAGATGGGGATCAAGTAGATTATGATCCTGATATGGGTCCAGCTGGCTTCAGGAGATTGTTTGGGACACCAGACATTGGAGTAGAGGGCTCAGAGATTCCTATGGCGAGGATGGAGGAGCTATGCGACAGACTGCAGCGAGTGGTAGTAGCTATTATCAGATGGCTAGTGGGAGATAGACGAGCAAGAGGCTTTTCGATAGGATGGGGGACAATGATGGAGGGGATGCTCTTCTATGGGATGAGATATGCATGGGCGGAGTGTGTACTTGGACAGCTCTATCATTTCCTGCATGATTCTGCATATATGTTCGAAGCGAGTATGTCTGTAGGAGTTACAGTTTTGCATGTGTGGGCTTATGACCATATTCCAGTGATGAGACCAGAGGGATGGGTGGCTAGAGCAATAGGAGAGCATTATGCTAGGATGTATAGAGGAGCTTTGACATACCGGTAGTGTAGAGGAGTGGTATACTGGTGGAGGAGGTTAGATGAGGTAGATAGATTTGTATGGAGACCATGGCTGGGATGTGAGAGATGGGATGAGGAGGATGTTGAGCTTGTCTATGCTAGGCAAGTGAGATATATTTTTGGATGCGGCATATACATTATAGAGTGCTATTTTCCAGAGAGGGTTTTGAGGCAGTTTGAGTTACCACAGGCAGTACCACTTGGTGATGCCATTTTTGGGAGGACTAGACAGGAGGTGTTTGATTAGGGGCTGGAGGTTATGATTGACACAGCTTTGGCAAAGAGAGATGGGCTACAGCTAGTGGTATGGCAGTGGGGACAGGGTCCTGTAGATCCAGGCACACTACCAAACTATGATGCATACTGGGTGACAGCTAGACCAACACGGCTGACGCAGGTTGGAGAGATTGGAGAGATAGGGATGGAGAGACCAGTCAGGAGGAGGTGACGATGGGCTCCACCGGCGTAGGCTATTGTACAAACAGTGCTAGGGATAACAGTATAGGGATAGATGCCAGGACAGCCTCAGATACTTCCACAGCCTCAGGGGCAGATATTAGTAGGTGATGATGTTGGGATTCATCAGCTGCGAAGGAGGATCAAAGAGGAGAGGAGATGGAGGCAGGGGACTTAGATGAGATTGAGGAGGGTGTAGATAGATAGACACCAGGTGGTGATTGGCTTGCGGCATGCTAGAGCTTAGGCACAAACATACCAGGCTCAATTACAATTGAGAGTGCAGGTTGGAGATGGACAGGATGATGGTGCACTTGCTAGGGTGATAGGGGAGAGAGATGTGGCTAGACAGAGAAAGCTGATGATGAGGTTAGAGTGAGATACTTCTATATAGTAGGTGCAGGTGATGAGAGAAGAGAGAGATGGTCTACGGGCATAGAGGGATACGGCTGTACAGCAGCTACAAGGGATGACTAGTGAGCGGGATAGACAAATGACTGCATTAGGTACAGATGGAGCTATGATGTATTTGGCCACACAGTTGACACAGGTACAGGTAGAGCTACAGAGAGTACAGGGTGAGGTGGAGTACTATAGAGGCTTATACTATGGGGCTATGCCGGTAGAGTAGAGGTAGCCTAGCTTTAGGACCAGATCAGCGGCTTCAGATTCACGAAGGTTAGGTGGATCTCGATCAGCAGCCTCAGTGATGGGGCCACCGAGAGATAGGGGGCCAGGTGCAGGACCCAGTAGTGGTGGTCAGGGTGAGGGAGCTGCTAGTAGTCACTAGGACTACCTTGTGTATATTGTATCATGATGAGGCCTAGAGCCAATTGTATATACATTCTTGATGGCTCAGCTTGTATATGTAGACACTTGTATATTGACACATGTATATATATAATGGAGTATTTCTAATCTATATGATTTTGTAATGGATGCATTGTTGGTATTATTATGGTTATGCATGTTGTATTTATATTTTCATGGATTATGTATGGATGTTTATGCAAATGATATAAATGGAAATGTATGTTAATGCAAATATGTAAATGGTAATGAGATGAATGGACTTATACATATAGATAGATGCTAATGAGAAGATATATGTGATGGACCTATATATGTCTAACACATTTGTTTTGAAGGATACGAGATGTGGACAAAGGATGATGGAATTGATTGATCTTGGCTGAGGACTATATAGGCAAAATAATAGGATGAATAGATGGGATGATGGACAACTTTTTAAGTAATTGCTCAAAATGAAAAAGAAATACAATCCTTATGTTTGACATAGTATATGGATGTTATGCACCAGGGTATAGAAGACCAAGGTGTTGAGATATCTAATGTGAAACTAGCATGGTACAATCTTGTCTGAACACATGAGGTCAAGATGTTGAGCCAACATGCACAAGATATGAATAACAGCTAGTGTTGTGAGATGGACTTTGATGCTACAAGCAATGGTTTGAGCTTATCTCCACTACACATAGTGATAGCTTGCTGGTTATATGTATGGAGCTAGTCTTAACATAGAATAGTCTCAAGTGCATAAGAGACTATTTAGCTTCTTAGATGCTAGAGATATTGATATGTAAGATGCTAATCCCAACACGTATAAGATACCAATACACATAGGAAGAGAATAAGATCATCCCACAAACACGGCATACAAAAGCAATATAACCATGCCCCATTCCTTACTTCATCGCAACATACCAAGATATAGATAGATCAAGGTAGTCTTGATTAGGCATAGAAAAGGGACAAAAGATAAATCAAAAAATAAAACAAAAGATATTGTCATCACATTCTATTGCCAAAGTTAGGTGCTCGTAGATGGATTTAAGCTGGCGCCTTGTTGAGAGGAAGGTTGCAACCTGTTGAAGGCTAAAAATGTTGATAAACTTCTATAGCAAATGTTGGCTTAAGGCATGTGGACAAATAGCTTCTAGCTTATTCTTGATTGGTTAAAGTGCTTGAGCTTTCAGTATACACATAGTTTGCTTCCTGCTTGCACGGATCAAAGAGAAGAAAATGGAAGATGAGAAAAGATGAAGAAGATGGGGTGGATCATCTGTGCTTGAGTACTGAAAACTTCCTTCATATTCCACGAGATCAAAGCACATTTACGATGAAGATGAGACATAATGAATATGTAGTTCTGAGTTTTATTGATGATATGTGTGATGAAAAGATGGAAGAATATGTGATGAAATATTTAAGGATGATCAGAAGAAAGATGAAAAATGGATGATGAAAAGAAGGGGCTATCATCTTAGCTTGAATCAAAGTGCTTCCTTTGCATCTCAGATTGCCTACATACCCTATATCCATGGGATCAAGGCTTTGACAATAGAGCTGGTGATGTAGTTCTTGCTTATTACGCTGGACGGGTGATGTTGAAAGATTCAACTAATTGCTTGAATGCTTGCATTGGAGATGTCTTGCGATTGTCGGATGTCAGATGAGTGCGAATTGATTGCAAAGATATGAATCCAGGTTACAAAATATTTTGCCATGTTTGTTGTTGGATGAACACTATGGTTGAAGTTAAAAGTTTGTTGTGTTGTGAGCTAAGGTGTTTGATGTGTTATGAGCTAGAGATAGCGGTATCCACTTCCAAATAAGACTCAACAAATTCCCCCAGTACGGGATGAGGTTTATTATGAAGAAGAGACATAAGGACACCGTGCGGTCAAGATGCTAAAGTGCCCAAAAGAGATAGTTATCGCAACAAGGTCTCAAGTATGATAGCTAGCATTGACAGAGGCGAAGATGGAAAATTTGTTTATTGCGATGATATGTGGATTATGATATGGACTATGTGGGATAGGATGGCGAAATATGGTAGGAAGAGTGATGATCAAACAAACCAAGCAGATGATGGAAGCTGGTCACTACACATAGCGCCTGTTTGCCAGGTTTTTACTATGGTACTTATCCAAGGCACCTGTTTACCAGGTTTTCACTGTTGGATGGATTTTTTTTTGGGATAGCTAATTACACATGGTGCCTGTTTGCTAGGTTTTCACCAAGGTAATAGATAGGAAGGACTCAAGTGTCTAGTTCAATGGATGTTGGTTGTCCCATTAGAGATGGATATCATCGCACGAACCATGTCATAATGCTTATCAATGTTGGTAAAAGGGGAGTGCATGGATAGAAGATGGATGATGAAGGATAGTGGATGGAAGGCTAATGGATTATATCAGGCTTAGGATAAGAGGCTTATGCAAAAGCGTGGACCATAGGAAGGTGATAGGGGAGATATGTAGGATAATGGGTGAAGGATGGAGATATGGAGGGATGTAGAAAAGTTGCATAATGAAGAAAATCATAACCAACGGTTGCACACACCGCTAAACATTAAAGCTTTAGATGGAAAGGTCAGTATAGGGATTGAAAGAGATGCTTGCTGAGGGGATGAGTGATGGAGTGATTTAGGAACCCACAGATACTTAGTATTTTTATGATTTTGCTTTGCTTGTGGTATTGTGGGATGGAATGGAAGAAAATGGTTGGGATTCTTGAAGGATGGATAAGGATGCCTTAATCAACTTGCTTGCTTGTTTGCTTAGGGACCCAGACCATTTTGGTTGTAAGCTCTTCTTGTGGAGTTATAGGCTCAGCTAGCTTTTTATATGTGCTAGGCTGTGATTCTTTGCTTTGATGCCCTAAGGCATGAGAATCTTTAGGATTCTTAGTAGGATTTTTAGCTTTAGAAGTAGAGGCATCCAAATTTTTATTTTTGAATCCCATGGATGTGATGAAAGAGGGGTTGGCGGAATGAGTGGAAGCTTTATGCTTATACGATATGTGCATTTGTTGGTCCCAATTAGGAATGTAATGGTGATGATGGATAGATGGATAATTGAGCATTGGTAACAATGGAGGTGAGGAAAATGGAAGGATATTTGGGGTTGGAAGTAGTGGAGGTAAATTGGATGGTGGAAGATGTACAGTCACATGCTTTTGTAGGTTATAGGATGGTGGAAGTGGATGATATGGAAATAAAGTTGATGGTGAGAGTTTAGGAGTTGGAAGAAGCGGAGGTAGATTAGATGGTGGAAGATGGACAGTCACATGCTTATGGGGTTTATGATGGAGTTTTTGACGGGAAATGGTGGACTTAGGATGGATGGAGGGATTACCAACATCTTTAGCTTGGGGAGGTTGACATTTGACACTGGGACTAGGAGTGCTTGGAGAACTAGACTTGAGTTCATCATTAGATGGAGATGAAGGGGTTGCAGAAAGCATGAAGATGGAGGATCTTGGAAAAAGGTCAGTGATATAAAGGGAATCATCGATGGTATCAGAGTTAGAAGTCTCCCTTACCAAAGAAGATATAGCTTTTGTATTAGAAATGGATGTGGATGAAGGTTCTTGCAATGTGTACTCACCTAGACCATTTTCAATGTACTTGATATGGAGGTTGGAAGTGGCTTTGCTAGATGATGGTTTGAGTAGGTTAGATGGATCTACATAGGATGAAGATGGATTTACCTCAATGTTGATAGGAATGTGGTTTGGACTCTGATATTTATCTTTAAAGGCATGAAAAAATTCAAATGGATTGGGATCAGCTTGGATAGTAATCTCAACACCGTTGTGTGGAAATTTAAGACATTGATGGTATGTGGAAGGAACTACCTTGAGGGCATGTATCCATCGATGACCAAGGATGATGTTATAAGGAAGGTCAATATCAAGAACCTGACAACGGGTTTTTCTGGTGAATGGCCCAACTTGGATAGGTAAGAAAATAATCCCTTCAGTATCTCGCTCAGCACCATCATATGCTCTGATAGTAATAACCTTGGAGGTGTCAACATCTTTCTCAGAATATCCCAGTTGTTTTATCAATTTTAAAGAACATATATTAAGACCAGCTCCACCATCTACCAAGATTCATTTGATACGGCGTTGTTTAACAAACACTTAAATGTGGAGGGCTTTATTGTGTGAAGGATGAATGGAGGGATTAAGATCTTTATCAGAGAAGGTTAAATGACAAGGGGTTGCAATGCTAGCGACCATAGATTGGAATTGTGTGATATCAATATCATTGAGCATAGAAGATTCTTGTAAGTCTTTGTCAAAGATAGCTTTGTGAGCAGGGGATATGCGAAGCAACTCAAGAATGGATATGTGCATGAGTGTTTTGCCAAGGTGATCCAAGATATTATAGTTAGAGAATGGTCGAGGAGGATGAACAGATGCTCCTTGAATGGTGACTCAACCTCTTCGAGTGGTTATAGTTGAGTCAGGTGCTTTGCCTTGGATAGTAATAGTAGAAATGCGAGCATGGTCAATGCAGCCAATGGTAGATTATTCATAGTTGTACTGAATGGCATTCCTGACATGAGGGTTACTTATTTTGTCATGAGATGGAAGTGGACTTTTGAAAGCCTCTAGATCATAGTTTGATGTTGATTGTTGTGCAGGTTGAGTTGTTGAAGGTGTAATTTTGATTAAACCTTGATCGATGCAATCTTGGATGACATGTTTTAAACGCATACAACCATTCATTTTATGTCCTTTAACTCTATGGAAATCGTAATACTCATTTTATTTGTACCAAAGAGATTTGAAGAGTGGTTCACCATTGGGTGGTGCATCCGGTAAGATAATAGTGCCCTCTTGGAGAAGTTTTCAAAAGACAACTTCCATAGGTTCCACTAATGGTGTAAATTGTCAATGCGGATTGGAAGTTTGTCGTTGTCACATTCATTGAAAAGGTTGTGTTGTTGTAGAAGAAGCTTGAATGTTGATGGGAGCTTTTATAGTTTGTATGTTCTTTGCGTCTACAACACCATCATTGACAACATTCTTATTTTTATTCCAAAAGCGAGACTTATCGTTGGAGTTTTGAGAATAGTCTTTGTTATTGCGAAAGATCTTGATAGTTCATTTAGCAATTAAAGCTCATTCAATGATGGTTCCTTTGGAAACAACTTCATCAAAGGTGATAGCACTTTGCAATTGTAATTGGAATGATAGCTTGGGATGAAGATTTTGAACAAAGATATCGACCTATTGCTTCTCAGGTATTTCCCATGATAATTTGCTAGCCATATTACGCCATCATTGAGTGAATGAAGAAAAAGCTTCACCATTGCGCTGTTTATTGTTGACAAGGTCATTCATGTTTACCTCATGTTCAATGTTAAAAGCAAAGTGTGATCAAAACTTATTGGCTAACTCTGAAAAAGACTTAATTCCTGAAGGTAAATGAGAGAACCATTCAAGAGCTTGTCCTGCTAAGCTTCGAGGAAATAGTCTCAAAAGATATGTATCATCATAAGCAACATCGAGACATGCTACAAAGAATGCTCTAAGACAGTCTTCTGGATTTCCTTTTCCTTTGTATTTGTCAAATTGTGGAATTTCAAAGTGTGGTGGAAAAGGTGTCATATGAAGAGACTTGTCAAATGGATAAGCACATATGTTTTCTAAAGAAAATGTCTTCTTGCCTTGTCCTACTGCTTGGTTGATCATTTGTTGAACATCCGCTGAAGATAATTGTTGTTGTTGCAAAGGGGGTGAAACATGGTATGATGTATATTGAGGTTGCCATTGTCGGATATATGAAGCCATGACCGTTTGTTGAGGTTGCGTGCTCACAATGTATGTCAAAGGATTGGGATGTGACACATATGTGGTTGAGGATTGCTGTCCTTGAGACACAAGCAGTGGCTGGGTATATTGTGACGAATGGGCACCAAGATTTTACATCACATGCAAAGTGGAAGATGGATTGACACTAGTTAATGGTTGGGAAGTTGGAGTTAGATTTGTGACATGGTAAGCGATGGAAGGATTGGTAGATGAGAATGAAGGATGGACACTTGGTTTGGTATTTTGGACAACATGGGGATTGATATGTGTCATGTGTTGGGTGACAATAGGCAAGCCTTGGGTAGCATAAGATGGATTGATGGTGTGAAGGATTGGAAGAATATGATAGAATGGATGTAAGTTGCTCAACATAAGTGACCGTAGAGCTAAGATTGGCTTGAGAAACGATAGGAGGGTCAGTCATATTAATAAGGCTAACATTGGGATTATATGGTGTGATGGATGGATTAGTAGAGATGGTGGAAAGCGTATTAGCAGTTGGCATATGAGGTATGGTATGCATATGGGATATGGCAGATTGTGATGGTCGTGAAGCTTGGACTATTGGTGTTGTTGGGATAGTTTGGGAGGCTTGCACACTATGGGATATGGGGATAGCTTGTGATGTTTGGAGCATTTGCACTTGGGCCACATGGACAACTTGTGGTACTTGAGGCATGGAAATGGTCATGGTAGGAGGAGGTGTATGTTGAGGAACATGGAAAGGTGGAATGTTCAGATTTTGTGAAATGAGAGGGAGCACATTGGTGGGTGTTATCAAAGGTTCTAGAGTGTACTCCGAGCATGGTGGATCAAATGAAGTAACAATAGGCAATGAAAGAGATGTGGTGGAAGATAGAGCTTGTGATATGGTGGGGGATGGTGTGACTATAGTGGATGGTCCCTTTGCACCAACAGCGAGAGTGTTTGGATCATACTCTCTAATAGTAGATATGTCAAAATATCTTGGTAATTTAGCGCCCATGTGAGCAAGTTGCAAGAAGTAGTGATTAGGCTCAGATAAAACAAGTCTCTCAACTTGATCCCACACATAGGTATCCTAAAATTTTGATAAGTCTTCTTGGGATTGTTCTTCAAAAGTCTCGAAAGATGTTTGAGGTTGCACTTGTTGTGAAGATGACTCTCCAATGGTATACCCATGAGGCGTAAACATATGAGGAGGCATACCAGTCGTGAGTTGAGTTGCTCCTTTAAGAGGTGTTGATCTAGATTGTTGCATCTTAGTTCCCATCTTAGCTTGCAATTTAGCTTCCATTTCAGCTTGCAATTTGGCTTCCATTTAAACTCTATATTGACTCCTAGTTTGAGGCATGATGTTGATGTTTGAAAACTGAAGTTTTGCTTGTCAAAGTTTTGAGACCCAAAAGAAAGGTGATAGTTTGGAAGTTGGTTGGTTGCTGGTTTCTTTGTTGTTTTGCTTGGTTGATGATTTGTTTGGTTGGTTGGTTGATTTGTTTTGCTTGGTTGGTTTGCTTTGTTCATTTGTTGTTGGTTGGTTTTCCCTAGAGAATAGCTCACACACTCAAGGGAAAAGTTGTTTGCTAAAGGTTGCTATGTTGCTGATGTTTGCTGAAGCTAAAGCTAATGTTTTGTTGATGGATCAAAATAGTTGGTTTGATGTTTGGTTTTCTAGTTTGGGATCTCAAAAGGATGAAAAGCTCATGAATTGTGATTGATTGGTAAGATCAAAGTAGGAGACAAAGTCCAGGTATCTGTTAATGATCAGAACCAGGTCTAAAAGCTAATGCTGAAGCTGAGCAAGCTAGATTTGTGGCTAGTTCAGCTGAGTCACTAAGATTTGCTGGTATTAGACCACAGGCAACAAGTGATAGCTCATATGTGACTTAGAAAAGGCCAAAGATGACTGGTAATAGCTCAAATGCGGACTGGTTTAGGTTTTGACAATAGGTTATAGTGTTAACCAGAGGTGATCCAATTTTTCACAGGCGATTAGTGTTGGCTCAACAGCAGTTTACTGCTAATTGGAAGCGACGTAGGTTAGACCAAAGGTGATAGACTGTTGTTTAAAGGCAAACCAATTGTGACAAGAAATGACTGACTGTTGTTTAAAAACGACTCTGTTTAGGCAAAAAGCGGCTAACTACTGTTTAAAAGTGATTCAATTAAGGTGAAAAGCGACTAACTATGGTTTAAAAGTGATTCTGTTGTCTATATGTAGGCAGTTTAGGCTTAAAAGTGACTGTGTCTGTCAGGAAAGATGTTTGATTTGTGATTTTTTGACAAGAAAATAGTAATTGTAGTCAATCACACTCACAACAATCACAAACTTGTACAACCTAGGCTAGGAAAGGACTGTATTTGTTGAATCCCCTGGCCATGCTTATTCAAAGTGGATAGCTTCAGGATCTTGGTAGCACCGGCTCCCCTCCACGGCACACACTTCTCATGCATACCAAGATCTGGGTTTCCTGTAAGGCTTGTCCCTCACCAAACCTTAGGATTGTCCCTGCAATCTCTTCTAAGAACCACGTGAATCAGGGCGGCTTCAAAGGTCCCACCTTTTGCGTCAACAAATAGAGGGTTTTTGACTACTACACAAAGTTGCTAATAAGGTCATCCGTTCAGGTGGCTATACATGTGATAGTGTGACTCTCCATTATGGAGTCTCCCAGCCTTCAAGGGTTACGCCTTGGAGGGTTTTGGGGGAGGTTGGTTGGTTGTATAACACAACAACACCCATTGTTTGTGTCTTTCGACACAAACACTTTTCTTATATAGCAGTTTAGAAGTACTTGGATTTAGCCCATTACCGCTTGGGTCGTATCCCTTCTCACACCAGGAAGGTAGGCCCTCTAAAGATAATAACAAGTTCTCATACACCTAAGATCCATTTGATAGGCAAGGGGAGAGGATACTTTTGTTATTAAATTTGGATTACAATTAATCATATGCAAGCAATCAAAAAAGATAAATCAAGCATGAAGCAAGCAATGATTCATTTTAAGCACCAAGCCCAAATGTTCCTAATTTAGTGAAAAACCACAAGTCTTGGACTAATCGAAGCTGCAACAGATATGTTAGTGGTTTGATAACCTCCTTTTCTTGGACAATCAATAAGATGTTGCACAAATACCCAATTAGTAGCCAATAAAAATAAACTGCAAATGATTCAGATTGAAAGTGACATAGTTTACCATAGGCGATCCACTGTTAGTCAAAAGCGATCCATATTCTGTGATAGGCGAAGTCTTATAGATGATAAGCGATGTGAAGAGCTCCATATGTGAATTGTTAAAGATCACAAGTGATGCAAAAAAGCACAAAGCGATTGGTTAAGGCTCATAGGTGACCTGGTTATGCAAAACAAATAGTATGCAATGAAAACCCTAGTTCTGCAATAAGCAACGTGGTTAGCTAAAAGCGATCACTATCAGATCAAAAGCGATTCAATTAAATGCAAGAGCGACCACTATTAGTATAAAAGTGATGTAGAACAAACAAAAAGTGACCACTGTTAGTATAAAAGTGATCCAGAAAATGTTTGGAATTAAGGTGTCTCAACCTTTGCAAATTCCTAATGTCGTAACCTATCTTGGGACCAGACGCCCACTTCAGGATGGGATGTTGGACAAGTGTCCTTAGATGTGGGTTTTGGGGCATGAGTCTAAGATGGACACCCATCTCTAGAAGGTTCCATATTTGCCTTGTAAACTCTATATAAACAGGTGCTTGGATGGGAGATAGACAACTTTGGTACAAGTACTGTTATGCTACTGGAATATCTCCAGATTCGACATTCAAAGACTCCTGCAAGAGCATTGGCTCTGAAACTGTATTGTAATATGTTATTGTTTACTGTAATACATTTGAGCTGTGTTTTGGAGTGTGGGGTTTTTCACCCGTAAGGGTTTTCCCCACGTATATCTTGTCTCTCTTCTTCTGTCTTCTTTCTGGTTCTTGTGTTTTGTTGCAATATCTCATGTTAATGGTTTAACATTGCTATAATAGTTAGGATAAAGTTGAATTTTGCATAGCCCTCTCCTCATTAGATTAGTGTAGGAAGCATTTTCTGCACACCTAGCTTCCTTTTAGAAAATGCTAAAAGTGACATATTTCAGCTCAAAAGCGATGCAGATATTCAGACAACGACAATTTTTTGCTCAAAAGTGACTGGAACTTGCCATAAGCGCTCAGAAAATTTGATCTTCATAAAAAACAACTTCAAACAACAAAGTTAATCAAGGATGTGAGTCCCACCGGGCGTGCCAAAATGTGATAGGTAAAAAATTAGGTTAATAAGATCAAGCATAGCCATGAAAACCTAACCCTACCATCATCAAAGAATCTAATCAAAATGAGATCAAAAATAATGCAATTCAATATCACATAGATTGTGTGATTCCTTGTTTATAATGTGGATTGTTTCTTCAACAATAAACAATTATGAAGACAAAAGCTACCATGATGGATGGATGATAATGATGATAAGTTTAGTGGATGCTATAGATACTCAAATGCTCAATATGGTAAGGATGATATTGTAGATGCTATACGAATGCTGGATAGATGTAGTATGGAATGAGAGGGTGTTTATATAGAACTCAACCAAAATCAATCAACGGTGGAGATTCGATGGCTATGTGAATGGCTAAGATTAAAAGATAGACATAGATGAATGTGAAGATGACAAGTGGAGAGAAGATAGTGCTTATGTGTGCTTGTGTACATAAGAAGTACTACATATGAAAGATATTAAATAAAAAGATGTAGTACCACTTATCTTTTTTTTAAATGAAAGAGGCACACATGTCAGCTTATGAGATAAATGATAAGATAAATTAATTTAATAAATAAAATTTATTTAATTAATTGGAAAGTGGGTTTATGAAAGGAATTTTTAATTAAATAAATAAAATTTATTTAATTAAAAATAGATAGAATGAAGATAATTAAATAATTAAAGATTGTTTAATTATAGCTTAGAAGAAATGGCTAATGAATTAATTAAATAAATATAAATTTATTTAGTTAATAGAAGAAATAGATGTATTAGGGATATTGCTCAAGTGTGTTAGACAAATGCAGATGGTGTGTAATGCGATGTTTGAATGCTAATGATAATGAGTCAATTTTGGGTGTCTACACAGAGAATAATGTTTTAAATTTATTTTTGTTGAGTTTAAAATTTGACTGAGTATATCATAAAAGTTACAGAGTTCATACATTAAACAGCAAATAATAATTATCACCGAGTATAGTTTATAGTAAGCGAATGATAGAGATCGATTTGAATGTTATAAAATTTAAAGAGGTTAAAATTTTTGCAAAGCTTTGGAGTATATAAATGGGGTGACATCCATAATCTAAACAACGAAGTTCAATGATATTAAATGAGACTTGTGTAAGAAATGGGTGTTGCCACAATAATGGGTTACACTTTTTGGGACATCCTAATTTTTGCTGAAATAACATATTTTGAGAAAATATAATGATTTAAGCCTTGAAAGGATCCATTTAAAGGATTTTAATTGAAGAGGGTTTGATCAAACCCCCTTAGATTCAAACCCCCTTGGATAGGACCCCGCTAGTTTTAAACCATATGTATAATGGTGTCTCTTCTACACCTATCAAAATGCTGATAAAAAACCACCTTTGATTTACTTTTTGAGGGATAAAATGAATTCATTTAAAATTTATGTTTTGTAATTATGTAGTCCTTATTATAAGCTTCCCAAAAAGTATAATTTTAAATATATTTAATTTGATTGTTATATTTATTTTTTATTTCTTGTGAATGTAGGTTTTTCACCGAACATCAAGTTCTCTATTCTACACACAGGGAAAATTAGTAAATTAGTGAAAAAAAATTATGAAAAATATCTATGCCCTAGGTATTGATGTCCTTATTTCAACAAACAAAAAATAATTGAATTTTGATATATACAGAAAAAATTATGTTTTACGGAATATGCCTATGTCTAAATTAAAATTAGTTTGACTTCAAAACTTAATTAAAAAAAATATTCAACAAAACATTATGCAACCAAATGCATTCCCTATATATTGGTGTTACTAATCTAAATTCAAAGGATCAAAATTTTATCCTTTGTAGAAAAAAAGTTATGTGCTACAGAATACACATCACTTTAAAAAAATGTTGTTTACTATTAAAAACTAGTTATCAAAGGAGATGCAAAAAAATTTACAATTTAATTCTAATTTTTTAAAAAAATATATTTAGAATCTACAAACAAAATCTCACAAATCACTTGTTCACATTATCTTCAAATTCCTAATAGTTTAGCAGCTATAGGAGTCAGAAATTAAAGATTTAGTTCAAAATGTTGATTTCAATGTCAAGTTTGGCCAGAAAGTGTAACCCATTATTGTGGGATGACCCAAACCGAGAGTCTCTTTCTTGACAACAAATATCAAATATTACTGAACAAGCATATGTTGGCAGACTTTTAAACAACTTGAAGAGATGATATATACATATATAACGTAGGGAATTAAATTATATCAGGCATTGTTTAAAAGAAAGTAAAAGAAAGTGAAGACTCTTTAAATGTTAACAATCACAAAAATAGTTTTCCATTTTCACAGGAATTAAATTCAAATCCAATAAAAATTTCTTCTATTAATCAATTTAGATACGAGAATTCTAAACAATAAATTCTAATATTAAGAGGGTTATTTTCAATCACAAAGAAATAATTCATTTAGAATTTATAAGAACAATAGATACACATTTTAGAATTACAAAGGAAACCAAAACTCTTAAATTAAAATAGATTTTCAAAGAAAGAATTGTAATTTCTAGATTTTCTTGACATAACAAGGAACAGACGGGGTTTTCTTCACCCATAATATCACTTTCTCACAATTTATATACACGTGTATGAGGAAAATTGATAAGACAGATGATAAAATCAAAACTATGATAATAACCAAATCAATAACCCATAACATAAAGAGATCTATCTAAATAAAAAGTCATTATCAATAAATCAAATGAAATAAGAAAGCTTTTACAGATTGTATTATTCTCTTTTGTCGAATGTGGATTGCTCAAATATGTCGTGAAACCATGTTTGCAACAAGCAAGTGTAGGTGCTCAAGAAGATCGTAAAAAGGTGCTCAATGATGCGATGTATGCTCAATGTGTTGTAAAGGATTCTTGAGAATAAGTGATCGAAGAGGATTTGTGAAGGAGATGAGGGGGGTCTATATAGGTTTCAACAGAGATCAATCAATGGTCCAGATAATTCAAAAAAATCAACGGAGGAGATAAAACAAATAACCATAATGAATGTGCACACAACATGTGTCAATCTATAAGGATATTTTTATTAAGATATGATGAAAACAAGATTGATTGAATAGATAACTCAACTTATAATTTTGTCTTTTTTAGAGTTCTAAAAATAAGACTGATTGTGCACATGAGTTAGCAAGATATTTTAAGAGGAATTGGAAAATAACTGAAATTAAATAAATAAATTTATTTAATTGTTTGTGCATGATAGAGGAATAGATAAGATATGAAGATTTAAATAAATTAAACAAATAAATTGATTTAATTTATTTTGCATGATGAAGGATAAATAAAATATGTGATTATATTTTATTTTTAGAAGATTTGTTTTTTAGAGGAAAAAGTAAATTAAATAAATAAATTTATTTAATTGTTTGTGCAAGATTAGAGGAATATGAAGATTATAAATAAAATACTTGATTTTATTTATTTTTAGAGGATTGAGATAATTTAAATAAATTTGCATGATTTATTTAAATTTAGAAGAACAATTGATTTAATTAAATAATGTAAATTATTTAATTGTGGATAAGAGAGAATTTTTGATGAATTAATTAAATAATGGGATTTATTTAATTAATGTGGACTTGAAATTTGAAAGAGGATAATAATTTAATTAAATAATAAAAATTATTTAATTTTAGAAGAATATAGAGGAATTTAATGAAATTAATTAAATAAAGAGGGTTTAATTAATTAATGTTGAAAATATGTGATTTGGACAAATTTGATGAAATTAATTAAATAATTAGATTATTTAATTAACGTTGAATGCAGGTGATTAGACAGATTAGACAAAATGCAAGTGATGTGATGACTTGGTCATTTTTGGGTGTCTACATTTTGCCCCTCTTTGATGCAATGCAGTTTACAACATTGCGTCAAAAAAAATAATTGTTGAAGACATGATACAATTTTTGATGCCCCAGTGTAGCTAGTTGCCCCAGTGTAGCTGGTGTAAGATGCCCCCTCAAGAGGAAAGACAAGGAAGTGGCAGAAGGATTGGGTTGATGCTTGACTAGAAGATTGTGTTGGAGATAGGTGAGGTTGGATAGATGATAGATAGAAGAAAGGAGATAGGAGAGAACATGAGAGAAAGACTGTTGATTGATCATGGTTGGAAAACTATTTAAGGCCATGGGTAAATGGATGGGTAAATGAATGAGTGTGTTGCATCAGTTTTCACAATTGTTTATAAAGAGCAATCCTTATTTTTGATATAGCACGTGAATAGTTTGTCACCAAGGTATAAAAGACCAAGGTGTTGTGATATCCAAATGCATGGACGTTGACTCTACAAGCAAGCGGTTTGAACTTAGATCCCTTAGACATAATATAACCTTGTTGTACATGTGAATGAACCATAGTCTTGAACATAAAATAAACTTCAATACATGTAAATGCAAGAAGAATATTAATATGTAAGATGCTAGGTTGTAACGCACAAGATAAATATGCTGCCAAGAAAGATGCTAAAGATCATTCCTTAAACATGGCACACAAAAGCAATGACTATGCCCCCAATTTGTACTGCATCGCAACATACCAAGATTATAGATAAATCAAGGTAGCCTTGAATAGGTAATGGACAAAAGAGCAAAAGATAAACCATAAAGCAAATTGACTGACTTACAAAGTAAACATACAACCAACATATTCTCTTTCCAAAGAGGTTGCTCATGATAGATTTGGAAAGGAAAGATAATAGACTTATTGTAGGAGCTATGTGTCCATTAAAGGGTGTTATCTATTGAAAGGATAATGTCTAGTTTTAGGAAATGCCACATGTTGTATAAGATGTGTGTGTTGGTCTCGATCATGGAACATTCTGTATAAGACAAGTTTGTTGATCTGTTGTTGGGTTGAGATTGATTTAGCTGATGTTGGTAATCGATATGTAGGATATTATATGACTCTGTAAGTAAGTTGCTTTGCTTTAGGTTTGTTAAAGACTTTGCTTTGAAAGGATGCATTTGTTTGCTGGTTGCTTGAGTTAGTCAAGTCGAGGTGAATGAATTGTGATAAATGAAAGACTAGAAAGGTGACATGTCAATGGATTGAGATGGGTGAAGAATGATGAATCGTATGTGCTTGAGTACTAGATACATCTGTTGTATTCTAGACTGCCTATAGACCCTGTATCTACGGGATCAAGGCACATTACAATGAAAGATGAAAAATGATAATATGTAGTTCTAGATAGAGTGATGAGATGGGTCAAGGTGTTTGAGCTTGGATTGGTGAAATGATGAGATCTTATGTACCTGAGTACTGGATACTTCATATTCTAGATTTCTGACATACCCATATCCATGGGATCAAGGTACCTTAATATTGAGATGAGATGATATGTAGTTTTGGTTGGTGTGATGATGTGGGAAAAGTGTTTGGGAAAATAACAACTTTATCATAGGAGTGATGTGTCCGTTAAAGGGTGCTATCTGTGGAAAGGAGAATGACTAAAGTGCTTGTGTTTTTATGAAGCACGAACAAGGAACCATTCCTAGACCTAGGTTAAGGAAAGAGTTGCCCCCATTTCGGTAGAGGTGTTTAAATGGATGACTGATGGAGAAGATATAGAAAGTTTGACCTAGGACAAGACAGTGATAACTGTTGACATAGATCAAGACGTGGGATGACGATGATGGA
The DNA here is from genome assembly GCA_027924645.1 of Cunninghamia lanceolata. Lineage (NCBI taxonomy): Eukaryota > Viridiplantae > Streptophyta > Pinopsida > Cupressales > Cupressaceae > Cunninghamia > Cunninghamia lanceolata. The sequence goes on from BSBN01001062.1 coordinate 7,243,909, forward strand.
CACTGACAAATTTCCAAGCTATTCTAGATAGGGAGATGGAAATGCAAACAAGGTCAATGGTTTTATTATGGATGGATGGATGAAGTTTGTTGTGAAATGGACATGGAATGAACAGGACTCGATAGATAATGGATGCTGACTCTACACATAGCACCTGTTTACCAGGTTTTCACCAGAGGATGGATTTTTTTTTGGGTACTTTGAGGATCAGGCATAAAACTTCTTGAGATGAACACTGTTGAGTGGTTCATCTAGAGGAATGCCATCGGGTGTAGCTAAAGTAGAAGCTCCTAATCCATATGTTGCTGTGACAATAAAGGGTCCTAACCAATTAGGCTCAAACTTGCCCTTCTTTTCTCAATCTGCTTGATTTATTTTATTCTCTTTGAGAACAAGATCACCCACTTGAAACCATCTTTCTTTGATCTTTTCGTTGTAATTACGCCAGAGGAGGTTTTGATAGACATGGAGATGATTAAGCGTGGCAAGGTGCCTCTCATCTAGTAATTCGAGCTCAACTAATCTAGAAGTGCGATACTCCTCTCCATCAATCAGGTTATGCATGGATACTTTGAGGGATGGGATGTTGATCTCTATAGGTAAAACGGCTTTAGAACCATATACCAAGGCATAGGGTGTGGCACCAGTTGGTGTTCTGATACTAGTGCGATAGGCCCATAGGGCGGGATTGAGTTGCAGGTGCCAATCATGACCAGCTTCATTAACTATTTTCTTCAGGATTTTGAAAATGGTTTTGTTGTAACCCTCAGCTTAGCTATTACTCTGTGGATAGTAGGGAGTTGAAAAGTGATGTTAGATATTGTATTGTGTGCATAAGGCACATACATCTTGGTTCTTGAATGGTCACCCATTATCAGTGACAATGGCTTGGGGAATACCATACCGGAAAATGAGGTAGTTAAGGATAAACTTGGCTATTTGCTTACTGGTGATATAGGTCATGGGAATAGCTTCAACCCACTTCGTGAAATACTTAGTGACAATAATGATAAATTTGTGGCCATTAGATGAGGGTGGGTGGATTTGTCCTACGAGGTCAAGACCCCATTGTGAAAAAGGCCATGGAGTAGTCACAGGTTACAGTTCATGAGCTGGTGCATGAATCAAATCTCCATGCTCCTTCCATTATAGACACTTCTTACCAAACTATAACACATCTTGCTCTATTGTAGGCTAGTAATACCCTATGCAGAGTATCATCTTAGCAAGATTAAGACCAGTAGAATGTGCACCATAGACACCTTCATATATGTCTCGTAAGGTAGCTTCAGCTTCTTCTGTGTTAATACATTGTAAGAGGATACCATCAAGACTTCGGCGATAAAGTATATCACCCAGAATGGTGTAATGGGAGGATCAACAAATAAAGGTTTTGCGTTGAGTAGTGGATAGGTCAATGGGAAAGGTACCATGTTTAAGGTATTCATAGATATATTTGTACCATGGGGAATTGGGACCAATAAGTTCACAGATGATTTCAGTAACTGGAACATCAACGACTGGTATCAACAATTGCTCGATCAAGAATTCGCATTTATGTGTGTTTGCTGGCATGTCTATAAGTGACCCCACAGAAGCCATAAAGTCTACAGCCTTGTTATCCTCTCTTAGAATTTGCTCAAAAGTGATGCTAGAAAAGTGTGGTTTGTAGGCATCCACTAGTTGCTTATAGGGGACCAACTTTTCATCTTTTGTTTGATACTCATTTGTGACTTGTTGAATGACTAGTTGTGAGTCTCCATATACCTATAATTCTATGATGTCCCATTGAACTGTTGTATTGAGACCTATGAGGAGTGCTTCATACTCAGCTATGTTGTTGGTGCAAGGAAATGCAAGCCGATATGACTTGGGGATATAGTCATTTTGAGGTGTGCTGAATAAGATGCCAGCCCCTGATCCATGCTGTGTGTAGGAGCAATCAAAATATAACTTCCACATTACTAAGGTAGAAAGAGTGAATAGATTCTCATCCAGGAAGTCAGATACCATAGGATGTACATCTGTCATGGGTGCTTTTGCTAGTTGATCTTCTAGGGCTTGTCCTTTGATTGCTTTACAATCTACATACTCAATGTCGAACTCACTAAGGATCATGACCCACTTAGCTAGTCTACCTGTAAGAGCTGCTTTTGCTAGTAGATACTTCAATGGGTCAATTTTGGCTATTAGATTTGTGTGTTGGTTCAGCATGTAATGTTGCAACTTTTGGGAAGTGAACACTACTGCTAAACAAGCTCTTTCCATAGGTGAATAACTGAGTTCATATCCCACCAAGGTCTGACTGATATAATAGATTGCATGCTCTTTTCCTGACTCATCATTTTGTGCTAGAAGAGCCCCTAGGGCTGTAGTTGTAGTTGAGATGTACAAGATCAAAGGTCTATCGGTGATTGGTGGTACCAAGACAGGAGGTGTAGCTAGATATTCCTTAAACTGATCAAATGCTGCTTGACACTTATCATCCCATCTAAATTAGACATCCTTTTGGAGAAAGTGTTGAAATGGTTGACATTTATCCACTAGCTGTGAGATAAACCACCTAATAGACTGTAACCTTTCTTGTAGGCTCCTTAATGCTTTTAGATTCTTTGGTGGAGGCATCTCCACTATAGCTTTGACTTTTGTTGGATCTACTTCAATGCCTCTATGAGATACAATGTATCCCAATAGCTTCCCTGATGTTACCTCGAAGACATATTTCTTTGGACTGAGTCTGTCTTGATATTTCTCAAGTCTATCAAAGATTTGTCATCCACATAGTCCTCAATGATGTGATGAAAGAGATTGTGGAATATCACTTTCTTTGCTCTTTGATAGGTTACCCCTATGTTTTTAAGACCAAATGGCATGACGCACCAACAATAGTTACCCAAAGGACAAGTAAAAGTTATTTTATGTTGGTCTTCTTCTGCTATCCTTATTTGGTTGTAGCCAGAGAATCCATCCATGAGAGAAAGCATTTCATGACTCACGGTCAAGTCTACTATGAGATCAATGTTCGGTAATGGAAAGTCATCTTTGGGACATGCTTTGTTAAGATCTCTAAAATCATTACACATGCAGATGCCCCCATTCGGTTTAGACACAGGTACAATGTTTGAGACCCATTCTGAATAATCAATAGGCTGGATGAACTTTGCATCTAGCAACTTTTGTATTTCAACTTTTACCAAGAGAGCTATCTATGGGTGCATCTTCCTTAGATTTTTCTTGACTGGTTTAACTGTTGGAGCAACTGTGAGATAGTGAACCACTAGTTTAGGGTCTAATCCTGGCATATCAACATAGGTCCACACAAAGTTGATGGTTCATTGTAAGAAGAAGTTATGATTCTTGTGCTTTGTTTCTGATAATGATGCTGCAAGAAATGTGGTCTTTAGATTTTGCTATGTGTCAAGGTCTATCTCTATAGAATCTTCCACTAGGAGAGCTGACTTCTCTTGATACTTAGATGGTAGGGGAAGGTCAAATCCTCCATCCTCAGGTGCCACAGTTGGGTTTTCACCTTTGGATACATCCTTTGTTTTTACTATTTTGTGATCGGGAGGTGCCACAGTGTGGTTTTCACCTAGAGATCTTTCTTTATTTTTACTTTTGCGACTGGAGGATTTGGCGTTCTCATCAAAATAAGTTGTTGGCTCTAGTTCCATTACAAAACTAGCTTTGTGATCACCTAGAGGAATACCATCCTAGAGTCCCAAAAACTTGGTTATAGCTTCATCATTCTGAAATACATCTATAACGAGGGACCCTTGTTGGTCCCAATCGATAAGTTCAGGGTAGACAAGCGTTACAATCTAGGTGTTTGTGGTGGATGTTAGGGATACAGAGGATAGCATGAATACAAAGGATTCTATGAATAGGTTAGTCATATGGAGGGAAGAGTCATCAATGATATCCTCTTTAGACCTTGAATCTGCGAGAGAAGTTTCAGCTACCTTGTCAAGGATACCCTTGATGTCCAAGGTACGTGGTACCTTCCTACCAAATCCTAACCCCTTCTTGTCTAGTTTCTTCATCACAATAATGGGTTCCATTGTTCCTTGATTATGTTTTTCAAGGCCACATTTTCCTTTATAGCCCATGTTTTTGACTATCCTTAAGCCATTGCCATATTGCTTGACTGGTATTGTGACTGGTTCTTTCTCCTTGTAGAGCCAAGAAGAAATGTCTTCAATTGTTTCCTCGGCCAGTAATTTTCCATCTTGAAATTGGGTTAGAGATGCTGGGGGAGGAATTGCTGCTTTTTTAGTTGCTTTGGTAATGGGCAGTTGGCTGTAGGATTTAGGGGATAGAGGCATCCACCCTACACAACAAGATTTTGAGATATCATATTCTCCAAAGCCTATATCATGGATGTTAGCTTTGACTTCGGGAATAGGATGAGGATTAGGTTCTCTTGCAAAGGCTTTTGTCAGATTTTTAGGGTTGACATACAGTGGGGATTCAAGGGCTTTGTCATTTTTAGGCACTTGGTTGCAATTCTTATAACTGCCTTGCAAGACATTGTAGAATTCAAAAGGATTAGGATCTCATGGGATAGTGATCTCTATACCATTAAATGGGAACTTGAGAGACTGATGGTACGTTGAGGGAACTGCTTTCATGGAATGGATCCATGGGTGTCCTAGGATAATGTTGTAAGGTAGCTCAATGTCAAGGACTTAGTACTTGGTCTCAAGCATGACTGGGCCTACTTGTATAGGCAAGTGGATAACACCTTCTAACCAGCATTTAGTATCATCATACCCCTTGATTGTAATACTTTGATCAATGTTGACTTGATCCTTAGAGTATCCCAATTGTTTGAGTAACTTTAGAGAATAGATATTGAGACCAACACCACCATCTATAAGTATGCGTTTGATCTTGCATTTATGGATGAGAATCTCAATGTGAAGGGCATCATTGTGACATGGATCATGGGATGGTTGGTCCTTTTTAGAAAAGACCACATTATAGAGTGGGGCAATGTTACCTATTATAGCTTGGAAATCCATGACTGCTATGTTATTAGGAACCGAAGACTCTTGTAGGGATTTTTCTAGCACATCTTTATGTGCGGGTGATGACAATAGAAGGTCCAAGATAGAGATCTATGCAGGGGTTTTCCCTAGATGTTTGACAAGATTGTAATCAGGTTGGGTTGGGAGACTTGGTGTTGGACCACGAATGGTGACACAAGCATGATGAGTTGTAACTACGCAATCCGTAGATTTGCCTTTGATAGTGAGGGTAGATACATGACTATCTTCAAAATGACACACAATGGAGTCATAGGAAGTGGAAGCTTTGTTAACACCTTTACCTTTATCTAGAGGAGGACCGCAACCATGGTTAGGGAATGGTTCCTTGTACATGTTGAGATCCTTGTTGGTGTGTTGGATTGGTTGATCATCCTCAAAATTGATTTTATTTCTATCGATGAGGTTTTGAATGATGTGCTTGAGTCTCATGCATGATGCGGTTCTTTGTCCTTTGCTCCTATGGAATTCACAATATTCATTTTCTCTGTATCACACCGATTTGTAAACATGTTCACCATATGGGGGAGCATCTGGTAAGGTGATGAGTTTATTGTGTATAAGTTTCTTTAAAACATTCTCAATAGGCTCTCCTAAGGGAGTGAACTAACATGGCGGAGGGTAATCTTGTTGAGGTCTCTTTTGTTGTCATTGGTTTTGTTATAGTTGCCTTTGTTGGTTTTGTTGAGGCAGAGTTTGACTTAGTTTTTAAAGTTAAAGGGGTTGTTGCAATTTTTGGACATGTTTAGCATCAACCACACCATCATTGACCACATTTTTATTTTTGTTCCAAAACTTTGGTTTGTTGTTTGTTTGTTGTTGGGGAGCATTGTCTTTGTTATCTTTGAAGATTTTGACCATGCCTTTAGCCATGAGGGATTTTTCAATGTTGATTCCCTTGTAGGTAATTTCATCGAAGGTTGTTGCACTAAGAATTTGTAAATGGAAACCTAATTCTCGGTTAAGGTTCTGCACAAATATGCTAACAAGCTTCTTTTCAGGTATCTTGAATGGGAATTTACTAGCCATTTGCCTCCATCTTTGAAGGAAGGAGATGAAAGTTTCCCCATTGTTCTATTTATTGTTGCATGGGTTGGTCATGGAGATCTCATGTTCTATCAAATTTGGGAATAGTGAAACTATGAGGAAAAGGGATCATGGGTAATGACTGATCAAATGAATAAGGACAAACTTCCTCCAAAGAGAAAGTCTTCTTGGTGTGGCCAAATGTAAGATCAAATAGTTGTTTTTAAACTTCTACAAGTTTTAGCTCCATAGTTGTGGGAGGGGTTGGAAACATCTCCTATTGTCCTAGAAGTGGTTGTTGTTTCCCATATGGGATATTGTAATTGAAGCCATGGGCATTGATGTTGTAAGGGTCGTATGATTGGTTAGGGTCGTATGTGTTGTATGTTGGGTTTAGATTGGGTTGGAATTAGGTGTTTTGATTTTGAGGAGGTGGGGGTGGTGCTAGATAAGATTGTAGGCTTTGTGATTGTTGTTGATAAGAGTTTGGTGGAGGAAAGCTAAAGTTTGTTGGGTTTGTTTGCGGTGGTGGAACATAAATTTGGGAAGTTTGGTTTTAGGAATGTTGAGGGTGGTTAGGAAATGTATTGAAAAGGTTAATGTAGATGATTATTGTGGTGGGGGGACATAAGTAGATGCGCTTTGTGATTGTGGAGGTTGATTGGGAAACGTATTGAAGAAGGAAAGTGTAGATGATCATTGTGGTGGGGGAACATAAGTAGGTGTATTTTGTGAGGGTGGAGGTTGATTGGGATTGTGTGGTTGAGGGATACAAAGGGTAGATGATGTTGGTGGGGGTGTTTATTGAGACCCTTGTTGCATGGCTACATAAGTGTTTCCCAGATTATAATTTGGTAGAAAACATTCTTGTGATGGGGTAGCCAATGTTCCACTTGCGATTGGTGTGGGAAATTAGGAGTGTTTTGTATGTTTGATTGTGCTAGAGTGGCTTGTCTTGCTAGTTCAGCTTGATGATGTAGAGTCTCTTGTTGGTGTTTGTAAATTTCCATAGGAGACAAGAGCGGTGATATGGGTCTCTCTGTTGTTGGATTTTGATAAAGGAGATTCTCATATTGTGCGATTTTTCCTCCCTTGTGAGCTTTGTTCGGGTATGGGTGTGGTCATAGTTAACATGGTTTGGACCACCATTATAGTGTCTTGGGTGTTGTTAGGCTCACTAGGATTTGATAGATCAAAACCTTTGGGTAATTTGGCTCCTTGCTCTGATAGAAAGCAAAAGAAATGATCTTGGTTCTCGCTAAGAATTTTGTCAAAGGCAGCCATGGCTCTAGGATCTTGTATGATTTCATCAAGGTCTTGTCTATCTTCTTGAGAGGATTGACCTATTTCAAAGTGTCGCTCTTCTTGAGATGGGACTTGACGTATGGTATAACTGAGTGTAGCAAAATCATGAGGCATGTTGGTAGTGAATTGAGCTACATCAATCAAAGGGACATTACCTTCTTGAGGTTTGTATGGTTGGTCATGTTGTGGCATGTTTTGAGAGTTGGTTGATTTTGCCATTGGTGTCTTTGGAGTAACCTTGGGAGTCATGTTGGATTGGCTTGGTTGAGGCATACGAGGAGGTGATTTGCACTTCCTTGGGTGACTTTCTTAGCCTTCATAGTTTTATGGAGTCTAGTGGTTACCATGGGAGACACTAGGACAATATGCTGTGTTTTGAGATGTTTGCTGGGATTTTACTTGTGTTTTCAGGAATGACAGTTTTGATGCATAGTTTACTGGACCAAAGGTGCTGTACTATTTGACCAAAGGCACAGGACTGTGCTACCAAAAGCAAGCTACTGTGTTACCAAAGGCATTGGACTGAGCTGCCAAAGGTGAGGTACTACTATACCAAAGGCAAGCTACTGTTAGACCAAAAGTGAGCTACTATTATACTAATGGTGTTGAAGTAGGTTTGCCAAAGACGAGGTATTTACACCCAAGGTGAGCTACTATTATACCAAAGGTGAGCTGTTGTTATACCAGAGGCGTTGCAGTAGTGTCAGAGTTGCTTATAAGGCAAATTTTGATAGTTTTGGATTTAATTTTGATTGGATTTGCTTTGGCAAGAGAAAACATAGCAAATAAAGTGGCAAAAAGGACTGACACAATAGATAGTGTATGTTTGAGGCTCACAAAAAAACCTAATGTTTCCATGGGTATAAGACAATTGCAAACAATATCAAGCACTTTTTATCCCTAGAGACAAGGTTTCATTATAGTAGATCGGCTCACAACTTAATACTCCGTTGACCAAATGTCATTCCATAAAGGTGTCAGACATTTGTATCTTTGCGAGAGACAATAGGTAGGGATATCTCACCCTTTCCTCAGAAAGCTCATGTAGGTCACAAGAGCTTTATTGTCGAGGGAATACTATCTCTTCTCAAGGGAGCCAATGGTGAGTATCTTGAGGGCTTAAATCGATTCTCCTTGCACTGATGATTACCACAGCGTTCAGAGGTGGATCAAGTAGTCACTATCTAGATTGGTTTCTTAGTAACTTTGAGGGACCAACGCCTTACGAGCAATGTGACAAGCTACTAAAAGATTTAACCAATCCTACTAAGAGTATTAAACACTTCGCACAATGTGAAAATTATTTCCACAAAGTGTTAATACACCTCTTTTTGATTTGGCACCACAAGGTAAGGATGATGTCAGTTAGGACTTGGCTTTCACCTTATCCCTCTTATATAGCAGTTCAAAGGAAAACTTTGCTTAGGGTCATCCCTTTTGGATGAAGTGAAATCCAAAAGCAGGGCCTTCTAAAGGAATAACTGAAATGTAAGATCAAACATGTCAAACAAAGGTTCAATTGTCCTATTATAAGAAAAATAAGGTGCAACTAGATTAGGCACACACACATTTGTAATTGTCAATTGTCCCTTTTAAAATTGAAGTGTTATGCATTCGTGTCCATTATACCTTAAGAAATTGAAGTGTTTTTGCATTCATGTCCATTGTCCCTTAAGAAAGCAATATGTTGCTAAGACTTAGATTGCAAAAAGATGTTTTATCCCTTAAGAAAGCAATATATTTTCTAATATTTGCAAAGACAATTGTTCAATTGTCCCTTAAGAAATCAATATGTTTTCTAAGATTGCAAAGATGATTGTTCAATTTTCCTTTAAGAAAGCAATATGTTTCTAAGACTTAATGCGATAGATTTGTCAATTTCTTCAAAGCTCGTCTTGCATGAACATGTTAGAGAAACCAATTTTCTCTTGTTTGAGTGATAAGAAGATGCAACAAGTGATATTAGGTCCACAGAAACTCAAAAGTTAGCAAGTGTTTGAAGTCATAGATTGAAGATGGGCCAATGAGTAGACTTAAAAAATAGAACTCAACAAATCCTTGAAACAATATTACCACTATGTAGAGAATAGAAAATATCAACTTTCAAAAAAAACATCACCTGAATCTGAGTCCGTTTGTGAAAGTTATGAAGCTTGGAAGGTCTAAAAACTGTGATGAGATAGAGATCGCAGTGAAAAAATAGGTTTTTTGAAAAAACAAGAGAATCTTGAGAAAAAACCAATTTCACCATGATGTAGATCACAAAATTATAGCCTATTTAAAAAAAAAAAGGCACTCAAAAACATGTCTGTATGACCAAGATATTGAGGTTTGAAAACTGCCTACTCATAAAAAAAGCTCAATGAGAAGGGGTTTGACTTAGCCCCCTTGTGAGTAAACCTTGATTACTGATGTGACCTGCTGGAGGGTGTGTTTTTTTAAATAAATTTAAAAAATAAAAATAAAAATCTTACCTTATCTTTTTAAAAAGAACTTATATGCTTTTCTATTTTTAAATGTGCTTTTTTTAAGGTTTTTTTAAAAGAAAAGCTCATGTATTTTTTTTGTCTTTTTAATAAATGCAAGACAAAAAGTTACGTGGGACAAAAAGGACAAGGTACCTGCTCGTGCAGGTATGTGTGTTTTTTTCTTGCTTTTTGGTTTTCTTAATTTTGTTTTTTGTTTTTTATTGCTTTTTTAATTTTGCTTTTTGATTGATGTTTTTCTTTTTGAAAAAAAAAAAAAAATTACTATACCTCACAGTTGATTGTACGGCCTTAGGTTGCATGCTCGAGGTAAAAAAATTTGTCATATTTTTACCTTCACCGAAATAGGCTAAATTATATGTTTTTCTTCACCTCTCAACCCTTCCAAATGCAACCGTGATGTCCGTTTTTGCCCAGTAAGTTTCCTTTAAAAATTCATCTTTGGATCTCTCCTAGAAAAAGAGTTAAAAACCTATGAAATCAAACTAAAAATTCCACAAATTTTATATTAGATCAGGACCAATGGGTCCCACCGGGTGTGCCAAAATGTGTATGAGGAAAATTGATAAGACAGATGATAAAATCAAAACTATAATAATAACCAAATCAATAACCCATAACATAAAGAGATCTATCTAAATAAAAATCCATTATCAATAAATCAAATGAAATAAGAAAGATTTTACCAGATTGTATTATTCTCTTTTGTCAAATGTGGATTGCTCAAATATATCGCGAAACTATGTTTGCAACAACCAAGTGTAGGTGTTCAAAGTGCTCAAGAAGATCGTAAAAAGGTGCTCAATGATGCGATGTATCTATTGGCAAGAGACACTGTGTGGCTTCATGAGTGTTGTCATTGATGGCAACAAAGTCCATCCCACACATTCGCAGCACATAGTATGCCTATACTGGAAGTCATATTGAAGATTGTTTTGGTCTGGTGAACAAGAACAGAGCATGCAGCAAGGTTCGACAATTAGGTCTGGATCGCTCAGATGGTGTAACTTAGCAAGTTGCAGACTTGGACAAGTCAAGAGGAGTATCACGACTACTATATTCCAGAGATTGAGCCTCCGGTTATAAAACATGGAAAAGATATGAGCATCTAAGTGTTGGGTTCCTGACAAGCAGAGCAGACTGAGGAAGAACTGACCGGCAGAGTATCAGACTTCAATCTGAATGAGTAATTGATGTTGATCAAGCTACTTGAGGGATCATACAATGTTGGCCGACATGATTGATGACTTCTATGTCTATGTTTTTGATACACATCACAAATCAAGTATGGATTTAGCCAACAGATCAGTATCTTGTAAATATCTTGAGTATTCTAGTTATCGACTAGAAAGTTGTTGAAATCCTTGGTGCAAATATATATACCATATGGATTCCAGTATAAAGGGTGTGTGTGTGTATAGATGTGATGAAATAAAGTGTGAGGAAAGGCAGAGATAAGTGAGGAAGCAACAATACAAGTCCGGTATGTGACAGTGCAGCAGCACTAGAGCAAAGGAAGAATGAAGTGCATTAGATCAGTATATTGAGCCTAACTGGAACTGAACTTTAGCATTTGTAGATGCCTCTCATTAGTTCAAACACCTAGTTACCTTCTATAAACTCTGTAGACAGTGAGTCTCTTGTAGGCAGTGTGCCTCTTGTGAGTAGTGTGATCGGGCAGTGAGCCTTAATTGGCAAGTGTCATTTTGTACTTCTTATTCTTTTAATAGAGAATACAATCTTGGGTTAGTCACCCTGTAGTTTTTCCCTGAACAAGGTTTTCCACATAAAAATCCTTATGTTATGTGTGATGATTTTATTTCTGTTCTTATGATCATGTATGCTTATATGTTTTGATGTTGCACTAATTATTAAAGGAGAAAAGAAAGTTAAGATATTTGAGATAACTGATTCACCCCCCCTCAGTTATCTGCCTTGTTTCCAACAATTTGTATTAGAGCTAAGTTCCTCTAAACAGAGCCTAACAGCTTGAAGAAGATCTGGGAATCTCAATGGATATGTATGGTATGAAGGAACAACTTCAGTCTACCTTAGATGATCTTGAATAGTCCCACTCTAAAGTCAACAACTTGAGAGAAAGACTCAAACAAGCTCAGGATAAAAAGGGTCTGATGCATCATAATCAAAATCAAGATAAGGGAAAAGGTAAAGTGAATGTAGATGAAGTTCAAAGGGAGATGAGCAAGATTTAGATGAAGAAGAGTACAAAAAATGTTGGGGATGGATCTGCACCAAAATTTGGTGCTAATATTCCTTCTGGAAACTAAACAGATGAGCTCTAGCTCAGGAGGAGTCACAAAGAAAAATAAATTCCCCCAGCTAGTCAATTGGTGCCTAAATTTAGCACATGGAATGTTGTGGATTAAAGGGTTCTCAAAAAATTATCTATATAACCCTCAGTAAAAATATGAAAGACCTGCATGGAGTTTTACAAGAGTTTAATCATCCAAGATTGATCCTGTTTGACAACCATACGATAAAGAAAGATTTTCACAGACAGATCTGGTATGATTTAAAATTGAGATATCTTGATCTTCGGATTCATGGCATGATTGGAGGAAAGAAGATACATTGTCAAATACCACTGAAAATGATTCTAAGTGCATCTCAGTGATTTGAAAAGATCTCTCTCAGAACAAGGCAACTAGATAACTTAAGTTGTGTATTTATTGCAAAAGGAAATTAGGGTTTGCAAAAGAATAAAAGGGTTCTTTCACTCATCATTTGCACATTTGCATTTGAGAAGAAGAAAAGAAGAGCTCTGCATCAAGTTTCTACATCTCTCTCAAAGATCAACTGCAAAATCCAATTTAACCAGTGATTTGTTTCGGCTCTTATCTCAAACCCTGAAGCGTAAAAAGGTACTTCCATTCTGAAAATCTCTCTCTGAATCTTTTGCAAAATGGCTACTCTAATGGTTGTTAAGATCACTGATAGGACGCACCCAAAATTCAAGAAACACCCCTATAAATCCCTAGAAGTTGATCTATTAGGCACTTTTTCTAGCATTCTGCATGAGGTACTGCACATAGAAGATGTTAGGGTTTACATCCACGCCAATATTGAGGAATTTGGAGAATCTAATTTGATGAACATCTATCATAAACAGTTAATAGATGAAATTTTTGAACTCAAACCTCAATACAAGGCCCTCTGAGATAAGCACTTTGGACATTGCATCCACTTTCCTTGTTTTGTAGAAGATGATTGGGTCTGGTATGTTCTTAGCAAAATACATGACAATTTCATGTGGTTAATGAATCCCTTCAAGATAACAAAAGATGCCATTAGGGCAGTAACTGGACTGCACTCATCTAGTGGGTTACTTGCACTCAAATCTGTCAAGAACCAAACAGTTACTAAAGTTACCGGATCTAAGTTTGACAAAAGAGCAATGACAATTGATGACATCACAGATTCAGATGTCAAGTTTGCTTCAATGATAATTGGATATAAGATCTATCATTCTAGCAGGGAGAACTCTATGTCTGGAACTGTAATATATAAAGTATATTAGATGCTAATGGAAAATGTAGATTATGATCTATGCGACCTTCTCCTGAATCAACAATTAGAAAACTTGCAAAAGATCAAAAAGGATAAGAAGAATTCCTTCAAATACGGTTGTCTAATACTACATTTGTTCTTTTACTATATGAATGAGCTACTCGGATCAAGTGGTTGGGTATGAAAAAATGACAGACCGGTTGCCATATAGATCAGAGACTATATGTATGGACTTGGTGATGCTAAGGCTCAAAGCACAACACTCTGGGGATACTTTCAGAACTTCCAAAGTATGATGCAAGCTAGAGAAAGGATACCTCAATCCATAGTAGAAAAAAATAAGGATATAGTGTGTTTTATGGTAGATACTGATCAATGCCTAATGGAGGCAATTGAGCCTAGAACAGTGTGGATAATGCCAATGGGTTATGAAGTAGATGAGAAAATCTTGGAGCTACACGTTCAACACTTGTTGAGCTAGCCAAAGGACCCTAAGGCAGAAAGGTTTAGAACCTTTCAAGAATTAAGTGTAAATATACATGTTGAGCTGAGACAACCGGAGATAAAAAGGAAAGTTAGAAGGAAAGTAGAGGAAATTGCCAAAAGATATGTCATTTCAAAAGAGGTAGTTGATGCAAACAGAGAGAAAATAGAAAGAGCTGAGAAAGAGAAACAAGAAGTAGAAAAAGGAAGTGTTCTGGTACAAGCCTCCTCTTGGACTAGATCCTTAAAGAGATTTGCACTTGCCACTCCTAAGAGCTTAAGAGCCACTAAACTAGAAGTCAAGACTTCTGGAAAGGGAGAAAAGAGAATGAAAACAAAAGCCACAAGGTCTTACACAAGTCAAAAGGATGATGAAGAAATAGAGTCTGATGAGGAAGTTAAGAAAATGAAGAAGAAGAAAAAAACATCCAGGGAATCCTCTGTTGGTAAAAACAAAGAAGAAAAGGCAGAAGAATTTGTTGAAAAGCCCACTCTTTCCATTGATGATATCATCAAGGCAGTCACTGTGGATGGGAATCTACAACTAGTAACAAAATTCTATGATGAATATAGTGATACTAGCAAAAGGATCTTGGAAGAAGCCACAGTCAAGGACATGAATATTTACAATAAAGCATTCATTGAAATCATTTCATTAATTCCCAAAAGTCTAGAGAAGGTACTCGAAATTAGAAAAGAGAATGCAAAGGCAAAAGACTTAGAGATCTGAGAACAGATAGCAATTCAGCTCTATCCTTCTATTACTCCAAAGCAAATAAACATGATCTTTAAGGATTGTAAGGATGAATTCTAGAGAAAAGAAAGAATGAACAAACTCATGCTTGGAGAAACTAATCAAGTAGCAAAAGAAACAAAAGAAATCCTCTGGAATGCCTTCAAAAGATTCAATCTTCCTATTATAGAGGAAATAGATGAAGAATCTTCTACCATGGATGTTGAAGGATTAAATGCATCAAATGAAGAATCTATTGAAAAAAATGTAGAAGGGTCAAAGGAGGTAGATGAAGAGAAGTCTAAGGACTTGGATTCCTCTGTTCCGGAAGAGGAAGTTCATGAAGTAGTTAACATCTCTCCTCTGAATCCCACTGTAGACACTCCAGATCTAGGAACTAAAGGAGAAGGAAGAAAAGAGGAGAAATTGAGTCAAGAAGAGGAGGTAAAGGGAAGAGAAGAAGAACCAACAAAGAAGATCTCTGATGATAGTTCTGAGATTCCAAAAGAAAAGAAGACTTAGTCTCCAACAAGAGACACTACAGAGGCAGTGAAGAATTTCTTGAATAAAGAGATGATGGAGATAGATGAACCTAAGCTATTTCAAGGACCACTAAACTTTGATTCTCTCTCTCCGGTCCAGACAATGAAAATAACATCTTTTGCTCAAGTCAAGGCAAAAGAAAAACTTTTGAAGTCTCACATGGAAGACTGTAAACTGTTAGAGATTGCATCTAGTATGCTGGAGAAGATCATGCCATCTTTTCAAAAGGATCCTTTGGCCTCTCCATCCAGTAACTTGAAATCTCTGGTAAACTTTGTTAGTACTCATTTTAATTCTTTAGAGAAATCAGCAAAAGAAAAGGTCTGGAAAGAGTTTTTGGGAAAAAGATTCACTGAAGTACAGGGACTCATTGTTAATGATAGGAGGACCCTAGATATTGGGATAAAAAGCCTTGAAAATGCTCTTAAAGATGGTGGGGACATGTACAAATTTTGTCTATCTTGGTCTAAAGTGATAGAGAATATTGAAAAGAAGGTGAAAGAACAAGGTAAACTGTCAAGTTTATCTCAGAATTTTGATCCCCTCACTACATCCATAATGAATCAAGAATGCCAGGCTATTGTCATTATAAGTGAAATAAAGAGGATGGACAAAGAAAAGAAGAATATAATAAACAAGATGAGTGAACTTAGAGGGATAATTATCCCTAAATTAGAGGCAATGCATGAGGCTTTAATAGATGCTCAGACCATAGCCCGGACCAGTGATCCAGCAGACTTAAGAAGGGTAGAAGCATATGCATTTTTGTTGAGTGGTCACATCTCCATTTTAGATAGGATGAAGTAGAGCTGGGCCACAAAGTATGTATAGTTGAAGGCCACTTTTGTGGATATACTCAAGTATATGTAAGTATAACATGTATATACATACTTATGTGGCTATATAGGTTAATTTTTGCAAATTTTGGTCTACGGAATCTGCCCTTTGCCATTGATTTCAAAGGGGCAGTGAGGAGTAGTGAAAAATGTGGAATACAGCTAAGAGGGAGCTCCGGTAAAACAATGCATAAGATAAAGCATCAGCCAAGAGGGAGTTTGCTGCGACACTTAGTCATTTTTCACTAAGTGTTGCCATCAAGGCCAAAGGGGGAGATTATTGGCAAGAGACACTGTGTGGCTTGATGAGTGTTGTCATTGATGGCAACAAAGTCTATTCCATACATCCGCATAACATAGTATGCCTATACCGGAAGTCAGATTGAAGATTATTTTGGTCCGGTGAACAAGAACAAAACATGCAACAAGGTTTGACAATTAGGTCCAGATCTCTCAGATGGTGTAACTCAGCAAGTTGTGGACTTGGACAAGTCAAGAGGAGTATCATGACTACTATATTCCAAAGATTGAGCCTCCGGTGATAAAACATGGAAAAGATATGAGCATTTGAGTGTTGTTTTCTTGA
This sequence comes from Cunninghamia lanceolata, assembly GCA_027924645.1. Classification (NCBI taxonomy): domain Eukaryota; kingdom Viridiplantae; phylum Streptophyta; class Pinopsida; order Cupressales; family Cupressaceae; genus Cunninghamia; species Cunninghamia lanceolata. The sequence continues at coordinate 7,260,483 of BSBN01001062.1, forward strand.
CAAGCAGAGCATACTGAGGAAGAACTAACCAACAGAGTATCAGACTTCAATCTGGATGAGTAATTGATGTTGATCAAGCTACTTGAGGGATCATACAATGTTGGCTGACATGATTGATGACTTCTATGTCTATGTTTTTGATACACATCACAAATCAAGTATGGATTCAGCTGACAGATCAGTATCTTGTAAATATCTTGAGTATTCGGGTTGCCGACTAGAAAGTTGTTGAAATCTTTGGTGTGGATATATATACCAGATGGATTCCAGTATAAATGGTGTGTGTGTGTGTATAGATGTGATGAAATAAGGTGCGAAGAAAGGTAGAGATAAGTGAGGAAGCAGCAATACACGTCCAGTATGTGACAGTGCAACAACATTAGAGCAGAGAAAGAATGAAGTGCATTAGATCAATATATTGAGCCTAACCAGAACTGAACTTCAGCATTTGTAGATGTACCTCATCAGTTCAAACACCTAGTTACCTTCTATAAACTTTGTAGACAGTGAGTCTCTTATAGGCAATGTGCCTCTTGTGAGCAGTGTGCTCGGGCAGTGAGCCCTAATTGGCAAGTGCCATTTTGTACTTCTTATTCTTTTAATAGAGAATACAATCTTGGGTTAGTCACCCCATGGTTTTTCCCTTAATAGGGTTTTCCACGTAAAAATTCTTGTGTTATGTGTGATGATTTTATTTCTGTTCTTATGATCATGTATGCTTATATGTTTTGATGTTGCACTAATTATTAAAGAAGAAAAGAAAGTTAAGATATTTAAGATAACTAATTCACCCCCCCTCTCAGTTATTTACCTTGTTTCCAACAATATGCTCAATGTGTTGTAAAGGATACTTGAGAATAAGTGATCGAAAAGGATTTGTGAAGGAGATGACGGGGGTCCATATAGGTTTCAACAGAGATCGATCAATGGTCTAGATAATTCAAAAGAATCAATGGAGGAGATAAAACAAATAACCATGATGAATATGCACACGACATGTGTCAATCCATAAGGATATTTTTATTAAGGTATGATGAAAATAAGATTGATTGAATAGATAACTCAACTTGTAATTTTTCCTTTTTTAAAGTTCTAAAAATAAGACTGATTGTGCACATGAGTTAACAAGATATTTTAAGAGGAATTGGAAGCTAACTGAAATTAAATAAATAAATTTATTTAATTGTTTGTACATGATAGAGGAATAGATAAGATATGAAGATTTAAATATATTAAACAAATAAATTGATTTAATTTATTTTGCATGATGAAGGATAAATAAAATATGTGATTATATTTTATTTTTAGAAGATTTTTTTTAGAGGAAAAAACAAATTAAATAAATAAATTTATTTAATTGTTTGTGCAAGATTAGAGGAATATGAAGATTATAAATAAAATACTTGATTTTATTTATTTTTAGAGGATTGAGATAATTTAAATAAATTTGCATGATTTATTTAAATTTAGAAGAACAATTGATTTAATTAAATAATGTAAATTATTTTAATTGTAGATAAGAGAGAATTTGTGACGAATTAATTAAATAATGGGATATATTTAATTAATGTGGACTTGAAATTTGAAAGAGGATAATGATTTAATTAAATAATAAAAATTATTTAATTTTAGAAGAATATAGAGGAATTTAATAAAATTAATTAAATAAAGAGGATTTAATTAATTAATGTTGAAAATATGTGATGTAGATGAATTTGATGAAATTAATTAAATAATTGGATTATTTAATTAACATTGAATGCAGGTGATAAGACAGATTAGACGAAATGCAAGTGATGTGATGACTTGGTCATTTTTGGGTGTCTACAACACACATACAAATTCCAATGGGAATTGAGTTTCAGACACTTTCAAGCCCAATTGTAAATCTCTTCAAAAAATAGAATTTTCTTGAAACCCTCAATAGCTTCTTTCCACCAATAACTTGAAACAAATCTTTTCCTTGACTTGCAAACAAACAAAGGCTAAAATAGGTGGCCAAGTCCTGCTCTCCACCCTACCATAGGGATTGCCTTAGCATATCCCACCCCCGAGTAGGAGAACTCCATAAACTAGGAAACAACACAAGCAATTCTTACAAATTCATATCAAATCAAGAACAATAGACAACAAAATCCCATGGGCAGACTCACACACGAGGATCCTTTCAGAATCCAAAAAGGGGGAGAAAGGGGATAACATCCCTCTTGGGGAAATAAACCAAAACATAATCATAATAAATATCATCCACTGTTACTCCACAAAACACAAAACTCCCACACAACACCACATCCATAACTCCACATAAACTCATACTCCCACATCCAATCATATACCTATTCTGAGTCCAATTCAACAACCACATATTTTTTCATAGGTAACTTCAAATCCTCTGTCTGAATACATAAGACATAAATACTTTCCCCAAGAGAGGCTCCATGCCTCTCTCTACCCCAATCATGTGGGAGGCTCTCATCTAGATGGAGGGCCACTCCCATAACAACCCAATCCCAAACAAAATGCAACAACAAACACAGAGAAAAACCTAACACCCAAGGAAATCATATTTCTCAAATATATGCAAAGTTCTTGTAAGCCTGCATGATGCTGACTAGATTATATTTGAATTCTATGATATATTAAATGACTGAATCTATGTTTGTTTCATACCTTTAAGTTGTTTCTGTTGTGTTTACTCTTGTTGCATAGCTTGGATAGTTCATTTTGTGAACCCTCCTACCATGATTGCGCCAACTGCTAGGTCATTGGTCCAAAATCTTAACAATTATCTTTGTTAAAACCCAATGATGGAGGATGAGTCAATCAAGTTCGCAACTTTACATCTTGATGGTAATGCCCATGATTGGTGGACTCATGGTATGATCACTTAGGATCATAGCCTCATCACCTCATATGTTGATTTCACTCAAAGTCTCATTGAATGTTTTGACAAGAAGGATCTTTAAAGTCATATCAGAGAGCTAGCCCATCTAAGGCAAAAAGATTCAGTTGATACCTATGTTGCAGATTTCTAAAGATTAGCATTTACGGTACTTGATGTTTCTGAGTTAAGGTTGACTTACCTCTTCCTTGAGGGATTAATAGAGTCATTGAGGGGATGGATCAAAGCTTTGGATCCACAATCATTGAAAGATGTAATTAAGAAAGCAAAAAACATGGAGTTTTCAGCTCCAAGCAGTAAATTTTAGTCCAATACATTCTCTGATAGGAAGGATGACAAGAATCAATTACAAAAAGAACATATGTAACCTAAAACAATTGCACCAAAGGTGGATAATGAGCCCCAAAATGAGCTAAGAAAGAAGAAATTATTCTTCACCTATAAAGATCCTTGGGCCCCAAGTCATAAGTGTTATGAGAAGGGTAAATCTCATCAGTTAGAAGTTTATGTAACTAATGAGTCAAATTTTGAAACTTCAGAACAACAAGATGATTCAAAGTTGAGTGAGGAAGAAGAATTACTAGAAGGGTCTAAAAACAAGAAAGTTGTTGGGAGCACTTTAGCTATGTTGTCCTATCAATCAAAGAATGATCCATTTGGGGTTCATGGTGTGTTGTGTGGAAAATGAATCATTGCCTTGATTGAAATTGGTGCAACATACAATTTCATAGATGAAGGCATTATTGCATGAAGATGCCTTCAGACTGAGGAATTTGAGGGATTCAATGTTATGGTTGTAGATGGGTTCACTATTCAATGCACAAAAAGAATCCCAAACATGAGTCTCCTTCTAGGAAATTATGAGGTTAAGGATGTTTTTAATGTTGTTAGTATTGGGAGTTCTGATACTGTCTTAGGCGTTCAATGGCTTAAATCATTGGGAGGGATGTGCTTGAACCTACAAACCATGGAACTCAAGTTTCAAGATGAAGGTAAGACAATGGTTTTGAAGGGGATGTCAGATGGTGCATCTTGAGTTCCAACTATAAAAATAATGGACAAAGAAACGTTTGATGATGTGCAAGCCATACCCAATGAGAGAAGTGAAGATTTCTGTAGTATATTGCTTAAGAAGCTTCCAAAAGATGACTTTGGGCTTGTTGGAGTTTGTAGAACAACAAATAAGTCAAGATCAGAGCTTATTTCACATACAAAATTTGGTAAATCAAGGGTCTAATCATAATTTTCACTCATTTGATAATCCATTTTATGATATAGGAACTGATTTGATTCATCATAATCCTCTTTTTGAGTGGAATGTGGAAGCATAAATTGATAGTAGATCTTTGAATATGAATACTGAAATGGTAAAGATGCAAGATGGAAAAAAGAAGTTGTCTCAGATTTTCAGTGGAAGCAGGAAGATGATTTGAATAATGTTGCATTATTACATGAAGATAACAAAAATCCTAGTGCTTTAGAGGTTCCTTTTTTTGATAGCACTCGGATTGATGATAAGAGTGAGAAGCACATGCATGGTTGAGCTACTTCACTACTTTCAAATTAACAGAGAGGTCACTAACAAAGTATGTTGGAAGGTTACGGTGACCAAAGAGATGTACCTTGGAGGAGAGTAGATCAAATTTTCAATTCTAACTCTCCTATTTTTCTATAGATCTGTTGGCAAGAGACACTGCTCTGATGAAGGATTGCATGTTGTCATTGATGGCAACAAGGCAAAGGGATTCCACTGGCATGACAAAGACTCTGAAAGATAGTTTTGATTTGGCAACAAGGCACAAAAGGATTAAGGTTTGAAGGGCCAAAATGACTAAGTATGAGCAGTACACAGAGTAAGTGACATAGATTGGGTCAGTATGCCTCCGCAATAGAAGATTATCATATGTAGTTTAGATATGTTTCTCATAGCTATTTGATGATGAGTGCTCAAGACTTGACTTCCTCTAGAAGTCATACTATGAAATGTCTAATTCCAGATGAATAGAACTAAGATAGGAACAGTGCACAGTGCCAGAGTAAAAGGGTCTGCATTCCTCTGTAGTTGCATATTTTGTCTTGTGGTTCTTAAGGTATAGTAAGAAGTCTAGAATGAATGTTGGTTATGAATCTTTGAGTCTCATATGGTATGCAGTGAGAGTTTTGATGTGACAGATGAATTGGTAAAGCATGTTCTTAAGAGACTAGCCAACATGCATGTTAGATCTTTATGCAGAGAAGATATATTGTTTAGACTATCAATATAAGTCATTGAATGATTGGTGCTGACCTATATGAAGAACATAATATGTTTGGTTGGGTCTACATTACTATTTGCACACATGATCAAGCTAACAAGGTAAAATGCATTGTATACATGTTTCATGTCTGGCTTGCTGACCTGATTATGAGATGAATCTTGTTGTAGATATAAATACTCGATGGATTATGATGTTGGGTGAGAGATAGGGGGTATGTGTGTGAATTTGAAGGGTGAAGGATTATAAGTAGAGTGCAGAGCAGAAAAAGAAAAACAAGGGCAGAAAAATAGAGTATATGTAGTAGAGTTGAGAAGCAGGGCAAAATAAATGAAGACCTTTGAATCTGTGTATTGAGCCATCAATGGAATTGTGATCCAACATATGGTAGATGCATTTACAATAGTTCATCACTGGAAGTGAGCCAATTTTCTTCTATCTTCTATCTTTCTTTCTTAGTGGATAGTGAGTCCACTTGCATTGAGCATTTCTTTGGGTAGTGAGCCCCATGGTAGTGAGCCTTATGTAATCTGGTATTGATATCATAATATATTGTGAGCTAACACTCACCATGGTTTTTCCCTTGTTGGGTTTTCCATGCAAAAATCCTAGTGTCCATGTGTTATGTCTTTATGGTTGTTGTTCTTATGCTTATTTTGCTTTCATGTTATTGATTTTGGAAATTGGATTAATGAATATGTTAAGAAGTGGTTTTGCAGAATATTGATTCACCCCCCCTCTCAGTATTCCTTATATTCAACAATTGGTATCAGAGCAAGGTTCCTTGGAAGAAGCCTAACAACTTGAGGAAGATCTGGCAAAGTTCACTCATGGTAGCCATAAGATTTGGAAATTTCTTAAACAATGTTGAACTAGAAGCAACTCTTATTGATCTTGAAAAATCTGAAGCAGAAATCAGGGATCTGAAGGATAACATACAAGAAGCTGATGAATGCATTCTAAAGCTAAAAGAACAAGTCAAGAAATTCAAATAAAAATACAAAGAGGTTAGTGAACAATTGATATCAGCAAATGAAACCCTGGATGAGTTGAAAGTGGAAGTTATAGAAAGAGCTAAACAGAAGAAGATCTAAATCTGATGGTAAAAAGCAAGTTAGAAGAATGTGCCAAACTTGAAAAAGTTGTGGGCCTAAAATCAAACTTGGAAAAAGATAAGAGCTATGAAGAAAAGTTCAAGATAAGTTCTGCAAAACTTGATGAAATGATTGTTAGTCAAAAGAGTTCTAATGACAAGCAAGGCTTAGGATTTGAGAAAGGAGAAAGTTTAAAATCAGATCAAGAAAACACTATGTTGAAGCAAAACATAGGCAACCAGTTCAGGAATCAAAGAAGAAGACCTAAAAGACCTATGGTTAGACAGCCAAATGCTCAAAGGTATCCATCTTTCAATGGCCATTGTTTTAATTGCAATAAGTTTGGTCATAAAGCTACTCAGTGTAGGAGTAGAATAAATCAGAATGTTCCATCATTCTCTGGTCAATGTTTCAATTGCAACAAAATTGGTCATAGATCAAATGAATGCAGAAGTCTAGTAAGGAATGTCTTTTACAATTCAAGGAATACTCAATCATTCAATGGAAAGTGTTTTGCATGCAATAGATTTGGACATATGGATAATCAATGCAGATCAAATCCAATCAATAGAAGGAATCAAGGACAAAGGAATGTGGTATGCTACAATTGCAATAAGTTTGGACATGTTGAAAGATTCTATAGAAGTAGAATTGAAAAAGGAGATTATCCTACAGAGAAGGGGAAAATAGAATAGGGAAAAGACAAAGGCAAGAACAAGATTGATCAGGTTGAAATCAAGAAAGAAATGCATAAGATCTACATCACGAAAGATGTTAATGAGGACAAGGATGGATCCGCACTAGTTTCTAGTGCAGATATTTCCTCAGGGAAGTAGATGGTGAGCTATGGCTCAGGGGGATCTACAATGAAAATCTTAATCCCCTAGCCAAATAGTTAGTGCTGGAATCTAGCACGAAGATATGATGAGAAGCTTCGTATGACAGATCTCTTGAAGGAAATTCTAGAATAAATGAATCAAATGTGGAACATTACGGAGCAATCTAACTTGACTAAACTTAATAGAGAAAGTTTTTGGTAGCTTTTGAAAGATAGCATTTATGGCGTTTAGGTTTTCATAAGAGAAAGTTAAAAGGGTTGTATCCGAAGGAAGAATCACTTTGTAATCAAGATCTCAAGTGTCTAAAGCAAATAGAAGCAAAAATTCTAGCAACTATAATGATTTCCAAAGTAAATTCAAGGCAAGATCAAGCCAAACCCTAATTCAGCAAAAGAGGTATTTACAACTTGAAAACCCTTCTGTGAAGTCTAAATTATTCCAGAAAATGTTTACTCCTCAAATAATCGAGATAACAGAAAAGCCCCGCCCCAAGTTCAAGAAACATTTCTTCATATCACTGGAAAATGATCATGTAGGGGCATTCTCAATTACTCCACATGGAATTATGCACATGGAAGATGTTGGGGCATATATTCATACTAATTAGAGGAATACGATCACATGAATCTTGGCAAATTATACTTGGATGAACTAACTATTGTTGATGTTGAGTTGAAAAATGAATATAAAGTTCTAGGAGAAAAGAAATTGGACACCTAGTTGGACTTTCCTGCAATCCTGAATGATACATGGGTTAAGTTTGTTCTAAGTAGAATTCATGATGAGTTTTTGTGGCTTGATGAACCTTATATGATAACTAAAGAAGCTATTAAAGTTGTAACTAGTATGAGTTCTTCCAGGTGGACTCCAAGTCAAAAGAAAATAAAGAACAATTTAGTAATGCATCTAATAAGAGCCAAATTTGATAAGAAAGCTCTCACAGTAAATGATATTAAGGATCTAGCTGTCAGATTTGCATCAATGGTTATTGGATACAAAATATGCTTTTCCCACACAGAAAACTTTATGTCTACACCAGCCATATACACAGCATATGACATGGTAAAAAACAATATGAATTATAACCTATGTGAATTTCTCCGAAGTGAATTAATGGAGAACTTGAAAAGAACAAAAGAGACAAATTATCCCTTCAAATATGGAAATTTGATCAACTGTCTACTCTTCTACTTCCTGATAGAGCTACCTGACTTGGGAAGCATTGTCTAGCTTGATCACACACCAGTAGCAACTCAAATAAGAAATCACCTACAGAATTTGGGAAATGCAGATAGACAAAATGAAATCATATGGGGATACTTAATGAACTTTCAAAAGAAAATGTTAGGTAGGGTCCGGAGACTTGAAAAAGGTATTGATGAAATTTGAAAAGGACATTGTATTCATGGTGAACAAAGACAAATGCTTCATGGAAGCCATGGAACTAAGAATTGCATGGGTCCTTGAATTAGGGTATGAAGTTGCAGAAGATATCTTGACTGAATTAATGATGTCTCAATGCTTCTGGATTTGACTGTGTAAGTTTTTTTTCTCTCAACATTTCGAATCACACATAGTGATCCATCATCAAGAGAAAAGAGCAAGAGAAGAGAAATAAAAACTTATTTCTCCTGATGATGGATCACTGTGTGTGATTTGAAACGTTGAGAGAAAAAAACTTACACAGTCAAATCCAGAAGCATTGAGCCATCAACATCATGGACTGTGGAAAACTAATGACAACCTTGACTAAATTAGCTGATGTACCACTAAATAAACCAAAAGATCTCAAAGAAGATAGGTTTGGGACATTCAAATAATTATCTATGGAATATGAGCATTCAAAGAAAATATCAAATGAACAAACTAGTGAGGCAAAAACCAAAGCACAAGGATCAAAACCCTTAACTGCTCTAGTGGAATAAAAGTCAAACACTCCAGAAAGAAAAGATGAAAAAGCTGAAAAGGAAAAAACATGTATCTAGCCCCAAGAAAAAAACAAGGATCTCATCCATTACAGAAGCCACTACCAAAGTAGAAAAAGAAAATCCAACAGAAGAAAAGAAAAGAAAGGAAGTTACACTTAGTGAAGAATAAGTGGCAAGAGACATTGCTACAGATCGAATTTCAATTGACTATGCTAGAAAGTTTTTGGAAAAATAGCTAAGCTTACAAATCCTAGACTCACCCAAGACTCTACAAGGACCAATAAATCTAGCTTCTATGTCTCATGTGGAGAAACTCAAACTAGTATCAATCGTGCAAGCTAAGGCTCAGGAAGAAATGTTGAAAACATATATACAGGACAATGAAATCATTGATGAGACATCCGATATTCTAGAAAAGTTGATGCCCTCATACCAGAAAGATACATCAGTGTCATCAAATGCTCATCTCAAAGGTCTAATAATTATGCAAGTACTCATTTTGAATCCTTTGAAAAGTTTGTTGACACTAAGGTTAAAAAGGAATATGAAGAAAAAAGACTAGCAGTATCAAAAACTAAGTTAGACAGTGACAAAATTATGTTAGAAAGCAACATCAAGAATATGAAAAATGCAATCAAGGAAGCCTTTGATATAATCAAATTTTGTTTTTCATGGCCTAAAACCACTAAGGAAATAGATGAAAAAGTCAAAAGCATGGAGCTCCAACTTACAAATATTTCTAAGACCTTTGATCCAATAGTTGACTCAATCAGCAACATAGAAACACAAGTTGAAAATATTCAGAACAACATAAGTAGTCATCTCAACAGACAGGAAGAAATTAAAAACAAAATGTGTCTGCTGAGAAGGATAATAAGCTCAAAAGTTGAGATCATGACAAGTCTAGCTGCAGTAGCCTTAAGGGTTCAGGATATAACTGACATACCTATCAATGTGAAGAAGGTAGAAGATCTGGTAATTCAAGTAAATGAGAACATTCAAATTCTGAACATTGCTAGGAATAAGTGGGATGAAGAGATTATACAATTAAAGATTGTGTACAAGGATATTCTTTCACCTACAACCAATTAAGTTGAAAATTATATGTTTGCATATGCGGCAGAGTATGAAAATTTTTGTAGTTTTGACACAATTTTGACCCTTGTATATACACCTTTGCCATTGATGTCAAAGGGGGAGAAGAAGACCAGTGAAAAATGAACAAACATCTAACGGTATATTTAGAAAGGGGGAGTAGACAAGCATTTTTCACTAAGTGTTGCCATCAATGCCAAATAGGGAGATTGCTGGCAAGAGACACTGCTCTGATGAAAGATTGCATGTTGTTCTTGATGGAAACAAGGCAAAGGGATTCTAATGGCATAACAAAGAGATTTCACTCTGGAAGATAGATTTGTCTTGGCAACAAGGCACAAAATGACTAAGTATGAGTAATACATAGAGTAAGTGACAGAGATTGGGTCAGTATGCCTCCGTAGTACAAGATCATCATATGTGGTTCAGATATGTTGTTCATAGCTATTTGATGATGATATGTTTCAGTGCTCAAGACCTGACTTCCTCTGTAAGGCATACTATGAAATGTCTAAGTCTGGGTGAACAGAACTAAGATAGGAACAGTGCACAGTGCCAGAGTAAAAGGGTCAGTATTCCTCCACAGTTGTATATTTTGTCTTGTGGTTTTGAAGGTATAATAAGAAGTCTAGAATAAATGTTGGTTATGAATCTTTGAGTCTCATATGGTACGCAGTGAGAGTTTTGATGTGATAGATGAATTGGTAAAGCATGTTCTTAAGAGACTAGCCAACATGCATGTTAGATCTTTATGCAGAGAAGATATATTGTTTAAACTATCAATATAAGTGGTTGAATGATTGGTGCCGACCTATATGAAGACCATTATATGTTTGGTTGGGTCTACATTACTATTTGCACACATGATCAAGCTGATGAGGTAAAATGCATTGTATACATATTTCATGTTTGGCTTGCCGACCTAATTATGAGATGAATCTTGTTGTGGATATAAATACTTGATGGATTACAATGTTGGGTGAGAGATAGGGGGTATGTGTGTGAATTCGAAGGGTGAAGGATTATAAGTAGAGTGCAGAGTAGAAAAAAAAAATAATGGCAGAAAAATAGAGTATATATAGTAGAGTTGAGAAGCAGGGTAGAATAAATGAAGACTCTTGAATCTGTGTATTGAGACATCAATGGAACTGTGATCTAGCATGTGGTAGCTGCATTTACAATAGTTCATCACTAGCAGTGAGCTAATTTTATTCTATCTTCTATCTTTCTTTCTTAGTGGATAGTGAGTCCACTTGGACAGTGAGTCCACCTGCAATGAGCATTTCTTGGGGCAGTGAGCCTTATGTAATTCGGTATTGATATCATAATATATTGTGAGCTAACACTCATCATGGTTTTTTCCTTGTTGGGTTATCCACGCAAAAATCTTAGTGTCTATGTGTTATGTCTTTATGGTTGATGTTCTTATGCTTATTCTAATTTCATGTTATTGATTTTGGAAATTGGATTAATGAATATGTTAAGAAGTGGTTTTTCAGAATACTGATTCACCCCCCCTCTTAGTATTCCTTATATTCGATAAGATCAGCCACCTTGTACTTTGGTTTGCACTTATTCATGGGGGTTGGCAACACAATTCATACTTGGTAAGGAGAAACTTCTAGTTGGAAGATGTGTGGGTATCATTTCCATCCTCTTCCAAGTTGGTTTTGAGTATTTCAATGCTCAATTTTCTTGATCAAGCTTGGAGATTTCATTTGTGCAACTGTTGTCCTACTTCTAGAATGTTGATTTTAATAAAATTAGGTTATGAATTGTTAATTGTTTCCTTGGAGAGCAACATGTTGACTCAAGTTGGGGCTCCTAACTTTGAAGGGATGTTGGTGAAAGGTTTCAGTTATGAGAAAATTACATTTCAGCCTCGAAAGCCTCATCTTGATTATGGATATTTCAAAGGAATGTTTTGAAACTTTCCAGGTGTTTTCCAACAACTTATGTCATGAGAGGCTTAACATGTGATGGTGATTCTATATGAAGAGTTATTTTGGGGAATGGTGAGTTGATTTATGGTCATCCTCACTTACAATTACTTGAGGAAAAGAAATTTTGGGGAGGGAGGAGTGTAATGTCCCTATTAGCAGGGTACAAAGCATAGAGAAAAGATGAATAGAAGCTGGTGCATACACTATGCTAATGTTAGAAATGAAAGCAACACTACTTCAATGGAAATCTGATTCAATATAAATTTCTACAATCTTTAATTGTGTGTTAGTAATGGAGATTGTAACACAGAAACAAAACTATGCTTCACAGAAATGCAAAATAAGAAATATGAACACATAACATAATGTTTAGTGTGGAGAAAAGCCTTTTGGGTAAAAAACTCCACACAGGAAAGAGGCCCAATGTTTGTATTAATCTAAAAATGATTTACAATACAACAACACTTCAACTCTCTCCACCAATCTTCAATCTGACAGCATTCCAGTAGCACCCAAGTACCTAAAATCTATATTGCAGCAACTAATACATGGAAAATACTTATAGAAACATTTATAACTTATCCTAGGTGTTCACCTTCTCTCTCCTAAGATTCTCCAACCCATAAACATTAATTACCATCTTACAAGCATCTTACACTTGTCCAAAAATAGCCATGCAAAGGTTGGGCTCCCAAGACTAAATCTAGCCTCTTATAGCATCTTATGACACATAATAACCATCATATATTCTAGAAAAAGAGTATCTTTCCAAGATAGGAAGCTTGGGCTAAATATAACAAATATACAACTAACATATCCGTCATATGCATCATATAATCTCATAATCTTATGACAACTTGTAGCTGTCATAGATTCACTCACCAAACATTATGATAGTTGTCATACATGCCAAAAATAGTATATTCCTCAAGGGAGCATGCCTATCCTCATTTACCATGAGTTTTTACATTTTTCAATAGTAAAAGTCACTTCGTAACTACCGCCGGTAACTCTGAAATTACAACTGTCAATGAGACTACCTCATTCCCTTATGGGTAATTACAAATAACAAATAATAAATGGAATAAAATACAATATTAGAATTTACAAGGTTAATGGCATCTTATTCCAACATTCTCCCACTTGACATTATACATTGTAAATCAACCCATAGGAAAACAAATGAAAAATAATCAAGCACTAGAAACAAGGCCCATGGCCTCTCTACACCACACAAACTTCTTTGTGCTCACAGGCTTAGTCAATGAATCTGCAACATTCTCCTAAGTGTCTATCTTCTTTAGCTCAATCTCTCCATTTTCAATCAACTCTCGAACAAAGTGATACTAAACATCAACATGCTTAGTCCAAGCATGATACATGGGATTATTGGCCAAACAGATAGCACTCTGGCTATCACAACCAATATGAATGATCCTACAATCAAAACCAATACCTGTACATAGTCTCCTTAACCAAACTGCCTCCTTAGAGACATGAGTAGCATCCATATACTCTGCTTCTGTGGTGGAAAAGAAACTATGGGCTGCCTCTTACTCATCCAACTCACTGCACCTCCAAACAAAGTAAACACATAGCCACTAGTTGACCTTCGACTATCCAAGTCACCTGCCCAATCTGCATCAACAAAACCCTGTATGTCCAAAGATTTATCAACACTAACAGTACTAGAATAAACCAAACAATAGTCAGGAGTACCTGTAAGATATTTAAACACCCTCCTCACATAGTTCCAATGTTGTCTACCGGGGTTAGACATAAATTTTCTCAAAACTCCCACTGCTTGGGAAATATCTGGTCTAGTGCAAACCATTGCATACATCAAACTCCTTACAACACTAGCATATGGCACATTAGACATATCCTCAAGATCATCCTCAGTCTTTGGGCACATATCTAATGAAAGCTTAGTACCAATGGGTAAAGGAACTCTAACTGGGTTACAGTGTTGCAAACTAAACCTCTACACAAAAGTATTCACATACTTACTTTGTGACAACCAAAGCTTTCTGTTAACTTTGTCCCTCTTGATCTCCATTCCCATAATATACCTTGCAGTACCAAGATCCTTCATCTCAATTGCACCTGAAAGTTAGTCTTTAAGCTCACTGACCATACCCTTAGTATTGCTGAAAAACAACATGTCATCAACATACAAAGTAAGAACCAGTATAGAATCATCAACACAATAAATATAAACACAATGATCCTCCTCATTTCTAACAAAACTCAATTTCAAAACAAATGAATCAAACTTTTGATACCACATTCTAGGGGATTGTTTTAAACCATAGAGAGACCTCTTCAACCTGCAAACCTAATATTCTTTTGCTTTTACCTTAAAACCTATAGGTTGTTGCATAAAAATTTCTTCTTTAAGATCTCCATGCAAGAATGCAGTCTTAACATCCATTTTCTCAATCTCCCAATCATAAGCTACAACGATGTATAAGAGAAATCTAATGGAAGTCAATTTAGCAACAGGAGAGAATATCTCACCAAAATCAACTCCCTCTTTCTAGGAGTAGCCCTTGACCTGTCTGCTCCAAACTTCTTCTTGAAGACCCACTTACAACCTATGGCCTTTCTTCCTTTGGGCAAACGAACAAGATCCCAAGTGTTACAAGAGTCTAAAGCCATCATCTCCTCCTACATGGCTAACTGCCAAGACTCACTATCATCTACAGATATAGCTTCCCTGTAGGATCTAGGTTCATCGTTAGTACTCAATAAAGCATCTACACAACAGAAATCTGGTGGGCTATACCTGTCAACTGGATTATGTTGTCTTGTAGATCTCCTCAAGGGTGGAGTAAGAGACTCTACTCATTCTTCTGCATGATTATCTACATCAACTTCTTCTATAACAATAGACTCATCTTCATCAGAACTACTTGAATCTTCTTCTTCTTCACCCCCCAATCCATCATTCTATTCTTCTTGAGGTGCATCTTGTTGCTCTAAATCAAAGTGCACCTTCTTTACCTTTTCATCTTTTTCTTTTGGCTGCTCAGGTTCAGAAATAGCTCTAAGTTCCCTAAAAATAACATCTCTAGAAAAGATAATCTTGCAGGTTAGTGGATTCCAAAGCTTATAACCTTTGACATTGTCACCATATCCAATGAATGTACACTTTTCATGCTTTGGATCCAACTTAGATCTCCTTTCCTTAGGCACATGAACAAAAGCCTCACAACCAAAAACCCCTAAATGTGAAACAGAAGGTTTCTTACCTGTCCACACTTCATAAGGTTTCGAATCAAGAGCCTTACAAGGAGATCTATTTATCAAGTAGCAAGCAGTACACATAACCTCTTCCCAAAAGCATTTATCCAACTGTGCATCACTAAGCATACTTCTGGCCCTTTCCATAATTGTTCAATTCATCCTTTCTACAACACCATTCTACTGTGGTGTATACGGAGTTGTCTTTTGTCTGATTATACCTACATGCTTGCAAAACTCATCAAATTCCTTAGAGCAATATTCCCCTCCATTGTCAGATCTTAATATTTTTATCTTTAAACCTGATTGGTTCTCTACTAAGACTTTGAATTCCTTAAACTTAGTGAAAACTTTAGATTTATGCTTCATAAAATAAATCCATGTAAATCTAGATACATCATCAATGAAGGTTACAAAATAACAAGATTTTCTGATAGATTCATTACCACAGGTCCCAACACATCCGTATGAATAATTTCTAACTTCTCTTTTTCTCAATTGCTTCCTGAAGGAAATGATTTTCTATTTTGTTTACCAAACACACAATGCTCACAGAAATCAAATTGCTCATCATAATAGGAGAAACCATCCAACAAATTTTTATTCTTAATAGTTTTTAATACATTATTGCTTGTGTGGCCCAATCTACAGTGCCACAACATACATGTGTTTTTAGTATTAGCCTCAGATACATAAGAGGCATTATAAACTATAGTGGCTTCAAGCTTGAATAGGCTTCCGCATCTCTTCCCCTTTGCTACCACCAAGTTCCCTCTCACTAATCTGCAGCCATGCTTCTCAAATGTCACTTGCATTCCCAAATCATTCAACTTCAAAACTAAAATTAGATTTCTAGATAATCCAGGAACATGCAAAACACTAGGGAGGGTTTTAATCCTCCCATCATTGAAACACAACAATACCTTTCCTTTCCTGACAACTCTACATATTACCTCCATCATATTCTTCATATGAGAAGAACCACTCCTTATGCGGAGTCATATGAAATGAGCATCCTTAGTCAACTAACCAGTAATCATTAGAGACAAGATTACATGCAGAAAGTAAAACTTCTTCACCTGCATTCGAGGACTTATCTGAAGCACTCTCCCACTATTTCTTGGGGTTTCTGCACTCCTTCTTCACATGTCCCCTTTTACTGCAGTTCCAACACTTAACTTTGTTCTTTTTACCAGGAGTCTTAGACTAGCCCTTGGACTTGTCCTTAGCCCCTTTCTAATCTCCTTTAGGTCCCCTTTCCTTAGACCTTCCCCTGACACTAAGAGCATCCCCTGAACTATTCAAACTCTTCTTCCTCAATTCTTGTGATAGTAGCACTGAAACAAGAGTATCCAACTTCAGATCCGCAAGGTTAGTAGTGATAGAAAGGATAACATTCTCCGAAGACTCAGGTAAAGAACAAAGAAGTAAGATACATTTATCTTCCTCACTAACCTCAACATCTACTAAATCAAGCTGACTCACTAACAAATTAAAAGAATTTAAATGCTCTGCAATTGATTCACCTTCTCACATTTTCATGGAAAACAATTTTCTTTTTAAATAAAGTTTATTTACCATACTCTTAGCTTGATAGCTCTCATCCAACCATTTCCACAACTTGTATGCAATCTCTTCCTTTGTGACATTCAATAGGACAGAGTCTAAAAGACACAACTGGATGGTTCCTTGTGCCTTCTTATCCAGTCTATCCCACTCATCTTGAGAGACATCATTAGGTTTCTTCTCTTTTTGGACAGCCAACCATTGGTTTCTTTGCTCCAACAAATCTTCCATTTTTAGCTTCCAAAACTCATACCCCGTTCCATTGAACTTCTCAATGTCCAATCGAGAGGTTGATGAAACGGTGGATGCAGCCATAATAACAACACAAGATCTATAAAAAAAACACAACCAAATCTCCCACTGCAACTACAACTTCCACACTATCACCCAAGAGTCAAATCTGGCCAGGATCTGATACCAAATTTTAGAAATGAAAGAAACACTACTTCAATGGAAATCTGATTCAATATAAATTTTTGTAATCTTTAACTATGTGTTATTAATGGAGATTGTAACATAGAAACAAAACTATGCTTCACAGAAATGTAAAATCAGAAATATGAACACATAACACAATGTTTAAAGTGGAGAAAACCCTTTCGGGTAAAAAACTCCACACAAGAAAGAGGCCCAATGTTTGTATTAATCTGAAAATGATTTACAATACAACACTTCAACTCTCTCCACCAGTCTTCAATCTGATAGCATTCCGGCTGCACCCAAGTACCTAAAATTTGTATTGCAGCAACTAATAAATGGTAAATACTTATAGAAACATTTTCTAACTCATCTTAGGCATTCACCTTCTCTCTCCTAAGATTCTCCAACCCATAAACATTAATTACCATCTTACACTTGTCCAAAAACAACCATGCAAAGGTTGGGCTCCCAAGACTAAATCTGGCCTCTTACAACATCTTATGATACGTCATAACCATCATAGATTCCAAAAAAAGAGTATCTTTCCAAAATAGGAAGCTTGGGCTAAATATAGCAAATATACAACTAACATATCTGTCATATATGTCATAGAAGCTCAAAATCTTATGACAACTTGCAGCTGTCATAGATTCACTCACCAAACATTATGATAGTTGTCATACATGCCGAAAAATAGTATATTCCTCAAAGGATCATGCCTATCCTCATTTACCATGAGTTTTTACTGCCAATATTAAAAGTCACTCTGTAACTACCACCGGTAACTCCAAAATTACAACTGTCAATGAGACTACCTCATTCCCTTATAGGTAATTACAAATAACAAATAATAAATGGAATAAAATATAATATTAGAATTTACAAGGTTAATGGCACCTTATTCCAACAGCTAAGGCCAGAGCCAACTAAAGATGATAAAGAACACATCCCTATATGTAATAGATATAGTATATATAGATATAGGATATCATGATATAGGATAAGAGTATATGAGATAGGTTCTGATATGTGAATGACATAGAAATCATGTATATAGATGGATGAGGCAGAGACTTAGACCTGTCGGAGGATGGGTGTATGATATTTGATATCTATTTATATATACATATGGAAATGGAGATCTATCAGTATTGGGTAATTTTGTGGTCTTATTATTATCTATTTGTGATACTCTGGTTATGTTATTCTTTATATTTTTCTATCAATCTCTAGATACTTGACCAGGGTATAAACTAACTACAAAGACTTGACTAAGGACTTGATCTCTGGACCAATATCCCTCTACATTTCTTTCCAACATTTGGTTCCATTTCCAAGACCCTGGAAGAAGGTAGTTAAAGATTGAAGGGGAAAAATAATCAGTAGAGTAGCGTAGAGTATCAAAAAGAGGAGAAGGGTAGATTGGCAGAGAAAATTTTCAATTTGCAGAGAAATTTGAGTCTCCTTAAGTTCCTACCTCTGTGAGAGGGGGGCAGATACTTAAGGGGATGAAAAGTGGAAAGAGGGTAGGGTCCACAAGGACCTTTCAAATGATGTGACTCTTCAAATAAGGATACCTTGGGATATAAGAGGACTAATGGAAGACCAAATCAAGAGAACCCATGGAAAAAGAGAAGTGGAAGAAAAGACATATCGACAAAGAAATTAGAATCAGAATGGAGATAAGTAAGAAGAGAGATTGAAACAAACTCAAGAATGATAAGAATGTTACCATAGAAGGATGTAAAGGGCACAAGAAAGTGAAAAAGAAATGACAACAGAAGTTGCAGAAGGAAGTGAGGAAGAATTCATGGAGCACGCCATGGAGAGTGCTGCTAGAAGAGAAGAAGAAGACAAGCATTTCAAGGAGGATGCTTCTGAGTGCACCAATGTGGGTACTACTGAAGAAAGAAGGTTAGAAGGAGAAGTAGAGCATGCCACTATGAGTGTTGCCAGAGAAGAATGTAGAAGGGAAAAGGAAGAAAGAGGTGAATTAGGGTTTATGCCACAAACTATTGGAAAACCTAAACTAACACCAAAATTTTTGAAGATGGATGAGAAATATATAGAGGAGATAATTTGCTGAAGCATAAAGGAGATAAGAGGAGGAGGAGGAGATGTGGTAAACATTGGGAGGAGTTTTGAGGGTTTTGGAAGGTTATTTCAATCATCATTAGATGCCCACATGATGTCATTCTCAAATAGAAGAGTATTCCCTATTTTGAAGAGACACAAACCCTGACAATGAGTCCCCCTGAGTGCCATATAAAGTCAAAATAATTTTAGTTGAGAAATTCAATAAAACAAGTAGACAAAATAGAAGAAATTCGAAGTGATTTCGTAGAAGTTTTAGGAGAAAAGTACTTTGATATATGAGTATAGAGAGGTAGGGGAAGGGAAAGAAAGCAAGTTGATAGCATACAACCTAACTAGAGGAAAACTATTGCAAAGTACCAGAGACATTGAGAAGATCAATCATGGATATTCCTATCAAGTTACCAGTCTTTGAGAAGGACAATACTGAAGCAGCAGAGCACATTTTTATTTTGGAGTCTATTTGGAACTAGAAGGGAGTAACAAGATATGAAATCAAGTTGTTTGAATTCATAGGCACCTTGCAAAATGAAGCATTAAAGGGGTATAAGAAGACATGTCCAAACAGTGATAAGGAATGGGATTATATCAAGAAACTATTCTTGGAGAATTTTTGAGTTTTGGATATTCCTATAGAAGGGGTCAACAAGATGAGAGATTTGATGCAGTTGGATAAAGAATCTATAAAGGAATTTGATAATAAATTCAAGGAGATAACCAAGAAGTTGGAGGAGCCACTGACTGAAAAGGAAAAGATAGAATGGTTTATCTCTAGAATAAGCCCTGACATAAGATCCGCCTTGGATGGAAGAATATTGAAAACATATGTGGAAGCAATGACACTAGCCTACTAGATAGAGTCTCAATCCTATCACAGAAAAGACAAAATTAAGGAAAACCTAGAATTGGAGAAATTGAAATTGGAATTGGAGAAGTTGAAGCTGAGATAGGATATTTTGGCCAAGCAAGAGGACAATACACAAAAGCAGAGGCCTAATATTTGTTGCTCATACTGTACAAGGGAAGGTCACTTGAGAAATGAATGCCCTAGAATAAAAGGTGAAAGGTAAGTTACTACAATAAAAACAACAAAAAGAATGAAGTCAATATATTGTGGATTATGCAGAGAATGGGATGACCATGAGACACCAAACTATTAGTCACAAAACTTTTGGAGGAAAATAGATATTGAGGACGAAGAAGATGAACCATGGTACAATAACACAAACTTAGCAGAGAGAAACAACATGTCATATATAGAAATAAACTCACATGATCAAGGCTGCAAGAAACCAAGTTGGAAATACTAGAGGAATGTCAATTCAATATAGAATTCAAGCTCGAGCGGTCCATCCTATGGGAATAACTACAATAATGATGACAGTGAGCCTTTTGGAGGCTACAAAGGAGGTCAATGTTGTGGAAGAGGTCAAAGGAGGAGGGAGGATGCCACATGCTTCAAATGTAGTAAGCTAGGACACTTTTCTAATGAATGTTGGGGTGAAAGGAAAACACATCATTCATTTTGTAACAACAAAGAGCATGATCTATTTTCTTGTGAAAGAGCATAACAATACTTTTGGAATGCACAACCACAATCTAAGATTGATGAGTTACATAATTTGAATAATAAAAAAGGGGCTAGGAAAATAAGAAGAGAGCCTAAGGGTCAAGGAGAAAGAACTTGCTAGAAGAATAGCAGGGAGAAAACAAACATATCTTTAACTGAATCTATAGGAGAAGAAGAGTACTACCAGATAAGAAAGACAAAACATACCAAAAAAGAGAGAAGACGAAGGAAGGAGAAAGCTATAGTACTGACACGACAAGGAACAAATACCAAAAGACACTACACCATTGAGACAGAAAAGAAAGACAGTGAGGAGGAAGAAGAATTTATTCCTACTAAGAAACAACATGAGAAAATTGTGAAGGAAGACAAACACACAATATGGAAGAAGCAAGAAAAGGAAAAGCAATACAAGCAATTTTTAACTGAAGAAGTAGAAGCTCTCAAGTAGTTAGCCCAATTGACACAACAACACAGACTTATTAAGAAATTGAAGCAATTTTCTAAATATTGGAATAAGGAGCAGGGTCAAAAGAGTCAACTACGGAGGATGGGGAGAACAAATAGAGAATGGAAGATAAAACCACTATGGTAGATGTTCATATTAATCATAGAAAAGTTAGGAATGTCATTGTAGATTTGGGAGCAAATGTCAACATGATAACAAAGAAGTTGCCAGAGCAGTTAGGAAGACCTAAGTTAACAGAGAAAACTTACAACATAATTTTGGCAAATGGATCCAATATGCAAACAATGGGAACATGGAACCAAGTAGAAGTTAACCTAATGGGGGTCAAACATGTGTTAGACTTTATTGTTGTAGCCATGAAGGATCAAGGAGAAGATTTCAATGCACTTTTAGGGTTGAGATGGTTTGTAGATGCAAACTATATCATAGAGTCCCAAAAAGAAAAGCTATCATTTGCCAATAATAACCAGATTGTCCATATTCCTTTGGGATAATCAATGGAGGAAGCATACATAGAAGAAGTCAATCAGACTGAAGACAGTGATAAGGATGCAAAGAATCTCTACACAATTTGAAGATTGGATGCAAAAGAACCAACAAAAGAGCCTAATTTTGAGGAAGAAGTGGAGATAGAAGATGATCACTATAACACAGATAGTGAAGAAGTTCTAGAAGCTTGGTTGAAAGAAGAACTAAAACTAAATACAAGGAGAATGTTTGGTTATTGGAGAATATTCATGATTAAAACCAACAAGGAAAACATACTACAATCCTCCACATTTCATCAAAACCCTCCATAAACCACTTGCAACACATTGAGGAGGGACAAGAAGTTTATATCTCAAAAATTTTAGAAAATGAAGAAAAGACAGCAGACGAATTGATATATCAAGATGATTGTGTTCCCAGAGATACAAGTAGGATAGTCACAAGCAAAGAGGAAGAAGAAAGGAGAGAAAGATACAAGGAAAATAATGTGGGGAGGTTGTTTTGGATGCCAAACCACCAGATCATCAATCTTCAAAAGAAATAAAATGATTGCAGAGAGATTCTGCCAGGTTAACATAGTGTGTCAGAGACTAGCCACTAACAAGGGACATAACTTCAAACACAAAAGAAAGGAAATAAAGTAACAAAGGAAAAGAATAAAAGGGAAAGTGGGAAAAATTAAGGCAAAAAGGAAGGATATTTAACCCTAATCAGGCATGAGGAGCCTCATTTTGAATTCATACTTTGGAAAAATTTGATCTCTAAGAGAAAATTAAAATGGCCAATGAAGCAATGAAGAGTATAAGAGTGCAGATAACTAGTGAATACACAATGGTGACCCCTGAGCTGATCAACATCACACACAAGCTAAGGTTGGAGTTCAAGAAGTATCCCTAGAAAGCCCTAGAAGTGGATAAAGATGACATATAACAGCCATTAGATTTCCACAGTCCATAATAGAATGCTTGAGTGCTTCAGGAATTAACTATGTGTAAGTTTTTTAGTCAATGTTTTAGATCACACTTCGTGATCCATCATCAGGAGAGCTAGATGAGAGAATTGAAAATGAACATTTGCAGACCTATCAACAATATAAATAGGAAGAGGGAGGAGGAAGGTTCAAGAACCAAGACAAAATAAGAAAAGTCAACAAATTAAAACTTGGAAAGAGAAAAATAAAGCCACAAAACAACCTCAAGGAAGTGCACAAATTAACATAAACATAAGAGAAAAAATTATGAAAAGGAAGAACAAAATAATCAAAAAAAAATAAAGAAACAATAAATGAACAAGGCAAGGAAGCAAAAAACACAAGGAAGAGAGTAGTTAAAAATATCCAATTAATAAAGAATCAAACAATGAAGGGCTAAAAGTTAAAGGAGATCAGGTCGAGAAGGAACATAAGAGACCACAAGTAATTATGTATGCAACAACATACATAAAAATGGAGAATATCAAAGACAATAAGAAATAATGTATCTAAGGAATTTGTCTCTTATGTTTATGTTAATTTGTGCACTTCCTTGAGGTTGTTTTGTGGCTTTATTTTTCTCATTCCAAGTTTTAATTTGTTGAATTTTCTTATTTTGTCTTGGTTCTTGAACCTTCCCCCTCCCTCTGACTATTTATCTTGTTGATAGGTCTACAAATGTTCATTTTCAATTCTCTCATCTAGCTCTCTTGATGATGGATCATGGAGTGTGATCCGAAATGTTGAGTAAAATCTTACACATAGTTAATTCCTGAAGCACTTAAGCATTCTAAAGATGGCATATTCTTGAATGTACTGGAAGATGTGATCTACACAAAGGATGTGATGAAGTACATTCACAATACATTGGTAGAGATTGATCACATGAAGTTTTAGGAGCTAAGGGATACATTGATGGGTGACACAGGGTATCTGCTCGAGTACACAAACATACCAGCGAAGAGACTAGATGTATGGAAGGATTTCCTTGACTTCACAGATGCACATGAATGGGTAAGAATCATTCTAAGAATAATCTATGATGAATTTATATATTTAGACAAACCGTACAAAATCACAAAGGAGGCCATTAGGGTAGTCACAGGGTTAAGTGACATAGGACCCCTATGAACAATGAAGTCCATTAGAACAGATCAAGTAAGGGAATTGACCAGAGCAACAATGGATGGAAGGAATATGCATGTAAAGGATATCATAGATTCAGGAGTGAAATATGTCACCATGAGTATAGCTTATAAAGTGTATTATGCCAACCGGGAGGATTCGACCATAGCCACTGCAATCCATACTGCCTATTAAATGGTGAAGGAGGGCAAGGACTTTGATCTTTGTAAGGTAATGTGACAATAGTTACTAGAGAATTTGCAGAAGATCAAGGACTCAAGTTATAACTTCTAGTATGGTACCCTAGTTCTATGCCTTACATTTTATTTCTTGAATGAATTACTAGGGTTTAAGTGGAAACACTAGCATCAAAACATACTGGTAGGGTTAGAGGTGAAGAGGCACATAGCCCAATTCAAGGACACAAAAGCATACAGTGCTACATACTGGGGTTTCTTCAAAACCCTATAGAAAGAGATGAGGGAAAGAGAAATAATTCCCTATAGAGTTGTGAAACAATATTTAAACTAGGTCATATTTTTGGTAGAAAAATATTTCACTTACATAGAAGTAGTAGAGCCTCGAACATCATGGGTACCACAATTGACTTATGATATAACTATAGTAGAAGCTACCAATTATCTACAAAACCTATTAAGCAAACCCAAGGACACAAGTGCGGAGGGATTTGACACATATTTAGAGGTAATGGATAAGCAACAAAAAAAGCATGTGGAGGAGCATTTGGATAAGCATAGAGAGACATTGCATAAATAGTGGGGAGTTTCAAGAAAGGGAACTACCTCAGCTCCAAAACCGGCCACATCAGCTCCACTACCTACCAAGGAGGTTCCGTTAGTCAGAAGATTAGAGAGGACTACATCATAGGTGCCATCATCATCAACCATATCATTCGGAGGAAGAGCAGCATCATAAGTTTTCAAGAATGAAGAAGAGTACACAGAAGAAGGCTCCCCAGCAAAAACAACAAGAAAAAAGAAAGAAATCCCAATAAATTCTAGAGGAGATTGAGTCTGAAGAAGGAGATCAGCAAGAATCAAAATTGAAGAGAAGGAAAAGAGTACAATAGACACCGAAAGAAGAACCAACAGAAGATCTAACAAAGGAACCAGAACAAGAGCTCTACAATCTAGATGCACTGCTCAATGCTATGGAAAATGTAGGTATGTTAAAAGAAACTACTACTTTATTTGATGATTCATCTGAGGAAAATAAACAAAATATAGTTCAAGCAATGATCCAATATATGAGAGATAAATAAAAGATACTAGATGAGATAATGGAAGGATTTTCAGAGATCTTAATAGAAGCATTGAGAAAAAGGAAGAATAAGACACTCCAATTGGAGGAGGAAATAAGGCAAAATGCCATTGATAAGCTCAATGACACATTGTCACCGAAGAAGAAAAATGAATCGATACAACTGCAAGCCATGGAATTGAGGAGAAAACAAAGAGTAGATACACTCATGGGGGGGAATAAGAAGGAAAAGGAGAAAATTCAAAAAGAAATTGATGAGGTAACAACAAAGCTATATTAGTCCATGAAAGAACAAGAACAACAACTAGCACCATCACCTCCACACAACATTGAGATACCAGCAGGAAGAGAAAATAGAACAAAGGCAAGCCAAGAGGGAAGTTAGACGGAAAATTCTACATAAGGGATACCTCCTCTGGAGAACACAAGGAGGCAGGAGACAAATATATAACAACAAAAAACAAACCCACAAACACATAATGCAGGAGTGAAAGAAGGAACACAAGAGAATACAGAAGAGCAAAGGGTATCAGAACAAATTGATAATCTAGAAGCCTCTTCATCTTCAATTGAGTCCATCAAGGAGTTTTGGAGCAACAAAAGCATATAAGACCTATTGTAACTTTGCAATTGCTACAATTGTCAAGAGTAGAAGGCCAAGTAAACCTTGCCGAAATATCTCTGTTACAAAAGCTACAGTTGGGAGATGTTTTCCACTCCTCAACAAGAGCATAAATTTTGAAACAACATATAGAGGGGAATGAATTGCTTCAAGGTGTGGTGAACACATTGGCAAAGGAGATGTCAGAGATATCCAAAGATACCACCTTACCCTTGTCAGAGAAACTACAATAGTTGACACATGGGTTTAAGAGTATTCCAGCCAGTTGGAGAAGAAAGTCATAGAGCAATTGAATAAGAAAAGACTAGTGGAGATGAAAAATAAGTATGCTAAGGAACACAATTAGCTGGAAACACGCATAAAAATATTTCAACAAAGCATTGTGGAGGTGAACATTCTTTATCAATTTTGATTAAAATGGCCACCGTCCACCAAAGCAATAAAAGACCAGATGGATTCTCTGGAACTCTAAATAAAAAATGTGACAATCCAATATGATCCTCTAAGACATAAGGGTGGATTAATAAGGGCACAGGTGGAGATACTTCACAATAAAAATCAATAGCTCCAAGATCAAAGAGATCAAATAAGGAGCCAAATAAAACAGTTAAGGGAGGTGGTCAAGCTAAGACTAGCTAACCTCACCAACAATTTTACAGAAGCCAAATAGACTACATAAAATAGACAAATACCAGAAAGTATAAGAAAAGAAGAGGAAACATACATAAATATAGAAGGACAAATAACTATGTTGAAAAAGGCCAAGAAGCAATGGGACACCAGTTTGGCAAAGCTGAAGTAGATATACAAGACTATTTAGCCTAGCAACTGATTTACATGTCTTAAGGACAAGACATAATTTTGAAGGGGAGATGATGTTAGTACAATGTAGAGCATAGAGTGGAGCTAACCGAAAGCTAGTGCATACAATATGCAGAGGCGGGAGCTAATAGAAGATGATAAAGAACACATCCCTATATGTAATAGATATAATATATATAGATATAGGATATCATCATATAGGATAGGAGGATATGAGATATATTCTGATATATGAATGACATAGAAGTCATATATGTAGATGGATGACGTAGAGACTTAGACCTATCAAAGGATGGGTGTATGATACTTAATTACTATTTATATATACATATGGAGATCTACCGGTACTAGGTAATTATATGTTGTCTTATTATTATTTGTATGTGATACTCCAGTTTTGTTATTCTTTATGTTTTCCTATCAATCTCTATCTACTTGACTGAGGTATAAACTGACTACTTGTAAGACTTGATTGAGGACTAGATCTCCAAACTGGTATCCCTCCACATTTCTTTCCAATAGTCCCCAATTTGTGCTTAGCCAGGTTTGTGACTGATAGCCTATTTTCTAAGTTCTCGTAGGCTATCTGGTATGCTTAGGGGACTCCTTGTTTCTTGGAGAGCACAGGTTCAATTCTATTTATTCTTTTTGATGGAATTGAGCTCAATTGTTGTTAAAGATTGCAGTGCTACGTTTAGAAGTATTTTTAGCTTTCTAAGTTGCTCTCAAAACTTCTTGGAGAAGTCATATATTTACAGTAAGTCATCTAGTTGGCATCATTCTTCGTCCCAAACCTTTAGGATTACATTGGTATGGTTTATTTCAAAATTTTATTTAGTTTGGGATTTTTTGTAAGTTGGGTGGCTAATTGAGCTATTTAATTGTTAATTTCACTTAAGTCTCATAAGGTTGGAAATATTTAAAGGTGACTTAAGTGTTATAGCTCATTAGAAAGGTAAAGTGTTTTATTATTTGATTAGGCACATAAAAGTGAGCACCTAGACATGGGAAAAAGGAATTATTGAAGTTAGAGGAAAAACCTAATTATTTTCAAAAAAGAATTATATTCCCATGGAACCTAAAAGTTCCTATATAAGGGGATTGATATCTCATTGTTGTGCTTATGCTATTGATTTGATATTGTTATGCTATTGGATTGAACTTGTGTGCTCTTCCATTCCTTATTGAGGATGAAAACCCTCTTAGAGAAGATCAGTTTCAGTGGTGAAAGATCAACCCTAGCTAGTAATGGTGATTTCACACATAGATCACATTGGTACTATAATAGATTTATTGCTTTCTGAGTTTCGCGGATTGGATTAAGCATATTATATTTTGGAGTGAATTATGAATGGAGTTACTAATCATTTTGTGAAGTTTTGAAGCTTCCTTGTTGCTGACTATACAATTTTTGGAGGATGGTGTGAGGGTTTGGATGGAATATTATTTTTTCAATGCTCAAACCTCTTTCCTTGGTGACATCTAGACCTGTTAATTCTTGTCACCTTCTTTTTGAGATTGATACTGAAGTTTTGATTGTAGATTTTGGATCAAAAATGCAGGTTGTACATTTTGTACAGGTCATACCAGTTCTTGAAGTGTTGCATGGGAGTTAGAGGCTGAAACACCTCTCTTTAGGGGACCTTTCTCCTTGTTTTCTTACACCTAGACTTGAAGTGGTGTTCATTGGATGTTCTGAGTTGTTCAAATTAGTTTTGGAGGAGACCTTGCTTAGTGGTTGTTGGTTATCTCTGCGCTTTCATAATAGAACTCTGCTATTCTTTGTTTCAAACTTGCACATATAGTGATTTCAGTGTTTTTTAGAGGGTTATGGTCTCTAGCTTCATCATTTACAGATGCTACTATTAGGTATGAATATTCCATGATTTCATATGCTAAAGGAACATTATTCCTTCATGTTTTTGATGCTACAGAAGTAGAGTATAATCTAAAACAATATTTTAATTGATAGTGCAACTTTATATAACATTGTAATTTCTTTGCAAAGTTGCAAGCATTATTTGTAATACCCTAGATGGCAAAACCACTAGTGGGACTACTATTTCTTGTCATTACTTACCACACTGAATAAGTGGTTCATTGTAAGGCTTCTCACTAAATAAAGGGATGTGCCAATGCTCTTAATTTCATTATTCCCACTGAATAAGTGGAGGTTGTAATTGTTCATGAAGTTCTAATTGCTTAATTTAAAGCACTTTTATGCTCTCACCTTTCCCTTATTGGAAACTAGGTGATTAAAAGAGTGTGGAAGAATCTACTATTGCATTTCATTACATTGGTGTTGAATTTCAAAAAAATTCTAGGGTGTTATATTACAGTTCCCTTGCTTGGAGACAATTCGAGCATCCTCTATGGTATCCTTTTGTTGATGTTTACTTTCATTTATTTCCTTTCTACACTTTAGTGTAGGTTATATCTAAGTGTCATTAGCCTACTAGAGTTGGGGTAAAATGTAATATCAAAAATTGCATACCCTACAATTATCATGCTATGTTTTGGGATTTTTGTAGTGTCCATAACCCTAGCATTGTTCTTAGGTTCATTTGGCCCTAACCTTAGCCTCGGATCTACCTTGGCACGAACTTGAGTCTTGTATTTTTGTATGTCTTTAGTTTTTGTGTTAGTCAATGCAATTTTTGTGTTTCTATTCTATCATTGACTTCATGTGGAAGCCAAAAGGCTACATAGGGGTTTAACCACTCTTGACAAGCTCCTAAGAAACCCCAAACATCTCTTTTGTCCTAGTTACAAGTTTTCAAGGCATTCAAGTGCACAAAGGTTTGTTGTTTTTTCCTCTTATTCATTTTGTCATTTCCTTTGAACTAATTAGTTTAGATTGTTTTTCAGTATTTCTATGTGTTCCAGAATATCTTATGTTTGGTTTTTTGTTCTTACCTTTTGGTATGTATAGAAGTTGAAATCAAGTGAGATACTATCACTTTGCAACTTTTCTAGATGACAACATGTAAATAGGTTGACAAGGTATTGAAGGGATGATAGAACATCATGCTAGAACCCTAGACAGTAGGTTAATCCAGCTATCCATTAGGTATGTCTTGATTTCTTCTTCTATGTTGTTGATTTATTTTTTTCATTTTTGATTATTAGGTTTTCATTTAGTGGTATTAGAGCATAAGGTTTGGGATCTTGAGGATTGAAGAGAGTGAAGGAGGAATTTGTGCTTTTTAAATGGATGCATCTTGCAGAGGTCTTGTGGATAGATCACCAAGGGTGAGGAAGTTGCAAGGGTTTGTAAGTAGATCACCAAAATGTGAGGTGGCCCATAGGAATCATGTAAAAAAATTGTTGGTTGTGAGGTAGTTTATAGGGTGATTATGGACAAACTATTGATCCAAGGTAGTGTATAATTAGATTCAAGATGTTGCCAGTGAGAGGGTGTGGAATTATCAATGTTTCTAGGAGAATGGAAGAGATGTATGAAATGATGAAAGGTATGCAAAACCAAATGGGTTCCTTTGAAGAAGACTACAAAAGAAACCCTAACCCTAGGGTAAAACAGAGTAATGAAGAATAAGAATAAAATTATCTTGAATAAAATGGAAGTAAAGAAGAAGACAAGGAAGAATGGATGTTGAGAGCCATATCAAGTATTGGTAAGAGTACTAGAGTATACATTCCTAATTAAATTCTGGTAATTTGAACCATGAAGAGTTGATAGATTGGATAATTGATTTAAAATATCACTTTGAGGATGAAGATATTGCTAATCCAGATAAAGTGAAATTTGCTAAGACTAAATTGGAAGGCCATGCTGCCACATGGTAAGAGGTTTATTTAGAGAGGAATAAGAAATGTAAACATAGCATTAGAAAATTGGATATGATGATAGATAAGTTGAAGTCCAAGTTCATTCCTAAAAATTATTAGTTAGAGTTGTTGGAGGAGTAACATAATCTGAGACAAAGAAACATGACTATGAAAGAATATATCAAGGAGTGCTATATGTAGACAAACTGGTCTAGGCACCATGAGGAAGGATCTGAGAAGGTAGAAAAGTACATTAGTGGTTTGAGGGAATCTATTTAGGAAGAGTTGGACATATGGAACATCTAAACAATATAATAATATTACTAGTTGTCCCCCACTGTAGAAAAGAAATTGAATCAAAGGTTGGAAGAGATGCAAAACTAAAAGAAGGAGAACTAAGAGAGATTCCAAAGTAGTAGGATGAGACGTGGTGATAGAGGATCACAACCAAGGGGTCAAGGGAGAAGTATACCGTAATGGAGGAAGCCAAAATACCCACCATAGAGATAGAGAAGATGGTGAATCTTACCATAGAAACCAAAGAGATGACAACAATACCTACTACAAAGGAAAAGATGTTGGTAAATACTACCACAAAGATGAGGAAGGAAATTATTGAAACCATAGAGATGGATGGATACATGATAGAGGAGGATATGGGAGGAAAGGGAGAAGATCCTTTAGATGAACTTGCTTTAACTGTGGGGAAGAAGGACATAGAGCATTTGAGTGCTGAGGAAAGAGAGAAGAACATAGCACATGGACTGCATTATTGGATGAGAGGTTTCTTAGTTTAGAAAGGGACCTAGTGTTACAAGTATGGGCATAACTGGTGTTGTCATTAATGTCAACATACTCCTGTTACATTAATGATAAGGATTGGATGAGTTATGTGCTGAGGATATTGAGAAAATTAGTCTCAATCAGGAACAATGAAGAACAGTGATATCATAAGGTAAAAAGTCCAAGACAGGTTGAGGATCAGAGGATGCGGATTAAAGGGTTTGAAGATATGAGTCTTAAGATGTTGTAGTAAAGATTTCAGAGGTCCGCATGAAGACATGAAAAAGTTGTGGCTGGTCAAGTTAAACCGGTTCCGGTAAGTGTTCAAAGGTGACAGAGTGTTACAGAAAGGTCCGGTGAGGTCTAGAAATGCATTATTCTATTCTGCGGATTTGAAGTAGTGTTTGGGAAGTCCTTATGATGTGTCAACTCTATTGGTTCATGTTTTAAAGGTCCGCAAGCATCTATTCCCTTGTGACAGTAATGGCAGACTGTGTTCTTGAGGTTCCGGATGAAGGAGAGAAGGATTTCAGTAAGTAAAGGAAGTGCAGATGTTCTTGGTGATTCAGGCAAGCTTGTGGAGATCCTTGGATCATGTTCAGTTCATATTGACGGTCCACATTAGAATTGGAGCCCAGAATTGAAGAAATGTTTCCGGATGAAGGTGTTCTTCCTTAGGCTAGCCGACCAAATGAATTATACATCTTGTAGATGTTTTCCAACTTAGATGTTTGTTCCTAGTTGATGTCATGTATAAATAAGGGATTGCAAAGTTATTTCAAGGTGTGACTTGTGGAGATGAGTGTGTGGTAGAAAGGAAGAAAGTGAAAAGTAAAGAAGAAGGTCTGGGCTTAAATGGAACTGACTCAAGCATGGTGAAGATGCTATTTACCAGTTCAAGTATGTGATACTTATTCTTTTGTAGATAGTGTGTCTCTTGTAGGCAGTGAGCCTCTTGTGAGCAGTGTGCTCGAGCAGTGAGCCCTAATTGGCATGTGCCATTTTGTTCTTTCTATTCTTCTAACAGAGAATACATTCTTGGGTTAATCACCCCATGGTTTTTCCCTTAACCAGGTTTTCCACATCAAAAATCTTGGTGTCTGGTGTGTTGATGTGTTTCTGCTCTTGATCTATTGCATTGTGCTTTCATGGTTGATCTTCTATTATGCTGCTAATTAACAATGTGGAGTCAAGTGTTTAAAGTAGGAGAAAGTTTTGTATAACTAATTCACCCCCCCTCTCAGTTGTGTGCCCTAAATCTAACAATTGGTATCAGAGCCAAGTTCCTCTAAAAAGAGCTTAACCACTTGAGGAGATCTAGGATGTCGTCTTACAAGAAGGATAGTCTGAAGTTTAATGGAACCAACTTTGCTCTTTGGAAAGGTCGCTTGAAATGTCACTTGCAGTGTATGGGATTTGTGTACTGGTCCATGGTTACAAAGCCGTATGTACCTCCACAAGGTGGTCCGACAACCCTAAATGAAATCACAGATGCTGAAAAACAATCTGTGGACCAAAGAGGCTCTTCTAAGCGCATTATCTGACTCAGAGCTCTCAAATGTTATTGACCTACCAACTGTCTTTGAGATTTGGAATAAACTAGAACTTCTGCATGAAGGAGACCAGTATGTTAAATGTGCACGGTTACAGAGTCTGAAAGGAAAATTTGAAAAATTGAAGATGATGAAAATATTACTACTTTTATGCCAAGAGTGAATGAGCTGGTTTGTGGAATTAGAAATGCTGGTGGAGTCTTGGATGAAAATGAGATTTTTGGAAAAATTCTCAGATCTGTACCTGAATCTTACAAAATCAAGGTTGCTGCTATTGAAGAATTCAGAGCTCATACAACTGTCACAAGAGATTAATTGGCCAGGAAATTGGCTGCATTTGAAATCACAGAGTTTGGAGATGACCCCCCCAAGACTGAATCTGCATTCAAAGCCAGTGCCTCTATTAAAGGTAAACAAAGGTTTGATCTGGGAGAGAATTCTTCAAGGAAATTGTCATGGTATGAAAAAGCAAGAAAAGATCTGGAAGAAGAAGAAGCAGAAACTGCTCAGCTTGAAGCCCTTATTGCAAAGAGGCTACCAAGAAGATCCGGTAAGTATGAAGGAAAATTACCTTTTAAGTATTTTAATTGTAATAAGATTGGTCATTTTGCCTCAAGGTGTCCGGAAAGATTTTCAAGGAAAAATCCTAACAAGCCAAGGTTCCAAAAGAACTGTTACTATGTACATGAAGATGATGATAATGAAGGAGTAACAGATGATGAATCAGAGATAGGAAACAAATCCAGAAATGAATGGGTGTTCATTGCCATCAAGGAAGAAGATCCAATGCCCTTTGTATCTATCAATCTTAAGACTGTGGAAAGAGCTATGGCTCCCCAAATTGAAGAGAAGGATGATTGGGTCATTGACAATGGATGCTCTCACCATATGATAGGTGACAAAAATAAGTTTGTAGATTTGGAAAGGTATGAAGGAGAAGTGGTAAAGTTTGGTGACAATTCTGCTGGTAGAATCAGAGGAAGAGGAACTATTTCTTTTGATGGAAGGAATAAAAATGGTAATGTATTATATGTTGAAGGATTGAAGCACAATCTTCTCAGTGTTGGACAGTTGGTGGACAAAGGCTATGATCTCAGATTCAAGAATGGAAAGTGCAGGATTTTTGAAAGTTCCGGAACAGAGATTGCATCCGGTACCCAAACAAAAGGTAACATCTTTCACTTGGCTGGTACTGATAAAAGTTGTTTATCTGCTCAAGTTAATCAGAGTTGGTTATGGCATAGAAGAATGTGTCATGTGAATTTTGATAATATCATCAAGATAAGCAATACTTAGGTTGTAACAGATCTTCCAAAATTGGTAAAACCTACAAATAGTTTGTACAAAGAATGTTAGTTGGGAGAACAAAGCAGAATCTCATTCAAAAGCAAGGAACAATCTTCTACCAGATTATTAGACTTGGTTCATACTGACTTATGTGGTCCGGCAAGAATCAAGAGTGTGCAAGGTGATAGATACTTCATGTTGCTAATTGATGACTATTCTCAGATGATGTGGGTAACCTTTCTGAAAGAAAAATCAGAAGCTCTTGAGAAATTCAAAATATTCAAAGCTATGGTGGAAAATGAGACTGGATTGAAATTGAAATGTCTAAGGTCTAATAGAGGTGGAGAGTTCACATCCGGTGAGTTTATAGATTTCTGTGAGAAACATGGAATAAAGAGACAGTTGTTGGCTCCCAGGACTCCATAGCAGAATGGAGTAGTTGAGAGAAAGAACTGGACCATCCAGGAAGCATCTAGGACCATGATGATGGAAGCAAATGTTACCCAGGTCTATTGGAGGGAAGCTGTCAGCATTACAGTCTATACCCTCAGTCAAGTTCAAATCAGAAGCAACACCGGTAAGACCCCTTATGAACTTTGGTTTGGCATTACTCCTACTATAAGATATTTCAGAGTCTTTGGTAGCAAATGTTACATCAAAAGAGATGAAGATCTAGGCAAGTTTGATGCTAGAAGTGATGAAGGAATATTCTTGGGTTACTCTACTCAAAGCAAAGCATACCGGTGTTATAACAAGAGACTAAGAAAGATGATAGAAAGTACAAAGGTGAAGGTTGATGAGGAAATAGAGAAACCCTCAAGGTTTTATGAATATGATGAAGATGATTAGAATGGTGTTCTGGTTCAAGGAGTTTAATCCTCTTCTAAAAGTCAGATTCAAACTAATCTGATAAATTAGGAAGAAGAGACAGGTCTGAATGAGCCTGATCAAGAAGCAGAAATGCAGGGAACCCCCAAAGTTCCAAGGTATGTTAGACTAAACCACTCTGAAAATCAGATCATAGGTGACAAAAGCAAAGGTGTGCAAACTAGAAGGAGAATTGCTCAAGATTCGAAAGAGTATTGTTTGATTTCAAAGATTGAACCTAAGTCAGTGAATGAAGCTTGCAATGATGAAAATTGGTCAAAAGCCATGGAGCTAGAACTAATGCAAATTGAGAAAAATCACACTTGGGATCTTGTTCCTAGACCTAGAAATAAGAATGTGATTGGAACCAAATGGGTCTTCCGGAACAAATTGAATGAAGTTGGTGAAGTAATCAAAAATAAGGCCAAATTAGTTTGCAAAGGTTACTCTCAAATAGAAGGAGTTGATTTTGAAGAAACTTTTGCTCTGGTGGCAAGAATTAAAGCAGTTAGATTATTTCTTGCATATGCTGCCTTCAAATATTTCAAGGTATTTCAGATGGATGTCAAGTCTGCCTTCCTGAATGGTGACTTGGAAGAAGAAGTGTACATTGAGCAATCGGATGGATTTCAACTATCTGAAAATAGTGACATGGTCTACAAGTTGAAAAAGGCACTGTATGGACTAAAGCAAGCCCCAAGAGCCTGGTATGAAAGACTGGATAAACATCTCTTGAAGATTGGTTTTAACAAAGGTACTGCTGATAGTAATTTATATTTCAAAATTGATCATGAAAACATCTTAGGTGTTGAAGTGTTTGTTGATGATATCATTTTTGGAGGAAGAGATAATATGTGTAAAACTTTTGCAAATCAAATGAAAAGTGAGTTTGAGATGTCCATGCTTGGTGAAATGAGTTTCTTCTTGGATCTACAAATAACTCAAACAAAGAATGGTATCTTCATTTCTTAGACCAAATATGCAAGAGAATTGTTGAAGAAATTTGGGATGGAAGATTCAAAGCCAAAGAAACACTCCCATGGCAACCAGATGTAAGTTGAGCAAAGATGATGACTCTCCTAGGACAGATCAAACAAAATATAGATCAATGATTGGAGGATTGTTGTACCTCACTCAAACTAGACCAGACATTATGCAAGCTGTTGGTCTTGTTGCTAGATTCTAGGCTGATCCCAGAGAAGCTCATGTCATGGCAATCAAGAGGATTTTCAGGTATCTAAAAGGGATAGTTGAGTATGGTCTGTGGTATCCTAGAGATCATGATTTCTCTCTTCATGCATATACAGATGCTGATTGGGCAGGAGACGTGGATGACCAGAAGAGTACTAGTGGTGGAGCTTTCTTTTTGGGAAAGAGATTGGTTTCTTGGCTAAGCAAGAAATAAGAGGCAATATCCCTATCTACAACTAAAGCAGAATACATAGCAGCAGCAGGTAGTTGCACTCAAGTGTTGTGGATGAAGCAGATGTTAAGAGATATCAAAGTGGAGTATGAGGAGCCTATCACAATTTTCTATGATAAGTCAAGTGCAATAAACATATCCAAGAATCCGGTGTTACACTCAAAGACCAAACACATATCCATCAAGTTTCTTTTTTTGAGAGAGCAAGTAAACAAGAAAGAAGTCAGATTGGAGTTTGTGCCTTCCAAGGATTAGATTGCAGACATCTTTACTAAACCTTTGCCTAAGGACTCTTTTGAGTATCTAAGGGAGAAATTAGGGGTTATTGGCCCTCCAGTGATGAACTAAGGTGCATTAGTCTAGTGCATATCACAGTCACATCTTGTGGTCTGGATTGATGATGGGGAGCTGCTACTCAGGAGAAGCAGCAGATATGACTCTGAAGTGATAGAATTGCAAGTATGTGTCCTTTTCCATTGATGTAAAAGGGGGAGAGAAGACATGTGAAAAACAAGTGATTGTTGATCAAAGGGGGAGCAATAATGGGAAAGAAGAAATGAGAATGGTGGTTGCTGATAGGGGGAGTTGTGATAGTAAGGAAAAGTTCTTGTCTTGATGGTCAATCAGTTTTTCACATCATATGTTGCCATCAATGACAAAGGGGGAGATTGTTGCAAGTATGGGCCTAACCGATGTTGTCATTGATGTCAACCTACTCCTATTGCATTAATGATAAGGATTGGATGAGTTATGTGCTGAGGATATTGAGAAAATTAGTCTCAATCAGGAACAATGAAGAACAGTGATATCATAAGGTAAAAAGTCCAAGACAGGTTGAGGATCAGAGGATACGGATTAAAGGGTTCAAAGATATGAGTCTTAAGATGTTGTAGTAGAGATTTTAGAGGTCCGCATGAAGATATGAAGAAGTTGTGGCTAGTCAAGTTAAACTGGTTCTGGTAAGTGTTCAGAGGTGACAGAGTGTTACAGAAAGGTCCGGTGAGGTCCAGAAATGCATTGTTCTATTTTGCAAATTTGAAGGAGTGTTTGGGAAGTCCTAATGATGTGTCAACTCTATTGGTTCATGTTTTAAAGGTCTGCAAGCATCTATTCCCTTGTGACAGTAATGGCAGACTATGTTCTTGAGGTTTCGGATGAAGGAGAGAAGGATTTCAGTAAGTAAAGGAAGCGCAGATGTTCTTGGTGATTCAGGCAAGCTTGTGGAGGTCCTTGGATCATGTTCATTTTGTATTGATGGTTCGCATTAGAGTTGGAGCCCAGAATTGAAGAAATGCTTCCGGATGAAGGTGTTCTTCCTTAGGCTAGCTAACCGGATGAATTATACATCTTGCGGATGTTCTTGCGGATGTTTTTTGACTTAGATGTTTGTTCCTAAGTTGATGTCGTGTATAAATAAGGGATTGTGAAGTCATTTCAAGGTGTGACTTGTGGAGATGAGTGTGTGGTAGAAAGGAAGAAAGCGAAAAGCAGAGCAGAAGGTCTGGGCTTAAATGGAACTGACTCAAGCATGGTGAAGATGCTATTTACCAATTCAAGTATGTGATACTTATTCTTTTGTAGACAGTGTGTCTCTTGTAGGTAGTGAGCCTCTTGTGAGCAGTGTGCTCGGGCAGTGAGCCCTAATTGGCATGTGCCATTTTGTTCTTTCTATTCTTCTAACAGAGAATACATTCTTGGGTTAATCACCCTGTGGTTTTTCCCTTAACCGGGTTTTCCACGTCAAAAATCTTGGTGTCTCATGTGTTGATGTGTTTCTGCTCTTGACCTATTGCATTGTGCTTTCATGGTTGATCTTCTATTATGCTGCTAATTAACAATGTGGAGTTAAGTGTTTAAAGTAGGAGAAAGTTTTGTACAACTGATTCACCCCCCCTCTCAGTTGTGTGCCCTAAATCTAACCCCTAGAACAAGAAGAATTATCCGCAAGCTAGAATATGCAAGTGCAGTGAAATGTGGTAGGACTTAAAGTGACTAGTAGATGATTGGAATTGTTACTGAAAACCTACAAACAAAACAAACAACTAAATTTTGGTTGATTCAGGCTACTCTTACACTGTAGGATGCTCCTACATCAAGGATGCAATGGACTCACACCCATTAATTTTTATGGTAAACTATGATGAGGTAATGAGAGGTTACGATAAAACATTAATTAAAATGAATGGGAATTACACAATTAAACATTAAAAATAGTTATCCATGAGATTATTTCATATACCCAAGAGGATATGTGGAAAGGACCATGAAGGACATGAGGATGATATTACATTCTGGATACCATTGTTGTTGAGGACCTCCATGGTATGGAGGCATGCTCCTCAACCTTCATGTGGTTTGATACCTATGTTGATACTCCATTGCTATATCATATGACAAACCTCTCCTCCTTTTTATGTTGGATTGTATATTTGACATGTGTATGTCATTCCATAGTATATGACTTGATTGGTGTGTTATCCCCAATCTTCTATGATCTGTTTGGCATCCCATGTGTATGTGTTGATGGTATTGGTAGATCTATCATGTGTACTTGCTTGGTATTGCTTGTTTTCATATGATTGGAATGTGTATGGTTGATTAGTGATTGTGTATCCCTCATTTATTCTTTCTTAGAAACTTTATGTATGAGAGTGGTTAATGTGTGTATGTTCAACCACCTTGTTTTGTGTCAGTGTTGTTGGACTACCTAGTTGGTTGCCTCCTAGTTAAAATGGGTGGGCCTAAGGGTTCCACATGATTGGGTGGCATCAAATGACCATTGGGGCCTATGGATTCCTTGAAACTACTTGGAGTGCATAGAAGGATTTCATGATCTTATACATATGGTAAATTTTTATTTTGTATCATTGTGGAAAATGTATAATTTAGGACATTTGAGTCCTCATTTGTAAAACTATAATACTATTTGGAAATTGTTTGAGTTGGAATGCATTTCTCCCACATATGTGGTGAGAGCTTTATCTCTTCTTTTGGCACGTCTCAATGTTGGTGTCAAATGTACATGGCATTTTGTATATTTTTTCTCATGTTTGGCTATGTGGTAGAAACATGATTTAAGAGCCCAGTTCATTATTATTATCAAATGAATATGCAAACTAGTGTAGATGTATTGTATCTTGTGTGCAAGTGATGTAATTGAAACATCTACTTTTTGAGTAGTTGTTTCCCCTTGCATGATTTGTCATTTCCTTAGCATTTGTAAACCCATGTGGGTATGGGAAATGTGTATTTGGGTTTTATAGTTTTTGAGGTCCTTGGGAATCCTCATTTGGCCAATGAAGAGCTTGTATATACTTGAGTGCTTATTTCAATGCATTTTGTACAACACGTAAAATGAGAAAACCATGTCTTGTTTAAAATATTGGTTAGTCCATCAGAGTTTGGAGTTGGAATTGTATTTTTTATGATTGCAAAGTTACAATCAAACTCCAAAGTCCAAAGTACAAGTCTATCAGAGTTTGATGTTGGAGTTACAGTTTGCATGATTGCAAATTTGCAATTGAACTCCAAATTTTGAAGTGTGTGTCTATTGGTTCAAAGTTGGAGTTGTATTTTGCATGAATGTAAAGTGCAACCAAACTCCAAAGTCCAAAGTGTGTGTCTTTGAAATTCAGAGTTGGAGTTGCATGTTACATGATCACAAAGTTGCAATCAGACTCTAAAGTGTGAAGTGCAAGTTCAAGGTGTTGGAAAAATGCATCCAAACTCTGAAGTTTGAATTGATGCAATTCATACCCTGAAGTCTGAAGTGTTGGAAAAGTCTAGTCAGACTTTGAAACTGAAATGATACAAATTTGCACCTATTTTTCCAAAGTCTCAAAATGCAAGGAAAGCAACTATTGGCTAGAACATTGTAAGAGATGCAAGGTTGCATGGGAACTATTAATCTCTACAAAACCTCATTATTTGATCTTGCCAGGGTCACTTGACCCATGTTCAAGTATTCCATTTGTCTCACCATGCCTAGTGCATTGGTGTGCATGTCAAGTGTGTCATGTTGTGTCATGACACCTTGTGTATGTAGGAGTGCAATGTGTCATGTTTTGTGTTGCAAACAAATGTTCATCCAATTTTTGTATATTAATGTCTTGGGTGAAAGCCTAAGGCTTTACACATTGTTTAGTTCAAATTCCAATGTCTTGCTATATGTAGGGCACTAAAAGTGTGGATTCTACTCATCTACATGGCAATACATGAGGGCATTATTCATTGGCCAAAGAGTTCAAAGGACCAACAACATGGGCATTTTTATACAAAAGATGAAATTTGTAATCTTCCATGGTGGATAATTGCAAATTTAGAATTTAGAAATCACATAAGGTCCCACATGTCAAGGTATGGTTGTGTGGCTTAATTTGATTGGCCAATAGCTAAACAAATTGCTCAACCATTTATATTACCGTCTATGCACTAGCCATTGGATCTAAGTGTCAATGTAAGAACAAATGTCAATCATTGATCAAGGAAATTTAACAATTGAAGTTATCCCTACACAAATAGAGCCAACACACCATTAATGAAAATCTAATACTTCATGACTTAATATAATCTTTCCTTAAGAACTTGACATTCATTTGAAGATTAATTCAACCCTAAAGAACCCTTTTCCTACAACTCTTGTGAAATCATAAAAGTTGAGGTCTAGAGCTACAAATTGGTTGATTGAGGAGCTTTTGCGAACAAGCCAATTGAATCTCAAGTTAGTTGAAGAAGTTTGTGATCCAGTTGTCATATTTTCTAGCAATTTTGTTATCTAAATTGGGTCAAGTCAACCACTTAGGTTCTATACTTTATTGCAAGCATGAATATCCTAAGTATGTCTATCAAAATCTCCTTCTGTCACAAGTTAAAATGTGTCAAAATTTAAATGTTGTACCAAAAGTCTAATGAATTAGGGTTTTTGTCTTGTCTACTTTACAAAAGCTTGTGTTGTATTCTCTTAATAGTGTCAAGGAGGGTTTTATATTTACATATTTGTGTCAACCTATACTATCACAAAATGAAAACCCTGGGTTATTATAAAGCCTATATTTGTTAAGGGAAACACTTATTTTATATTGCATAAAAACATATAATGTGATCCAAAAGAATTATATCATAAATGACTTTTGACTCATGGGCATTTAAGAAACATAAGAAAGCTACTGGTAAAGAGGTCATCTTCATACAACATTTTATGAATACCAAGGAAGGAATTGGAGATGCAATAACCACCATTACAGGGAGGGACCATTTTATGATGATGTTCTATAAAAGGAACAAGCATAGGCCTACCAATAATGCACAACAACAAGGTTTTGCAAAAGCAGTATTGCCCAACTATTTTGTCAATCTAAACATTGTTATTTGGTTTGCAGAAATTGTATGATAATAAACAAAGGAAAATGAAAGAGAGCTTAGGTGATATATTGTTCACTTAGAATAGACATCTTATTCAAAAGGTATTTGAACTAAGATATTATACTAATGTAGCAATAAACATGCAAACTTTAGCTATAGTGTACTATAGAGTAAAATACTCTACATTTTTGTTTCAGTTACAGTGTATCTGTGGGTTATAGCAGGTTTCAGT
This sequence comes from Cunninghamia lanceolata, assembly GCA_027924645.1. NCBI lineage: Eukaryota > Viridiplantae > Streptophyta > Pinopsida > Cupressales > Cupressaceae > Cunninghamia > Cunninghamia lanceolata. Next base: position 7,302,508 of record BSBN01001062.1, read on the forward strand.
TTTGCCTCTGCAAGTGTTCCTGTGGAAGTTCTAAGTAGCTGCGAGGGTTTTGTAGCACCGCGAGGGTTTACAAGGGTTTCAATTTATTGTTGCTACAGATTTCTTTTGTGAGTAGCGCGGAAGGCGCCAAGTGTCAGTCTCCGTTTGAGTTTCAAAAGACCCTTTAAAAGTTTCTGTGTGCGGTGGAAAGTGCCATGTGTCTTTTATATTGCAACGGAGCTTGCCAAGTGTCAGCTTCCGCGGGGTGGTTCTTATGTCTCGCTATTTAGAAAAGGATGGAGGTGGGCCCCAGTATAGAGTCTCAGAGTAACGCGGATCGTGCCATATGGAGTGAATATCTTTAATATATTCTAAGTAGAGACGATGCGGAAGACACCACGTGTCGCCTGCGGAGACTCAGTTATAAAGTTTCAAGAAGGCTGTAGAACGTGCCATGTGTATTCTATGATAGCCGTGGAGCTTTCCATGTGTTAGCTTCTGAGTATCTATTCCTATATCCTTCGACGCAAAGTAATAAGTAAGGGTGGGTCCCAGTGTAAAGGTTCAGTGTTGTGGAAAATGCCACGTGGTGGATGTGGCACCTAAGTAAAACTTGTTGCCCCTTTTTCTCCGATGGGATAAAAGTTTTTCAAACACTGCGGAAGACACCATGTGTCAACCTCTGTATGAGTCTCAAAAAGGTTCTAATATTTCAAGAAGACTGCGAAAGCTGCCACGTACCAAGTTAGTTGTTACCGTGGATGCTGCCACCTATCCCTGTTTGAAAGCTTATGAGTGTAGAGTTGTGGGCCCCTTTTCTTAACAGTGTCTTTAGGTTTGAAAGCAGTGGATCCTGACAAATGTCACAAGTAGGGGCCACCTGAATATAGAGACACAGTTCAGCAAGAGAGTGCAGAGCGAGACCCATATAGTTTCTGAGTGACGGTGCTATGTGTCAGTTTCTTGTTTCTCCCGAGAGGTTAATAAGTTTCAATTTCTAAGTGTAGCGGAGGTTGCCAAGTGTCAGTTTATGGTGTCTCCCAAAGAATGAAAGAGTTTCAAGTGATGCACGAGGAGGCTGCCATCTATTACATGGTTTTTAAAGGTCTCAAATATGTGGAAGCCGCTAAGTGTCTGTTCCTTATAGAAGGGGATGCACCGCACACATTTTGCCAGCCAATGGACTTGTAGTTGTTGTAACTGTTTGCAGATCTGAAAGATTTTAAGTGTCAGACACTTCTAGTTAGCTCCAATTTGGTTTGGCCATTGGGATTTGATTGTTGCAGGCAATCTATATTAAATTTTGTGTTATAAATATGTAACGATTCATAGATCGAAGATAGAGATATAAATTCATTCAAAATTAGTTTTCACCAGAGATATATTCTATCAAAGATTTGAGACTTTTGTTGTGCCAGTGAATGTCATTTGCCTTTGTTCTGTTATTCTTGATTTAGAAAGTGAATGTAACTGTGCATGTATTTGTGCCTTTTATGTTGCTGGAACATTAATGAGAAAGACAGAGTTCTCTGCCTTGGTTGATATTTTCTGTGTCATTGTAAATTATCTAATTGTGAGCCTTTGAGTTTATTCATTTCATCTGTTTATGTTAATCATGCAATATTTGCTCTTTGATGTAACTAAATCTTGAGGATAGCTTCACTGTGCTTTAGTTGGAGAGAAACAATTTTAATTCAGGCGCATCGCCATAGATAGGTTTGTTTTATTGTATCTGTAATTCTATTAAGTATTCTACCCTTTTCCCCAAACCCATTTAAAATAGAGAAGAGCCAACTTCTTTAAAATCTAGAGGTTATTTCAGGTACCAAGTCCCACATTCCTGAAACTTCCCATGTTGGTGTTGGAACCTGCATAATTTTACACATCAATAGTTTTTGGCACGCCCGGTGGGACACTTCTTAAAGTTTCTGTCAAGATTGTATGAGCCAGAGAGCTCCAGGGAATCAAAGCTGTGGACCTGTAACAAGATCTCAATCTGTTGTTAATCTAGGCATTCTTTTGCCACCACTGGTAGCTAATCCAAGGAGAAGAGTGAATCAGCTTACAGCAGCACCAAGAGCAAACATGGGAGCACCCATAGCCCCAAGGAATTATGCAAATTGGAATACTGGCAGTCCTCTGATTCTTCCAATACCACCAGCTACTTGGGATGCTATTCCAACCAATGCCCTTAAGGCTCTGCCTAAATTTAGTGGGGAAGATTTCAAGACACCTGAAGAACATCTGCAAGATGTATCTGATGTTTGTGTAGTGCATGTGATCACCCAACAAAATGTGGCTATAAGACTGTTGGTAGCTTCTTTTAAAGGGAAGGCTCTAGACTGGTATAGATCTTTAACCCCAAATACCATATCTACATGGGATCAACTTGGTGATGTTTTTTTTGAAAGATTTAAAGAAACGGGTGATAAATCTTCTTTGCTGCAATAATTGATCACCATCAAAAGGGCACCACAAGAAGTCATGACTAATTTTAATTCAAGATTTCAAAAAACTTGGGAGAGGATTCCTGCTACAGCAAGACCATTACCAGGTATGGCTATTGTGTTTTATCTTAAGGCTCTAAATTCAGATATATTAGTAATGATTCAGTCCCTTGGAGGTCAGACACTACCAGAGCTTATGAGTTTGCAGTCAAGACAGAAAATAACTTAATAGATGCTAGAAAGTTGCCCCCAAGGCCTCCTATGCCCATGTTCCCAGAAATTACCTTACCACTACATCAAGAAGTCCCTAATCCTACAACCCCACCTGTGTCTATGTATTATTTTCCTTAGCAACCTGCTAAAGTAACTACCCCTGCTCAATCATCTGAGATGGATGATGTCAAGAACATCTTAAGAACCTTCTCAAATGAGATAATTAATCTAAAGAGGTAACATAATCCCTATCCAAAGCCTCCTTATCAAGGTTACCAAGGAAATAGACCTCCTTTTCAGTCAAAACAATATCAAGGCTCTCAAAGGCAAGCTAATCCTCAACCATCCAACCAGTTAGTTACGGTCCCTACACCTTTACAGATTGTCCTTCCTAATCCCAACAAAGAAATTGTTCCAGGGAAAAATAATTTTGTAGATGGCACCAATGCTTGGTGTTTTCCTTGCAATAATGCCCATATGCCTAGAGACTGCCCCAGAGGAAATTTGCAGCAAAAGATAGCAGAACAGAGAGGGTTGGAAGGACAATTTGCAACTTCTAATACTTCACAATATTAGTCTCCTGGTGTGCAAAATGCAGTCCTAGTTGCCCAGATGCAAGGAATGTCCTTACAGCAAGAAGAGGAAATAGCCCCTGAGCATGCTTTATTTTCATGGATTGAAGATGAAGAGTCAGTGTTCTTAAATGAAGCATCTACTTCCAAGAAACAAATGGTACAATTAGATTACTATACCAGAGGAAAGAGAATAATGATGGAGTAGCATGAAGTCACTAATAATGAGATCATGGAAGCTCCCCCTCTCCAAGGTCATCAAAACACAGTTTCTAGACAAGAAATACCCCAACCTATGCAGAATCAAGTAGCCTCAAGTCAAGTTCAAGAAAAGGCAAGGTACCCTTATTACTCAAAGGCCCAAGCATTAGGACCTATCAATATAGTGGATCAGCTAAAAAGAACTCTATCACATGTATCAATCTAGGACATGCTAGCTATCCCTGAGCAGAAGACACTGTTGCAAGAAGCTCTGTGGGGCCAAGCAGTGCCTAAACATACCGGTGCCAAAGGAGGACCTGCTGATAAAGAAAAGCTACAGATCAAAGATATTGTTCCTCTGTAGACAACAACCCTTTTGAATAATGCACCTTAGGTAGGTAGATCTAAACTAGATCCCTTTTATTTAACTCTGATTGTTGGGAAGAAACTATTGCATAATGCAATGATAGACTCTGGGGCTAGTACTACAGTAATGCCAAAGCAAATAGCAGATGCTTTGAAGATAAAATATGAGCCACTTACTAGAGGAGTTATGCAGTTGGATGGGAAATCAGTGCAAACAATAGGAAAAATTAAACAACTCCCATTGCAATTATATACATGCCCCAATATAATTGTGAATCAGGATGTGGTAGTCATAGATATTCCTCCTGTATTTGGTCTATGTCTATCCAGAGATTTTACAGCCAAGATAGGAGGTTACATGTCATTGGATTGGTCACACCTCATTCTAAGAATCAAGTATGGGACAAAGATGAAGATACTGTCTGAGCCATTATCAAATGACCATATCACAAATGAACCAACCCCAAAATTAGAGGCAGCCCATGCTATGTTGAATAAAGATGAAAGAATCTTTGTTGAAGAGATAGGTGACTGGACTGAACATGACCAACAGGAGGAAGAGAATAATTAGTTGTTGACTATGATGCAAAGTGACCCCTATGGAAATTATGACTCTACTGGTTTAGGCACTTATGTCATATTTGAAGAAGACCAAGAAATCCTAAATGTTTTAAGGGAAGAAACACCACTAACTCAAGAATCTGAAAAGGACTCAGAAATCTGGATTCTAAATTTTGATGGGGCTAGAAGTAAGAATGGAACAACAGGAATTTGCCTTACTACCCAAATGGTGAGAAAATTTTAAGAGCCATCCGTTTTCAATTTGCCTGTACCAATAATAATGCTGAGTATGAATCCTTGGTGCATGGACTCATGTTAGCCAAGAAAAAGGGAGTTAAGAATATGATAGTAAAAGGAGATTCAGAACTAGTGGTGAAGCAAATCAAAGAAAAAGCAGTGGCTAAAAATGTAAGGATGAGATCCTATAGACACAAGATTTGGGATTTAATAGATGATTTTGAAGCTTTCAATATTGAAGTAGTTCCTAGAGCCCAAAATTCTGAGGTAGATAGAATGGCACAGGTTGGTTCACAGTTTGACCTAGCAACTGATTTACTGGTAAATAATGAGTCAGTCAAAGTTATAGTGAGGCTAACTATCCCAGACAATGACCAAAATTGGCAAGTTTTTGAAAATGATTTCCAAGTCCTCTCATTTTTGCAACAATCAGGAGAATTTGTTGATCAATTACACCCTAGGATTGAAGAAGCATATGGTGACCAAATAATTCAATTGAAGTCAAACAAGCTCCCTAAAGGACTGATTACCTTAGAAAATGTATTTGACCCAGAAGATGTAAGCCTGGAAAAGAAAAGGTTTCAGGCAAATAGGGAAGATTACTCTGAAATTCAAGTTAGTGAGGGGAAAAAATTAAAAATTGGAAATTCCACAACCCCAGAAGAAAGGGAAAGATTAATTGATTTATGCGAAAGATATGACAGATTGATTTCTTGGACCTATGAAGACCTTCATGGCTATAACAGAAATATCATTCAACACACCATAGAGCTAGCTGAAGGATCTAAACCAGTTAGACAGAAGCAAAGGCCAGTGAATCCAAGGATTGAACCTCTAATGGTGGATGAGCTACAGAAGCTTTTAGAATCAAAAATAATTTTTCCAATCAAACACTCAACCTAGGCATCCAATCTAGTGCCAGTCAGGAAAAAGAATGGTGACATAAGGCTCTATGTAGATTTCAGAGATCTAAATAGAGCATCCTTGAAAGATCATTATTCCCTACCCTCTATGGAACAAATTTTATAGACTGTGGCTGGATCAGAGAGATTTTCCTTGTTGGATGGTTTCTCTGGAGATAATTAGATTTGGTTAGCAGATGAGGACCAACATAAGACTGCATTCACTACCAAATGGGGAACATTTGCATATGCCAAGATGCCTTTTGGACTTTCAAATGCTGGAGCCACTTTTCAAAGAGCAATGGATGTGGCATTTGGAGAGCTCATAAATAAAATCATCCTGATTTATTTAGATGACCTCACCATTTTCTCTAAAAATGCTATTGATCATTTTGATCATTTAGAAGTTGTCTTTAAAAAATGTCAGGAGTTCAGAATATCCCTCAACCCCAAGAAGTGCATCTTTGTAGTACCTCAGGGAAAACTATTGGGACATATAGTGTCAAAAGATGGAGTCTCTATTGATCCAGAGAGAGTCACTGCCATAATGAACTTGTCTCTGCCAGTAAATAAGAAAGTAGTTCAATCTTTTCTAGGGAAGATCAATTTTGTCAGCTGGTTTATATCTAACTTTGCAAGACTAATTAGACCAATGACACTGTTGCTAAAGAAGGACCTAGTTTTTAAATGGACTACAGAAGGGAGACAAGCTTTTGAGGAAATCAAGAAAGCCATTTCAACAGCCCCAATACTTAGAAACCCAGACTTTTCTAAATCTTTTATAATGTATGTGTATGGAGGTGAATTCAGTGTTGCTGCGGTTTTGACTCAGAAAGACGAGCAACAAGAAGGAGAGCACCCAATAGCCTTTTTCTCTAGGACACTCAGGGAATATGAGGCCAGATACAATTTTGTGGAGAAATAAGCATATGCCATGGTCAAAGCCCTTAAGAAATTCAGACACATGGTAACAGGGAATAAAATTTTGATATTAGTGGCTCACCCTAGTGTAAGAGAATACATTATGGAGGGAGAGATCACTGAGAAAAGGGCAAACTAGATAACAAAGATTCTTGAATATGATGTGGAAGTCAGACCCACTAAGCTAATCAGAGGCAAAGGATTGTGCCAATATATGGCCCAAGACATGGAGAGAATGGTAACTGCAGAAACAGAAAGTGAGAATGTGTTGAGAATCCAAGAGATTGATCAGAATTCATGGGTCACAAATAGGATTCAATTTATGAAACATGGGATCTTCCCAAATGAGCTCTCTCATGATAAGAGAAGGTATTATAGACAACAAGGGTCCTACTTTGTATTAATTAACCATGTCCTTTTCAGAAGAAATACTAATGGCATACTTTTAAGATGCATAGAGAAAGATGAAGCCCAAAGAATACTACATGAGTTGCATCATGGAGCCTCAGGTGGACACTTTTCAGCAAGGACCACTGCAATAAAAATAACTTAGGTAGGATACTTTTGGCCCATTTTATTTACAGACTATTATCAGTTGGTCAAAGAGTGCCAAGCCTATCAGTTCTATACAAGGAAAAGAAGAAATGCAGTAATGCCCTTAAGCCCTATAATTATAGATGAGCCCTTTGCCCAATGGGGTCTTGATTTCATTGGTATGATCAATCTAGTGTCAAGTATGGGACATAAATGGATCCTTACAGCCACTAATTACTTTACTAGATGGAGTGAAGTAGTGCCACTCAAAGAAGCAATAGAAAAGGTAATACTGGACTTTCTGGAAGGTATTACTCCTTGTTTTGGTCATCCTCATACCATAATATTTGATAATGCTAAGGCCTTTTTGGGAAAAAAATATCTGAGTTTACATTAAGATACAGAATTTAATTGAAGACTTCTTCAAATTATTATCCTCAAGGTAATGGTCTGGCAGAGTCTACTAACAAGAATCTAATTAGACTCATTAAAAGGATAGGGACTGACCATCACAAAGAGTGGCACAAATTGCTCAATACTGCACTGTGGGCTGACAGAATTACACCAAAGAAAGTGACAAAGATGTCCCCATATGAATTGGTTTATGGTAAGTCAGTTGTAATACCACTAAGCCTAGAAATTCCTACTCTGCAATTATTGAAACAAATTGAGATTTAGGAAAATGGCCCAATGCAAGTCAGACTTGCTAAATTGCTGGAGGTGCAAGAAAAAAGAGAAAAGGCACATGAGTCACTAATGACACACTAGAAAATAATCAAGGATTGTTTTGACAAGAAAACCTCAAATCCTCATTTTGAAGTGGGCTCAGTGGTTTTGAAGTGGGATGAAAGAGCTGCCAAACCAGGCTAACACAGCAAATTTGAATCACTGTGGACTGGTCCTTACAAGATTCATTCTTGTAAACAACAAAATTCATTTGAGCTTGAGACCATGGAAGGTGAACCTAAAGAGATTCCTATGAACGGGATCTATCTGAAACATTTTAATTAAGCAGTGTCTCCTATGTACTATAGTTAGTTTTTTTATTGCTTTCCTATTTTCCCACCTTGTTTTCCCGCTTCCCTTTCCAATAAGTGTTCTGTGAACACATGGCATCTGCACAAGCCCCTTCTCTTTTCAAAAATCTCTCATTCATTAAAGTTGTTTGTCCAGAAAATCCATGAAAGTACACTTTTGCAGCCACTCTCATAATTTTCTGACACTCCTTTCCACGGAGATTTCAAAAGATACACTAACAGCTTCCTCGGCATAAATGACATTTATGAGACTTAATGTGTCATTAAATCCCCATTAATAAGAGTTAAACCTTAACTATGGCTCTCATTTTGCCTCGTCTCTCTGCTCCAATTTCCTGGTAATCCGCTGCAAATTTTCATCCCTCGCAAGCACTTTTGGCCGTGTGTCTCACCTGTTGCACAGTTCCATTTGTTACTATGTCGAAACACCCACATTCTCCCCGCAAACACAGACATGGCCGAAGCACAGTCCTCTCAAGAGGGACTCGGAATATATGAATGAATTGATAGGCTTCTAAACAACAAATCGTACGCCTCAGCACCTGTGTAGCCTAGGGGAACTTATCCAAGGACGAGGGTTCCCGAGGTGGGTCTTTCTGTTAACCCAGAAAAGGTTAAAGATTTTGCACATAATGTTTTCAAGCCAGCCCTTCAAAACTCCACCAAGGTTCTCTGAGAAGGAGCACACTAGAGATGCATTCAAAAGGAAAAGAAGGGAGAGTCTGAAACTTTCAGGATGAGGATTTGGACTTCACATATAGCACAGTTCATAGTCCTCGGGGTTCATTCATGTCCCAACCTAATTGATATGTGTGCAAAACTGTTTCATGCGCCTTCATGCACCATTCAACAAGGACCCTTTATGGTACAAATTACACCTAAGGCCATAAGAGACATGTTGGCCATGTACCATGATCGAATGGCCACATTCCCCACTATTGCCAAAATGCAAAAGATGTGGTTGAATGTCAACAACCAGCTTAGGTTTCTCAATTTAGAGTTACAGTTGCTAGAGGAGAACACACAGATGCCCACATTACCTATAGGAAGGGCACAATTCACTCAAGCCAGCCAAGAGGCACTGTCTATGATGGCTTTCATAGTTGGAATGAAGGAAGATATTACCATTTATGATTGGCAAATTGTAATCATTTTCAGGTTGAAGACTATGGATAAATCGCAGGAATACCGGCTAGATTTTTTAGAACAAATTGCTTATTCCATGGTTGATTACCTCATCAATTTCAAACCCACCAATGTGTTCAAGTATTCTGCTTATCTTTTTCACTTGATGTTATACCATAACCACAATATATTTGCACCAGATATGCAATTGAACATGTATGACCCAAATTTTGGGGAAAATAGAACAATTCCTGTGTCTGCATAGACACATGTGCTATCTGAGGCATCAAACCCTTATGAGTTCTGGGAACACTTTGTTGCCCCTACATTTTGCCATTTGAGCCCTGAACCTGTAGAAAATAGGTTGACACCTAGCATTAGGGGTTTCATGACCAATAGCCCAATCTCATGTGACTACTACTTTGGGGCACGAAATACCATCATTAGGGTCCATGGCTTCAATGAGGAACCTATGTTGCTCCCAAAAATTTTGACTCCTAGGTTAGTATTTCTAGAAGTCACCCAGCAGGTGTCTATGGTCGACAATGAGTATGGCACCAAGAGGAAGAAGAAGAAAATGTATGATATTCCCTAGGTCAGAAAGAATATGGCCCTAGAAGTGAGGGATGTAGAGCATCTGTTGCTAAGGAAGCTTGTTGCCTTGGGTTTCCTCATTATTGAAGATAAATGGAGTTACGACCCAGATAGTTTTATAGCCTCATGGGTTAAAACCAACAAAGTTGGAGCCAAAATAGTGCATAAGGGTCATCCTTTTTGGGAGGAAAGAAGAAACCCTAAAGAAGATACCCCTGATTTGTATGTGGAACTGGCAGATTTGCCTTATGAGGGTCCCAGGCCATGGGATACCTTTTATGTTAAAAAAAGGGCCTATGACCCTAAGATCAGAATGGGCACTGGATTGAAGAAAGCTTTGTTGAAAAGCAAAGAATGGAAACCAGAGAAAATAGAGGCCTATTGGAAGTACAGGTAGGAAATTTTTAAGTTGACTCACTCTTTTGGCAAGGTTGACACAGATGAAAGATGGGAGTCTATCTGGGATGAGTGGCATCCCTCTCTAGTTTCTAGCCCTGATACAAGCAGAATCCATAAGAAGGGTGAGGAGTCTGAAGAGGAGGCTGAGTCAACTCATGCAGAGCAAGCAACAGGACAAGCCTCATCAACTATCCCTGTATCTTCTTGGCCCCAATCTCTTAGTGCCTTAGAGAAACTATCATCACCTACTAGAGGGACACTATTAGTATCATTACCACCTTCAATAGTGGTAAATGTTGTAGAGAAGGGATCAGAGGAGCAAGTAGAAGAAAGGCCAAGGAGGCATAGAAAACTAAACCTGTCACTAGAGTCAAATGAAGAGACAGAGTCACCACAACAGCAACCACCTGCTGCATCTGTTGCTCCTCAGGTAAGTGTTTCTTCTCCTTCTTCCTCTCAGTCTTTTTCTACTACCAAAGGGGTGGCAATCCCAACTGGCCAAACATTAGTTTCCACTGCCACATCTGCTATGCCTATATCTACACTTGCCCCACTTGTTAATCCTCAAGCCATGTCTCCACAGGCTTCCTCATTGCCATTGTTTTCCCCCTCTGTTCCAAGAAGAGCACCTCCCCAAATCTCTCCTAGCTAGCATTTGGCTATTCCTTATGGTTTATCATAGGGTCATCCCTTCGTTGGTGGCTATATTGCTTCTCCTCTCACCTTCCAAGCTCAGCCTGACACTGCAAAGAAGGCTAGAGAAGCCAGGCTTGACAAGAAAAGAAAGAAAGAAAATAAAAGTTTGGCTATGCCACACATGAGGTCACTCTTTGACCCAATTCAACAGCAGTTGACTGTTACACATTTGTCCCCAAATGTGGTAAAGCCAAATGAACAAATGCAACCTCAGGACTATGCAATGAATGCAGTAGCTATGGACATGTCTCTATTCAGACCACAAGATAGGGTCGAACTGCTCAATGAAACAACTTCTACTGTTTCCAATGACTACTTAAAAGTGTTCAGGAAGTTGCAGAAGGTAGAAATTGACTTAGCTCAAGAGAAGGCAAAAGGTAGTAACCTTGCTGCAGAGCTAAAGTTAAAGACAGATGAAATATAGGATCTAAATAAACAGTTGCAAGATACTGTTTCCTGTCAAATTCATCAAGTGACAGTGGCACAAAATGCTTCTCTAAAGATGGAGCTGGCACAGGGGAAAGCTGCTGTAAATGTTTTAAAGAAGGAAAAGGCCACATTAGAGAAGAGATATCAAGAAAAGATGCAACAAGCTACACAATTTCAGTAGAAATTGTTGAATGAGCAAAATGTTGCTGCTGCAATACAAGCCCAACTCTAAGCTGAGCAACAAACGACAAAACAATTGACACTTGAGCTGGCTAATAGACCACAGAATGCTGGAGTTCTGAATCTAATCAAGGAGCTATATGTGTCAATGTGGAAAAGGATATCTGAAGAGATTATTCAGCTCAAACCCTCCTTGACATTCTTGTTAAATGCCCAGCAATTGTGTGAGAAAGTGGAAACTTCAATCCAAGCCACTTTATCTACTGTTTCCCTGAGAGTCTCTAATTCTCAATTGTTGCTAAAGAAACTATATGACATGACTGATGAAACACTGTCAGCAACAGGAATCAGTGACAGGATGGTAGCCGCAAAAATGGTCAATGAAGTTCTCAGTTGTAATTCAGCTGCCACAAATTGCCAGGAGCTCCTAGATATTGTCAAAGGAGTAAAGGACATGAAGAGACACATTGAAGGTTTAGTGCAGCTGGGTCTTCCTTCACCTTTTCCAAATGATAGCACTGTTTTGATGATAGATGATATTAAGACTCTGTTGTTGACAAAGCAAAATGATCAATCTATTTTTCAAGGATTAAGTGATTCCTCATCAGTACAGGAGGTAGAAGTTGTTTTAATCCCGATGGCCCAATTAGAGTTCCAATTGAGGGCCGCTGTCCAAATTTTACAGACTTTCTCACATAAAGAAAAAATAAATCTTGATTTTGCTTTTCAAGATTTATAGAGCAAGCAAGGACTTTCTGACTCTGAATGGTCTGTTTATCAGACAGCCTTGCGGAATCTGTGATCATTGTTGTATTTTTAATACACATTCTTTTGCCACAATTTTTTTAGATTCTTTTTGAGCAGGCTCAAAAGTCCTTGGGGTCACCATGAACTGTAGAGTAAAATACTCTACATTTTTGTTTCAGTTACAGTGTATATGTGGGTTATAGCGAGTTTCAATTTTGTCTCTACAAGTGTTCCTGTGGAAGTTCTGAGTAGCCGCGAGGGTTTTGCAGCACCGTGAGGGTTTACAAGGGTTTCAATTTATTGTTGCTATAGCTTTCTTTTGTGAGTAGCGCAGAAGGCGCCAAGTGTCAGTCTCCATCTGAGTTTTAAAAGACCCTTTAAAAGTTTCTGTGTATGGCGGAAAGCGCCATGTGTCTTTTATATTGCAGTGAAGCTTGCCAAGTGTCAGCTTCCACAGGTTGGTTCTTATGTTTCGCTATTTAGAAAAGGATGGAGGCGGGCCCTAGTATAGAGTCTCAGAGTAACGTGGATCATGCCATATCGAGTGAATATCTTTAATATATTCTAAGTAGAGATGATGCGGAAGACACCATGTGTTGCCTGCGGAGACTCAGTTATAAAGTTTCAAGAAGGCTACGGAACGTGCCATGTGTCAGCTTCCGAGTATCTGTTCCTATATCCTTTGACACAAAGATATAAGGGTGGGTCCCAGTATAAAGGTTCAGTGTTGTGGAGAATGCCACGTGGTGGATGCGGCACCTAAGTAAAAGATGTTGCCCCTTTTTCTCTGATGCAATAAAAGTTTTTCAAACGCTGCGGAAGACGCCATGTGTCAACCTCCGCGTGAGTCTCAAAAAGGTTCTAATGTTTCAAGAAGACTGTGGAAGCTGCCACGTACCAAGTTAGTTATTACTGCAGATGCTGCCACCTATCCCTGTTTGACAGCTTATGAGTGTAGAGTTGTGGGCCCCTTTTCTTAACAGTGTCTTTAGGTTTGAAAGCAGCAGATCCTGACAGATGTCACAAGCAGGGGCCACCTAAATATAGAGACACAGTTCAACAAGAGAGTGCGGAGTGAGACTCATATAGTTTTTGAGTGCTACGAATGGTGCCATGTGTCAGTTTCCTATTTCTCCTGAGAGGTTAATAAGTTTCAATTTCTAAGTGCGGCAGAGGTCACCAAGTGTCAGTTTCTGGTGTCTCCCAAAGAATGAAAGAGTTTCAAGTGATGCACGAGGAGGGTCCCATCTGTTACAAGGTTTTTAAAGGTCTCAAATATGTGGAAGCTGCCAAGTGTCTGTTCCTTATAGAAAGGGACGCGCCACACACATTTTGCTAGCTAATGGACTTGCAGTTATTGTAACTATTTGCATATCTGAAAGATCTTAAGTGTCAGACACTTTCAGTTAGCTCCAGTTCAGTTTGCCCATTGGGATTTGATTGTTGAAGGCAATCTAGATTAAATTTTGTGTTATAAATATGTAACGATTCATAGATCAAAGATAGAGATAGAAATTCATTCAAAATTAGTTTTCGCTAGAGATATATTCTATCATAGATTTGAGACTTTTGTTGTGCCAGTGAATGTCATTTGCCTTTGTTTTGTTATTCTTGATTCAGAAAGTGAATGTAACTGTGCATGTATCTGTGCCTTTTATGTTGCTAGAACATTAATGAGAAAGACAGAGTTCTATGCCTTGGTTGATATTTTTTGTGTCATTGTAAATTGTCTGGTTATGAGCCTTTGAGTTTATTAATTTCATCTGTTTATGTTAATCATGCAATATTTGCTCTTTGATGTAACTAAATCTTGAGGATAGCTTCACTGTGCTTTAGTTGGAGAGAAACAATTTTAATTCAGGTGCATCGCCATAGAAAGATTTGTTTTATTGTATCTATCATTCTGTTAAGTATTCTACCCTTTTCCCCAAACCCACTTAAAATAGAGAAAAGCCAGCTTCTTTAAAATCTGGAGGTTGTTTCAGGTAGCAAGTCCCACATTCCTAAAACTTCCCATCTTGGTGTTGGAACCTACACAATTTTACACATCAACATGTACAAAAAAGACTATCGTCTATACAAATGTGTAAAGTTGCCAAAATTCAAGCCAAGGGAGAGAGGTGAATCATTTCTTCCCATCCCCAAGGAAGAAATTGAACCTCTAAGGACCACTCAATTTTAATATTACTTTCAAGAGGTCTACTAAGGAATGTGCCAAATTTTGGCAACTAATGTAGATGATAAGATGGGGATGGGGATGCTTTCCTTTTATGAAGACAATTAGAATCCATATGTCAATACATTATTTTAATATGGGACATTTCTAGCCAATCACCTACATAATGATTTGGCAAGTTTCAAGAACTTCCCTAGCCCCATTTATGATAAGAGATTCAATCAATATTCACTTTTATGTTTCCTTTCCCTATTTGCTATAGCTAGATAGTTTGATAATAAACTATTTGTGAAATTCAAAGTCTTTTGAATAGAAATAAGTTAAAGCTAGTATAATCCTACTCAATACGCATGGACAGAAACCACACTCATCTCACCTTCCATAGATTTGAATATCTCTTTATGTCACCAATATTGAAGAAATTAGGTTTTGTCAAAACTAGGCTATCAGATGAGATCAAATTGTTCCTCAAACCTTTCCAATATGTAATCAAAGGAAAATTACAAATTAACTAGGTAGGTTGTCTTTTTTTTCCAAAAAGCATAATCATTAGGATTTATGGAGCCACAATACCCCATCATATCCTGCCTTGTGATGTGCCCGACAAGATTGCATACCTAAAAGCGATGAGGTAATTATATTATGTAGATTTTGAACATATCCAGAAACATAAGACAATTGATTTATGCCACCGGGTGCTCAATTGGAAGACAACTTCTAGATTTATAGCAAAGAAGGGTTTGAAAAGGTGGGGGAGATCCTCATATACTTGTACATGAATAGTATAGATCATAGGGATTTTGACCCTAAAAATTTTAATGATAAATTGAGAAAAAGAAGGGGAAAAAGTGGATTACAACATTCTTACCATGAACATGAGGATCTCATAAGAAACTACCAACGTGATATGTAAAGAGCCATGATTGAGAAAAGGTGGATACATATTGAATAGGCAAAAAACCAAAAGGAAGAAATTGGACCCTAAATATAAGGGTGCTTTCCATGAAATTGAGGATCCTTTTGAAAGAATGAGGAAAAAGTTAGAGAAGGTAGAGGAGCTTTCTTGAAGGCCCAAGCCACTCACAACACCATTGGTCAAAGCTCTAGAGAAGCAAGGTCAACAAATTCCCCCATAATGATTGACTAGTCATGTGACTAGCTTGCATCGCCATAGGCTTCTATAATGGAAATACAAGGAGAACATCATATGATAGAAAATAAAGGTTAAGGTAATGTTGCCTCCTTTAGTTAATTATGAGAAGAGAAAGTGCACTAGTGAGATTACTCCCACTATAGATAGAGAAATTACACATGTCTGATCCCCTCAAGAAAATGCTAGTAAAACTTTTAGTCCTCCATGTTGTGTGGTCTCACAACACACCCTATTTCACCTTAACAAAATAGGGACCCAACTTTTCGCTTTGTCTTGCTTGTGTGTTTTCCCTTTTGGACGGTATGGTAAAATGTCACCTCAAAGTCCAAGTCAAAATTCAAGTTTGCATTTCCTCTCCATAGAAGTTATCAATGGATAGAGGATAAAATTCTAAGCAACTTTTCCTTTTACATCGTGTTGAAATTCGTCCAAATGAGCTAGTTATACATGTTCAAAGTTCTAGTCAACTAGATATCCCGGTCAAAGGGATATAGACATTTCGAATGTAATATCATGTTCACTCTTAATATCTGGTCCAACCCTATCATCATGTCCAAACCTTTGTACCAACTCACAAATGAACAAATAGTATGTCCATACCCGAAATAATCATTAAATCATGTTAAATCAATAGTCGCCTTGACTGGATGGATATAATCTCTTACCAAAATATCCATATCCATGTCCACTCCAGACCATCAAATTTATCAGGTCAAGCCATGAAAACATCAACCAGATAGGATATTTGCAAATGGATATGATTGAAAGCCAAATATCCATATCCACATGATTATCCATATCCACGCCCCGTGACGACTGTCAAATTTACTCTTGTCGATAAACTTCCAATGCATCGATATGTCACACAGGATATTTGGGAACTAGATATTAGGTTCTAAATATCCATATCCACATTTTTCCTTAAGGATTATGTCCTGAATACTCAATCAATTGACTTTTCAAATGGACATTTCTGCATCAAATATTTAACACTAAACCAAATATCCATATCCATACGAATATCCAGATCACTATCTTAAGCAAGAATTTCACTCCATGTATCCAACCATTGACTTTTCAATGGGATATTTCACAAGGGACATTTTACAATGGATATTTCATATATCCTGACCTTTTGAAAGCAAATGAGATCCCATCGCTTACTTTTCTGGTGAATGAATGTTTGACAAAGACTTTTGCTGACATCACCCGGACAAAGTTCCAACATGATATTCATCCTCATCCCGACCAAGGTAGAAGGGACATTTTGGCATGGATATTTCAAACCGGATATTAAGTTTCAATTTTCCATGTCCATATTTTGTCCTATATTAAATGATAAACATAAGCGTCGTTGGTATTTTAAATTCAAACACATGCCTTTTTCCATCTATTGAACTCTCCCATGCCTAAACAATAAAGACTCACCTAACCCCAAAGTGAGTAATTAATATTGCCCTAATCAAGAAATTTTCCAAGGATCTAAAAGTTAAATTCATCCCACATTATCAATTATCGAAGCATTTGAGCTAAAATTACAGAGATCTAAAGGCGATTAAATGTGAGCTATAAGTGATTAAGGTGATATTATAGACATTTGAACGTGGCGTTATAGAGAATAGAAACGATGTTGCTCAGCTAAATGATATACATATCTGCATCCATATTAAGGTTGATATCTTAACTGCCAAGTATGAGTATGACAAATCCTCTCCTTTATTTTTACCGTTACAATATATTTTTACATGATCAGAAGGTAGATTTCCCATTATGAAGGTAATTCCTTGAGTAAATTTATATTTACATGTGGATTATAATTGATTTCAAATTACACAATGAGATTTAAGGTAACTTGTCTATGTAAATGCATAAACCCTAGAACTAATTATAGATGACTGTATCGCGCAAGACAAGATATAGAAATGAATAGACCATTGGGATGAGGAATTTGAACAAGATATGTTCCCCATGTTGCAAGTATGGGTCTGACCGGTGTTTTCATTGATGTCAACATACTCCTATTGCATTGATGATAAGGATTGGATGAGCTGTATGTTGAGGATATTGAGAAAATTAGTCCTATCAAGAACGGAGAAGAACAGTGAAGACAGTGAGGTAAAGATCCCAGCTAAGATGAAGATCAGAGGATGTGCATCAAAGGGTTTATAGATATGTGTCTTTTGATGATCCAATAAAGATTTTAGAGGTCTGTATAAAGATCTGAAGAAGTTATGGCCACTTAAGTAAAACCAGTTTTGGCAAATGGTCAAAGGTGACAAAGTGACACAGATAGGTCCGGTGACATCTAGAAATGCAATATCTTGTTCTGTAGATTTGGTGGAGTGTTTAGGAAGTCAATGTGAATTACCAACTCAATTGGTTCATGGTTTGGAGGTCCGCAAGCATCTATTCCAATATGATAGTGATGACAGACTATGTTCTTGAGGTTTTAGATGAAGGAGAGAATGATTTCAGCAAGCAGAAGTAGTGTGGATGTTTTTGGTGATTTAGGCAAGCTTGTGGAGGTCTTTAGATTGTGTCCAGTTTGTGTTGGTGGTCCACATTGAAGATTGAGCTCATAATTGAAGAATTACTTCCAGATGATGATGTCTTCCTAGTTATGGCCAACCGGATGAGTTACACATCTTGCGGATAATCTTGGAGATGTTTTGTGAAGAATGGCATGTTCCTAAAGGAATATTGAAGTCTCAAATCTGTGTGGCTAACAGTGTGTTGATCCACGTGAAATATTTTTGTAATTAGTCATGTTGTATTTATGTATTTTCTCTGTAATGTATGCCGACTTGGATGATTGTCCCTAAGTCGATGTCTTGTATAAATAAGGAGTTGTAAAGTCATTTCAAAGTGATCTTGTGGAAATGACAATGTGGTAGAGGAGCAGAGTGAAAGGCAGAGTAGAAGTATTGAGCTTAAATGGAATTGACTCAAGCATGGTGAAGATGCTATTCTTCAGTTCAAGTATATAATACTTATTATTCTGTACACAATGTCTCTTGTAGGTAGTGGGCCTCTTGTGAGCAGTGTGCTCAGGCAGTGAGCCCTAATTGGCATGTGCCATTTTGTTCTTCCTATTCTTTTAATAGAGAATACAATCTTGGGTTATTCACCCCATGGTTTTTCCCTTAACCGGGTTTTCCATGTCAAAAATCTTGGTGTCATATGTATTAATGTGTTTCTGCTCTTGAATTGTTGCATTATGTTTCCATGATTGATTTATTATTATGCTATTGAATTAAGAAAAGGATTTAAGTGATTAATTGGAGGAAAGTTTTGGACAATTGATTCACCCCCCCTCTCAGTTGTCTGTCATAAATCTAACAATTGGTATCAGAGCTAAGTTCCTCTAAAAGGAGCTTAACCACTTGAGGAGATCCAGGATGTCATCCTACAAGAAGGATAGTCAAGGTTTGATGGAACCAATTTCACTCTTTGGAAAAGTCACATGGAATGCCATTTGCAATGTATGGGAATGCAGTATTGGATCATGGCTTCAAAGAAGTATGTTCCTCCATAGAATGGTCTGAGTATTGTAGATGAAATCAGAGATGCTGAAAACAATCTGCGAACTAAAGATCTTCTAAGTGCCTTATCTAATTCAGAGCTGACAAATGTTGTTGATCTAAAAACTACATATGAGATTTGGCAAAAAATGGAACTTCTGCATGAAGGAGACAAGTATGTTAAATGTGCCACATTATAGAGTCTGAAAAGAAAATTTGAAAACCTAAAGATGAGAGAAGATGAAAATATCACCACATTTATGCCAAGAGTAACTGAAGATTTTGAAGGCCAAATCCTAACAGATCAAGGTTCCAAAAGAAATGTTACTATGTTCATGAAGATGATGATGATGAAGGAGTAACAGATGATGAATCAGAGACAGGAAACAAATCTGGAAGTGACTGGGTGTTTATTGCCATCAAGGAAGAAGATCCAATGCCCTCTGAATCTGTCAATCATAAAACTGTAGAAAGAGCTCTAGCTACCCAAGTTGAAGAAAAGGATGATTGGGTCATTGACAGTGGATGCTCCCACCATATGATAGGTGACAAAAATAAGTTCATAGATTTGGAAAGGTATGAAGGAGGAGTGGTAAAATTTGGTGATAATTTTGCTAGTAGAATCAGGAGTAGAGGAACCATCTCCTTTGATGGAAAGAAAAAAACCAATAATGTACTGTATGTTGAAGGTCTGAAGCACAATCTTCTTAGTATTGGATAGTTGGTGGACAAAGGCTATGATCTTCGATTCAAGAATGGAAAATGTAAGATCTTTGAAAGTTTCAGAATAGAGATTGCATCTGGTACTCAAACAAAAGGTAATATCTTCCACTTGGTTGGTACTGGTAAAAGTTGTTTATTTATTCAAATTGATCAGAGCTGGTTGTGACATAGAAGGATGTGTCATGTGAATTTTGATAATATCATCAAGATAAGCAACACCCAAGTTGTGAGAGATCTTCCAAGATTGGTGAAACCTACTAATAGTTTGTGCAAAGAATGTCAGTTGGGTAAGCAGAGTAGAGTCATTCAAAAGTAAGGAATAGTCTTCTACCAGATTATTGGACTTAGTTCATACTGATCTATGTGGTCTGACAAGAATCAAGAGTGTGCAAGGTGATAGATACTTCATTCTATTAATTGATGACTACTCCCGGATGATGTGGGTGACTTTTCTGAAAGAGAAATCAAAAGCTCTGGAGAAATTCAAAATATTCAAGTCTATGGTAGAAAATGAAACTGGATTGAACATAAAATGTCTGAGGTCTGATAGAGGTGGAGAATTCACATCCGGTGAGTTCATAGAATTCTGTGAGAAATATGGAATAAAAAGATAGTTGTCTGCTCCAAGGACTCCACAGCATAATGGAGTAGTGGAGAGAAAGAACCAAACCATCCAGGAAGCATCTAGAACCATGATGATGGAAGCAAATGTTCCTCAGATCTACTGGAGAGAAGTTGTAAGCACTGCAGTCTATACTCTTAATCGAGTACAAATTAGAAGCAATACTAGTAAGACTCCTTATGAACTATGGTTTGGCATCAATCCCACTGTGAGATATTTCAGAGTCTTTGGTAGAAAATGTTACATTAAAAGAGATGAAGATCTAGGCAAATTTGATGCTAGAAGTGATGAAGGAATATTCTTGGGTTATTCTACTCAAAGCAAAGCATACTGGTGTTATAACAAGAGATTGAGAAAGATTATATAAAGTACAAATGTGAAGGTTGATGAAGGTATTGAAAAACCCTCAAGGTTTTATGAATATGATGAAGATGATTAGAATGATATTTTTGTCCAAGGAGTCCAAGCCCCTTCTGAAATTCAAATTTAGACTGGTCTGGTGAATCAAGAAGAAGAGATGAGTTTGAATGAACCTTCTCAAGAAATAGAAGTGCAAGAAAGTCTCAAAATTCCTAGGTATGTAAGACTGAATCACTCTGAAGATCAAATCATAGGTGATAAAAGCAAAGGTGTTCAAACAAGAAGAAATATTGCTTAAGAATCAGAAGAGTATTGTCTTATTTCAAAGATTGAACCAAAGTCAGTAAATGAAGCATGCAATGATGAAAGCTGGACCAAAGCAATGGAGGAAGAGCTGATGCAAATTGAGAAAAATCACACTTGGGATCTTGTTCCCAGACCTAGAAACAAGAATGTGATTGGAACCAAATGGGTATTCCAAAATAAATTGAATGAAGATGGTGAAGTAGTCATAAACAAAGCCAGATTGGTCTATAAGGGTTACTCTGAAGTAGAAGGAGTTGATTTTGAAGAAACTTTTGCTCCAGTGGCAAGAATTGAAGCAGTCAAGTTATTTCTTTCCTTTACTGCCTTCAAGGACTTCAAAGTATATCAGATGGATGTCAAGTTTACCTTCATAAATGGTGACTTGGAAGAAGAATTTTACATTGAGCAACCGAATGGATTTCAATTGTCTAATCATGGTGATATGGTCTGCAAGTTGAAGAAAGCACTGTATGGACTCAAGCAAGCCCCAAGAGCCTGGTATGAAAGACTAGATAAGTATCTTTTGAAGATTGGTTTCAACAAAGGTACTGTTGACAGTAACTTGTACTTCAAAATTGATCATGAAAATATCTTGATTGTTGAAGTGTTTATTGATGATATCATTTTTGGAGGAAGAGATAGTATGTGCAAAACTTTTGCAAATCAAATGAAAAGTGAATTTGAGATATCCATGTTTAGGGAAATGAATTTCTTCTTGGGTCTACAAATCATTCAAACAAAGAAAGGAATCTTCATTTCTTAGACCAAATATGTGAAAGAATTATTGAAGAAATTTGGGATGGAAGACTCAAAACCAATGAGTACTCCCATGGCAACTAGATGTAAATTGAGCAAAGATGATGACTCTCCTAAGGTTGATCAGAAAAAGTATAGGTCAATGATTGGAGGATTATTGTATCTCACTCAAACTAGACCTGACATTATGAATGTTGTTGGTCTTGTTGCTAGATTCCAAGCTGATCCTAGAGAATCTCATGTCATGGCAATCAAGAGGATTTTTAGATATCTAAAAGGGATAGTTGAGTATGGTTTGTGGTATCCTAGAGAACATGATTTTTCTCTTCATGCATATACAAATGCAGATTGGGCAGGAGATGTGGATGACCAGAAGAGTACCAATGGTGGAGCATTCTTTTTAGGGAAGAGATTGGTTTCTTGGTTAAGCAAGAAATAAGAGGCAATATCTTTGTCCACTGCAGAAGTAGAATATATTGTAGCAGTAAGTAGTTGCACTCAAGTATTATGGATGAAGCAAATGCTAAGAGATATCAGAGTGGAGTATGAAGAACCTATCACAATCTTCTGTGATAATTCAAGTGCAATTAACATATCAAAAAATCTGGTGTTGTATTCAAAGACTAAACATATATCCATCAAGTTTCACTTTTTGAGAGAGCAAGTGAACAAGAATGAAGTTAGATTGGAGTTTGTACCTTCCAAGGATCATATTGTAGATATTTTTACTAAACCTCTACCTAGGGACTCTTTTGAGTATCTCAGGGAGAAGTTAGGGGTTATTACCCCTTTGGTTCTGAATTAAGGTGCATAGATGTGCATCAATCTGGTGGATCTCATAGTCATATCTTGTGGTCTAGATTGATGATGGGAAGTTGCTACTCAGGGGGAGCAGCCGGTATGATTATGAAGTGATGCAAGTATGTGCCCTTTGCCATTGATGTCAAAGGGGGAGAGAAGACTTGTGAAAAATAAGTAGTTGCTGATTAAAGGGGGAGTAGTAAAGGAAGAGAAGACATGTGAATGGTTGTTGTTGATAGGGGGAGTTATGTCAAAGAGGAGAAGTTCTTTTCTTGATGGTTAAAACAGTTTTTCACATCATATGTTTCCATCAATGACAAAGGGGGAGATTGTTGCAAGTATGGGCCTAACCGGTGTTGTCATTGATGTCAACATACTCCTATTGCATTGATGATAAGGATTGGATGAGCTGTATGCTGAGGATATTGAGAAAATTAGTCCTATCAGGAATAAAGAAGAATAGTGAAGACAATGAGGTAAAGATCCCAGCTAAGATGAAGATCAGAGGATGTGCATCAAAGGGTTTGTAGATATGTGTCTTAAGATGATCCAGTAAAGATTTCAAAGGTCTGCATAAAGATCTGAAGAAGTTATGGCCACTTAAGTAAAACTAGTTTTGGCAGATGTTCAGAGGTGACAGAGTGACATAGATAGGTCTGATGATGTCTAGAAATGCAATATCTTGTTCTGCAGATTTGGTGGAGTGTTTAGGAAGTCAATGTGAATTAACAACTCAATTGGTTCGTGGTCTGGAGGTCTGCAAGCATCTATTCCATTATGACAGTGATGACGAACTATGTTCTTGAGGTTCTAGATGAAGGAGAGAATGATTTCAGTAAGTAGAAGTAGTGTGGATGTTCCTAGTGATTCAAGCAAGCTTATGGAGGTCTTTGGATTATGTCTAGTTCGTGTTGGTGGTCCGCATTGAAGATTGAGCTCATAATTGAAGAATTACTTCTGGATGATGATGTTCTTCCTAAGTCTAGCTGACCAGATGAGTTACACATCTTGTGGATGATCTCGGAGATGTTCTGTGAAGAATGGCGTGTTCCTAAAGGAAATTAAAGTCTCAGATCTATGTGGCCGACAGTGTGTTGATCCACATGAAGTATTTTTATAATTAGTCATGTTGTATGTATGTATTTGCTCTATAATGTATGCTGACTTGGATGATTACCCCTAAGTCGATGTCTTGTATAAATAAGGAGTTGTAAAGTCATTTCAAAGTGATCTTGTGGAGATGAGGGTTTGGTAGAGAGGAGCAAAGTGAAAGGCAGAGCAGAAGTATTGAGCTTAAATGGAACTGACTCAAGCATGGTGAAGATTCTATTCTTCAGTTCAAGTATGCAATACTTATTATTCTGTAGACAGTGTGTCTCATGTAGGTAGTGAGCCTCTTGTGAGCAATGTGCTCAGGTAGTGAGCCCTAATTGGCACGTGCCATTTTATTCTTCCTATTCTTTTAACAAAGAATACAATCTTGGGTTAGTCACCCCATGGTTTTTCCCTTAACCGGGTTTTCCATGTCGAAACTCTTGGTGTCATATGTGTTAATGTGTTTCTGCTCTTGAATTGTTGCATTATGTTTCCATGATTGATTTATTATTATGTTGTTGAATTAAGAAAAGGATTTAAGTGATTAATTGGAAGAAAGTTTTGGACAACTAGTTCACCCCCCTCTTAGTTGTCTATCCTAAATCTAACACCCCACTCCCAGTGATGTGTGCCATAAATTTGGCTTTGCACAAGATATGCACTACGGTAATACAAATTTGGATGCTTTCAGGGTAGGAATCCTGGTAGGAGACGGTAACCCTATATTGCAAAATGTGGTCTCTAGAGGGATGTTCAATGCCATTGGATTCCCCTATCTGGTAGAGGCACTGGAGTTGGTCATTGAATGTGCCAACAAATACAATGTAGCAAATAGGAGAGTTTAAA
Source organism: Cunninghamia lanceolata (assembly GCA_027924645.1). Classification (NCBI taxonomy): domain Eukaryota; kingdom Viridiplantae; phylum Streptophyta; class Pinopsida; order Cupressales; family Cupressaceae; genus Cunninghamia; species Cunninghamia lanceolata. The sequence goes on from BSBN01001062.1 coordinate 7,327,007, forward strand.
GTCAAGGATGGGTATACACTAAATTTTCCATGAGGGGCATTGCGAAAGCCTTCAAACTGCCCAGGAGCTGGGATATCTTTGAAATAGACCTAGCTGAACTAAAAGGAGAGTTTGGTAATAACATCTCCAACTATAGGAAGATCATTTTCACATCCTAGAGGGATCTAGCTAATAAGGCCAAGGCTGTGGCCAAGATGCCTCATAACCTCTACAAGTATGACTTCTACCTAGATGTGTAATACATGATTGCCTTACTTAGCATAATGGTGGGAAAGCAAGATGATGGGACCTTTGAGCATTGGATGTTTGGGCTAATTCAGTTGGTCAAAGACAAGAATGTGGTAGCCAACTGGGCTAAGCTTATCAGTGATTCTCTACATGAAGGCATGGTGGCATAGCAAAACAGGAAGAGGATGTTCAATATGACATCTTATGTAGTCTATGCATTTGCTTACAGAGAACAACCTGATGGATTGATCACCTTTGGGAGGCTGGGGCCTCAACCTACAGACCAAACAGTGTGGGAGAATTACCCACAGATAGAAAGAAAATAGTATACTCAACATTATAAGACTATAAACTATTGTTTATTTATGCATTTAGTTAGACTAATGGAGGATGATCAGGCAAAGAGGCTTTCTAAAGAATCCAAAGAGTTGATACAACCACATGGGGCATGGTCTAGTTCCCCACCTATACATATATTAGAATGGAGGTCTTTGAAGGGAATCCATTCATGCTACCATGGTACCCCACTGATGACTTAGTACTACTGGAGGTGACAAGGTAGATTATTCCATCCTATGAGGCATACCTGAAGAAGAATAAGAGAGTAAATCTCATATTTCCCATGAAGATCAACTGGTAAGTGTGTGGGATGACTAATAATGCCAAGAAGTCAAAAGTTGAATTGCATCTATAGATATTTCCTCTGACAAGATATTATGACCCTTATCACTGGATGGAAAAGTATGTGAATAAGAAGCTACAACATGTGACACATCTTGAAGATTATTGGGTTGATTGTGATGATGATGAAGATGTAAGTAAAAGAGGATACCAATGTCTAACTTTAAATCAAATCAAGACGTTGGGTTGTCTAGAGGTACCTCCTCAGGTAAAATTTGATGATGGGAAGGTACTAGACCTAGAATATGAAGAAAATAAATAAATATATATATATATAAAGAGCCTTTGTACCTTCCAAATTGGAGCCAACCAAAGGAGACATCCATAGATGTGATAATAGCAAGAGTCATAACCACTACCAAGAAATGGGTAGAGAAGAAGCTAGTTGATTTAAAGGCTAAGGGGGTCACCCTTACATATGATAAGAAAGGGAAAATGAAGGAAAGAGAGGACTTGGGATATGATGACTTTCTCATTCATAGGAAAAAAGTCATGGAGGCTAAACTTGTTGAGCCAAGATCCTCTACACCAGGAGAGGAGTTGACATCAGAGGGCATAATTGTGGCTACCAGGCCATCACCTCTGAGGGAACAACCTCTACCATCCATCCCCATTTTTACCATATCCATAGAAGAATGTAGGGGATCATATATACTATTGGGGGTAAACATCCCAAAGCAAAAGAGGGTCGGGGCTACAATGATGAAGGGCTCAATGTCCAAACAGGTAGAAATCTAGACTGAGGTTGCCACAAGGCCTACTCAAATGGAGATGTCATTTTCTCAAAGCCAATTACAAGGAGCTTCATTGTCAGTACCTACCCCACCACCACTTGCCACCCTCTAGGCCCATTTAGAACAACATATTAAGGATTTACCTGATCCTACAGTGAGAGTGGTGAAGGAATTGCAACATAACATACTGGTTCCCCAAATCATACAGGTAAAAAATAAATTGGTTGAACAAGCAAAGGCTGCAGAACAAGCAAGGGTTGGAGAGTAGCTATTAGCTCTAAGTCAGGTCATTGACTTGACAGATGATGAAGTTAAAAGGGATGTAACTAATAACCCATTTGGTCCATCTTTTACACCCTTAGTGCTCACATCAAGAGATACATCAAGAAGAAGTGGTGGAAAGACAACTAGAATAGGATATTGAAGAAATAGAGAATCCTGAGCTGACAAAAGATCTTAAAATATAGGATATATCTGATATAGAGGGGGCAGGATCACTCCAAGAACCCATGCAAATTGAGCATTTGGATTGATTGGTGGGAAAAATAATAATTCCTAAAGTAATTGATTTGTCTTATCTAGTAGGAACCAACATAGAGGTTAAGGATTCTAATCTGGATAGGCAAGAATAGGAAGAAACTACTCAGGATAATCACATGGAGGAAACTGCTCAGGATATCCAATTGGACAAAGGAGGTGAATAGATTGAATAGCATGTTGAGGAGGGACCAAAAGAACCTGCATAACAAAAAATAGAATCATCAGAGAAACAGGCTCCAGTGGATAAAGGGGATGATGAAATGATTGAAGTAGGGGAAGATTCTAAGATCCTTCAATAGGAACCCTTGGAGATTCCTCATCAAGAAGAGCAGCAAGAAGAATTTCCCCACAAATAGGTTCATTAGGAGGAAGAGATGCCTCAATAGGAGGAGGCTCATCAACAATAAGTTCCCCAAGAAGAGGATGTATTAGAACAAGGAGAAAGAGGTCAAGATAAAGATGATGATACAACTAATAAGGATGCTTACATTGGGCTAACAGGTCAAGAATGGCCAACACAAAATGTACCAGATTGGCTTGCATTTAAGGTAACCATACCTCCTACTAATGTTGTTCCATTTGATTTCAAATCTTTAGTTTCAATTGAAGATACGAAGCCTAAACACAAAGTGAGGGCAATATCTACAATAAAAAGAAATGTTGCTACTAGATGAAGAATAGCACACTTGGTTGTACCCACTATAGATAAGGCCTGAAGGGAAATAGTGGCTAGGGAGTACCAAATAACTACAGTGGATTTGGGGCATGCAACAGAATAATAGGAAATTGAAGAACTCAAAGGTAGTATAGAAGCAATGGTTGCTTGCATTCATAAGACCAAGTTGAAGAATGAGGAGTTGAAGGGGCACATTACTCAGCTCCACTCATTTGTTAGGGGATTGGTTACCCCTAGTGTGCAAATAATAGAGGTACTAGCTACATTAACGCTAGTAAGTCAAGATGAAATAAATGACCTTGATGTAAAGAAGCATCAAGCACATGTCATGTAGAGTTGGTTCACCAATTTTTTGGAGAATGCAGAAGAAGTAATTCAGATAGAATTGTCTGATTTGGATACCCTAGCCAACATTCCAAACAAAGACTGAACAATTGAAGAAGGAATGTGCTATAAGGTTCTATCAGAATGATCAGGACCTCAATAAACTGATAAATGCTAGGAAGCTAAAAGATAGGGTATTGCTTAAACATAACATTTTGGCATTAAAAACAATGCATAAGGTATCTACATGGATAAAGGATTTTAAATTTGAAGACATTCTTGAGGGATGTAGGCTCAAAGCAGAAGACATAAGCACAAAAGCACATGACCTGCTGATAGATGAAGTAGAGATTCTTGAGGAGCTACTAGGTAATCAGGTGAGTGAAAAGGAAACATATGATGAGAAAGTCTACATAGAGATGTTCAAGGCTCGGTTTGATCCAATTTTAAAGGATCCTATTCAACATTTTTCAAAGAGAGCAATAGATGAAGTGATGGAATTGTCTGTGAAGATTAAGACATATAAGCAGAAGTTAGAGAATGGGACAAATAAATGGGTATCAATAAGTGATGAACTACTGATACAAGAGTATGCAAAACTTAAAGTATAGCCATTTGACAAGACATAAATGGATGTAGTTGTAAAGGCTTATGATATCTATGAGAAGCTAAACTCTGGAGGAATGTTAGTAGGGGAGGATTCATCAGAGGTAGAGGAATAGGATATTCAGGAATGAGGTGAAAGTAAAGATACCAAGGAATATTTTGCTTCCAGTTGTACTCCATCCAAGATTGCAAATTGACAATCACATGCTACAGATTTTGTTCATTGATATTTTTGAGAGATGTCATGAGTGTTGATGCATTGTAATTGATCTCAGTTCCTTCTATAAAAGGGCCTAAATCATCTTGTATTATAGAGAATGAATTTATGAACTTTTGAGCATTGAGCTTGTTAATTTGACATCTCTATGGCTTTCTCATGGTTCTTTCTCATCATCAATGTAAATGTGTATATTCCTTGCATATATATTGAAAATGAAGTTCCAGATTATTGTTACATCATAAATCTTGAGTAATCTTCCATATGTCTTACTCAGTAATGGTGAATTTTTCTATTCTTTTGAAGTGGGTTTGCCTAGTTACTTGCTATAAATTGCTTTCCTTGAAGGTTTACATCTCTCTTATGTAGCTGTGAATGTCTCTGGTGAAGTATGAGTAGATTTACTTTACTTCATGATTATATTAGGATATGCATGTGGATCATTGGTAAAATTCAATTAGTTTATGACCTTACTTCTTTAACTCAATCTCTTACTCTTCATTCTACAAAATATAGTGAATAGATGCAAATAATTGACATATCTTAAGCAATAAATAATGAATTGATTCAAGTAATGACATATCTAAAGCATATACAGTAGAAATTACAAATAGTGGCAAATCATATGCAAATAACCATAAATATCAATGGATTGCATGTTTTAAAGAATATATTTAGGTAAATTCAATGTATATATTCAAAGATTAGCTCAAACAGAGATAGTTTCAGAAGAACTAATCAAATTTAGGATAGTTTCATAAGAATTGATCAAAGATATATGCTCAATTTTTTCTTGTATCTCAACTAGATACTATACGATCTTATACAATTGTCAAGAATATGTGTAGATTAGGCACAAAATATCAGATGTTTGTGTAATTCAACTAAATCTAAGAAATAATACAATTATGAAGGTGTAAGTCCCCTGAAATAGAATAGCATATCACAATGAAACTTGAGTGACTATCAGAAGGTCAAGACCTAACTAATAGAGACTTGGGACATCAAATCCTCATGGATCTTGAAGTCTTTCAAGATGAGTAAAGGTTTGTGATATAAACTTTTATTCATGTGTATGTGACTAATAACCACATCAACAAAATTAGCGCTAGAAGGAGGGCCTCATGACTGAAAATTTGTGTCATCTCCAAGAGCTTGTTGATATTTCACATCCTAGGTTAAGTTTTTGCAAATACCCCTTGCCACATTTGACTATATCTTTGCAAAGTTTTGGTCTAAAGCTTCAAAGTTCATCCCAAATTTCTAAGCTAGCTCATCAGCCTGCTACTAGATCAAGATCTAGTGGTCCTTTGCATGAATTACCTGTAGTAAAGCCAAGATCACACTCAGCTAGTGCACAACCTAGACCTCTTGTCCTTGTGACACCAGTAGTCCCCATACAAGCTCCCACGACATTCTTTAATGTCAAGTCATCCCATCATTTTGCAGCATACAATGATTTACCGAAGAATCTAGATAAACTTTGCCTGAAGTATCATCCATATTAGGATGCAGAAGCCCACTTGAGAATGTTTAAGGAAGCCTTCTTTAGAGAAATGATCTAACATGAAGATGTAGTCTGTAGACTCTTTCCATAAACACTAGGGGGAGAATCATATGGTTGGTACGTGAACTTACCTCAGCACTCCATCACTACCTGATTACTAATGGAAAATGACTTCAAAGCTCAGTTTTGAATTCTAATTGACATAGCAATGATGCACCATCACTTTGTTGAAATCAAGAGAGGTGAAGGTGAATTCATTGCAAATTTCAGCAATCACTTCTAGAAAGCATATTCTAAGTTAACAGCTCTGTATAACATTGCAGAGGATGCAACTATGCTAGTCTATTAATTTGCTATGGATCCTTTGATGGCCATGTTTGTGAGAAGAGGAAATCCTTTTGTTGTGATATTAGCTAGTGCCTATGCAGAGGTAGTCAAAGTAAATACTAAGATGAAACAAGTAGGTCATGGTCATCTTCCAAGTATAGGACCTCTAGTTGTGTTCAACCAGATGCAACAGATCAATGGAGCACTGATGAATAACATGCCACTGATGAATCCTTTATAAATTCCACCGATCAACATGATTCTTCCATAAGGAAACAACCAAATGATTATGCATCTTGGATGGGCTCATGCTGAAATTAGGCCAAATGGAAATGGTAATTCATTCTTCCTTCCTACTTAGGATAATACAGTAGCTAAATTCTAGGAGGTGAAAGAAAATGTCAAGGAGATTACAGCTCAACCAAAGAAGTTGACTATGGAAGTGACTCACTTAAGGAATCAAAACCTTTATTCTTAGAATAATGCTCAAAATGTGTAGAACAAAGAATATCATGATAGGGGATATAATGACAAAGGATACAGTGACCAAGATTACAATAATAATGCTCCGCAACCTCCAAGAGTCTAGAAAACCAGACCAAATAATAGAATTTTACTGTCACCTCTGGATAATCAGGTTCATGTAGAACTTAAGCAAATGACCAGAGTTAACTTGGTTGAGGCTACATTGAACAACTACTGCAGAATTCACAATACAAGTGCTCATGCAAAGTTGAATTGTTTATAGTTCAAAAGCCTGCAGAATGTAGAAAGAGAGACCAGCCCATCTGAAGGTAACAAACTTGTTCCTTTAGGAAATGAATCCACTATGGTCTTAATGAGTTCCATATTCCCAAGAGAAGAAGTGAATGTAGTACATGAGAATTATACTCTCATATGTGAAGAATCAACCTTAGCTTTTAAGGATTCCACTTTCCCTTTCAAAAGTGATAATGAACCAAAGAAAGAAGTGGATGAAGTCCATGCCTTTCAATAGTTCCAAAGAGGACACAATTACAACCTCCAGAACAATAGCAATCAGCTACCGAGACCTTTAACTAGCTCTGTCCCACCAAATAATTTAAACACACCTCCAGATACAACTACCAATAACAATCCGACACCTCCGAGAGTGAATCAACAACACTTCACCTCATCCTTAGCAATAACTAAAGGTATGAATGGACTTTTTGAATCTGATAAGTAGGTTACTTACTTACCTGAAGAGATCAAGAAGATGAAGATCGTCTTATCCTTATCCAAACTACTTAAGACCCCAATCATAAAGAAGGCCTTCCTTAACTCTTTAGAAGAGCCTTCATTGAAGGAAAATATCCCTAGAAATATCTAGACTAGAGATCCTCCACCTAAGGATGTTTCATTTAGGCCTAAGGATAAAGGCCAAGTCCATGCTATAGATGCACAAGTGACACTTTACAAAGGAAAGACCGAGTCTCCTCCTTTCCTTCTCACCTTAAAGATATTTGGCAAGAACCTACATAATTTTCTAGTAGACTCTGGAGCATCTACCAATGTCATGCCCATGTCAGTATGTTAAGTGTTAGGTCTCTCACCTACTAAATCATTGAAGAAGGTCACCAAGATAGATAAGTCTAAAGCCAGCGTCATAGGTGAACTAACTCATATTCACATGCAGTTAGCCTCTAATCCTAGGGTCCAACATTTTATCGACATCCAAATAGTTGACATCCCTAATACTTATGGCATGTTACTGACTAGGGATTGGTCTAAGACATTGAATGGCTACATACCAATAGACTTTTCACATATGTGGTTACTATGGAGGGGTATCTCTAACCAGATCCATATAGATGCCGAACCAAGGATGAAGCATATAATTACTGAATATCATCAGAATAATGAAGTGATGTTTACAAGTGTAGAACAAGGGGTATATTAAGCTGAGCTCTCAGACATCATGGTGGAAGAGGTAATGATGTGTAGTTATACACAGGGAAGTAGTGAAGTGAACTGAATCATGCCAGGAACTAATATCCTGGTGGAATCTGATCATGAAACCTCAAATAAAGATGATGGAAGTAGCCTAAATAAATTCAAAAGGCACTTGTCTAAGGAGATCCAAAGGTATAGACTGCAAGGAACTCCACTTAGACATACTTTGCTGGAGGGATGGTTTAGGTTGCACAGGACTTCACACTATGAAACTACATGTGCAGTATGTCTCAACCTAGTCGACAGAAAGAAACACTTATATTTAGCGAGCAAACTAGATTTTCCAAGTGAAGTCCCTAAGAAAAAAAATCTAAAGATGATGAAACCAGTCATCCATTACCAAACCAAGTCTTTGGGATGTAGGAAAATGGATCAAAAATGACTAAATCATCCCTAGTGGATGTCCCAATGGTACAAATCAAAGTTCCAAACATCAAAATTATTGAGAAAAGAATTAGCACATACGTCCAATCACATGACATCTAGATGTCAGAATGTCCAGATGTTCCTTTTCCTTTGGAATAGAAGATGTCCATACAACATGAACCACCTAAATTAAAGTGGATTGTTGAAGGAAGTGCCTCTAGGGACAAGAGAAAGAAAGGTCCTAACAAGGATCCTCCTAATGAAAATCCATGGATATTAAGGTTTGATGGATCTAAATCCAAGAAAGGTGCTAGAGTTGGAATTGACCTAATCAACCTGCAACAAAAGTCATTGCAATTCCACTGCACCAACAACGTGGTAGAATATGAGGCCCTGATTCATGGCCTACTATTTGCATTGAAGAAGAAGGTTAAAGTCATTCATGTCTTCAGAGATTCTGAACCAATAGTCAAGTAGGTAAGGAGGCAGTACTCCTGCAACTACAAACATTTATTCATCTATAGACATAGATTCTGAGACCTAATAGAAGGGTTTGAAGCCTTCAAAATCACACTTACCGAGAAAGCTTAATCATTGAGCTAATGCTTTGGCCACATCAGCTAGTACACTAGACTCATTGACAATATCCAGGATGAAAAGATTCTTAGTTTAGCTAGTGTCAACCCCATCAGTTCTGGATAATGTCACTAATTTTTAGGTTTTCAAGGACAATCAGCACATCCTAGACTTTATTGCCAATAGGGATGTCTTCAAAATCCCAGGTAATATATGAGAAGAGCTAAGATTATTAGAGCTGGGATGAGGAGTCCATTATTAATCTATAGGATAACAAGATCCCTAAGGGGTTGATTAAACTTGAACAGTTGTTTGATCTAGATGGTGTCGTAAAACAAAAGGATCTCCCTAAAGCAAATGGAGGAGATTATGAACCCATCAATCTAAGTGAAAATTCAGAGGCCAAGAAGGTCATGATTGGCAAAGTTTACACATGTTTAGTATGAAAAATGTAGAGAATTTAGTTGAGGGTTGATTTTGATAGTTTGTGTAAATCCTCCTTTCTCCACTAAACATTCAAGGACTTTAGCCGAGTAGGAAGTCTACTATAGGCCTTCGGTCACTCAGAACATAGGGGAAGATTGGAATTATGTAATTTTGTTGTTCAATTAAGTCCACTTATGCTCAAAACCCTTATTATGCAAATCTGGAAGCAAACAGACAAATTATAGAAAATGCTCGCACACAGAGATATCAAATGGCAATCAAATGCGTACCAAATTTTAAAGTTTAGAAAATAAAAAAATCAGGGACTAATGAGCGGGCGTCCTAGTCTAGTACCATCATTTCTGTCGAGATCTAGGAATCTTGTTTACAATCTATTCATATTGTTCCAGAGATTTTCCTATTGCGAGATCTAGAGGACTAATGAGTAGGTGCCCTAGTCTAGTGCCACCATTTCTGTTGGGATCTGGGAATCTTGTTTGCAACCTATTCCTGTTGTTTTGGAGATTTTCTTGTTGCAGGATCCAGAGGACTAATGAGCGGGTGCCTGAGTCTAGGTCCTTGTTTTCTTCTTCGATCTGCAATTCTAACAGTCTGCAATGCTCTGATGTAACTCCACTTTTTTTGCTCCTGCAACCTGTAACCTGCAATCACAAAAAAATGGATTGGGGGTTGTGGTGTTTAGAGGCTTGCCTCAGTCAAGCCCAAGAGAGACATTCAAGTCTTTCAAACACCATTGTCAAATAAAGAGTGTGTATCCCTATGAGATAGAGGAAAAATCCAAATGATAAATGATTGAAAACATAAATGATATCACCTTGTAGTGAAGATATCATGGAAGGAAGATGTTCTTCATGCCATGAGGAGATGGATGCCAAATATGTAAATACAAACACAATAATAACATGAATTCTACTCTGCAACACTATGTATGCCTTGGATCACTTTCACAAAAGCTCTTGAATCAAAATTACCATCTAATTTCCATCTAGTCTACAAATGAATCACTAATCATGCTTATATATGCAACTATAAACGGTCCCGCCAAGAATTTCATAATTGAAACTTACCGTGTCGGCATAGGACCCAAATAATGGTCATAAACTGACACTTCAAAATTGGTCCTAACCTAAAATAGGGTAGGACTAGGGTGCAGGTGCCCAAGTCCTCTCCCCTATTTCAGGCAAGATTCTTGTTAAGTGCATCCCCTGAGTCTAATTTGCCATGAAACTTTAGGGTTTTCTCATCAGGAGTCATCAAAATCATGCAAGATGTTCTAAATGCATAGTAAGGGACCTGGGACCTAAACCTTAAGAATGAAAAGCCCCCAAGGGGACATTTTCCAACATAATAGCACCCTCTCAAAATGAAATAGGATCGCTCAAGCTCTGAAGGATTACATCCATATGGTTGCCTAGACATATGATGAACTCAAGACATATTATACCTCAATCATTACACATACTATCCCGCTGAAGCTAGACGTGAAGCTATTTAGGCAAAAGCAAAGGTCAGTAAATGCTTTACTAGAGCCTTTGGTATTTGAAGAGGTTAAGAAGCTGCTAGCTGCAAGGATTATTTTCCTAGTCAAGTATTCTACGTGGGTTGTTAACTTAGTCCCAATGAGAAAGAAGAACAGAGATATCCAGTTATGTGTAGACTTCTAAAATCTAAATAAGGCATCAAAAAAGGATAATTATTCTCTGCCTTCTCTAGATGAGGTGCTTCAAATGGTTAATGGAGTACAAATGATGTCCTTTCTGGATGGTTTTTTTAGATATAATTAGGTCATGGTAAACAAAATCAACCGGATGAAGACCTAAATGGGGAATATTCACCTATAGGAGGATAACATTCAACCTAATCAATGTTGGCGCAACATTCCAACATGCCATGAACATAGCCTTCTGAGGTCTAGTGAGCCAATGCATCATCATATATATGGATGATCTAACTATGTTTTCCAAATTTAGAGATCACATTGGTGATCTATAAAGGGCATTACAAAGATGTGAATAGTATGGTATCTCGCTCAATCCTAAGAAGTGCATTTTCTATGTCACTATTGGGAAATTGTTAGGACATCTGGTGTGTGAGAATGGGATATCCATTGACCCTAATTGGGTTAATTCCATCATGAAGCTCCAATTTCCTGGGAGTAAAAAGGAACTGGAGTCCTACTTCGATAGGATCAAATAACAGGTTTTGCTGAGATAGTAAGGCCACTTAATGCTATGCTGTAGAAAGACACCAAGATTGAGTGGACATCAGAAGCTAAAGTAGCATTTGAAGATATCAAGAAAGTAATTGTTGATGCTCTACTATTGAACAACCTTGATTACACAAAGTCATTCTACATATACTTGTTACCTATTTGTGCATTTCAGCCCAAATGAGCAAAGCTGGGACAACACTGTTTATTCTACCTTGAAGAGGGAGATAAGTATAGCAGAAACTTAGACCAGGTGTCTAACATAGGAGGAAATGAAGACAATTAATGAAGGGTAAGAACTCATAGTCAGCTTTTGAAGGCCTACTACCCATGTAGAAGGCCATTCCAATCATCACTTCTACTAGAATCATGCATCAACTCAGTAAGAGTTGCTACAAGAGCCAAATGGAAGTGGGAAGGGCATCCTATAAGACTAGGAAACATTCAAAATTAGGCAGGAAGGGGAAAGTAAGCTATGAGTTTCAGATTGTTTCAAATCTATTCATTACAGTTTGTTCAAGTCACAAATGATAAAAGTACACAACTTGTTAAATATACTTATGATTATAAGCAACTATATCAAGCAATATGTTTCAGATGTATTTTCTTTATGCAATTGATAGTTCACAATAGACAAATCATTGCATAAGACAAATGCTTATATTCACAAGAAAAATGTGTTCAAATTTCCCACATGAGCCATGGGGATTGACTGTAAAAGATGAAATGAAAAGAGCACATATACATCTAAAATAAGAAGAAACATAGAGGAGGAAAAGGGGATCTGTCATTGCCTGAGAAGACAAATCCCCACTAGTGGCTGCACCATCTTTAGATTCTCAATTTCCATCTTTAGAGGTACCTGCAAAAGGGATAAAAAAGTATGTTAGAGCTTAGGATATCTTGTCACTCTTGTATGTAAGAACATCAAATGTGTTAGGGTTAGCCGGAAGAAGATATCAATTAAATGCAAATAAAGATTAAACAGAGGAATGGAAATACACAAAAATAATAACAACGAGACAATTTTTAACGTGGTTCACCCAAACTCGGGCTACATCCACCAAATAGAGAGTCCAATATTATTATCCAGTAAATCAAACCAATTACAATCAGCAATCCCTGCAACTCAATACCACTGCAAAATGCTACAATACAAAATACCAAAACCCTAACCCTTAGCCGCCTTTTATCAAGCTTTTTGTCGGTTACAAAAATAGGGTTGTCTTATGTCGATCAATGAAAAAATAACTCCCGGTGCTTTATAAAATAATAAAAAACCATGTGAGGTTTTGGGGGCGCTGCCCCTTGACCCCACAAGGGGCGTTGCCCCCAAACCCCCACAAGGGGCGCTATCCCTTGACCCCATAGGAATTTGGGGGGAAACCGCGTTGATAAAAGTGGGGAAAATTAACCTCCAAGTCTGATTAGGCTCCATATAACAACAAAATGTATATGCTATCTTCTCACAAGCATCAAAGCAAGAAATGAAATAGATAGAGAACTTCCAAATGCAAATGTGCAATCACAAGAGGATGCAAGAAATGAAGATCATATAATTAGAAGAGAAGCCCCTTGCCTCTATATTTTTCTCTAACTTGAAAGGAAGCTAGGCGTGTGGAAATTGCTTCCTACACTAATCTAATTAGGGTAGGAGAGTGCAAATTTATTTTAACCTTTACAATTACAAAATGTTCAATACAACAACAGTGATATTGCTGCAATGAACCACATAAGAATGTAAGATAGAAGAAGAGAGACACAAGATATACGTGGAAAAACCCTTATCCAGTGAAAAACCCCACACTTCAAAACCTGCACAATGTATTATCAATCTGTAATGGTTTAAAATACACTTGCAATGCAAACTCTTAGGAGTCTTTGACACTCGTATCTAGAGACAAACTGGTAGCATAACAATACCTGTTAATCACCTCTTACATCTCCTCTCCAAGCACATGCTTATAATGAAGTTTTCAAGGCAAAGATGAACATATCTTGGAATGGGCATCCAACTTGGCCTCATGGCCCAAAACTCACACCTAGGGACACTTGTCCAACATTGGAGCATGGTCATGACACTTGTCATATCACCCCATCCCAATATGGTTGCCTATTTCCAATTTGGACAATGACAGATGCTCTTACGCACCAACTAGTTGTCATAGAATATGTCAATTGTCATAACTTACAGCTATAAGGGAATCTGTCATACACAGGCTATAAATAGCATATTCTCTTACAACATGACAAAACCCTCCTTGGGGCACCCAAAGATGCCTTCTTCCAAGATGCCTTGTGACACATGTCTTCACCTATCATAGAACCTTCTATTTCTGACTCTTACATGTCATAGATTCTGTCATAGGAATCTATCATAACTGTTTCGGTCAAGATTCACTTACACACTAGTCAAGATGCTGACACATGGTAGAAAACCTCTACCACACAAAAGGGATGCCTATCTCCACATGGAGTGAGTTGACCATCCTCGTCACCTTACAAATGGAGTGACAACTCATCATGCCATTTCACACTAGATGACAAAATTAGATGTGCAACAAAATTACAACATAGGCTAAGTAAATAAATTTTATTACAATAATAAATGCAAGGAATTTACAAGGTTGAGACACCTTAATTCCCAACATTCTCCCACATGTCGAACACCTTGTAAGAGCCAATAGAAAAATAAGATTTAACTGCTATAGGCCAAGAGGCCCATAGACTCTGAATAACATCTAAACTTCTATGTGCCCACTGGTTTTGTTAATGCATCTGCAACATCACACTCTGACTGTCACAACAGATAGTAAACTGTCCTGCACTGAACACCAATATCTGAACACAATATCTTTTAAGCCAAATGGCTTCCTTGCAAGCATGAGTAGCTGCCAAATACTCAGTTCAACTGAACTCCACTATGCTCACTAGATTTACAGAAGCACCTATAACATCTTCCAAGTGATCACCAAACATGACAAAAGATTAGAATGCCAAAAAATATGATGAAACACTAAATGCCATAGACAATGTATCCAACTTCAAACTAGTTAAAAGAACATAACTTTGAAGTCCAAACATTTTCAAAACAAGATTGAGCACGTAAGCTCCAAAACAGTTAGAACAACAACCACAGCTAGTTGTTTACATCCAACTAAATAACTACCACTGATAAAACTTTTGCACATGATATATTTAGCCCATTCTACAACTCGCATCCCTATATAATCCACTCTCCTACTCAAAGTTACCGTCTCCAAGGATAACAAACACACCAAAATCATTGATGTGCAAAAAATTTGAAGACCTTTGATACTGCAGTCCAATGAAAAACCATCTACCAAGATATACATACATCCTAGGAATCAAACTACATGAGCAATGCCAACCAAAGCAACTCAAAGTCTACCAATCAGCACTTACATAAAAGTGTCTTATAATACAAACATATAATAATACAAAGAACAACAACAACGATCTGTAAACTACAACCAACTACTGCAAAATAGAGCATACTTCCACAAACATTTTTCTACTCACTCTCTCACCTCTAATCTCCTCCACTTCTCCCAAGTCCACATCTAAAAAGAACACATATTGTTTCCAAAAAAACAATAAAGTACAACAACAGTATATGATCACAAACCGAGTGATCATACTAAATGAATAAGAACCTCTAAGAAGAAGAATGAGACCATAAAGAGAAACTGCAAACCATAACATATCCTTCTGCCAACATCACCAAGTGTTAATTTGTGCCAAGTATGATCTCTTTCACAAAAACCCCAACTGAAAAAGCCTTAACAACATCCAACCATTCAATCCCATAAGATCAAATAAACATCAACATGGATGTTAGCCTCTCTAAATAAGGTAGATCAAACTCATAACCATTCCATAACAAGGAATAAACCCAATCACATCTTCTAAAACTCCTCATAAATGAACATCATAAACTAAACCATATGAATCAAGAAGATAACCATGCTGACATCCCTCAAATGAAACCTCTAGAACCAATAATTGTAGCTCAAGATTCATATCTATGAGAAATAAAAGCATAAAACAAATTAATCTGAAATAACCTAGGCAATACCTATCAGAACATTTTCTGCCAAGTGAACTGAGAGTGGGGAATGAGACTGATCCACTAAGATACACTGAGTCTCATATACTCTCTCCAAGAACAATCTCATCTCAAGTTCAAATATGAACTCACGTCCATAAGAAGTGAAGGCTCCCTGGTCTTTTGGTTTAAATTTCACCATTCCAACACATGATCCCAATAACAAGAGATCTCAAGCCTCACCTCAAGTCTCTCTAGTCTCCATGAGCATCCATCAACCAATACATGCCAAATTCAAATGCATCTTGTAAAACATGAAGCTTCAAGCAAATGATTAATACTCAAAACCAAAGAGAACAAACAAGATCACTATCAAAAGTCCCACTGCACTTCTGAATGATCAAGAAGCCTATCATGACATCATGATCTAACCATTTCCTCGTAAGAAAATCACATGCAACAAAGCATACAATGATGCATACATCCTGTCTCAAGAGAATCTATATCATGCCAAAACTTTAAGCTAGCATCAAGTGTAAACCATGACATAATAACATCTCTAAACAAAGGATAAATATTGCATACTAACAAATCATAAACTTGACACCTCAATCAAGATGTCAACATCTCCAAACATGTGAAGATAACCATCTCCTGACAACAAAACTGAAAATGTCAAAGAACTCTCAAAACCAAGAGCTCCTCCAAGACACAAATATCCACTGCAGAAGATCATCCATCACTTATGATGAATCCAACATCATTGCCAAAACTCCCACTGAAACTATGATACTGATCTTATCAAGGCATTATGATAACCATCCTCTCAATTAAGATCATCCAAGGTTCTAACACAATCTAACAATTGTCTTGTGCAAAATCAGCAACACAAAAGAATAAAGTAGAACCAAGATCTCCAAGTCAAGAAGATAAAACCATCATTGTCAAAAGCTCACACTAAAATGTGTAACCAAGTTATCCATGACATCATGATAGACATGCTATAATCCCCAATAAATGACTATACATTGCACTCTAAATATCCATCATCTTATCCCGATGCAACATACCAATACTCAAATGACCACAGACAAGGCCAACTAATAAAATCTGCATAAACAATGAATCAAACCCATGGATAAAGACAGTCCACATTCGAGTCATCTCACTACAGCTAATGGGTAACTAATCCACAAACTACATAACTCAAAGATCCGAAACAAATGTAACATACAAACTCATCATTACATTAGTAACCTGAAACTAAGATACCAAAGAAGACAATCTGTAGACTTCAAGACTCAACCATCAAATCAATTCTAGATTCAATTTCCAAACAAGTCCACAAACAAGTGATCGTAGTCAAGGAACTAATCAAGCATATGTTGTAGAAATTATGAGTGATAAATCACATACCAACATCCACATTGAGAAAGATACAAAACTCCTCACATTATGCATGAAGCATACATACAAATCTGCAACTATCTTACATCCAAAAATACTTCCAAGGAATCATAATCTAAAAAATAGTTAGTCTGCAGATTTACAAAACCACAAGTTTTGATTAACCATGTAAAACCTACAAAACCACCATGTCACTAACATACATGCAGATCTATATCCACTTATCATTTGGAAAACACACAGGTCTAAAAACCACCAATATAGTTAAACCAAAATAATGGAATAACATAGATAAGCATAACCATAGATTTTTTTTTTTTGAACGGAATATCTACAAAACCCTCAGTTCAAAACAATATGAAACTGAGACATGCAAGTACAACCAACTAATATGAAATAGAGGTCTAGGAACTTTAGGTCCACTTGTAGGCCAACTCCACAACCATCACCATGTACAAGTATACAGAGGAACTAGGCTATTCCAGAAGCTTTCAAACCATCCAAAGATTAACTCCACAGCCTACATGCATTTAGGGTTAACAAGACAATGTCTTCCAATGCCAGGGACTAAAACCAAGCACCCAACATAAGCACATCAAACCATAGCCATGTCAACCCAAGTTTCTCCATGTGATCAAGGAGCTAAGAATGAACACCCAACATGAATACTTTTCTACAAACAACCATAGAATGATAGAACATAACCACCATGCATGAGGGTTATTGCATACTGTCAAATAGGAGCTCTAGATCAATATCATACTAAATGTAATCACATGATCAACTCCATAACACTCCATCTTAAGTTTCCATAACTCAAAATTTGTGTCGTTAAACATCCCCATCTCTATTCTTCCAGATATGTCTGCCATCTCATTCCTGCAACAAGATTTTAGAATACTCTACACATACTCCCACTTAGCCTAAGATTAGCACACAAAACCCCTATCCAACAACTAGGACCAAAGAGAATAGCTCTGATACCAACTGAAAGGAATCTAGGTGTGAGGAAATCACTTCCTACACTAATCTAATGAGAGGAGGAGAGTGCAAATTCATTTTAACCTTTACAAGTATAGAATGTTTAATACAACAACAGAGATATTGCAGCAATGCGCCACATAAGAATGTAAGATAGAAGAAGAGTGACACAAGATATACGTGGGGAAAACCCTTATTAGGTGAAAAACCCTACACTCCAAAACCTACACAATGTATTATCAAAACTATAATGGTTTACAATACACTTGCAATGCAAACTCTTAGGAGTCTTTGACACTCGTATCTGGAGACAAACCAGTAGCATAACAACACCTATAAATCACCTCTTACATCTCCTCTCTAAGCACCTGCTTATAATGAAGTTTTCAAGGCAAAGATGAACATATTTTGGAATGGGTGTCCAACTTGGCCTTGTGGCCCAAAACTCATGCCTAGGGACACTTGTCCAACACTGTAGCATGGTCATGACACTTGTCATATCACCCCATCCCAATATGGTTACCTATTTCCAATTTGGGCAATGACAGATGCTCTTACACACCACCCTGTTGTCATAGAATCTATCATAGTTGTCATAACTTACAACTATAAGATAATCTATCATACACAGGCTATAAATAGCATATTCTCTTACAACATGACAAAACCCTCCTTGGGGTGCCCAAAGATGCCTTCTTCCAAGATGCCTTATGAAACATGTCTTCACCTGTCATAGAACCTTCTATTTCTGACTCTTACATGTCATAGGAATCTATCATAACCATTTCAGTCAAGATTCACTTACACACTAGTCAAGATGATGAAACATGGTAGAAAACCTCTACCACACAAAAGGGATGCCTATCTCCACATCAAGTGAGTTGACCATCCTAGTCACCTTACAAGTGGAGTGACAACTCATCGTGCCACTTCACACTAGATGACAAAATAGGATGTGCAACAAAATTACAACATAGGCTAAGTAAATAAATTACATTACAATAATAAATGCAAGGAATTTACAAGGTTGAGACACCTTAATTGCCAACATAACCTGTGTTCTGAGTGTGCAGGTATAGGTACATGAAGGCATCACACTGATGAAATAAATAGAACATTCATAGCCAACTGGAACAGTCACATGTCATGAAGGAGCAACAAAAAACCCAATGAGGAATAGTCACAATAGTCCTTGAGTAATACACAATGAGCCTTGACAGTACACAAGTGAAGTAGCAGTCCTATTTGAAGGGCTTACCAGCCTCAAAGGAGAGCAGCAGTTCAACGATAGAGGAGCGATCCATCAGCATGAGACATTTATGAGGGTGCATGCATTACATTGTGAAGGGTGATCCAGATGTGTGATCAAGGAGGCACTGAGAAATTATGAGTATCAAACATTCAAGGAAGGAGAAATCTATAGGCTAGTAGATCTATTAGGATAGAGATATCAGTCAAGTGAAGACAACATCATGAATAGAATATAGTGTAAAGATTAACAAAAATAGTCATAATTGTCTAATAGCAGTAGAGTCAGTCTTTGAAGTTATAGTCATCCATAAGATTTTGAACATACAAATACACATTTCATTTTTTCTATCAAAAGGCCTACATATTCACTAAACATTACATAGATAACATTCATATGAGAAAATACTAAGACTGCATCAGTCTATAAGGAAAATAGTCATCTCAATTATAGTCACAACAGTCTAGTCAAAAACACAAAAAAGTAGTCATACTCAGAGCATAAAGAGAGGTCATATTACAAGTATGAGGTTTAAGAATGGTCTTGTGTTTTGTTTATCAAACTTCTTGAAACCATCACATGATATTATAAAAAATTTCATGGTGTAAGATAACTATCGCAAAGTAAAAGACTAAGTCACAGAGTAATAGTCAAGGAGCAATTGATGAGGAGCAGGGTTGTAGTTTCTTGAACATTAAAGCATGCATAAAGAGGACTGATAGATAGGTTTGCAAGAGAATAGGAGTGGTCTCAAATGTAATAAGAGTAGTAGTCTTCACCTCCAATAATAAAACCTCATGAAAAATAAGATTTATCTTTGAAGAGTTGATAAACCCAATGTTGTTAAAGTCATAAATGGTGCCTTGTCACATTGTTTTTGAAGGGGTTTTATTTGAATTATTGAAGGTATCACAGGTCTGTCAAGCACTAATTGAGTTTGAGGAAGATGTTTGAACATAGGGAAAAGTACTTGAGGCTTTTCTTAACCTAGCAGGGATAGTTAGGCAATGAAGAGAGAAAAATAGTATAGTTACAGAGTTTGACCAAGTAAGCATGCCTAGCAAGGATAGAACAATGGCAATTACAAAGAGATCCAAGATAGAGACAACTAAAATGGTGAAAAGAACTCTGCTAATAACCATAAGATGTTTGTGTACTCTATCAAATAGTCCAAATCCAGTCACAATATGCATGTTGAAAGAGGTCATTCTATCAAGTAGAGACTACCATGAAAGAGTTAGTCAAGCTCATAAATATCAAAGGTCAGTCATAAAAATCAGTCATGAAGATTATCACAGTAGTAAACAATAGGAGGAGAAATGACAAAGTCAATAGTGAAGGATGAAATAAGCCATAAGACTGAAAGAGATCAAGAAAACACAAGAAAATAGTTATAACAATCACCTAAATCAATAAGGTAGTGACAGCATGAAGGACAGTGCTAACACATAGTCCCTGTAGGATGACAATCAAGAGAGCATGGGCAATGATGAACAAGTATTAGAGGTTCATGTCACCAAAAAGGATGATATAGACAGAGAGTTGCAAGAGATCTATCGAAGATAGTGATGAGCCCTTAATCTTGTCAAAAGTAGGTCAGCTACAAGTTTGTCCCATAGTGGTACAGTGAGGGCATATAGAGTTTCAAGGAGACTAGGGATAGTTAATGAAATAAGTTAGTGATGCCAAGAAAGGACAATGCTAACAGATCTAAAACAGGGACATAATGCATTAAGCCTTCATGGAAACATCGAGAGATGTTGAGCATTTAAAGACAATGAGCACTGGTATTATCACAAGTTTTGTAGATGTCAACAAGGGTATTAAAATTGTAAAGGGTAATGCAAATGTCTTGAAGAATATAGTAAAATGAAACCACTATGAATGGAGAGAAATTTTCTATCATTAATAAGCCTACTAAATCCAACACTGTCCTAGAATAGAATAAACAAAATGAGAGCAATGAAATGACAGTGAATGCAGGGTTTTACCAAAAGAGGATAGTGATGATTAGACAAATATTAGAGATCATGTTAAAAGCCCTGTACATGAAAGAAAATGTAGAGATACCAATCAAAAAAATAGAGCTGAATGGACTCATGTTAGGGTTTGAAACCCTTGTTTTCATCCTCTAAGGAAAACAATCAATCTCTTGATACATATTTTAGTTCTAAAATAGTCACAATGGTGAAAAGAGAACCAACAAAAGAAATCAAGCTTTTTCACTATTTTTCCTCATAAAAAGAGCTAAACCAGTAGAGAGGAAATGAACTTTCACTATTTTCATGCATAGAAAAGAGCACAACAGGCAACAAGAAAGCATTTTTTCACCATTTTCCTTCAACAGAATAGTAAAAAGGTAGAAGCTCCACTATTTTAGGGAAAAATATGAAGTAACAAAGCTAAAAGTTTTGACAAAAATAGAGTTTTCCCAAGTTCACAAAGAGCAAAACTAGCAAGAAACTAAATCATTTTCACTTTTTTGTTCTCCATAACAACAAAGAAAGCAGAGAGGAGATCTCATAAGCAAGACAAATTATTCCACTATTTTTTTCAAGTCAAGAAGAGCAAGAAGTTAGGAATTTACCCGTAAAGGAGATGTAGTGTAGCAGAGAGAAGAGAATCCTTCAAGGCAACTTCACCAGAAGCTCAAACCCTTCATGGCAGCACCCAAAAGCATAGCAGTAAGATGGAATGAGCAAAAGACCAAATGAACTCGTGATTAGAGTTTGAAACCCTTTTACTAAAAGAGGCCCTAATTTTTTGTCAAAACACCTGAGCTTCCTAAATGTTGGGAATTAAGGTGTCTCAACCTTGGTAATTCCTTACATTTGAAATGTTTGCATTTATTATTTAATTGCCTATGTTGTAAATATTTGTAAATTCCATGTTGTCATATTGTGCGATGTGGCACGGTGATGTGTCAATCCTACATGGAATATGACAACTTGTAATTTTGTCCTCACATGAGGAGATAGGCATCCCACTTTGTGGTAGGAGCATTTTTCCATGTGTTGGCATCTTCCATGTTGTGTAAGGGAATGTTTGACTAAAATGGTTATCACAGATTCCTATAAAGAATCTATGACATGTAAGAGTCGAAAATAGAAGTCTATAAGACAGGTGATGACATGTGTCATGAAGCATCTTTGAATAAAGCATATTTGGGTGCCCCAAGGTGGAATATGACATGTTGTAAGAGAATATGCTATTTATAGCATATGTATGATAGATTCTCTTACAGCTGTAAGTTGTAACCGCTATGACAGATTCTATGATGATCGTAAGTGTCGTAAGAGCATCTGTCATAGCCCATTTTGGAAATAGGTGACCTCTTTGGAATGGGAGCTATGGACAAGTGTCAAGAACATTCTACAATGTTGACCAAGTATCCTTAGGCATGGGTTTTGGTCCATGAAGCCATGTTGGACGCCCATCCCAAGATAGGTACAATATTGCCTTATATTTCCTATATAAACAGGTGCTTAGAGATGGAGTTAGTATCACAGGTTTATAGGTACTGTTATGCTACCGGATTGACTCTAGACGTGAGTTTTGAAGACCATTGAAGCTTGCATTGCAAGTGTATTGTAAACAACTTTTAGATTTGTTAATACATTGTGCAAGTTTCTAAGTGTGGGGTTTTTCACCCGATAAGGGTTTTCCCCACCGTAAATCTTTGTCTCTCTTCTTCTATCTTCTTTCTGGTTCTTGTGTATTGCTGTAGTAACTCTGTTAGATGTTTTATGTTTCTATAGTGATAAGGAATAAATTAAATTTGTATATCTCTCCCCTCATTAGATTAGTGTAGGAAGCGATTTCCACACACCTAGCTTCCTTTCAGTTGGTATCAGAGCCTGGCCAGTTTTGTTCTTAGCTGTCGGGTAGGGGTTTTTTGAGATGATCTTAAGTTGAGTGGGAGTCTGTGCAGAGTATTTTGATTTCTATTGTAGCAAGGCGATGGCAAGCACATCAGGAAGGTTTGAAGTGGAAAAGTTCAATGGCAGTAATTTCGAGCTGTGGAAGCTCAAGATGGAAGACATGCTTGTTGACCAAGACCTTTGGGAAAGTGTTAATGGAACTAAACCAACTACAATGTCACAAGATGAGTGGGATCTCAAGGATCAGAAGGCTAAGGGTCTCATAAGACTTAGTCTTGCTAATTTTGTGTTGTTAAATTTCCATGAGGAGACTACTGCAAAACTACTTTAGAAGAAGCTGGGAGATGTGTATCAAGCAAAATCCTGGTTAATAAACTTTTCCTAAGAAATAAGTTGTATTCTCTTTGAATGGAGGATGGAGGATCCGTCACTGAACATATGAATAGATTTAACATGTTGGTTGTACAATTGACATCTATTGGTGTAAAGATGCAGGAGGAGGATCGGTGTATGACCCTACTTTGTTCTCTACTAGACTCATGGGATCATCTTGTCATAGCAATTGGAAGTGCCACATCCACATTCAAAATGGAAGAAGTGGTTTCTTCACTATTGTCTGAAGAGATGTGGAGAAAGTCTTCTGAGGCAGCCAAAGAGGCCCTTGTAGTTTGTGGAAGACCCAAGGAGAAAGGGAAGAAGAAAGAAAAGAAAGCTGAGAAGGGTAGATCTAAATCCTGTGGGAGATCCAAATCTCCTAGAAAGTCCAAGGCTCTTTGTTAGAACTGTGGTAAAACTGGACATTTTCAAAAGGAATGCAAAGAGGAGAAGAAGAAGAAGAATAAAGCTCCTGATTTAGATTCTAACAAGTCACAAGATGATGGTGATGCTTTCATTGCAGCCCTGGCAACCCATTCATCTGATGATGTGTGGATAATTGACTCTGGTGCATCATTCCACATGACCGTGTATCGAGACTGGTTCACTAAGTATGAGGAGTTTGATGGTGGAAAGGTGTATCTAGGTGACAACTCTCATCTGAAGATTGTTGGTCGTGGAAGAGTCTCTATCTGATTGCCTGATGGTCGAGTGAAGGGGATCTCTAGGGTTATGCACATCCCAGGCTTAGCACAAAACCTACTTTCTATAAGTATCTTGAATGATGCAGGTGTGCAAGTTGTCTTTTCAAAAGAAGGATGCAAGATGACTAGAGGAGCTATGGTGCTTGCGAAGGGTACTAGGAGAAGTACTCTGTTTCAGCTGGAGGCATGTATTCCACAATGCAATAGTTCTTCTAACTCGTGGAAGAGGGCAGTAGTCACTTCATCCCCACTAACTAAACGAGTAGTGAAGAAATCTGTTGTTTCTAGTCTTGATGGTTGTAATCGTGCATTGGAAGTTAAACTTCCTATTGAAAAGACAATGTTATGGCATAAGAGATTTGGCCACATTGGTGAGAAGGGTCTGTGACCCTAAAAAATAAGAACCTTGTTGAGGGGTTAGATGATTGTAATATTGAGTTTGACTTTTGTGAACATTGCATTTATGGAAAACAAAACCGTGTTCAGTTTTACTCGAGTTCTCATAAGTCTTCTGGTGTGTTGGACCTTATTCATTCTGATGTGTTTGGTCATGTTAATGTTCCTTCATTATCAAAATTTGTATACTTTGTATCTTTTATAGATGATTATAGTAGAAGGACATGGATTTATTTTCTCGGAAGAAAATTTGAAGTCTATAGCAAGTTTAAGGAGTTTAAGGCCTTTGCTAAAAATTAGACAAGTAAAAAGATTAAATGTTTGAGAACTGACAACAGTGGTGAGTTCTATTCTATAGAATTTGATAAGTAACTTGGGATTGAAAGACATAAGACAACTCCATAGACCCCGCAGCAAAATGGAGTTGTAGAGAGGATGAATAGGACACTGATGGAGAAGCCTAGGAGTATGCTTAGTGGAGCTGGCCTAGAACAAAAGTTTTGGACTGAAGCTATTGCCACTACTTGTTATCTGGTAAATAGATCTCCTACATCAGCTCTTGTAAGAAAGACACCCATGGAGGTGTGGTCTGGTAGAAATCCTTCAATAAGGCATCTTCGTGTTTTTGGTTGTGAGGCATATGCACATGTGCCTAGGGAGAAGCGGTCAAAGTTGGAGAACAAGGTTGTTAAGTGTATCTTCATTGGCTATGGTGTTGGTGTGAAAGGATACAAGATTTGGGACCCCGTGGCTGAAAAAGTATTGTATAGCAGAAGTGTCATCTTCAGAGAGCTTACACCTTCTTCACTATTTTGCAGCTAGAAGAAATAGTAAAGAAAGAGGATGTTGTTCAGTTTCCTGCTGCCCCTAAGAAGACTGAATAGAAAGACTATGTTGGACCTGATGATGAGGAGAGCTCTGGTAGCTCTAAAAGCTTAGATGAAGAAGTTGAACCTCAACCTCAGTTCTTGAGGAGGTCTACACAGATAAGAAAGCAACCTGAAAGGTTTGGTTTTACATTGCTTGATTCTAGTTGTGCTTATGCTTTAATTACCAACAGTGATGAACCTATAACTGTATCAGAGGCTATGGACATGAAAGATGCAGGTTCTTGGAAGGAGGCCATGGAGGATGAAATGGCTTCTTTGGAAAAGAATCAAACTTGGGACTTGGTGCCTTTGCCTCCTGGATGGAAACCCGTTGTATGCAAATGGGTGTTCCAGAAGAAATTTGGTACAGATGGCAGTGTTGAGAAGTATAAGGCCAAATTGGTCATGAAGGGGTATTCACAAGTGGAGGGTATAGATTATGGTGAGATCTTCTTCCATTGAAAAGCTGACATCCATTCAATTCTTGTTGTCTCTCACAGTAGCTTATGACTTGGAGGTAGAACAGATGGATGTGAAGACAACTTTCCTTCATGGTGACTTGGAGGAAGAAATCTACATGTTACAACCAGAGCATTACATGGTGAAAGGTAAAGAAAATTTGGTTTGCAAACTTAAAAAGTCTTTGTATGGTTTGAAGCAATCCCCTAGGAGATGGTACTTGAAGTTTGATGCTTTTGTGTTGTCAATTGGATTTGTGAGATTGAAATCAGATCACTATGTGTATTATAAGTTTGATGGTGATCGTATTCTCATTATTGCACTATATGTTGATGATATGTTGCTCATTGGGAAGGGTAAGAATATGATTTCTGATTTTAAATCTCAGTTGTCAGTACAGTTTGAAATGAAAGATTTAGGGGCAGTCAGGTACATTCTAGGAATGGAAATCAGAAGAGATAGAACCAATAGAAAACTTTGGTTAAGCCAGAGTAAGTATGTGAAGACCATGTTGGACAGGTTCAGTATGGCAGATTGTAGACCATTATGTGTTCCCATTTCTGTGGGGACAAAGTTGTCTATTGAGGATTGTCCAAAATCTCCTAGTGAGGTGGAGGACATGAGCAGAGTACCTTATGCTAGCGTTGTTGGTAGTTTGATGTATGCTATGGTATGCACATGACCAGACATTGCCCAAGCAGTGGGAGTCCTTAGTCAATTTATGGCTAATCCTGGATGGGTTCGTTGGGATGCAGTTAAGAGAGTGTTCAAATATTTGAGGGGTACTTTCGTGGTGCAGGAGCACCTACCTGACAGTTGGCCTCCATGAGGCAGTTAGTTTGTTTTAGGTCTGGTTAATGTTTCCAAGAAGGTCTTGTAAGACCAATGCATGTAATAAGGTCATGTTGACCATACTTTACTATTTTTAGATAGTTTGTTATGACAGCTGTTATGCTGTATGTTCGGTTGGATCCTCCCAGCCGCTTGGAAGCTCCCAGCCGCTGGGAATCGAGTGGTAGTACTCGCAGGAGATCCTATTTATGCATGAGGATCGGTTGGTTTTAGATATAGTATTGCAGATCATCGATCAGACTTTGCTGAAGAGTGAGGCAGAGGGAGAGACTAAGTATTGTACTTGCACCTTTTGAAATCAATAAAGAGATCCTGTTGTGTCAATTCTCTGTTTGGATTCCATTGTGTGATCGATTTGCTGTTTTGGTGGTTTCATGGATTCGCTGATCCATTCCACCGGTTGATTCGTCGAATCGATGGAATGGCTATGTACAGTAGTTTAGGGTTTAGTCTGCATTTTGTGTTCATTTGCATGCAGGTGTGCAGGATCGTCATCGAAAGGTGTTGAGGACCCTAGCATGGGTATGTGCTAGGTCGTGCTGGTTGTTAGAGTCTGGAAAGTTGTCCAGGAAGCGGATCGGGTCACCTCAGGAGGTTCGGCGGATCGAAATTCGCTAAGGTTGGAAAATCCATCGCAACGGCATCATCAAGATATTTCTATGTATATCCTGCAGTTACTTCGGGCGTCATCCGAGTAGATGGAGATGAGCATGATGCAGTAGATTGCATAAGGTGAATGTGCATTGGGGTGATCATCATCAGGTGTTGCCGAGGAGGAGCGTATCGGCATAAGGTAGAAGATCGGGTTGATAAAACCATCGCGGGCCGATAATGTTAAGTTTGGCCGACAGCAGGATATTGAAGGAATTGCATGTGACGTCATCATCATCAGGATAATCATCATCAGGATATCGAGCTGCAGGATATTGAAGGAGCTGCATGTGACGTCATCGTCATCAGGGTAATCGTCATCAGGATATCGGGGTGACGTAAGCATCGAAGGAAAGGTGCATGAGGTTGTTGTCATTAGGATATATGGGAGGAACCGGATGTTCTATATCCTGCTAATGAACATGATGTTGAACATCATGATGATGAAGAAAGAGGTTGGCGGTAAGATGAACAGTGAACATCAGGAGGATGTTTGCGCTTGCCGAATATGATGATGCTGCCGATAGCCGAATATGATGATGCTGCTGACAGGCGAAAGGGCGAAGGTTTGTCTGCAGGAGGATATCAGTCGGCAGAGAAAAATATGATGATGCTGATAGTGTTAAGGGAAATATGATGATGATGATGAAGAGTTGTAGACATACACGCTGTATGTCAAGGTTTTAGTGTGGATGCCTCTGCATCATAGTGGTATCAGAGCTCAGCAAAAGGTCTGGGCTGTTGTGTGTTGATTCTATCACCGAAAGGGCAGAAGTAGAGTTGATTCTGTCACTGAAAGGACAGAGGTAGAGAAGTGAGAGGTTGACAAAATGCCTCCGAAAGGTAATGGTACTGCAAGGGAATTGCAGGAGATGAAGGAAAAACATGCCAGAGAGATGAGGAAGATGAAGGAGCTTGCTGAAGCACTTCAAGCCAGGCTTGTAGCCCTGGAAAAGAACAAAAAGAGGGAAGTGGAAGACAGTGAGTCTGAAGAAGATGAAGATACTGTTGAAGAGTATGAAGAGGTAGCTGAAGATCTAGATGCTGAAGACCAGAGATTTGCAAAACTGTTAAAGGTAGTGCAGAGTGATAAACCTAAGGTAAAGGTTGATGTTTCCAAGTATAATGGAAGTTTGAATGAAGATGAGTTACTGGATTGGATTGCTGCACTTGATAATCACTTTGAATGTGAAGATGTTGCTGAGGATCAGAAGGTAAAGATTGCAAAGACCAAGTTAGGAGGTCATGCTTTGGTATGGTGGGATTATGTACAATCCGAGAGAAGGAAACAAGGGAAGTCAAAGATCACTTCATGGGATAAAATGGTAGCAAGGATCAAAGGTAAATTCTTGCCTAAGGATTATGAAATTCAGATGTTTAAGAAGCTGCAATTTTTAAGGCAGAAGGAAATGGATGTGAAGGCATATACTGAGGAGTTTTATAAGTTGAGTATGAGATCTGGTCATCATGAGAATGAGGTAGAAAAGGTGGCTAGGTACTTGGCTGGTTTGAGATTGAACATACAGGATGAGTTAGTTTTAGCTAACCCTAAGAGTGTGGAGGATTGTTACCAAATGGCAATCAGGATTGAAGAAAAGATGAATAGGGGACAAGATAAGTCCATGAGAGGAAGAGGAAACAATATGAGGGGAAGAGGATTAGCCCCTACAACAAGGCAAACCAATGAGGGTCAAGAAGACACTGGTAAAGGACAGGGACAGTCTGATTTCAGAGGTGGATGGAAAGGTAATAGAGGCAGATTTGGAAGTGGTAGAGGTTCTACTACATTTTCAGGAAAGTGTTACACCTGTGGTGAGTTTGGTCATCCATTTTTCAAATGTCCAGAAAGCAAAGGTTCATCATCCAGAAATGATAGAACAAATGACAAGAGAGTACAACTTGTGCAAGAAGAGAAAGTAGAGCAAAGTGTGCAAAATTCAAACACTTATCAAGGAGATAGAGTTCCTGACGGTTATGGATATCCTGAGGAGGGAGAAGCATTGATGCTAAGGAGAATTAGTTTGCAGACATCAAAGGATATGATGCAAAGAAGAGCTCTTTTCAAGACCACATGCAAGAGCAAAGGTAAGATATGTAAGGTTGTCATTGATACTGGTTCAACAGACAACATGGTATCTCAGGAGATGGTGGATAAACTAAATTTGGAAAGGATTCCACACCATCACCCTTACAAGGCATCTTGGGTGAGTGATAGTCAATCACTTTTTGTCTATGAACAGGCATATGTGGATTTTCAGATTGGAGCATATCAGGATAGAGTTTTGTGTGACATTTTGCCCATGGAATGTTGTCACCTACTGTTGGGTAGACCATGGCAATTTGATAGGAGGGTACTGTATGATGGGTATGCTAATACCTACACCATCAAGAAAGATGGGAAGACTATTATGTTGATGCCATTGCAGGAAGATACTGCAGCACAGGGGGCAGCCAAAATCATTTTAGTGGGAAAGAAGGAGTTTGTGCAGATGCCTATAGGAGCAGGCATAAAGGCAGTTGCGGACACTGCAGGGAAAGGAGTTGTTAAGGACAACAGTTTGAAGAAAGTTTCAGTTTTAACTGACAGAGGTCAGCAGCAGGTTCAGAAACAGGTTTGCAAATAGCAACCAGTTGAGAGGAATGACAAGGATGTTGTCATAGTTGGGACTATTGTTTGTCCTATAAAGGTTGAAGGAAAGACAGTGTTGAACATTACAGAAGTTCAAGAGGCAGTTCAGACAGAGGTTCTGGTCAGACAACCTAACAAACACAAGGTATGTGAGAGAAGGGCCTACATTGACAGGCATGAGGATTTACTTGCACGACAGCAAGTTACAGTTCAGAAGTCTTGGAGCAGCCAAGAGACAGCAGAGGACAAAGCTGGAACAGGTCAAGACACTGCAACGGCAAAGTGCAAAGGTGGAGGACTTCCACATCCTAACTCATGGGACATGATTTCTTTTCTGTTGGGGAGTATGGTGTAGGAGCACCTACCTGACAGCTGGCCTCCATGAGGTAGTTAGTTTGTTTTAGGTCTGGTTAATGTTTCCAAGAAGGTCTTGTAAGACCAATGCATGTAATAAGGTCATGTTGACCATACTTTACTATTTTTAGATAGTTTGTTATGACAGCTGTTATGCTGTATGTTTGGTTGGATCCTCCCAGCCGCTTGGAAGCTCCCAGCCGCTGGGAATCGAGTGGTAGTACTCGCAGGAGATCCTATTTATGCATGAGGATCGGTTGGTTTTAGATATAGTATTGCAGATCATCGATCAGACTTTGCTGAAGAGTGAGGCAGAGGGAGAGACTGAGTATTGTACTTGCACCTTTTGAAATCAATAAAGAGATCCTGTTGTGTCAATTCTCTGTTTGGATTCCATTGTGTGATCGATTTGCTGTTTTGGTGGTTTCATGGATTCGCTGATCCATTCCACCGGTTGATTCGTCGAATCGATGGAATGGCTATGTACAGTAGTTTAGGGTTTAGTCTGCATTTTGTGTTCGTTTGCATGCAGGTGTGCAGGATCGTCGTCGAAAGGTGTTGAGGACCCTAGCATGGGTATGTGCTAGGTCGTGCTAGTTGTTAGAGTCTGGAAAGTTATCCAGGAAGCGGATCGGGTCACCTCAGGAGGTTCGACGGATCAAAATTCGCTAAGGTTGGAAAATCCATCGCAACGGCATCATCAGGATATTTCTGTGTATATCCTGCAGTTACTTCGGGCGTCATCCGAGTAGATGGAGATGAGCATGATGCAGTAGATTGCATAAGGTGAATGTGCATTGGGGTGATCATCATCAGGTGTTTCCGAGGAGGAGCGTATCGGCATAAGGTAGAAGATCGGGTTGATAAAACCATCGCGGGCCAATAATGTTAAGTTTGGCCGACAGCAGGATATTGAAGGAACTGCATGTGACGTCATCGTCATCAGGATAATCGTCATCAGGATATCGGGCAGCAGGATATTGAAGGAGCTGCATGTGATGTCATCGTATATCGGGGTGACGTAAGCATCGAAGGAAAGGTGCATGAGGTTGTCGTCATCAGGATATATGGGAGGAACCGGATGTTCTATATCCTGCTGATGAACATGATGTTGAACATCATGATGATGAAGAAAGAGGTTGGCGGTAAGATGAACAGTGAACATCAGGAGGATGTTTGTGCTTGCCGAATATGATGATGCTGCCGATAGCTGAATATGATGATGCTGCTGACAGGCGAAAGGGCGAAGGTTTGTCTGCAGGAGGATATCGGTCGGCAGAGAAAAATCAGGATAATCGTCATCAGGATATCAGGCAGCATGATATTGAAGGAGCTGCATGTGACGTCATCGTCATCAGGATAATCGTCATCAGGATATCGGGGTGACGTAAGCATCGAAGGAAAGGTGCATGAGGTTGTCGTCATCAGGATATATGGGAGGAACCGGATGTTCTATATCCTGCTGATGAACATGATGTTGAACATCATGATGATGAAGAAAGAGGTTGGCGGTAAGATGAACAGTGAACATCAGGAGGATGTTTGCGCTTGCCGAATATGATGATGCTGCCGATAGCCGAATATGATGATGTTGCTGACAAGCGAAAGGGTGAAGGTTTGTCTGCAGGAGGATATCGGTCGGCAGAGAAAAATATGATGATGCTGACAGTGTTAAGGGAAATATGATGATGATGATGAAGAGTTGTAGACATACACGCTGTATGTCAAGGTTTTAGTGTGGATGCCTCTGCATCATTTCGAGTATTCCATTTTCTATCATGGTAATGTTTCAAGACCTCCGCATTCTGTTGATATTTGTGGATTTGTGGATTTAGATTGGGTAGGTGACATTGACAGCAAGAGATCCACCAGTGCCTATGTGTTTACACTATTTGGTGGTGTCATTAGTTGGATGAGTAAGCGACAACCTGTTGTTACTTTGTCCATGACATAAGTGAGTATATGGTAGCAACTCATGCTTGTAAGGAAGCCATTTTACTTAAGAGATTGTGTTCAGATATTGGTGTTGATGCAAGTCAGATCATGATCAGTTGTGACGGTTAGAGTGCAATTTGCCTTGCGAAGAATTTAAGTTTCCATGCTAGAACAAAGCACATTGATGTTCAGTTTCACTTTGTGCAAGACATGGTTGAGGATGGAAAGGTAAATTTGGAGAAGGTAGATACTTTGAAGAATGTTGCAGATGCATTGACAAAACCAGTGGGCACAAAGAAGTTCAGATGGTGCTCAGAGTCTATGGGCCTCAGCCTATAGCAGTTAAATCATGTTTTTCTATTGGCTCTTACAAGGTGTTCGACAAGTGGGAGAATGTTGGGAATTAAGGTGTCTCAACCTTGGTAATTCCTTACATTTGAAATGTTTGCATTTATTATTTAATTGCCTATGTTATAAATATTTGTAAATTCCATATTGTCATATTGTGGGATGTGGCACGGTAATGTGTCGATCCTACATGGAATATGACAACTTGTAATTTTGTCCTCACATGAGGAGATAGGCATCCCACTTTGTGGTAGGAGCATTTTTCCATGTGTCAGCATCTTCCATGTTGTGTAAGGGAATGTTTGACCGAAACAGTTATGACAGATTCCTATGATGAATCTATGACATGTAAGAGTCGAAAATAGAAGTCTGTAAGATAGGTGATGACATGTGTCATGAAGCATCTTTGAATAAGGCATATTTGGGTGCCCCAAGGTGGAATATGACATGTTATAAGAGAATATGCTATTTATAGCATGTGTATGATAGATTCTCTTATAGCTATAAATTGTAACCACTATGACAGATTCTATGACGGTCATAAGTGTCATAAGAGCATCTGTCATAGCCCATTTTGGAAATAGGTGACCTCTTTGGAATGGGAGTTGTGGACAAGTGTCATGCACATTCTACAATGTTGACCAAGTGTCATTAGGCATGGGCTTTGGTCCATGAAGCCATGTTGGATGCCCATCCCAAGATAGGTACAATATTGCCTTGTATTTCCTATATAAACAAGTGCTTGGAGATGGAGTTAGTATCACAGGTTTATAGGTACTGTTATGCTGTCGGATTGACTCCAGACACGAGTGTTGAAGACCATTGAAGCTTGCATTGCAAGTGTATTGTAAACAACTTTTAGATTTGTTAATACATTGTGCAGGTTTCTAAGTGTGGGGTTTCTCACCCGATAAGGGTTTTCCCTACCGTAAATCTTTGTCTCTCTTCTTCTATCTTCTTTCTGGTTCTTGTGTATTATTGTAGTAACTCTATTAGATGTTGTATGTTGTTGTAGTGATAAGGAATAAATTGAATTTGTATAGCTCTCCCCTCATTAGATTAGTGTAGGAAGCGATTTCTGCACACCTAGCTTCCTTTCACTAAAGTCTTTTATGACTTTTACAAAAAAATAATTGAAAATCAAATCATGCCTGAGGTAAACACTTGAGTGTTTAGTGAAGGATAATGAGATGACTAGTGCCAAGACCTTTTATAAGGCCTTTTCATATGTTTTAAGTCAAAAATCTGTATGATGAACCCATGCCTAAGGCCTTTTCATAAGCTGGAGTAAAAGACATTATCATGAGCCTTCACCTTTTAAGGTTTGATGCCAAATAGACAAAATCATGAGACCTTTCCCTTTTTTACATGGTCGAAGGACCATTATGTATATGTTAACAAATATTAAGGTAAAAAAATTTAATAAAAATACCTTAATACTTGTTATGTAAACCCAAAACTAATAATTGTAATTTGTCATAACACTTATTAAGGTAAATTATAATCTTAATTACCTTTAATATTTGTTAAAATAGATTATAATTTCCTTCCAATCATGCAAAAGAGAGAAAGAATAGAAGAATAGTCAAACAAGAGTTACAAGGTCATGCAAAGGAGGGGATTTTTTGCTTTTATTTTAGATTTTTGGTCAAACAGGGCTATTTTTAGAGATCCACTTGGTCAAGTGGCATGATAAGAGGAGTTCAAGACTAAAATAACTCAAAATGAAATAGTTTTGAACCCTCTAATCTAGGCTTTTTTGCCTTTCTCGCCTAGCAACTAGGACTTCACTATTTTTGGGTTGAGAACTTCTTTCCAACTCATTCATGCATCAAATGAGAGTCCAGTTAGAGTGGAGTTTACTTCCTCATTGTTTTGGAGGGAGTTTGTATTGTATAGGAGAGAAAGATGGTGTTTTTTTATCAGTTCTTGCTTTCTATTTTCCTTTGCATATTGCAAAGAGGGATTTCAATATTGTAACTCAGCAGATTTATTTGATTTTTATGTAGAGCAGCGACATTATTTATAGGTATTCCTATTATTTTCTCAATAAAATCAGTGTTACATTCTCAGATTCAAGTGTTATGTTTTGATTCAATGATTATGATAAGAATTTTTATTATGATTGTAAACAAATCCTTTAAATTTCTATCTCATTCCTTGAAGCTTAGATACAAAAAAGCAATTGATTTTCACAGGTTGTAGGTTGTGCAAGTTTTTTTTTTTAACATTTCCTAGCAAAGAAAGTAGAAATATTAAAGCCTTCTTATGAAATATTTATGTGTGAACATTGCCCAAAGTTGAGTTGTGTAACCATATCCATTGAGAGATAATTGTGAATCAGAATAGCAAGTTAGAATTATAAACTCGGTACATCACCTCCTAGGATCCATTTTTAGTTTCATAGCATTCCTTCTATCCTTTTTCCTTGCAAAGTAGATTAGATCCAAGAGATTTCAAGGGAACCAGCTCTTCTAGAGGTTCACCTTGACTATAAACAACCCATAGTCTGAAGGTGATCCAATGTTTCATGGGATTGTTGAGCTTTATGCTTGACAAGGGTGCAATCCATGTGACAACAATACTCATTTGCCTCAAATCATACATGTGTCGCAGTGCTAACATAGAGAAACAATATAAAGGATTAGAATCCCATCAATTTCATGAGTAGTTCATTCAAGGACATAGATTTGAAGTATCTGGATGTTGAATGACAAACTCTGCCCTTAGTTTGGGTAGTTAAGAAGTTTCAGCACTATATCATAAGGAGTAGAGTAATCGTTGTTGTGCCAGACTCAGCTGTCAAGATGTTGATAATGCAAAATGAGCCAAGAGAAGAGAGCTAAATGGATAATGGTTCTATAGGAGAATGACATGGACATCACTCTGATGAAACTATTTAGAGGACAAGCTCTAATGCAGATGATTATTGAAATGGATCCTAATCTGATTAGCCAGCAATATGTAGTTGATTCCGATGTACAAGAAGACTGGTATTCAGACATTAGACATATCCTAGGTACAAAAGATGTTTGTCTAACTTGAAAGCATCCCAAAAAAGAGATCTAAGGATCAAAGCTCAAAGTTATATGATTAAGGGAGGAATCCTTTTCAAGAGAAATCACGACGACATATATCTCAAATGCCTCAATAGATAGGAAGCAACCAAAGTCTTGTAGGAACTACATGATAGATTCATAATAGATCATGGATCTATCTAGCCACAACACATAAAATCCTTAGAGCTATTTATTATTGTCCTACAATCTTTAAAGACACAACTGACCATATTAGGCATTGCCATACATGTCAAATAGCTACAAATAGAGAGAGATATGCAACTCAGCCACTACAACCTATGATGGAGATGCACACATTTGCATAATGGGGGATGGACTTCATTAGAGCTATCAATCCTCCATCATCCGTAGGATACAAGCATGTCTTGACCATTACTAATTATTATATAAGGTGGGCCGAGGCTGTGAGTAGCAAGACATGCACATCGAAGGATGTGATCAAGTTCTTGGAGGATAATATCATTACTAGGTTTGGCATCTTGTATGCACTGGTATGTGACAATGGACCCGCCTTTGCTTCATTAAGGTTCTCATATTGGGCATTTGAATATGGGATAATGTTGAAGTTTTCATCTAACATTATCCCTAAGGAAATGGACTTGTCAAGTCTACTAACAAGAAATTATTGGATATTATCAAAAAACTAGTAGAGAATAACCTGATGGAAAGGAACACTCTACGAAGATATGCCTTATGGGTTGATAGAACTAGAGTAAAGTTAGCCCTAGGTAACTCCCCATATCAATTGGTCTATGGAGTAGATCATATACTCCCCATAAACTTGAAAGTCCCTACCCTGTAATTTGCTTAAGAATATCTAGGTCTGGACAATAAACTAGAGGTTAGGCTACTACAACTTTTTCACCTAGAGGAGAAGAGGGATCGTGCAATCAACTATTTTTCCAAAAACCAAGCCATTGTCAAATGTTGGTTTGATAAATGGGATAAAGTTAAAGTGTTTCAAATATTTGACCTTGTGTTGTCTTGGAATAAAGCCCATGAAAAGAAAGGAGACCATGGAAAGTTTGACAAACTATGGACAGGTCCCTTCCAAGTAGCTGAAATATTAGGAGATAATACATACAAGTTGAAAACCTTAACTGGAGAGGATGTTCCATTGCCTATCAATGGACAATTCCTGAAACACTATTTCCAAGCTTGATCCAAAAGGAGAAAACTTGGTCTATGTATATATGTAAATAGTTGCTTGTGTGGTTGTTTATTTGTGTTGTGTTTCTGCCTGTTTGTTGAGTCCCCATTTTGATCAGGCATGTTAAGGAGAACATTTCCATGTTAGAAAGAAATAAAATTTCTAGAATTTAGGAAATAATCCCAAATCCCTACATATGTTGTAACTTTTATAGGTCTGGTTGTACTGATTTATTCTATGAAATCGCATTCACCAATCATAACAAAGGTTGTCTAAGGGATAATCAAATGAACACACCTTAAAAGTTCCTTGGGTTGGTTGAAAGTATTAGTATATGTATTAAGTGAAAAATTTAAAGGTTTGCCTTTGTTACCACTGCAATTCTCAAAGAGTCACAACCTTGCAAATGTGCTTACAAGATATATCATACAAAAAAAATCTGAAATGAAATAATGAAAATCCAACTGAGGGAATTTATTCTCTAGTTCATCTAAATAACTCCACCAGGGCTATAGACACTTGACTAGCAGTAGGGTTCTATTTGGGAGAATTGCATAGATAACCTTTCTAGGGCTATGGATGCTTGACTGGCAACAAGGCTCTATTCAAGGATGGCTTAGAAGGTTAAATCAAACTATGTAGCTTAATGCTAATTTCTCACTTTCAACCTCTTCAATAGGAAGGAAATGAATCAAATGTACACACTTGCATTCCTTCTCATAATATGGTTATATTGGTGAATGTGATCTCATCTGATCTAATCATGACATCCATATATAGTGGAAATTGGAAATTCTATGTCTAGATTTGCCCTTCTTTCTTAAATTGATTTAAAATTTAGTGGTTTTCTTTGGTAGAAAGTTTTTGTGTGGTCTCACAACACACCCCATTTCTCCTTAGCAAAATAGGGACCTAACTTTTCACTTTGTCTTTCTTGTATGTTTTACCTTTTGGGCAATATGGTGAAATGTCACCTCAAAGTTCAAGTCAAAATTCAAGTCAGGATTTTCTCTCCACAAAAGTTATCAATGGATAAAGGATCAAATTCTAAGCAACTTTGCCATTTACATCGTGTTGAAATTTGTCCAAATGAGCCAGTTGTACATGTTCAAAGTTTTGGTCAACTAGATATTTCGTTCAAAGGGATATAGACATTTTGAGTGTAATATCCTATTCACTCTTAATATCTGATCTAGTCCCATCATAATGTCCAAACCTTTGTACCAACTCATAAATGAACAAATAGTATGTCCAGACCTGAAATAATCATTAAAACGTGTTAAATCAATAGTCACCTTGATTGGATGGATATAATCTCTTACCAAAATATCCATATCCATGTCCACTCTAGACCATCAAATTTATCAGGTCAAGCCATGAAAACATCAAATAGATAGGATATTTTCACATGGATATGAGCAAAAGCCAAATATCCATATCCACGCGCTGTGACAACTGTCAAATTTACTCCTGTCGATAAAATTCTAATGCATGGATATGTCACACAGGATATTTGGGAAATAGATATTAGGTTTTGTTACCCCTCCTTTTGTTTTTAGGCTTTGTTTATTTTGTTGTTCATTCTCTTGGTTCATTAAATATCTACCTAAATCCTAAGGGTTATATTTTCCCCTTTGTTGCCTTGAAAAATCCTTGAAATTGTAGGTATTCAAGATTTCCTAACCTGGTCGTTGATTTCCCTTGTTTTCTAACCAAGTGGCTAGGTTCTCAAGTTCTAGAACTCCCTAAATCTGTGACTTCATATCCCCTTCACTATGTCTCACAGCCTATGTGTTTCTCTTTAAAGTCACTAAGTCACCAGTTTTTAGAACTTTGAAACCTCCGACTTAAGGTTCTAAAGTTTCTATTTCTTGCGACTCGGCAACAATTAAGCTATGGACCGGATATCAAGATAATTAATTATCATTTAATATGGCATCTAACATGATCAGTGGATGTCCTTTGGGGAATTTTTGAGAAGTGAGCAAATCTTCGGGTTATTTTTTCAAGGCACAGAATTAGTACCATGTCAGCTTGGTATTTAAAATCATGTCATGGCACCATAACTGCATGATTATTCACATTTCATGGCAGAAATTTTTCTAAGTGTTCTACTTTTCCTCCTTCTAATTCAAGTTATTATCTTTACAGTGCTCAATCATTGCTCCTGGTATTTAGCAGATGTAATGAAATTCAAATTTTAGGGCGTCTCCCCTCACTCTGGGATTGAAAATAGTTGGTCTCATGTGAAAGACACAAAGCTTGGGCATATTGACTTAGCAGAATTTTGGTCACGTCTGCAGTAGGAAGATAGGTCGCCCTTTGCAAAGAAGATTCTATAGAGTGGTTTGGTGCAAGCTGTAGGTTTTCCTACTTCTGTGTAGTGTGTAGATTTGGTTATTGCATGTGTGAAGAGATACGACCCTGAAACTCTAGAGATCAAGACAAAGGACAGGTTGGTGATTGCAAAGATTGATTCTAAGGCCATCTCTTGAGCATTAAGGATTCCAGGAAGAGAGAATTTTGAAGATATGTCTATAGCTCTTAGCACGGAGTTCTTCAAAGAAAATGAGGACTAGTACAAAAATTCCATTGCACGAAACTGGCTGAAATCAGAGAAATGAGGTAAGTCACAACTCCCCTCTACGCTTAAAAGAACCCACTTTAAAGTTGAAATTTCAGACATTGTTACCCTGCTGCACTAGGTGGTTGGTAGTGAAAATGCAAACTCTTTTTAATTTTGGATGTGTCATTTCATCTTGTTAATATGCAGTGAGGGTCGGTTTATTAATTGGGCAGAAATGATAAGTTATCATCTAAATGAACAATTGGTTAGATTTCATGAGACTTCTGCATTCCACATGTGTTCATATTTAATATACATTCTAGCCAATCAAGAGGTTGTCTGGGTTGGGTTGAGGCCACATGGGTCTTTAACCCCAGTACACCTGTGTATCCTTATTTTCCCCAGTTCACAAAGGATGTTGGAATGAAGGATTACCGTCGAGTTAATGATGCCTTTTTGATGTTTTTGGTGAAAAAATTAAATGGTAATCCTGAACTGAGGATTTCTCCTAATGCTAATTCTCTAATTATGCAATTTGGAAGTTTTTATACCTAATTCAATAGATTCACTTACCTAAGATTTGGAGGTTATGAGTTGGCTCCAATAAAGTAGCCCCAGTATCCTAGTGATTACATTATATTCTTAGAGGTTTGCAGGCAAATGGCTATCGTGAATATTAAATATCAGAATATGAGAAAAAGGGGATATACCTTTATGTTGTCTCTGTCTGTTTATTCTTGTAAAACTAGGGATGCTACTAAGGGAGTTGAGCATGCGTTGGGGGAATTTAACCTTCACTATTTGTCATTGAGGCCAAACTTTGATAGTAAGAATTATGTGAAGCAGAACTTCCATGCCTCTGGCTTGTATGAGCATCACTCTAGCTTGGAAGACTTCTGGGAAGATCGTATGGATGATTGAAAAGTTTAGAGAAGGAACTACATGAGACTTACTCTAAGTCAAATTTAGGCTTTTAGTTTATCCATTTATATTCCAAAAAAAGCTAAAGAAGATTCTAAAGTGGTTGATGTGGAATACCAAACCCTGCTTTCAAAACCCCTTCCCTGAATCAATTGGTCTAAGAAGGAGGTTGTGGATCTAAGAGCTCGTTCTACTGTAGTGATTAAAAGAATAGAGGATTGGCTAGTAGGAAGATGACGTGGACACTCTGGTTCACCTCATGAGCAAAGAATTTCAAGAGCCACTAGGCAAAAGACCATGCAAGGTTCTACTACACAAAGTTCTTCAAGAAGGCATGAGGCATCACAATCTATTCAAATTTCACAATTAGGAGGTGTTGGTGAGAGGCCTCATGATGCTCTTAGATTGAAGTCATCATGTGAGTCAAATAGTCTCCCCTTATCTACAGTAAGAAAGAAAAATGTTCAAGCTAAAGCAGTACCTGTGAATCCTGATCCCATTTTTGAGAAAGTTGTCAATGATGGTTCTTTTCCCACTTTCTTTGAAATTCCCTCTTCTCATGTTGAAGAGAAGGTTCCTACTCCTATTTCAGTTGAAAATCAAATTACGTCTGTGTCTAGCAATGTGGATACCAGTGTAATTACTTCCTCCCCAAGTTGGCTAAAAAAGGTAGTAGAGAAAAAGAGGAAAAATGTGCCCATCGTAGTAAAAGAAGTAGACACAGTTGCCATGCTCTTGCAAAGTACTTCAAAGCCTAAGAAAGATAGAAGAATGTCTAGAATGGTAAATGATGCTACTTCTGGTCACCAGGTGTTGGAGATTGCTGACCTGATAAAGGACTTGAATGAAAATGATATAACTGAAGCAGATTATAAAATAAGTCACATTGACTTGGGCCCTTCTACCCTTGCGGGGGATTCATATCATGCAAATTTTTTTGTGAATTCCTTAATTAAAAGAGCCAAGGAAGAGAGAAAAGAGAATATAAATCTCTAGTCTCAGATTTTGTCTTTGAGCAAATTCATCCAGTCCATATTAATGCCTACACCTCAAGAAGTAACTAGCTTAGAGGTCATTGGAATTGATGCAAGTACTATTCAACAAATCAAAAAGAATCAAAAAATTTCCAAGGCTATTAGTGAGTGGGTTGAAAAATTATCTTGTGATATTTTGTTTTTCTTAACCAAAATGATACAAAGTTATTCCCAGGTGCATAACAAAAGAAAAGAATTAATCAGTGAACTCCAACAAGTAAGAAAAGAGCAAGGGAGTACCTATGTGCTTTCAAAGGAAGTTTCTGAGTTGATAGCTTAAGATCCTACAACACTCATGAAAGAAAACTTGGCTAATAATCCTCACAAAATTGACCCATCCTGGGCTGACTAATTAGACTGGAAGCTGAATATGTATAATAATCTTATTGAGCAAATTAATAAGGCTTTACAGGATTATCTAGATTTAATGATTGGTATTCAAAGGGATTTCCAGACACTAGAAGTAAGTATTCTAGATGAATTTGGAGAAAATCTATAGGACCCTAAAGAAATCAACAAGGAAGTCAAGGAGATACTTTATAATGAGCTCGCTGATCCTGAGGTTGTTTTTGGAGAATCACTGGGTAAAATGGGCTTGATATAGGTTTATCTTAATGGTTTTAGAAACAGAGATGAAATGATTCAGGAAAATATGGTAGGGATAATCAAGACTTTGGCTAAATTCAAAACTAGACTGCAGATCACTACCAATCCGGGAAGCAAAGGCATCACTGTTGTTATAACTAAATATCGAGAGTATAAGCTGAAGATGAAGATGCGAGAGAAAATGGCAGAAGATCAAGCCATGGAAAGTGTTGAATATCCCAAGGAAGGTGAAGGGGTGGCAAATTAAGTCTCATTTCTTTTATGCATTTCTTGCTATTTGGCTCTAAGACTTTTAAAACTTTATTATTATTTTAAAAATGGTTGTCATCAAGAAATTGTTCTCTTTTCAAAGACAGTTACTATATGGATGTTATCAATATGTTACAAGGGACATAGAATGCATCTTTCTTTTTGGGCAAAACTTTGATTTTCTCAATTAAGTTAGATATCTCGTATATATGTGTTTTGATTTATATCTAATTCAATATAGAAAAGGATATACTATTGGGATTGTTCTATTATGTATGGTCTTTTTATTGTAATGTTTGGACTATCATTCTTCCTATGTTGAATGCAATATCAGTGGTTGTCTTTGTTTATATTGAAGAATTCAGTTAGTGATTTCATTACTATGGATGTTTATCTTTGAATGGATATGTCATGGTGATGGAAATTTAAATTCTTTCTTCCTCAATTATCATTCGAGGTCTTTGAACTTCTTTAAGTATTAATTTATTTAGATGTGTGAGATCCCCTTTCAAATCTTTCTAGTTAAAAGTACTTCCTTTTCTTGCTTTCTGGTTAAAAGCATTAGATATTTTGATTCATTATATATCAACCAAAGGTAGCTCCACCTTGTAAAATAAGCAGAGAGTTATATATAAAATACTAATATAGCTAGCTCAAAAGTGGTTACATTTGTCATTTTTTGGGGTGAGAGAATATAGAGTTGAATGATAAATCTGTAAACCAACAGATTTTTGGTGACTCTACTGGGGAATTTTGTCAAATATGTGTTGTGAGTTGTTTTAATGGTTCCTCAATGACGTAATGTTCCTATCCTTTAGCGCAACATAGATTGGCTTATAGGTGATCAGGAGGATATCGTTACTGGCTTAAGATTTCTTGCCTGGAAACACAAAAGAACTAACTTACAATATAACTAAGTTAACAAGGTATTAGAAGAAGAAGAACTTGGTGAAATTATAAGAGATAACACCAGGCACTTTGGAGATGCCCAAGAAATTATCTTTATTGAAGTTGTAGTACCTATGTTCATGAAGAGAAAGAGTCTTTCATGTCCAAGTACTTCCCAATAATAGGCGTAGAAACCAAGCGGTTGACCAAGGAAACCAGTTGAACAACCAATGAAATCTTCCACGAGCTAATCAGTAAGTGAAGTTTGCAACTTTGCAAATTAAATTTTTCATTATTCAAATCTGTCTTCCAAGAGATATACTAGGGGAGCTAGAAAGAAAGGAATTTTTTATGAAGATTTTGTATTATTAGAACCTATTAACTTCTCTTCTTTCCCACCTAGCCGAAAGGTTAGGTCCATTAGTAGACCTTCATCCCCTCCTGCCAGTCAAAATCCTCCAAATACTTTAGCTGCATCTTGTCAGGCTCTCCTTTTGCACAGAGTTACCCTTCCTTTACAAGTAAACTTCTCTGTTCATAATCCTCTTGTCATGGCTCAGCCTCCACCTATTCCATGGGGAGCCACAATAGGTCCACTCAACCTAGGAGCCCAACTGCATGATTTTCCTAAGGGTTCACGAAAAATCATACCTAAGTTTAGAGGAGATGGAAAAGTAACTCTAGAGGAACACATGCAAGCCTTTATTGCTGCCTCTTCCATTCTTGTTGTACAACATGAAGATGTTGCTGTAAGGTTGTTTATGGAATCTCTAACTGATGTCATCACTTATTACTTTTACCACCTTCCAAATGGCTCTATTAATAACTAGAATACTCTAAAAACAAAGTTCGAGAACATATTCAAATCTGCTGAGAACGAACAAGCTCTTGTCACTTAGTTGGCCATAA
Source organism: Cunninghamia lanceolata (assembly GCA_027924645.1). Taxonomy (NCBI): domain Eukaryota; kingdom Viridiplantae; phylum Streptophyta; class Pinopsida; order Cupressales; family Cupressaceae; genus Cunninghamia; species Cunninghamia lanceolata. The sequence goes on from BSBN01001062.1 coordinate 7,370,981, forward strand.
TGAAGAAAGAGATACACAAGCCAATGAGGGAATTTGTTGCCAAATTTAATAAATTGTACAATAGAATACCTAAGAATATGAGGCCTGGAGATGAATTGTTAAAATGTTTCTTTATGAATACTCTTCCCCTAGATGACAATTTTACCATTAAAAGAGAAGGGGCAGCTGATGAATGCAGCTCAAGAAAGAGCCATATCAATAGAAGATGATTTGATCATAGCAGGGAAATGGAAGGAATTACAGACTGGAAAACCCTCAGCTGTAAATTCTACTGACCCAGTTATACAAAGGCTAGCTAATGATATAATCACCTTGAAAAGGAAAATGCCAAAGGGACAATTCCAGTCACCATACCAAGATGTATCAAGAAAGGATTATGGTGCTCAAGGTGGCTACAAAAAAACTTTTCCTTTGACTGGACCCACGCAAAGGTTGGCTATTGAAAATGGTCCTTCTACCAGTAAAGGTAATATGATGTGTAACTTCTATTTGACTTCAAATCATTATGGGTCCACTTGTCCCGAAATGGTCTGATTTATGCAAATTCTCTCTACCAATGAACATTCTGAAGTGCCATATGTAGAATAGCCTAGCTCATCTCATGATGCAAATGTAAACTTTTTTGAGTATGAGTCAGATGCCAAAGTAGGAGAAGATGTTTATATAGAAATTGATCCTAATTGTGCAGTCTTCACAAGGGGACATCAGGCCCAAAAAGGAACAGACCCTAAAGGGTAGACAAATGGTTCATCTTTCACTCCGAAGTATATTCTATCTAGGCAAGCTGCTTCTAGTTCCAAAAAACCTGAAAGTACTATCTCCAAGAATGTATCTGCAAAGGTACCATCTATTCCTTCTAATTCTATTGTTACTAGTTCATTTGATATAATTGAGTCATGCAAGAATACTAAGATTCAGATCTCCCAAGCTGAGTACCTTAGACTCAATCAATCTAAATTAGATCGATTAGTGAGATACATCAGACATGAACCTTCCCCATCTCAAAGTAATGCCCAAATATCTAGTGATGTCAAAACATTTGTTGATGAGCAGGTTTGCTCTAATTTACATGAAAAAGACTCAGGTCAATAGAATCCTTTTTCTAAACTAGAGTCGTTTTATGTATCTCTCTATATAGCTGGTTTTAGATTGAGCAATTGTGTTATTGACTCCAGTGCTTTTGATAATGTGATGCCTGCTCAAGTGGCTAGAGCTTTAGGGATACCTTATACTCCCTCTCATGGAAAATTATTTTCTATGGATGGTTCACAAGTTCTAATTTTAGGTCAAATAAAAGATGCTCAAGTTGCTTTAGTTGCTTTCCTAAAAAAGAGACTAAAATTAACTATCCTTGTTGCTAATATTCCCGCTAGTTATGGCATGCTTTTGAGTAGGAGTTTCTATAGAGACTTGGGTAGGGAAATACAAATGGATTGGTCTCATGCTTTAATACCACTAGATGGAAAGAAAGTACGTCTTAATCTAGAGTTCAAAGCCAAGTTCACAAGATTGAAGTCTAGAGATCCAAGGGCAAATATTTTGTTTGTTGAAATTGGACCAGGTAATTACATGTGTACCTCCTCAGAGGAAGAGTGTTCAAACCTTATCAGTCCTAATTCACTGAATGAGTTATGGACACTAGAGTTTGATTGAAGTTCTAATGCTGGCTCTGGGGTAGGAGTTGTTTTGATTTCTTCATATGGCTATAGCTTTCCCTATGCTTACAAACTAGAATTTGAAAACATCAACAATACTATAGAATATGAAGCTCTTCTACTTGGCCTAACCCTAGCTAAAGAAAGAGGTATAAAACAATTGAGGGCTAGGAGAGATGCAAAACTAATTGTTAAGTAGGTCAGGAAATAGTACACTGTGAAGAATGGTAGGCTGAGACATTATAGAAATAGAGTTTGGGATTGCATTGAAGATTTTGATGCTTTTTCTATTGAAGCAATACCTAGAGATCTTAATGCAAGAGCAGATTCACTAGCTATATCTGCATCTTTATTATTACCTCATTCAGATTTTAAGGATAAACCCTATAGAATTGAAGTAGTGTATCATCCTAGTGTTCCTAATAACGTAAATCATTGGCAAATATTCAACAGTGATAAGCAGATCATTTCATTTCTGGAAAAGTCTGAAGCTTTTACTAATATCTTCTTTGAAGGAAGTGATGATATAAGTAATGATGTTTTAGGACATATCAATACCCCTAATGGTGAGAAGTCTGAAATGATTCAATTGAAAGGAAACAAAATACCTAAGGGTTTGGTTTCTCTGGAAGATTTATTCAATAGACATGACCAGTACCTGAAGCAAAAGAATAAGGTCAGTGTTGAATCATCTGCTGACTATGACCATGTCAATATTGGCACAAATGAAGATCCTAAGATAGTGTGTATAGGAAAATGTTGCTTCCCTCAGGAAAGGGAAAGATTGATTTCTTTGTTGATATGGTACAAAGATGTTTTCGCATGGTGCTACGCCAATTTGAAGAAGTTTAAGAATGGAGAACTGTAGCATAAGATACCACTAAGACCTGACACTGTACCCTATAGACAAACACAACGAACATATAATCTAAAGATAGTAGAGGCTATTTTTAATGAGATAGATAAGATGCTAAAAGCCAAGATCATATATCCCATTCATCATTCTACATGGGTAGAAAACATAGTTTTTGTTAGGAAGAAAAATGGGGAAATAAGAATTTGTGTTGATTTCAGGAACTTAAACCAAGCTTCATTAAAGGACAACTACCCACTGCCTGTCATGGATCACATTTTGCAGACTGTTGCAAGTTCTGAGATGATGTCAATGTTAGATGGTTTTTCAGGTTATAATCAAATTGAGGTGGCCCCAGAAGACCAACATAAAATGGCATTCACCACTCCCATTGGTGTATTTGCCTACAATAGAATGCCATTTGGCCTCATTAATGCAGGTCCAACTTTTTAGAGGGCTATGGATCTTTCATTTGGTGACTTGAAAAATAAAATCATTGTGGTGTATTTAGATGACCTAACAGTGTTCTCGAAGAAAAGGGCCAACCATATTCATGATCTAGAAATTGTATTGCAACACTGTAGAGAACAAGGGATCTCATTAAACCCTAAGAAGTCTATCTTTGTTGTTACAGAAGGGAAGCTTTTGGGACACATCATCTCAAAGGATGGAATTAAGGTTGACCTCGAGAGGGTGAAAGCTATCATGCAATTGGGGTTGCCTACAAATAAAGATGGCACTAGATCTTTCTTCGGCCAAGTGAATTTCTTGAGGAGGTTTGTACCTAAATTCGTTGAATTGACAAAGCCCATAATCGATATGATGAAGAACCATCTAGATTTCTAGTGGAGTAATGAAGGGAAGAAAGCATTGCACTGTAACAAGGGATCTCATTAAACCCTAAGAAGTCTATCTTTGTTGTTACAGAAGGGAAGCTTTTGGGACACATCGTCTCAAAGGATGGAATTAAGGTTGACCCCTAGAGGGTGAAAGCTATCATGCAATTGGGGTTGCCTGCAAATAAAGATGGCACTAGATCTTTCTTCGGCCAAGTGAATTTCCTGAGGAGGTTTGTACCGAAATTCGTTGAATTGACAAAGCCCATAATCGATATGATGAAGAACCATCTAGCTTTCTAGTGGAGTAATGAAGGGAAGAAAGCATTCAAAGATATAAAGGTCACCATAGCCAACACACCCACTCTAGTATGCCCTGATTTCAATAAAGACTTTATCATGTATTGTTACGCATCAGAACATACTTTATCAGCTATCTTAATGCAAAGAAATGAGCAAGGCATAGAAGCTCTTGTTTCCTATATGAGTACTCCTCTCAAAAATTATGAACCTAAATATTCCCCACTTGAGAAACATGCTTACACTATTGTTAGAGCTTTAAAAAGCTTTAGGTTCTATATTTTGCATTCACATACCATCATTTTTGTCCCCAAAACTGTTGTCAAAAGTATCCTCACTCAACAAGAAGTTAGATGTAATAAACGGGGGGATTGGATAGAAAAAGTACAGGAATATGATGTAGATATCAGGCCTACCAACTTAGTCAAGGGCAAGGGTTTGTGTAACTGAAGAAGAACAATTACCTCTAATTCTTTTTACCAGTACAACTGATGAGTGGTTCTCAAATGTTTCATACTTTTTAACCTATGGTGACTACCCTATACACTTATCAGCCAAAGAGAAAAGGAATCTAAAGCTAAAAGCAAGTAATTATGTTCTTTGGGAAGGAAACCTATATAAGAAGGGAGTAGATGGAACATTTCTTAGGTGTGTTGACAAAGAACAACAAAGAAGATTGTTGAAAGCCTTTCATGATGGAGCTTGTGGTGGGCATTTTTTTACCTCTGTGACAGCCTTCAAGATCCTATGTCAATGCTTTTATTGGCTGAGCATGTTTAAGGATGCTCAGGAGTGGGTATCCAAATGTGAAAAATGTTTGAAGTTTACTGGCCGACCTCATCTCGTAGCACTACGTTTGAACCCTGTGGTAATTGATGAACCATTCCAACAGTGGGGTTTAGATTTCATTGGCCATGTTAATCCTAATTTGAGTGCTGGACACACACATCCTTACTACTACTGACTATTTTACTAAATGGGTAGAAGCTATTCCAGTGAAACAGACTACCTCATAAGTGGTGTGTAATTTCTTGAAGGAAAACATCATAGTAAGATTCAGCATTCCAAAAAAAGATAATCACTAACAACGCTAGCTCTTTTTCATCTTTTGAGATCACTCTTTTCTGCTATGAGTATGGTATCATTTTGGGACATTCATCTAATTATTATCCCCAGGGCAATGAATAGGCTAAGTCTAGCAACAAGAATTTAATTTCTTTTGTCAAGAAACTGGTGGATGAAGGACAAAGAGGATGGCACAAGAAGTTGTATGATGCTCTTTGGGAAGATAGGATCACATATAAAAGAGCTATAGGTATGTCTCCTTTCCATCTTGTATATGGTGTTGATAGTCCTATACCGATTTCTTTGGAACTCTCAGTAGTGAATCTAGAGAAGGCTATAGAAAATGAAGAATTCCAGTCTGCAATGGAAAAGAGAATCATGTATCTGAACAAACTAGAAGAAGAGAGGGAAGTGGTTGTGGACAGGATTACTAAACATCGGCAGATTGTCAAGAAAATCTTTGATAAAAGAGAAAAACAAAGAAGCTTTGTTGTTGGAGACTATGTACTACTCTGGGACAAAAGAAGGAAGCCGAAGGGTGCACACAGAAAGTTTGATTCTTTGTGGAAAGGACCCTTCCTGATTAAACAAGTTATTGGTGACAATTCTTTCTTACTAAACTATCCAAATGGTACTCCTTTGCCTCTTGCCTATAATGGGCAAGATTTGAAAATGTTCAACTAGTAGTAATCTTGAGTTTTCCCCTGTATCATAGTTTCTTTCTGTTTCTATTTGTTTTTGTGTTGTCTTTCACTTTGTTTGCCCAATGACTAAGGCTTTATGCCATGGTGTTCTAGATTCTTTGGGTCCCTTTGGTCCTTGTCCCCATTTAGAGCCAGTTGTTACCCCTCCTTTTATTTTTAGGCTTTGTTTATTTTGTTGTTCATTCTCTTGGTTCATCAAATCTCTACCTAAATCTTAAGGGTTGTATTTCTCCTTTGTTGCCTTGAAAAATCCTTGAAGTCACAAGTGTTCAAGATTTCCTAACCCGGTCATTGATTTCCCTTGTTTGCTAACCAAGTCTCTATCTTCTCAAGTTCTAGAACTCCCCGACTCCATGACTTCATATCCCCTTCACTATGCCTCACAGCCCATGTGTTTCTCTTTAAAGTCACTAAGTTGTTGGTTTTTAGAACTTCAAAACCTCTAACTTAAGGTTCTAAAGTTTCTATTTCTTGCGACTAGGCGACAATTAAGCTATGGACTGGATATCAAGGTAATTAATGATCATTTAATATGGTGTACGACATGATCGATGGATGGCCTTTGGGGAATTTTGGAGAAGTGAGCAAATATTTGGGTTATTTTTTCAAGGCATGGAATTAGTATCATGTCAGCTTGGTATTTAAAAGCATGTCATGGTGCCATAACTGCATGATTATTCACATTTCATGGTGGAAATATTTTGAAGTGTTCTACTTTTCCTCCTATTTCAAGTTATTATCTCTATAGTGCTCAGTCATTGCTCATGGTATTTAGCAGCTGTAATGAAATTCAAATTTTAGGGTGTCTCCCCTCACTCTGGTATTGAAAATAGTTGGTCTAATGTGAAAGACACAAAGCTTGGGAATATTGACTTAGCAGAATTTTGGTCCCATCTGCAACAGGAAGATAAGTTACCCTTTGCAGAGAAGATTCTACAAAGTGGCTTAGCACAAGTTGTAGGTTTTCCTACTTCTGTACAGTGCATAGATTTGGTTATTGCATGTGTGAAGAGATACAACTCTGAAACTCTCGAGATCAAGACAAAGGATGGGTTGGTGATTGTGAAGATTGATTCTGAGGCCATCTCTCGAGCGTTGAGGATTCTAGGAAGAGAGAATTTTGAAGATATGCCTGTAGCTCTTAGCGCAGAGTTCTTCAAAGAAAATGATGAATGGTGTAAAAATTCCATTGCACGAAAATGGCTGAAATCAGAGAAATGAGGTAAGTCACAACTACCCTCTACGCTTAAAAGAGCCCACTTTAAAGATGAAATTTCAGACATTGTTACCCTGCTGCACTGGGTGGTTGGTAGTGAAAATGCAAGCTCTTTTGAATTTTGGATATGTCATTTCATCTTGTTAATATGTAGTGAGGGTCAGTTTATTAATTGGGCAAAAATGATAAGTTATCATCTAAATGAACAATTGGTTAGATTTCATGAGACTTCTACATTCCACATGTGTTCATATTTGATATACATTCTAGCTAGTCAAGAGGTTGTCTGGGCTGGGTTGAGGCCACATGGGTCTTTAACCCCAGATACACCTATGTATGCTTATTTTCCCTAGTTCACAAAGGATGTTGGAATAAAAGATTATAGTCGGGTTAATGATGTATTTTTGATGTTTTTGGTGAGAAAATTAAATGGTAATCCTGAACTGAGGATTTCTCCTAATGTTGCTTCTCTGATTAAGCAATTTGGAAGTTTTTATACCCAATTCGATAGATTCACCTACCTAAGATTGGAAGGTGATGAGTTGGCCCAACTAAGTTGCCCCGATATCCTAGTGATTACATTATCTTCTTAGAGGTTTGCTGGAAAATGGCTACCGTGAATATTAAATATCAAAATATGAGAAAATTGGAATATACCTTTCCGTTGTCCCTATCTTCTTATTCTTGTAAAACCAGGGACGCTACTAAGGGAGTTGAGCATGCATTGGGGGAATTTAACATTCACACTTTGTCGTTGAGGCCAAACTTTGACAGAAAGAATTATGTGAAGCAAAACTTCCATGGCTCTGGCTCATATGAGCATCACTCTAGCTTGGAAGACTTCTAGGAAGAATGTATGGATGATCGCAAAGTTTAGAGAAGGAACTACATGAGACTTACTCTAAGTCAAATTCAGGCTCTTGAATTATCCATTTATATTCCAGAAAAAGATGAAGAAGATTCTGAAGTGGTCAATGTGGAATACCAAACCCTGCTTTCAAAACCCCTTCCCTAAATCAATTGGTCTGAGAAGGAGGTCGTGGATCTAAGAGCTTGTTCCACTGTAGTGATTAAAATAATAGAGGATTGCCTAGTTGGGAGATGGCGTGGACATGTTGGTTCACCTCATGAGCAAAGAAGTTCAAGAGCCACTAGGGAAAAGACCATGCAAGGTTCTCTTGCACAACGTTCTTCAGGAAGGCATGAGGCATCACAATCTGTTTCAAGTTCACAATTAGGAGGTGATCATGAGAGGCCTAATGACTCTCTCAGATTGAAGTTAGCCTATGAGTTAGATAGCCTCCTCTTATCTATAGTAGGAAAGAAAAATGTTCAAGCTAAAGTAGTACCTCTGAATCCTGATCCGATTTTTGAGAAAATTGTTAATGATGGTTCTTTTCCCACTTTCTTTGAAATTCCCTCTTCTCATGTTGAAGAGGAGGTTCATGCTCCTATTTAAGTTGAAAATCAAAATAAATCTGTGTATAGCAATGTGGATACCAGTGTAGTTACTTCCTCCCCAAGTTGGTTGAAAAAGGTAGTAGAGAAAAAGAGGAAAAATGTGCCCATCGTAGTAAAAGAAGTAGACACAGTTGCCATGCTCTTGCAAAGTACTTTGAAGCCTAAGAAAGTTAGAAGAATGTCTAGAATGGTAAATGATGCTACTTCTAGTCACCAGGTGTTGGAGATTGTTGACCTGATAAAGGACTTGAATGAAAATGATATAACTGAAGTGGATTATAAAATAAGTCACATTGACTTGGGCCGTTCTACCCTTGAGGGGAATTCATATCATGCAATTTTTTTTGTAAATGCCTTAATTAAAAGAGCTAAGGAAGAGAGAAAAGAGAATATAAATCTCCAGTCTCAAATTTTGTCATTGAGAAAATTCATCCAGTCCATAGTAACGCCTACACCTCAAGAAGCATCCAGCTTAGAGGTCATTGGAATTGATGCAAGTACTGTTCAGCAAATCAGAAAGAATCAAAATTTTGCCAAGGCTATTACAGAGTGGGTTGAAAAATTATCTTGTGATATTTTATTTTTCTTAACCAAGATGATACGAATTAATTCATAGGTGCATAACAAAAGAAACAATTAATCAATGAACTCCAACAAGTAAGAAAAGAGCAAGGGAGTACCTATGTGCTTTCAAAGGAAGTTTCTGAGTTGATATTTTTAGATCCCACAACACTCATGAAAGAAAACTTGGCTAATGATCCTCGGGAAATTGACCCATCCTGGGCTGACTCATTAGACTGGAAGCTGAATATGTATAATAATCTTATTGAGCAGATTAATAAGGCTTTACAAGATTATCTGGATTTAATGATTGGTATTCAAAGGGATTGCCAGACACTGGAAGTAAGTATTCTAGATGAATTTGGAGAAAATCTATGAGACCCTAAAGAAATCAACGAGGAAGTCAAGGAGATGCTTTATAATGAACTCGCCAATCTTGAGCTTGTTTCTAGAGAATCACTGGGTAAAATGGGCTTGATACATGTTTATCTTAATGGTTTTAGAAACAGAGATGAAATGATTCAGGAAACTATGGCGGGGATAATCAAGACTTTGGCTAAATTTAGAATTGGACTGCAGATCACTACCACTCTGGGAAGCAAAGGCATCACTGTTGTTATAACTAAGTATCGAGAGTATAAGCTGAAGATGAAGATACGAGAGAAAATGGCAGAAGATCAAGCCATGGAAAGTGTTGAAGATCCCAAGGAAGGTGAAGGGGTGGTGAATTCAGTCTTATTTCTTTTATACATTTCTTGCTATTTGGCTCTAAGACTTTTAAAACTTTATTATTATTTTAAAAATGGTTGTCATCAAGAAACCGTTCTCTTTTCAAAGACAGTTACTATATGGATGTTATAAATTTGTTACAAGGGACACAGAATGCATCTTTCTTTTTGGGAAAAACTTTGATTTTCTCAATTAAGTTAGATACCTCGTATGTATATGTTTTGATTTCTATCTACTTTAATATAGAAAATGATATATTGTTGGGATTGTTCGAGCATGTATGGTCTTTGTACTGTAATGTTTGGACTATCGTTCTTCCTATGTTGAATGTAATATCAGTGGTTGTCTTTATTTATATTGAATATTCAGTTGGTGATTTGATTACTATGGATGTTTATCTTTGAATGAATATGTCATGGTGATGGAAATTTAAATTCTTTCTTCTTCGATTATCATTCGAGGTCTTTGAACTTCTTTAATTCTTAATTTAGTTAGATGTATGAGATCCCCTTTCAAAGCTTTATGGTTAAAAGCACTTCCTTTTCTTGCTTTCTGGTTAAAAGCAATAGATATTTTGATTCATTGTATATCAATCGAAGGTAGCTGCCACCTTGTAAAATAAGCAGAGAGTTAGATATAAAATACTATTATAGCTAGCTCAACTGTGGTTACATTTGTCATTTTTTTGGGGCGAGAAAATATAGAGTTGAATGACAAATCTATAAACCAATAGGTTCTAAATATCCATATCCACATTTTTCCTTAAGGATCATGTCTAAAATACCCTATCAATTGAATTTTCAAATGGACATTTCTACACCAGATATTTAACACCAAACCAAATATCCATATCCATACAAATATCTAGATCCCTATCCCGAGCGAGCATTTCCCTCCACATGTCCAACCATTGACTTTTCAATGGGATCTTTCACAAGGGAAATTTTGCAATGGATATTTCATATATCCCAACCTTTTGAAAGCAAATGAGATCCCATCACTTACTTTTCTAGTAAACGAATGTTTGACCAAGACTTTTGCTAACATCACTCAGACAAAGTTTTGACATTGGGTTGTCTAGAGGTACCTCCTTAGGTAAAATCTAATGATGGGAAGGTACTAGACCCAAAATATGAAGAAAAATAGATATATAAAGAGCCTCTATCCCTTCCATAGTGGAGCCAACCAGAGGAGACATCCATAAATTTGATAACAACAAGAGTCATACCCACTACCAAGAAATGGGTAGAGAAGAAGCTAGTTGAATTAAAGGCTAAGGGGGTCGCCCTTACATATGATAAGAAAGGGAAAACGAAGGAAAGAGAGGACTTGGGATATGATGACTTTCTCATTCATAAGAGAAGAGTCATGGAGGCTAAACTTGTTGAGCCAATATCCTTTGCACCAGGAGAGGAGTTTGTAATGTCCCTTACCTAATTTGCCCTAGAAAAGCTCAAATGCCACAAGTTAGGGTTAGGGTTTTGGAATTACTATTTAGACTATCTTCAAACTGCATAATTCTTGTTCTCTAAATCTGCAATCAAGACATAGGAAACACATATAAAATATAGATATACAAACATACCTCTAGAGATATAGTGTTAGATAAGATTTCCCCTGCATTCAAATTCATAAACAATATTCAGATATATAGATCATCTATTTATTATTATGCAGTTAACTCAATTTATTCCTCAACTCAGTCATAGTAGGGGATGGTGCTAAGAAACATGGTAGGGCATAGACTGGTCAACAATACCTCCATGCAGGCCCCTTATGGAGGCATGAAAGAGTGTTACTCAGTTCTCCCTCCAAATAGGCCCTAGGGGGCTTGGCAAGATATAGGTTGTTAATAAGGCCTCCATAAGGTCCCTTCAGGGAGGTATGGCAGGGGTGTTGATCAGTCCTTCCTCCAAATAGGCCCTTAGGGGGGCATGTTAGGGTTGCTTCCATGTAATACCCTCACCATCCTTCTATGACAGGTGAGTCTTGTGTATAGGAATAAAATTGAGATCGAATGATAATCAAAACAATGAAATAATCAACAACTCAATCCTATAACATCAAGATAACAATCTAAGAAAACAACCAAATAATCAATGAATAATGCAAAAATAATGAAAGCATTCACCTAGATTGTATTGTTATCTTGGTCGAATGTGGATTGCTCTTCAAATTGTGAAACCATGTTTGCAACAAGCAGATGTAGATTGTGTTTGTGCTTAAAGTGCTCAATGTACTCAATGATTCGATGTATGCTCATTGCGTTGTATGGAATGCCTAAGAATAAATGACAGAAGAGGATTTGTTATGGCGATGAGGGGGATTCATATAGGCTTCAATAAAGATCAATCAACGGTCCAGATAATTCAATAGAATCAACGGATGAGATAAATCTAGAATTCATGATGAATGTGCACCTGATATGTGTCACACAAAAAGATATTTTTGTTTAAGTTAACTGATTGATTTGGCTAAAAGACATGGAATAGAAATGTTTTTAGATTTCATAAAAATAGAAATGTTTTTTTCTAATTTATGAGTTTGTGATAAAAACAATAATGACTAAGTCAATTAACTCAACTTTATATTTGCTTTTTTGCATGATTTGAAATAAAACTAAATAATAAATTATTTAACTTTGTGTGCGTGATGAATAAGATTTATTTTTGGAAGAATTTAGAAGATAAACAAGTAAATTAAATAAATAAATTTATTTAACTGTTTGTGCATGATAGAAGACATAGAATAGATTTGAGATTTAAAAAAAATTAAACAAATAAATTTATTTAATTTATTTTGCATGATGAAGGATAAATAAAATATTTTATTTTATTTTATTTTTAGAAGAGATATTTAATTTAAATAAATTTAAATGATTTATTTAAATTTGGAAGAATAATTGATTTAATTAAATAATTTAGAAATTATTTATTTATAGATAAGAGGATTTTGATGATAAATTAATTAAATAATTAATTTATTCAATTGATGTGGATTTGGATTTTAAAAGAATATAAAGATTTAATTAAATAATTGAAATTATTTATTTTGGATGGATAAAGAGGAAATTTATTGAAATTAATTAAATAATTAGATTATTTAATTAATGTTGAAATGTAGGTGATTTGACAGATTTGATAAAAATGCAAGTGATTCGAAGACATGGTCATTTTTGGGTGTCTACATTTTGCCCCTCTTTGATGCAATGCATTTTATAGCGTTGTTTCAAAGAAATCGATTGTTGAAGACATGATACAATTTTGATGCCCTAGTGTAGCTAGTTGTGCCAGTGTAGTTGGCATAGGATGCCCCCTCGAGAGGAAAGACAGGGAAGCGATAGAAGAACTGGGTTGACACTTAACTAGAAGATTGTGCTTGAGATAGACGAGGTTGGATAGATGAAGGTGGAGATAGGATAGAACACGATAGAAAGACAATTGATCGATCTTTGCTTGAAAGTCTATATGATGATATGGATGGTTAAATGGATGATCTTGTTGCAATGGTTTCAAAAATGTAATAAAGAGCAATCCTTATTTTGATATAGCATGTGGATGTTGTGCACTAGGGTATAGAAGACCAAGGTGACGATGTATCCAATGCATAGGGTGTTGACTCTGCAAGCAAGTGGTTTGAACTTAGATCCCTTAGACATAATATAACCTTTTTAGATATGTGAATGAGCCATAGTCTTGAACATAAAATAAACTTCAATAAATGAATGCAAGAAGTATATTAATATGTAAGATTCTAGGTTGTAACACACATGTGTGAATGAGCCATAGTCTTGAACTTATAATAAACTTTAATACATAAATGCAAGAAGTATATTAATATGTAAGATGCTAGGTTGTAACACATGCACAAGATAAATATGATTCTAAGGAAGATAATAAGATCCTTCCTCAAACATGGCACACAAAAGCAATGACTATGCCCCCAATCCATACTACATCGCAACATACCAAGATATAGATAAATCAAGGTAGTCTTGAATAAGTAATGGGGAAGGGACAAAAAGATAAACCAAAAAAGCAAATTGACTGAACTTGAAAGTAAACATACAGCCAACATATTCTCTTGCCAAAGAGGTTGCTCAGGATAGATTGGATTGGTTGGGTAGATAGGATAGATAACAGCCTTATTGTAGGAACGATATATCCATTAAAGGGTGTTGATCTGTTGATAGGATAATGTCTGGTTTCATGAAATGAAACATGTTGTATAAGACGCCGAGTTTGGTTTCGATAATGGAACCTCCTATATAAGACAATTGACTGATGTAGCAGATGTTGGCAATCGATATGTAGGACAACAGATGGCTCTACAAGTAGGTGTTTTTGCTTCAAGTTGTTTAAGGATTTTTGCTTTCAAAGGATGCATTGTTTGCTTTTTTTTCTACTTGAGTTAGTCAAGTCGAGGTGGTAGGATGGATTTTGATAAACGGAAGACTAGAAAGATAGAATGTTAATGGATTGAGATGGGTGAAGAATGATGAATCGTATGTGCCTGAGTACTGGATACGTCCTTCATATTCCAGACTACCTACATACCCTGTATCCACGGGATCAAGGCACATTACGATGAAAGATGAATTTGATAATATGTAGTTCTAGGTAGAGTGATGAGTGGGAAAGGTGTTTGAGCTTGGGTAGGTGAAATGATGTCATCTTATGTACCTGAGTACTAGAAACTTCCTTCCTAGTCCAGACTACCTACATACCAATATCCATGGGATCAAGGTACCTTAAGATTGAGATGAGATGATATGTAGTTCTAGCTTGGGCTTGATGATGTAGGATAGGATGAAGGTGTCTGGTTTAAGAAATGAAACATCTCGTATAAGACACCTAGTCTAGTTTTGAGAATGTGACAATCTATAAAAGATGATTGATATGAATGCTGGATTGGTTGATGTGTTTTCATTTTTGTTTTTGATGGTTGATCAACCGCAAACAAGGATCCATTCCTAGACCTAGGTTAAGGAAAGACCTACCTCCATTCTGGTAGAGGTGTTATTATGGATGACTGATATAGGATACCTAACCCTGACATGGATAACTTGACATAGGATAAGGATGATGGAAGATCTAACATAGGATAAGCTGATGATGACAAGACATGGATAACTTGACATAGGATAAGCTGATGACGACGAGACATAGATAACTTGACAATTGGCATGGATAAGTTGACATAGAATAAGCTATGATAACTATCATGGGATGAGTGATAACTGACATGGGATAAATGATTTCTAACATGGGATGAGTGATAAGTGACATGGGATGATAATGAAGAATATTGACAAATTTCTAAGCTATTCTAGATAGGGAAATGGAAATGCACAAGGTCAATGGTTTTATTATGGATGGATGAAGTTTATTATGAAATGGAAATAGAATGAAAAAGACTCAATAGATGATGGATGTTGACTCTACACATAGCACCTGTTTGCCAGGTTTTAACTATGGTACTTACCTAAGGTGCCTATTTACCAAGTTTTCACCAGAGGACAGATTATTTTTTAATTTTTGTTTTTATTTTTTGTTTTTGTTTTTGTTTTTGTTTTTTGACATGGATACTCTAAGGATCAGGCATAGAACTTATTGAGATGAACACTATTGAGTGGCTCATCTAGAGGAATGCCTTTTGGTGTTGCTAAAGTATAAGCTCCTGACCCATATGTTGTTGTGATAATAAAGGGTCCTAACCAATTAGGCTCGAACTTGCCCTTCTTTTCTTGATCTTCTTGATTTCTTTGATTTCCTTTTAAGACAAGATCACCAACTTGAAACCATATTTCTTTGGTCTTCTTGTTATAGTTGTGCCGGAGGTAGTTGTGATAGACATGGAGATGATTAAGCGCAGCAAGGTGCCTCTCATCTAGTAGTTCAATCTCAACTAATCTAGAAGTGCGATACTCCTCTCCATCAATTAGGTTCTGCATGGATACTCTGAGGGATGGGATCTCAACCTCTATAGGTAGAATGGCTTCAGAGCCATAGACCAAGGCATAGGGTGTTGCACTAGTTGGTATATTAGTGTGGTAGGCCCATAGAGTGGGATTAAGTTACAGGTGCCAATCATGACCAACTTCATTGACCATTTTCTTGAGGATTTTTAGAATGGTTTTGTTGGAAGCCTTGGCTTGGTTGTTACTCTACAGATAGTAGGGAGTGGAAAAGAGATGTTAGATATTGTATTGTGTGCATAAGGCACGAACATCTTGATTCTTGAATGGTCTCCCATTATCAGTGACAATGGCTTGGGGGATACCGTACTGGCAAATGAGGCAGTTAAGGATAAACTTGGCTATTTGCTTGCTGGTGATATAATTCATGTGAATGGATTCTACCCACTTCATAAAGTACTCAGTGGTAGTAATGATAAATTTATGGCCATTGGATGAGGATGGGTGGATTTGTCCTACGAGGTCGAGACCCCATTGTGAAAAAGGCCATGGAGTTGTCACAGGGTGTAGTTCATGAGTTGGTGCGTGAATCAAATTTCCATGCTGATGGCATTGTAGACACTTCTTAGAAAATTGTAAAGCATCTTGTTCTATTGTAGGCTAATAATACCCTATGCAGAGTATCTTCTTAGCGAGGTTAGGACCAGTAAAATGTACACCATAGACACCTTCGTGTATGTCTCATAGGGTAGCATCAGCTTCTTCCACGTTAAGACATCATAAGAGGATACCATCAAGACTCTGACGATATAGTGTATCACCCAGAATGGTGTAACGAGAGGCTCAGTGGATAAATTTTTTGCATTAGTTTGCAAATAACTCAAAGGGAAAGGTACTGTGTTTAAGGTATTCATAGATATCTTCGTACCATGGGGAATTGGGACCAACAAGTTTGCAAATGATTTCAGTAGTTGGAACATCGACGATTGGTATCAATAGCTTGATCAAGAATTCACATTTCTGTGTGTTTGCAGGCATGTCTATAAGCAACCCCATAGAAGCCATAGAATTTGCATCTTTTTTATGCTCTCTTGGAATTTGCTCAAAAGTGATGCTAGAAAAGTGTGGTTTGTAGGCATCCACTAGTTGCTTGTAAGGGACTAACTTTTCATCTTTTGTTTGGTATTCATCTGTGACTTGTTGAATGACTAGTTGTGAGTCTCCATATACCTGTAGTTCTTTGATTTCCCATTGGACTATCGTATGGAGACCTATGAGGAGTGCTTCATGCTCAGCTATGTTGTTGGTGCAAGGAAATGCAAGTTGATATGACTTTGGGATATAGTCATTTTGAGCCGTGATAAAAAGGATGTCAGCCCCTGATCCATGCTATGTGTAGGAACCATCAAAATACAATTTCCACATTACTGAGGTAGAAAGAGTGAAGAGATTCTCATCCAAAAAGTTAGATACCATAGGATATACATCTTTCATGGGTGCTTCTGCTAGTTGATCTGCTAGAGCTTGTCCCTTGATTGCTTTACAATCCACATACTCAATGTCAAACTCACTAAGGATCATGACCCACTTAGGTAATTGGACTATGAGAGATGTTTTTGCTAGGAGATATTTTAATGGATCAATTTTGGCTATTAGATTGGTGTGTTGGTTTACCATGTAATTCTACAACTTTTAGGAAGTGAACACTAAGGCTAAACAAGCTCTCTCCATAGGTGAATAATTGAGTTCATAACCCACCAAGGATTGATTGATATAATAGATGGCATGCTCTTTTCCTAACTCATCATGTTGTGCTAGAAGAGTCCCTAGGGCTGCAGTTGTAGTTGAGGTGTACAAGATCAAAGGCCTATCAGTGACTGGTGGTACCAAGACAGGAGGTGTAGCTAGATATTCTTTGAGCTAATCAAATGATGCTTGAAACTTATCATCCCATCAAAATTAGACATCCTTTCGGAGCAAGTGTTGAAATGGTTGACATTTATCTTCTAGTTGTGATATAAAACACTTGATGGATTGTAACCTTCCTTGAAGGCTCCTTAATGCTTTCAGATTCTTTGGTGGAGGCATCTCCACTATAGCCTTGACTTTTGCCGAATCTACTTCAATGCATCTGTGAGATATGATATATCCCAACAATTTTCCTGAGGTTACCCCGAAGACACATTTCTTTGGATTAAGTCTTGATATTTTTTGAGTCTATCAAATATTTGTCCTAGAACCTGTATGTGCTCTACCCTAGAAGACTTTTCTAGTATATCATGTGATGCCCATATTTCCCATGCGGTCACGACACTCAACACATGTGTCATGTCCACATTTGCCATTGTTGGCAAGAGACACTATGTGGCTTCATGAGTGTTGTAATTGATGGCAACAAAGTCCATCTCACACATTCATAGGACATGGTGTGTCTATACTGGAAGTCAGATTGAAGAGTATTTTGGTCTGGTGACCAAGAACAGAGCATGCAGCAAGGTCTGATAATCAGGTTCAGATCTCTCAGAAGAAGTATCTTAGTAAAGTGTGAACTTGGGGAAGTCAAGAGGAGTATCATGACTGATATATTCTAGAGATTGAGCCTCTGGTGATGAAAGAGTGAAAAGATATAAGCACCTGAGTGTTGGGTTCCTGTTTGGCAGAGTAGACTAAGGAAGACCTGACCGGCAGAGCATTAGACCTTAATTCGAATGAGATATTGATGGTCATCAAGTTTCTTGAGGTATCATTCATGATTGGCCAACATGATTGATGACTTCTATAAGCATCTCTTTGATACGCATCACTTGATAAGCAAGGATTCAGCCGACAGTCTAGAGTTTGGGAAAATATTGAGTATTCCAGATACCAACTAGAAAGATGTTGAAATCCTTGGTGTGGATATATATGTACCAGATGGATTTAGATGTGAAGATATGTGTTGTGTGGAGTGAAGTATGAAGAAAAGTAGAAGAGCAATGTAGAAGCAGTAATACAGGTCTGGTATGTGTTAGGACAGCAACACTAAAGAAGAGGAAGAATGAAGTGCAGTAGATCAGTGTATTGAACCAGAACTGAACCTCAACATATATGGATGCTTCTCATCAATTCAAGTATCTTGTTACTCTCCTTGTACCTTGAAGACAATGAGTCTCTTGTAGGCAGTGAGCCTCTTGTGAGTAGTGTGCTCGAGCAGTGAGCCCTAATTGGCAAGTGCCATTTTTGTATTTATATTCTTCTAACAGAGAATACAATCTTGGGTTAGTCACCCCATGGTTTTTCCCTTAACAGGGTTTTCCACGTCAAAATCATTGTGTTATGTGTATTGATTTTGTTTCTGCTTTCATGATTATGGATGCTTATTTGTTTTGATGTTGCACTAGTTATTAAAGAAGAACAAAAAGTTAAATTGATTAAGATAACTAATTCACCCCCCTCTTAGTTATCAACAATTGGTATTAGAGCTAAGTTCCTCTAAATAGAGCCTAACAACTTGAGGAAGATCTGGGAATCTCAATGGATATGTATGGTTTGAGGCAACAACTTTAGTCTGCCTTAGATGATCTTGAGTAGTCTCATTCTGAAGTCAGTGACTTAAAGGAAAGACTCAAACAAGCTAATGATTTCATAAATGAACTAAAAGAGAAACTGAGTATCTCTATGAAAAAAAGAAAGGAACTACTTCAACAACGAGCAAGTCAAAGTGAAGCCAATAATACTGATGAAGATCTGAATGAGAAGAACAAGTTATGTGAGAAGCTATCAAAAGAGGTCATTATGGTAAGACATGAAATGGAATCAGGGGTTATGAAATTCACCCAAGAAATTGAAGAGAAAAGAAAAATTGAAGATGATCTAAGACAATCTCTCAAGAAGAAGTTAGAAGACTGCCATAAAATGGATAGAATAATTAGGCATCTAGAATTTGATCTTGAAGAAGCTAGAGATAATGAAGAACAACTTGAGAATTAGATTAACACTCGTAAAAGGGATCTTCAAACAGCAAATGAATACAAAGAGAAATTCAAGATAAGCTCTGTTGAACTTGAAGTTCTTGAAAGCCAAAAGAGGGTAGATGACAAGCAAGGCTTGGGGTATGAGAAAGGTGAAATCTCCAGATCTGGTTAGAAGAACTCTAGATTAGGAAATCTAAGGAACAGGCCTAGAAGACCTCCGGTAAGGCAACCAAATGCTCAAAGATATCCATCCTTCAATGGATACTACCATAATTGCAATAACTTTGGTCATAAAGAAAATTAGTGTAGAAGAAGAATGAATCAAACTAATTCATCCTTCTCTGGACAGTGCTTTAATTGGAAAAGGTATGGTCACAAATCTCATGAATGTAGAAATATGCAAATAAATAATTCATTCAATGGTAGATGTTTTGCATGCAATAGAATGGGACATATGGCTAATCAGTGTAGATCAAGAGGATATCAGTCAAATATACAAAGAAATGTTGTTTGCTACCATTGCAATAGATCCAGTCATATTGCCAAATTCTACAAAAGTAAGAATCAGGACAAAAAGGGTCCAATGCATCATAATCAAAACCAAGACAAAGGAAAAGGAAAAGTAAATGGGGATGAAATTCAAAGGGAGATGAACAAGATTTGGGTGAAGAGGAGTACAGAAAATATTAAGGATGGATCTGCACCAAAATCTGGTGCTGATATTCCTTCTGGAAACTAAATAGATGAGCTCTGGCTCAGGGGGAGTCACAAAAGATAACAAGTTCCCCCAGCTAGTCAATTGGTGCCCGAAATTGGCACATGAAAAGTTGTGGAATAAAGGGTTCTCAAAGTAACACCTAAATAAGTCCTGGTAAAGATATGAAAGATCCACAAGAAATTTAGAAGAGGTTAATCTTCCAAGTTTGATCTGGTCCAACAGTCATCTAGTAAGAACAGGATTTTCATAGTTAGATCTAGTATGATTCAAATTTGAGGTATCTTGATCTGCAGATAAATGGAATGATTGTGAAAGGTAGATAGATTGCTAATATTCACTGAGAATAACTCTAAGTGCATCTCAGTGATCCAAAAAAATCTCTCAGGACAAGAAGAATAAAGCAACTAGAATAACTTAAGTTGTGCATTTATTGCAAATGAAATTAGGGTTTGCACAAAAATAAAAGGGTTCTTTTGTTCATCATTTGTAAATTTGCATTCAAGAAAAAGAGAAAAGGATCTCTGCAACAAAATTGTCTCAAGCCTCTCAAAGATCAACCGCAAAAGTTGATTCTTCCAGCAATCTGATCCGGCTCATATCGTGAACCCTAGAAGCGTAAAAGGTATTTTCTACTCTTGAAAACCTCTCTCTGATTCTTTTGAAGATGGCTAATCTGATGTTGTGAAGATTATCAATAGGCCACGCCCTAAATTCAAGAAACATCCCTACAAGTCCCTAGAAGTTGATCCCCTAGGCGCATTTTCTAGCATTCTGCATGGGGTTTTGCATGTAGAAGATGTTAGGGCATACATTCATGTGAACATTGAAGAATTTGGGGAATCCAAGATGATGGATATCTACCACAAGTAGTTAATAGATGAATCATTTGAACTCAAACCTCAGTACAAAGCCATCTGGGATAAGTATTTTGAACAGTGCATTCATTTCCCTTATTTTGCAGAAGATGAGTGGGTCCGGTATGTTGTGAGCAGAGTGCATGACAACTTCATGTGGTTGAATAGACCATTTAAGATCACAAAAGATACTATTAAAGTATAACTAGTTTGCACTCATCTAGAGGGTTACCTATTCTCAAATCTGTCAAAAACCAAACTATGAGTGAGGCTACCGAATCAAAATTTGATAAGAGAGCAATGACAATAGAAGATATCATCGATCTAGATATCAAGTTTGCCTCCATGATAATTAGTTACAAGATATACCACTCCAGCAGGGAAAATTTAGTACCCAAAACTACAATTTACACTACTTATCAGATGCTAAGAGAAAATGCTGACTATGATCTTTGTGAGCTTCTCCTGAATCAACTGTTAGAGAATTTGCAGAAAATAAAGAAAGATAAAAAGAATTCATTCAAATATGGTGGTCTGATATTATGTTTATTCTTTTACTTTATGAATGAGCTTCCCAGATCCAGTGGTTGGATATGGCAAAATGACAGATCAGTAGCCATACAAATCAAAGATTATTTGCAAGGAATTGGTGATGCCAAGGCATAAAATGCAGCACTCTGGGGCTACATCAAAAACTTTCAGAGTATGATGCAAGCTAGAGAGAGAATCCCCTAATCTCTAGTTGAAAAGTATAAGGATATAGTATGCTTTATGGTAGAAACTAATCAATGCCTAATGGAGGTAGTGGAGCCAAGGATAGTCTGGATCATACCAATGGGGTATGAAGTTGATGAGAAAATTCTAGAGCTGCATATTCAACACCTGTTGAGTCAGCCCAAGGACCTTAAGGCAAAAAGGTTTGGAACCTTTGAAGAGTTGAATGTGAAGATTCATGTAGAGCTAAGACAACCAGAAATGAAAAGAAAAGTGAGAAAAGAAGTAGAGGATGTTGCCAAACGGTATGGCATTTCAAAAGAAGCACTTGATGCAAATAGAGAAAAACTAGAAAAGGCAGAGAAAGAGAAACAAGATGCAGAAAAGGAAAGTGATCTGGTGCAAGCCCATTCCCAGACTAGATCCTCCAAGAGCTCTGCACCTAGCACCTCTAAGAGGCAAAAGGCATCAAAATCGGAAGCCCAGACATCCAGAAAGGGAGAGAAGAGAACAAAGAAAAAGGCAACAAGATCCTATACAAGTCAGAAGGATGATGAAGAAACTGAGTCAGATGAGGAGGTCAAGAAAATGAAGAAGAAGAAGAAGAAAGCATCCGGTGAACCCTCTACCAGTCATAACAAGGAAGAAGAGGTAGGAGAATTCGTTGAAAGGCCTACTCTCTGCATTGATGATATCATCAAATCAGTCACTGTGGATGGGAACTTGAAACCAATGACTAAATTTTATGATGATTATAGTGAAGTTGATCAGAAGATCCTGTAAGAAGCTACAGTTAGGTATTTAAACATCTACAACAAAGCATTCATTGAAATTATATCTCTGATTCCTAAAAGTCTAGAAAAGGAACTTGAAATAAGAAAGAACAATGCCATGGCAAAAGACCTAGAAATCTGGGTGCAGATTGCTATCCAACTCTATCCCTCCATCACTCCAAAGAAAATAAGTATGATCTTCAAAGATTACAAGGATGAGTTCTAGAGCAAAGCTAGAATGAATAAGCTTATGCTCGGAGAGACTGATCAGGTGGCTAAAGAGACTGAAGAGATCCTCTAGAATGCCTATAAAAGATTCAATACTCCTATTATAGAGGACTTAGGTGATCCTACAGAAAAAATTACAGAAGAATCAAAGGAGGTAGGTGAGGAGAAAACTAAGGATCTGGATTCCTCTGCTCTGGAAGAGGAAGTCCAAGAAGAAGCAAACATCTCTCCTTCGGTTTCCCCAGTAGACTTTGGATCAAAAGGAGAAGAGAGAATAAAGGAGAAAATCAGTCAAGAAGAAGAGGTAAAGGGAAGAGAAGAAGATCAAATAGAGAAGACTCCAAGTGACAGTGTTGAGGCTGCAGAAGGAAAGAAGACTCTATCTCCGGCAAGAGGCACTGTAGAAACTATTAAAGATTTGTTGACTAAAGAAATTATGGAGATTGATGAACTAGAGTTACTTCAAGGACCATTCAATTTCGATTCTGTCTCCCCAGTTCAGACTATGAAGATAGCATCCTTTGCCCAAGAAAAGGAAAAAGAAAAACTTTTGAAGTCTCACATGGAAGACTGTGAGCTAATAGAGATTGCATCCGGTGCATTAAAGAAAATCATGTTGGGAAGAGACACTACATGGATTATGAATGTTGTCATTGATGGCAACAAAGGTTAGCCCACACATCCATAGGACATAATGAGTCTTTACTGGAAGACAGATTGCAAAGTGTTGAGGTCTGGTAAGCAGGAACAGAGCAGTCAGTAAGGTCTGACAGACAGGTCTGGATCTCTCAAAGGAAGTATCTTGGTGAAGTGCAGATTTGGGGAAGTCAAGAGGACTACCTTGAGTGATAGATTCCAAGGATTTAGCCTCCGGTGATAGATGAAGAAAAAGATATGATCACTTGAGTATCAGGTTCCTGATTGGCAGTGTGACAGAGGAAGAACTGACTGGTAGAACATCAGATATTATTCCGGATGTGTTACTGATGATGGAAGAGACTCTTAAGGCATAAGTCTTGTTTGGCTAACATGATTGATGACTTCTACAAGTATATGCTTGATCCGCATTACTTGATGTGCAAGGATTCAGCCGACAGATCAGAGTTTGTGAAAAGATTGACTATTCCAGATGCCGACTAGAAAGGTGATGAAATCACTTGTGCGGATATATATACATGATGGATTTAGTTGTGAGGTGTGTCGTGGTTGTTGATGATGTGCGAATAAAAGTAGAAGAGTAGAGCAGAAGCAGTAAGGAAGGTCCAATATGTGAAAGGAAAGCAGCATAAGAGAAGAGGAAAGATGAAGTGCAGCAGATCAGTATATTGAGCCTAACCGGAACTGAACTCCAGCATATGTAGATGCTCCCAATTAGTTCAAGTATTGTATAACCCTCTTTTTGTAGACAGTGAGTCTTTTGTAGGCAGTGTGCCTCTTGTGAGCAGTGTGCTCGGGCAGTGAGCCCTAATTGGCAAGTGCCATTTTGTATTTCCATTCTTCTAACAGAGAGTACAATCTTGGGTTAATCACCCCGTGGTTTTCTCCCTTATCAGGGTTTCCACGTCAAAAATATTGTGTCATGTGTATTTCCATTTCATGGTTATGTTTTCTTATTTGAATTAATGTTGCATTGTTATTAAGAAAGTTCAGAAAGAAGAAACAATTAGGATAACTGATTCACCCCCTCTTAGTTATCAACAATTGGTATCAGAGCTAAGTTCCTCCTAACAAAGTCTAACAGCTTGAGGAAGATCTAGGAATCCAAATGGATGCATATGGTTTAAGGGAGCAACTTAAGACTACCCTTGATGATCTTGAACAGTCAAACTCTGAAGTCAATGAATTAAAGGCAAGACTCAAGCAGGCTAATGATTTCATGAGAGAACTAAAAGACAAATTAAGTCTCTCTATGAAAAAGAGAAAGGAGTTGCTTCAGCAATTGGCAAGACAAGGTGAAGCAAATGATGCAAATGAAGAGCTGAATGAGAAAACCAAGTTATGTGAAAAGTTATCAAAAGAAATCATTATGGTGAGACATGAAATGGAATCAGGAGTTATGAAGTTTACCCAAGAAGTTGAAGAGAAAAGAAAAATTGAAGATAATCTAAGACAATCTCTCAAGGAGAAATTAGAAGATTGCCACCAGATGGATAGAATTATTAGACATCTTGAATCTGATCTTGAAGATGCTAAAGAAAATGAAGAAAAACTTGAGGATCAAATTGTCTCTCTCAAAAGGGATCTTCAAATAGCAAATGAATATAAAGAGAAATTCAAAATAAGTTCTACTCAACTTGAAGTTATTCTTGGAAGTCAAAAGAAGGTAGATGACAAGTGTGGTTTAGGATATGAGAAAGGAGAAAGCTCCAGATCTGGTTAGAAGAATTTTGGATCACAAAATTCAAGGAACAAGCCTAGAAGACCTCTAGTAAGACAGCCTAATGCTCAAAGATATCCATCCTTAAATGGATACTGCCACAATTGCAATAACTTTGGTCATAAAGCTAATCAATGCAGAAAGAGAATGAATCAGACTTATTCATCCTTCTCTGAACAATGTTTTAACTGCAAAAGGTATGGTCACAAATCTCATGAATGCAAAAATATGCAAATGAACAAATCATTCAATGGTAGATGCTTTGCATGCAATAGAATAGGTCATATGGCTAATCAATGCAGATCAAGAGGATATCAGTCAAATATGCAAAGAAATGTTGTTTGTCAAATCTGCAATAGATCCGGTCATAGTGCAAAACTCTGTAGAAGCAAGAATCAGGACAAAAAAGGTCCGGTATATCATAATCAGAATCAAGATAAGGGTAAACAAAATGTGAATGTGAATGAAGTCAAAAGAGAGATGAACAAGATTTGGGTGAAGAAAAGTACAGAGAATGTAGAGGATGGATCCACACCAGACTCTGGTGCTGATATTCCTTCCAGAAATTAAAAGATGAGCTTTGGCTTAGGGGGAGACACAAAGAAAACCTTGTTCCCCCAGCCAGTCAATTGGTGCCAGAATTAGCACAAGGAGAGCTGCGGATTAAAAGGGGTCATACAAGAAACATCTAAAAGGGGTATGGTAAAGATTTGAGAGATCTACAAGAAGTTTTGAAGAGTCTAATCCTACCAGAATTGATCCGGTAAAATAGTCTTCCGGTAAAAATAGACTCCTTACAAGTTTGGTCTGGTATTATTCAAACTATGGTGTATTGATCTACAAATAGATCAAATGACTAATGAAAGGAAGATAGATTATCACTACTCTCCTAGAATAATTTTGAAATCTATCTCAGTGATTCGAAAAGGTTTTATCTCTGAATAAGACAAACAAGGGAAACCGGAATGAATTAGGTTGCGCATTTATTGTAGAATGAAAATTAGGGCTTCTCAGAAATAAAAGAGTTCATTTGCTCATCATTTTTACACTCACATGCGAAGAAGAAAGAAAAGGAGCTTTGCAACCACTTCATCCAAAGATCAAGATGATTCTTCATACAGCTCAATCCGGATTTCATCGTGTGCCCTAAACAGCGTAAAAGGTATTCTTCGTTCTTAATATCCCTCAGTAAGATTCTTTGATGATGGCTACTTTGAATATAGTAAAGATTTCTGATAGACCTCACCCCACATTTAAGAAACATCCATACAAGTCCTTGGAGGTAGATCCCCTAGGAGCCTTTTCCAGTGTTCCGCATGGCATATTGCATACAGAAGACATTAGGGTTTACATACATGCGAGTATTGAAGAGTTTGGGGAATTCAAACTAAGAGACATCTATCACAAACAATTAATAGATGATGCTTTTGAGCTTAAACCAGAATATAAGGGCATCCAGGAGAAGCATTTTGATCAATTCATTCATTTCCCCTGCTTTGAATAAGATGAATGGATCTGGTATGTGTTGAGTAGGGTACATGACAACTTTCTATGGCTGAACAGACCTTGCAAAATTACCAAGGAGGCAATTAGGGTAGTAACTGGTTTACACTCCTCCGGAGGAATATCTGTCCTCAAATCTATCAAAAACAACATTGTAACTGAGGCCACCGGATCAAAATTTGATAAGAGGGCAATGACCATTGAAGATATTACTAACTTGGATATCAAGTTTGCTTCTATGATAATAGGATATAAGATATATCACTCCAGTAGGGAGAATTCAATTTCTGGAACTGCAATATATACTGCCTATGAGATGCTGAGAAAGAATGCAGAATATGATCTCTGTGAACTTCTTTTGAGCCAATTAATGGAAAATGTACAGAAGATCAAAAAGGACAAGAAGAACTCCTTTAAATATGGTGGACTGATACTATGTTTATTTTTCTACTTCATGAATGAGCTGCCCGGATCAAGTGGATGGGTATAGGAAAATGACAAATCGGTAGCAATTTAGATCAGAGATTACTTGCATGAACTTGGGGATGCTAAGGCAAGGAATATAACTCTGTGGGGTTACTTCAAGCAATTCCAAAATACAATGCAAATCAGAGAAAGAATCCCCAAATCAGTAGTTGAGAAATACAAGGATACAGTGTGCTTCATGGTAGACACTGATCAATGCCTAATGGAGGCTGTAGAGCCAAGGACAGTCTGGATCATGCCCATGGGGTATGAAGTTGATGAACAAATTGTAGAACTGCATGTTCAACACATGCTCAGCCAGCCAAAGGACCCAAAAGCAGAGAGATTTGGAACCTTTGAAGAGCTAAGTGTAAAAGTTCATGTGGAACTCAGACAACTGGAAATGAAGAGGAAAGTAAGAAAAGAAGTTGAAGAAATTGCCAAAGGCTTAGGCATCTCAAAGGAGGCACTTGATGCCAACATGGAAAAGAGGCAAAAGGCTGAGGAAGAAAAGAAGAAGGCAGAGAAGAAAAATGAGGAAAGTGCTCTGGCAAAACCTTCCACCCGAACCAGATCATCAAAGAGATCTGCACCCACCACTACCAAAGGCTTAGGGACTTCAGAACCAAAAGCACAATCATCTAGAAAAGGAGAAAAGAGAACAAAGAAAAAGGCAACAAGGTCCTATGCTAGCCTAAAGGATGATGAGGAAACTGAAACAGATGAGGAGATAAAGAAACTAAAGAAAAAGAAGAAATCATCTGGTGAACACTCTATCGGTCAAGGAGAAGAAGAGAAGGAAGAGGAATTTGTTGAAAAACCCACCCTATCTTTAGAAAGTGTAATCAAAGCAGTCACTATGGATGGGAACCTACAACCCCTAACTGAATTCTATGATGATTATAATGAGGTTGACCAAAAGATCTTGCAGGAAGCTATAGTTAAGTATCTGAACATATATAATAAGGCCTTTATTGAAATTATATCTCTTATTCCCAAGCCTAGAAAAGGAGTTAGAAATGAGAAAGACTAATGCCATGGCAAAAGACCTTGAGATCCAGGAATAGATAGCTATTCAACTATATCCTTCAATCGATCCCAAGACAATGAATATGGTATTCAAAGATTGCAAGGATAAGTTCAAGAGCAAAGCAAGGATGAATTAGCTCATGCTTGGTGAGACTAACAAGGTAGCCAAGGACACAGAAGAGATTCTCTAAAAAACCTTCAAAAGATTCAATCTTCCTATCATAGAGGACTTGGGTGCTGACTCCTCAGCCACAAATGTTGCAGAGGAATCTACTAAGAAAATGACAGAAGAGGTGGGCCTTGAACAGACTAACATTTCTCCTCCGGTTTCCCCTACAGTCTCCAGATCCAAAGGAGAAGAAAGAGTAAAGGAGAAAGAAGAAAAGGTGAAGGGAAAAGAAGATATCAGTGCGAAGGTTGTGGAAGGGGAGAAAGCTCCCAAAGATAGTTTTGTGACTACAGAAGAAAAGAAAAATCTGTCTCTGGCAAGAGACACTACAGAATCAGTCAAGGAGTTTTTGACAAAAGCCACTATGGAAATTGATGAACTAGATCTATTAAAAGGGCCACTAGACTTTGACTCTCTTTCTCCGGTGCAAACAATGAAGATAGCTTCATTTGCAAATGCGAAGGCCAAAGAGAAACTACTAAAATCTCACATGGAAGACTGTGAGCTTATAGAGGTAGCATCCAGAGTTTTGGAAAAGATCATGCCATCTTTTTAGAAAGATCCCACAGCCTCCTCTTCCGGTAATCTCAAAACTTTAGTCAGCAGTGTTAGTACACATTTTGATTCTCTAGAGAAGTCAGCTGAAGAAAAGGTCTGGAAGGAGTTTTTGGATAAGAGATTCTCAGAGGTACAAGGGTTGATCATTAATGATAGGAGAAATATGAATATTGGGATAAAGAGCTTAGAAAATGCTCTTAAAGATGGAGGAGAAATGTATAAATTTTTTTTATCATCGTCCAAAGTAACACTGGACATTGAGAAGAAAATAAAAGAACAGGAGGATAAACTGTCAAACCTATCAAACAATTTTGATCCTCTCTCTTCCTCTATAATAAATCAAGAATGTCAGATTATTGCAGTCTTGAATGAGATCAAGAAACTTGAGAAGGAGAAGAAAAATAGAATCAGAAGGTTGAGTGAGCTTAGAGGGATAATTGTCCCTAAGTTAGAGGCCATGCATGAGGCCATCAAAGAAGCTCAAATCATTGCCCAGACCAATGATCCAACAGATCTGAAAAGAGAAGATGCGTTTGCATTTCTATTAAGCAGCCATATATCAATTTTGGACTGAATGAAGCTAAGTTGGGCTACAAAATCCATCCAATTGAAAACAACTTTTGCAGATATCCTTCAGTTTATGTAAAGTATAGCATGTACAAATACTTATGCAGCTAAGTTTAGAAGTGTTTTTGAGAAATTTTGACCCCACCCTTTGCCATTGATGTCAAAGGGGGAGTGATGAGCAGTGAAAAATAAGGTATCCAACTAAGGGGGAGTTCCAGAAAATGTACATAGAGACAGAGAATCAGCCAAGGGGGAGTATAGTGCTACACTTAGTCATTTTTCACTAAGTGTTGCCATCAATGCCAAAGGGGGAGATTGTTGGCAAGAGTATCGGGTTCTTGATTAGCAGTGTGATAGAGGAAGAACTGACTGGTAGAACATCAGATATTATTCCAGATGTGTTACTAATGATGGAAGAGACTCTTAAGGCATAAGTCTTGTTTGGCCAACATGATTGATGACTTCTACAAGTATATGCTTGATCCGCATTACTTGGTGTGCAAGGATTCAGCGGACAGATCAGAGTTTGTGAAAAGATTGACTATTCTAGATGCCGACTAGAAAGGTGATGAAATCACTTGTGTAGATATATATACACGATGGATTTAGTTGTGAGGTGTGTCGTGGTTGTTGATGATGTGCGAATAAAAGCAGAAGAGTAGAGCAGAAGCAGTAAGGAAGGTTCGGTATGTGAAAGGAAAGCAGCATAAGAGAAGAGGAAAGATGAAGTGCTGCAAATTAGTATACTGAGCCTAACTGGAACTAAACTCCAGCATATGTAGATGCTCCCAATCAGTTCAAGTATTGTATAACCCTCTTTTTGTAGACTGTGAGTCTCTTGTAGGTAGTGTGCCTCTTGTGAGCAGTGTGCTCGGGCAGTGAGCCCTAATTGGCAAGTGCCATTTTGTATTTCCATTCTTCTAACAGAGAATACAATCTTGGGTTAATCACCTCATGGTTTTCTCCCTTAACAGGGTTTCCACGTCAAAAATATTGTGTCATGTGTATTTCCATTTCATGGTTATGTTTGCTTATTTGAATTAATGCTGCATTGTTATTAAGAAAGTTTAGAAAGAAGAAACAATTAGGATAACTAATTCACCCCCCTCTCAGTTATCAACAAATCATTCCATCCTTCCAAAAGGATCTTTTAGCCTCTTCATCCGGTAACTTAAAATCTCTTGTTAATTCAATTAGCACACATTTTGATTCTTTGGAGAAGTTAGCTGAAGATAAAGTCCGGAAGGAGTTTTTGGGAAAGAGATTCTCTGAAGTACAAGGGCTAATAACAAATGATAGGAGAACTATGGATATTGGGATAAAGAGCTTAGAAAATGCTCTTAAAGATGGAAGAGAGATATATAAATGTTTCTTATCCTAGTCTAAAGTGACAAAGGATATTGAGAAGAAAGTGAAAGAGCAAGAGGATAAACTATCAAGTTTATTTCAGAATTTTGATCCTCTCACCTCTTCCATAATAAATCAAGAGTGTCAGACTATTTCAGTCATAAATGAAATAAAGAAGCTCGAGAAGGAGAAGAAAAATAGAATAAGCAGGTGAAGTGAACTTAGAGGGATAATTATCCCTAAATTAGAGGCCATGCATGAGGCCCTAACTAATGCTCAGACCATAGCCCTGACCAGTGATCTGACAGATCTAAAAAGGGTAGAGGCTTTTGCATTCTTGTTGAGTGGTCACATCTCAATTTTGGACAGGATGAAGTAGAGTTGGGCAATAGAATTTGTCTAGTTGAAGACAACTTTTGCAGATATACTTCAGTAAATGTAAGTATATTATGTATATATATTTATGCAGCCAAGTATAGATTAGTTTTGGAAATTTTGGTATGTGGATCCTACCCTTTGCCATTAATGTCAAAGGGGGAGTGAGGAGCAGTGAAAAATGAGGAATCTAGCTAAGGGGGAGCTCTGAAAAAGGGTACATTAGAACAGTGCATCAGCCAAGGGGGACTATAGTGTGACAGTCATTTTTCACTAAGTGTTGCCATCAATACCAAAGGGGGAGATTGTTGGCAAGAGACACTATGTGGCTTCATGAGTGTTTTCATTGATGGAAACAAAGTCCATCTCACACATCCGCAGGACATGGTGTGTCTATACCAGAAGTCAGATTGAACAGTATTTTGGTCTGGTGACCAAGAATAGAGCATGCAGCAAGGTCTGACAATTAGGTTCGGATCTCTCAAAGGAAGTATCTTAGTAAAGTACAGACTTGGGGAAGTCAAGAGGAGTATCATGACTGATATATTCCAGAGATTGAGCCCCTGGTGATGAAAGAGTGAAAAGATTCAAGCACCTGAGTGTTGGGTTCCTATTTGGCAAAGTAGACTAAGGAAGACCTGACCGGCAGAGCATCAGACCTTAATCCAGATGAGATATTGATGGTGATCAAGTTTCTTGAGGTATCATCCATGATTGGCCGACATGATTGATGACTTCTATAAGCGTCTCTTTGATACGCATCACTTGATAAGCAAGGATTCAATCAACAGTCCAAAGTTTGGGAAAATATTGAGTATTCAGGATGCCGACTAGAAAGATGTTGAAATCCTTGGTGCGGATATATATATACTAGATGGATTTAGATGTGAAGGTATGTGTTGTGTGGAGTGAAGTGCGAAGAAAAGCAGAAGAGCAGTGTAGAAGCAATAATACAGGTCCGGTATGTGACAGGACAGTAGCACCAAAGAAGAGGAAGAATGAAGTGCAATAGATCAGTGTATTGAACCAGAACTGAACCTCAGCATATATGGATGCTTCTCATCAATTCAAGTATCTTGTTACTCTCCTTATAGACAGTGAGTCTCTTGTAGGTAGTGAGCCTCTTGTGAGCAGTGTGCTCAGGCAGTGAGCCCTAATTGGCAAGTGCCATTTTTGTATTTCTATTCTTCTAACAGAGAATACAATCTTGGGTTAGTCATCCTGTGGTTTTTCCCTTAACAGGGTTTTCCATGTCAAAATCATTTTGTTGTGTATTGATTTTATTTCTGATTTCATGATTATGGATGCTTATTTGTTTTGATGTTGCACCAGTTATTAAAGAATAATAGAAAGTTAAATTGATTAAGATAACTGATTCACCCCCCTCTCAGTTATCAACAGCCATGTGGTCATGACATGAATTACGAAAAATGTTTCTACCTATCCCTAGGAACCCCCTCGCATGCATCTATGTGCTCAGTGGCAATACGCATAAGGCGTAAACATGTCAAAAAATTTAGGGAGTTGCGTTGTCCCATGCAATCCCCTACATGATGATAGTCATGTAGGGCGTATGCAACACAAGGTGTGTCACTTTTAGGTTTAGACTGATTTTAAATCTGAACCCTAAGTTTCCTAGGTGTGAAGATGATTCCACTAGCATCGTAACCTAACTCTAATTTAGGTCGAAAAGTACACAAGATAATGAATAAGTAAAATGGCATGATGGATGCATGATTAAAGTGGAATGATGGAATGAAAATTATTAAAATAATGTAAAATTAAAACCCTAGAAATCTAGGAAAATTTTGACAGCATAACGCATTTTCAATAATCAATTTAAAAATTTTAAAATAAACTTCAAGAAGAAATTAAATAAAATTTTAATAATAAAAAACTAAACCTAAGAACAAATTTAAAAATAATTTAAAATAACAAAATAAATAACCTGCCAAGGTCGAATAAATTGATCTTGCATAAAAAGGTTAAAATTGCGAAATAAAATAATAAATAAATAACAAGATAACAAATGGGATTTCAAATTCAAGTCCGTTAATAAACATAAATTCAGCAATTATGTTTATTATCAAACTCAGAATAATAGAGAAGGGAAGAGACTAAGATACTCATTCCCGTAAAATAATAGTAAAATAGGTAAACAAATAAAATGATTAAATCACATTAGGAAAAAAAATAAAAGAATTAAACGAAGTTAAAACTCAAGGGAATACACTTCCCATAAAACAAAATCAAACATCCCCTTTATAAATTAATTTACAAGGCATAAAACAAAAATGCCCAATCCCATTTAAATTAAACAAATAACTGAACTCAAGGTTAAAAGAACAAGGGCAAAATGAAGGATTTAAAAAAAATAAGAAATAAGCAACATCCTCACAAGTAAAATATTATTTTCTAAATGGAGGATCCCTAACCAATTTAAAATTGTTTTTCTGAAGCGAAGCCCTAATTGTTTTTTTCTTTCCATTGTCTTCTCTTTATCTTTTTGTTGCCCTAATTTATTCTCTCAATAATTTTGTTTCCTCATGCTTTGCTTGCAGGTTGGAAATCTTGTTTAGGAGGCCATTGAAGGCCATCATAGAGAGGTATATCTAGTAGGGATTCCTCTACAAATGCAAGTGATAAATATATAAGTTTCAACAAAGAAGAAGATAGGATGAAAACCCGTCTCAGGTGAGAGTTTGGTGTAAGCCTAAAGGCCAGACGGAGGGTTTGAGAGAGTTAGGAGTGGCGGACGGTGTGGGGAAAGACAACACAGTGGAGGTCACGCGGCCGTGGAATGTAGATCTGAGGAACCATGATGCCAAAGTGAAGACAGCACAAGGTAAAACGGACAGCAGGAGGCAGGTTGCAGGTAGGAGTTTGGGGTTTAGGGGTGTGGGGAGGAGGCGATGCCTCCACCCACACCCGCAGGAGTGGGTGGAGGCACCACCTCCCCCCCCCCCCACACCATTTGTAAAGGCTGAAGAGGGGCTGTGGGTGCCGCCACCCACAAAGCCCTCTCCATTTTTTTATTAATATTCTTTTTTTTTAAATAGTCATTACTCCAACAAACAATCTGCCAAAATAGAGATTCGATCTCTATTCTTTTCTTTCAGCATTTTTTTATACAACTTTTAGTTTAAGGATATTATATATATATATATGAGAATATATATATAATTATATATATACTCATTGAACTACCACTCACAATAACACTATTCTAGATGATATAAATTTCTAAATTTCTATTTTGCATCAGAAGAGATAAACCAATATTAACTCTTTTTTTTTAAACTAAAAATAAACAGAGATATATTTATATTTTTTTTTGAAATAGCAATGCTAAATAGGCATCTAGTATATTTTATTCTGACAATAATGAATAGAGCAGGATGTCATTTTTTTACAAATAATAAGACAGAAATATTTCTATTTTTCTCTTCCTTTGTTTTGTAAGCAATAAAATTCATTCCACAACAAATGAGTATTCTATTCCTTGAAAGAATAATGACAGAAATAAACATACTTGAATTCAATGCATTTCTCAAGCATATCAACTCCATAATAAAAGGGAATAAACCACTCTAAATAGAATAACCAGAATGTTTACATTTCAACATTTTTCACAGCCAACTCCAAGGACATAAAACTTAACAAATTTTTACAATAAGGCCACAATGGCCATGGCTCAAATAGCCAATTAAATACTACTAAAGCCACACAAAAATGGGTTTCTTATCCACTCCATTTCTTCAAAAATACACCTGCAAGTAAAACACAACAAAAAGAGCAACCCAGCCACTTTGAAATGCCCTCCTCCCTACCATAGACCCGCAAGTGGGTCACCCCCAAGCTAGGGAGGTAGAGATTCACATGGGAGCAAACACTCAACAACGAAAATCACACAACATCAATACAAAAATAGCCCCAAGGATAAACACATAATTCAACTCATGAAAATGAGTTTGATGGGGTTAGGGAATGGACCCCTCTACTTCAAAGGCCACCCAAAAATACTAAAATACCAATCTCATGGCCTCAAACCAAAAATCTCCAAAACCACAACTCTTCAAATATCTCAAAAATATCCTCCATGGCACTCTTGTCATTCAAATAATCTCCACAACAAGTAAAATCCCTCAAGGCATGAATAACACAATATGGAAGTGACCTCAAGGAGGTTCCTTTCCCCTACCCAAATAAGTTGAGCCTTACCTCCAAATGGAGGTGCTGCTACCATACTTCCATCCCACACAAAAATAATGAAACAACCAACAAAACACAAACACAACACAATAAATAAACAAGGGTGAAGAAACATAGTTCATGAGGATTACCTTCAAAGCCCTATAATGGAAGCATGTTTGGTGATGAGCTCCAAGCTTTCCCAAACCTTCTAATCTCCAAGAATTTCCCTAACTTCCCCAAAAATAGAAAAAAACTCAAAAATTCCAGAACCCCACACTCCTCAACAAGAGGAGATAATATAGGCCATCAATTTTGGCCTTGAGGAATGAGAAGGTGACACTTGTCACCTTCTCCTTCCTCCTCCAATGCCACTTGCAAGGGAGAGGAAGTGTGAGGGTGACAAGTGTCACCCTCCAATTCCATCTCAATCCTCACCTTATCCACTTGTGCTCTCACACATGTGTGAGAGGACAAGTGGTGAGGTGGCATTCCCATTCAAACCTCCAAGAGGATAAGGGATGCCATATGGCATCCTCTTATTCTCTCAAAGAGCCATCTCCCTCCAAGATGCTCTCACATGTGTGTGAGAGTCTTGGAGGAAGATCCCACACACTTGGGAGTCTTGGAGACCTCCAAAGTCCTGCTAGGGAAGGGATTCCCAAACATTGGGAAGGGAGATGAGTCTTTCCCAAAGCATGACTCATCTCCCACCTTATCTAATTTCAAAATTTGTCACTTTGACTAAACCATAGTTTAGAGTGACCAAAAATGAGTTAATCCAAGGGTTAGTTAGTCAAAATTGACCCTTGGCCCATGGGTAACCACCTAGGGTAGATTTTGGGACACTAAGGTTCACCAAGGGAGTCATAAATCCACTTTAAATGGCCTCAAAAATAAAAACAATTACCAAGTGGTATAAGTCAATAAAAATTATACAACACATAATAATAATTAATTAAACAAATAGGTACTAGGCCAAAATGATAAAATTAAATCAAGCACTTAAATCAACATTCAATTTCAAACGTGATCCTCATCTCTCTTGGGAATGGATCGGTTTCACAGGGAATAACATTGGTGTGAATTCTACCTCCAATTTCTCATGGCTTGGGAATGTAAAACCTACACATCTCGATCAACTGTCAATCATATCATGGCAATCATAGCCGAAGCAACTAGAATTAAACTCATGCCATAGAATACAACAATAATCATCAATAACATAATTCTGAATTAAACTGCATTTTTCTATCATATGTCAAATAATCATCCTCACATAGATAACTATAAATCACATCACAAAACATCATCTAATATATCTCATATGTCGAATCAAAAAATAGCATCAAAATATGATCAAATAGAATCACCATATGTCTAATCAATGTCATTTCAAAATTAGGAGATATAATCAACTGCAGAATGAAACCATAGTCTCTAAAGTCTGATAATGTCATCAACTAAAATGCATAACGATCAAAATAAGGAAGGAAAAATAATCGGCCTCACATACTCCCTCCCAAGACTAAAATTCCTCATGAAGTCATCAAAAAGGTGAGGATAGAGTGCCCTCAAACTAACTGCATCCTCCCAAGTCACTGTGACCTCATCATAACGATCCCACTAGACCCTAACTTGGTCCAGCTCTCAACCTCAAAGGCCTAGCATCTGATGAGCCAATATGTGAATTGGCTCCAAAGCCAATTGCTCATCTGCCTCTACCTGTAGACCACTCCAGTCCAGTATGTGAGATAAATCATATATATATCACCTCAATACAGAAATATGAAAGACATCATGGATACGTGACAGGCTAGGTGGCAACGCTAGACAATAGGCAACTGGTCCTATCCGCTCCAAGATCTCAAAGTGTCCTACAAGATGTGGTGCGAGCTTAGAGCCCTTTCCATAATGGATTGGACTCTTGTGTGGCTGTACTCTAAGAAATACCTTGTCACCCACTAAGAAGCTCTGATCTATCCTCTTAGCATCAGCATACTTCTTCTGTCTATCCTGTGCCTCATGAAGTCTCTGCCTAATCAGTGTGACCTGTTGCTCCATATCTTGAACTAACTTTGGACCAATGGCAACTCTGTCCTCTATCTGATCCCAACTCAATGGTGTCTTGCATAGTCTGTTGTATAAGGCCTAAAAAGGAGGCATACCCAACGAGCTATGATGCCCATTATTGTAGACAAACTCAACCAGATACAGATACTCCTCCTATCTAGACTGATGGTCCATAACATACATCTGAAGCATGTCCTCCAATACCTGATTCACCCACTTTGTCTATCCATCTATCTCAGGATGATAAGTGGACCTAAAGTTGAGCTGTGTGCCCAACGCCTGCTGCAAGGCTCGCTAGAATGCTAAAGTGAAAACTAGATCTCTATCAGAGATGATGTGGTGAGGTAGTCCTTGTAACCTCACAATATCATCTAAGAATACTCTCACCACTGCTGGCACATTGTACGTCATGCGTACAAGTGAGAAATGCACCACCTTGGTCAACTTGTCGACTTTCACCATGATGGCATCATGGCAACGCGAAGACATAGGAAGACCAACAATAAAATCCATGGAAATGGTGTCCCATTTCCACTCAGGTATCTCATGTGGGTATAGAAGACCCGTTGGATGCTGATGCTCGGCCTTGACCCTCTGGCACTCAAGGCATTAAGCAACAAACTCTGCAATATCTCATCTCATACTCACCAATGGTAGAGCTATCGTAGGTTGGCATGCATCTTCTTCAGTCCTAGATGTGTCACATATGGTGCTCTATGAGGCTCTGATAACACTAGTACATAGATCACCTACACAGGGTACATAGATGCATTGTCGATGACAAAGTAACCCATCTGCCTCAAGTCAATACCCTGCATACTTGCCCATAAGGGTCCTCTGTGAACTGATCTCCTGCTGCACCTCAAGAAACCACTCATCCTCAGGCAGATGCTAAATAATGTGTCCTCTCAAGTCCACACTCAGATTAAACATCAAGAGCTCGTGGCACCTCTGACTCAATGCGTCAGCAACCACATTCTCCTTCCCTTTGATGTAGTGGA
This sequence comes from Cunninghamia lanceolata, assembly GCA_027924645.1. Lineage (NCBI taxonomy): Eukaryota > Viridiplantae > Streptophyta > Pinopsida > Cupressales > Cupressaceae > Cunninghamia > Cunninghamia lanceolata. The sequence goes on from BSBN01001062.1 coordinate 7,409,173, forward strand.
CATCAAAGTCATACTCGCAAAGAAACTCCATCCAACACCACTAATGGGCATTCAGATTCGGCTATGTAAAGATATACTGAAGACTATGGTAATCTGAATGGAGCTCAAAGTGACAACCCAATAAGAAATGTCTCCAATGAACTAGAGCATGAACCACTACCACTAACTCCAAGTCGTGCATGGGGTAGTTCAGCTCATGGGTCTTGAGCTTTCACGACTCATACGCGATCGCTCTACCACCCTGCATAAGTACGGCTCCCAATCCCTCAAGTGATGCATTTATGCAAACCATAAAATCTGTTGTAGGATCAAGAACTACTAAAATGGGAGTGATGGTAAGATGCTCCTTGAGGACCCCCAAGGCCCTCTCACACTGCTCAGTCCATAGAAAACTCTTCCCTTTCCATTGAAGGGAAGTGATGGGGTGCGCTATCTGAGAAAAACCCTCAACAAAGCGACGATAATAACCAGCTAACCCCATAAAACTCCTGACCTCTGTCACACTAGTGGGTGCTGGCCAATCCCTGATAGCCCTAATCTTCGATGGATCTACTGAGATTCCATTGTCTGATAGGATATGCCCCAGATACTGAACCTTTGTCTTAAAAAATGCACACTTCACCAAGTTCCCATAAAGATTCTGCTCCCTCAAACACTGTAGAACCTAAAGTAGGTGCTCCTCCTCAATCCGTGAATAGATCAAGATGTCATCAAGGAAAATCATCATGAACTAATCCAAATAGGTACAGAACACCCCATTCATGAGACTCATGAACACTGCAGGGGTGTTCATCAAGCCGAAGGGGACCACAGTGAATTCATAGTGGCCATATAGTGTCTGAAAGGCAGTCTTATGGATGTCTACCTCTGTGATATGTAGCTGATGATAACTGAACTTCAGGTCAATCTTAGAGAACACCCTGGCTCCCTGCATCTGATCAAAAAGATCATCAATCCTAGGCAGAGGATAACGGTTCTTCACTCTGTCACCTTATACAACTGCTTGTAGTCCATGCACAATCGAAGAGACCCATCCTTCTTCTTCACGAAGATGACAGGAGCACCCCAAGGTGAAACGCTCGATCGGATGTGCCCCTTCTCGAGCAAGTCCTCCAACTATAACTTGATCTCTGTGAGCTCATGTGTGGTCATCTTGTAGGGTGCACAAGACACTGGCTCGGCACCCGGCACTAAGTCTATATGAAAGTCTACCTCACAATGGGGTGGCATCCCCAGTAACTTTGCTAGAAACACATCGGCAAACTCTCTAAGGATGGGATGACCATCCAAAGATGCCTCAGGCTCATCATCTAATCTATCACTCACTGTGATGGCGAACATCTGGCATCCCTTCCACATGCAGCGCTTAAGCTACTAAGCAGATATCATACGCACTATTGTGGGCTTCTACATGCCCACTATCTCAACTAATGTATTGTGATCGTCTAAGCAGTTGATCACCTTTCAGTGACAATCTAGCTTGGCTCGATGAGCTATAAGCCAGTCCATACCCAACACCACATCGTAGGATCCTAATGTCATAACTCTAAGGTCACATACTCTAGCAAAGGGTCCCAAAGAAATCTTGCAATCATGGACTAAGGCATCTACTGTCATCTTAGCCCCTAAGGCCAACTCAACCACCCACCTATCACCCTGCCTAGAGGCCACCAATTTACAACGCTCCACTAACGATGGAAATATGAAAGAGTCAATAGCACCAGAAACAAAGAGAATAGAAATGGGGTTACCCCCTATCATACCTGATGTTTCAATCACTGATGCCTAAATTTAGCCTGCGGTTATCAACCATTGCAAACATACGGTGGGATCTACCCACATCTCCAACAGTCTGCTTGGATCCTCCTGCACGAGGTTGTCCCCCTGCTGTAAATCCCTATGGACACTCTCTGGCTAGGTGTCCTGCTCCAACACAAACATAACAAGGACCTCTAGCCTGTACCTGTCTAGTCTGAGTCCTACTTGACTACTGTTGTCCTGATCTACCAGTAGACCCCTGTGAGCCCCTTTAAGACTGCTGCGACCTCGCGGGTCCCACAGGTGGTCCCTGCTGCCTCTGATCTCTGTGCGGGCCCTGTTGTTGCCAACCTCTATTATGTCCCCCATGTGCCCTCTACTGTGTCCTAGCTCTCTATTGTTGTTGTGGCTGCTACTGTGGGGGCCTAGGAGGTAAGGGAGCGGAACTAAATCCTCCCCTATAAGGTGGTTGTGATGGTCTGCAGAAACTCTGTTGATGCTACTGCTATCCACGATCCTAAAACTAAGGGCGTGCACTCTGCCCTCGTCCCTGAATATCCTCAGCGATATATGCCTTCTCGGCAGCATCACTCAAAGTCTCAGGGTCTCTCATACGAACAGGCCCTGCTATGCTGTGGTTTAATCCTCTAATAAACTTATGAACCAAGAGTTTCTCATCATAGAGATACTCTGCATATCAGGATAACTTGATAAATCTACCCTCATATTGTGCTATTGTAAGTCCCCTCTATTGAAGGTCATGAAAGTTGTCTATATGACACTGCCTGTAATGATCTGATAAGTATCACGCATTGAAGCACTCAATGAAGGTCTCCCATGTGAAAGTGTCTAAAGAAAGGTGACTCTTGCACTCCTCAGTGCACCACCAAGTAGCTATTGCATCTCGCAATAGGTATACTACTACACAAGCCTTCGTGTTGCCCTCGTAAGGACGCAATGTGAAACATCTATCTAAGCTGATGAGCCAGGCCTCTGCCTCGACTCCCTCTGTGGTCCAAATGAATGTAGGAGGATTCAGCCTCAACAAATCCTTAATGGGGTCTCCTCTATCTATGTGCCCTCTAATAGGCTCATCTGTGTAATAGTCATAAGGTCTATGTACAATGTGCTCTACTCGTACTGCCTCATCATGCCTAGCATGACGTAGAGGGCTCCTGCTACGGGCCTTGTCAGCCAAACCAACCTCCTCTTTCGTCGTCTCTGGCACCTCAACATAAAACTCCACATGTCATGCCCCTCACGGCTCAATGTAGGGCTCCACACATGGCTCAATACAAGACTCAACTCGTGGCTCCACGTGTGGCTCCTCTCGCAGATCCTCGTGGGGCTCAACACATGGCTCTATGCATGGCTCAACTATGGCTGGTGGAAGCCTATCTAAAACAACCTGTAAAGCCTGTAATATCTGTAGCCCAATATCTGATAAGGCCGGTGGTGCCTACTATCTCTGTAGGACTGGTTGATCCTGCCCCTCAGCAGAAGATTTAGTGTGAATCTCGGGGGATGGAGTGCGGTGAGACTGCGCTCACTAATCTCGTCAGGGAGGCATCCTACAAAAATGAGGTAACCACAAATTAATCAAAGTTGTAGAAATAATAATGTGCCCTAAATAAGCCCAGTGTTTAAACTTAGGCTTTGATACCAAATGTCATGCCCGTATTTCCCATGCGGTCATGACACTCAACACACGTGTCATGTCCACCTTTGCCATGTGGTCATGACACAAATTACGAAAAAAAATTCTACCTATCCCTAAGAACCCCCTTGCATGCGTCTGCGTGCTCGGTGGCAATACGCATAATGCATAAACATGTCAACAAATTCAAGGAGTTGTGTTGTCCCACGCAGTCCCTTGCGTGATGATAGTGGTCTAGGGGGTATGCGACACGAGGTGTGTTGCTTTTAGGGTTAGACTGATTTTAAATCTGAACCCTAAGTTTCCTAGATGTGAAGATGATTCTGCTAGCATTGTAACCTAATTCTAATTCAGGTCTAAAAGTACACGAGATAATGAATAAGTAAAATGGCATGATGGACGCATGATTAAAGTGGAATGATGGAATGAAAATTATTAAAATAATGTAAAATTAAAACCCTAGAAATCTAGGGAAAATTCGACAGCATACCGCATTTTCAATAATCGATTTTAAAATTTTAAAATAAAGTTCAAGAAGAAATTAAATAAAAATTTAATAATAAAAAACTCAACCTAAGAATAAATTTAAAAATAATTTAAAATAACAAAATAAATAACCTAACAAGGTCGAATAAATCGATCTTGCATAAAAAGGTTAAAATTGCGAAATAAAATAATAAATTAATAACAAGACAACAAATGAGATTTCAAATTCGAGTCCGTTAATAAACATAAATTCAGCAATTATGTTTATTATCAAACTTGGAATAATAGAGAAGGGAAGAGATTAAGATACTCATTCCCGTAAAATAATAGTAAAATAGGTAAACAAATAAAACAATTAAATCACATTAGGAAAAAAAAAATTAAATGAAGTTAAAATTCAAGGGAATACACTTCCCATAAAACAAAATCAAACATCCCCTTTATAAATTAATTTACAAGGCATAAAACAAAAATGCCCAATCCCATTTAAATTAAACAAATAATTGAACTCAAGGTTAAAAGAACAAGGGAAAAATGAAGAATTTTAAAAAAATAAGAAATAAGCAACCTCCTCACAAGTAAAATATTATTTTCTAAATGGAACTACCAGTCACAATAACACTATTCTAGATGATATAAATTTCTAAATTTTTGTTTTGCATCAGAAGAGATAAACCAATATTATCTCTTTTTTTTTTTTGAAACCAAAAATGAACAGAGATATATTTATCTTTTTTTTTAAATAGCAATGCTAAATAGGCATCTAGTATATTTTATTCTGACAATAATGAATAGAGCAGGATGTCATTTTTTTACAAATAATAAGACAGAAATATTTCTATTTTTCTCTTCCTTTGTTTTGTAAGAAATAAAATTCATTCCACAACAAATGAGTATTCTATTCCTTGAAAAGAATAATGACAGAAATAAACATACTTGAATTCAATGCATTTCTCAGGCATATCAACTCCACAATAAAAGGGAATAAACCACTCTAAATAGAATAACCAGAATGTTTACATTTCAACATTTTTCACAGCCAACTCCAAGGACATAAAACTTAACAAATTTTTACAATAAGGCCACAATGGCCATGGCTCAAACAGCCAATTAAATACTACTAAAGCCACACAAAAATAGGTTTCTTATCCACTTCATTTCTTCAAAATGCACCTGCAAGTAAAACACAACAAAAAGAGCAACCCAGCCACTTTGAAATGCCCTCCTCCCTACCGTAGACCCACAAGTGGGTCACCCCCGAGCTAGGGAGGTAGAGATTCACATGGGAGCAAACACTCAACAACAAAAATCACACAACATCAACACAAAAACAACCCCAAGGATAAACACATAACTCAACTCATGAAAATAAGTTTGATGGGGGTAGGGAATGAACCCCTCTACTTCAAAGGCCACCCAAAAATACTAAAATACCAATCTCATGGCCTCAAACCAAAAATCTCCAAAACCACAACTCTCCAAATATCTCAAAAATAACCTCCATGGCACTCTTGTCATTCAAATAATCTCCACAACAAGTAAAATCCCTTGAGGCATGAATAACACAATATGGAAGTGACCTCAAGGAGGTTCCTTTCCCCTACCCAAACAAGTTGAGCCTTACCTCCAAATGGAGGTGCTCTTAGCATACTCCCATCCCACACAAAAATAATGAAACAACAACCAACAAAACACAAACACAACACAATAAATAAACAAGGGTGAAGAAACATAGTTCATGAGGCTTACCTTCAAAGCCCTATAATGGAAGCATGTTTGGTGATGAGCTCCAAGCTTTCCCAAACCTTCCAATCTCCAAGAATTTCTATAACTTCCCAAAAATTGCTCCCCAAAAATAGAAAGAAACTCAAAAATACCAGAACCCCACACTCCTCAACAAGAGGAGATATTACAGGCCATCAATTTTGGCCTTGAGGAATGAGAAGGTGACACTTGTCACCTTCTCCTTCCTCCTCCAATGCCACTTGCAAGAGAGAGGAAGTGTGAGAGTGACAAGTGTCACCCTCCAATTCCATCTCAATCCTCACCTTATCCACTTGTGCTCTCACACATTTGTGAGAGGACAAGTGGTGAGGTGGCATTCCCATTCAAACCTCCAAGAGGATAAGGGATGCCATATGGCGTCCTCTTATTCTCTCAAAGAGCCATCTCCCTCCAAGATGCTCTCACACGTGTGTGAGAGTCTTGGAGGAAGATCCCACACACTTGGGAGTCTTGGAGACCTCCCAAGTCCTCCTAGGCAAAGGATTCCCAAACATTGGGAAGGGAGATGAGTCTTTCCCAAAGCATGACTCATCTCCCACCTTATCTAATTTCAAAATTCATCACTTTGACTAAACCATAGTTTAGAGTGACCAAAAGAGTTAATCCAAGGGTTAGTTAGTCAAAATTGACCCTTGACCCATGGGTAACCACCTAGGGTAGATTTTGGGACACTAAGGTTCACCAAGGGGGTCATAAATCCAATTTAAATGGCCTCAAAAATAAAAATAATTACCAAGTGGTATAAGTCAATAAAAATTATACAACACATAATATTAATTAAGTAAACAAAGGGGTACTAGGCCAAAATGATAAAATTAAATCAAGCACTTAAATCTACATTCAATTTCAAACATGATCCTCATCCCTCTTGGGAATGGATTGGTTTCACGGGGAATAACATTGGTGTGAATTCTACCTCCAATTTCCTATGGCTTGGGAATGTAAAACCTGCACATCTTGATCAAGTGTCAATCATATCATGATAATCAAAGCCGAAGCAACTGGAGTTAAACTCATGCCATAGAATACAACAATAATCATCAATAACATAATTCTGAATTAAACTACATTTTTCTATTATATGTCAAATAATCATCCTCACATAGATAACTAGAAATCACATCACAAAACATCATCTAATATATCTCGTATGTCGAATCACAAAATAGCATCAAAATATGATCAAATCAAATCACCATATGTCTAATCAATGTCATATCAAAATTAGGAGATATAATCAAATCTGCATAATGAAACCATAGTCTCTAAAGTCTGATAATGTCATCAACTGAAATGCATAACGATCAAAATAAGGAAGGAAAAATAATCGGCCTCACATAACATCAACATAGTCCTCCATGATGTGATGAAAGAGATCATGGAATATCACTATCATTGCTCTTTGATAGGTTGCCCCTGCATTCTTAAGACCAAATGGCATGATGCACCAACAATAGGTACCCCATGGACAAGTGAAAGCAGTTTTATGTTGATCTTCTTCCGCTATCATTATCTGATTATTTATAGCCGGAAAATACATCCATTAGAGAAAGCATTTCATGACCAACAGTCAAGTCTACTATGAGATCAATGTTTGGCAATGGAAAGTCATCTTTGGGACATGCTTTGTTAAGATCTCTAAAGTCAAAACACATACAGATGTCCCCATTGAGTTTAGCCATAGGTATAATGTTTGACACCCATTCTGGATAATCAATAGGCTTGATAAATTTTGCATCTAGCAACTTATGTATTTCAACTTTCACCAAGAGAGTGATCTGTGGGTGCATCTTTCTTAGCTTCTGTTTGACCGGTTTTGCTTTTGGATCAACTATGAGATAGTGAACTACTAGTGAAGGGTCCAACCCTAGCATATCACCATAGGTCCATGCAAAGTTGATGGTTCGTTGTAAGAAGAAGTTGGTAAGACTCTCGTGCTCTTGTTCAGATAATGATGTTGCAAGGAAAGTAGTCTTAGGATTTTGTTCTGTGCCAAGATTTATCTCTCTAAAATTTTCCACTAGGAGAGATGATTTCTCTCGATACTTAGATGGTAGGGGAAGGTCAAATCCTCCATCCTCAGGTGCCACAATTGGTTTTTTACCTTCGGATATGTCTTTTGTTTATACTATTTTCTGATTGGGAGGTACCACAATGTGGTCTTCACCTAGAGATCTTTCTTTATTTTTACTTTTGCGACTGGATGATTTGGCATTCTCACCAAAACAAGCAATTTGATCTAGTTCCATTACAAAACCATCTTTGTGATCGTCAAGAGGGATACCATCCCAAAGTCCCATGAACACTACAATAGCTTCATCATTCTAAAAAACATCTAGAATGGGGGACCCTTGTTGGTCCCAATCGATAAGTTTAGGGTAGACAAGTCTTACAATTTGGGTGTTGGTAGTGGATGTTAAGGATACAGATGATAGCATGAATATAGAGGATTCAGTGAATAGGTCAGTCATATGGGGGTAGGAGTCATCGATGATATCCTCTTTAGACATCGAATCTATGAGAGAAGTTTGTGCTACCTCATCGAGAATACACTTGATGTCCAAGGTGCATGGTACCTTCCTACCATATCCCAACCCCTTCTTATCTAGCTTCTTCTTCACAATAATGGGTTCCATGTCACCTTGGTTATCCTTCCCAAGGCCACCTTTGCATTTGTAGCCCATGTTCTTCACAATTCTTAGGCCATTGCCATATTTTTTGACTAGTATGGTGACTGGTGCTTTCTCCCTGTAGAGCCAAGATGAGATGTCTTCAATAGTTTCCTCTGCCAATAATTTTGCCTCCTGGAATTGGGTTAGAGATGCTGGTAGGGGATAGTCGGTTTTTTAGACAATTTAGCTATGGGTGGTTGGCCGTAGTATTTAGGGGATAAGGGCATCTGCCCTACACAACAAGATCTAGAGATATTATATTCACCAAAGCCTATATCACAGATGTCAGCTTTGATTTTGGCAAGAGGATTAGGATTAGGTTCAACTTCAGAAGCTTTTTTCAGATTTTCAGGGTCGACATGCAATGGGGATTCATAGGCTTTGTCATTATTTGGAACTTGGTTGTTATTCTTATAACTACCTTGCAAGGTACGACAGGATTCAAATGGATTAGGGTCTCCTGGGATAGTGATCTTCATACCATTAAATGGGAACTTGAGAGACTAATGGTACGTGGAGGGAACAACTTTCATGGCATGGATCCATGGACATCCTAAGATAATGTTATAAGGTAGCTCAATGTTGAGGACTTGGCACCTAGTTTCAAGCATGACGGGGCCTACTTGTATAGGCAAGTGGATAACACCTTCTGAACGATGCTCAGCATCATCATACCCCTTGATTGTAATGCTTTGGTCAATGTTGACTTGTTCCTCAGAGTATCCCAATTAAGTAATTTAAGAGAACAGATATTGAGACCAGCACCACCATTTATAAGTATGCATTTGATCTTTTGTTTATGGATGAAAATTTCAATATGAAGTGCATCATTGTGACATGGATCATGGGACAGGAGGTCCTTTTTAGAAAAGACCACATTGTATGGTGAGGCAATATTACCTATTATAGCTTGAAAATCTGTGACCGCTATGTTATTAGGAATAGAAGACTCTTGGAGGGCTTTTTCTAGCATATCTTTATGTGTCGATGATGATCAGAGAAGGTCCAAAATAGAGACCTGTGCAAGGGTTTTCCCTAGATGTTTGACAAGATTGTAATCAGATTGGGTTGGGAGACTTGGTGTAGGCCCACGAAGGGTGGTACGACCACGACGAGTTGTGACGGCGCAATCCATAGATTTACCTTTGATAGTGATGGTATACTCACTACTTTCTTCAAAGTGACCGATAATAGAATCATACGAAGTTGAGGCTTTGTTAATCCCTTTACCTTTGTTAGGATTTTGACCTTGACCATGGTTAGGGAATGGTTCCTTGTACATGTTGAGGTCTTTGTTGGTGCTTTGATTAGGAGGTGCATCAAAAGTGACTTCACCTCTATCAATAAGGTTTTGGATCATGTGCTTGAGTTTCATGCATGATATGGTTGTGTCCTTTCATCCTATGGTATTCGCAATATTCGTTGTCTTTGTACCATGTGGGTTTGTAAGCAGGTTTGCCATATGGGAGAGCATTTGGTAACGTGACAAGTCCATTTTGTACAAGTTTCTTCAGAATTGACTCTATAGGCTCTCCTAAGGGATTGAACTTACGCCTTGGAGGGTAATTTTGGGGAGGCCACTCTTGTTGATGTTGTTGGTTTTGGTTTTGTTGTTGTTGTCGTTGTTGTTGTTGTTGTTGTTGAGGTGGAGGTTGGTTTTGTTTGGATGAAAGATTAAGGGGTGTTTGTAGTGTTTGGACATGTTTGGAATCCATCATGCCATCATCAACCATGTTTTTGTTTTTGTTCCAATATTTGGGCTTATCATTTGATTATTGTTGGGGAGGATTATTTCATTGTCTTTGAAGATTTTGACCACGCCTTTAGCGATGAGGGATTTTTTGATGTTGATGCCTTTATAGGTAATCTCATCAAAGGTTGTAGCACTTAGTATTTGCAAATGGAAACCAATTCTTGGTTAAGGTTTTGCACAAATATGCTAACAAGCTATTTTTCAGGTATTTTAAATAGGAATTTGCTAGCCATGTGTCTCCATCTTTGAAGGAAGGAGACAAGAGTTTCCCCATTTTTCTGTTTATTGTTACATAAGTCAATCATAGAGACTTCATGTTCTATGTTGTACGAGAAATGGGCAAAAAAAATTTCTACAATCTCGTTAAAATATTAGATACCCGTGGGTAGATGCGAGAACCATTCTATAGCTTGACCTCCAAGACTGCGAGGAAAGAGGTGCATGAGATATGTGTCATTATGTGCAACCACTAAACAAGCGAGATAGCATTCTCTAAGGTGGTGTTTCGAGTCTCCTCTTCCCTTATATTTATCAAATTTGGGTATAGTGAAGTTGGGAGGAAAAGGGATCATTTGCAATGACCGATCAAATGGATAAGAACAAACCTCCTCCAAGGAGAAGGTTTTCTTAGTATGATCAAATGTAAGATCAGCTACTTGTTGTTGTACCTTAGCAAGTTTAAGCTCCATAGTTGTTGGGGGTGTTGGAAGAGTCTCCTATTGCACTAAGGGTGGTTGTTGTTGCCCATAGGAAAGGTTGTAGTTGAAGCCATAGGAATTGATGTTTTACGAGTCATATGATTGGTTTGGGTCAAATGTGTTGTATGTTGGATTTAGATTGGGTTGGGTTTGGTTTTTTTGATTTTGGATATGTGGAGGTGGTTCTAGGTAAGAATGTTGGCTTTGTGATTGTTGAATAAGGATGATGAAAGAGTTTTGTTGTTGATATTGTTGAGGTGGTGTGAAGAAAGGATTTTGTGGAGGAAAACTAAAATTTGTTGGGTTTGGTTATGATGGAGGAATATAGCCATAGGAAGTTTGGTTTTGAGAATATTGAGGGTTATTGAGATAGGTGTTGGTGAGATTGAGCGCAGATGATCTTTACAGTGGAGGGACATAGGTAGACGTGTTTTGAGATGGTTGGGGTTGATTGAAGTAGTTGAGGTTGAGTGTAGATGATCATTGTGGTGGAGGGACATAGTTTAGCTTGACATTTTGTGAGTGTTGTGGGGGAGTGATGATGTTTGTGTTGACATTTTGGGAATGTTGTGGTTGCATGACATTGCTTAGGTTAGTGATATGGAGGGTTGATGACGTTGGTGGAACTATCTGTTGTGACCCTTGTTGCATGGCTACATAAGTGTTTCCTAGATTGTAGTTTAGTAGAAAATCATCTCATGATGGGGTGGCCAATGTTCCACTTGCGATTGGTGTGGGCATGTGTGATATGCTAGGAGGTTGTTGTGTGTTTGATTGAGCTAGAGCGGCTTGTTTTGCTAGTTCTTCTTGACGTTGTAGCATCTCTTGTTGGTGTTTGCAAATCTCCATAGGAGTCATGAGTGGTGATATGGGTCCTTCTGCTATTGGATTTTGATAAAGAGGATTCTCATATTGAGCGGCAAAATATTTATTCGTTCTCCCTTGTGAGATTTGTTTAGGTACGAGAGTGGTCACGGTTGACATAGTTTAGACCGCAATTATAGCGTCATGGGTTTTGTTTAACTCTTTAAGATTGGATAGGTCAAAATCTTGGGGTAATTTGGCTCCTTGTTCTGCTAGTAAGTGAAAGAAATGATCTTGGTTCTCACTAAGGATTTTGTCAAATGTGGCTATGGCTCTAGGATCTCGCATGATTTCATCAAGGTATTGTCTATCTTCTTGAGAGGATTGACCTTCTTCAAATTGTCTCTCTTCTTGAGATGGGACTTGAACCATGGTATAACTGGGTGTAGCAAAATCATGAGGCATGCTAGTAGTGAATTGAGTTACATCTACCAAAGGAACATTAATCTCTTGCGGATTGGTTGGTAGGTCATGTTGCGGCCTATTTTTCAAGTTGGCTGGTTTTTCCATTGGTGTTTTTGAAGTACCCTTTGGAGTCATGTTGGTTTGGCTTGGTTGTGGTGTATGAGGAGGTGATTTGACCTTACTTGGGGCAATTTGTTTAGCCTTCATAGATTGCTGGAGTCTAGTGGTTACCATGGGATACACTAGGAAAATGTCTTTGAGATTTTGCTATGATTTTACTAAGACATTTTGAAAAAACAATTTTATGGATAGAGGCGGTGTATTGTGCTGCAAAGGCATGGGACTGTAGTACCAAAGGCATGATATTGTATTACAAAAGGCACGGTACTATATTACCAAAGGTGTGGTACTATAGTACCAAAGGCATTGGATTGCACTACAAAGGAGCTGGGATATTATGCCAAAGGCATTGAGATAGTATCAATGATGTTTTAAAAAGGCAAATTTTGATAGTTTTGGATTGGATTTGGTTTAGATTTTCTTTGACAAGAGAAAACACATCAAACAAAGTACCAAAAGAGGATTGACACAATAGATAGTGTATGTTCAAGGCTCATGAAAAAGCCCAATGTTTCCACGAGTATACGATAATTGCAAACAATTTCAAGCACTTTTATCCCTAAAGACAATCTTTCATTGTGATAGTTCATCCCACAACTTGAAATCTTCGTCGACCAAATGTCATTCCATATAGGTGTCATACATTTGTATCTTTGCGAGAGATGATAGGTATGCGAGAGATGATAGGTAGGGATATCTCACCCTCCCCTCAAAAAGACACAAGTAGGTCATAAGTGCTTATGCTAGCCGAGGGAATACTATCTCTTCTCAAGGGAGGCAATGGTGAGTATCTTGGGGGCAAAACCAGCTATGCCCTTGCACTAAAATTTATCGTAACGTTCAAAGGTGAATCAAGTAGTCACTATCTAGATGGTTCTTAGTAGCTTTGAGGGACCAATACCTTACGAGAAATGTGACAAGCTACTAAAAGCTTTGACCAATCCTACTAAGAGTATCAAACACTTCGCACAATGTGAAATCACTTTCACAAAAAGCTAGTACACCTCTTTTCGATTTGGCACCACAAGGTAAGGCTAACACTGGTTAGGACTTGGCTTTCACCTTATCCCTCTTATATAGCGGTTCAAAGGAAAACTCCACTTAGGGTCGTCCCTTTTAGATGAAGTGCAATCCAAAAATAGGCCCTTCTAAAGGAATAACTGAAAAGTAAGATCAAGCACATCAAACAAAGGTTCAATTGTCCCATTATAAGAAAAATAAGGTGCAACTAGATTAGGCACACACACAATTGTAGTTGTCAATTGTCCCTTGTGAAATTAAAGTGTTTGGCATTAATGTCCATTGTCCCTTAGAAAATTGAAGTGTTTTTGCATTCATGTCCATTGTCCCTTAAGAAAGCAATATGTTCCTAAGACTTTAGATTGCAAAAGATGATTTGTTCATTTGTCCCTTAAGAAAGCAATATGTTTCTAAGACTTAGTACGATAGATTTGGCAATTTATTCAATGCTCGTCCTGCATGAACATATTAGAAAAATCCATTTGCTCTGTGTGAGTACGAAGAAGCTACAAAAAGATGATTAGTTCCACCACAACCAAATAGTTAGCAAAAATAAATTAATTTGACCAAAAGTGCTTTACTGTGTTACCAAAGGTGACTCACTGCATAACTGGAAGTGCTTAACTGTGCTACTGAAGGTGCATCATTCTTGACCAAAGGTGTTGGACTGTGATACCAGAGGCGCGTTACTGTACGGCAAAAGCGCGGCGTTGTCCTAGATCTAAAAAACTTAGTATTTTGTCAAAAATCTAGACTTGAAAGATGATTTGATGATTCTAATATGCTCTAGAATGATTGATAAAGATGAGATCACAATGGCAATGATGAAAATATGATATATTAGACCCTGCAAATTAGAAAAACCAATTAGAAACCTTGAGAAGCCAAAGGCGTTGTACTGCTCTACCAAAAGCATTGTGATATCACCCGAAAGTGCTTTGATGTGGTACCAAAGGTGCTTTAGTGTAATGCAGAGGCACTTTATTGTGTTCGTTTGCGATGTTCCATATTGTACTTCAAAAAAAAAATCTAAAAGAAAACAAGTGATTAGTGCGTCCCACTGGGCATGCCAGAATGTGTATAGGAATAAAATCAAGATCGAATGATAATCAAAATAATGAAATAATCAACAACTCAATCCTATAACTTCAAGATAATGATCTAAGCAAACAACCAAATAATCAATGAATAATGCAAAAACAATGAAAGCTTTCACCTAGATTGTATTGTTATCTTGGTCGAATATGGATTACTTTTCAAATTGCAAAACCATATTTGCAACAAGCGGATATAGATTGTGTCTGTGCTCAATGTGCTCAACAATGTGATATATGCTCAATGCACTGTATAGAATGCCTGAGAATAAATGATCGAAGAGGATTTGTTATGGAGATGAGGGGGGTTTATATAAGTTTCAATAAAGATCGATCAACGGTCCAGATAATTCAATAGAATCAACAGATGAGATAAATCTAGAATTCATGATGAATGTGCACCTAACATGTGTCACACAAAAAGATATTTTTGTTTGAGTTAACTAATTGATTTGGTTAAAAGACATGGAATAGACATGTTTTAGATTTCATAAAAATAGAAATGTTTTTCTAATTTATGAGTTGGTGATAAAAATAATAATGATTAAGTCAATTAACTCAACTTTAGTTTTTTTTTTTGCATGATTTAAAATAAAATTAAATAATAAATTATTTAATTTTGTGTGCATGATGAATAAGATTTATTTTTAGAAGAATTTAGAAGATAAACAAGCAAATTAAATAAATAAATTTATTTAATTGTTTGTGCATGATAGAAGACATAGAATAGATTTGAAGATTTAAATAAATTAAACAAATAAATTGATTTAATTTATTTTGCATGATGAAGAATAAATAAAATATTTTATTTTATTTTATTTTTAGAAGAGATTCAATTTAAATAAATTTGAATGATTTATTTAAATTTGGAAGAATAACTGATTTAATTAAATAATTTGGAAATTATTTAATTATAGATAAGAGGATTTTGATGATAAATTATTAAATAATTAATTTATTCAATTGATGTGGATTTGGATTTCAAAAGAATATAAAGATTTAATTAAATAATTGAAATTATTTAATTTGGATAGATAAAGAGGAAATTTATTGAAATTAATTAAATAAAAAGGATTTATTTAATTAACGTTGAAAATATTTGATGTAGAGGAAATTGATGATTTTGATGAAATTAAATAAATAATTAGATTATTTAAATAATGTTGAAATGTAGGTGATTTGACAGATTTGATAAAAATGTAAGTGATTCAAAGACATGGTCATTTTTGGGTGTCTACAAGTCTTATGACATATATATATATATATATATATGATAGTAGTATAAATAAATCAGTCAATAGTCACTGCTCTGACCTGTTAAATTTATCCAATAATGTTTATAATATATCTTTTGTTGTCTTAACAGTCTAGATAATTGTAAATAGATATAATTTTCTGCAGATCCAATGCCTGCTCCTTTATTAATGAATATTATTCCTTATGATCTATCACTTGATAGATTATTTTCCATTCCTCATATAAATATGTGATGTTTTTTGATGCAAATCCTCATATAAATATTGGACAAACAATGTTTCAAATTTTAAGGCCACATTATGTGAAGGCAAACAAGGTTTTTAGAACTTGTTGTTGTCGTTATCATATTGAATATATATATATATATATATATGATAGTAGTATAAATAAATCAATCAATAGTCACTGCTCTGACCTGTTAAATTTATCCAATAATGTTTATAATATATCCTTTGTTGTCTTAACAGTCTAGATAATTGTAAATAGATATAATCTTCTGCAGATCCAATGCCTGCTCCTTTATTAATGAATATTATTCTTTATGATCTATCACTTGATAGATTATTTTCCATTCCTCATATAAATATGTGATGTTTTTTGATGCAAATCCTCATATAAATATTGGACAAACAATGTTTCAAATTTTAAGGCCACATTATGTGAAGGCAAACAAGATTTTTAGAACTTGTTGTTGTCGTTATCATATTGAATATATATATATATATATGATAGTAGTATAAATAAATCAGTCAATAGTCACTGCTCTGACCTGTTAAATTTATCCAATAATGTTTATAATATATCCTTTGTTGTCTTAACAGTCTAGATAATTGTAAATAGATATAATCTTCTGCAGATCCAATGCCTGCTCCTTTATTAATGAATATTATTCCTTATGATCTATCACTTGATAGATTATTTTCCATTCTATATGAGACTATTGTATATATATGTTGATGCTAATATATCCTATTTCCCTAATCCCCTTAGCATTCTTTTATCTTTTATATCCTTCAATAGAGGCGTCCTTTGGGAAGTGATGTATCTCCTTGAGTCGCATCTCCTCACAAATTATTGTCTTAAGTAAATCACAACTCCCCATAAAATTCGTTGGCTCCTATAACAGATCATTGCTCTATAAAAAATCACACCTCTTGATAACATACATCACTTCAATACTAATTGTCTACTAAGAACCACTAGTATAGAAACAATAATATATGATTTAAAAACTACTAAAAATGCATATAAATGACTAAACATGGTCACGTGACCATTAGTAGTTTATTTTCAGTCATTTATAATGTGGTCGAATTGATGACTAAACCATTTTTAGTCATTTATTGGTTGTTTTGATTGATCAATTTGGTAGTATATTTAGTCATTAATTTAATCATTGATTGTTGTAAACTGGTCACTTATTTAGTCATTTTTTATTCACTAATATATTTAGTCATTAATTTGGCCATTGATTGTTGTTAACTAGTCACTTATTTAGTCATTTTATTCACTAATTTCCGTCCATTGGTAGTGTATTTAGTCATTAATTTTAATCATCATTTTGATCAATTTGGTATTATTTAATTGTTTTTGTTCACTGATTTCTGTCAACTGGTAGTATATTGATACATTGTTTATTAATTGCATAATCATTATATTTAGTCATATTTATTCACTGCTCTATCAATTGGTAGTATATTTAGTAAATTGGTAGTTTATTTTATTGTTTTTATTCGCTAATTTCTGTCAACTAGTAGTATATTGATACAATGTTTATTAATTGCATAACCATTATATTTAGTCATATTTATTCACTACTCTGTCAATTGGTAGTATATTTAGTCAATTGGTAGTTTATTTAATTATTTTTGTTCACTAATTTCTACCTAAAAAGTGTTGGAAATGAGACAATGCTTTTGAGGTTTAAACATAAAACACAGAAAAACATAATTAATCATTCATTTGCACATAATGAAACAGCTATTAAGAAGGAAAAATACTAAAATTTTATTGAGAAAAGGTGTTCTTACAACAGATACAAGACTTAAATATGTGTCTTTGCTTTGAAAAATGTGTTACAAAGTGTGTTTCTCAGTGCTATGACTAAGAAAATTGAGTTACAATGCTCTATTTTTTGCTTACATAGCTCCAAAATTGCATGAAAGAACTACTTCAAAAATGAAGCCTAAGGGTCCTATATCTCATCCCATACATGAAGCCTAAGGGTCCTATGTACATCATGACTTCTTTCACTCACAAGATGCTCTAAAGATCATGTCAACAATCAAAGTCGGTTCCTAGAATAAACAAAGAAAAAACAAGACTGTTAACTTAATATAAACCTTGTGGAAATTGAAAAATATCTTTGGAAATTTTATACATTACCTTTTTCTCGCATTCTTCAACAACTAGTGGTTCAACAGGAAGGAGAGAACGAAGAATAAGATCTTTGATGAAGTCCTCGGGACAACCATCATCAAGCAACTGACCAACAACTAAAGGAGCATTATCAATTTAGTAATAAATCATTAAATTTAAAGGTCATCAAACTTTATAATGTTAAGTACTAAGAACATAATATGCTCATATTCTAAGTGCACCTTTAGTAGCATCATAGCCATAATCAAGATTCTCTTGTTCCAGTAGTTTTTCCACTACAACAGCACCCTTAACACCAACATTGGAAGCAATTATATGTACAGGAGACTTCAAAAAATAGAAAAAATGAATGATTAAATGCTGAGATAAAACCTATTTCTAGACATAAACAAAAGAAAGTCTAGGTTAGTAATTTATACCTTCAATGCATTTTGAATTATCTGAACTCCAATCTTTTGGTCAAAGTTGGTTGTAGGAATTGTATCAATCTCTTTTGTTGCATAGAGAAGAGCAACACCACCACCTGGAATGTATCTTCTAGTAAGCACAGAGCTATAACCTTCCTAACAAAAATATTTCTCTAATGCTTTAATGAAATTTACAAATTTGTTTACTTGGTAAAATGCCCTTCTCTATTGTTTCCTTTGTTGCATTCAATGCATTAGTGACTATCTTTTTTCTCTCCAAATTAAAGCTCACTAGCTCCTCCAATCTAAATTAAATAAAAAAGACCATCAAAAAAATCTAGATACAATGTATCATCCTAATTAAAAATATTGAAAATTATCTTCAGACAACTGCTCACAGTTTGATTATAAGTTAAACCTTGAGAACAACTCCTCCTGATAGCTTTGCCAATTACCTCTCTTGGAGATTTTCTTTGTCATAATCAGATGTGCTTGCTTCAATATTAGTATAGATCTGTGACCAAATATTTTGTCAGCCATGCCAAGCATACCAACACAAATCTCTTATCAGCCTATTGTCACCAAGCATTATAGTCTTGCAAAAATATTATCACGCTTCACTCTAATAAAACTCACCTACTCACATCTCTTTTCAATTTCTTTTTTTTCACTACCTCCATCAAGAATTATAGTAGCATCCTTAGAGATAGTCACCTAGAATAAAGAACAACTAATCTTATCATACAACAAAATGTTAAAATGACAAAAAGAATTTGAGTAACAACACAACAAAAACCATGTCCATGGATGATAGCAACATTATATGCCTATATAGAAGGATACTACTATGTTTACCTACCTTCTTAGATATTCCAAGCATGCCAAATTCTACTTTGTCAAGCTTCATACCAAGATCCTCTGTTATGACCTGAAGATAACTACCAGCCATAAATACTTTTCCTTGAGAAGTGGAGAAAACAAAATGGCAAAATACATGCAAACTAACTCAGTTGAGAAACAAATTTGGTTCAATAGGTGTCACATAAAGAAGCCAAACTTGCTTAACAAACAAGAAACTCCAAAGCCAAAAAGGAGAGTAGATACATAGAAACATAAACCTAACATGTCCACCAGTAAGTGCAGCAAGATCCTGCAAGTTATTTTTCCTATTTTTACCAAAACCAGGGGCCTTAATAGAACAAACCTGATTCAGACACAAATAAATTTTTAAAATGCTAAGGATTTAGAATTTAAGGTTAAAAAATAATTTAAAAAGTAAACAATATTTAAATAGAAAAATCCACCAACCTTCACCCCTACATGAAGCTTATTCAAGATCAAAGTAGCCAATGCTTCACTCTCTATTTAACATCCTCTGCTATAATCAGAAGAGGCCTTTGTTTCTGTGATAAATGCAACAAGAAATTATGTTATTTATCCGTAATCAAAATATTGACTAAACATAGATATATGTCCTAAGAATCATAAATCAATCTAAGACACCACAAGACCTCTGTCACATGAATATTGACAAGTTCACTCAACCTTCAAGTGTTAATGATCTCAGTTAGAGCATACTACTGTCCAAAGAAAAACACACTCCAAGAACACAGTAATACAATGGCATTATGTAGTATTGTGATTCAATTCTCTTCTCTGTGCACAAGTAAATGCAACACAATGATCTTCACACTTATGATAATCATAGACCCTTGACATTACTAAACTCCACTCACATGAGCATTTGCATAACTTGAGCATTGTTATAGGGGTTTCCACAATACATTCACACTCAAACAAACTTCTATCACCTAAACATATTCAGTCCATTGCAAGGAAACCATGAATAATGCAAAACCAAAACCATTATATAACCTTATCCTCTATGATTTGAATATCTCTCGACTTAATGTATACACTTTGCAAGAGTATTAGAATATTGGTGATGCTAAATGAAACAATCTAAAAAATAGGCTTGCACTATAATAATGTACACTACATTAGATATCCATTAATAACGAAGGGACATCCATCAAAGCATAATAGCAGGGATTTTTTTGTCATATGTTGTAGTTATAAATGCCCTACTAGACATACATGAAAATGTGGAAGCATAGAGCTTTCCCACATCACCGTTGGCATGACTTGAAGAGTTTGTTGGAGAGCGGGTGCCTTCCATGATATCACATTTCTTTGAGACATTTTTTGAAACAGTTCACTTGCCTTGTCTATGCTTCCACATTTTCATGTATGTCTATGCATGCGAGTACTCTACAACCAAATTTATTTATTGTTGTTTATTGTTGATCCCTAAATAGTGATCTGGTTATGTTTCCAAAACACGAGTTGCAATTCATTGCCATTCATATTCTTTTCCAAATAATATATTCTTCAGTAAGCAAAGAGAAATCAGAGCATGCAACTTTCATTCAATAAGAATTAGTTGTTATCTTTTAGGGAAAATGATCTACTGTGTGCATACAAACACTCACCTCATATTCTAGACAAAAGTAGAGCATTTTAAGTTGAATTTGCTTTTGAACTTGCAAGCTTAAGCCTAGGAATTGATGATGCATTCTAGAGGGGAGAATTGTCTTTGCTAGGTGGATGAGGTTCTTTGATATCTTTTACTAAAATAGTAAAACTTCATCTAAATTTGAAAATTTTATTCATTTTCTCATGACTATCATCAAATTAGTAGTTGGCAGGATGTAGATTTGCACAGTGTAGAGATGGAAGGATATGGTCATTTGTTTTATACTGCTAAGATTACTATGTCCTTCAGAGTGTTGCAATATGCATTTCAAATTCCATCCAAGGAAGCTACAAGATAAGAGCTACTTATGAACAACTAGTTTAGGAGTTTCATAAAGGCATATAAGGCAGTGATGCTGAATGTTTAGGGAGGAAAAGCAACATAAAATCAAGTCCAAAAAACCCATAAGAATTAAATGTGTCTTTGCTTTGAAAAATGTGTTACAAAGTGTGTTTCTCAGTGTTGTGATTGACAAAACTGAGTTACAATGCCTTTTTTTTGCTTATATAGCTCCAAAATAGACAAAAAACACTAAGATCCATGAACAACGCATTCAAACTATTGCATAAAGTAGTGGGCCAAGCTATCTAATAGCTAGTACATGATAAACATCAACTATGTCATTTTTTTCAAATATTTTAGTGGCCACCGTGTGAAGGTCTCTTCTTTCTCTTTTAGATGAATAGCTCCATCTATTTTGTCTTCATAAGAAAGGGGTATGTTACTTGTGACCTTTAAAATATTTACATTTGCATCTCCTGTTCCTTTCAATTTGACTCCATGTATAATAGATAGTGAGTGAATCCACCCAATGCCCACAGCAGCACCATCAAATGGATCCAACACCCCAACTTTATCCCCCTTCTTGGAGTTTATCAATAAATGTCTACAAAAACAAAAAAAAATACACATTATATTGAGATATTAAACACGTTATATTGTTTTTGACATTTGTATGTAATGTCTTATGTCTTGGAACAAATCAGTTTTTGTATGTGCTTTTTTTTATTCTGTTGAATAAAAAAGAAGCAACTTTTTACTCTAAAAAAAAACTAACCCATTGTAAGTACAAACAAATGGAAGGCAAGACTACAATAGTGCTAGACTATATGAGTTCTCTAGAAAGAGACATGGATTGGCAATGAAGTCCCCCTAATTGAGGACCATGACATCCCCGAACACAATGCACTAATGCATTGTCAAAATCTATGTATGCACTCTATTACAACTAAGCTCTAAACTTCCATATGTAAGTTACATGTTCTCTCTTATTTCCATAATCTATGTATACTAGCTAATTACACTTCACTACTATTGTAACTAGCTTCTATCAAATAGGTAATGATTACCCTCAATTACATAATAAAACAACCATTACTTACTTGAATAGTACTTACTTGCATGTGGTTTCATAGCACTCACCTCGAGTTCAGCATGACTACTACTATGAATATCATGTGCATGCTCGTCGAGTTCATTATCACAATTATAACTATCAACATTGACATGAAGTTGTACAGTTTTACAGAGAGCTCTATTGACAGGGCCTTTTTCTTTTCATTCTACTTTCATATAATTGCTCTACATGTAGTTTAATCATCATGAAAAATTAATATAAGTCAAGTAAAGAATGCAAAAGCTATATTTTTTTGTCCAAAAGAATATTTTAAGCATGAAGAATGACAAAACATTGGGACAGATTAACTTACAACTTAAAGAATGCAAAATCTATAAATTTTTGTCCAAAAGAAGAATGAAAAAACATTGGGATAGATTAACTTACAACTTAAAGAATGCAAAAGCTATAATTTTTTGTCCAAAAGAACATTTTAAACATGAAGAATGACAAAACATTGGTGTTTGTGTCAATAGGGTTATCACCTAACTGGTTTACCCTTGTGTGGATAATTCATCTTAATTAACTATTTACTAGTTAAATAATATTCACACATCACACATAATTCACACATGTTAAGTTGACTTAGTGAGTCTTCTAGATGTCTAATTGAGTCTAGTTGTGTGTTGAGTTGTTAAGAGCTGGAGTGAGTTGTCTTATCCTCCAGTGCAATTAGTTATCGTCCTCTAATTGACACATGTTGTAGGAATATCTCCACTTTCCACTCCACCTTTCTAGCTCTCACCTTGTCTTTATAATCAAGGCATATCATGTACATTATAACAACAACAATCTTTTGCATTCATTGATAGAATAGCATTATTCTTTCATTTGATCTCTCTTGTGCTTTCATGAAGTCCTAGATCCTGCGTGGCTCCAATCATAGCCAACTCTAACATGGTATTAAAGCTCTAGGAAGAATCACTTTGTGTTAGTCATTTTTTAGTGATCTTGAGTGCAAATTCATGGTGGATCTTGATAGTTGAGTATGCTCTTCTCTTGCATCGAATGATTACCTAGAGAATCAGAAAGACTTGATAGAAATACTAGTTTTGTGAAAGTTTTCCCTTCTTGCCCTTGTATTGTAGGTGCATTTTGGTGCATATTGTTGCAAATCAAACTTCACCATTGTGTCTGGAATAGCCGAAATAGTCAAGATTGCCTTTTGTTTCGTCTAAATCGAACATCGGAGGCAAAATTGACAAGGGTTTCAATTTGAGGCTCTTTGGCATGATCCGGGAGGTACCAATAATTTTGGAGTAGTTTGGCCCAAATCAGACATCACCATTTCGTCCGGAGCGGCCAAATCAGTAAGGATCGACTGTAAAATTGTCCAAATCAGACAAAGTTGCAGCGAGAGGCCAAAAAAATTTTGCCCCTCGACCATACGGACTGCAGAGAATATTCTGTGGCATACCTCCAAAATCTTTGACTGTGTTAGCAGAATCTTTGGCATCGTCAGTCAAATCGCAGAGGAAATGATTCATTAGGTGATTTGATTAAAGTTTATATCTGCAGTTAAAAGTTTTTCTTCGTACTATTGCAGGGTACACACTATGCATAAGCCAGGGTACAATCAGAATCAACCCTATACCTGCGGATCTCAGAGTACAGTCAGAGTAAACATGGGGGAGCCATGTGGCGAGGGCCCCCCACATTCTATTGACCATCAGATTCTTTCTAATGACCAACCCATTCATATCACATTCTCGGCGTTCAAAGGAAATTTCCTGTTGATTTTCAAAGACTGACAGCCTTCCTAATCTCCCTCGACAGTCATCAAACTCACCAGCAGTCTTCAAAAACATTCTACAGTGGTCAACGGCTACCATTTCCAACATCTCCCACCATTCACAGGCGATCTTCAAAACTTTTCCGGTGATCTCCCTATTCTCTAGTAGACTCCCTGCACCAGCAGTCATATACATCTTTGTGGCTATGGGCATTCATAGCCATTGGCAGCAATCTACATTCAACAAATCCAATGGCTAAAATCAATTGGTGGCATCCATTTTACAATCAACGGTCTGAAGAGTTAACTAGTCGGTTGTTCCTATCAATGGATTCCTTAAGTCTTTGGCTGACGGCATCAAAGTCAACAGGCATATTCTAAATGTCAGTGGCAATTTTCATACCTATGGGCAAATCTTCTTCAGCGGTCTGCAAACTCAGCGGCTAATACAACCTCCGCTCAGTGACTAAGACAACCCTGGCGATCTCTGCAACAATATCCAGTAGAGCCCAATGAACCAACAAACCACTACAATTTATATCAGTTGAAAATTCGTGACAGGAAGTTTTCTAAACTCATGGGTTGTTCTTATCGCTGATCCCTTGAAATTCTGGCAGCGAAGAAACAAATCTACTGCCTTTCTTCACCGTTGGACACAACACCACCAACAAACAATCTGCCCACAGACTTCAATGAATAAACACTGGTTTCAACTCCCTGAAAGCGATTTTGACGGCACAAACAGTTGTTTCGACATTAAAAAGTAGTTTTCTGAAGGCAGTTTTCACAGTTGCACAGTGTTTTTGCATTCAATTCAGTGGTTTACTGAACCGAAGGTGGTTTTTTAATTAAATAGGTAGTTTTTAGACTTTTTTTGCTTTTCAGGGGGGGTTTCCAGCAAAAAGGAATATTTCAAGAATATTCTACTAACCTCAGTAGTACATCAGCGTCAAGGGGCCATTTTCCCCCCTTAAAGCCCTGAATAGGGGCTTTTTTCCTTTTTTGCATAACTTTTGCCCATGGAGGCAAAATCAAGCAAATGAGATATCGTCAAAAAGCAGACAGAGAGGACTTCACAGTGAAGTTAGTAGTTTTCTAAAATTTTGCTACAGGTGACTGCTACAGTAGTTTGAAGATAGATCTTCATTTTTCGCTTCTGAGCTCACAACTTTTTGCCACGATCTCTGATTTTCACGATTCTTGTGGCATCAGAAAGGTATTAAGGAGATCTTCAAATCCATCTATGCACTTTTCTCAAATTTAACACCAAGTTTACTTTATTCCATTTGTCAGTTTTTTGGCTTTTGGGTGATAACTTGGACGTTTTGGCACCTGAGGAAGTGAAACTTGTTTTGAAGGGATTTGTTTGCTGTGGTTAATCATTGTGAGCAATTGTAATCTCCCTTCAATATAATTTTTAAGAGATTTTCATACTTTCCCATTTCAGGTCCCTTGAGGACGATTGTAAATCACACTAAGTATAAAGTGCCACAATCATTCTTTTTTTTTGGGGGGGGGATCTCTTTGATTGAGTAACAAGGGGGTGTACTTGTGTTCTTTTTTGTACTCTTGCATCATGGATTCACGCAAACTTCCTCTACTCACACCATATAACTATCATGAGTAGAAAACTAAAATGGAGATTCATTCAAAAAGTTTGAAAAATCATAGAGTAAAAATGGGTATAGAAATTGAACCAACAACAGCTGCAGAAAAGAGAAAGTGGTACAATAGATGTGATCAAGCCTATGGAACACTATGCTTGTCTATCTCTCCTGATCTTCTTTTTCATATTGAATCTTGTAAAACACCTAATGAAGTGTGGACTACCTTAGAAAATCTCTTTGGTAAGCAAGATACTATGAGAGGTTTCAAATTGGAGAATGAATTAATTGGTTTGAATCTAACTAATTTTGCAAGCATTCAAGACTTCTTCACAAAACTAAAATCACTTAGATTGCAGCTCAAACAATGTGGAATTGAGAAAGAGGACACTCAATTGATTCTTTCAATCCTTGTCAAGCTTGGTCCTGACTATTCAATTTTTGTTTCTACCTTTTATGCTACTATGGATGCACTTGAGAAAACTTTCACAATGCCTTCACTTGATGAGTTTGCTACATCACTCACAAGGGAGCAAGCTAAGTTAGTACACATGGGCACATTGAAGTCTCCTAGACCTCAAGCACTTCTTTCTAGTCAATGTACAGAGAATCAAAAGGCTTCAACTAGCAAAGGCAAGAAACAGAAAAATAAGGATCTCAAGAATAATGAGCAAGCAAAGGAGTCAACAAAATCACATAAGTCCTCATCGTCTACCAAGGAAGAATCATCTAAGAAGGAGAGACCAAAGTGTGCATATTGCAAGAAACTAGGACATGATGAGCATAAGCGTTATGAGAAGAAAATTGATGAGCTCACTTGCATTATTTAAAAGCACAATATCCAAATGCCATCATCATCACCTAGTACATCCTCTTCTTCGACGCCATCATCATCTACACATATAGGGACAACAGGTATTGCTAATGGGACAATCAAAGGAAAAGGACAAGCAATCTTTGCTTCTACAAGTCTTCAGTCAGAGAGATGGCTTCTTGATTCTGGAGCTTCTCATCATATGGCATCTTCACAGGGGATGTTCTCTTCATTTGAGTCATGTACTTCGACACCTATCTTGATGGGTAACAACACATACATGCATGCGCTAGGTAAAGGAGCTATTGATGTTGGAGAGTGTACATTCAACGATGTGTTGTGTGTACCTTCCTTGTCAACCAATCTCCTTTCCATCTACCAGATTACTCATTGTGGTGCAGGTAAGACAGTTGAGTTCACTCCTGATTCAATGATCATACGAGACTTGGAGAGTATAGATATCATTGCTATTGGGATGGTTGATCATGCATCTCGTTTGTATACCTTCTCCCATTTTGTTTCTTCTGTTGATGTAGATCCATTGATGAATATTCACACTCATGCATCAAGTGTGAATCATATTTTTGAGAAGTTTGGTCACTTGAACCTTGGTGTTCTTTCATCCACTTCGGTTCTTGAGACTAGTGCTTAGCTTCCATCACCTCAACCTCCTGCTTCTTCAGAGATTGACATTGACATGGTTTCATCTACTTCAGTTGAGCAGGATCATTCCAGTCTTTCAGACATAGCTTTGTGTGATACTTTCTTGGCAGGTATATTGGACTTGTTTTGTGAGTCTCATATTGCAGATTTGGAGGACACACTTGAGGGGATATCTCTCCTCTTTGATGACAGTTACAGCACAGCTGTTATCCCATCTACTTCATCTTTGGAGGTTGTTCTTCATGAGTCTACATAGGATTTTGGACTGGTCACCTCTCATTGCATTGTGGCATTCCTTGATTCTGACATGTGGACATTTGAGCAGTTTTCAAAGACATCATCCATCATGAGGCTTTTTCCCTCAGCCCTTGAGATGGAGTTTCTTCAACATCATCCTTTGGACTTGTTTCTTCCTAATGGGAGAAATGTTGTTTGCAAGTACAGGACACTTTCCAACGTTCATCTTTAGGCATTCACCATTGGCACAGGAGCTACTTCATTGTGGGGAGGACCTATAGTCTCACACTTGCTCTCCTATGGGGGGTATTTGATTGTATATATGTGATAGAAGTTGTCCTTGGGGGTCATATTGAGTCCTCCTACTATCACTTCTTTCACTTTCATTGTTTCATGCATTCTCACTTTTGGAGAGGAGTTTTTTCCCATGAGGTTTTCTCCTTTTCTCCACTTGAGATTTGTTGTACATGGGTACCTAACATGGCCTAGTAGCTGGGACCCATCCATCATTTCATCTTTCTTTAGTCAACTACTCCCTAAGTTGCACTTAAGGGGGGGTGTTGGTGTGAACAAGGTTATCACCTAACCGGTTTACCCTTGTGTGGATAATTCATCTTATTTAACTATTTACTAGTTAAATAATATTCACACATCACATTTAATTCACACATGTTAAGTTGACTTAGTGAGTCTTCTAGATGTCTAGTTGTTGATAGTTGGAGTGAGTTGTTGATAGTTGGAGTGAGTTGTCTTATCCTCCACATGTGCAATTAGTTATCATCCTCTAATTGACACATGTTTTAGGAATATCTCCACTTTCCACTCCACCTTTCTAGCTCTCACCTTTTCTTTATAATCAAGGCATATCATGTACATTGTAACAACAACAATCTTTTGCATTCATTGATAGAATAGCATTATTCTTTCATTTGATCTCTCTTGTACTTTCATGAAGTCCTAGATCTTGGGTGGCTCCAATCATAGCCAACTCTAACAATTGGGAAAGATAACTGACAACTATTATATTACCTCAACTAATTCAGCACAACTACAATGACAATGCTACACATTCTTGTCCAGTTCATCATGATCAATATCAATATCAGTAGCTCTGTTGACATCATGAAGGCATTTTTGTTCCCTGTTGCTTTGATAAAAATTCTTTGCATGTGGTTTAACCATCATGCAATTAAAATATACAAAGCATTCAATAGTCAAGTAAAGAATGCAAGCTATAAATTTGTCCAAAAGAACATTTTATGGATCACTCCAACAATAAAGAAACTGGGTTGGACTCTCTTATGCTCATATTTCAATAATCTACATATTAAGAGGCATTTGTTTATAGAATTTCCAAACAAGAAGAAATGAGTTCAATAGAGCCTCGTACCTCATCTGAATCCATGGATTTATGCTCATTCCATGCAGAAACTATAGGGTTAACGAAGGCAACCAACTGTGAAACTTGTTGAGTGAGATTGAATATGCAACTCATTACATGTTTTTACCCTTCATTTGAGTTGACATGATCTAGAGAGGCTCCTACTGAGCATTTAGCAGATGTCTGTGAAATCTCTGTTGACAAACTAGATTTCCACTTGATCCTACTCTTAGATTTACTAGGTCGATCTAGTGCTGCCATATAATTAACAATATCTTCTGCACCTGCTTCTCTATTACTATTTTCCACCTAAAATACAATGTCAATTTCAACATATAGTTAGTTCAATAAAAATTTGAAATAAATAACACAATGTAAATTGAACCAAAAATCCATACACTTACTACAAATTTGTCCATTTTGGCCTGCAACCCACCTTGGCCAAATGTATATCCAGCCCTCACATTATCTCTTGCTCTCTTGCCTCTGTTACTCTTTGCCAAATATTCTTCAGAATGCATACTTTCTTTCAATGCTTCCCACTGTTTGGGAGATAGAGTGGAGTCTAACCTGTCTTTTCCCTCCATGATTGTTTTTTGCAATTGTATCTAAAATTGTTCATCAAAATTCTCATCTTTTGCTTGTAATATTTTCTAGAGATTTGTCCACCAATAGTCTCTAAAGCATTTTCCATTTTCCACTTGATTTGCAAATATCCAAATGGGCCCTACATATTACACCTAACTCGGAGGCCCACTTTACAGCATTTGGCCTAATGGACTCACCATCTCTTGATACCTCAACCAAGAATGGCTTCTTGCCTTCTAATTTTCATTATTTTGCATTCATCTCTATAGTTTTGTACAAATCTTGACTCAATCTTTGTCTTTTGACAAAAGTAGACACATCTTCTATTAAACCACTATCAATTTTTCTGGCTGATCCACTAGTTTCATCAAAAGTTCTAGATGCAATAGGTGCAATCTGAGGCACAGCAGATGCAAGCAGTCTCTCTTCATGACTTTCATTAACTAGAACTTCATGCTCCTTAACCACATTAGGTGTGGCATGAGTAGGTAGATCAGTACCGGTCTACACATATTTCACTTCAAACACATCCTTTAATGTTGAATAAATCATCTGTAGACCTGTTGTTCCTTTGCTCTGATGTTTTTCAATAATCTCTCTTAGACTTTGTGCTAAGAGATCAGAACAATATTGCACATCACCATGTGCTATATCAGGTTGCACATCACCGTGTGCTATATTAGGCTACACATCACCATATGCTATATTAGGCTACACATCATCACAAATATTGTTTTCACCAACTGCATTTGTTGAATCACAAATGTGTCAGCTTCTACGAGATGGCCGCACTGTATCCTTTCTTTCCTTTTGTTTTTTCTCTGCATTTTCTTTGCACTCTTTTTCTTGCCTAAAAAAAAAATTATCATATTATGTCTTATATACATAAAGCTCTTGCCTATAAAATTTCATTAAAAACTATTAAACAAATAATATACTACTTAGTGGATTTACAACTTGCCTGTTTGTCAAACCAAGACGCGATAAATATTCATTATTCTTGGCCACTTTTTCTCTATGAAAGTGCTCATAATTTATCATTGAAATTTTAGCATTATGATCACTATCATCTAATTTGCGCCTTACAGTCCTTTTCCTCATTTCCTGAAGTCCAAATAAACAATAATGTATAAATCAGAAACTTGAATTAGTAAAACTTTATTGAGTTCATAAGTTGATATTTGTTGACTTTCCAATCTATTGATAACTAAAAATGGAAACTTAAAATAGAATTCAGTTTATAGATTAAAAAGAATTTGTAGTCAAAAACCAAGAAGATGTTGACAATTACAGGTATCAGACTATCAATATGACTATCCCTTATTTCAACTAGATAGTGAAACTTAAGCAGGTATGTTCTCCTGAATGCAAACCAAAACTGTATGATTTCTTCAAAGTGGCTAGCTTTGAAAATTGTTTCACTAGATGGCTCAGAGAACATGGAACTAAACCCTACTCCTAAAACTAGCAAGTTGATTTATTTTTCTTTTTATGTATATGATTGTCTAATTGTGAATAATTTGTGAAAATAAGCCCAACTCTAATCGGTGCCAATCCTAGGGTTTGGAGTCAATTCCTTACAAATGCAGATTACTTCTCTTAAGCATCACAAATATGCAGATTTAGAGGACTTATTATGTTCCTGTCTTATAGAAAACAATCCAAGAATGGGTATTTCCAGCAACTCTTCTTACAGATGTCCCTATTGCAAAACACACCTCCCCATATTTGATTTAGAGCATTTTAATCTATTCCTTAAATAGAAGTAGTGAATCAGACATGTAATATAGCAAATGTATATTCAAGAATTCAAAAACCCTTAGTATCCTTATTCAAAACAGAAATGCAAACATAGAAGACAATTGATGGAAACACATGCTCAGAGGTATTTTTCATATATTACGATCTGAAACTGATAAAATGCTCATTGAGAACATATATTCAACATGCAAGAAATTAAAACTTACAACTCAGAATTGAAAGAGATAGCAACTTAAACAAGACAGAAACTTCAATTGAAATAGACGTATCTGGAAAAGATTAAACTTACTAATTTTACTTGCAGAAGCTTGGAATTTCAGTATTTCTTCAACCAAGTTAGATGACCGGTAACTTAGGCTGGGCAGTCAATGATGGATTATAACATAAAGTAACAACATGACTGCAAGACTTAGGGTTTTAAGGGGAAATAAAGAAGACAATTGATAAAAGCTAACTCAAAACCCTAAAACCTAGATAGGTACCACCACATATAACCAAAGTTTAGGTGAAAAGCTAACCTCTTAAGGTGATAGGCTAGTTAAGATGACAAAACATCATCATAATCATCTACATTGGCAACAAGATCAGAATCCTGATCACTCATGTCTACATCTGCTTGATTTTCTTCCTCATCCTCATCTGTGACATGTAAAACATTCTCTCTCCCAATCTCTTCATTGGTAATCAAAATATCTTCTTCAAACAATCCATCATCGTCTTCATCCACTTCTTCGAATATTTCTTGTAAATTAACATATTGCCATCAGGCATTGTATCGACAACTTCCATGAATTTTCATTTCGAACGAGACTCTATTTGAATGATGTTACCTTTTAATTCACCCTTATTCAATTTTTCGTGAACCCCTAAGCAAAAGTCGACCCGCCATCTTACTTTATTGGTCATATGTTCATTTCTTAAGTCGGCTCCTTGTTTTTAAAATTTATCCGCTTGTCTTCCTATATGCAAAATTACTGAAGAATTGAACCTTTGAACTTGAACCCTTTTCAAAGTTCAAGAGTTCAATGGTTCAAGAGTTCAATGGTTCAATGTTTCTCAAAAGTCGTGAACTATTGGTCCCTTTGTGTAACTCAATTTGTATCTTTGAACCTTCAAGTTGAACCTCATTTCGGGAGTTTAAAGGTTCAATGGTTCAAAGGTTCAACGTTCCGTGACTTTAGTCCCACCTTTCCCAAAGTCTTCTTTAAGTCAAAATTTGCGGGAGATTTTAAAAGAAGTAAATCATTTAGAGAGAAATATATCCAGAACATTTTATGAAATGAAAAGTTCGAACTTTGAAAGGTTATGAGTAATCATTACACATTAAGTTCGTGTGGGAGAACTACTTACAATTAATGCACCTGTCAGAATTTGTGTCCTATCAAGCAAGTTCAGCACAAGTTAATTGATCTAGTAATTATTCGACCTGATTTCATGCCTCTTATCGAGAAAGCATAGACCATTTTTAAAAGTAATTACACAGAGTGGTGTAAAAGGAGAGCAGCGCTGGAGGTATAAGATTTTTATTGCCCAGTTTGACAGTAATTTTTGATCCATTGAAGGTGAGTTCGACTTTTCCTATAACCGATTCCATTACTTTGTTGGAAAGAAGAATCATTTTGTATTTATAATATTATTAAAGGAGTTCAAGGAATTTTCTATATTACATTTATCCAGTTTGTAGCCATGAAATCTACCTATTTTGGTTTTGAACACAGTTCAAGTATTATTTGTTCTCTTCCTGAATTTGGGGATACCTCTTTAGCTCAATATGATTTAGAGGATTTTAAGGAGAGGGTTAAAAATCCTATGTCAACTCTCATAATGGAGAAAATAGTAGAAAGTGGTTTAGTCGAAGCTACAGCCTTTCCCATGGTGGTATAATGCCCTGAATTAGTTTTGGAATGTATGAGTAGATATGACCCCCAAAATAGGTATATAAAAAATGCAGATGGCAATGTGTTACTACCTATCAATAGACAAACCCTAATGATTGTGATGAAGATTCTGCCCAAGGAGCCATATTCTGATCTTAATATTACTTCCTCTTATGGTCATTTTTCATTAAAGAAAGCAAACTACAGGAGCGTAATTGCAAGAAATTGGTTACTGAAATTTCAAAAAGAAGGTTCAAGACTGCCCAAACCACTAACAAGAGAACACATGATACCGGAAATAAAGGATATTATGGTGTTGCTACACAGGCTAAAGGGTAACTCCCAGGCATTTTATTGGGAGGACTGGATGTATTTCTTCATTCAGGTGATCCTCCAAGGAGAATAGTATTTGGATTGGGCAGAAATCATAGTCGAATGTTTGCATCTAGGTCTAAGTAATTATTTGGGGAATAAGGATTTTTATGTCTTGATATCTCTTTTACTGCCTAGCATCTACAAGAGAATGGAGAGGGTTGCCTCATGCATCCTTGGTTGAAGACAACAAAATTTATGATTATTACCCACATTTGCAGATGCAAAATTGTTATGAAAACTATGGAAGGGTAAATGATGCTTTTACTGGTAGGATGGCTTATGAATTGACAAGCAATGTTAATAAGAGAATGTTTGATGAAGCCATGCAGCTAACTAGTATTTATGGTAGTTTCTTCATTCAGTTTCCAAACTTACTTATATCAGAGTTGGTGGTTTTGATGGCGAACTAGTGAAGCTACCCAGATATGTTTTTGACCACTTTATATTGATAGAAGTTTGCAGGCAGTTAGCCCATGTGGATAAGAAGTTTCCAATGAAGAAAGAATCTAGTATATCTTTTCCCGTTGAACTTGGACACTATTCATGTCAGTCAATTTCTGACACCTTAAATTTAGAGGTGGACCTGAAAAAGTTCAATTTTTAGTACTATAATGCCAGACTCCAGTTTGACAACAAAGGTTTTGCTAGGGACAATCTGGATTTTGGAATAGGATTTTCACACATTCCCCAGATAGAAGACTATTGGGAGGATTGTCCAAATGAATTTGAAGCAAGAAAGAGGCTATGATGTAGGTTCTCCTTAGGACAAATAGTTACCCTCAATTTGAATATGAATATTTTTGGAATAGTTGATGATGAGGAACAGTGATTGATCCTCATTTTGAACAAATAAAATAGCTACCTAT
The DNA here is from genome assembly GCA_027924645.1 of Cunninghamia lanceolata. Taxonomy (NCBI): domain Eukaryota; kingdom Viridiplantae; phylum Streptophyta; class Pinopsida; order Cupressales; family Cupressaceae; genus Cunninghamia; species Cunninghamia lanceolata. The sequence continues at coordinate 7,443,358 of BSBN01001062.1, forward strand.
TCCAGAAGTTGATTGGAATAGAGATGAAGAGGATCGGATCGAGGTTAAAACCCTCCCAGTAATAAGGAGAACTGAGAAATGGTTGAGGGAATGTAGACTGAAAGAAGATCAAAATGAAGATTCCCAGCAATCTGCACCAATTGATGAATCACCATCCCCAATAAGCTCTTCTAATCAGCTTATTACTATCTGTGATGCAGGTACTCCCAAGCCAAAAATTGGAAAGGGTTTTGTTATCAAAAAGTCCAAGAAAACCCTTGCAACTATTCTAGCTCCTCGTACCACCAGATTAAGGACTAAAAGCAAGAAGAAGATCTCAGAAAGAATAATTGTGGATTTAAACTCTAAAGAAGATTCGGGGGAAGCAACGGGTGATAAAGAGTTTGATTCACCAATGGCGGAAGAGATCAGTACAAACCAACAAGCAGAGGTTCCTTTCGATTTTGCCAATCTGATGATGATATCAAATGTGCCTTCTGAACAACTGAATCCTGGTGAAGAAGTTCCAACCCTTGCACCAAATTGGTTAGAAAGCTCAATTAGTGATAAAAGAAAAATAGTTCCATTTTCATTGCCATTGGAGGACATGGTTAGTAAGTATCTAGGAAAGACTCCTAAATCCAAAAAGATGAAAACCACATCTAGGGTGGACATTGACCCTCATATAGTGAATTGGAGTGCGGAAATAGCCCGGCCAACAACAGATGAAGAAGTTCAGGACCCCATTGTTCAAGATTTCACAATAGAGAGAATAGATCTTGGGACTACATCATGTGTCGCTAACGTGCATCATCTAGAAGCATCCACCAAGAGGATAGTCAGCCGCACCTGGAAGGATGAAAAATATAAGAGGGAGTTGAAACAAACTTTGTGATCAATGGCAGAGTATATTGATGTCATTCATAACCCAAACCCACAACCTGTTTCTCAACTACCTTTGTCTTTTGACCCAAAATCTTCGATCAATTAGAAAATGCTAGATCAAATACATAGAAACAAAATGGTGACCAGAGTGTTTGATGATTGGTTGGATAATATCATCCAGAAAGTTACAAAATACATTAATGAATTGAAAAATATATATGATGAAACCATGGCTACTATCAGATATTTGAAAACAAAGAATGCTTCGTGGGTAAAAGATGAAGGGAAATGGATGAATGTGATGAATCAAATTGATGAAGTTCAGAAATATGGGGTAACAAAGTTTTTATCAAAAAAGAATATGACAAGTCTAAACGATGATATATTGTATGTAAGCAAGAGAAACATTGAATGGAGAAACTCAATATCTCATCAAGGACGAATTGAATTTACAAAAATGATTAAAGAAATAACTGAGTTTACCCAATCCTTACAGCATGATTTGGAATGCATCGATGTGAAATACATAAAAGACGATGGGGAGCCAGAAAAGGATATCGTTACTATGGTTCGATCCTTTAGAGATAAAATTAGTTTTGTTAAAGAAAATGATAACCTATTAATTGGTGATTTCTCTTAGATGTCAAAAGTAGAATCACTTCTTCATCTTTGTGTCGATGCACTCCCGGAGCATGCGAAGAAAGTGGCAAAAATTTGAAGAGAGAAAGATGTTTGGAAAGCAAGGGTTTAACACATTAGCATCCCTAACTTCTCAAAAATCTAGGAATTTGTTACCACTTATCAGGAATGGAAGGTGTAATGTGTCTCCTCAACCAAATAAAGCAAATCTGAAGATTCTAATCCGCTGCCCCAGCCATAATCTTGCTTGTATAATCTCTTTGTTCAGTTATTTAGTTGGATTATGTTCAAAAACTTTGTCTTTTCAATGAGCTTGTAAGAAACTAAAATCCCGTGTGGGTCAGAGTTGGTTTTAACTCTAGGTTTAAAAGAACGGTTAATTAGGGTAACTATATATATGTTTTTAGTTGTTAAAACTGATATATAGAAAGGAGGAAAAACAAGAAATTTTAGAGCTGAACTTTTATGTTTTACAATATATGTGATGTATGTCTAAAACATTTTCATCTGTGAATGAGAAGGAGAAATGATTACTGCAGTCTTAAATCTGTGTGTTTAAGTTATTTGAAATCGGGTTTCTATGCGAACTCTTCTTTCATGTGGTAATTGTTCTTTCATTGGATAACTCATTATATATGTTTTGTCATTTATTGGTTCAGCAATATACATGTTTATATATCTAATTATTATTGAAGATGGAATCTGTGTATTCTATCACCAAATGATGTTATAAAGAAGAAAGATATCGCATTCATAGCATGATGATGTATGGATGTTAGTTTGCCTTTAATGCTTTCTGGTTAAAAGTGTATCTAAATGATTAGAATAATTTGAATTCATTGAAGATTTAAAAGGGAGTTGTACCTTAATTCAGAGGGGAATTATTCCTAATAGTTCACCCATTTGTTGTTTAACTTGTTCTTGAAAGAAAGGGTTATAGAGTCAAAACAAAACATTTTTAGACTAGGACAAATCTGTTAGCCAATAGTTTTGGCGACTCTACTAGGGATAACAAAGTCATTTGTTAAAATATTAGTCACGTTAATATGAAGCAATGATGGTGCTTCCTCATGAAAATATAATTCTTATTCTACAACCTAATCTTGGTTTTCAAGACAAGCAGGACAATATAATTGGTCAATTAAATATTCTTGCATGGCGCACTCACCGAAATATTGATGATTATAGAAGGGCGAGCCGAGTATTAGAAAAGGAAGAAGAATTGACCGATAATTTGAGATTGTTGTTACTCAGACAAAGGAGGAGGCAAGCAGAAAACACAGTAAGAAATCAAGCCCTTGAAGTCCGAAGAGGTCAAGAACAGCCTAGAAACCAATAACTGCCTATCTAATTACAAAATTATAAACTGGATTCCAGCAGATACACAAGGTCTTCGAGGAGAGAGGGAGTTGAAGATCCTACTTTTCAAATGCTACAAAGCCTAAATTTTCCTTACATGCCTACTCCCATTAGAAGAGCTAGAAGTAGACCTCCTAGTCCTCCTAAACCCTTTACATCCTCTGTCTGTCAAGCCTTAACTCTTTCTGGTACTATCATTCCCTTTGCTATAAGCTTTCTACCAATGGCTCAACCTTTGGGAGCAGCTATAGGACCTCTAAATTTAGGAGCTAACCTAAATCCTCTGCCTAAAAATGCAAGGGAAAACTTACCTAAATTTAATGGAGATGGAAGACAATCACCAGATGAGCATCTGAGTGCCTTTGTCGTAGCATGTGGTGTGTTAGGTGTGCAACATCAAGATGTAGCCATGAGGCTTTTTGTCCAAACTCTAACTGATACTGTAGCACAATGGTTCTATCATTTTTCTGACTCTTTAATTACAAACTGGAATGATATGAAAACTGCATTCAAAAATAGATTCAAAAGTGTAGAAGATGAACATTCCCTTCTTGCTCAATTGACTCGGCTCAAGAAAGAAATTCATGAGCCTATGGGGGTATTTATAGACAAATTCAATAGAATCGTGCACAAAATCCCAAATACTAAGAGGCCAACTCCTGAGAATCATAAATGTTTCTTTATCAATTCTATGCCACCTAATATTAGTTTCCATCTTAGAAGAGGTGCAGTTGCCGACTTAGCGATCGCACAAACCTTGGCAGTTGGATTAGAAGATGATCTTCTTATGGCTGGAAAATGGAAGAGAAAAGTCCAAGTACCTAATGCTCATCCCTCATCCTCTACAGATCTTGTGGTTCAAAGGCTAGTTAATGACATGATCACTTTGAAAAGATAGATGCCTAAGGTTGGTACTTCATTTCAACAACCATATCAAGATATCGGCAGGAGGAATTTTAATCAATAGACAAATACTGGTAGGACATTGCCACTTACATCAGCACAACCAAGGTTGACTATTGAAGCTCCTCCTAGGAGAGGGAATATGTGTGCCTTTCATTTGACTACTGGTCATGATAGAAATTCTTGTCCAGAGATGCTTAGATATGCTCAAATGGCCGCTACTCAAGATGTATTGGGAGAGATTACCGAAGAAGAAAGGAACTTTGAGGAACCTAGCGACTCTAAAATACACTTCCTAAAATATGAATCAGATTCAGAAAGAGGAGGTGAAATATTAGTTACTCTTGAAGATCCTTCATGTGTTGTGCTTACTAGAAGCCAAAAGAATCCAAGATTTTCTAATACTCAAGAAGTGCCTATTAAAGGTACGGAACCTCTAATTAGAACCTCTGATGCTAATTTGAAGACCCAATAAATTAAACTGTTACATAGAAATGATCGTGAAACTTCTTTTGATATTTTAGAATTTTGTAAGTCTGCAAAGATTCAAATATCCCCTGCTGAATACCTCAAGTTAAAACCCAAAGAACTTGATAAATTGGTTAAATATGTCAAAGGTGGTCCTACACAAATTGAACTTGAAAGTCAACTAAATGTTAATGCTAAGTCTCCCATTGCCCAATTATTTGCTTCTCCACCTGAATCACCCACGCATACCCCTAAAATGGCCCTCAATTCATCTAATGATACTTCTTATATGACCGATATGAAGCTCAACCCATTTTATGTTTCTTTATTCATAAATGGCCATAAACTTAGTAATTGTATCATAGACTCAGGTGCTTCTGATAATCATATGCCTTCTTCTGTAGCCAAAGCCCTAGGCATATCCCTTATAAAAACATTTTGTAGGTGTTACTCCATGGATGGCAAACAGATTTCTTTGCTCGAACAAATTAAAGATGCACGAGTTGCTCTTGCAGTCTATCTTGATAAAAGAGTAAAGTCGACTATCTTAGTAACGGATATTCCTACTAGTTATGGGATGTTGTTGAACAGGAATTTTTGAAAAGATTTAGGTGGGTAGATTAAATTAGATTGGTTAGAAGCTACAATTCTAGTGGGAAAGTAGAAAGTTAAGCTAGAACTCGAACCTAAATGCAAGTTTACTGCATACCCTTCTGATGATCCTAAGTCTCAGATTCTATTTGAAGAATGTGAATTTGGTAACTATTTTCTCTCTTTTCAAGACATGAAGGAAGAATCCGTCCCAAAGTCTGTTCCTTCAGATGATCTATGGACCATGGAATTCAATGGTAGTTGTGTTACCATTGGTTCAGGAGCAGGGGTTGTTTTGATCTCACTTGAAGGTAAAAATTTTCCTTACTCTTTCAAGTTAGAATTTAAAAATACTAATAACACTGCAGAGTATGAGGCTCTATTGCTTAGCTTAAATGAAGCCAAAGGAAAAGGTATAAAGATACTCAAAGCAAAAGGAGATGCTAAATTAATTGTTAAACAGGTGAGAGGCATTTTTTCAGTTAAAAATGAAAGATTGAGACATTACAGGAACAGAGTTTGGGATGAGATAGAATACTTTGATACCTTTTCTATGGAGGCAATTCCAAGAGATCAGAATACATGTGAAATATACCAAGCCAATTTTTTCACTTTTCCAATTACAACAAGCAAAGCAATACACAATCGTTGAAGTTAGCAATTAAACCAAACGATGCGGAATTCAACTCTAACCAATAATGTACACCAGGATGGCGTGATCATATGGTCAGAGGATCTCTATGCAATGCTGATAAGGGAACTCTAACCAAGAATGCACCGGATGTCGACGAGCATATGGTCAGAGGGTCTTGATGCAATGCTGATATAAAGAACTCTAACCAAGAATGCACCTGATGATGACGAGCATATGGTCAGAGGATCCCTACCAACTATTATGCTGAAATAACTCGACGTCAAGAATGTGCTTTCCAACCCGAAGTGGAATTGGAGCTACCATATGACGGAGATGCAAAGTATTATAAAACAAATATGAGAAGAAGTATGAAGTGCTGACAGTACTACTATTCAGCTTACAATAATTAGAGACTTCCAACCCAACTCAAATGATAGAAGTTAGCAAACTAAAATGACGGATCAGCAACTTTGAAAAACCAAACCAGCAACATAAAACCCTACAAAAATGCTCACACCTCACTCATTTCTCAATTAAATGACCTCAAATCTGATGCAATGCACTCCTATGACAATGGCAACCAAGCTACACACTATAGACCACTCTTAAACCCAAGTATTTATTTAGCATGCTTTCTAATGCACACCAAAGAGGGGCGGCCAGCAAGAAGGGCGATTTCCTTCTAGAAAATCAGATTCTTCATAATAAATTCTATAAATTGGCACAATGGGGCGCCCAACATAGACAAAGGGAAATATGAAATACCCAGAACAAATGCCTTTTTAATTTCAAATTTATGAATGAAACTACAGATTCAGCCCTGTTATCAGCAACTCCAAAAAATGACATAAAATGCAAATAACTGAACTACAAACAAAACTCAAGCTACAATGCAAACCTCACTACAAAATCACTACTATCAGCAAACCTCTCCCTAGGTGCTATCTCTCAAGCACGAAGTGAGCCCAGGCTAGGAGGCATTCATTCCTCGAAGCAGTCCCAAAACCATTACGGCAACATAACATTATCAAGATTTCGGATGCCCAAATGAGAGCACTCTTCCTCCTTTTATACTTTTCCAACTGGGAGTCTCTAAAATCCTCTTGCATATGGGATAAAACATGAGAGGGAAAATAATATAATACTCTTCAATTCTTTTTCAACCTCAACCTTAAAGTCCCCTCTTTTAAAACAACATTAATATTAAATAATAATATTTAATTTACAGACTTTAAAATGGAGGCCAAGATGATGTCAGAAATCAATGATCTATAGCTCGTTGGAAAGGTCTTGACAAGACGAATCCAACCCCACTCTCAAAATCCCATTCTGGTGCCAATCCTGAACTTACTAAAAATAGCCGTAACCAACAGGGACTAAGGAGAACAACCCGGAAAGAAACTGACAACCAAACCACAATCCACGAACAAAAGCAACCACCAAAACATGAAACCCCAATTTCAACCTCCGAGTAGCCTACAGGTCTCTGGAATAGGCCAACGGTCAACTGTAAAAGATCAATCTAGGAAACGAGACATTACAGTCTGCCCTTCCCAAGATTGCTTGTCCTCAAGCAATTGTAAGCCTGGATGCTGCAGAATCTCATCATTCTCCCAAGTAGCATCCTCCATAGGCAAGTTCTTCCACTTCACCAAATACTCTCTGATAGTTCTTTTCCTCAAGGAACGCTCCCTGGAATCAAGAATCTCTTCTAGAATCAAAACTAACTGTCCTTCTTCATCCAAGGGTGGCATCTGTGATGAAGCAACAACATTGTGTCCAAGTGCCTTCTTGAGGCGAGACACGTGGAATACATTGTGCACTCTGCTATCCGAAGGTAGCTCCAACTCATAAGCTACTGCCCCCACCTTCCTAGTGACCTTGAACGGCCCATAAAAATGTGGTTTGAGCTTCTCAGCTCCACTTTTCTTGAGAGTGGACTGTCTATAAGGTTGTAGTCGAAGATAAACCATATCTCCAACTTCAAAAGAGCGCTCAACACGCCGCTGATCAGCATACATCTTCTGCTGATTCTGTGCAATCTGTAGATTATTCTTCAATGAGTTCAAGATATCTTGACTCTGCTGCAACAAATCTTTGGCCTGAGGGGCTTTGCTATCACCAAACACCAAATCAGCAAAGCTAGGAGCCTCATAACCGTAAAGAGCCATGAAAGGTGACATCCTTATTGACATGTGAAAAGTAGAATTATAACAATACTCGCCCATGTGAAGCCACTTCACCCAAGCTCTTTGCTGCTCCGAAACATAGTTTCTCAGGTAACCTTCCAACCACTTGTTCACTATCTATGTCTGTCCATCGGTTTGAGGGTGATAACTACTGCTTGGAGTAAGCACTGTACCACTCATTCTGAAAACCTCTTACCAAAAAGTGCTTAGGAACTTGCTGTCCCTATCACTCACAATATTTTTTGGCAACCCATGTAATCTAAACACCTCATGAAAAAACAAATCTGCAACTTGGCCTGCTGAAAAAGAGCTGGCAATGGTGAAGAAGTGAGCAAATTTTGTTAATCTGTCAACTACAACATAGATACAGTCTTTGCCTTGAACCTTGGGCAACCCTGTGATGAAGTCCATTGATATGCTTTCCCATTTTTGATTGGGAATGGGAAGAGGTTGCAGAAGACCAGCTGGTAAAGTATGCTCATTCTTGTTCTTCTGACAAGTGGGACACTCCTAAATGTAACGTTGAACCTCCCCTTTCAGCCCTTTCCAAGAAAATCTTTCCCTGATCTGCCTATATGTCTTGAAGAACCCTTGATGACCTGCAAGTGGAATGTCATGAAAGGTCAACAAAATCTTCTTTTTGAGCTTAGAATCAGCCACCACAAAGATTCTACCCTTGTAGTGTATCAGCCCTTCGACCACTTTGTACCTTTCGTCAAGAAAAGTACCCTCAATGATGCTGGTTGCAAACTAATTTTTGGCATAATCAACAAGCAACATGTCCCTCCAATTAGCTGTAAGCTCACACAATGAGCTCAAATGAGGTCTCCTAGAAAGAGCATCAGCCACATTATTGTTTTTTCCTTTGACATATTCGATGTCAAAATCGTAAGCTTGAAGCTTACTCACCCACTTTTGTTGCCTCTCGTTCAAATCTTTTTGATGCATGAAGTGCTTGAGGCTATTGTGATTAGTCTTGACCACAAACTTGCTCCCCACCAAGTACTGTCTAAACTTAGCTAATGCATACATAATGGCAAGCATCTCCTTGTCGTAGATGGAGTAGGTCCTTTCAACACCTCTTAATTTTCTGCTTTCAAACACAATGGGATGTTTGTCTTGCATCAAAACAGCCCCAACTCCTTCACCAGATGCATCACACTGTAGCTTGAATGGCTTGGAGAAGTCTGGGATAGCTAAAACCGGACAAGAGCTCATGATCCCCTTAAATTTATCAAAAGTAGTTTGAGCCTTTTCTGACCAAAAAAAAGCACCCTTTTTCGTGAGGTCAGTAAGAGGAGCAGCATTATGAGAGTAGCCCTTCACAAATCTTTTGTAAAATCCACAAAGACCCAAAAATCCTTTCAGATGAGTCAAATTCTTAGGAGGTGGCCAATCAACAATTGCCTTGATCTTTTCAGGATCAACCTTCACTCCTTCAGCACTGATTATATGGCCAAGGTAAAGTAACTCCTTCATTCCAAATTCACATTTGGATTCTTTGGCAAACGAACTCTCTGATTCCAGGATGCTAAGCACTTCCTCCAAGTGCTTGAGATGGTCTTCCCATGTCTTGCTGTAGATCAGGATATCATCACAAAATATCAATACAAACTTCCTCAACTGCTTTTGAAAGATTTTGTTCATACATGACTGGAAGGTAGCAGGAGCATTAGTCAACCCAAATGGCATGACTAGAAACTCGAAGTGGCCATAGTGACATCTAAACGCTGTCTTCTCAACATCGGATCCTCTCATCCGAATCTGGTAATAACCCGATCTCAAATCGATCTTTGAAAAGAACTTGGCTCCATGTAGCTCATCAATGAGCTCATCTATCCTCAGGATGGGATATCAATTTTTGATAGTGCTTTGATTCAAAGCACGATAGTCCACACACATGCGGATGGTACCATCCTTCTTCTTCACTAGGACAACTGCCGAAGCAAAGGGGCTCTTGCTTGGACGAATGAAGCCCATCTCCAAGAGTTCCCGAATGTTTTTCTCAATCTCGTCCTTTTGCTTCTTAGGATACCGATAAGGAGTTGTAATAACTGGTTTAGCTCCTTCCTTGAGCTCTATGACATGCTCCGAACCTCGATCAGGAGGTGGTCCAGGAGGTAAATCAGCAAACACCTTGCTCTTCTTTTTGAGTAAAGACTGAATATCAGGAGGGTAGTCTCTCTTTGTTTCAACCGGACTAGCAGGAAGAATCATACACTCTACAGCCCACTCAACTTAATCATGATGAATCAGCCTCGCCATCCTCTTGAATGACACGATCCGAGGACCACCATTGGAAATTTCTCTTATCACTACATTCTTCCCTTCGGATTGAAACTTGAGCTCCATGGTTTGCAGATTTAGAGTGATCTCCCTGAGTGAACGCAGCCATTGAATGCCTAGGACAGCATCGTATCTCCAATTTTGACTACATAGAAGTCATCCTTGACCTCATAGTTTCCCACTTGCATGGTCATATTTGAGATCTTCTTGGTGCAGGTGATGTGAAAACCATCAGCAACCATAACCTTGAAGCCTTCAAACTCTTCTGTTTGCAGCCCCTTCTTTGCCACCACAGCTTCATCAATGAAGTTATGCGTTGCTCCAGTGTCAATCAAAGCAACTATGCGTTGCCCCTTAATCATCCCTCAAACTTTGAAGGATTCATTCCTTTGAAAGCTCGAAAGTTGAGCCAAAGTGCCTCCACTTCCCTTTTCATCTTCGGATTCCTCTGGGACTTTTCCACTTCACTGTCTTCAGAATCAGACTGCTGGTCTGACAAATCAGAATTACTTTCTTCAGTTGAATAGTATTCAATTTGATGAAATTTGCCTCCTTTTGGGCAAACATGATCTTGGGACCATTTTTCTCTACACCGGAAACATAACCCTTTTCTTCTGAGTTCATTAAGTGTCTCAGGATCCAACCTTGTGACATGAGGTTGATGCTGTTTGAACTCCTTATGTTGAGGTCTTTTTCCTTTATCTCTTTTGTGAAATGATGGCTTGGGTTGAAACTTTGCTTTAGGAGCAGCCCACTCCATGTTTCTTGCCTTCTTCATTGCCTCTTGTAGAGAGGGTGGATCAAAAGCTTTAATCCAACCCTTGAGTGGCTCCGTCAATCCTTCACTGAATAGGATCACCAAGCGCCTCTCAGTGACTCCTGTGACCATGACTGAAAGCCTTTGAAACTCATCTATGTAGGCATCAACTGTACCATATTGCTTAAGTTGTGCCAATTCTCTGAAATGCACTTCTGGATCTTTTTTCTCAAATCTCTCTATGAGCTTATTGGTAAACTCATCATAGGTAGTGATAGACCAATGACCCAAGGTGACTAGACCATGGTACCACCACTCGTGTGCCACCCCATCCAGGTGTAGCGTAGCAAACTTAATCACCTCCTCCTCCTCCATGGGTCTGAGAGCTAGATAGTTGTCTAACTTCTGTATCCAGGCTCTGGCTGAACTATTGTCACTCCCATCAAAATGTGGAAGCATAACCTTGTTGATAGCTTGATGCAAATCCCCATGAACTATTGTCCTCCTTTGTTCATAATGTCTTCCTTGTCCTCTATCCTTCCTTTTATGATCCATAAAATCATTATAAGACATATCTGCCTTAATTTCATCAGGTAGAGAATCATACTCAGCGCGGCTGAGTCTCAACTGTTCAACAAAGGACACATTTTCTTCTGGATCAAGATGAGGTTTTACTGGTGCCAAGAAAGTGGGTTTGAATGGCCTGGAAGAAATGTATGTGCTATTTGAAGCAGGCTGAGCAGCATGTCCATTATGCTGGTTGGTGGCACTGTGTTCTCCACTATGTCCTGAATTGTTTAGTGGAGGTTGGTTCTGACCCATTCTCCCCATCATGAGAGATATCATATCCATTAAGGTATCCATCTTCCTCTCGAACCTCTTTGCCGGACTTAATGATCTTTCTCTTCCTTTCCCACTATCATCTCTGTTACTTCCCGACGTCCTCTCATTATCTCCCATTTCTCCTTTAGGAGAAGACTCACAATTGGCTCTTAATACCTCTGAAGCTGTCTGACCTTCTAGGGCCTGATGCCAATGAAACTGACTGGTAGCCTTCTTGTATTCTCTTGCTAAGTACCTTTGTTCTCTGTCACTCATAGAAGGTTTGTTTTCACAGGATGGCAGGATGCGTGGCTCTGATACCACTGAAATATACCAAGCCAATTTTTTCACTTTTCCAATTACAACAAGCAGAGCAATACACAATCATTGAAGTTAGCAATTAAACCAAACGATGCGGAATTCAACTCTAACCAAGAATGTACACCAGGATGGCGTGATCATATGGTCAGAGGATCTCTATGCAATGCTGATAAAGGAACTCTAAACAAGAATGCGCCGGATGTCGACGAGCATATGGTCAGAGGGTCTTGATGCAATGCTGATATAAAGAACTCTAACCAAGAATGCACCTGATGATGACGAGCATATGGTCAGAGGATCCCTACCAACTATTATGCTGAAATAACTCGACGTCAAGAATGTGCTTTCCAACCCGAAGTGGAATTGGAGCTACCATATGACGGAGATGCAAAGTATTATAAAACAAATATGAGAAGAAGTATGAAGTGCTGACAGTACTATTGTTCAGCTTACAATAATTAGAGACTTCCAACCCAACTCAAATGATAGAAGTTAGCAAACTGAAATGATGGATCAGCAACTTTGAAAAACCAAACCAACAACTTAAAACCCTACAAAAATGCTCACACCTCACTCATTTCTCAATTAAATGACCTCAAATCTGATGCAATGCACTCCTATGACAATGGCAACCAAGCTACACACTATAGACCACTCTTAAACCCAAGTATTTATTTAGCATGCTTTCTAATGCACTCCAAAGAGGGGCGGCCAGCAAGAAGGGCGATTTCCTTCTAGAAAATTAGATTCTTCATAATAAATTCTGTAAATTGGCACAATGGGGCGCCCAACATAGACAAAGGGAAATATGAAATACCCAGAACAAATGCCTTTTTATTTTTAGATTTATGAATGAAACTACAGATTCAACCCTGTTATCAGCAACTCCAAAAAATGACATAAAATGCAAATAACTGAACTACAGACAAAACTCAAGCTACAATGCAAACCTCACTACAAAATCACTACTATCAGCAAACCTCTCCCTAGGTGCTATCTCTCAAGCACGAAGTGAGCCCAGGCTAGGAGGCATTCATTCCTCGAAGCAGTCCCAAAACCATTACGGTAGCATAACATTATCAAGATTTCGGATGCCCAAATGAGAGCACTCTTCCTCCTTTTATACTTTTCCAACTGGGAGTCTCTAAAATCCTCTTGCATATGGGATAAAACATGAGAGGGAAAATAATATAATACTCTTCAATTCTTTTTCAACCTCAACCTTAAAGTCCCCTCTTTTAAAACAACATAAATATTAAATAATAATATTTAATTTACGGACTTTAAAATGGAGGCCAAGATGATGTCAGAAATCAATGATCTATAGCTCGTTGGAAAGGTCTTGACAAGACGAATCCAACCCCACTCTCAAAATCCCGTTCCGGTGCCAATCCTGAACTTACTAAAAATAGCCGTAACCAACAGGGACTAAGGAGAACAACCCGGAAAGAAACTGCCAACCAAACCACAATCCATGAACAAAAGCAACCACCAAAACATGAAACCCCAATTTCAACCTCCGAGTAGCCTACAGGTCTCTGGAATAGGCCAACGGTCAACTGTAAAAGATCAATCTAGGAAACGGGACATTACAACATGGGCAGATTCCCTAGCAGTTTTATCTTCTCTTCTTCTCCCACACTCTGATTTCAAAAAGGATTCATATAGAATAGAACTGGTTTACTGTCCTAATGTCCTAGATAATGCTAAAAACTAGCAAGTTTTTGAGAATGATAGGTAGATCAGAAAGTTCTTGGAGAATGCTAAGATGTTCCTGGGGACTTATTTTGAAGGTTCTGAAGCAAAATGTAAAGAATTCAGTCCTGATCCAAGGATCAATTCAAAGGATGATGTAATTTAGTTAAAGGGAAATAAAATCCCCAAAGGATTGGTCTCTCTAGAACATTTGTTCACTCGACAAGATGAATATACCAAAGGCAAACTTATTCAGAATCCTGACAAATTGTGGGATTATGAGAAGATAAACAATGGGAGTAAAATTGATCCTAAATGGATTTCTATTGGTAGCTGTTGCTCGCTAGAGGAGAAAATAAATTGATTAATCTGTTGATTAGGTATAAGGATTTCTTTTCTTGGTGCTATGATGACCTAAAGGATTTTAGGAGTGGGCAATTTCAGCATCATATTCCTTTAAAAACAAATGCAACTCCATTCAGGCAAAAGTTGATAAACTATAACCCAAAGGTTGCTTAGGCCATCTTTAAGGAGATCAACAAAATGTTGAAGGCTAGGATTATTTATCCAATTTATCACTCCACCTGGGTGGCAAACATTGTCCCAGTACGCAAAAAGAATGGAGAAATAAGAATCTGTGTTGATTTTAGGAATCTGAACCAAGCTAGTTTGAAAGATAATTATCCCTTGCCTGTGATGGATCACATTTTACAAATAGTTGCTGGGTCAGAGATGATGTCCATGTTAGATGGGTTCTCAGGTTATAATCAAATAAGTGTGGCTGCAGTCGATCAACATAAATCTACTTTCACTACACCCCGGGGAACTTTTGCTTATAATTGTATGCACTTTGGTTTGATTAATGCTGGTGTAACTTTTCAACAGGCGATGGATTCATCCTTTAGAAATCTGAAAGATAGAATTATTGTCATTTATCTTGATGATTTGACTATTTTCTCTAGAAAAAAAGAGGATCATCTGAAAGATCTAGAGATCATTTTGCAAAGGTGTCAGAGTCATGGGATATCTCTTAATCCTAAGAAGTCAGTTTTCTGTGTAACAGAGGGTAAGTTGTTGGGACACTTAGTTTCAAAGGATGGAATCAAGATTGATCCAGAAAGGGTTAGAGCAATACAACAGCTAAGTCTCCCTTCTAATAGGACTGGAGTTAAGTCTTTCTTTAGCCAGATTAACTTTCTCAGAAGGTTCATTCCTGATTTTGCTGAGATTACAAAACATATTGTAGGGATGATGAGTGAAAAATAGGCATTCAAATGGAACGAGATTGCTAAGAAAGCATTTGAAGATATTAAAGAAGAAATTGTACAAACACCTACTTTGGTAAACCCTGATTTCCAAAAAGATTTTATTATTTATTGTTATGCTTTAGGACATACCATGTCTGGTATCTTACTACAGAAGAATGAATTGAATGTAGAAGCCCCAATAGCCTTTATGAGTGTTCCTCTCAAGAAGCATGAACTTAAATATTCTTTAATTGAGAAGCAAGCTTTCGTTGTGGTAAAGGTTGTCAAACAATTTAAATATTACATACTACATTCTCATTCAATTGTATTTGTGCCTAGTTCGGCTATAAAAAGCATTCTTACTCAATAGGTTGTTGGGATAAACAATAGAGCAACATGGGTTGCTAAAATTCAAGAATATGACTTGGAGGTTAGGCCAACCAAATTAGTTAGAGGTCAAGGTCTGTGCAAATTGATTGCTGAAAGTAAGGAAGAAGAAGAACTTCCCACTGTCCTGTTGGTAAGTTTACAAGATCCATGGTTCCTAAATGTGGCACACTATCTTACTTATGAAGACTGTCCTAGTCACTTATCCCTGAAGGAGAAAAGGAATCTGAGGTTAAAAGTAGCAAAATATGTCATTTGGGGTGATGTCTTATACAAAAAGGGACTAGATGGAACCTTTCTGAGATGTGTGGATAAGTAACAACACAAGCTTTTGGAAGTTTTTCATAATGAATCTTGCAGTGGACACTTCTCTTCTTCGGTCATAGCCTTCAAAATCCTTAGAAATTGTTATTATTGGCCAGGTATGTTCAAAGATGCATACAGATGGGTAGCTAACTGTGAAAAATGCAAAATGTTTTCAGGAAGGCCACAACTTGCAACATTGTCTCTTAGGCCTGTCATTATTGAAGAACCTTTCAAACAATGGGGATTAGACTTTATTGGGCCTCTCTCACATTCTTCAAGTGCCAAACATACACACATTCTAACAGCAATAGACTATTTTGCAAAATGGGTTGAAGCAGTCCCTGTGAAGAGAACCACTTCAGAAGTAGTGTGTAATTTTCTCAGAGAGAATATACTGGTGTGTTTTGGTGTCCCTTAGAAACTTGTAGCAGATAACGCCACCAGCTTTTCCTCAATTGAACTCACTTTTTTTTTCTATGAGCATAGCATATCTCTCTCTCACTCATCAGATTACTACCCTCAAGGGAACGGACAAGCTGAGTCTAGTAATAAAAATCTGATAGCCATCACGAGAAAATTGGTGAGTGAGAATCCCAAAGATTGTATGAAGCACACTGGGTTGACAGGATAACCCCAAAAAGGGCAATAGGAATGGCACCTTTTGAGCTAGTTTATGGAATAGGAGCTCAGTTATCATTACCTCTGGAATTATCTGCAGCCAAATTACAAAATGTCATTGAAGATCAATACTTTCAAGATTCTTTAGAGAAAAGAGTTATGTACTTGACCAGGATTGAGGAGGAAAGGAATGAATTGGTTGATCAGATTACTGCTCATCATGCCAGGGTTAAAAATATTTTTGATCGGAAAATAAGACCCAGAAAATTCATGGAAGGAGACGAAGTGTTGCTGTAGGATAGGAGGAGAGAACCTAAAAGAGCACATGGCAAGTTTGATTCACTTTGGAAAGGGCCATTCAAAATTCATCAGGTAATAGGCCTAAATTCTTTCAAATTGGAATATCCAGATGGATTTGTTCTACCCCTATCCTATAATGGACAGGACCTTAAATTGTATCGACTGTAAAATAGGTGTCCCCTGTTTTGTACAAGTGTTTCCTTTGTTGTTGTGTGTTGTTGTTTTCCTTTTCCAGTTTTGGTTTTCCTTGTTTCTTTTTCTTCCATCCCTGTGTTTCAGTTTGTGTGTAACCAGAGTTTTTGAGTTCTCTACATTTTATCATAAAATGCAACCCCCAGTCAGAGCCAATGTTACCTTTTAATTCACCCTTATTCAATTTTTCGTGAACCCCTAAGCAAAAGTTGACCCGCCATCTTACTTTATTGGTCATATGTTCATTTCTTAAGTCGGCTCCTTATTTTTAAAATTTATCCACTTCTCTTCCTATGTGCAAAGTTACTGAAGAATTGAACCTTTGAACTTGAACCCTTTTCAAAGTTCAAGAGTTCAATGGTTCAAGAGTTCAACGGTTCAATGTTTCTCAAAAGTTGTGAACTATTGGTCCCTTTGTGTAACTCAATTTGTATCTTTGAACCTTTGAGTTGAACCTCATTTCAGGAGTTCAAAGGTTCAAAGGTTCAACGTTTCATGACTTTAGTCCCACCTTTCCCAAAGTCTTCTTTAGGTCAAAATTTGCTGGAGATTTTAAAAGAAGTAAATCATTTAGAGGAAAATATATCCGGAACATTTTATGAAATGAAAAGTTCTAACTTTGAAAGTTTATGAGTAATTATTACACATTAAGGTCGTGTGTGAGAACTACTTACAATTAATGCACCTGTCAAAATTTGTGTCCTATCAAGCAAGTTTAGCACAAGTTAATTGATCCAGTAATTATTCGACCTGATTTCATGCCTTTTATCGAGAAAGGACAGGCCATTTTAACAATAAACACATAAAGTGATGCAAAAAGAGAGCAGCGCTTGAGGTATAAGATTTTTATTGCCCAGTTTGACAGTAATTTTTTATCCATTAAAGGTGAGTTCAACTTTTCCTATAACTGATTCCATTACTTTGTTGGAAAGAAAAATCATTTTGTATTTCTGGTATTATTAAAGGAGTTCAAGGCATTTTCTATTACATTTATCCAGTTTGTAGCCATGAAATCTACCTATTTTGGTTTTGAACACGGTTCAAGCCTTATTTGTTCTCTTCCCAAATTTGGGGATACCTCTTTACCTCAATATAATTTAGAGGATTTTAAGAAGAGGGTTAAAAATCCTATGTCAACTCCCATAATGGAGAAAATAGTGGAAAGTGGTTTAGTCGAAGCTGCAGCCTTTCCCATGGTGGTACAATGCCCTGAATTAGTTTTGGAATGTATGAGTAGATATGATCCCCAAAATAGGTGTATCAAAAATGTAGATGGCAATGTGTTCCTACCTGTCAATAGACAAACCCTAATGATTGTGATGAAGATTCTGCCCAAGGAGCCATATTCTGATCTTAATATTACTTCCTCTTACGGTCATTTTTTATTAAAGAAAGCAAACTACAGGAGCGTAATTGCAAGAAATTGGTTACTGAAATTTCAAAAAGGAGGTTCAAGACTGCCCAGACCACTAACAAGAGAACACATGATACCAGAAATAAAGGATATTATGGTGTAGCTACACAGGCTAAAGGGTAACTCCCAGGCATTTTATTAGGAGGACTGGATGTATTTCTTCATTCAGGTGATCCTCCAAGGAGAACAGTATTTGTTCATTCAGGTGATCCTCCAAGGAGAACAGTATTTGTTCATTTAGGTGATCCTCCAAGGAGAATAGTATTTGGATTGGGCGGAAATCATAGCCGAATGTTTGCATCTGGGTCTGAGTAATTATTTGGGGAATAAGGATTTTTATATGTCTTCATATCTCTTTTACTACCTAGCATGTACAAGAGAATGGAGAGGGTTGCCTCATGCATCCTTGGTTGAATACAGCAAAATTTATGATTATTACCCACATTTGCAAATGCAAAATTGTTATGAAAACAATGGAAGGGTAAATGATGTTTTTACTGGTAGGATGGCTTAGGAATTGATAGGCAATGTTAATAAAAGAATTTCTAATGAAGCCATGCAGCTAATCAGTATTTATGGTAGTTTCTTCATTCAGTTTTCCAAATTTACTTATATCAGAGTTGGTGGTTTTGATGGCGAACTAGTGAAGCTACCCAGATATGTTTTTGACCGCTTTATATTGATAGAAGTTTGCAGGCAGTTAGCCCATGTAGATAAGAAGTTTCCAATGAAGAAAGAATCTGGTATATCTTTTCCCGTTGAACTTAGACACTATTCATGTCAGTCAATTTTTGACGCCTTAAATTTAGAGGTGGACCTAAAAAAGTTCAATTTTCAGTACTATAATGCTAGACTCCAATTTGACAGCAAAGGTTTTGCTAGGGACAATCTAGATTTTGGAACAGGATTTTCACACATTCCCCAGATAGAAGACTATTGGGAGGGTTGTCCAAATGAATTTGAAGCAAGAAAGAGGCTCTGGTGCAGGTTCTCCTTAGGACAAATAGTTACCCTCAATTTGAATATGAATATTTCTAGAATAGTTGATGATGAGGAACAGGTGATTGATCCTCATTTTGAACAAATAAAACAGCTACCTATTCCAGAAGTTTATTGGAATAGAGATGAAGAGGATCGAATTGAGGTTAAAACCCTCTTGGTAATAAGGAGAACTAAGAAATGGTTGAGGGAATGTAGACTGAAAGAAGATCGAAATGAAGATTCCCAGTAATCTGCACCAATTGATGAATCACCATCCCCAATAAGCTCTTCTAATCGGCTTATTACTATCTGTGATGCAGGTACTCCCAAGCCAAAAATTGGAAAGGGTTCTGTTATCAAAAAGTCCAAGAAAACCCTTGCAACTATTCTACCTCCTCGTACCACCAGATTAAGGACTAAAAGCAAGAAGAAGGAGATCTCAGAAAGAATAATTGTGGATTTAAACTTTGAAGAAGATTTGGGGGAAGCAACGGGCGATAAAGAGTTTGATTCACCAATGGCGGAAGAGATCAGTACAAACCAACAAGCGAAGGTTGCTTCTGATTCTGCCAATCTAATGATGATATCAAATGTGCCTTCTGAACAACTAAATCCTGGTAAAGAAGTTCTAGCCCTTGCACCAAAATGGTTAGAAAGCTCAATTAGTGATAAAAGAAAAATAGTTCCATTTTCATTGCCATTGGAGGACATGGTTTGTAAGTGTCTAGGAAAGACTCCTAAATCCAAAAAGCTGAAAACCACATCTAGGGTGGACATTGACCCTCATATAGTGAATTGGAGTGCAGAAATAGTCCGACCAACAACTGATGAAGAAGTTCAGGACCCCATTGTTCAGGATTTCACAATAGAGAGAATAGATCTTGGGACTACATCACGTGCCATACACGTGCATCATCTGGAAGCATCTACCAAGAGGATAGTCAGCCGCACCTGGAAGGATGAAAAAGATAAGAGGGAGTTGAAACAAACTTTGTGATCAATGGCAGAGTATATTGATGCCATTCATAATCCAAACCCACAACGTGTTTCTCAACTACCTCTGTCTTTTGACCCAAAATCTCCAGTCAATCAGAAAATGCTAGATTAGATACACAGAAACAAAATAGTGACCAGAGTGTTTAACAATTGGTTGGATAATATCATCCAAAAAGGTACAGAATACATTAATGAATTAAAAAATATATATGATGAAACCATGGCTACTAGCGGAGATTTGAAAACACAGAATGCTTCGTGGGTAAAAGATGAAGGGAAATGGATGAATGTGATGAATCACATTGATGAAGTTCAGAAATATGGGGTAACAAAGTTTTTATCAGAAAAGAATATGACAAGTCTGAATGATGATATACTGTATGTAAGCAAGAGAAACATCGAATGGAGAAACTCAGTATCTCCTCAAGGATGAATTGAATTTACAAAAATGGTTAAAGAAATAACTGAGTTTACCCAATCCTTACAGCATGATTTGGAATGCATCGATGTGAAATACATAAAAGACGATGGGGAGCCAGAAATGGATATCAATATTGTGGTTCGATCCTTCAGAGATAAAATTAGTTTTGTTAAAGAAAATGATAACCTATTAATTGATGATTTCTCTCAGATGTCAAAAGTAGAATCACTTCTTAATCTCTGTGTCGATGCACTCCCGGAGCATGCAGAGAAAGTGGCAAAAATTTGAAGAGAGAAAGATGTTTGGAAAGCAAGGGTTAAACACATTGGCATCCCCAACTTCTCAAAAATCCAAGAATTTGTTACCGCTTATTATGAATGGAAGGTGCAACGTGTCTCCTCAACCGAACAAAGAAAATCTAGAGATTCTAATCTGCTGCCCCATCCATGATCTTGCTTGCATAATCTCTTTATTGAGTTATTTAGTTGGAATTATGTTCAAAAACTTTGTCTTTTCAATGAGCTTGTAAGAAACTAAAATCCCGTGTGGGTCAGAGTTGGTTTTAACTCTGGGTTTAAAAGAACGGTTAATTAGGGTAACTATATATATATTTTTAGTTGTTAAAACTAATATACAGAAAGGAGGAAAAACAAGAAATTTTGGAGCTGAACTTTTATGTTTTACAATATATGTGATGTATGTCTGAAACATTTTCATTTGTGAATGAGAAGGAGAAATGATTACTACAATCTTAAATATGTGTGTTTAAGTTATTTGAAATCAGGTTTCTGTGCGAATTCTTCTTTCATGTGGTAATTGTTCTTTCATTGGATAACTCATTATATATGTTTTGTCATTTATTGGTTCAGCAATATACATGTTTATATATCTGATTATTATTGAAGATGGAATCTATGTTTTCTATCACCGAATGATGTTATAAAGAAGAAAGATATCGCATTCATAGCATGATGATGTATGGATGTTAGTGTGCCTTTAATGCTTTCTAGTTAAAAGTGTATCTGAATGATTAGAATAATTTGAATTCATTAAAGATTTAAAAGGGAGTTGTACCTTAATTCAGAGGGGAATTATTCCTGATAGTTCACCCATTTATTGTTTAACTTATTTGTTCTTGAAAGAAAGGGTTATAGAGTCGAAGCAAAACATTTTCAGACCATGACAAATCTGTTAGCCAACAAATAACATACAACCGTCCTAGGCTTCTTACATCATCAATTAGAAATGATTGGTTAATTTGAAGAGGGGAAACATACTGCTCATCTGTCTCTGATAAATTTTTTTGTGTATTTGCACGTACAAATCCATCCTCATCAAATTGTACTACGAATGGTCGGATCCACTTACATTTTAATAATATAAGATTATTTTCACCAAAATCCACTTGAATAATTTCTTGGATCAATCCAACATAAAATTTCTTCTCAGTTTCGTGAATAAATTCAGCACTAACAACACAATCACAATTTGTCTGTCCTTTGTCTTTTTCTTCCACTCTTAAATGACTACCATAGGCCCACATTCCACTAAAATGCATAGCCCATAAATGTGGAGATTGTGAAAGCTCACTTTCCTCCGTTGTTATATCTTGACCTTCTTCTTTTCAATCACTGACTGCATTATTAATCCATTATTCAAATTTTGGAAAAGAATCACCTCCAATCAAATCATGATGTATGTGTTTTTGAGGTCGATGTTGCATCCAAGCTTGATTCTCTTCATCATATTTTCTACATAGAATATTAACGTACAAATAGTAAGATTAATAATATAAATGTGTAAATGCAATTGAGTAAATAAATTATTGTGTAAAAAAAAAATTTACCTACACCACTTATCAAACAAAGATGTGTTTTGAAGGATATAGCCATGTATCGCACTTCTTCCTGGATGTGATATCTTGAAGCGACATCCATTGCCTTCTAATACTTCACCTACAGCTCTCTCATCTTCGTCATCATCCCATACACGTCGATTGACATTTTTAAAATCCTTCATAGATTCTGTGCAAAATCCCATGGCCTCTTGCACTGAATATCCTTCAGACATGCTACCTTTTGGTTTTTCCCTAGTATGAACATTTTTTTTCAAAACCTTCATATATCATTCTATAGGATACATCTATCTCGTTCTTACTGGGCCACAATGCTCTAGTTCATATTCTAGATGTATCAAAAGATGCATAGAAATGTTAAAGATTCTTGGTGGAAATTCCAATTCCAATAGACAAAGGACTTTAACAACCTCCTCCCTCAAACTATCAAATTAGTTCGAAGGATCTAATACATGTAAACTCATTCTCTTTAATATTAGGCCCAACCTTATAATTGCCAATCTTGGCCCCTTTGCCAAACTTGATATATTTACCACAATAGGTAAAATATTCTTGATTATGACATGATAATCATGGGTCTTGAGGCCTCTTAAGCCATTAATGTCAGTTTGGCTTCTAATACTACAACTTACATATCTAATGGGAAAGTGAGTGATGCAGGAACTTCAGGAGATCATAACTTTTGACTCAGATGTGGGTTTTCTACGAGATTTAATGGGTGGATGCATTGTGAGGTGGAAAGTAGTTTCGCAATTGACCCTAGTGGGTTGGACCCTGCCGTGGCACTTTTTCAAGGCTTGAAACTTTCATCTTGGCCCTCAAAATAGCAATTTAGTGTTTTTTTCTAGATTTTTAAAAAGTTGCTTTTGTAATAAATCGAAACTCATTTTTCAAATTTAGAATATTAGTTGGCATTTCATCCTACCTTAGTTTTAGGAAGCTTTTGGGAAAAAATAGGATTTTTAAGATATGATTGTAAAATTACCTAAAATGGCAAAATCTGACAATTGTCGAAATCTGAAGTGCATATTTGTTCGAGGAGAGTGAAGCTTGTTCTAGAAAGATGGTGGAAAAAGATGGAAAAAGAGAGAAGAATGAAGTGCAAAGGTTGGATCCATTCAAGTGGTAGTAGTTTGAAGATACTCACTTGCAGGAGTTGCGTTCTTTTCAACAAGAGGAGAATGATGCAGGAACTTCCAGAGATCATAACTTTTGACTCGGATGTGGGTTTTCTATGAGATTTTATGGGTAGATGCATTGTGAGGTGGAAAGTAGTTTCGCATCCAACCCTAGTGGGTTGGACGTTGTCTTGGCACTTTTTCAGGGCTTGAAACTTTCATATTAGCCCTCAAAATAGCAATTTAATGTCTTTTTTTTAGATTTTTAAAAAGTTGCTTTTGTAATAAATCGAAACTCATGTTTCGAATTTAGAATATTAGTTGGCATTTCATCCTACCTTAGTTTTAGGAAGCTTTTGGGAAAAAATAGGATTTTCAAGATATGATTGTAAAATTACCTAAAATGGAAGATTTTGACATGAGTTTTGATTTATTACAAAAGCAACTTTTTAAAAATCTAGAAAAAAACACTAAATTGCTATTTTGAGGGCCAAGATGAAAGTTTTAAGCCCCGAAAAAGTGCCAAGACAAGGTCCAACCCACTAGAGTCAGTTACGAAACTATTTTCCACCTCACAATGCATCCACCTATAAAATCTCGTAGAAAACTCACATTCGAGTCAAAAGTTATGATCTCCAGAAGTTTGTGCATCAGCGAGTCTAAGACATCTGTAATGCCCCTCACTTTTGCTTATGATAGATGTTAGTTTCATGACTCCTATGACAGTTCTAGTATAGATGATAGTCTTATAGTGCATGTTACAGTTCGAGATATTTTGATTTCTATGTTATGGTTGATGTTCTCCTTGATCTTGATGGACACTTGGTTATCATGCGAGCTAGATATGGATTTATGTTAGATGATGCTTGATTACTTATACTTTGTGCCTTCACAGTTGATGGACATGATTATGGATTGATGTTACTTTTAGTTTAATATGTTGTTCGATCATGATTATGATGTATGACTAGTATAAGTTATTTGATGATGTGTTACTTGAACGAAACAGTGTTGCATTACTCGTGTCCAAGTACCCTACCACGCTGCGACTTCCGTTCATTATGCTTGTGATTACATGGTTATATATGTATATCTGCACAACCTTGTTGTTTGTTGCAGGATGCAGGTACCGGGCATCAACTCCACCTGAATTACCAGGTCTGAGCGTGCCCTAGCCAATGGAAATTGTGGATTGGAGTTGACATGAGGTTCCCCTAACTAGTCAACATCCTCAAGGAGGATGAGCTTTAAGTGTTGTACCCTGTCGTCACCGTCAGTGGGACTGTTGTCGTCATTTGTCATTTTGTCTTGTGGCTTCTCTTGGGTCAGGTATCACCTTGTAAAATAGGGTATATCCAATTCAAGTGTCAATTTATGCATGGTTGGTATTTCAAAAAATAATAAGGTTAAAGCTATGTTAACATTAAATAAACATTGTTAGGGATTATGTGTGTGGTTTATTAATTATAAATAATTTAATTATTGATAATTGGTAAAACTATTATGAAAAATAGTAATTGATAAATAAACTGGATAAATAATTAAATGAGTAAAATGAAATAATAAGTCCTAAGTTGTAAGAGGATTTAATTAAAAGAAAGTAAGATTCATATGTAAGATGATTAAACAATTATCATTTTGATTAAATGAATTGACGGTAGTAAAAGTAATGTTCTAAAGATTAAATAATAGGGATTGTTACTCTATTCCATGTATTCAGTACTTGGGGATATGCAAACAATGCAGGGTGCCGACATTTGCTAATGGGAGGAATTGGG
Organism: Cunninghamia lanceolata; assembly: GCA_027924645.1. NCBI lineage: Eukaryota > Viridiplantae > Streptophyta > Pinopsida > Cupressales > Cupressaceae > Cunninghamia > Cunninghamia lanceolata. The sequence goes on from BSBN01001062.1 coordinate 7,468,499, forward strand.
GGTCCTTGGAAATAATTAATTTTGAACTTCTCGAGAATGTGGGCTGTGGGAAAATGGAGAGCCATGCCTCCTGCATTTACCCGAGGAGCTCAATCCTTGTTTCAAGAAAGTGGGAGGTTGAAGAGGTAGGCTTGTCTCCTGCATTTATGGGGGAAGTGAGTCCTGGTGTTGAAAGGGGGAAGGAAAAAAGATTTATGGAAAAAGAAAGAACTGAAGAAATTGGAGAGGGAGAAAGCAGCTACCAGATTCAACAGGGCAAACTCTCGAACGTTTCAATCAGGTTCCACTGTTGTCTAAGACTTATCTCTGATCTCTTAATTTAGCCTGTGGTGAAAGTGTAGTAATTTTTCTTCTTGTCGAATGATTGTTGAGTTTCCGATGCTTGTTTAAATCTATTTCATATTTATTATGCAAACATTGTATTCCAAAGATCTCATCTCTGAGGGGATTTAACAATAGTCCATAGGCTTGGTTATTTGTTTTTATTTCCCCAATTTGCATTCATAGTGACCAGTCTTGTTACAATGACCACGTTTGACAAATTTCTCTTTCCCTCATGCCATGATGAATGTCAATGTCCATGCCAAATGCGTTGCCTTTAAAACTGCCAAACACCTTTACCTGGAAGCCTTCTTAAACCTCTTCTCTAGATCCATCTTTGTGAGTGTTCAACAATCACTGCATTCCATGGGCGTTCTCATCCAAAGGCACTCTACGAAATAGCATAGCACCTTGCCTAAGCATCCACATCCTTCCTATATGCATAGTACTACTTATGAAACAAAGCATGTTAACTGCCTCCCTAAGGAAATGAAAACACACTCTTTAAAAATGTAGGCTATTACTATTTCATTCACATGGATCTATATGATCATGCAGCTGACATTAGAAATCACATTATGCATCCACTCTTATTTCGTAAAATGATTGAGTTAAGAGACATTCATTTCAGGAACCAAATGGGCAAATAGTGGAGCAACCTCTGGTTTTGCTGCTATTTATGCATCTTCTTGTTGAGTCGAATGTTTCAAAAAAAAGGGGCCTTTTCAGTAAACCTATGTTGTGCTACATGTCTACGGGAGCATCTCCTGCTATAATATATGTCCCTTAACCTTTATATTTAATGAATAACCTTATCTTGCCCAAAGCTCCTTTCTGCAGTTGCGAGATGGTGCCTTTGAGTCATCTTCCCATCCCTAGACATCCAGTTTTATTTTTTTTTCTTTCTTATGAAGAACAATGTTTACTCCTGCAATTAGAGTTCTCCCTCAGCTCTCTAAATATGCACATTAAGTAGCAGACTCCAACCCTACAGTGCATCAATACAATGCTGCCTCCGTGTGGATATTATTGACAGCTTGAAGGCTTTTTGGTGCTCTGGGATTCCTATTATTATTCCATTTCTTTGTCTTTTTCGAAGGTAAAGGAAAGGGGAACAATTGAAAAACAGAAGGCTTAGGTGAGTGAAGCAAAATGCAAGACTTGGGTGGGCGGTGTAATGGAGGGTGCAGATGAAGTCGACGTAGCCTTCCACACTTAGGTCGTAGACCAGTCCGAGGATCGATAGCCTTCTCTGCATCCACGTGCCCTGCGCCCAAATCTAGAGCACGTCTGAATCCAAGTCGAGGTCACTGGAGCATGAGACTTTTCTTCCAGTGATGGCTTGAAACTGGTGGACGATTTCCAATCCTTCCTCTGCAATCCATTTTTGTAAATGTCCTTCAATCATCGTGTCCATTTCGCATATCTGCAACTGTGACTTGTGATGTCCGTCCCTTCAGTTATGCCTTGATGAATGTTCATTCCTGTTCTAAGTCCGCACCTCTGACCTTGAAGGATGGTGATGGCTGTGATCTGGCTTTTACCTGCATACAATCCTTCATCATCTCTTGGAAGCACTTTACATGACTATAGCGAGACTCATGATGTCAACAACATGTTGGTTTGAAAGTTTCTAAAACCTTCTGGTAGATTTGCCTTGTGCGCAGTCCAAATCCTATAATAGGTAATGTGTTATCGTAGTCATCCACTCACCCTCTAGCATGATTCTCGCTGTGCATTTGGAATGATTTGTTTCCCTTCTCAACGTTATCATCGTTGTATTAAGGACTGAACTCCAGTTAAGCATTCTTAATTTTAGGAGAAGTTTAAATGTATCATTTCACTTCCTGTACTTAGTAGATTTTTCTTTTAAATCTAAAAACTTAGTCAGTGGTATTAAACAGATGTGTGTGGGAAAATATCTCTGTAGGCTAATTGCGCTCTCAAGTGAATAGCTCGCATAAAATGTTCAAATTAGATATGTCATCTAATAAAAAATTCAGTTCCCCTATAGAAAGTCATTGCATTTGATACAAATTCATAAGGTGTCCGTAAATTATTAAGGGATAAGAAGAAAATTAAAAAAATGTATACTGTCCATCGACCCAAGGTATAATGGTAATAGTAATATTATTATTATTGTTACTAATATTATTATCATTATTAAATCCAAACGGAAAAGATGACATATTATTATTATTAGTAATATTATTATTATTGTTATTAATATTATTATTATTATTAAATCAAACGGAAAAGCTGTTATATTATTATCATTATTAATATTATTATTATTATTATTATTGATTGTTATGTTGGCCCGTAATTTATTTAAATTGAGTTAACGGAATTTATAGGATCAAATTAATGAGTTTAGTATGTAAATGGATCGTGATAATGAAAGACGATGAATTAGATTTGGGATAAATGAATAATCAATTTGTTGATTCGTAGAATGGATAAATGTATTCAACGTAGTATTTAAATTTATCACCTTCTCTTTATTAATGACTAGTTGAACTAGATTTCGTTCGTTGTAAATATACTTTGATATTCTCATGAATGTTGTGATAGATAGACAATGGTATGTGATCTGTAGGTAGTTGTAATCGTTAATTACGTAGTAGTGATTTACATTGTTCCTTTCTTGGTTATAAATTAAATCGGAATACTCAAACTTATCTGTATGAAATGAATTTAAACTTTCCTTATAATCATTTAATCAATTTGAGATTATAATACTGACAATAGAAGTTTACTTTAGTTACGTCAATGATAATTGTATCGTGTAGATTAATTAAATGATTATTTTTAATACATATTTAAACATAATTCACTTTAATGTAAGTCATAGGTTTATCCCTTGTAAGAATACGATCAAACGACAAGCTTTATCTTGATGATTGATATACCAATGTAACAACTTAGTCAAGTGCAAATTGCTATAGTGGAATTAGTTGTAAGAAGGCATAATTTGATCATAAGTATATTTGATTCTTGTAATATGTTAATTCTATCTGTGGGTCATAAAACCATTCTTATAGTCTTTGATTGTGTATCTTCCCATGTGGCTAGAGATCCAGAGGCTTAGCTTGGGATGTCTTGAATTCATGTGTTGTGTTGTTAGATGTCTTGAGATCATGATGTTATAAGAAGCCTTTTCGTCTCTGGTTATGTATGGACTAAATGACAAATGAATGATAAATGCACTTCTTGTGGTTGTATTGTTATCCAACTGGTTGTACTAGTCTTGTATCCAGTTTTGTGGTAAGATATGGAACAGGGTGACATGGAAATCTTAGAGTTGTAATGAATAAGTGTTATTATGGGCAATGGTCTAGGAGTCCTGCCCTTATAATTATGTTATGGAGGGTTAATGCTTTGTTTTGTTAGTTGTTATGCAAGATGGTCAATGCCTTGCATGGTTCCGTACCCTCGTTGTTGTGATGTCTTGCTATGCTTGTTGTGTAGGGTTTCCTAGTTGTAGGTAAGGGAGTGGCTTCCAATGTGGGGGCCGGTGCCAAGTGGCTAGCCAGGGTAACCCACTGGGAGTTGGTAATTCAGTGATAACATAATAAAATACCTAGGGGTTGGGTAGTTTTCACATTAACAAGATAATAAGATGTTTGGTTCCTCACTCATGCCTATAGTGCTAGTTCAGACTAAGGATTAGGGGAGAAGGCCGGGATTGGCAGATCTACTTCCTTGTCATCATGAAAGGAAGATTGATTCCGCATGCGTCATCCTATGGGGCTGGTGTCTAGAGAGAGACTGCCAGGGTAACCATAGATGGGGGCCGATGTCTAGAGAGAGGCTGCCTGGGTAACCCATGTTAGGACCATGCGATGACACTCTCCTTACTACAGTCTAGCACTCCCTAGTTGTACTCTCCCCATTTGCTAAGTGTTGCCTCTGGAAGTACTGTTGTGTTGTTTGTGATGGTGACTTGTGATAGTCATGTGTTGTCTCATAGCCTACTGTCTACTTGGCCATATGTTGTAGTGGGGACCTCATGTTAACTCCTAGATCGAGGGGTGGACCTTAGGGTTCCATATGGTCGGGTGGAAGAGCTTATTCCATTGGTTTTTCCCTTGCCGTTGTTCGTAAGCGAAGGGAAACATTCCTCATGCTTCAGACATCAGATCTTATACCTATTTTTGAAGACACTTATTGTGCTCATGTTCTAGCCGGTATATCAGTTGATTCAGATTGTATGTATTCAAATGTAATCTTGATTAAAGTTGAGTACCTAATTGATATCACAAAATGGAGATGTATATGTATAATCAATATTGCAATAGAGTTAGAATGATTTGTCGATGTTAGTTAGTTATGCATGTATATTATGTTGGTTATTTGTCAAGTAGTGCAACCATGGCACCTTGGGAGACAAGATGATAGTTAATGATGTGTATTGAATTGCTAAACCTTACTTGTTATCTTATTCAAAAAAAAAAATTGCTTTGCTTGCTTAGATGTGTTGTCTTCCAAGGTGTTCGTGGCGGGGCACTACAACATCAACTGTAAGAATTGTGCACATTGTTCCTTTGTCCAAAAATAAGGAGCACTAGGCTTTCTATATTTTTCATCATCACATTTTTCAACCCAAAGATTTCGACGAATCTTTAGTTGTCGAAAGTCTTCACGTGATGAAATAGTATCAAAAGCACCAAAAAGAGTTTCTATAATAGCATAGGCTATATTTTTCTCAGTATGCATAAAGTCAACCGTATGCCTAATGGCTATATCCTTAAAGTATGGAAACTTATAGAATATGCACAACCATTTTACACCGCTTTCATTACATGGATCATATCTACTACCAGCAATCCCATCATTTTCAAAAAATGACATTCTTTTTTGTCCATTCTCAACAATGTAATCACCTATTATTAGCAATGGTGCTTCACGATTCTCTTCTTGACCATTGTAACAAATTTTTTGTTGATGATATGGATGATCCATTTTAAGGTAAGCACGATGTCTACAATAAATACACTTACGCAAACTTATTGAGTGCCTCAACAAATCCTTAAAGTTGCAAGTAGGACATCCATGCTATCCATGAATACTGAGACCAGACATTGTGCCATATGAAGGGAGATCATGAATCGTAAACAATAAGGAAGCTCTTAAAGTGAATTTGATTGAATGACCATCCCTTAAAGATTGAATTGTTTCAATTCCTTTCCACAATTCCATTAGCTCATCATATAATGGCTCTAGATAAGCATCGATTGTATCTGAAGTCACACTTTTCTTTCCTGGTATAATCAATGATAGAATTAAGAAAAATGGTCTAGTTGCTAACCATGGAGGCAAGTTATAATTTATTAAAAACACTGGCCAAGTTGACCATTTGGTACTTTGATCTGAGAATGGGTTCACCCCATCTAGAGCCAAACCCAACCTTAGATTACAAGGATCTTGAGAAAAATCAAGCCATCTGTTATCAAATTCCATCCATGTCTTAGAATCAAGCACATGTCATTTTCCATTGGTGCTCTTATTTTGGGCATGCCATTGCATAATTTCAGCAATGTCTCTGCACCTATACATTCAGAGTAGTCATGGGATCATCAGAAAGTGGTGAAGAACCTTTCTATGAACCACATTTGATTTCAACCCTTGTATATACCTCGCTTCATGACATTTCGGACATTCACTCACTTGCAAGATTATTGCGAAATAATACACAGCCATTCACACATGTGTGGATGTTTTCATACCCTAAGCCTAGCTTAGTGATTTTCTGTTTACATTGACTTTGTTTTGTTGGCAATGTGGAGGTGGGTGGTAACAACGAACTTAATAATGCCAATAACTGATCTACACTCTCATTTGTCCAACCAAACACCACTTGCAAGTTAAGAATTTGAAGGATTGTTGTCAAACAACTTAACTTGCAATTAGCATACACAGGTTTTAAAGAATCCTCCATCAACTTGGCCCAATCATCATTTAGACCCTCATTCAACATTCTATCAACTTCAAACCCTTCATCTAACATCGTTGCCTCTTCATCTATGTTTGGTCCCACTTCATCTATATTTGTTGCCTCTTCATCTCTCACACTCTGCAATTCTATCATATCTTCATTATAATTGTAATCCCAAGGGTTTATACCACTATGCCCATATCTTATCATATGTGAATAAATTAGACTTATTTTTCTCACATTTCCACCAAAACAGCATTACATGGACATGGATATTTGTCCATGTCCCTCTCATTGGCTACTCTCTCACAAAATGCATGGTATTGATCCATAGTCAACCTTCGACATTGATCTATCTAAAATGTTCTACACATAGAAACAAAAATCTTTTGGGGAAAATTCGGCAAACCAAAAGTTCAAGATTTTTTGAAAAAATCATATTTTTAAAAAATGTAAAAAATTGTAGACTAAGAGGCAAAAACTATTTTTTTTAATTGAAAGGCATTTCCATAGCAATAGAGTTATAGAGAGCAAATAAAATAGAGAGTTTAACTAATAAATTATAAAAAACAATTTTTTTAGTTTATATTCAAATTGTTGATTACATTGTATTGCACATCTTTCAAACTCAAAGCATTACTTCACATTGCATAACTAATAACTAGATGCTGCTAGATGACAAAATTTCAATTACAATATAGTTTTTACAAAGTCAACCTAAGCAATTATGCAATTACTCCACATTGCATAACTAATAACTAGGAGCAGCTACCAATTGCATTTGCTTATCATGGCATTCCATGAGACCACATTTCTTTGAGGCATTTTTTCATATAGTTCACTATCTTGTCTATGCTACCACATTTTTCATACATGTCCACCAAAGCATTTTATCAAACAGTTCACTGCCTTGTTGCTATGGCTAAAAGCTTAAAACAAGTGTTTCGAACGAGCTATGGATGCTTGGAAAAAATCTATCAAAGCATAATAGTAAGCAATAACATAGACAAGGTAGTGAACTGGTTGAAAAAATGCCTCAAAGAAATGTGGTCTCATGGTGATGGAATGCCATGACAATCCATAACAATTTGCTTGTCATGGCATTCCATCACCATGAGACCACATTGCTTTGAGGCATTTTTTCCAAAGTTCATTGCCTTGTCTATGCTACCACATTTTTCATACATGTCTACCAAAGCATTTTATCAAACAGTTCACTGCCTTGTTGCTATGGCTAAAAGCCTAAAACGGGTGATTTCAAACAAGCTATGGATGCTTAGAAAAATCTATCAAAGCGTAATAGTAAGCAACAAGCTATGGTCTCATGGTTTTTTTTGGCGTGAAAATCAGCGTGATTTTATTTGCATTTTTTTGCAGGTTTTAAACACATCTTTTTGGCAATTTTGTTGTTTGAAATGGGGAAAAATCTTTGTGGTCAGTTTTGTGCATTTTTTAATTGTAGGATTCTCACAGTTAGTGAAAAAGGTAGTGTTCATGAAGGAAAGGAAAATATGCATAGAGCCTTTGAGTTATACCTATACTATGTAATGACATCGAATCATTTAGAGAACCATTTTTTCTTCATAGGGCAGCATTTTCTTGTGGAACAGTTGACTGAGATAGCTCTTGTTTCAACTGACCACCCTCTCATGAAATCTCATTCATATTATAATCTTGCACGATCTTATCACAGTAAAGGTGATTATGACACCATTGGCTAGTACTACATGGCATCAGTCAAGGAAAGCCAGAGGCCACAAGATTTTGTGTTGCCATACTTTGGGCTGGGACGGGTTCAGATGAAGTTGGGAGATCTTAAGAGTTCTCTCTCAAATTTTGAAAAGGTTCTGGAGGTCCACCCTGAGAACTGTGACAGATTAAAAGTTGTAGGCCATATATATGCTCAACAAGGGCAGGCAAAGAAGGTGTTAGGACCATCCAAAATTCACCTAGTTCCACTTTGTTTCATACACTTTTCTTTCCATAAAATTTATCCTAGGAGTCCATATTCCTTTTACAATTATTACAGGAGTCATTCATAAGCATCCCATATATCATGTCCATGTGAAAGACATTTGTATTTTGATCATTGATGTGTTTTTTGTCTCTTACCACAGCCTCGTAGTACATTCAAATAGATTTGGCGGGTGTGTGGGAACCAAAAGAAGTGAAAAGATAGTTACTGCTTCCTCACAACATGCAGGAACTTCACTTGTGGTGTTGCAATATACAGAGACTGGGTACCATGGCCCCACGGAGGTCTCAAAAGTAATTGGCGGGCTAGAGGCAAGAGTTTGAGTACCATATAATATTTCACCGTGACCCCGCGACAAATAAAATGTTGACCTACGGTGATGCGGTAAGAGCAAATAGTAAAGGTTCACCGCAGCCCCGCAGTGGACAAGAAGATAACTAGCAGTATGGCAATAAGGGCTAAGCCGATAAATAACACATACTGTAGCACTACGATAGTTCAGAGAAGGTCTTGTGGGCTAGCAATAAGCAATAAAAGTAATATAAAGTATGTCCTGTACTCCCACCACAATCAAATCCAATGCTTGCGGTGATACAGTAAGAGCAAATAGTAAAATTTCATCGCAGCCTCGTGACGGACAAGATAACTAGCAATACGGCGGTAAGGGCTAAGCTGATAGATAACACATACCGCAACCTCGCGACAGTTCAGAGAAGGTCTTGAGGGCTATAGGTAAGCGGTAAAAGTATTATAAAGTATGTCACGCGCTCCCGCCAAAGTCAAATCCAATGCTTGCGGTGATGTGGTAAATAGTGAAGGGATGCCAAAGGATCCCACAGTCTCGCGATGATCAGATCAAAGGTTGGTGGTAACGCGGTATAAGGTATAAGGGGTAACATGTTTCCCGTCATCCCGCGATGATGTGTATCAAGGCTTGCGGGGTGGCGGTAAGCGGTGAAAGATGTGGTATAACCATCCAGGAGCTCCCAGGTCTAGTGATAGATCTAAATAGGTCTTGCGGTGATGCAGTAAAGTATTAAATGTTGAAATGACTATATCGCCGCCCCGTAGTGGTTATCGTTGATGCCTGCGAGATTGTGGTTATAGATGAAAAGACTACAAAGATTGAAGTGCCCACCAAGCCATTAGATTGGACCAAATCAATGGTCTGTGTTTGAAAGACTTGAATGATGAGATTTGTCAATTTCGTGGCATGAACCAGAATAATGGCAAAATGACCAGCTCCATAGTAGAATAAAATTTGGAATTTCTTTGTATTTCATCATTCAAGCAAATTCAGTGGTGATTGTAGACAGCGAATTCAAGCTCTGTGTGCGCACTTCAGCCATCTTCTAATCAAGTATGTCTACCTCATCACTCTCTTCATAAAAGTTGGTATTTAGTTTGTGCTTTGTTTTCAACTAGTTTGGTAGAGCAAGTGACTATCAAAACCCTAGTTCATAAAAGCATCAAACTATGGCACCTAAGAAATCTGAGTCTACAAGTAAGAGCACTGAACCCCCTGTTCCTAAGAAGCAGTCTTGTTGTGATGTTCACAACACGCCCCATTTTACTCCTTAGCAAAATGAGGACCCCTATTGTTGCTTTGCTTTTTTCGCTTTTGGTTTGTTGTTTTGTTTGGTGGTAAAGGGAAAAGAGGGGTTAAAATTGCAAACTTTGATAGAAATGAAGAAAAAATGCATTTTCAGTACCAGTGCATGATATGGTTGGATTCCTTGCGAAAAATGAGCTAGGGTTGCTTTTTGAACCATCTTAAAATTTGCCATATTTTGCAAGTTATGATTATTTTGGTAAAATGTACATTCAGGTTTGTATATCACTTTGCATATACAAAGTCCTTTGTATGTGCAAAGTCCTTTTATACTTGCTCGCTTTTTTTCGGGTTCATATATACAAGGCCGCTTGTATGTCTTTTTCTTTGTATGCATTTTAATAAGGGTTTATGCACACATACAAAGTGGACCCGAAATGGTTTTAAAGTTGGAATGAATTGATGTTCCAGTTCCACTTTGTATCCTAACATTTGTATATTTTGGCAGGTCGAATATACAAAGCACTTTATACATGGCGGACCCGAAGCGATTATTAAACAAGACTAAATCATTGTATGATTCTGACTTGTATATTATCAAACATACATCGCAAGTACACAAGCGCAGAACCAAAAATTTATCAAGTGGGGTTAAGTCTATGTATGTTTTAAATAGTGCATATCGAAAGATACAAAGTAACATACATACAGGCTGGATCCCAAAGGAAGTTGGAATCCGATTAATCTTTGTATCGCGTCCGACTTGTATATCGAAGGATACATACAAGCGAAATATACAAGGGGCGGACTTGAAGTGAATATGAAATAACGAGAAGTCCTTGTATATTTCACGCCTTGCATATTATTACATTGCAAGGAATATACAGGGCGGATCTCAACGAAGAATTAAATTTGGTTAAATAGATACATCACATCCGGCTTGTATATAAAGGGTACATTTCGACATGCATTTTGGGGCATACAATGCGGAATCGAAGGAAAAGTAAAATCTGGTTAAACGCTTGTATGAGGTCCAAATGTATATTTTGAACATACAAGCCAATATACATTACGAAATATGCGTTACCCGATATACAGAGGAAAAGTAAGGGCATCGGCGTGAGTAATACAATCGGTAGGAAATTGTTAGAGGGCGCCGATGAATGAAAGTCACGCCGACGGAAGAAAAGACTTAGCCGAATAATAAAAGACATCGGCATAACAATGGCCGTCGGCCAATCATTTTTTGGACTTGCCGATGGGTAGGTATCACGCCGATAGGCGGGAAAAGACAGAGCGATGGGAATTTGAGGATATTTTTTTTGGAGCCTGAATGCATATTTTCGGTCAACGATGGTTGACCCGACTATTTTGGACGCTATATATGCATTTTTTTTGGACATGATTTTCACAGATTTAGGGCCCGATTGATGTGTTCACACAGTCGTGACTTTTGACAGATGTTTTTCTTCCTGCAAGTTTATTAAATGTGATACTTATTGCTTGTCTGTTTTTGCAGGTTTGTAGTTGAGCGGGGAGCTGAAACTTAATGGCAGTGACATCACGGAAAGAGGAGGAAATCAGATCTCAGGAGTAGAGGAAGATAAGGGCAAAGGGTGAGGAAGTCAAAGGCCATTCATTGATGAGGACAAAATGCAGCTAAAGACATTACTGCAACAGACCACACAAGTTATTATTGAGCTGCTAAGGTTTCAGAAGCGCAATATTTTGCCCAGATTTGATGTATGCTCGGAGTTATTTTTTGGGAGACTGGTTCGCCAGCATTTATTGTTGTAACTAGGGGTTTGAACCAGGGTTTAAACTAGGGTTTTTTGGGCTATATTGAGGACAATTAGAAAGTCCATATATGGTGCCTTGATACACTGTAAAACCTGACACAGGGGCTACATAGAAATTTGTAGCAACAAGAATTTGTAAAAGTGGCATTTTAGTTTAGTTTAGAAGTAGAAGGAGGTCGCCTGTGTCTACAATAAGGAATGCATGGAACATCTGGCTTCCTTACTGTATCTGTAAAGCTTGTAAGTTTTCTGTAATTTTATCATTGAAGCTAAGAGTCATTCTGACATTGTAAATCTTATATGACTGTCTATTTCTAATACAATTGAATCTGGAATTCTACATCTATCTTCTGAGTGTTTTCCTGCTCTTCTTTGTGTTTGAAACATTTTCTCTTAGAGCTTGCAATCTTAGGTGTATGTTTGTGAAAATGCTCAGAACTTACACTTAAGGTTTTGTCTATGGATTTGATCAAATTGTTGTATTATTTATAAAGTGCATAACAGAACAATTAGATCCTTTGAATAGAATGAATGAGGTGTAGATTAGATCTTTCTAACTTTTCCCAACCCATTTGAAAATACTTAGCTTAAAACATGGAAATTTGAAGGAAATTTGTCTCATATTTGAAAGAAGCATGCATAACAGAGTTAAAAGTAGACAGTTTTCATAAATATTTAAGAGGAGAAAGCTGCAATAATCCGAGAAGACTTTAAAGTTTTGCAGCACAAGTATAAGTTTATTCAAAAGGGATGAACAACATATTGACATTTATTAATCTTTTGCATAGTTTGAGTCCAATAACCCAACAAGAAACCCTAAATCACGTAAGGCCCCTTAAACATTACAGCTTCACATCGACCAATTGAATTTGCCCAACAGGTCAAGACCTGACCATATTAAACTTGGGATTAAGTGACTCTTAACTGATTCCTTCATATCTTTCAAGTCAGTTTTGGTTCATTTTATGTGAATTTTAACTAATTGTTATGATTGCATCAAAACAATCATCAACAGGTCTCTTCAACAATCACTATTGAACATTTTTCCAAATTCAGTTGACAAAGGGTATAAGAAACTATTCAAGGATGTAGTAGAGGGGTGTCAGGATGGTAGAGTCCCTATCTCAAGATGGAACCCTTTTTGGTATTTTTGTTAAAAGCAAGATGGACAGGGACCAATTGCAAACCCATGGAATTTGAATTTGGCTAAGCTTGTGGTGCCAAATGTATTCATTGATGTGGATTTGATTGGGATATTGGCACAGCACTATCATCCAGTCACCAAAACAATCAGGTTTCCAAATGGGTCACCATTAGTGGTTGTGGACAAAAATGCAATCATTGATTGCTTCATGCTCAACAAGCAAGCCCTCACAAAAGTTGACTTAAAGAAGAGTGAACAAGAATATACTTGTCTGAGAAATACACATAGGAGTGATGAGTTGCCCATGTAAATGAGGAAATGGGCCAACAATAAAAGGATTTCAATCCCAACCACTACAGTTGAGCCTTTTCTAGTTGATGACTTTGTTGTGTATTTCAAAAGGACATATTTTTCTTTGTGTCAAGTGCTAGGAATTGATGCCCGAGATAGAATGTCAGTTGACATGATGATGATGGCCATGAGAATACAAAACCCAGAGGTTAATGTTGAGTATGATTTTGCATCATTTATTGAGAAGAAATTGCATGACAATTTTTTGTAAATAAGGGAGAACAAGACACCTATGGAGTTCAAATATTATTCTTTGTTGTGTCATTTAATTTTGTATCAAAATATAAGGAAGTGGCCCAGCAAGATGGACTTGAGCATGATTGATCAAAAGAGACAGAGATTGCCTACACAGTGTTGGTGTTACAAATGGGACACTCACTGTGAGAACTATAACTATGTTGTGTTCCATGATGATTTCTCAGTCAGAATAATGAATTCCCTTGGTAGCCTTTCTCCTAGATTGACCAAAGAGGTCAGAGAAATGTTGAGGCCTCTTGCTCATAGGCCAAAAAAGGGTCACAAACATAACTTTGTTGATTGGTATTTCTTTCTTGACCATACTATAATCAGAGTATATGGGTGTACTCAGCCACCCAATGTGTTGCCAAAATTTGTGCCAAATAGAATTTCTTTTCTTGAATTCATGTGGCAGATGCTCTAGATGGAGAAAGATGCGATAAAAAAAGAAGGGCACATTTCTTCCAGATTCCACTGTGTTTGGTGAATGGTCTATTGGTGCAAATACCTTGGAGCAGTTGCAAGCCTATTTGAAGGCTAAATATTCTTTGAAATTAGGGACAGAAACGGTTTGTGATCTAGAGGGTCACATGAACTTTGTTAGACAAGTCATCCTTACTAGGATGGGGATAACCCATCAAATCAATTTTGATGAGGATGTGATCAGAAATTGTCACTTTTGAATAGGTATATATTAGGAAAAGAAAATGGGAAATTTTGAAGAAGATTGAGGATGACAAAAGAAAACAAAACCCTAATTTTTCAAGATTTTTTGTTGAAGAGGACCCTTTGAAAAGAATAGATTTGATAATTGATAATTTTGAAAGAATATATGGCAAGTCTAAGAAGCAGCCTACAAAGGCTACCAAACTCCTTGTCAAAAAGCCAATAGGAGTTGTGATTCAAGAACCTACTCCAGATGCAATGTCAGTGCAAGATCTAGTTGTTCCTAATTCACCACCTGCCAAAAGGCAAAAGACTGATGATGTTTCTCCACTGGTTCCATATGAAATGACTGAAGGAGTTGGTAACACTGAGGAGGTGGTTAGTATTTTGAGGCAAATGGGAAAGGATGAGGAAGTTGATCAACCCCTTGTTGGTCAAGAAATAGAAGCACACAAACTAGAAGCAAGAATAGATGAACAGGCACAAGGTGAGGCTGAACTACAAGAAGATGAAAGGGTTGTGGCTTCTATGAGGTTCATCGAGGATGATGATTTCATCAATACCCCAAAATTCAAAGATTTTTGGCTCAAAATGAAGATGAAATAATTTGAAGAAAAAGTGGAAATAAATAAAATGGGTGCTAATGAAACTCAGCATGTTCAAATTGTGACACAAACTTTCAAGGATTTGAAAATTGATTAAATAAATGCCAGCCCTGATGAGGCTAGACAAATGGTTTTGAAGAGTAATATGTTGATCATCCCTGGGCTTGAATTGAAGAAAATGTTTTTGATGGACCAAGTGAGAAACCAGGATGACCCCATGATGGTCTCTGAGTTTGATTATGAGGATGGTGTCAGTGGTTGTGGGTTTAACCCAAAAATAGAAAATCTAGCAATATGGGCCACACAAAAGAACACCAATAAGCCAAGATTGCTTGATGTAGTCCAGCAGTTGAGGGGAATAGCTGTGGTGAAAATATTTCAGGATACATTAGTAGTTGAAGCTTCCACCCTTATTATGCACTCAACAATGTTCACACAAGTTGGTTAAGAAAATGGAGCAAAGATTGCTCGATTATGAAAAAATCAAATTGAGATGAATGATGAAGTGAATAGGTTGTATTTGGAAAATGTCAAATTAAAGCAATAGTTGAAGGGTGTCGATTCTCAAAGCCAAGCAATTGTACCATATCAAGCCCCTGTGCCACAAGTAACTATTGATAGTACTATCCCAGTTGATCAAGTGAATGCATTGAAATTGAAATTGGAGAAAGAAATTAAAGATTTGAAAAAGTAAAATGAGAAGACAAAGGATGAGGCTAGATTGAAAATTCTTGAGGTGTTTGAGAAGATTTTGGAATACAGAGTAAAATTGGTTGTTGACAAGTTGGGAGATGTGCATGAATGTTATTCTTCCTTGTCTCAGGCCATTGAGCAATTGAAAGTCAATCTTTCTATTTTGGATCCAATGTACAAGAAATGGCAACCTGCACACCACACATTGATCACCGTGTGTAAAGTTCTACAAAGAGATCCAGGTGCTCCGGCCTCACTCAAGCCAACAGAGAAGATGGTGAAAATGATCTTGGATGAATTTCAATATGTAAATGGTGAGAGCTAGAAAATGTGGGCAAAGATCGATTCTTTTGCCACCTTCAAACACTAGTTTATTCCTTCCATTTTGACAGAGGATAAAAAAGATCAAAGATTTTGATGCATGGAAAAGTGAATATGGCCAAATAGTTTCTCAGGTCATTGATTTTTTGAAAAGGATGAAAATATAAATATTCTCAGCTTTAATGTCATTCTGGATAAAGTAATTGCTCTGGATGTTGGATATGCAAAGTTTATCATTGATATCAAAGTGTTGTTGGATAAAAGATGGAAAAAGCACCAAGCCAATCTGCTCCAAATCCAAGAATATAAGTGGCCTAGTGATTTCACAGTGTACCAATGGGAGCAAAAATATTTTATAGCTGAGGAATGAGCGAGCTAAGTATGCAGAGGAGCAATGAGCATCAAGCTGGCGTCAACATGGCACCAACAAATCTTGGACTTCCTCCTATTTTGTCTTTTCTTGTTTTTATGCTTTCCAATATGTATTCAAAATATATTTGGCGGTCTTTTTTAAGACTTGTCAAAAAGTATATATTGTAATAGGCCTATTAAGGGGTCGATATATGAAAAGTCATTTTTTGGAATGTGAAAGATCTAAAGCTTGTAGCTTCCTTCACCCCTATAAGAAGGAAACCAAGACATTGGGAAAGCTCTCTGGGAAATTGATTTTGGAAAAAAACATTGTAAGGCCTGCTCTTCAAAGATATATCAATAAAAGCAAACTGCATTTCTCTGGTGCCATATATCTAGTTCTCAATTGCTTGTTGAATGTTCATGTTATACTTTATCTGGTTGTCTCCATTTTTGTTTCTCCTTGTTATTTGAATTAACATATCAAGTATATGTTTAGTTCTTCAAAACACATTTGTTATTTTTGGGTGATATATCTAATTGATTTTCCTCAAGTAGAAATTAAATTCCATTGAGTAGACCATTGTAATTTGGAGGAAGCAATTTGGATAATTAAGATGAGATAGGTAATAATAATCTTACATGTCTATGTCAGTCATAGACAATTCCATACCAAGTAATTCGAGTTGTGGCTAGATAGAAAGAACAAATCTTTCTGTGAACAAACTTCGTTACCCAATTGTTGAGAAAGGCACCGATCAATTCTTTTCTAGAATCATTTCCTTGTATCATATTCAAAATTCCAATTTTAATTTTCTATTGTGTAGGAGTAGGAGTAATAGTATAACAAAAAATATAAAAAATATAATTCAAATCATATGCCAGTTTGGATTAGGGTGAATTGGATGATTTAATTGACAAAATTGTAAAAATCCCTAAATCTTCTCTGAAGTCACCAACAAATTTGAGGACTAACTATTCATTGGTGAAATATAAGGTAACACCTACCTGGGAAAAGCAAAGCCTAAAGTGCAGAGAATCTTAACCACCTAGGTTAATTATGTATGTTGACCAAATTGGTTGCATAACCTAATCATAAAGCTTGGCATTCTTTTAAGGTTTTGCATACTGCAAATTTGAGAACCAACAGAAGGCTTTGGAAATTTTAAGAAAGGCAACTCACATAGATCCACGTGATGCCCATGCATTTATCAAGATGGGTGAGTTATTAATATCATCAAACCCTAGTGCAGCCTTAGATTCTCTTAAGACACCAAAGTCTCTTCTAAAGAAGAACAGAGAAGTACCCATTGAATTTTTAAACATTGGGGTTCTTCATTTTGAGTGTGATTAACTAGAGATGGCTCAACAAACTTTTATGGAGGCATGAGGAAATGATGTTCTGCCTCTACATAAATCTCTGTGGTCAGTTTTGTGCATTTTTTACTTGTAGGATTCTCACAGTTAGTGAAAAAGGTAGTGTTCATGAAGGAATGGAAAAGATGCGTAGAGCCTTTGAATTATACCCGTACTGTACAATGGCATTGAATCATTTAGCAAACCATTTTTTCTTCACAGGGCAGCATTTTCTTGTGGAACAGTTGATTGAGATAGCTCTTGTTTCAACTGACCACCCTCTCATGAAATCTCATTCATATTATAATCTTGCACGATCTTATCATAGTAAAGGTGATTATGACACCACTGGCCGCTACTACATGGCATCAATCAAGGAAAGCCAGAGGCCATAGGATTTTGTGGACAAGTTCAATTGAAGTTGGGAGATCTTAAGAGTTCTCTCTCAAATTTTGAAAAGGTTCTGGAGGTCCACCCTGAGAACTATGAGAGATTAAAAGATGTAGGTCATATATATGCTCAACAAGGGTAGATCCGCGTGATGCCCATGTATTTATCAAGATGGGTGAGTTATTAATACCATTAGACCCTAGTGCAGCCTTAGATTTTCTTAAGACAACAAAGTCTCTTCTGAAGAAGAGCAGAGAAGAAGTACCCATTGAATTGTTAAACAATATTGGGGTTCTTCATGTTGAGCGTGATGAACTAGAGTTGGCTCAACAAACTTTTATGGAGGCATTAGGAAATGGCATTTGGGTTGAATTCATAAATAAAAGCCCCAGTGCCAATTCTATAGTTTTTTCTGTGCGCTTTAAGGATATGGAATTCTTCCAATGACTAGAAGAAGGTGGTGTTTCACTTGAGTTACAAGTTCAATTCCCATATGCTCCAAAATGCATAGAGGAAACTAATGAAAAAACAGTCCCCTAAACCCTAAATGGCCTGTATGGTTCTGGTACTCAGTTGCCTATGTAACTACTATAAGTTACCAATTAGAAAGCTATAGATTTTGTGTTTAATGTAATGAGGGTTTCGAATTACCTCTTAATTCACTATAGAGGGTGTCCCCAAATCCAACTTCACTATAGAGGACCTCGTTGACTTCAAATTCGTTGCAACAAACCCTGAATTCCTTACCCGCCTTTTCAGAAGTCTCCAAGTCCTCTCCAAACAAGCTTTATCACCCATGCAAGTAGCTGCTATAGCCCAAAATGCCTCAGTGCTAGGCTAACCAACTAACAAAATGAGGAATTCAATGAATAATGAATCATGCGCAATACACTCCCACCAATAATTTCCCAAAATGTTTTTTTTTTTAATTTTGTCTAATTTGTATTTGTGTGACTAACTATTTAGTCATTTTTATTTGTATGACTAAATAATTTTTTAGTTGACAACCAAATTAGTCATTTATTTACTCATTTATAGCTGAGTTGTAAAAAATTAGTAGAATTTAGTCATTTTTAGTTGTTGTGACTAAAATTTTTAGTCACGTAGTCATTTATTTGCCAAATTCTACTAGTGACCGTTAACAGTATTTTAAGTCTTCCCTTCATCTTAGATGGCATTCACTTATGAGGTCGGCCCTAATATTGTTTTTTTCTTTTTTTGTCCTTTACAAAGGGTGTGCCACATTATGGACAGTCAGCTCTTTTAATTTAAATCTAATTTATTAAATTCCTTTCAGGGGACATGACAGTTCGCCCTGCCTAAGATTGCTTGTCCTCAAGCAATCACAAGTTAAGAAACTCTTGAAATTACCAAGATTCTAAATTAACCTTGTAGATTTATATTCTTGTGAGGTCATTAACTTTTATTGTGATACTTTGATATTATTTGGAAATTTTAAACCAAGTGACAATTATTTTGGTTATGTTTGACTCTATGTCTTTCGGGAGTAGCTGTTAGTATACTTGCCTCGACTTGTATGAGGACAATTCTTCTGGTTTGTGTACTTCAATAACCTTTAACAACAAATCTAAGAGTTAGAAATTGACCAGAATTTGCTACTTAAGACAAGTTTTCTCTCATTTCATCACCACAAGGATTCTAGGCAGTGATACAAATTCTTCATTACCCATTGTTGAAATCTACAATGATAGAAAAATGTTGTATCTTACATCAGGATTGTTGTGAATAAAAAGATCCAATGGTTGGTACCCCTTTTCCTATACCATCAACTGGGAGTAAGTATATTTTATTCCACCTAATCATTCAAACAGAGATTAAGACAAGATTTGAGGGTGTAATTGAAAATATCTTATAGGTGTTTGTAATACTTAGTCAAAACATTTTTCAACATATATCAACATGTTATAACCTTCTGAGTATATATTCCCTAGATAATCCTCAAGTATAAATTATTGGATGTACCAACGTCTTAGACTTCATATTTATCACTTACAAACATTTCATAGAATTTGAATTTATAGATTGATACTAATATCCAATTTGCATATCAATGGAAGGTTCTTACTCCTCTTGTAAAGATTTGACATATTCCCATGTTAATACTAGGATGATTTTCATACCTTAGAGAAATATTGTTTTATTCCATCTAGTTCAACAATCTTAATTTTTCCCAAAGTTTAAGAGGTGGAAATGATCTTGGGATTTGCAGGTTATGGACCCATAATATAACTTAGCATAGGCTTATGTAATGGTACAGGGGCACCATAGTAAAATCTACTATGTTGAAATAAGACCTATTTGGCCATGTCATTTTGTTCATGTTTTGTTTTCTAAAACCTAGAAGTTTTTGTTTTCCATTTGGCAAATAATGGACACATTTTTGTATCTAATAAAATACGAAAAGATCAACAGGAGTCGGTTGGGATTCAGGGCAGTTGGCCTTCCCTAACCATTGAGAAACCGTTGATCTTCCAACTCTGGCTTGATAAAAGCACAGAGGAGCGACCAAGAAGGGTTCTGTAGATTTGAGGATTGTGATTCAGAAATCATCTGAGCAATAATAACTTATGTCCATCATTTTCTGTGTTTGGTTTGTGTCGTGAATATTTTCTAACTGTTCATAATAGCTCTTTGTCCTCTGCAAGTGAGATAGTTTAGTTTGAATTCTCGAAGATGAGTAGATAACCATTCCACTAGTGGATTTCCAAAGAAATCAGTGGAATGGCGTCGGTTTGTACATATTTTTGTTTGTTTTTCTTTCCATTTACTTGTTTGGAGGGGCAGATGTTCCAAACTGAGGAGCGTGCACAGTAGATGCCCTAGCAACTCCATGTGCTAGGGTTTGGTTGAAGAGTAAACAAGTCGTCAAAGCAGCAAAGAAGTTGAAGTCGTTGTCGATGAGATAGGGGCCATCAGGAAGGTATTTCTCTCTCAGAGCGATAAGGATAGTCTAGCCGATAGCAAAGAGAGCATGTTATCGGAGTATCGGGCTAATAATTTTGGGCTCCACCGATAGGTGTATGTCTTGCCAAAACCATGATGGCAAATGCTAATCTATCGTAGTTATATCAGAGTGACAAAACCATCGGGTAGATAACGTGATGTTGAGCCGACAGTGGTGATCTTGCCGATCAAGTTATATCGGGGTGACAAGGGGTGAGTGACACTGACAGAGAATCCATCGGTGTATCGACCTAGTGAAACTGGAGTTCGCCGATAGAGTTGAGTCTCATCGAATTTGAAGTCAGTACATCGGCCAGACGGGTATCCAAGTCTCGTTGAAGATAGCATGTATCGGCACATCAGCCCATGCTCATAAGTGTTCGCCGATGACCTATGTCTTTCCAACAAGTGAGTAACGTAGAGTCATCCATCAGGGAGAGTTGTGAGATCGAAGAGATAAGGTCGAAGGCGACCGATGGTATTGTTCTTGCCGATAGTCAGAGTTGTTGGACCTCACGTCGGAGTGACTACAATGGTCGGAGTGATAAGTTGCAAGGTGACCGATGGAGTAAGTCTTACCGACTAAGGCTCCCCATCATATTGGTATCAGAGCCTAAAAAGATTTGGATGGCAAGTTGAATCGAAGATTTGCAGGAGTGTTGGCGTTTGGGTGTTGTATGTGAATAGTATATGTCAGCAGAGGAGAGTGAAGGAGAGGCTAGCGTCATGCCTCCAAAGGGGATGATAGAAAAGGTGCTGAAGAGGTTCCAAGAGATGGAAGAGATGATCAAGATTGGAGTCAAGGAAACACTCCAGGCTGAGTTGAAGGCACTGAAGATAGGAAAGAAATCAGATGATGAATCTGAGGAAGAGGAAGAAGAAGAGGCAAAGCTACTGGCTGAACAAAAGCAATTCTTGGAAGCCATTAAGGCTATTGGCAAGGACTCTTCAGAGGCTCGGATAGATGTCCCCATGTTCAGTGGAAAGATGAATGCTGATGAAGTCATGGAATGGATTGAGGCTCTGAACAACTACTTCGAATACAAGGAAGTTCTTGAAAGTAAGAGTTAAGTTTGCAAAAACTAAACTCAAAGGTGTTGCCCTTACATGGTGGAATTACGCCCAAGGAGAGAGGGTAAAGAATGGGAAGAGTATGATCTCTTCGTGGAGCAGAATGCTGGAGAAGATCAAGTTCCAATTCCTTCAATCTGACTACGAGGTGCAAATATACAGGAAGATACATAACCTCAAGCAAAAAGATATGGATGTAGCTACTTACATCAAGGAGCTTCACAAATACACTCTTCGTTGTGGGTACATGGAGGATGAAAAAGCTAAGGTGGCTAGGTATCTAAATGGTCTAAGGTTCAATATTCAAGATGAGATAAGTTTATTGACTCCTAAAACCATGGAAAAATGCTTTCAAGTAGCATTAAGAGCTGAAGAGAAGTTGAAGAGAAAAGGTGAACAGCAAGGTAGAGGAAGAGGTGGCAGAAATTTTAGAGGCAGAGGCAGTTTTGGAGGAAGAAGTCCTAACCATAGGCCTAATGGTGAGTCTAGCCAAGAAGAGCAAGTTGGGGACTCAAGTAGTAGAGGAGGCTACCGAGGAAGAAGGCCTAATGGAAGAGGTGGGACGAATGGATTAGGTAGAGGATCCAAGTTCTCCAACATGAGATGTTATAACTGCAATCAGATAGGGCACCTGGCATACAAGTGTCCAAAGAAGGCCTCAACTTCTCATGGTAATGAGAGAAGAACCACATTGACTCAAGAGGATGCAAGGAGTGTGATATCTTCTGAAGTGAATTTGACATCAGAGATGGGAGAAAATCTGATGATCAAGAGGATGCTGCTCAAAGAACCAGTGCAGACTGAACCATCACAAAGAAGAGCATTGTTTAGAGTCAACTGCAAGATCCAAGGTAAGGTTTGTAAAGTTATTATTGACTATGGTTCTACTGACAATATTATATCTTTGGAAGCAATAGATAAATTGAAATTAGATAAGATACCCCATAGCTGTCCATACAAGGTCAGTTGGTTAAACAAGGGACAGCATATAGTCATTAATGAACAAGCATGGGTAGCATTTAGTATTGGGGGGTTTAGAGACAAGATTTTGTGTGACATCCTTCCAATGGATGCTTGCCATCTTCTGCTAGATAGACCATGGCAGTTTGACAGAAAGGCTCATCATGATGGGGAAAAGAGTGCTTACTCTTTCCAAAAGGATGGTGTAGCCTATAGGATACAGTCATTGGTAGAAGGGGATCCACAACCTGTAGGATCTAGTATAATGATGGTAGGAGAGAAGGAATTCCTTGAAACAGTAGAAGAATCAGGTGGAGTAGGTTTTGCTTTGATTGTGAAACCTAAGGAGAAGAAAAGAGAAAATATGAGAGAGATAGGGCCTAAGGAGGTCAGAGAACTACTTGAGAGTTATAAGGAAGTAATTGCAGCAAATATACCAAACTCACTACCACCTATTAGAGATATTAGCCATCAAATTGATCTCATTCCGGGAGCTATACTTCCCAATAAGGAAGCCTATAAGATGACCCCTCAGCAGAATGAGGAGATAGCCAGGCAGGTTCAAGAACTTTTAGACAAGGGGTTAATAAGAAAGAGTTTGAGTCCATGTGCAATCCCCACTGTTTTGGCACCAAAGAAAGATGGGAAATGGAGACTGTGTACTAATTCCAGGGCTATAAATAGGATAACCATCATATACAGGTTTCCTATTCCTAGAATTGAAGACCTAATGGACTATTTGGGGGGTGCTACCTATTTCTCTAAGATAGACTTGAAGAGTGGGTACCATCAGATAAGGATAAGAGAAGGGGATGAGTGGAAGACAGCATTTAAAACCAATGAAGGGTTATATGAGTGGCTTGTGATGCCTTTTGGTCTTTCAAATGCCCCTATGACCTTTATGAGGCTGATGAATGAGGTGTTGCAAGAGTTCATGGGGAAATTTGTGGTAGTCTACCTTGATGATATTTTGGTGTTCAGTAAGAGCAAGGAAGAACACTTGAAACATATAGAGATAGTCCTAAAGAGGCTGAAAGACCAGAAGCTGTTGATAAACTTGGACAAATGTGATTTCATGAAACAGGAGTTGATCTACTTGGGTTTTGTCATTTCCAAAGGTGATCTAAAGATGGATCCTTCCAAGGTAGAGGCTATTTTGAATTGGCCTACACCTAAGACAACAGGGGAGGTAAGGAGTTTCCATGGTTTGGCCACATTCTATAGGAAATTCATTAAGAACTACAGTGACATCTGTGCACCTATGTTGGAAACCATCAAGGGTGGTTGCAAGGTGCAGTTTGTGTGGATGAGAGAAGCAGATAGGAGATTTGAGAGTCTGAAACAAAAAGTTGCTAAATTCCCTGTCTTAGTGTTACCTGATTTCAATAAGGTTTTCACAATTGAATGTGATGCAAGTGGGCTGGCCATTGGAGCAGTGTTGAGCCAAGAAGGGAGACCAGTGGCTTTCTTCAGTGAAAAGTTAAATGAAGCAAAGAGGAAATACTCCTCTTATGACTTAGAGTTGTATGCTATGGTACAAGCTCTGAAAAAGTGGAGACATTACCTTCTCCCCAAGGAATTTATTGTGTATACAGATAACCATGCTCTTAGCTTTCTGAATGGGCAGGACAAACTCAGCCACAGATATATGAAATGGGTGGAAAGTCTGCAAGCATACACTTTCACCATTAAGCATAAGAAAGGAGTCACAAACAAGGTGGCAGATGCTCTCAACAGGAGGGTGTTGACAGTCCAAGAAGTGCAGTTGCAAAGCATGGGTGTTTAGTCACTCAAGGAATTGTATGAAGAAGATTAGGATTTCAAAGAAATCTACAAGGTATGCAATGAATTTACTAATACTTTTCATAGTGAGTTTTTAGATTTTACATTGCAGAATGGACTTTTGTTCAAAGGATGTCAGTTGTGTATCCCTAAATGCTCAATGAGGGATAATATTGTGAAGGAAAAACATAGTGGTGGTTTAGGAGGACATTTTGGGTTGAATAAGACTTTAGATTTGGTAAGGAGATTTTATTTCTGGCCAAGAATGCAATCTGACATCAGAAAATTTGTTGAAAGTTGCATAGTATGCTAAAGAGCGAAAGGAGTCTCGACCAATGCAGGATTGTATCAACCTTTGCCTATACCCAACAGACCTTGGGAATGTCTGAGTATGGATTTTGTGATGGGGTTACCCAAAACAAGGGCAGGTTGTGACAGTGTGTTTGTAGTGGTAGACCGATTCAGCAAGATGGCTCATTTCATTCCTTGCAGGACCACTAATGATGCTAGTTACATTGCAGGTTTGTTCTTTAAAGAAATTGTCAGGATTCATGGGCTACCCTTGAGCATTGTGTCTAATAGGGATAGCAAATTTGTAGGACATTTTTGGAGGACTTTGTGGAAAAGATTGGGAACAAACTTGTCTTTTAGCTCAGCCTATCATCCTCAGACTGATGGGCAAACTGAGGTGGTCAATAGATCTTTGGGCAATCTCCTTAGATGCTTAACAAAAGAACATGGCAGTAGTTGGGATGTGATACTCCCACAAGCAAAATATGCTTATAATGACTCGACAAATAGGAGCACAAGTCTGAGTCCTTTTGAAATTTTATGTGGCAGTCACCCCAGGGGTATTTTTGAATTGAGAGACGTCCAAGGGTTGGACAAAAGGAGTGGGCATGCTGATGCATTTGCAGAAGCCATGAAAGAAATACACCAAGAGGTCAAAGATACTTTACACCAGAATAGTCAAAACACAAAGGCTAGAATGGATCAGAGGAGGGATGTGCAGTATCGGGTAGGTGACTTGGTCATGGTTCATCTAAACAAAAATAGGTTGCCAAAAGGAGGCCACAGCAAACTGATGATGAGGAAGATTGGACCCTGTCAGATTCTACAGAAGTATAGTCCAAATGCTTACAAGATTGAGCTTCCTGATGATATTGCCATTTCACCCATATTCAACATTGTTGATTTGACATTGTACAGAAGTCCTAATACAGGGGAGAATGCAGAAGACCTTGTCTAGGAAAATGAAGACTGGCTGAAGCACTTACCTTCTAGGGAGCCGCCAAAAATGGAGTACATTTTGGAAAGCAGAGAAGCCAGGAAGACAAGGCACAAAACATACTTTGAACATCTGGTTAAGTGGCAAGGGCTTCCAGATTCAGAAGCTACATGGATGCTAGAGGAAGACATTCTAAAGCAAGACGGAGATGTATAAGAATTGGTCTCTAAGAGGACTTGAGACATTTTTCTTCTGGGGAGTATGGTGCAAGGGCACCATAGTAAAATCTACTATGTTGAAATAAGGCCTATTTGGCCATGTCATTTTGTTCATGTTTTGTTTTCTAAAACCTAGAAGTTTTTGTTTTCCATTTGGCAAATAATGGACACATTTTTGTATCTAATACAATCTGAAAAGATCAACAGGAGTCGGTTGGGATTCAGGGTAGTTGGCCTTCCCTAACCATTGAGCAACCGTTGATCTTCCAACTCTGGCTTGATAAAAGCACAAAGGAGCGACCGAGAAGGGTTCTGTAGATTTGAGGATTGTGATTCAGAAATCATCTAAGCAATAATAACTTATGTCCATTTTTCTGTGTTTGGTTTGTGTCGTGAATATTTTCTAACTGTTCATAATAGCTCTTTGTCCTCTGCAAGTGAGATAGTTTAGTCTGAATTCTCGAAGATGAGTAGATAACCATTCCACTGGTGGATTTCCAAAGAAATCAGTGGAATGGCGTCAGTCTGTACATATTTTTGTTTGTTTTTCTTTTCATTTACTTGTTTGGAGGGGCAGATGTTCCAGACTGAGGAGCGCGCACAATAGACGGCCTAGCATCTCCATGTGCTAGGGTTTGGTTGAAGAGTAAACGAGTCGTCAAAGCAGCAGAGACGTTGAAGTCGTTGTCGGTGAGACAGGGGTCATCGAGAAGGTATTTCTCTCTCGGAGCGATAAGGATAGTCTGGCTGATAGCAAAGAGAGGATGTTATCAGAGTATCGGGTTAATAATTTTGGGCTCCACCGATAGGCGTATGTCTTGCCGAAACCATGACGACAAATGCTAATCTATCGTAGTTATATCGGAGTGACAAAACCATTGGGTAGACAACGTGATGTTGAGCCGACAGTGGTGATCTTGCCGATCGAGTTATATCGGCGTGACAAGGAGTGACCGACGGAGAATCCATCGGTGTATTGGCCTAGTGAAATTGGAGATCGCCGATAGAGCTGAGTCTCACCGAATTTGAAGTCGGTACATCAGCCAGACGGGTATCCAAGTCTCGTCGAAGATAGCATGTATCGGCACATCGGCCCATGCTCATAAGTGTTTGCTAATGACCTAAGTCTTGCCAACAAGTGAGTAACGTAGAGTCATCCATCGAGGAGAGTTGTGAGATTGGAGAGATAAGGTCGAAGGCGACCGATGGTATTATTCTTGCCAATAGTTAGAGTTGTTGGACCTCACGTTGGAGTGACTACAACGGTCGAAGTGATAAGTTGCAAGGTGGTCGACGAAGTAAGTCTTACCGACTGAGGCTCCCCATCATGTAATAATTTTGTTGTAGCTTGTTTTTATCAAATTTATCTAAAGTACCTGCATGCCTAATATTGACATACTTGATCTCTTTGGAATGTGGAGTTACTTTGATCAAGAAAAGAATTTGTGAGGAGACTCCTGGAAGAAATGAGCTAATATAAAAGTGAATTTGGTTCATAAGATAAGTTTACTAGATTAATTTTGTAGGTTACAAGTTTGATCCTTGTATTGTCGTTGTTTCTATGAGTGTGGGGTAGATCATATAATTGTACATTTGATCTTGTTCCAAGGGAATAGAACAATTTATTCTTAATGATGTTCCTCCTCCATGAAGCTTGATGAATATATCTTTTGATAGATTTCCAACATTTCTCGTAAGATCTGTCAAGAGTCCAATTTTGTAGGTTCTTAAAGAATTGAATTGTCTTTATTACATTCTGTCAAAATGTCGTTTTGGCTTTTAAGAGATTGACCATCCTAAGTCAATATGATACTTCATTGCACCTAAAATATAATCTTAATTCCTCTTTGTCTCTTTAGTTGCGTCTAAGTTTTTTTTGTGACAAATGTGTGGATTTTCATTTGAGAATTGGAAGTCAAATTATATCATTATATTCAACTATGTTGAGTGGTTATGATTTGATTGCTTGATTTCCTGATGAATAGATGAGTGATGACTGATTGTGTCAATGAATTGATTTATCCTTTATATCTACTTCTTAAAGAAGTCACTACTCTTCTTGGCTACCGTTTTTTAGAATAATACTTTACTTTTGAGTTGATTGTTAGATTTATCCCCTTTTATATTTATTATTAAGGAAGTCCTATATTTGAAGGGTCACACTATTCGTATTTGGGGTTTCATCCTTTCTCGCATAGTCATTATTCTTGAGAACCTAATTTAATTTACTTGTAAAAATATCTTAGGGTTCTATTCTCAATTGAATTCTTCAATGATGTTTTGGATGTCTTCCTCAAATGAAATGTTTTCTCCTTGTATATCTCAAGTTTGAGGGAGTCACACTTTTTTAGTTCACTAATTACAATTCTCCATTATTGCATAAGTTAATTTGTTAGTGCTAAAGCTTTGATAGATTTGGCATTTGATTTTTTAGCATAAAATATTCTTAAACACACATGGAGTAAACTTGTTGAAGAAACATTAGACACAAAGCAAACACATAGATACATGTAATACATGAAGCATATGTGATACTCGAAGTATATACGTAAGACAAAGCATGAAGCATATGTGATACTCGAAGTATACACATAAATACATGTGAGGTATGAAGCATATAAGTACATGTGATACATGAAGTACGTGATACATGAAGTATGAAGCATACACATAGATACACAAGGTATACACGTAAGTATATGTGAAGCATGAAGCATACACGTAAATACACTTGATACATGAAGTATACATAAGACAAAGTATACACATAAAAACACATAATACACGAAGCATGAAGCATACACATAATACGCACAAGTACATGTAATACAAGAAGCATGAAGCATACATGCATACACGTAATACATGAAGCATACACGTAATACACAAAGTATATGCATAGATACAAGAAGTATGAAGCATACACGTATATGTAATACACGAAGCATGAAGCATACACGTAACACACAAGGTATACACATAAATACATGTAACACATGAAGCATGAAGCATACAAGTAATACACGAAGTATAAGCATATGAACATGTAATACAAGAAGCATGAAGCATACATGTTTACACATAATACACGAAGCATGAAGCATACACGTAATACATAAAGTATATGCATAAATACACATAATATACGAAGCTTGAAGCATACAAGTAATACACGAAGTATAAGCATAAGTACATGCAATACAAGAAGCATGAAACATACATGTATACACGTAATACACGAAGCATGAGGCATACACATAATACACAAAGTATACGCATAAATACACATAATACACGAAGCATGAAGCATACACGTAATACATGAAGTATATGCATAGATACATGTAAGATATGAGGCATGAAGCTTACACGTAAATACATGTAATACATGAAGTATGTACATGAATACACGTAAGTCACGAAGAATACACATGAATATACGAAAGTCATGAAATATACACTTGAATACACGTAAGTCACGAAGTATGCATGTAAGTCATGAATTATACACTTGAATACACGTAAGTTACAAAGCATATACATGAATGTATGTAAGGCATGAAGTATACACATGAATACACATAAGTCGTGAAGTATACACTTGAATATACGTAATTCATGAAGTATACATTTGAATACATTTAAGTCACGAAGTATACACTTGAATATAATTGCATCAACTATCATTCACAAGATGGCAGGAAGGATGCTCTGATACCAATTGTAATGTCTCTTACCTAATTTGCCCTAGAAAAATTCAAATGCCACAAGTTAGGGTTAGGGTTTCAGAATTACTATTTAAACTATCTTCAAACTCCATAATTCTTGTGCTCTAAATCTACAATTAGGACATAGAAAACACATATACAAAATATAGATATACAAACATACCACTAGAGATATTAGTGTTAGATAAGATTTCTCCTGCATTCAAATTCATAAACAATATTCATATATAAAGATCATCTATTTATTATTATGCAGTTAACTTAGTTTATTCCTCAACTCAGTCATAGTAGGGGATGGTGCTGAGCAACATGGTAGGGCATAGACTGGTCAACAATACCTCCACGTAGGCCCCTCAGGGAGGCATGGTAGGGTGTTACTCAATTCTCCCTCCAAACAGGCCATAGGGGGGCTTGGTAGGATATAGGTTGTCAACAAGGCCTCCATAAGGTCCCTTTAGGGAGGTATGGTAGGGGTGTTGATCAATCCTTCCTCCAAATAGGCCCTTAGGGGGGCATGGCAGGGTTGCCTCCATGTAATCCCCTCACCATCCTTCTATGACTAGTGAGTCTTATGACATATATATATATGACAGTAGTATAAATAAATCAGTCAATAGTCACTGCTCTGACCTATTAAATTTATCCAATAATGTTTATAATATATCCCTATTGTCTTAACAGACTATATAACTATAAATAGATATAATCTTCTGTAGATCCAACGTCTGCTCCTTTATTAATGAATATTATTCCTTATGATCTATCGCTTGATAGATTATTTTCCATTCTATATGAGACTGTTGTATATATATGTTGTTGCTGATATATCCTATTTCCCTAATCCCCTCAGCATTCTTTTCTATTTCATATCATTCAATAGAGGCATCCTTTGGGAAGGGATGTATCTCCTTGAGTTGCATCTCCTCACAAATTATTGTCTTAAACAAATCGCAGCTCCTCATAAAATTCGTTGGCTCCTATAATAGATCGTTGTTCTATAAAAGATAACACCTCTTGATAACATACATCGCTTCAATACCGATTGTTATCTAAGAACATTAACAGTATTTTAAGTAAGTCATCCCTTCGTCTTAGATGGCGCTCACTTATGAGGTCGGCCCAAATATTGTTTTCTCTTTTTTGTCCTTTACAAAGGGTGTGCCACATTATGGAGAGTCGGCTCTTTTAATTTAAATCTAATTTATTAAATTCGTTTCAGGGGACATGACAGAGTTGACATCAAAGGGCATAACTATGGCTACTAGGCCATCACCTCCAAGGGAACAGCCTCTACCATCCATCCCCATTACTTCCATAGCAACAAAAGAACATAGGGGAATAGATATACTATAGGGGGTAAACATCCCAAAGAAAAAGAGGGTCAGGGCTACACTGATGAAGGGCTCAATGTCCAAACAGGTAGAAATCCAAACTAAGGTTGCCACAGGGCCTACTCAAATGGAGATGTTGTTATCTCAAGGCCAATTACAAGGAGCTTCATCGTCAGTACCTGCCCCACCACCACTTGCCACCCTCCAGGCCCATTTAGCACAACAGATCAAGGATTTCCCTAATCCTATAGCAAGAGTGGTGAAGGAATTGCAACATAACATCCCAATTCCCCAAATCATACAAGTAAAAAATGAATTGGCCAAACAAGCAAAGGTTGCAGAACAAGCAAGGGTTGGAGAGCAGCCATTATCTCGAAGTCAGGTCATTGACTTGACAGATGATGAAGTTATAAGGGATGTAACTAATAACCCAGTTGGTCCACCTTTTACACCCTCAGTGCTCTCACATCAGGAGCTACTTCAGGAAGAAGTGGTGGAAAGCCAACTAGAACAGGATATTG